>BSBN01001261.1:5091666-7637500 GCA_027924645.1 Cunninghamia lanceolata | reverse complement strand
AGACTAACCATTAGAGGCTTGCCCTAATCCCTCCAAAGCCCTAGAGGGGATATTTTTTTTTGTCACATAACTTTTGCATAACAGGTTAGATTTTTCATGAAATCGAAAGCGTTGGAAAAATGGTTCACACAACTTCATAGTGGTACATGTATCTTTAGATCAGCTGATCAGATTTATCAGATATTATCAGTCAAATGCACCATTTTCTTGCAAATATTCAAATCACTATAACTTTTGCATTTTTTAACCAATTTTGACAATGTTTTTTGAAACAACATAAAATTTTGCATAGAATCTGATCATAATATCCACTCTTCTATACTTATTCATTGTTATCAAAAATTTCTAGATTTACTCTTTTTCACTATAACAACTAGGTTCACAAATTGTTTGTTTCCTTTTTTGTTTGGTGGAATAGGGGAAGATTTAAGGATCTGCATCAACATCAGATTTGAAGACACACTTTAGAGGTGCACACAATCTAAATTTTACATTTTCAATTGATCAAATAACTTGTTTGTATTATCATACTTGGATCTTGGGCATAAATTGCACATGTGTTTTCATCATCACATTTGGGCTTGGACATAAAATGAACATGTGCTTTCTTTGCTTGGTGGATTTGAGTGTGATTTAGGGTGTGTATGCTCTTCCCTTGCACTTAGTGTGATCTTGGGAATCAAAAACATCCTTTATTCCATTCATCTTCACACACACACATTTCCATTTCTAAGGGGAAATTAACATTGTGAGTGTGACTCCAGTGTGTGTGTGTGTGTGCTCTCTCCTCGCACCACAATGTGATCTTGGACATCAAAAAACCACTTGATTTGATTTTTTCACCCTTTTAAGAGGCCTGATTGGAGACACATCACTCCAAGGGATGACCTCAACTCTAGTGTTTTGACGGAGTATAAAAGATGGGGAGTGAATCAAAAGACACACCTCTTGGAAGTTAGAATCTTGTCATTTAGGATAAGCCCCCAAGAAATTTATACCTTGGGGAAGTGAAGGTGAAGGGCGGGTTACCCCTCTCTCCTGACTGTGTGGCATTATTTCACTTTCATTTGATGGATTTAGGCCCTTGTACCTTGTGTATATTGGGGAGATCTGATGAGATAATTGTAATGGTTGTTAATTCATCATCATTTAATTATCAATCTGGAGGTGTTTGGAGCAATATGCGATAAGACTCTTTAGTGTCGGGGGTTGGAGTGGAATCCAAATCTGGTGATTGGATGGTTTTGGATGTATTGTGAAAGGTTTAGTCTATCTAGCTTGCTGGAATAAACACACATGCAGGAAATAGAAACTATTCTAAATTTCTTTTAAAAGAAACACACATGCTAAAATAGAAATTATGCTATTTGCTTGGAATAAAACACTCATGTTTTAAAAGAAACTAATCTACTTGCTTGGAAAGAAACACACTTGCTTGAAAGAAACGATTCATTATGCTGAAATGAAACTCAAAGGTAATTGCATCAATTGTCAAACTACAACAATGAAATACTTTGAATATAACAATGTTGTTTGAATAACAAATCTCTTTTTAGTATTTTTAGAATTTAAATGACAAACCTACAAGTGAAATTATCTAAACAGTTGTACAGAAAAGGAAAACACATTATAGGGTTAAAATGCAAAGATGATAATGATGAACATAAAGACACAACAAAATAACATAGAGATGAAATACTGAGAGATCTCTAAGTTGGGGAAGCGGGCCCTACTTTCCCAACTAGAGATGGTCCTATTGAACTCAAACTATCTTTAGAAGAAATTCCCCTTCATTTTCATTCAAAACAACCCTAAAATGGGCATGCATACATGAGCGAAAACAAGGAGTTTTCCTCCAACTAAAAAGCAATACAATTTGACTAAAAGCTGGAACTAACTAAGAGAGACTAACTGGCTCCTATTTATACACTTGAGCATTAATGAAAAAAATAACTATCAAAAATCCTAACTGTAGTGAACTGGGATTTAATCCAGTTGCTTTATTTATTACATAAGTAGTTCCTCTGCGATTTACTTCAGATCAGAGATTGGTATCAATTTAATCTTTGGTAGAATGAATGATTTCCTAGAATGGCACAGTGCTGATGGTCAGTTACTTTTAGTCAGCATAGATGCCAATTAATAGCTACTTCAGTTGTCACTTAAATAAAGTGACATGTGGGCGTGGTTCTTAGTAGGCTTCTTTTAATGGGGTGTTGGTTGTATTTGCGTTGCTGGACTCTTGAGTAGCCCTAGGATTGGTGTTTAGTAGTCATTGACTCAAGGGGCGAAAGGCTCTCTTGGTATGTAGCAACATCTGGAGCTGTCCAAAGTTTAAGTTCTTCAAAAGAAAGGAGGCTTCGTAAGGGTCCGGAGACCACTGGGAGGTTCACCATTGTAATCCTTATGTGATCATACACAACTTATACTACAATTTCATAAGATATGCATTTTGAAAATAAAATTCAAGTAATTTAGTCAAGAGATTTCATCAAAAAAAATAAGGACTAAATAAATATATAATCCAACCAAAAGACAAACATAATTATAATAATATGTATATATATGTCAAAGTTATATCAGACTCTTTTAGAACATGAAATATATAGAAATAAATGAGTCATATATTTGACTCATCATCTCCCCCCAACTTAGACTATGCCATGTCCTCATGGATGTACCATGTCTGCTTCATCAGTCACATTTTTCTCTCTAATGATTACACTACAATTATAATCTTCATCTTTATACTAAAAGAGTTATCTGCCCTTAGGTATGAACCCATCATTTTCTAACAGCTGATTGTACCATTTGTTGAATTTACCTCCCCTCATAGGTTGCCCTGGAGGGTGGCTAAAGTGACGTGCTAGCATGAGAATCAAAGGTGGCCTAAACCACATCCCAACCCAATTCTATTGTTTTGTTGAATCAAGGTTATTAATTTCCTTACCCTAGTAGTAGTTAATATTATGTTTGCTGGTGAAAAAGGTTCCCTTCTATTAAAACTGTTAGGTAGGTCTTCATACCTGAAGAGATATCTTGTGACAGCTACACTTGGAAGATACCCTGCTATATCAAAGAAATTTGATATGCAAGAATTTAAATTCCTTACATGAGTCTGTGATGCCTTGCTTAAAAACCTGTGCTTTGAAATTGTTGGTGAACCAGGTGGACTTGGGCCATTCATGTCTCATTAGCAACCCTATGGTTGTTGTTGCTGCATTGTATTCCTCCATGCATTCTTCCCACAATATGTTATTTCTCACTAGAGATAGATAGCTCTGGATTTAGAGCTCTCCCACATATAAATTCAATATAGAAGTGTTAACATGCCCCATCAAATGGCCATGTTGAAAGAATTCACAAAGGAGATTTTGTTGATCCTTGGGGTTTTGCATGTAACACTCTACAAATTCTCTATCATTTTCAAAATCAAAGGGGAGGTTACAAATAATTCTTAACAATTTCCAACATAAAAATTGCTCCCTAAGAAATAGAGCATACACACCTAATGGTGGCCTTTGTGCCAACAGGGTCTCCTCTATTTCATAGGCCAAAGCTAAATTTCTCTCCATTGCCACCTTCTTGTTAGGGTTTTGTATGCTTAAAATCATGACTTCGGTTGCCTCGAGCTGTCAGGTTGGATTTCAACACACACATGGACCCTTTCCTTCCTTGCCATGGGGTAATCTGCCACATCACTCTCGCTCATGTGGAATTAGCCAATCGAGAGGAGGTGAGACATGACGGGGGTCTAGCTAGTTGGAGAGCTAGACTTTGTGGAGAGGGGTCGGCAAGTACTGTGGCCTTTGTTGTTGTGTGCTTTGTTGAATGTTTCGCTCGATTGAAGTTGTAGTTGAGATGACCCTATGACTTGAAGGGTCACTAGTTTCTCTTCTCTTGTTTGGATTTCTAAGATTCCACCTCTGTGTGGGTAAATGATTGTTCTCATTGATGTCCTCTTATCTTTGTAAGTGTTGAACGATTTCTTGTTGTAGCTAGCATTATCTAGTTTCTTCTAACAACAAAAGGACAAATGGGTCTTCTTGTGGTAGAACAAATGTTTCTTGTTATGGTCCTGTATGGATCTCTTGGATCTCATCACATATAGCCCTTACCCACTCTCCTCTCACTCCTAAGCACATTCATGAATCAGGATGGAGGAAGTTGTGTAATTACTAACCTTGACTAGATCTAAGGTTTTGACCTAGGGTTTTGTTGACCTAGGGTTTGACTTGTTTTTACCTTGTGATGAAATCAAGGGTTGGTTTAGAATCATTTGAACCGTGATTACCTCATGATGGAATCGAGGGTTTGTAATTTTGTCTATTCTAGGGTATCTAAATGCATGCAAACTAAATGATATGCAAAATGTTCTTTTTGGTATTTTTCAGAGTATTTTGGAAATAAAAGTGCTTTTAATCTATGAAAGGGAAATATGTATGTAATTCTATATGACTTTTTCAATGCAATGTTAACCTATGTTTTTGTGTTTTTGATGATTTTAAAGCGATCTAATCTAATGAAAAGGGAAAATGCTTCTTCTAACAATCTAGATCTAGAAATATGAAAGTGATTAATCTAACATGCAAGATCTAACTATCAAGGAAAAAGCAATGTTTTACTGTTCCCAAGAGCAAATTTGATTCTCTAATTACTATGAATTAAAAGAAAACAATGAAGGAACCTGAGAGAAATGAAGATTTGTTGACTCCACTACCCTCAACAATCCTTGTAATAGGCAACCTCGAATCCTTTTATGGCAGCAGGTGATCCTCTTGACAACAAAATGACCCAAAGAAGCAAAAAGAAGGTTTGATGAAGCTTGTATGAGCTCAATGAGAGCTTGGATTGAGTACAATGGCATAGAATGAAGCAGCATGATGCTACTTGGTTGAACAAATAAATCAAAAGGCACCTTCATCCTGTAAGAGCATTTGAATGTTAAGTTGGAGAGCAAAATTTGGCAAGAGCTGTGTGCAGAATGAATTTGCCTCCCTTTGTGATTGAGGGAGGGGGTTATTTATAGGTTTAGAAGAAGGAATTGATTGGAGAGTTAACTCATTTGATTGATGAGTTAACAAGAATAGATTGGGGAGTTCACAAGGTTCATTACCCAGTGAACTCAGCTGATTAGAGAGTGATGAAGCAAAGATAGCTTATCACTAGAGAGAAAATGGAGGTGAGGGAATGCATGACATTGATTGAAGAGTTAATTTGAGATCAAATAGAGCTAATTATGCATGTGTGGGTGCTTGAAATAGTTAACTCTATATCATGGATCAAAAATCATGCAAATAGAGAGAAAAATGGAGCAAAAATGAGAGAAAAATTTGAGTTTTTTTGCAACTTCAAAAATGGTAGGGTCACCCCTGGGCAACCATGGGTCATCCGAGGGATGAGGCAACCCTAGGTCACCCGGGGGAGATCGAGACTGGACATGGTCAGATGCAAAAAAATAGACTGGTAGATGGTAGAAGAGGGGAAAAGGAAAGGTTCTGCATCAAGAAATAGGTTAGTCATGTGGAAGAATCTAAATCTCCACTTGCATCAGCAGGATCTCCTAGGGGAGATCTAGAAATAATAGGGGGAGATCTGGATTGGTTCAACGAAATTGAAAACTGAAAGTGGGATATGGATAAGGAGACCTCTAGAAGGCTTCTAGGAGGTGCATTAGAGGAAAAACAAAGGGGAGATATGAAAAATCACCTGCAAGACACTCACAAGGCTTAGGATCAAGGTCAAAAGCTAGAAAATGCAAGTCAATGAGTGTCGCAACAAGTGTCAAAAAACATTGCAAATGGGGAGAGAGGGAAATTGACAAGGAAGAAATAACACAAGACAAGAAAAGAGGACACACCATCAAGAGGCTTGCTGCTTAAAGGACATTATTTCACACTTACATGTACGTGACAAGGATTTGAATCATCATAGGGATCCTCGTGGAGGCAATGTGTGATTTTTGTGCTTACAAGTTCAGGCAGATCGAAGCAATAAACATTAACAATTATATGCAGATTAAATAACTCAAATATAACAATGAATAACAACACAAAAGAGATCAACACAGAAATTTAATGTATTTCACCCAAAATGGGCTACATCCACAGAAACTCAACCATCCAATGATTTGATTATCCAGTACATAACAAATTACAATCTCATGAATTCCACACTGCAACATACATCCCAGCCACTTATAACAAGTTTTTTGGTAGCTTCTCGAATTAGGGTTGTACAATTTCATTTTTCTTTTGTCGGTTAACAAAAAATCAACAATCGACTCTGAATGGGCAAAAAAGAGGGAAACAAATTTTTTCGGGGGCTGCGCCCCCGAACCCCTACTTCTCAAGGGCTACCACCCCGAACCCTGAACCCCCGCTCAGGGCCCGACTTGGCCTCAAACTCGAGCAAGGATACATTATGTATGTACAGTACTTGCATGATCAATCACCACATATCAACAATCTCCCACTTGGAGATTGATCCTAGATGACACCATGACACTTGGATCTCCCACTGGATTATATGCCTAGCTAATTTCTTATGTCCACCATTATCAGTCAGAAGGCTAATGAAAACTGATGAGGAAATTAGTTTCTCCCATGTAATTGCCTTTGTGAACATATCTGCAGGATTCTCACTTGTGTGAATTTTCTCCAGCTTTAACTGTCCATCCTCCAAAACTGATTGGATGAAGTTGTTACCTAAATTTCACTACTAGCTCAATCAGGTTACATTATGAGTGGAGGGAAATGTAGCTCCCAAAAGGGTTGAGCCCAGCTCATAGACCTTATAGAACATTTCAGACCACAGTTGTCTAGAGCAATAATAGTCAGTAGGAAGGCAACCACAGAGACCTTGCATAATGAAGACAGTAGGACAACAGTCACATGGTTTCACTATATCTAGAAAAGTACAATCTGGGTTCTTGAGATTTTTGTATAGAAATTAGAAAATAAGAAGAAAAAACCCAATAAATTTCTCACGAACCCACTTTATATATTTTGAGAAATTTTCACCAGTCCTAGGGCTATATTTTCATTTTCAGATTAAAATCTCTATTAAAGGAAGGGACAACCAACAAAGCTAGAAGTGGCAGCGATACACAGTAAGGATAATTTCTACATAGTAAAGAGTAGTTAATAGTCCTTGAATGCCTGAAAGTAGTCATATTATCACTGTCCAAATCAGTCCCAAAAAATCCGTCATAAGAGTGACCATTCCCAGCATCAAAACTAGTAAAATTTGCAACCACAAAGGACCAAAAAATCTGCCAAGTTTGAACAACAAAGGTTCAAAGGTTCAAAGTTTTGAACAACAAAAGGTTCGAAGGTTCAAAGGTTCAAAGGTTCAAAGGTTCGAAGGTTCAAAGGTTCGAAGGTTTGAAGGTTCAAGTTCGAAGGTTCAAAGGTTCAAAGATCTGTTCACTGAGCTTAGAAAAAGTTTGAAGGTTCGAAGGTTTGAAGGTTCAAAGATCTGTTCGCTGAACTTAGAAAAAGTTCAAAAGGTTTGAAGGTTCAAAGGTTCAAGAGTTCAGAAGTTCAATTTTTGATCTATTGTATGTTTCCGCTATGCGCTCCTCATCAGATTAAATGTTATGTCATAAATGTCATTATTTTCTACATGAGTTTGTATAAATTTTGAATTGTAAAAACATTAACTAAGGTGATGTAATTATAAATCACTTAGTCAATGATAAATGAATGCAAAAATTGTCTATTTATGTCATTTATTGTAAAAATATCAAACATTTATGATGCTGCAGGGGAGTTATTACACAGATTTGACTTATTTTCATGGCCTTAAAGATCATTTAAAGGCATTTAAAGACATTTTCAAGTGCCTTTATGATAGTTTATGGCATGCCTTGACCATTTCTGCATTGGGAACCCATTTTGGAGATCTTTGGACATATATTTTGGGGATTTTTATGACACCCACAAAAATGGAGAGGGCTGATCTTTATCTGATTACAGCTATTTGGGAAGTATATAGTCTTCTTCCTTGTTCATTATTCAGCAATTCTTTCTATTCACTACTCTCCATATTGTAATTTTCTAAGTTCTTTTGTAGAAGTGAATAGTCTTGTACCCCATTTTTAGAAATATACAACATTGCAACACCTTTTTAGCAGTAATAAGCAGTTCATTCCTTCCCATTTCTTCTGATATTGTGTGTCCTCAGTGTTAGTGCAGATCTTTGTGATGTTCTTTGTCCTTGGAGCTGTATTTCATGTTGGTGCCTTGATGCAAGGATTATGATTTGTTGGGTTGTGTAAGGGAGCCTTATTATTACTAGTTCTATAGTGTGTCAGTTCTGTGCAGTCTCTGATGATCTTTTGGTGCATCACCTTAGATAGTAGGTTTCATTTCCATGTACTCCTTACCCTTTTCTCTACAAAGACTTTAGTATAAGTAGTATAGGTGGAGTACCAAAAGGAAGCCTGTCTTCTCCAGAGGTTCTTTCCATCACAAGTGACCCACAGACCTAGAAAGATCCCATGTTTCTCCAGATTGCCAAGTTTTACAACTCAGCAAGGGTACAAATTTGAGAGAACACAGTTTTTGGCACGCCTGGTGGGACAATTTTGATGAACTTCTCATCAAAGTACTAAGAGATTTGGTGTTTCTCCTAGTATTATCAGCCTTTGGAGGCAATACAAATAACACCATGGAGACTCTAATCACATATCAGCTAGTTTCAACAGTCCAGGTTACATGCAACTAATGAGGATGGTGATAATTGTTAGTTTTCTACCATTTGAAAGTATTTTCTTAGCACCTGGCGACTCTATTTGGTGTTATAACTTATTTCTTAATGTTTCAAGATCCTGTTGTCTATATACATTCCAAATTAGTTATCTAGACTTGCCTATGTTTCATGTTTTACTCTTGCAATGTCTAGTTATCAGTACTGTGATGGTTTTTCACCTTCATTCCATGAAGATCATGCATGTATACCCTCTTATCAATCATATCACTTAGAACAGCTTGCTAGATTTATTCCAAATGACCCTGTAATAGCTGATTACCAGCTATCCTATCATGTTTTTCACCCTCCCATCCCTGCTCAACCTCAATATCAACTGATATATGATCAAGTTCAACCCCAAGAAGAGGCTTTTTATGCCAAACAACATGATTATTCACACAGTCGGCCTCAAGAGCACCCTTACCAGAATGTATTGGATCTGATCCAAAAGTTTGACTGTTTTTTGAAGGATTTGAGCCAAAAGCTTGAACAGATGAAGATCGGTGATATTAGTAAGGAGTTCTCACACATGCATTAGATGTTGGTTGAAATTGAGAAGCAAAAAGAGATTACCTTGTAGTAGCAAGAGTTGGCTAAGCAATCTGTTGTTTATAATCAAGAGTGGGTGACAAAAAGAATACAGTTTGAAATAAATCTTGAAGGAGAGATAGCTACTAAAAAGGAGCAAATGAAGCTTTTGTCTGCTCAAATGCAAGAGCTCAAAGTAAAACATTTCTCTCCTATTCCTAGCTTCAAACAAATCCATCCTTCAAACCAAAGTGAATCTATGAAAGAGCCTCAAACTTTTCTACCATGACAACCTTTATGGACCAAGCATCTGGGTTACAAAATACCAAACCTTGTATAGGCCAATCCTCTCATACCAGTTCAAAATCAGGAAGGGGAAAAAGTTGTAGAATCCAAACCTATCATAATTCCAAGTTTTAAGAGTGCTTTTTCGACCCAACAACCAATTCATAACCAAGAGCAGCCCATAATGCCTCATAATCAATTTAGCAATGAGCATGTTGACCCTACTTCATCAGTTGAAAGATTTTGCCCTCCCATCATCTCCCTTTTCAAAGGAGGACCCGTTATTTGGAGAGAAAATGAAGGCTATGTAGGTGAAGAAGAGAATTTTCCTAGTGAATATGATGAAGGAATAACTATTTGCAGCCTATTTCATGACATTAAATCAAAAAAATCAGACTTGTTGCAAGAGAATGATGAACATGTTCAGCTGGGACAACAGTTTGATAGACAAGAGAAAGAGTCTTTTGAAGAAAAAGAAGATCTAAATGTTGTTCAAGAACCGTCATGTGAGTTAGAAGAGGAAAAATATGGTCTTGATGAGGAGGAGTCCATTCTCTCAAGTCAAGAAACCTTTCATGAGGTTGATTTGCAAGCTCTCAACTGGTTGGAGGGACTTCCTTTCTATTGTACAGAAGAATTTGAGGCTGATATAACAAATGAAAGTTTGTTGGAAAGGCTACCTCATTGTTTGAACATTTGCCTTCCCTTATTGAAGAAGAAAAACTTGATTTGGAGGGCACTTCTTTGAGTGATAATGGGAATTTTGAGCTTGGGTCAGCTATTTGTAAAAGTCTTCTAAGAGCTGATAGATTTGATGAGCTACTAGCTCTCCTAATGGAAATGGATGGTCCATTGACCATAGAGGAGGAGTCAACATGGCAAGCTATCATGCAAGGTGAAGGTAATGATGTTATTTCTAAGCATTCAGATTGTCTTCTCTCTGGTCCAAACTTAGCCATGAAACATGACAACCATGAACAAAAGGTAGAAAGGTTTGAAGAATGCAGCCATGATGACATTATATCAACCTTCTTGGGTTCTTTGAAGGAAGAAGGAGAAAACCATGAAGTCCCAAGTCAGTTGTTCCACACACTAGAGCAACATGAGAGTCAAATGGAGGACACCATCATACCAAATGAAGAACAAGAAGCAACCAATCCAAAACCTTCAAGGGGATGCCTAATCAAGCATCTAGCCCAGCTAGAGACATGTCAAGAGGAGTCACCACTTTTCATGCTTACCTCTAAGCATGAAGTTGAGCATCAAAATGAGTGGGATCAGCCCATTTATTCACTACAAGCTAGCAACATCAACAATCAATCTAGGTGGATAGGTGAGTTTATCTCCATTTTGGGGGAGGTGTTTTATCAATTTGTCATATACCCATCCCTCCCTCACCTCTTTTTAATTGCCCACATGCATGAGAAACATTGTAAATTGGTAAGGAAGGGAAGTTACTTTCAAGAACCAATTAATGGCTTTGTTTAAGGTCACCTCTAACTGGTTAGTTTAGGATTAGAGTAAGTTTTATAACAGTAGATTAGGTTTCTTTTTTTCAATAAGTGTTGTTGCACAATAGTTTAGATACCTTTTGTTTTCCCCAAGTGTTGTCTAGCACAGTTAGATGATTTGCTTTCAGCATTTTGTTTTGGTTTTGGCCTTCCAAGTGTTCATTGTGGATATGCTGAGTTACTGAGGTCAAGATTGTTTGCCAAAGGTATTTTTTAAGTCTTTGTATAACTCTATGCCCAATGGTTAAGCTTCAGGCAACTGGTCTGATGTTTAACAGACAAACATATAGCAAATGTCACCAAAGATGTTACCTAAATTTCACTACTAGCTCAATCAAGTTACATTATGAGTGGAGGGAAATGTGGCTCCAACAAGGGTTGAGCCCAGCTCATAGACCTTATAGAACATTTCAGACCACAGTTGTCTAGAGCAATAACAGTCAGCAGGAAGGCAACCACATAGACCTTGCATAATGAAGACAGCAGGACAACAGTCACGTGTTTTCACTATATCTGGAAAATTATGATCTGGGTTCTTGAGATTTTTGGACAGAAATTAGGAAACAATAAGAAGAAAAAACCCAATAAATTTCTCACAAACCAAGTTTATATATTTTGAGAACTTTTCACCAGTCCTAGGGCTATATTTTTATTTTCAGATTAAAATCTCTATTAAAGGAAGGGACAACCAACAAAGCTAGAAGTGGCAGCGATACGCAGTAAGGATAATTTATACATAGTAAAGAGTAGTTAATAGTCTTGAATGCTTGAAAGTAGTCATATTATCACTATCCAAATCAGTCCCAAAAAATTAGTCATAAGAGTGACCATTCCCAACATCAAAACTAGTAAAATTTGCGACCACAAAGGACCAAAAAATCTGCCAAGTTCGAATAGCAAAGGTTCAAAGGTTCAAAGTTTCAAACAGAAAAAGGTTCGAAGGTAAAAAGGTTTGAAGTTTCGAACAACAAAAGGTTCGAAGGTTCAAAGTTTCGAAGGTTCAAAGGTTTAAAGATCTGTTCGCCGAACTTAGAAAAAGTTTGAAGGTTCGAAGGTTCAAAGATCTATTAGCTGGACTTAAAAAAAGTTCAAAAGGTTCGAAGGTTCGAAGGTTCGAAGATCTATTCACCCAACTTAGAAAAAGTTCAAAAGGTTCAAAGGTTCGAAGGTTCAAAGGTTCAAAGGTTCAAGAGTTTAGAAGTTTAATTTTTGATCTATTGTCCGTTTCTGCTATGCACTCCCCATCAGATTAAATGTTATGTCATAAATGTCATTATTTTCTACATGAGTTTGTATAAATTTTGAATTGTAAAAATATTAACTAAGGTGATGTAATTATAAATCACCTAGTCAATGATAAATGAATGCAGAAATTGTGTATTTATGTCATTTATTGTGAAAATATCAAACATTTATGATGCTACAGGGGAGTTATTGCACATATTTGACTTATTTTCATGACCTTAAAGATCATTTAAAGGCATTTAAAGACATTTTCAAGTGCCTTTATGATAGTTGATGGCATGCCTTGACCATTTCTGCATTAGGAACCCATTTTAGAGATCTTTGGATAGATATTTTGGGGATATTTATGACACCCATGAAAATGGAGAGGGCTGATCTTTATCTAATTACAACTATTTGGGAAGTATATAGTCTTCTTCCTTGTTCATTATTCAACAGTTCTTGCTATTTACTACTCTGTATATTATAATTTTCTGAGTTCTTTTGCATAAGTGAACAGTCTTGTAACCCATTTTTAGAAATATACAACATTGCAACACCTTTTTAGCAGTAATAAGTAGTTCATATCTTCCCATTTCTTTTGATATTATGTGTCCTCAGTGTTAGTGCAGATCTTTGTGATGTTCTTTATCCTTGGAGCTGTATTTCATGTTGGTGCCTTGATGCAAGGATTATGATTTGCTAGGTTGTGTAAGGGAGCCTTATTATTACTAGTTCTGTAGTGTGTTAGTTCTGTGTAATCTCTAATGATCTTTTGGTGCATCACCTTAGACAGTAGGTTTTATTTCCATGCAATCCTTCTTACCCTTTTCTCTGTAAAGACTTTAGTATAAGTAGTATAGGTGGAGTACCAATAGGAAGCCGGCCTTTTTCGAAGGTTCTTTCCATCACAGGTGACCCACATACCTGGAAAGATCCCATGTTTCTCCAGATTGCTAGGTTTTACAACTCAGCAAGGGTACAAATATGAGAGACAATAGAAGTATTATCTAAGCTGTATGTGCTTAGTTTTTGAATGCAGAGCTAAATTCTTAGCAAGATGAATGGCACTCTGGCTATCAGTGTACAAAGGGCTATCTTCTTGTCGTTGCCCCAATTCCTCCAAAAAATGTTATAACCAAATTATCTCCTTGCTAGCTTCTATAGCAACAACATACTCAACTTCAGTGATTGAAAGTGCAACAACCTTTTGCAACCTTGAAATCCAACTGACTGCAGTACCTTCTATAGTAAAAACATACACTGTTGTACTCCTCCTGCTATCAATATCACTCACCAAATCAGAGTCAACATATCCTTTTAGAGCAGAATTTGTTCCTCCAAAACAAAGTTTCTTTGAAGTAGTACCTCTCAAATATTAGAGGATCTATTTTACCGCATTCCAATGTTCCATTCCCGGATTTCTTATATACCTGCTCACAACTCCCACTGCATGTGTAATATCTGGCCTTGTGCATACCATTGCATACATCAAGCTACCAACTACTAATGCATATGGTATCTTAGACATTTTGTCTTCCTCCTCTTGTGTCTTTGGACACATTTCCTTAGGCAACTTAAAATGACTAGGCAAAGGTGTACTAACTTCTTTTGCATTCTGCATGTTAAAACTTTTCTACACCTTCTCTACATACTCACTTTGAGACAAAAAAAATTTCTATTTCTCCTGTCTCGTGTGATCCTCATACTAAGGATTTGTTTTGCTGCACCCAAATCCTTCATAACAAAGGAATTTGCTAATTTCTACTTAAGTTCATTAATATGCTGCATGTTAGACCCAGAAACAAGCATGTTATCAACATAAAGCAACATGATAATATAGCTACCATTACCCAATTTCTTGAAATAAACACAATAATCAAAATGACATCTTTTGTAACCTTGTTCAGCCATAAAACTATCAAATTTCAAATATCATTGCAGAGGTGCTTGCTTCAGGCCATACAAACTCTTCTTTAACCTGCACACAAAATCCTCCTTACCTTGACCTCATATCCTTGTGGTTACTACATGTATATTTCCTCTTCCAAATCCCCATGGAGAAAAGTTGTATTTACATCTAGCTATTCAAGATGCAAGTCTTCCACAGCCACAAGACTTAGAATAGTTCTAATAGAAGCCATCTTTACAACCGGAGAAAATATTTCATCAAAATCTATACCTTTTTTCTGTACAAAACCTTTTAGCACGAGTCTGGCCTTGTATCTTTTCTTGCCTCCATCTTCTTCCTTCAACCTGTAAACCCATTTATTTAGCAATGCTCTTTTACCTATAAGCAATTGGACTAAGTCCCCAGTCTGATTCTGCAGGAAGGAATCCATTTCCTATTCCATGCCTAGCTCCCACTACTTTTTGGTATCTACCTACATTGATTCTTCATAACCTTCAGGTTCACCAGAATCAGTTAATAATATAGAATATAATGATGGAGAAAATCTTTTTGGAGGTCTAGTTATCTTTGTAGAACATCTAACACTTGCAGGAGTCTGTGGGATAACTTGTTGCTGAGCATCAGGTACCACTAGCATTTTATTTTTTGGAATCTCACCTAGCACCACATATTCCTTTTTTGCTTGTTCATGCTTCTTTTCCTACAGCTAATCCTTATACATCATCTTCTCATTGAATATAACATCTCTGCTCCTAATGATTTTATGATTTTCATAATCCCATAACTGATAACCAAATTCATCTACTCCATATTCAATGAAGGTACATTTTTTTGACTTAGCCTCAAGCTTGGTTCTATTTTCAGTATCAACATGGATAAAAGCTTCACAACCAAAGGTTTTTAGAAATGAATAGTTTACCTTTTTACCCGTCCATGCCTCCTTTGGAATGCCACCATCCAAAGGATTTGAAGGTCCCCTATTTATTAAATAAACAACGATATGCACAACATCTATCCAAAAGTGTAAGGGTAGTCCAACATGAAATCTCATGCTCCTTGCATGCTCCATAATGGTCCTAGTCATCCTCTCAGACACACCATTTTCTTGTGGGGTTCCACAAACCATTTTCTACCTACAGATTCCATTATATGAACAATAATTTTCAAATTCTCTACTACAATACTCGTCTCCATTATCAGATCTAAGACACTTCAACTTTTTCCTGTCTCATTCTCAACCAAAGCTTTCCAGTTTTTAAAAGTTTCAAATACTTCTAATTTTTGTTTTAGGAAATATACCTATGTTTTCCTAGTTGCATCATCAATAAAAGTAACATAATAGCAAGAGCCACCAAGAGACAATACCTGAGGTAGTCCCCATACATCTAAATGCACAAGCTCTAATTTCTCACTCTTCTTCTCTTTCCCAACTTTGAGAAATCAAAATCTTTTCTATTTTCCATAAACACAATTTTCACAGAACTCTAAGTCAATCTTTTTCAGACCTAGTAGTAACTTTCTAGAGTGAAGGATATTCATCCATTTCTCACTCATGTGCCCAAGTTTATGGTGCCACAATTCTATTTATGTCCCTATAGCAAGTGCTATAATTGTCTCAATAACAACTATTTTTGTAGTAGCTAAGGTAGAATAAGTATTACCAGTACACAAATACAATGTGCCTACCTTTTCACCTTTATCTACTACTAATGCACCTTTAGTGACCTTCTGGACTTTGTTTGAAAAGATAACTATGTAGCCTTCACTACCTAGTTGTCCTACAGAGATTAAATTCCTTCTCAAATTTGGAACATGCCTTACCTCTTGTAGCAACCATTCATTTCCATTCTGCAACTTGATTTTTATCTTTCCTTTTCCAACAATCTGACAGGATTCATCTTCACCCAAATATACCTGTCCAAAATCACCTTGAACATAATCTACAAAATTTTTCCTATGGGGTGTGGCATGAAATGAAGCCCCTGAATCTATTACCCAGGAATCATTAGCATTATGTAAACACAAAATTGAAGCATCCTATAATTTATTACTTGCAACATTAGCTTCCTTACTGTCATCATGTTGTCCATCTCCTTATTTGCCCTTGCGAGACCAACAATTCTTCTTCAAGTCTCCTGGCTTTCCATAGTGCCATCAATCCATTCCTCCTCGGTATTTTGATCTACCTTTCTTCGACTTCCCTTGTGACTTCCCATGATTTGTTGGGCTTTTTCCTCTCTCCTTTGTTCTTCCCCTATTCTCTATAGTCAAAGCATTACCCAATGTTGAACTCTCACCTATGCTTTTCCATTGCATTTCCTCTCTAAGCATAACACCAACAACATCATCAAATTTCAAAGTATTTGAACCAGAGATAGAGTTACTTATAGCCATTACCAAGCTATTCTAGCTTTCTGGCAAAGAACATAAAACCAAGAGAGCCCTCACCTCTTCATCAAATTTCACTTTTACAGAAGTTAACTGACTAGTAATCATATTAAACTCATTTAAATGATCTGACTCAGATCCACCTTCAATAATTTTTAGATTAAACAAATGCTTCATGATAAATACCTTATTAGAGGCTAAGGGTTTTTCATACAATTTAGCCAAAGCTTTTATCAATTCATTTGTTGTCTTCACTTTTGTTATATTGAACGCCATAGATGGTACCAGGCACAACTGAATGGTTCCCAGTGCCTTTCTGTCCAAAAGATCCCAATCCTCATTAATCATTGTTGCTAGTTTCTTGGCTTTTCCTTCCAACAAGCTCCATAAATCCTTCTGATGGAGATAATCCTCCATCTTCATCTTCCATAACTAATAGTTCTGCCCATTGAATTTATCTACCTTCAATTTACCCTCATCCGCCATTGCTCCCACTTAACCGTGAGACTCCCACTCAACCGTGAGACCTTCTTACAGATGATAATCAAACACAACCCACTCTGATACTATTTGTTAGGGTTCAGGTAGATCAAAGTAGTAAACACTAACAATTATATGTAGATTAAATAACATAAATATAACAATGAAGAACAACACAAAAGAGATCAATACAAAAATTTAATATGGTTCACCCACAATGGGCTACATCCACAGAAACTCAACCATCCAATGATTTTATTATCCAGTGCAAAATAGATTACAATCTTACGAATTCCACATCACAACATACATCCTAGCCGCTTATAACAATCTTTTTGGAAGCTTCTTGAATTAGGGTTTTACAATGTCGTTTTCCTTTTGTCGGTTAACAAAAAATTAACAACCAACTCCAAATGGGCAAAAAGAGGGAAATTTTTTTTCAGGGGTTGCACCCTAGAACCCCTACAAGGATACATTACGTGTGTACAGTACTCTCATGATTAGTCACCACATACCAATAATCTCCCACTTGGAGACTGATCAAGCCCCACACCAAACACTTCTCTTCCTTGAGGGTCTCAAGGTCTTTCTAGAGCTTCCTAACCTCTCATCTAAGTTCTCTGTTCTCATGTGTTAGCTACAAATTCTACCCATAAACATTCAAGGATATAGGTGTAGGAGTTGGTCGAGCAGTCTTTTGTTGAATTTATGAAATTTGAATATCATTTTGGGCTATGGTAGCCTTGTGTTTATCTATCTCCTTTTGTAAAGAAGAAATTGTTTTCTCTATCCTCTTTCTTTAGGGTAGCTTGTTATTTTTGTTTCTCAAGCTCTTCACCTTTGGTTCTCAATTGCTGAGCCCTAGCTTCCAACTGTGTTTTGCATTGTTTCAACTCATACTCTACTTTTGACAAAGCGAGAGCATGTTGAGTTGCTTGTGTAGTGGTGTCCTCAGAGCTTTCCATTAGGGGTTCTTTCCCCTCTCGGCAACTGCTTCCCAATGTTTCCTCCTTAGTTTCCTCAAGATTTTCTTCTTCTTTGGCCTCCTCTGTTTCCTTATCAACAAGGGTTTCCTCTTGCTGTTGTTCACTAGGGGAAGAATACTATCCTAAAATAGTTGTAGGGTCTGGTTTTGCTACTTCCTTGTCTTCCTCATCAAAAGAAATGACAAGCATCCATGGGTGACATATTCTAGCAGGGGTAGAGGCTACTGCTTCCCCTACTTGACTTTGCTACTCTGCCGCCATCTGAATCTTAATTTTAGAGATCTAGAGGAGACTACAACTAGTTTATGAGAGATATACATTACAAAAGCCTGATGCTTCTTCTTCTTCCTCTAAGGCTAAAGCTTAAGAAAATCTTCTCATTTTTGTTATCCATTTTCCTGCTGCAAGAAGTGGTGTTTCACAATCAAATGAATTAACCCATGGTGGCTAATTTGACCCTCACTTCTCTTTCTTTTGGTCATGATATTGATAAGGTATGAATACAAGAATGCTGATAGATTTATCAAATACTCAGGGTAGTTGGCTCCATGCCTGAGGTGGGTTATCATTCTCATTCCTGGTCCAAACACAACACCATATTGATTGTCACAAGTAAAAAAATTCATGACCCACAGGACCACAATCTTCCATGGTTTGGAAGGCTAGTCCTATCAATCCCCTTTGTTTCCCCTTTACTAACAATGTATCTTGGCAAGGGTTCTGGGGCAACATGGAAATTTTTCACGAATTCTTAATAAGATGGCTTTCTTTGCAATAAATCAATGCTTGCTTTAGGAATTCTAGAAATTTGACTTATGATAGTAGGGTTAATCTAAATTCTTACCCCTTTGATGGTAGAGAAGGTGTGGTGGAAGTTGGTGACGAACTCCTCAACCAATTTAGCTTCAAAACCCTCAAATTTTTGTAGAAAACTTGACCATTTGGCCTATTGGAAAAATTATGCTCTTGCTTCATCAAAGATGACATTTTCTAGCTTAGACTTTCATTTGTTCCCCATGCTTTTAGGTTATTTTTCTTTGTAAAATGTAGAGTGATGCTAAGAATAGAGGTCTGGTTTTTTCTTTTGTAGCAGATAATGCAAAGTTGTGGTTGATTGTAGCTTAGTCGAGAGAATAAATTCATGCAATATAGATAGGTTGGCAACCATCTCATTCATCCTTTCATCCCTAATGGTGCGTACTTTAGAGCTGTAACACAGAGTGGCAGTGTGTGAAGTGGCCACTCTTAGCCACCACCTTAATTACATTTCCTTTCAAATCTGGAGCTGACGAAAGCAATCATCACTCCACTTGCTTGTGAACTTATTTCCATTTTTGATCATGATTATTGATCATGATTACTTTCCCAATCAAGTACTTATTCCCTTTTGTGGCATTTATGGAGAATGTCATTGTCATTATGATCGGATACTCGTGCTTTATTGGTAATTACACAAAATCTACAGATAATTGTACTGCTACCACTTGTCTACCTTTAAATGATTATCACTCATGCAATCTACCTTGGTGCTTGCATTGAAAAGAAGGAATGCATGCAGGGTATTTGGGAGGACACGTGGCATAGACATATGTATTATAGTAATTATACAAGTCTTAAGAAAAATAATATACCTTCGTAAAGTACTTATTCCTAAGATAATTTCAACTTAACCTTTATCTAATTTATTTTCATGATGCAACATGACTTGGTGCCCAATAGTAGTTTGATAGTAATGTTTGTTTTGTCAGTTTTCATTTGGATTCATTCAAAGCTATTTGGAGCTATCAGTAGTGATCTGAAGCTTTTTGACACTTCTTAATACAAAGACTTGTAGAAATCGCAAAAAGGAATTTTATTTGAAGGAAACAGGAATTTCAAATTAAAGATTGTTGTTTCTAGTTTTCAATCTTTGCTCTAGACAAAGATGCCATTTCTAGTTTTCAACTTTGCCTAATTTTTTTGACAGAAAAGGCTACCATTGCTAGTTTTCAACCTTTACTATTTTATTCAATCAACAATAATCTTTTAGAGCATAATCCCCATGGAAGAAAGATCATCCATGGTGAAGTGTTCTATCCAAGATTGGATTTCTGCAAAGAACTCTTCTTTGGAAGCTGGTTTGTGATACAACTTTAGCTTGTGTTTGTTTACTAGAAGTATTCTTTGAACCCCATCAATAGGTAATAGCTGAACAACACCATTGCTGAAAGCCTCCTTTATTTCATAGGGTCCTAACCATTTTGTGTGCATTTTTCCTTTGTGATCCCGATACTTTGATTCATATAGTAGGGCCCAATCTCATTTTTTGAATTGCTTGTTGATGATATGCTTATCGTGCCAATCTTTTCTCTATTGATGGATTAAATATGTGTGATGAAGTACTTCTATTTTGATTTCCTCTAACGTATTCAGATGCATTATTCTATGTTGTTGTGCCTCTATTAGATCAATACCAACTTCAAGTGTTGTTCTCAATGTTTCCACTTCATATTCAATAGGGAGCACTAGATGCTTCCCATAAGCTAATTCATATGGTGTGAAATTAGTAGTGGTTCTCCAAGTGGTATTATAAGCCCAAAAAACTTGTATCATTCTCTCAGCCCATTCTGTCTTATTTCCTAAAACTATTTTTGTGAGGATGTTCTCCAGTTCCTTATTTGTCACTTCCACTTGACCATTGCTCTAAGGGTGATATGGAAAAGTCTTCCTATGACTGATTTGATATCTCCCTAGAAATGCTTTGATCATTGTGGACATGAACTATGGTCCCTGATTAGAAATAAGGACCCTTGGGGCTCCAAATCTTTGCAAAATGTTCTTGTACAAAAAATCTACAACCTTCTCCTCTTTTTCTACTGGTAGAGCTTTTGCTTCAACCCATTTGGTGGTGTAATAAGTACAAACCAAGATGTAATGATTTCCTCTAGATGATGGATCAATCGGTCCCACAAAATCTATCCCCTATTTCTCAAATGGTTCTAGGACCACTTGAGGATGGAGCGGCATCTCTACAGTAGTAGTTGGGCGTCCCATTCGCTAGCATTGATCACATTGCTTGACATACTACTAGATGTCCTTGGTCATTGTTGGCCAGAAATATCTAGCTCCTAGGATCTTGTGTCTAGTTCAGAGGGCTAAAAAGCGTCCTCCAGAAGGTTCATCATGGCATGCTTAGATTATATCATAAACTTCTATTTCCTACACACATCTTCTCAACACATGGTTAGAGCAATTTTTAAACAGAATACCATTTACCCATTTATATCTGGAGCTATCTTGAATCATTCATTTGGTTTCCTTCTGATTGAAATGTGGTGGGCATTTTCTTGAAACCAAATAGTTAGCTAAATCTACAAACCATGGAGATTGTATGGAAATGGCAAAAAGATGTTCATCTGGAAATGCATCATCCACTGGTTCATTGCTTCCTTGCATAGTCAGTCTTGATAAGAAATCAATGACAACATTATCTTTCCCAAGCTTATCAACAATGGTTAAATCAAATTCTTGTAATAGTAGAAACCATCTAATAATTCTACCTCCTACCACAGCTTTATTCATTAGATATCTAATAGATGCATTATCAGTGTGTATAAAGACTTTATAACCTGTGATATAGTGGTAGAATTTATTAATTGCATAAACTAATGCCAAAAACTCTTTTTCTGTGGTGGTATAATTTTTCTCTGTAGGGTTTAAGTTTTTTCTAACATAATATATTGCATGCATACCTCTAGATTCATTAGCCTACCCTAAAACTACTCCAATGGCCTGATTGGAAGCATCTGTGTGAATATGGAATGGTTCACTCCAATTTGGTCCTTTGATGTCTGGGGCTGTCATGAGGGCACTTTTGATAGCCTTAAATGGTGTCTAATTAAACTTAGAATCTTTTTTAGGAGGGTAAACAAAGGGTCAGCTTTCTGACTGAAGTTTTCAATAAATCTTCGATAATACCTCGCATGTCCTAGAAAACTCCTTACTTTTATTTGAGTTTGAGGAGGGAGTAATTGTACTATAACTTCAACCTTTTTTGATCTACTTTCATGCCCTCCTGTGATATGTGGTGACCTAAGACTATTCCTTCTATCATCATAACTAGACACTTCTCATGATTTAAGGACAACTAATGTTCCTTGCACCTTTCAAGCACTTTGTTAAGACTGTTCAAAGCTTCATCAACAGTTTTCCCATGCACTGTGAAATTATCCATATAGACTTCCACGCATGTGTGAGCTAAATCAGCAAGCTCTTTGAAATGTGGTTGTTGCATTACATAATCCAAATAGCAAAACCCTGTAGGCAAATGTCCCCCATGGGCATGTGAATGTAGTCTTGTCTTGATCCTCCAAAGCTACCTAGATCTAATTGTAACCACTAAATCCATTAAGAAAGGGGAAGTAGCAACTACCATCCAGATTATCTAACACCTGGTCAATAAAGGGAAGAGGGAAATAGTCTTTCTTGGTAGCTTTATTTAATTCTCTATAGTCAATGCAGACTCACCATTTGCCATTTTTCTTTGGTACTATTTCTAATGGAGATACCCATTGACTATCAGAAATAGGATAGATGAATCCTACTTGTAATAATTTTTCTATTTACTCCTTCACTATTTCTCTTAGAGCTGGATTGGTCCTCCTTTGTGGTTGTCTCATAGGACGAACATCTCCAATGTAGATATGGTGTACATACACTGGGGTGGATTCCTCATATCTTTGTATTTCCATGCAAATGCTTATGGAGAGTTGTTTTGTCAATCAGATTTCCTCTATTTCTATTAACCAACTATTTATGGAGAGTTGTTTATCATCTTGAACAATTATTTTCTTTGTGCCACAGTGAACATAATGAATGTCTTTATAGGGACTTATCAGAGTATTTAATGGACAGAAGTGGGGCACAATCTAATGCAAGGTTTTTGCTTGCTGGTAATTCAGGTGAGAAACAATTTATTTAGAATAAGGACAACTAAATGCCCTTAAAGATCCTGTCGGATCTCTTTGGAGCTGTCTGGAGACCTCTTGCTGTGCCACACTATATAGGGAAATTTCATTGTTTGCTTCCGACTCTTTATACTCTTCATTGCATTCTTCAAAATGTTTTGTGATTTTTACCATTGTTAATGAGGAGGCATCTTTAACATATGAATCCATTAAATCATCTATCCATGGTTTATTCTCATACTGTAAGAAGGGTTTAGCAGGAGGGTGGATGGAGAGTTCCTTCAACCTTTTCCCATTGGAAATAGTCATATTTCCTGACCTACAGTCAATAAGGACTACTGCAGTAGCTAGCCATGGTCTACCTAATATTATTGGATATCCTAAGTGTTTCTTTCTTCTCTAAAGGATGACGAAATCTACTGAATAATCCCAAGTGTCCACAATGACTATAATATCTTCCAAAATTCCTTCTGGTTTAATGATAGATAGATCTGCTAGTTGTAACATAGTTGAGGTTGGCTGAATATGAGTTAATGCCAGAGCTTCTGTAGTATTTGATGTCATCACATTGATGGCATCCCCCAAATCAATCAATACATTCAAGACTGATATTTTTTTTATTTCCAACAAGATAACAAGACTTCCAAGATCCCCATGTTTTTGAGGAATCAACTTACCCGATAGGACATCAACAATTTTTCCTTCTCTTTGAATAGTGTTTGGTAATTTTCATTTTCTACCTGGAAGTTTCAAACATAGGATCTTGATGGTCTAATTTATCTCAGGGATATCCTTTATTGTCTATAACAAAGGAACTTTGATATGTATCTTCCTAAATTCTTGGATTAATTGGGAGTCATCATGAGAGATCTGGCCTTCTCTAGATTTTGGAGGAGCTTGTTTTAATCGCTCTAGAAATGGAAGAAAGGCTTCCTTCAGAATTTCTTTTGAGTTCTTTGTTTCAATTTTCTTATCATTTTGTTGTTCCTCAATGGTAGGTATCACTTCCTCTTCATCAATGACTTCCTCAATAGGAATGTTTACATGAATGTTTTGGGACTGAAGTTGGATGTCATTAATTTCCACTACATTTAGGGTAGCTGTATTGGGATCAGTGTTATACACATATTGTTGTGGTCTATTATTTTTGGGATTTAGAACTAGCTGAATAGGTATCTATGGTTGGTTCACCTAATCATTCAGATTTAGGTTTGCAGGTTGTGAGGGTCCAGGAAGTAAGGCTTGAGGTTGATTTCCAAATCACCTCATTCCTTGGTTATATTGAGGTGCCCACTGCTGTTGATATTGTTGTTGATTTGACCATTGGGGATTAGCCCAAGATTGATTCATCTAGCTTGACTAAGGCCATGCTGGTCCCCATTGGGGTGGCATTTACATTAGAGGGAGTGGACCTCTCCAAGGTCCATTTCAAGAGGTTGTGCCCCAATTTGATGGGCCCCTTAGAGCATAGTGGTTTGGAAACTGGTTAAATCCATAGTTTGATTATTTTTGGCCAATAAAATTTAACTCTTCCTCTTTTTCCAGTGCCTTTCTGAATCTATTTTTGATTTCAAGAAGTAGAATACACTCATTTGTGGAATGGTTTTTCTCACAGATCCTACATAACTTAGTTTGGTTTAAGGGGCATTTCCTAAGAGGATGTTTTTCTCTACAACGAGGACAGTAGATGGCCAAAGGTTCAGTGTTTTTTTTACTAGCTTACATACCATCTAGGGTGGTATTCAAATGAAGTAGGATGTCAGTTTTTAGATTTGCTAGTTCTTTGGTGTAGGAGCACCAAGACATCTAGGATTTGGTTAGATTTTCAAGTAGTTTTGTTTGGTTTAATAAGGTCCTTGAGACCATTAAATGTTGTAATGAGGCTTGAAAGCCATGCTTGTAAGGGACTATGTCCAAATGTCTAAAAGAATCTATTCTCTTGTTGGGAGTCCTAGGGAGGACAGTCATGTTGTAAGAGGTAGTTTGCAATAGTCATTTATGTAAGCCTTTGTTGAGGCATATAGGACAGTCATTTAATTTTTCATGTTTGTAAGCCTTTAAAGGCATGTCGAGGGTTTGGAAGTATGTTAGAACCTTGTCCAAGGTTAACAAAAGGTTAGAAAGTATCATCTAAACATAAAATGGTCAGTGCAGTCCTAAAGAGGACAGTTACAAGATAGTAACTAGTGTCTGCAGTTAGAATCAAGAAGAAACTCGATGGTTGGGGTAGTTTCATGGATCCCAACCACTCTCATTCGACTTCATGCAATGTAGGAGGTTTGCTATATACCTGCCATAGTTCATTTGTGAAAAGATATTTGGTGGATTTGACAGAAATAACTAAAGACTCCTGTTTTCTACCTTTTCTTATGTTTTTTGAATTCTTATGCATTTTTGAGCCCGTACTACTGTACAGTACGGCTCTGTCATGGAGTGTTGAGTACTTGGGAGTGAAGGTTGATGAGTTAACTATCTATCAAAACAAGTTTGGATTCTTGATGTTGAATGAAGAGAATGCTATGACTATGGAACCTTAAACTGCTTTTGAACCTGTTGTTACAGTCAAAGAATTTGTTGTTTTCCTGTGTTGTCCGTACCTGTACGACTGAGTAGTGGTTGGTGTTTGTGATGGTTGTTTAGGGTGGAGAGTCACCTCTCATTTGCAATTGGTTTGGGCTTTTGACATTTATTTATATCTCTGTATTTCTCTTTTCTCTACAAGTGGGTTTGAAAACCTAATTTAGGGCTTCTCTGAGTAGCCCGATGAGTTTCTCCTTATTCCACTGATCTTCTCTATTTCTGATCAGTGGAATGGGTTGTAGGATAGCTAATGCTAGGGCTTGTGAGGAATGTGGAGGCAGGAGAATGATGTAGGGTGAGTTGGGCATGTGAATGACCCTGCAGAACCATGGTTAAGAATTTAGAGAAGGACATCAGCAACTAGGTATGTCTAATATGTTATTCTTTGTCAATGGAGACATTAGGTGTTTGGTGTGTTATAGAGTTGGCATGTTGAGTAAGAGTGAGTTGTGTTAATGGAGATCAACCCAAGGAGGGTACCATGATTGTCTCCTAAGAAATCAGAAATGTGTGACTGTCTTTAGTAGACACTATTGAAGATTGTTGTCCTGCAAACCCTGCACAGTGGGTTGTATGGAAACTTAGGAGTTAAATGTCTAGTGAGATGTGTCCTGGAGTCCCCAACATCTGTATCATGAACTTGTAAGTTGTTGTGTTTAAGCCATTCATGGTGTGAAGGTTGATCTCTGTCAAAGAAAATAATGAATCTTGAGAGCCTTTGCATGTGAAATTTTGAACTAGGCTTCTGTTGTCCTAGATGCTCTGCATCATTTGTGGTATCAGAGCCACTAGTAGGTCCTTGAGGGAGTAAAGGATCTTGTAAAATAGTAAGGGTTTGTGAGAGGTGTAAGGATGCCTCCTAAGAATCAAATGGTTAGAGAGAATAATGAATTGAGGGAAGCCTTAGAGGCTAGAGAAAAAGAGTTGAGGGATAGAAGAGAGTAGGATGCTGCAAGGGAAAGAGAGTTAAGGCAAGTAAGAAGAGAGAATGCATCAATCTTGGCTAGATTAGAAGCATTGGAGAAGAATCCTAGAAGGGATGAGCAAGATGATCAAGAAGGAGATGAGGATGCAGATGAGAATCCTCCTGAGGATGAGTTGGATGCTGAAGAGAAGAAATTTGTGAGATTGTTGAAGGCAGTCCAAGGAAGTGGAACAAAGGCAAACATAGAGTTACCTACCTATCAAGGGAAGATGGATAGTGAAGAGATATTAGGGTGGATAGATGCCCTTGAAAATTTTTTTGAGTATGAGGAGATGAGTGATGAGAAGACGATCAAATTTGCAAAAACAAAACTAAGAGGTACAACACTTACATGGTGGAGTAGTGTGCAAACAGAAAGAGTGGCTAGAGGTCTAGCAAGAATCACTTCTTGGGGTAGGATGAAGGATATGATGAAGGATCAATTCCTTCCATCTGATTACTCCATTCAGACAAAGAGGATGAAGTAGAACTTGAAGCAGAAGGACATGGATGTTATGTCCTATACTGAGCAATTTCATAAGCTTAGTATTAGAGGAGGATTGGAAGATGAAGAAGAGAAAGTGGCAAGATACCTTAATGGGCTTAGGTATAACTTGCAAGATGAAATTGGTTTGATAGTACCTAAATCACTTGGTGAATGTTTTCAATTGGCCATAAGGGCTAAAGAAAGGGTGAAGAGGAAGCAAGAAAGACAAGGAGGTAGTGGTAGAGGATATAGAGGTAGGGGCAGACCTACTAATGAAGTACATAACAGCAATGAGAAAGGCAAAGAGTTTTCTACAGATCAGAGAGGTGGATATAGAGGTGGAGGTAGATTTGGATCAGGAAGAGGAGTGTTTACAGGTAAATGTTATCATTGCAATGAAGTGGGACACACATCTTTCAAATGTCCTAGGATGATGCTGATAAGAGCAAGGGTAGAAGAGTTCACTTGTTACAAGGGGAGGAGAAGCAAGAAGAACTGGAAATGTTATCAGCCTCTCCAGTAATGGTTGGAGAAATGCTCATGGTGGAAAAAGGTAAAATGTAGCAACCACCACAGGTATCTATTTTTAAAACTAATTGTTTAAGCCATGGAAAGATATGCAAGTTGATTCTAGATTTAGGTTCTCATGATAATCTAGTTTCTTGGGAAATGGTGCATAAGTTGGGATTGAAAACTTTTGATCATCCTAGTCCTTACAATGTCACTTGGGTGAGTCAAGAGCAGCAAGTTAGGGTTACTAAGAAGGCATATGTTGATTTTTCAATTGGTCCATATCAGGATTATGTTTTGTGTGATGTCATTTCAATGACATGTGGGCATATCATTTTGGGTAGACCATGGCAACACTTGAGAAGGACAATTCATGATGGCTATACTAATAACTATTTGGTGCACAAAGATGGTAGAAAGTTTAAACTAGTACCTTTACCTTGTGGAGACAAGAAAGAACATACTACTATCTATTTTGGAGAGAAACTGAAGTTGGATGTGCAAGTTGAACAACAGGAGCAGTTGCAGCAGAGAAAGGTTTATGACAGTCCTAAAGAGCACCAAATTTGGGACTTGAGTTATGTCAAAGTTGGAGACATTGAGTGCCCTATAAAGAGGCAGAAGAAGGAAGGCAAACAACAGATAGTACAGGGAGAATGAAATTAGAGTCTCAAGTTGGGAAGAACAGAAGCATTGCAGCAGCAAGGTCCTAGACAAGGACACCAAAACAAGTTTTATGGTACTAACCCTATTTACAAGAGCCATGCAGGTTGGAGGAGGAAGAAGATAACTCTTAGAGAGTTCATGTTTCCTAGTCAAAGGACCATCCCAACAAGATTGAAGAATGGATGGAGCAGATCCCATAACTCTTGGGACAAGAGTTTTCATTATGCTAGGGAGTATGGTGCAGGAGCACCAAGACATCTAGGATTTGGTTAGATTTTCAAGTAGTTTTGTTTTGTTTAATAAGGTCCTTGAGACCATTAAATGTTGTAATGAGGCTTGAAAGCCATGCTTGTAAGGGACTATGTCTAAATGTCTAAAAGAATCTATTCTCTTGTTGTGAGTCCTAGGGAGGACAATCATGTTGTAATAGGTAGTTTGCAATAGTCATTTATGTAAGCCTTTGTTGAGGCATATAGGATAGTCATTTAATTTTTCATGTTTGTAAGCCTTTAAAGGCATGTCAAGGGTTTGGAAGTATGTTAGAACCTTGTCCAAGGTTAACAAAAGGTTAGAAAGTATCTTCTAAACATAAAATGGTTGGTGTAGTCCTAAAGAGGACAATTACAAGACAATAACTAGTGTCTGCAGTTAGAATCAAGAAGAAACTCGATGGTTGGGGCAGTTTCATGGACCTCAACCACTCTCATTCAGCTTCATGCAATGTAGGAGGTTTTCTATATACCTGCCATAGTTCATTTGTGAAAAGATATCTGGTGGATTTGACAGAAACTCCTATTTTCTGCCTTTTCCTGTGTTTTCTGAATTCTTATGCATTTTTGAGCCCGTACTACTGTACAGTACAGCTCTGTCATGGAGTGTTGAGTACTTGGGAGTGAAGGTTGATGAGTTAACTATCTATCAAAACAATTTTGGACTCTTGATGTTGAATGAAAAGAATGTTATGACTGTGGAACCTTAAACTACTTTTGAACGTGCTATTACAGTCAAAGAATTCACTGTTTTCCTGTGTTGTCTGTACCTATACAGCTGAGTAGTGGTTGGTGTTTGTGATGGTTGGTTAGGGTGGAGAGTCACCTATCATTTGCAAGTGGTTTGGGCTTTTGACATTTATTTATATCTCTATATTCCTCTTTTCTCTACAAGTGGGTTTGAAAACCTAATTTAGGGCTTCTCTCAGTAGCCCGATGAGTTTCTCCTCATTCTACTGATCTTCTTTGTTTCTGATTAGTGGAATGGGTTGTAGGATAGATAATGCTAGGGCTTATGAGGAATGTGGAGGCAGGAGAATGATGTAGGGTGAGTTGGGCATGTGAATGACCCTGCATAACCATGGTTAAGAATTTAGAGAAGGACAACAACAACTAGGTATGTCTGATATGTTATTGCTTTGTCAATGGAGACATTAGGTGTTTGGTGTGTTAGAGTTGGCATGTTGAGTAAGAGTGAGTTGTGTTAATGGAGATCACCCCAAGGAGGGTACCATGACCATCTCTTAAGAAATCAGAAATGTGTGACTGTCTTTAGTAGACAGTATTGAAGACTGTTGTCCTGCAAACCCTGCACAGTGGGTTGTATGGAAACTTAGAAGGAGTTAAGTGTCTGGCGAGATGTGTCCTGGAGTCCTCAACATCTGTATCATGAACTTGTAAGTTGTTGTGTTTAAGCCATTCATGTTGTGAAGGTTGATCTTTGTCAAAGAAAACAGTGAATCTTGAGAGCCTTTGCATGTGAAATTTTGAACTAGGCTTCTGCTATCCTAGATGCTCTGCATCATTCTTCCATAACTTGTGTGACATCACTGGTACCACCTATGCCTTTCTTTAGTATTCTTTTACCTCCTTGAGTGCGAGAATAGTTTCTACTAACCTCCATGATTTCTGCAAAACTTTGTTTGTTAATATATCCCTTTCCCATTAGGTTTAAGGCTTCTCTAATCTCATCAATTCCTCTTAGGAAAATGGTTTTACTCAAATTTTCACCTAGATTATTGCCACATCTCCTATGGAAAATTATGAATCTATGCACATAATCCTTCAAATTTTCATCTTCCATCTATTTCATTCAGAAGAGTTCATCTTTCCTATCGCCGACTCTACAATAATCTTGATATTTATCAAGGAAGGTAGTTTCCATTTGATCCCATGTAGTTATGGAGTCTACTATCAGGCCTATGAACCATCGTAAAGATGATTCTTTGAGAGTTGAGGGAAAAAGTTTTAATTTCTGATTATCTGTGGCATAATCATAGGTTTGGTAGAGGACCTTAAATTCAAATAGGAATTGGTCTGGGTCTTCTGTAGTTTTTCCTCAAAACATTGGTAGGAATGTAGGAGATACGTTTTTCATGGGAGGTTCATTCCTTTTAGGAGTGATGGAGATTGGATGAGAGAATGTTTGATTATTAGCTAGTTCATTACGCTCACCATCCCTAAAGAGATTATCACCCATTGTAAAAAGTGTTTCAGAGAAAATGGGAGATTCTGGTGGTACAGGAGATCCTTGTTTGATCAAATGGTCTAGAAGTTCTTCTAAACTAGGTTCCAGAGGTGTACTAATAGTGGTTCTCTTGATGAATTAACCTAAGGCATTTCTAGGCCTACTCATAAACTAATGGATCTAGAATGCGCTCGTTCAAAAAGTCTTATCAACCTTAACCTACAATAATTTGTAGATTATTTCCCTGGGAACGACGCCAAAAATGATGAGGTCATTGTAATGGTTGTTAATTCATAATCATTTAATTATCAATCCAAAGGTGTCTAGAGTAATTTGTGATAAGACTCTTTAGTGTGGGGGGTTGGAGTGGAATCCAAATCTAGTGATTGGATGGTTTTGGATGTATTGTGGAAGGTTTAGTCTATCTAGCTTGCTAGAATAAATACACATGTGGGAAATAGAAACTATTCTAAATTGCTTTTAAAAGAAACACACATGCTGAAATAGAAATTATGCTATTTTCTTGGAATGAAACACTCATGCTTTACAAGAAACTAATCTACCTGCTTGGAAAAAAACACACTTGCTTTAAAAGAAACGATTCATTGTGCTGAAATGAAACTTAAAGGTAATTGCATTAATTGTCAAACTACAACAATGAAATACTCTGAATATAATAATGATGTCTGAATAAAAAATATCTTTTTAGTATTTTTTGAATTTAAAAGACAAACTTGTAGGTGACATTATCTAAACATTTGTACAAAAAAGGAAAATTAACATGCAAAGATAATAACCATGAATAGAAAGACACAACAAAATAACATAGAGATGAAATACCGAGAGATCTCCTCCAAGTTGGGGAAGTGAGCCCTACTTTCCCAACTAGAGATTATCTTCTTGAACTCAAACTATCTTCAAAAGAAATTCCCCTTCATTTGCATTCAAAACAGCCCCAAAATGGGCATGCATACATGAGCAAAAACAAGGAGTTTTCCTCCAACTAAAAAAGAAATATAGTTTGACTAAAAATCTAAATAAAAACTAGAACTAACTAAGAGAGACTAACTAGCTCCTATTTATACACTTGAGCATTATTAAAAGAAATAAATATCCAAAATCCTAACTGCAGTGAACTAGGATTTAAGCCAATTGCTTTATTTATTACATAAGTAGTTCCTCTGTGATTTACTTCAGATCAGAGATTGGTATCAATTTAATCTTTGGTAGACTTAATGATTTCCTGGAATGATGTGGCACTAAAGGTCAATTACTTTTAGTTAGCACAGACACCGATTAACAACTACTTCAGTTGTCACTTAAATAAAGTGACATGTGGACGTAGTTTTTAGTAGGATGCTTTTATTGGGGCATTGGTTGTATTTGCTTTGTTGGACTCTTGAGTAGTCCTAGGATTGGTGTTTAGTAGTCATCGACTCGAGAGGAGGATGGCTCTCATGGTATGTAGCAGCATCTGGAGCTATCTGGACTTTAAGCTCTTCATAATAAAGGGGGCTCTGGAGGGGTCCAGAGACCACTAGGAGGTTCACGACTGTAATCCTTATGCAATCATACACAACTTATACCACAATTTCATAAGATATGCATTTGAAAAATAAAATTCAAGTAATTTAGCCAAGAGATTTCATCAAAAGGAAATGAGGACTAAACAAATGTATAATCAAACCAAAAGACAAACATAATTATAATAATATGTATATAAATGCCATAAAGTTATATCAGAGTATTTTAAAATAGGAAATATATAGAAATAAATGAGTCATATATTTGACTCATCAACATCCTTAGATCACTTGTTTATCCTAGTTTAAGACCTCTTGCCCACACCCATTTGAATAATATTAGGATTTTTGATGTGTCTTCACGTTTCTTCATAAAATACAACAATCAATCTTGAAAATCAAACTTTCTATTGTGTCTTGTGTGTGTGATATATGCATGCACATGTGAAATCTTTTGTTTGTAAAGTGCCTAAGTCAAGCTATCAACATATTGATTCCACATCATCCTAATTATCCTTGATGAAGGGGGTAAATCACAAAACACTCAACAATAGAAATTGAACATAGAAAATAGAACTTTCTTTTATTGATCTAGGCAACTCATTACATTACAGAAGCTTAATTACAATCAAAGGAATCAATCCTCCATAGGCTGCAACACACTACAACTACACATCACCAGGCTCTGGAATGTTCTGCCTTCTGTAACTCCCAAATCAATTAGGGTTTCTATTTTTCCCCCTATTCTTGACTCTACACTTTCTCCCTTAACTCTACTACCGCCCAGGGTTCCCAAAATAGTCATAAATAGCACTTTTTGGTGCCCTGCAACTAAATTTCAAAATTTGCAACTCCCTCCAAAAGTAGGTCAACTTTTGGGAAGCATAACTTTTGATCCGAGTGTCCGATTGACGAACCGTTTTAAGCGCTGGAAAGATCGCGATGTGAACTATCATGCCAAAGATTCATAAATAGATTTTCATCAAATGTTTTGGACATTATGGGATGTTTTAGTGCCTCATATATCGTTTAAAATTTTTTTAGGGGCTTTTCAGAAAACAAAAAACTTTAATATCTTTCAGCTCACAAATGATCTTTGCCTGATTCCTTCGCCAAAGGTCTTATATTACCATTATGTAACTTTTTGTAAGTTTTCTCTTTAATCCGTACCCAAATACAAACTTTCCAAAAATAGCAGGTACACTTTCCAAAATAGGCAGGTTGCTATTTTTAGTAGTTTTGGAAAAACTGAAAGTCCTACATCATTATTCTGGATATTATGGAACCAAAAACACTAATTATGGAAATAAATGAAAACAACCACAATGATTTTGAATTATCTTCTTTTTGGGTGATGCAAGATTGCCCTTACACCACTGGATGCTCCTGCATCAATCCTTGTCATCACTTTCATTCTAATCAAAGTCACCTTCATCCTAATCCAAACTCTAATCATCCTAATTATCCATCCTAGTTATCTTAATAATCCATATTATCCATCTCATTATCCCTATTCATCCTACTTATTGTATCCACATCATCATAATCATCATCCAATCTAATCCAAGTCCTTCTAATCCTCATCCAATCACCCCATCCTTCATTATCAGGTAGTCATCCACCTAATCATCCACTCCCAATCATTCCAAATCATACAATCTAATCATCCCCATTTTCCTAGTCATCCATCTAGTCATCCAATCCCATAATTCCTAATTATCCAATTCATCCTCCTTATCCATCCTCATCAACTCAAGCATCCAATCACTCCATCCTAGCCATCCTAATCACCCCTCTTATCCACTTCATCTCTAATCATTCTAAGCCTTCATCATAATCTAATCAATCCCAATCTATCCATAATCCAATCAATTTCATCCATCTCATCATCCTAAATCATAATTCTATATCATCCTACATCATTGTCTTAATCCAACTTCATCCACATAGTCTTCATCACAATCCATTCTTCATCATTCCTAATCATAATCCCATTCCTAAGCCTCATCTAATCCATCACTTGTCAAAATGGTTGTGATCATTAACAAACCTAGGACAAATCCAAAACCCAAAATCACAATCCTAGGAGGTCTTCAATTTCCTCCCAATGTTGATGAACACCTTGTAGACCATGATGCATATTTTGAAGAACAAGCCAAGATACAAAGACTTAAATATATGTGTAAAACTATTCCAACACTAGAAAAAAAGAACCTAGAGCACAATCCTTATGGCACCCAAATAAAGTTTGATGAACCTAAGAGATTATATAGAAAGGAACAAGTCACCACCCCACAACAACAACAAACCATACAACAACAACAATCCTAAATGAAAAAATAACTCCTAGACCAACAAATCATCCAAAAACAAGTCCTCATAAAACAACTCATAGCCACCTACCAATCCCAAACTCAACAAACACAACCTTATCCATTCAACAACCACAACCACAATATTCATCTAACATATCATCCGCTACACCTTTCTTCATACAACCTCAACAAATTACACCTCAATCCTATGTGTCATCTCTATCATCATACCAACCTAATCCATCTGCATATCAAGATACTACTACATCAACCTATCCAACTTTTTCTGAAATCAACAAATATACATATCAATCCATACCCCAAGATCATCCAACTACTTATCCCAACATTTCACCTCAACCCCAAATCCATTTACAAGACTATCATGTTCCTTCATCACAAGAACATGAAAGTCCAAGTTACCCTTTGCACCAAAATGAAGTGTATTTAAGTCCTCATGGTACCTTTGACAAGGGGAATTCCACTCTAGCTTATGTATCCTATGGGTGTCAAGTCCATCCAAGAGTCTTCCAATCCCATTCAAGACAATCAAGAGCTATGTCAAGAGTATAATCTAAAGCATGTGGAAACATTAACCCTTTATCCAAATGAAGATCAAAGCACCTTCATTCAACCCATCCATAACCTATATATTTTCTATGTTCACGATATTATCCATGATCAAGTTCCTAACCATGAGCAAGAAATCCAAGTTCAACCTATCCATAGCATATATCTTATTTATGATCAATATATTATCTATTATGAAGAGCCTATCCATGAGAAAATTGATCCTATCCATAGTACAATTAATCCCATAACCATCCATGATCAAGAAACCTACACAATTCCTACCCACCCTCTACCTAGTCCTATCCATGATACAACAACATCTATTTCCCTTAATGAGACACTTGGCTCCCAAGTAATCATAGATGATCAAACAAATAGCTTGGATCTTAATGAGTGTAATGATAATCAAGATCATATTGATCCTTTGTCATCCACTATCAACCATATTACAAATACATCATCCTATCCCATTGGTCTTACCACCTTCATCCATGAATGTTATTCCTTATAAAAGCAACAACCATTATCCACCTCATCCTCCCCATAAAATAATGAGCTCATGTCTAGTGTCCAAAACACCCATAATCCTAGTGTACATCACATACTCTAAAACATGAATTATCAAGGTAAAGGCTTAGGCCTTCATGAATAAGGTATTTTGGAGCCCATCCATGTGAAAGTCCCTCCACAATCACATAGACTTGGTTATATACCCCAATGAAAACAATCTAAATATGTTGGTACCACTTTCATGCCTTCTAAATACACTCCTTTCCATCATAAACCTTATCATACCCCAAAAACATATTTTGTCATTCCTCCTCCATCATCCTACAAATCCCAAAATAATGTGACCATATACCTCCCACCATCCACTCTACCCCCACTCCTTCCAACTCCTAACATACCTATCCTCCAAACCACTCTACCTCCACTTCTCCCAACACCTAATATCCCTATCCTCCAATCTCCTCATTCCTTTATCTATAAGTCCACTAATCCCTCCATCCATAAATCCCCTCACATTCCTAATCATGATAAATGAATTCACACATCAACTAAACATGAAGCTTCCACCAATTCCATGGGATTCAAAAAAAAAATATTAGATGCCTCTATCCATAAAGTAAAAAATCCTAAAAATCCTCATGCCTTAGGGCACCAATGTAAAGAGTCAAAGAAAAATCCATTAAAAAGGTTACACAAGCTCATACCTCTATAAGAAAAGTCCAATAATAAAATGGATTGGGTCCCTAAGCAAAAAGAAATCAAGTCAAATGAAGCATCCACATCCCAAAAATCCTAAAATCCCATTCCATCCAAAAATCTCAATGCAATAGTCATAAAAATCCTAAGTCCATGTGGGTACCTAAATTCCTACATTGACCATCCCCTAAGAAAACATGTCCATTACTTCCTACACCTCCTTCCAATCAAAAGCTTCAAAATCCAATTCAGTGTGTACAACCATTGGTCTTGGTTCATTTCTACTCCACAACATTCACACATACCTCCATCTCCTCATCTTATACCCACTATCCTACATATCTCCCCTATCACCTTTTTATGGTCCATGATTTTGCAAAAACCTCTCATCAATCCATTATCCATCCTTTCATAATCCACATCATAATCCACCATCCTTCCATCCATAATCCACATCATAATCCACTATCCCCCATCCATCATTGCATAAACCTTTCATAATCCATATCATAATTCATTATCTATCTACTCCATCTCCCTTTCATACAATCCCCTACCAACATCTAGTAGCATAATGACATTTGACATCATCCATGTGTGACATTCATCTTTAATGGGACCATCACATTTCATAGAGCTATACACTTGAGTTCCCATCCTATTTCAAATCCCTCTTATCCATATCCACCTATTCTATCTAAATATTTAAAAAAAAAGAAATAAAAAAAAGAAGAAAAAAGAAAAATAGTAAAGAGAAATCTCTTCGTCCAATGGTGAAAACCACCTTGGTGGCACCTTGGATAAGTACCATGATGAAACATAGAAAATAGGTATCATGTTTAGGTTGATTATGTATTTGATTTACACTTGGGGGCAAAGTTGTCTCATCCAACCTATCATTTCCAACCTACCATTTTTCATCCTATAATTTTCATCCATCCTACCATCCTTATCCAGTATATCCACATACCTATCATATTGAATCCATCCATCCTCCCTTCCTCCTTCTGATCTTGATAAAGAAATAGGAGCAAAATGTTGACAAATGATTTGGATATCTCTTGTTATACCTCATCCTCTCATCATAAGCTTTGTCATGTAAATCCTAAGCATTACACTTAGAATGGGGCACGTTATTCCTATGTGACATAGTTTTTGGAGATCATATTGTAAAATGTATTATGCTTATCTTTTTATCCATCCATAGAGTCTTCCATCCCATTTATTATCGTCCATCCTTTTATCCATCTATCTAATCCTACCTCCTTTTTGCATTTAGACTTGGTTTTACCTTGTCATTGGTATCTAGCATTTAGGCTATCCAAATTGTCATCTAATGCCATCCCAAAACAATTCAAAAATTCCAAAAAAATCAAATATTCCCAAAATCCCTCCCAAAATTAAAACATTTCAAAAATACAAAAAATCAATTATCCAGAAAAATCCAAGCAATACACCCAAATGCAAGACATCCTTAATCTATACCAATCTAGTTAAAGAAATCTAGACAAATTATCCAATCACATCCATGGTCTTAATCCTATCCTTGTTGTAATTGCAATCAATTAATAATCAATCAATCATCAATGGATATATTGTTCTCACATCCTTGTGTTGATCTAGGGATATATCATTCCCCACAATGACAACACTTTCATAAATCATCAATCGATCGATCGATCGATCAATCATTGGTTTACAACTTGACAAGGGGCAATTCCTTGTTTGTTTTTGAATCATTTGTGCATGCTTGCTTTCTTTCTTGTGTGTGGTATCATTTTATCTTGCATTTGTATCAAATCCTTATTATTCCTACTAATATTCATATCTTGTGTATGGTGGAATAACTTTTTGCATACCTTTGCATCTAAGGTCATTTCATACCTTTTGAGCATTAGGACTTTAATGCTCTAAGTTTCCTTTCTCATATGACTAGACAAGGTTGTATTATGTTGGGTGCATAAGACACATCATCACCTTGGTCTTTATACCTTGGTGCATAATGTCTAGTGCTATATCAAACTATATGGTTGCTCACCTCATGCAACATAATGTATCATTCATCCACTTTATCCATCCTTTTTATTGCATCCTCCATCTATTTACCCAACTTGTTTCATCCTTTTTGAGAGCCTACCCATGTTCTTCTAGTTCACCTATCCTCTCAAGGGGGCATCATCCTATCCTTACATCATCATCCTATCCTTGCATCATCATCCCATCCCTTTATCCATTCCTCATCATTCCTTCAAGTAGTTGGGGCATACTTTTTCCCTTTCATCCATACCTTATCTTCTTTGAAATGATGTTCCTTCTTTTAGTTGCAACATCATCTCAAAGAGGGGCAAAATGTAGACACCTAAAATTGACATGTCTTGTGAAATCACCTTGTCAATACCACCTTGAGACACCTTATGACACATTTTGTCCTATGACCCTTACATAATCATTCCATCACCTAATTAGTTAAATAAATTATATTTATTTAATTAGTACCTCTTTATCCCATTTTTATCCTCTCTAGCCAAATTAATTAAATAGATTTAATATTTATTTAGTTAATGTTAGTATAGGTTTTTTATTTTCCTTATGCTAGGGAATATTTATTTTTCCTACACATATATTAAGCTTGCTTGGGTTAAATAAGGCATGGTTAATATGAGGACATGTGGCATAATCCATCAGTTACATATGTCTCTCTCACCCACCTTTGGGTAGTTGAGCTTCACGCCCTTTTTTAGATTTATTTGCCACCTCACATAACCATTTTTTATCTTTACATGAGTAGGTATAACCATGTAATTTAGCATTTACCAAGTAGGTATAACTCACACCTGTTTTGGGTAGTTGGAAGTTATTACCTTTCTTAGATTTATTTTCCCTTATTTTTCTATATAAACAACACCCACCTTTCCCTTTTTTCTATTGAATAAGTTTAGTGCAAGGGAGTGTTGATTCATATCATCTTTGGGTTTCTGTTCTTGCTTTCTTTTAGTCAATTTGATCTTGGGTGGCTTCACAACCAAATCTAACATGGTATCAGAGTAGTTGTGATTTATGGGTTAGCATTATTTTAGGAAATATGGGTTCCATTCCATTCTTGAAAGCAAAGTATGGTCTTCTCTTGCATCATATGATGACCTGGAGAATCAGAAATGCTTGACAGAAATTTTAGTTTCTGGGGGGCTTCTATATTGGTTTTGTATTGTAGGTTGCTTTGGAAGATTCTTGGAGAAAATCTAAGCTCGCCATTGAGTTCAAAGCTGATAGAAAAGTTAGATTAGCTCTTTTTTTTGTCTAAATCAGACACTGAAGGTGAGATCTGTGAAGGTTTGAAGCAGTGGATTTTCTATGGAGATCTAGCATGCTACTCAAAATTAGGGCACTTTGAGGCAAAATAGACTATTCCATCACGTCTAGAATGCCCCAAAACCCCTATTTTCATATAAGATTTGTCAAATTTGGACACAATAAAGTTTTGGGCAATTTTTTGGAGGTCCCGAGCTGTACAATACGAAATCCAAGGTTTACACAGAGTTAACTGCTAGCAGTTAACCTCTAGTGGCTAAATTAAATGCTAGTGGCTAGTGGTTAAATTAAATGCCAGTAGATAACTAACTGCCAGCAATACTACCATCCACCCAAAAGTGGTTTCCTGCTCAAACAAGGTGGTTTTAAATTTGAAAAGAGTGGTTTTGACATTTAAAAGTGGTTTTGAGAAATTTCAAAGGTGGTTTTGGAATATTCCAGTGATGGAGAATATTCTGGGAGAATATCAAAATATTCCTTGCTTATGTCAGCATGACATTATCATTTTCTACCCTCCAATCCTACCTGCTCACCACTGAAGTTTTCATTTTTGCACTTGATCTTCGAAAGGCGATATCTTGGTCATATGAAGGTACTTTTTAGTGTAATGTTTTTTGGTTTAGAGTAAAAATTCATGCTCTTCATAGTGGTGTGATCATTGTTTTCTTAGGTGATCCTATGTTTTCAAAAAAAATAATTTTCTCATTAGATCTGAAGGACAATTCTCATTTTTTAAACTTCAAATGGTTGTAACTTTGACATACGACCTCGGATCGAGGTGGTTCTTTTTTTGAAATTTGGTATTTTTCTGATCACTACATATTGGTACTATTTTGAAGTTCTAATTTTGAGATTATTTTGTACTTTCAGTATTTGAGTCCAATTTGGGCATTGTAAAACTCTGGTAACAACTCCAACATTGTATACACACTAATCTATAAAGTGCCAAATCATTTTTTGTTGGGGGGATCATTGATTTAGTGAAATTGGGGGGTAATTATGTGGTGATTGATTACTTTCATTTCTTTGTTGTGTGTTCTTATAATGGTGAAAAATAACATTAAACTCCTAACTTCATTGAATTATGCATGATGGAAACAATTAGTATAGAATTATCTAAGGGGAAAAGGTTGCACAAGGTATGTAAAAAAATCTATTCCCAAACCTACTGGTGTTGGTGCAAAGGCAATGTGGGAGATCAATCGTGAGAAAACTCTTGGGTACATTTGTTCATTTGTCTCTCTTGATTTACAATTTCATGTTGAATCAAGCAAGAAACCTAAGGAGGCTTGGGAGACTAAAAAATTTATATGGAAAAACTAATAAGCTTAGTGGTTATCAGATTAATAATGATTTGATGAATCTTGATCCTAAAAGTTTCAACTGCATCCAAGACTATATCTCTAAGATCAAGCAACTCAAAACACAACTAAAGGATTGTAAGATTAATAAAGAGGATTTACAGTTGATTCTAAATGTGTTATCAAAGCTTAGTCTTGAGTATTCTATATTTGTTTTTGGCTTTCACACCAATCATATTTCTATGGGACCTACATATGTTGAGCCTATTGTTGATGCATTTTCAAATCTTCTAATCTAAGAGGAAGCATAACTAATTCAAACTAGTCTCATCAAGTCATCTAAATCACAAGCATTGGTGGTTAGTGAGCCTAAGGTACAAAAAGAATCATGGAATTTTGATAAAAAACAAAAGAAGAAAAATAACAAGCCACATAAATAATCTATATCTTCTTCCTCGAAAGGGGAATCATTTAAAAAGGAGAAGCCCATGTGTGCATATTGGAAGAAATCAGGGCATGATGAACATCAATGTTATTTAAAACAAATTGATGATTTGAAGCAACTTTTAATAAAAAATAAAATCAATTTGCCTTCAGCTATGTCAAAGGGTTCATCATCTCTTTAAATACAAAGTTAGAGAAACAAAAGGGGCAAGCACTTGTTGCAGTTATAGATTCTGAGTCAAGGAGATGGATCCTTGATTCTGGAACTTCACATCATATGGCTTCATCATAGAGTATGTTCTCTTCATTTGAGACTTGTTCATCACCAAACATCCTGATGGCCAAGAACACATATATGTGTGTTTATGGGAAAGGATCTATTGAAATGGACAAAGGATCATTAAATGATGTCCTTTGTGTGCCTTCATTGTCAACCAATATCCTTTCTATCTATCATATCACACATGGTGGGGTAGGAAAGAGTGTTGAGTTCATACCAGATTCTATGGTTATTCAGTATTTGCGTAGCAGAGATAATGTTGCAGTTGGGGAGGTAGATCATCAATCTCAAGTGTACACCTTCTCACATTTTGCTCCTATTGTTCCTTTAGCTGATGTACACACTCAGGCATCTAGTGTGGACACTTTTGAGGGGATATAGTATGGCCATTAGAATCTTGGTGTTCTTTCATCATTTGAGATTTTAGAGACATGTGTTGATATTCCATCTCTTGTCGAACTCCATTATTAACCAATACATTGATGCAGAAAGGGCATGCACTCTACTCAACGAACCAACATATCCTATATCAAGCAACCTACTAGTTATATAATGTGCTACATTTACATTGTCAAACCAAGGAATCATATTCTTCTTGGATGATGCTTGTACTGTGTGTACAATTCAAGATTTTTGAGTTTTATTCTAGAGGTTGTGTAAGGGAACTAAATAAAGAAAATACAATACTCTTAGTAAATAGGAATAATGGAAAATAACTAAGCTTATCTAACACAGCAGTAGTCAAAAGATTCTTTGTAACTTCTATGTAAGAGAGTAACTAACAATTGGTTCATTCGGTGATCACCATGACTCAATGGACTCAATAACATGAATTACCAAAGTTAAACTATTTCACATTACTCTTAACAACATACATCAATCACACATTTATATAAACATACAATTTATAAACTGAACATATGAACAAGGTGGAGAAACACAATACCTCAAGTGGCCAGTTTGAGTGACTATGATCCCACAAGATCTAGCTAAATCTCTACTGAATCTTTGCAGTCATTAACAGAACTTAAAACACATATTCCTTTATTGAATGCAAAGGTAACAATGATACAACAAAATCTGATACTATATCTATGTTCAATCTGTATGAAGCAAAATCTAATCTCATCTAATCTAGATAATTGAGATCAACATTGTTTATATGAATAAAGCTACTGTACAATAAATGACATTACTATCCATTATCCCACATCGTAGGAAAAGGACTTTATTATAGAGCAACTAGATATAGGAAACTAACTGACATGAAGGCGACAGATAATACAGTCCTACTACAACTCTATCTCTTTGTTATCCATGAAGAATAATCAATGACTTCGAAACAAAATAGAGAACATATTCTAGATTCCTTCATCATTTAGGATTACAACATTTATTGAAGGATAATTGCTATGGAGTCATGGATGACTCATCCTAGTCAATTCAGGACCTTCTTCCTTTGGTTGCAAGTACCTGTATCATCTCCTGTGGATATCAGCATCTCCTTCGACTGCGGTTTGTATAGTTTTCTTCATGATATGAAGCCACGCTTTTGCTACATGAGGAGTTAGTGTACCACATAGTATTTATGCATCACTATCACTAAAATAAAAATAAAATACTAACATATTACATGAACAATCAATCATCTACACATCATTAATTAACAACATATTACATACCATCTTTATGCTTTAGTGTCTTAGGGATAAACATAGACATAATTAATACATATATAAGTTTGAAAATATCTTTGGGAAATAAGTAATTAAAGAAATGTAAACAAGACAAATCATGGTCTCATCACACCCCCCAACTAATCATGTTGCTGGTCGTCTAGAAACCAAGGTCTCAGATTGTACTGGAGGGCTATCTCCCTGTAGTCTATTAGCTCTTCTACTCCTCTTTCCTGTTTGAGGTAGAAGCCCATCTGATGTGCCAACTGATCCCACCTAGCTTGTTCTATAGCCTGATTAGTCCTTTGCCCCATCCAATGTGGAATAGGACAAAGCAACAGAGGAGGATGAAAGACCAGTGGTAACCATGTTATCCCATGTTCCTTGGCTAACCTTATATATCTTTGTGCTCTATGGATTGCTATTGACAAGTTAAAAACTGAGTGAGGCTCCTTTCTCTGTAGTGCTGGTGTCAATTCTTTCCATCTACCTTGTGAGAAACCCATAGTTTCCTTACCAATATTTTTTACCAATTTCTTGAGTTTTTGATAGTCCATGGCTTTGCATTCCAATAGTTTGGTTTCTACTTCAATATGTTCAATTAATAATCCATTCCTCCACTATATTTTGAGGACTTGGAGATTCTGCCCTCAATTTGAGAGGAAGTGACTTCTCTCTCTCATTATACTGCTTCATTAACTCTCCCCTCCTATGCTTATTTTGAATAAATGAGGCTAAGCCTTTCAATTGCACATCCCCTATTACAACTAGGGGACTCCAATGAGTGTCATAAGGAATGTCAAGTTCATGTAGGTAGAATTAACATAGTTGGTTTTGCATTTTAGGTGTAGCTTTTTGGTAAGTTGTTAGAAATAAGGCAAGTGTGAGTAGGGAGACAGGGGCATCATTGTATAGTTGGCTAAATTGGAAACTTAGGTATCACTCTTGCAAATAGAGGGCATACACCTTGGCAAATGGCCTACATCTCATCAATTGAACAATCATGTTTGCCATTCTATCTACATTGGACTTCAACCTCTTTATTTCTACATTTTTCATCTCAATTTCCTTACTGTGTTTCTCCTCAAATCACCTTGTTCCTTTACTAATTTATCTTTTTCATTCCACAATTGTAAGGTGACTGAGAATAAGGTAACTGGAGTAGGTTCTACAGACTACTCTTTTGACTACACAGGCTCTTGGTTTCTTCTATTTATCTCAATGATGGCCAATTGGGCCAATTGTTCAAGTCCCGATCCCTATTTCTGGAAAACATGTAACTATTCTTCTAACTTTCTAACCCTATCATTCAATCCAATTTATTTTTGTTGATAATCCTTCAGTTTCTCCTCCAACTCTATAATTTTCTGCATTGTCAGCTGTAACTCATCTTTCTTACCCTCTGATGTGTCTTTAGATTCTAATAATAACTCTTCTTCCTAAGGTTCAACTTGAGGGATTGATAAATCTGGTTCTTCAGTATCAGAGGGAGGCTTATGACTTTTTCTAGCTGTCCATATATCTTCTTCCTTAGACTCTGTATCAGACTCCTGAACAAGTGTATAACCCAAATTTTTCTTTCCTCTGTCAACAAACATGTGCTCCCTCTCAGAGTTAGTATCAAGATTAACTACATTCCTCTTCTTAGACTCCCCTTAAAGTTATTTTTCCTCCAGGTGACTTGAATGCCTACATGATTGAGTAGGAGTTCCTTGTTTGTTCTTAACTTTAGAAGAAGATGATTTCCTTTTCTTGGTGGCTTTTGGAATAAAAAAGGTTTCACAGGGAGTTTCAGATGTTGGGGTTTCACATGCAATTTCAGATGATGCGGGTGGTGAGCTAGAGGCTTCAGGCCGCAATTTTCATTTTAGCTTTTTCTTTTTGTGTCTTTTAGTCTAAGAGGATATATGTTCTAGAACTAGGGTTGAAATAGGTGAGACTATAGGTAAAGGGGAACTAGTAGGTTGTTCAATGGGTTTAGCAGAGCTCAGAGTTGGATGCTCCTCAACAGATGCATGGCTATAGGCAAGAGAAGCTTCTGGGTGAGAAGAGGTTGCTGGCACTTCCTTTTCTTCCCTTGTTTGTAAATTTTCTTCCTATGCCTCTTCTTCTACCTCTAGTTCCACTCTCATTAGCCCCTCATTAACATAACTAACTTCAAGAAATCTTTTGCAAGAAAATTCAGGGTAATGATTAGATAGACTTCTTTTTACAAACAAGACAATCAAACCATGATGAGATAATGAGGACTGACAACTTTTCCTCCTATATTCACCTGACATCTATTTTAACAAATTAAAAAGAAAGTTTGAGACATTTACTATCCTTCCATGATGTAGATGGCTCAAAAGTTTAAAATGTACAGTATAAATTAAAGACTGCATTCCATCACATGTAAGATATTTAATAATCCAAGAAGCTACTGGGGCCCAAGACCAAGGTAAAGAAAGTCATTTGGTACCTTGAGATGTTGATTCTAACTTTTCTCTTGGTTGTATGAACTCGGCCCTTGTAGAAATGGCATTTGCTCTAATAGGAAATTCCTCTCCAGCTACTCTAAGCCTTGTAACTTTAGCTATAGTAGCTACAATCACGTCAACCATTAAACCTTTCATTGTAGCTTCTTCATTATGGAATGTCTTTGCAAACCACTAATTAATGTCCTCATTATACTCTATTATCTTGAGAAATTATTGCAACCATCTTGCTTGCTGAAAAAATGGCAAGGACTCCATGTCAGCTAATAGTGCTGAGTGAATAGTAGGTCTCTTTGTTGACGAGCAGGATTGTACCCGTTATGCAAAGCTGTGAAGCTCAGCAATCCTGTGTAACATGGGATCAAACTCAAGTTGTGGGTGACCTATAGTGAGCTTGAACCTCCAGATTATGGGTTGGTTCCCTTATAATTTTCAATGGATCTATAACTTTGATATGAAAAGGGGAAAATGATCTACTAAAAGCACTAAAACTGTAATCTAAGTGTGGTGATGCACCTAATTTTGATGGAAAATTACAAATCTAACTCACAATAGATCTTAGAAAATCTATCCACACAATCCACTTTTGGCAATAAGATCACAAAAATGTTTCTAAGGAAGGCTAGAAATGACTTTCTTCTTGAAGGAAAAAGGGGTTTTCACAACTTGAAAGAAAATTACTCTAGTTTACACAGCCTAAGACCTGTGATTTTAATGCTATTCAATACATGCAAACATAAATGAGATAATGATTTTAAAGGTTCTGATGTTAAACATAGTGAAATCTCATCAAATCATTCACAAAAGAAGCATTAATGAAAAGGTAGACACTTGTTTTTCTAAAAAATAAAAGAAACAATTGCACAAAAAAGACAAAGTATAGAACCTGTAACTTGCTGTAATCTCTCTAAAGTATGCAAAAATGCATTACAAAACCTTCTTTCTCTCTCAAAGTGTAAAGAGCAAAAAAGGCAAGAAATAGAAAAACCTAAGTTTTTCTTACAATATATAATATGCTCCTCCAAGAGATCTAGAAAGGTCAATTGCAGTTAACTGCCTCTAAAAATAAGCTCTCAAAACTGATCCATGAGCAAGCAAGAAAATCACTAAAAATAAGGGCTATAACTATCCCAAATCAAGCAAAAATATCTCCAAACTACTCTCCTCTATTAGTTTGACCAATAGGTGGACCAAACTCTCCAATTTTGACCAAAAAACCATGCAAAGAGCTCCAAAATACTTCACTTAACTCTATCCTCCAAATTTGCATGAGTTTGGGATATGTGAGCAAATAATAAAGTAATTAGGAAAATTACTTTACTATTAGTTACAATTTGTCCTATCTTCTTGATTTTACAACTTGTGACAAAATAGTAAAGTAATTTATAATTATATTACTTTATTACTTTTACATTTATCTAGTTGCAAAATCATGCAATTTTGAATGTATTTGCCCTTTAGAAGATTACAAAGCAAAAATAACCACTTATTTCTCCCTTTGGATTTACATGATTATATTAATGCATCAATGATGATGCCAAGACAAATTAAGCCTTCATGCATGCAAAAAGATAAAAAATATCTCCATTTACCCCCTTATGTCTCCCATGCAAAAAACATACTACATCATCCAAATCACCTTATAACTCCTAGCACTATACATGCATTTTTTAACATGTGCAATACCTTATCACTCCATATGCAAAAATAGACATCATACCTTAACACCACCTTATAGCTCCATGCATATGTAATTACCCATCATTTACTTCTTACACCACCTTTGAAAATATAAAACACCTTATCACTCCATATGCACTCACCTTCGAATCATCCTCCTTTGACTTCAAACTCACCTCATGCCTTATCAAAAATTAATATAAGGCACTCAGCCTTATCCTCTGATTATTATTTTTGACTTTTGAATAAAAAAAAAGGTAATAACAAAAAATGCCCTCATGGGCCCCTGTGGCATCATGATTCGAATTATTAGGTTTCAAAAGACTATGGAAGTCTTGACCATGGTGATGGATAAGATAATAATGATTTCAAGAAATGAAAGTCAACAAATGAGGAAAAGAAACTCTAAGGCATCGACCAAAAGTAGGGAAAACCCTAATCTTTTGTCATTTTTACTTTTGTTCCTGCTGCTCCTCTCTCAAGCTGTCACCATGCTTGCTTAGGGTTTGAAGGTTTCTCTGTGTTCTCTCTACATTTTTTTGAGGATTCTCCATGGTTTTCCTTCAAATTTTTGATAGGGAGATAAAGGTGAGCATGTTTCTAACATTTTAAAACATTTTCCTTGATTTTCTGTTGCAAGAATGGCCTACAGGCTGCGGCCTTTGAAGTAATCTCCTTCTTTTCCACTTCCATGTTTTATCTTCTCACTGTATATGCTTTGCTCTTGGTATTTTGCCTTCATGTCGACTATTTTTTTCCATTTTTGGGACTTCATCAGTGAAAGAATCCATGACCTGTAGCTCATTCTTTCTTCTAGGACAATAAGGTAAGTCTTTTCCTTGTCTTCATATCATTCCTGAGTGCTTCTGTATATATCACAACAAGGGTTTGAAGTGAAATTTTGTGGGTTTTAACATATTTTGAAAGAAATTCCTTCTCAGGCTGCGGCCATGCTCATTCTGCATACATGGAACACTTGTATTTGTTATCTTTTATGGTTCTTGAAACCTTCCTGTCTCCCTTACATGCATATTAGTGACCTTTAACACCCTACCAACATCTTTCAATACTTGTTAATGTTTTAGGATGTTTGTCAATATGTTGTTCATGTCTTGCTTCCACTGATTTGTTCACCCTTGACCTACTCAGTCTATGATGTATCCTTGCAAGGTCAATGCCTCAGATCTCTAACTCCTTAGTCATTGATCTCTTTCATGTTGACATTCATGTCTCACTTATAAGCAGATACTTGTATGCTTGTTCTTTGACTACCTATTGATGATGATGATGATGAGTCATAACAACATGCATAAAAATTTGTACAACAAACCTTTATTATCTTGTAAAGTACGATGAACTTAGGATAAGTTGATGACTCTAAGTCTCTATTGATCAGGTCATGATCATCTGACATTACTCAGAGGTTGATGTGACATGTTGTTTTCCATTTCAAGGGGCCTTACATTTTTTTGAATGATCAATAGATTTTGTTTCTTGTAAATATACTCCACAGAGAGGTTATTGCTACTCTATTTCCCAAGATAGCTGATGTATTTGCAAGTTTGATCAATTCTTCTGATTATTGATCATCATGAACTTGTTCTTTCTTCTACACAATATATTTACTCAAATGATGTGTCTGTAAGCAGATATTTGCATGATATTTGTCAATTTAACATGCTTTAACTCTAAATATGCTATGTATTTCCAATTATCTACGAGATGTCAGCATATTTCATGTTATTTGCTTTTAATCTTCTGTTATTTGCAATTGTGATGAATTGTTATGAAATTGATAGAAATTTAAAAGAATGCTTCTAATTTTGGTGAATCTTTATCCATTGAACCACATACATACAAGATATATTCATGAGGAGAAGAAATCAAACCATATTTTCACCAGGATGTTCCATAGCTAGATATAGATGATACTAACTTCAAAGGATAAGGAATGAAAACAACACATGCAGACTGATAAGCACTGTAAGGGATGCAGCTGATCAAAGCATATATCAAGATTTCAAACTCAGATTACTCAAGATTTATGATAGTTTGTAATCAAATTGTCTTCTCTTTCATTTAGTATACAAAACATGTATGTTTACAACAACTTTGAAATAAGTCCTGATAATTCAGCAATCAAATTTTAATTAAGCTTCTGAATACTCAAAATATGACATCCCTACACCTTTTATAGACTAAGGTGAGGGAGCAGTTACAAATGACCTATGGTCAGGATTTGTCAATTAAGACCAACAGTAAATAATCACTCTTTGACTTAGTCAACACCTTTCTCGTGGCACAGGTTGCCGAATAGCAACCGTCTAGATGACTCATTGTCTTACGAATACCTTATGCATATGTTTTCTTTGTGCTACATCTTCATTCATTCCTTAGGTTCCTCCTCTTTATCTTCTTCTTCTTCATCATGATCATCCTCTTCGTTGCTTTTTGTATCGCTATCACTTTGATGCACATCATCTTGTATATGGACCTTCACTCCCATCCTGATACTTTCATAGGCTTGCACTATTTTATCTACTTCTCCACCATCTTGGGTTTTGGCTTTAGTGATAGCATGCATGTGAGCCTGAAATTTATCTTTGCTCTAGCTTGCCTTCTCTGTTATTTAAAGTTTCATTATAATTTTTCACCCTGACCTTGATCCTCATGATCTTATTCATTGCCTCTTATGTCAGGTGGGTGAGAGGATCATTAGCCACTGGCTGGAAATTATCATGTAGAGCCTTGATAGCAAAGTCTGTGTCTTGGTTTTCAATCTTCCCCTCCACTTTTCCTTCTAGAGCTTCAAGGATTTATGCCTCATAGGCCATCATACTGTGTAGCTTTATACTAGAATCCCTTAGCTTGCCACTGCACTTCTTCAAGATATCACATTCAAATCTGATGTCTTCATACCATACATCTACTACCAGGGAAGTGTTATTATTTAATACCTGATTATTTATCAGGACCTAAGGATCAATCCTCTTTATTTCACTTAGAGCATTTAAGGCTTTTTCTAGCTAGAATGACCTCCTTCCCATTTCATTCTACATTTTATCCACTTTCCTCTTCCAAGTGCTCAAAGAAATCCACCTCTATAAAGAGGTTCTCAATACTTCTTCAGCTCCTATGAGTGCTGATAGCATCAACTTCCTCATGATTATTGATTCATGCCTCATAATGTCCAACTTGTTAACCTCCTCCTGAGAGATGACAATCAATGGGACTACATGATCAATTGGTGTATTATCAGGGTTAATCAACCCCTTTATATATGAATGTAGCTAAGCAATGTGCTCTTTATGCTATTTATTTTTCTCCTTCTTTTTCTTTACCCTTTGGGTTAAAGAATCAATGATATCCTTCCCTTCTTGACCCTCTTGGTGCTCATTAGTAAAACCCAAATCAACTATGGTGATTTGGAATTCCTCTAGGGTGATCTTACCCTTTTCCTTTTCTACAGTGGGAAGTGCTACTTGGGCAGTCCTTCTACCTATAACATGATCTCTTCTAATACCCAAGGTCAACCTAGCTTTCCTCTTTGGTTTCATGATTGTCTTTGCAAACAAGGCAGAAACGTCAAATTCTTGAATTTCAAAGCATTGTTCCATACCTATTTCCTTTTTAAGCCACTAAGGCACTTCACCTCTGGATCCTTGTTGTGTTTTATCGCCATCATGTCCACCTCGTTCTCCAGTATCTGTCTCTATTCTTGGTGGAGAAGGTGACTTCCTGATTTCTTCCTCATGATGTTCCTCATGAGGGGGATCTTGTTTCATCTCTTCTTCTTGAGGGGCTTCTTTCTGTGGGGGAGGATCTTGTAGAATATCCACATGATGACCCTACGCTTGATCCTGTATTCCCTCTTTCTATGTTTCATCCACCTTAGTATGTTCCTCATCTTGAGGCATATTGGTATCCATGGTTATTTGTGTGTTTGGGCCCAGTGCATCACCCTAATCTTGGGTCATATTCTGTTCCACACCTGATGTATTGACATCTTGTGTCTTAAGGTCCTCATGACCTAATGTATCTTTTTCTCTTGTGATCTCTTGAGTCCAGGCGGCATCATCACCTGATGTGTCCTTATCACCTCCACCCTTTTGTTGGACTTCTACTATCTTTGGCTCAGTAGGTATATCCTGCTATTGCTAGCTCATATTTGGAGTATTGCTCTCTATTTCTACCTGCTTGGCCTCTTCAACTTTCTCCATCCTATCAGGTGCACTTGCCTTGTCTCCAGGGATCCTATCCTCCCTGTATGTTAAATCTATTATTATAGGGCTAGTTACCTGATCTACCAACTTGTCAAGCCCAATTTGTTGGGCTACCCTTTCTGGGCTACTTTCTTTCTCTTCTTGAGTTGCTTGCTTCAACCCTTCTAATACCGCCATCTGTGTTGATGGGGTCCCATGTGGAGTCATGCGGGTACTGCAAGCAAGTGTTTCCATCCTTTGAGAAGCTAAATTTTGTAGCACCTCATCATCTGATAGGTCTATCGTGTCTTTCAAAGAGAAAGGACCACCTTGACCTGCTTTGGAGGTTTCTTTTGCTTTCTCCTCTACTTTCTCAGTTTTAAACTTGATAATGGTGGGAAGTGGCACATCATGTTGTATATCCTTCTTGAACACTTCACCACTAGCCCCTCTTAATACTATAGGGTCAGCCCTGATATCAACCCTCATAGATGTTCTTTGTTTCTTAAGTGGTGATCTCAATGACGACACCTTCCTCTTCATGCTGACCATCATCGGGTCATCACTTGCAGGCTCTTTATTTACCAGCTCTTCCTCAAGAGGGATGTTTTCTTCTATATTTTGTTGTGAGGCTTGGCCCTCATCCTATACTTCTGCAGTCTCTATAGCTGGCCTTAGGATTCTTTTGGTCTTTGGTTTATCCATTAGAGGCGGTGCAGATGTGGTGGATGCCTGTCCAGATGTTGATGCACCTGCAGCTGGTATGGCAATTCTCTCAGTTATCACCCCCTTAGGCTCATCATTAGTTTTCTTTCCTCTTGGGGGACCTTTTCTTTGTTTCTGAATAGGTAGCCTTTCCCCATTAGATTTTCTTTTCTCACTAAGGAAGTCATCATACTCCTCATCAAAGATTTGCTACCTTTTATTCTTGGCATCTACTGTAATGGCTACACCACTCTTCTTCAACCTGTTTATTTGTTCATCTACCCATGCTTGGGTTAACTATAGTGTTGTGATGTTCACAACATGCCCCATTTTGCCCCTTAGCAAAATGAGGACCCCTGCTGTTGCTTTGTTTTTTGCTTCTGCTTTGTGTTGTTTTGCTTGGTGGTAAAGGGAAAAGAGAGTCAAATTTGCAAACTTTGTTAAAAATATGGAAAAATGCATTTTCAGTACCATTGCATGATATGGTTGGATTCCTTGTGAAAAATAAGCCATGGTTGCTTTTTGAACCATCTTAAAATTCGCCATATTTTACAAGTTATGATCATTTTAGTAAAATGTACATTCAGGTTTGTCTATCGCTTTGCATATACAAAGTCCTTTGTATGTGCAAAGTTATATTTTTTGTGCTTGGTCGCTTTTGTACATTTAGGCTTGTATATTTTAACATACAAGCAAAATATACAATGCAAAATATACATAGCGGACCTGAAAACTTATCAAATATTGAAAAATTGTTGTATATTCGGGCTTGTATATTTTCATATACAAGCAGAATATACAAGCAGACATGCATAGCACTGTTCACATGCAAGTGCGAAATATACAATCAAAGTGTATGACGACGGAATCGAGGAGGTTATGAATTAGAGTTAATCGCTTGTATATTCGCGTTTGTATATCGCGATATACAAGCGCAATATACAAACGCTATATACATTGCGAATTATGCATTAGTGGACCCAAAATCTTTATTAAACAAAGTTTTTTCATTGTATATGCGGTCTTGTATACCGCGATATACAATGAAATATACATGCCGGAATTAAAAGGGAAATCAAATGGAGTTAGTTGCATGTATATCGCGATATACATTGCGGGGAGAGAGGACTTAGCTGAAATGTGAAGGGAGGGAAGACATTGGCAGGAGTCATGTCGATAAGTAAAAAGCACATCGATGAAACAAGAAGCATCGGCGGAGGAAATAAAGAGCTCGCCGATAGTATAAACTCTTGCCGATGAAGGGAAATACAAGCCGATAGAGGATGAACGAAGCAAAGAGGCCATCGGCCAAACCATAGTGATCGGCAGAGAGGTTTTTTGTCCCGTCAATAATAGGACTCAGCCCGATGGGAAAACAAAGAAAAAACAAAGGAAAAGGGCCATCGGCCCAACTGTGAACATCAGCCAATATATTTTTTGGCACGCCGATGGTGATTGTCATGCCGATGGGCGGGAAATGGAAAGCGATAGGAATTTTAAACTATATTTTTGGCGCCTGTGGTATTTTTCGGTCAGCGATAGTTGACCTGGTGGTTTTTGAGCAGTCTGTATGCATTTTTGAATGCGTTTTGAGAGTTTTTTGGACCTGATTTCCACATTTTTTGCAGTGTCACCCTGATTTAAATAGATATTTTAAATCCTTGCTGTTTATTTGATAAATTGGTACTTATTGCTTGTTTTGTCTTGTAGGCTTGCAGTTGAGGAAGCAGCTGGAAATTCAACACAGTGACATCATGGAGGAAGAAAATCCGATCTCAGGAGCAAGAAGATAAAGATGAAGTGCGAGGAAGTCAAGGCCATTCAAGTGAAGGATAAAGTTGCAGCTGAGAACATTACTGTAATAGACAAACATAAGTTATTGCTGAGCTGCCAGAGCTTCTCAGAAGGGGCAATATTTCACCCAGATTTGACACTGCTCAGAGATATTTTGGAGGACTGGTTCATCTATATTTATTGCTGTAACCAGGGGTTTGAACTAGGGGTTTAGTTAGGTTTTTGCTGTAGTGAGGACAATCAGAAAGTCTTTATATTATGCCTCTATACACTATAATACTTTACAACAGGGGCTACAACAGGGATTTTAGCTTAGCATAGTTTAGAAGTAGAAGAAGGAGGTCGCCTGTTTGTCTGCAGTAAGGTGTGCGTGGAATGTCTGGCTTCCTTACTATATCTGTAAAGCTTGTAAGTTCTCTGTAGTATGATCAATGAAACTAAGAGTCATTCCTACATTGTAAATCATGTATGACTATTTGTTTCTAATACAATAGAATCAGGAGTTCTGCATCTATCTTCTGAGTGTTCTCCTGCTCTTCTTTGTGTTTTGAAATATTATCTTTGAGAGCTTGCAATTTTAAATGTATGTTTGTGAAAATGCTCAGAACTTGCATTTAAGGTTTTTACTGTGGATTTGATCAAATTACTGTGGTATTTACATAGTGCATAACAGAACAATTAGATCCTTCGGTAGAGTAAATGAGGTGTAGATTAAATCTTTCTAACTTTTCCCAACCCATCTGAAATATTTAGCTGTAAACGTAGAAATCTAAAGGAAGTTGTCTCAAATTTGAAGAAGCATGCATAACAGAGTTAAAAGTAGACAGTTTTTATAAGTGTATAAAGGAAAAAGCTGCAATAATTCAAGAAAACCATTTAGAATTTGCAGCACAGTAACACTTGTATGCAAATGAACAAAATACTTGTTGAAATCTATGATCTTTTTGCATAATCTTAGTCCAGTAAACCACCAAACAACCCTAAACTATGTAAGGCCCCTTGAACATTACAACTTCACATTGACCAACTGAACTTGACCAACTGAACCATTGTAGACTTGGGATTAGTTGAATCTCAAATGATTCCTTCTTATCTTTCAAGTATAGTTTCAGTTCATTATATGTGAATTTTAACTTATTGTTATGATTGCATCAAAACAATCATCAACAGTTTTCTGGCGCTAGAAGGAGGGCCTGATTTGGTTTAGGGTTAATTTTCTGAGTTTAAATGCTATATTCTGAGATATGTTAGATCTCATAAAAATTTCAAAAAAAAAATAAAAAAATAATAAGTTGAAAAGGGGGTCCCATTTCCAATGGACTCATATGGGGACAGTTTTCAAGTTAACAGTCCTTTATTTAAGGGAGCTTTGAATGAACAGTTTTATTCTCAAAGTTTATCTAATTTTTGTTTTTCCAGTTGTTGCAGGATACACTGGACTATTGAACACAATGAACTTAAATGTTTAACATTCCTCACTAGGATAGATTCATATTTGAAAGGACTAATTATTTTTTGAGATGTGTTCAGGGCTGAAAGCTGGTAGGAAAAAGAAATTTTGCAGCAACAAGCTAATACAGCACTAGAAACTAATAGGTGGTTAGAAAATACAATAGATAAATCAATTCTGGAAGGGAATGATAACAGAGCATCTTTTCTTAGGTCATATTATGGTGGGATTGATAGTAGGTCTCTACTTCCCAATATAGGAAAAAGGGAGTGCAAGTATAAATCTTTTAAATCTTGTAGAGAGGAAACCATTTGTTAGGATAAGGTTTTTATTACTGATCCTAATGCTTTTGGTAAAGACAGTAAAACGTCTTTCCTTGAGTCATTTTATGGAAAGGAGAAATATGGGCAAATGAAAAATTAAAGTGCACTAAAACTGATGAGATCCCTACTATAAAAGCTAATGAAGTCATAGAGGAGAAAGTAAATCCTAATCCCATGACTGACTTCTTTAAATTGAATGACCAAGTTCAAGATTGTTGCAGGTCAATAGAAGCAGACTCCACACTGGATGATAAATATGAGTCAGTTGATGACCAATTCTTAAAAATTAAAAATACGGAAGATTTTGGAGTTGCTGTGCACAATCAGACATCCCCCCGATGCCATGTTGAAAATAAAACAGGGGAGTACTCCTGTCAATCAAAAGATGTTGTCCCACCTTTACTCTTAAGTGATTTAGAAATGATTAAATTCTGTATGTCAGATTATGATGATGAAGATACTTACTTAAGTACTAATGTGTAGGAAACTAATGAGAACATTGAGAGGCGTGCTGAATTTGAGGATAAACTGAACATCCGGAATGAAGGAACAAAGCTGGATGAAGATGAAGAAATGATACATCTAGAGTCATTCATCTTTCAACTTGAAAAAGGACTAGACATAGAGCTGGGCAATGAAAATGCAGAGCTAAATGAAAAGCCAGCTATCAATAAACAAGCGTTTTCCACAGAGCTAAAGGCACATCAGGTTGTCTCTTTCCTTTCCTTAGTAAACAATGATGAATGCTATTTTGATTATGGAAATTCAAGAGATAGGACATGCATATGGATTAGTCATAAACCTGATGAGCTGCCTCAGTTACTAGTTGAGAGCTATTCTGATAAACACAATGAATTTAGAATACCAGAATTTTTTTCAGAATTCAAAGATAAATCTGCTAGAATGAGAACCATAACCAGTACCCTGTTACTCCTGCACAATCTAAAGAAATATGCAAGTAGGGGTGTTCTTGGGTCTTTTCCTGGGTTTCTGTTTACCTTGTAGAGGCTTGTATATAGTTTGGTAGGGTAGTTGTTTTTGTTTTCTTTTCTTCTTTTGCTGTTTTTTTTTAGGTTAGTTGTTTGTATAGTTCCTTTTTGTTTCTTTCTATTTTTTGTTTGTACAGTTTTTCTTTTTGTTGTGTTGTTTGTACAGCTTGTTTGTTTGGTTTGTTTGTTGTCTCCTCAGCAGGGATCTTTGTTTTACTTTAGAGTATTAAGGAGCAAAACTAGCAACCATTCAAAATAGTATAAAATTTACAATATTCAAGTTAATCATTTGCAATCTTCACATAACTTGTTACTGTCATGAATGTAGAGAATTGTTTATCTTCGGAAGTTTTGTATTCAATAAATGTGATTGAGAATTCGAAGCAGGTTTCTCATGATGACACACCTAAAATCCTTGGGTTTGTTGAACTTACCAGTGTAGATATTAGGTGAAAAATTAGAGGTTACCCTTGCTACCATTACAATTCTCATCTTAATTTCAGCAAGTGTCCACTCCTTGCATCATGAAGTTACAAATTGCTATATCTTGTGAAATCTTTCAAAATTTAAAAAAAAAATAATAATAATATAAATAAATAAATAAAGCAGATTATACTAAAAATCTAGATTAAGCCATCTAAGTAACTCTATCGGGGCTATAGACGCTCGCTGGCAGTGGGGCTCTACTTAGGAGAATTGTAACGATAACCTTGCCGGGGCTATAGACGCTCGCTGGCAGCAAGGCTCTATCCGGTCGGCTATGAGGGAATATCCTCACCTACGTAGGCTAATGTCAGTCACTGGTTTGTTCAACCGATCTTCAAGATGAGGATAATTAATCACGTGCACACAAATAAACTGAAAATGGAAATTCATGCATCCTTATTGAATGCCTTAAGTCTCAAGCTGAATAGTAATTTACAGGAAGGATAGTCAGAAGTTATGAATTCATTTCACCTAGTTTTCTTGAACACTTTGAATTTTAATTGTTTTTTTTGGTTGGTAGTTGTTGTGATGTTCACAACACGCCCCATTTTGCCCCTTAGCAAAATGAGGACCCCTGCTGTTGCTTTGTTTTTTGCTTCTGCTTTGTGTTGTTTTGCTTGGTGGTAAAGGGAAAAGAGAGTCAAATTTGCAAACTTTGTTAAAAATATGGAAAAATGCATTTTCAGTACCATTGCATGATATGGTTGGATTCCTTGTGAAAAATGAGCCAGGGTTGCTTTTTGAACCATCTTAAAATTTGTCATATTTTGCAAGTTATGATCATTTTAGTAAAATGTACATTCAGGTTTGTCTATCGCTTTGCATATACAAAGTCCTTTGTATGTGCAAAGTTATATTTTTTGTGCTTGGTCGCTTTTGTACATTTAGGCTTGTATATTTTAACATACAAGCAAAATATACAATGCAAAATATACATAGCGGACCCGAAAACTTATCAAATATTAAAAAATTGTTGTATATTCGGGCTTGTATATTTTCATATACAAGCGGAATATACAAGCGGACATGCATAGCACTATTCACATGCAAGTGCAAAATATACAATCAAAGTGTACAACGACGGAATCGAGGAGGTTATGAATTAGAGTTAATCACTTGTATATTTGCGTTTGTATATCGCGATATACAAGCGCAATATACAAACGCTATATACATTGCGAATTATGCATTAGCGGACCCAAAATCTTTATTAAACGAAGTTTTTTTGTTGTATATGTGGTCTTGTATATCGCGATATACAATGAAATATACATGCCAGAATTAAAAGGGAAATCAAATGGAGTTAGTTGCATGTATATCGCGATATACATTGCGGGGAGAGAGGACTTAGCTGAAATGTGAAGGGAGGGAAGACATCGGCAGGAGTCGCGCCGATAAGTAAAAAGCACATTGATGAAACAAGAAGCATCGGCAGAGGAAATAAAGAGCTCGCCGATAGTATAAACTCTTGCCGATGAAGGGAAATACAAGCCGATAGAGGATGAACGAAGCAAAGAGGCCATCGGCCAAACCATAGTGATCGGCGGAGAGGTTTTTTGTCTTGCCGATAATAGGACTCAGCCCGATGGGAAAACAAAGAAAAAACAAAGGAAAAGGGCCATCGGCCCAACTGCGAACATCGGCCAATATATTTTTTGGCACGCCGATGGCGATTGTCACGCCGATGGGCGGGAAATGGAAAGCGATAGGAATTTTAAACTATATTTTTGGCGCTCATGGTATTTTTCGGTCAGCGATAGTTGACCCGGTGGTTTTTGAGCAGTCTGTATGCATTTTTGAACGTGTTTTGAGAGTTTTTTGGACCCGATTTCCACATTTTTTATAGTGTCACCCAGATTTAAATAGATATTTTAATTCCTTGTTGTTTATTTGATAAATTGGTACTTATTGCTTGTCTTGTCTTGTAGGCTTGCAGTTGAGGAAGCAGCTGGAAATTCAACACAGTGACATCATGGAGGAAGAAAATCTGATCTCAGGAGCAAGAAGATAAAGATGAAGTACGAGGAAGTCAAGGCCATTCAAGTGAAGGACAAAGTTGCAGTTGAGAACATTACTGCAACAGACAAACATAAGTTATTGCTGAGCTGCCAGAGCTTCTCAGAAGGGGCAATATTTCACCCAGATTTGACACTGCTCAGAGATATTTTGGAGGACTGGTTCATCTGTATTTATTGCTGTAACCAGGGGTTTGAACTAGGGGTTTAGTTAGGTTTTTGCTGTAGTGAGGACAATCATAAAGTCTTTATATCGTGCCTCTCTACACTGTAATACTTTACAACAGGGGCTACAACAGGGATTTTAGCTTAGCATAGTTTAGAAGTAGAAGAAGGAGGTCGCCTGTTTGTCTGCAGTAAGGTGTGCGTGGAATGTCTGGCTTCCTTACTGTATCTGTAAAGCTTGTAAGTTCTCTGTAGTATGATCAATGAAACTAAGAGTCATTCCTACATTGTAAATCATGTATGACTATTTGTTTCTAATACAATAGAATCTGGAGTTCTGCATCTATCTTCTGAGTGTTCTCCTGCTCTTCTTTGTGTTTTGAAATATTATCTTTGAGAGCTTGCAATTTTAAATGTATGTTTGTTAAAATGCTTAGAACTTGCATTTAAGGTTTTTACTGTGGATTTGATCAAATTACTGTGGTATTTACATAGTGCATAACAAAATAATTAGATCCTTCAGTAGAGTAAATGAGGTGTAGATTAAATCTTTCTAACTTTTCCCAACCCATCTGAAATATTTAGCTGTAAACATAGAAATCTAAAGGAAGTTGTCTCAAATTTGAAGAAGCATGCATAACAGAGTTAAAAGTAGATAGTTTTCATAAATGTATAAAGGAGAAAGCTGCAATAATTCAAGAAAACCATCTAAAACTTGCAGCGCAGTAACACTTTTATGCAAAGAAATGAAAAGTATTGACATATCTATGATCTTTTTGCATAATCTTAGTCCAGTAAACCACAAAACAACTCTAAACTACGTAAGGCCCCTTGAACATTACAGCTTCACATTGACCAACTGAACTTGACCAACCGAACCATTGTAGACTTGGGATTAGTTGAATCTCAAATGATTCCTTCTTATCTTTCAAGTATAGTTTCAGTTCATTATATGTGAATTTTAACTTATTGTTATGATTGCATCAAAATAATCATCAACATATAGTACCCCACCTGTAAACTGATCCAAGGAAATTTCTTTAGGCTGTGTTAGGTTAGGGGCTGAGATGGTGTCATTATACACCTTCTTATCTTCTTAGTCATTTGACATGGTCCTACCATCATCCTTCTTCAGTTGTGCTAGCACTTGGATGCAGTCAAATATCCTTATCTGATTTAAGGTGAACCTTTGGTATTTTCTTCTTCTCACTTCAGCATCATTCTCACAATTGGTCCAGAAATCCTCCAGGTGCCTCTGATGAATAGGCTTCTCCATTATTTTCTGCATTCTACCATAGGGGTCATATGATCTAGCTAATGGAAATGGCTGCAGATACATTAGTTTTAGACAACCCATGGCATGCTTTATGCTCTCTAAATCTGAACATATATACCAACCCATAGATACTGGAAATAGTACTGGGGGTGTCTTCTTCTGTGCTTTGTATGACTCTAGTATGGTAGCCACCTGTCTAAGAAATTCCATCAGGACTACCCCATCAGTAGGGTACTTGGGTAGTATAAGGAGTTGCTCTTCAAATCCCTCTATTCTGATATATGAAAAAGTGGCATACTGGATGAACTAGGCACCATGTCTGTATACAAGTTCTTGAGCTTCCATGCTCAATCTCTTGGTTCTATCCTCTTCCATAGTTCTAACCAGATGCATAGAAAATATATCATTCACCAACTTGTAATCAAAGAGGTAGTTCATTCTCTATAATTGAGGATAATGATCCCATATGTGGGAATCATCTACACCACTGCCAATCTTACCGACTGTAGTCAGTGCATCAAATGTTCCTTTGTAGGCACATGAGTAGACAAAATATGAGGTCATATGGAATGAGTATTCTTGACCTCCTAGGGTCCTCATTTGTTCATCCAATGCATCACCGATGACCTTGACCCATAATGGCTTATTATTTGTGTAAAGGATCATCTGGATGATCCCAAACATCCAATTCTTAAAATTTTGGTGCAGGAGCACCCCTACAAGACAGGATATAGGTCCATTGTCCGCATGATAGGACATTAGTCTATTTTTAGCATGTTTGACTTCATAATGTAATAAGGTCCATTGGACCAATGCATATGTATTAGATCAGCCTAGGAGAGTGTGCAGGCAGTTAGATCTCGTGATCAGGTAGTATGAGCTGTCCTCTCCCAGCCGCTTGGAAGCTCCTAGCTGCTGGGAACCGAGTTGGTAGTACTCGTAGGATATTGCTATAAATAACTCAGATCAGTTAGGGTTTGAGATCAGAGTAGTAGTTATGTTATGTTGTACTGGTGATTGAGTGAGATCCAGAGATCAGTCCAAACATTGTGAAACATTGTTGTTCGATAGTATTGTAGAAACAGGACATTTGTGTTTCATCTAAATAAGATCTCATCAATTGCATTATCTGGTTTATCAGCTATTTATGTTTTGATTTCTGTTCTGATTACAGGTTAATGGATTCTTTCAACCCTTCCACCGGTTGATTCTGTGAATCGGTGGAATGGTCATGCATGTTAGTTTAGGTTGTATTTTAGTTTTCTGTTTATGCATTTCATTGTGTGGGAGATCGATTGGTAGCATGCTATGAATCAACCTAGCATCCTCATGTGCTAGGGTTTAGGAAGATAAACTATTAAGTTTTGATCTGAAGGTGATTCGGCCCGATCATCATGTTTTCTTTGTAAAATTGTGCGGTTCTGTGAGTTTGCATGCAGCTGACGGATATATAGGGATCTGCATGTGATTTTCCAGACTGTGTGGATCGCATCGACATCTACGAGTATATCGCTATCCGGATCGGGTTATGAAGCTGACAAAGACTATATGTTTTGAATGCATCAGGATGATATAAGTTGGATATATACTTAATGTGTATATCATCGTCAGGATCATCTTTCGTGTGTATCCATCATCCGCATATCGCTACCGTATGCGGGAGTAAAAATCACTTTTTTTGGCTAAGGACAGGAGGAGGATCTTAAAGGTCGTCATCAGGATATTTATAATATCACTCGACATTCATTATCATGCTGTGGAGGATATAAGTGTCTTATATCCTGTTGACATCATCATCAGGTGCATTGACATCATCATCAGGTGCAAGTGATGTCATCGTCATCAGGATATTGCGAATATCACCCTATGCAAGTTTATTCTGCTGTTGCTAAGTGTTTTGGCATCGGCGTAAGTCATCAGCATAAAGTTTGGTTAACATCATCAGGATGTTTCAATATGACCTGATAAGTCATATCCTGATGCTGTTTGTTTAAAGAAGGTCGATATCAGGGTGACGTAAGCATCGAAGAAAAGGTGCATAAGGAATATCGTCATCAAGATATATGAGAGGAACCGGATATTTCATATCCTACTGACGAAGGGTGAAGATGATGCTAAACATCATGATGCTGCCGATAGAGTTTGGCGCTAAGTGAATAGTGATCATCAGGAGGATAATTGTGTTCGTCGAGTATCATGATGCTGCTGACAAGTGAAAGGCGAAAGGCGATAAGGAAGTGAACAGTAGTTAGCAGGAGGATATTTCATGCCTCTTCGAAATATGATGATGCTGTCTGTGTTAGCAAGAAATATGATGATGATGATAAGCCGATAGGTATTACATACTGCATGTCCAGGATTTTAACATGCTGGTTGTGTTAATGACTCCTCCTTCCCATTTGTAAGCTCCCGTTGCTTTTTACCTCTGCATCATAGTGGTATCAGAGCAAATGAAGGATCTTCTGGAAAAGATCAGGATATAGCAGGATGTCAGATGAAGAAGGAACATCTGAGATTCTGGCAAGGATGACCAACGTTGAGTTGGCAGTTCTGGTAAAGAAACAAATTGCAGAGAGCAAGGCTGTGAAGGCTCAGAATCAGGAATTGAAGGATGAGTTAGAGAAGTTGAGGAACAGAGTAGGTTCTGGTAGAGAAGAAGATAGGGAAGAAGAAGAGATCCCTAGTTGGAACGAGGAGGTCGTTCCTGCAGACCAGAGACCACTGTTGAACGCCCTCAAGGCCATGGAGAGGAGAACCATGGATGTGAAATTGGATTTGCCAGTGTTTACAGGAAAGATGGAACCTGATTCAGTGATGGAGTGGATAGACTCCTTGAACAATTTCTTTGAAACAGAGGAAATACCAGAACAACATAGGGTGAAAATAGCCCAGTCAAAAATGAAAGAAGCTGCCTTGACCTGGTGGAATTTCATCCAAGATGATAGAGTACAGGAAGGAAAGCGTAGAGTCACTACATGGAAGAAAATGATGGCATTGGTAAAGGAAGCTTATGTCCCATTGGATTACAGTATCCAATTACATAAGAGGAAGCAAAACCTGAAGCAGAAGGAGCTAGATGTCAGCTCATATACAGAAGAATTCATGAAACTTTGTATGAAAACAAAGGTAAAGGAAAGTGAAGAAGAGAAGGTAGCCAGATACCTTAATGGATTGAGGTTCAACATTCAGGAAGATTTAAGTCTGCATAATCTAGATACAGTTCAGAAATGCTTTCAGTTGGCATTGAAAGTGGAAGAGAAGTTAAAGAGAAAACAAGAACAACACAATAGAGGAAGAGGAAGACAACAAAGGGGTGTAAGAGGTCCTTTTAGAGGTAGAGGACATGGACATGGATATCAAGGAGAATCCAGTCATGACAATAATAAGGGAAATAATAGTCAGAACCAGGGGGAAAATTATAGTCAGCAAGGAAACTTCAGAGGTAGAAGACCTTTCAGAGGAAGATCCCAGGGTAGAGGATCCATCCGATGTTATAACTGTAACAAAGAAGGCCATATAGCCAGCAGATGTCCAGAAAAGGCCACAAGCTCAACAGGAGAAAGGAGAACAAATCTGGTCCAAGAACCTGATAATCAAAGTATTACAGGCTCTAATTCTTTTCAGAGTGTGAATGCTCTTGATAATTATGGATACCCAGAAAGTGGAGAGTCTCTAATGATGAGAAGAACAGTGACTACCATGAAGGTACCTGACAAAGAATCCCCTCAAAGAAAGTCTCTCTTCAGGACTATTTGCAAAGCAGGAGGTAAGGCATGTAAAGTTTTGATTGATTCTGGTTCTATTGAAAATTTTGTGTCTAAAGAAATGGTGACAAAGCTTAAGCTTAGGAGATTGCCTCACCCATCCCCATACAAAGTCTCATGGCTTACCCAAGGTCAGCAGACAAATGTAGAAGAGCAGGCTTGGGTAGAATTTTAAATTGGAGCATATAAGGATAAGTTGTTGTTTAACATTACCACAATGGATGCTTGCAATCTTTTATTTGGTAGACCATGGCAGTATGATTTGAAGGCACAACATGATGGTGTTAGAAACACCTATACAATCACTAAAGATGGTAAGGTTATAAAGTTACTACCATTGACGGAGAAGGAGGAGAAATCTAAAGGAAAAGAGGTGAAGGTAATGCTGATGGAAGGTAAACAGTTCATGAAAGAAGTAGCAGCAAAAGGTGCAGTTGCATATGCCCTAATCCCATGTATGAGGGTGAATAAAGAATAGCAGCAAGAAGTCAAGGAAGAGAAGAAGCAAAGGTTCATAGACCTAGCTATCCAAGAGCTATTGGATAAGTACAAAGGTATCATCTCAGAGGGAATGCCAAGATCCCTACCACCTGTCAGGGATATTAGTCACTGCATAGACTTAATTCTAGGGTCAACACTTCCAAACAAAGCAGCCTATAAGCTAACTCCAGAATAGAATGCAGAAGTAGCCAGACAAATTGAAGAATTATTGGATTCAGGTCTGATTGGGAAAAGTTTAAGTCCATGTGCAGTACCAACTGTACTAGCACCAAAGAAGGAAGGTACTTGGAGGCTTTGCATAGATTCCAGAGCTATTAACAAGATCACAATCAGGTATAGGTTTCCAATCCCTAGGATAGAGGATTTACTTGACTGTTTGGGAGGTGCTAAGTATTTTACAAAAATAGATTTGAAGAGTGGATATCATCAGATCAGGATTAGGCCAGGAGATGAATGGAAAACAACATTCAAAACTAATGAAGGGTTATATGAGTGGAAGGTTATGCCTTTTGGTTTATCTAATGCACCTAGTACTTTTATGAGGTTGATGAATGAGGTTTTGAAAGAGTTCACTGGTAAGTTTGTCATAGTATATCTAGATGACATTCTGATTTTCAGCAACACAAAAGAAGAACATCTCAGACACATAGATTTGGTTCTTAAGAGGTTACATGAAGAGCGGCTGATGATAAATTTAGACAAGTGTTTGTTCATGCAAGAGGAGATCACATATTTGGGTTTTGTCATTTCACAAGGAAAGTTACAAATGGATAAGGAGAAGGTAAGTGCCATATTGTCTTGGCCAACCCCAGAGACTATGAATGATGTCAGAAGTTTCCATGGGTTAGCAACCTTCTACAGGAAGTTTATAAGAGGGTTTAGTCATATTTGTGCACCCATGCTTGATACCATCAAAGGAGGACAGAAGTGCAGATTTGTTTGGACTCAAAGAGCAGATGATTCTTTTGAAACATTGAAGAAGAAGGTGGCACAGCAGCCAGTCCTTGCACTTCTAGACTTTAAAAAAATCTTTCAGGTGGAATGTGATGCCAGTCACATGGCCATTGGAGCAGTACTCAGCCAAGAAGGTAGACCTATTGCATTTTTTAGGGAGAAGCTCAATGATGCTAAAAAGAGGTATTCCTCATATGATTTGGAAATGTATGCTTTAGTCCAGTCACTCAAGAAATGGAGGCATTACTTGATGCCAAAGGAATTCATAGTGTTCATAGATAACCAGGCTCTGAGTTTCATAAACAGCCAGGAAAAGTTGAACCACAGACACATGAAATGGGTAGAAACCTTACAAGCTTTTACTTTTACATTGAAGCATAAGAAAGGAGTCAAGAATAAAGTTGCAGATGCTTTGAGCAGGAGAGTTCTAACAGTCACCCAAATTCAGTTAGAAAGTGTTGGCATTGATTCACTAAAGACCATGTATGAGACTGATGAAGATTTTGGGGAGATATATCATGTATGTACTTCTTTTGGAGAGAAATATCATGCTGAATTCTCTGAATTTTTGATTCAGGATGGATTGTTGTTCAAAGGTGGACAGTTATGTATTCCAAGGTGTTCTATGAGGTTAAAAATCATTAAGGAGAAACATTGTGGAGCTATGGTAGGTCATTTTGGTCTAGATAAGACTCTTGATCTTGTCCGAAGACATTACTTTTGGCCTAAGTTACAATCAGATGTCAGAAAGTTTGTAGAGACATGTGGGATATGTCAGAAAGCTAAAGGCAGGTCGACTAATGCAGGTTTATATCAGCCCTTACCCATTCCTTCCAGACCATGGGAAAGCATAAGTATGGATTTTGTCTTGGGTTTACCAAGGACAAGGAAAGGGTTTGACAGTGTTTTTGTTGTAGTGGATAGATTTAGCAAAATGGCACATTTCTTGCCATGCAAAACCACTGCTGATGCTTCATACATTGCAGATTTGTTTTTCAGGGAGATTGTTAGGATCCATGGATTGCCATTGAGCATAGTGTCAGATAGGGATGTGAAGTTTATTGGTCACTTCTGGAGAACTCTTTGGAAGAAACTTGGAACAAATTTGTCTTTTTCCTCTGCATATCATCCTCAAACGGATGGACAGACTGAAGTAGTGAACCGTTCCTTAGGGAATTTGCTTAGATGTTTGACAAAACAACATGGAGAAAAGTGGGATAATATTCTATCTCAAGCTGAATTTTCCTATAATGATACTGTCAATAGGAGCACAGGGAAATCACCTTTTCAGATAGTTTATGGTGTGCATCCAAGAGGAATTTTGGAATTGAGAGATCTACCTACAGTAGACCCTGTTAGTGCAGAAGGAGAAGCTTTTGCAGAAGCCATAAAAGAGGTTCATGATCAAGTCAAGACCCAACTGCAACAAACCACCTTGAAGTATAAGGAATATGCTGATAAAAAGAAGAAGGATGTACAATTTGATGTTGGCGACTTGGTATGGGTTCATTTAAAGAAGGACAGACTTCCTAAGGGAAAATATACTAAACTCATGCAGAGAAAAGTTGGACCATGTCAGATTTTGCACAAGCACGGACAAAATGCTTATGAGATATAACTTCCCCCTGATCTTGGTTTGTCCCCTATATTCAATGTATGTGATTTAACTCCCTACAAGTCTAATCCAGATGCAGATCAGGAACTCCTATAGGATACAGTCCATGATAACATTCCCAAGCATGATCCTCCACAGTTGCAGAAGGTTTTGGACACCAGAGTGGTCAAACAGACCCGGAACAAACAGTACTTGGAGTATCTAGTCTCTTGGAAGGGAAAGCCTAATTCTGAAGCAGTCTGGATGACTGAAGAGCAGATCCAGAAACATGGTGCAGATCTTCATACTCTCATCTCAAGTGGACTTGAGATTTCTTCTTCTGGGGAGTATGGTGCAGGAGCACCCCTACAAGACAGGATATAGGTTCATTGTCCGCATGATAGGACATTAGTCTATTTTTAGCATGTTTGACTTCATAATGTAATAAGGTCCATTGGACCAATGCATATGTATTAGATCAGCCTAGGAGAGTGTGCAGGCAGTTAGAGCTCGTGATCAGGTAGTATGAGCTGTCCTCTCCCAGCCGCTTGGAAGCTCCCAGCCGCTGGGAACCGAGTTGGTAGTACTCGTAGGATATTGCTATAAATAACTCAGATCAGTTAGGGTTTGAGATCAGAGTAGTAGTTATGTTATGTTGTACTGGTGATTGAGTGAGATCCAAAGATCAGTCCAGACATTGTGAAACATTGTTGTTCGATAGTATTGTAGAAACAGGACATTTGTGTTTCATCTAAATAAGATCTCATCAATTGCATTATCTGGTTTATTAGCCGTTTATGTTTTGATTTCTGTTCTGATTACAGGTTAATGGATTCTTTCAACCCTTCCACCGGTTGATTCTGTGAATCAGTGGAATGGTCATGCATGTTAGTTTAGGTTGTATTTTAGTTTTCTGTTTATGCATTTCATTGTGTGGGAGATCGATTGGTAGCATGCTATGAATCAACCTAGCATCCTCATGTGCTAGGGTTTAGGAAGATAAACTGTTAAGTTTTGATCTGAAGGTGATTCGGCCCGATCATCATGTTTTCTTTGTAAAATTGTGCGGTTCTGTGAGTTTGCATGCAGCTGACGGATATACAGGGATCTGCATGTGATTTTCCAGACTGTGTGAATCGCATCGACATCTGCGAGTAAATCGCTATCCGGATTGGGTTATGAAGTTGACGAAGACTGTATGTTTTGAATGCATCAGGATGATATAAGTCGGATATATACTTAGTGTGTATATCATCATCAGGATCATCTTTCGTGTGTATCCATCATCCACATATCGCTATCGTATGCGGGAGTAAAAATCACTTTTTTGGCTAAGGACAGGAGGAGGATCTTAAAGGTCGTCATCAGGATATTTATAATATCACCCGACATTCATTATCATGCTGCGGAGGATATAAGTGTCTTATATCCTGTTGACATCATCATCAGGTGCATTGACATCATCATCGGGTGCAAGTGACGTCATTGTCATCAGGATATTGCGAATATCACCCTATGCAAGTTTATCCTGCTGTCGCTAAGTGTTTTGGCATCGGCGTAAGTCATCGGCATAAAGTTTGGTTAACATCATCAGGATGTTTCAATATGACCTGATAAGTCATATCCTGATGCTATTTGTTTAAAGAAGGTCGATATCAGGGTGACGTAAGCATCGAAGAAAAGGTGCATAAGGAATATCGTCATCAAGATATATGAGAGGAACCAGATATTTCATATCCTACTGACGAAGGGTGAAGATGATGCTAAACATCATGATGCTGCCGATAGAGTTTGGCGCTAAGTGAATAGTGATCATCAGGAGGATAATTGTGTTTGTCGAGTATCATGATGCTGCTGACAGGCGAAAGGTGAAAGGTGATAAGGAAGTGAACAGTAGTTAGCAGGAGGATATTTCATGCCTCTTCAAAATATGATGATGCTGTCTGTGTTAGCAAGAAATATGATGATGATGATAAGCCGATAGGTATTACATACTGCATGTCCATGATTTTAACATGCTGGTTGTGTTAATGACTCCTCCTTCCCATTTGTAAGCTCCCGTTGCGTTTTACCTCTGCATCAAATTTCTAGCATGAGGCTAGCCTGTCATCCTGCTAAGCAGGGCAATCATGTATTGATATTCATCATCAAAACCAAATTTTTATAGGTGTACTGGCAACTTGGCAGAGGCAGTGTAGGTGTTGCTCTTAGACCTCCACTGGTACATCCTCTTCCTTGCATTCTTCTTGTTATTATACTGTGTTTCTAGTTTCTGTAGATCCACACTGACCACCCTTTTTCCAACTGGCAAATTGAAAGTAGATGTGATGCCCTTAACTAAAAAGTCAGTGTAAACCCTTCCATGCTTCTCCACTTGTCTTGTCTAAAGATTATAGTTCCTGGCACATTCTACTACCAGTTTTGGGGTTTCCATGCTAATGGGAATTTGGCTGCATGCCACATTCCTGATACATATATTGTATCCAGAAGGGTATTATCTTTGTCATGATCTATTCTGGTGGACCAGGCTACCGAATCTATACCTCCCTGGTGAGTGTCCCCAATGATGCCATACTTGAATTGTACCCCTTCGGGTTGAACATACATGGGCTTAAGAAACTCTGCATCAGACCTATTCTGCCTGAGGTCTGCCATGGACTCCTACAACAAACATGCTTGGTCTTACCATATGATATCCATATGCATTTATACAACACTATATATCTACGACATCATGTATACTATATTTATTAATCTTTACTTCATCATGATATGCATTTTCATAAATTCAAACCACTGGAAAGAACATACTATCTGGACATGCAAAAAATGACAACAGGAGGGTTTTTAATTACTTACCTGATAATGCTTTACTCCTGGGTTAGATGGGTGATTATGGAAAATGGCTGTAAATGTTGATAATCACCTGATCTGTTGTGTTGGAAGATCTCATCCATTCACATGTAGCTCGTATGAGGGTTTGACTTCTGCTCTTTAAATTCTTGTTTTTTTGCAAGGTAAATGAAAATAACCCTGGAAACTTACATTTAAACTTATCCGTAGGGGAGATTAGGGTAAAACTATGTTAAATTGATCAAATTTGTTGATCCTCTGTAGAGAATCCATGGATGATGCCAAGTGTTTAAATTGTATTCACAGTTGGCAAGAGTCCACCTAACACATTTAAGCTCATTTAATGTCAAGAAATAGGGAGGGGGGTTGATCTTTGAAAGATTAGGTGATATTGACAATATGACCCCCTTTACGTAAAATGACCTTCCGCCTTTGAGTAGAAAAACTAACGTAAGAGACTCGGGTGATGTGGTCAAAGGTTGACCATATGTATATCGAGTCATGAATTTAAAATCAGGGGATGTTTAAAATGCGACCCCACAACTAAAATGACCCCCTTTAGAAAGATCTGGATGATGTCAGCATGTCTACAACCATATTTAAGCATTATGTTGTAATGATGTCACCGTCATATTATTGAACATGGTGGGCATTAGATACATACCTCCACAAGGTAAAAAGAATGATGACATCACCATCAGAGTGATTTCCTTTGTTCATCGGGTTTAGATGACATCATCATCATATTGGCATTGGGTGATGTTTTGCGACAGGGTGATATTTGTAAGATCGGGTGATATTGAAAATATGACCCCCGCAAAACATATGAAGTCATTTGACGGGCCAATAATAGCTATCACGTAAAATTGACATGTCTACAAACCAAGTGATTATCAGGTGATAAACTTATATCAGGGTGATCATACATAATATGACTGATGTTTGAAATATGACCCCCCCTCAGAATATTAGGTTTGACCAGAACTTTGACTTATCATAACTTTCTCCCCTTAAGGGATACCAGGGTGATCCAAAAGGCAAACCTACATGGAATTTTATGTACTTTCCAATCATGAGGTTAGTAATGTGAAATTCTAACTTTGACAACTGACCTCATCATGGTGACCTATCTACCCCATTATAGGGTTATCATGCATGACTTAATTTTACCAGATGCCCAAAGCATAAAAACAACAAGCCAAAGCAACAAGAAAAGTTGGGTCCCTATTTTGTTAGGTCAAAATGGGGCATATTGTGTAACCATACAACAACTTGCCACCAAAGAAAACAACTAAATTCTAATGATTCAAGTTATGTGATCACATTCTAACATAGCATTCTAACTCTTTCTAAGTATAAGCATCATAATCTTTCTGAATGATATAGGTTTTCATCATGGCAACAATGCTAGCAAAGGATCAGGTGTGTGCAAATGATTAATTATCCTCATCTGGAAAGCAAGTTGAAAACATGAGTAACTGATGTTAAGCTACATAGTTTGGGAGCATCCCTCATAGCCAACCTAGATAGAGCCTTGCTGCCAGCAGGCGTTCATAGCCTCAACAAGGTTATCTATACAATCCCCCTAAGTAGAGCCCCACTGCTAGCAGGTGTCTATAGCCCTGGTAGAGTTACTTAGATGGCCTAATTTTATTTCTTTTGGATTTTCAATATTTATACTCCATTCATATGTTGTCATCGTGTAATCTTATTGTACAAGGCTCGGTCACTTGCTGATTTAGGTTGGAGATTGCATTGGTAGAAAGAGAGTCCCTTTAGATTTTTCACTTAACACCTATACTTGTGTGTTCCACAAACCCAAGGCTATTAGGTGAGTCATTGTGAAAGAATCACTTTGGTCAAGAAAAGTCACCCTGATGAAAAGATATCATAGACCTAATCACCAACACTTCTCAAAATGAGTCATAACCTATATATGAATTTGTTCTCATCACTTGAATCTTAACAATTTGGTTATTTTCTTAGGGTGATGAGCTGCCTCATCTTGATTAACCAAAATAGAACTCAACAAGCAAACAAAGAAAAAAAATAAAAAATTGTACAAACAACTATACAAATATGCACACTATGATACACATGACTTACATGACATTGTTTTAGGCTTGAAAATAGTGTTTGAGAAACTGTCCATTAACTGGTAATGGAACATCCTCACCAGTTAAGGTCTTAAGCCTCTAGGTATTGTCTCCTAGAATTTCTAAAACTTGGAAGGGACCTATCTAGAGTTTATCAAACTTAACATGATCTCCTTTCCTTTCATGTGCTTTGTCCCACATCAGGACTAGATCTAAGATTCTAAAAGCCATAACTCTAGCCCTTTTGTCAAACCAACACTTGACAACAGCCTGATGTTTAGCAAATTGGTTAATTGCCTTACTTCTTTTTTCTTCTAGGTGCATCAACTGAAGCAACCTAACTTCTTGTTTATTATCTATGCCTAGGTATTCTTGTGTAAACTACAGTGTAGGGATTTTTAGGTTAATAGGGAGGATGGGATCCACCCCCTATACTAGGTGAAAAGGAGAATTTCCTAATGCAGCCTTCATCCTGGTTTTGTCTACCCACAAGGCATACTTCAATAGGGTGTTCCATTCCCTTGGGTTCTTTTCTATCAACATCTTTATGATGTTCAATAAATTTTTATTTGTGGATTCTGCTAATCCATTCCCTTGGGGATAGTAATTTGAGGAAAATTTCAAGATGATCCCATAGTCAAAAGCCCAACTTGATAATTTTATTGAAGCAAAGGTAGACCCATTATCGCATACCAAAGCATAGGGAAATCCATACCTGGTTACTATATTACTTTCCAAAAACTTGATGACATCCTCAGCATTACATGTCTTACTACCAATAGCTTTAGTCCACTTGGTATAGTAATCAATAATAGTCAAGACATACCTATGGCCTGAAGATGATGGAGGATTGATAGGTCCTATGAAGTCCATTCCCCATTGAGCAAATGGGCACATCTCCATCAATGGCTACAAAGGCTGAGCAACATATCTTTCTCTATTTGCAGCAACTTGACACATATGATAGCATTTGATGTGTTCAGCAGTATCTTTAAAAATAGTGGGCCAGTAATTCCCTGCCCTAAGGATAGCATGAGTGGTAGCTAAAGATGATCCATGTGCAGTTCCAAACTTGTCATGCAACTTTGATAGCACCTTGTCTGCTTCTTGCCTTTCCAGGCATCTAAGATATATTCCCTCATAGTTCTTCTTGAAAAGGACTCCTCCTTTTATCATGTATTTCTGTGACCTTATCTTTAAGGCTCTCCTTTGTGAGGCCTGCAATATTGAAGGACATCTTCCAGTAATTAAGATATGCCTGATGTCTGAATACCATTCTCCCTCATCCTTTGCATTTATAACATATTGTTGCCTCATGATATTAGGATCAATTTCTGATATCATCTGGCTCAATGCTTGTCCTCTTACTAATTTCATGGGTATTATGTCCATATCATATTCTTGGAGAGCAGTAATCCATTTGGCTCTCTTCTCTCCTGGTTCACTTTGCATTAAGAGCATCTTTACTGCTACATCAGGTACTACAACAATCACTTTACTTCTTAGGATGTAGTGCTTGAACTTCTTAACTACTCTAACCAGAGCAAGCGCTTATCTTTCAACATCCATGTATCTGAGTTTTGCATCTCTGAAAGGACAACTCATGAAGGCTATAGGGTTTTCTTCTTTAGCCTCATTTCTCTGTATTAATACTTCTGCAGATGTATGCTCTGAAGCAAATGAGTAAATGTAAAAGTCTTTGGTATAATCTAGACTGATTAGAACTAGAGCATTACATATGGCTTTCTTAATATCTTCAAAAGCTGCTCTAGCTTTAGGTGTCCACTCAATTTTGGCATCCTTCTTGAGCATGGCATTCAAGGGTCTGACAATTTTTGCAAAGCCAGTAATAAATTTTCTAACAAAATTAATCTTACCAAAGTAAGATTTGAGCTCCTTCTTACTTCCAGGAAGCTGTATCTTCATGATTGATTCCACCCTATCAGGGTCAATGATGATCCCATTTTATGTTATCAGGTGGCCTAATAACTTCCCTGTGGTTACCCCAAATATGCACTTCTTAGGGTTTAGGGATATCTCGTATTGTTCACATTTCTTTAGCACCTTCTTGAGGTCTTCAACATGATTTCCTCTTTCTTTAGAGAAAACTGTCAAGTCATCCATGCATATGACTATGCATTTACCAATTATGCCTCTGAAGGCTATATCCATCACTTGCTGAAATGTGGCTCTAGTATTTATTAACCCAAAAGGCATGCGCCTGTAGGTGAATATTCCCCACTTTGTGGTGAATGCAGTCTTCAATCTGTCTATTTTATCCACCATCCCCTGGTTATAACCTGAAAAACTGTCCATAAATGACATCATCTTGACACCATTCACAATTTGTAAAACCTCATCTAGAGAAGGCAAAGGATAATTATCCTTTTCAGAAACTCTATTTAAGTTTCTAAAGTCTACACATAGTCTGATGTCGCCATTCTTCTTCCTTACTAGGACCAGGTTTGCCACCCATAAGGAATATCTCATAGGAAATATGATCCTAGCATTGAGTAGCTTTTTAACTTCTTCAGAAATGATGGGCTCCAGCAAAGCATTGACATGTCTCTATTTTTGTCTAAAGGCTTGACATCTGGCTTCAAAGCTATAGTATGAGTGATGATAGATGTATCATAAGTTTTTAACTCATCATATGTCCAGGCAATGACATGGATATAATCTTTGAGAGATTGAGTTATCTCTTCCAACTCTTCTTCTGTACAGACTTTCCCAATCAGGACATTTCTTTTTTCATCATCCTGTCCAATGTTAACCTTGAGTACTCTCCTCCATCTGCTTTTGGGAGATCTTTCTGTTTTAGCATTTTGTCTAAATTAAATGCTCTTTCTAGCTCTATCATTCCCTTAGGAATCTTGTTACTAGGCAATTCCAAGACTTCTTCTTCTTCCCAAATATGGTCTTCCATGTCTCTTTCATCTATGATCTGTGCATCAAAGACATCCATGTTGGAAATGAAATCCAATATATGTTGATCATCATCAAATACTTGAAGGTTAGTTACATTATCTGGTACAAAAGGTACTGATACTAATTCAACTGAGAATCTTTTCAAACTAGATATGGATAGTGGTTCTAGAGTGCTGGTGGCCTGGGCTAAGGCATCTGCCCTGTGATTTTGTTCTCTAGGTACATAGGTGATGTTGAATTCATCAAAATCTTCTATCAAGTCCTAGACCCTATGTCTGTAATTGGACAACTTCTTGTAATTGAAAGAGTATATACCTCTTACCTGTCTCACAACCAATTCTGAGTCTCCATAGACATGCATAATCTTCACTTTCTTTCTAAGTGCAAACAATATCCCATGAATCAAGGCTTTATACTCTGTCACATTGTTTGTGCATGGGAATTGCAATCTGTATGCTGCTAAGTAGGATTTTCTAGATGGATCAATAAGATCTATTCCTACTCCAGCTCCTTGTTTTGACTTGGATCCATCAAACTTGAGGATCCATGGCTTATCTTCAGTGAAAGGCTTATCTGGGCCTTCTCTTTTCTTTTTAGCTCTGGCAGTTGCACCGTTTGATATCCATTTCAACTTTGGTATCTCAACTATCTCAAATTTCACCTTATCTGCCTTATGTGAAGTTGATATTTCGTCTTTCCTTTTATCATCAGAAGGAAAATCTTCTAGACTAGGCAACGTCTGCCTTTTCAGAATATGTAGACACAATGAAGAAGCAGTTTCTGAATGTGGTGCTTCATGTAACCTACACCATCCCTCAATCAAGACATCTTGTGGAGATCTTTGCTACTGTGTCATCTTTTGAATCTCTTTTGATAAAAACTCTTCAAACTTGGATAGATTACTGCCTTTATCTTCATCAGATAACTCATAATCTGATTCTACTAAACAATCACTTCCTGGGGTGATTCTCTTATTTCTTTCAGTATTACTCTACATACCAGTATTTCCTCTGTCATCTAAATATGACCTTCATCATGATATGTGCATTCTCCTGTTCCTGTAGAGGACAAACAAAAATTAGTGTCACTATCACTATTTGCAGAACTTACCGTGGATGATGATGATGATGCCTCACTGCATGCTTGTTCCAGCTCTATCATGTCTAAGCAGGCATCACAAGTCTTTTCAGAATGCACCTCATCGTGCAACTTGCACCATCTTTCAATTAGAATATCATGAACAGGCACCTTTAACAATTGACATCGTTGCACCTCTTTGGACAAGTGCATCTCAAAATTCTTGAAGTGATCTACCTCTGTTTCATTTTTAGGGTTACAATCAGATTCTAAAATTATTTTATCATCCTGAGGGTTGTCATCATGATTATGAACATCATATGCCAAGATTTCTTCTATCCTGATGGTCTGGGGTCTGATGGAGTAAACTCCGGGTTCCACATCCACATACATGATCTCATTGGTTTTATTATATTCTGTAATCATTTGCTTAATACGAGGTTCAACATCTATCCTTATTTGATTTGGTATCCCTTTCCAGGGCAACCACATATGACTGAAATTAGTGGCCATGTATCCATTAAGGGTTTTTGACCAGTCTCTGCTGAGTAACATCCCATAGGTATCAGGTATATCAACTACCTGAATATCAATGTAGTACTGGATTCTTGGGTCCAACGCTAGCTGCATATGAATGTGAGTTAATTCTCCTACCACACTCACCTCTGTTTTGTCTAATTGTGTTACTTTCTTTAATGATTTAGCAGGATGCAACCTTAAAGCATTGGATATGGACAGGGGCATTACATTGGTAGATGCTCCTGAATCTACTAAGTAGTTGTGCAAATTTTTACCAAACATCCTTATGATAAGGAGGAAAGGAGGTGACTCACTCTTCTCTTTGTATAGAGTCATGTGTGAAGTGAAGTCTCTGTAGCTTGAACGGTAGCTGTCACTTTGTGTTTAACATTAACATCTCTAGCATCATGATCTTTATTTCCAGACTGACCTGAGGTATGACTATCCTCTCTTGGAGCAGGATCATCTAATGATTTCATGAAAGCTTTCTTGATAGCATGGCTTGTAAGAAACTCTGATAATGACAAGCTGATTTTAATATTTTTCATTTCATCAGCCAGGTAAGTGACTAATTTATTAGATTCAGGAGGCAAATTAGTAGCTTTTGATGCTATATTTGGTGATGCTAAGTATTGAGAATTAACCTTAGGAAATCCAGTGTTATTGCTTGCCTTGGGATCAGGTGGAGTATTGAAATTGTTTGGAGGCAAGGATGTGGTCAAAGGACTAGCAGGTCTATTTGAATTATTCCTCAGGTTGTAATTATGCCTACCCTGATATTGCTGTTGATAAGAATGTACCTCTTCATGTTCAATTGAGGGCTCATTTTCATCCTCAAATGGAAAAACATAGTTAGACTCAAAAGCCATGGCTGACTCTTCACATGCTAAGGTGTAGTCTTGGTGAGAAGACATCATCTACTGATGAGGATGATGCATGAAGCTTTCTAGCACTAGGGCAAAATCATATCCATAGGGGACAATTTCATTTCCTTCCACTCAAGGTGGATTTCTTGAAGTATTGGACACTTCAGTTTGGAATATACTGGCAGTAATCCTGAACTGAGGACAATCTAGCTCTGCATGAGCATTGGTGTTATGTATCCTACACCAATTTGTAAGGGCTGCCTCTGCAAGGTTAACTCTAGTGGTTTTCTTAGGTTCACTAGGAGGCTGATTATCTAGGGGTGATGGCAGAGAACCATTGTTTGGCCTAGTGTTCCACACTCTAGGCTGTCTAGGGGGATTATTGTTGCCATTATTGTTATTGTTATTATTTTATCCCCTATCAGGATAATTAGGTCTGTCATTAGCATATCCTCTATTCTAATTTGGTTGAGAATAGAAGTTTTGACTCAGATGAGTGATCTTAGTGGTGAGTTTCCTCAACTGTGCTAATATTTCCTTAATTTCTTCTTTCTCTTCTTGAACCTTGGCTGCTACATTCTTTGTTTGAGGCTTGAAAAAGGAAGATCCATTGTTATTGGTACTGGACTGTTCCACACTTTGAGGTACTTGTGTATGTCCTGGATATTGTAACATTTGGCCATTTCCATTTGGAGGCGACATGATACTAAGTGGAGGTATCTATAAAGGACTGGGCATTACAGTTGGAGGTATCATGGCTCCATTGGTCTATTGTTGAGCAGGATATGTAGGATAACTAGGAAGTGTAGGAAATGCAATAAATAGTGTTGGAGTAGGAACCAACTACTGACTGACTTTGACAGCTTCTTCGAAAGCTCTTGTCAAGGTTGTGACACTAGGATGTGCTCTCCTGATAAACATAGAGGTCAAAGGATCTAAAGCTGAGTAATATATGCTCCTAGCAGCTTCATCTGCTACAACACAAGGTGCAACTAACTTTGATAGCATCTTCTGGAACCTTGCGTTGAAGTTAGCAATAGGTTCTCCTTCAAATCTCTTGATTGTGGCAAACAAATGATAATTCATTGAAGGATCTATAGGTATTTTGAACCTATCCTTAAAGGCTTTCTCTAAGGTAGCCCATGAACTGACTGAACCCTAACCAAGACTGATATCCCAGTTATATGCCTCTTCCCCTAAGGAAAATTGAAATAACCTGCATACTACATCTTGATGCTCAATTCTAGCCCTACAACAAGCTTCCTTGAATATTCTGATGTGATCATTAGTATCCTGATATGGATGATACTTAGGACAAATTTTATCAGGATTCTTAGGCAAAGCATGATATGTTATGAAAGTTAGAGGTGATTTTGTTGTAAAGAATGACATTGTAATAGGTGAAGGTTGGGCTTGAGGTGTGACAGGTGGTCATGTAGGTGTTTGTAACCTGATAGGAGTTACAAGAGCACATTCTGGTGAAGCTCCTGACACACTAGAACCAGGAGAGTGATGAATGTCTACAGTTCTAGGTCTAAATCCCCTAATAGGTAATTCTTCAAAGAGTCCACTAAATTTGGACCTGGTATTTGGCCCGAGAGCCAGGATTTCTTAAGTTTAAGGAAAATTGGCTAGTTTATTGTAAAGATCAATTGAAACTCCCTAGAAAAGGCTATATTTATGGTTAGAACTTGAGACTGACTAAATATTTATAGAATATTTGCATAAATGATGCAAATATGAGGTGATATTGAAGCTTGGTGACATACGCAACTGGATATCAGGTTTCTTGAGCGGATTACCTCAAAGCTTTAGCAAATTTACCTAAAATAGAGCTTATCTTTGAAAATTTATGGTGATTGACCACAAAGCTTGCAATATTTATGCTCGATTTTGAAATCTTCACAAAGGATTAGCGTGCACAGACTTAAAACAACAAATCTTTGCATATGAATCGAAATACAGAGGTGTTTGAGTGTTACCTTACTATCTGCATCATCAAACAAGATAAAACCTACTGATGATGAGGCCCTCCTTCTAGCACCAATTTATGTTGATGATGATGATGAGTCATGACAACATGCATAAAAAATTGCACAACAAACCTTTATTATCTTGTAAGTATGATCAACTTAGGATAAGTTGATGACTCCAAGTCTCTGTTGATCAGGTCATGATCATCTGACATTACTCAGAAGTTGATGTGACATGCTGTTTTCCATTTCAAGGGGCCTTACATTTGTTTGAATGATCAGTAGATTTTGTTTCCTATAAATATACTCCACAGAGAGGTTATTGCTACTCTATTTCCAAAGATAGCTGATGTATTTACAAGTTTGATCAATTCTTCTAATTATTGATCATCATGAACTTGTTCTTTCTTCTACACAATATATTTACTCAAATGATGTGTCTATAAGCAGATATTTGATATTTGTCAATTTGACATGCTTTAACTCTAAATATGCTATGTATTTCCAATTATCTACGAGATGTCAGCATATTTCATGTTACTTGTTTTTAATCTTTTAATCTTTTGTTATTTGCAATTGTGATGAATTGTTATGAAATTTAAAGAAATTTAAAAGAATGCTGCTAATTTTGGTGAAACTTTAGCCATTGAACCACATAAATACAAGATACATTCATGAGGAGAAGAAATCAAACCATATTTTCACCAGGATGTTCCACAGCTAGATATAGATGATGCTAACTTTAAAGGATAAGGAATGAAAACAACACATGTAGACTAATAAGCACTCCAAGGGACGCAGCTGATCAAAGCATATATCAAGATTTCAAACTCAGATTACTCAAGATTTATGATAGTTTGTAATCAAATTGTCTTCTCTTTCATTCAATATGCAAAACATGTATGTTTACAACAACTTTGCTATAAGTCCTGATATTTCAGCAATCAAATTTCAATTAAGCTTCTGAATACTCAAAATATGACATCCCTACACCTTTTATAGACTAAGGCGAGGGAGCAGTTACAAATGACCTACGGTTAGGATTTGTCAATTAAGATCAACGGTATATAATCACTCTTTGACTTAGTCAACACCTTTCTCATGGCACAGGTTTCTAGCTGGCAACCATCTGGATGACTCATTATCTTATGAATACCTTATGCATATGTTTTCTTTGTGCTACAGCTTCATTCATTCCTTAGGTTCCTCCTCTTTATCTTCTTCTTCTTCATCATGATCATCCTCTTCATTGCTTTCTATATCGCTATCACCCTGATGCACATCATCTTGTATATGGACCTTCACTACCGTCCTAATACTTTCATAGGCTTGCACTATTTTATATACTTCTTCGCCATCTTGGGTTTTGGCTTTAGTGATAGCATGCTTGTGAGCCAAAAATTTATCTTTGAGTGCCTCCAGCTTGCCTTTTCTATTATTTAAAGTTTCACTATAAATTTCCACCCTGACCTTAATCCTCATGATCTTATTCATCACCTCTTCTGACACGTGGGTGAGAGGATCATGAGCCACTGGCTAGAAATTATCATGTAGAGCCTTGATATCAAAGTTTGTGTCTTGGTTTTCAATCTTCCCCTCCACTTTTCCTTCTAGAGCTTCAAGGATTTATGCATCATAGGCCAGCATACTGTGCAGCTTTATACTAGTATCCCTTAGCTTTCCACTACACTTCTTTAGGATATCGCATTCAAACCTGATGTCTTCATACCATACATATACTACCAGGGCAGTGTTATTATTTAATACCTGATTATTTATCAGGACCTAAGGATCAATCCTCTTTATTTCACTTAGAGCATTTAAGGCTTTTTCTAGCTGGAATGACCTCCTTCCCATTTCATTTTGCATTTTATCCACTTTCCTCTTCCAAGTGCTCAAAGAATTCCACCTCTGTAAAGAGGTTCTCAATACTTCTTCAACTCTTGTGAGTGCTGATAGCATCCACTTCCTCATGATTATTGATTCATGCCTCATGAGGTCCAACTTGTTAACCTCCTCCTGAGAGATGACAGTCAATGGGACTGCATGATAAATTGGTGTATTATCAGGTTTAATCAACCCCTTTATATATGAATGCAGCTGAGCAATGTGCTCTTTATGCTATTTATTTTTCTCCTTCTCTTTCTTTACCCTTTGGGTTAAAGAATCAATGATATCCTTCCCTTCTTGACCTTCTTGGTCCTCATTAGCAAAACCCAAATCAACTATGGTGATTTGGAATTCCTCCAGGGTGATCTTACCCTTTTCCTTTTCTACAGTGGGAAATGCTACTTGGGCAGTCCTTCTACCTGTAATAGGATCTCTTCTAATAGCTGAGGTCAACTTGGCTTTCCTCTTTGGTTTCATGATTGTCTCTACAAACAAGGTAGAAATGCCAAATTCTTGAATTTCAAAGCCTTGTTCTGTACCTTTTTCCTTTTCAAGCCACTAAGGCACTTCATCTTCAGATCCTTGTTGTGTTTTATCACCATCATGTCCACCTTGTTCTCTAGTATCGGTCTCTATTCTGGGTGGAGAAGGTGACTTCCTAATTTCTTCCTCATGATGTTCCTCATGAGGGGTATCTTGTTTCATCTCTTCTTCTTGAGCGGCTTCTTTCTGTGGGGGAGGATCTTGTGGAATATCCACATGATGACCCTGTGCTTGATCCTGTACTCCCTCTTTCTGTGTTTCATCCACCTTAGTATGTTCCTCATCTTGAGGCATATTGGTATCCATGGCTGTTTGTGTGTTTGGGCCCGGTGCATCACCCTGATCTTCGGTCATATTCTATTTCGCACCTGATGTACTGACATCTTGTGTCTTAAGGTCATCATGAGCTGATGTATCTTTTTTTGTTGTGGTCTCTTGAGTGCGTGTGGCATCATCACCTAATGTGTCCTTATGACCCCCTCCCTTTTGTTGGACTTCTACTATCTTTGGCTCAGCAGGTATATCCTACTGTTACTAGCTCATATCTGGAGTATTGCTCTCTATTTCTGCCTGCTTGGCTTCTTCAACTTTCTTCATCCTATCAGGTGCACCTGCCTTGTCTTTGGGGGTCATATCCTCCCTGTATGTTAAATCTATTACTATAGGGCTAGTTACCTGATCTACCAACTTGTCAAGCCCAATTTGTTGGGCTACCCTTTTTGGGCTACTTTCTTTCTCTTCTTGAGCTGTTTACTTCAACCCTTCTAATACCGCCATCTATGCTGATGGGGTCCCATGTGGAGTCATGTGGGTACTGGAAGCAAGGGTTTCCATCCTATGAGAAACTACATTTTGTACCACCTCATCATCTAATAGGTCTACGGTGTCTTCCAAGGAGAAAGGACCACCTTGACCTGCTTTGGAGGTTTCTTTTGCTTGCTCCTCTGCTTTCTCAGTTTTAAACTTGATAATGGTTGGAAGTGGCACATCATGTTGCATATCCTTCCTGAACACTTCACCACTATCCCCTCTTAGTGCTATAGGGTCGGCCCTGATATCACCCCTCATAGATGTTCTTTGTTTCTTAGGTGGTGATGTCAATGGCGGCGCCTTCCTCTTCATGCTGACCATCATTGGGTCATCACCTTCAGGCTCTTTTTTTACCGGCTCTTCCTCAAGAGGGATGTTTTCTTCTATATTCTATTGTGAGGCTTGGCCCTCATCCTGTACTTCTAAGAGTCTCTACAGCTAGCCTCGGGATTCTTTTGGTCTTTGGTTTATCCATCAGAGGCGGTACAGATGTGGCGGATGCCTATCCAGATGTTGATGCACCTGCAGCTAGTATGGTAATTCTCTCAATTATCACCCCCTTAGGCTCATCATCAATTTTCTTTCCTTTTGGGGGACCTTTTCTTTATTTCTAAGTAGGTAGCCTTTCCCCATTAGATTTCCTTTTCTCATCGAGGAAGTCATCATACTCCTCATCAGGGATCTCCTGCCTTTTCTTCTTGGCATCTACTGTAATGGCTACACCTCTCTTCTTCAGCCTATTTATTTATTCATCTACCCATGCTTGGGTTAACTACAGCACCCCACTTGTAAACTGATCCAAAGAAATGTCTTCAGGCTGTGTTAGGTTAGGGGCTTAGATGGTGTCATTATACACCTTCTTATCTTCATATTCATTTGACATGGTCCTACCATCATCCTTCTTTAGCTGTGCTGGCATTGGGATGCAGTCAAATGTCCTTATTTGATTTAAGGTGAGCCTTTGGTATTTTCTTCTTCTCATTTTGGCCTCATCCTCACAATCAGTCTAGAAATCCTCTAGGTGCCTCTGACGAATAGGCTTCCCCATTATTTTCTGCATTATACCATAGGGGTCATATGATCTAGCCAATGGAAATGGCTGTAGATACATCAATTTTAGACCACCCATGTCATGCTTTATGCTCTGTGAATCTGAGCATATATACCAACCCATAGATACCAGAAATAGTACTAGGGGTATCTTCTTCTGTGCTTTGTATGGCTCTAGTATGGTAGCCACCTATCTAATAAATTCCATCAGGACTACCCCATCAGTAGGGTACCTAGGTAGCATAAGGGGTTGCTCTTCAAATCCCTCTATTCTAATATATGAAAAAGTGCCATACTGGATGAACTAGGTGTGATATCTGTATACAACTTCTTGAGCTTCCATGCTCAATCTCTTGGTTCTATCCTCTTCCATAGTTCTAACCAGATGCATAGAAAATGCATCATTCACCAACTTGTAATTGAAGAGGTAGTTCCTTCTTTGTAATTGAGGATAATGATCCCATATGTGGGCATCATCTACACCACCACCAATCTTATTGATTGTAGTCAGTGCATCAAATGTTCCTTTGTAGGCACATGAATAGACAAAATATGAGGTCATATGGAATGAGCATTCTTGACCTCCCAAGCTCCTCATCTATTCATCCAATGCATCACTGATGACCTTGGCCCATAATGGCTTATTATCTGTGTAAAGGATCATCTAGATGATCCCAAACATCCAATTCTTAAAATTTCTAGCATGAGGCTGGCTTGTCATCCTACTGAGCAGGGCAATCATGTATTGATATTCATCATCAAAATCAAATTTTTATAGGTGTACTGGCAACTTGGCAAAGGTAGTGTAGGTGCTGCTCTTAGACCTCCACTGGTACATCCTCTTCCTTGCATTCTTCTTGTTATTATTATACTGTGTTTCAAGTTTCTATAGATCCACTCTGACCACCCTCTTTCCAAATGGCAAATTGAAAGTAGATGCAATGCCCTTAACTGAAAAGTCAACGTAAACCCTTATGTTCTTCTTCACTCATCTTGTCTGTGGATTATAGTTCCTGGCACATTCTACTACTAGTTCTAGGGTTTCCATGGTATATGGGAATCTAGCTGCATGCCATATTCCTAGCACATATATTGCATCTAGAAGGGTATTATCTTTGTAATGATCTATTCTAGTGGACCAGGATACCAAATCTGTATGTCCTTGGTGAGTGTCCCCAATGATGCCATACTTGAATTGTACCCCTTTGGGTTGAACATACATGGGCTTAAGAAAGTCTACATTAGACCTGTTCCGCCTGAGGTCCGCCATGGACTCCTGCAACAAACATGCCTGATCTTACCATACAATATCCATATGCATTCATACAACACTATATATCTATGGCATCATGTATACTATATTTATTAATCTTTACTTCATCATGATATGCATTTTCATAAATTCAAACCATTGGAAAGAACATACTATCTAGACATGTAGAAAATGACAACAAGAGGGTTTTCAATTACTTACCTAATAACGCTTTACTCCTGGGTTAGACAGGTGATTACGGAAAATGGCTGCAAATGCTGATAATCACCTGATTTGTTGCGCTTGAAGATCTTGTCCATTCACAGGTAGCTCGTATGAGGGTTTGACTTGTGCTCTTTAAATTCTTGTTTTTTCGCAAGTTAAATGAAAATAACCTTGGAAACTTACCTTTAAACTCATCCGTAGGGCAGATTAGGGTAAAATTGTGTTAAATTGATCAAATCTGTTGATCCTCTGCAGAGAATCCATGGATGATGCCAAGTGTTTGAATTGTGTTCGCAGTCGGCAGGAATCCACCTACCACATTTAAGCTCATTTAATGTCAAGAAATAGGGAGGGGGTTGATCTTCGAAAGATCACCCTTTAGGTAAAATGATCTTCTGCCTTTGAGCGGCAAAACTAATGCAAGAGAATTGAGTGATGTGGTCAAAGGTTGACCATATGTATATCAGGTCATGAATATAAAATCAGGGAATGTTTAAAATGTGACCCCGCAACTAAAATGACCCCCTTTAGAAAGATCTAGATGACGTCAGCATGTCTATGACCATATTTAAGCGTTGTGTTGTAATGATGTCACCGTCATATTATTGAACATTGTGGGCATTGGATACATACCTCCGTGAGGTAAAAAGAATGATGATGTCACCATTAGAGTGATTTCCTTTATTTATTAGGTTTAGATGACGTCATTTTCATATTGGCATTGGGTGATGTTTTGCGATAGGGTGATATTTGTAAGATCGAGTGATATTGAAAATATGATCCCCATGGGAAATATGAAGTCATTTGACAGGCGAATAATAGCTATCACATAAAATTGACGTCTAGAGTCCACAAACCAAGTGATTATTAGGTGATAAACTTATATCAGGGTGATCTTACATAATATGACTGATGTTTGAAATATGATCCCCCCTCAGAATATCAAGTTTGACCAGAACTTTGACTTATCATAACTTTCTCCCCTTAAGGGATACCAGGGTGATCCAAAAGGCAAATTTGCATGGAATTTTATGCACTTTCCAACCATGAGGTTAGTAATGTGAAATACTAACTTTGATAACTGACCTCATCATGGTGACCTATCTACCCCATTATAGGGTTATCATGCATGACTTAATTTTACCAAATGCCCAAAGCAGAAAAACAAGCCAAAGCAGCAAGAAAAGTTGGGTCCCTATTTTGTCAGGTCAAAATGGGGAGTGTTGTGTAACCATACAACACTACCTTTTTTGATTTTTCTTTAAACACTTTGTATGCTTTGACTTCATAAAGTTTAACACTCTGACTGAAATGTCTAAAAGACCTCTCAAAAGATTACACAAACATCTGAAAACTTGGGTAGACTCTGCAAAGTTAGTAGACTTCTATACATTTTGATAGGCTCCCAAACGCAACACTGTCTTTTCATTGTTAGAGACCCCTAAAATGCCTGTCAAAACTAAAATGAAGATGCAGACAGGGTTATAGAAATCCATATAATGAAATGAAAATGCATAGACCTACATTGTCATGCAGTCCTCAAGCTATCAGGGGTATCCACACTGTTCTTGTTACTGTAGATGCTTCCTTTTTTCTTGCCCATTAAGCAGACCCTAGAGAACTTCACTATAAGATTGTTGTCTAATACTTCCATTGCTCTCATAGTGTCCATGCAGGGCATTGTCTTCAATGTTTAGATCCTCTTTTGATTGTGCAGGTTGTATTAAACATTTAAGATGCTTAATTTGATCTCACTAGAGGCTGATGACTCTAACAGACCTATACTAATTGTGTAGATCCTAGTGGACAAGTATACCCATTGTTTGAACAAGAAGAAACCCTTTTGGATAGGACTATGACTTTATCCTCACTCTTACTAATCATTTAGTCTTTTCATTACCTCTTTCTTACTTTAACAATGTTTTCTTTTCCTAATCACATACAAATTTAGGATTTACATTGTGATTGTCTAGTATGATTTCCTTGTCATTAGCTCATTTGTATGCAAAGATTTGGTTCACACAAGATGCATGGTGGTTTGCAAAACTTATCCAAAAATGGGCAGTCATATTTGTGAGAAAGTTGTATCCTTTCATATGAATCACAACTTCATGTCCATGGTCTCACTATCTCTTTCTTATAAGAACCTTTTGTCCACCTTCTTTGAACTCTTTTCATGATCTTGCTCACTGACTTTGTCCTATATCTATGCATGCTTTTTATATTGTTCATTTGCTAGATCCAACTCATCAAAGAAACATTTTCCTTTTCTTGTTCACAGTGAAGCAGTGTCTCCATCATGCAAGAATCTCTCATGTGTTTGATGGCTCTATCTTTGTTGGATCTAGGGCATACAACTGAGAGGGGGGGTGAATCAGTTGTATAAAACTTCTTGTCAAACACTTAACTTACTGTTGTTAGCAGCATATCAAATAATCATCCATGGAAGCATAATGCATAAACATAAGAGCAGATAAGCATCAACACATTGAACACCAAGATTTTGACGTGGAAAACCCGGTTAAGGGAAAAACCACGGGGTGATTAACCCAAGAATTATTCTCTATTAGAAGAATAAGGAAAAATAAATGGCACATGCCAATAAGGGCTCACTGCCCGAGCACACTGCTCACAAAGAGGCCCACTGCCTACAAGGAGACACACTGTCTACAGAGTGATGAAAATCACAGTCTTGAACTGGAGAATGACATCTCTACCATGTCCGGATCAGTTCCAATTAAGCCCAACAATCTCTGCTCTGCCTTTCGCACGTTTCTTCGCTATATCATGCTCATCCTCACACCACACACTGAAATGAATTCACAAATCATTATTTATACAAGACATCGACTTAGGAACAAGCATCTAAGTCGGCAAACAACCATAGGAGTATCCACAAGATGAATAACACATCCGGTCGGCCATCACAAGAACATTCGCAGGATGAACAACTCATCCGGTCGGCTAAACAGAGCAATAACTTCATCCGGAAGAATAACTTCAATTCCGGGCTCTACCATCAATGCGGACCAATAACACAACCTAAACATGATCCAAGAACCTTCACAAGCCTGTCTGAATGTCCGGATACATCCGCACTTCCTCTGCTTACTGGGATCTCTTGTCTTCCTCATCCGGAACTTCAAGAACACAGTCTGTCGCCACTGTCATAATGCAAGAGGTACTTCCGGACCTCCAAATCACACACAAATCAGGATGACACATCACAAGGACATCTCAAACACTCCTTCCAATCCGCAGATTATGATAATACAATTCCGGACCTCACCGGACCTTTTTGTGATCCTCTGTCACCTCCGGATACTTGCCGGACCCGGTTCTATACCGGCAGCCACAACTCCTTCAGATCTTCATGCGGACCTCTGAAATCTTAACTGTAGCATCTCAAGACTCATATCTACTAACCCTTTAATCCGCATCCTCCGGTTCTTATCCTATACAGTACATTTACCTTCTTCTCATCACTGTTCTTCACTGTTCCTGACTGAGACTAATTTTCTCAATATCCTCAGCACACAGCTCATCAAATCCTTCTTGTCAATGCAATATGAGTATGTTGACATCAATGACAACACTGGATAACCTCATACTTGCAACAATCTCCCCCTTTGTCATTGATGGCAACATATGATGTGAAAAACCATCAAGACAAGAACTTCTCTTTTCTGTCACAGCTCCCCCTATCAACAACAACTCTTCACATGTCTTCCTTTGCTGCTCCCCCTTTGATCATCAACCACTTGTTTTTCACATGTCTTCTCTCCCCCTTTGACATCAATGGCAAAGGGCTCATACTTGCAATTCTCATGCATCAGAATCATACCAGCTGCTCCCCCTTAGTTGCAGCTCCCCATTAGTCCGGATCACAAGATATGACTGTGATAGCCACCGGACTGATGCACATCAGTGCATCTTAGTTCATCACCGGAGGGGCCATGACCCCTAACTTTTCCCGGAGATATTCAAAAGAGTCTTTGGGAAGAGGTTTTGTAAAGATATCTGCAATCTGATCCTTGGAGGGAACATACTCCAATCTGACTTCTTCCTTGTTTACTTGTTCTCTTAAAAAGTGAAATTTGATAGATATGTGCTTAGTCTTAGAATGCAATACCGGATTCTTGGAAATATTAATTGCACTTGAATTATCACAGAAAATTGTGATAGGCTCCTCATATTCAACTTTGATGTCTCTTAGCATCTGCTTCATCCATAAGATTTGAGTACAACTACCTGCTGCTGCAATGTATTCTGCTTCAGTTGTAGACAGAGATATTGCATCTTGTTTCTTGCTTAGCCAAGAAACCAATCTCTTCCCCAAAAAGAATGCTCCACCACTAGTGCTCTTCCGGTCATCCACATCTCCTGCCCAATCTGCATCTGTGTAAGCATGAAGAGAGAAATCCGGATCTCTAGGATACCATAGACCATACTCAACTGTCCCTTTCAAGTATCTAAAAATTCTTTTGATTGCCATAACATGAGATTCTCTAGGATCAGCCTGGAATCTTGCCACAAGACCAACAGCTTGCATTATATCTGGTCTAGTTTGAGTGAGATACAACAATCCACCAATCATTGATCTATACTTTGTCTAATCTGCCTTTGGAGAATCATCATCTTTGCTTAACTTACATCCGGTTGCCATAGGAGTGTTCATAGGCTTTGAGTCCTCCATACCAAATTTCTTTAACAATTCTTTCACATATTTGGTCTGAGAAATGAAGATCCCTTCTTTTGTTTGAGTAATTTGCAGACCCAAGAAGAAATTCATTTCACCAAGCATAGACATTTCAAACTCACTTTTCATCTGATTTGCAAAAGTTTTACACATACTATCTCTTCCTCCAAAAATGATATCATCCACAAACACTTCAACAATCAGAATGTTTTCATGATCAATTTTGAAATATAAGTTGCTGTCAGCAGTACCTTTGTTGAATCCAATCTGCACAAGATGCTTATCCAACCTTTCATACCATGCTCTTGGGGCTTGCTTCAATCCATACAAAGCTTTCTTCAACTTGCAGACCATATCATTATTATCAGACAATTGAAATCCATCCGGTTGTTCAATGTAGACTTCTTCCAGATCACCATTTAGGAAGGCAGACTTGACATCCATCTGATATACCTTGAAGTCTTTGAAGGCAGCAAATGCAAGAAGTAATCTGACTGCTTCAATTCTTGCTACCGGAGCGAAAGTCTCTTCAAAGTCAATTCCTTCTATTTGAGAGTAGCCTTTGCAGACCAATCTAGCTTTGTTTCTGATTACTTCACCAGCTTCATTTAGTTTGTTCCGGAAGACCCACTTGGTTCCAATTACATTCCTGTCTCTAGGTCTGGGAACAAGATCCCAAGTATGATTTTTCTCAATTTGCATCAGTTCATCTTCCATTGCTTTGGTCCAGTTTTCATCATTGCAGGCTTCATTTATTGTTTTAGGTTCAATCTTTGAAATCAGACAACATTCATTCTGATCTTGAGCAATATTCCTTCTAGTTTGTACACCTTTGCTTCTGTCACCTATGATCTGATCTTCAGAGTGATTCAGTCTTACATACCTTGGAATTTTGGGAGTATCCGGCACTGCTGTTTCTTGATCAGCCTCATTCAAATCTAACTCTTCTTCTTGATTTACCGGATCAGGCTGACTCTGTCTCACCGGAGAGGATTGAGGTCCTTGAACACTGTCTTGGTCATCTTCATCAAACTCATAAAATCTTGAGGGCTTCTCAATTCCTTCATCAACTTTTACATTGGTGCTTTCTATCATCTTCCTCAATCTCTTATTGTAACACCGGTATGCTTTGCTTTGAGTGGAGTAGCCCAAGAAAATTCCTTCATCACTTCTAGCATCAAACTTTCCTAGATCTTCATCTCTTTTAATATAACACTTGCTACCAAATACTCTGAAATATTTCACAGTAGGAATGATGCCAAACCAGAGTTCATAGGGGGTCTTACCGGTGTTGTTTCTGATTTGAACTCGATTGAGGGTGTAGACTGCAGTGCTGATAGCTTCTTTCCAAAACATTTGAGGAACATTTGCTTCCAACATCATTGTCCTAGCAGCTTCCTGGATGGTCCGGTTCTTTCTCTCAACTACTCCATTCTGTTGTGGAGTCTTAGGAGCAGACAACTGTCTCCTTATACCCTGTTTCTCACAAAAGTCAATGAATTCACCAGATGTAAATTCACCACCTCTATCAGACCTTAGACACTTTAGTTTTAATCCGGTTTGATTCTCCACCATAGCTTTGAAGATTTTGAACTTCTCAAAAGCTTCTGATTTTTCTTTTAGAAAGGTAACCCACATCATCCGGGAATGATCATCAATTAACAACATGAAATATCTATCATCTTGCAGACTCTTGATTCTTGTCGGACCACATAGATCAGTATGTACTAATTCCAATAATCCGGTAGAAGACTGATCTTTGCTTTTAAAAGAGACTCTGCTTTGTTTGCCTAACTGACATTCTTTACACACACTATTTGTAGGTTTTGTCAATTTTGGAAGATCTCTCACAGCCTGAGTATTGCTTATTTTGATAATGTTATCAAAATTTACATGACACATTCTTCTATGCCATAACCAACTCTGATCAATTTGAACAAATAAACAACTTTTATTTGAACCAACCAGATGAAAGATGTTACCTCTTGTCTGAGTACCGGATGCAATTTCAGTTCTGGAGCTTGTAAAGATTCTGCATTTTCCATTCTTGAACCGGAGATCATAGCCTTTGTCCACTAACTGACCAACACTGAGAAGATTGTGCTTCAATCCTTCAACATACAGTACATTTCCTGTTTTGCTCTTACCATCAAAGGAAATAGTTCCCCTACCTCTGATTCTGCCAGCAGAATTGTCACCAAACTTTACCATTCCTCCTTCATATCTTTCCAAGTCTAAGAACTTATTCTTGTCACCAGTCATATGGTGAGAACATCCACTGTCAATAACCCAATCATCCTTTTCTTCCACTTGAGCAGCCAAGGCTTTTTCAACAACTTTGTGATTGACAGATTCAGAGAGCAAGGGATCTTCTTCTTTGATGGCTATAAACACCCACTCATTTCCGGATTTGCTTCCTGGTTCTGATTCATCATCTGTTACTCCTTCATTGTCATCTTCTTCATGAACATAATAGCAATTCTTTTGAAACCTTTGTCTGTGAGTATTAGATCTTGCAGATCTCTCTGGACATCTTGAGGCAAAATGACCAATCTTATTGCAGTTGAAACACTTAAAGGGTAGTTTTCCTTCATACTTACCGGATCCTCTTGGTAGTCTCTTTGCAATGAGGGCTTCAAGTTGAGCTGTTTCTGCTTCTTCTTCTTCCATGTCTCTTCTTGCTTGATCATACCATGACATTTTCTTTGATGAGTTTTCACCCGGATCAAATCTCTGTTTGCCTTTCACATAGGCACTGGCTTTGAAAGCAGATTCAGTCTTGGGAGGATCATCTCCAAACTCGGTCATTTCAAATGCAGCTAGTTTGCCAGCCAGTTGTTCTCTTGTGACAGTTGTGTGGGCTCTGAATTCATCAATGGCAGCAACTTTGATTTTGTAGGCAGCAGGAAGGGATCTAAGGATTTTGCAGACAATCTCATTTTCATCTAAAGTTCCACCAGCATTTCTGATTCCACATACCAGCTCATTTACTCTTGGCATAAAGGTAGTGATGTTCTCATCTTCTCTCATTTTCAATCTTTCAAATTTCCCTTTCAGACTTTGCAACCTTGCACTTTTGACAAACTCATCTCCTTCATACAGAAGTTCCAGTTTAGTTAGGATCTCATATGCAGTTGGTAGGTCAATGACATTCGAGAGATCTGAGTCATTCAATGCGCTTAGAAGAGCTTCCTTGGTCCGCAGATTGTTTTCAGCTTCTGTGATTTCATTCAGAGTTGTCGGACCACCTTGTGGAGGTACATATGGTTTTGAAATCATACCCAGGTATGCTTTTCCCATGCATTCCAAGTGACACTTCATGCGACCTTTCTAGAGAGTGAAGTTGGTTCCATCGAACTTCGGACTATCCTTTTTGTATGACGACATCCTGGATCTCCTCAAGCGGTTAAGCTCTTGTCAGAGGAACTTGGCTCTGATACCAATTGTTGGATCTAGGGCATACAACTGAGAGGGGGGGGGTGAATCAGTTGTATAAAACTTCTTGTCAAACACTTAACTTACTGTTGTTAGCAGCATATCAAATAATCATCCATGGAAGCATAATGCATAAACACAAGAGCAGATAAGCATCAACACATTGAACACCAAGATTTTGACGTGGAAAACCCGGTTAAGGGAAAAACCACGGGGTGATTAACCCAAGAATTATTCTCTGTTAGAAGAATAAGGAAAAATAAATGGCACATGCCAATAAGGGCTCACTGCCCGAGCACACTGCTCACAAAGAGGCCCACTGCCTACAAGGAGACACACTGTCTACAGAGTGATGAAAATCACAGTCTTGAACTGGAGAATGACATCTCTACCATGTCCGGATCAGTTCCAATTAAGCCCAACAATCTCTGCTCTGCCTTTCGCACGTTTCTTCGCTATATCATGCTCATCCTCACACCACACACTGAAATGAATTCACAAATCATTATTTATACAAGACATCGACTTAGGAACAAGCATCTAAGTCGGCAAACAACCATAGGAGTATCCGCAAGATGAATAACACATCCGGTCGGCCATCACAAGAACATTCGCAGGATGAACAACTCATCCGGTCGGCTAAACAGAGCAATAACTTCATCCGGAAGAATAACTTCAATTCCGGGCTCTACCATCAATGCGGACCAATAACACAACCTAAACATGATCCAAGAACCTTCACAAGCCTGTCTGAATGTCCGGATACATCCGCACTTCCTCTGCTTACTGGGATCTCTTGTCTTCCTCATCCGGAACTTCAAGAACACAGTCTGTCGCCACTGTCATAATGCAAGAGGTACTTCCGGACCTCCAAATCACACACAAATCAGGATGACACATCACAAGGACATCTCAAACACTCCTTCCAATCCGCAGATTATGATAATACAATTCCGGACCTCACCGGACCTTTTTGTGATCCTCTGTCACCTCTGGATACTTGCTGGACCCGGTTCTATACCGGCAGCCACAGCTCCTTCAGATCTTCATGCGGACCTCTGAAATCTTAACTGTAGCATCTCAAGACTCATATCTACTAACCCTTTAATCCGCATCCTCCAGTTCTCATCCTATACAGTACATTTACCTTCTTCTCATCACTGTTCTTCACTGTTCCTGACTGAGACTAATTTTCTCAATATCCTCAGCACACAGCTCATCAAATCCTTCTTGTCAATGCAATATGAGTATGTTGACATCAATGACAACACTGGATAACCTCATACTTGCAACAATCTTGAACATTCATGTCTTAGCCAACTCTATCAGACCTCTGCATTCTTGTAGATTGTATGATTCTCTATCTCTTGGAGCTTATGTTCTTCATTTATGACTCTACCACTAGCCTGTAAATGATCTTTAATGCTACTCCATGATATAGTTGTTCCTCCTAACTGCACCTTGTGACTCCACTATGTTATCTTCCCCTATATAGCTTGTAAGTGACATCCCCTGTAGCTTATGATTTTCTTTTATACAATAAGTTGCCATGGTACTCATATTGTATTGCATTCTATTCTTATTGTTTATAATTTATGAGTAACATGATAGCTTTGGTTTATGATCTATTCATACAGTTTCACACCTAATTAATATCAAAAGATAAATACCTGATAATTATTGTTCACTGTTTCCCTTTGCAACTGCACCTCCTGTCATTTGTGTGGTATCTTCTTTTATGACTGTAACAAAGATGGCATAGACATTTTATCACTGTCTTATATGGTATTTCAGATGCTATGGCAACACTTTTTGATATTGTTGTCCCAACTTGACTATATCCTTTGGTCTTCCTAATGACACAATGGATGCACTATGGCTGAAATACATGACATTTGACTTGATGATTCTTATGTTGCTCCATGGTATAACTAGTCCACATGTTGTTCCATTGTGATTGATCATTCATTATGGCTGAAAACCCTGTTTACAATTTGGATATTTTTTCATTAATAGCAATACTTGAGCATGTTGGGCTCAACCCTTATTCGAGCCCATTTTCTCCACATGCTTTAATGTCTTCAAATCAGCAACATAACTTTTCCTATACCTGCATAGTGAATAAACAAGTTAGTATAAAAGCATACCTCTGGAAGCTAATTGATCTCTCTCATGATGATTTGATTTATTGCACATGTCTAATTTTGATCCAATTGTATTAATGCATAATGATTGTAATTCTATATATCTACTAATAAGGCATATGATAAATTTGTATATTTGGAGCTCTAACAATTTTTTTTAACCTTGCAGTCTCATCATCCTGATCAGGAGCAAGAAGCTAAAGTCATCAAGATCAAGCTACCAGATATGAGAGTCAACCTTCATGATAAGGCAATGATGGATATCACTTTCCTCTTGTGTTCTTTTCCTTTACTTTATCTTCAGATGTATAGCTTTGCATGCTTTGTTGCATTGGCTCAGTTTAGTCATTCCCACAGGTTGTGTGGGACATATTTAAACATTGTCTTAAATATAATCAGTTATTTTACCTTATGAAATGATTTATGTATGTTTTGCTTTCTGAATCAAATGCATGGCATAAAATAACTGAATCTGCCTTAAAAATACACATGTTTTAAAACTTGATGATGAAATGATAGTTTATAAATACCTCTTCTTTTTGCACTGAAACATAATGAATAACCAACAACTGAAACATGAAATCTATTATTTTCTTCGTTCTTGAATGTGTGTTTTCTTGACTGTAGATAAATGCACTTATCAGTATAGTTTGACAACCCAACATGATCTGTCATATGGTCCTGACAAGTGATTTTTGTACTTGTCTTCTATCAAGACAACATGCATTTACTGGATGATCCTACATAAGAAAGATTTTTTTTACCCTCTCTAAACATTTGATGTTTAGGCTTTGCTAAATTAGGTGTGAACATAATTTAGTAACATTTTTGGTGACCTCTCAGGGGTGTTTGCCTACTAAACAAAATAGAACCAGTAGCCTTGCAATTCCATTGGGCATATGAGTCTTTTCTTGCCTGAAACTTGGAGAAACCTCTTGTGAATGAAACTAATAGAAAAGTACAGTAGAAAAACAAAACTAAAATTCAAACTAATCTAACTTGTTTAGGACATGGCTAGCAAAATGTGCATGTGCACTTCTTGGAAAACAAAATACTAAAATGAAATTCTACTCTACCCTACACTAACCAGCCATAAAAGCTAATCAAACAAATCCAGTAACTGGCTTTGTAAAATAACTTCCCTTCTTGATTAAGAAAGGATGTTCTGCAAGGTGATTTTGTTACTGACAAGATGTGATTCATGAGAAGATACTCTACAAAATGTTGCAAAACTCTGTGAAGAATTAAAACAAAACCACTCACCATCTGAATATGATCATTTATTCTACTATTATAGAGTGAATAAGTGGTCTCATTCTACTGTTCTAAGGCTGCAATTTGCTTCTTGGGTATAAAAGTAACATGTGTCTCCTTATTTATCTCTCTATCAGCTAAATCCATGATGGGACATCCTCTTACAATGATGAACCTTTGGTTAATACTCTTGTTCTCTTTATTAAGATCTATTGTCCTATTGTCACTTGCATTTTTAACCTTTTCCTTAAAAGATACTAAATTATCAATGATGTTAGAGTAGAAATCTTCAATGATAATTGAGAATAAATTCTCTTGATCTTCCAAAACACGACTGTCCTCACTTGATTCCTCCTGAATCTGTACTTTGCCTAACTGATTCCCTTCATCTTGGTGCTCAAAATTGGGCATTGATGCTAGTTCAATCAAGCATTGCTCACCTTCCAAAAGTTCCATCTACATACTTTCTTTGCTGTCCTTAAACTAATTAGCCTCATATTGTTCAAATAAAAGAGGCAAAAATTCAAAAACCTACTTTACCTTGTTGTCTTCATCATTTGCTGATTTGGGATTTTGATCACTACAAGAATTCAACAGAGTGGCAAGTTCCCTACAAGATGAACAGTCAGGATCTTGACAATCAGATATAGCATTATCTTGAAAAGATTGAATATCTTCAATTAGTTCACTTGACTGCTCTAAAAATAAATTAGATGTTTTGTTTTCATGGAGAATGTCATTTGATTTAGTTTTATGTTCATCCTGGTAGCTAATCCTATGTTCATGCAAAACTAGATTGTTAGCCTCCAAAATGGGACTATCCTTTTGGTCTTCTAGCTGAACTGAAGCCTCAACCTCATCCTTGTACTTATGGACTGATAGTACATCATGTACTGCAATCTCATCTAGCTATCTCAAATCAGCTGGTAATTTGGGTGCTTGTATGATGTCTTCATCTTGGTGAACAAAAGAAGGCAGTTGATCAAACAAAGAAACCAAATCTTCCTCTTTTGTCTAGTTTACTCTCCATCAGAATGTAGACGACCCATATTTGCAATTGAAGATTTTGCCCTTCCAATCTTTGTATCCTGCTTTCATTTATCATGTGAGCAACATTAGAAAACTTCTCAAATGAATCAAAATGTAAAGGATTTGGTGTCCAACATGAATCAAATTCTTCAACACATGCATTATCCTCACTTTCTGCTGGGGACATAGTAAAAACAACAGCAATCTTTTGCTCCACATTTGATTTTTCTAATTTGGTGGCACAAAAAAGACTACAAGAACCTTCAGTTGCTAGATTGAAACTTGGAATCTTGATTGGTTCAGATTTTATCATTGCCTCTTCCCCTTCCTAATTTTGGATTGGTATGGGAGAGGTAGCTTTAACAAGATTTGGCATTTTATAATCAAGATACTTGGTCCAAGAAGGCTACCATATTTGTTCAAAACCTTGATGACTTGGTTCAGGTATTTGATATGATTGACACTGAGGATTAATGGACTAATTTTGAATGCAAATAGGTTCCTGAGCAAAATCAAAACTTCTAAAACTTAAAATTTGATACCTACTAACCTCATTTTGAACAAGCTGATATGGAATGAATGCAACTATTTGGATCTCTTGCCTTTGCACTTGTGCAAGCAAATGTTTTATTTGTACTTCTTTGGCTGCAACCTCCCTTGTAAGATCCTCTTCATCTTGTCTTCTCTGAATCAACAAGTCTTGCTCATAGAGATAGGTCTGATAAGCCATCTCTTCCTGCTGATGCTCATACTCTTGCTATTTCTTGATTTCTTCTATCTTCTTGTTGATTTCTAGTAATGTGTTATTGAGATCAAGCGTCATATTTTTTATGGTTGCAATCTCCTCCTTTTCACTCACTTGGAGTTGGTTACGAAAGATATGCTATTGGTTCTATCCCAAATAGCCATGCAAAAACTGTTGATGAGTAGGATTGCACCTATTATGCAAAGTTGTGAAGCTCAGCAATCCTATGTAACATGGGATCAAACTTAGGCTGTGGGTGATCTATGGTGAGCTTGAACCTATGTTACATAGGATTGCTAAGCTTCATATCTTTGCATAATGGGTGCAATCTTTCTCGTCAACAATTTTTTGCCTCCAAATGCTAATTTCTATTTAAATCTTTATTATGCAGGCTGAAAAAATCTGATCTATCAAACTAGAAACTCAGAGTCACCAGGTACTTGAATGAAACCTCCAAAAATGCTATTTTTTGCTGCTGCTCGTACCAAAACAGCAGAAAGAATAAGTTCTTTATTGAACTAAAAATTAGTTCAATGTCCCATTGGGCATGACAAAAACTATCAACGATCAAGATTACACCTATTATGTAAAGTTGTGAAGCTCAACAATCCTGTGTAACTGTTACTAAATTATGTTCACACCTAATTTAGTTAGCCTGATTTGTAATTGTTACAAAAGGAGTAAAAGAAAACTTTTAAGTTAATGCAATCAGTGAATCTAATGTCTTAGCAAGAGAAAACAAGGATCAGTTGTTAGGATAATCTGATAGTCCAATCAGGACTGTCAAACCATCCTGACAAGTGAAAATCTAATGGCAAGATATTAGACAGTCAATGAATGACAGAACAAATCTAGCTAGTTTTATCTTTCAGTAATGAGATAATTGAGTTATTCAAGTGATCACAATTCAGTGTGAAAGAAAGGTATTTATAAAACTGTCATTTCATATCATGTTTTGAACATACGTTTCATATCAAATTCAGTTATTCTATCCCATGCATTTGATTCAAAAAAGTAAACATACATAAATCATTTGCACAAGGTAAAGTAACCTATCATATTTAAATAATTGTTTAAATGTGTCCCACACAAGCCACAGGAGTGACTAAACTGAGAAATACAGACATATGCAAGCTATACATTTGAGGATAAAAGGAAAAAGAAAGAACATATGAGAATATTAAATATCCATCATTGCCTTTTTTTAGAAGGTTGATGTCCTTAGTTGATAGTTGGTCTTCATGTCCTTATCTTCAGCTCTTGGTCATGATAGTATACCTACAAAAAATTGGGTAAAAGCCCTATTAGAAGCTCTGAATATTTAAAATCATCACATATTTTTATCAATAGATATATCAACTTGCATACATTATGCATCTTATGTGAATGGATCAAATCAGACATGCACAATGAATCAGATCATCATGAGAAAGATCAATCAACTTCAAAAGGTATGTTTTTATGCTAACTTGTTTGTTCACTATGCAGGTATAAGAAAAGTAATGTTACTGATTTGAAGACATTAAAACATGTGGAGAAAATGTCACTCCCACAAGGGTAGAGCCCAGCATGTTTTCCTTTTTATTCATTTGAAAAGGATATCAAGTTGCAAGAAGGACATAATGCACTATTCAAGAAGATATTATGCATCAGAATAGTCAACTTGCAAAAAGAGTGATGTCATCATGATAAAGGTGAAGACGAGTTGTTGCTCCTATAAACTATGCCCACTTAACAGAACAGTTTGTTAAAATTAGAAAAATCATATTCAGATCGATTCATTACATGTTACAAGAGAAGAAGTGATTCTGAACAAGTTGTCAATATGCAGAATACAAAAGTGCAGTCATGAGAAGGTATTCTTCTTTATTTCTATCAATGATTGGAGTATGTTTTTGCTATTCATATGTGTGCCATAAGTATGACAGACACCTAGTAGGTAAACATCATGATAAACTAATAGTAGATGTCATAAGGAAAGCATAAAGTGCAATTAGAGCAACTGTAAGAGTTCATTATGCTATCAATTGAGCCACAAGGGATAGTCACATCATGTTCAGAGTAAGGACACTACAAGTGCAATAAGTTCAATACAAATGCAGTCACCTTTGACCATGAAAGCAACAACAGTAAACTGTTTAAAGAAGAATTAGACAGTGACACATAGGAGATAGCTCAAGAAAACAAGTTATCATGTTCATATCATGTAATGAGTACATCCATGCTACAGACTGAAGCATCATATAATCATTATTTCCTTATGCCATATTGAACCATTATGAAGTGGACAGGTTCAAGTTATGACAGAATACTCATAAAATTTCAAAACCCTTATCATCATGTGATGTTTTGAAGCTACAGTCAAAAGTAAATTGTTTAAAGAAAGTAAATATAGATAACCCATATGGGTTTTTATAGCAATACAAAAAGGTTGAGTAAAGGAGAAGAACACAGCTATAGCAGGCCGTGGCCTTTAAAGAGTTTCCTTTTTCATATTTAGAAATTCAAAATCCTTATTTTTCTTTTCCAAATCCTAATGCATAGATAACCCATATGGGTTTTTCTATCAAAAAATACAGATAAAGAAAAATGCACTATTATAGGTAGCCAGAGTGGAAAAGAAAAGCTATAGAGTATGCTAATGTCAAAGGTCGTGGCCAAGAATATGATCATTTTTTGTTAAATTCAAAACCCATCTTCAAATATGAAACCCTTATATTATTTTCTTGTATACAGAGAGAAGAATACACAGAATGCAAGAAAATAATAGGTCGTGGCCATTAAGAAGGCCCTGTCATTTATAAATATCAACCCTTGTTACAGTTTTCCAAACCTTTACATATTCATGTTGCAGAGGAAAATAAAGTTAGAAAGAAGATACAAAGGAGTATGGTCATGAAGAAGAGGCCTTATTTTCTTGAAAGAAAAGATACCCATTTGCATTTTTTGAAAACCTTATCAAAAATATGCAGGTACAGTTCAAGAGAATGAAGATAGAAAAAGGCCGAATAAAAGAGCTCACCTCACATTTTGTAGAGAGAAATTACAGAGGCCACGGACCTTCTTTCTATTTTTTAAAAACCCCTTTCAAATACAGGAGCTCGAGACAAGAGAACACAGAGAAAGTGCCAAGTTAAAGTATGTAATGTAAGGCTTTTTAATGCTCAAAAGGATATATTAGGCCGTGGCCAAATAAACAACAAACCACAAGAAAAAAATCAAAGAAAAGTCCATTATCACACATAGAAGAGCTCACCTGCATTGAAATTCCATGGAGATGATAAAGAATCAACTTAAAAATGGAAAAGAAAGAGCAAGAGAAACATTTTCTTCCTGAAATCCTAGTCGACCGAGTTGCAGAGCTAAAAATGCAAATGAAAGTTGACAAAATGAAATGACAACTGTTTAGGGTTCAGCTGGTGTTTTTGTTCGATGGTTTTTTCTTCCTCTTTTTCTCATTTCTTTTGACTCAAACAAAAATCAAATTATTGCCTTATCCAGACTAAGGTCAAGACTTGTGTCTTGATAGTTCCTTATGATTATGCCAAGGAGGGGCCCGTGGGCCAAAATAATTATTTCTTTTTGCATATTCTGCTAAAGTCAAATTTGAAATTATTAGAAGGTAAGCCTTAAGCTTTTATTTCCTTTGCCTCATGATAGTCGACAAGTCAAAGGTTGAAGATGCCTTATATCATATGGAGACCAAGTGTCGTCAAATCCCTTTTGCCTTATGCATTTCGAAATGTATGAAAAGATGACAAAGTAAATCATGAAGATAAGTGGTTACAAGGTGGCAGGAAATATGGGTAAAGTAAAAATGGACAATACATGTGTAAGACAAGGTCAAATATGATATGCAATATGAAGGCAGATGGTATAGTTGTGTAATGCAAACTATATGTTTTTATTTTACAATGTAGAGGAGTGATAAGGGGATATTTTTATGCCTTGATGTATGCGTAACACAACTAGGAGCTTTTATTGTTTCATGGAGTAATAAGGTGATCAAAATGCATGTTATCATTTTGCATGTAAATGACCTATTTTTGCATGGAGGTATAAAGGGGGTAATATTTTTTTGTTCTTTCATGTATGATGACTTAATTAATTTTTTGGCATCATTATTATGTAAAATCATGCAAAATTATGCAAATGTAATGGAGAGATAAGGTGCATTCTTTTTTCTCCCATTTCCTCATAATTTTACAACTATCTATCATGTAAACAAATTAATAAAGTAATATTTTATAAATTACTCTATTATTTTGTCACAAGTTGTAAAATTGGAGAAATTAGACAAATGGAAACTCATAATAGAGTAAGTCATGCAAATGATTACTTTATTTAATTTTTCACATGATCTACACATGCAAAATCATGCAAGATGGAGGAGTTAAGTTAACTAAGGACTTTTGATGTCTTTTTGCATGGCTTGGAGGTCAAAATAGAGAAATTTGGTCAACTCTTAGATCAAACACATGGAGACTAGTAGTTTGGAGCTATTTTTGCTCATTTTGAGGCAGTTTTGACCCTTATTTTTAGGGATTTCATTGTTTGCTCATGGATCAAATTGGAGAGCTTATTTTTAGAGGCAATTGACTACAATTGATTTTTTCTATGCCTCTTGGAGAGAGCAAACTATATATTGTAAGGAAAACTTAGTTTTTTCCTAGTTCTTGCATTCTTTTCTCTTTTGCACATTAAGAGAAAGTTTGTTTGTAACTTATTTTTCTAGTTCTTGCCTTTTTGATCTTTACACTTTGAGAGAGAAAGAGGTTTTGTAATTCAATTATTTATAGATTTATAGAGATTACAATAGGTTACATGTTCTATACTTTGTTCTATGCAATTATTTCCTTTATTTTTCAGTTTGATCAAGTATCTACCTTCCATTAATGCAACTTGTATGAATGATTTGATGAGATTTTATTGTGTTTAAACATCAGAACCTTTAAAAACATTGTCTCATTAGTACTTGTTTGTGTTAGATAGCATTGAAAATCATAGGTCTTAGGCTATGCAATTGGAAAACCTTTCTTTTATGTTGTGAAAAACCCTTTTTCCTTCAAACAAAAATATTTTCCAACCTCCCTTAGAAACATTTTTGTGATCAATTTGTTGAAAGTGGTATGTGTGGATAGATTTTCTGAGATCTATTGTGAGTTAGATTGCCAAGTTTTCATCATCATTAGGTGCATCACCATATTTTAACAGTTTTATTTTCTTTTAGAAAGATCCTTTTTACCCTTTTTCACATCAAAGTCATAGATCCAACTGAATATTTTAAGGGAACCAGCCCATAATCTGGAGGTTCAAACTTGACATAGGTCACCTATAGCCTAAGTTTTATCCCATGTTTCGAAGGATTGTTGAGTATCAGAACTTTGCATCACGGGTGCAATCCTAATCGACAACAGTAACATGGGATCAAATTCAGGCTGTGGGTGACCTATAGTGAGCTTGAACCTCCATATTATGGGCTGGTTCCCTTATCATTTTCAATGGATCAATAACTTTGATATGAAAAGGGGAAAATGATCTACTAAAAGCACTAAAATTGTAATCTAAGTGTGGTGATGCACCTAATTTTGATGGAAAACTACAAATCTAACTCACAATAGATCTTAGAAAATCTATCCACACATTCCACTTTTGGCAATAAGATCACAAAAATGTTTCTAAGGGAGGTTGGAAATGACTTTCTTCTTGAAGGAAAAAGGGGTTTTCACAACTTGAAAGAAAATTACTCCAATTTGCACAGCCAAAGAGCTGTGATTTCAATGCTATTCAATACATGCAAACATAAATGAGACAATGATTTTAAAGGTTTTGATGTTAAACACAATAAAATCTCATCAAATCATTCACAAAAGAAGCATTAATGAAAAGGTAGACACTTGTTTTTTAAAAAAATAAAAGAAACAATTGCACAAAAGAGACCAAGTATAGAACCTGTAACCTACTGTAATCTCTATAAAGTCTGCAAAAATGAGTTACAAAACGTTCTTTCTCTCTCAAAGTGTAAAGAGCAAAAATAGAAAGAACTAGAAAAACCTAAGTTTTTCTTACAATATATAATATGCTCTCTCCAAGAGATCTAGAAAGGTCAATTGCAGTTAACTGCCTCTAAAAATAGGCTCTCAAAACTAATCCACGAGAAAGCAAGAAAATCCCTAAAAATAAGGGCTATAACTATCCCAAATTGAGCTAAATAGCTCCAAACTGCTCTCCTCTATTAGTTTGACCAACAGGTAGACCAAACTCTTCAATTTTGACCAAAAAACCATGCCAAGAGCTCCAAAAGACTCTAGTTAACTCTATCCTCCAAATTTACATGATTTTGGGATATGTGAGCAAATAATAAAGTAATTAGGAGAATTACTTTACTATTAGTTACAATTTGTCCTATATTCTTGATTTTACAATTTGTGACAAAATAATAAAGTAATTTATAATTATATTACTTTATTACTTGTTTACATTTATCTAGTTGCAAAATCATGCAATTTTGAATGTATTTGCCCTTTAGAAGATTACAAAGAAAAAATAACCCCTTATTTCTCCCTTTGGATTTACATGATTATATTAATGCATCAATGATGATGCCAAGATAAATTAAGCCTTCATCCATGCAAAAAGATAAAAAATATCTCCATTTACCCCCTTATGTCTCCCATACAAAAAACATACTACATCATGCAAATCACCTTATAACTCCTAGCACTATACATGCATTTTTTAACATGTGCAATACCTTGTCACTCCATATGCAAAAATAGACATCATACCTTAACACCACCTTATAGATGCATGCATATTTAATTACCCATCATTTACCTCTTACACCACCTTTAAAAATATAAAACATCTTATCACTCCATATGTACTCACCTTCGAATCATCCTGCTTTGACTTCAAACTCACCTCATGCCTTATCAAAAATTAATATAAGGCAATCGGCCTTATCCTTTGATTATTGTTTTTGACTTTTGAATTAAAAAAAAAGGTAATAACAAAACATCCACTCTATGGAGAAAAGCCAGATCCCAGGTATGGTTCTTAAGCTTGATATATCCAAAGCTTATGATAGAGTCTCTTGGCAGTTCTTATTTAAAGTTATTCAAAAGTTTAGCTTCAATGAAAAAGTGTCCCTCCTTATCCGAAAAGCTATCACCACTGCTAAGTTCTTTATTCTTGTCAAAGGGGTTCCAAGAGGTTTCTTCTCTCCCACAAGAGGCATTAGGTAGGGAGATCCTCTATCCCCCTACCTCTTTATCATGCTGGCTGAAGCTCTTGAGAGGTCTGTTCATTCAAAGATCAATACCAGGGAAATAATTGGGATAAAACTAGCCTCTACTCTCCCTCCAATGTCTATACAATAGTTTGTGGATGACACCATCCTCTTTGGAATCTCCTTAGTATTGGAAGCTTGAAGCTAGAAAAAACTCCTCAATGACTATGCCAAGGCTTCTGGTTAACACATCAACTTCCAAAAGAGCAATGTCATTTTCTTCAAGACTCTAGGGGACCTTCAAAGGAGAATTATTAATATCCTTGGATGTGTTGCTACGGATTTACCTTCAGTCTACCTTGGTCTCCCTTTAACTGTCAAGGAAGCAACTCAGGGTTTTTGGAACAATATCTTAGAAAGAACCCAAAATAAATTGGTGGGCTGGAAAGGAAAGCTCCTGAGAAGTGCTGGAAAATTGCAACTTCTTCATGTTGGAAACAAGGCAGATAACTAAGAGGGGGGGTGAATCAGTTATCTTAAATTTTTTAACTTTATTTTCTTCTTTAACAATAGTACAATATCAAAACATATAAGCATAAATGAACATGAAAGAAGAAATGAAATCAACACACATAACACAAGGATTTTTACGTGGAAAACCCTGTTAAGGGAAAAACCACGGGGTGACTAACCCAAGATTGTATTCTATGTTAAAAGAATAAGAAGTACAAAATGGCACTTGCCAATTAGGGCTCACTGCCCGAGCACACTACTCACAAGAGGCTCACTATGTTCAAAGTATATAGAAAGTAACCAAGTATTTGAACTGATCAGGGGCATCCACATATGCTGAGGTTCAGTTTCGGTTAGGCTCAATATACTAATTTGTTGTACTTCATTCTTCCTCTACTTAGTGTTGTTGTTCTGTCACATACTAGATTTGTATAGCTACTTCCACACTACTCTGCTTTTCTTCACACACTTTATCACACACACACACACACACCTTCATACCGAAATCCATCTGGTATATATATATCCACACCAAGGATCTCAACATCTTTCTAGTCAACATTCAGAATACTCCAGATTTTCCCAAACTCTGGTCTGTCAGCTGAATCCATGCTTACTAAGTGATGCGTATCAAAAAGATAGTTATAGAAGTCATACATCATGTCAGCCAACCATGAATGATCCCTCAAGAAACTTTATCACCATCAATTTCTCATCTAGATTAAGGTCTGATGCTCTGCCGGTTAGTTCTTCCTCAATCTACTCTGCCAAATAGGAACCCAACACTTAGGTGCTCATATCTTTTCACTCTTTCATCACCAAAGGCTCAATCTCTAGAATGTAGTAGTCATGGTACTCCTCTTGACTTCCCCAAGTCTGTACTTTACTAAGATACTTCTTCTAAGAGATCCTAACCTGATTGTCAGACGTTACTGCATGCTCTGTTCTTGCTCACCGGACCAAAACACTCTTCAGTTTGACTTCCGGTAAAGACCTATTATGTGCTGTGAATGTGTGGGATAAACTTTGTTGCCATCAATGACAACAATAATGAAGCTACACAGTGTCTCTTTCCAACAATCTCCCCCTTTGGCATTGATGGCAACACTTAGTGAAAAATGACTAAGTGTCACACCACACTCCCCCTTGGCTGATGCTCTGTTCTTATGTACACTTTTCCGGAGCTCCCCCTTAGCTAAATTCCACATTTTTCACTACTCCTCACTCCCCCTTTGACATCAATGGCAAAGGGTGGAATCCACATGCCAAAATTTGCAAAATTTTACCTATACATAGCCGCATAAGTATATATACAAGTTATACTTACATATACCTAAGTATATCCGCTAAAGTGGTTTTCAACTAGTCAAATTTTGTTTCCCAACTCTGCTTCATCCTGTCCAAAATTGAGATGTGACCACTTAACAAAAATGCAAAGGCTTTTTCCCTCTTTAAGTCTGCCGAATCACTGGTCTGGGCTATAGTCTGAGCATCAGTTAGGGCTTCATGCATTGCCTCTAACTTAGGGATAATTATCCCTCTTAGTTCACTCATTCTGCTTATTCTATTTTTCTTCTCCTTCTCAAACCTCTTTATCTCATTTATAGTGGCAATAGTCTGGCACTCTTGATTCATTATGGATGAGGTGAGAGGATCAAAACTCTGGAGTAAACTTGATAGTTTGCCCTCTTGTTCTTCCACCTTCTTGGCAATGTCTACTGTCACTGTGGACTAGGATAAACAAAACTTGTATAATTCTCTGCCATCTTTAAGAGCATTTTCTAGGCTCTTTATTCCAATATTCAAATTTCTCCTATCATTTGCTATAAGCCCCTAAACTTCAGAGAATCTCTTACCCAAAAACTCTTTCTAGACTTTCTTTTCTACTGATTTCTTCAAAGAATCAAAATGTGTGCTAATAGAATTAACAAGAGATTTTAGATTACTGGATGAGGAGGCCGAAAGATCCTTTTGGAAGGATGGCATGATCTTCTCCAACACACCGGATGCAATCTCTATTAGCTCACAATCTTCCATGTGAGACTTTAGAATCTTTTCTTTTTCTTTGGCTTGAGCAAAAGATGCTACCTTCATTGTATGGACTAGAGAGAGAGTCAAAATTGAGTGGTCCTTGAAATAGCTCTGATTCATCTAATTCCATCATTTCTTTGGTCAAGAAGTCTTTAACAGCTTCTGCAGTGTCTCTTGCTGGAGACAGAGTCTTCTTTTCTTCTATAGCCTCAAAAATGTCATCTGGGGTCTTCTCTGTTTGATCTTCTTCTCTTCCCCTTACCTCTTCTTCTTGACTGATTTTCTCTCCTTTTCTTTCTTCTTCTTCAGTTCCAGAGTTAGCAGGGGGATTAGGAAGAGAGATGTTTACTTCTTCAGGGACTTCCTCTACCAGACTAGAGGAATCCAAGTCCTTAGTCCTCTCTTCACCTATGTCCTTTGATTCTTCTTTTGATGTACTTAGTCCTTCGTCATCCATGTCAAAAGGTTCATCACCTATGTCCTCTATAATAGGAATATTGAATCTTTTATATGCACTCCAGAGGATGTCTTCAGTCTCTTTTGCCACCTGATCAGTCTCTCAAAGCATAAGCTTGTTCATTCTAGCTTTGCTCTAGAACTCATCCTTGCAATCCTTGAAGATCATGTTCATTTGTTTTGGAGTGATGGAAGGATAGAGCTAAATAGCTCTCTGTTCCCGGATCTCCATATCCTTTTCCTTGGCATTGTCTTTTCTGAGTTCAAGTACTTTCTCTAAACTCTTGGGGATTAGAGAGATGATTTCAATGAATGCTTTATTATAGATATTCAAGCACTTGACTGTGGCTTCCTCCAATATTCTTTTGTCAGTGTCATTATACTCACCATAAAATTCAGTTAATGGTTGCAGATTTCCATCCACTGTGACTGCCTTGATAACATTATCAACAGAAGGAGTGGACCTTTCAACAAATTCTTCTGCCTCTTCTTTGTTTGTACCGGTAGAAGATCCACCTGATGTTTTCTTCTTCTTCTTCATTTTCTTAATCTCCTCATCTGTTTCTATCTCTTCATCATCCTTCTGACTTGTATAGGTCCTTGTGGCCTTGGTTTTTGTTCTCTTTTCTTCCTTACCAGATGTCTTGGCTTCCGGTTTGGAGGCTTTTGGATCTTAGAGGTGGCAGGTGCAGAGCTTTTGGAGGATCTGGTCTGGGAGGGGACTTGCACTGGATTACTTTCTTTCTCTGCTTCTTGTCTCTCCTTCTCAGCTCTTTCTAATTTTTCTCTATTTGCATCAACTACTTTTTTTGAGATGCCATATCTTTTGGCAACTTCCTCTACTTCCCTTCTCACTTTTCTCTTCATTTCTAGTTGTCTTTGTTCAACATGAATTTTCACACTCAATTCTTGAAAGGTTCCAAACCTTTCTACCTCAAGGTCCTTGGGCTCACTTAGTAGGTGTTGGATATGCAACTCTAGGATTTTCTCATCTACCTCATACCCCATTGGCATAATCCAGACTGTCCTTGGCTCCACTACCTTCATTAGGCATTGATCAATGCCTACCATAAAGCACACTGTATCCTTGTATTTTTCAACTAATGTCTGAGGAATTCTTTCTCTGGCCTATATCATAGCTTGGAAATTCTTGAAATATCCCCAGAGAGCTGTTCCTTGAGCCTTGGAATCACCAAACCCATGCATATAATCTCTGATTTGTATGGCAACCGGTTTGTCATTTTGCCATATCCAACCACTGGATCCAAGTAGCTCATTCATATAGTAAAAGAATAGACATAGTATCAAGCCACTGTACTTAAATAAATTCTTCTTATCCTTCTTTATTTTCTGCAAATTCTCTAATAGTTGGTTCAGGAGAAGCTCACAAAGATCATAATCAACATTTTCCCTTAGCATCTGATAGGTAGTGTATATTGTTGTTCTGGATACAAAATTCTCCCTGCTGGAGTGATATATTTTATAACCAATTATCATAGAAGCAAATTTGATAGCTGGATCTGTGATATCCTCAATTGTCATTACTCTTTTATCAAATTTTGATCTGGTAGCCTCACTTATAGTTTGGTTTTTGACTGATTTGAGAGCAGGCAACCCACTGGATGAGTACAATCCGGTTACCACCCTAATGGCATCTTTTGTGATCTTAAATGGCCTCATCAACCACATGAAGTTGTCATGCATTTTGCTCAGAACATACCAGACCCATTCATCTTCTGCAAAATAGGGGAAATGGATGCAATATCCAAAATGCTTATCCCAGATGGCCTTGTATTGGGGTTTAAGTTCAAATGTTTCATCTATTAATTCCTTGTGATAAATATCCATCATCTTGGATTCCTCAAATTCCTTAATGTTGGCGTGAATATATACCCTAACATCTTCTACGTGTAGAACCCCATGCGGAATGCTAGAGAATGCGCCTAGGGGATCAAATTCTAGGGATTTGTAAGGATGTTTCTTGAACTTAGGGTGTGACCTATCAGTGATCTTAACAACATTCAGAGTAGCCATCTTTCAAAAGATTCAGAGAGAGTTATTCAAGAGCGGAAATACCTTTTTATGCTTCTAGGGTTCACGATACGAGCTAAAAAGATCGTTGGTTGAATCGAGTTGTGCAGTTGATCCTTGAGAGGGTTGAAGCAATCTAGTTGCAGAACTTTTTCTTTCTTCTTCTCGAATGCAAATGTGCAAATGATGAACAAAAGAACCCTTATATTTCTATACAAACCCTAATTCCATATTGTAATAAATGCACAGCTTAAGTCATTCTGGTTGCCTTGTTCTTCTTGTTCTGAGAGAGATCTTTTCGAATCACTGAGATGCACTTAGAATGATAACTTTCAATGTATCTCCCTTCCTTGAATCATCCTATTTATCTGCAGATCAAGGTATTTTAATTTTGAATCATGCCGGATCTAACTGTGAAAATCCTACTTTTACTAGATAACTGTTAAACCAGACCAATCTTGGATGATTAACCTCTTCAAAACTCCTTGCAGATCTTTCATATTTTTACCAATGGTTATTTAGATATCTCTTTGAGAGATATTCAATCTGCAACACTCCATGTGCCAATTTTAGGGCACCAATTAACATGCTGGAGGAAATTGTTTTCTTTTGTGACTCCCCCTGAGCCAGAGCTCATCTATTTAGTTTCCGAAAGGAATATCAGCACTAGATTCTGGTGTGGATCCATCCCCAACATTTTGTGTACTTCTCTTCACCCAAATCTTGTTCATCTCCCTTTGAATTTCATCCACATTCACTTTTCCTTTTCCTTTTTCTTGATTTTGATTATGATGCACCAGACCCTTTTTGTCCCGATTCTTGCTTTTGTAGAATCTGGCAATATGACCAGATCTATTGCAATTGTAGCAAACAACATCTCTTTGCATATTTGATTGATATCCTCTTAATCTACATTGATTATCCATATGTCTCATTCTATTGCATGCAAAGCATCTATCATTAAATGAATTGTTTATTCTACATTCATGAGATTTGTGACCATACCTTTTGCAGTTAAAACACTGTCTAGAGAAGGATGAATTAGTCTGATTCATTCTTCTTCTACACTGATTTGCTTTATGACCGAAGTTATTGCAATTGTAGCAATATCCATTGAAGGATGGATATCTTTGAGCATTTGGTTGTCTTACCAGAGGTCTTCTAGGCCTATACCTTGGATTTCTTGATCCAGAGTTCTTCTGACCAGATCCAGAGCTTTCACCTTTCTCATATCCCAATCCATGCTTGTCATCTACCCTCTTTTGGCTTTCAAGAAGAACTTCAAGTTGAGCAAAGCTTATCTTGAATTTTTCTTTGTATTCATTTGCTATTTGAAGATCCCTTTTAAGAGTGTCTATCTAATTTTCAAGTTGTTCTTCATTAGCTCTAGCTTCTTCAAGATTAGATTGCAAATGCCTGATTATTCTATCTATTTTGTGGCAGTCTTCTGACTTCTCCTTGAGAGATTGCTTTAGATTATCTTCAATTTTTATTTTCTCTTCAATTTCTTGGGTGAATGTCATAACCTCTGATTCCATTGCATGTCTTACCATGATGACCTCTTTTGATAGCTTCTCACATAACTTGTTTTTTTCATTTAGATCTTCATTAGTATCATTGGCTTCACTTTGACTTGCTAATTGTTGAAGTAGTTCCTTTCTTTTCTTCACTGAGATACTTAGTTTTTCTTTGAGTTCATTTATGAAATCATCAGCTTGTTTGAGTCTTTCCCTCAGGTTATTGACTTCAGAGTGAGATTTCTCAAGATCATCTAGGTAGACTAAAGTTTTTCCCTCATACCATACATATCCATCGAGATTCCCAGATCTTCCTCAAGCTATTAGGCTCTGTCTAGAGGAACCTAGCTCTGATACCAATTGTTGGAAACAAGGTAAATATATGAGAGGGGGGGGTGAATCAGTTATCTTAAATTTCTTAACTTTTTTTTCTTCATTAACAATAGTGTAGTATCAAAACATAGAAGCATAAACAGACATGAAAGCAAAAATGAAATCAACACACATAACATAAGGATTTTTACGTGGAAAACCCTGTTAAGGGAAAAACCATGGGGTGACTAACCCAAGATTGTATTCTCTATTAAAAGAATAAGAAGTACAAAATGGCACTTGCCAATTAGGGCTCACTGCTCGAGCACACTGCTCATAAGAGGCTCACTGCCTACAAGAAACTCACTATCTACAAGGTATATAGAAAGTAACCAGGTATTTGAACTAATCAAGGGCATCCACATATGTTGAGTTTTAGTTCTGGTTAGGCTCAATATACTGATCTGCTGCACTTCATTCTTCCTCTGCTTAGTGTTGCTGTTCTGTCACATATAGGATTTGTATAGCTGCTTCCACACTGCTCTCTGCTTTTCTTCACACACTTTATCTCACACACACACCTTCATACCAAAATCCATCTGGTATATATATATCCACACCAAGGATCTCAACATCTTTCTAGTCAGCATCCGGAATACTCAAGATTTTCCCAAACTCTGGTCTATCGGCTGAATCCATGCTTACTAAGTGATGCGTATCAAAAAGATAGTTATAGAAGTCATCAATCATGTCGGACAACCATGAATGATCCCTCAAGAAACTTTATCATCATCAATTTCTCATCCAGATTAAGGTTTGATGCTCTACCGGTCAGTTTTTCCTCACTCTACTTTGCCAAATAGGAATCCAACACTTAGGTGCTCATATCTTTTTACTCTTTCATCACCAGAGGCTCAATCTTCAGAATGTAGCAGTCACGGTACTCCTCTTGACTTGCCCAAGTCCGCATTTTGTTGAGATACTTCCTCTGAGAGATTTGGACCTGATTGTCAGACCTTGTTGCATGCTCTGTTCTTGCTCACCGGACCAAAACACTCTTCAGTTTGACTTCCGGTAAAGACCTATTATGTGTTGTGGATGTGTGGGATAAACTTTGTTGCCATCAATGACAACAATAATGAAGCCACATAGTGTCTCTTGCCAACACTTTGGGCCTCCCTTCAAGGTATTCCCACTTACTTTCTCTCTCTTTTCAAAATACCTAGGTATTTAGCTGACAAACTAGAGCAGATCCAAAGAACTTTCTTGTGGACAGGAGTGGAAGAAAAGAAGAGAATGTCCCTGGTCAAATGGGAGAAGGTTTGCCTCCCTAGAACTCATGGTGGTCTGAATATCAGAAATATCCAAAATATTAACAAAGCCCTATTATCTAAAGTCAGTTGGAATCTTATCAGCAACAATAAAGACTGGGGGAAATTATGAAAGATAAATATTTACAGGGATTTGATAACTATAACTTCCTTTATCAAGTGGGTCTTCCACAAGGGTCAGTAATTTGGAACAAAATGATCAAAGCCAGGAGCTTAATCAAAAAGAGGTTAAAGTGGAATCTTGGGGATGGAACACTCATTAACTTTTGGGAGGATCCTTGGTTGGATGACAAAGCTCTTTCCACTCAAGAGGGCAATGAGGGAGTTGCAGGTATTGCTAAATAGTTTTTTGGTACTAAAGTTTGTCATTATATCCAATAAGGATATGGAATCAGACAATGGAAGAACTTACTTGAGTGCTGTACCAATCAACCTGATCTTCTCCTTCAAATTAATGCTATACAACAGATGCTTTTGTGAACCTGGATCCCCCTTTTTCCAAGACTAGATGAGTTACTTTGGACTGCTGATAAAAAAGGCCTCTTCTTAGTCAAATCTTCTTACCATCTACTAGTTAAGGAAGACTACAGAGACAAGATTTGGAGGAAAGTTTGGAACCATAAACTTCTCCCAAAAGTCAATTTTTGTTGGTGGGCAGCGGTCCATAATATAATTTTATCTCAAGACAATCTTCAAAGAAGGGGTTTTTATTTGGTCAATAGATATGTCATGTGCCTTAAGGAAGAGGAAACTATTCCTTATCTGATTCTACATTGTGACTTTGCCAGAGAAATTTGGAGTAGAGTGCTTCAGAATTTTGGGCTGCAATGGGTTTGTAATAAGGACATTAGAGAAGTCACTGCTAACTGGATCCCTCCATTCTCTCAACCCTAGCTAGTGGAGCTTTGGAACCAAACCCTTCCCTTTTTTGGTTGGAATCTATGGAAGGAGAGGAATAACAAAATTTTTAGGGAGGCTGCCAAAAATCATTCTCAGGTATACTATTCTCTATCTAAGATCCTTATTGAAAGTGTGACCAATTCTCATGTTAAGACTGCTAACAAACCTCTCACCCAACATGAGGAAAGTATGGCTACTAATTGGGGGATATTTAATCAAATTCCTATCTTTGATAACTCAAAGTAACTTCAGCGGTTAAATACCAGGTGGACCCCCCCAAAGTATGGTTAGCTCAAATTAAATTTTGATGGGGATTCAAAATATAATGGTAAGGCTAGTGGTGGCGGGGTTATCAGGAATGATAGAGGGGAGCTTGTTGCTACCTATGCAGGGGGATTAGGATTACAAACTAATAATTTTGCTGAGGCCTCAGCTCTTTTATGGGATGTTAAACTAGCGATCACCTTGGGTATTTAGAATTTGCATATAGAGGGAGATTCAATATTGATAATTGATGTTGTTACCAAGGTTTCTATGTGTGGATGGTGTCTTAAGAACATTATCACTGATATCCAAACCCTTATTCAGGGTATTCCTATGGTTGATTTCTCCCACATTTATAGAATGGAGTTGCTGACACCCTTGCCAACCATGGTCAGTAGTTTGAAAATTGGTAGTGTTGGCGCCAATGCCATAATATCCCCTGGGCTATCAAGGAGTTAATTCAAAAAGATAGGACCTCTTAATGATGATACAATACACTCTTATTGTGGATGCCAACTTGGCACTACTGATCTCCCATGGCAGTTTGAGATGGCTGATTAAGGACATCTTAATGATGATATAATGTATCCTTCTTATAGATGCCATTTTGGCACTGCTGATCTCCTGTGGCAAGTTGAGGTGGCCGATTGATGTTGACAAGAGCTTAAAATGGATGATTTTGAAGCATGGGAAGGACACACAAAGAGTGGGAAATGCAATGGCATATTTGAGTAATGATAACTCAAGGACGCCGATCAATTTCATCATCTATTTCACTATTATTATTCCTAAGGCTAGTGAAGATAATTCTCGAAAGTGACACATTGGAGAAAGCCATTGTGACTGTCAAATTGGGAAGTTTAGTTCTCTTTTGCTGTGTGGCTTTGATGGAAATTTGATCATGGGGGGGATAAAATCTGAACTAAACCCATCACTTACAGTGAATTTAGGGATAACGCCTGAGTGTGGCATTACTACAAGGAAGGAGGCATTATCCATTTTTTGGAATGCCTTAATGGCCACAATGAAAATCTTTCTGCGTAGTGTGCCCTTTCATGGGACAACTGCAGAGTCCAAATTGGCAGAGTTGGGTTCAAGATTTCTGAGGAGGTCATTGCAATGGCTACTGGCCTTTCTACTAAAGGTACAAAATTGAAGAGAAAGGCTAGGGTTGTAGACCCCCAAAATTAGAATTTGTTTCTGGGTGAGGGGGAGGAGTTGGTTCCTTATCAAGAAGGGTTTGACTGTGCCAAGGTACCAGAGCCATGGGATGTTATGTGCTACTTGTTGGTGAAGTATTTCACCTTGGAGGGTCACTATACCAAGTTTTACAACTACCACCTTCCACTTCTTAACCACTTTAGGAGAAATGCTCTTATTAGCTTTCCTTTCTATTTGTTATCTTCTTTGGAACACTCTATTCACCATGTGAAAGCTAAGCATGCTGAAAATCCCTCAATGAGGCATATCCCTCTTCACCAAGGCCTCATCCACTACCTTTATAAATTCCATCTCACCTTGAGTCTGTCAAAACCCATTCATCCCACCATTGTTGAAATCCCTATGGATAACCCCTCCTTTGCCATTACCACTTCTGAGAAACCCATTGATTATATCCCTACCACCTAGAATCTGAAAGGGGTTTCCTTTTCTGAATCCTTGGAAGAAACTACTGTGAAGGACCTTCATACTCCTCTGTCCAAAGGTAGTGTGAAATCAAAGAAACGACAATTTAAGGAAGTGGAGGATACTGTGGAAATCACTGACTCAGGGAGGGGGGATATGGGGGCCCATAAGAATAATAAAAGTGACAGTGAGGGACCACTGAAAAAGGCCAAAACTAAAACAACTAAAGCTAAGACTAAGGGTAACACTTCAGGTGTTAGAAGATCTAGTAGAGTTGCAGGCAAACCATCCCCTCAGGCAAGATTGATTGAATACTCTGAAAGTGACTCAGATACATCTACTCAGGAGGGAGAGCTGTCTAAAGGTGAAGACATCGAAGTGTAGGAAATAGACTCAAAGGAGACTGAAGGGGTGGAGGAAAAGGATATGGAAGTTGAGGATACTGATGGTACTGATTCTGTGTTTGGAGATCATGCTCAAGATGGGGAGGGGATGACTGTTGAGAAGGTTGAGGAAGGTACTAAGGAGGAAGGTGCCAACTAGGAGGATGAAATATTTGCTCTAAGAAACTGTGTGGATTCCCTTGAGCAGAAGCTTCTCTCCCTTGGATAGCTCATAAACAGAATGCTTTGCCGCTTGACCATGGTTAATTTGACTTTTTTGCAGGAGCAAGACACCCTTGCACATGGCGCAGATGAAGAGAAGACTAAAGAGTTTGATAAAATTTATGACTTCTTGTCCAAACGCTGGGAGGATGTTTTATCCTAGATTTGTTTCTTTGCTTTCTATTTCTCTCTGCTGTCAGACTACTACTATTTACTATTTGCTGTTAATAGGTTGTCAGTGTTGTAGAAGCTGTTAGTGGCTCCTTTTGTTCATGAGCCTTTGTTGCCCCTTTTTTGGGTTGTCTTGTAAGGGTTCGGCCCCTTGTTTTTACCACCTTATTTTATCAAAAGCATGCCCTCACAAGCCCTAGTGGCATCATGATTTGAATTATTAGGTTTCAAAAGACTTTGGAAGTCTTGACCACAGTGATGGATAAGATAATAATGATTTCAAGAAATGAAAGTCAAAAAATGAGGAAAAGAAACTCTAAGGCATCGACCAAAATTAGGGAAAACCCTAATCTTTTGTCATTTTTACTTTTGTTCGTATTGCTTCTCTCTCAAGCTACTGCCATGCTTGCATAGGGTTTGAAGGTTTCCTTGTGTTCTCTCTACAATTTTTTGAGGTTTCTCCATGGTTTTCCTTTGAATTTTTGACAGGGAGATGAAGGTGAGCACATTTCTAACATTTTAAAAATTTTTGATTGATTTTATGTTGGAAGAATGGCCTATAGGCCACAACCTTTGAAGTAATCTCCTTCTTTTTCCACTTCCATGTTTTATCTTCTTACTATATATGCTTTGCTCTTGGTATTTTGCCTTCATGTCGATTAGTTTTTTGCATTTTTCGGACTTCACCAATGAAAGAATCTGCGACTTGTATCTCATGCTTGCATCTGGGACAATAAGGTAAGTCTTTTCCTTGTCTTCATATCATTCTTGAGTGCTTCTGTAAATATCACAATAATGGTTTGAAGTGAAATTTTGTGGTTGTTAACATATTTTGAAGGAAAATCCTTCTCAGGCCATGGCCATGCTCATTCTGCATACATGGAACACTTGTATTTGTTATCTTTTATGGTTCTTGAAACCTTCATGTCTCCCTTACATGCATATTAGTGACCTTTAACACCCTACCAACACCTTTCAATACTTGTCAATGTTTTAGGACATTTGTTAATATGTTGTTCATGTCTTGCTTCCACTGATTTGTTCACCCTTGACCTACTCAGTCTATGATCTATCCTTGCAAGGTTAATGCCTCAGATCTCTACCTCCTTAGTCCCTGATCTCTTTCATGTTGACAGTCACATCTCATTGATAAGAAGATACTTGTATGCTTGTTCTTTGACTGCCTTTCTTGAGTTTTCTTTAAACACTTTGTATGCTTTGACTTCATAAAGTTTATCACTCTCACTGAAATGTTTAAAAGACCTCTCAAAAGATTACACAAACATTTGAAAACTTGGGTAGACTCTACAAAGTTAGTAGACTTCTATACATTTTGATAGGCTCCAAAACTCAACACTATCTTTTCATTCTCAGAGACCCCTAAAATGCCTATTAAAACTAAAATGAAGATGTAGACAGGGTTGTAGAAATCCATATAATGAAATGAAGATGTAGAGACCTACACTATCATGTAGTCCTCCAGCTATTAGGGTTATCCACACTGTTCTTGTTACTACAGATGCTTCCTTTTTTCTTACCCATTAAGAAGACCTTGGAGATTTTCACTATAAGAATGTTGTCTAATCCTTCCACTACTCTCACAGTGTCTATACAGGGCACTGTCTTCAATGTTTAGATCCTCTTTTGATTGTGCAGGTTGTATTAAACATTTAAGATGCTTAATTTGATCTCGGCAAACCCTGATGACTCTAAAAGACCCATACTAACTGTGTAGATCCTAGAGGACAGGTATACCCATTGTTTAAACAAGAAGAAACCCTTTTGGATAGGACTGTGACTTTATCCTCACTCTTACCAATCATTTAGTCTTTTCATTGCATCTTTCTTACTTTAACAATGTTTTCTTTTCCTAATCACATACAGATTTAGGATTTAGATTGTGATTGTCTAGTATGCTTTCATTGACATTAGCTCATTTGTATGCAAAGATTTGGGTCACACAAGCTGCATGGTGGTTTGGAAAACTTATCTAAAAATGGATAGTCATATTTGTGAGAAAGTTGTATCCTTTCATATGAATCACAACTTCATGTCCATGGTCTCACTGTCTCTTTCTTATAAGAACCTTTTGTCCACCTTCCGTGAACTCTTTTCATGATCCTACTCACTAACTTTGTCCTATATCTATGCATGATTTTTATACTGTTCATCTGCTACATCCAACTCATCAAAGAAACATTTTCCTTTTCTTGTTCACAGTGAAGCAATGTCTCCATCATGCAAGAATTTCTCGTGTTTGATGGCTTTGTCTTGAACATTCATGTCTTAGACAACTCTGTTAGACCCTTGCATTCTTGTAGATTGTATGATGCTCTATCTCTTGGAGTTTATGTTCTTCATTTATGACTATACCAGTGTCTTGTAAATGATCTTTAATGCTACTCCATGATATAGCTGTTCCTCCTAACTGCACCTTGTGACTCCACTATGTTATCTTCCCCTATGCAGCTTGTAAGTGACATCTCCTATAGCTTATGATTTTCTTTTATACAGGAAGTTGCCATGGTACTCATATTGTATTGCATTCTATTCTTATTATTTATACTTTATGAGTAACATGATAGCTTTGGTTTATGATCAATTAATACAGTTTCACACCTAATTAATATCAAAAGATAAATACCTGATAATTATTGTTCACTGTTTCTCTTTGCAATTGCAACCCCTGTCATTTGTGTGGTATCTTCTTTCATGACTGTAACAAAGATGGCATAGGCACTTTATCACCGTCTCATATGGGATTTCAGATGCTATTGCAGCACTTTTTGATATTGTTGTCCCAACTTGATTATATCCTTTGGTCTTCCTGATGACACAATGGATTCACTATGGCTGAAATACATGGCATTTGACTTGATGATTCTTATGTTGCTCTATTGTATAACTGTTCCACATGTTGTTCCATTGTGATTGATCATTCATTATGGCTGAAACGCATGTTTACAATTTGGATATTTTTGCATTAATAGCAATACTTGAGCATGCTGGGCTCAACCCTTATGGGAGCCCATTTTCTCTACATGCTTTAATGTCTTCAAATCAGTAACATAACTTTTCCTATACCTGCATAGTGAAAAACAAGTTAGCATAAAAACATACCTCTGGAAGCTGATTGATCTCTCTGATGATGATCTGATTTATTGCACATGCCTGATTTTGATCCAATTGTATTGATGCATAATGATTGCAAGTCTATATATCTGCTGATAAGGCATATGATGAATTTGTATATCCAGAGCTCTAACAATTCTTTTTTAACCTTGCAGGTCATCATCCTGATTAGGAGAAAGAAGATGAACTAATGAAGATGAAGCTGCCAGATAGGAGGGTCAACCTTCATGATAATGCAATGATGGATATCACTTTCCTCATGTGTTCTTTTCCTTTACTTTATCTTTAGATGTATAGCTTTGCATGCTTTGTTGCATTTGCTCAGTTTAGTCATTGCCATAGCTTGTGTGGGACAAATTTAAACATTCTCTTGAATATAATCAGTTATTTTACTTTATGCAATGATTTATGTATGTTTTACTTTCTAAATCAAATGCATGGCATAAAAAAACTAAATCTACCTTAGAAAAACACATGTTTTAAGACCTGATGATGAAATGACATTTTATAAATACCTCTTCTTTTTGGACTAAAACATAATGAATAATCAACAACTGAAACATGAAATCCATTGCTCTCTTCGTTCTTGAATGTCTATTTTCTTTACTATAGATAACTTCACTTATCAGGATAGTTTGACAGCCCAACATGGCTGTCATATGATCCTGACAAGTGATTTCTGTACTTGTTTTCTTTCAAGACAACATACATTTACTGGATGACCCTGCATAAGCAAGATTTTTTGTACCCCCTCTAAACAACTGATGTTTAGGCTTTGCTAAATTAGGTGTGAACATAATTTAGTAACACTCTTCTAATGGTGTCACCACCCATTATGGTATCTCAAGAAAACACTCAATCCCCTATTTTCAATTTGTTATTCTCAATCCTCTCAATTTTCTGTTTGATACCCAATGCTACTCACCAAGACCTTATTACCAGTTTATTTTGTCATTTGCTTGCTTTGTTTAGCTTGAATGTTATGCGGTAGATGGTAATAATTATAGAATAAGGGGTTTAGAAGTTTAATTTGAAGTTTTAATGTACGCAAAATAATTTAGAACCCCCTATTAAAATTTCATTTGTCCTCAAATGAGAAGACTGGCAATGGGACAAAGGAATGGTTTCAAAGCATGTTGAATTGATATAATATAGAAAATTAATTATATGTGAATAAAGAAAGTCATGAAATAAGTAGTAATGAATGTTAATTAAAGCAATAAGCAAGATGAATACCATTGAGGTGATGCCTAAATTGGAGTTGTTGCATGTAAACATGATTGCATGGTAGATTGAGTTGATGTCCTCAACGAAGGAGCCGAAGGGAATCACAATGATGTGATAGTGAAAAAGTGTATTGACGGAATGTAGTAGATGTGTGACATGTAGCAGTGAAGTACTATCTGACTAAAAGATGGCAACATGCATATGATGTGAGAAAAAGGTGTTGCAGGCAACATTGGCTGCATGCACACAGTTAGAACGTGAAATGAATAGGTCCCATGTGCATTAGCTATGGGTGTAGATTTTACAGGTCCCAAGTGAATGAAAAACCCTTAGCTGTGGGTGTAGCAAATATAGGTCCCATGTAACAGTAGATTACCTTTGGCTACAGGTCCCTTCGATGAAGTGGTTCAATGCCAAAGGAAAAATTCTAGTGTAGAATGGTAATGAAATGATGGAGCCTAAACTTCTAATTGGAAGATCACCTTGTTTTATTGCTATTGCTATGTGTTGTGTGTGCATTGTGTGTTTTTATTTATGTACAAAGTTTGTAGAACTCAAACTTACTTATGGAACCTTAGTCAAGCTTGCAACCTGACCAATTATTGGAACTATATGATTAGATGATACTTCACCGATATCCTCATCAGAGGTAGAGGGTTGTGGAAATTCATTCAATGTGGCAGCTAGAGTTGGTGTTGGAATATTATTTTCAGTGACTACCTTGATGGAGACCTCATTTGAGGCAAGAGGCTGTGGATCTTCATTATCCATATCTACCTTTAATAATTGCTAGATAAATGTAGCTTTACTTAAAGGCTTCTTATAAAATTTCAATCTATGCCCATTAACCATCAGTGAGAATCTAACTTGGTCAATTGTAGTTAATTGGATTGCACCATTTGGAAAAAATTCTTTGATCTCATAAGGGCCTAACCATCTTGTATGCAATTTGCCCTTATGATCTTTATACCTGGAGTCATAGAGAAGTGCCAAATCACCTATATGAAAGTCTTTGGTTTTGATATACTGATCATTCCATTTGATTCTCTGGTTTTGAACTAATTTAGTGTGATGACCTACTTCCATCCTTAACTCCTCCAAGGCATTAAGCTGATGCAGTCTTTCCTTTTGAGGTAGTGACAAGTCCATACCAAGTTTTATATTCAAACTCAAGAGGAAGGACAACCTTATTTCCATAAACTAACTCATAAGGTGTGTACCATGTTGTTGTCTTCCATGTAGTTCTATATGCCCAAACTACTTAAAAAAGTCTAGCTTCCCAATCTTTCTTATGCACTACATTTGTCTTTGTCAATATTGCCTCAAGCTCTCTGTTGGTCACCTCAACTTGACTATTTGACTATGAATGATATGGAGTGGACTTTTTATGCCTGATTTCATACTCCTAAACAAGGCTAGCAATTAGTGTAGATGTAAACTATGGCCCTTGATCTGCGACTATTTCCCTTGAGACCCCATACCTTGTAAATATTTCTTCATAGACGAATGCAACAACTTTACTATCTCTGGTTACTATCAATGATTTAACTTCCACCCATTTTGTAAGGTAATTAATGCAAACAAGTATATATTCCTTGTGGTTAGAAGGTGGATCTATGGGTCCAATAAAATCAATGCCCCATTTGTCAAATGGTGTGACCACCAATTGTGGTTGTAAAGGCATTTCATCACTTCTTGTAGGTCTACCCTTCTTTGATAGCGGTCACATCTTCTTTTCTAGAAAGCTATATCTTTATGTAATGTTTACCAATAATATCCAGTATTTAGAATTTTGACTGTTATCCTCTTGGCTACAAAGTATCTACAACAAGGTTCATCATGGCAAGCTCTAAGAATGTCATAAACTTCATCTTCCCTAATGCACCTTCTCATTATATGATTAAGTTCCGTATAGAAAAGATAACTAGTTACCCATGAATAGGGAAAGTTGCACTCCACAAGGTGGTGCCTCTCTTTGGGTGAGAGGTATAGAGGTGTTTTCCCTATGACTAGATAATTTGCTATATCTACATACCAAGGAGTTTGTACAGTCAGTACAAATAAGTGTTAATCCAGAAAAGAATCATCAATGACTGGGTCCTCATTACAAGTAGGGAGCCTGGAGAGAAAATCAACAACATTGACCTTCCTTGGCTTGTCTACAGTGGTGATATCAAATTCCTAAAGAAGTAGCAACCATCTAACCAATCTGCCACTTACCACTGGTTCATTCATAAGATATCTTATTGTTGCATGGTTAGTGTAAATGAAAACAAGATACCCAGTGATATAATGCCTGAACTTATTAATTGCATAAAAAATAGCTAACATTTCTTTCTTAGTAATAATATAGTTAAGTTCATCACCTTGAAGATTCTTGTTGATGTAATAAATTGCATATTCCACATTCCCTTCTTTCTATCCTAACACAGATCCTACTGCAAAATCAGAAGCATTTGTATGGATATAGAAAGGTATTGCCCAATTAGGTCCTCTAAGTACATGTGTCTTTGGTAATGACTCTTTGAGATGGTCAAAGGATACCTGACAGTCAGCTGTCCAATTAAATTCTGCATCTTTAGAGAGTAAGACAAACAAAGGAGCAACAATCTTACTGAAATCCTTTATAAATCTTCTATAATACCCTACATAATTTAGAAAAATTCTAACATCTTTCTATTTTTAAGGAACAAGTAAGGTTGAAATAATTCCAATTTTGTGTGGATCCACTTGAATTCCTGCTTTGGACACAAAGTGACCAAGCACTACTCCTTGCATCAACATGAAACATTTTTCATGACTAAAGGACAGATTATGATCTTGACATCTTTGCAATACTTTTTCAAGGTTCTTCAAGGCCTCCTCATAAGACTCTCCCTAAGTGGTAAAATCATCCATATAAACTTCCATAGAGTCATGAGTAAGGTCAGAAAAGATGCTTAAAACAACTCTTTGAAATGTGGTAGGTGCATTGTAGAGTCCAAATAGAGGGACAAAATAGGCATATGTCCCCTATGGGCATGTGAATGTGGTCTTATCTTGGTCTTCAGGGGCTATCTTTATCTAGTTATACCCACTAAATCCATCAAGAAAAGAGAAATACTTTTTACTTAGGACCTGGTCAATGAAAGGAAGAGGGAAATGATCTTTCCTAGTGGCAGTGTTTAATTCTCTATAGTCTACACAAACTCTCCACTTACCTCCTTTCTTTGGCACTATTACCAGTGGAGACACCCATTGGCTATCTGATATTGGGTTATGAATCCTACATCCAATAATTTTTGTAATTCATTCTTCACCATGTCTCTTACTATAGGGTTCATCATTCTTTGAGGCTGCCTAATTGGTCTACACCCTTCATTAATGTATATCCTATGCATGCAAAGATTAGGGTCAATTCCCTTTGCATCATGATAATCCCATACAAATGTTGTCTTATGAGTTTGTAGCATTTTAATCAGTTCAATCTTCTAGACAAATTTCAATTCACTGTTGATGTTAAGTGTTCTTCTTGGTGTAATGTCAACTGGTGTTGCCATAGGCATCACAGAGGCAATATCCAACCCTTATAAGTTGAGATTACAACTATGAGGTAACGACAGATGAAACATTCTATTGGAGGAAGCATAGGTTGGAGTATTGAATGTAGGCAAAATATTGTGAAAGGGGCAGGCCATACATATTAGATATGGGTTTTGCTATATATCCATTCCATAGTTGTTTTGTATGACATTGGAAAGCACTTCATCTTCATCCTGAATAGCCAATATTGGGTCTCTTTTAATTGTCATTAATGTGTAAAGAGAATATTGGTTAGGATCCCCTAGGTTTACACAAATGGATTGCTCCATATCAAAAAAAGGTTGAGAAGGTGGATAAAGGACCAACTTCTTTGTTACATTCCCATTGGAAATTATCATATTTCCTGACCGACATCCTATGTTTGGCATCTGATGTTGCTAGCTAGGGTCTCCCTAGGATGAGTGGATATCCTCCTAGGCTAGCCTTGGGTTGTAAGACCATAAAGTCTACAGGGTATTCCCATGAATCCAATGTGATATCAAGATCTTCAATAACCCCTTCTGGCTTGACTGTTGGCCTATTTTCCAGCTAGAGTACCGTGGGAGTAGGTTTGAGGTTATCTAGAGCTAAAGGTTACTCATTATTTCTTTTGTCATTACATTGATGGCTACACCTAGGTCAATCAAGGTATTTTGGATAAGGGTACCATTGATGTTTACATCAACCATAGGGCTTCTAGGATCTGCATATTTTGGAACAACCAAGTTACCTAACATGATATCAACAAGTTGTCCTATAACATGGACTGTTTGAAGATCTTTTCTTTTCCTTATTGGTTTCTTAAGGCATAAATCCCTTATGGATTTGATATAAATGGGCACATCCTTAATGGCTTGGATGAGGGGAATTTTAACACAAACATCTTTTAGTTACCCAATGAAATCAAAATCAGGTTTAGATGGAGTTGGTGGAGGGTGCATTTTCAATCTCTCTGGAAATGGAGGGTTTCTAGTAGTGGTTTCTTCTTGCAGAGATATTTTCTCAAAAGGATTTTGTTGGTTATTCATGTGGTTGTTAGTGACAGAGGGTGGTTCCTCATTAGGAAGTTCTGTGATAAGTGGTGATGATGGTCTAGCAAGCATCTTTCTTGAGCGTAGGTGTACATCACTAACTTTAACCGCATAGGTTGGGTATTGGATGGCTTTATTAGTATAGGCCTACTGAACAGGCTTGTTGTTAGGGTTAGGTGCAGGTTGTATTGACAATTGAGTAGCTCTAGGATGGGTAGGAGTAGGTGAGGCTATATTTGGCATAAGGGTATGTTGCTGAGGCAGGGTTTGTTGTAGCTACGAGTAGTTCACATTTGGATTTTGCCAAGGTTGGTTCCCATGCCATTGTTGTGGCCATGGGTTTTGATTGGCCTACCATTGTGGATTATAATTTAAGGATTGTGATGGTTGTTGTGGCCCTAACCCCTACTGCTAGGTCCAACTAGGTGGCATGGTTTCCCATTGCTATTGTGGCCAATTATACCAAGGTGCATTGTTCCAGTTATGAGGATTTGAGATAGGTGGTGCAAATGATATGGAGTTGGTCAAGGGGTCTTAAGGCATACCTTGTCTTTACTACTATGGCCTTTGTTGTGTAATGTAGAACATTTTACCTTCTTCATCTTCTATGGATTTGAAATTTTCTTTCTCATTCTTACCCTCATAAATACTAGCAAGTCCCTTGCATCGGCAATTGGCCTTCTTTTGTCAACAGTGAGGACAATATTCACTCAAAGATGCCTTTGATGCCTCTTGTTTCTTTTTTATATGTAGAGTGTACAACTGTGTTGTTAAATGGCTTACGATATCCTCTTTCATATTGAACAATAGATTGTTGAGCTCTACTCTGGAGACTCCAGTGGATGATTTACTCGAAATCAAGTTTCTAAAACCTCTATTTTTCCTTAGAGTAGAGCGTGAATAGTTTCTACAGATTTGAAAAATTTCATCAAATCCCATTTGAGAGATATCTCCTACTCCAATTAGATTGAGTGCATCCATACATTCTTCACTCACACCTCTTAGGAAGACCAATGTGTGTGACTTGTTGATGATGATTGTTAGTCATAACAACATGCATACAAAATTGCACAACAAACCTTTATTATCTTGTAAAGTACGATCAATTTAAGATAAATTGATGACTCCAAGGCTCTATTGATCAGGTCATGATCGTCTGACATTACTCAGAGGTTGATGTGACATGATATTTTCCATTTCAAGGGGTCTTACATTTGTTTGGATGATCAATAATGCAACTGTATTATGTAAATTCACTTCACAGATGAGGTTATTTCTACTCTATTCCACAGGTCACTGTGATATTTGTAAGTTTGATCAATTCTTTTGAACATTTATCATCATGAACTTACACATGCTTCTACATTGTGTATTTATTCAAATAATGTGTCTACAAGTATATATTCATATGTTTATCATGGTTATTTATCTGTATTTGCATGATATTTATCGATTTGACATGCTTTCACTCAAAATATGCTCTGTATTTTTAATTATTTATGAGATATAGGCATATTTCATGTTCATTTTCTTTGGATTATATGTTATTTGCAATTATGGAGGTGATTTGTAATGAAATTCAAAGAAATTTAAAGAAATACTTCTAAATTTGGTGAACCTTTAGCTATTGAGTCACATACATTCAAGATATAGTCATGAAGAGAAGAAATCAAACCATAATTCACCAGGTTATACCACAGCTAGGTATGGTTGATGCTAACTTCAAAAGGAACAAGGAATGAAAACAACATAGGCAGACTGAAAAGCACTCCAAGGGACATAGCTAATCAATGCATATATATCTAGATTCCACTCACAGATTACTCAAGATTTACAATGATTTGTAATCAAAATAACTTCTCTTTCATTAAGTATGTAAAACATGTACATTCACAATAACCTTGAAATTATTCCTGAATTCTTCAGCAATCAAATTTCAATTAAGTTTCTAATGATCAAAAGAGTGCACTCCACCCCCTTTTATAGAATAAGGAGAGGAGGCAGTTACACATGACCAACGGTCAAGATTCATCAATTCAGATCAACGACTGACAATTCTTTATTGACTTAGTAAACTTCTTCCTCTGTAGCACAAGTTGCCAACTGGCAACTAGCTGGCAGAACTTACTGCTTATAAGTAGCCTATGCATATGTTTTCTTGATGATGCATCTATACTTACTCTTTATCTCCTTCTTCTTCACTCTCTTCTTCTTCATCATTCTCTTTAGTTTCTTCTTCTCCATTTTCACTCACTTTGATGTAGATCATCCCTTATATGGACCTTTATTGCTGCCCTGATAGACTCATATGCTTGGACTCTCCTATCAACTTCACCTCCATCTTGGACTTTAGCTTTTATTATTGCATGCCTGTGAGAGTGGACTTTTGCCTTGAGGGCTTCCATCTTGCTTCTCCTACTATTTAATTTCTCATTATAAGTCTCCACCCTGACTTTTATTCTCATGACTTTATTCATCACTTCTTCGGTCAAGTGGTTCAGGGGGTCCTCTGTCACTTGCTTGAAATTGTCATGAAAGGCCTTGACAGCAAAATCTACATCTTGATTCTCAATTTTCCCTTCTACTTTCCCTTCCAAAGCCTCCAGGGTCTCTGCCTCGTGTGTCATTAGGCTATGTAGCTTGACACTAATATCCCTGAGCTTGCCACTGCATCTCTTCAATACATCACATTCAAATCTAATATCTTCATACCAGATTCGTAGTAGCAGGGCAGTGTTATTATCCAATATATTATTACTTATCAAGATTTATGCATCAATCCTCTTCATCTCACCTAGAGCATCTAGGTCCTTCTCCAATTTAAATGACCTTCTGCCTACTTCATTTTGTAGCTTGTCCACTTTTCTCTTTAATACGCTTAAAGAAATCCACCTCTCCAAAGAGGTTTTTACCACATCTTCTACCTCAACAAGGGCTAACCACATCCACTTCTCCATTACCAATGCCTTAAGCTTCATCAGGTCTAACACTGTGATCTCCTCTTGAGATATGATGGTCAATGGAGTGGCTGTACTGGCCTATGTATGATCAGGATTAATTAATCTCTTAATGAAAGAATGTAATTGAGCAATGTGCTCTTTATGCCTTTTATTCTTCTCTTTTTCTCTCTTCACCCTTTGTGTTAGAGAGTCAATTATGTCTTTTCCCTCTTGGCCTTCTTGATCTTCATTTGTAAAACCTAGATCAACGTTAGTGATCTGGAACTCATCAAGGTTTATTTAGCCTTTCTCTTTCTCAACCATGGGCATGGCCACTTGTGCAGTTCTTCTACCTGTTGTAGGTTCTCTCTTTATTGCCAAGGTTAGCCTGGCCTTTCTCCTGGGTTTCATCTGTTGCAAGTATGGGCCTAACTGGTGTTGTCATTGATGTCAACATACTCCTGTTGCATTAATGATAAGGATTGGATGAACTGTTTGTTGAGGATATTGAGAAAATTGGTCATATCAGTAACAATGAAGTTAGTAAGGTAAAAGTCCAAGATAAGATGAGAATAAGAGGATACGGTTTAAAGGGTTTGTATATATATGTCTTCAGATGATTCAATAGAGATTTTAGAGGTTTGCATGAAGATCTGAAGAAGTTGTGACCACTCAAGTAAAACCGGTTCCAGGAGGTGTTTAGAGATGATAGAGTGATACAGATAGGTTCGGTGAGATCTGGTAATGTATTATCCTATTCTATGGATTTGATGGAGTGTTCAAGAAGTCCTTGTGAAGTGTCAACTAGATTGGTTCATGGTCTGGAGGTCCGCAAGCATCTATTCCTTTGTGAGAGTGATGACAAACTATGTTCTTGAGGTTCCAGATGAAGGAGAGAAGGATTTCAGTAAGAAGATGTAGTGTGGATGTTCTTGGTGATTCAGGAAAGCTTGTGAAGGTCTTTGGATCATGTCCAGTTCATGTTCGTGGTCCACATTGGAGTTTGGGTTCACAATTGAAGAATTACTTCCAGCTGATGGTGTTCTTCCTAATATTGGTTGACCGGATGAGTTACACATCCTGCGGATGTTCTTGTAGATATTTACCGACTTAGATGATTATTCCTAAGTCGATGCCTTGTATAAATAAGGGATTGCAAAGTCATTTCAAGGGAGTGGTGTTGTGATGAGAGTGTGGTAGCAAGGAGAGAAAAAGGTAGATCAGAAGTATTGGGCTTAAATGGAACTGATTCAAGCATGGTGAAGATGCTATTCTCCAGTTCATGTATGTGATACTTATTATTTTGTAGAAAGTGTGTCTCATGTAGCAGTGAGCCTCTTGTGAGCAGTGTGCTCGGGCAGTGAGCCCTAATTGGCATGTACCATTTTGTTCTTTCTATTCTTCTAATAGAGAATACAATCTTGGGCTAATCACCCCGTGGTTTTTTCCTTAACTGGGTTTTCCACGTCAAAATCTTGGTGTCCTGTGTGTTAATGTGTTTCTGCTCTTGATTTAATGCATTATGTATCCATGATTGATTTATCATTATACTGCTGAATTGCAAAGTGGATTTAAGTGTTTAATAAGAAGAAAGTTTTGTACAACTGATTCACCCCCCTGTCAGTTGTATGCCCTAAATCTAACAATTGGTATCAAAGATGAGTTCCTCTAAAAGGAGCTTAACTTCTTGAGGAGATCTAGGATGTCGTCCTACAAGAAGGATAGTCCGAAGTTTGATGGAACCAATTTTAATCTTTGGAAAAGTCGCATGAAATGTCACTTGCAATGTATGGGAATGAAGTATGGGACCATGGCTACGACAAAGTATACACCTCCATAGGGTGGCCCGAAAGCCCCAAATAAAATCACAGATATTGAAAACAATCTGCGGACTATAGAAGCTCTTCTAAGCATATTATCTGATTCAGAGCTTTCAAATGTTGTTGACCTACCAACTACTTTTGAGATTTGGGAAAAACTGGAACTTCTGCATGAAGGAGACAAGTATGTTAAACGTACAAGGCTACAGAGTCTGAAAGGGAAATTTAAAAATTTGAAGATGAGAGAAGATGAAAATATCACTACTTTTATGCCAAGAGTAAATGAGCTTCTTTGTGGAATTAGATGTGCTGGTGGAGTCTTGGATGAATATGAGATTGTTGGCAAAATTCTCAGATCCCTTCCTACTTCTTATAAAATCAAGGTTGCTGCCATTGAAGAATTCAGAGCCCATACAACTATCACAAGAGATCAATTGGCTGCATTTGAAATGACCGAGTTTAAATATGCCCTTCCCAAGACTAAATCTGCATTCAAAGCCAGTGCCTTTGTAAAAGGCAAACAAAGGTTTGATCTAGGAGATAACTCTTCAAAGAAACTATCATGGTATGAAAGAGCAAGAAAAGACCTGGAAGAAGAAGCATAAACTGCTCAACTTGAAGCTCTTATTACAAAGAGACTGCCAAGAGGATTCAGTAAGTATGAAGGAAAATTGCCTTTTAAGTGTTTTAACTACAATAAGATTGGTCATTTTGCCTCAAGATGTCTGAATCCTAATAGATCAAGGTTCCAAAAGAATTGTTACTATGTTCATGAAGAAGATGATAATGAAGGAGTAACAGCTGATGAATCAGAGACAAGAAACAAATTCAGAAGTGATTGGGTGTTTATTGCCATCAATGAAGAAGAGCCAATGTCCTCTGAATTTGTCAATCATAAAGTTGTAGAAAGAGCTCTGGCTGCCCAAGTTGAAGAAAAGGATGATTGGGTCATTAACAGTGGATGCTCTTACCATATGACAAGTGACAAAAATAAGTTCATAGATTTGGAAAAGTATGGAGGAGTGGTAAAGTTTGGTGATAATCCTGTTGGTAGAATCAGAGGTAGAGGAACTATTTCTTTTGATGGAAGGAACAAAACTGGTAATGTACTATATGTTGAAGGATTGAAGAACAATCTTCTCAGTGTTGGATAGTTGGTGGACAAAGGCTATGATCTCTGATTCAAGAATAGAAAATGCAAGATCTTTGAAAGTTCCAGAATAGAGATTGCATCCGGTACTCAAACTAAAGGTAATATCTTCCACTTGGTTGGTATTGGTAAAAATTGCTTATTTGTTTAAGTTGATCAGAGTTGGTTGTGGCATAGGAGAATGTGTCATGTAAATTTTGATAATATCATCAAAATAAACAATACTCAAGCTGTAAGAGATCTTCCAAAATTGGTGAAACCTACAAATAGCTTGTGTAAAGAATGTCAGTTGGGAAAACAAAGCAGAGTCTCATTTAAAAGCAAGGAATAATCTTCTACCAGATTATTGGATTTAGTTCATATTGATCTTTGTGGTCTAGTAAGAATCAGGAGTGTACAAGGTGATAGATACTTCATGTTACTAATTGATGACTATTCCCAGATGATGTGGGTAACTTTTCTGAAAGAGAAATCAGAAGCTCTTGAGAAATTAAAAATATTCAAGGCTATGGTAGGAAATGAAACTGGATTAAAATTAAAATGTCTAAGGTCTGATAGAGGTGGAGAATTCACATCCAGAGAGTTCATAGAATTCTATGAGAAACATGGAATAAAGAGACAATTGTCTGCTCCTAGGACTCCACAGCAGAATGGAGTAGTGGAAAGAAAGAACCAAACCATCTAGGGAGCATCTAGGACCATGATGATGGAAGCAAATGTTCCTTAGATCTATTGGAGAGAAGCTGTTAGCACTGCAGTCTATACTCTCAATTGAGTTCAAATAAGAAGCAATACCGGTAAGACTCCTTATGAACTTTGGTTTGGCATCACTCCTACTGTGAGGTATTTTAGAGTCTTTGGTAGCAAATGCTACATCAAGAGAGATGAAGATCTAGGCAAGTTTGATGCTAGAAGTGATGAAGGAATATTATTGGGTTACTCTACTCAAAGAAAAGCATACCAGTGTTATAACAAGAGACTGATAAAGATTATAGAAAGTACAAATGTGAAGGTTGATGAAGGAATTGAAAAACCCTCAAGGTTTTATGAATATGATGAAGATGATCAGAATGGTGTTTTGATTCAAGGAGCCCAAGCCCCTTCTAAAATTCAAATTCAAACTGATCCGGTAAATCGAGAAGAAGAGATGAATTTTAATGAGCCTGATCAAGAATCAGAAGTGCAAGAAACTCCCAAAATTCCTAGGTATGTAAGACTGAACCACTCTGAAGATCAGAGCATAGGTGATAAAAGCAAATGTGTTCAAATAAGAAGAAGGATTGCTCAAGATTCAGAAGAGTATTGTCTGATTTCAAAGATTGAACCTAAGACAGTGTATGAAGCTTGCAATGATGAAAACTGGACTAAAGCAATGGAGGAAGAGTTGATACAAATTGAGAAAAATCACACTTGGGATCTTGTTCCCAGACCTAGAAGCAAGAATGTGATTGGAACCAAATGAGTCTTCCAGAACAAACTAAATGAAGTTGGTGAAGTAATTAGAAATAAAGCCAGATTGGTCTGCAAGGGTTACTCTCAAATAGAAGGAGTTGATTTTGAAGAAAATTTTGCTCTGGTAGTAAGAATTGAAGCAGTCAGATTATTTTTTGCATTTTCTACCTTCAAGGATTTCAAAGTGTATCAGATGGATGTCAAGTTTGCCTTCCTGAATGGTGACTTGGAAGAAGAAGTATACATTGAGGAACCAGATGGATTTCAATTGTCTAATCATGCTAATATGGTCTGTAAGTTGAAGAAAGCACTTTATGGACTCAAGCAAGCCCCAAGAGCCTGGTATGAAAGATTGGATAAGCATCTCTTGAAGATTAGTTTCAACAAAGGTACTGCTGACAGTAATTTGTATGTCAAAATTGATCATGAAAACATCTTGATTGTTGAAGTGTTTGTTGATGATATCATTTTTGGAGGAAGAGATAGTATGTGCAAAACTTTTGCAAATCAAATGAAAAGTGAGTTTGAGATGTCCATGCTTGGGGAAATGAATTTCTTCTTGGGTCTACAATTCACTCAAACAAAGAAAGGAATCTTCATTTCTCAGACCAAATATGTGAAAGAATTGTTGAAGAAATTTGGGATGGAAGACTCAAAACCAATGAATACTCCCATGGCAACTAGATGTAAGTTGAGAAAAGATGATAACTCTCCCAAGGTTGATTAGAAAAAGTATAGGTCAATGATTGGAGGACTGTTGTATCTCACTCAAACTAGACCTGACATTATGAATGCTATTGGTCTTGTTGCTAGATTCCAAGCTGATCCTAGAGAATCTCATGTCATGGCAGTCAAGAGGATTTTTAGATATCTAAAAGGGACAGTTGAGTATGGTCTATGGTATCCTAGAGATCATGATTTCTCTCTTCATGCATATACAGATGCAGATTGGGCAAGAGATATGGATGACCAGAAGAGTACCAGTGGTGGAGCATTCTTTTTGGGGAAAAGATTGGTTTCGTGGCTAAGCAAGAAACAAGAGCAATATCTTTGTTCACTACAGAAGCAGAGCATATTACAGCAGTAGGTAGTTTCACTCACGTTTTGTGGATGAAGCAAATGTTGAGAGACATAAGAGTGGAATATGAGGAGCCTATCACAATCTTCTGTGGTAATTCAAGTGTAATAAAATTTTCTAAGAATATGGTGTTGCATTCAAAAACTAAACATATATCCATCAAGTTTCACTTTTTGAGAGAGCAAGTGAACAATAATGAAGTCAGATTGGAGTTTGTGCCCTCCAAGGATCAGATTGCAGATATCTTTACTAAACCTCTACCTAAGGACTCTTTTGAGTATCTCAGGGAGAAGTTAGGGGTTATTGCCCCTCTAGTGATGAACTAAGATGCACTAATGTGCATCAGTCTGGTGGATATCACAATCATATCTGTTAGAGTTGGTAAACCAACCTCACAGATCCCAATGAACACCTGCAAGCAAATAACCTGTCGCATAAAGGCCTCTGAAATCTCTACTGAATTAGGCCTGGTATTTTGCTTCCCCTGAGATGACTGAGCTACTAATGCATGGTTCTGTAATCTTGGAAGAGCATCCAACTGTGATAACTTGGACTGCTCACGGGACAATCGATCACAAAATACCTCAAATGTAGGCATGGTAAATCGTGGACCCAAAGCATCCATGGTGGAGTAGAATGTAGAAGAGAATATCTGAAATGAACCTCGAAGCTTAGATAGAATCAGGTAAATACTCTCAGTGTCAGTTTTGGTCTTGCCACAACCCTGTAACAAAGATCTGAGTGATTTGAATTTCATCAAGAAATCCTCAATAGATGGAAAAGAATCAGGTACCAAGGAAGTCAATTCTGCCTCAATTTGAAGTGCTCTAGACTCATTGATGGTGCCAAATAGATCATTGAATTTTGTCCACACTGCCCGAGGAGTTGTGCAACTCTCAAGGTGAAATAAAAGATTCTCTGAAACATGCAATGATATCAAACCCATGGCCTCATCCATTTTGTTTCTATGCTACAAAATCTCAAACTGACGTTGCAACTAAGGCTGAATCTCATCCAAATAGGACCATAACCCCTTAGACATGAGAAGTCTAGTCATATGTGCTTTCCAGGTATGATAATTGTGTGGGGAAAGATGTTCAACTGATGAGGTGTCCGCCATGATGTTTGAGTTTTTGAAATGTGTTTAATGATAGAGGTTTCTGATTTCTGATGTGTATATATAGAAAGCAAGAAAAAAACACCCCCCACAACACAAGAAACCAAACCCCAGTACAAATTTGAAAGCTGGAAAGAGTGAAAAAGAAAAAATCACTTCAGACTATTCTTTGTGTACCTGGTAAATTTTCTAATGAAATGATCTACAGATCTAGAAAGATCACTGTAAGACCTTTCCAAAGCCTATTCGTTTGCAAAAAACGGAGTCCGTATGCAAGAGTTATGCCCCCGGAAGCGCAAAAACAAGGTTTGACTTTGAATGGCAATAAATACCGAAAAGCAGAAAAACCAGGAAAAAAGACCTAAACCACTGGATCGGGCTCGGAACCAGCTTTCCGGTGATATTTTGTTTTCAAAAATCCGAGTTCATATGCAAAAGTTATGGCCAAAATACCAAAACTGCTCCAAAAGGGCTTTGGGGGAACCCTGGCGGTTAACTAGCCGCTAGCATTAACCGCTAGCATTAACCGTTAGCGGTTAACTGACTGCAGCACCTGTGCATACTGTTTTTTTAATTTTTTTTCTTGGATTGCGTGCCGTACCAGGCCGTACGACCCAGAAATGAAAAAAAAAAACTCCCGGAGTCACTGTGACTAATTTTGATGATTTGACAATCAATTTTGGGGTTTTGGGGCACTCTGAACGCGATGGTAAGGTCCGTTTGGGCTGAAAATGCTCCAAAAATTGCAGGTACCCTCTGGATCTGGAAACCCTCTCAAACTTCAAACCTTCATAGATCGGGCACCGTATAACCAAAATTGATGAAACGAAGGTCAATCTTGACTATTTCGAACCTTCTGGATGCAATGGTGAGGTCCAAATTGACTCAAGATGCACTGAAATGTCACTTTAAGGTAAGATCCCTTAAAAAATAAACAGGAAGCTGCAGATTTGGAGCTCTGATACCATGTTGAAGTTGGTAAACCAACCTCACAGATCCCAATGAACACCTGCAAGCAAATAACCTGTCACATAAAGGAGATCAAGAGGCACAAAAATGGTGCTCTACAACCTTGAAGCAAAAAATGCATTAACAAGAATGAATAATTACAAAGAGATCAATCCTTAAGAAAGGAGATCAAAACCCTAAAGGTGAAAACCCTAAGATGAATAATTAATAATTAATTATTAATGAGCCTAAGTTTAGCTTAAGTGAAAAATAAAGTAAAGGTGACTTAATTAATTAATCAATATGATTAAATTAATTAAGTAATTAACCTATTACTCTAACAATATCTTGTGATCCGGATTGATGATGGAGAGTTGCTACTTAGAGGGAGCAGCTGGTATGATTCTGAAGTGTTTGAATTACAAGTATGTTCCCTTTTCCATTGATGTCAAAGGTGGAGAGAAGACATGTGAAAAACAAGTGGTTGCTAATCAAAGGGGGAGAAGGAAAGGAAGAAAAGACATGTGAATGATTGTTGCTGATAGGGGGAGTTGTGACAGTGAGGAGAAGTTCTTGTCTTGATGGTTAAAATAGTTTTTCACATCATATGTTGCCATCAATGACAAAGGGGGAGATTGTTGCAAGTATGGGCCTAACCGGTGTTGTCATTGATGTCAACATACTCTTGTTGCATTAATGATAAGGATTGGATGAACTATTTGCTGAGGATATTGATAAAATTGGTCATATCAGTAACAATGAAGAACAGTGAAGTCAGTAAGGTAAAGGTCCAAGATAAGATGAGGATAAGAGGATGCAGTTTAAAGTGTTTGTAGATATATGTCTTTAGATGATTCGATAGAGATTTTAGAGGTCTGCATGAAGATTTGAAGAAGTTGTAGCCACTCATGTAAAACTGGTTCCAGCAAGTGTTCAGAGATGACAAAGTGATATAGATAGGTCCAGTGAGATCCGGTAATGCATTATCCTATTCTGCGGATTTGATGGAGTGTTCAAGAAGTCCTTGTGAAGTGTCAACTAGATTGGTTCATGGTATGGGGGTCCGCAAGCATCTATTCCTTTGTGACAGTGATGACAGACTGTGTTCTTGAGGTTCCAGATGAAGGAGAGAAGGATTTCAGTAATAAGATGTAGTGTGGATGTTCTTGGTGATTTAGGAAAGCTTGTGAAGGTCTTTGGATCGTGTCTAGTTCATGTTGGTGGTCTGCATTAGATTTTGGGTTTGTAATTGAAGAATTACTTCCGAATGATGGTGTTCTTCCTAATACTAGCCGATTGGATGAGTTACACATCCTGCGGATGTTCTTGTAGATGTTTACCAACTTAGATGATTATTCCTAATTCGATGTCTTGTATAAATAAGGGATTGCAAAGTCATTTCAAGGGAGTAGTGTTGTGATGAGAGTGTGGTAGCAAGGAGGAGAGTGAAAGGCATATCAGAAGTATTGGGCTTAAATGGAACTGATTCAAGCATGGTGAAGATGTTATTCTCCAGTTCATGTATGTGATACTTATTATTTTGTAGACAGTGTGCCTCTTGTAGGCAGTGAGCCTTTTGTGAGCAGTGTGCTCAGGCAGTTTAGCCCTAATTGGCATGTGCCATTTTGTTCTTTCTATTCTTCTAACAGAGAATACAATCTTGGGTTAATCACCCCGTGGTCTTTCCCTTAACTGGGTTTTCCACGTCAAAATCTTGGTGTCCTGTGTGTTAATGTGTTTCTGCTCTTGATTTAATGCATTATGTCTCCATGATTGATTTATCATTATACTGATGAATTGCAAAGTGGATTTAAGTGTTTAATAAGAAGAAAGTTTTGTACAACTGATTCACCCCCCTCTGAGTTGTCTTCCCTAAATCTAACATCATCATGCTCCCAACAAAATGTGGATACATCAAAATCTTGTACCTCTTCAACTTGTTTCAGGTGCACCTCTCTTTGTAACCAGTAAGGTACATCACCCCTAGGCTCCTCATGATCATCCCCTATATTTTGGGTGTCCCATTCTCCTATGTTAAGTTTTGTCCTCAGTGGCGATTGTTCTTTACTGATTTCTTCCTCATGTACCTTATCATGAGGGGAATCTTGCTGGGGTTCCTCTTATTGAGGAACTTCCTTTTGTGGAGGGGGTTCTTGTGAAGTATTGACGCTTTGATCTTGTACCTCCTTTTGTGAGCTTTCCTTTGGGATTTCTTGATCTTTTTCCCTAGGCTCATTTTGTGGTAAGTTGGCCTCTTGAGGAGTCTGTGTACTTTGGCCTTGGAGATCACCTTGATCACCCTTGGCCACATTATCCATTTCTTTCTCAACACCCTTTTCATGTGCCAGTCTATGTTCTTCATCTCTTGGTGTGTTGATATCCTTTGAACTAGGCTCTTCCTGACCAGACCTTTCTTCAGTTCTAGGTGGACTTCTATGATCTCCCCCCTCAATGTGTGGTGGGGATATGTTTTTCTCCTGATGAGCATCTCTATCGGACATCCCCTGATCACCCCCACTCTGAAGTTGTGCTTTTGATTGTTCTGGTTCTGTGGGTACCCTATTTTGGTCTTGGTCCTAATCAGGTGGAGCATCACCCTTCTTAGTATACCCTATCTCATCAGCCCTTTTAGGCTCTAGGGGTGGATTATTGTCTCTACTTGGGCTTACATCACCCATGTATGTTAGGTCTATTGTTGCAGGGCTTGTAACTTGATCAATCAACTTGTCCAACCCTATCTATTGGGCTACCCCCTCTGGATTGTCCTACTTTGTGTCATCCATTTTCTTTTCCACTTAAGAAGTCCTTGTCTGGGCCAATGGGGTCCCATGAGGGGTCATCTTGGTGTTGGCTACCAAGGTTCCAAGCATTGGGAAACCACATCTTGGACTAGTTCATCAGCTGATAGCTCCACAGTGTCATCTAAGGGAAAAGAAGTCTCCTTGCTAGCCCTGTGTGTTTCTTTTTCTTTCTACTCCTCCCTTCTCTTAGTCTTGAACTAAATTATCTCTAGAATGGGGACTTCATGTTGTAATTCTCTCCTGAAGGCTACACTACCCATACCCATTAACATGATGGGATTAGTACTGATTTCTCCCCTTATGGCTATTTTTCGCTTCTTAGGTGGTGGTGTCTGTAGCACCTTCTTCCTTTTCTTGCTTGCTATCAGCAAGTCATCATCTTTGGGTTCTCTATTCAATTTCTCTTCTTCCAAGGGATCATCTTCTTCTAAATCATCTTGTAGAACCTACTTTTCAACTTGCACATCTGTGCTTTCAGTATCAGGTCTCAATATCCTCTTGGTCTTTGGTTTGTTCGGGGGCAGTTGTGATGTGGACACATGGGCTGATGTAGATGCCCCATCACCTTTAGATACAATTCTTTCGATGATCACCCCCTTTGGCTCATCCTCCACCTTCTTACCCTTGGAGGGTATCTTCTTTTGTTTTTCAGTGGGTAATCTCTCCCCATTTGACTTTCTCTTCTTAATCAAGAAATCATCATACTCCTTATCTGACAGCTCTTGTCTCTTTTTCTTGCTGTCCACAGTGATAGCCATGTCTTTCTTTTTTAGTTTGGTGATCTCTGTATCCACCCACCTTTGGGTCAGTTGAATCACCCCTTGCATTATTTGATTCAAGGATATATCCTCCAGCTATGTAAGATCAGGGGTTGATATGGTGTCATTATACACCTTCTTGTCCTCATATTCATTGAACATTATCTTTCCATCATCATTATGTAATTGGGAGGGCATTGGGATGCAGTCAAAGGTCCTAACTTGATTCAGCGTGAGCCTTTGATATTTTCTTCTTCTCACCTCAGCTTCAACATCACACTAAGTCCAAAAATCCTCTAGATGCCTTTGGTGTATCTATTTTCCTAGTAGTTTTTGCATCCTACCATAGGGGTCATATGATCTGGTGAGAGGAAATGGCTGTAAGTACATTATTTTATCCCCCCAATAGCATGCTTGATGCTCTATGAATCTGGGCATAAATACCATCCCATGTATACTGGAAATAAAACTAGAGGAATCTTCTTTTGTTCTTTATAGGTCTCCACTGCTATAGACACTTGTCTAACAAACTCCATCAAGATGACCCTATCAATAGGGTATCTTGGCAACATAAGGGGTTGTCCATCAAAACCTTCAATTCTAATATATGAAAAGGTAGCAAATTAGATAAACTAGGCTCCATGTTTGTAAATGACTTCTTGAGCTTCCATGCTCAGCCTCTTGGTCCTATCCTCCTCCATTGTTCTAACCAGATGCATTAAGAATGCATCATTCACCAATTTGTAATCTTGGAGGTATACTTTTCTTTGTAGTTGGGGATAATGAACCCATATATGAGTATCTCCAGTGCTATTTCCCAGCCTGCCTACTATATGTAGGGCATCGGATGTTCCTCGGAAGGCACATGAATAAACAACATAAGAGGTCATGAAAAATAGGCATGACTGTCCTCCTAGCTTCCTCATCTCTTCATCTAGGCTATCACTAATGATGTTGGCCCACCGAGGCTTGTTATCTGAATATAATACCATCTGGATGATACCGAACATCTAGTTCTCAAAATTACCAGCATGTGGCTTGCTAGTCATCCTACTTAACAGGGCAATCATGTACTGATATTCATCATCAAAATCAAATTTATATAGGTACACTGGTAGCTTGGCTGAGGCTGTATAGGTGCTGTTCTTTGCCCTCCACTGATATATTCTTTTCTAAGCATCTTTCTTATTATTGTTGTACTCTTTCTCCAATTTATGGGGATCCACCTTGACTACCTTATTTCCTACTAGCAAGTTGAAAGTATTGGTGAGGCCTTTGATTGAGAAATCAATGTATATCCTCCTATGTTTCCCTACCCTTCTGGTTTCTGGGTTATAATTCCTGGCATACTTGACTACCAGCTCTATGGCATCCATGGTATACGGAAAACCTATTGTGTGCCACATACCAGTCGTGAATATTCTGTCTAGTATAGGGTTATCTGTATCATCATCCAAATTTCTGGACCATGCATCCAAATCTGTACTCCCTTGATGTGTATCACCGATGACACCATACCTAAACCCTACCCCTTTAGGTTGGACAAACATAAGATTTAAGAATTCAACCTCGGATTTGTTCCTTCTGATGTCTACCATTAGGTCCTGCAATAAACATGACATATCTTACCCTATGGTACCCATATGCATTTTCAACAATATCATGCATCATCTTTATTACTTATCACTTTAAAACTTTTCATACATCATCATGTGGATATACCCTAGTAAAGATAAACATTTTACCTGGATATTATAGAAAATGACAATGGAGAGGGTTTTGAAGTTACTTACCTGATGTCACTTTTCCTTTTAGATTATATGACTGATAACAGGAAACACTCTAAACTTGTGGGTCACCCATTCCAATCCGTTGCGTTGAATATCAGGATCTGCTAACAGGTGGCTAATGAGGGTTTTGACTCCTAGAACTCTGTAATTCTCTACTAATCGCAAGGTAAATGAAAATAACCTTATAATTTTACTTTTAAATGGATCAAGATGACAAATTAGGGCTTAGTGTGTTGTTCTGATCTGATCCGTCGATCATTTGCATGGATCTCATAGATGTCGCCAAGTGTTCAATTTGTATTTGAAATAGGCAGGGCTTCATCTACCATTTTAATTGCATTTAATGCTAGGGGGTGATCTTTCGAAGATCAGTGATATTTGAAAATATGACCCCCCTCAGATAATATGACCTCCCATCTCACGCAGGATAATCGTTTACTAAAGATTGGGTGACATGGTCAACCTTTGACCATGAAGCATATAGGGTCATGAAATTAAGATCAGGGATATTTCAAAATATAACCCCCTCCTTGGGGACTAGATCATGATGACATCATCATGCCATCGATATTCTTTTATCGAGCTTGGGTGACATCATCGTCATATTGAGAAATATGATGGATCTTGGATATATGACATTCCTTGGGTTGAGTGAGATTATTACGTCATCACCTTGGTGATTTCTTTTGTTCATTGGAATTGGATGACATCATCGCCATATTGGCGTATGGTGATATTTGCGCAGGGGTGATATTTGTAAGATGATTGATATTATGAAATATGACCCCTGCGAATATATGATGCTCTCGACGGGTAAATACCGACTCTTATTTAACTTTGATGTTCACGTATAGGGTACCTAACGAGTCACAGGTGATAATTCTAAGTCCGGGTGATCTTAGCGAATATGACTGATGTTAGAAATATGACCCCCTATGGGAAATATCAGGGTTGACCAAACTTTGACTCAACATAACTCCCTATTCTTAGACAATAGTGGGGTGATCCAAAAGGCAAACTTTCTTGGAATTTTGTGTACTTTCCCACCATGAGGTTTATGATGGAAAATTCTAACTTTGGCAATTGACCTAATCTGGTGGTGCATCTACCCTAGCAATGGTGACACACATGACTAATTTTACCAAACTGCCCAAAGTAAGAAACAAGCAAGCAAAAAGCAGAAAGAAAAGTTGGGTCCCTGTTTTGCTAAGGCAAAATGGGGCGTGTTGTGTAACCACACAACATGACTTTGGAGAGAGCCTATTCTACCTTGACTTCTTGAGGCAAAACTAAAATCTATCTACATAATCTTCCAGGGGTTCATCTTCTTTTTGTGACATCTTGAAGATGTCACCCCCTTCATGTCTCTACCACGACAATAGTCTTGATATTTCTACAAAAACTTTTCCTTCATGGTGGCCCAAGTAGTTACAAAGTTCTCTCCCAAACCCATAAACCATCTTAATACAACATCCTTGAGGGTGGCTAGGAAGATCTTGAGCCCATATGTATATGTAGTGTAATCATAACTTCTACAGAGTACATCAAACTCAAAGAGAACTGTATTAGGGTCTTCAGTGATTAGCCCATGAAAGTTTGGTAGAGTTGAAGGATGGATATTTTTCAAGGTGTCAGCTCTCTCCTAGTTTGTAATAGGAAAGGAAAAGGTGACTGGTTCAACTAGGTTTTCTACTTCTTCATCTACCAATATGTCTTTGTTCCAATCTGCAATATCTTCAAAATCCTCAGTGTTCTCTAGACCAAGGGATGATTCAAAGTCTTCTTCTTCTTCTGTTGAACTAGTTAGAATAAACCTTGCTCTATGGTCTCTTGGCTGCCACATACAATAATGTATGAGCTAATGGCTCTATTCTTACACCGTGTTAATGAATATTTTGGAGATAGATTGAATATATAAGTGATCCTAAATGCTGAAAAATAAAGTATTATGTCCTAATAAAGCAAGCACAAGCATAAATCAACAAGAACTCAGTAACTCTAAACCTTAGAACCATCCTCGATAATGGCACCAAAAATATCAAACTTTATTATTAACCAATACATTGATGCAGAAAGGGCATGCACTCTACTCAATGGACCAACAGATCCTATATCAAGCAACCTACTAGTTATATAATGTGCTACATTTACATTATCAAACTAGGGAATCGTATTCTTCTTGGATGATGCCTGTACTATGTGTACTGTTGAGGATTCCTGAGATTTATCCTAGAGGTTGTGTAAGGAAACTAAATAAAGCATATACAATACTCTCAGTAAATAGGAATAATGGAAAATAACTAAGCTTATCTAACACAACAGTAGTCAAAAGGTTCTTTGTAATTTCTATGTAAGAGAGTAACTAACAATTGGTTCAATCAGTGATCATCTTGACTCAATGGACTCAATAACTTGAATTACCAAAGTTAAACTATTTCACATTACTCTTAACAACATACATCAATCACAAATTTATATAAACATACAATTTATAAACTGAACATATGAATAAGATGGAGAAACATAGTACCTCAAGTGGATGGCATGAGTGACTATGATCCCACAAGATCTAGCTAAATCTCTACTGAATCTTTGTAGTCACTAACATAACTCAAAACACATATTCCTTTATTGAATGCAAAGGGAACAATGATACAACAAAATGTGATACTATATCTTTGTTCAATCTGTATGAAGCGAAATCTAATCTCATCTAATCTAGCTAACCGAGATCATCATTGTTTATATGAATAAAGTTATTGAACAGTAAATGACATTACTGTCCATTATCCCACATAGTAGGAAAAGGACTTTATTGTAGAGCAACTAGAAATAGGAAACTAACTAACATGAGGACAACAGAGATAATATAGTCCTACTATAACTCTATCTCTTTGTTATCCATGAAGAATAATCAATGACTTAGAAACAGAATAGAGAACACGTTCTAGTTTACCTCATCATTTAGGATTGCATCATTTGTTGAGGGATAACCACTATAGAGTCATGGATGACCCATCCCAGTCAATTCGGGACCTTCTTCCTTTGGTTGCAGGTACTTGTATCATCTCCTGTGGATATCAACATCTCCTTCAGCTGCGGGTTGTACAGTGTTCATGATATGAAGCCACACTTTTTCTGCATGATGAGTTAGTACACCACATATTATTTATGGATCACTATCACTAAAATCAACATAAAATACTAACATATTACATGAACAATCAATCATCCACACATCATTAATTAACAAGATATTATATACCATATTCATGCTTTAGTGTCTTAAGGATAAACATAGACATAATTAATACATATATAAGTCTAGAAATGTCTTTGGGAAATAGGTAATTAAAGAAATAAAAAAAAGACAAATCATGGTCACATCATCTCCTCCATCATCTCCTATTGCATTTATAGAGTTAACTATTGCTACATCCATGGTTTATAGTGATTTAGTGTAGTAGGGCAATCATCATCTTCCAAATATAGCTACATGGGATGAGTACTTGATAGACATTGCAGGTTTGTTTTGTGAGTCCTATCTTAGTAACTTGGAGGACACTATTGAGGATATTCATCTCCTCTTTGATGGAGTTGCATCATCTTCTTCAGACCCTCTTGATCTTTCATCCACATGATCATTTCTTAGAGTTTGACATTGGCTTGAAGATTCCTGAGTAACATTTTGTAGAGGCATTTTCAGAGGAGGCATCTTTGTCTTTGGATCTTGTTCTACTTTAGTTTCCACTAGGTTCTAGATTGTCACATTCTTCAGTTAGGCCTGGGATTCCTGATTTGATTGTGGCACCTTTCAACATTGACATGGCAACATTTGAGTAGAAATCAGAGACTTCACACATCTTGTGTTTTCTTCCCTCATATATCTTTTAGGAATGGGAAGATATTCTGGACACATTCTTGTTTTTCTTTCTTCCTAAGGGGATGAATATTGTTTTTCGATCTTGGACCGTCTTCAACATCCTATGTTAAGCATTCACCAACAATGCAAGAGATTCTACATTTGGGGGGCTGCATTGTCTCTCTTCTTCTCTCTTTGGGAGGTGTTTTGTCCTACGGGTTTTCTCTCTCTCATCTTTTGAGAGGATTCATCATTGTACATGGGTACCTAACATGGCCTTGTAACTGGGACCCATCTTTTCATCATTGCATCTTTTCACCCACCTAAGCTACTCTTAAGGAGGTGTTAGTGTAGGTTCTTTTATTTTCCTTATGCTAGGGAATATTTATTTTTCCTACACATATATTAAGCTTTCTTAGGTTATATAAGACATGGTTAATATGAGGACACATGGCATAATCCATCAGTTACATGTGCCACTTTCACCCATCTTTAGGTAGTTGAGCTTCACGCCCTCTTTTGGATTTATTTTCCACCTCTCATAACCATTTTTTATCTTTACCTGATTAGGTATAACCATGTAATTTGGTATTTACCAAGTAGGTATAACTCCTGCCTATTTTGGGTAGTTGGGAGTTATTAGCTCTCTTGGCTTTATTTGCCCTTATTCTACTCTATAAACAACACTCACTTCTCCCTTTTTCTATTGAAGAAGTTTAGTGCAAGGGAGTGTTGATCATATCATCTCTGGGTTTCTTTTCTTGCTTCCTTCAATCATTTTGATCTTGGGTGGCTTCACAACCAAATCTAATAGTTAATTTATTCTTTTCTCCATCATCCTCATCCAATTAATTAAATAAATTATATTTATTTAATTAATCACCTTTTTAATCCCTTATATCCAAATTAATTAAATAAATTAAAGATTTATTTAATTAATGTTTTCCACATCATCTCTCTCCAAAAATTAAATAATTTTATTATTTAATTCCCCATTTGTCTTTATCCTCAATGACTAGAAGCTTCTAGAAATCCTTATTACAAGGAAGCCTCTAGAAGACTCTTAATCCTTATCCTTGACTTAATTCCACTCATTCGACCCTCATGTGAAACTTATCACATGACTACAACTCTAAGCCTTGATCCATGTCTCACTTAATCCTAGCCATCCATCACTAATCTAATCCTATCCATCCATTCTTATCCCTCACCTCCTATAAATGAAGCTTCAACCAAACCATTTAGAGATCCACATCTTCATAGAACATCATGTTGTCAAAATCACTCTAGATCCTCATATCAATCATCTTCATACTAGTTGTATGCTGTAGAAATCATGAGTAATCAACATCTCATTCTGTCCATCAAAGATCATAGAGAACATAGCTAGTAGATTATGGTACATCTACTCCATTCTATCAAAGTGTGATGATTTGGTTTGAAGGTGAAGATATTGGATTAGTCACATTTATCTTCTTATTACTTTTGATCCATTTTTTTGCATACAAAAAGATCCAAGGAGTTACTAAGATAGCTTAAGAAAGAATCAAATGTTGGACTTAAGAAATGATAGGTCATTAAGGAATTCATACGCATTCCACAGAAGACAAATGAAGATGTTACCACCATCTTATGAGAGAGAATACAATAGAACAATGGGTATTGAATAGAATATGATGTCTATGCAATCAAGAATGTAAAGTGATGACTACAATGTCTATAGAAACTTTTTGAGGAAGATATAATGTGAATGATGTGTGACCTTAATGATAGCACAATGAAGGATATGCTTTATTCATGTGAATGCTAATTAATAAACACCACCTTGTAGCTTGTAATCACACACATTTGCATGACTCTTCAATCCAGATGAGCTATATTCCTTGAATTATAAATACATCCATTTTGAGTGCTAATTTTTTACATGTCCCACTAAGAAGTCCACAGATGAATAATGCTAAATTATTTTAGACATATGATATCTAATTTGGGACATAGCAATATAAAAATATATAATATCTATTAATTGCTTGCGATTGAAATAATACACAAGATGTTGCTTGACGAAATCTGCCATGTTAATAAACTATAGACCTTTTCATAGCTAATGCCAAAGGACATAATGTCTAGTGTAACTCAACAAAACTCTTATTATTTTATTTTCTATTTATCATTTGGTTCCACACAAAAATAAAATGTCCTTTAAATAATAAATTATCATGGTATAGATATTAACATTCTTTTCCACATGGTCTAGGTTTGGGAAGATATATAATTTATCTTAGTGTGTCCATTATAATCTAGGTTAATTTGTTTTATTGAGAGTATTAAATACCAAACTAAATAACATAGGACACGGTCCTTTAAATGACTTAGTCAAATGGCCTATGGATGTAGGTGGGCATGACTCCAATAGAAAAAAAACATATTTTTTTTGAACTTCAAAAGTACACGGGGGTGACGGATCATAGGGAGAGACATATATAGGAAAAAATGTTATTTGTATAGTTTAATAAATACATATAAGGTATTTATTTACTCATTTTATTTTGTTTTGGATTTTAAGTTGAAAAGATATTTGTATAAAATTTTAAAATCTATCATAATTTGTTAAAAATGCTAACAACTTATTTAATAATTACAAGTTATAGGAAGGAATATAAATAATTAGAAAATTGGTCATAATATTTAATATAATTGAGGGTAAGATGGCAACAAGACAATCTCATAACCACAAGTCATAAAATGGAAGGTTCTTATGGGCACAATATTGTTTAGAGCTTACATAGAAAAATTGACTAGAAACATGTTACAATTTAATCCATGTCTAGGAAAGATGGAGAATACTAATTTATTTGATGTTGATATTGACACAATGTATCTTGTCATATTTCAATCTAGTTGTATCTTGTTGCTATGCTTTTATTTATCAGTTGTTTTTGTGTTTTTATTTGTATGTTGGATCCCTCCACCTAATTGGTATTTGTTGTCATATTAAATTAGAAAATATTGAAAGATGGTTCATAAATGACAGTAAAATTTTTGAGATAGGAAGGCTTGATAAATCTTGTATGTTTTATTCCTCTTTCAATTTTTTGAACTAGTGCTTTCATTGAATATGTTTCTAAACCCAAAGATAATAGTGTGGATTGGATATGACTCTTTATGCTATGTCTTGTGATAAAAACCCATGAATTAGTATGGCTTATTGTTGGGAATTAAGGTGTCTCACCCTTTGTAATTCCTTGCATTTATTTATTGTATGTATTTATTTATTGCCTATTATGTAATTAGCATGCAAATCCTATTTTGTCATCTTGTGGGAGTTGGCATGGTGATGTGTCATCCTACGTGGAAGGTGACCACATGTAATTTTGTCCTCACATGAGGAGATAGGTGTCCCACTTAGTGGTAGAACAATTTTGCCATGTGTCGGCATCTTGAATAGTATGTAAGGGAATTTTGACCGAAATAGTTATGACAGATTCCTATGATAGAATCTATGACGCGTAAGAGTCGTAAATGGAATGTTCTATGATAGGTGAAGACATGTGTCACAAGCCATCTTGGAAGAAGGCATCTTTGGGTGCCCCAAGGTAGGTTATGACATGTTGTAAGAGAATACACTATTTTTAGCCTATGTATGACATATTCTCTTATAGCTATAAGATATGACAGCTATGATAGTTTCTATGATAGTCGTAAGAGCATCTGTCATTGCCCAACTTGGGAATAGGCGACCATTTTGGGATGGGGTGATATGACAAGTGTCAAGACCATGCTGTAGTGTTGGACAAGTGTCCTTAGGTGTGGGTTTTGGGCCATGAGGCCATGTTGAACGCCCATCTCAAGGAAAGCTCATCTTCACCTTGTAAACTTCTATTTAAGCAGGTGCCTTGAGAGGAGATGTATTATGTGATTGACAGGTACTATTACGCTGTTGGTTTATCTCTAGATACAAGTGTCAAAGACTCCTAAGAGCTTGCATTGCAAGTGTGTTGTAAACCATTTCAGTTTTGATAATACATTGTGTAGGTTTTGGAGTGTGGGGTTTTTCTCCCGAAAGGGTTTTCCCCATGTTATATATGGTCTCTCTCTCTTCTATCTTACATTCCTGTGTTATGTATTTCTGCAATATCTCCAATGTTGTGTTTAACATTCTGTAGTTCTATAAAGATTAAAATGAAATTGCATACTTCTCTATTCTTTAGATTAGCGTAGGAAGCAATTTCCACACACGTAGCTTCCTTTCAGTTGGTATCAGTGCCTGGCCAATTTTGGTTCTAGCTACTGGGTAGGGGTTTTTTGAGCTAATCTTAGGTTGAGTGGGAGTCTATGCAAAGTATTCTGTATCTTGTTGTAGGAAGGAGATGGTAGGCACATCCGGAAGAGTAGAGGTGGAGAAGTTTAATGGCACAAATTTTGAGTTGTGGAAACTCAAGATAGAAGATTTACTTGTTGATCTTGACCTATGGGAAACTGTTGATGGTACAAAACCTACAGCAATGTCACAAGCTGATTGGGACCTCAAAGATCGAAAGTCTAAGGGTCTCATAAGACTTTGTTTAGCTGACTCTATCCTATTGAATGTCCATGAGGAGAAGACCGCGAAAGAACTTTGGAAGAAGCTGGGAGATGTTTATTAGGCCAAGTCCTTGGTGAACAAGCTTTTTCTAAAAAAAAGTTATTTGCTCTGAAGATGGAAGATAGAGGATTTGTTGCAGACCATATGAATTCTTTTAACATGATTGTTGCACAATTGACATTCGTTGGTGTGAAAATGGAGGAGGATCGATGTATGACCCTGCTTTATTCTTTGTTGGATTCATGGGATCATCTTGTCATGGCCATCGGAAGCACTACAACCACCTTCAAGATGGATGAGGTAGTGTCTTCACTGTTATCTAAAGAAATGTAGAGAAAGACAACCGAGTTAGCTAAAGAGGCTCTTGCAGTTCATGGAAGACCCAAGGAGAAAGGGAAGAAGAAGGAAAAGAAAGGTCAAAAGGGTAGATCCAAATCCTGTGAGAGATCCAAATCTCTTGGAAAGTCCAAGGCTCTCTATTGGAACTATGAAAAAATTGGGCATTTCTGAAAGGAATGCAAAGAAGAAAAGAAAGAGGATGTGGTTCAGTTTCCTTCTACCTCTGAGAAGATTGAATCGATAGACCCTATGAGACCTGATGATGAGGAGAGCTCTAGTAGCTCTGAAAGCTCAGAAGAAGAAGCAGAACCTCAAACTCATCCATTGAGGAGGTCTACATGAACAAGAAAGCAACCTGATAGGTTTGGTTATTCATTGCTTGATTCTAGTTGTGCTTTTGCCTTGCTTACTAACACTGATGAGCCTAGAACTGTGACAGAGGCTATAGGCATGAAAGATGCAGGTTCTTGGAAGGAGGCAATGGAAGATGAGATGGCTTCTTTGGAGAAGAATAAAACACAGGACTTGGTTTGTTTGCCTGAAGGACAGAAACCTATTGGATGCAAATGGGTGTTTAAGAAGAAATTTGGTATAGATGGTAATGTTGAAAAGTACAAGGCTAGATTAGTTGCGAAGGGGTACTCACAAATGGAGGGAATTGATTATGGTGAAACTTTCTCTCCTATTGTAAAGCTGACATCCATTCAGTTCTTGTTATCTCTTGCAGCTGCTTATGACTTAGAGGTGGAGCAGATGGATGTGAAGACAACTTTCTTTCATGGTGATTTGGAGGAAGAGATTTACATGTCATAGCCAGAGCATTACATAGAGAAAGGTAAAGAAAATTTGGTTTGCAAGTTGAAAAAGTCTTTGTATGGTTTGAAGTAGTCTCCTACAATGTGGTATATGAAATTTTATGCCTTTGTGTTGTCAATTAGATTTCTGAGATCAAAATCAGATCATTGTGTGTATTACAAATTTGACAATGATCACATTCTCATTATTGTACTGTATGTTGATGAGATGCTATTAATTGGGAATGGTAAGAGTATGATTTCTGATTTGAAGTCTCAGTTGTCAGCACAGTTTGAGATGAAAAATCTAGGGGTAGCCAGGTACATTCTAGGAATGGAAATTAGAAGAGACAAAGCTAATAGAAAAATTTGGTTAATTCAAAGTAAGTATGTGAAGACCATATTGGATAGGGTCAGCATGGCAGATTGTAGACCATTGTGTGTTCCTATTTCTTTGGGGACAAAGTTGTCTATTAATGATTGTCCAAAATCTCCTAGTGAGGTGGAGGACATGAGCAAAGTACCTTATGCTAGTGCTATTGGCAGTTTGATGTATGCTATGGTCTACACAAGACCAGACATTGCCCAAGTAGTGGGAGTCCTTAGTCAATTTATGGCTAATCTTGGATGGGTACATTAGGATGTAGTAAAGCGAGTGTTTAGATATTTGAGGGGTACTTTTGAGTATTCCATATGTTATCATGGTATTCCTATAGAACCTCCACATTCAGTTTGTATTCGTGGATTCTGATTGGGCGGGTGACATTGACAGCAGCAGATCCACCAGTGCTTATGTGTTTATTATGTTCAGTGGTGCAATTAGTTAGATGAGTAAGCAGCAACCTATGGTCGCTTTGTCCATGATAGAAGATGAGTATATGGTAGGAACTCATGCTTGTACGGAACCCATTTGGCTTAAGAGATTGTGTTCAGATATTAGTGTTGATGCTGGATAGATTACTATCTGTTGCAACAGTTAGAGTACGATTTGCCTAGTGAAGAATCTAACTTTCCATGCCAGAACAAATCATATTGATGTATAGTTTCATTTTGTGCAAGACATGGTAGATGATGGGAAGGTGAATTTGGAGAAGGTAGACACTTTGAAGAATGTTGCAGATGCATTGACGAAACTAGTGGGCACAGAGAAGTTCAGATGGTGTTAAGAGTTTATGGGCCTCTCGGCCTATAGCAGTTAAATCCTGTTATTTCTATTGGCTCTTACAAGGTGTTCAACAAGTGGGAGAATGCTAGGAATTAAGGTTTCTCAACCTTTGTAATTCCTTGCATTTATTTATTGTATGTATTTATTTATTGCCTATTATGTAATTAGGATGCAAATCCTATTTTGTCATCTTGTGGGAGTTGGCACGGTGATGTGTCATCCTACGTGGAAGGTGACCACATGTAATTTTGTCCTCACATGAGGAGATAGGCATCCCACTTAGTGGTAGAATAATTTTTCCATGTGTCAGCATCTTGAATAGTGTGTAAGGGAATTTTGACCGAAACGGTCATGATAGATTCCTATGACAGAATCTATGACGCGTAAGAGTCGTAAATGGAATGTTCTATGACAGGTGAAGACGTGTCACAAGGGATCTTGGAAGAAGGTATCTTTGTGTGTCCCAAGGAGGGCTATGACATGTTGTAAGAGAATATGCTATTTTTAGCCTGTGTATGACAAATTCTCTTATAGCTATAAGATATGATAGCTATGACAGTTTCTATGACAATTGTAAGAGTCGTAAGAGCATCTGTCATTGTCCAACTTGGGAATAGGTGACCATATTGGGGTGGGGTGAATGACAAGTGTCAAGACCATGCTGCAGTGTTGGACAAGTGTCCTTAGGCATGGGTTTTGGGCCATGAGGCCATGTTGGATGCCCATCTCAAGGAAAGCTCATCTTTGCCTTGTAAACTTCTATTTAAGCAAGTGCTTTGAGAGATGTATTATGTGATTGATAGGTACTATTATGCTGCCGGTTTATCTCTAGATACAAGTGTCGAAGACTCCTGAGAGCTTGCATTGAAAGTTTATTGTAAACCATTTCAATTTTGATAATACATTGTGCATGTTTTGGAGTGGGTTTTTTCTCCTGAAAGGGTTTTCCCCACATTATATCTTCTCTCTCTCTCTCTCTCTCTCTCTCTCTCTCTCTCTCTTACATTCTTGTGTTGTGTATTGCTGCAATATCTCTATTGTTGTGTTTAACATTCTATAACTGTAAAGATTGAAACAAATTTGCATACTTCTCTCCTCTTTAGATTAGCGTAGGAAGCGATTTCCGCACACCTAGCTTCCTTTCACTTATTTCTCTACTATACCTTTTTAATAACTTTGTAGGGCATACACACAAGGTTTAGTAGGAGAACAATAATTAATTTACCTAACACAATTAATCTTTCTTTTACAATGTTGAAGATATATCTAATAAGAAGGATTGTAAATTAAACTTCAATTTAGTAGGAGGTTGGTTTAGTGATCTAAGTATGTGTTTATCCTTGCAATCTTATTTCTATTGTTAGGACATAGATAAATAAGAACCAATTTAACAATTAACAACTAAATAGCCCAATTTTTGGCTCTGATACCAAATGTAATGCTACTTTTCCCCAAAGTTATTTAATTAATTACAGCAATTTTAAATATAATAAATACTAGAATTTAATGATTTAATGTATGAAAAGTTATTAATTCCAATGTCAATTGCAACATATGATAATATAATAGGAATTCTAAAGTAAATAATTAACATATCAAATGCTATGGATGTTTTCCAAAATGTCGACATGGTTAAATGTCTAGCTGCCCTGTTTGTGCATAGATATCTGATACCTGAGGCCAAATTGTTTGAGGCTTTCACAATTTACAATCTGCATGATGGGTCGGCTCTAATTGGTGGTCTATTCCTTTGGGATGATCTTATTAAGAAACCAATCTTCAACTGTGTGTTTCAATCAATGATCACTAGCTTGCAAACTAATAATAGAGAGCTATTCAAGAATTCTCTTCAGTCCCATAAAACTTCTTTTGGTCGTTCAAGGCGTGAGAAAATTGAAGAGGTCTTTAATGCATGGAATTTTCTAATTCACTTTCAACCTTCGGTGGATCCTACCACGGATGAGGAAAATCCTGTTGCTCTTCATGGATTCTGGGTCACAGATCTCAATATGGGAAATGCTTAGTGTTTTCTGCTAAGGGTCTTTTTTGGTTTTCTGCTCCTCATATTGAATATCTAGCCATTTGGGTTTCTCTTTTGTCATCTGCTTATGGATCTTTTTGATCATATCTTGAACTAAAAGGCTTTTCATTGTAATATGTAAATACTCTTACTATCTTAATATAATATTATGATGCTATGCATCCTTAATGATAAAAAAAAAAATTAACATAGTCAATTGAATAACACAATCTATAATTAGATTAACATCAAAACCCACATATAATATGATTCTAATATCTTTTATTATCATTATATTTAGTGTTTAATTAATTTCCATCATAGAAATGAATAAATACATATCTTTTGGGTTTGGAAGTTCTCCCAAACATCACTCTGGAGGATGGATTAGAGATTGAACCCTTTTCAAATAGTGAGCACTCTAGGAGTGTAGTGCCCCTCAACTGGTCGTCTAACGGACTGATGTTTGCTTAGTAGTACTGGACATTATGACAGTATTTTAGATCGTTTGATGATGGATTTCTAGTTATTTTGCTATTTTAGTATGAACCTAATTGTTATGATAATAGATGTTGATGTTGGATTATGTTATTTTATGCTTTACAATTTGATAAATGAACTGGATGTTATAGATGCTTTGATGTTATTCACTATATGGGATTGGAAGATAGTTGATCATTTTATGTTGTTGACTAGTAATCAGATACTTTGTTCAATATAGTTGATTGTTATTCATAAACATGAATGGAACAGTGTCGTATTACTCGCTCTCGAGTACCCTACCCCACTGCGATTTCCATTCACTATAGGACTGCATGTGATGTATATATATATCTTGTTATGGTTAACCGTGTGTTTCTGCAGGATGCAGGTACTAGGCACCGACTCCACCTAATTATCAAGTCTGAGCGTGCCTTCGTGAATGGATTAGTTGGTTGGAGTTAACGTGAGGTCCCTAGTCAGTGTTCCTTGGTCGTCAGTTTACCCTTGTGGTTATTGGTTGTTGTTCGATCATGTCTTGCGGTCAGGTAAAATTGTACCTTGGAGTCTAATTAGTTCCGAAGGTGTTTAAGTGGGTGTGGTAGTGTTGTGCTTTAATTAGAATCCTTATACAAAAGAATATAGATGTCGATAAATGAGCATAATGTCGTTAGTTGTCGGTTATCGTTATAAATAAATTATTATTTATTAAAAGAGTAGTTGTTAAATAAAGTTGTAAGAAATTTTGTATTGTTCAATATAATATTATTTATAATAAATATTTAAATAGGTAAAATAGTTGTAATCATGTTGAAAATTGTGATTTACAACTTGAGTAATAAAATAAATTAAGATATAGTTACAAAACTATAGATTGACGAAATAGTACAATTTTATTAATAACAATATATTTGGTCAGCTTTAAAGAAATAAAATGTTGTCGAGAATTATGTGTTTACATTTAAAAAAAAATAATAAAATAAAATAAAATAAATAAATAACATTTTGGGATCATTAAATTAAATAAAAATATTTTTAGATGGGAGAGATGCACGGGATCACGTGCCGAGTCCCTTGGAAGAAGGAAGGGGCTATGTTATAAAAGAAAGGCTTGTAGAGGCAAAGAGGACAACATTATAGGGAAAGAAAGAAGAAGAAGGCTGGAATAAGCAGCTTGGAACGGTAGCAATTGAAGCAGACTCGACGACTTGATATCGTAGCCAGGTTCCGTCGAATGCCTTATCTCTGAACTTTATTCTGAATCTGCAGATGCTGTTGTAGTTTATTTGATTCCAAATAGTTTGATCTGAGATCAGTTTGTATTCTGTGTTGTGCCATCAAAGTTCATGTCTGTAGACTGTCCTCTCTGTGTTTAAACAGCATCTTCTCTTAGGGTCTTAAATTCTTCTTTCTGCTCAAGGATTTCGTTAGTCAATTGTCTTTCTTCCATTGTTTTGCCGAATCATTCTGTATGCACTCTCAGACCGACATAATATTGGTAGGGTTTGTAGATGTAAAACGACACCGCATTGTGTGGTATGCCCTCGGTGTATTGCAGAACCTTGCATCTGAAAAAAGAGACCGTACCAGGCTATGAATAGGGTGTTCGTATATCATTCTTAGAAAGCCCCATCATAGGTAAATGCATTAAATTTGCAAGTTGAGAAGTGTTCTCTGATTTGGTTTTTACCCCAGTAGGCAGATGGCATTGGCGCCTTGAGAAGGCCATTCTAGATTTCTTTAGAAACCAGTTTTTTGTCACAAACTATTTGCAATATCTTCCATTTCTTTTTCTGCCATCGCTACCTTCAACAAACTTTAACCGGCATTGAAATCGTATTACTAGTCAGTGTCGTTGTGAGAGTTTGAAGTAAAACCAAAGGTCACATAGAGGTTTTCTTGCATACTACTGTCCTTACAGGCTCGTATACCTTTTTAAATGTTGAGACCTACATGAAAAGCTAATAATCATTTGGTTTCTCTTATTTAGGGTTAGCAAACACTTTCTAGAACATGACATTTGATAATTCGGCAGTTACTTTTAATTGAGGGATAAACCTTCGATCTGAGTGCTGCAAAATTCTCCCTTCTTCGATTATTGGAGTTTCTTTTGGTTCCGTTTGGGCTGGGCATATATCTTACAAAGGATAGTAATGAGATTCGCACCCTGTAATGCAAGTGTAATGCAGAAATATTTAGGTGAATCCGTCATTTGCCAGACGTGAGGCTAGTGAGGCATGGGGTCAAAACTTGGTTAACGAGTTGCCTGAGACTATTTATTTTGTTTTTGTTGTGTTTGGTATTATTTTGTAGTGGATCGGTAATTATTAGGTTACGCTGTAAGTTTATGCTAGGGCGTGATAGGGAGGTGGCGATTTAGGTAGTTCGCTACCTTATTATCATTCGTCCTGAATGAAAGTTCTGATGCCTTTTCATTCGCCATTCATCCAGACGATGCTGCCCTTTGATTCATCCACTCTATTACTTGAATTGTCGTGATCTCACTGACCTTCAAACAACTATGCAGTGTCTGAATGAATTCAATTACTGTGCACGCATTAATAAATTAGGTTTCCTGCATTGCTAAACATGAAAATCTAAAGTTAGTCGATATATCTGACCAGTCCACTCCATAGTTAGGGTGATCGAAATCATGCTGGCCTACAAACAATTGATTACCATCAGATAGAGTGATTAAAATAAAAAAATAGTTGATTTAATCTGTAGAGTGCCCTTGTTCTGGCTGGCGCACTGCTGGAAAAAGGTTGGGGTGTCCTCAAGATAGCCAACGAGGGCAAGATGGTCAACAATGCACAAACAATAACCAACTATTGGTGTAATGTAGAACGGTTCCAAATATAATTTGAGCAGCTATCTGCTTCTGATAGCGTACTGTCTCATTTTCGGTCAATCCTCAACACCTGAATATATCAGAAATTTGATAACAGACTCGGCAGCGACAGTGTGATGGAAAAATCATCGACATAGTTCTTCTTGCAGGCAGAAAGCTTTTCCAGTAAACTAACAAATGCAGTTCACTTACTGAATTGAAATAAGATTGCTATGTGGGCAAAATCCTTATCTTCTTTTATCACATCACAAATATTCTCTAGTTCACTAGTTATTCTTTGATCGGGTTATTAGAAGATTACATCTCTATTAGTCCTCTGTAAGAACGTAGATGACAACCATAGTGTGCATTATGGAGAGTCCTTGAGTCCCTTGCAACAATTTCATTCGTATGTACCCTGCAATCATTCTTTTCCTAAGGATCGCTGTTTTACTTGGGCACACTTCTGAGAGGTTCCTTCCTGCGGATCACACTTTCACATTAGTTTAATGGACTGCAATACAGTCCACACAGCCGACATAGTCTTAACTGATATATCACTAATAGAGATGGTGCTTCCTCTAAAGACCGATGCAGCAAGGGACAGCTAAACACATACAGCAATTAGCGATTTACTGAGATGTTTGTAATTTATCCATTTCTGTTAGGAATTAAACTTGAGGGGAAGTAATTTCTAAACTTGTAATTACACTTTCCATGTTTGGAGATCTACACAACAGTTAGAAGTATGAACAAGATGCGGGGATCTCAAAGAACGTCCTTGGATACTGTAAAACTTAACCATCAAACCTATTGCCTTCGTTATTTTTTTTTGATCAATGGATACTGTCAGATTTGCAAGTTGAGGAAGTTGTTAGACTAATCAACTGTCATCCATTTCAATGATAAAACAGTCAATAGTCATTTTACTCCTCATTGACAACCTATACAAGCTGTTCACGTTCCATTCAAATAGGATCCATTTACGATTCTTTTACAAGATAGTAGGATTGTAATAAATAGTAACAGTAGAGAATGTAATCTAATGTTGATTTTATTATAGAAGTTGTTTACTTTGAACAGAGAAGAAATTGTAGTGTTAACTCTAGACCTGTATTAAACTGTATGAGTTAAGTATTTCTGTTGTTGTAAAGAGTCGAATTGAGAGTGGTTAAACTCGAATTCCAGAGGCTAAGTTGTCATAGTTTGCAACTTGTGTATTGTTGTTTTTGTGTTTACGATGTAATAACGAGTATGTGGATCAAACATAGTATGAAGTATATTGAGATAATGTCAAGTTGTTTATGTGTATTGAAAGTAATATTTTCCTGTGAGGATGTTAAACCACTTGTGATCATATTGTACCATTTTGTCATATGGAGAGACCTGAAATCTGTAAAAGAATAAAGTATTGCAATGTTAAAAGCATTGGATAAAATTGGTGTTATGATTTTATTGTGATGCAAGAGGGTTTATGCCTTGCAGTGTACATATACGTGTATTGTTATTAAGTCTTGTATGATGTTAAGGTTACTAGGTGTTAGGAAGGAGAGTGGCTTTCAACATGGGGCTGGCACCCAAAGTGGCAGTCAGGATAACCCGTTGGAAGTAGATTAATCAAGTGATAACCTAAAATAAACTAGGGGGTTAAGGGTAGATTTCACATTAATAAGATTATTGGATTCCTCTCCCATGACCTGTAGTGCTTGTTTAGACTAAGGATGGGTAGAGAAGGCCTGGTCGACACGATTGACTTCCTTGTCCTCACGAAAGGAAGGTCGATTCCGCATGTGTCACCCTATGGGGCCGGCGCCTAGTGAGAGGCTGTCAGGATAACCCATGCTAGGACCGTGCGATGACACTCTCCCTACTACAACCTATCATCCCTTGTTTGGTCTCTCCTCATTTGTTTTGTGTCGCCTCTGGAAGTTAAGATGTGTTGTATTGTTATTGTCCTGTGTTGTATTGGTGTTGGTCGTCCTTGTTCTTGTTTGTCTTTCATCTACCTGACTGTCTTTGTTTGGGACTTCATGTTAACTCCTAGCTCAGGGGGTGGACCTTAGGGTTCCACATGGTCGGGTGGAAGAGCTATTTTATCCATTGGTTATTCTTGTCGTAGTTCATATGCAGAAAAGATTTATTCTAGTTTTCAGACAATTGTACTTGTCCCAGTTGATGGAGATGTATGTGTATAACCTTGTACCAGATTTGTGCAACAGAACATTCATTATGTATGTAATTCTGATGTAGTCTGAAAATGGCAATGTAATGATGTCATGATGTACTTATATGAAAGCATTTCAGTTATGTATTTAATCATGCAGATTTCATTATTTGATAATATGCAATGAATATGAATAAGTTATTTAATTGAGCATGGATTTGGATCAGTTACTGATATATGATAAATTATGTTAGTTGATTTGTTAAGTGATGTAGCCTTGAATCCTTAGAGAATATGTCGTAATTAGTTATGTTAACGTTACTTAATCATTTAAAAAAAAAAAAATTCCTGTTTCTTATAGCATAAGTGTGTATTTCTTTAAGGTGTTCAAGGTGGGCGTTACAAGGAGGAACCTAGTTCTTATTCAGAACCAACCATGTGCTTCCCAGCATTCAACTCTTTTTTAGAAAACACACATATTTCCCAAGCACCCTGCTCCTTTTTAGAATGCACACACACACAAGTGCTTAAGAGATATGTTCAACAAAACATGTTCAACACAAGTGCACACACAAGCCCTAGCCAGGACAATCTCAAGTGTACACTATACCCTAAGTTGGACAAACATTGTGTGCCCTTTCTCGAATGCTCATTGCCAGCCAATCAATAATCCTTCTCCTTTGTAATTTCCTTGCAATGCTCTTATTTCCTCCTTTATCCACCTTCTTCTTCCTTTGAGTCCTCTCCCTCTTCCAATTCTCACACAAATGCTATATTTAGCCTTTTTAAGGGGTGGTTTCTAAACCATCACATAGTTTCACAAAGGTTGTCATTAATAATGACTTAATAAACATAATAAATCCTCCCTTTTAAAAGGGTTTTCATAATTATTCTTTATTTATCTCTATTTTAACCAAAAGATCATAATATATCCTTTATAATCCATCTCCCTTTGGGAAAATAAACTTTATCCTCTTATAACTTTAGAGGGTTATTCATAAATAGCTCTCTTTTCCATTTTGGGGAAAAAGTCACATAACAGTCACTTTTTAAATTCATAAAATAAATAAAATAAAATAAGTCCCCTCAACATTAATAAGAAAAGGATTTACATAGGCTAGAGTTACATTGTACTATTTGGGGAGAATATGTAAAATAAATGTCACCCCTTCTGCCAACTCATTCACCCTTTCAACTTGCTCAAGAGATAATGGAGGCACCATATGACCAATGTACAAGGCGAATGTCTCCATGTTGTCATGAATGACACTTTCCCTAAATAGAGTAATGGCCTACTTAGTGTCATCACTTTTCAAGGCTGAGACATTGTCAAAGACATCACCCCAACTGCCATATTTTGGCTTTTTGTTGAAGGAAGAGATCCCCTTGATGGCCACCTATTGTAGATGTGGAACTACTAATTTATTAGTTGCAAGTTTAGACAAACCTTTGTGCCCCTAGATGAGTGTGAAATGTGCTAGAAACTTGCCAAGGAGGACATTGTCATGTATGTGCTTATCTATAAGTGTGCACACATTCAGGACCTATCGCATGCCTTTCTCAATGTTCTCATCTTGTACTAGGAAGACTCATTTGAGCTTAATGATGATGTCACTTGTATCACATGTGCATTTGTACCCAACAACCTTAATACATGTTAAACCTGTACCAACTTTGCGAAGAGATAATGTTCATGACAAATTTATAAAATATAAAGCACTTACCATTCAGATAACTAAAATACACTTATGTAGTATTCGTTTTCTTTTTTTATTTGATTTGATATTTTTATGATTTATGTTTGAGTGTTGTATTTATATTGATTATTTACTTTATGTGGCTAATTCCTATGTCCATTCATTTAAAAAAGTTGTCGTTAAAAATTTTAAATTTAATTCTTATGTGTATTCATTTAATAGGGTTCTTCACATAAATAAAAATATGCATGCTTTATAAAGGAAATATTTTAGTGTTATTTTATTTTAGGAAATTAGATTATTTTTGGCATTTCATATTTATTTACTCAAGAGTTAAAAATTTAGAGTAGCATGGAAAATATTTAGGAGTGAGTGTGTCAGTTATATATTTTAAATTTAAAACACTTAGTTTATAATTTAAAAAATTTAGTGTGTAAATAAAATAACATATTAATTTCCTTTAATATATTTTTATCATTTTATTTGATATTCACTTGTAGGGTTTCATTTTTTATTTCATATTTACGGAGTGTTTTATTTACTAACCTTTGGTTAAATAAATAATATAGATTAACTCTACAATAAATAGAACAACATATTAACTCTACAATGCATTAGAAAAAATATTTTTTTATTAATGTAATATTGTTGTTTAGTAATTCAATTAATTATGCCCTTTTGTAGTATAGTAAAATAAATAAAATAAAACAATAAAACAAAATATTTACCTAGGGTTTTATCATTTCAAAATTTTAACCAACTAAATTTAGAGGAAAAATTTCTATAGAACCAAGACTTTGTGGATTGGAAAGAAAGAAAACCCCAACCCTCACTTCTTAAATTCTTAAAATAAATAAAATAAAATAAATCTTTAGTAAATAAAACAACATATTAATTTCCTTTAATATGTTTTTATTGTTTTATTTCATATTTAGTTCTAGGTTGAATCATTTAATTTCATATCAATAAATTAAATTTCATTATGAAAAAATAAAATTAAATAAAATCAATGACTCTATAGTAAAATTTATATAATATAATACACTTACAGTTTTGCTTCTATAGTATTCTTTTATCTCTTTTTTATTTGATTTGATATTTTTGTGATTTATGTTTGAGTATTACTTGCATTTATATATATAGATTATTTACCTTATGTTGGCTTTATTCTTATGTGCATTCATTTAATAAAAGTATGTCCCTTATATATTTTAAATTTAAAACAATTACTTTATAATTTTTACGTGCATTGATTTAATAAAAGTATGTCAAGTTATATATTTGAAATTTAAAACATTTACTTTATAATTTAAAAAATATATATGTCTACTCTATTAAATTTAACACACTTATTTTATAATTAAAAATAATAATATGTGGGCTCTATTTAGGTTTTATGTACACCCTCACAATTATCCCCTTAATGCCATTGTACAATACCTCTCTTCATAATAATTACTATATTAAATAGTTTGATAATTTCAATATTTACTAAAATATAAATTATAGCCACTTGGAAGCTTGTCTTTTCACTTTTTATCTATAAATTAGATATATTTAATTCACTTGCATAAGATGATCCTTTATTCTTAACTTGGATAAGGGAGGCACCATATGACCAATGTAGAAGGCGAATGTCTCCATGTTGTCACAAATGACACCTTCCAGTGTCATCACTTTTCAAGGCCGAGACAATGTCAAAGACACCACCCCATATGCCAAATTTTGGCTTTTTGTTGAAGGAAGAGATCCCCTTGATGGCCACCTATTACAGATGTGGAACAACTAGTTTATTCGATGTAAGTTTGGACAAACCTTTGTGCCCTTGGATGAGTGTGAAATATGTCAGAAACTTGCCAAGGAGGATGTTGTCATGTATGTGCTCTTCTGTAAGTGTGCACGTTTAGGACCTATCGCATGGATTTCTCAATGTTCTCATCTTGTACTAGGAAGACTCATTTGAGCTTAATGTTCATGTTGAAGGCAAATAAGAGAATAATAGTGATCTACTGATCACAAAACAAACAATTACAAAAGCTCCAAATTTCCTTAGTAGAAGAAGAGGTGGGGCATCTAGATATATAGTTTCCAACATATAGGTGACATTATGGCACACAACCATGTTCACCAAAAAACTCAACTACAATACTAAATGCAAAACATGAGAGTCAAGAAAAAACAACTACAAAATTAATAAGCCCAATGGACAATACAACAAATGTCAAAGATGGTGACTGCACATGTTGATAATTGTTGTCATTCTCCCCTATAATGACCATTGGGAAGAACTTGAATTAGATCTCTAAGTGTCTCAAACCTTTCATGAGCTAGAGGCTTCATGAAAATATCTGCTATCTGATCCTTTGTACTGCAGTACATTATCTTGATCAATCTTTGTTAAACCAACTCTTTGATGAAGTGATGTTGAATCTAAATATGTTTGGTCCTACTATGAAACATTAGATTCTTAGTCATTTACATATCACTCTTGTTGTCACAGTACAACAAAGTAGGTCCATTTTGTATCTGGTGTAAATCCTCCAATAGTTCTCAACCGCACTGTTTGGCATGCTACAAATGATGTAACTTTATACTCTGATATAGAAAGTGATATAGTCAGCTATTTCTTGGACTTCCAAGAGAATACTACAGAACCAAGACTAAAAGTATAACCAGAAGTAGACTTCTAATCATCTATGGAACCTGCCCAATCTAAATTTGTATAGCCAATCAACTTATTATCCTCTGAATACTAAAATCTAAGATCATAACTCAATGTCACTTTGACATATCTAAGAATCCTCTTAGCTGCACTCTAATGTGTTTTCTTAGGTTATGACATGAACCTAGATACCAAGCTCATTGCATATGTGATACCTAGTCAAGTAGTTGTTAAGTTGATCAAACTACCAATCAACTATCTATATATAGTGGGGTCCATTGGATCTAACATATCCAAGTTAGACAATTTAAGTCCAACTTTAATGGGTGTTACATCTGGTTTGCAACTATTCATCTAAAATTTTTGTGTGATATCTAAAGCATATTTTTTCTGAGACATGAATATTTCATCTTTGTTTTGCCATACTTCTATACCAAGAAAATAATGCATCTATCCCAAATCTATCATCTTAAATTCAACAACCATAGCTTCTCTAAACTCTACAAATAAATCTAAATTATTCCTAGTGTAGATAAGATCATCAACATAGAGAACTAAAAAAAATCCTTAGCTGAGATCCTAATAGAAAGATTTGGATCTGATTGACTTCTTAAGAAACCTTTCTGTTGTAGATGTGAGTCTATCCTTGAATACCATGCTCTTGGTGTGTGCTTAAGACCATACAAGCCCTTCTTTAATATGTAAACATAATGTTCTTTAGAAGGTATTTTGAAACCTCTAGGTTGAGAAATATACACTTCTTCATCAATATATCCATTCAAAAAAGCATTATTTATGTCCATTTGATAAACTATCCAACACTGCTAAGCTGCCAAAGCCAAAACCAATCTGATAGTATCCATTCATGCTATAGGTGTAAATGTTTAAATGTAATCAATACCTTCTTGTTGAGTGTATCCTTTGGCTACCAATCTAACCTTATGCTTATCAATGTTTCCATCAGATTTACACTTAGTTTTATACACCCATATTGTACCAACAATTTCCTTACCAAGAGGTAGTTGAACCAAATCCCATGTGTCATTCCTTTCAATTGTTTCTATCTCACTAGTCATTGCTTCAACCCACTCTTCTTTTTCTTGAGTTTGTTCAAATGTTTGTGGATCATTACTTTCCATTATTTGAGTCAGAAAAGCATAATTCACTTTTGTTTGTGATTTTGTTGTCATTTTCTCAAAATTTAAATCCAACATAAGACTTGATGGATGATTCTTTTCTATGCTCTGATATTTAGATACTTTCTTGTTCTTGTACTATAAGACTCAGGTTCTTCTTCTTCTTCTTCAATCATTATCTCTTTTCTGTTTGTTTCATTTTCGTTGGTATATTCTGTTACTTCATTGAATATCACATCTCTACTTATAACAAGCTTCTTTACTATTGGGTCATACAACCTATATGCTTTACTTCCTGATCCATACCCAATAAAAATACATTTTAGGCCATTATCATCTAGTTTAGACCTTTTTTCTTTTTGTATGTGTGCATAAGCAACACACCCAAATACTCTCAAATGATAAACACTTGGTTTTATCCCAAACCATGCTTGTTTAGGACTCATTCCCTTAACTACTTTTGTGATACTCCTATTGAGAAGATATACTATTGTGCATATTGATTCTACCCAAAAAATCTTATCTAAATTCTTCTCTTTCATCATACTCCTTGCCATTTCAACAATGGTTCTATGCTTTCTTTCAGTAACTCCATTTTGTTGTGGAGTATAGGAAGTAGTGAACTCTCTCTTGATTCCATGATTTCTGCAGAAATCTAGAAACTTATTTGATTTGTACTCACATCCATTATTTGACCTTATCACTTTGATGTACTTACTAGTTTGTTTTTCAACCAACCTCTTGAATTTTACAAATTTGTCAAAAACTTATGATTTTGCAACCAAACAATATACCCAAGTTTTGCTTGAGTAATCATCAATGAAGGTTAGAAAATACTTTGATTTATTCGAAGAAGGTGTTTCCATAGGACCACACAAATCTGTATGGGTTATCTCAAGCTACTGCTTAGCTCTACGGGATTTATGAATTGGAAAACTAACTCGGTGTTAATTTCCAACAACACATTCTTCACACTTCTTTTGTATTTTCAATGAAAGGTAGACCCTCAACAATTTTTAATCTCTTGAATAAAATTAATGCACTAAAAATGAGGTGGCCATATAGTTGATGTCAAATTCTACTTTCATTCATTTCACTAGACCTTAATACTTAGTTTCCATGGTGAAATGGAGAGGAAACATCCTATCACCTGTCATTTTTTCTCTTGCAACAACTACATTTCTTTTTAGTTTGTCTCTTATTATGCACTCTTTCTCATAAAAAGTCACTTGATAATTTTACTCTAACATTTGTCCAATGGACAAAAAATTATTTTTGAGTGTTGTCCAAACCAATAATGTTTCATTGATATGTTTTACCTCACTATATTTTGTTGCAACTACATTAGTACCCTTGTCTTTGATTCCATGAGATTCATTATCTCCTAATACCACTGTACTATGATGCTTTTCATCTAGTTTGATAAATAGATTTTTATTAGTTGTTATATGTGAAGAGCATCCAGAATCAATGTACCATACATTATTCTCACTAACATTTGTATTTAAACAAGAAATAAACAAATTTTGTTTATCTTCAATAGTATTGTGAGTATTTCTTTTTTCTGCTTCACCTTGTTTACTCCAAGATTTTGATGCACAGTGTCCAAACTTGTTGTAATGAAAGCATTGGACATTCTTTTTATCTCCCCCATTATTTCTACCTCTTCCTCTTCCTATTCCTCTGAAGTTTCTACTTCTTCCTCTGAAACTATTACCTCTTCCTCTAATTGCTAGATTCACATTTGTATTCATTTTTATTTTGATTCTTAAAATAGGTGTTTCTTTTTCCTCTTATGCTTTCTTTAGAGGAAAACACTTGTTCGAATATTTCTTCATTACTTTTCATCCTTTCTTCAGTAGTTAACAATATTCCACTTAGTTCATCTATATGCATAGTTGTGAGATTTTTAGAAATCTCAATTGTAGAAACCACACCATCAAATTTAGGAATCAAACTCAAAATTTTCTCAATGACATGCTTGTCATCCACAACTTCCCCTAGAACTTTCATTTGACTAACTAGGCTTCTACCTTTGTTATAAAATCATTCACACTTTCACTATTGATCATTTTTAAATTTTCAAAAAATTTCCTCATTGTTTGTAATTTTGTAGTTTGTGCACCTTGATAGGCATTATTAAGAATTTGGCATGCTTGCTTAGAATTACTAGTACCACTTATCCTAGGAAAATTGTTTGATTAATTGTACCTTGAATCAAGAATAATGTTTCATTATCCTTCTTTACATTTGCTTTGTATTATCTTTTCTGTTGATCATTTAATGCATTAAATGCAGTTGTATCTAGTTCTACATACCCTACTTGTATAATTTCCCACAAATCTTTAGATTTGAGTAGGGTTTGCATCCTAGTACACCAATATGTAAAGTTGTCCCCTTCAAACATAAGAATTAGCTTGTTAGGCATAAAATTTCCTACCATATTTGCCATAAGAGAAATGTGCACAATAACCCAAATGCTCAACACAAATAACCTAGGGAGATCTCTGCAAATGGATACTCTCTCTATCCCTTCAAATGGGACCCACACACAAAAAGATTTTTATATTATTTTATCTTGGTGAATAAGTGTTGCCTTCAACTGATAATGCACTCAATTACAAAGGATTAATTTATTTCCTTACAAATAAAATACTTTGAAAAGTGTGAGCTTATAACCCTTCTAAAAAAATTTCAATGCCTAAACATATCACTACCAACCAACACTTATATTCACATTTTCTTTACAATCAATAAAATGGCATCATAAATATTTAAAATCTATTGAAACTATTTCCAAAAGACTTTTACTCTTTCATTAAAAAAAAAAACTCCCTTATTTTAAAATAATTTTCAAGTGGCCTTTTAAAGTATAAAACTTTAAGCTCTTCAAGAGCTAATGCAAAATAAGTAAAAGCTTTAAAAAAGATGAAAAAGTTCTTCACACAACAAATTTTTGCTTCAGGTGGCTCCTATTTACAGGAGTTTTGTTTAGGTGGCTCCTTCATACTTCATTAAGGCATTTGATGCTCTGTCATGACAATTCCTTTGGAGTGGTACTTTGTTGGCCTCTAAGTGGAGTTTAGTAAAGTGAGAATCTATTTTTCAGACAAAGAGAGAAGGGGGGCTTGGTCTTAGGTCTACAACTTTGAATGGTCAAGTGTTGGTTGCTAAATTATATTGGTGATGGTGTATTTGTCAAGATCAGCTTTGGGCTAGAATTCTCACAAATAAGTATCTTGGAGAAGTGGATAGTAGGGATGTCCCTCACTACTCTCTTGAGGGAAAAGGATCATTTATTTGGCACACTTTGAAGATTGGGGCTAAGCTTATTAAGCAAGGGCTTTTTTGGATTTGTAATAAAGGCTCGAAAGCCTTGTTCTAGTTGGATGCTTGGGATGGTCACCCTCCTATCCTTTCAAGCTATCTGTATCTCCAACCGCTCAGTGACTATTTTACTACTGCTAGCTAGAGCAAAGTGGCTGATTATAAGACTGTTATGTGTTTAGGGGACGCTGATGTTTGGAGATGGAAAGAGCCCTAGGATTGGCCACCTAGAGGGTCAGAAGGAGCTAGACAATAGTTGGCTTAGATTCTTTTTAGTAGAGAATACAATTCTCTTAATGAGAATGACACTTTGGCTTGGGGCTGGGATTCTACTGGTAGGTATTATGTGGCAGGGGGTTATTTGGAGCTAGACAGGCAAATCTTCAGTAGTGATGGTGTTCCATGGTGGAAGCAAGTGTGGAATAAATTTTCTTGGCCTAAATGTAATTTTTTCTTGTGGTTGTTGGTGCAAAATAAGTGCCTTACTTGGGACAATTTTTGTAAGCAGGGTTTCCAGAGCCCTTCTATTTGTATGTTGTGCTGCAATAGTGGGGAGTGTGTCTCTCATCTTTTCTTTCAATGTCCCTTTTCTAAGGAGATTTGGTATCTCTGGTGGGGTCTTTAGAATCAGGCATGTGGGCATGTTACTTTGTTGGTGGAGTTCTGGGCTTAATTAGGTAAGCTGCCTATTAATACTCATTTTCTTCAGGTGGCTTGGGCTATTGGGCCTTCTTTCATTTTATGGAATATTTGGTTGGAGAGGAATCGTCATATTTTTCAAGATGCAAAATTGAATGTCCAACATTTGTGGAGGAAAATTATGAGTATGATCCAGGAGACAGTTTTAGCAAAGTGTGACCTTTCAGTTGCTGTAGACCCTTCAGATGCTTCTATCTACAGCTGATTTAATTTTCAAAGTCTGGGAGATACCTCATTGTTAGCCAGAAGAAGCAGAGGTAAACAATTTGGTAGGAAGATTAATAGGGTTGGGCGATGGCTTCCCCCACCTCAAGGGGATTTGAAGATCAATACTGATGGTTCTTCTAGAGGGAATCTTGGTCATGCTAGTATGGGGGGTATTGGTCATGATAGTTCAGGTAATGTGTAGTTTCTCTTTTCTATTTATAAAGGATGCCATACAAATAATTACATGGAAGCTCTTGCCATATTGCATGCTATGGTGAGAGGGTGTGCTTTAAGGTGGAGAAGGATTATTTGTGAATCTGATTCTCAAGTGGTGGTTAATTTGTTGAATGTACAATGGCTGGATGATATCAACTGGCATCTTGCTTTGGTTATTAGACAGATTCTTAGGTTGGGTAGGTCTTTTGATTTTGTGGTCTACTCTCATATTCCTAGAGAGTGGAATGGAGTGGCAGATTGTTTGGCTAAATGGGCTTCTGATCAGGTGCAAGATTGGAATATTTGGAATAAGGATCAGTTACCTGCAAATTACTCTCAATTGTTGGACCAGCTGTTGTTGGCTAACATGATTATGTGACTCTTGGTTCTATCCTTGGGTGGTTGGCCCCTTCTTGTATTGTGTTCTTTTGATTGTTTAATAAATTTTTACCCCTTTTTATTAAAAAAACAATTTTTTTCCTTCCTTTTAACTTTTTCAAACACAACTTCTCTTCCCACAACCTGCACCCTCTTGACAAGCCAATTTTTATTTTCTTTAAAATTCAAATACTGGGAAAACTTTCACATGTCGCATCTTCACACAACACAACTACATGCCTTCTCCCATGCTCCACTTTAGACAAAGTAAACAGCTAGAGCAACCTCCATTTCTTCTACCCCTGAGTTCATAGTGAGAGCAGCCTCGATGTCTTCTATGTAGTTTATAGTGCAAACAACAACCTCCTCTCATCTTGGATGCCTTTGTTGGACTCTAGAAACCTTTGTTGCAAATAACAAAACTCTCAACTAAGGTATGTATCACTGTGTGCTCATTCACAACTAACACAAACATCACACTACAAAAACTCAAGATCTCTCATTCAAATAAACTGGCTTTGATACTAGATGAAGGAAAATAAGAGAACAATAGTGATCTGCTGATCACAAAACAAACAATTACAAAATCCCCAAATTACATTAGTAGAAGAAGAGGCAGGGCATATATATATATATAGTTATATAGTTTCCAACATATAGGTGACATAGAAAAAGCAACTACAGAATTAATAAGCCCAATGAGTATTACAACAAATTTCAAAGATACTGCTACACATGTTGATAATTGTTGTAGATGTCACTTGTATAGCATGGGCATTCACACCCAACAACTTTAATAAAGGTTAAACCTATTTTCTGAAATTTATAAAATATAATGTACTTACCATTCAAATAACTTAGATATGCTTTTATAGTGTTCTTTTGCTCCTTTTTATTTGAATTGATATTTTTATGATTTATGTTTGAGTATTACTTGTATTTATATAGATTATTAGTTTATGTGGCTTATTCTTATGTGCATTCATTTAATAAAACTATGTTGTTAAAATTTTTATATTTAATTCTTATGTGTATTCATTTAATAGGGTTCTTCACATAAATAAAAATATGCATGCTTTGTAAAAGAAATATTTTAGTGTTATTTTATTTTAGGAAATTAGATTATTCTTGGCATTTCATATTTATTTATTGAAGAGTTAAAAATCTAGAGTAGCATGGAAGATATTTAGGAGTGCATGTGTCAATTACATATTTTAAATTTAAAACATTTAGTTTATAATTTAAAAAAATTATTTTGTAAATAAAATAAAATATTAATTTCGTTTAATATGTTTTTATTGTTTATTTGATATTCACTTGTAGGGTTTCATTTTTTTTATTTCATATTAACTCTAAAGTGCATTAGAAAAAATAATTTTTTTGATTAATGTAATATTGTTATTTAGTAACTCAATTAATTATGCCCTTCTCTAGTATAGTAAAATAAATAAAATAAAACAATAAAAAAAATATTTACATAGGGCTTTATCATTTCAAAATTTTAAGCAACTAAATTTATAGGAAAAATTTCTATGGAACCAACACTTTATAGATTGGAAAGAAAGAAAATGGGATCCCCTCACTTCTTAAATTCGTAAAATAAAAAAAATAAAATAACTCTATAGTAAACAAGTGCCACGTAGTGGCCTGCCTTATAGTGTTGTTATTATAGTATTTGTTTAGTTGTAATTTTTTTTGTTGATTAACTATTGGTTGTATAGACAAATTGCATTCTAATAATTGAAAAATTAATTTTTGAAGAGTGTTGAAATGTCTTGGGTAAATAAAATTAAAATCTCAAAAATAATCTAATTTGGTAAAAATAAAATAGGACTAAAATATTTCCTTAACTATAAAACTAAACTTTACAAAGCTTGCATATTTGTATTTATGTGGAGAGCCCTAGCCCTACTTGAGTGTATAGATATTTGAAATGTCTCTTTTAAGATATTAAAATGTAATAATACTAATACTTTTATAATTTAAAATGCATTAAAATATTGTAAGTTTGAAGAATAAAATAAAAAATGTAATAAGATGGCCAAATATTTTTCATGATACTTTTGACTAAATAAAATTGAAATGCTACATTTTTAACTCTTGAGTAAATAAAATTGAAATCCCAAAAATAATCTAATTTTATAAAATAAAATGTGTAGAACCCTAACCCTAGTTGGGTGTGGAGAGATTTGAAATGTCTAGGATATTAAAATGCAATAATATTGAATACTATTACAATTTAAAATGCATTAAAATATTGTAAGTTTGAAGAATAATTACACAATATAATAACAATAACATATTCATATTTAGATCACTTGATAAAGAATTGTTTATATTTCAAATTTGTAACTATTATATTTGCAAAACTAAATTTATAAGGAAAAAATTATGTGAACTTGTTTTGAAATGTCTTTGGTAAATAAAATTGAAATCTCAAAGTAAACTTTACAAAGCCTATTAAATAACACAAATATTTCCTTAACTATAAAACTAAGCTTTACAAAGCCTGCATATTTGTATTTATGTAGAGAGCCCTTACCCTTGTTGAATGTATAGAGATTTGAAATGTCTGCTTATGATATTAAAATGTAATAATATTAATACTATGATAGTTTAAAATTCATTAAAATATTGTATGTTTGAAGAATAAAATAAAAAATGTAATAACATGGCAAAATATTTTTCATGATACTGTAGATTTTTAACTTTTGAGTAAATAAAATTGAAATACTAGATTTTTAGCTCTTGAGTAAATAAAATTGAAATCCAAAAAATAATCTAATTTCATAAAATAAAATGTGTAGAATCCTATATTTTTAATAGTATTATTAATATTATAACTTTGTCCCTTTGCAAAAAAATTAAATTCATAAAAACTGATGATTCTCGCCATCCATTTAGCATGACTTAACTAGTAGGAGACAAAATTTGTGTTCATAATTTGTTTACTTGCCACATCCTGCCCTCAAACCATAATTCTCTCCACATTTATAGTTTTTTGTTGCACTCCCCTGCAAAGAAGAGGTCATTTTTTTGAGCCAATGACAATACAGATAAAAATATTTTTTTGTTAAAAATTTATCATGTTGACATAGGAAAAGTACAAATTAAAATCAAATTTGTCCGACAAGAAAAATAATCTTATCTTTTGATTGGTTTACAATCAATAGATTAATAATTAAATAAGTGTGAACTCATTGCAATAGTACTACTGGTACTAATAAAACAACATATTAATTTCCTTTAATATTTTTTTATTGTCACTTTTAGATTTCATTTAATTTCATATCAATAAATTAAATTTTATTATGAGAAAATAAAATAAAATATAATGGATGACTCTATAGTAAAATTTATAAAATATAATGCACTTACCTTTTTACTTCAATAGTATTCTTTTTGCTCTTTTTTATTTGATTTGATATTTTTGTGATTTATGTTTGAGTATTACTTGTATTTATATAGATTATTTATTTTATGTTACTTTATTCTTGTGTGCATTCATTTAATAAAACTATGTGCGTTAAAAATTTAAAATTTAACTCTTATGTGCATTCATTTAATAAAAGTATGTTGGTTATATATTTTAAATTTAAAACAATCACTTTATAATTTTTAAGTGCATTCATTTAATAAAACTATGTCAATTATATATTTGAAATTTAAAACATTTAGTTTATAATTTAAAAAATTTGTGTTGCTCTATTTAATTTTATTTAATTCACTTGCTTTATTTTTAGTTTCTCATTATATACGTATGTCTAATATATACATATACATATATACATATATACATACACATACATATATACATATACATATATATATATCTATAATGTCTAGATATATACATACACATATACATATACATATATACATATAGATATGTATATATCTATAATACACATTTATGCTTAGTTCATTATATCCAATTTCGAAATATTTTCACATGTTGTGCCATTAGTTTTATTTCTAAGATTTTAGACAAGTAGTCCAGACGTATGGTAATCAGATTAGCACATAAACATTTCTTCTCAAGTTGAAAGGGCAAGAGATTTTTTCTTAGAGGTGCTCTTCTTAAAAGACATCCAAGAGACAGACCGATATATAATAGGATATTATAAAATAAGAAGAAGAACGTATGATAGGAGATGAGTAAAATAAGCAAACTTGAGACAATTTTATGGAGATGGACGATGATGGGTTTAACTTCGTTAAAGAAACTCGTTACAGAGAGGACATTGAACACTACACTAAACTTATATGGGATTTGTTGCTGGATATCTATGATAGGTATGGCAACTATAACACCACCTCGGCAATGGTTAGAAGTGCTGAGGGTGATAACAGTGTTGAGTGCTCCAGGTGTGGTAAACCTAATCCGTCTTCTCAAAGTTCTGATAGTCCTTGTACTGAATGCTGTTTACAAGAGGACGGGTGGTCTTTTCCGGAGGAAGATTTTCCCGACTTTCCCACCTGGGAAAATGCTAAGAGCGAATTAGACAGGATTTTTGCAGATTATCGGAAGCAACATTTGCCTTTCAAGAAGTCATTGGACAAGAAACTAGAGAGATACTACACAGGAAGATTGATGTGTGTGAAGCCACAATACTCTCGAGGAGATCCCACCCTCAATCTTATGTGTTTAGAATACATGAGTTTCTTGAAAAATTACTGTCCTCAACCCTTATTGGATGTGATTGGAAACTTTAAGTTTTGGGGCTATGACGAGTATACTTTGCTTCAAGATCTGTTTGTAAAATATATGGCCTGTGATAGAGTACACCAAGGTGTGAAAACTCTGTTTAAGAGAGTATTCAGGCCTCTTGAATGGTATCCAAGGGAAGGCCCAGATTCTAAACGTTGTATTACTTTCCATTTTGGCCCAACAAATAGTGGCAAAACGTTTGAGGCCTTGAAAAACTTTAAGGGAGAAGGAAAATCTGCAATTTATTGTGCTCCACTCCGCCTGCTTGCAATGCAAATTTACCAAGATGTGAATAAGGAAGGAATTCTGTGTGATCTTAAAACTGGAGAGGACGTGAAGCATCATTCAGGCTCTGTAAAATGTTCTTGCACTGTAGAATTGACGGATTTGAGTAAAAATTGGGATGTGGCTGTGATAGATGAGATTCAGATGATTGGAGATTATGTGAGAGGCGGGGCATGGACCAGTGCATTTTTAGGGCTAAAAGCTAAAGAAATCCACTTGTGTGGAGATAACAGCGTGGAGGAACTCATCGAAGATCTTTGTGAATTAACAGGAGACAAATTAACAATTGTGGAACATCATAGAAGAAGCCAGTTAGATGTGGAAGATGATGCAGTAGATCTCGAGGAAAGGATGTTTGAATCCGGAGACTGCTATGTTGCATTTTCATTGAATAAATTGAAACGAATTAAAGAAACAATTTTGCACCAGCAGCCTGACATGAAATGCACACTGTTATACGGCAGCCTTCCATCAGAGCTTAAATTCGAAGCAGCTGAAAAATTTCTGAGAGATTCCCAGACTCAAAAAGGGGTGCTGATAACCACGGATGCCATTGGAATGGGCCTTAATCTTCCAATAAGGCGAGTGATTTTCACAGAGACAAAAAAATATGAGGGAAGTCATCATAGTCCTTTGAGTATTCCGTTAATGAAACAGATTGCTGGAAGAGCTGGTCGAGGTAGTGAAAATGGGTATTGTACAGCCACAAACCCTAGCGATCTGAAATATTTAAAGAACTGTCTTGAAGCTCCCATTCGACCCATCAAAGAAGCTGTTTTGGACTTAGATCCAAAAATATTGCCTATCCTTGAGCATCGTTGGAGAAAGTTGGGGGACTTCAGTTGGCAAACTCTTATTGATTATCTTAAACGGATCACAGAATCTCATTTCCGGGTTGAGATTTTTGTTGGAGATGCTTCTAAAAAGTTGTTCCACATCAGGAGCTTTCAAAGCAATTTCTGGACTTTTGCCAGTGAGATCGCACGCATCGGTTTCTTGCCACGGATAACCCTGTCTGACTTCTTCAAGCTTTGCAACTGCCCCGTTGTGAAGGATTCCGGATGCCCTAATAAGGTGAATTCTAAAGACATCATTCTTTCGTGGATGAGGAACATGTTTTTGTGTTTTAAGAAATGTGTACTGGAGGTTGATATTGGAGACGCTGATATTAGTACTGTTTATGGCCTTGTAAGGGCTTATAAATATCTCTATAATCAGTTTCCCCCACAACAATATCTAATGATCCATTATGATCGCCTCCCAAATGTAGAGTTGCAGATTATGAGACATTTTCGAGACACAGAGAACACAGCTGCCATTCGTGCTAGTTATTAAGGAAGATCAGGAAATGAATGGTAAATAAAACTGGTTAAGAAAAGTGACAAGTGACAATCGCCATTGACAAAGGATGAGTGTGTTTAAGCTTCTGCCCAGCTTAGTTTTGTGCCCAGCTTAGTTTTGTAGATAGATATATTATTACATGAGCACATTTTTGTCTGTATTTTTAAGTGTGGTTGAATGTTTTATAGACATAAATAGTTATAGTTTTAAGAGGTTCAGTTTAAGGCTTGTGTTCTCAATAATTTTGTGGATGATCTCCATTAAAAAAAAATTATTAATATTGATTATTATTTTTAAGAATAGATGATAGAATATATATTAATCATAAGAAAAATACTTTCATAATTTTCTTCTTGTTATTTTTTTTTTATTAGTAATTGCGGTTTAAGGGATCCGCTCCCAACAAGTAACAATAAACATGCCTTGTGAACCAAGGGTGCATAGATACAAAAAAGAGGAATTTTATAAGATCAAATTATTACAAAATATAAAAGAGCGGCTGAAAGAGAACCCGTTACTTTGGGAGCTGGTGGAGGAGATATCTGGTACCAGCAGTGTATTGCCCCAGCCGTTGTCGTCACTCCTCAGTCAAGGAAATCGCAAGTTTCCATGTTGTTGCAGATGACTCCCTAGCGAAACAGGGAAATCACCTGCGCCATATCTTGGTTCTCTTGTTAATGTCTTAATTCATAAACACCACCCCAACTTCCGGAAGGTGACTGTTTGTTGAAGGACTTGATAACATCAAGCGCGAGTGATTGAAGATGAGGAGCCACTTCCCATTTCACAGTGATTTGGGTGAGTCCCTTGTGGCTGTGGGCCAATGTGAACTATGCCAAAAATTGCCGAAGGAAGAATTGGTCGTGGAGATGGATGCCCACCGAGACTCTTGGGTCGATGACTTGTATTAGAGCTCGCATGGTGTCGTCATTTTGCATAATGAACAAGCAACATATTTGGGTGTACACATCATTTGTGTCGCAAGGGCATAGATAACCATGTATTAGAGCGAACACCATGGATGACCAGAAGAACCAGAAAGAGAGAGAGTTAACAGCTTCCAAAGATCAGTTAGAAGAGGAATCCTGGTAATCTTATATGACTTAAGCTTGAGGGGAATTAATTTTGCCATCATGTCAAAATCTCCCATCCGAGTGTATCTTTAAATTCTCTATACAATAGGATGACAAGAGCCTCCAAAATGAATTTCTAAGTTTGTGGGTGTAGTGCTTGACCAGTTAACTTACATAATGAAGGAGGCCTCCGTATGTGGGGAAAGGACTTTCGCCATTAGGTTGCAAGGAGATTGGCACGAGGGGGTCAGAGAAAATAAGTGCGGGAGCTTACTTAATCGAGCATCTAAGAAGGTGAATGATGAAACACGTGCATAGTCTAGGAAAGAGGTGGAGGGGCATGTCCAGGGTGGTCCCTGTACATGTGCCGTCTAGACTGGGGTATCATGGCCTCGGTCCAGGAGGAGTGACCTAAAGGATTGGAGGAGGCCATGCCTCCTCTAGCCGAAGTAAAGATTTCATGGATAGTAGTTTTCTCCTCTTAGAAAGGTGGGCCCACCGTGCAAGCCTGTGATGTGGCCAGGTTTTTGGAATTGTGCTTTGAACCTTTAAAGTCGTTTATGTGCCAAATTTTATTGGAGGTGAAGCATGAGGGTTTTTGAGTGTAGTAGCTTGAGGAGGAGAGTTTGCTACCTTTAATTAGTTTTGCGAATGCATCGTCTTGTTCTTAGTCGAGCCAAGATCCATACTCATCTTAGGATCTAGAGTTTGTTGGTTAGCAAGTTGTTCTACCAGTAGGAGAGGGAAAGGCAAGGAGAAACTTGTCCTAGCTTTGGTGGAGGGATGATTCGAGGCCACTATGTCAAGTGAAATCTTGTTCTGAGTTGGCATGGCCATCGGTTGTTCACTCCAGAGGTATTTTGAGGGCATTTGTCACCAGTGTGCATGTGGCTCCTACAAGAGAGGCAATAAAACCTTTTTTCTTCAACTTTCAAGGTTTGGACCCATGTTAATTAGGGTACCTAGGGCTTTGTCTATCTTCCTCAGGCACTCTTCCATCCAAAATTCAAGTGGCAAATTATATAAACAAAGCCATTTGGGCTCATCATAGGAATTGTAGGTGATCAGATCGAAAAGTGGAGACCATTGGAAGATATAAACTGGGATATCACCATTGCTCCATGATTTTCCTTTCAAAATTGAATCTCTATCAGCTTCAGACAAAAAAATCTTATTAAAAACTCCTTTTGATAGGAACTTTAGGATGCATCGGTTTCTCCAAGAGGTTTTGACCCACTCCCTGATTTGTGCTTTGCTTAAGTCCAATGAATTGGCAAATGATGGCGGTCTTCATGAGCATCTCCACTTTCTCTCCATGTTCATGGTATTTATCTTTCTAGTAACAAAATAATTCTTTGAAAACAATATATACATTAAAAAAGTCACCTAAAAATAATATAATTTTAGAATCTAAAAAAAATCACAGAGTTTCTCTATTTTTTATGCCATATAAATTGCTAGAAACATTATCATATATTGAATACAAATGAATGCTTGATGTTATTTTATTATGGCAATCTATTTATATACAACTATAATATCTTATATATGATACAAACTGGGTGCCAACAAATTGACCAAAACATTTAAAAATCAGGCATTATAGATATTATAAAAATACGAAATTACATAAATCTCATAGATCATACTAATAAATCAAATTATAAGATCGACTGTGTGAACATATGATATTAATAGAATTTTCTACATGACTAAACTTACACACAAAAAATTACATTATAAATACCAAGATTCCTAAATTATTTCAATAAAATAATATTGATTTATCACAAACACTTACGTTATTTCAATAATATATTATTGATTTATCAGATAGTTATACACAAATATATATATATAGAATGTTTCCATAAAAAATCAACCTAAAAGATAGACTGCAACCATACCCTTCCCTTTTTTGTTGTTCACAGAACTTACATTTTCTATCTTAAACTAAATTGATTATTATATTGTTGAATAGATGTCTTATGTTGGGTCGAACCACATGTGGAGCCTTTGTTCTTGGTTGCCAACTCTTTGTGAGTAAACATTGGTCTGTACACTGTATGGCTATCTAGACTTGTAATTTTTGCCCAAAAATTACAAGTAGAATTCATTATTCTGATGTTCTTGCAAAGACATCTATATTTATAAATTCATCCATAGAAATCAATCACAGAACAGTGCATGAGCCATGAAAAATAAGTGCTATATGTGGATAATTACATAGAATTAGTGAAAGTTGATGGTGGTGGATGGAGATAAAACAACAAATAGACAAAATATAAACACAATGATTGCTCAAATGCATGTTGTTGCACCTCATTTCATTTCTTCATAACATGATTACAATTCATATAGCGAATACTAAAGCATTCTCATGATCACTTGATCATGCTACACCTTTGATATGAACACATACACATACTTGATTGAACACACTTAATTGAGTGCCTTACACATCTATGACAAATGCCTCATTATATAGAGATCTTTAGTCACACTTGTACCTTTCTAGGCTCTTCCAATCCTTCTCTAGAAACTTTATCCTCTAGAACCTTTTTCATCTAGATCATTCCCTCTTTCTAGACTTTCTATTTCTTATTTTTCTTTTTCATTTTCATTTAATTACAAAATGCATCAGCTAATAATATGGTGGGAGAAATTACTACTCCAACAAAAGTGCTGACAAAGTCATCTACAACAAGATTGATCTATACATGTGCCTTTGCGAAGAGGTAGTTGTGCTCTTGGAAGCAAATCTTGTGCCTGCACTAACATCGACATCACAATATGCAAACCATCAACACAATAAGAACCCAATCACATGAATTATAGAGCAATCTTCAAAGATACTTGCAAAACCTACACATGGCATTAAGTCAAAATAGGCAAACAAGGCTTCAAAGAAACTAATTGCAAGTTTTCCTTTTTGAAAGAGTGCACCCATAAAGATTTTTCCATGTGGAAGGATTGCACAAGCCATTAGAGTTACGGAAAGGAAGGTATCATAAAAAAACACTAAATCTCCAAATGTCTCAAGTGCCAAAGGTTTAGGGTTCAAGTCTTTGAGAAGAACCACAAGCCGCCATGCCAAGTGTCATCATGGTACAAGCCCAATACTTTTATGGGGACATAAACAATTCAAGGAGTGCCAAGCTACCATGTGTCTTCACTATGAGCCAATTGTGGATCCCATGTCTCAATGAAAAAATTACATGAAAGTATGACACTTGGTGCACTTGCACATAGTTTCAAGATTGTAGCCACCAACTGGTATAGTAGCCTATAGGATTGATCCAAGGAAAATGAGCCTTCCAAAGCCATGGACCATGGCCAACATAGGAATCCAATGGATAGTAATTTTATAAAGGACCTTTCAAACATCATGAGGAGAAATGGCATGCCAACGACTGAAAGATGCATCAGCAAACCTTCAAGTCTTATAGTAACAGAATAACACTCCCTGAGGTTACCTTAGGTGGCTTGGATGTACAAGGAAACATTTATACAATATTTGAATTGCCTACACATTTCTTGGTAAGCTTTCAATGTTGTAGGCTAGCGCCATTAAGTCTCAGAAGGGAAGGATGATAGAGATGTTACAAGCTCATGCCATGAAGTCTCAGTAGGGAAGGACAATAGAGTCAGAAGAAATTTAAGACCATGGTGATAGAGGTAGCTATGGTAGATATTTTCTACATACTTCATGTTTGGACAATTAGATTGCTATAAAAGGGGTTGGGTGCCATTGGCAAAAATTAACGGGTCGAACAATGTTTACTAATTGAGCCAATTCTTAGACTGCAAGAGAAGATTCAATAAACTTTTGAGCCTTTGTGTATGCTCTTCAAGAATAGATCAAATATATTGTGACTGTGCCTTTGTGCCTTTCGTAATTTGTTCTTTGTTTATCAATGAAGAAGAAGGGATGCCTTATGCTTATTTTATGCACATTGAGTCTTTCTTTTGAGTTTAATATATTGATGTATGCAGAATTTTTAGTAAATGGTCTAAAATCATGGTCCTTTGAGCTCTTGGAAACTATGAGTTAATATTTTGAGTTAAATAGGGAAGCACTATGCCTTTGTTGCATCAATCCAAGTCTTATTTTCTAGTGCATCACCTTAGAATAGATTTTATTTTCTCTCTTCTATTTCCCCTCCTCAACATTTCAAAAGAATTATTGAGAATCCTAAGAAGAGACAACTTCTAAAATTCTAGAGGCTATCCTATGATTCACTAGAATGAGTCCCACAATCATAGGATTTCCCATTACTTTGGTGGTTGAATGTGTCAAAGATTCAATTCCTAGGTATAGACAATGAAAACCATCAATACATCCTTAGAAATTATTGTTGATTCAAAGTGCCAATAAATTAACAAATTAAACACAAAATTAAGTAGATACAAAACAATACACAGAACACCAAGTTTACGTGGTTCACCAATTTGGCTACATCCATAGGAAGCATGGGAAATCTCATTTTATTATCTATGTTTTCTACAATACATCTACAACAGAGTATACATCATATTTATTACATTATCCATATTGGATTAGAAGTCTTCGAAGGAAAACTAATAGACAAGAATATTGGTGGGAGAAGCAAAGTCTATGGGGACTGTTGGAATTCACATTCCAATAATTGCCTGCTTGAAGTCCAACCACTGCTGCAAGAAGGTTGCTCAGAGATGTTCCCCTACTTCAAGCTTATTGTCACATCTTGACAGTGCTAAGAGAAGCCCTACAAAAATTGATCTTCTCCCTTGAAATTGTTGAACACAATGAATACTGAGAGGAAGGGGGGTGAATCAGTATTCTACAAAACTACTTCTTCACCTGATCTATAAACAAATTACCAAATTCAATAACATGAAAGCAGAATAAACATAAGAACAACAACCATAAAGTCATAACACATAGACACCAGGATTTTTATGTGGAAAACCCAAAAAGGGAAAAACCACGGTGAGTGTTAGCTCATAATATATTATGATAATAATACCAAATTACATAAAGGCTCACTACCTTAGGGCTCACTGTCCAAAGATATGCTCACTACATAAGGCTCACCACCTTAGGGCTCACTACAGGAAGCCAACTGTGAAGTCACTAGTTTCCATGTTGTTGCAGATGATTCCCTAGCGGAACAAGGAAATCACTCACGCCATATCTTGGTTCTCTTGTAAATGTCTTAATTCATAAACACCACCCCAACTTCCAAAAGGCGATTGTTTGTTGAAGGACTTGATATCATCAAGTGCGAGTGATTGAAGATGAGGAGCCACTACCCTCTTCACGGTGATTTAGGTGAGTCCCTTGTGGCCGTGGGCCAATGTGAACTATGCCAGAAATTGCCCAAGGAAGAATTGGTTGTGGAGATGGATGCCCACCGAGACTTTTGGGTCGATGACTTGTATTAGAGCTCGCATGGTGTCGTCATTTTGCATAATAACAGGTAGCATATTTGGGTGTACACATCATTTGTGTCTCAAGGGCATAGATAACCATGTATTAGAGTGAACACCATGGATGACCAGAAGAACCAGAGAGAGAGAGTTAACAGCTTCCAAAGATGAGTTAGAAGAGGAATCCTGGTAATCTTATATGACTTAAGCTTGAGGGGAATTAATTTTGCCATCATGTCAAAATCTCCCATCCAAGTGTATCTTTAAATTCTCTATACAACAGGATGAGTCCAGAGCCTCCAAAATGAATTTCTAAGTTTGTCGGTGTAGTGCTTGACCAGTTAACTTACATAATGAAGGAGGCCTCTGCATGTGGGTAAAGGACTTTTGACATTAGGTTGCAAGGAGATTGGCACAAGGGGGTCAGAGAAAATAAGTGCGGGAGCTTACCTTATCGAGTGTCTGAGAAGGTGAATGATGAAACATATGCATAGTCTAGGAAAGAGGTGGAGGGACATGTCCAGGATGGCACCTATACATGTGCCATCTAGATTGGGGTATCATGGCCTTAGTCTAGGAGGAGTGACCTCAAGGATTAGAGGAGGCCATGCCTCCTCTAGCCCAAGTAAAGATTTCATGGATAGTAATTTTCTCCTCTCAGAAAGGTGGGCCCATCGTGCAAGCCTATGATGTGGCCAGGCTTTTTGGAATTGTGCTTTGAGCCTCTAAAGTCATTGATGTGCCAAATTTTATTGAAGGAGGTGAAGCATGAGGGTTTTTGAGTGTAGTAGCTTGAGGAGGAGAGTTTACCACCTTTAATTAGTTTTGTGAATGCATCGTTTCATTCTTAGTCGAGCCAAGATCCATACACATCTTAGGATCTATAGTTTGTTGGTTAGCAAGTTGGTCTATTGGTAGGAGAGGGAAAGGTGAGGAGAAACTTGTCCTAGTTTGGTGGAGGGATGACTCGAGGCCACTATGTCGAGTGAAATCTTGTTTTGAGTTGGCATGGCATTCGGTTGTTCACCCCCAGAGGTATTTTTAGGGCATTTGTCACCAGCATGCATGTGGCTCCTACAAGAGAGGCAATAAAACCTTTTTTCTTTGACTTTCAAGGTTTGGACCCAAATCTTCTATGCAAAGTCCAGTGTGATTTTTGATGGAAATTGTTTGATGGCAGCAAGTTGAATTCATGCATATAGGTAGGAGTCTTGATCTAACATTTCAAGGTCCATGTTAATTAGGGTGCCTAGGGCTTTGTCTATCTTCCTCAGGCACTCTTCCAACCAAAATTCAAGTGGCAGATTATACAAACGAAGCCATTTGTGCTCATCATAGGAATTATAGGTGATCAGATCGAAAAGCAGAGACCATTGGCAGATATAAACTGGGATATCACCATTGCTCCATGATTTCCCTTTCAAAATTGAATCTCGATCAGATTTCGACAAAAAAAAACTCATTAAAAAATCCTTTTGGTAGGAACTTTAGGATGCACTGGTTTCTCCATGAGGTTTCGACCCACTCCCTGATTTGTGCTTTGCTTAAGTCCAATGAATTGGCAAATGATGGCGGTCTTCATGAGCATCTCAACTTCCTCTCCATGTTCATGGTATTTATCTTTCTAGTAACAAAGTAATTCTTTGAAAATAATATATACATAAAAAAGTCACCTAAAAATAATATAAATTTTAGAATCTAAAAAAATCACAGAGTTTCTCTATTTTTTATGCCATATAAATTGCTAGAAACCTTATCATATATTGAATACAAATGAATGCTTGATGTTATTTTATTATGGCAATCTATTTATATACAACTATAATATCTTATATATGATACAAACTGGGTGCCAACAAATTGACCAAAACATTTAAAAATCAGGCATTATAGATATTATAAAAATACAAAATTACACAAATCTCATCGATCATACTAATAAATCAAATTATAAGATCGACTGTGTGAACATATGATATTAATAGAATTTTCTACATGATTAAAATTACACACAAAGAATTACATTATAAATACCAAGATTCCTAAATTATTTCAATAAAATAATATTGATTTATCACAAACACTTACGTTATTTCAATGATATATTATTGATTTATCAGATAATTATACACAAATATATATATATATATATATAAAATGTTTCCATAAAAAATCAACCTAAAAGATAGACTGCAACAATATCCTTCCTTTTTTTGTTGTTCGTAGAACTTACATTTTCTATCTTAAAATAAATTGATTAATATATTGTTTAAAAGATGTCTTGTGTTGGGTCGAACCACATGTGGAGCCTCTGTTCTTGGTTGCCAACTCCCTGTGAGTAAACATCGGTCTACACATTGTATGGCTATCCAAACTTGTAATTTTTGCCTAAAAATTGGAAGTAGAATTCATCATTCTGATGTTCTTGCAAAGACATCTATATTTATAAATTCATCCATAGAAATCAATCACAGAACAGTGCATGAGCCATGAAAAATAAGTGCTATATGTGGATAATTACATAGAAGGTAGTGAAAGTTGATGGTGGTGAATGGAGATAAAACAACAAATAGACATAAAATATAAACACAATGATTGCTCAAATGCATGTTGTTGCACCTCATTTCATTTCTTCATGACATGATTACAATTCATATAGCGAATACTAAAGCATTCTCATGATCACTTGATCATGCTACACCTTTGATATGAACACATACACATACTTGATTGAACACACTTAATTGAGTGCCTTACACATCTATGACAAATGCCTCATTATATAGATATCTTTAGTCACACTTGTACCTTTCTAGGCTCTTCCAATCCTTCTCTAGAAAATTTATCCTCTAGAACCTTTTTCATCTAGAACATTCCCTCTTTCTAGACTTTCTATTTCTTATTTGTCTTTTTCATTTTCATTTAATTACAAAATGCATCAAATAATAATATGGTGGGAGAAATTACTACTCCAACAAAAGTGCCAACAAAGTCATATGCAACAAGATTGATCTATACATGTGCCTTTGCAAAGAGGTAGTTGTGCTCTTGGAAGAAAATCTTGTGCTTGCACTAACACCGACATCACAATATGCAAACCATCAACACAATAAGAACCCAATCACATGAATTATAGAGCAATCTTCAGAGATACTTGCAAAACCTACACATGGCATTAAGTCAAAATAGGCAAACAAGGCTTCAAAGCAACTAATTGCAAGTTTTCCTTTTTGAAATAGTGTACCCATAAAGAGTTTTCCATGTGGAAGGATTGCACAAGCCATTAGAGTTGTGAAAAAGAGGGTATCATAAAAAAACACTAAATCTCCAAATGTCTCAAGTGCCAAAGGTTTAGGGTTGAAGTCTTTGAGTAGAACCACAAGCTGCCATGCCAAGTGTCATCATGGTACAAGCCCAATACTTTTATGGGGCCATAAACAATTCAAGGAGTGCCAAGCTACCATGTGTCTTCACTATGAGCCAATTGTGGATCCCACGTCTCAATGTAAAAATTACATGAAAGTATGACACTTGGTGCACTTGCACATAGTTTCAGGATTGTAGCCACCAATTGGCATAGTAGCCTGTAGGATTGATCCAAGGAAAATGAGCCTTCCAAAGCCATGGACCATGGCCAACATAGGAATCTAATGGATAGTAATTTTATAAAGGACCTTTCAAATATCATGAGGAGAAATGGCATGCCAACGACTGAAAGATGCATCAATAGACCTTCAAGTCTTATAGTAATAGAATAACACTCCCTAAGGTTCCCTTAGGTGGCATGGAAGTACAAGGAAACATTTATACAATATTTGAACTGCCTACACATTTCTTGGTAAGCTTTCAATGTTGTAGGCTAGTGCCATTAAGTCTCAGAAGGGAAGGATGATAGAGATGTTACAAGCTCATGCCATGAAGTCTCAGTAGGGAAGGACAAAAGAGTCAGAAGAAATTCAAGACCATGGTGATAGAGGTAGCTATGTTAGATATTTTCTACATACTTCATGTTTGGGCAATTAGATTGCTATAAAAGGGGTTGGATGCCATTGGCAAAAATTAATGGGTCGGGCAATGTTTACTAATTGAGCCAATTCTTAGACTGCAAGAGAAGATTCAATAAACTTTTGAGCCTTTGTGTATGCTCTTCAAGAGCAGATCAAATATCTTGTGACTGCGCCTTTGTGCCTTTTGTAATTTGTTCTTTGTTTATCAATGAAGAAGAAGTGATGCCTTATGCTTATTTTATGCACATTGAGTCTTTCTTTTGAGTTTAATATATTGATGTATGCAGACTTTTTAGTAAATGGTCTGAAATCATGGTCCTTTGAGCTCTTGGAAACTATGAGTTAATATTTTGAGTTAAATAGGAAGCACTGTGCCTTTGTCACATCAATCCAAGTCTTATTTTCTGGTGCATCACCTTAGAATAGATTTTATTTTAAGTTTCTCTCTTCTATTTCCCCTCCTCAACATTTCAAAAGAATTATTGAGAATCCTAAGAAGAGATAGCTTCTAAAATTCTGGAGGTTGTCCTATGATTCACTAGAATGAGTTCCACAATCATAGGATTTCCCATTACTTTGGTGGTTGCATGTGTCAAAGATTCAATTCCTAGGTATAGATAATGAAAACCATCAATACATCCTTAGAAATTATTGTTGATTCAAAGTGCAGATAAATAAACAAATTAAACACAAAATTAAGTACATACAAAACAATACACAAAACACCAAGTTTATGTGGTTCACCAATTTGGCTACATCCATAGGAAGCATGGGAAATCTCATTTATTATCCATGTTTTTTACAGTACATCTACAACAGATTATACATCATATTTATTACATTATCCATATTGGATTAGAAGTCTCCAAAGGAAAATTAATAGAGAAGAATATTGGTGGGAGAAGCAAAGTCTACAGGAATTGTTGAATTCACATTCCAACAATTGCCCACTTGAAGTCCAACCACTGCTGTGAGAAGGTTGCTCAGAGATGTTCCCCTACTCCAAGCTTATTGTCACATCTTGACAGTGCCAAGAGAAGCCCTAAAAAAATTGATCTTCTCCCTTGAAATTGTTGAACACAATGAATACTGAGAGGAGGGGGGGTGAATCAGTATTCTACAAAACTACTTCTTCACCTGATCTATAAACCAATTACCAAATTCAATAACATGAAAGCAGAATAAACACAAGAATAACAACCATAAAGTCATAACACATAGACAACATGATTTTTACGTGGAAAACCCAAAAAGAGAAAAACCACAGTGAGTGTTAGCTCACAATATATTATGATAATAATACTGAATTACATAAAGGCTCACTACCTTAGGGCTCACTACCCAAGGACTCACTGTCCAAAGATATGCTCACTACATAAGGCTCACCGCCTTAGGGTTCACTACCCAAGGACTCACTGTCCAAAGAAATGCTCACTGCATAAGGCTCACTGCCAAATAGAAGAGAAGAAAGAAGAAGGATTGGCTCACTGCCAAGAAATGACTGATCCATGTGCATCTACAGAATGTTGAGGTACAATACCAATTATCTCAGTATACAGATTCAAAGGACTTCATACTATCTGTCGTGCTTCACATATACTTCAAATTTCTTCCCTTATTATCCTTTTCTACTCTGCAATCTACCTTAGATCATGCACATATCAAATTTGTACCCTATTCACACACATCCATACTTCCATGAATGAAATCCATCGAATATATATCCGTAATAAGATTCATTTCACAATCAAGTCGGCAACCCAGACACGAAGCGTGTATACAAGTGTTGTACCTTGTCGGCTTGATCTTTTGCCCAAACAAGACTATGGACCCAAACAAACATACAATAGTCTTCATATAGGTTAGCATGAATGTCATGCCCACATTTCCCATGCGGTCACAACACGCATCACATGTGGCATGTCCACATGCGCCATGTGGTCATGACACGAAATACCAAAAATTTTCCCACTCTTCCCTAGAAATCCCCTCGCACGTGTAGGCATGCTCGGTGGCGTACGCTTAAGGCGAAAATAATACAGTTGTCGGCGGTGTACCAAATACATGTATGCACACCCTACGCAAGGAAACGCGTGGTTTCCTAACCTAGGTTAATCTCACGAATTATATTTGAACAACAATTGTTTTAGGTGATAGATCATTTTTTAGCAAAGCATGATCATCTGATTCTTCTTTCCATTTTCTAGAATTTAATATTAATTTCTTGTCCTTCAGACTTAGCATTTTCAACCAAGCCCGTTCATTTGCCCTCTCTTCCTTTTCTTAGAATTTAGTTTTGATTGTATTTCTAACACATTCATTTTACCATTTCTCTGAAATTTAATTTTGATTGTATTTCTATCTCATTTCCCTTCCCGTTGTGCAAGATCTTCTTATGTTATCCTAGAACAGAAATAACACTACATCCTTTACATTACAGGAAAACTAATTGGACCCCCACCAAAGTATTTAAGAGGAGGGTGTGGGGAGGGGCAGAGCCCCACGCACACCCACGAAGTGGGGTGTGGGTGGGGCTCCACCCCTCCCCACACCCTCGCCACCAATAGAACCCGCGAGGTCCCCTCATGGCCTCTTCTGCGGGTACTGAAGCCCCTGCCGCCCGCGTTCCACTCCCCTCACAGCCTGTGCCTCCGCCCTCCTTCTCCACCGCCCTCTGTGGCACCATCACTCCCACCGCTGCCTACTTCCTCCGCCCTCTGTGACCTCCGTTGGCATTCCTCCATCTGCTGCCTCCAGACGTCGCCGCTCCACCATTAAACCCTGCACAAAACAAACAACACTCAACACTCAAATAAAATTAGGGTTATTTAACCCTCCCTCAATGTGATGGGATTTCATATTACAAATTGGTATTAATTTTAGTGGAGTTTCCACTACTCATAATAAATAAACAATTATATATATATATATATATATGTATGTATGTATATTTATATATATATAATAATTGTAAATGAATAAGCATGCACTAAGAGATTTAAATATATATATGGAATTGAGTGGAGTCTCCACAACAAGATTTAAAAAGGAAATTATATATATATGAATTTATATATATGTAGTTGGGCAAATTTTAATGGGCTAATTTAAATTGCCCTATTAGCAATTACATTAAATACATTTATAAGAAAATTGTATTCTTGTTAGAGTTGTAAATTCTTTTTACCAATGAATTATCTAGGTATGGAAGATGTTATAACGTAATTAAAATTAAGTAATACGTAAATGGTGAAATAAGCAACGTTTTAAAACAAATCGATAGAGGAATAAACAAGGAATGCGAGGAAGTATTTAACAGATTGAGATAACCATTTAAAGATCATCTAACTACCTAGAGAATCCTAAATGAAGCAAAATGAATCCGACTCTAACACAGTGATCGATATCAACATACACATGTGTGTGGAATATTCCGTAGCAATAATCACTTAGACAACTTAAACATACGCACCGAGCACGCTTATGCGTGCGAGGGAGGCTTTCAGAGTAGTTAGGGAATTTTTTTTTGATATTTTGTATCATGACCACATGACGCATGTGGACATGACACGCGGTTTAGCATGTTGTGAACACATGTGAAATGTGGGCATGACAATGAATCATTCAACTACTTGGATTAATTCTTCAAACAATGTATCTTCTCTGCATATAGATCTAGCTTGCCTGTCAACTTATCCCTTAAGCACACACTTGACCAATTCAACTGTCACATCATAACTTCTACTGCGGACCATATGAGACTCTAAAAATTGTATCCAACATTCATCATTGACCTTTTAACATACCTTCATGACCGTAGGACATCATAGTCCTTTATAGCAAAATACAGATCTTCGAACTGTCACTCTGTCATAGTGGAATACTGATAGACTGGAAGCTGATAGAGAAAAACTTGTAGAATGTGATCAAAGGAATTTTAGAAGTTATAACTCTAGATTTAGGTAGTCATGATATGTACCTTTGCTACCTTAGAACTACAAGACAAAATATGCCACAATAGAAGAATGCGGACCCTTTTACTCTAGTACTGTGCACTATTCTTGACTTGACTCTGTTCACCCAGACTTAGATATTTCACCATATGACTTTTGGAGCAAGTCAAGACTTGAACAGTGAAACATGTGATCACTAGGTAGCCATGACCAACATACCCGAATTGCATACAAATGTCTTTAACTGCGGAGGCATACCATCTCAAATACTGTCACTTACTTTGTATAGTGTATACTACCCATACTTAGTCAATTATTCTTTCAGAGTAAAGTCTCTTTACCATGCCGGTAGAATCCCTTAGCCTTGTTGCCATCAATGACAACATTCAACATTCATCAAAGTAATGTCTCTTACCAACAATCTCCCCCTTTGGCATTGATGGCAACATCATCTGCTCCCCTTTACTATATAAACTTTGTTTTTCTGCTCCCCCTTAGGTGTTTGCCCATTTTTCACTAGTTTTCTTCTCCCCCTTTGACATCAATGGCAAAGGCGTATGTACAGGAGTCAAAATTGTGTCAAAATGCAAAAAAAATTGCAAGAACTGTCATACTAGGCCGCATATGTACAGGTACAATATTCAACTTAATTTGTTGTGGGTTGTAGGATGTCATTGAAAATGTTCTTGATTTGAACTAACTCTCTATCCCAACCCTTCTTAGCATTGTCCAAAATTTGAATATGGCCACTTATTAGGAAGACTAATTTCTCTGCTTTTCGTATATAAGAAGGTGTGTCAATTAGTGCACTTACCTACAGTGCTTGTACTGCAATATTTGATAGAGTCTAGTTTGGGACTTATTAGTCCTCTCAATTGACACATTCTATTTTTCATTTGATCCCTCTTATTCACTAGAATACTTAACTCATTATGGATATTGATCACTTGTATCTCTTTGTTACTTACTGACTCAAATGTCAGATCAAATGACTTACAAATATTTGTTAGTTGCAGTTTTAGATTCTTGATCTTTTTCTCTAACTCCTCTGTAGATTCCCACCATGATAAACAAAATTTGTACAAATGACAAGCTTCTTGAATGGCACTCTGTAAACCTCTTATTCTATTGTCTAATAGAATTTTATCATTTGCTAACATGGTTTTCAATTCAACTAATCTTTTCTCATCAAACTCTTTCCTCACTTTTGTTTTTGCAAACTTTTCAAAAGATTCAAAGTGCATACTTACAAAGTTTATGAGTCCCTTGATTTGGTTTTTTGAATACATCAAGGTATCCTTTTGATATGATGGCATCAGCTTCTCTAAAATGCTAGATGCTTCACCAATTAACTCACTATCCTAAATGTGCGACTTCAATATTTCTTCCCATGCCTTTGCTTGCACAATTGATACTAATTTAAATTTATACATAGGGGACATTGAACCTAAGTTTATTGGTCCCTACAAAAATTCAGACTCATCCAAGACTTGTTTTTCTCTTTTCAAGAATTCCTTGACATACACCACAGTGTCTCTTGCTATACTAGAGACTTCTTCTTCGTTTTGTTCTAGAGGATCTAAATCCATGGCATCATTTGCATCATTCTTTTGTTCCAGTACATAGTTCTCTTTAGCTTGTTCATCTTCTTGATCATCATCTTTGTTTTGTTCCTCAGTCTTCTCCTTGTTTGTTAGGTCATTAGTTTGTTGTTTCATAGGAATACTTGTTCTGTATTGATCCTTAACAATAGTATCTGAACCAGTAATAGGGATTGGATCTTCTTTTTCCTTTGGAGCTTCATCATTTTTGTCTAACCCTTGATCCAAGTTCACCTCAGGAATAGATGTATCATTTCTAGTGTTTTTTCTTCTCTATTATATATAGTTGGAAGATGATATTCCTTTAACACTCTCAAAGTGATTTCCTATGCTACTCAAATGATTTCTAATCTATATTGCAATAGGTTTATCTCTAATCCAAAATATATTTTTCATACCTGGTAACTCTTGCATAAATTAGAAGAATAAACACATAATTAACATACCAAACTTGAAGGGATATTTGTTCTCTTTTGTCTTCTTCAGGTTCTCCATTAACTATTGTCAGAGAAATTCACATAGATCATACTCTGCATTTTCCTTTACCATTTGATAGGTAGTGCATATGGCAGTACCGAAGACAGAGTTTTCTTGGCTTGTGAAGTATACCTTGTAGCTGATCACCATGGATGCAAACCTAATTGCATGATCTTCAATGTCACTGATTGTCAATGCCCTTTTATAAAATTTGGCTCTAGTGGCTTTCATCACTATATCATTCTTTACAACTTTTAACATCGGTACTGTTCAGGAGGAATTTAATCTAGTTACGACCCTTATTGCATCCTTTGTGATCATAAATGGTCTTTCCAACCACATGAATTAATCATGTATTATGCTCAAGATGTACCTGACCCATTCATCTTCTACAAATGTTGGGAATTCTATATATTGATTAAATTTCTTCTCACTTAATGCCTTATATTCTTCCTTTAGATCAAAACTTTCATGGCTCAGATGTTTTAGATAAAGATTGTCAAACCTATTATCACGGCTTAGATGTTTTAGATAAAGATTGTCAAACCTATTATCACCAAATTCTTCTAGGGCAACATGAATGTAAGCCCTAACATCTTTCGCATGCATCACTCTATATGGTATACCTAAAAATACACCCATTGGATCAATTTCCATTGATTTAAGGGGTGTTTCTTGAGCTTTAGTTGCACTTTCTTCGTGATACCAACAACTTGTGGAGTATCCATTTCAATAATTAAACAAATTTGCTGTAGGGTTTTAATCTAAAAAATACCTCTTTTGCTGAGTTAGGGTTTTATTTAATTTGCGTTGGTAGTCTCTATAGTCCCTTTTGAATTTAGGCTTTAGATATCCATGGACACTTGATAGCTCGAATATAAAGTGATTTGTCTATCGAATTAGCTCCTTTTAATCCTTCATTTATCTTGACCTAATCACCATAAATGCTATCTTTCAAAAAGTTGTCAAACACTTCTCTGTCAAACATAGTTAATCTAGATTGCTCCACAATGATCTACATTTGAACCTTTTCTTCCAGAACTTCTTTCAAAAGATCTGTCATATAGGGCTTTACATCATATCTTCATGTTGGATCCCAGCACTGACTATCTGGCTAAGGGATAAGGATTTTCAATACTGTTCCCCCTGAGCTAGAGCTCCCAATTTACTTCTTGGAGGAAGTATCTGCACTAGAAGCTGGTGTAGATCCCTCCTTGATCTCATTCACATCTTTCTTGATCCAAATTTTGCCCATCTCATTCTTGCTTTCAACCGGATCAACCTTATTTTTACCTTTATCTTCTCTCTTCTTTGGTTTCCTCTTCTATGTAGGATAGTCTCTATTCTCATTCTTGTTAGAGTGGTGTAGATACTGAGAGGGGGGGTGAATCAGTATCAAAAAAAACTTTATGTTTCAAAACAATCTCAGTTTCTTAATTGCACAGAATATCTTTACTTGAATCAACTGTAAGACAGAATATCTTTATTTGAATCAACTATAAGAAAGAATATCTTTATTTGAATCAACTGTATGTTCATAAGCCAAAGCAAACTATACTGGAATAGAGAAAAAACTGAAATATGCAATGGTAGATCAAGAGCATCTCACAGAAACAAAATGACACAATAATTTGTCCTGAGTGGAAAGTCCCTGGCATAAAACCACTTGAAAAATTGCCTCACTTGGCTTAGAAAACAATCTCACTGATTTACAGGCCTCACTGGCTAAATAATATTGCCTCACTGGCTAAAACATGTTGCCTCACTGGCATTTACAGCATTGCCTCACTGGCATCTATTATTCACATCAAAAAATATTCTAATACAGAGGGATACCCTGTGTCATTACAATTCCACACTGAATATATAGTGTCTATAATGCACATATACAAAACCCACACTATATTCTGCATTATTCACACAATATATACAAGATCACTTCATGATCCGAGCACCAGAAAAAATAACTGTATTGAGCTCCTCTTTCTATTTTTTTTTGTCATGGGATAAAAACAATTTTTGTATATCTCATAACCGAATCATTTTTACAAAGATGTATTATGATAAAAAAACATTTTAACTGTCATCCATCGACAGTCACTAAGAACAAGGATACATCATTTGTTAAACTGAAACAGAGTAGGTTTGGTAAAAATATTTGACCAAACCCTAATCGAAGTTTGAACAAGAAGAAACCATTTTTGAAAACTGTTGAAACTGTATGCAAAATATAATCCATTTCACAGCAAAAAATGAATGCTGTTAAATAAACCCTAACAGAAGATGTCGGTGTTTCCATATATACCATGCATAAAACCCAGAATACCTTTATACAAAGCAATGATAATATTCAAAAACTGGATGAGGAAGAAAGAACATTTCCTCGTGAAACTGCCAAAAGATATCATAACTGACAGAAACAAAATCAAACAATATCACCTGTTTTGTCGAAGTCAACTGGAGCCTTTTGACGGACCGAAACTTCCTTTTCCTTTTCCATCATTACTGAGTAAGATAGGAAATCCAAAACAGAACCACTGCTGAGATCAAAAACCTTTCCTTTACATCATGACGGCGCAGGGTATGAAACCCTAAACAACAAAAAACTTTGCTCGAAATAAAACAAATTGATGTCTTGTGCCCTTATTTTTTTTTTCATCACTTAAGTGACCGGAGCTCCAAGTCACTTTTCAGAGAAACCGGTGACATGTACTCAAAACACACTGATGCCTTTACCTTAGCAAACTTTCTTGAGAGGTAACCAAACAACAAGAGCCGTGGAGATGATGTTACATGGTGGGCCACATAAGCTCTCAAAAGAGAAAACTGCCATGTCATATGAAAGACAAAAATATTAGCGGTGTCCAATGCCACAAACAAAACATTAATTTACATGATAATGCTGTGGTCAAAAGAACCATCATGTTGACCGAAGCTTGAACCAAGGAGGTGTCCAAGCGAAACACACAATGACCACCTTTGTGCCAAGCCAAATTAAACTAGGAATTAGCTGATCATAACATTATGAAATGCCACCCCAGGTGATAGAGAATAAAGTGACAAATGCCAAAAAGTGCCACTGAAAAACTAGAGAATGAACAACCTGTATAGACAACCAATTGCCAACTTGTATATAAGCAATTTTGCCAACAATTGTATTTGCATAAGATCTGACCAATTGCCAACGTGTATGTGAGCAAACGATCAACATATTACATATGATATCCAGAGAATCATCAGGGAATATGATAAGATAGAGAGCCAACATTCAACATGTGTGTTTGAACATCAGGGACAACAACACAGCAGAAAGAACTACAATACTCCCCCTTTGACCATGATGAGAAAAACACACAATGTTCATAGCTCAGAAAGAATGATGAACCACACAGCTCCACACAGCCCAGATCACTATAGAGAAGGAAGGAACAGCAAAACAGCCACAGTATATAACAACCACAGTATAGAAGAAACAACCTGATAGGAACAAAACTGTACTATCTCCCCCTTTTTATCATCAGGGACAAAGGGTAATCAGGGGACAAAGAAGGAAACTCCCCCTGAAACCTTGAGCAAAGAAGAATTAAGACAGAGAGGCAAATGAAAGCACCCCAAGCTGATCCCGGAGACCTTCAAAGACAGAGCGAGGAAGTGGCTTAGTAAAGATATCAGCCACTTGAGTAGCAGAAGAAACATAGTCCAAAATGACCTCATTGAGGAGCACCTTATCTCGAAGAAAATGATATCGTATATCAATGTGCTTGGTACGAGAATGCATCATAGGATTTTTGGAGATGTTAATAGCACTAACATTGTCACATAAAATTCTAATAGGCTTACAAACATGAACCTGATAATCATTCAAGGTCTAAACCATCCAGAGAATTTGAGTGCAACATGCTGTAGCAGCAATATATTCAGCCTCAGCTGTGGAAAGAGAAACAGAGTTTTGCTTTTTGCTATGCCAAGCAACTAATCGTCCACCAAGAAAGAAAGCACCACCAGAAGTACTTTTTCTATCATCTAGACTGCCTGCCCAATCAGCATCTGTATATGCTGTCAGTGTGAAATCTGAATGTCGAGGATACCAAAGACCAAAATTAAGGGTGCCTTGTATATATCTAAAGATTCTCTTGACTGCATTGAGATGAGCTTGCTTAGGAGCAGATTGAAAACGAGCAACTAAACAGACAGCATGCATTATGTCAGGTCTAGTGGTAGTTAAGTATAACAAGCTGCCTATCATAGATCGATAAAAAGTATGATCAATATCAGGTTTATCACCTTCAGCACTTAATTTGCAATCAGTTTCCATAGGAGTACTGACAGGATTACATGCATCCATCTGAAATCTTTTCAACATGTCTTTTGCATATTTGGTTTGAGAAAGAAAGATACCTGCTTTGAGCTGAGAAACCTGAAGACCAAGGAAAAATGAGAGTCCCCCCAACATTGACATCTCAAATTTTGTAGTCATAACTTGTGGAAAATATAAACTGAGTCCATCATCATCACTGCCAAATATTATGTCATCAACATATACAACTACTATCAAGATGTGATCATTTTTAGTCATAAAATACAAATTACTGTCAGCTCCCCCTCTTGTGAAGCCTTGGGATTGCAAGTGTTGATCTAATTTGGCATACCAAGCTCGAGGAGCTTGTTTAAGGCCATAAAGAGCCTTTCTTAATCTATAAACGTGATGTGGCTTATCCTTGTTAACAAAACCTTCTGGTTGATCCATATAAACTTCCTCTTTTAGGTCTCAATTTAAAAAGGTTGTCTTAACATCCATTTGATAGACTTTAAAGTTTTTGTAAACAGAATATGCAAGAAACATTCTGATTGCTTCTAGTCTTGCTACAGGAGCAAATGTTTCATCAAAATCGATACCTTCTATCTGAGAGTAGCCTTTACAAACCAATCTAGCTTTATTTCGAACAACAATTCCATTTTCATCAAGTTTATTTCTGAAAACCCATTTAGCCCCAATAATATTTTTATCTTTAGGCCTTGGGACAAGTTCCCAAGTGTTATTTTTCTCTATTTGAGCTAGCTCATCTAACATAGCCTGAACCCACAAGTCATCTTGACTAGCTTCAGCATAGGTTTTAGGTTCTAGTTGAGATACTAAACATATATGAACCTGCTGATTTGCTTGAGCAGTTTTTCTTCTAGTTTGTATGCCAGAGTCTAAATCACCAATGACATGTTCACTAGGGTGATTCTTTTGTAACAATATTTTAGAAGGAGTATAAGTAGAGGTTTTAGAAGGAGTCTCAACTTGAGGACTTACAGACTGTCCTTGTGAAGTTTCTAGATCTGATTCTTCTTCGGATTTTTCTAACTCTTCTTTTGTATTTGACTCTTCTTGGATGATTCCTTCAACCTGTTGAAAGTGTGGTTGCTATTCTTGCTACAAATTCTCAACCACTTTCACATTAGAGCTTTCAACTATTCTCTTTAACCTCTTATTTTAACATTTATAAGCCTTGCTGTGAGTTGAATATTCTAAGAAAATCCCTTCATCACATCTTGACTCAAAACTGCCTAGATGATCTTCTTTCCTTATATAACATTTACTGCCAAATATTTTAAAATAAGATACATTAGCAATATTACCATACCAAAGTTCATAGGAGGTGTACCTGGTTTTGACCCTTATTTGAGCTCTGTTTAAAATATAAACTGCTGTATGAACAGCTTCTTTCCAAAAAGCATTTGATAGACCAGCATCCTGAAGCATAGTTCTTGCCATTTCTTTTACTGTTCTATTCTTTCTTTCAGCCACCCCATTTTGTTGAGGTGTTCTAGGAGCTGAAAACTACCTCTTTATTCCATGTTTTTCACAGTATTCAAGAAAAGTAGTGGAAGTATATTCTCCACCATTATCTGATCTTAGACATTTCAGCTTTAGATTTGATTCACGTTCTACCATGCTTTTAAAAATATTAAATTTTTCTAAAGCTTCATATTTATGCTTTAAAAAAGTGACCCAAGTCATTCTTGTATAATCATCTATAAATAACATAAAATACCTTTCACCATTCAAGGATTTTGTCCTGGTTGGACCACACAAATCAGTGTGTACTAACTGAAGAGATTCTGTAGCAAATTGTTCTTTGGACTTATAAACATTTCTTGTTTGTTTGCCTTGTTGGCATTCTTTACAAACCAGATTTTCAGGCTTGGAAAGAACGGGCATATGTCTAACATTTTTATTATGACTAATTTTGACCAAGTTATCATAGTTTATATGTCCCAACCTCCTATGCCAGAGTTTACTTTCCTCAATTTGACTCATAAAACATAAGTTGTTTTTGTACTCATTAGCAGACCCATGCAGATTATAAATATTACCTTTAGTTCTCAAACCTGGGGCAATGACTTGTTTGGCATCTTTGAGAATTTTGCAGCCTTGTGATGTGAAGACTACATCAAAACCACTGTCACAAATTTGGCTAACACTCAACAGATTATGAGTTAATCCTTCCACAAAATAAACATCTTCTAGAGGAGTATTATTTTCTAAGAGAACTGTACCTTTTCCAGTAATCTGCAAACAATAATCATCACCAAATTTAACTGATCCACTTGTGCAACTTTCAAATGAAATAAATTTACCTCTATCTCCTGTCATATGATGTGAACACCCACTGGCTATAACCCAGATCTCATTTTTCTTGGCATGAAATGCAACTTCCACTATCATAGCCTTATTATTTTTGGGCACCCATTTCATCTTGAGTTGCTTGGTAAGAGAGCCAATCTCTAAGTCACAAAACTTGGCAATATGTCCAAGTTTTTTACAATTAAAACATCTTATTCTATTTAGAAAACTGAAAGTTCTATATTGCAGAAAATTTGACTGTCTCTTATGAGCAAACTTGCAGTCAGTTGCTCTATGTCCATACTGATAGCAATGAAAACAATACCCCAAAAATTTAAAGGGCATTTTATTTGTGAACTGATTATTTTTAGAACATTGACCTTTTAAGAAACCAAGTCCAGTCATATCATTATATTCTTTTTGTTTCCCTAGCATATCAACAAGCTTATCACTGCTATTGCACATTTCAAGTTCTCTTTTTAATTTAACTATTTCAACCTCCTTAGAGTTTAATTGTTCTTGAGATTCTGAAAGTCTTTTTCTACTTTCTTCAAGACTAATTCTTAAATCAGAAATTTGATTTTCTTGATCAGATATTAATTTACTTTGTAATACATTCTCCTTTTTAAATCTTCTGATTTCACTAAAAGCACATTTTAATTCTCCTTCTAAATCAACTTCATTTTCTGATATGTCTACTTGTTCTTCTTCTGAAATACCAACAATTGCTGCCATAAAAAGAGTTTCATCTATTTCAGCAGAAGATTCTTCTGATGCGCCATTAGTTATGCCAGCAATTAAGCTTCTTTTCTTGAAAGAATTTCTTTTGTTAAAATTGAAAGGCTTCTTCTTATATTGTTTTTTGTTATCTTCTTGTTCACTGTCAAGCTCTAGATTAGGACATTTTGCTGCATAGTGACCTATCTTTCCACAATTGAAACATTTGAAAGGTAATTTACCTTTATATCTACCAGACCCTCTTCTGAGCTTACTAACAAAGATAGATTCCTCTTCATTTTCAGTTTCATGACTAGTTTCAGTTTCCTTTTTTACAGTCTTAAAAGCAGCCTCTTTCATTGTCTCTTTATTAGGATTTTCATTTTCCATCCTCATTTCATATGCAGTAAAGACACCTAATATAGTATCAATGGTTATGGTTTTCGGATCTTTATCTTCAACCACAGAAGTTTTGGAGTCATATTTGGGGGTTAAAGTCCGTAGGACCTTTTTAACAACAGTTATCTCCTCTAACTTTTCCCCTAGTCCTCTAATACTATTGACAGTTTCTTGAACCCTTTGAAGATATTTAGCTATCTTTTCATCATCTTTCATTCTCATTCTTTCAAACCTTTCCCTAAGAGCTTGTAATTTAGCTTCTTTAATACTTTCATCTCCTTCATAAATGTTTGAAAGTTTATCCCAAATGCTTTTAGCTGTTTGACATTCCATAACCTTATTTAGAACTTCATTTGTTAAACCACAACAAATAGCACTAGCAGCTTTAGAGTCACAGTCAAGAATCTTTTTTTCATCAGCATTAGATGGTTTACCAGTTATAGTACAATTGGTTTCAATAGCTTCCCAGACATCATATCCCAGAGCTTTGATATGACGAATCATTCTGTATTTCCAGAATGTGTAATCTTTACCATCAAATAATGGTGCCTTCGATGAGGAAAGACCATCTTGAAAAGACATGGTTCCCACTCAACCAGGAATCTCTTAGGCTGATTAGGCCTATACAATAGAGAACGTGGCTCTGATACCACTTGTTAGAGTGGTGTAGATACTGAGAGGGGGGGTGAATTAGTATAAAAAAAATTTATGTTTCAAAACAATCTCAGTTTCTTAATTGCACAGAATATCTTTACTTGAATCAACTGTAAGATAGAATATCTTTATTTGAATCAACTGTAAGAAAGAATATCTTTATTTGAATCAACTGTATGTTCATAAGCCAAAGCAAACTATACTAGAATAGAGAAAAAACTGAAATATGCAATGGTAGATCAAGAGCATCTCACAGAAACAAAATGACACAATAATTTGTCCTGAGTGGAAAGCCCCTGGCATAAAACCACTCGAAAAATTGCCTCACTTGGCTTAGAAAACAATCTCACTGATTTACAGGCCTCACTGGCTAAATAATATTGCCTCACTGGCTAAAACATGTTGCCTCACTGGCATTTACAGCATTGCCTCACTGGCATCTATTATTCACATCAAAAAATATTCTAATACAGAGGGATACCCTGTGTCATTACAATTCCACACCGAATATATAGTGTCTATAATGCACATATACAAAACCCACACTATATTCTACATTATTCACACTATATATACAAGATCACTTCATGATCCAAGCACCAGAAAAAATAACTGTATTGAGCTCCTCTTTCTGTTTTTTCTTGTCATGGGATAAAAATAATTTTTGTATATCTCATAACTGAATCATTTTTACAAAGATATATTATGATAAAAAAACATTTTAACTATCATCCATCGACAGTCACTAAGAACAAGGATACATCATTTGTTAAACTGAAACGTAGTAGGTTTGGTAAAAATATTTGACCAAACCCTAACTGAAGTTTGAACAAGAAGAAACCATTTTTGAAAACTGTTGAAACTATATCCAAAATATAATCCATTTCATAGCAAAAAATGAATGCCGTTAAATAAACCCTAATAGAAGATGTCGGTGTTTCCATATATACCATGCATAAAACCCAGAATAACTTTATACAAAGCAATGATAATATTCAAAAACTGGATGAGGAAGAAAGAACATTTCCTCATGAAACTGCCAAAAGATATCATAACTGACAGAAACAAAATCAAACAATATCACCTATTTTGCCGAAGTCAACTAGAGCCTTTTGATGGACTGAAACTTCTTTTTCCTTTTCCATCATTACTGAGTAAGATAGGAAATCCAAAACAGAACCACTGCTGAGATCAAAAACCTTTCCTTTACATCATGATGGCGCAGGGTATGAAACCCTAAACAACAAAAAACTTTGCTCGAAATAAAACAAACTGATGTCTTGTGCCCTTCTTTTTCTTTTCATCACTTAAGTGACCGGAGCTCCAAGTCACTTTTAAGAGAAACTGGTGACATGTACTCAAAACACACCGATGCCTTTACCTTAGCAAACTTGCTTGAGAGGTAACCAAACAACAAGAGCCGCGGAGATGATGTTACATGGTGGGCCACATAAGCTCTCAAAAGAGAAAATTACCATGTCATATGAAAAACAAAAATATTAGCGGTGTCCAATGCCACAAACAAAACATTAATTTACATGATAATGCTGTGGTCAAAAGAACCATCATGTTGACCGAAGCTTGAACCAAGGAGGTGTCCAAGCGAAACACACAATAACCACCTTTGTGCCAAGCCAAAAGAAACTAGGAAATAGCTGATCATAACATTATGAAATGCCACCCCAGGTGATAGAGAATAAAGAGACAAATGCCAAAAAGTGCCACTGAAAAATTGGAGAATGAACAACCTGTATAGACAACCAATTGCCAACTTGTATATAAGCAATTTTGCCAACAATTGTATTTGCATAAGATCTGACCAATTGCCAACGTGTATGTGAGCAAACGATCAACAGATTACATATGATATCTAGAGAATCATCAGGGAATATGATAAGACAGAGAGCCAACATTCAACATGTGTGTTTGAACATCAGGGACAACAACACAGCAGAAAGAACAACAATTCTTGGTTCTGCAAAATCTTCCCATATGTCTAAACTTATTGCATTTGTAGCAAACCACATTCCTCTATCCTTGATTCCTTCCATTGAATGGATTCATCCTTGATCTACATTGGTTAGCCATATGCCCAAATCTATTGCATGCAAAGCACTTTCCATTGAAAAATTGAGTATTCCTTGCATTGTTAAAACCATTCCTTACCAAACTTCTACATTCATTTGATCTATGACCAATTTTATTGCAATTGAAACATTGACCAGAGAATGATGGAACATTCTGATTCAATCTAATCCTACACTGAGTAGAGTTATGACCAAAATTATTGCAATTAAAACAATGGCCATTGAAAGATGGGCACCTTTGAGCATTTAGCTGCATGACTGAAGGTCTTCTAGGTCTTCTTCTTTGTTTCCAAAACTGGTTGCCTTTGTTTTTCTTCATCTTAATGTTTTCTTGACCTAATTTAGAGCTTTCTTCTTTTTCAAATCCCAAGCCTTTCTTGTCATCTAAACTCTTCTGACTAGCAATCATCTCATCAATCTTTGCAGAACTTATCTTGAATTTTCTTCACAGCTCTTAGCCTTCTCCAAATATGATTTCAAGCTCACAACTTCTTTTTCAAGTTTATCACATTCTTCTAATTTAATTTTTACCAACAGATTTAGATCTTCTTCTGCTTTAGCTCTTTCTACAACATCCACTTTCAAATCATCCATGGTTTCATTTGCTGATATCAATTGTTCATTAACTTCCTTGTATTTTTCTTTGAATTTTTTGGCTTGTTCTTTTACCTTTAGAATATATTCATCAACTTCTTGTATGTTATCCTTCAGATCCCTGATTTGTGCTTTAGATTTTTCAAGATCTTCAAGAGAAGCTTGTAATTCATCATTGCTTTCATATGAGGCTTCAGGAGAAGTGAGATATCTTCTTGTTGCCATGTGGATACCTTCCTAGATCTTCCTTAAGCTATTAACCTTCTTCCAAGGAACCTTGCTCTGATACCAATTGTTGAACACAATGAATACTGAGAGGGGGGGTGAATTAGTATTCTATAAAACCACTTATTCACATGATCTATAAACCAATTAGCAAATTCAATAACATAAGAACAACAACCATAACGTCATAACACAGACACCAGGATTTTTATGTGGAAAATCCAAAAAGGGAAAAACCACGGTGAGTGTTAGCTCATAATATATTATGATAATAATACCAAATTACATAAAGGCTCACTTCCTCAAGGCTCACTGCCTAAGGACTTGCTATCCAAAGAAATGCTCACTGCATAAGGCTCACTACCAAATAGAAGAGAAGAAAGAAGAAGGATTCGCTCACTGCCAAGAAATGGTTGCTATAGGTGCATCTACAAAATGTTGAGGTGTAGTACCAATTAGCTCAGTATACAGATTCAAAGGACTTCATACTATCTGCCCCGCTTTTCTACTCTGCTTCACATATACTTCAATTTTTTGCCCTTATTATCCTTTTTTGCTCTATAAACTACCTTAGGTCATGCACATATTAAATTTGTACCCTATCCACACACATCCATACATTTGTCACCAAAATTCATTGAATATATATATCCGCAATAAGATTCATTTCACAATCAGGTTGGCAACCTAGACATGAAGCGTGTATACAAGTTTTGTACCTTGTCAGATTGATCTTGTGCCCAAACAGGAATGCAGACCCAAACAAACATACAATAGTTTTCATATAGGTTGGCATCAATCATTCAACTACTTGGATTAATTCTTCAAACAATGTATCTTCTCTACATATAGATCTAGCTTTCCTGTCGGCTTATCTCTTAAGCACACACTTGGCTAATTCAACTGTCACATCATAACTTCTACTACAGACCATATGAGACTTTAAAAATTGTATCCAACATTCATCATTGACCTTTTAACATACCTTCAGTTAACTACAAGACATCATAGACCTTTATAGAAAAATGTAGATCTTGGAACTGTCACTCTGTCATAGTGGAATACTGTCAGACTGGAAGCTGATAAAGAACAACTTGTAGAATGTGATCAAATAAACTTTAGAAGGTATAACTCTGGATTTAGGTAGTCATGATATGTATCTTTTCTACCTTAGAAATGGAAGAGAAAATATGCCACAGCAGAAGACAAAATATCTTTTCTACCCTTTTACTCTGGTACTATACACTATTCTTGACTTGACTCTGTTCACCCAGACTTAGATATTTCACCATATGACTTTTGGAGGAGGTCAGGACTTGAACATTGGAACATGTGATCACTAGGTAGCCATGACCAACATACCTAAATTGTATACAAATGTCTTTAACTACGGAGGCATACTATCTCAAATACTATCACTTACTTTGTATAGTGTATACTACCCATGCTGGTAGAATCCCTTAGCCTTGTTGCCATCAATGACAACATTCAACATTCATCAGAGTAGTGTCTCTTGCCAATAGAAACTATCTTTGTCAATGCATCAGATGGATTCACCTTTGTATGGATCTTTTTTACTTTCAGTTTTCCCTCTTCAAGAGCACTTCGAATGAAATGATACTTCAACTCAATGTGCTTGGTTTGATTATAATATCCTACATTCTTAGCCAAGTGAATAGCATTGTTGCTATCACAAAAGAGAGTGAAAACATGTTGTTTGCATCCCAATTCACCCAAATACCACTGCAACCATACCATTTACATAGCACCTTGAGTGAGAAAAATGTATTCATGTTCAGTAGTTGAGAGAGAAACCACTTGTTGCAATCTAGAAACCCAACTGATTCCTACCCTAGAAAATGTGAATATATATCTATTAGTTGATCTATTTTTATCCAAATCACCAGCCATATCAAAATCAATGAAACCTTGCAGTTGTGTATCCTTCCCTCCAAAACACAAAACATGATCTAAAGTTCCTTTCAAATACCATAGCATGCATTTAACTATTTTCCAATGACTTTTACCCAGATTGCTCATAAATCTTCTTATTACTCCCACAACATGGGCAATATCAGGATGAGTGCATACCATGGCATACATGAGACTCCCAATAGTAGATGAGTATGGAATTCCTTTCATATATTCTTAGTCTTCTTATGTCTTGGGACACATTTCAGAGGATAAATGAAAATGATCAGCAAGTGGGGTGCTTACAACTTTTACACTACTCAGATTAAACATGTTCAAAACCTTATTGATGTATTTTTCTTGTGACAATTTGATCTCTCTTTTATGTCTATCCCTAATTATAGTCATGCCAAGAATCCTCTTCGTTGCTCCCAAATCCTTCATTGCAAACTTGTGAGATGATTGTTGCTTCAAATCATGAACACCACTCATGCTAGTGTCAGTCACTAGTATATCATCAACATATAGCAACAATAAAACAAACTCACCATTTTCTAACACCTTGTAGTAGACACATGGATTAGATTCGCATCTAGTGTAGTTTTGCTCAGCCATGAAGGAATCAAACTTGAGGCATCACTACCTTGGGGCTTGTTTAATCCCATACAAGCTTCTCCTTAATTTGCAATATAAATTATCTTGTCCTTCTTTCACAAAACCTTCAGGTTGCTGCATATATAATTCCTCATGTATGTCACCATGGAGAAATATAGTTTTAATATCAAGTTGTTCTAACTCGAGGTCATACACCATTGCCAAACCCAAAACTACTCAGATGGTGGTAATCTTCACAACTAGTGAGAAAATTTCATTAAAATGTATCCCCTTTTTTTGGTCATACCCCTTCACCACCAATCTAGCATGATATCATTTCTTGCCTCACTCTTCTTCTTTCAATTTATACACCCATCAAAATTTTAGTGCTTTTCGATTGGGTGGAAGACTCATCAATTCCCATGTGTGATTGGCTAGTAATGAATCCATTTCTTCCTTCATTTCTTCTATCTATTTCTCACTATTTATATCACTGTAGACATCTTTGAATGTTGCTAGCTCTGCTTGATTAGAGATCAAAAGATAATGTACAAAATCATCAAATTTTGGAGGCTTTCACTTCCTGGTAGACCTCCTCAAGTAAGGAGCTTGTTCCTACAAATTACCTTGTTCATGATGTGTCTAATGTTCACAATTTTCAAGTCCTTCACTATGAGAAACTCCATGACTTATTCCCTGCATAGGTAAATAATTCCCTAGTGAGTGTTGCACAAAATTTGGTGCATTCAAATCTGCAGTGCCTAGTTTATGCTATGAAAGAAATTCCAAAATATGTGAGGGAGTATTATGTTGCATGGGAGAGGTAACTCTATTCAAAGACTATTGTGTAGGAAAGGAAGAGTGCATTTAATTATAAAGTGGCTATGTTGAAATTGTCACAGGCTGTGTGGGGATCAATGAAGGCTGCATATGATTTAGAAGAGGCTGTAAAGGTTTATTCATGGGCCACATAGGATAATAAGAGGGATGAATTGAATATGAAGGAGTCTTTGTGGGAAATGAATTTGGAATTTGATTTCCCTGTATACTTGTGAATGAGGGCAGATTCAGACCATTTGGCTGTGTGGAGGATGAATTTTGAGGCAGAGAACACAAATCACTACCACTTCCAATATCATCAACTGGTATATATTCTTTTGCTTGTGTCCCCTATTCTTGTAGACCTAAAAATAATTTTCATTAAATATCATATCACGACTATGGAATATCTATTTGGCAGTTAGATCCCACAATTGATAGCCATACAACTCTTCTCCATAACCAATGAAAATACAATTTTGATTTGGCATCCAATTTTGTTCTCTTCTCCTTGGGAATGTGAGAAAAATCCTCACAACCAAAGACCCATAAATGATTGTATGAAATCCTTCTTCCCAACCATTTCTCCTCCAGAATGTGTAAAGTACACATTTCATAACAATAATTATTGAAGTAGATAATCCACTTATTTCCAATAACGCAAGTAAAGAGATAGATCTTATAAACACCATTCAATAAAGTTATTACATTTTACAAATCCACATGCCATAACCAGGTGTTAGCACAATAAAATAATAGACAATGTCCATCTTAGGCTCTCATGCCATAGGTCAAATCAAATAATAAGGTACAATAATCAAGTACAATACAAGTAATGAGGGATAAACAAAATCACTATCTCTAGCCAACACTAACCCACATGGTCATCCACCAGCCGAAGAGATGGAAACATGGCCTAGGTGCTTTTTCACCCAACCACAAGGAAATTACACTTTCTGGGAATCCTTCATGACACAAAGGATACCCAACCCTAGACAAAATATCTAGCAACCTAGAAACAACTGGCAAGAGGGAGTACCCGATGCAACCTGATGTCTAAATGCAAATACAACAATGATGTGGCAGAGAAACATATAAATAAAATTTTGCTAGACATTTGATGAGACCATGATTTGTCTTATTTTTATTGCTTTAATTACCTATTTCCCAAAGACATTTCCAGACTTATATATATCTTAATTATGTCTATGTTTATCCTTAAGACACTAAAGCATGAAAATGGTATATAACATGTTATTAATTAATTGTGTGTGTATAATTGACTATTTATTTAATATGTTAGTATTTTATGTTGATTTTAGTAAGAGTGATGCATAAATACTATGTCGTGCACTAACTCCTCATGCAACAAAGGTGTGGCTTCATATCATGAAGAACACTAGACAACCCGCATCTGAAGGAGATGCTGATATCCATAGAAAATGATACAGATACCTATAACCAAAGGAAAAAGATCCTAAATTGATAGGGATGAGTCATTTGATGACTCCATAATGGTTATCATTCAATGAATAATGCAATCCTAAAAGATGAAGGAATCTAGAACATGTTCTTTGTTCTATTTCTAAGTCATTGATTATTCTTCATGGATAATGAAGAGATAGAGTTGTGCAGTAGGACTGTATTAACTGTGTCACCTTCATGTTTGTTAGTTTCCTATTTCTAGTTGCTCTGTAATAAAATCCTTTTCCTACGATGTGGGATAATGGACATTAATGCCATTTAAATTGTTCAGTAGCTTTATTTATATAGATAATGCTAATGTTGGTTAGCTAGATTAGATGAGATTAGATTTTGCTTCATAAAGATTAGATATAGATATAGTATCAAATTTTGTGTGTTTTGAGTTCTATTAATGACTGCAAAGATTTAGTAGAGATTTAGCTAGATCTCGTGGGACCATAGTCACTCAAGCTGGCCACATGAGGTGCTATGTTTCTCCACCTTGTTCATATGTTCAGTTTAAAAATTGTATGTTTATATAAATATGTGATTGATGTATGGTGTTGTGAGTAATGTGAAGTAGTTTAACTTTGGTAGTTTCTATAATTAAGTCCATTAAGTCAAGGTGATCACCAACTGAACCAATTGATAGTTGCTCTCTTACATAGAAGTTACAAGAGACATTTGATTACTGCTATGTTTGATAAGATTAGTTATTTTCCATTGTTCCTGTTTACTTAGAGTATTGTATTTTCTTTATTTAGTCCCCTTACACAACCTCTAGGATAAAACTCAGGAATCCTTAACTATACACACAGTACATGCATCATCCAAGAAGAATACGATTCCCTCGTTTGATAATGTAAATGTACCATGTTATATAACCAGGAGGTTGCTTGATATAGGATCCATTGGTCTGTTGAGTAGTGTGCATTCCCTTTCTGCATCAATATATTCGTTAATAATGGAGCTTGACAAAATTCATTCATCTATTTCAATGAAGACATGGCTTGGCCCAAGCACTTATAAAAGTTATGATCAAATCCTAAAAAAGAGGAAAAGCCTTCTCTGTTTACCCACATTCAGCATCCTAGCCCGAAAGTAACCTAATCACACTCATGGAAGAAAAATAAGTCTCTCTATGAAAAATTATAGTTCAGGAACAATTACATTTAATTTTCTAATTTTAGATATTGATTTCCCTAATACAAAACCATAAGGGTACACTATTCAGAAAAATGAAATCTATAACATATAAATAGGTTTCATAGAAGAAGAATATTAACTCTAGTTAATCATGATTCCCTATCTCCTTTCAGTCCCTAATGAAAGAAAAGAAGAATACACCAAAAGCAGCCTTATTAACAGTCATATAGATCATCAAAAACACATAAATTATGGCATCTCTAAAGTCATTTCTGGTTCACAATTTCTGTAAGAACCCTAGATTAATCAGTTTACTCTTTTTGTTTACACTAGATCTACAACAAAATAAGTATAACCTTGTTCTCTCATATATCACTATATACATACATCTAAATGACCATTTACCTCATACATTATTTAAACAGGTTGTTACATTAAAGGTAGACCATTACATTATGTAGACATGTTGATACATTATTTACATAGGTCATTACATTATTTAACCAGGCCATGGCATTTAAGAGGCCGAAGTAGAATAAGAAGGCTGACAAGAATGATGTAAATGTAAGTTTAAGGCCAAAAAGGGTCGTTTGGGTCACAAAGAAGGGTCAATACAATAGAAAACATAGACAATTTTAAAATAGAACAATATGTAGTTTGTCTTGACTACACTAGTCATTCAAAGGTCATTACAGTAGCAAAAATCATCAGGTCGATCTCATAGTTATCAGGTCATGATCTACGAAACCAAGGCCACTCACACAAACATGAAATAAGGTTGAAATACTTAGGAAGAGGCTATTCAAAATGATCACCAAACCATTTACAAACAATTTACAAGAATAATCTAAATATATCCAAATACATTATGAGAGCCGATTTAAAGGAAGAGGCTGACTAAAAAAAGAAAAGGTTGATTAACAAAGTAAAGGCCGACCAAAGTAGTTTTAGCTTAGGCAGGCTGAATTAATTGTTAGAGGGTGCCTGACATGAAATTTAGATTGCTTACAGAGATAAACAAGCCCAAATAAATAAAGAAAAATTAAACCAGTCTAAAAGACCAAAGAAACATAGAAAAGTAAAAATACCTGGCCGTTGGAGGACAAACAAGGTCATCGAAGCAACATGGTTGTTTGAGAGGATGTCAAAACAAGAATTCAGGCAATTCCAAATGAACCACAACCGACCATAGTCTTGGAGTAATAAAAGACTACTAAATGATAAAAAAAGCTGATTCAATCTGTAAAAAGACCATTCCAATTTGTAGAAGGCCAATTCTAAAATAAAGGACACAATAAAGACTTCAAGGCCATAGTTTTAAAGTTAAAAAGGCTACCCCAAAAATACTGGCCGCATCAAAAAGCATACAGGCCTAGCCACTTTAAAAGAGAATTCAAGCCATACAACAAAGTAAGGAAAAAGGTCTGATCAAACAAGATTTGAAGGTCACATAAAAGAAACTAAACATTATATTCCCCCACACAGATCCTGAATTCCAAGCTCAAGCATTCAAATTGACTAATTATTCTTTCTTCCACTATGTTTGCAGGTAGTTACAAAATAAATATAAATAGGCAGAAATAATTTATTAGAAGAGAAAAACCTATATCCTTTGTCGCCAAGATGAGCCTCTAATCAGTCCTTTGTTGGGTGAAGTAAAAAAACAAGAACCTCTACTTCTATGCCTTCCTCTTTTCTCTATTTTCTCTATTATGTATCCTTTGCCTTCTCTTCCTTTTTGTTTTATTCCTATAAACCTCTAAAATTGGCGTGTGTAGATTTTTGAACTTTAGTCTTCTACTTGAGTTGACTTTCCAGTGTATGGCTCATGGCATCTTCACATCCATTGCATGCTAATCTTTAAGATAGATTTAAGTTAATTTTTATTTTTTCAATAATTGCATGAGTAATATTTATTATTATTAGATTTACTTTAAAATATATATCTTTAAATCATGAACATTTTATAGTTATGAAAATATAAAATCCTGTTTGTTTTTGGTTTTTAACTAATATCAATGCATAACATACCTTATTATGAATAATATAAATTACATTTATTAATTCCTTATATTTTTATAAAGATAACATTTTAAATATTTACAAAATAACCCAATTGTAAACAATTTATATATTTATTATCGAAAACATGTTGATATTTGCACTAAAACAACATACTTGAAACAAGCAAAAATAAATACTTTATCTAAACCATGTAATTCAATCATGCCAAATGAATGATAAAGAAGATAATACAATAGGAAAAATAATGAAGCCAATCAAAAGACTATATAATGCAGTATGATCTACGTGAGTGTACAAGTTTCGGGCTTCCATCTTGACAATTTTTTCTGGCGGCTAGGGCGTTTCTACCTCAACCATGTTCTAATCTTCGATGTTTCCTGCATTCAGTCGCACTTAGTTTTTCATCAATAAGTTAGCCCCAAAATCATAGCTGAAGCAAAAACATAGATCAATAGTCATAAGATTATCCAAAACAATAACTATGCTCAATTTTATGCATTTTTAACAATCATGACAATTACCTATTAATATTTTATGCACATGCTACTACCCAACAATAAATCAAAAACACGTAATATCAAATAGTTCAAGTTATAAATGAGTAAGAAAGATTGAGGTGTAACATCCTTCCCCAGTATGAAGAGACATCTTCCCGATGTCTTATTACACAAAACTAAAATAATAATGTATCTCCTTACTACTATCAATGTATCAATAAAGTATCATCAAATCAAATAATAGTATCACAACTATGCATAAATTAAAGAAACTCAACTAAATCCTCAAATGAGGAAAAGATTTGTCTATCTCCTTAGCATCCTCCCATGTGGCACTATCCATAGAATATTGGTCCCACTAGACCTTATACTGCACAATATCCTTGTTACACAACTTAACGTTGTGCATCTCCAAAATTTGAGTGGGCTCCACCAACAAAACTCTTGGATCCTATACCCATAAAGCATGCCAATCAAGTATATGCGAAGCATCAAGATGATAAGGCTTAAGTAAAGACACATGAAAAATATTATGGATTATAGCAAGAGTAGGTGGTAGAGCAAGTCTATAAGAAACAAGATTAATCACTTCCAACACATCAAATGGTCCTATGAATCTAGGAGCAAGTTTGGATGAATTGCCAAATGAAACTGAACTCTTTTGAGCCTTGACCCTCAAAAAGACTTTGTCCTCTACTGAAAAATATCTTAACATCCTATTCATGTCTACATAATTTTGTCAATTTGAATCCTGCTTCAATTTCTCTTTGATCAACCCCATATGATCATCCATTTCCCTAAGCATATCAGGCCCAATCACAAATTTGTATTCTACCTTGTCCCAACTGATGGGTGTTTGACCTTATGCCCATAAAGAGCTTTAAATGGTACCATCTCCAAAGATACATGATATGAATTATTGTAAGAGAACTCCACCAGTGGAAGATACTCCTCCCATTTATATTGTTGATCCATACAATACATCCTAAGGAGGTCTTCTATTACCTAATTAACTCTTTCTGTCTAACCATTTGTCTATGGATGATATGTTGAACTGAAATTCAATTTAGTTTCCAAAGCTACATTCAACGTTGTCCAAAACCTAGATGTCATGTGAGTGTCTCAATTTGAAATGATCATCTCCAACACTCCATGCAATTGGAAGATTTACTGGATACAATTTTTAGCTAATATCAATGAACCATCTGATAGATTCCCTAGGATAAAATGTGCTACCTTCATCAACTTGTCCACAACTACCAAGATGACATCATGTCGATTCTTGGACATTGGCAACCCCTGAATGAAATCCATACTAATCACTTGCCACTTATGTTCTGGTATAGTGCATGTACATAAGCCTTGCTAGATGTACATGCTCAACCTTGACTCGTTGGCATTCCAAGCACCGAGCCACAAATTCTGTTACATATTTCTTAAGTTTAGGCCAAAAATATAAGGGTCTCAATGCTTCTACCATTTTTGTCACTCCATGGTCCCCCAAATATGGTGCATTGTGGATCTCCTCAAGAAATAATTTTCTCAAATCCCCTGAGTCTAGAATATACATCGTTCCTTGATATCGTAAAATTCCATCTAACTCAATCACATAAATCAAATTGATTATCTAAGGGGTCTTCTTCTAAATCTTGCTTTACTCTGGCATAATGTTCATCCCCTTGCAACTCCTAAATTACTTGTTGTCTCAAATTTAATCTAGTGGTAACCATGATTGCTAGATGTATTCTTTTGCTAAGTGCATCTGCCACTCTATTCTCTTCCTTTTTAATGTACTCAATGCCAAAGTCATACTCACTGAGAAATTCTAGCCATGTTCTATGGCATGCATTAAGATTAGGTTGTGTAAAAATGTACTTGAGCCCTAAGTGATCTGTCATCAACTCAAAGGGCTTTTCTAAAAGATAATGCCTCCACATCTGAAGTGCATGAATTATGGTGGCTAACTCTAAGTCATGAGGCACATAGTTAAGCTCATATTGCTTCAACTTCCTTGACTCATAGGTGACTACTTGCCCATTCTACATTAACACTCCTCCTACACCTTCTCCTAATGCATCAGTTAAAACTATGAATTGACCATTCGGATCAGGTATAGTCAAAATAGCCTAACTTGTAGTGAGCCTTTCCTTCCACACTTGGAAATCTTGCCCACACCTTTCTATCCATTCAAACTTTTTACCTTTCTTCTAAAGTGAGGTGATTAGTGTTTCTATTGTTGAGAACCCTTCCACAAACTTTCTATAATATCTTGCAAGTCCCATGAAACTTTAGACTTCTATCACATTTTGAGATGTAGGCCATTCCATTATTACCTTAATCTTTTTTGGATCTACTGCAATCCCTTAGCTAAGATTACATGTCCCAGATAGTGCACCTTGTCCTAATAGAATGTACACTTGGATAGATTTTCAAAGAGTTTTTGCTCTCTTAAGCGTTGTACTACTATCCTTATAAGCTTTTCATGCTCTTCAACCAATTTAGAATAAATCAAGATGTCATCAAGAAAGATCAGTACAAAGTCATCCAAACAATCATTGAATATGCTATTCATTAAATTCATGAAGGTTGTTGGAGCATTAGTCAACCCGAATGACACCACTGTGAACTTGTAGTGACCATAGCGAGTCCTAAAAGTTGTCTTCGAGATGTCCTCATCCTTAATATGCAATTGGTGATAGCTAGATCTAAGGTCTATCTTTGAGAACACACTAGCTCCCTTCATCTGATCAAAGAGCTCATCTATTCTCGGGAGTTGGTACTTGTTCTTTATGGTTGCCTTATTAAGCATTCTGTAATCAATGCAACATAAGCGCAAAGTCCCATCCTCCTTATTCACAAAGATTACTAGTGTGCCCCATGGCAACACACTAGGTCTTATGAACCCTTGGTTCAACAACTCTTGCAATTATGCTTTTAGCTCATACAATTTTGTAGTGGTCATCTTATAGGGTGCCTTAGATTGAGGCTTTGTCCCCGGTAGTAAATCAATTAAGAAGTTAAATTCCCTCTTCGGTGGCAACTCCATTAGCTCTATTGGGAACACATCTTGGAATTCCCTTAAGATAGGGTAATCATTAAATGTTGGTTCCATATTATCAATATCTTTTACTTGGACAGCATAAGTGGAACACCCTTTCCTTTTGGCTTTCTTTAACTGTATAGCTAAAATTCGCCTAAGTTCCAGGGGTCTCTTAGAACCATGAATCTCTACATGATTCCCTAGGTCATCCAAACATTTAACAACCTTATCCTCACAGTTCACAATTGCCTTATGTTCAGCTAATCAATTTATTCTGAATATCACATCATAGGACCCTAAAGGTGCTACATAAATATTGACTTGAGTCTGAAAACTTGGAAGGTCTAACTCATTAAAAGAAAGAGATAAATCTACCCTCATTTCTTCCCTATTTCCATACTGAACCATCCACAAGTTTGCCATGTGTCTAGGTCTAATAGATAACTTTGAAACTACTCTTGGATCTACAAAGCATTCAGTGGCTCTAGTATCAATCAAAATAGAAATAGGTTGTCCATTTAGCTTACCTGGAAACTAAATAGGTGTTGCCTGGAAGTCAACTTGTCAATTGTCCATAGCTGCATGAATCTAGTGCTATGGTGCTCCCTACTAGTTTCTATCTCTTCACCCTACTAATCTTTGAAGACAAGTGTTGGTGTAGTACTCCCCTCTGCAAACATAGCATCTTCCACAAGGTGCTCTTGATCCCTCTAACCTATCCCTTTGGTTATTTTTGTGGTTGTTGCTATTATTGTTTTGTTTATCTCTTTTGTTACCTCCATTCTGATTTCCACCATTCTTATCTTGAGAGTTGTTACCTCTTATCAAGTTTTGGGTTTGTCAGTTGTTGTTGCCTTGATTGTTGTTATTCTGGGATTTCTTGTTTCCAAACTTTGAATTTCTGAACTTGTGATAATTTTTTGCCTGTTGCAGCTTTTGTTCCTATTTTATAGCCTTTTCAAAGACTACATCCATAATCAATGGATTGTTGATGTCTACATCCACTCTAATTTTTGGCCTTAAGCCCATGATAAACTCATTAATCTTGAATATTTCATCCATCTGATATTGTGGAACATACTTGAGTAAATGAGAGAACCTTTCCCAATACTAGGTTATTGACATACCTCCTTGTGCCAAAGTCTGGAACTCCGTCATCTTCTTATCAAAGAAGAGCTGTGGTAACCACCTTTTCCTAAAGAGTTGAAGGAAATGTTCCCAAGTGATTTCTCCTGGCAACAATTTTTTATGCACCTTCGCATTATCCCACCATGTAGCTGCTTCTCTAGTAAGGTGATATGTACCCCGCATTGTCTTGGTCTCATCAGATAGGTTACAGAGCTCATAATATTTCTCCATTTCAATAATCCATGCTTCTACTCCATCTTTGATGGTCCTACCATCAGATAGGTTATATGAAATTTTGCATTTTTCATATTACCTAGTAATTCCAAAAGCTAGGGTTTGTAATTAAAATCTTGTTTCAGATTTTATTACTCAGTTTTACACTCTTTCAAATCTTATTTTTGAGTGTAATTTGGATGCATTGTGTATCTTGACATTTACATTTACATTTACATTGAAAAAGATGAAAAATTAAGCATTTAGGTGCATAAACAAACATAGATTATCCACACTTTCTTGATCAAAACCATTAGAAACACTTACTTGGCCTTGTTGTGTAGTACTTTTTCCTCTATCCACTGTGTTTTTTGTGGACTTTGTGTGTATTCTTACCCATTTCCCTCAAACAAGTGTTTTAGGTGTGAAATAGTACCACATCTATGGCTTTTCATCATAAAAACAATGCTATGGTCCCTCCTCGTCTTGACAGGAAAAGGAAGATCTATAAACCTGATATTACATTCACACCACATGATAGGACAATAGGGAATGTCAAAGGTCAACTTTACATTGAATTTAACATTATGGAGACTCCCATAAAAGGATCCCTTGTTGATCCAAATTGCATAACTAACATCGCTACGAAAGAGTTCCTCTATTCAAATAATTTGATACAAGAAACTTATGAAACTATAGACATGATGATAAAAATGCATAGTGGAGCTCTTATCCCAGCTTTAAGGAAGATTTATTTAGTGGTCTGAGTGTTTGACAAAGCCTTGGAACAATCATTTGATATTATCCTAATATCTGACCTCTTCCATGTGAAACTAGGCCATCCATGGCTCAAGGCTATGGAAGCTATCCCTTCAATAATCCATAAATGCTTAAAGTTCACTCATCATGGGAATACACATACCATTCACCATAGTTGATGGAAACCTATGGTCACTCAAAAGAATGTCATCCTTGATTACTTCTGGCCAGAACCTACAGAAGAACCTGATCCCTAAACAGATCAACTTTTCTTGGAATATTAGTGTTACAAAGCATAATTACTATCTAAATTGGTTGGTCCCCCTATTCAAAGAGTGGTACCTAAAGAGAAACATAAATTACAAGAACCCCCTAGACTAAAAGGAAAAGGGATATATGTTGAAGTTCCTCCTTCGTCATCCCTACAAGGATTGGGAGAAAACTGTAGAAAATAATATCATGCATCACCATGAGTTAATCACACATCTGCTCCTTCCTCTAAGATACAAAAACCTTTGGAAAAACATGAGACTCCTTTTGAAGATATTAGCAATAAAACAAGAAGAAATAGACAAGCTAGAGAAAGAAGGAAGAGAAGACAATCCTTGGCTCGAAATAACGCATTACCTCAATAAGAAAACATTCAACCACCTAACACTAAAACAAAAAAAGAAGAGCCTAAGGTTGATAAAGTAAAGGATAAGGAATTTGAATGGGCACTTTTCCCCTATGTACCTCTCTCCTTTGGCATTTGGGATTGGGAGGAGGATTATTTGCTTATTGACAACCGCTAACATGGTTGTGTTTTTAGGTAAAGTATTTCTAACCCTATTGGCCACCTTTGTCGTAGCATGTTATGCTCACTTATGTGTGCCTTCTCTCTATGTTGTGTTCCCCCAAAATGTGTTATGTGTTGTTTAGTCCTCTTTGGATGACCCTTGACACTCTTGTAAGATCAAGGATACAAGGAAACCACTCCTATTGTGATCATTCTTCTATCTATTTCATCATTCTTCTATCTTTCTTTTCTTCTATTTTATTGTTGTGTATCATGCCTTAAGGGCATAGCGTTGTGGTTGATTACTTGGGGGCATATTCCTACATGGTGTTCCTAAGGCACTTGTTCTCCTCTCTCATTTTATTATTTACCTTCTTCTAGTGGTTCTATCTAGTCGGTGGATGATAAAAACAAACAAATATTGATATGGACCATGTGTCCCTTCAACAAGCAAAGAAAAAATGGACCTAGTGCATATATGAAGATAGGGTTGATCTATATATATGATGCTTGACTAGTAGAATCACTCCATGTAGTGTATCATCTTGTGGGATTTCTTGTGACTAATATTTTACAATCCACTCAATTTGCTCTTGTACACATTGATTGATATCTCACTTTGTTTCTACACTCAATTCTGAGGTATCTACAACATAGCCCAATGGTTATACTTGCATCAGAACTCGTGAGTATAGCATTGGTCCTTGATGTGATTGTTTTCATGCATAGCTTTATGATTTGATATGGTTGTTATCTTAGAGTAAGATTTTCTAACCATCTTTTTATCTTAGCATCTCTTATCAATGTGTTTGTGGGAACATTCAGCAATTGTGAACACATGTCACCTTGGGGGCATGGGCTTTGCAAGAGCTCTTGTTCCCTTGTGTGTTTTATCTCTACCTTAGCATGCTTGATATCGGTACACAACATCAACCACCTTAAGGTGGGGGCATATATAATGATATATGTATGATGATTTTGGTACTAATGAAGCATGTTTGTAAGCCCTCTCTGCGACGCGGGATGTTGTATCTCTAGTGTGAGTACACATATTTATTTATATTGCAATAAAAAATCCCTCCCTGTGAGGTGGGATAACATATCCTTTATCAAAGAAGCCCTCTACAGAGGCGGGATAATATATCTTTTGAGCTAGTGCATATCCTTTTATTCAAAATCCCTTCTGTGGAAGGCAAGATGGTCTATCTCTTGAGCTATTACACATCCTTTTTATTACAAAAGTCCTCTGTGGAGGCAAGGTTGGATATTGAGACTATCCTCCCTTAAGCGTGTCTTTGGAAGTTGTTGTGGCATAATCCCAACCATTAGGTGTGTCTGCAGCATGTTTGAGATGGTGGGACTTAGTAATAATCTCCTTCCATCGCTTGTGTTTTCCATGTTTAAGACGTATAGTATGTCTATGGCATGCTACATGACGCTCATGTTTTTTGTGTGTCTTCTGCATGTTTTCCCCCATGTGTAGTGTAAAGGGTGTGGCAATGAGTCCCACATACACTTGGGTTTTTGTATAGCATGCTTTCCCCCTACACTTGGGTTTTTGTATGGCATGTTTTCCTCCTAATGTAGTGTAAAGGGTGTGGCAATGAGTCCCACCTACACTTGGGTTTTTGTATAGCATGCTTTCCCCCTAGTGTAGTGTAAAGAGTATGGCGATGAGCCCCCCTGCACTTGGGTTTTGTATGGTGTGTTTTCCCCATGGTGGAGTATAAAGGGTGTGGCGATGAGTCCCCCATACATTTTGGGGTTTTGTGTTGCAATTTTATTTCCATGCATATATATATATATATATATGAAAATGAAAATGTTTTGTGTGACTGCTCTCATATCTTCATTATGTTTTGTGTGTCTTCAATACTGTCTTCTCTATGTCTTGCATGCTTCCTACTGTCTTCATTGTGTTTTGCATGTCTTCGATGTGTCTTCTAGTGCTTACCTGAGACTGGGGGCTAGAAATAGTTCCTCAATCTTTGTGTATTCCTTAGCTTGAAGTGTTTGGTGTGTCTAATGTGTTTTTGACTGAACTTTAATGAATGTATTGGCCATTGTGCACTTGCTATTATATTTTGAAGCCTCCTCAATTTCTTATGTGTTCTACATATTAAAATTACAATTTAAAAGGGTTGACAGTTGATTTCACATGCACATAGTTGAGATGCCATTACTGAACACTTCCTCTTTCATTCCATAGACCTTCCCATCAAAGCATTTCTAAATTCCCTTCTGGTTAGATATCCTAATCTTTATGCTCTACTTTTCAATAAAGTCTTGTTAGTGAATCTCTATATATTTTTTCTTCCTTCCAAGTGTGTTTTTTGGGATATGTGTTAATTATCTTCTATGCATTTTTCTTATTTTTGTGTTGTTGAATTATCCCATGCTAAAAATTGTTCTAGGGTTAGGGTTTGCATTGGTTTTATATAAGATAAGGAAATTTTAGTATAGTTTTTGAGCCAAGATTTCCATTTCAAAATTTTATTTGTGTCCTAGCTTTGCAATAAACCTTTAAGGTTTCTACTATTAAATTGACTTTTATTATGTTAAAAACATCAAATGATAGCCAAAAGAGTCACTAGTGAAGACACAAGGAAGATTCTCCCATGGGCATCAAAGAAGTATAGCAGGACCACTAGGAAGGGATTGGTCTCATTAAGCATTTCATTGATGAGAAGGTGAGAATTAGGGATGCCTTAACAACCATTTTGGGAAGGGACCTATTTGGTAGTGATTTTTTGAAGATAAATTGTCATAGTCCAATCAATAATGCTTGGGAATTGGACTTAATGAAGGTAGTGTTTCCCAACTACCTCATTGATCCAAACATTATGAATCCTTTTGACCCTCCTTGTTTTTCTTCTTACATCTTGTTTGTTCCTCCATCAAAATCACACACCCCATGTGTTGCATCTACCTCTAGAGTGAGTTTGTCTAAACACCTATGTTGTAGACATCAGCATCACCATCACTAGGTCTACACACATTTACCAATTTTCTATTTGTGCTTTTGTGGAAAGTTGATATATAATCAATAAGAGATTGTGTGTGACATTCTCCTAAACAACATTTTTAAAACTTTTCCCACACTTAGATATGATTATCGCATCATCTAAAGGGTACATGAGTTGATTGCAAGGGGGAATAGGTCAAGGATTAAAGGCAAAGTACCCCAAAAAGTTTTAAATTTCTAGCCCTTAAGGACACCTACACTACTAAGGGTCTCAAACACCCCCTTCCATTACAACAACACCCACTTTAAAAAATGCATCCTACAATTGCTAAAATTCATCAACTGGCATTTCTATTAAACTTTAGTTCATTTCCAATCTCATACCTAAAAATGAAAAACTAGAATAGACAAGTTCTATCTCTTGTAGGGAGGGTGCAAGTGTGTCAAAAAGTATTGTCTGCTTATTCTATCTATTATGCCTCAATGTGGTTGTTCTTTAACTACCAAATTGATAGCATACAATAGTTAATCAAGATTTTTTTGAGGTCAGATGGGAAAAGTAAAAGAAAAAAGCATGTAGTTAAGTGGAGCTGGTGTTGTATGAGTAGAGAGAAGGGTAGACTAGGGCTTAAGGTTCTAAAAATTTAGGATGTCACTCTAGTTACAAAATGGAGTATTAAATACTTTAAAGGAGAAGATCCATGGAAGGTGCTAATAAGAAATAATTTAAATCATTTTCTTCCTAAGAGGGCTCCCAAGTGGAATAATATACATCCTCATGATTTTATTTTTGGGAACATCAAAACTAAAGTGTTTGCGTCTATAGTGTTTGGGTCCATTCGAAGGGCATGAGAAATAGTGAAAGGACTAATCTTGAATATACAAGTTTTCAGTTGTAAGAATAAGTGGTTAGGGGTATAGATCTTTGTGGTAGAATTTGAGGCACAAAAATAAGCCTCTTGTGCTACTATAGGGGTGCTCTGCTCTTAAATGGCATAGAAAAGGATTGAGAACCTTTGAGGACTTGTTAAAAGAAGATGGCATAAAAACATGGGAGGAGGTTTGATTAGAATTTGGCATTCCTCAATCTTAGAGGACATACTCTATAATTGATAAAGTTTGTTCAAATAACCCATGACATCTAGAGAAGTTGGGTGAAGTGGACTAGTTGGAGAAACTAGTGTGGGAAGATGGAATTGCCCTATAAAAAGGTGAACCAAGAAATATTTATAAAATGATTTCTGACTCCCTAGGGGTCTATGAGCATAGCAATAGGGTTTGGGAATTTAAGGTGAACCGTAAATTGCTAGCCTGTTCTTTTTGTTTGATGTGGTCCAATTATATAGAGCCTAAAAAGGGGAGTTTTAGGTGGCTATTGCTTTTGAAGGAATTACCATTAGGGAAAATGCTTATGTTTGTCCTCTTTGCAATGTTACTGAAACTTGTGAACATATTTTCTTTGACTGTCCCTTTGCAGTGTATGTATGGGATATGTTTATGGGTAATCTTAAAGGCTGGTCTTCATTGAATAAAAAGTACTGGGATGAAATATGGTGTGGAAATGTTTGTGGAATGAACCTTAAATATAACATTTTTTTTGCTTTGTCTAACAACTAAAATTTTATGGATTTTGTGGAAAAGAAGAAACAAGGACCAATTTAAAAGTAAGAAGAGATGCCTTACTGGGTCTGCCTTAAGACTCATCTTATCTTATGTTTTTATACAAGTTATTTTTCCAATGCAAATTCCCATTAAAATATTTATGAAGATTATGGACAAAGGGTCAAAATTCATATATAGGGCAAACATACAGTATGAGGAATCTTGGCCTCATGACCTAAGGAAAAGCCATCAAAAATTTAATGAAGAGTACATAGACTTCCAAAATAGATATAGCAAGCAGCACCAATTAGAAAGATTGAGAGGAGAGGCTCAAAAAGACCTAGAAGTGACTTTCCAAAACCTCAATGTGGATGTTGACTAGCTCAAGGCATCTCCTCCAATTGGTACCTTTGGAGGCCTTGATTTGTATGATGCTAGTGATAATAAATCTCATTTGGAAAAACTAAACAGATCTCCAGGGCAGGGGTCAAGTGGTAGCAGTCAGGAAAATGTGGTAGTTTGTCAAGATATGGAGCATAACAAATACCTCCTTTATTCACAGGATGAGCAAGTACAGGTAGGGGTAGATAGTTTTTACATTCCAGAGCAAGCGCATAAAGGAGTTTAAGAGTTGGACAAGGAGAAAACACTAGAAAAAGAATATAGATGATAGCAATCTAAGCTTTATAATGAATGTATTTTGATAATATCATGATAGAACTGATACATTGGGAATTTTGTAATATTGTAAAATCTTCAGTAGTATAGTTTGCTTCAGTTTACTCTAATTTTACTACTACTTTTTGAATTGTAAGGGAAGGGTGCATTCTATGGCTCTCTAGGCCACATAGTATGTAGTGATATTGCTTTTGAGATATATATAAAGTACACTATCTTCAATTCAAAAAAAAAATCTCATATATAACATAAATAGATTTCACATGTTTCACTTCAATAATCATTTCAATTTACATATTTTCATTTCCTAACTCCTATGCTTTTTATTTATAGGTTAGTATTGTTAGTTTCATTTATGTTTTTCTATTATATGTCTAATTATAGAGATTTAGTACAAAAATACTAGATCTTTTAAAGATTTTACACTTAGAAGGTTAATTTTTTTTGAGCACCTAACATTAGGTGGGCCGTAATAATTTTTGTATGCCTTATGAAGGATGCAGAAGTGGAATTCAATGCTGGTTAAAGTTGATTATTATGTTTTTCACATTTGAGAAGACTTTAGAAGGATCATAGAATTTAATATAAGTTTTTTTACTTTCATGTCTCCTAGACCTAGTGAAATAATTAAACTTACTTAGCTGATAGCTTAGGCTTAGATTTTCTATGATGACATCTATAGCTCCAAAAGATTATACCTAGTTATCCAAAGATTAGGATTGTTTGGAACTTATAAACAAATAAACAAGAATAATTCATATTTTAGGTTTGAAATTATCCAACTTAAAGGTTTGATTAAATTAATACATCTTGACTCTCTAGACAAAACTAACATGAGTGTCATGTGGGACAATAAATTTAGTTTAAACTTGACAAGCAACTAGAGGGTTGTTTAACAAATTACCTTGGAATGAAGGTAAATAAAACATAATGTAGTTTGATTCTTCATATTAGAGTTTGGTTACTTGTGATCCAATGAACATGTTAATTGGAGTTTGGTTGGCCAAAGATTATCCTATGTTAGGATTGCCTAGAATTTATAAAAGGATAAATAAGAACAATTCATATTTTAGATTTTAGATTAGCCAACTTAAACCCTTGATTAAATTACAACACCTTGAGTGTGAGAAGGAGACTAACATGAGTGTCGTGTGGGACAATAACTATGGTTTAAACATGATGAACAACTAGAGGTTTGTTTGATGGGTTACCTTGGAAAGGTAAAGAAATCATAAGTTAGTTTGGTATCTAATTCTTTAAATTAGAGTTTGGTTACTTGGCGATCCAATAAACATGTTAATGAGGAGTGTGTTGGGAAATGAGGTGTCTCAACCTTGCATATTTCCCATGAATAGTTATTTTTATTTAATATTTTCTTACAATTGTTAAGCATTGTCGGTGCCTTAAAAATTGGTTTATTGGGTGTCAAAAGTTGCCCACATGGTGGTATATGATGGAAGGCCTATTTTTAGGCCTATTATGATAGATTTTTTAAAATCTGTAAGGGTGAAAAATAAGAGATTTCATTTTGGACGTGAGAGCTTATTTTGGGACTAGAATCTTGGCTAAGAAGCCTCGCACATGGTTTTGTAAAACCATAGATGGTTTCTTGTATAGCCAGAAGTCTATAAATTGGAGGCTTGAGGAGTAGTTTGCATAGTGTGAGTTTGCAGGTATTGTTATACTGCTGGAATGCTACCAGAATTCTTCCAGAGTTGATTACTAGTGATACATCTGTAATAAACTTTCTCTACAAGTGTATGTAATCTTGTAATTGGATTTGGAATACATTGAGCAGGCTTTTGGAGTGTGGGGTTTTTCACTCGAAAGGGTTTTCCCCACGTATATCTGGTGTTTTGTGTTTTATTATTTATTTCATGTTTTGAATGTGCTTCTAGATTTTTTGTAGCTATTAGATCAGTTTTTTTAAAGTTTTGCATAATTTCTCTCCTCAAGATTGGCGTAGGAAGTTGTTTATGCTACTTTAACTTCCTTACAAGTAGTATTAGAGCCTGATCACCTTTGGTTTCAGTTGTGGGTTGTTGGGTTTTTTGTGCTAATCAAGGTTTGAGTGGGAACTTATGCAAAGGATACTTTGTGATCTTGTTGCAAGCTCTTTCAGATGGCGAGCACATCTAGGAGAATGGAGGTTGAAAATTTTTCTAGCACAAACTTTGAAATGTGTAAGCTGAAGATGGAAGATCTGTTAATTAATCGAGATCTATGGGATATGGTGGATGTAAATGTCCAGAGGCCTACGGATCCAACTTTGGCTACAAAATATGATGTAATGGACAAAAAAGCTAAAGGTCTCATAAGACTGTGTCTTGTAGACTCGATTTTGATAAATTTTCATGAAGAATCCACTTTGAAGAAGCTTTGGAAGAAGTTAGGTGAGATATACCAAGCTAAATCTTTAGTAAATAAAATTTTCTTGAGGAAGAAGTTGTATTCCTTGAGAATGGAAGATGGTGGACAAATTTCTAAGCATCTAGAAACATTTAATATGTTGGTGACTCAGTTGACCTCAGTTGGGGTGAAAATAGATGAAGAAGAAAGGTGCCAAACTTTGTTGTGCTCGCTGCCAGACTCATGGGATAGCCTAGTCATGGTCATTGGGAGCACTTCAGTCACTCTAAAGATGGAAGATGTTGTTGGTTCTCTACTCTCCAAAGAGATAAGAAGGAAGGCCTCCCTGAATGCCAAAGAGGATTTGAGTGTTCAAGGAAGACCAAAAGACCGAGGCAAAGATGAGAAGCAGTGTGGCCGTTCCAAGTCCAAGAATAAGGGGAGTTCAAAATCCCCTGGTAAGTCAAAGGCAATATGCTAGAACTGTCGCAAATCTGGACACTTCCAAAAGGAATGTAAAGAAGATAAGAAAAAGAAGAAGAAGAAGCAAGATTCTAATTCTGAGTCTGAGAAAGAAGATGGAGATGCCTTTATTGCAGCCTTGGCCACTCATGTAGGTGATAATGCATGGTTGATAGTCTCAGGTACATCTTTCCACATGACTCCTAATAGAAACTGATTTAGTAAGTATGAAAACAATGATGGTGGTAAGGTGTATTTGGGTGATAATTCTTTCCTTGACATTGTTGGCCGTGGTAGTATTCATGTGAAATTTTCTGATGGTAGAGTTAGACGATTTGATGTTGTCTTGCATATCCCAGGACTAGCAAGAAATTTATTATCTGTTAGCAAGCTAATAGATGTAGGTGTGCATGTACAATTTTCTGAAGCAGGTGTCAAAATGGTGAGAGGTGCTATGGTGATAGCAAGAGGAAGCATATTGGGTACATTGTACTAGATTAATGCATGCATGGTTGAGTACAATAGCACTTCTGATAAAATTAAACCAGAAACTACTTTGCTGAAAAAAGAGATGGTTTCCTCTTCTACGGATTATCGTGGCTTCTGGGTACCCAAGGGTGCTCTCTCTACCAAATCAAAGTTGCCTGTAGAGAAGACCATGTTATGGCACCAGAGACTTGGTCACATTAGAGAGAAGGGTTTGAAATCCCTGAAAAATAAGAACCTTGTTGAAGGTTTGAATGATTGCAATCTAGAGTTTGATTTCTATGAACATTGTATTTCTGGCAAATAGAATGGTGATCAGTTTTACTCGTCTTCTCATAAGTCTTCATGTATTTTGGATATAATCCATTCGGATGTATTTTGTCTTGTTGATGTTGCTTCTATTGGCGAATTAGTTTATTATGTTACTTTCATTGATGATTTCAGTAGGAGGACATGTGTATATTTTTTAAAGAGTAAATTTGAAGTTTTCAGTCATTTTAAGGAGTTTAAGACTTTGGTAGAAAATTAGACTAGAAAGAAAATTAAATGTTTGAAGACTAACAATGGCGGTGAGTACTGTTCTGCAGATTTTGACAAATTATATATAGATTGTGGGATTAAAAGACAAAAGACAACTCCGTATTCTCCTCAGTAGAATGGAGTTGCAGAAAGAATGAACAAAATGTTGATGGAGAAGGCTAGGAGTATGTTGAGTGGAGCTAGTCTAGAATAAAAGTTTTGGGCTGAAGCTATTGCCACTGCTTGTTATTTGATAAATAGATCTCCTACATCAGCGCTTGTTGATAAAATGCCAATGGAGGCATGGTAAGGGAAAAAGCCTTCACTTAGACATCTGAGAGTTTTTGGTTGTGACGCATATGCACATGTGCCTAAGGAGAAGAGAACAAAGTTGGATTCTAAGGCTGTCAAATGTATCTTCATTGGCTATGGCTATGGTGTGAAAGGATACAAGCTTTGGGACCCTGTTGCGCATAAGGTAGTTTATTCCAGAAGTGTTGTTTTTAGAGAGACTAAATCTTATCTTGTTACTTTTCAGCCAGAATAGCATAAAGAAATTAAATAGAAAAAATATGTGGTTCAACTTCCTTCTATGCCTAAGGAAGTTGAATCAAGGTCCCAAGATAGACAAGAAGTTGAGGAGAGCTCATCAAGCTCTAAATCTTTAGAAGAGGGAGAAGAGGAGGAAGAAGTGGAAGAACCTCCACCTCAGCTTGTTTGAAGGTCTACAAGGCATAGGCAACCACCAAAAAGGTATGGGTATTCACCTAATGATTGGAAGTGTATATTTTCTTTGAATACTAACATTGATGAACTAAGATCTATGCAAGAGACTTTGCGTATGAATGATGTAGAGTCCTAGAAAGTTGTCATGGATGAAGAGATGTAAGCCATTGAAAGAAATGATACATGGGACCTTGAACCTTTGCCTAAGGGATGCAAACCTATTGGATGTAAATGGGTGTTCACAAAAAAGATTGGTTCAGATGGAAATATTGAAAAGTATAAGGCACGGTTGGTTGCGAAGGGATACTCTCAGGTTGAGGGTATTGATTACGGTGAGATCTTTTCTCCTATTGCTAAAATGACATCCATTCAATTTTTATTATCTATTGTAGCAGCTTATGACCTAGAGGTTGAACAAATGGATGTGAAAATTGCTTTCCTTCATGGTGATTTGGAGGAAGAAATCTATATGACACAGCCAAAGCACAAGGTGATCCCATAATATTGGGTTACACTTTTTGGCCAAAGTTGACATTGAAATGAACATTTTGAAAAAAACTTCACTTTCAGACCCCTATAGTTGCTAAATCGTGAGAAATTTGAAGATGATGTAAACAAATTATTTGTTAGATTTTGTCTGTAGATTCTAAATATATGGTTTTTAAATTTTTTGGAATCAAATTGTATTTCCTTTTCCATCTCCTTTAATAACTAGTTTCTAATAGTAAACACCATTTTTAAAGAGTGACGTGTATTGTGTAAAACATAACTTTTTTTTTCTATGAAAGATTAAATTCTATTTTTTTTGAATTTAGATTTTTAACTACAATATCTAGAGGATGCATTTGGTTTCATAAATTTTTATTGAATATTTTTCTTTTAATTAACTTTTGAAGTCAAACCAATTACAAATTTGACATAGGTGTATTGTGTAAACCATAACTTTTTTTGTATGTACTGGAATTCAATTTGTTTTTTTATTTTTGGAATAAGGACATCAATACCTAGAGGACATGTATGTTTTAGAATTTTTATTCTATATTTTCCTATTTTTTCGTATGTATGAAACAAAGACCTTGATGTTAATTAAAAAACCTACATTCACAAGAAATAAAAAATGAATATAATAATCAAATTAAATATATTTAAAATTATAGTTTTTGGGAAGCTTATAATAAGGACTACATACAAAACATAAAATTTTAAATGAATTTATTTGATCCCCCAAAAGGTAAATTAAAAGTGGTTTTTTATCAACATTTTGATAGGTGTAGAGGAGACTCCATGACAGGTATGGTTTAAAACTAGCGGGGTTCTATCTAAGGGGGTTTGATGTAAGGGGGTTTGGTCAAACCCTATTCAATTGCAATCCTTTAAATGGAACTTTCAAGGCTTAAATCATTATATTTTATAAAAATATGTGATTTCAGCAAAAATTAGGATGTCCCAGAAAGTGTAACCCATTATTGTGGCAGCACCCCACTATGTGGTGAAAGGTAAAAGCAAGTTGGTTTGTAAGTTAAAGAAATCTCTGTATGGCCTTAAACAAAGTCCTAGGATGTGGTACCAAAAGTTCAATACTTATGTGTTGAGTTTGGGATTTGTGCGGTCTAAATCTGATCACTATGTATATTTTAAATATGATGGTGATCCTTTCCTGGTAATTGCTTTATATGTTGATGACATGTTGTTTATGGGGAAAGGCAAAGGTTTGATTGTAGAATTGAAATCTTAGCTCTCTACGAAATTTGAAATGAAAGACCTTGGTGCAGCAAAACACATACTTGGGATGGAGATCAAAAGAGATCGTGAGAATAGAAAGCTATGGCTTGGCCAGAGTAAGTATGTTTGTTTAGTTTTGCAAAGGTTTAACATGCAGGATTGTAAGCCACTTTGTGTTCCTATTACATTGGGAATGAAGCTCTCTATTTCACAATGTCCTCCATCCCCATCAAAGATGGAAGACATGAGTAGAGTGCCTTACCAAAGTGTAGTTGGAAGCTTAATGTATGCTATGGTCTATACTAGACTAGACATTGCCCAAGCAGTGGGAGTTATTTCTCATTATATGTCTAATCCTAGAAGAGTGCATTGGGATGCAGTTAAGAGGGTCTTCAGATATTTGTGGGGTACAACAGAGTACTCTATTTGTTTTCATGGTATAGGAGATCACCATTCCCTGAGTATTCACAGTTTTGTGGATTCAGACTAGGCTGGTGATGTCGATAGCAAAAGGTCCACTAGTGCATATGTTTTTACTCTTAATGGTGGTGCAATCAATTGGATAAGAAAGTGACAGGTTGTGGTTGCTTTGTCCACTGCTGAGGCAGAGTACATGGTAGCTACTCATGCCTTTAAAGTAGCCATTTGGCTGAAGTGTTTGTGTTCAGATATTGGATTGAAACATGGTGCAGTTACAGTTTATTGTGACAATCAGAGTGCAATCTGCCTTGTGAAGAACTTGACTTTTCATGCCAGGACCAAACACATTGATGTTGAGTACCACTTCATTAGAGATATGGTCGAGGATGGTAGGGTGAAGCTGGAAAAGGTAGAGACTGTGGCGAATGTTGTAGATGCATTAACTAAGCCCATGAGTATAACAAAATTTAGGTGGTGTTCTGATTCTATGGGCCTTTTAGCCCCTAGCAGTCGATCCATTATGGTGTTATTCCCCTGGCTCTTGCGAGGTATTTGACAAATGGGAGAATGTTGGAAAATGAGGTGTCTCAACCTTAGACATTTTTTGTGAATAGTTATTTTTTATTTAATATTTTCTTACAGCTATTAAGCATTGTCGGTGCCTTGAAAATTAGTTTATTAGGTGTCAAAAGATGCCCACATGGTGGTATATGATGGAAGGCCTATTTTTAGGCATATTATCACAAATTCTATGATATCTATAAGGGTCAAAAATAGGGGATTTCATATTAGACGTGAGAGCTTATTTTGTGACTAGAATCTTGGTTGAGAAGCCTCGCACATGGTTTTGTAAAACCACAGATGGTTTCTTGTATAGATAGAAGTCTATAAATTGGACGCTTGAGGAGTAGTTTGCATAGTGTGAGTTTGCAGATATTATTATGCTACTGGAATGCTGCCAGAATTCTTCCAGAGTTGATTACTAGTGATACTCTTGTAATAAACATGCTCTACAAGTGTATGTAATCTTGTAATTGGATTTGGAATACATTGAGCAGGGTTTTGGCATGAGGGGTTTTTCACCTGAAAGAGTTTTCCCCACGTATATCTGGTGTTTTGTGTTTTATTGTTTATTTCATGATTTGAATGTGCTTCTAGATTTTCTATAGCTGTTAGATCAGTTTTTAAAAGTTTTGCATAATATCTCTCCTCAAGATTGGCATAGGAAGTTGTTTCCGCTACTTTAACTTCCTTACAGAGTGAACTGAAGTTTAAGAATTAAACTCATATAGTATGAATTAAACTAGTTTGTTGAATAAACTAGTCAAAATATTAATCTAGCATTTTAACTATTAAATTAAAAAATTACTATAATTTTTGGTAACATAATTAGAATGTTAAATATTTTCTTTTCATTTTATATTTGTAATCATAAATTAGATGTACTAAATTTACTATAAAAAAGAAAGATTGTATTCTCAACTTTTAGTTTCCCATTATTGTTAATATTATATATTTAATCTACTTATAAGAAGCTAAATACTTTCAATTCTTTGATTATTAGTACTTTCAATTCTTTTATTATAAGTATTATTTAAAGATTTTAGACAGGTAGATAATATGTATATTAAACATAAACATGACTTTTCAAGTTGAAAAGGCTAAGATAGTTATTTTTAGAGCATTGGGTTTAAACAACACACACTAAGCTTTGACTTGCTTAGGTGGCTGGTGGGCCCTTTCTCTTACTCTATTTTGATAATGTGTCAATAAGAGAGGGGCCCACTAGCCACCTAAGCAAGTCAGAGCTTAGTGTGTGTTGTTTAAGCCCAACCTTTTTAGAGGTGCGTCCTCTTAGAAGATAGGCAAGAGAGACCATAATATATAATAGAATGTATGACAGGATACAAGTAAAATAAGAAAAAGGTTGAGAGATTATTATGGAGATGGAAGATAACCTGGATTACGTCCTTGAAGAAATTCCTTAGAAAGAGGATGAAATTGAATGCTATGCTCAAGCTATTTGGGGTGTGTTGCTAGGTCTCTATGATAGGTATGGTAACTTTTACATCACCTCAAGAATGCTATATTCTGTAAGTATGGATAGTATGGATACTGAATGTTGTTTGGCAGAAGATAACTATTTTTCTGAATCTCCCAAAAAGTCCTGGGAATTAGCTAAGGAGAAATTAGATATGATTTTTGAAGATATTGTGAAGTTTCGTATGCGTTTCAAGAATCTGATGCACCATAAAGTCATCTTCAGTTATACCATATATACATACATAGAAAGATTGACGAGTGTGGAGATCAGTACCCCAGATTTATGTGTTGTGACTACTTGAGCTTCTTGAAAAATTATAGTTGTCTAGCCTTATTGGACATTATTGTAAACTTTAAGCATGACAATAAGTATATCTTGCTTCAACATGTGCTTCTAAAGTATATGGACTGCGATAGAGTACACCAAGATGCGAAAAGGCTGTTGAGTTTGTGCAGCCCTCTTGAATATTATCCAAGGAAAAGCACATTTTCCAACCATTGTATTACTTTTCATTATGGCCCAATGAATAGTGGGAAAACTTTTGAGGATTTTAAAAGCTTTAAGGGAGAAGGAAAATCTACAATTTATTGTGCTCCACTCCGCCTGCTTGCAATGCAAATTTATCAAGATGTGAATAAGGAAGGAATTCTATTTGAGCTTAAAACTAGAGAGGATGTGAAGAATCATTCAGGCTCTATAAAATATTGTTGCACTGTGGAAAAATGGGAGGTCGCTGTGATAGATGAGATTCAGATGATTGGAGATGAGCAGAGAGGTGTGGCCTAGACCTATGCATTTTTAGGGCTAAATGCTGAAGAAATCCACTTGTGTAGAGAGGGTAGCATGTTGGAACTCATCCAACAACTTTGTAAATTAACAGGAGATATATTAATGATGGTAAAACACCAGAGAAGAAGCAAATTGGTTGTGGAAGATGAGGCCCTACTTCTCCAAAAAGGTAAAATTGAATCCGGTGACTGCTTTGTTGCATTTTCAGTGTGTAAACTAAATGAAAGAAAAAGAAGAATTCTCTTCCACCAGCCTGACATGAAATGCACTCTGTTATATGGCAGCCTTCCACCAGAAGTTAAATTTGAAGCAACAAATTTTTTTTTGAAAGATTGCGAAAACCAAAAAGCTATGCTGATAGCCACAGATGCTATTGGAATGGGCCTCAATCTTCCCATAAGAAGAGTGATTTTCATAGAGAGAGAAAAATAAGACATAGATTCCATTAGTTATGTGAAGATTCCATTAGTGAAACAAATTGCTAGAAGAGTTGGTCGAGGTAGTGAAAATGGGTATTGTACAGCCACAAACCCTAGCAACCTAAAACATTTTAGGGAAATGTGTTGAAGCTCCCATTGAACCCATCAAACAAGTTGTTTTGGACTTGGATCCTAAAATATTGCCCATCCTTGAGCATCATTGGAGAAAGCTTGTGAAATTCTCAATCTATGATTTTCTAGAATATCTTGAAAACTTTGGGAATCGTTTACTTCTTAGTGGGTGTGTCAAAAATGCTTACAAACCTTTGTTTCCAGAAGATTTCTTATAATGATTTATGATGAAACATTAGAAAGCATTGGATGCATATCAACTCTTGATATTTATGAAGAAGGATATGGTCAGTTGGAAATCCTCTGAATAAACTCTAATCATATGTATCATCTGCTCTTGAATCTTGTAAGAAAACCATTTTTCACCTGGTCTATCACCTGTTTTGCTCCAATTACCAAACAACTTGAAGACTTTTTCAAGTATGCAGGCCCCTCTATTGTCAATCCTGATGAGCCAATTAGCTAAGAACTAGTTACTCGCATAGTAATCAATATGTGATTAAGGTGGGAATCATATTTTTCTCCTACTATGCACTTTGATAATGACCATCAAGATTGGAATATTAGGCAAAGATTCCAAATCCATGCTCGTTGGCAACTAGTTGGATGGCAAGAAGTGTACAAATATGGATTTGACAGGACCTCCCATCCTTCACCATCAAACAGTTCAAGCTCACATGGTAGTTGGGATGGAACCAACTTTCACATCAGAGATGGAACATGAAGATAAGATTCTCTGAAAACTTAAAGTTATAAAGGATAGTCACTATTGGCCATCTTGGCACAATAAATCTCCTTTTTTGTTAACCGGTTTACTTGGTATTGTCAGTTTGATTGTTCTCTACCTTCCTTCCCGGTCAATAATTTTCTATAAATAAGCCTTTGAGGAAGCATTTTGGGCATCGAGAGTTGTAGAGTCTTAGAGTCTGAGTCTACATTTGAGTCTTAGATTTGCAAATATTGAGTATACTCTATCTCTGTGCTTAGTACGATCTGAGATATCAGAAATTTCTTGTATATAAGTTCTTACTTTGTAAATTATTATTCTGAAGTAATATTAGAAGCCATAACCAATCGGCCGCCAGCCTTCATCATTGTTTCATCATAAAAGTTGGTAGTAGAGCCTCTAATGATTCTTTGGGGAAAGAAATCTGCTGTCTATCTAATTTCTTGTAAAGAATTGGAGAAGTTATCTAAGAAGAGAAGAGTAATCTCTGTAGGGTTTCACCTCAGTGTTCGGATTTGAGTTTTATACCCATTTATGTCTTTGGTTGGTTAAGGGTTCTATTATCTCTCCTATAAAATCCCTGTAAGTTCTCCTAGATATACCAAGCTTCTCTTTCTTAAAAGAAATGGTAGAATTTCAAGGATTTTCTCATCCTCATACTGGAGTCGAAAAGGTCAATGAGGCATTCATTGAAGGAGTGTTTGAGCTTCCTCCTGTAAATCTGACAAAAGGCAGTCTGATAGCTGAAGAAGTCCCTAATATCAACACATCTGAAGACATTATAGAGAGGCAAGTAAGTAATTATAGACCTCCTCTTCTTACAGCTGATTTTGTATATAAGAAGAGTGCCTCAAAGCCTAGTTTGTTGAAGAATATTATATTCAAGTTTACTGTTAAGCCTTTTGTCATTCCTCAAATGAAAAATGTTGAGTTAACTCTTGAATATGATCCTCTACAAACTTTCCAAACAAAGATGTATGTTCTTCCTTCAGAATAAACTGATTATATTAGGAGTCATAAGGATGTAAATTTTGTACACTTTGGTGCTATTAGGGTCCTTATAGGTTCCTGTGTCCCTGAAAAAATCTGTTTCATATCTTGCTCTGTGTGATCATTGTCAAGTCGACTATTCTCATGCTTGTCAGTTGTCTAGCCTATCCAGGTTTACCAAAAATTTTGTCTGTTTCATGTATTATCCTAATCTCACTATTGTAGCAAGGGATAAAGGGTGTCAGGAGGTTAAAAAAGGTTCTTTAAATTGTTGGGGAGTGTTTAGTTCTTTGTATGGTCTTAATATGTTTGGGAAATTTAAATATGCTTCAATCCAAGTTCAAGTATTCTATTCCTTGACAAATACAAATAATCCAGATATACTGGAAAACCTGCCATATGCCAAAACCCTTCATGGAGAAGTCCAACTCTAGAAAGGACATACTAATACTATTGAAATCCCTGTAGGTTGGAAACTTGACTGGATGCAACATGTCGCACCCACGTTATTAGAAGCCACTCGCCCTGTTCATGAGATACAACAAAACTAAATTAATATTATTCCTAGAAGTCTTTCCTTTAGGAGGTTTAATAATCCTCTTGAAGAATCTTTTGCTACTCCCAGGTCTTCTTTCAGTAGTTCTTCTAAGAAGAAAGCTCAACTTTATGTTGAAGTAGAAGATGAACGTCTGAATACTGGTCCAGAACCACCTCAAAGTGCATTTAGATGTCATAGGCAAAAAGAGAAGGGAAAGGCCATAAAAATAGAACATCCTTTCTGTAATATGGTTCAGACTCTTCCAAGAGTAGAAACTATTGAATGGTAAAAGGACAAGAAGTGTCATACTATACAAAAGGAAGATGGCCACCATTGAAAGGTAATTACAACTCTCCAGATGGACACATAAGTATGTTTCAATATGCCTTTCAACCAAAAACTCCTAAAGAAAAGGAACCTTCTCTAGAATTTAAACAGAGGAATTATATCACAAGGTTCTATGCTCATCTGCAACAAAATGTAGATGATTTTTGTCAAGATATCTTAGCTTTAAAAGAGTCTGTTGCCACTATTCATCATAATGTCCATAGTATTGGTAACATTGTAATGGAAAACAACACTAAGATAAAAGATTCTGAAAATTCTCTGAAATAGTTGCATACAAAGTCAGATCGGGCATTGACTGACTTACATAAAAATGATAGTGATTTGTCTACTCTGATCCACCTTGTACAGCCCTTAGGGAATCAGATAGATAATGTAAATACTACTATTATTTCTAGATGTGATCATGTAGACAATTCTTTAAATGATTTAGCCCAAACCTTAGATTGGTTGGTAAATAATGAGCAAAAACCAGTCTCTCATGCTATTATGGTTCCACAACCTCTTCAATCCAAAGAAAAGAGAGCTAAGAAAACTTCAGATTATGTATTAATGATGCAAACTACTTGTCCAATCACTCCATGGTATTTGGATATTGATCAATTAGAAGACCCCTATCATCTGATCAATAAATGGATAAACACTTTTATTATCATAGCATCCTTGTCTGGAACCCCTCAAGAAAATATTGCAAATATGGTTATCACCTACTTTTGGGGAATCCTTACTAATTGGTGGAATGGCATCTCTGACCATGAAAAGGAAACCAGAGTTTTTAGAAATATTGTCATTCCCACTGATACTACTACTTGTTAGCATCAACTTCCTACTATGAATTGCTTGCTAGTATGGTTGACTGATGAGTTTTGTCTAGAATCTATTTGTAGGAAAGAAAGACTCATGAAAGATATATTATCCATGAAATGTTGTGACCTTAAAGATTTTAAGAATTATTCTATACATTTTAGGCAATTGATTTATCAATTGAAAGATCACAAAAAGATTGAATATGCTAAAAGAAAATATCTCAAAGGTTTACCTTATGATATTGTTGATCGTATCATAAGATATCTTGATATTAGAGAAATCACTTTAGAAAGCTCTCCTATCACTGATCTTATTCAGTATGCCAAATATCAAATTCTCCAATTTATTGAAGAATGTAAATATCAATAGAAATTCATTGAGCATGAAGCTCAACGCATTGCTCCCTCTTTCGTAGAGACTTATGGCTGTAATCCTCTCACTAAATCCCAGTGCAAAGCATGCAAGAAATACAAAAAGCACCACCTCAATTTTCAAAAGCGCTCTTTTCCTAAAAAGCATTCCTATACTCCCAAGCATAAGTACATGCGTAAGTGCTCCCAGCCACATCCTCAAAGCAATCAAATTATCTCCTATATTTGTAACAAACCTAGCAATAAAGCCCCTGACTGTCATTGTAAAAATAAAGTTGTCAAAGATGTTTATGCTGACCCTAACACAGCCATGTGGTGGGATGTTATTGATGAAGAAGAAGATCTGCATCCATTATCAGAAGCCGTAACCATTTGGCCGCCTGCCTCCGTCACTATTTCATCATAAAAGATATTACTTTAGAATAATAATTTACACAATAACAACTTATATGCAAGAAATTTCTGATAACTTCATAATAATATTTCTGATAAGAGGGTGAGTGGCTTCTAATAACAACTTATATGATGGATGCAGATCTTCTTCTTCATCAATAACATCCCACCACGTGACTGCATTAGGTTCAACATAAACAACTTTGACAACTTTGTTTTTACAATGACAGTCAGGGGCTTTATGGCTAGGTTTGTTGCAAATATAGTAGATAATTTGATTGCTTTGAGGACATGGCTAGGAGTGCTTAGGCATGTACTTATGCTTGCGAGCATAGGAATGCTTTTTAGGAAAGGAGCACTTTTGAAAATTGAGGTGGCACTTTTTTTATTTCTTGTGTGCTTTGCACTGGGATTTAGTGAAAGGATTGTAGCCATAAGTCTCTATGAAAGAGGGAGCAATGCATTGAGCTTCATGCTTAGTGAATTTCTGTTGATATTTACATTCTTCAATAAATTGAAGAATTTGATCTTTGGCATAGTGAATAAGATCAGTAATAGGAGAGCTTTCAAAAGAGATTTCTCTAATCTCAAGATATTTTATGCCGCGATCAACAATATTATAAGGTAAACCTTCAAGATATTTGCTTTTAGCAAATTCAATCTTTTTGGGATCTTTCAATTGATAAATCAATTGCTTGAAATGTATAGAATAATTCTTAAAATCTTTAAGGTCACAACATTTCATGCATAAGATATCTTTCATGAGTCTTTCTTTCCTACAAATAGATTCTGGACAAAACTCATCAGTCAACCATTCTAGCAATCAATTCATAGCAGGAAGTTGTTGCTGATGCTCCTGACCAATAGCATTATCAGTGGTAATGAAAATATTTCTAAAAACTTTGGCTTCCTTTTCATGGTTAGAGATGCCATTCCTACAATCAGCAAGGATTCCCTAGAAGTAGGTGACAACCATTTTTGCAATATTTTCTTGAGGGGTTCCAGACAAGGATGCTATGATAATAAAAGTGTTTATCCATTTATTGATTAGATGATATGGGTCTTCTAACTGATCAATATCTAAATACTATGGAGTGAGTGGACAAGTAGTTTCCATCATTAATACATAATCTAAAGTTTTCTTAGCTCTCTTTTCTTTGGATTGAAGAGGTTGTAGAACCATAATAGCATGAGAGACTAGTTTTTGCTCATTATTTACCAACCAATCTAAGGACTATGCTAAATCATTTAAAGAATTCTCTACATGATCACATCTAGAAATAATAGTAGTATTTACATTATCTATCTGATTCCCTAATGGTTGTGCAAGGTGAATTAGAGTAGACAAATCACTTGCATTTTGATTTAAGTCAGTCAATGCCTGATCTGACTTTGTATGCAACTGTTTTAGAGAATTTTTAGAGTCTTTTATCTTAGCATTGTTTTCCATTACAATGTTGCCAATCCTATGGACATTATGATGAATAGTGGTAATAGACTCTTTTAAAGCTAAGATATCTTAACAAAAATCATCTACATTTTGCTGCAGATGAGCATAGAACCTTGTGATATAATTCCTCTGTTTAAATTCTAGATAAGGTTCCTTTTCTTTAGGAGTTTTTGGTTGAAAGGCATATGGAAACATACTTATCTATCCATCTAGAGACTTGTAATTACCTTTCAATGGTGGCCATCTTCCTTTTGTATAGTATGACACTTCTTGTTCTTTATACCATTCAAGAGTTTCTGCTCTTGGAAGTGTCTGAACCATATTACAGAAAGGATGTTGTATTTTTATGGTCTTTCCCTTCTCTTTTTTCTTATGACGTCTAGATTCACTTTGAGGTGGTTTTGGACCAATATTCAGAGGTTCATCTTCTACTTCAACATAAAGTTGAGCTTTCTTCTTAGAAGAACTACTAATAGAAGACCTGGGAGTAGCAAAAGATTCTTCAAAAGGATTATTAAACCTCCTAGAGGAAAGACTTCTAGGAATAATATTAATTTGGTTTTGTTGTATCTCATGAACAGGCGAGTGGCTTCTAATAACCTGGGTGTGACATGTTGCGTCCAGTCAAGTTTCCAACCTGGAGGGATTTCAATGGTATTAATATGTCCTTTCTGGAGTTGGACTTGTCCATGAAGGGTTTTGGCATATGGCAGGTTTTCCAGTATATCTGGATTATTTTTATTCATCATGGAATACAATACTTGAACTTGGAATGAAGCATATTTAAATTTCCCAAACATATTAAGACCATATAGAGAACTAAACACTCCCTAACAATTTAAAGAACCTTTTTTAACGTCTTGACACCCTTTATCCCTTGTTGCAATAGTAAGATTAGGGTAATACATGAAACAGAGAGAATTTTTGGTAAGCTTGGACAAGCTAGACAATTGATAAGCATGACAATAGTCAACTTGACGACAATCACAAAGAGAAAGATATGAAATAGGTTTAATGTTTTCAGGGACACAAGAACCTATCAGGACCCTAATAGCACCAAAGTGTACAAAATTTACATCCTTATGACTTCTAATATAATCAATTTCTTCTGAAGGAAGAACAGACAACATCTTTGTTTGGAAAGTTTGTAGAGGATCATATTCATGAGTTAACTCAACATTTTTCATTCAAGGAATGACAAAAAGCTTGAAAGTAGAATTGAATATAATATTCTTCAACAAACTAGGCTTTAATACACTCTTCTTACTACAGAATCAGCTGTAAGAAGAGGAGGTCTATAATTACTTGCTTGCCTCTCTATAATATCTTTAGATGTGTCGATATCAGGGACTTCTTTAGCTATCAGATCACCTTCCATCATATTTATAAGAGGAAGCTCAAACACTCCTTCAACAAATGCCTCATTCACCCTTTCGACTCCAGTATGAGGATGACAAAAATACTTGAAATTCTTCCATTTCTTTTAAAAAAGAGAATCTTGGTATATCTAATATAGCTTACAAGGGTTTTATAGGAGAGATAAGAAAACCCTTAACCAACCAAAGACATAAATGGGTATAAAACTCAAATCCCAACACTAAGGTGAAACCTTACAGAGATAACTCTTTGCTTCTTAGATAACTTCTACAATTCTTTACTAGAAATTAGATAGACAACATATTTCTTTCCCCAAAGAATCGTCAGTGGTGCTGATACCAACTTTTATGATGAAACAACAATGGAGGATGGCGGCCGAATGGTTACGGCTTCTGGTATTACTTTAGAATAATAATTTACACAATAACAACTTATATGCAAGAAATTTTTGATATCTCAGATTGCATGAAGTGCAGAGATAGAGCATACTCAATCTTTACAAATCTAAGACTCAAACCTAGACTCAAACTCTAAGACTCTATAACTCTCGATGCCCACAAAGCTTCCGCAAAGGATTATTTATAGCAAATTATTGACTGGGAAGGAAGGTAGAGAAGAATCAAACTGACAATACTGGGTAAACTAGTTAACAAAAAAGGAGGTTTATCGTGCCAAAATGGCCGATAGTGACTGTCCTTTACAAATTTAAATTGTTGGAGAAACTTATCTTAGTGTTCCATCTTTGATATGAAAGTTGGCTCCATCCCAACTACCATGTGAGCTTGAACTATTTGATGGTGAAGGATGGGAGGTCCTGTCAAATCCATATTTGTACACTTCTTGCCATCTAACTAGTTGCCAATGAGCATGGATTTGGAATCTTTGCCTAATATTCCAATCTTGATGGTCATTATCAAAGTGCATAGTAGGAGAAAAATATGATTCCCACCTTAATCCCATATTGATTACTATGCGAGTAACCAGTTCTTGGCTAATTGGCTCATTAGAATTGACAACAAAGGGGCCTGCATACTTGAAAAAGTCTTCAACCTGTTTGGTAATTGGTGCAGAACAGGTGATAGATCAAGTAAAAAATGGTTTTCTTACAAGATTCAGGAGCAGATGATACATATGATTAGAGTTTATTTGGAGGATTTCAAACTGACCATATCCTTCTTCATAAATATCAAGAGTTGATATGCATTCAGTGTGTTCTAATGTTTCGGCATCAGAAATAGCATTTTCAGAATAATGGTTATTTAGCCCTTTAGTAAGGATATTTCTCTAGACTATTCTATTCATTTGCTGGAAATGAGCATCATATGTTTTGTCTTTGATAAAGCCTAGAATACTGGAAGAATATCCAGGATTTTGCATGTAAACTCCAGGGAGAGAAGGCTTACTAAGCATATCTGCTACTATATTTTCTTTTCCAAAAATATCCTGGGCTTCATAATTATACAGATTTAAATATTCCTACCAGTGAAGATATTTACCACAACCATCTTTCCTACCATGGTCCTTTTCCTTGAAGGTGAGAAACCTGGTAAAGTCTGTTCTGATAATAAAATGGTTTAGACACATGAGTTTTAAAGCAAATTTCTTCAGATTTTTAATTACACTATAGATTTCTTTATCAGAAGAAATATATTTTCTAAAATCTTGGGGGAAAAGGCTACTAGCATATTCACCAGTTAATTCAATGCCATCCTTGTCAAAACACAAATGTCCTCCCCAAGCATAATCAGAAGCATTTGTATACAAAATAAAATTGTCAGTCGTAGGAACACTAAGAAAAGGCAAATTCTGTACATTTTGCTGGATGAGTTTAATAGCATCTGTATGTTGTTGAGACCACTGTGGTTTCTTTTTTGTAAGAAACTTTTGTAGAGGCTCATGATCAAAACTTGCACCTAGATAGAAATTATTTTCATAATTTAAAATACCAAGAAATCCTTGCAGCTCCTTTGTATTTAATGGAGGCTGAAATTCAAGGATTTTTTACTTAATATGAGGTTGAACGTCAAGTTGTCCACCCTTAACAATCATACCTAAAAACTTACAGGAATTAGTGCACCATTGTATTTTAGAGAGGGACAAAACAATCCTAGAATTTAATACTAATCTATAAAATTCTTCTAGATGAGATCTATGCTCATCAAAGTTTTTACTAAAAATTAGAATGTCATCAATGTAAAAACAAAGAAAATCTTCACAACCACAAAAGATTTTATCCATCCTTTCTTGGAAGAATGTTGGTGCATTCATCAGGACAAATGGCATGACTCTCCATTCATAGTGTCCAAAAGGACAGCTGAAGACAGTCTTGTACTGGTCGTCTTCTTTAACTCAAATTTGGTAAAATCCTGATTTACACTCAAATTGAGAAAAAAAAATAGAATTAGCTACCTTCTCAAGAAAGTATGATTTATCATGAATTAGATGGGCGAATGGAAGACTAATGGCATTTAATGGTCTATAGTTAATAACCATTCTTTTCTTATTTCTCCTTCTCTTAGCTTCTTTGCAAACCATAAAAGCATAACAATTATATTTAGACTAAGAATGTTTGATATACTTCCCTTTTTTAATTTCTTCAATTGCTTGGGCCATATCTGGATAGTCATGAGCAGGAATTGGTATTCTTTTTCCTATCTTTATCTTCCCTCCATGCTGAAGTCAGATTTCAATCTCAAGCATCTCTTTTTCCCAGAATTTTTGTGGATCATTTGAGCAGACTACTTCAATGAGTGTTGCCTTTAACTTTGGTAGGGGTTCTATTGTCTGGATCCTATGAATGGCTGGATATTTCTCAGAGGCATATATTAGCCTAGGAGTGCTAATCTTTTCTCCATTAAGAGTAAACATGATACTTTTTTTGTACATCCACATGGAGTATATCTATCAATGAAATTGCCTCGTAACAAGACATCTACTAGCATTTGCTTCATTGCAAAGAAATCACATTTAAACTGCTTGCCTTCAACTTGTAGTGGGTGTTGATGACCATACTTATCACAGATAAATTTATTTCCTTGGACATAACAAGCAGTATAAACAGTTTTTAAAGTTATTTGCTCCCAATTTGTTAATATAGGTTCTTTGCAAAATGATAATGATGCACCTATATCAACCTGAGCATCATATTGTTTCCCATTGATGGTAACAGTAATGTATTGGGAAAACATTCATTAAGTAGATGCACTAGATAAGAAGGTTCAAGCTGAGGTTTTGGATCTAGCAAGATAGACATGACTAGCTTGACTTTACTAGGATCAACCATTGTTTTTGGTATTTCTGGTTCATGTTGTTTTTCATACAATTCTTGAATTTGTTCATGGAACTCAGAATGGTCTAGAAATGGATATGAGGAGGAAGATGGAAAATCTTCATTTGTTGGATAAAAAGGAGTGGAACATGGATGGAAAACTTGTGAAGTATAAACATTTTGTAGTTGGAAGGAGAAATCAGCTAATGCTTTTGTAATTGAATCCTCTTTAGGCTATTTCCTGCTATATTTCCTATCTTTTCTTTCAGCAGTGATAATAGGAAAATTAGTAGAAAAGACTTGTACCTAATCAGGGACAAACTGACAAGGCATAGATTTGTTTACTGTAGGAGGTCTAAACATAGGAGAATACCTGGACTATTCTTGAACAAAGGATGGTTGTTGTAGATTGGGCTGGTAGAATTCTCTGTGAAAGGAGTTTCTTCCTCTTCCTCTGCCTTTATTTCTCCATGTTTGGTTCATCATGACTATTGGTTCTTCATAGTAAGAATCTTCTAGCTATTGTTCTGCTTGAAGAAGAGTATCTGCAAGATCTTCTAATGCATTTGCATCTTCATCTTCATATTCATACTCTTCTATAATAGGTTAATAAATATTGTCCTGAAGATAAACATTTTCTTCTTCATTAATAGCATCCAACCACGGGGCTGCGTTAGGGTCAGCATAAACAACTTTGATAGCTTTGTTTTTACAATGATAGTCAGGGGTTTTATGGCCAGGCTTGTTACAAATATATCAGATAATTTGATTGCTCTGAGGATGTGGCTAGGAGTGCTTGCACATGTACTTATGCTTGGGAGCATAGGAATGCTTTTTAGGAAAAGAGCGCTTTTGAAAATTAATGTGGTTCTTTTTGTATTTCTTGCATGCTTTGCACTGGGATTTAGTGGAAGGATTGCAGCCATAACTCTCTATGAAAGAGGGAGCAATGCGTTAAGCTTCATGCTTAGTGAATTTCTACTGATATTTACATTCTTCAATAAGTTGGAAAATTTGATCTTTGGCATACTAAATAAGATTAGTGATAGGAGAGCTTTCTAAAGAGATTTCTCTAATCTCAAGATATCTTATGATGCAATCAACAATATTATAAGGTAAACCTTCAAGATATTTTCTTTTAGTAAATTCAATATTTTTGGGATTTTTCACTTGATAAATCAATTGCCTGAAATGTATAGAATAATTCTTAAAATCTTTAAGGTCCCAACATTTCATGGATAAGATATCTTTCATGAGTCTTTTTTTCCTACAAACAGATTCTAGACAAAACTCATCAGTCATCCATTCTAGCAAGCAATTCATAGCAGGAAGTTGCTGTTGATGCTGCTGACTAGTAGCAGTATCAGTGGTAATGATGATATTTCAAAAAACTCTAGCTTCCTTTTCATGGTCAGAGATGATATTCCACCAATCAGTAAGGATTCCCCAGAAGTAGGTGATAGCCATTTTTGCAATATTTTCTTGAGGGGTTCCAGACAAGGATGCTATGATAATAAAAGTGTTTATCCATTTATTGATCAGATGATATGTGTCTTCTAACCAATCAATATCTAAATACCATGGAGTGACTAGACAAGTAGTTTGCATAATTAATACAGAATCTAAAGTTTTCTTAGCTCTCTTTTCTGTGGACTGAAGAGGTTGTGGAACCATAATAGCATGAGAGACTGGTTTTTTCTCATTATTTACCAACCAATCTATGGACTGGGCTATATCATTTAAAGTGTTGTCTACATGATCACATCTAGAAATAATAGTAGTATTTACATTATCTATCTGATTCCCTAAGGGTTGTACAAGGTGAATCAGAGTAGACAAATCACTATCATTTTTATGTAAGTCAGTCAATGCCTGATCTGACTTTGTATGCAACTGTTTCAGAGAATTTTTAGAATCTTTTATCTTAGCATTGTTTTCCATTACAATGTTGCCAATCCTATGGACTTTATGATGAATAGTGGCAACAGACTCTTTTAAAGATAAGATTTCTTGACAAAAATCATCTACATTTTGCTGCAGATGAGTACAGAACCTTGTGATATAATTCCTCTATTTAAATTCTAGAGAAGGTTCCTTTTCTTCAAGAGTTTTGGGTTGAAAGGCATACTAAAACATACTTATCTATCCATCTGAAGACTTGTAATTACCTTTCAATGGTGGCCATCTTCCTTTAGTATAGTATGACACATCTTGTTCTTTATACCATTCAAGAGTTTCTGCTCTTGGAAGTGTCTGAACCATATTATAGAAAGGATGTTCTATTTTTATGGCCTTTCCCTTCTCTTTTTGCCTATGAGGTCTAGATTCAATTTGAGGTGGTTCTGGACCAGTATTCAGAGGTTCATCTTCTACTTCAACATAAAGTTGAGCTTTCTTCTTAGAAGAACTACCGAATGAAGACCTGGGAGTAGCAAAAGATTCTGCAAAATTATTATTAAACCTTTTAGAGGAAAGACTTCTAGGAATAATATTAATTTGGTTTTGTTGTATCTCATGAATAGGGTGAGTGGCTTCTAATAACCTGGGTGCAACATGTTGCATCCAGTCAAGTTTCCAACCTGTAGGGATTTCAATGGTATTAATATGTCCTTTCTGGAGTTGGACTTCTCCATGAAGGGTTTTAGCATATGGCAGATTTTCCAGTATATCTGGATTATTTGTATTCGTCATGGAATACAATACTTGAACTTGGACTGAAGCATATTTAAATTTCCCAAACATATTAAGACCATATAGATAACTAAACACTCCCCAACAATTTAAAGAACATTTTCTAATCTCTTGACACCCTTTATCCCTTGGTGCAATAATAAGATTAGGATAATACATGAAACATACATAATCTTTGGTAAGCCTGGATAGGCTAGACAACTAACAAGCATGAGAATAGTCGACTTGACGACGATCACACAGAGCAAGATATAAAACAGGTTTAATGTTGTGAGGGACACATGAACCTATAAGGACCCTAATAGCACCAAAGTGTACAAAATTTACATCCTTATGACTACTAATATAATCAATTTCTTCTGAAGGAAGAACATACAACATCCTTGTTTGGAAAGTTTGTAGAGGATCATATTCAAAAGTTAACTCAACATTTTTCATTCAAGGAATGACAAAAGGCTTGAAAGTAGACTTGAAATAATATTTTTTAACAAACTAGGCTTTAAGACACTCTTCTTATATACAAAATTAGTTGTAAGAAGAGGAGGTCTATAATTACTTGCCTCTTTATAATATCTTTAGATTTGTTGATATCAGGGACTTCTTTATCTATCAGATAACCTTTCATCAGATTTATAGGAGGAAGCTCAAACACTCCTTCAATGAATGCCTCATTCACCCTTTCGACTCTAGTATGAGAATGAGAAAATCCTTGAAATTTTGCCATTTCTTTTAAGAAAGAGAAGCTTCCTATATCTAAGAGAACTTACAGGGCTTTTATAGGAGAGATAACAAAACCCTTAACCAACCAAAGACATAAATGGGTATAAAACTCAAATCCCAACACTAAGGTGAAACCGTACAGAGATAACCCTTCACTTCTTAGATAAATTCTACAATTCTTTACTAGAAATAAGATAGACAGCATATTTCTTTCCCCAAAGAATCATTATAGGCTTTGATACCAACTTTTATGACGAAACATTGATGGAGGCTATCGGTCGAATGGTTACGACTTTTGATATTACTTCAGAATAATAATTTACACACCAACTTTTATGACAAAACATCGACAGAGGCTAGCGGTCGAATGGTTATGGCTTCTGATATTACTTCAGAATAATAATTTACACAATAAAAACTTATATGCAAGAAATTTCTGATATCTCAGATTGCACTAAGTGCAAAGATAGAGCATACTCAATCTTTGCAAATCTAAGACTCAAACCTAGACTCAGACTGTAAGACTCTACAATTCTTGATGCCCACAATGCTTTTGCAAAGGCTTATTTATAGCAAATTATTGACCAGGAAGGAAGGTAGAGAAGAATCAAATCGATAATACTGGGTAAGCTGGTTAACAAAAAAGGAGGTTTATCATGCCAAGATGGCTGACAGTGACTGTCCTTTACAACTTTAAGTTGTCAGAGAATCTTATCTTCATGTTCCATCTTTGATGTGAAAGCTGGCTCTATCCCAACTACCATGTGAGCTTGAACTATTTGATGGTGAAGGATGGGAGGTCTTGTCAAATCCATATTTGCAAACTTCTTGCCATCCAACTGGTTGCCAACGAGCATGGATTTGGAATCTTTGCCTAATATTTCAATCTTGGTGGTCATTATCAAAATGCATAGTAGGAGAAAAATATGATTCCCACCTTAATCACATATTGATTACTATGTGAGTAACCAGTTCTTGGATAATTAGCTCATTAGGATTGACAACAGAGGGGTTTACATACTTGAAAAAGTCTTTAAGTTGTTTGGTAATTGGAGCAGAACAGGTGACAGACCTGGTGAAAAATGCTTTTCTTACAAGATTTAGGAGTAGATGATACATATGATTAGAGTTTATTCTAAGGATTTCAAACTGAACATATCCTTCTTCATAAATATCAGGAGTTGATATACATCCAGTGTGTTCTAATGTTTCAACAGCAAAAATAGTATTTTTAGAATAATGGTTATTTAGCCCTTTAGTAAGCATATTTTCTCTGGACTATTCCATTCATTTGTAGGAAATGAGCATCATATGTTTTGTCTCTAATAAATCCTAGAATAATGGAAGAAGATTAAGGATTTTGCATGTAAACTCTAGGGAGAGAAGGCCTCCTAAGTGTATCTGCTACTATATTGTCTTTTCTAGAAATATGCTGGGCTTCATAATTATAGAGATTTAAATATTCCTGCCAGCGAAGATATTTACCATGACTATCTTTCCTACCATGGTCCTTTTCCTTGAAAGTGAGAAACTTGGTACAGTCTATTCTGATAATAAAATGTTTTAGATGCATGAGTTTTAAAGCAAATTTCTTCAGATTTTTAATTACACTATAGATTTCTCTATCAGAAGAAATCCATTTTCTAACATCTTGGGGGAAAACGCCACTAGCATATTCAGCAGTTAATTCAACACCATCCTTGTCAAAACACAAATGTCCTCCCCAAGCGTAATCAGAAGCATCTATATACAAAATAAAATGGTCAGTCGTAGGAACACTAAGAACAGGCAAATTCTGTACCTTTTGCTGGATGAGTTTAACAGCATTTGTATGTTTTTGAGACCACTGTGGTTTCTTTTTTTGTAAGAAGCTGCTATAGAGGCTCACAATCAAAACCTGCACCTCGATAGAAATTATTTACATAATTTAAAATACCAAGAAATCCTTGTAGCTCCTTTGTATTTAATGGAGGCTGAAATTCAAGGATTTTTGACTTAATATGGGGTTGAACCTCAAGTTGTCCACCCTTAACAATCATACCTAAGAACTTACAGGAATCAGTGCACCATTGTATTTTAGAGAGGGACAGAACAATCCTAGAATTTAATACTAATCTATAAAACATTTCTAGATGAGATCTATGCTCATCAAAGTTTTTGCTGAAAATTAGAATGTCATCAATGTAAACACAACGAAAAGCTTCACAGCCACAGAAGATTTTATCCATCTTTTCTTGGAAGTATGCTAGTGCATTCATCAAGCCAAATGGCATGACTTTGCATTCAGTGTCCAAAAGGACAGTTGAAGGCAGTCTTGTACTGGCCATCTTCTTTAACACGAATCTAGTAAAATCCTGATTTATAGTCAAATTGAGAAAATATTTTAGAATTAGCTACTTTCTCAAGCAAGTATGATTTATCAGGAATTGGATAGGGGAATGGAAGAGTAATGACATTTAATGGTCTATAGTTAATAACCATTCTTTTCTTATTTCTCATTTTCTTAGCTTCTTTGCAAACCATAAAAGCATAACAATTATATTCAGACTGAGAATGTTTGATATAATTCCCTTTTTTAAGTTCTTCAATTGCCTGGGCCATAACTAGATAGTCATGAGCAGGAATTGGTATTCTTTTTCCTATCTTTATCTTCCCTCCATGCTGAAGTCAGATTTCCATCTCAGGCATCTCTTTTTCCCAAAATTTTTGTGGATCATCTGAGCAGACTGCTTCAATGAGTGTTGCCTTTAACTCTAGTAAGGGTTCTATTTTCTGGATCCTGTGAATGGCTAGATATTTCTTAGAGGCATATATTATCCTAAGAGTGCTAATCTTTTCTCCATTAAGAGTAAGGATGATACTCTTTTTTGTACATCCATATGGAGTATATCTGTCAATGAAATTGCCTCGTAACAAGAGATCTACTGACATTTGCTTCATTAGAAAGAAATCACATTTAAACTGCTTGCCTTCAACTTGTAGTGGGTGTTGATGACTATACTTATAACAGATAAATTTATTTCCCTGGACATCACAAGTAGTATAAGCAGTTTTCTAAGTTATTTGCTCCCAATTCATTAATATAGGTTCTTTGCAAAATGATAATGATGCACCTATATCAATCTGAGCATCATATTGTTTCCCATTGATGGTAATAGTAATGTATTGGGAAATGTTCAAGTAAGTCGATGTACTAGATAAGAAGGTTCAAGCTAAGGTTTTGGATCTGGCAAGACAGACATGACTATCTTGACTTTACTAGGATCAGCCATTGTTTTTGGTATTTCTGGTTCAGGTTCTTTTTCATACAATTCTTGAATTTGTTCTTGGAACTCAGAATGGTCTGGAAATGGATATGAGGAGGAATATGGAAAATCTTCATTTGTTGGATAAAAAGGAGTGGAACATGGATGGCAAGCTTGTGAAGTATAAACATTTTGTTGTTGGAAGGAGAAATCAGCTAATGATTTTGTAATTGAATCCTCTTTAGGCTGTTTCCTACTATATTTCCTATCTTTTCTTTCAACAGTGATAATAGGAAAATTAGTAGAAAAGACTTGTACCTAATCAAGGACAAAATGACAAGGCATAGATGTGTTTACTGAAGGAGGTCTAAACACAGGAGGATACCTAGACTATTCTTGAACAAAGGATGGTTGTTGTAGATTGGGCTGGTAGAATTCTTTCTTAAAATAGTTTCTTCCTCTTTCTCTGCCTTTGTTTCTCCATGTCTGGTTCATCATGACTGTTGGTTCTTCATAGTAAGAATCTTCTAGATATTGTTCTACTTGAAGAAGAGTATCTACAAGATCTTCTAAGGCATCTACATCTTCATCTTCATATTCATACTCTTCTATAAGAGGTTCATAAATATTGTCTTGAAGATAAAGCTCTTCTTATTCATCAATGACATCCCACCATGCAACTGTGTTAGGGTCATCATAAATAGCTTTGATAGCTTTGTTTTTACAATGCAGTCATGGGCTTTATGGCTAGGTTTGTTGGAAATATAGTAGATAATTTGATTTCTCTGAGGACGTGGCTGGGAGCGCTTACACATGTACTTATGCTTGGGAGCATAGGAATTGTTTTTAGGAAAAGAGAGCTTTTGAAAATTAAGGTGGCACTTTTTGTATTTCTTGTGTGCTTTGCATTGGGATATAGTGAAAGGATTGCAGCCATAAGTCTCTATGAAAGAGGAAGCAATGCGTTGAGCTTAATGCTTAGTGAATTTTTGTTGATATTTACATTCTTCAATAAATTGTAGAATTTGATCTTTCGCATACTGAATAAGATCAGTGATAGGAGAGATTTCTAAAGAGATTTCTCTAATCTCAAGATATCTTATGATGTGATTAGCAATATTATAAGGTAAACCTTCAAGATATTTGCTTTTAGCAAATTCAATCTTTTTGGGATCTTTCAATTGATAAATTAATTGCCTAAAATGTATAGAATAATTCTTCAAATCTTTAAGGTCACAACATTTCATGGATAAGGTATCTTTCATGACTCTCTCTTTCCTACAAACAGATTCTAGACAAAAGTCATCAGTCAACCATTCTAGCAAGCAATTCATAGCAGGAAGTTGCTACTGATACTGCCGACCAATTTCTAGTAAAGAATTGGAGAAGTTATCTAAGAAGTGAAGAGTTATCTCTGTAGGGTTTCACCTCGGTGTTGGTATTTGAGTTTTATACCTATTTATGTCTTTGGTTGGTTAAGGGTTCTGTTATCTCTCCTATAAAACCCCTGTAAGTTCTCTTAGATATTCGATGCTTCTCTTTCTTAAAAGAAATGGTAGAATTTCAAGGATTTTCTCATCCTCATACTGGAGTCCAAAGGGTGAATGAGGCATTTGTTGAAGGAGCCTTTGAACTTCCTCCTATAAATCTGATGGAAGGTGATCTGATGGCTAAAGAAGTCCCTGATATCGACATGTCTGAAGATATTATAGAGAGGCAAGCAAGTAATTATAGACCTCCTCTTCTTACAGTTGATTCTGTATATAAGAAGAGTACCTTAAAGCCTAGTTTGTTGAAGAATATTATATTCAAATCTACTTTCAAGCCTTTTGTGATACCTCAAATGAAAAATGTTGAGTTAACTCTTGAATATGATCCTCTACAAACTTTCCAAACAAAGATGTTATCTGTTCTTCCTTCAGAAGAAATTGATTATATTAGGAGTCATAAGAATGTAAATTTTGTACACTTTGGTGCTATTAGGGTCCTTATAGGTTCCTGTGTCCTTGACAATATTAAACCTATTTCATATCTTGCTCTGTGTGATCGTCGTCATGTCGACTATTCTCATGCTTGTCAATTGTCTAGCCTGTCCAGGCTTACCAAAAATTCTATCTATTTCATGTATTATACTAATCTTACTATTGCAACAAGGGATAAAGGGTGTCAAGAGGTTAAAAAAGGTTCTTTAAATTGTTGGTTAGTGTTTAGTTCTCTGTATGGTCTTAATATCTTTGGGAAATTTAAATATGCTTCAGTCCAAGTTCAAGTATTCTATTCCATGACGAATACAAAGAATTCAGATATATTGGAAAACCCTCCATATGCCAAAACCCTTCATGGAGGAGTCCAACTCTATAAAGGACATATTAATACCATTGAAATCCCTATAGGTTGGAAACTTGACTAGATGCAACATGTCACACCCAAGTTATTAGAAGCCACTCACCCTATTCATGAGATACAACAAAACCAAATTAATATTATTCCTAGAAGCCTTTCCTCTAGGAAGTTTAATAATCCTTTTGAAGAATCTTTTGCTTCTCTTAGGTCTTCTTTTAGTAGTTCTTCCTAGAAGAAAGCTCAACTTTATGTTGAAGTAGAAGATGAACCTCTGAATACTGGTCCAGAACCACCTCAAAGTGAATCTAGATGTCATAGGCAAAAAGAGAAGGGAAAGGCCATAAAAATAGAACATCCTTTCTGTAATATGGTTCAGACACTTCCAAGAGCAGAAACTCTTGAATGGTATAAAGAACAAGAAGTGTCATACTATACAAAAGGAAGATGGCCACCATTGAAAGGTAATTACAAGTCTCCAGATGGATAGATAAGTATGTTTCAGTATGCCTTTCAACCCAAAACTCCTGAAGAAAAGGAACCTTCTCTAGAGTTTAAATAGAGGATCTATATCACAAGGTTTTGTGCTCATCTGTAGCAAAATGTAGATATTTATGTCAAGATATCTTATCTTTAAAAGAGTCTATTGCGACTATTCATCATAATGTCCATAGGATTCGCAACATTGTAATGGAAAACAACGCTAAGATAAAAGATTCTGAAAATTCTCTGAAATAGTTGCATACAAAATCAGATTAGGCATTAACTGACTTACATAAAAATGATAGTGATTTGTCTACTCTGATTCACCTTGTACAACCCTTAGGTAATAAGATAGATAATGTAAATACTACTGTTATTTCTTGATGTGATCTTGTAGACAATTCTTTAAATGATTTGGCCCAATCCTTAGATTGGTTGGTAAATAATGAGCAGAAACCAGGCTCTCATGCTATTATGGTTCCACAACCTCTTCAGTCCAGAGAAAAGAGAGTTAATAAATGGATAAACACTTTTAGTATCATAGCATCCTGTCTGGAACCCCTCAAGAAAAGATTGCAAAAATAATTGTCACCTACTTCTAGGGAATCCTTGCTGATTGGTGGAATGGCATCTCTGACCATGAAAGGAAGCCAGAGTTTTTAGAAATATCATCATTACCACTGATACTACTACTGGTCAACAGCATCCATAGCAACTTTCTACTATGAATTACTTGCTAGAATGGTTGACTGATGAGTTTTGTCTAGAATCTATTTGTAGGAATGAAAGAGTCAAGAAAGATATCTTATCCATGAAATGTTGTGACCTTAAAGATTTTAAGAATTATTCTATACATTTCAGGTAATTGGTTTATCAATTGAAAGATCCCAAAAAGATTGAATTTACTAAAAGCAAATATCTTGAAGGTTTACCTTATAATATTGTTGATCGCATCATAAGATATCTTGAGATTAGAGAAATCTCTTTAGAAAGCTCTCCTATCACTGATCTTATTTAGTATGCCAAAGATCAAATTCTCCAATTTATTAAAAATGTAAATATCAACAAAAATTCACTAAGCATGAAGCTTAATGCATTGCTCCCTCTTTCATAGAGACTTATGGCTGCAATCCTTTCACTAAATCCCAGCGCAAAGTACGCAAGAAATATGAAAAGTGCCACCTTAATTTTCAAAAGTGTTCTTTTCCAAAAAAGTGTTCCTATGCTCCCAAGCATAAGTACATGCATAAGCGCTCCCAGCCACGTCCTCAGATAAATCAAATTATCTGCTATATTTGCAACAAACCATGCCATAAAGCCCCTGACTATCATTGTAAAAACAAAGCTATCAAAGTTGTTTATGATTACCCTAACACAGCCGCGTGGTGGGATGTTATTGATGAAGAAGAAGATCTTTATCTTCAGGACAATATTTATGAACTTGTAATAGAAGAGTATGAATATGAAGATGAAGATGCAGATGCCTTAGAAGATCTTGTAGATACCGTTCTTGAAGCAGAACAATAGCTAGAAGATTCTTACTATGAAGAACCAATAGTCATGATGAACCAAACATGGAGAAATAAATGCAGAGGAAGCAGAAGAAACTCTTTTCAGAGAGAATTCTACCAGCCCGATCTACAACAACCATCCTTTGTTCAAGAACAGTCCAAGTATCCTCCTGTGTTTAGACCTCTTGTGGTAAACACATCTATGCCTTTTCAGTTTGTCCCTAATCAGGTACAAGTCTTTTCTACTGATTTTCCTATTATCACTGCTGAAAGAAAAGATAGGAAATATAACAGGAAACAACCTAAAGAGGATTCAATTACAAAAGCATTAGCTGATTTCCCCTTCCAGCAACAAAATGTTTATACTTCAAAAGTTTGCCATCCATGTTCCACTGCTTTTTATCCAACAAAAGAAGATTTCCCATCTTCCTCATATCCATTTCCAAACAATTCTGAGGTCTAGGAAAAATTCAAGAATTGTATGAAAAAGAACCTAAACTAGAAATACCAAAAGCAATGGCTGATCCTAGTAAAGTCAAGCTAGTCATGTCTATCTAGCCAGATCCAAAACCTCAGCTTGAACCTTCTGATCTAGTGCATCTACTTACTGGAAATTTTTCCCAATACATTACTATTACCATCAATGGGAAACAATATGATGCTTAGGTTTATACAGGTGCATCATTATCATTTTCCAAAGAACCTATGTTAAGGAATTGGGAGCAGTTAACTCAGAAATCTACTTATACTCCTTTTGATGTCCAAGGAAATAAAATTATCTATGATAAGTATAGTCATCCACACCCACTACAAGTTGAAGGCGAGAAGTTTAAATGTGATTTCTTTGCAATGAAGCAAATGCTAGTAAATGTCTTGTTAGGAGGCAATTTCATTGACAGATATACTCCATATGGATGTACAAAAAAGAGTATCATGTTTACTCTTAATGGAGAAAAGATTAGCACTCCTAGGCTAATATATGCCTCTAAGAAATATCTAACCATTCACAGGATCGAGACAATAGAACCCCTAGCAGAGTTAAAGGTAGCACTCATTGAAGTAGTCTGCTCAGATGATCAAGAAAAATTATGGGAAAAAGAGATGCCTGAGATGGAAATATGACTTCAGCATGGAGAGAAGATAAAGACAAGAAAAAGAATACCAATTCCTGCTCACGACTATCCAGATATGGCCTAGGCAATTGAAGAACTTGAAAATGGAAGTATATCAAACATTCTCAGTCTTAATATAATTGTTATGCTTTTATGGTTTGCAAAGAACCAGAGAAAAGGGGAAATAAGAAAAAATGGTTATTAACTATAGACCATTAAATGCCATTACTCTTCCATTCCCCTATCCAATTCCTCATAAATCATACTTGCTTGAGAAGGTAGCTAATTCTAAAATATTTTCTCAATTTGACTGTAAATTAGGATTTTATCAGATTTGAGTTAAAGAAGACAACCAGTACAAGACTACCTTCAACTGTCCTTTTGGACACTAGGAATGGAGAGTCATGCCATTTGTCCTTATGAATGCACCAGCATAATTCCAAGAAAGGATGGATAAAATATTCTATGGCTATGAAAATTTTCTTTGTGTTTACATTGATGACATTCTAATTTTCAGCAAAAAAATTGATGAGCATAGATCTCATCTAGAAACTTGTTATAGATTAGTATTAAATTCTGGGATTGTTCTATCCCTCTCTAAAATACAATGGTGCACTAATTCCTGTAATTTTTTAGATATGATTGTTAAGGGTGGACAACTTGAGGTTCAATGTCATATTAAGTAGGAAATCCTTGAATTTCAGCCTCCATTAAATACAAAGGTGCTGCAAGTATTTCTTGGTATTTTAACTTATGTAAATAATTTCTATCTAGGTGCAAGTTTTGATCATGAGCCTCTACAACAACTTCTTACCAAAAAGAAACCACAGTGGTCTCAACAACATATAGATGCTATTAAACTCATCTAGCAAAAGGTACATAATTTGCCTGTTCTTAGTGTTCCTTTGACTGACAATTTTTTTTGTATTTAGATGCTTCTGATTATGCTTGGGGAGGACATTTCTGTTTTGACAAGGATGGCATTGAATTAACTGCCGAATATGCTAGTGGCATTTTTCCCCAGGATGTTAGAAAATGGATTTCTTCTGATAAAGAAATCTATAGTGTAATTAAAAATGTGGAGAAATTTTCTTTAAAACTCATGCATCTAAAACATTTTATTATCAGAATAACTATACTAGGTTTCTCAATTTCAAGGAAAAGGACCACGGTAGGAAAGATGGTCATGGTAAATATCTTCGCTGGCAGGGATATTTAAATCTGTATATTTATGAAGCCCAACATATTTCTGGAAAAGACAATATAGTAGCAGATATGTTTAGTAGGCCTTCTCTCCCTAGAGTTTACATGCAAAATCCTAGATCATCTTCCAGTATTCCAAGATTTATCAGAGACAAAATATATGATGCTCATTTTTGGCAAATGAATAGAATAGTCCAGAGAAATGTCCTTACTAAAGGGCTAAATAACCATTATTCTAAAAATGCTATTTCTGCTACCAAAACATTAGAGCACACTAGATGCCTATCAACTCCTGATATTTATGAAGAAGGATATGGTCAGTTTGAAATCCTGTGAATAAACTCTGATCATATGTATCATCTGCTCCTGAATCTTGTAAGAAAACCATTTTTCACTTGGTCTATCAGTTGTTCTACTCCAATTACCAAACAACTTGAAGGCTTTTTCAAATATACAGGCCCCTCTGTTGTCAATCTTGATGAGCCAATTAGCCAAGAACTGGTTACTCACATAGTAATCAATATGCGATTAAGATGGGAATCATATTTTTCTCCTACTATCAACTTTGATAATGACCATCAAGATTGGACTATTAGGCAAAGATTCCAAATCCATGCTCATTGGCAACTAGTTGGATGGAAAGAAGTGTACAAATATAGATTTGACAGGACCTCCCATCCTTCACCGTCAAATAGTTCAAGCTGACATGGTAGTTGGAACTACGCCAACTTTCACATCAGAGATGGAACGTGAAGATAAGATTCTCTAATAACTTAAAGTTGTAAAGGACAGTCACCGTTGGCCATCTTGGCATAATAAACCTCATTTTTTGTTGACGGGTTTACTCGGTATTGTCAATTTGATTCTTCTCTACCTTCCTTCCCAGTCAATAATTTGCTATAAATAAGCCTTTACGGAAGCATTGTGGGCATCAGGAGTTGTAGAGTCTTAGAGTCTGAGTCTAGGTTTGAGTCTTAGATTTGTAAAGATTGAGTATGCTCTTTCTCTGCACTTAGTACGATTTGAGATATCAGATATTTCTTGCATATAACTTGTTATTGTGTAAATTGTTATTCTGAAGCAATGTCAGAAGCTATAACCATTCAGCTGCTAGCCTTTGTCGCTGTTTCACAATAAAAGTTGGTGTGTAATTTATTATTCTGAAGTAATATCAAAAGTCGTAACCATTTGGCCGCTAGCCTCTGTTGTTGTTTTGTCATAAAAGTTGGTATTAGAGCCTTTGATGATTCTTTGGGGAAAGAAATATGTTGTCTATATAATTTCTAGTAAAGAATTGGAGAAGTTATCTAAAAAGTGAAGAGTTATCTCTGTAGGTTTTCACCTCGGTGTTGGGATTTGAGTTTTATACCTGTTTATGTCTTTGGTTGGTTAAGAGTTCTGTTATCTGTGCTATAAAACCCCTGTAAGTTCTCTTAGATATACCAAGCTTCTCTTTCTTAAAAGAAATGGTAGAATTTCAAGTATTTTCTCATCCTCATACTAGAGTTGAAAGGGTGAATGAGGCATTCATTGAAGGAGTGTTTGAGCTTCCTCCTGTAAATCCAATAGAAGGTGATCTGATAGCTAAAGAAGTCCCTTATATTGACACATCTAAAGATATTATAGAGAGGCAAGTAAGTAATTATAGACCTCCTCTTCTTACAGCTGATTCTGTATATAAGAAGAGTACCTTAAAGCCTAGTTTGTTGAAGATTATTATATTCAAGTCTACTTTCAAGCCTTTTGCCATTCCTTGAATGAAAAATGTTGAGTTAACCCTTGAATATGATCCTCTACAAACTTTCCAAACAAAGATGTTCTCTGTTCTTCCTTCAGAAGAAATTGATTATATTAGGAGTCATAAAAATGTAAATTTTGTACACTTTGGTACTATTAGGGTCCTTATGGGTTCTTGTGTCCCTGACAACATTAAACATGTTTCATATCTTTCTCTATGTGATTGTCATCAAGTCGACTATTCTCATGCTTGTCAGTTGTCTAGCCTGTCTAGGCTTCCCAAAAATTATGTCTGTTTAACCTATTATCCTAATATTACTATTGCAACAAGGGATACAGGGTGTCAAGAGGTTAAAAGAGGATCTTTAAATTGTTGGGGAGTGTTTAGTTCTCTGTATGGTCTTAATATGTTTGGGAAATTTAAATATGCTTCAGTCCAAGTTCAAATATTCTATTCCATGACGAATACAAATAATCCAGATGTACTGGAAAACTTGCTATATGCCAAAACCCTTGATGGAGAAGTCCAACTCCAGAAAGGACATATTAATACCATTGAAATCCCTACAGGTTGGAAACTTGACTGGATGCAACATGTCGCACCCAGGTTATTAGAAGGCACTCTCGTTGTTCATGAGATACAACAAAACTAAATTAATATTATTCCTAGAAGTTTTTCATCTAAGAGGTTTAATAATCCTTTTGAAGAATCTTTTATTACTCCTAGGTCTTCTTTTAGTAGTTCTTCTAAGAAGAAAGCTCAAATTTATGTTGAAGTAGAAGATGAACCTCTGAATATTGGTCTAGAACCACCTAAAAGTGAATCTTGACATCATAGGCAAAAAGAGAAGGGAAATGCCATAAAAATAGAACATCCTTTCTGTAATATGGTTCAGACACTTCCAAGAGCAGAAACTCTTGAATGGTATAAAGAACAAGAAGTGTCATACTATACAAATGGAAGATGGCCACCATTGAAAGGTAATTACAAGTCTCCAAATGGATAGATAAGTATGTTTTTGTATGCCTTTCAACCCAAAACTCCTAAAGAAAAGGAACCTTCTTTAGAATTTAAACAAACAAATTATATCACAAGGTTCTGTGCTCATCTACAGCAAAATGTAGATGATTTTTGTCAAGAAATCTTATCTTTAAAAGAGTCTATTGCCACTATTCATCATAATGTCCATAGGATTGGAAACATTGTAATAGAAAACAACACTACAATAAAAGATTTTGAAAATTCTTTGAAACAGTTGCGTACAAAGTTAGATCAGTCATTGACTGACTTACATAAAAATGATAGTGATTTGTCTACTCTGATTCACCTTTTACAGCCCTTAGGGAATCAAATAGATAATGTAAATACTACTGTTATTTCTAGATGTGATCATGTAGACAATTCTTTAAATGATTTATCCCAGTCCGTAGATTGGTTGGTAAATAATGAGCAAAAACCAGTATCTCATGCTATTATGGTTCCACAACCTCTTTAGTCCAAAGAAAAGAGAGATAAGAAAACTTTAGATTCTGTATTAATGATGCAGACTACTTGTCTAGTCACTCCATGGTATTTAGATATTGATCAGTTAGAAGACCCATATCATCTGATCAATAAATGGATAAACAATTTTATTATCATAACATCCTTGTTTGGAACTCATCAACAAAATATTGCAAAAATGGTTGTCACCTACTTCTAGGGAATCCTTGCTGATTGGTGGAATGGCATCTCTGACCATGAAAAGGAAACCAAAGTTTTTAGAAATATTTTCATTACCACTGATACTATTACCTGTCAATAGCATTAGCAACAACTTCCTGCTATGAATTGCTTGCTAGAATGGTTGACTGATGAGTTTTGTCCAGAATCTGTTTGTAGGAAGAAAGACTCATGAAAGATATCTTATCCATGAAATGTTGTGACCTTAAAGATTTTAGGAATTATTCTATACATTTCAGGCAATTAATTTATCAATTGAAATATCCCAAAAAGATTGAATTTGCTAAAAGCAAATATCTTGAAGGTTTACCTTATAATATTACTGATCATGTCATAAGATATCTTGAGATTAGAGAAATCTCTTTAGAAAGCTCTACTATCACTAATCTTATTCAGTATGCCAAAGATCAAATTCTCCAATTTATTGAAGAATGTAAATATCAGCAGAAATTCACTAAGCATGAAGCTCAACACATTGCTCCCTCTTTCATAGAGACTTATGGCTGCAATCCTTTCACTAAATCCCAATGCAAAGTATGCAAGAAATACAAAAAGTGCCACCTTAATTTTCAAAAGCGCTCTTTTCCTAAAAAGTATTCCTATGCTCCCAAGCATAAGTACATGCATAAGCACTCCCAACCACATCCTCAGAGAAATCAAATTATTTGCTATATTTGCAACAAACCTAGCCATAAATCCCATGACTGTCATTGTAAAAATAAAGCTATCAAAGCTATTCATGCTAACCCTAATGTAGCTGTGTGGTGGGATGTTATTGATGAAGAAGAAGATCTTTATCTTCAGGACAATATTTATGAACCTGTTATAGAAGAGTAAGAATATGAAGATGAAGATGCAAATGAAGAGTATCCTCCTGTGTTTAGACCTCGTACAATAAACACATCTATGCCTTGTCAATTTGTCCCTGATCAGGTACAAATCTTTTCTACTGATATTCCTATTATCACTACTGAAAGAAAAGATAGTAAATATAACATGAAACAACCTAAAGAGGATTCTATTACAAAAACATTAGCTGATTTCTCCTTCCAACAAAAAAATGTTTATACTTCACAAGTTTGTCAGCCATGTTCCACTCCTTTTTATCCAATAGATGAAGATTTCCCATCTTCCTCCTCATATCCATTTCCAGACCATTTTGAGTTCTAGGAACAAATTCAAGAATTGTATGAAAAATAACCTAAACTAGAAATACCAAAAACAATGGCTGATCCTAGTAAGGTCAAGGTAGTCATGTCTTTCTTGCCAGATCCAAAACCTCAACTTGAACCTTCTTATCTAGTGCATCTACTTATTGGAAAGTTTTCCCAATACATTACTATTACCATCAATGGGAAACATTATGATGCTCAGGTTGATACAAGTGCCATTAGACTTAGGGCACACAACTAAGAGGGGGGGTGAATCAGTTGTACAAAACTTTCTTCCAATTAAACACTTAACTCCACTTTGCAATTCAGCAGCATAATAATAAATCAATCGTGGAAATGCAATGTAACAAATCAAGAGCAGAAACACATCAACACATGAGACACCAAGATTTTGACATGGAAAACCCAGTTAAGGGAAAAACCATGGGGTGATTAACCCAAGATTGTATTCTTTGTTAGAAGAATAGAAAGAACAAAATGGCACATGCCAATTAGGACTCACTGCCCAAGCACACTACTCACAAGAGGCTCATTGCCTACAAGAGACACACTGTCTACAAAGAAATAAGTATCACATACATGAACTGGAGAATAGCATCCTCACCATGCTTGAATCAGTTCCATTTAAGCCTAATACTTCTGCTCTACCTTTTGCTCTCCTCCTCACTACCACACACTCATCTCAACAAGGACAACTTTGAAATGAATTTGCAATCCCTTATTTATACAAGACATCAACTTAGGAATGATCATCTAAGTCAGCAAACATCAACAAGAACATCCGCAGGATGTGTAACTCATCCAGTCGGCCAGTCTTAGGAAGAGCACCATCATCCGGAAGTTATTCTTCAATTGCGAGCTCTAACTCCAATGTGGACCACCAAAATGAACTAGACACGATCCAAAGACCTCCACAAGCTTGCCTAAATCACCAAGAACATCCACACTTCATCTTCTTACTGAAATCCTTCTCCCCTTCATCTGAAACCTCAAGAACAGAGTCTGTCATTACTGTCACAAAGGAATAGTTGCTTGCGGACCTTCAAACCATGAACCAATCGAGTTGATACTTCACAAAGATTTCCTCAATACTCCCTCAAATTCACAGAACAGGATAATGTATTTCCAGATCTCACCAGACCTATCTGTATCACTCTGTCACCACTGAACAACTATCAGAACTGGTTTTACTTGAGCAGCCACAACTTCTTCAGATCTTCATGCAGACCTCTAAAATCTCTACTAGACTACCTTAAGACACATATCTACAAACCCTTTAAACTGTATCCTTTGATCCTCATCCTATCTTGGACTTTTACCTTACTGTCATCACTGTTCTTCACTATTCTTGATTGAGACTAATTTTCTCAATATCCTTAGCACACAGCTCATCCAATCCTTATCATTAATTGAACAGGAGTATGTTGACATCAATGACAACACCGGTTAGGCCCATACTTGCAACAATCTCCCCCTTTGTCATTTATGGCAACAAATGATGTGAAAAATTGTTTTGACCATCAAGGCAAGAACTTCTCCTTACTGTCACAACTCCCCCTATCAGTAACAACCATTCACATGTCTTCTCTCCCTTTACTTCTCCCCCTTTGATTAGTAACCACTTTTTTTTCACATGTCTTCTCCCCCCCTTTGAAATCAATGGCAAGGGGCACATACTTGCAATTCCAGCACTTCTGAATCATACATGTTGCTCCCCCTAAGTAGCAGCTCCCCATCATCAATCTAGACCACAAGATGTGACTATGATATCCACTAGACTGATGCACATTTGTACACCTTAGTTCATCACTAGAGAGGTAATAACCCCTAACTTCTCCCTGAGATACTCAAAAGAGTCCTTAGGTAGAGGTTTAGTACAGATGTTTGTAATCTGATCCTTGAAAGGCACAAACTCCAATCTGACTTCATTCTTGTTCACTTGCTCTCTCAGAAAGTGAAACTTGATGGATATATGTTTAGTCTTTGAATGCAACACCGGATTCTTAGATATGTTTATTGCACTTGAATTATCACAGAAGATTGTGATAGGCTCCTCATACTCAACTCTTATATCTTTTATAGCATTTGCTTCATTCACAAAACTTGAGTGCAACTACCTGCTGCTGCAATATATTCTGCTTCTACAGTGGATAGAGATATTGCCTTTTGTTTCTTGCTCAGCCAAAAAACCAATCTCTTCCCCAAAAAGAATGCTTCGCCACTTGTACTCTTCTAGTCATCCACATCTCCTGCCCAATCCACATTTGTATATGCATGAAGAGAGAAATCATGATCTCTAGGATACCACAAACCATACTCAACTATCCCTTTTAGATATCTAAAAATCCTCCTGATTGCCATGACATGAGATTCTCTAGGATCAACTTGGAATCTAGCAACAAGACCAATAGTATTCATAATGTCAGATCTAGTGTGACTGAGATACAACAATCCTCCAATCATTGACCTGTACTTTTTCTGATCAGCCTTAGGAAATTCATCATCTTTGCCTAATTTACATCTAGTTGCGATGGGAGTATTCATTGGTTTTGAATCTTCCATCCCAAATTTCTTGAACAATTCTTTCACATATTTGGTTTGAGAAATGAAGATTCCTTTCTTTGTTTAAGTGATTTGTAGACCCAAGAAGAAATTCATTTCACCAAGCATGGACATCTCAAACTCACTTTTCATTTGATTTGCAAAAGTTTTACACATACTAGCTCTTCCTCCAAAAATGATATCATCAACAAACACTTCAACAATCAAGATGTTTTCATGATCAATTTTGGTTTACAAATTATTGTCAGCAGTACCTTTGTTGAAACCAATCTTCAAAAGATGTTTGTCCAATCTTTCATACTAGGCTCTTGGGGCTTGCTTTAGTCCATACAGTGCCTTCTTCAATTTGCAGACCATATCATCATGATCAAACAATTGATATCCATCCGGTTGCTCTATGTACACTTCTTCTTCCAAGTCACCATTCAGGAAGGTAGACTTGACATCCATCTGATATACCTTGAAATCTTTGAAGGAAGCAAAGGCAAGAAATAATCTGACTACTTCAATTCTTGCCACCGGAGCAAAAGTTTCTTCAAAATCAACTCCTATTTGAGAGTAACCCTTGCACACCAATCTAGCTTTATTTCTGATTACTTCACCAACTTCATTCAGTTTTTTCCGGAAGACCCATTTTGTTCCAATCACATTGTTGTTTCTAGGTCTAGGAACAAGATCCCAAGTGTGATTTTTCTCAATTTCCATCAGCTCTTCCTCCATTTCTTTAGTCTAGTTTTCATCATTGCAAGCTTCATTCACTGTCTTAGGTTTAATCTTTGAAATTAGACAATACTCTTCTGAATCTTGAGTAATTCTCCTTGTTTGTACTCCTTTGCTTTTATCACCTATGATCTGATCTTCACAATGGTTCAGTCTTACATACTTGGGAACTTTAGAAATTTCTTGCACTTCTGATTCTTGATCAGGCTCATTGAAACTCATCTCTTCTTCCTGGTTTACCAAATTAGTTTGAATCTAACTTATAGAGGAGGCTTGGGATCCTTGAGTTAGAACACCATTCTGATCATCTTCATCATATTCATAAAACCTTGAGGGTTTCTCAATTCCCTCATCAACCTTCACATTTGTACTTTCTATCATCTTTCTCAGTCTCTTGTTATAACACTGGTATGCTTTGCTTTGAGTAGAGTAACCCAAAAATATTCCTTCATCACTTCTAGCATCAAACTTTCCTAGATCTTCATCTTTTTTAATGTAACATTTGCTACCAAAAACTCTGAAATATCTCATAGTAGGAGTGATGCCAAATCAAAGTTTATAAGGAGCCTTACTGGTATTGCTTTTGATTTGAACTCAATTGAGAGTATAGACTGCAGTGCTGACAGCTTCTCTCCAATAGATCTGAGGAACATTTGCTTCCATCATCATGGTCCTAGATGCTTCCTGGATGGTCCAGTTCTTTCTCTCCACTACTCTATTCTGCTATAGAGTCCTAGGAGCAGAGAACTGTCTCTTTATTCCATGTTTCTCATAGAACTCTATGAACTCACTGGATGTGAATTCTCCACCTCTATTAGACCTCAGACATTTTAATTTTAATCTGGTTTCATTCTCTACCATAGCCTTGAATATTTTAAATTTCTCAAGAGCTTCTGATTTCTCTTTTAGAAAGGTTACCCACATCATCTGGGAATAGTCATCAATTAGCAACATAAAGTATCTATCACCTTGAACACTTCTGATTCTTGCTGGACCACAAAGATTAGTATGAACTAAGTCCAATAATCTAGTAGAAGATAGTTCCTTACTTTTGAATGTGACTCTGCTCTGCTTACCCAATTGACATTCTTTGCACAGGCTATTAGAAGGTTTCACCAATTTTGGAAGATCTCTTATAGCCTGAGTATTGCTTATCTTGATGATATTATCAAGATTCACATGACATATCCTCCTATGCCATAACCAACTCTGATCAACTTGAATAAATAAGCAACTTTTACCAGTACCAACCAAGTGGAAGATATTACCTTTAGTTTGAGTACCAGATGCAATCTCTATTCCAGAACTTTCAAAGATCTTGCATTTTCTATTCTTGAATCAGAGATCATAGCCTTTGTCCACCAACTGTCCAACACTAAGAAGATTGTGCTTCAATCCTTCAACATATAGTACATTACCAGTTTTGTTCCTTCCATCAAAAGAAATAGTTCCTCTTCCTCTGATTCTACCAGTAGAATTATCACCAAACTTTACCACTCTTTCATAACTCTCCAAATCTATGAATTTGTTTTTGTCACCTATCATATGGTGAGAGCATCCACTGTCAATGACCCAGTCATCCTTGTCTTCAACTTGGGCAGCCATAGGTCTTTCTACAACTTTATGACTGACAGATATAAAGGATATTGGTTCTTCTTCCTTGATGGCAATAAACACCCATTCACTTCCGGATTTGTTTCCTGTCTCTGATTCATTATCTATTGCTCCTTCATTATCATCTTCTTCATGAACATAGTAGCAATTCTTTTGGAACCTTGATCTATTAGGATTTGGCCTTAAAAATCTTTCCAGACACTTTGAGGCAAAATGACCAATCTTATTGCAGTTAAAACATTTAAAAGGCAATTTTCCTTCATACTTACCAGATCCTCTTGGCAGCCTCTTTGCAATAAGGGCTTCAAGTTGAGAAGTTTCTACTTCTTCTTCTTCCAGGTCTTTTCTTGCTTTTTCATACCATGATAGTTTCCTTGATGAGTTTTCTTCTGGATCAAACCTTTGTTTACCTTTTATAGAGGCACTGGCTTTGAATGCAGATTCAGTCTTGGGGGGTCATCTACAAACTCTGTCATTTCAAAAGTAGCCAATTTGCCAACCAATTGATCTCTTGTGACAGTTGTATGGGCTCTAAATTCTTCAATGGCAGCAACCTTGATTTTGTAAGAAGCAGGAAGAGATCTGAGAATTTTGCCAACAATCTCATTTTCATACAAGACTCCACCAGCATTTCTAATTCCACAAACAATCTCATTTACTCTTGGCATAAAAGTAGTAATATTTTCATCATCTCTCATCTTCAGATTTTCAAATTTCCTTTTCAGACTCTTAAACCTTGCACATTTAACATACTTGTCTCCTTCATGCAAAAGTTCTAGTTTTTGCCAAATCTCAAAAGTAGTTGGTAGGTCAACAACATTTGAGAGCTTTGAATCAGATAATGCACTTAGAAGAGCTTCTATAGTCCACAGATTGTTTTTAGCATCTATAATTTCATTTGGGGCTTTCGGACCACCCTGTGGAGGTGTATACTATGTTGTAGCCATGGTCTAGTATGCTATTCCCATACATTGCAAGTGACATTTCATGTGACCTTTCCAAAGATTAAAATTGGTTCCATCAAACTTCGGACTATCCTTGTTGTAAGACGCATCCTGGATCTCCTCAAGCCATTAAGCTCCTTTTAGAGGAACTTGGCTCTGATACCAATTGTTAGACTTAGGGCACACAACTAAGAGGGGGGGATGAATCGGTTGTACAAAAATTTCTTCCAATTAAACACTTAACTCCACATTGCAATTCAGCAGCATAATAATAAATCAATCATGGAAACAAAATGCAACAAATCAAGAGCAGAAACACATCAACACATGAGACACCAAGATTTTGACGTGGAAAACTCAGTTAAGGGAAAAACCATGGGGTGATTAACCCAAGATTGTATTCTTTGTTAGAAGAATAGAAAGAACAAAATGGCACATGCCAATTAGGGCTCACTGCCTGAGCACACTGCTCACAAGAGGCTCACTGCCTACAACAGACACACTGTCTACAAAGAAATAAGTATCACATACATGAACTGGAAAATAACATCTTCACCATGCTTGAATCAGTTCCATTTAAGCCCAATACTTCTGCTCTACCTTTCGCTCTCCTCCTCGCTACCACACACTCATCTCAACAAGGACAACTTTGAAATGACTTTGTAATCCCTTATTTATACAAGACATCAACTTAGGAATGATCATCTAAGTCAGTAAACATCAACAAGAACATCCGCAGGATGTGTAACTCATCCAGTTAGCCAGTCTCAAGAAGAACACCATCATCCAGAAGTTATTCTTCAATTTTGAGCTCCAACTCTAATGTGGACCACCAACATGAATTGGACACGATCTAAAGACCTCCACAAGCTTCCCTAAATCACCAAGAACATCCACACTTCATCTGCTTACTAAAATCCTTCTCCCCTTCATCTGGAACCTCAAGAACATAGTCTTCCATTACTGTCACAAATGAATAGATGCTTGTGGACCTTCAAACTAGGAACCAATTGAGTTGATACTTCACAAAGATTTCCTCAATACTCCCTCAAATCCGCAAAATAGGATAATGCATTTCTGGATCTCACTGGACCTATCTGTATCACTCTGTCACCACTGAACAACTACTGGAACCGGTTTTACTTGAGTGGCCACAACTTCTTCAGATCTTCATGTGGACCTTTGAAATCTCTACTAGACCACCTCAAGACACATATATACAAACCCTTTAAACTGCGTCCTCTGATCCTCATCCTATCTTAGACTTTTACCTTACTATCATCACTGTTCTTCACTATTCCTGATTGAGACTAATTTTCTCAATATCCTTAGCACATAGCTCATCCAATCCTTATCATTAATGCAACAGGAGTATGTTGACATCAATGACAACATAGGTTAGGCCCATACTTCCAACAAGTGCATCATTATAATTTTGCAAAGAAACCTATATTGAGGAATTGGGAGCAATTAACTTAGAAATCTACTTATATGCTTGTGATGTCCAAGGAAATAAATTTATCTATGATAAGTATAGTCATCAACACCCACTACAAGTTGAATGCAAGTAGTTTAAATGTGATTTCTTTGCAATGAAGCAAATGCCAGTAGATATCTTGTTAGGAGGCAATTTCATTGACACATATACTCCATATGGATGTACAAAAAAGAGTATCATGTTTACTCTTAATGGAGAAAAGATTAGCACTCCTAGGCTAATATATGCCTCTAAGAAATATCCATCCATTCACAGGATCAAGACAATAGAACCCCTAACAGAGTTAAAGGTAGCACTCATTGAAGTAGTTTGCTCAGATGATCAATAAAATTTTTGGGAAAAAGAGATGCTTGAGATGGAAATCCGACTTCAGCATGGAGGGAAGATAAAGATAGGAAAAAGAATACCAATTTATGTCCATGACTATCTAGATATGGCTAGGGCAATTGAAGAACTTAAAAAAGGGAAGTATATCAAACATTTTCAATCTGAATATAATTGTTATGCTTTTATGGTTTGCAAAGAAGCTGAGAAAAGGAGAAATAAGAAAAGAATGGTTATTAACTATAGACCATTAAATGCCATTACTCTTCCATTCCCCTATCCAATTCCTCATAAATCATACTTTCTTGAGAAGGTAGCTAATTCTAAAATATTTTCTGAATTTCACTATAAATTAGGATTTTACCAGATTCAAGTTAAAGAAGACGGCCAGTACAAGACTGCCTTCAATTGTCCTTTTAGACACTACGAATGCAGAGTCGTGCCATTTGCCCTGATGAACGCAATAGCATACTTCCAAGAAAGGATGGATAAAATCTTCTATGGCTATGAAGATTTTCTTTGTGTTTACATTGATGACATTCTAATTTTTAGCAAAAACTTTGATGAGCATAGATCTCATCTAGAAACTTTTTATAGATTAGTATTAAATTCTGGGATTGTTCTATCCCTCTCTAAAATACAATGGTGCACTGATTCCTGTAAGTTTTTAAGTATAATTTTTAAGGGTGGACAACTTGAGGTTCAACCTCATATTAATTCAAAAATCCTTGAATTTCAACCTCCATTAAATACAAAGGAGCTGCAAGGATTTCCTGGTATTTTAAATTATATAAATAATTTTTATCTAGGTGTAGGTTTTGATCGTAAGCCTCTATAGCAGGTTCTTACAAAAAACAAACAACGGTGGTCTCAACAACATACAGATGCTATTAAACTCATCCAGCAAAAGGTACAAAATTTGCCTATTCTCAGTGTTCCTACGACTGACAATTTTATTTTGTAGACAGATGCTTCTGATTATGCTTGGGGAGGACATTTGTGTTTTGACAAGGATGGCGTTGAATTAACTACTGAATATGCTAGTGGTGTTTTCCCCCAAGATGTTAGAAAATGCATTTCTTCTGATAAAAAAATCTATAGTGTAATTAAAAATGTGAAGAAATTTACTTTAAAACTCATGTATCTAAAACATTTTATTATCAGAATAAACTGTACTAGGTTTCTCGCTTTCAAGGAAAAGGAGCATGGTAGGAAAGATGGTCGTGGTAAATATCTTCGCTGCCAAGAATATTTAAATTTGTATAATTATGAAGCCCAGCATATTTCTGGAAAAGACAATATAGTAGCAGATACGCTTAGTAGGCCTTCTCTCCCTGGAGTTCACATGCAAAATCCTAGATCTTCTTCCAGTATTCCAAGATTTATCAGAGACAAAACATATGATGCTCATTTCTAGCAAATGAATAGAATAGTCCAGAGAAATATCCTTACTAAAGGGCTAAATAACCATTATTCTAAAAATGCTATTTCTGCTACTGAAACATTAGAACACACTGGATGCATATCAACTCCTGATATATATGAAGAAGGATATGGTCAGTTTGAAATCCTCTGAATAAACTCTGATCATATGTATCATCTGCTCTTGAATCTTGTAAGAAAACCATTTTTCAGCTGGTCTATCACCTATTCTACTCCAATTACCAAATAGCTTGAAGCATTTTTCAAGTATGTAGGCCCCTTTGTTGTCAATCCTAATGAGCCAATTAGCCAGGAATTGGTTACTCACATAGTAATCAATATACGATTAAGGTGGGAATCATATTTTTCTCCTACTATGCATTTTTATAATGACCATCAAGATTGGAATATTAGGCAAAGATTCTAAATCCATGCTCATTGGCAACCAGTTGGATGCTAAGAAGTGTACAAACATGGATTTGATAGGACCTCCCATCCTTCACCATCAAACAGTTCAAGCTCACATGGTAGTTGGCATGGAGCCAACTTTCACATTGGAGATGGAACGTGATGATAAGATTCTTCGACAACTTAAAGTTGTAAAGGACAGTCATTGTCAGCCATCTTGGCACAATAACCTACTTTTTTGTTAACTAGTTTACCCAGTATTGTCGGTTTGATTCTTCTCTACCTTCCTTCCTGATCAATAATTTGCTATAAATACACCTTTGCGGAAGCATTGTGGGCATTGAGAGTTGTAGAGTCTTAGAGTCTGAGTCTAGGTTTGAGTCTTAGATTTGCAAGGATTCAGTATGCTCTATCTCTATTCTTAGTACGATCTAAGATATCAAAAATTTCTTGCATATAAGTTGTTATTGTGTAAATTATTATTCTAAAGTAATATCAGAAGCCGCAACCATTCAACCGCCAACCTCTATCGCTGTTTAGTCATAAAATTTATTGATGAAGAAGAAGATCTTTATCTTCAGGACAATATTTATGAACCTACTATACGAGAGTATGAATATGAAGATGAAGATGTAGATGCCTTAGAAGATCTTGTAGATACTCTTCTTGAAGCAGAACAACATCTAGAAGATTCTTACTATGAAGAACCAACAGTCATGATGAACCAGACATGGAAAAATGAGGGCAGAGGAAGAGGAAGAGACTCTTTTCAAAGAGAATTCTACCAGCCCGATCTACAACAACTATTCTTTGTTCAAGAACAGTCTAGGTATCATCATGTGTTTAGACCTCCTACAGTAAACACATCTATGCGTTTTCAGTTTGTCCCTGATTAGGTACAAGTCTTTTCTACTAATTTTCCTATTATCACTGTTGAAAGAAAAGATAGGAAATATATCAGGAAATAGCCTAAAGAGGATTCAATTACAAAAGCATTTGATGATTTCTCCTTCCAACAACAAAATGTTTATACTTCACAAGTTTGCTAGCCATGTTCCACTCCTTTTTATCCAACAGATGAAGATTTCCCATCTTCCTCCTCATATCCATTTCAAGACCATTCTAAGTTCTAGGAACAAATTCAAGAATTGTATGAAAAAGTACCTAAACCAGAAATACCAAAAACAATGACTGATCCTAGTAAAGTCAAGCTAGTCATGTCTATCTTGCCAAATCCAAAACCTCAGCTTGAACCTTCTTATCTAGTGCATCTACTTACTGGAAGGTTTTCCCAATACATTATTGTTACCATCCATGGGAAACAATATTATGCTTAGGTTGATACAGGTGCATCATTATCATTTTACAAAGAACCGATATTAAGGAATTGGGAGCAGTTAACTCAGAAAACTACTTATACTTCTTGTGATGTCTAATGAAATAAATTTACCTATGATAAGTATAATCATCAACGCCCACTACAAGTTGAAGGCAAGTAGTTTAAATGTGATTTCTTTGCAATGAAGAAAATGCCAATAGATGTCTTGTTAGGAGGCAATTTCATTGACAAATATACTCCATATGGATGTACAAAAAGAGTATCATATTTACTCTTAATGGAGAAAAGATTAGCACTCCTAGGTTAATATGTGCCTCTAAGAAATATCTATCCATTCACAGGATCTAGATAATAGAACCCCTACCAGAGTTAAAGGCAACACTCATTGAAGCAGTCTGCTCAAATGATCCACAAAAATTATGGGAAAAAGAGATGCCTGAGATGGAAATCTAACTTCAACATGGAGAGAATATAAAGACAAGAAAAAGAATACCAATTCCTACTCATGACTATCCAGATATGGCCCAGGCAATTGAAGAACTTAAAAAAGGGAAGTATATCAAACATTCTCAGTCTAAATATAATTGTTATACTTTTATGGTTTGCAAATAAGCTAAGAAAAGGAGAAATAAGAAAAAAATGGTTATTAACTATAGACCATTAAATGCCATCACTCTTCCATTCCCCTATCCAATTCCTCATAAATCATACTTGCTTGAGAAGGTAGCTAATTCTAAAATATTTTCTCAATTTGATTGTAAATCAGGATTTTACCAGATTCAAGTTAAAGAAGATGACCAGTACAAGACTACCTTAAGCTGTCCTTTTGGACACTACAAATGGAGAGTCATGCCATTTGGTCTGATGAACACACCAGCATACTTCCAAGAAATGATGGATAAAATCTTCCATGGCTGTGAAGATTGTCTTTGTGTTTACATTGATTACATTCTAATTTTCAAAAAAATCTTTGATGAGCATAGATCTCATCTAGAAACTTTTTATAGATTAGTATTAAATTCTGGGATTGTTTTGTCCCTCTCTAAAATACAATGGTGCACTAATTCCTGTGAGTTTTTAGGTATGATTGTCAAGGGTGGACAACTTGAGGTTCAACCTCATATTAAGTCAAAAATCCTTGAATTTCAGCCTCCATTAAATATAAAGGAGCTATAAGGATTCTTGGTATTTTAGATTATGTAAATTATTTCTATCTAGGTGCAAGTTTTGATCGTGAGCCTCTACAATAGCTTCTTACAAAAAAGAAACCACAGTGATCTCAACAACATACAGATGATGTTAAACTCATCCAATAAAAGGTACAAAATTTGCCTGTTCCCAGTGTTCCTATGACTAACACTTTTATTTTGTATATAGATGCTTCTGATTATGCTTGGGGATGACATTTGTGTTTTAACAAGGATGACATTGAATTAACTTCTGAATATGCTAGTGGCACTTTCCCCCAAGATGTTATAAAATGGATTTATTCTAATAAAGAAATCTATAGTGTAATTAAAAATTTGAAGAAATTTGCTTTAAAACTCATGCATCTAAAACATTTTATTATCAGAATAGACTGTACTAGGTTTCTCACTTTCAAGGAAAAGGACCATCGTAGGAAAGATGGTCGTGGTAAATATCTTCCCTGGCAGGAATATTCAAATCTATATAATTATGAAGCCTAGCCTATTTCTGGAAAAGACAATATAGTTGTAGATACGCTTAGTAGGCCTTCTCTCCTTGGAGTTTACATGCAAAATCCTATATCTTCTTCCAGTATTCCAAGCTTTATTAGAGACAAAACATATGATGCTCATTTCCACAAATGAATAGAATAGTCTAGAGAAATATCCTTACTAAAGGGCTAAATAACCATTATTCTAAAAATGCTATTTCTGCTGTTGAAACATTAGAACACACTGGATGCATATCAACTCATGATATTTTTGAAGAAGGATATGGTAAGTTTGAAATCCTCCAAATAAACTCTAATCATATGTATCATCTGCTCTTGAATCTTATATGAAAACCATTTTTCACCTGGTCTATCACCTATTCTGCTCCAATTTTCAAACAACTTGAAGACTTTTTCAAGTATGCAGGCCCCTCTATTGTTAATGTTGATGAGCCAATTAGCCAAGAACTGGTTACTCGCATAGTAATCAATTTGCAATTAAGGTGGGAATCATATTTTTCTCCTACTATGCACTTGGATAATGACCATCAAGATTGGAATATTAGGCAAAGATTCCAAATCCATGCTCTTTGGCAACCAGTTGGATGGCAAGAAGTGTACAAATATGGATTTGGCAGGACATCCCATCCTTCACCATCAAATAGTTCAAGCTCACATGGTAGTTGGGACGGAGCCAGCTTTCACATCAGAGATGGAATGTGAAGATAAGATTCTCTAACAACTTAAAGTTGTAAAGAACAGTCACTGTTGGCCATCTTGGCACGATAAACCTCCTTTTTTGTTAACTAGTTTACCCAGTATTATTAGTTTGATTCTTCTCTACCTTCCTTCCAGGTCAATAATTTGCTATAAATAAGCCTTTGCGGAAGCATTGTGGGCATCGAGAGTTGAAGAGTCTTAGAGTTTGAGTCTAGGTTTGAGTCTAAGATTTGCAAAGATTGAGTATGCTCTATCTCTATGCTTAGTACGATCTGAGATATCAGAAATTTCTTGCATATAAGTGTTATTGTGTAAATTATTATTCTGAAGTAATATCAGAAGCCATAACCATTCAGCCACCAACCTCCATTGCTATTTTGTCATAAAATTTGGTATCAGAGCCTCTGATGATTCTTTAGGGAAAGAAATATGTTGTTTATCAAATTTGTAGTAAAGAATTGGAGAAATTATCTAAGAAGAGAAGAGTTATCTTTGTAGGGTTTCACCTTGATGTTGGGATTTGAGTTTTATACCCGTTTATGTCTTTGGTTGGTTAAGGGTTCCGTTATCTCTCCTATAAAACTCCTATAAGTTCTCTTAGATATACCAACCTTCTCTTTCTTAAAAGAAATGACAGAATTTCAAGGATTTTCTCATCCTGATACTGGAGTCGAAAGGGTGAATGAGGCATTCATTGAAGGAGTGTTTGAGCTTCCTCCTATAATCTGATGGAAGGTGATCTGATAGCTGAAAAAGTCCCTAATATCGACACATCTGAAGATATTATAGAGTGAAAAGTAAGTAATTATAGACCTCCTCTTCTTACAGCTGATTCTCTATATAAGAAGAGTGCCTTAAAGCCTAGTTTATTGAAGATTATTATATTCAAGTCTACTTTCAGGCCTTTTGTCATTCCTCGAATGAAAAATGTTGAGTTAACTCTTGAATATGATCCTCTACAAACTTTCCAAACAAAGATGTTTTCTGTTCTTCCTTTAGAAGAAATTGATTATATTAGGAGTCATAAGGATGTAAATTTTGTACACTTTGGTGCTATTAGGTTTCTGTGTCCCTGACAACATTAAACCTATTTCATATCTTGCTTTGTGTGATCATTGTCAAGTGGACTATTCTCATGCTTGTCAGTTATCTAGCCTATCCAGGCTTACCAAAAATTCTATCTGTTTCACGTATTATCCTAATCTTACTATTGCAGCAAGGGATAAAGGGTCTCAAGAGGTTAAAAAAGGTTTTTTAAATTGTTGGGGAGTGTTTAGTTCTCTGTATGGTCTTAATATGTTTGGGAAATTTAAATATGCTTTAGTCCAAGTTCAAGTATTGTATTCCATGACAAATACAAATAATCCAATTATACTGGAAAACCTGCCATATGCCAAAACCCTTCATGGAGAAGTCCAACTCTAGAAAGGACATATTAGTACCATTGAAATCCCTCCAGGTTGGAAAATTGATTGGATGCAACATGTCGTACCCAAGTTATTAGAAGCCAGTCACCCTATTCATGAGATACGACAAAACAAAATTAATATTATTCCTAGAAGTCTTTCCTCTAGGAGCTTTAATAATCCTTTTGAAGAATCTTTTGCTACTCCCAAGTCTTCTTTTAGTAGTTCTTCTAAGAAGAAAGCTCAACTTTATGTTGAAGTAGAAGATGAACCTCTGAATACTGGTCTAGAACCACCTCAAAGTGAATCTAGACGTTATAAGCAAAAAGAGAAGGGAAAGACCATAAAAATAGAACATCCTTCTATAATATAGTTTAGACACTTCCAAGAGCAAAAACTCTTGAATGGTATAAAGAACAATAAGTGTCATACTATACAAAAGGAAGATGGCCACCATTGAAAGGTAATTACAAATCTCCAGATGGATAGATAAGTATGTTTCAGTATGCCTTTCAACTGAAAACTCTTGAAGAAAAGGAACCTTCTCTAGAATTTAAATAGAGGAATTATATCACAAGGTTCTGTGCTCATCTATATCAAAATGTAGATGATTTTTGTCAAGATATCTTAGCTTTAAAAGAGTCTGTTGCCACTATTCATCATAATGTCCATAGGATTGGCAACATTGTAATGGAAAACAACGCTAAGATAAAAGATTCTAAAAATTCTCTAAAACAGTTGCATACAAAGTCAGATCAGGTATTGACTGACTTACATAAAAATGATAGTGATTTGTCTACTCTAATTCACCTTGTACAACCCTTAGGGAATTAGATAGATAATGTAAATACTACTGTTATTTCTAGATGTGATCATGTAGACAATTCTTTAAATGATTTAGCCTTGTCCTTAGATTGGTTAGTAAATAATGAGGAAAAACCAATCTCTCATGCTATTATGTTTCCACAACCTCTTCAGTCCAAAGAAAAGAGAGCTAAGAAAACATTAGATTTTGTATTAATGATGCAAACTACTTGTCCAGTCACTCCATGGTATTTAGATATTGATCAGTTAGAAGACCCATATCATTTGATCAATAAATGGATAAACACTTTTATTATCATAGCATCCTTTTCTGGAACCCCTCAAAAAATATTGCAAAAATAGTTGTCACCTTCTTGTGGGGAATCCTTTCTGATTGGTGGAATGGCATCTCTGACCATGAAAAGGAAGCCAGAGTTTTTAGAAATATTGTCATTACCACAGATACTGCTACTGGTCAGTAGCATCAGCAGCAACTTCCTGCTATGAATTGCTTGCTAGAATGGTTGACTAATGAGTTTTGTCTAGAATCTATTTGTAGGAAAGAAAGACTCATGAAAGATATCTTATCCATGAAATGTTGTGACCTTAAATATTTTAAGAATTATTCTATACATTTCAGGCAATTGATTTATCAATTGAAAGATCGCAAAAAGATTGAATTTGCTAAAAGCAAATATCTTGAAGGTTTACCTTATAATATTTTTGATCGCGTCATAAGATATCTTGAGATTAGAGAAATCTCTTTAGAAAGCTCTCCTATCATTGATCTTATTCAATATGCCAATGATCAAATTCTCCAATTTATTGAAGAATGTAAATATTAGCAGAAATTCACTAAGCATGAAGCTCAATACATTGCTCCCTCTTTCATAGAGACTTATGGCTGCAATCCTTTCACTAAATCCTAGCGCAAAGGACGCAAGAAATACAAAAAGTGCGACCTCAATTTTCAAAAGCGCTCTTTTCCTAAAAATCATTCTTGTGCTCCCAAGCATAAGTACATGCATAAGCACTCCTAGACACATCCTCGGAGCAGTCAAATTATCTGCTATATTTGCAATAAACCTTGCCATAAAGCCCATGACTGTCATTGTAAAATTTAGTATTGAGATCAGCTAGAATTGGACAAGTTGTAATGTTGAATCATGCCAATAGATGAAATTTGTAGCTACTCCTAAACTAAAAGGTAAAACCAAAAGAGATATTTAGAATTTGATTTTTTGATTCTTCACCACTATGACTAGTCTTTAATAAATGGGTAATAGAGTCATGATCTACAAGGAAAGTTGCTCGAGTACAATCATAGATCAATATGACATCTAGACTTGCATAAGCATACAAATAACTAAAGACCAAGAGATAGAAATACAATTAATCTACTTTAAATATCCATAGTCAATTAGAAACATCCCACATATACTATGGAAAATATTGTCACAATGTCTTTGTGATAGTTTTATGGTTCTACTGTGCCAACCCAATAGCATAAATTAGCTAACAAATGTCACAAGAGATATTTTATGGAAAGTCATTAAATTCTTATTAAACATGGAGAATTCTATGAGAACTTAAAATTGGAGAGGACATGAAACATCATTCAGGCTCTGTAAAATGTTGTTGCACTATGGAATTGGTGGATTTGAGTAAAAAAGGGAGGTGGCTATGATAGATGAGATTTAGATGATTGGAAATGAGCAGAGAGGTGGGGCCTAGACCTATGCATTTTTAGGGCTAAATGCTCAATAAATCCACTTGTGTGGAGAGGACAATGTGTTGGAACTCATCCAACTACTTTGTAAATTAACAGGAGATAGATTAACGATGGTAAAACACCACAGGAGAAGTGAATTGGTTGTGCAAGATGAGGCCCTACTTCTCCAAAAAGGTAAAAATTGAATCCGGGGACTACTTTGTTGCATTTTCAGTGCGTAAACTAAATGAAATAAAAATAATAATTATCTTCCAGCAGCCTGACATGAAATGCACTCTGTTATATAGTAGCCTTCCACCAGAAGTTAAATTTGAAGCAACTAAAAATTTCCTGAAAGATTGTGAGAATAAAAAAGGCATGCTGATAGCCACAGATGCTATTGGAATGGGCCTTAATCTTCCCATAGGATGAGTGATTTTCACAGAGACACAAAAAAATGACAAAAATCTTCGTAGTTATGTGAAGATTTCGTTAGTGAAATAGATTGCTGGAAGGGCTAGTTGAGGTAGTGAAATTGGGTATTATATAGTCACAGACCCTAGCGACCTAAAATATTTAAGGAAATGTGTTAATGCTCCCATTAAACCCATCAAACAAGCTGTTTTGGACTTGGATCCAAAAATATTGCCCATCCTTGAGCATTGTTGGAGAAAGCTCAAGGAATTCTCAATCTGTGATTTTCTAGATATTCTTGAAAGCTTTGGGAATTGTTTACTTCTTAGTGGGTGTGTCTCAAAAGTGGTGCAGGAGCACCTACCTGACAGCTGGCCTTCATGAGGCAGTTAGTTGTTTTAGGTCTTGCTTATGTTTCCAAGAAGGTCTGATAAGACCAAATGCATGTAATAAGGTCATGCTGATCATGATAAGATCATGCTAACCACGCTTTGCTATTTTTAGCCAGTTTGTTAGGACAGTTGTCATGATGTATGTTCGGTTGGATCTCCCAGCCGCCTGGAGAGTTCCCAGCCGCTTGGAGTCGGGTCAGTAGTACTCGAAGGCAAATCTATTTAAGCATGAGGATCGGTTGACTATAGATCATGAATCGATCGGTAGTATAGTATTGCATTGAGCAGAGGAGTTCGAGTGTGCTGTGTGAGAAACAGTATATTGTATTGCATCTTTGAAATCAATAAAGATCCTGTTTCGTTTTCTGTTTGATCTCCTTTGTGTAATTGATTTGCTGGTTTGGGTGGTTGTATGGATTCACTGATCCATTCCACCGGTTGATTCGTCTGATCGGTGGAATGGTTATGTACAGTAGGGTAGGTGTTAGTTTGTTTGTTCGCATGCAGGTGTGCAGGATCGCGGCTGAAAGGTGTTGAAGACCCTAGCATGGGCATGTGCTAGGTCGAGCTGATAAAGTGTGGAAGATCACCCTGAGAGTGGATCGGGTCATCCCAGGAGGATCGGCGAAGTGAAATTTCGCTAAGGCTAAAAGTTCATGAAGACGGCATCATCAGGATATTTCTACAAATATCCTGCAGTCGCGTTGGGCATCGTCATCCGGATAAGTGGAGATGCGCATGATGCTTTCGATTGCATGAAGTGCAAGTGCGTCGGGGTGATCATCATCAGGAGGAGCCAAGGAGGAGCGTATCGGCATCAGGTAGAAGATCGGGTCATGAAACTGTTGAAGTTTGCATGTTGCAAGTGCATCAGGATGTTTTAAGTCAGATATATACTCAGCGTATATATCGCCGTCAGGATCATCTCTCGGGAGTGCCCATCATCCGCGTATCGCTAGCAGATGCGGGAGTGAAAGTTCATTTTTTTGACTAAGTGTTGAAGAGGTCATCAGGATATTGGGAGACGTCATCGTCATCAGGATATGACGTCATCGTCATCAGGATATTGAGATATCCCCCTATGCAAGTTTATCCTGCTGTCGTTAAGTGCTTAGGTATCGGCGGAAGTCCTCGGCAGAAAGTTGTGTTAACATCATCAGGAGGTTTCGAGAGAACCGGATAAATCATATCATGATGCTGTTGCTTGTATCGTCGGCTATCGAGGTATCGAAGGGAAGGTGCTGAAGGTGATCATCATCAGGATCTTTGGAGCAACCGGATATTGGATATCCTGCTGACGAAGGGGGTGTTGCATACCATGATGATACCGATGGAGCTTGGCGCCCGATGAACAGTGCAATAGGAGGATGTTTGCGCTAGTTGAACATCATGATGATGATGATAGGCGGAAAACGGAGGAAGTGAACAGTAGTCAGCAGGAGGATAATTGTGCTCGTCCGAAATATGATGATGATGCTGACAGTGTAAAGCAAAATATGATGATGATGGTGATGATGATGATGATGATGATGGGCTGCAGACATCCATGCTGTACTGTAAGGTTATAGTGTGGATGCCTCTGCATCATAGTGGTATCAGAGCTCAGCAAAACATCTGGGCTGTTGTGTGTTGATTCTGTCACCGAAAGGGCAGAGGTAGAGTTGAATTGTGTGTTGTATAAGAGGTTGACAAAATACCTCCAAAAGGTAGTGGTACTGCAAGGGAATTGCAGGAGATGAAGGAAAAACATGCTAGAGAGATGAGGAAGATGAAGGAGCTTGCTGAAGCACTTCAAGCCAGGCTTACAGCCCTGGAAAAGAACAAAAAGAGGGAAGTGGCAGACAGTGAGTCTGAAGAAGATGAAGATACTGTTGAAGAGTATGAAGAGGTAGCTGAAGATCTGGATGCTGAAGACCAGAGACTTGCAAAATTGTTAAAGGCAGTGCAGAATGATAAACCTAAGGTAAAGGTTGATGTTTCCAAGTATACTGGAAGTTTGAATGAAGATGAGTTACTGGATTGGATTGTTGCACTTGATAATCACTTTGAATGTGAAGATGTTGCTGAGGATCAGAAGGTAAAGATTGCAAAGACCAAGTTAGGAGGTCATGCTTTGGTATGGTGGGATTATGTACAATCTGAGAGAAGGAAACAAGGGAAGTCAAAGATCACTTCATGGGATAAGATGGTAGCAAGGATAAAAGGTAAATTCTTGCCAAGGGATTATGAAATCCAGATGTTTAAGAAGCTGCAATTTTTAAAGCAGAAGGAAAGGGATGTGAAGGCCTATACAGAAGAGTTTTATAAATTAAGTATGAGATCTGGTCATCATGAGAATGAGGTAGAAAAGGTGGCTAGGTACTTGGCTGGTTTGAGATTTAACATACAGGATGAGTTAGTTTTAGCTAACCCTAAGAATGTGGAGGATTGTTACCAAATGGCAATCAGGATTGAAGAAAAGATGAATAGAGGACATGATAAGTCCATGAGAGGAAGAGGAAATAATATGAGGGGAAGAGGAGCAGCCCCTACACAAAAGCAAACCAATGAGGGTCAAGAAGACACTGGTAAAGGACAGGGACAGTCTGATTTCAGAGGTGGATGGAAAGGTAATAGAGGTAGATTTGGAGGTGGTAGAGGTTCTACTACATTTTCAGGAAAATGTTACACCTGTGGTGAGTTTGGTCATCCATCTTTCAAATGTCCAGAAAATAAGGGTTCATCATCCAGAAATGATAGAACTAGTGACAAGAGGGTACAACTTGTACAAGAAGAGACAGTAGAGCAAAGTGCACAGAGTTCAAACACTTATCAAAAGGATAAGGAGCCTGATAATTATGCATACCTAGAGAGTGGAGAGTCTCTGCTGATGAGAAGAACATCAACTACCATGAAGGTACATGACAAAGAATCCCCACAAAGAAGAGCTCTTTTCAAGACCATATGCAAGAGCAAAGGTAAAAAATGTAAGGTTGTCATTGATACTGGTTCAACAGACAACATGGTATCTCAAGAAATGGTGGATAAACTAAATTTGGAAAGGATTTCACACCCACACCCTTACAAGGCATCTTGGGTGAGTGATAGTCAATCACTTTTTGTCTCTGAACAGGCATATGTGGATTTTCAGATTGGAGCATATCAGGATAGAATTTTGTGTGATATTTTGCCCATGGAATGTTGTCACCTACTGTTGGGTAGACCATGGCAATTTGACAGAAGGGTACTGTATGATGGGTACGCTAATACCTATACCATCAAGAAAGATGGGAAGACTATGAAGTTGATGCCATTGCAGGCAGATGCTGCAGCACAGGGGGCAGCCAAAATCATTTTAATGGGAAAGGAGTATGTGCAGATGCCTAGAGGAGCAGGCATAAAGGCAGTTGAGGATACTGCAGGAAAAGGAGTTGTTCAGGACAACAGATTGAAGAAAGTTTCAGTTGTGACTGACAGCGGTCAGCAGCAGGTGCAGAAACAGGTTTGCAAATAGCAACCAGTTGAGAGGAATGACAGGGATGTTGTCATAGTCGGGACTATTGCTTGTCCTATACAGGTTGACAGGAAGACAGAGTGGAACATTGCAGAAGTTCAAGAGGCAGTTCAGCCAGAGGTTCTGGTCAGACAACCTGGCAAACACAGGGTATGTGAGAGAAAGGCCTACATCAACAGGCATGAGGATTTACTTGCCAGAAAGCAAGTTACAGTGCAGAAGACTTGGAGCAGCCAAGAGACAGCAGAGGACAAAGCTGGAACAGATCAGCATATTGCAAAGGCAAGGTGTAAAGGTGGAGGACTTCCACATACTAAACTCATGGGACATGAGTTCTTTTCTGTTGGGGAGTATGGTGCAGGAGCACCTACCTGACAGCTGGCCTTCATGAGGCAGTTAGTTGTTTTAGGTCTTGCTTATGTTTCCAAGAAGGTCTGATAAGACCAAATGCATGTAATAAGGTCATGCTGATCATGATAAGATCATGCTGACCACGCTTTGCTATTTTTAGCCAGTTTGTTAGGACAGTTGTCATGATGTATGTTCGGTTGGATCTCCCAGCCGCCTGGAGAGTTCCCAGCCGCTTGGAGTCAGGTCAGTAGTACTCGAAGGCAAATCTATTTAAGCATGAGGATCGGTTGACTGTAGATCATGAATCGATCGGTAGTATAGTATTGCATTGAGCAGAGGAGTTCGAGTGTGCTGTGTGAGAAACAGTATATTGTATTGCATCTTTGAAATCAATAAAGATCCTGTTTCATTTTCTGTTTGATCTCCTTTGTGTAATTGATTTGCTGGTTTGGGTGGTTGTATGGATTCACTGATCCATTCCACCGGTTGATTCGTCTGATCGGTGGAATGGTTATGTACAGTAGGGTAGGTGTTAGTTAGTTTGTTTGCATGCAGGTGTGCAGGATCGCGGCTGAAAGGTGTTGAAGACCCTAGCATGGGCATGTGCTAGGTCGAGCTGATAAAGTGTGGAAGATCACCCTGAGAGTGGATCGGGTCATCCCAGGAGGATCGGCGAAGTGAAATTTCGCTAAGGCTAAAAGTTCGTGAAGACGGCATCATCAGGATATTTCTGCAAATATCCTGTAGTCGCGTTGGGCATCGTCATCTGGATAAGTGGAGATGCGCATGATGCTTTCGATTGCATGAAGTGCAAGTGCGTCGGGGTGATCATCATCAGGAGGAGCCAAGGAGGAGCGTATCAGCATCAGGTAGAAGATCGGGTCATGAAACTGTTGAAGTTTGCATGTTGCAAGTGCATCAGGATGTTTTAAGTCAGATATATACTCAGCGTATATATCACCGTCAGGATCATCTCTCGGGAGTGCCCATCATCCGCGTATCACTAGCAGATGCGGGAGTGAAAGTTTATTTTTTTTGACTAAGTGTTGAAGAGGTCATCAGGATATTGGGAGACGTCATCGTCATCAGGATATGACGTCATCGTCATCAGGATATTGAGATATCCCCCTATGCAAGTTTATCCTGCTGTCGTTAAGTGCTTAGGTATCGGCGGAAGTCCTCGGCAGAAAGTTGTGTTAACATCATCAGGAGGTTTCGAGAGAACCGGATAAATCATATCATGATGCTATTGCTTGTATCGTCGGCTATCGAGGTATCGAAGGGAAGGTGCTGAAGGTGATCATCATCAGGATCTTTGGAGCAACCGGATATTGGATATCCTGCTGACGAAGGGGGTGTTGCATACCATGATGATACCGATGGAGCTTGGCGCCCGATGAACAGTGCAACAGGAGGATGTTTGCGCTAGTTGAACATCATGATGATGATGATAGGCGGAAAACAGAGGAAGTGAACAGTAGTCGGCAGGAGGATAATTGTGCTCGTCCAAAATATGATGATGATGCTGACAGTGTAAAGCAAAATATGATGATGATGGTGATGGTGATGATGATGATGATGGGCTGCAGACATCCATGCTGTATTGTAAGGTTATAGTGTGGATGCCTCTGCATCAAAAAGGAATTCTTGAATGTTGCCTGTCGGCTCACATTTGATGGTTTATTGCCATGAATAAAGCTATCTAACTTCTTCATGCTTTGCAATTGCCCTTATGGTGACAACACTATTGGAATATTAATCTCAACCACCGTCATTTATTAAACAAGACTTTTGTTTTGACTATCTTTTCTACCTTCTCCTATTTCATCTTGTATCCATGTTGTTTCATTAATATTATCTGTAAGAAATACTGTCATGAGTATGGTCTATCACACTCTATGCATGGCTCAACTTCTCCAATGCAAGGCTCTTTACAGGACATAATTAAATCAAATCTTTATGCATCAGATTTCTCATGCTGCTGCTGAAAATAATAATCAATTGTATTTATTGTCTTTTTCTTTCCTCTTTGGCTGGGCATTAAAAACAATATGTCTCTGCTCTGCTTAGTATGTATGGAGTGAGAAGTTTAGTAGCTTAAAAAAATGCTCTATTTTTTATGGTTTTATGTATGATGAGCAACATCTCTGTTTAACAAAATATTTATTTTTTGGTGTGTAAAAATCAGTGTGCCTGCAGGGGATAGTATTTTTTTCTAGAGGTTTTAATATGTTGTGTTTAATATTATTGTATAATGAAGGCACTGTGAATGTGCATATTTAAAAGAATGAAATGATCTATTTTTTTTCTTCATTTTCTATGCATATGTGATGAGCTGTAGCTCTCTATTTTTTCCTTTTATCCTCTCCCTTTTTCTTCACCTGGTATCAGAACCATAGTCATGTGCTAAAGGTTTCAAGCAAGGGCATTTCAAGCAATTTTTTTCAAGAAGACAAAGACTTTTCACAGTCAACAATGGCAGCAAGCACAAGCTTGACAAACCCACAAATTCCATAGTTTAATGGAAAGAGTTATGACTATTGGGCAATCACCATGAAATCTCTATTTTGTTCTCAAGATATTTGGGAGCTTGTTGAGAATGGGTTTCCAGAGCCAGCTAATGCAGCAGCATACAATGCATTAACACAAGCAGAGAAAGATTTGTTGAGGGATAACAGGAAGAAGGACTCCAAAGCTCTCTTTTACATCTTCCAAGATATGCATGAGAGCATTTTTCCAAGGATTGCAGCAGCAACTAAATCCAAACAAGCATGGGATATAATCCAAATAGCCTATCAAGGAATGGCAAAAGTGAAGACAGCTAAGTTACAAATGTTGAGAGGGGATTTTGAAACAATTTTCATGAAAGAATCAGATTCAATAGACACATTTTCTTCACACAAGTGATGGGTTTAGTTAGTCAAATTAGATCTCATAGTGAAACACTTGAAGATATAAGGATTATTGAAAAGATTTTAAGGAGTTTACCCACAAGGTTTGAATCCATAGTTGTGACCACAGAGGAAATAAAGAACCTCTCACAGTTTTTAGTTGATGAGCTCTATGCATCTCTCATTTCACATGAACATAGGCTAAGCAGGTCAACAAACACCTCATTGGAGCATGCATTCAAGTCACAAGTTTCAATCAACCATGGAAGAGGTAGAGGAAGATCTAATTTTAGAGGTAGAGGAAGGAATTCTTATAGAGGTGGAAGAAGTAGCCCATCAAGCTCAATTCGAAGAGGTCGCAGCCAAAACTCAAGCCCAAACCCATCTCAAAATCAACCACAAGGTCAAAGGTATGACAAGTCTCAAATTCAATGTCATTATTGTAAGAAATATGGGCATTATTCAAATGAATGTAGGAAAAAGCAATCTGATTTCAACAGACAAAATGCAAACTTTACAAGAGAAAACCAAAATTAGAGCAATATGTTCATAGAATGCAATGTAACACAAGAGAATCAAAAGGATGTATGGTTTTTAGACTCAGGTTGTAGCAATCACATGACAGGGAACTTAGAAATGTTCTCAAGTTTAGATGAGAGTGTAAAATTAGATGTCACATTGGGTAATGACAACAAAGTTTCAGTTATGGGCAAAGGAAATATCAACATTCTAACTAAACAGGGGGAGAAGAAATATATTTCAGATGTGTATTTTGTGCCTGGTCTAAAACATAATCTAATGAGCATTGGGCAGCTTGTTCAGAAGAGGTATAGAGTCTTCTTTAAAAACAAAGAATGCACTATTCTAGATAAATTTCCAAGTAATTAGCTTATTGGTAAAGTGCATATGACAAAAAATAGAATGTTTCCCCAAAAGATTAAGCTAGATTTGAATGTGGAATATGCTCAAGCACAACCCACAACGAACCCCCAAGAGGATAAAGAAGAACTTGCAGTAGTCACACAAACAATCTTTCAAGGAGAAATCAAAGATGAAAATTGGTTATGGCATCTAAGATTTGGGCATCTCAACTTTGGAATTTTGAACCTACTAAATAGGAAGAGTATGGTAAAGGGTTTGCCATTAATAAAGAAACCAGAAAGAGTATGTGAAAGATGCATCTTGGGAAAGCAACATAGAGAGACATTTCCAACAGGCAAGTCAATTAGAGAAAAGGCACCTTCGGAGATTGTGCATTCAGATTTATGTGGGCCAATGCAAACACCTTCAATTGGTGGAAGATTCTATTTTTTGACATTCATTGATGACTATTCAAGGAAAACATGGGTTTACTTCCTAAGACAAAAGAATGAAGTGTTTGATTACTTCTGTCAATTCAAGGCACTTGTTGAGAAGGAAAGTGGGCACTACATCAAAGCACTAAGAACAAATAGAGGTGGTGAATACATCTCAAATGAATTTCTACATTTTTTGTAAAGACCATGGGATTCACAAGAAATTCACAACTAGGTACACACCTCAACAAAATGGGGTACCTGAAATTAAAAATAGAACAATCATGGAAATGGCAAGAAGCATGTTGAAAGCAAAGAATTTGTCAAATGAATATTGGGCTGAAGCTGTAGCTTGTGCAACATACATTATGAATAGATGTCCAACCAAGAGTGTGAAGAATATGATTCCTAAAGAAGCATGGATAGGAAGAAAACATAGTATTGCTCACATGAGAGTATTTGGATGTGTGGCATATGCACATGTGCCAGATAAGTTGAGAACAAAATTGGACAACAAGGGAGAAAAGTGTATATTTGTTGGTTATAGTGATGAATCAAAGGCATACAAAATATACAATCCAATAACCAAGAAAGCTATAATCAGCAAAGATGTGCAATTCATAGAAGATGAAGCATAGGATGGAAGTTTGGAGAAAACAATCAATATTGCAGCCAACTTACCACAAGAAAATAGAGAAGTTTTTATACCAGTAGGTACTCCATCAAATTTAACTCCTTCCACACCCATTCAAACTCAACAAAGTGGTCAGCAAATGACACCATCATCAAGTGTAAGGACAGCCCCATGTATTCAAGTATCGACTCCTTCAAATGTACAACAAACACCATCTACAAGTGGCAATCAGGTTACATGACCATCAAGTCCATATTCCACAAGTCCAAGTTCAAGTGATATGTCAAATCCTACATTGGCAAGCCTGAGGAGATAGAAAATTAGAAGTTTAGGAGACATTTATGATCAAATGAAGGTGAGAACAATGCTTGTTTGATTTCTCTCTTTGCATTTTATTCACAAGTAGAAGATCCAATTCATTATGAAGATGCAATTAAGGATGAAAAATGAGTAAATGCAATGGATGATGAAATTGATGCAATTGAAAAGAATCAAACATGGGAGTTAGTGAGTCTTCCAAAAGACAAGGATGTTATAGGAGTGAAGTGGGTTAACAAAACCAAATTAGATGCAAATGGTGATGTGCAAAAGCATAAAGCAAGACTAGTGGCAAAAGGATATTCACAATAGCTCGGGGTTGATTACAATGAGACATTTGCTCCAGTAGCACGTTTAGACACTGTGAGAACTATACTTGCAATAGCAGCTCAAAACAAATGGTCATTTTACCAAATGGATGTAAAATTAGATTTTTTCAATGGTTTTCTTGAAGAAGAAGTTTATGTGGAGCAGCCACCTGGGTATGAGATTTTGGGTCAGGAAAACAAAGTCTACAAATTGAAAAAGGCACTCTATGGACTCAAGCAAGCCCCAAGAGCTTGGTATAGTAGAATTGACTCTTATCTTTTGCAAAATGACTTCAATAGGTGCAGTAGTGAGCCTACATTGTATACCAAGATGAATGAACAAGGTGCGATCATAATTGTTTGCTTGTATGTTGATGATTTGATATTTACGGGTGATTTGGCAATTGATTTGTTCAAAGGAGCTATGAAAAAAGAATTTGAAATGACTAATTTGGGACTCATGAAGTATTTTCTTGGCATTGAGGTGAATCAAAATGATAATGGTATAGTCATCTCCCAATCTAAGTATGCAAATGGCATTTTGAAGAGATTTAACATGACAAATTCTAAATTAGCTCCAACACCAATTGTCACGGGATTGAAATTAAGCAAGGATGACAAAGGAGTCATGTAACGCTCGCCTTGTACCCTCAAAGAAATACACATTTATACTACATGAAACAGGAACATTTTTTTTTAAATGATTAAGATAGCAAATAATGTTAGCATAACTAACTACGACATATTCTCTAAGGATACAAGACTGCATTACTTTACAAACCAACTAACATAATTTAACATTCATCATTAACTAATCTGAATCCAAAGCACAATTAAATAACTTATTCACTGAAATGCTTTCATATAAATACATCATTACATTGCCATTTTCAGACTACATCAGAATCACATACATTATGATTGATCTGCTACACAAATCTGGTACAAAATAATACACATACATCTTCATCAACTAGTACATGTACAATTGTCTGAAAACTGGAATACATCCTTTTCTGCACATGAACTTCGACAAAGGATAACCAATGGATAAAATAGCTCTTCCACCCGACCATGTGGAACCCTAAGGTCCACCCCCTGAGCTAGGAGTTAACATGAGGTCCCAAACAATAACAGTCAGGTAGACAAAGACTAACATGAACAAAGGATGACCAAATGCCAATACAACACATGGCAATAACATATACAACACAACACAACTTATCTTCCAAAGGCAACACATAACGAATGGGGAGAGTACAACTAGGGAATGCTAGGCTGCAGTAGGGAGGAGTGTCATCACATGGCTTGTCATGGGTTGTCCTGGTAAGCCTTCCTAGGCCCCGGCCCCCTATCTAGGGTTGTCCTGGTAGCCTCTCCCGACTCCCGGCCCCCATACAACGCTCATGCGGAATCAACATACCTTTCATGAGGACAAGGTAGTTGATCTTGCCATTCCAGGCCTTCTCATCTCATCTCAAGCCTAAACAAGCACTTGAGCCATGAGTGAGGCATCCACTTATCTTGTTTAGTGTGTTTAACTACCCAACCCCCTAATTCATTATTTAGGTTATCACTTGATTAATCTACTTCCAACGGGTTATCCTGACTGCCACTTTGGGCGCTGGCCCCACATTGAAAGCCACTCCCCTACCTGCATCTAGAAGACCCTACTCAACAAACATAGCAAACGTCATCACGACGACGATGATACATAAACCATGCAAGGCATTAACCATCTTGCATAACCATTAATCTGATATGAACATATATATGTAATGATGCAAGGCATTCACCTTCTTGCATATCATCTCAATTACAAGGACATACTCTTAATACATTTTCCATGGCTTCCAATGAAGTAACTCATAAGAAAAATACTTTTTCATGAATATCGACGTCTCCCCATTGTCTAATCCAACACAACATCCCAAACAAATAAATAAATAAATCACAACATTCATGAAGAGCCTTTCTACTCATCACGATGCATTCATAATATTTACATTCTTTCACAATACCAACCAAATTCCTTATACATAACAAAAGGCGACATGACTTCAATAACTTAGGGCACTTATCAACACATTACACGAAGTCGAAACAGAACAACCTTGGCCTCTGGAAATGAACCCTTGACAACTTACACTTTGACCATTTCAAACAATATCAATTCACACTAACTATTTATCCAATACCTTTAATCAAATTTCCAATACAATAATCATATATCTAATCCATTATCTTAACAAAATGAAGAAACCAAATTAAAACCAATGTCAATCTAAATTAAATTATATCAACCATAATATATAATCAGAATGATTTCCTTCTAATCAAATACAGAATGACAACATTATTTTAAATTCCCAATTTTATTTGACTTTTAACAATCAACTATACTTTTGAAATAATAATAATAATAATAATAATAATAATAATAATAGTAATAATAACATTCCTTAGGGTTAATCTAAGCCAATCAAATGAAATGCATACAAGAAAGCACAACTACTAGATTAACAATGACGGGTTTCTGCAGACTAGAATTGAAACAATAAATCTCACTGCATGGAAAGTAAATAAGAAAACTCTGTTTCTGCCTCCAAAATGTGACTTCTTCTTAGTGAAGTGCATCAGATGCATGCTTCTCTTTTGTATCTAAATCAGGCACTGCTGTGAGATCCACCACTGAATTAAGGAATTCTTTATCAGCTTGAAAGGAAGAGGAAATGGAAAGATGAATGCCTTTGCTGAGAAGCTCATTGATCAGATTATTGTAGTATTTGACTCCAAGAGTATTAATCTTTCCACTACCCTCTGCAGATAGACAAGTTTACCAGACTAACAAAGATTAAAATTAATTGATTATATCTCTAACAGGTTTGATGTAATTCCTTTTCTGACCTAGGAAAAATACGAGACCAAGCCATGGAGAACCTATACATCTCCACTCCCATTTCCCGCATTATTTCCACATCTTCACACACGACAATGATGGCACCGAGGTGGCTTGTAATTTTCACACTTGTTGCAATAACGCAAACCAGGAACTTGGGCTGTGCTACTAACCAGTGGCTGTGGATAATTCACCACATTTGACCCAGGTGGTAGAGTTGCAGACATGGTCATCGTGTGCGCCTCTACATCCTCTTCATCTATCATTGGTCTCCAATTTGAAGGGATGCCACCAGGATCCGTCAAGACTTCAACAAGACGTGTTATAAGGGGTTGCAAGCGACCATTTTTAGCCATTTGACGAACATTTTTGTCACATTGTTCTAAATTTTCAAGTGTTTTCCCTACCTTTTCAATAGCCACAACCTTTTCAGATTTGCTGGTTGTCATTCCAACTAATATGAGAATTGCTCCATTTACACAGCCAATCTTTTCACACAAAGATGGGGATTTAGACAGCTCGAATAGCAATGATACTACCTCCTCCCTCTCCTGTGAAAGTTCCCGTGATAAACATTTAACAAAGCTACGGATTGCAAAGGTATTTCTGTTGGAGTTTTCTCCTGAAGTGAATCCTCGTCGTCACTGCTCAGGTCAATCACACTGGAATCTACATTACTCACACTTGTGGACATGTCTTCTATGCCAAATAATCCCAGCAAATAACTCTTGTATGAATATCTTAGAATCCCAGAAGCTGATGCTACCATGTTCTTGGTGTGTCCTTCCCACCACAAGGAAAGACCACTGTGTCTAGCTGCTGGAGGTGACTCATGACCAACAGTGGAATCTGACATTATTATACTTGAATCAACACCATTGACACGAATGGGAATGGTCACGCCTCGCTGATCACTACTGCTACGATGGACTTGGGCATGTTTCCTCCGAAACCTAATAAAGAGCAGGGAGAAAATAGCTAACAGCACTCCAACGATCACACCTATGGAAATTCCTATTATCATTCCTGTATATTCGCTCTCCATTTCCTAGGTACTTTCCTGAATTATAGGGTCCATAACAGCTTCTGCAAAACATAAATCAATGTTTACACCAGTGGAGTACGTGAACAGTCCCCTTCATCATTTTCTTCATGCAGAGCATTTAATTCCATGTTAGGGCTTTCCATTTCATTGGCGGCAGGATTTGTGTTGATTGAAATGCATGGGTACTATTTCCATCTTGTCATCTGCATTGACTCGGTACTGCCCAGTCACCTCGTTTTCATCAGACGAACAGTTAACGAGTTCATATCGAAAAGTCACATATATATGTGGTTTAAGTCTATGTTTAATGGTATTAGATGTTGTGTAATTCGTTTCTTCTCTGTCATGCAACGTTAGGAAGCTTCCCACACTGATGAAAAAGTAACACTCCTTTGTTTCAACAAACTGTGCTTGTGTTTTTATTTAAAAGAATGTCATTTTATGGGATTAGGTGAAACACAGCGAATGTTTTGAAAAAAAGACTTTAGACAATCCTAAGAGAATGCAAACAGAAAGTATTATCCAATAGTGCGACTAAAACAACATTTTTTTACCACCAAAATGGGAAGATCTGAGGCGTAACATAAATCTGTTGCTCAATGTACATGTTAACTACTGAGCGAGGGTGATCATTGTAGAAGAATACACTATTAAATGTGCAAATGGAAACTTGTTAAATGGAGAAATCTGTCATTGCATTAGCTTTCTGCAAGGCTTTAAGAAAAAGATCTAACAATCCACTATGAAATCGTCCTTTGACAAGGAATGAACACAAAAGCGACAGAATGATCCAGAAGATGGACTGGGAAGAAGGTCATTCAACCAAAAGAAATCCATTTGGAATAAAAGAAGCAATCATCACCAACAAGTACAGATTCAGAAAAAGATTCAGAGGAAAGAGATTAAACATTTAGAGGAACCTGGCTGCGATGTCGAATCAACAATTTATTTCAACTGCTATAGTTCCAAGCTTCTTCCTTGTCTTCTTCCTACTCTCCTACCTGCAATGCTGTCCCCTTTGCCTCTACAAGCCTTCTCTTTTATAACACAGTCCCTTCCATTGTGCAAGGAACTCGGCACGCTATCCCGTGCATCTCCCTCCTCAAGAAAGACTTTTATTTAATTTCCTACTCCCAAGAGGTTATTCCTTTTTTAAATACTAACACACAATTCCGGCAACATTTAATTATTTTATAGCCGACCAAGAATAAAGCATTTAATAAAGTTATAACATTACAACAATCTATAATAGTACAACTATATATTAATTTATTTTATTAATTTAGTTGCAAATCACTAATTACAAAGTAACTTACAACTATTTAATTTATTTAAATATTTATTGCAAATAATATTATATTAAATAATACAAAACCTCTTACAATCTTTATTTAACAACTATACTTCTGTTAAAATAATAATTTATTTACAACAATAATCAGCAATTATCGACTCAATATTATCTTTTATCAATACATTTAACTATCAACATTATACTTTCCGTAATATAATTCTATTTAATGCACAACGACACCTTACACACTTAGACACTTTCTAACCTAGTTAGACTCCAAGGTGCAATATTACCTGCCTGCAAATCATGATCGAATGACAGACAATGACCAAAAGGATAAACTGACAACTAGACAACCTTGACATGGGACATCAAGTTAACTCCAAACAACTAATCCATTGGCGAAGGCATGCTCAGACCTGTAATCAGGTGGAGTCGATGCCTAGTACCTGCATTCCTGCAACAACGCACGGTTAACCATAACAAGATATATATACATCACATGCAGTCCTATAGTGAATGGAAATCGCAGTGGTGTAGGGTACTCGAGAGCGAGTAATACAACACTGTTCCATTCACGTTTATGAATAAACGATTAACTATGTTGAACAAAGTATCTGATATTAATCAACAACACAAAACATTCAATCTTCTTACAAACCAATATCGCAATTAACATCAAACATCTATAACATCTAGTTTATTCATCAAATTCTAAAGCATAAAATAACCTATTCTTACATCAACATCTGCTTTCATACAATCAGGTTCATAATGAAGTAACAAGATAACAAGAGATCCATCATCTACGGTCTAAGACACTATCACAAAATCTAAGCAAACACCAATCTGATGGACGACGAGGTGAGGGGCACTACAAGCCAACATTGATCCAACTTTGTATAAAAGACTTGTTGGCAGCCTCATGTATTTAATAGCAACAAGGCCTGACATAATGTATGTAGTGAGTCTCATTTCAAGGTTCATGGAGTCTCCAAAGGACTCTCATTGTCAAGTAGGAAAGAGGATTCTCAGATATGTGAGTGGAACAAGAAACTATGGCATTCAGTATGCAAAGTCAAGTGAGTTCAAACTCATAGGCTACACAGATAGTGATTGTACAAGAAGCATTGATGATAGGAAGAGCAATTTTGGTTATGTATTTCATTTTGGAACAGGTGTAGTTTCATGGGCTTCAAAGAAACAACCAATTATCACTCTTTCATTAGTTGAAGTAGAGTATGTAGCAGCCACAAGTGCATCATGTCAAGTAGTTTGGATGAAAAGAATGTTGAAAGATCTCAGGAAAGAACAACAAGAGGCAACAAGGATCTATTGTGATAACAACTCAGCTATAGCATTGTCAAAGAATCCTATTTTTCACAAGAGAAGTAAACATATAGACACATGGTATCACTTAATTAGAGAACTAATTAATAATGGAGAAATCTTTCTAGTTTTTTGTAGGTCTCGAGATCAATATCTAGATATCTTCACCAAGCCATTACCAAAATAAAGCTTTGAGTATCTAAGAGATCGTTTGGGAGTTCTGGATGGCGGTAGTTGTGATTAAGGGGGAGTGTTGGAATATTAATCTCAACCACTGTCATTTATTGAACAAGACTTTTGTTTTGACTATCTTTTCTACCTTCTCCTATTTCATCCTGTACCCGTGTTGTTTCATTAATATTATTTGTAAGAAATGCTATCATGAGTATGGTCTATCACACTCTACGCATATCTCAACTTCTCCAATGCAGGGCTCTTTGTAGGACATAATTAAATCAAATCTTTATGCATCAAATTTCTCATGCTGCTGCTGAAAACAACAATCAATTGTATTTATTGTCTTTTTCTTTCCTCTTTGACTCGACATTAAAAACAATATGTCTCTGCTCTGCTTAGTATGTATGGAGTGAGAAGTTAAGTAGCTTAAAAAAATGCTCTATTTTTTCTAGTTTTATGTATGATGAGTAGCAGCTCTGTTTAACAAAATATGTATTTTTTGGTGTGTAAAAATTAGTGTGCCTGTAGGGGATAGTATTTTTTTTTGGAGGTTTTAATACGTTGTGTTTAATATTGTTGTATAATGAAGGCACTGTGAATGTGCAGATTTAAAAGAATGAAATGCTCTATTTTATTTCTTCATTTTCTATGCAAATGTGATGAGTTGTAGCTCTCTATTTTTTCCTTTTATCCTCTGCCTTTTTCTTGAAACACTGTTGTTCTTTCTTGGATGAGCGACATGTTTCAGAGGTTGAAAAAATGTTTGTTCAAGTACCATAAGAACGGTGTCTTCCCTTATAAAATGGATGACTATAATTGTGAAAGTGTATATGGCCACTTAAGGGCTTAGCAATATCTCTATAATCAGTTTCCCCACCAATGATATTTCATGGTCGATTACGATCGCCTCCCAGAACTAAAGTTGTAGATCAAGACACTTATCCGAGAGAAAGAAAAGAAAGAGGAAACCTGGTTACCCTATCATTGAGAATCAGATTCAAATTCCTCTTAATCGATATACTTTTCAAAGTGTATATAGCCTCATAAGGGCTTATAAATAATTTGGATTTTATCTTCAAGTAAGGAATATTATATATTTATTTATTTTTAATTAATATAAGTTATTATTTTAAATCTGTAGTTTATACTATTTTGTAGTTATAATTAAAAAAAACCAAGCATGGGACCTACCTTATAAAAGTTACTACATTAAGTGGTAAATAAAATATTAAGAAATGGTAACAAACTCTATCTAGTTTATGATAGTTTATATTTTTCTTACAACTGTATGAAAAAACTATCTATTTAAGTTATATTAATGTCACACATTGATTTTGCATAACTCACAAAAATGCAAATCTAAAAATTATAATCTCACTCTAACACAATCACTCACTTAATGATGTATCAACTATTGAAGTGGCTACCATTAGTCAACAACATTAGTCATATTTGTAAGTAGCCAATGGGTAACACATATATGATAAATACAACAATGAAATGATCCTATAATGAAGATATCATAGTCAATCAAACTTTGAAGTATAAATATGTAGTCTCTAAGTAACACACTAGAAGAAATCCACACAAAATATGTACTCACAAAAGAAATATACATCTAGTATCACATATGACATGTTCAAAATCTAAATATTTCACTAATTATATTGGTAATCATAAAAAATCAAAACTTGAACAATATACAAGTGCTAAAAAATGGTAATGTGTCAACCTCAAAATGGACATTCTAATAATGAACAAGTACACAATCCATTAGGCACATTATATGTTTTGAATAATGTTTAATCAATCCACAAGTATTCAATATGTAGGTCAAAACCCAAATCAATGATATGTAGAATTTTAAAATTTTAATCCATGATCACAATCAGCAATAGAAATAAATCATCTCAAAAAAATTTAGAGGATAAGTGTCAATTTGATAGGTCATAATATGACTAGATGCATCTTTGAAATATCAAAATAAGTAAATTAAAAAAAGGAAATCGAGATCTTCAACCCTAATGAATCATTAAGTGCACCAACAATCAATAGGTGTATTTAACAATGTCTCAAGTCATGACAACAAGTCAAACATGTTCAAAGCAAGATTCTTAGCTCATTAATAAATCTAGACCATCTCAAAATATAACAAAACATGAAATTTGATTCATTAATGCTCCCCTATGTTAGATGAGAATGGATAACCCTTGTAAAGAATCATCTTGAAAGACAACTAGAAGAAATTATCAAAAATAGTTGTATAATGTAGAATAACAACTTTGAGAGATTAAATCATGAGCAATGAAGATACATAAATCTATAGACAAACTTTCAAGTTTTCCTCGTGTTGGTGCAGGTCTCTATTAAGCAATCATTAATCAATATGTGGTGTAGGAACATCTAGAGGGAAGTGTAGTATTGCAATGCTTAATAATAAATCATGATTTTTAAGAAAAAGCCTATTATCAAGTTGGTCACACTTGAGTTGAAATGGAGGATTTTGAAAGTGCTATATTGAGGAAGAAATGATAGATTCATGTGATGGGAGACTATGTAAAGATGGATAAGGGTGAAATATTATTCCATACCATTCACATGTTGTTGGAGAAAGTCCTTTGTAATAATTGCATAGTGCTACAAAAATTTATTTGTAGTTAGTTGAATAATATTGTGTAAATTCATTCATAGTATTCACACAATTTTTGTGGAAAGTCATTTGTAAAAGTGACATAGATGCTATGGAAGTCATTCACAATATTTGAAGAAGCTAGTTCTATTGCCACATTCATAGATGCACTTAGCCAAGGTGTCGAAGCTTTTGCACACAACCCACGGAGATCATGTACCCATCAATGCAACATATGTAGTATTGGCTATTAAAACTATTTATCCAATATCCTAGAGTTGACACTTAAAAACAAGCCATGAGGAACAAGATTATCCTATGTAAATAGGTAGACCACATCCATAAAGATTGGATGTTTAATACGAAGTGATAAGAGTGGGCACCTCTTCATCTCCTTTAGGATCTATTAAATTTCTAAGGGTTTACCTAAGCTCTCTGTAAGCACTAAAAACAAGCACTATAATGCCCCGCTATGAAAACCTAGAAGACAACACATCTATGCTATGCAAAGTGGAATAATTTTTTTTTGTATAAAATAACAGGGTAATGTTGAACAAATCTATACACATCATTAACTAACATCTTGTCTTCTAAGGTCCCATGGTTGCATTACTTGACAAATTAATCAACATAACCTACATGCATTACTAACTAACATCAGTAGAACATTTTAAATCTTTTACACTAATGATTATACATATACATCTCCATTTCACGACATCAGTTAGATAATCAACTTGATCAAGATTACATGTACATATTCAACTCCATACATATGAGTACATCATCATGTAGTTTACATTATCAACATCCTGATTGCATCTGAATATATACAATGTGATATAGTAGATACACAAGGCTAGTACATGAGCATAATAACTATCTTCATAAACAGGTACAAGATCTGATGACTGGTACATAAGGTATATCCTCCTCGCTCACGAACAATGGCAAGGGAAAAACCAATGGATAAAGCTCTTCCACCTGACCATGTGGAACCCTAAGGTCCACCCCCCGAGCTAGGAGTTAACATAAGGTCCCCACTACAACATACAGTCAGGTAGACAGTAAACTAAAGATAACACATGACTCCAACATCACAAGTCAGTATCACAAACAACACAACAGTACTTCCAGAGGCAACACTTAACAACTAGGGAGAGTACAACTAGGGACTGCTAGGCTGTAGTAAGGAGAGTGTCATCACATGGCCCTAGCATGGGTTACCTAGGCTATCTATCACCAGAAGCCGGCCCCCATCTATGGTTACCCTGGTAGCCTCTCTAGGCACTGGCCCCATAGGGTGACGCATGCGGAATCAACATTCCTTTCATGAGGACAAGGAAGTTAATTTTTCCAACCACGGCCTTCTCATCTCATCCTTAGCCTAAACGAGCACTACAGGCATGAGTGAGGCATCCAATTATCTTGTTAGTGTGAAATCCACCCAACCCCTAGATTAATTATTAGGTTATCACTTGATTACCAACTTCCAATGGGTTACCCTGGCGGCCACTTTGGGCACCGGCCCCACATTGGAAGCCACTCCCCTACCTACAACTAGAAGATCCCACTCAACAAGCATAGCAAACATCATCATGACAATGAGGGTACATGAACCATGCAAGGCTTAACCATCTTGCATAACAATTAACCTTATATCAGCATGTATATATAGCAATGCAAGGCATTGACCCTCAAAACATAATCATAAGGGTAGAACTCCTAAACCATTGCCCATAACAACACATAATCATTACATCTTTATGATTTCCATGTCTCCCCATTCCACAACTCACCACAAAACTCGACACAAGACAAATAAGACTAAATGGACAACTATGCATCCACAGAGAAGTACATTTATCATTCACATCATCTTTTAATCCATACATAACTAGAGGCAATCATGCTTCTTAAAACATCATGATCTTAAGACATCTGTCAACACAATACATGAAATCAAGACATCCCATTCTAAGCCTCTGGAAAACTAGCCACACAGGTAGATACAAAATCAAGAGACTATATGAACTAGTTCATGACCCACGAATTGAATTTACTAAACCTATTACTAACAATTTACATTTTCTCAATATCAACACACTTATAATTAAATTATGCCTTCTTTACAACTAATCCACTATAGCAGATTACAATTGACTAAGTTGTTACAATAGTATATTAACATTAAAATATAGCTTATCATTTGATTGTATTCCTATTAAGGAATAAATCTATAATTACAATAAAAATTAACTACATGTAAATATTTATTAAAATAATTATTTAATTGATTTACAAAGATACAAATATATTTATATAGCATTAACACAACTAAAGTAACCCACTATTTGTCATTTTTATAAGTCAAGTTAATTAAATAATTATAATGTAATTTAAATTCAACTCGAGGATAAACTTGAGGGTTCCTATTTATCATTTATAATATACAAACTCTCTATATATTTATTATCCTTTCTAAAAAAAATATCATTCTAAATAATCTATTATTAAATAAACATGCAATGTGGACAATATTCAAAATCACTCTAAAATTAATTTATTTCTTTATTTTTAGAAACAAAATCATTAAAAAGAATAATTTATTTATTTTTCTCTCCCTAACACCTTCATTCTATAATTTAATACTTATTTTTTTTTTCTCTAATTTCTATTCTAATATAGGAATTATTTGCATATTTAAGCAAATATAATATCACAAATTAATTGAATCAAGTTTAAGAAACTTTCTATAAAATAATTTATTTTCTTACTTTTCTTTAAATAAAGAATGTAGAATTCTAGCTCAATTTAAAGAATAAAAATAATTCAAAAGGATTAATTATAACTTAATATGTTTCTAAAAAGGAAATAGTTTATATTAGAGAAGAGTTTAGTTTCTAATTTAAATGTTACAAAAGAGAGAGTTATGTAGGCTCTTCTTTATTTCTAAAAAGAACATATCTTTAATTTAGGAAATGAATTGGTCCATATATAAAAGCAAATGAAGACAAAAGATAAGTTGTTTTATATGATGTTATAATTGTAAAATACACTCATTGGATTTTGGGAGGATACTCTCAAAAATTTTGAATTAATGAAATACATTGATTATTGAAGGCTTGCTAGTGTTCTTTGTAGCTGTATCTTTTTTTTGTTGAAATGTATTGAAGTATTGGATTGGAGCACAAGAGGAAAAGGCAGTTAGAAATGAATTATAGATTATGCAAGAAATAAAATTTAGATATGTCATGTATGGAGATGGGATATATGATGACAATTACTTTGCCAATTGTAAGCCACAGTAAATTGAACTCACAAGGTAACAGATTGCTGGTAATATTCATATGACCTTTGATTCAAGAAAATGCACAATATGGATTTGTTGAAATGTCTTGGAAACTTTTAATAGTTGCAAGCTACTTCAACCAGGTTTGTGGCTTCTGCCAACATTCTCACGCCTGTGCCAAAATGGTAGCTTGACCAGGGTATGGACTTCCATAAGGCATAAAGGAGAGAGGATATCAACAGATGTTGAAATTGCAGCATCTATAGAAGATATGTATGCAAAATGTGGAAGCATGAGAGGGCACTTGAACCGTTTGACAACATGCCTCAAAGATAACATCTAAATGTTTATTTTTCTTTATTTATCTATTTTGCATGAAAGATACATCATTTATTTTGTCAATATGAACCATAAACACTCAAATTTTATGTTTCTTTCAAACCCCATTCAGTAGCTTGAACCTAGGCCACAATACTTCAAACAAAAATTAGTTCAAATCAATTACATTTGCTAAGGTATAGAAACTGAGCTAAAGATCATAGGAAAAAGATAATATTATGAATAACAATGTTACAAATTACCTTCCTGCACAAATGCTAAAATCATAAATTTGGTCTCTAACAGAGAATTTCATTCATTCAAAACTCCCTAAGAAAAATGTTAACTAATTTAAATAGGTCAAATTTGTTAAAATTTCTGAACATAGAGCAATAGGGAATTTGAAAATAAGTCTTTAAGATTTATTGATTTTCCATTTCCTAGACAAACAGTTTATAGCACAATTCCTTTGACATTTAATTCCATTTGGCAAAATAAGCTCAATTTCTATCAGTCCAATCCCAATATTGGTTTCTAAACAATGAATTTATGAAATATGCAGGTGTGCATAGGTGCCCAAAATAGGACAAGTAAAACTTCTCTTTTATTTTGTCAGATATTATAGTTCTTAGGCATGTATGCAAGGCATGGGAGCAAAGACAAGGCGCTTGACCTATTCGGCAGAATGCCTAAAAAAAAAATCAACATGCTGAAAGGGATTTAAAAAAAACTTTCAAGCAAAAGCAATTGGCAAGTGCATAACCAGAATCCCATAACCGTGCACACAAATTGAATCTTTGGAGCAGCATAACGGAAGGGAGATTTGGCAGATATTAAAGTTTGAAAATGCACTGGTAGATATATATACAAAATGGGAAATGCATAGAACAAGGCACTTCAACCGTCGACAAAATTCAAAGGCAAGACACGCCTTCTGTTTGGCAAAATTCAAGGACAAAGCATGTCTACTGTTTGACAAGGTCCCTCAAAGAGATGTTGTCTCATGGACGGTAATGAATTGGACATGCACAAAAAGGATCAATTGAGAAAGAAGTTAGAAAATTTCAAAACAAATAAAATTTGTAGATGAAAAAGTTATGCCTTCCTTGCCTTATGCCTACATGGGAGCTTTGGAGCAAGGCATAAACATACATCAAAGCAAATAGAGGGGGCAATAAAGATGTAATTTGCAAGTATACGTATGTAGAAATGTAAGAGCACAGACATGTACAAAAGCAACTATTTCAAAGTATGTAGTCTAATGAATCACCATGATTGCAGGGCATGCAAAAAAAAGAAGTGGATTGTTTGAAACAGTTTATCAAAATAGTTCTTACCTGTTGAGTTGATCTACTTGCCTCTGGTCTGCCCTCACCTCCTCCCTTCTTCTTTCTTTTCTTCCTCCTCTTTTCTCTGTCCTCCTTCCAAACTAGGACTCAGCTCCTCGATTAAATGTAGGAGACAACCTCCCTTCCCAACAATCCCACTTTCTCAAAACAAGGGTTGGACTCCTCGGGTAAATGCAGAAACATGCCTTTCTCTTCCCAATAACCCACTCTCTCGTGGGATTCAAATTTAACTTCATCAAAAGACTCCAAAATTCTCTAATTTGCAACTAATGGCACCCGACATTAATTTGCATATCCCCAAAATCCTGAATACATGGTATAAAGCAACCGCCCTAATTTTTTTTTAAAACTTTAGAATATTCCAAAGAAATATCATTATTTTATTAATTTAATATTAACTATGTATTTCTTTTAACACAATTTATATCTATATTTATTTATTTATTTATGCAATTTATGCCCATTGTAATTTTATTTATTTACAACCAAATGAGTCATTTATAAACAACTCATAATTTAGTAGTTAATTAATTTATTATTTCATTTAATTTTATTAATCATATTCTCTATATAACTTAATTTATATTGAAACAATCATATTCATTTATCAAAATTATATTCCCAGCCTAATAAATCTATTTGAATGCATCAATTACCAAACGTAACTTAGGCAATTTTGACCTAGTTAATCCCCATTGTGGAACATTACTTGACTGACAAGCAAGATTAGATGACAAAGCAACAATCACGGAGGCAGACAGGTAACAAACAACAAAGACAAGGAACCCCATGTTAACTCTATTCAATGATTCCATTGGCTAGGGCACACTCAGACCTGCTAGCTCAGGTGGGTGGAGTCGATGCCCGGTACCTGCAACCTGCAACAAACAACAAGGTTGTACATATCTATATATAAATAGGTAGTCATAGACATAATGAATGGAAGTCGTAGCGTGGCAGGGTACTCAGACATGAGTAATGCGACACTATTCCATTCATATAAACACATCATTAAATAGCTACATCCATTAACAATAATGCATCATAATCATGATCGAATAACACATTAAACTCAGAACAACATTAGTCTATAATCATCAATTATGTCCATCAAGATCAAGGAGAGCATAAACCATAACATACTAGTCCAAATGTCTTGAAACTGTAAACATGCAATATAAGACTATCAACTATACCAGAACTGTCATAGGAAATATGAGAACATAAACCCTAACATACTAGTCCAAATGTCTTGAAACTGTAAATATGCAATATAAAACTATCAACTATACCAGAACTGTCATAGGAAATATGAAAATAACATCTATCACAAGTCAAAAGCGAGGGGCATTACACGCACATCCTCTATGAGGACCCCATAATGACATGTACTCCTTGTCAGGTACATGTAAGCATGAAAGTAATTCCCTCTTAGAAGCACTTCTCTTGGTGTTCATGTGGGTCTTTGCTTCTACCTTAGTTTCCCCTTTGTCATACTAACTTTTCACTCACATTCAATATTTGTCAATTTTTGTTTTCTATTTTTGGAACTTTTTTCCTAAGCCTCTTATTCATCTTATTTTTGTAAATTGACCTTTCCCATCCATTCTTTCTTCCCAACCCATCCAACTCACTTTCCAATTGGCTACCGAACTTTTTAGGGCCTAAGAGACCAATAGGATACCCTAAGAAAAATGGTCTTAAGGTATAATTTTATGACACTTTTAATAAAAACTAATGGAACCATTGTGTAGAGCTCAAAGAATCATGTAATTTAAAAAAATAGCACCTAAAAAAGAGTTTGTATGTGCTTGAATGAGCTCCCGAAAGTGTGAGAATCACTGATTGACTCAAGCCACTAGGATCATGTGCAAAATGTAGGATTTACCTTCTACAAGAGAATAAAGCAAAGAGGATGAATTTGTACAATATTGGATTTAATTAATGAATTGGATTCATGAATTACATGTGAGAACTTTCTTTTATATTTGCAAGTTAGAAAACCCTAATATGATTTAAGAATAACTTAAGACTAAAATTAGCCCTAAGTCAACTTAATAAAGTGTAATTAAATATTTAATTACACCAACACCTCCTTAAGCGCAACTTAGGGAGAAATGAAAAACATGCAAATGATACAAAGATGGGTCTTAGTTACAAGGCCATGTTAGGTACCCATTTACAACAAGAATCTCTTATAAAGTGGAGAAAAAGGAGAAAAACCCAGTGTGAGAAAACTCCTCTCAAAAAAAGAGAAAATACAAAATAAGTGATGGAATAAGGATTCAACATCTAAGACCCCCAAGGACTAAATCCATCGCAAAAATACAATCAATAGATATACAACCCCCCATAAGAGAGGATGTAGAGAGAAGGTGTGGTGACCCCCTAGAAGTGAGAAGGATGAAACCCCATACAAGGAAATGATCCCTCACAAAATAGAGATGAAAAGAGAGACCATGTAGCGGCTCCTCAAGATGACTCTTGTAGTGTTAGAAGATGCTCGACAAAAAATAAAGATGAAGACCCATGAACGCCAAACAACATTCCTCCCCTTGGGAAGAAATAGAATTGTGTGCATGATGTCATCCCATTCCAAACAGGAATATACAATAAGAAGGATAAATGTCTCTCAACTCTACACATGATCCAAAGACAATAATGATGCTCCTAAAAAATGCTCAAAACTCTCCAATTTACTGCCAAACTATGACTAAAGAAGAAGAGGATGAAATACAATCTCTGAAGAAGATGTTGGTGATGCAACTCCATCGAAGCTATCATCAAATAGAAGAAAAATGTCCTCAATAGTATAAGAGGTCTAGATCTACAAACCCCTTCTTAGATCTAGGAAAATTTCATGTAAGAGATTTTGCAGGGTGCATTTTTTTTAGCAAAAAGGACCTCACCATTGAGTCTAGAAGGCCTAAAAGCCCTTATTTTAATGTAAGGCACTCTATATTTTGGTGATAAAAAAATTTTGGGTATTTTTTTAGTGTTTCAAGAAATTTAGGTTTGTGAAATCCATACAACTTGTACAGAATCTATACAACTATATGATACCTTGATTTCCATGCCACCTTGATTTTCATGCCATTGTTTTCTGAGTTGATTTTGATTTTGGAGTTGCCTCATTTTACATGCCATCTTGATTTCCTTATCACCTCAGTTTCCGTGCCATCTTGTCTTCTATGCATAGGTACAGATGATATTTTTATTAATTTCTTAATAAAAAAATATTTTTTTATTTGGGAGCTAGCCCCTAGTGTTTAACCCCTGGTCACATGGGTGACTAACACCTAGCTTCTAGGTGCCATCTCCCATGCTCTTAGATCCTGGTTGTATGAACAAACAAAGCCCTAGCCACCAGTCCCCAGAGACTCAACCCCTAGTCACATGGGCATCCAGGAGTTTCAACAATGCTTCTTTTTTGCCTCTTTTCCCTAAAGGAGTAGTTTTGGTAAATCAGGCATAACTTGGGAAAATAGAGTCAGATTTTAAAAAATTAATAGGCATTGGAAAGCTAGTGTTGAGAACAATCTAGTGGTGTAGGTACTTTTTCCAAATTTTTTTGCTGGTGACATTTATTTTTGTTTGAAGTCCAGATACCTTTTTTGGTCTTCAAGCTCGTATCATTTTGCCATGATCTCCAATTTTCACATGATTCTTGACACTGATTTATTCTATGACCTATTCAGAAAAACTATTTTAGGGTCACCTGCTATCAGTTCAGATTTGGTCTAATAAAATAGGCAACCCATCTCATAGGCACCATTTTGACTTGTTTCTAGAGGTTGATGGCTTCCTTATACCTCCAAAATCATTCTCCAACTGTCAATTTTCACCGAGACCCCTTCCTTTCTAGATCTCCCCCTATTATTTTTAGATCTCCCTTAGGAGATTTAGACTGGTGAAAGGGCTGATCCATGGGTGACCCTAGCATATTTTTTAGCATGAGTTCTCCTTCATTTTAGGCTCAAATTTGCTTCAAATTAAGCTTTAATTGCATGAGATACCATCTTTAACTCACTCCATTCTAACTCACAAATCAATTCTTCGTATCTCTCAATCAATTTCATGATAACTCCATTTCTTCTTCTATGAAAGGCTATCAAAGCTTATTCACTCCCAATCAAAGCTTGTTTCTTCCCTAATCAATCCATCTCACTCCTCAATGAAGCTTGTTAACACTACAATCAACTGAGTTAACTTCTCAAAAAAATTACCTCTCCTGTGTGCCTCTCCAAGCTATAAATACCCCTCCCTTCTTCATTATTTTCCAAGTTGGACAATGCTCTTCCCTTCTTCAGAAGATTTTTCAAGCTTCTTTACATGCCTTTGAGCATCTTTCTTCATTTGTTTCTTTAGTTTTTAAAATATTTAAAGATTTCATTTCATTATTTTTCCAAAGCTTCAAAGATTTCATTAGTTTTCATTATTTCATAGCTTCAAAGCTCCCCCTTTTGGGAGACAATTTTTGTAACACTACTTTTCTCTAGAGTTATTTAATTATTTCTAACAGTATTATTATGGTTAATATTTAGAGTTAAGATAATATAGAATATTAAATAATGTGTAAATAAGAAAAGTAAATTACAAAATTGATAATTTAATAAGATCTCTAATGTAAATTAATAACAAGACAAATTGGATAACATAATCACATATATAGAATATTCCCAATATCTTTATTAACAAGAAGTTAAATACTTATCTAAATCATTGAGCACTTGGATCAACCACTCTTACAATAGGAATATTTTAGTGGTCTTGGCCTTGGCTATGGCATAATCTACGAGGAAACAATTCCTTTATGAACACAACGTGCTATTATGCTCTCATACAAGTGTTGGTTCTAGAAGAACAATGCTCAACACAATGCTAGTTCTGAAAGAACAATACTCAATGCAATACTCTTACACAAGTGTTGGTTCTTAAAATAACAATGCTCTTACACAACTATTGGTTCTTAAAAGAACATGCTCAACACAATTGCAAACCAAGCCTTGGCTAGGACCATCCCAAGTTGTACATTGTACCCTAGGTTAGGACACACTCTGTGTGCTCGCTTCTCCTCATGGCCATAGCCCTCCAAAGCACTTCCATGTTTTTTGAGTATTCTCCATGCCCTTTCCAATTCTAACACAAATGCCTTATATAACCTTTTAAGGGGTTGTTTCCAAACCATCACACCTGTTCACAAAGGTTGTCATTAATAATTAGTTAGTACAAACATATTAATTCCTCCCTTTTAAAAGGGTTTTTTTATAAATATTCTTTATTTATCTCCACTTTAACCAAAGGATCATAATATCCTTTATTTCCCATCTCCCTTTTAATTATAAAGGGTTAAATAAACTTTACCCTCTTATAATTTTAAAGGGTTATTCATAAATAGGTTTCTTTTTCCATGTAGGCGAAAATGTCACATAACATTTCTCCTCCTATAAATCAGCTTCTATCCTCAGTAGCTCAAGTTAATCTACAACATAATTCACTAAAATAATTAGTCAAGTAAAATGTGGGTGTAACACTATCAATATCACAATGAATCTTTTTCCTTTTAGCTTAATCCATTTCTTAAAATTTAGATCTTCTCAATAAATTTTTTTCTTTAACTGAAATTACAATTAAATCCCATAGAAATACTATGTTAATCAATAACATGATTAGAATTATACGTGGATTTTTACATGAAATGGATCATAAATTTATACTTGAGAAACTAATAAAAGTGTATACAATAAATCTACTATTAAATAATCTTTTAAATTTCATCATTAATGTGTAACCTTGTCTTCAATACAAATAATTCAATCTTTTAGGTGTCACCATAATATATAAAAATATTATCATGTAATCACATAGCACTTACCTAGTGAATGACATGCATATCCCATACTATGTAGTCACTCATCACTGAGTACTATATACTCAAAATACATTCAAAGATGCTGGTAATGCATTCTGGACTACATCAGTGTCCTCTTTTCATATACTAAATACAATTGAATAGTAACAAATACATCAATGTTTATATAACTTCCTAGTCACTCAAATAGAGTTTCAAGACAAGTCTAAATCTAACAAGGATTCAATTGTTTGCTATCAATAGGGTGTTGATAATAGCTAACCTAGATTTCAGTCCTATACAAAACATGTACAAGGTTATTGGGCCAATCAAGTACAATAATAAAGTACAATAAAACAAAAAATCTTACAATGCAACTTAAGTAACAAAACATCAACAACTTTTACGATCATAAATCACTTCATAGAGAAACACTAGGTCTAATATTTTCTTTAAGTAATAAGGTTAATTGGATATCTTTCTTCATTTTTCCATCTTGTTTGATCTCACAACCATATTATTATGACTTCCTAAAATAATTAAAGACACAATTAAAGGTCTTTTGATTGATTTTCCAAATACAAATCCCAAACAATATTTAAAAACTCAATATTTCAAAAGATGGTTTACCAATATTTCTATGCCCTTGGAGTCTTTAAATTATAGTAGAAATGATCATGAACTTTTTTTTATCTTGTTCCTTTCCTTGGGATTATATTTTAATCTACCTAGGATGTGTAAGATGATAATATTTTTTTACTCACAACAACGAGCTCAAGAATCTTATTCCCAATATAAATTTTAATAACCTTGATGTATTTCTAGAAGTTTGAAAATTCTCTATAAAATATAAAACATGTCAAAGATTTAAATATTACATAAACTAGATCTTTTCCAAATAACTTCTTGAGGAGCTTACATATCACAAAAAGGTTTTATTTAATCTAATAATGGCTTGAGTTTTGGATTGGCCCCCTAAAAATTCCATCATGTCCTCATGACAGATGCTAAGACAATCATTTTAGTTTCATATCTTGTAAAAGCATTGTTTCATTTCACCTAAACAACATCGTTACTCTTGTCTATTTGATTTTTTGCTTTCTCCAATTCCTTCCTCAGGGAGACAATTTTTCTTCAAGTTTGGAGCATTCATCAGATTTGGCATTGAGCTTAGCATGTAGGTAATCCACAATTCTTTTACCTTTTTCAATTTAAACTTTCATGTTGTCAATTATTTCTTTTGATTCTTTAAGCATAGCCTTATATTCTATGTTCTCCTTCCTTGCCACTCTTACGTCATCTAGAGTAGAAATGAGTTCTTCTTCAAGATCAACTTCACATTATTCTTCATCAATGGCTGTCATTTCTTCATCATTCTCTACAAGATTCTTATCATTTTCCATAAGTAGGGATAATTCTCTTTCACTTTCAGATGTATAATGATTGCCTTCATACATGTTATGATGTTTTTACCAGATATCCTTAGTAGATTTGCAATGCACTATTTTGACAAATTCAGACTTTGTCAAACCACATATAGTTGTATAAATAGGGAATGATCCTTCTTGACTTGCCATGTGTTCCAATCCAAGGTCTACATCCAACTATTAGACTACATCAAGGAGCCTTTCTCTGATAACAATTGTTTAACACACAAAAGTACTGAGAGGAGGGACGTGAATCAATACTTATTCATATTCTTTTCTTTTAAATGCATTCAATCCAAACTAAACATTTAAACCAAATGAATCATATTTTAGCACATACACACATGACCCCAAATTTACATGGAAACCCAAGATGGTAAAAAACCATAGTGAGAAAGCTTCTTGGATCTACTATCCAAATCTAGCCTCACAAATAAAAAGGAAGTACATAATAATTTTTATGGGCATCAACCTAAAGGAGAGACAAATACCCTAGTTTATGAACTCCAATTCAAAGGAAGCTTCAACTCCCTGATACAAAGTTTTATGGGTACCAACCCAAAGGAAGCACCAATTCCCTGATACAAAGTTTTATGACCACCAATCTAAAGGAAGCACCAACTCCCTAATACAAAGTTTTATGGACTCCAACCCAAAGGAAGCACCAACTTGTTGATACAAAGTTTTCTGGGCTCTAACCCAAAGGAAGCACCAACTTCCTGAAGTGCTACAACACTTACAATACCTACAAAATGACGCACCAACCTCTATACCAAAACACTTGAATGATTATGATGGTTCAATCACGTTCACAACATCAATTCTACTAGAGCTTTGACATCCTTGACATATTCTCATTGACTTAACACTTCTGCTCATAGATATCACTTGCCACCTTGTTTAAAGCTTTTTGTAAGAGAGATTGAATCTTTTCATCCTCTGCTTCGTGGTCATTAATATCCTTCTCCCCCAAAGAAAGATTGTCACTAAGACAAAGGGAAGGTAGTTCCTTAAATCTTGCAGCAGATTTGAAACTTTCTTATCCATAACCCTACTAGTACCCCTTCTTTCCAAGGGATTATTTTGGGAACTTCCAACTATTTTCGTTAGATTTTCTATCAACAACCCAACAGTGTCTTCCTTTTCACATATGTTCTCTCTGTTTTGTGGAGAAAAAACCACATGTATTTTAAATGCATCCTCTTGCATAGGCTTGTTGTTCTTGAATCCTTTCTCCTTTATATGATTTAGAGTTTCTTGCAAATGATCCTCTAGGTGTAAATCAAGTATCACAGGACCCATATTAGTTTCATTGACCAAGAGGGGGGAGGTACACCTTTGGGAGCTTAATTCTTCATTCTGATTAAGTATTTACAGCTTGATGCAGTTGGTTGGGGCCACTACTATTCTTGAGTGAGCATGAGCTATGTTCTCTATTTTCTTCAAGCCCGTGAGGTAGTTCAAACAAAGAAAATCATCTGGCTCAAACCCGTCTTCAAAAAACAATTCTTGGACCTAGAAACCTATAGTAGTTTCAAGCTTTATCCATTTGGGAAAAATCTCCTTCATCTCAATGAGTATACAGAGCCTAATGGTAGAAAACTAGAGAGGGTCTGAGATAATCTCAACATCCTGACATAAACCTAGAGTATTTCTTATACTTAACAAAGTATCTGGGTCTCTATATTCCATAGGAAAATTGGGGAGTTGGACCCAGAAAGGAAGGATTGGTCTCTGTTCCTTACTAATATCAAAATTAGATTTCCATTCCTGACAGAAAACAATCATTTTATCAAATTTCCATAACTTCTTAGAAAAAACTTTATCCCTATCAACCTTATCAAAGAACGAAAAATGAGAAAAAGTCATTGCCTAATGCCCCAAACTTATTAACATCTATCCATTCCAGTGAAAACCATGCTATGAAGTCTTCAACAAAGATATGAGGAGATAATACCTTACCAATTACTACTACCTCCCAGATAATGGAAGCTCTTTTCTCTAAACTAACATTTTTGAGAAAAACACACACCTGCTGAGTATCTTCCTTCCATATGACTTTCTTGTATATGGGATTAGGCTCCACAACTCTCTTCTGGGTTGGCCTTATTTCTTTCAAATTAAATTTATCTAACCGATTTTGATATTATCACTCCTTACCTTTTCTATCTCTTCTAAAACATCTACATTTTTTTATCTCTAAATATAATCTCCAATTATTTGCCTGAAACTTTTGGTGATGTGCAATCCCTTTATAGTTTCTTTGGAATGCTTTGAAAGCCTCCCGCTAAGTGTCCAACAGTGCTCTGAACAACTGAGAGTTTCTCCTATCATGCTTTTTGTTGCTGAAATCTATGTACAACCTTCTCCCACTTTTACTATTTCTGAAGCTGGGGTCTTGATCAAGGAATCTAACTTTTTTCACCCTCACCGAAGTTCTACTAGAGTGTAGATTCCTATATCTAGGCTAATGATATGCTTTTGTTTCATCCCTACTGGAACTTGACCTTTTTCCCCCTCACCAAATAAATCTACATGTGTGGAGAGGGCATCATGTTGGAACTCATCCAACAACATTGTAAATTAATAGGAGATAGATTAATGATGGTAAAACACCAGAGAAGAAGCGAATTGGTTGTGGAAGATGAGACCCTAATTCTCTGGAAAGGTAAAATTGAATCCGGGGACTACAACATAATTCACCAAAATAATTAGCCAAGTAAAATGTGGATGTAACACTATCAATATCCCAATGAATCTTTTTCCTTTTAACTTAATCTATTTCTTTAAATTTAAATTTTCTTAATAACTCTTTTGCTTTAATTGAAATTACAATTAAATTCCATAGAAATAATATGTTTTTTTTTCTTCTTATTTAAAATGGGCCTAGTAAACTTTTTAACGTGACCAGCGACGCTGGTATGACATGCCCTCCAGCTCCACATGAATGCTTTTTCCTAGAATAATGAACCGGTGAGGCCACAACACGGGGGACCTCATCCCCTAGCAAGAACACTTCAAACCTGTGAGCTCATTGGCCCAGCAAAGGCATAAAGCCTGTGAACTCGTTGGCCTAGCAGGGGTTTGAACTCTGGTGGCCGTCACTACAACCAAACGACTTAACCACCGAACCACGCCCTTATCAGCCCATAGAAATACTATGTTAATCAATAACATGATTAGAATTATAAGTAGATTTTTACATGAAATAGATCATAAATTTATACTTGAGAAGCTAATACAAGTGTATACAATAAATCTCCTATTAAATAATCTTGTAAATTTGGTCATTATAATCTTTTAGGTGTCACCTTAATATACAAAAGTATTGTCATGTAATCACATAGCACTTACCTAGTGAATGGCATGCATATCCCATACTATGTAGTCACTCACCACTGAGTACTATATACTCAAAATACATTCAAAGATGCTAGTAATGCATTTTGGACTACATCAGTATCCTCTTTTCATATACTAAATACAATTGAATAGCAACAAATACATCAATGTTTATATAATTTCATAGTCACTCAAGTAGATTTTTGGGACAAGTCTAAATCTAACAAGGATTCAATTGTTTACTATCAATAGGGTGTTCATAATAGCTAACCTAGATCTCATTCCTATACAAAACATGTACAAGGTTATTGGGTTGATCAAGTCCAATAATAAAGTACAATAAAACAAAACAATCTTACAATCCAACTTAAGTAACAAAACATCAACAACTTTTATGTCATGACTCTCATTTTTAATATTTAATTTTTTATATGATTTAGTAATTAGTAAGGTTATTATTATTTGATTATGATTTAATTATTGTCTAATAATTGTTAATATTATTATTTTTATAACTATTCGTAATATCTCACTAATTACTACACCTGCTATTATAATTATCTTTAATTATATTGTTATTTAATCATTAATTAAGTTGGGATTAACAAAATAAATAAATAAATAAATAAAAATAAAAATATTAATATTAAAACACAATGGCATTAATTTTATGGCACCCTAAGAACTTAGTGAAGACATTTAAGTACGAGAAATTCTATATGTGGCTATTTTATGGTAGATTATGGGAAAGAGCAAGTAAAAATAAATCATATTTGATTTGATCTTCTAGGACGACTTTATTTTTCCACTGTTTTGGTCAACATCGTGGAGCACTAACTAGAAAAAAAATGCATATTTAATAGAAGTACTTTGGAAAGGAGTGGTGTGGGGTGCAAGCCACTGCTTGTACCCTGTAGAAAAATTTAATACACTTTAATGCTTCTTGGTTTTCTCTCTTTGACTGGACATTCATAGAAAAAAAAGGGAAAGTAAGATAGTCTTTCCTTGCATGCTAAGGTAGGATGTTTGCATTTATTTTGGGGGAGACCCAATTCAATACGAAGGGGCTGCGAAGGGTTTCTAGGGGGGGAGATTAGAAGGGCAACATATGGGAGGAGACATAGGCAAATAAGGAGGACACTGGTAATGGTTGTGGGCATTTTCTTGTAAGTTTCTAAACCTTTTCAAAAATCCCATTTGAATATATATATATATATATATATATATATATATATATATATATATATATATATATATATATATATATATATATATATATATATATATATATATATATATCCTATGCTTATGGCTTTCCATGGAACCACATTTCTTTGAGGCATCCTATCAAGCCATTCATATGTCTTGTCTATGCTTCCACATTGGGTGCACTTGTCTACCTAGCAGTTTGAACTATAAAATTTGACAAAAAATTGCCTTCCGTTATGTTTGGATAGATGTTCACACCTTGTTTGAAAGTGTCCATTTTCACACAAGCAGGGAGGACACTAGAAAAGGTTGTGGAATTTGGATTTACAGTTGACAATTGCATTTGCTTGAAATTTTTTAAAGCCTTTTCAACAAATCCATTTTGTGTATATCCTAAAATCTTTGCATTCCATGAATTGGCATCTCTTTGAGATTTCCTGTCAAACTATCCATACACATTGTCTATCTTTCCACATTTTGCATACTAATATACTAGGGCATTTGCAACTACCACATCTGACAAAAATCCCCCTATCCATTTTTTGCTAAATGATGGGTGTCCCTACCCTATTCGAAAACGCCCATTTGGACACATGCAGGGAGGACTATGGAAAGGTTGTAGAATTTGGATTTACAACTGACAATTGCATTCACTTGAAAGTTTTAATGCCTTATCAACAAAACATTTTGTGCATACCCTGAATACGTTGCAGTCATGAGACTACATTTCTTTGAGGAATTCTGTCAAACATTTTCACATTTCATTTCTTTGTGTACAATTCCATATTTTGCTTACATGCCTATCAAAGCATTTTAAACTATAATTTCTCACAAGAATTCCCCATACCGTTATGCTTTGATGTGTAGTGCCCCTCATGTTGGCTTTCTGACAGTGATAGTATTTTAGTTACACTTAGACATTTGTGAGACATGTGGATGATAGACTTCTTGTTTATGCTTAGTTATGCTCATTATGGATTATGGATTACTGATGTAGTTGTTGAGATTTTGTTATGATCACTATGATGACATTATTGATATTATAGTTTATGATGTGTTGACATGATCAGTTAATGGTTAGATGTTTATACTGAACAGAGTTATCATGTTTTATGTGATTGGTTGATACCAGATTGTTAGTTAGAGATATTTATGTTGTATGTCATGCTATCAGTGCAGGGATAGTGTAGTATTACTCATTATGAGCACCCTACTACACTGCGACTCCCTGACACTATGTGACTATTATATATGTATAAACTTGTATACAACACATCATTTTGATGCAGGCTATAGGTACCAGGCATCGACTACACCTAACTTAGTAGGTCTGAGCATGCCTTTACACCAATGGATAATGTGGATGGGAGATAACATGGGTTTCCCTATGTCAGCCAATGTTTTCAATCGTCGTCACCCATGTGTTTCCAGTCTCTAGTATAGTTGTTGTTCAGTTGGTACTTGTTCCCAGATTTAGGGTCACCCTTCGGTATGTGGTTGTCATTAATTGTTTCAATCATTTATTGATGTCTTATGGTTGATTCTTTTGAGTAGCGAATCTCTTTTTGTAACAGTATTGTTATTTGATTTTACTATTAATATGTAATTGTAGTATATTTACTAATTATTACAGTAATAATAATAAAAAAATAATAATGACAAGCTTAAATACAATTATAATAGTTAGTTATTTAATGAGAGGATTTAAGAAATTTAAACAATTGGTTTTATGGTGTGTAAATTAGTAGATTTTAATAATAATAATAATAAGTTTATATTCATATATCAATATTAGTTGTTAAGAATATTGATCATTTGATTTATATATTAAAACTAATAAATAGCATTGAAAGCTAGCAATAATAATGATATTCTTAATATTTAATACGTTATTGATTTTATCTGACATGGGAGATTTTATTTTATTTTTTCACTAATTTTGTTAGTGGGAGTAGGTTGTCGGAGATTTGAAAATGATTCTCTTAGAGGTGTTGTGAAGGCAATTAATTGTGGGGATATGTAATCGAAAGATGGTTAATGGGAATTAAATTGTTTTGGCTATTTTGGTTTTGAGGAAGATTTATTTGAGGGAGGAAGATTTCTTAGGGGAGAGAATGTAGAAATTTGGGGAAATTTTACAGAAGCAGAAGAATTGAGGGGAAGGAACTTTTATGGGAGAGGATTATGAAGTTGGAAGATAGTAATTCGGGTATGTTTATTTTGCCTCTCAATGTGTGAGATTTTGTATTTTTGTAATCTTGTTTGTCCTAGAATTTAAATTTCCTTGTAGCATGATTGTTTCTATATTATGTGTGTGTTTGAATGTATTTTGCTCCCTGACCATTTTCACATCATTGGAGTCACACCTCAGTTTCTATCAATGAACTACCCTCTATAGTTTACTTTCAACTTTATTTTTCTTCTTGTCTCTTCTATTCCTAAATATTTCTTGAAACCTTAACTTTAAACAAGGGTTGGCCAAATAACCTACCGTAAAATTTTGTTTGTCTCATTGAAAATCTAGAATACCTGTCTTGAAAAACTGTGACTATTTCATATTTCGTAGTAGTGTAATTCTTAACCTCTGCATTAGCCCGGCCGTGCGAATACTATTTCTTCTATTTTCTGAATTTAATTTCATTCCCATGTTAGCCTGCTAATGTTCATCATTAGAGATGTCATTTCTTTTGTGAGATAAATTTGAAGATAAAATCTACATCCTCATTGATGAACGCCAGTCCTTCAGTCATGTCAATAAACTACTGCCTAAAACCTTGGAATTAAATCAAAATCTGATGCTAAGCCAATTATACCCTTCACTCTAGCCACCAATCTGCAAATTTAGTCAAATAAAAATCATTTAGACATTACCTGGACCAAAAGAAATTGATCAATTAAAAATCATTTACCAGTTTTCTTTCTCTATTTTTTTTCATGGCTATTCTCAGTGCCATCATATGGCCTTGCTCAACATCAGTCTCTCAAATTCTTTCCAAGAAATGAAGTTTCTAAAGATTGTCTAAATGAGTCACTTGAATCAAGAGAAATCGTTATCATCTTTCCTCTCTCCATTAGGTGCCACCGTACGGCCTTTCTTAGCCTTAATCCCTCTAATTTTTGCTAGTAAATGAAGCTTTAAGACTATTCATATGGATCGATTGAGCCAATGAAATCATTTTCAATTTTTACTTTTGCTAAGGAAGCCATTGTATGGTATTCTTCAGGTTTTTTCTTCCAAAAAAATAAACTTTCACCTAAAAACACCAACGTCTTGGTATGCTTGCTTCTTTTGATTAAGGAGTTTTAGATTTGATTAAGCTTTTAGTTTCTTCATAGGGTCGATTCTACCTGTCATCAATTTATTCCAATTAGAACTGGCAATAGTTAGGGGTTTCTAATTTAATTCTAGTTGTTAAATTAGTAATTTAGAATGTAGTTGAGTTGTAATTAGGTATATATACATAGATTTTCATATGTAGATAACTATAGTATGTTTTAGTTATAGTTAGAAAAGCAATGATAAGTAAAACTAATTGAAGGTAATTGTTCAAGAGAACTTATAGTAGTTTTCATGGTGCCTAGACAATATTAATTTTAGCCTTATAATAATGCCTTGGTAGCAAAGATCTTAGAGTATGAGTTAGAAGTTTAATTGTATAAAGGAATTGTATGATTAATACTAATATTATTATTATCTCTTTGGTGTAGCAATTGTTAAATTAAAAGTGAATGAAAAATTAGCACATTATTCTAGTAAGTAGGTTATGGTTATAGTTTTCACATAATAGGATTTTAAATGTATGTGTTTTAGAGTTAAGTAAAAGTTATAACATTCTAAGTTAACCAGTAAGGTAAGCTAGATTACCTCTTAGTTTTAAGTTTAGTGGTGTCGATATTGTTCATAGGAATATTAGTGTCATGTCTTTTAAATTGTTTTGATACTTTGGAATAATTCATTAGGAATGGAATATTATCATATGACTAGTTAGTCACCTTGTTAAGTAAATTTACTTGGTCATTATAAAATTAGGGTTATAATAGAAGTATAAAAATTAGGTGTTAAGTATTACATTAAAGATATTGTTCATCAAATACATTCTAGATAGTTAATGGTATGATAGTGAGTAAATTGATTCTTTTGGTTTAATGTTTTTATTTATTATTGATAGAATAATAAATCCATGTTGATTGCTTTGAAACTTTTGATTTAACTTTACTTGTATGTTATGAATGTCAGTTTCTAATGAAGAGTTAGGATAAGAGATTTTTTGGTTTGTTTCTCTTTCATGGGCTCTAATGGTTGTATTACCTATCTAGAGGCTTGTTTGAGTTCCTTGTTATGAGAAAAATTACCTTCAACTGATCAATGATTTTGAATCCTTGTATTCTAGAGATAGAAAACTAATTTTGGTTCATTAAATTTGGACTTTTTGCATGCCTCATGTTAATATTGGCTTGTCATAAGAGTTGGAGGTATGTCATGTGTGTCCTTGTATAGTACTTGTTTGGGTCGAGTCAACTGGGTGCAGGTAGGGGCGTGGCTTTTGATGTGGGTTCGGCACCCAAAGTGGCTATCTGGGTAACCCATTCGAAGTGTTTAACAAGTGAAAACATAATAATCAACCTATGGGAAAAGGGTAGAATTTCACATTAAGCAAGATAAAAGATTTCCTCGCCCACACCTGTAGTGCTAGTTTAGGCTAAGGATGGGATGAGAGGGTTGGCTTCCGCATGTGTGACCTATGGGGTCGGCACCTAGAGAGAGGCTGTCAGGGTAACCATACATGGTGGTCAGCATCTAGAGATAGATAGTTAGGGTAACCTATGTAGAACCATGCAATGACACTTCTTCCTACTGCACTCCAGCTTGCCCTGTTCTCTTGCCTCTGGATGTTGATTGTTGAGTTCAGTGATGTCCATGTGTGAAACCTAGGGTATTCCCATCTTCAGTTAGTCCTTCTATCTTTGTTTATGTTATGGGACATCATTGTTATCTCCTAGCTTCGTGGGTGGACCTCAGGGTTCCACATGGTCGGGTGGAAGAGCTTAATCCATTGGTTTTCTTTGGCATTTTGGTTCATGTTCATGGCAGATGTGTTTTATAGTTCCAAACCTATATTTGCATCCTCGGATTTGTATAATGTCTTCAGAATTGTATAGCCATGATTTATTTTGTAATTTGATGTAATCAGTTAAGAAGCCTTGCAATTATGTAATTCTGTATTTGATCTCATGAAAAATGTATTCTTCTCTTGATGGACATGTATGATGTATTATGTTGTTAATGACCTATGTTTATAATTATTTGATGCAGTTATGTTCCCTAGAGATGTTAGTTGAACAAATAGTCTAAATGGTGTAATTAGTTGATGTACATACTTGTTTTTAAAAAATCCCATATTTTTATTGCCAGTTAGCCTAACACTCTAGGGTTGCATGATGGGGCATCACATTTGGTATCAGAGCTAGGTTTAAACACTCGTTACTCTAGTTATGATTGAGCCCATTATGTGACTTAGTTCTTAAACTCTGTAGACTAGAATTATATCCGTATTGTTTACCTCTATATGAGTAATGAATTACCCTTTGGTGTTGTAGGTAGATGCCTAGAGGTAGAGGTCGAGGTCATGGAAGAGGTAGGGGATGTGGGAGAGGCAGTGGTGGTACACCTCCTTCTAGTTCTCCTCATGAGAGTGTCCACGAAGGTAGGGGTCAGAATATGGGAGGGCAGGGTCAGCCTGAAGGAGCTCAATTGCGTTAGTTACTTGAGGAGGCCCTTTCTCATTTAGGCCCTAGATAGGAGGTAGAGCATCTAGGAGGGGGACAAGAGGTATATCAGTCAGAACCTAGGGAAAGAGAGAGATCACCTAGGAGGAGAGAATTGACAGCTGAATAGGAGGCCACTTTAGGCAGTCATATGAGAGATCTTCTAAGGGCACGCCCTCCCATCTTTGATGGATCTGGTAGTGGTTTAGAGGCAGAGACCTAGTTACTTGATTTAGGTAGGTGTTTCACCATGCATCTGTATGGTAGCAACACCAAGGCTAGATGTGTTATTTTGCATCTCAGAGGGTTTGCTTCCACTAGGTGGCATTTAGAGGAGTAGAAGTTGCACTTGGACATTAGTACTATTTCTTGAGAGTTGTTTTTAGAGAGATTCAGAGCTTGCTTCTTGTCAGATCACTGGAAGCAACGTTGCGTAGATGAGTTTCATGAGTTGAGGCATATGACCATGTTAGTAGAGTAGTACGAGCATAAATTATATGAGCTCAAGTAGTATGTGGGCATTGGAGATGATGAGACTATGTTAGTGTAGCATTTTATTAGGGCCTTAAATGCCTGAATTAGTGGAGGGGTTCGTGTCTTTGAACCTAAGACTATGGAGGTAATAGTGGAGAAAGCCTATTTAGTGGAAAAGAATTTGACTATGGCACTTGGAGGGCATACATGTGTGCATATTGGTAGTGCACCTTCTGTAGGATTCAGTTCCCGTGGTGGTCATACTTAGGCATTAGGATCTCTTAGAGGTTATCATCCTCCCTCAAAGGGTGGACAGAAGTAGCAATAGCATTCTCAGGCCAAACTGAAGAATACTCAGTCTTAGTAGGGTAATATATTTTAGAATAGGAAGGATTAGTCTTGGTAGCGGAATAGGCATAACTATTCTAATCAGCTAGTTCAGTGTACACAGTCTGCAGTGAGTAGAGGGAGTTTTCAGTAGTCTAATGCACTTCAGAGTGGCGAAGGACTGGGTAGAGGTACAGGTTGTTTCTCTTGTGGCCAATAGGACCATATTACTAGACAGTGTCCTCAAAGGAATGCTTCAGGATTTGTACATAGGCTACCAGCTTTAGAGCCGATGGTAGGTGATGTAGGTGGATCTCACAGAGTCTTTGTAGCGGTTGATAACTGTCAGGCAGAGCATCAGGGCACCATGGTGGAGACTTCTAGATTTATGCGAGGTATTGGTTTTTCTATTCTCTTTGATTCTGATGCTTTTGATTCATTCATTTCTCCTTCTCTTATGGAGCATTGTGGTTTAGTGGCAACAAAGCAGGATGTTAGGTGGTAGGTTGAGTTAGCATTTGGGACTAAGGTCACAATTGAGTCTCTAGTACTTAATTGTAAGTTGAGGATTGGCCCTATATCTACCACAGTAGATCTTCATATCCTACCCCTTGGTTCATATGATATTGTATTGGGTATGGATTTGTTAGATGCCGATCAGGTAGTGATAGATTGTCGACGTGAGTCAGTCAGATGTGTGAATGATTCTGGTAGAGAGGTGGAGATAGTTGGTATCCAGAGACCTATTTCCCTACATATGATCTCTGCCATGCAGCTTAAGAGGTGTATGCGTCAGGGTTGTTAGCTTTTTGCAGTGACAGTTAATGACTTGGAGATGGAGGAGAGTTGAGAGACATCTCTTGATGATCACCCACTTTTGATAGAGTTTGCTAATGTTTTTCCTTTTGAGATTCTGAGGATGCCACCTAAGTGTGACATTGACTTTAGGATTGATCTTGTTCCTAGCGCAAAGCCTATCTCACGAGCTCCATATAGGATGACTACTCAGGAGCTTAAGGAGCTTCGATTGTAGTTGGAGGAGTTGTTAGCCAATGGATTCATTCGACCTAGTGTTTCTCCATGGGGAGCACTGGTGATCTTTGTGAAGAAGAAGGATGGATCTCTATGGTAGTGTATAAACTATCAACAGCTCAATAAGGTGACAGTGAAGAATAGGTACCCCTTACCATGAATTGATGATCTGTTTGACCAGATTAAGGGAGCTAAGGTGTTTTCAAAAATTGACCTCAAGTTGGGATATCATTAGTTGCAGATATTTGAGGCAGATATTCATTAGATAGCATTTTGCACCTATTATGGATATTACGAGTTTACTGTTGTACCATTCGGGTTGACAAATGCACCTTCGGTATTCATGAACCTGATGAATGGTGTATTTCGTACTTATCTTGACAGGTTTGTCCTTGTATTTCTAGATGATAGATTGATATATTCAAGGACTATGGAGGAGCATGAGGAGCATTTGCATCAGGTGTTGCAGTGTCTGTGAGAAAATTTGCTTTATGCTAATTTGTCGAAATGTGAATTATTTTAGACAGAGGTGAAGTATTTGGGTCATCATTTTTGGAGAGGGTATTGAAGTGGATCCTTCAAAGATCCAAGCTATTATGGATTGGCCTGCACCTACTAATGTTTCTGAGGTCCGCAATTTTATGGGTTTGGAAGGCTATTATTGTCATTTTGTTATGGAGTATTTGAGGATTACCCACCCTATTACTTCTCTTCAGAGGAAAGGGAAGAAGTTTGTTTGGTCAGAGTAGTGTCGGGTAGCTTTTCAGACCCTTGAGGAGTGGTTGACTAGTGCACCTATTCTGACAGTTCCTGATTCTACCGAGCACTTTGTTGTGTATACAGATGCTTCCTTGGATGGTTTGGGAGCAGTTCTGATGCAAGATGGTCGCGTGATTTCCTATGAGTCTAGCAAACTCAAGGATCATGAATTAAACTAGCCCACACATGATTTGGAGTTAGCCGCAGTTGTGCATGCCTTGGTGAGGTGGAGGCATTTTCTTTTAGGGCATCAGTTTGAGTTGCACAGTGATCATCATAGTTTACAGTATATTTTTACGCAACCAAACTTGAATGCGAGGCAGAGGCGATGGATGGAGTTCTTGTGCGAGTATGAATTTGAGGTAAAGTACATTTAGGGCAAGGAGAATGTTGTGGCAAATGCTCTTAGTCGTTGGAGGCATGAGATGTCAGCAGTCACTCTCACAGTTTATTTGAGAAGTCAGATTCTTGCAGCTCTCTCTTTTGATAGTTGGTATCAGGAGGTAAAGTCTGAGGTTGAGTCGGGTAGACCTTTAGAGGGTAGAATTGCCTATTACTCTCTTGAGTCAGATGGTCTTTTGTGACATTTGGGTCATATTTATGTTCCTAGTTCAGAGGGTCTTTGTACCCTAGTTAATTCAGAGGCACATTGGGCACCCTATTCTGCTCATCCGGGTGTCAAGAAGATGCATGCAGATCTTCGTCAGCTATATTTTTGTAGTGGTATGAAGCAGGATATTGCTAATTTTGTGTCGAGATGTCTTGAGTGTCAGAGGGTGAAGGCGAAGCACCAGCACCCTGCAGGTCTTTTGGAGCCCCATCATGGTCCAAAATGGAAATGGGACATCATTTCTTTAGATTTCATAGTTAGATTTCTAGTATCCTCTAGTCATCATGATGCTATTGTGGTTACTATGGACAGGTTGACGAAGGTACCTCACTTCTCTCCTGTCTGTTCATCTTATAATGCTTCTACAGTGGCTAGAGTATTCATGGAGGACATAGTCAGACTACATGGGTTTCCTCGTAGGATCATCTCTAATAGGGATCCAGTGTTTACTTCAGCCCTTTGGACTTCTCTGTAGCATGCCTTGGGGACATAGCTGAACTTTAGTTTAACATACCATCCAGAGACTAATGGATAGACTGAGAGGGTTAATCAAGTCCTCGAGGATATGCTTAGGATGTATGGTATGGATCAGCAGAGCCGTTGGGAGGACTATTTGTACTTGGTAGAGTTTTCTTATATTAATGGTTATCACAACTCCATCGGTATGTCTCCGTTTTAGGCTTTGTATGGTCGTCCTTGTCGAACCCCATTGAGTTGGGATCATCTTGAGGATAGAGTTCTTCTAGGACCAGATATGCTTAGAGAGATGGAGTAGTAGGTTGAACGGATTAGAGAGCATTTGGTGGTAGCACAAGACAAGCAAAAGAAGTATGCAGATGCTCATAGAGTTGATCGACAATTTTTAGTTGGGGATCAAGTGTTCTTGCATGTGTGACCGCGAAAGAGTTTGATCCATTACAAAAAAGGATTTAAGCTCACACCACGCTTTGTTGGACCTTTTGAGATGTTGGAGAGCATCGATCCTGTCACTTATCATCTTTCTTTGTCGTCCAGACTTTCACACATCAATGATGTGTTTCATGTTTCCGTACTTAGACCCTATTATCTAGATATTGCTCATGTTCTTGATTAGAATGCTTTGTAGGTAGAGGACGACCAGCTGGCTTTGGAGCCCATAGGCACTCTGCAGCACAAGAGACTCTCTCTTAGGGGTAGAGACATGGAGGAGGTCAGGGTCCAATGGGATCCTAGTGATGAGGCTTCTGCTACCTAGGAGGATGCACCCGGGATGCAGGAGTTATACCCTTACTTATTTGCAGGCTTCTAGGAGTAAGCCTAATTCTAAGGGGGAGGATGTAGTGCCCCTCATTTTAGATTTCTGACAGTCATAGTATTTCAATTACACTTAGACATTTGTGAGACATGTGGATGATAGACATCTTGTTTATGCTTAGTTATGCTCATTATGGATTATGGATTACTGATGTAGTTGTTGACATTTTGTTATGATCACTATGATGACATTATTGATATTATAGTTTATGATGTGTTGACATGATCAGTTAATGGTTAGATGTTTATGTTAAATAGAGTTATCATGTTTTATGTGATTAGTTGATACCAGATTGTTAGTTAGAGATATTTATGTTGTATGTCATGCTATCAGTGCAGGGATAGTGTAGTATTACTCGTTATGACCACTCTACTATGCTGCAACTCCCTGACACTGTGTGACTTTTATATATGTATATACTTGTATACAACACCTTGTTTTGATGCAGGCTGCAGGTACTAGGCATCGACTCCACCTAACTTAGCAGGTCTGAGCGTTCGTTTACACCAATGGATAATGTGGATAGGAGATAACATGGGGTTCCCTATGTCAGCCAATGTTTTTAGTCATCATCACCCATGTGTTTCCAGTCTTGAGTATAGTTGTTTAGTTGGTACTTGTTCCCAGATTCAGGGTCACCCATTGGTATGTGGTTGTCATTAATTGTTTGAATTGTTTATTCATGTCTTATGGTTGATTCTTTTGAGTTAGGAATCTCTTTTTGTAACAGTGTTGTTATTTGATATTACTGTTAATATGTAATTGTAGTATATTTACTAATTATTATAGTAATAATAATAATAAAATAATAATGACAAGCTTAAACACAATTATAATAGTTAGTTATTTAATGAGAGGATTTAAGAAATTTAAACAATTGGTTTTATGGTGTGTAAATTAGTAGATTTTAATAATAATAATAATAACAATAATAATAATAATAATAATAATAATAAGTTTATATTCACATATCAATATTAGTTGTTAAGAATATTGATCAGTTGGTTTATATATTAAAACTAATAAGTAGCGTTGAAAGCTAGCAATAATAATGATATTGTTAATATTTAATACGTTATTGATTTTATCTGACATGGGAGATTTTATTTTATTTTGTCATTAATTCTGTTAGTGGGAGTAGGTTGTCAAAGATTTGAAAATGATTCTCTTAGAGGTGTTATGAAGGCAATTAATTGTGGGGATCTGTAACAGAAAGATGGTTAGTGGGAATTAAATTGTTTTGGCTATTTTGGTTTTGAGGAAGATTTATTTGAGGGAGGAGGATTTCTTAGGGGAGAGGAGGTAGAAATTTGAGGAAATTTTATAGAAGCGAAAGAATTGAGGGGAAGGAATTTTTACGAGAGAGGATTCTGAAGTTGGAAGATAGTAATCTGGGTATGTTTATTTTGCCTCTCTATGTGTGAGATTTTGTATTTGTCTAATCTTGTTTGTCCTAGAATTTAAATATCCTTGTAGCATGATCGTTTCTGTATTCTATGTGCGTTCAAATGTATTTTACTCCCTGACCATTTTCGCATCATTGGAGTTGCACCTCAGTTTCTATCAATGAACTACCCTCTATAGTTTACTTTCAAATTTATTTTTCTTCTTGTCTCTTCTATTCCAAAATCTTTCTTGAAACCTTGACTTTAAACAAGGGTTGGCCAAATAACCTACTGTAAAATTTTGTTTATCTCATTGAAAATCTAGAATACCTGTCTTGGAAAACCATGACTATTTCATATTTCATAGCAGTGTAATTCTTAACCTCTATATTAGCCTAGCCATGCGAATACTATGTCTTCTATTTTCTAAATTTAATTTCATTCCCATGTTAGCCTGCTAATGTTCAGCATTAGAGACGTCATTTCTTTTGTGAGATAAATTTGAAGATAAAATCTACATCCTCATTGATGAACGCCAGTCCTTCAGTCATGTCAATAAATTACTACCTGAAACTTTGGAATCAAATCAAAATTTGATGCTAAACCAATCATATTTTTCTCTCCAACCACTGATCTACAAATTTAGTCAAATAAAAATTATTTAGATGTTACCTGGACCAAAAGAAATTGATCAATTAAAAATCATTTACCAATTTTCTTTCTCTATTTTTTTTCATGGCTATTCTTAATACCGCCATATGGCCTTGCTTAATATCAGTCTCTCAAATTCTTCCCAAGAAATGAAGTTTCTCAAGATTGTCTAAATGAGTCACTTGAATCAAGAGAAATCATTATCATCTTTCCTCTCTCCATTAGGTGCCACCGTATGGCCTTTCTCAGCCTTAATCCCTCTAATTTTTTCCAGTAAATGAATCTTTAAGATTGTTCATATGGATCGATTGAGCCAATGAAATCATTTTCAATTTTTACCTCTGCTAAGGGCACTGCCATACGACATTCTTCAAGTTTTATCTTCCAAAAAAATAAACTTATGCATTAAAACACCAATGCCTTGGTATGGTCACTTCTTCTGATTGAGGAGTTTTAGATTTAATTAAGCTTTTAGTTTCTTCATCGGTTCGATCCTTCCTGTCAATCAATTTATTCCAATTAGAACTTGCAGTAGTTAGGGTTTTCTGATTTAATTCTAGTTGTTAAATTAGTAATTTAGAATGTAGTTTAGTTGTAATTAGGTATATATACATAGATTTTCATATGTAGATAACTATAGTATGTATTAGTTATAGTTAGAAAAGTAATGATAAGTAAAACTAATTGAAGGTAATTGTTCAAGAGAACTTATAGTAGTTCTCATGGTGCCTACACAATATTAATTTTAGCCTTATAATAATGCCTATGTAGAATAGATCTTAGAGTATGAGTTAGAAGTTTAATTGTATAAAGGAATTGTATGATTAATAATAATATTATTGTTATCTCTTTGGTGTAGCAATTGTTAAATTAAAAGTGAATAAAAAATTAGCACATTATTCTAGTAAGTAGGTTATGGTTATAGTTTTGACATAATAGGATTTTAAATGTATGTGTTTTAGACTTAAGTAAAAGTTATAACATTCTAAGTTAGCCAGTAAGGTAAGCTAGATTATCTCTTAGTTTTAAGTTTAGTGGTGTCAATATTGTTCATAGGAATATTAGTGTCATGTCTTTTAAATTGTTTTGATACTTTGGAATAATTCGTTAGGAATGGAATATTATCATATGACTAATTAGTCACCTTGTTAAGTAAATTTACTTGGTCATTATAAAATTAGGGTTATAATAGAAGTGTAAAAATTAGGTGTTAAGTATTACATTAAAGATATTGTTTATCAAATACCTTCTAGATAGTTAATGGTATGATAGTGAGTAAATTGATTCTTTTGGTTTAATATTTTTATTTAGTATTAATAGAATAATAAATCTGTGTTGATTGCTTTGAAACTTTTGATTTATCTTTACTTGCATGTTACGAATGTTAGTTTCTGATGAAGAGTTAGGATAAGAGATTTTTTGGTTTGTTTCCCTTTCATGGGTTCTAATGGTTGTATTACCTATCTAGAGGCTTGTTTGACTTCCTTGTTATGAGAAAGATTACCTTGCACTGATCAATGACTTTGAATCCTTGTATTCTAGAGAGAGAAAACTGATTTTGGTTCATTAAATTTGGACTTTTTGCACGCCTCATGTTATTATTGGCTTGTCATAAGAGTTGAAGGTATGTCATGTGTGCCTTGTATAGTACTTGTTTGGGTCAGGTCAACCGAGTATAGGTAGGGGAGTGGCTTCTGATGTGGGCCTGATGCCCAAAATGGCTGTCTGGGTAACCCATTGGAAGTGTTTAAAAAGTGAAAACATAATAATCAACCTAGGGGAAAAGGGTAGAATTTCACATTAAGAAAGATAAAAGATTTCCTCTCCCACACCTGTAGTGCTAGTATAGGCTAAGGGTGGGATAAGAGGGTTGGTTTTTGCATGTGTGACCTATGGGGCTGGTGCCTAGAGAGAGGTTGTCAAGGTAGCCATAGATGGGGGCTGACGTCTAGAGAGAGATAGTTAGGGTAGCCCATGTAGAACCATGACACTTCTTCCTACTACACTCTAGCTTTCCCTGTTCTCTTGCCTCTAGATGTTGATTGTTGAGTTTAGTGATGTCCACGTGTGAAACCTGGGGTATTCCTATCTTTAGTTAGTCCTTCTATCTTTGTTTGTGTTAGGGGATCTCATTGTTATCTCCTAGCTTGGGAGGTGGACCTCAGGGTTCCACATGGTTGGGTGGAAGAGCTTAATCCATTGGTTTTCTTTGGCATCTTGGTTCATGTTCGTGGCAGATGTGTTTTCTCATTCCAGACCTGTATTTGCATCCTCGGATTTCTATTATGTCTTCAGAATTGTATAGCCATGATTTATTTTGTAATTTGATGTAATCAGTCAAGAAGCCTTGTAATTATGTAATTCTATTTTTGATCTCATGAAAAATGGATTCTTCTCTTGATGGACATGTATGATGTATTATGTTGCTAATGACCTATGTTTATAATTATTTGATGCAGTTATGTTCCCTAGAGATCTTAGTTGAACAAATAGTCTAAATGATGTAATTAGTTGATGCACATACTTGTTTTAAAAAAAAAATTCCGTATTTTTATTGCCAGTTAGCCTAACACTCTAGGGTTGCATGACGGGGCATCACATGATGGATGTCCATATTCTCATCAAAAACTTCAATTTGTGCATGGGCATGGAGGATGCTAGCAAATGTTGAGGAGTTGGGGTTTTACACCCGCCAGTTGGAAATCTGACACACTACACTTTATTATAGTGTAAGCCTATTTTTCAAACTCTTTACTTTAGCATTATCAATACTCTTCACAAGGACATTGTCCCTATTTAAATGATGGAAAGGGTTCACATCTCACAACAATTTCTTTGGCAACAATTTTGGAGATAAGTTTTATGGCAGCGTGGCAATTAGCACGTACTCGTAGGTTCTTAACAACTCTAATAATTGCACCATGAGGCATGTTTAATAAACCCATTTGCAATTTCCAGCTTTTACTATGATGGCAGAGAAATATTTGTTTTCTTATTCTTCTACAACATTAAGTAAATATCTTGAATCTGGAATGCTTATATTGTCTTTTTTTGTTGAACTATATCCTATGCCAAAAATGAACATACCAATTCATGGTTTAATAAGAAAACTGAGGTTATTTTGCTTTAAATGAAATAAAAATCTAAGTAGAGCCCTGGTTGAAGAGATGCCCTTGTTTTAATTAGCAACTGAGATTGGTCAATATTGCTTCAAATAAGGAAGCAAGGGCCACCTTGGTTGACAATATGCCTAATTTGGATGCTCTATTGTTTCACAAGAAGGGGTTATTTGCCATATACCTGTGAGTTGTATGAATGTTTAGAATCCATCCTGTGTTGTGAACTCACATGACATGTGGGCTATCTTTGGTTCCTTGCGTACTCTATGCATTTAAGGCTAGCTAGATTGCTATAGTACTATATGTGAGATTACTACTGTGCATTTAAGGCTATATTGTTAGGGTGCATTATAAGTTGATTAATAATTTTTTGAGCTCCCTTCCCCAATCTATCCAAGTGCTATTTTAAAACTTTTATTGGACTTGGTGATACATATAAAACAACCTTAGAAAATCTTGGTTTGATAAGCAGACCGAGATTAGTTCACCTTATTTTTGAAGAACTTGAGCGTAGCATTGCACCAAGTTGAAGACATAACTTGCTTCAATATGGGAGTGACATTGGTCTATTTTATTTTAGAGAGGCCCATACTAAACAATTGTACAAATTAAATGTTCTTCCATTTAGCAAGGATGGGTTATTCGCCTTTTGGTTATAGGTTGTGTCCACTATGTCTTTCTATGTGTCTTGTGCTTGTTAGAATGAATTTTAAATGAATTTTATATAATAAAAAAAATTCAACTTAAGCTACCTATGGTCTAATAACAAGACTTTTATCAATGCATCTAGTTGTAATGAAGAACCTGAGTATAGCTCTTCTTGAAGAGTTATCCTTGTTTTCTTAAGGAACTGAGATTGATCCATAATACCTATTGTTTAATGAACTATGATTGATCTATATTGTGTTATGTAAATGAAGAAATTCTATGTTACAAAAATGTCCAAAGCCTATGTTGTGACCAAGGATTATTTTGTTATGGTAGTGATATATTGTAATTATATTGTACAAACAATATATTAGAAAGTAAATTCTATGTAAACTCATTGGATTAGTATAAGACATGTTTAAGGATAATCATATTTCCATGTTTGATATATTTATTATCCATTGATATTGAAGCTCATAGAATTTAGAAATCATAGAGTATTCAATTATGTGCCTAGAGATACAATACGACTTTAGGGTAATGAATTACTGGTTGATCTTGCAAGTATTATTCCCAATAAGATTAGGAATATTATGAATAGATCTATTAGGAAACCTTTGATGTAAAAATAGTACATGAATTTGGAGATAGACTTGCCTTAGGTAAACTTGATGCCTTGAGCAGACACAGGTCTTATAGAGATTCCTCAACACTAAGGTTGCATGACAAACACCCCTTTTTGGTTGTCATGATAGTGGATTTATTTTCGTCCATGTTTCACCTAAGTGGGTGGCAACAGACAAAAAATTGTCTGGGGCCAGGAATCACCTAAAAAGGGTTGCATACCTATTCACAGTTGCATCAAACATAGAGCAAGACATAACTACACATTCACATACTCTAGAGTTAGTCACATTCGGAGGGGACCATGATCCCACGGATACAAGGTATGTAGGCAGTCTAGATGATGAAGGATTCCCACAGTACTTAGGTCCCCCACATAGAGGGTGTTCTTTTATAATTAAATTTGTGATCATAACTTTCTATGTAGTGATTTTAGAGTCGTGTTAACATGAGATTGTCTAGTTAGTTTTGTGCAGATGATAAGGATACAAGTCACTACAGAAAAGAAAGTTGTTAGAATTGAATGTAGGATGTAACAAAGGACTTAGGTATGTGTGATCCGTTGTTCTTATAGGTTATCTTGTGAAATGTACTTTCTTTCTTAACTAGATTAAGAGTGGTGAACTTTTCAGGACTTGGTGATTTTAGGAAACTAATCTCTAGTTCATCCAACCACTATAACATGCATTGAGAACTTCTTAGAATTAATAGTAAAATTTCATGAATCTACATTTCATGCATATGTTATATCAGAGTTTTTGTTTCCTCGATATTTTTGAAGTCAAAGATAGTATTATTTTGTTAATAAGGAGTCAGGTCCTTACATGTGGTATTAGAGTCAAGGCTGAAACACTAGGCCTGGAGGTCTACTAAACTAAAGCATGGTAAGAATTAAGATATAATATGTTATAATATGATGTTAATGATATTCCCCCTCTGGTGATCTAATGATCATCTAGTTATTGATAGACGTGAAGAGAAACATGCAAAAGTAAGGAAAGGGTAAGGCATAGATAAACCCTCCCTAGAGGGTGAGGTGGATAGCTTGATGCCAGTGGTAGTATGTGTGTAATGAGACGACAATAATTTGGTACATGACAACCATGTAGATTAGAGGATTCTCTTTTGTGAGGTGGATATCCTATTATGTGGCTAATTCCTTTTGTGGCATATCTTAATGGACCTTTTCATGATGGCATGCCTGGTTTACATGTGGGGTATGTGACTATTCATGTGGATTTTCTATATAGCTATTTAATAAGGTTGTTCTAGGTTGTGTGTGCAATGCTTATTGTGACATGGTGAATTATCATTGATCTCTATGTGTTTTGAGATCACTGTATGATTTATCCCTTTTAATGGTAGTAAGTCCACCCAATTCCCCTACTCCCCTTAGGTGGTCTTGTTGTAAGGCTACATGGTGATTTTAATGTGTAAATTTTATGAGATTGTTGGATTATTTATTTTGGTGTTAAAGGTTTTACTTAAGTTTCAAGCCAGCAGTGTTTTGTTTCTTTGGGCTAATTAGTTATTTTAATTTTGAGATGCTCCTTTTTCCTCAAGGACTTGTTCTTGGATAAATTTGGGATATTGAAATGGTTGTTATCTTTGATCTTCACTTCTTGTTTGGATTATTTTATTTTAAAGTATTCTAATTAAGGATTTAACTTATGGACTTGTCTTACTTAATCCGTCTTGATTTGAGGCATTTTATTGTTGCAATTGCTGGCATGTGTGGAGTAATGTGACTTCTGTAAACTACCATATACAAGAGGGGCCCTAGAAGGTTGTATGGGGGAGTAGGTGGCCTAGGGAACTCTATTTTGAGGATGGGGGTTACAAATGGGATTGGTATGGGATAGTCATAATCCATTCCCCCTAGATCTGTGTGTGATTCTTGCATACCTTCTTCTTGGAGGATAACACCTTAAATGAATGTGAGCAAGGTATTAGGAAATGTGAGGAGGGGTCCTTTGAGAGGGCACTGAGACTATCTTTCTTTTTTAGTTACTTGGCACTAAGGTATTAATGATATTGGTTTCCTTTGGAGGTGAGACTATATGGTTTTATGGCTAATTGGATATTGACACCGTGGTTCTATATTTATATAGTTATTCATACATTGGATATATGGTGCTGTGGCACTATGGATTACTCAGTGGCATAATGGTCCTTGACCTCCTTGTAAGTACCCATTTTGTTTAGTCTTGTGGTGCGAGTCACGTGAGTTCATTGTGATGAGTATAGATTAATGCTTGTAAGTATAGTCATCATCACGTGTGTTTTGCCTATGAGAGATATGTGAGGTGGAGGGACCTCTACTTTGAATGATGTGTAAATATCAGTGAATGTTGTGATCATACCTCAATTATGTGATACATGGTATCCATCTTGGGGAGACGGGTTTTGTGTTCATAATGTGTGATCCACTTATGCATGCCCTTTGTGATAGTTGTACATGGGTGGGAATAACTGTATTGCTCTAGTATAGATCTGTTAAAAAAATGTGTTTAATGTGTGTTATTTAGAAATGTGTGGGTCACTTTCATGTTTTTATGTGTTGTGTAGTGTTACTCTTCATGTTCTTATGTGTTGTGTGGTGTTACTCTTCATGTTCTTATGTGTTGTGATAGTGTCACCCCTAGCATTGGCTCTCCCACTTAGTGAGAGCACACTAGTGTAACTAGGGGTTGCGGGAGCTGTGAAGGCTTCCTTTGGGACATAACTTGTTTTAGGGTGAGTCATGATGGCTCCTATTTGAGGGTATCCCCTCAAAGTGATAACATTGGAGTGTAGTCCCTCTTCTCCCCCACATATTAGAACCACACTAGTCAGTTCGTAGTGCAAACACAATCCTTGCAATTTGTTCTGTGGTTTGAGGATGGACCCTAATGTGCCTTGAACCTATATTAGTTGCTAACTTCAGACACTTGATAGTTCAAATGGGATGAATACTAGAGACAACTACAGAATTGTTACCTTCCACATGAGTGTCGATGAGTGTGCTTGAGCATGTATTCATTTTTAAGTGTAATGTTTATATGATATTTGAATGGTGAAAGTCATTGATACTAAGAAGAATCCCTGGGACGATTGACCTGTACTTGGCTGGTTGCCTAAAACCCGAGGAAGGATACAAGGTCCTTAGAATATTCTTATCGAATCAACTTATGCAAATTCCTCAATGCAATATATGGGCCTATTGCATAGTTTTCTATAAGTGACTCAGGATCCGGATTGATCCTGATGAGTCTAAGTCTTTGGCAGAGCAATTTATTGATTCCTCTCCCTAGCCCGTATGGCTGTTGTGTTTACATATTGGATAATGTTTTGATCCGTTTGACCAGTATAGGCCCATTTGGCCATTATTTAATCTACCCTGTATTGGGTAGAGATAGGGTCCATTAGACCTAGTTCCGTATGAACTAGTTTTCCCAAAAGATAGAAGAGCCTGGTTGGCTTTATCTCAGTATGTCTCGTATTGGACACTTTAGCCCAGATTGGCTATTTGAACTTCCTGAGTACTTAGGTTGACTAAGATAATATAATTCTTCTAACCTACAGTGGTGTATCATTTCTCTTGGATTCTAACATAGGTTGGGGTAAACTTCAAACATAACTAGAAATTTTGGATAATGCAGTACTCAACACCTAGAATTGATGCGTAAGAAATAAGGATGTTTAACTTAATACAAAAATCTCACATTTACTCAACCTTTTGTTCGTAACCTTTGCATCAGGATGATGCAAAATTTTTAGGGGGGAAGTATGTCACGACTCTTATTTTTAATATTTATTTTTTATATGACTTAGCATTTAGTAAGGTTCTTATTATTTGATTATCATTTAATTATCGTCTAATAATTGTTAATATTATTATTTTTATAACTATTCATAATATCTCAATAATTACTACACCTGCTATTATAGTTATCTTTAATTATATTGTTATTTAGTCATTAATTAAGTTGGGATTAACAAAATAAATAAATAAATAAATAAAAATATTAATATTAATATTAAAACACAATGTACTACTAAGCATTAATTTTATTGCACCCTAAAAACTTAGTGAAGACTTGTAAGTACGGGAAATTCTATGCATGGCTATTTTATGGTAGATTATGGGAAAGGGAAAGTGAAAATAAATCATATTTTATTTGATCTTCTAGGATGACTTTATTTTTCCACTATTTTTCTCAGCACCGTGGAGTACTGACTGAAAAAAATGCATATTTAATAGAAGTACTTTGGAAAGGAGTGGTGTGGGGTGCAAGCCACTGCCTGCACCCTGCAGAAAAATTTAATACACTTTAATGCTTCTTGGTTTTCTTTCTTTGACTGGACATTTGTAAAAAAAAGGGGAAAGGAAGACAGTATTTCATTACACGCTAATGCAGGATGTTTGGATTTATTTTGGGGGAGACCTAATTCAATAGGAAGGGGATGTGAAGGGTTTCTGGAGGGAGATTGGAAGGGTGTAGATGGGAGGAGACACAGGCACGCAGGGAGGATGTTGATAATGGTTGTTGGCATATTTTTGTAAGTTTCTAAAAATTTTCAAAAAACCCATTGGAATATTTATATCCTATGCTCATGGCATTCCATGGAACCACATTTCTTTGAGGTGTCTTGTCAAGCTGTTCATATGCCTTGTCTATGCTTCCACATTGGGCATACTTGGCTACCTAGCAGTTCAAACTATAAAATATAACATAAATTCCCCTTCCATTATGCTTGGATAGATGTTCATACCCTGTTCAAAAGTGCCCATTTTGGCACAAGCAAGGAGGATGCTAGCAAAGGTTGTGAAATTTGGATTTATAGCTAACAATTGCATTTGCTTGAAAGTTTTTAAAGTCTTTTCAACAAAGCCATTTTGTGCATATTCTGAAATCTTTGTGTTGTGCAATTCTTGCACACAATCTCGAAACTTTTCAAACACCATATTGATTAGTTTTTAGATGAGGCTTCAGGGCAGAATATTTCATTAAGGTTTTAGTGGAGATTTAGTGTTAGATTGAGGCATGTAGCCACTATAGAGAGGACAATATACAATCTATATTTTAATGGCACACCCATTTATGATGGGTGTACTACTTGTGTAACAAAATCCCTCCGTCATGATGAAGAGGTTGTAGTCTTGAGGTTGAAGGTGTGCAGTCAGTATAAGAGTCTTCGGCCAAGTCAGAAGTAGAGGAATCATTCACATTGTAAGGTGCAAGCATAAGTGGATATCACTAGTCATAATGGTTCACAAAAAAATAAATCAAAGGCTCAGCATTCAATAAGGTGTGGCACACACTAATGGCTCGACCCATGAACCATGGTGCTTGCCAAATCAAGTCATAGTCTCTATTCAGTAGAAGGCACACCAGCATTATTAAAACATTGTCAATGAAGAGAGGATCACACTACTTTCCAAACGTGAGTTGCCATTATTAAGAGTTGGCACTGCCTCATATTAAGTGTGCTGCATAGTTTCAAGGCTCAGTCTTTTTCCAAGCTACAACAATATACAAAAGTAATGAAAGCCACTAGAGTATGGCATTGGTTTTATAAAAGATATGGCACAACTCCTGTGATAAAATGTTGCAGCAATAATATGGCATTTCCATAAGGAATCAAAGGCAGCAAAGTTTCAAACGTTGCCTATGTATATAGGTGTGGCCTGGGACTCAAGACGGCCACCACAAACAAAGCATTGACCTATTCATAAATGGTGAGGTGCTCCCAATATACATGACGGTGCTACTGTAAATTATAGCTAATGCCAATTAGTATGGCACCATCATCTTTCAGAGACTCATATTAGAGGCACAACAATAATGCACAAGTAACAAAGTGAGCCCAGCCATCAGTTCATAAATAAGACTCAATTCAATTTAGTCGGCATTGTAGCAATATGAACTACAGTTCATAAGAGGGGTGAAGAGCAAGGTGCCATCACAAATGCAGGGCCTCATAAATATAAAGCCACAAGCAATAAAATGGTGCAACCTCAAAAGGTGCTAGAAGTCAAATACAACAAGATACTGTATTCCAAAAGTGGCGCGACATATATATAGTGCAACCTCTAAAACATTCACAGCATACGGATTTGGCACGACTTGTATAAATCATAGCTCATCCATGGATGGAGAAAGGGTAGTATTTATCATAAGGTTCCTAACATTAAGAAAACGATGCGAGTCATTAGAATCAACACCGGCACATGAAATGAAAGCTCCACAGTTTTAAAACTAAAGGTGCTCAACAAGATAAAGATTGACGCTGCCTATGTTTCAAGTGCAACACAGACACATAGATGCACAGATCAAGGCTCCACCTTGTATATTGTAGACTTAGACAAAGAAATAAGGCACGACTAGAAGAATGGCGGCCATTTCAAATAGGGGCAAAGATATAGAGCCTCTAAGCACAACAAAGACACTCACGCTGCCCATTTGTAAAAGAACGTAGGTTTTACAGTTTCTAGATGCAGTAGCTCAAGAATTGTTAGATAGAAACACATCAATGGCTTGGACAAGTTCAAGAAAGGAAGAAGCGGGTGCAACCATGTGTCAAAGAATGATGCAAGGAGAGAAGAAACTCAAGAAGCAAGCGGAGTGTGCCACTTGTCACTCCCACAGGCATTGGAAGGCAAGCAAAAAAGTTCATTCTCAAGTGAGCACCTGAGTGCCACGTGGAGGCTGCGGGTGCTAGATATTTCATTTGTTTTATTTTCATATACCACATAAACTAAAAGATTCATGTGAGTCTAAATTGAGACATTGTTTTAATATGAGTTGAGTTTCATTTATACATGGTGGGCCCTCCTCTAAACAAACTAAAAGGTTTAAATAGAAGAGTCTTTTTTATAAAAAGAATCAAGTGGGTCCCTCCAAGCCACATTAGACTTTATTACTAAAACTCTTACATTTTACTCTCATATGCTCATGGGAGATAAAATAATTTGGAGCCCTAGTTTTATTTTTCATGGCAGGCATAAAGAAGAGCGAGAAGTTTTCACACTGCTGGCCAAATATATGGAGGCGGTTGTATTTTCCAACCATTAAAGAAATGGAACAACTAGTTGCAGTTACCAGTTACAACTATTCGAGCCAGATTTTGTGGGTTGCAGTTTGATATTTTTCTAAGCAGTTGCAAAGATTTTTAGAAACTCTTTATTTCTAGGATATAAAAGGATAGATCCAAGACAGAGGAAAGAGTTTTTTACATAGAGACAGACACATATTAGAAATTATTAGTAGCTAATATATTTTCTTTTGCCTCAGCAGTTGCCTCTTAGTGAGGGATTCGAATGTGCTATTCTGTACAAATTATTTTTCCTTTATATTTTGTTCTCTAGTCAAACAATGAAGAGAGATGGTGTTTTTGTGCAGATCTGAGTCTATTTTTTGTTCTTGCTTCTTATTTTCTATTTCTAGGCCTCTGTTAAATCTAATTTTAAACTAGGTTATTAATCATGCATTCTGCTCTTTGGTTTTCAAGTTAATCTATTAGGGTTTAATCACCATGCTATTGGTTAGGTTTTAAATCTAGCACATCGCCTTAGCAATTTAGGCATTTCATTTAATCTTGTTCTTTCTTCCCTTTCCCCAAAACCCATTTGAAAAACAAGAGCCAGCTTCTGTAAAATCTAGAGGTTACTTCAGGGATCAATCCCATATTCTTGAAGTTTCCCATGTTGTTGGATTAAACCCACAAATTTATGCATCAATAGTTTTTGGCATACCCAGTGGGACTGGAATCAAAGACTTGGATCTTTGTTTTCATTGAATCATTGTCTATATTTTGTGGTTTTGGTGGAAAATCACAAAAGTATCTGCTCATGGGAGGATAATCTTCCACCTGGTGACTCTACTAGTGACTCTTTCTCAAATATTTTCTTCTATAGACCATGATAGCCTCAGGTATCTATGTGCATCTGAATATTCAAGCAAGGGATCTACCCTTTGTGACTTGGGATTCAAGCCCTCTTGTTCTTCAACAATAGGGTTAGGTTCCTGATTGAGCATGGAAATCATTGCCTCATTTTCTTGGGGATGGATTAGTTTGCCCTACAAATCATATTCAAGATGTGGCAAATTTATGCACCATTCATAGTATCACAGCTGAGAATGAAGCTCTTTTGCTAATGACATCTTCCCCCAAAGGTAAAGCAAAAGAATGGTACAGAAGTTTGTAGCCCAGTTCAATCACAATATGGGACCAGCTAGGAGAACTCATCTACAATCAATTCAAGGAGAGGATAGATGTTAGCTCTCTCACCCAGAGTGTCATCACAATCAAAAGGCATCCTGCAAAAAGCATGTGTGATTTCAATTCAAGATTTGATAAGGTATGGAAAAGATTCTCAGTTGATATTAGACCTCCTCCAACCTTTTCATTTCTGTATTATTTGAAAGCTTTATCTACCCTGAGATATCTTTTATGATACAAGCCTTAGGAGGTGATACTCTACCTCAGTCATATAATCTTGCTATTAGAGCTAAAAATAATCTCATAGAGGCTAGTAAATTGCCTCTCTGCCTTTAGCACCACCGATGCCTTACACAAACATCTCATCTCAGGGTCTTTCCTGTAACCAAATGCATACTTATTATAATCCACCCACCTTCCTTGCTGATTTGTCAAATCATAAGCAGATGCTAGAGATAAAAGAACTCCTAAAATATTTCACCCATGAGCTAAATGAGTTGAAAGATCAAGCCATGTGTTATGTTGATCCAAGTTTCATGCCTCCAATTTTGTATGAACAACAATATGAATACAGTGAGAGGATGCCCAATTATCTTGAGAATTATGCATTACAAGCCTCTGTACCCCAGTTTATAGGAAGTACAGATCAGGTTTTTTTACCATTTTGACATCAAAGAACAATCAAGTCCCAAAGATCAAATTACAAGAAGAGAGCTAACTCTTGTCTATTCAGTGTGTCCCTTTGATCTTGAGCATCAGACACGTGGTAAGATGTAATTCAGAGATTGAGTTGAGTAGTGAAGGATATTCAAAGGGTGGTTATGACTCAACTCTTCTAGAAGCTGAAAAGTACTGGGTGAAGAATGATGCATCATCTATACCTCATCTTGAGGGAGAAGTTGCAAAGGAAATTTCTGAATATATAAAGAATGATTGCCTTTATTTCTATCATAATTTTCCACATCTTGAAGGAGATGATTTAGAGATATAGCCACATGGAGAAGAGGATGGGACAAGTGACAATGGCTTGATTCTCTTTGAAGTTGAAAAGTACTGGCCGTTAGAGGATACAAAATCTTTTCCTCAGCTTGTAAAAGAACAAAAAGTAAGTTCTCTTGTGCAAAATAGTGAAGATGAGTCTAAGAATGATTCTTTTTGGGATGATCTAGAAGTTTTCTATTCAAATTTGGGTGATCATGATAGAAAGAAAAGTGAGATCTATGATAATGATGCATTAAGGGACATAAGTAATGAAGAGTTACAAGAAGAGTCTCATCATGCTCCATTCTTCATTCAAGAAGAAATGCCAATCAGATTCAAGACAATTATAGGTAGCTCTGTCACATTCCAGCCAGAGTTTGAATCTACTATAGATTGTAGACTGTGAGCATACAAAGGCACATATAGGAGAAGTCACCGATGAGTATATGATCATAAATGCTTTCACATGTGATCAAAGAGACAAACTCCATCACTTGATTTTCCCTTCCCACCCTCCGCTCAATCAAGAACATCATGCAAATCAGCCTATAAGGTATTTTGATGCCAAGAAAGGGCCCTCAAAATGCAGGAAGGAAAAAAGGTACAATTTCTTGTTATTTTTCTTCATGCATTTCATTTGGTCAATTATCCGTGCAATGTGGATCCACTGGAATATCATCATCAGATCTGGGAGTTATTTTTCCATTCTTGTGAATGGGCATATCCCTCTGAGGTTCATATGTCAGTAATTTAGTCTCAATGTTTTGCAATAAGTTGCAGTTACAACAGTTAGTTTCAATTTTAGTTTGTTGCTTTCAATAAGTCTTAGCTGCACAAAAGACTTAAAGGTTTCGACAATCATTAGTTGGTCTTGGTTTCAAATGTTAGTCATGGTTGTACATAAGCTTTAATTTTGGCTTCAGTGTGGGCAACTATCACCAATTTGTATCAGGTTTCAGTACTCCGTCCATTGCAAAGCAATTCGCTGTTCAACATGAGTTTCAGTTTCAAATCAAGTTGATTTGATGGGTAGTTGTGTATCAGTTTAGATGCAGGTTGTTGATGTATTCTCAGAGTGCTACTTTGTTCCTTCCTGTAATTGACTCTATGCCCAGTGGATTAGGCCATTTCTTTTGAGTTCAAAGTGAGCAAGCTCACTTTCCCAGTGCGTCGCCAAGAACTAGTGTGTAATTCTTGCACACCATCTTGAAACTTTTCAAACACCATATTGATTAGTTTTCAGATGAGGCTTCAGGGCAGAATATTTCATTAAGGTTTTAGTGGAGATTCAATTGAGGCATCTAGGCACTCCAGAGAGGACAATATACAATCCATGTTGTAATGGCACACCCATTTATGATAGGTGTACTTCTTGTGTAATGAAAGCCCTCTGTCATGATGAAGAGGTTGTAGTCTTGAGGTTGAAGGTGTTTAGTCAGTATAAGAGTCTCCAGCTGAGTCAGAGGTAGAGGAATCATTCACATTATAAGGTGCAAGCATAAGTAGATATCACTAGTTGTAATGGTTCATAACAAAATAAATGAAAGGCTCAGCATTCAATAAGGTGTGCCACACTCTAATGACTCTACCCATGAACCATGGTGCTTGCCAGATCAAGTCACAGTCTCTATTCAATAGAGGGCACACCAGCATTATTAAAATGTTGTCAATGAAGAGAGGATGACACCACTTTTTGAGATCGAGTTTCTTGGCAAGAGACACTATATGGATTCATGGTTGTTGTCATTGATTGCAACAAAGGTCATCCCACATATCTGCAAGTCATGGTGTGTCTCTACCGGAAGTCAGAATGAAGGATATTGTGGTCGGGTGAACAAGAACAGAGCATGTGGCAAGGTCCGACAGACAGGTCCGGATCTCTCAGAGGAAGTATCTTGGTGCAGTGCAGATCTGGGGAAGTCAAGAGGACTACCTTGAGTGGTATATTCCAAGGATTTAGCCTCCGGTGATGGACAAGGAAAAAGATATGAATAGTTGAGTACCAGATTCCTGAGTGACAGTGTGAACAGAGGAAGAACTGACTGACACAACATCAGACTATTTTCTGGATGTGTTACTGATAATGGTAAAGGTTGTGAAGGCATGAATCATGTTTGGCCGACATGATTAATGATATCTACAAGTATATGCTTGATCCGCATTACTTGATGTGCAAGGATTCAACCGATAGAATAGAGTTTGTGAGAAGATAGACTGTTCCGGGTGCTGACTAGAAAGATAATGAAATCACTTGTGTGGATATATATATAGGATGAATTTAGTTATCAGAAGGGAAGTGATGTGATGTGATAGGTGAATAAGTGCAGAGCAGAATAGAAGCAGTAAGAAAGATCCGGTATGTGAAAGAAAAGCAGAATAAAAAGAAGAGGAAAGATGAAGTGCAGCAGATCAGTGTACTGAGCCTAACCGGAACTGAACTCCAGCATATGTGGATGCTTCCAATCAGTTCAAGTATTGTATAACATTCTTTTGTAGACAGTGTGTCTCCTTGTAGGCAGTGTGCCTCCTTTGGGAGTAGTGTGCTCGGGCAGTGAGCCCTAATTGGCAAGTGCCATTTTGTAATTCCTTATTCTTCTAACAGAGAATAATCTTTGGGTTAATCACCCCATGGTTTTCTCCCTTAACAGGGTTTCCATGTCAAAAATACTGTGTCATGTGTTTTTCATTTCATGGTAATATTTGCTTGTTTGAATTAATGCTGCATTGATTAATAAGAAAGTTCAAAAAGAAGAAATAATTAGGATAACTGATTCACCCCCCCTCTCAATTATCAATAATTGGTATCAGAGCTAAGTTCCTCCTAATAGAGCCTAACAGCTTGAGGAAGATCTGGGAGTTCAAATGGATGCATATGGTTTAAGGGAGCAACTCAAGACTGCCCTTAAGGATCTTGAACAGTCAAACTCTAAAGTCAATGAATTAAAGGAAAGACTCAAACACGCTGATGAATTCATGAGAGAACTAAAAGACAAATTAAGTCTCTCTATGAAAAAGAGAAAGGAGCTACTCCAGCAATTGGCAAGACAAAGTGAAGAAAGTAATGCAAATGAAGAGCTGACTGAGAAAACCAAGTTATGTGAAAAGTTATCAAAAGAAGTCATTATGGTAAGACATGAAATGGAATCAGGAGTTATAAAGTTTACTCAAGAGATTGAAGAGAAAAGAAAAACTGAAGACAATCTAAGACAATCTCTCAAAGAGAAATCAGAAGATTGCCACCAGATGGATAGGATTATCAGACATCTTGAATTTGATCTTGAAGATGCTAAAGATAATGAAAAAAAACTTGAGGATCAAATTGTCTCTCTCAAAAGGGATCTTCAAACAGCAAATGAATATAAAGAGAAATTCAAGATAAGTTCTGCTCAACTTGAAGTTCTTCTTGGAAGTCAAAAGAGGGTAGATGACAAGTGTGGTTTGGGATATGAGAAAGGAGAAAGCTCCGAATCCAGTCAGAAGAATTTTGGATCAGAAAATCCAAGGAACAGGCCTAGAAGACCTCTGGTAAGACAGCCCAATGCTCAAAGATATCCATCCTTCAATGGATACTGCCACAACTGCAATCACTTTGGTCACAAAGCTAATCAGTGTAGAAAGAGAATGAATCAGACTAATTCATCCTTCTCCGGACAATGCTTTAACTGCAAAAGGTATGGACATAAGTCTCATGAATGCATAAATATGCAAATGAACAAATCATTCAATGGTAGATGCTTTACATGCAATAGAGTAGGTCATATGTCTAATCAATGCAGATCAAGAGGTTATCAGTCAAATATGCAAAGAAATGTTGTTTGCCAAATCTGTAATAGGTCCGGTCATAATGCAAAAGTATGCAGAAGCAAGAATCAAGACAAAAGAGGTCTGGTATATAATCAAAATCAAGACAAGGGTAAACAAAAGATGAATGCGGATGAAGTTAGGAATGAGATGAACAAGATTTGGGTGAAGAAAAGTTCAGAGAAGGTAGAGGTTGGATCCGCACCAGACTCTGGTGCTGATATTCCTTCCAGAAATTAAGAAATGAGCTTTGGCTCAGGGGGAGACACAAAGAAAACCCTTTTCCCCCAGCCAATCAAGTGGTGCCGAATTAGGCACAAGATGCGGAGTAAAGGGTTTGTAGATATGAGCCTTGAGATGATCCAGCTAAGATTTCAGAGGTCCGCATGAAGATGTGAAGAAGTTGTGATCGATCATGTGGAACCTGTTCCGGGAGATGCTTCGGAATGACAGAGGATTACAAAAAGGTCTAGAGAGATCTGGAAGTGCATTCTTATTTTGCGGATTGGATAGAGTATTTGGGATGTCCTTGTGATGTGTCATCTTGATTTGTTCATGGTTGGAAGATCTGCATGACATTCATAAATCAGGACTGATCTGGTTCTTCAAGTCATTTGAATAAGGCAAACTGGAATAATGTAGGTCGAGCATTTATTGCAATCAGATATTAGGGTTTGTGAAGCAATATAAGGGATTTCTCATAAATCACTTGTTCATTCTGCACTCAAGAAGAAGCGAAACATGGAGCTCTACAACAAAATTCATCAAGTTCACCGAAGATCTCTTGCAGAAGTCATTACATATAGAAATCAATCCAACCACTCTGTGTAACCAAAGGTGCATAAGGTATTTTCTATTTTCGATATCTCACTACAAATCTTTTGAAAAATGGCTACTCCGAATATAGTAAAGATCTCAGATAGGCCCCGACCTGAATTTAAGAAACACCCTTACAAGTCATTGGAGGTAAATCCCTTAGGAGCATTCTCTAGTGTTCCACATGGCATTTTACACACAGAAGACATTAGGGTTTACATACATGCAAGTATTGAGGAATTTGGGGAATTCAAATTGAGAGATTTCTATCACAAACAATTGATAGACAATGCTTTTGAGCTTAAACCAGAGTATAAGGGTATCCAGAAGAAACATTTTGATCAATTCATTCATTTCCCCTATTTTGAAGAAGATGAATGGGTCCGGTATGTACTGAGTAGAGTGCATGACAATTTCCTATGGTTGAACAAGCCTTTTAAGACCAAAGATGCAATTAGGGTTGTAACCGGTCTGCACTCATCCGGTGGAACACCTATCCTCAAGTCTGTCAAAAATTAGACAGTTAGTGATGCAACCAGATCAAAATTTGATAAGAGAGCTATGACAATTGAAGACATCACTAAACCAGATGTCAAATTTGCATCTATGATAATAGGATACAAGATTTATCACTCGAGTAGGGAGAATTCTGTATCCAGAACTGCAGTATATACTACCTATGAGATGCTGAGGAAGAATGCAGATTATGATCTCTGTGAACTTCTTTCAAGCCAATTAATGGAAAATATACAGAAGATCAAAAAGGACAAAAAGAATTCTTTCAAGTATGGTACACTTATATTATGTCTATTTTTCTACTTCATGAATGAGCTGCCTGGATCAAATGGATGGGTATGGCAGAATGACAAACCTGTAGCAGTCGAGATCAGAGATTATTTACATGGGCTTGGGGATGCCAAAGCAAGAAATACAGCCCTGTGGGGATACTTCAAAAACATCCAGAGCATGATGCAAGCAAGAGAAAGAATTCCCTAGTCTATTGTTGAAAAATACAAAGACTCAGTCTGCTTTATGGTTGATACTAATCAGTGCCTAATGGAGACAGTAGAGCCAAGGACAGTCTGGATCATGCCCATGGGGTATGAGGTTGATGAACAGATTGTGGAACTGCATGTTCAACACATGCTTAGTCAGCCCAAAGATCCAAAGGCAGAAAAGTTTGGAACCTTTGAGGAGCTGAGTGTGAAGATCCATGTGGAACTCAGAGAACCTGAGATAAAGAGGAAGGTGAGAAAAGAAGTAGAGCATATTGCTCAAGGCCTAGGCATCCCAAAGGAGGCACTTGATGCCAACCGAGAAAAGAGGTGAAAGGCTGAGGAAGAGAAGAAAGAGGCAAAAAAAAAAAGCAAGAAAAGTACTCTGGTGGAAACCTCAACCCGGACTAGATCATCAAAGGGATCTACACCTATCACAACCAAAAGCTCAAAAACATCAAAATCAGAAAGTCAGACATCTGGTAAAGGAGAGAAAAGGTCTAAAATAAAAGCCACAAGGGCTTATACAAGTCAGAAAGATGAAGAGGAAATGGAATCAGATGAGGGGGTAAAGGAAATAAAGAAGCAGAAGAAGAAAGGATCTGGTAAGCCCTCCATAGGCCAAGACAAGGAAGAAATGGTAGAGGAATTTGTTGAAAAGCCCACCCTGTCTCTAGAGAGTGTAATCAAATCAGTCACTGTGGATGGAAAACTTCAACCAATGGCCGAATTCTATGATGACTACAATGAGGCTGACCAAAAGATCCTGTAGGAAGCCACAATCAGGTATCTAAACATATACAATAAGGTTTTCATTGAGATTATATATCTAATTCCTAAAAGCCTAGAAATGGAGTTAGAAATAAGAAAGAACAATGCCCAGGCAAAAGATCTTAAGATCCGGGAGCAGATAGCTATTCAGCTATATCCTCAAATTGATCCCAAGACAATGAACATAATATTCAAAGACTGCAAAGATGAGTTTAGGAGTAAAGCAAGGATGAATCAACTCATGCTTGGTGAGACTGACAAGGTGGCCATGGATACAGAAGAGATCCTCTGGAAGGCCTTCAAAAGGTTTAATCTTCCTGTTGTAGAGGACTTGGGTACTGATCCCTCATCCACAAGTGTTGCAAAAGAAACTTTTGAGAAAGCAATAGAAGAGATGGGCTCTGAACAAACCAACATTTCTCCTTTGGTTTCCCCTACAGTCTCTGGATCCAAAGAAGAAGAGAAATTACAGGAGAAAGAAGTAGCGGTAAAAGAAAAAGAAGTTGACAATACCAAGGCTGCAGAAAAAGAGAAGACTCCAACAGAGAAAACCACAACTGATAGTGGTAAGAATGTGAAAGGAGAGAAAGCTCCAAAGGATAGCTCCAAGACTGTAGAAGAGAAGAAACATCTGTCTCTAGCAAGAGACACTGCACAAACTGTCCAAAAATTTTTGAGCAAAGAAACAATAGAGATTGATGAACCGGAGCTTCTACAAGGTCCATTCAATTTTGATTCCCTCTCTCTGGTACAGACAATGAAGATAGCTTCATTTGCAAATGCTAAGGCAAATGAAAAACTCCTAAAGTCTCATATGAAAGACTGTGAGTTGATAGAAGCTACTTTCGGAGTGTTTGAAAAGATTATGCCATTGGTCTAGAAAGATCCCATAGCCTCCTCTTCTGGTAATCTCAAAACCTTAGTTAGCAGTGTTGGTACACATTTTGAATCCCTAGAAAAATCAGCTGAAGAAAAGGTCCAGAAGGAGTTTTTGGATAAGAGATTCTTAGAGGTACTAGGATTAATCTCTAATGATAGGAGAAATATGAGTATTGGAATAAAGAGCTTAGAAAATGCTCTTAAGGATGGTGGTGACATTTACAAATTTTGTATCTCCTGGTCAAAAGCAACAGTAGAAATTGAGAAGAAAATAAAAGAGGAACAGGACAAACTACTGAGTTTGTCTCAAAGTTTTGATCCTCTCTCTTCCTCCATAGTAAATCAAGAATGTCAAACTATTGCAATCACAAATGCAATAAAGAACTTTGAAAAGGAAAGGAAGAATATAATTAACCAGATGGGAGAACTTAGAAGGATTATTATCCCTAAGTTAGAGACCATGCATGAGGCCATAAGTGATGCTAAGACTACCGCCCACACAAATGATCTGACAGATCTTAAGAGGGCAGAAGCTTTTGCATTTTTGTTGAGTGGTCACATTTTAATTTTGGATAGAATGAAGCAAAGTTGGGCTACAGAACTCATCCAGTTGAAGACATCCTTTGCAGATATTCTTCAGTTTATGTGAATATGTAATATACAGCCAAGTATAGTAAAATTTTTGAAAATTTTGGTGTGCGGACCCTACCCTTTGCCATTGATGTCAAAGGGGGAGTGAGGAGCAGTGAAAAATGAGGAATCCAACTAAGGGGGAGCTCTGAAAAATGTATATAAAGATAGAGCATCAGCCAAGGGGGAGCATAGTGTAAACACTTAGTCATTTTTCACTAAGTGTTGCCATCAATGCCAAAGGGGGAGATTGTTGGCAAGAGACACTATATGGATTCATGGTTGTTGTCATTGATGGTAACAAAGGTCATCCCACATATCCGCAAGTCATGGTGTGTCTCTAGCGGAAGTCAGAATGAAGGATATTGTGGTCCGGTGAACAAGAACAGAGCATGTGGCAAGGTCCAACAGATAGGTCTGGATCTCTTAGAGGAAGTATCTTGGTGCAGTGCGGATCTAAGGAAGTCAAGAGGACTACCTTGAGTGGTATATTCCAAGGATTTAGCCTCCAGTAATGGACAAGGAAAAAGATATGAATAGTTGAGTACCGGATTCCTGAGTGACAGTGTGAACAGAGGAAGAACTGACTGACACAACATCAGACTATTTTCCAGATGTGTTACTGATAATGGTAAAGGTTGTGAAGGCATGAATCATGTTTGGCCAAAATGATTAATGACATCTACAAGTATATGCTTGATCCGCATTACTTGATGTGCAAGGATTCAACCGACAGAACAAAGTTTGTGAGAAGATAGACTGTTCCGGGTGCCGACTAGAAAGATAATGAAATCACTTGTGCAGATATATATAGGATGGATTTAGTTATGAGAAGGGAAGTGATGTGATGTGATAGGCGAATAAGTGCAGAGCAGAACAGAAGCAGTAAGAAAGATCCGGTATGTGAAAGAAAAGCAGAATAAAGAGAAGAGGAAAGATGAAGTGCAGCAGATCAGTGTACTGAGCCTAACCAGAACTAAACTCCAGCATATGTGGATGCTTCCAATCAGTTCAAGTATTGTATAACATTCTTTTGTAGACAGTGTGTCTCCTTGTAGGCAGTGTGCCTCCTTTGTGAGCAGTGTGCTCGGGCAGTGAGCCCTAATTGGCAAGTGCCATTTTGTAATTCCTTATTCTTCTAACAGAGGATAATCTTTGGGTTAATCACCCCGTGGTTTTCTCCCTTAACAGGGTTTCCACATCAAAAATACTGTGTCATGTGTTTTTCATTTCATGGTAATATTTGCTTGTTTGAATTAATGTTGCATTGATTAATAAGAAAGTTCAGAAAGAAGAAATAATTAGGATAACTGATTCACCCCCCCCTCTCAGTTATCAATAGAGTTGCCATTATGAAGAGTTGGCACTACCTCATATTAAGCATGCTGCATAGTTTCAAAGCTCAGTCTTCTTCCAAGCTACAACAATATACAAGAGTAATGAAAGCCACTAGAGTATGGTGTTGGTTTTATAAAAGATATGGTACAACTCTTGTGATAAAATGTTGCAGCAATAATATGACGTTGCCATAAGGAATCAAAGGTAGTAAAGTTTCAAACATTGCCTATGTATATAGATGCAGCTTAAGACTCAAGACAACAACCATAAGAAAAGCATCGACCTATTGATAAATGGTGAGGCACCGCGAATATACATGAGGGTGCTACTGTAAATTATAGCCAATGCCAATTAGTATGGCACCATCATCTTTCAGAGACTCATATTGAAGGCACAACAATAATTCTCAAGTAACAAAGTGAGCGCAACCATTAGTTCATAAATAAGGCTCATTTCAATTCGGCTGGCATTATAGAAATATGAACTATAGTTCATAAGAGGGGTGAAGAGCAAGGTGCCATCACAAATGCAAGGCCTCAGAAATATAAAGCCACGAGCAATAAAATGGTGCAGCCTCAAAAGGTATTGGAAGTTAAATACAACAAGATATTGCATTCCAAAAGTGGCACAGCATATATATGGTGTGACCTCTAAAACATGCACAGCATAGGGATTTGGTACGACTTGTATAAATCACGACTCATCCATGGATGGAGAAAGGGCACTATTTATCATAAGGTTCCTAACATTAAGCAAATGATGCAAGTCATTAGAATCAACACTGGCGCATGAAATGAAAGCTCCACTGTTTTAAAGCTAAAGGTGCTCAACAAGATAAAGATTGATGATGCTTATGTTTCAAGTGTAGCATAGACACATAGATACACAAATCAAGGCTCAACCTTGTATATTGCAGACTTAGACAAAGAAATAAGGCATGACCAGAAGAATGATAGTCATTTCAAATAGGGGTAGAGATACAGAGCCTTTAAGCACAACAAAGACACTCATGCTTCCCATTTGTAAAAGAATGCAGGCTTTAGGGTTTCCAGATGTAGTAGTTCATGAACTGTCAGATAGAAACACATCAATGGCTCGGATGAGTTCAAGAATAGAAGAAGCGTATGTAGCCACGTTTCAGAGAATCATGCAAGGAGAGAAGCAACTCAAGAAGCAAGCGGAGTGTGCCACTTGTCACTCCTGCAGGCCTTTGTAGGCAAGCAAAAAAGTTCAATCTCAATTGAGCACTTGAGTACCACATGGAGGTTGCGGGTGCTAGATATTTTATTTGTTTTACTTTCATATAACTCATAAAACAAAAGAGTCACGTGAGTCTAATCTGAGCCATTGTTTTAATATGAGTTGAATTTCATTTAGACCCAGTGGGACCTCCTCCAAACAAAATAAAAGGTTTAAATATAAGAGTCTTTTCTTATAAAAAGAATCAAGTGGGTCCCTCCAAGCCACCTCAAGCTTTATTATTAAAACTCTTACATTTGACTCTCATATGCTCACGGGAGATAAAATAATTTGGAGCCCTAGTTTTATTTTTCATGGCAACCATAAAGAAGAGTAGGAAGTTTTCATGCCACTGGCCAAAGATATGGAGGTAGTCACATTTTCTAGCCATGGAAGAAACGAAACAACCACTTGTAGTTACCAGTTACAACTATTTAAGCCACATTTTTTGGGTTTTAGTTAGAGATTTTTTTGAGTAGTTGCAAAGATTTTCAGAAACTCTTTATTTCTAGGATATAAAGGATAGATCTGGGACAGAGGAAAGAGTTTTTTTACATAGAGATAGAAATAGATCAGAAATTATTAGTAGTAGAGATATTTTATTTTGCCTCAGTAGTTGCCTCTCAATGAGCGATTCAAATGTAATATTTTGTGCAAATTATTTTGCCTTTGTATTTTGTTCTCCTATCAAACAATGAAGACAGATGGAGTTTTTGTGTAGATTTGAGTCTATTTTTTGTTCTTGCTTCTTATTTTATGTTTCTAGGCCTCTATTAAATCTGATTTTAAACTCGGTTATTGATCATGCATTCTGCTCTTTGGTTTTCCACTTAATCTATTAGGTTTTAATCACTATGCTACTGGTTAGGTTTTAAATCTAGTGCATCACCTTAGCAATTTAGGCATTTCATTTAATCTTGTTCTTTCTTCCCTTGCCCCAAAACCCATTTGAAGAAGAAGACCTAGCTTCTATAAAATCTGGAGGTTACTACAGGGATCAAGATTCCCACATTCTAGAAGTTTCCCATGTTGTTGTTGGATTAAACCCACAAATTTATGCATCAACACTTTGCATTCCATGAATTGATATCTCTTTGAGATTTCCTATCAAATAGTCCACATGCATTGTCTATCTTTCCATATTTTGCATACTAATCTACCAAGGCATTTGCAACTACCACATCTAAGGAAAATCCCCCCCGTCTATTTTTGCTTTGATGGATATCCCTACCCTATTCGAAAACACCCATTTGGACACAAGGAGGGAGGACTATGGCAAGGTTGTAGAATTTGGATTTACAGCTGACAATTGCATTCACTTGAAAGTTTTAATGCCTTATCAAAAAATATATTTTCTGCATACCCTGAATACCTTGTAGTCATGAGACCACATTTCTTTGAGGAATTTTGTCAAATAGTTCACATTTCTTTTCTTTGTCTATAATTCCATATTTTGCTTACATGCCTATCAAAGAATTTCAAACTATAATTTCTCACAAGAATACCCCCTACCATTATGCTTTGATGGATATCCATATTCTCATCAAAAACTTCAATTTTTGTATGGGCATGGAGGATGTTGGCAAACGTTGAGGAGTTGGGGTTTTACACCTGCTAGTTGGAAATCTGACACGCTACACATTATTATAGTGTAAGACTATTTTTCAGACTATTTCCTTTAGAATTATCAATACTCTCCACAAGAACATTGTCCCTGTTCAAATGATGGAAAGGGTTCACATCTCACAACAATTTCTCTAGCAATAATTTTGGAGATACGTTTTATGGCAGCGTGTCAGTCAGAACGTACTCATAGGTTCTTAACAACTCTAATAATTGCCCCATGAAACATGTTTAATAAACCCATTTGTAATTTCTATCTTTTTCTATGATGGCAGAGAAATATTTCTTTTCGTATTCTTCTACAACATTAAGTAAATATCTTGAATCAAGAATGCCTTATATTGTCTTTTTTTATTGAACTATATGCTATGCTAGAAACGAACATACCAATTCATGGTTTAATAAGAAAAATGACGTTATTTTTCTTTAAATAAAAGAAAAATCTAAGTAGAGCCCTGGTTTTAATTAGCAACCGAGATTAGTAAATATTGCTTCAAATAAATAACCAAGGGACACCTTAGTTGAGGATATGTCTAATTTGGATGCTCTATTGTTTAGCAAGTAGGGGTTATTTACCATATACCTGTGAGTTTTATGAATGTTTAGAATCCATCCTGTATTGTTAACTCACATGACATGTGGGCTATCTTTAGTTACTTGCATAAGGCTAGCTAGATTGCTATAGTACTATAAATGAGATTACTACCACGTGTTTAAGGCTAGATTGTTAGGGTGTGTTATAAGCTGATTAATGAGCTTTTGAGCTCCCTTCCTCAATCTATCCAAGTTCTATTTTAAATCTTTTATTGGACTTGGTGATACATATAAAATAGCCTTAGCAAATCTTGGTTTGATAAGGAAACCAAGATTAGTTCACCTTATTTCTGAAGAACTTGAGTGTAGCATTGCGCTAGGTTGAAGACATAACTTGTTTCAATATGGGATTGAGGTTGGTCTATTTTTTTTAGAAAGGAATCGAGGATAACCCATATTGAACAAATGTACAAATTAAATGTTCTTCCATTTAGCAAGGATGAGCTATTCACCTTTTGGTTATAAGTTGTGTCCACTGTGTCTTTCTATGTGTCTTGTGCTTGTTAGAATGAATTTTATATAATAATAAAAAATGAACTTAAGTTACCTATGGTCTAATAACAAGACTTTTATCAATGCATCCAGTTGTAATGAAGAACCTAAGTATAGCTCTTCTTGAAGAGTTATCTTTCTTTTAGTAATGAACTGAGATTGATCCATAATACCTATTGTTTAATGAACTATGATTGGTCTATATTGTGTTATTTAAATGAAGAAATTCTATGTTGCATAAATGTCCAAAGCCTATGTTGTGACCAAGGATTATTTTGTTAGGGTAGTGATATATTGTAATTATATTGTACAAACCATATATTAGAAAGTAAATTCTATGTAAACTCATTGGGTTAGTATAAGACATGTTTAAGGATAATCATATTTCCATTAGGTGAAACTTTTATTTAGAACATTAACTATGTAATCCTAACCTTTAGTTTCAACAAGCATGCATAATGAGCTATGGAAGTTTCCAATAGCTTAACTGTTAAAATATTTGTTATCATAATATTGAGTAAGTATTAAAGAGTATTTCTTGAGCCATTAGTGGTAACTTCTTAAGGCAATTATGAAGTTATATGGGATCAAATCTTATGAGAAGAGACATATGAATTCTATGCCTCATAGAATGAATGAATGTTTACTATACTTATTATTATTGGTTTCCATTCTTCCTAATATAAAGGATTGAAGAGATTGAGTCAAATTAGGCCTCATTCCTTAGGTTATTCTTTCATGGTCAGGTGTGCTAGTGTCCCATTACAATGCGTGTGTTGCTATATGTCTCATTTCTTCAAGTTACCATTGTAGTTTACTTGTTCATTGGATTGTGTGTCACAAACTAGTACTATCACTTTTACCATGTTTTCCCAACTTCATGTTTTAAGATCAAATAAATGGATTGGGGTAAATAGATATTGTGAATTCATACAAAATTAGATTGATCAATTACTATTGAGTGAATTGTTTAAGTCATTGAAAACATTATTAATAGTTATAGTTGCCTAATGTATTCTTTAGTAGCATTAGTGTGTGAGTCGCTAATTTAGTAAACCATAAATTCATATTATGAAATTAGTCATACATTTATGTCATGTGACTTCATGATATAGGTTAGCATTAGCCTTTGGATGTTAACCATTCAACCATTGTATTGCATACTCTCTCTGACACTAGTGGTTACTAATATATTTGAAGGATAACTCCAGGGTTTGTGACTTCTTGTGAATTATGATATTTCTATTTATGTACTTGAATGCATATGACTAATTCATTGAGTGTAGGTTTAGGAGTATTAAGGACCTAGACAGGAACAACTACGTACTCAACTATGGTAAGAGTATCATGCTAGTAACTCATTTAAGCAAATAAATTTATATGTAATAACTAAGTAGTTTTACGAATAATGTATGTGTATCATCTTAGCTCAGTGTCACCTTTGAGAAGATAGTGGAAATTACCTTGAACATGTGAGTTGGCTAAAAAGTTGAATGAAATATGCTTCCTTTGATCACTATGAGGTCTTGTAAAAATATAATGGAATTGGGTTATTTATTTGGTACTAAAGCATGCTATGAGTAGAATTATGATTATATGTCTTTTAGTGTATCAAGGTTGGTAAATGTAGATGATGATTTAATTAAAGAATTGTTATCAATAGTTTTTCCTAACAGGTTGAAGAGATCATGGTGTAGGACTAATATAGCTTACATCTTCTCCTTGAAGAAAATTAAACATTTATAACCTAGAGTCTAGTTATGTGACAGTAGGAACCTTGGAGACTTTGACCTCCTTGAGTTGGCTAAATGAAACTAGAGATGTAGCTATGCTATAATCATTGCATTTAAGAATAAATAATCATCTTCTCTTTAGTAATTGATATATTTCTTAACCCTTGAGATTGAATTTCATAGAATTTAGAAATCATAGAGTATTCACCTATGTGGCTAGAGATACAACGCGACTTTAGGGTATTGAATTACTGGTTGATCTTGCAAGTGTTATTCCCAATAAGATTAGGAATCTCATGAATAGATCTATTAGGAAACCTTTGATGTAAAAATAGTACATGGATTTGGAGATAGACTTTCCTTAGGTAAACTTGATGCCTTGGGAAGATAACTAATAGGGATTCCTCAACACTAGGATTGCACAACAAACACCCCCTTTTGCTAGTCATGATAGTGGATTTATTTCCGTCCCTATTTCACCTGAGTGGGTGGCAGCCAATGAAGAACTATCTAGGGTCAGGAATCACCCTATAAAGGGTTGCATACCCGCTCATAGTTGCATCAAACATAGTGCAAGATAGAACTACATATTCGCATACCCCAGAGTCAGTCACATCTGGACGGGGCCTTAATCTTGTGGATACAGGGTATGTAGGTAATCTAGATGGGAAAGGATGCCCCCAGTACTCAGGTCCCTGGGATATAGGGTGTTGTTTTATAATTAACTTCATGATCATAACTTTTAGTGTAGTGATTTTTGAGTCATGTTAACATGAGATTGTCTAGTTAGTTTTGTGTAGATGATAAGGATACAAGTCATTGGAGAAAATCAAGTTGTCAGAATTGAATGCAGGATGTAACAAAGGACTTAAGGTATGTGCAATCCATTGTTCTTATAGGTTATCTTGTGAAATGTACTTTCTTTCTTCACTAGATTAGGAGTGGTGAACTTTTTAGGACTTGATTATTTTAGGAAACTAAGCTCTACTTTATCTAACCACTATAACATGCATTGATCACTTCTTAGAATTAATAGTAAAATTTCATGAATCTACATTTCCTGCATCTGTTAGATTAGAGTTTTTCTTTCCTCAATATTTTCAAAGTCAAAGATAGTATTATTTTGTTAATAAGGAATTGGGTCCTTACATTTTACCATCATAAATCACTTCATAGAGAAACACTAGGCCTAATATTTCCTTTAAGTAATTAGGTTAATTGGATATATTTCTTCATTTTTCCATCTCGTTTGATCTCACAACCATTGAATTATGATTTCCTAAAATAATTAAAGACACAATTAAAGGTCTTTTGATTGATTTTCCAAACCCAAATCCCAAAAAATATTTCAAAAGATGGTTTATCAATATTTCTGTGCCTTTGGAGTCTTTAAATTATAGTAGCTATAATCATGGACATTTTTTATCTTGTTCCTTTCCTTGGGATTATATTTTAATTGCCTACGATGTGTAAGATGATAATATTTTTTTACTCACAACAATGAGCTCAAGAATCTTATTCTCGATATAAATTTTAATAACCTTGATGCATTTTTAGAATTTCAAAAAATTTCTATAAAATATAAAACATGTCGAAGATTTAAATATTACATAAACTAGCTCTTTTCCAAATAACTTTTTGAGGAGCTTGTATATCACAAAAAAGTTTTATTTAATCTAATAATGGCTTGAGTTTTTGATTGGGCCCCTAAAAATTCCATCATGTCCTCATGACAGATGCTAAGATAATCATTTTGGTTTCATATCTTGTAAAAGCATTGTTTCATTTCACCTAAACAACACCGTATTTTCTAATGTTTAAGATGTGAAAATGATCTAGTGACTTGTGAGTTAAGGGCCCATAATGTAACTTATATCAACCAAATACTTGGTCTATTATTTCTTTCATGATTATTGCTGGTTCCTTTATTGTTATAAGACTTTTGATGATATTGTTTGTATAAGATCAGCTCAACTATGAAGTTTGTTGATAAAAACATTAATAATCACACACTAAAATAGAGACATACACCAAGAGATAAAGAACTAACAGATGGAGGATCCAATCAAAGCCAACAAGGAAAGAGAAGAGAAATAACCAAGGATATTACAAATTTATTTGGAATTTTTTTTAATATGAGAATGCATAGAAGACATGAGTATGAAATAAAACAAGTGTCTAGAGAGACCTTCTGGTTGAAAATTGATCAGTTCAAGTGCCATCTACCCAATCTCTTGTCAAGGAATTATAGCTTTCTTCAAGATCTCTATGGTAGAAGAGATCAAGAATTAGAATGATAAATAATTTTCATACATACAAGGAGAGGTATCATTAGGAAGAAGAGGATTGATGATATCATAGGAGTTAATGAACTTCCATCCAAATAAAGGAGACACTATAAAAGTAAAGAATCAATACAATTGATGGAACAAAGTGAAATGAAAGCTATGGAAGGAAACTAATAACCTAGCATAAAAGAATTGTCCTCAATCCTTAAATTGAATAGATCTTTAGCCAAAGGTAGAAAATAGTTTGTCACCCATGAAAAATAAGTGACTAAATATTATTATATAACCATCAATTCTTGATGAAGAAGATATAAACTTTTCTCATCAAACTATTTACAAAAAAACTTACAAAGGAATTAGGGATTAATATAATCCCCTTGACAAAAATAAGTCACTATCTTGATATAGAACCTTACAATTTTATCATGGGCAAAAGAGAGATGTATATATGTATAGCATGAGGCATACTAACTAATGAATAAAAAAATGGAGTTTGAGAACATTTAGAGGTCAAGTCTCTTGATAGGAGAGTTTAAAGGTTAATGCACATTAAAAAGTGCTAAGATAAAATAGGATTATTCATGTTTATTAGTGATTAGACAAAATAACTTATTAGACACTATAGAATGTGTGTACAAATTTAGGCATCCATTAGATGTACAAATGCATATCCTTAGTTGTAGTAATCTCCAACTATATTTATGAGGAATGTCAATTCATTGGTGTAACACCTTAAAAAGATATAAAATGATTTTAAGATAGAATTTAAATTGATTAGAGAAAACATGATTGTAACATAATTTCCATTAAAATTACACTTTCCAACAAAGGAAACATGAGTCTATATTAGGGCCTTTAAAAAAATTAAAAGAGTTACTAAGATAGCTTAAGGAAGAAATTATAGGTCATTGAGGAATTAATACCCATCCTAAATAACATAATCCAACAATTGAATCTACAAAAAACATCACAAGACCTCCTTTTCATTCAACCAATATTTCTAGCTCACCTTCTAAAAGTGGATGCAAATCCAATTTTAATTCATAGATATAATCTCCTAAAGTTTTATGATTATGTCATTGATTTTCCAAATACATCAATACTTCTCACTCCTCGAAGTCGATAAGTGTATTCATGCAATATTGGGTTCATTTTGTCAAGAGCCAAAACTATACTATTTGTACAAACGAATGTATCACAAGAAACTAAAATAAGACTTACATACAAGTAGAATTGGTTGAGGTGGAAAAGTTTAAGGTTACTTCACAAGTTATTTTCATGTAAAGGGCAATTTTAGGAGGAGGATTCACTTCTATGGGTAAAAGTTTGACCTAGAGCAAAATAAAGATTAACTAGCAGTATATCAAAAGATTCTAGGATTAGATCAAATATCATAACATAATTTAGACTATTGAGCAACAATCTGTTGGCAAGAGACACTATATGGATTCATGGTTGTTGTCATTGATGGCAACAAAGGTCATCCCACATATCTGCAAGTCATGGTGTGTCCCTACCGGAAGTCAGAATAAAGATTGTTGTGGTCCGGTGAACAAGAACAGAGCATGTGGCAAGGTCTGACAGATTGGTCCGGATCTCTCAGAGGAAGTATCTTGGTGCAGTGCGGATTTGGGGAAGTCAAGAGGACTACCTTGAGTGGTATATTCCAAGGATTTAGCCTCCGGTGATGGACAAGGAAAAAGATATGAATAGTTGAGTACCGGATTCCTGAGAGACAGTGAAAACAGAGGAAGAACTAACTGACATAGTATCAGACTACTTTCCGGATGTGTTACTGTTGATGATAAAGGTTGTGAAGGCATGAATCATGTTTGGCTGACATGATTAATGATATCTACAAGTATATGCTTGATCTGCATTGCTTGGTGAGCAAGGATTCAGCCGACAGAACAGAGTTTGTAAGAAACTAGACTGTTCCGGATGCCGACTAGAAAGGTGATGAAATTACTTGTGCGGATATATATAGGGGATGGATTTAGTTGTGAAGTGTGTGAATGTATGAAGATGTATGCGAATAAGTGCAAAACAGAGCAGAAGTAGCAAGAAAGATCCGGTATGTGAAAGGATAGTAGAATAAAGAACAGAGGAAAGATGAAGTGCAGCAGATCAGTGTACTGAGCCTAACCGGAACTGAACTCCAGCATATGCAAATGCTTCCAATCAGTTCAAGACTGTGATTCTTATCACTTTGTAGATAGTGTGTCTTCTTGTAGGCAGTGGACCTCTTGTGAGCAGTGTGCTTGGGCAGTGAGCCCTAATTGGCAAGTGCCATTTTGTAATTTCCTATTCTTCTAACAGAGAATAATTTTTGGGTTAATTACCCCATGGTTTTCTCCCTTAACAGGGTTTCCACGTCAAAAATACTGTGTCATGTGTTTCTTATTTCATGGTAATGTTTTCGTGTTTGATTCAATGCTGCATTAATTAATAAGAAAGTTCAAAAAGGGAAATAATTAGGATAACTGATTCACCCCCCCTCTCAATTATCAACAATTGGTATCAGAGCCAAGTTCCTCCTAATAGAGCCTAACAGCTTGAGGAAGATCTGGGAGTTCAAATGGATGCATATGGTTTAAGGGAGCAACTCAAGACTGCCCTTAAGGATCTTGAATAGTCAAATTCTGAAGTCAATGAATTAAAGGAAAGACTCAAACAGGCTGATGAATTCATGAGAGAATTAAAAGACAAATTAAGTTTCTCTATGAAAAAGAGAAAGGAGCTGCTCCAACAATTGGCAAGACAAAGTGATGAAAGCAATACAAATGAAGAATTGACTGAGCAAACCAAGTTATGTGAAAAGTTATCAAAAGAAGTCATTATGTTAAGACATGAAATGGAATCAGGAACTATAAAGTTTACTCAAGAGATTGAAGAAAAAAGAAAGGCTGAAGACAATCTAAGACAATCTCTTAAAGAAAAATCAGAAGAATCCCACCAGATGGACAGGATTATCAGACATCTTGAATCTAATCTTCAAGATGCCAAAGATAATGAAGAAAAACTTGAGGATCAAATTGCCTCTCTCAAAAGAGACCTTCCAACAGCAAATGAATATAAAGAGAAATTCAAGATAAGTTCTGCTCAACTTGAAGTTCTTCTTGGAAGTCAAAAGAGGACAGATGACAAGTATGGTTTGGGATATGAGAAAGGAGAAAGCTCCGGATCCGGTCAAAAGAATTCTGGATCAGAAAATCCAAGGAGTAGGCGTAGAAGACCTCTGGTAAGACAGCCCAATGCTCAAAGATATCCATCTTTCAATGGATTCTGCCACAGCTGCAACCACTTTGGTCACAAAGCTAATCAGTGCAGAAAGAGAATGAATCAGATTAATTCATCCTTCTCCGGACAGTGCTTCAACTGCAAAAGGTATGGACACAAATCCCATCAATGCAGAAATATGCAAGTAAACAAATCATTCAAAGGTAGATGCTTTACATGCAATAGAGTAGGTCATATGGCTAATCAATGCAGATCAAGAGGATATCAGTCAAATATGTAAAGAGATGTTATTTGCCAAATCTGTAATAGGTCCAGTCATAATGCTAAAGTCTGCAGAAGCAAGAATCAGGACAAAAGAGGTCCGGTGTATAATTAGAATCAAGACAAGGGTAAACAAAAGATGAATGCGGATGAAGTTAGGAATCAGATGAGCAAGATTTGGGTGAAGAAAAGTTTAGAGAATGTAGAGGTTGGATCCGCACCAGACTCTGGTGCTGATATTTCTTCCAGAAATTAAAAAGTGAGCTCTGGCTCAGGGGGAGACTCAAAGAAAATCCTGTTCCCCCAGCCAATCAAGTGGTGCCGGATGTGGCACAAGATGCGGAGTAAAGGGTTTAAAGATATAAGTCTTGAGATGATCCATATAAGATTTCAGAGGTCCGCATGGAGTTATGAAGAAGCTGTGATCGATCAAGTAAGACCTGTTCCGGGAGATGCTCCGATATGACAGAGGATTACAAAAAGGTCCGGAGAGATCCGGAAGTGCACTATCTTATTCTGCGGATTGGACAGAGTGTTTGGGATGTTCTTGTAATGTGTCATCTCGATTTATTCATGATTGAAAGATCTGCATGATGTTCATAGATCAGGACTGATTCGGGATACTCCAAGCTATCCGGACAAGACAAATCGGAATAATATAGGTGAAGCATTTATTGCAAATAGATATTAGGGTTTGCGGAGCAATATAAGGGATTTCTCAAAAATCATTTGCTCATTCTGCACTCAAGAAGAAGCGAAAAGTGGAGCTCTGCAAGAAGATTCTTCAAGCACACCAAAGATCTCCTGCCGAAGTCATTGCATAAAGAAATCAATCCAACCACTCCGTGCTAACCAAAGGCGCATAAGGTATTCTCCGTTTTCATTATCTCACTGCAAATCTTTGAATAATGGCTACTCCAAATATAGTTAAGATCTCTGATAGACCTCGCCCCACATTCAAGAAACATCCTTACAAATCATTGGAGGTAGATCCACTAGGAGCCTTCTCTAGTGTTCCTCATGGTGTATTGCATACGGAAGATATTAGGGTTTACATCCATACGAATCTTGAAGACTTTGGAGAATCAAAACTGATGGATATCTATCACAAACAATTGATAGATGACTCCTTTGAGATCAAACCTCAGTACAAAGCCATCCGGGACAAACACTTTGCACAGTGCATTCATTTCCCCTATTTTGAAGAAGATGAATGGGTCCGGTATGTACTAAGCAGAGTACATGACAACTTCCTATGGTTGAACAAGCCCTTCAAGATCACCAAGGATGCAATTAGGGCTGTAACCGGTCTGCACTCATCCGGTGGATTACCTATTCTCAAGTCTGTCAAAAATCAGACAGTTAGTGATGCAACCGGATCCAAGTTTGACAAGAGAGCTATGACAGTTGATGACATCACTGAACTGGATGTCAAATTTGCAGCTATGATAATTGGTTACAAAATCTATCACTCCAGTAGGGAAAATTCAGTACCGGGAACTGCAATCTACACAGCTTATCAAATGTTAAAGGAGAATGCAGACTATGACTTGTGTGAGCTTCTGGTGAACCAACTCTTTGAAAATCTGCAGAAGATCAAGAAGGAAAAGAAAAACTCCTTCAAGTATGGCAATCTGATCCTTTGTCTCTTCTTTTACTACATGAATGAGCTTCCCGTATCCAGTGGATGGATATGGCAGAATGACAGACCGGTTGCCATCCAAATCAGAGACTATTTGCATGGACTTGGGGATGCTAAAGCAAGAAATACAGCTCTATGGGGATACTTCAAGAACTTCCAAAGCATGATGCATGCAAGAGAAAGAATACCCCAATCCCTTGTTGAAAAGTACAAAGACACAGTATGCTTCATGGTAGAAACAGACCAGTGTCTAATGGAGGCAGTAGAACCAAGAACTGTATGGATCATGCCCATGGGGTATGAAGTGGATGAACAAATAGTGGAGCTGCATGTTCAACACATGCTAAGTCAGCCCAAAGATCTAAAGGCAGAAAGGTTTGGAACCTTTGAGGAACTGAGTGTAAAGATACATGTAGAACTCAGGGAACCGAAGATAAAGAGGAAGGTAAGAAAAGAAGTTGAGCATATTGCTCAAGGCCTAGGCATCTCAAAAGAGGCACTTGATGCTAGCCGGGAAAAGAGGAGGAAGACTGAGGAAGAAGAGAAAAGTAAAGAAAGTGTTCCGGTTGAAACTCCCACCCGGACCAGATCATCAAAAAGATCTGCACCTCCCACAACCAAAAGTTCAAAACCAGAAGTCCAAGCATCCGGTAAAAGATCCAAGACAAAAGCCACAAGGGCTTATGAAAGCCAAAAGGATGAAGAGGAAACAGAGTCAGATGAGGGAGTAAAAGAAATAAAGAAGCAGAAGAAGAAAGGATCCGGTAAACCCTCCACAGGCCAAGACAAGGATGAAATGGCAGAGGTATCTGTTGAAAAGCCCACTCTGTCTCTAGAGAGTGTAATCAAGTCGGTCACGGTGGATGGAAACCTTCAACCAATGACTAAATTTTATGATGACTACAATGAGGCTGACCAAAAGACTCTGCAGGAAGCCACAGTCAAATATCTGAACATATACAATAAGGCTTTCATTGAGATCATATCTCTTATTCCTAAAAGCCTAGAAAAGGAATTAGAAATAAGAAAGAATAATGCTCATGCAAAAGATCTTGAGATCCGGGAGCAGATAGCTATTCAGCTATATCCTCAAATTGATCCCAAGACAATGAACATAATCTTCAAAGACTGCAAAGATGAGTTCAGAAGTAAAGCCAGGATGAATCAACTCATGCTTGGTGAGACTGACAAAGTGGCCCAAGAGACAGAAGAGATCCTCTGAAAGGCCTTCAAAAGGTTTAATCTTCCTGTTGTAGAGGACTTAGGTGCAGAAACAGCTGCGGATTTGGAATCATCTGTTCCGGAAGAAGTGGGCCCTGAACAGACAAACATCTCTCCTCCGGTTTCCCCTACAGTCTCCGGATCCCAAGAAGAAGAGAAACTACAGGAGAAAGAAGCAGCAGCTAAAGAAAAAGAGGTTGACAGCACCCCAACAGAGAAAACCACGACTGAAAGTGGTAAGAGTAAGGAAGGAGAAAAGATTCAAAAGGACAAAACTGTAGAAGAGAAGAAACATCTGTCTCCGGCAAGAGACACTGCACAAACTGTTCAAGAATTCCTGACAAAATCCACTATAGAAATTGATGAACCGGACCTGCTAAAAGGACCATTAGATTTTGACTCTTTGTCACCGGTGCAAACAATGAAAATAGCCTCATTTGCAAATGAGAAAGTCAAAGAGAAGCTGCTGAAATCTCACATGGAAGACTGTGAGCTTATGGAGGTAGCATCTGGAGTGCTAGAAAAGATTATGCCATCCTTTCAAAAGGAACCCACAGCCTCCTCTTCCGGTAATCTCAAAACCTTAGTCAGCAGTGTTAGTACACATTTTGAATCTCTAGAAAAATCTGCTGAAGAAAAGGTCCGGAAGGAATTTTTGGATAAAAGACTTTCAGAAGTATTAGAATTAATCTCTAAAGATAGGAGAATTGTGAGTATTGGAATAAAGAGCTTAGAAAATGCTCTTAAGGATGGCGGTGACATTTACAAATTTTGTATATCCTGGTCAAAGGCAATAGCAGCAATTGATAAGAAAATAAAAGAGGAACAGGACAAGCTACAAAGTTTATCTCAAAGTTTTGATCCTCTCTCTTCCTCCATAATAAATCAAGAATGTCAGACTATTGCAGTCTTGAATGAAATAAAGAATCTTGAGAAGGAAAAGAAGAATATCACTAACCGGATGGGAGAACTTAGAAGGATTATAATCCCTAAGTTGGAAACTATGCATGAGGCCATCAGTGATGCTCAGACCACCGCCCAAACAAATGATCCGACAGATCTCAAGCGGGCAGAAGCTTTTGCATTTTTGTTGAGTGGTCACATTTCAATTTTGGATAGAATGAAGCAAAGTTGGGCTACAGAAATTATCCAATTGCAGACATCCTTTGCAGACATTCTTCAGTATATGTGAGTATGTAAATATGCGGCTATGTATAGAAAATTTTTGAAAATTTTGGTGTGCGGACCCTACCCTTTGCCATTGATGTCAAAGGGGGAGTGAGGAGCAGTGAAAAATGAGGAATCCAACTAAGGGGGAGTTCCAGAAATTGTATATAAAGATAGAGCATCAGCCAAGGGGGAGCATAATGTAAACACTTAGTCATTTTTCACTAAGTGTTGCCATCAATGCCAAAGGGGGAGATTGTTGGCAAGAGACACTATATGGATTCATGGTTGTTGTCATTGATGGCAACAAAGGTCATCCCACATATCCGCAAGTCATGGTGTGTCCCTACCGGAAGTCAGAATAAAGATTGTTGTGGTCCGGTGAACAAGAACAGAGCATGTGGCAAGGTCCGACAGATTGGTCTGGATCTCTCAGAGGAAGTATCTTGGTGCAGTGCAGATTTGGGGAAGTCAAGAGGACTACCTTGAGTGGTATATTCCAAGGATTTAGCCTCCGGTGATGGACAAGGAAAAAAATATGAATAGTTGAGTACCGGATTCCTGAGAGACAGTGAAAACAGAGGAAGAACTGACTGACATAGTATCAGACTACTTTCCGGATGTGTTACTGTTGATGATAAAGGTTGTGAAGGCATGAATCATGTTTGGCTGACATGATTAATGATATCTACAAGTATATGCTTGATCCGCATTGCTTGGTGAGCAAGGATTCAGCCGATAGAACAGAGTTTGTAAGAAACTAGACTGTTCCGGATGCCGACTAGAAAGGTGATGAAATTACTTGTGCGGATATATATAGGGGATGGATTTAGTTGTGAAGTGTGTGAATGTATGAAGATGTATGCGAATAAGTGCAGAACAGAGCAAAAGTAGCAAGAAAGATCCGGTATGTGAAAGGATAGCAGAATAAAGAATAGAGGAAAGATGAAGTGCAGCAGATCAGTGTACTGAGCCTAATCAGAACTGAACTCCAGCATATGCAGATGCTTCCAATCAGTTCAAGACTGTGATTCTTATCACTTTGTAGACAGTGTGTCTTCTTGTAGGCAGTGGACCTCTTGTGAGCAGTGTGCTCGGGCAGTGAGCCCTAATTGGCAAGTGCCATTTTGTAATTTCCTATTCTTCTAACAGAGAATAATTTTTGGGTTAATCACCCCGTGGTTTTCTCCCTTAACAAGGTTTCCACGTCAAAAATACTGTGTCATGTGTTTCTTATTTCATGGTAATGTTTTTGTGTTTGATTCAATGCTGCATTAATTAATAAGAAAGTTCAAAAAGGGAAATAATTAGGATAACTGATTCACCCCCCCCCCTCTCAGTTATCAACACAATCTTCAACCATACAATATCAAACTATTCGCAAAACTAAACCATTGTAAATTTCTATCCCATCTTATTAAACTTAGTTATATTAAGTTTTCTTTGGCTTCAATATAAAATTAAGTGTGATTTTATTCCTTAATGCACATAAAAACCATGTCAATTTTAAACCATGAAGTATCCCTCATATGTAATGCATATTTATGATGGTAATTTGTATTAGTTTGTTTTATTGCAATTTTAGATTTACTAAACCAAAGTACAAATACATTCATTATAGTGAATAGACTGAATTTAGAGGAGATGCAAAATAATGCAACTAGATTTCATTGTCATGAAAGAAGACTCAACTCATTAGTGAATGTAGTTTTTAGGAATGCATTTGGGTCCTATATAAAGAACAAATTAAGTTACAGGCCCAGAAAGAGATTTATTGTACCTATTTTTATTTTTATGTTTCTGGGAGAATGACAAAACGATGCATAGACATCCCCATGACACCTTGGCATCCTAGGCTGGGACCTCCCCCTTTCAGTGCCAGGTTCCAATTTCTTTTCTTTCTACTCTTGTACATTTATTTATGTAATCTTAGTTTTTTATTTTCAAAAATTATAGTTCTTCCACTATTCCTTATAGTTCTAGCTTTAAAATTAGTGTAATTTACTAGTGTAGAACTAAGTAGGATCTTGTTAAATCCACTTTGTTCTTCCAAAGTGGATAGCATTAGAATCTTCTCCTTTGGAGTTAGCTTGATCCTTGTGTAGGATATAAAGTTTTCTTCTAGCTAGATTATTTGAATAGATCTTAGATTAGATTCAATTTTTTACATCAATAAAATTATTTGTAACTTGGGAATTTTACACCAAATTCTATTTGGCATGAGATTAGGGTAATTAGGGATCCCACAAAAGTCTAATTATTTGTATCTTTCTAATCCTAAAGGCTATCTAACACAATCAACTTTTTGTGTATTTCTTATAAACTAAGTTGTCCCATTGTTTAGAGGATTAGGTTGATATGCTTAGTTTTTCTAGTGAAAAGGTTTATCAGGAGTATGGAATGTTTGCCAAGTCGATCTTTCTACTAAAATTTTTGGGCTTGGAGTTCATTATGTTTGATTTTAATTTCATTAATAAAAGCTAGTATTTCATCAATAGTCTTATTAATCTCATCTAAATTAGGTTTAATATGTCCTTAGGCATCATGGAAAAAGGTTTTATGTTCAACTTCTTAATGTGAGGGAGCATGGTAAATAGGATGTGGGATGGCATGAAGGATTCCCTTCCTAGAGTCATGCACAATCACATTTTGAATTTACTCATTGTAAATTTTCTCTCTAGTTCGCTCTTCTCTAATCCTTAGTTGTTGGACCCTAAGACCATAAAATTGAGTCCTTCAATCATTCCTAACAACATCATCTAATGAATCATTTGAGGTATAATGACCCATTAGATATATAATTAGTTTTCTTCTTCTTAATGTTCTAACATCATTTTCATGAGAGAAGGCTTGAGAAGATTATCCTTTTTCTTTTGCCATCTAGGTTTTTGGTTCTTTATTTGTAGGTGTACCTAAATGTTCCGTGTCTTATGAGTGTCTATAAAATATCCTCTCCTCCATCTTCAATCTTCAATAGGGTCTTCAACTAGCTTCAATAAAATAATGGTGTCACTCTTAACTAGACAAGAGAATGTGATTTTCATAGTAATAGTACCCTAGTAGGATACTGATTTGACCAAGTCAAGCAGCTTAAAATTAGGATAACCTTAAATATTTCCCAGTAATGATACCATTTTTTGTTGATAAAAACTGTATTTCCTAAAAAATTAAAGTGCAAACTCAATTCCTAGGGCTAGTGAATGTCACGAAAAGACTTCGAGGTAGAAGGAATCAAGTGTTAATTAGCTCAAGATGGGATGGATGTAGATGAGAAGTTCAAGCCCTGGCTCTGTGTGTATACCAGCTCCACAGGTGACAAGGAGTTCAGAGATACGAATAGACCTAACAAGCAGACCTAGCTGGTGAATACGAGTAAACATCTAGTTGGCAAACACTTTCAAACAAGGAAAGGAAAAGGAGCATTAATGATGAACTTTGCTACATTAAAGATGATCTCATGCTAGATGAAACCAATGGCTATTCTCCAATTACATGATGAGCAAGCATGCCATAATTTATAAGAGTCGTTAGCACGAATGACATTATTCCCTAGCTGGGTGACAACAAAACTAGTCATTTCGTAGTTAATGAGGAAGATTTTGGTAGCTATCTTTAGTCTTGAAGCTCAATGAAGGATTATTAATTATTGTAGATGGGACAAAGTGGAGGGAAGAGATTAATAGACATGCGAGCCAAATCAGGAAAGGATCTAATCCTTCATAATAGCTTGCAAGAAACCTTTATGAGGGATGTCAGCCCAAGGATCACATGATAGCTTCGTGGAATGTAGGAATATTTCCGAATCGAGCCCTCCTTTTATTAATAGCCACAAAAGCTCTAATAGTTTGGTATTCAATTGTGTTTACACCTTGCAGTGCTCGCCTCCTGTTGTTTCCTATTGTCTGTTCTTTGTGTAGGTACGACCATGGAGAACAAGAGAACTAACTGACATCTCATGTTCCCTGTACTGCCATGGGAGCCGGAGATACGATTTAACAAAATGTCAAGCCATTGTGGGAGGCCTCTTTCCAATAGGCACACTGAGAACATCATCAGCAGAAGAGTGCATGTACAAGGCAGCGAGGTCTGGGATGTGGATGTATAAGTGGCCCGAAATCATAAGTTAGTTTAAACTTGATGAGCAACTAGAGTTTTGTTGGATGGATTACTTTGGAATAAAAGTAAAGAAATCATAAGTTAGTTTGATATCTAATTCTTCAAATTAGAGTTTGGTTGCTTGGATTGAATAAACTAGTCAAAATATCAATCTAACTTTTTAATTATTAGATTATAAAGTCAATGTAATTTTTGATAACATAATTAGAATGTTAAATATTTTATTTTCACTTTATTCTCCCAGATTTTCCTAACTTTTAATTTTAATTTTGTTTTTCATAATTTTTGAAATTACATATTTAGTTTGCTAAATACTTTCACTTCAACTAAATACTTTCAATTCTTTTGTTATTAGTATTATTTAATAACAAAAACTACTTTTCATGTTGGAAGGGCAAGAGAGTTATTTTCAGAGGCGCGTCCCCTTAGAAGACATGCAAGGAGGACAATGATATTTAGTAGAATATATGACAGGATATGAGTAAAATAAGAAAAAGGTTGAGAGATTATTGTGGAGATGGAAGATAATGTGGATGACGTCCATAAAGAAATTCCTTCTATAGAGGATGAGATTGAATGCTACAGTCAAAGTATTTGGGGTGCGTTGCTGGGTTTCTACGATAGATATGGCAACTTTGACACCACCTCAACAATGCTGTGCTCCAAGTGTGATAAACCTGATCCGTTTCCTTTTGTAATTGATAATTCTTGTACTGAATGTTGTTTGCCATATGATAACTATTTTTGTGATCCCTATTTCGAATCTCCATCTCCCAGATTTTCCTCCTGGGAATTAGCTAAGCAGGAATTAGATATGATTTTTGAAGATATTAAGAAGTTCCATATGCCTTTCAAGAAGTCAATGCACCAGAGATACAAATTAATTGCTTTCATAGAAAGATACATAGAAAGATTGAGGAGTGTGGAGGCAGAGTACCCGCAAGGAGATCACAGCCACAGATTTATGTGTTATGACTACACGAGTTTCTTGCAAAAATATTGTCCTCCAGTCTTATTGGATATGATTTTAAACTTTAGGCATGACAATAAGTATACCTTGCTTGAACGTGTGTTTGTAAAGTATATGGACTGTGATAGAGTACAACAAAATGTGAAAAGGCTGTTGAGATTGTGCAGCCCTCTTGAATATTATCCAAGGAAAAGCACAGATTCCAAACGTTGTATTAGTTTTCATCATGGCCCAACGAATAGTGGGAAGACTTTTGAGGCTTTGAAAAGCTTTCAGGGAGAAGGAAAATCTGCAATTTATTGCGCCCCACTCCGCCTGCTTGCAATGCAAATTTACCAAGATGTGAATAAGGAAGGAATTCTGTGTGACCTTAAAACTGGAGAGGACGTGAAGCATCATTCAGGCTCTGTAAAATGTTGTTGCACTGTGGAATTGGCGGATTTGAGTAAAAAATGGGAGGTGGCTGTGATAGATGAGATTCAGATGATTGGAGATGAGCAGAGAGGCGGGGCCTGGACCCGTGCATTTTTAGGGCTAAATGCTGAAGAAATCCACTTGTGTGGAGAGGGCAGCGTCTCGGAACTCATCCAACAACTTTGTAAATTAACAGGAGATCAATTAACGATGGTAAAACACCACAGGAGAAGCGAATTGGTTGTGGAAGATGAGGCCCTACTTCTCCAGAAAGGTAAAATTGAATCCGGTGACTGCTTTGTTGCATTTTCAGTGCGTAAGCTAAAAGAAATAAAAAGAAGAATTTTCTTCTACCAGCCGACATGAAATGCACTCTTTTATACGGCAGCCTTCCCCCACAAGTTAAATTTGAAGCAGCTGAAAAATTCATGAAAGATTGTGAGAATCAAAAAGGCGTGCTGATAGCCACGGATGCTATTGGAATGGGCCTCAATCTTCCCATAAGACGAGTGATATTCACAGAGACAGAAAAATATGACGGAGATTCCGTTAGTGAAACAGATTGCTGGAAGAGCTGGTCGAGGTAGTGAAAATGGGTATTGTACAGCCACACACCCTAGCGACCTGAAATATTTAAGGAAATGTGTTGAAGCTCCCATTGAACCCATCAAACAAGCTGTTTTGGAGTTAGATCCAAAAATATTGCCCATCCTTGAGCATCGTTGGAGAAAGCTGGAGGAATTCACATCCAGCGATTTTGTAGAATATCTTCGAAGCTTTGAGAGTCGTTCACTTGTTAGTGGGTGTGTCGAAAATGCTTACAAACCTTTGTTTCGCTTCAGGTCATTTCAAAAGGAATTCTGGAATGTGGCATATGGGCTCACATTCGACTATTCATTGCAACGCATAACCCTGTCTGACTTCTTCAAGCTTTGCAACTGCCCTTATGGTGACAGCTCTGTTGTTCGTTCTTGGATGAGCAACATGTTTCTGAGTTTTACGGACTGTCTGTTCAACTATGAAATGGATGAATATAATTGTGAAAGTGTATATGGCCGCTTAAGGGCTTATAAATATCTCTATAATCAGTTTCCCCAACAACGAGATCTCATGATCCATTATGATCGCCTCCCAGAACTAGAGTTGCAGATCAAGACACTTATCCGAGAAAAAGAAAAGAAAGAGGAAGAAAACTGGTTACGCTATCATTCAGATTCAGATTCAGATTAATAAGAATATTATATATTTATTTTTATTTATTATTATTTATGTAGTTTATATTATTTTGATGTTATAATTTAAAAAAAAAAACCCATGAGATATACCGTATAAAAGTAGCTTCATTAAGAGGTAATATAAATATTAGAAAATGGTGACAAGCTTTATCTAGTTTATGATTACATTTTTCTTACATTTTATGATATAATGTATAAAATTCCAATCCATGATCACAATCAATAATAGAATAAATCATCTGACAAAATTCTTAAAGGTTAGGTGTCAATTTGGTAGGTCGTAATATGACTAGATGCATCTTTGAAATATCAACATAACTAAATTGTAAGAAAAACAAGATTTTCAACCCTAATGAATCATTAAGTGCGCCAACAATCAGTAGGTGTATATAACAATGTTTCAAGTCATAAAAACAAATCAAATGTGCTCAAAACAAGATTCTTAGTGTTAGATTCTATGAGAATCGTGAATATGAACAAAGATTTCTTGTTAGCTGTAAATCACATGCACTCTAATCAATAGATGATCAAAGATCAAAATAGTAGAATGGAGAGATTATCCTAAAAGAGAGAATTCAAGAGATAAGACTATAAGAGAATTTAGACAATGCTCACATTACTTTAACTGACTAGTAGAGGTGAAAGGTGAGTGCTATACATAATGAAATAGGGGAAAATACAAGTTCCAAGAAGAGTAATAACTCTAACTACCCAAAATAGATAGGAGTTTTACCTACTTGGTAAATGCCAAAAAACATGGTTTCACCTACTCCAGTAAAGACAAACGAATCATTATGAGAGGTGGCATATAAATCCAAAAGAAAGTGTGAGGCTCAACTACTCAAATGTGGGTGAGAGCAACACATGTAATTTATGGATTATGCCATGTGTTCTCATAATAATCATACTTAAATAACCTAAGAAAGCTTAATAATATGTGTAAAAAAAATCAATGTCCCCTAACATAAGGGAAAAAAATCTACACTGATACCCCTTAATTGTAGCTTAAGTGGGTGAAAAGATGGTCCCAACAAATGAAGCTTGATGAGGTGCCCATTTACAAAGAGTGTAAAGGGAAATTAGTTCATCTTAGAACGAACATCTGAGAACAGTAGTGTCTTTAGTAGCTTTAAATTTCTTTAGATTGCCTCAAAAATATGTACAATTATGCCACAAAAAAGAATAAGACATAGTCCATTTCCCACCATTAATCCTACTAACAAAAGTTCATGTAAGTTCAACTAGTTTTGACAACGTGCATAAAACAAATTTAACAAATAGAACCATTAAACATGAAAGATGGAACAGAGGACATGAGCACAAAGATTTACACAGGGGAAACCCTTACGAGTAAAAGACCCCACACTCCAAAAGCCAGAGACCCATTGGATTATACAGTAACCAAGTATATATAGGTACAATACAGTTTTAGGATCTAAGCCCTTACACACAGTTTTTAATCTTGTTCTATCTAGAGAAAATCTAACAACCAAACCTGTAAACAAATAACCTGGAAGAATAATTCTCACCACTAGTCCAAAACTCTCCCAAGTTCTCCACACCCAACAAACGAAAGAAATAATAGAACCTCCATGTCATCATCCAAGAACATAAGTGAAAGCACATGACCACAAGCTAGTGATCACAATATATCCAATGAAACCTCAAACCAATGTAATGTGAAACAAACCATCCAAGAAGATAACCAAGACAAAAGGAAAAATCACTGCACATCATATACCTATAGAAAATCCTTCTACATACACTTCTAAATGCTAACTGTGTCAAGTATGATCTCCTCCATAAAACCCCAAAGCATAACAACACCTATAACTATTCAATCTCGAGAGATCAAACACAACATATGTAACATGTAACTACATGGATGTAAGCTTCTTAAAGAAGATCAAACTACTTCATTTCCCATCTCAAGAAATCAGCCCACTACCATCCCCTATACTCATCATAAATGAAAATGCAATCCCAAGGAGATAACCATGCTATCTATCACTCACAACAAATCCTCCAGAACCATCTATGAGTAGTTCAAGATCCATGTCTATGAAAGAAAGCATAAAACACCTGAGAGAAACAATGGGCAATACCTCTCAAGTAATAAACTGCTAAGCAGACCAAGAGTGGGAATGAGAATGCTCCTCCAGGAAATGTACAAGCCATCATGACTCCTCCAAGAGCCATCTCCTCATAAGTCTCTATTGAACTCACGTCCAACCAAAGTGTAGGCTTCTCAGAGTTTCTGTTGAAATCTCATCACAAGCGACCATCTCAACAACACTTCTCTCATCTTAAGAGAAATACAACCTCACCTCATTCTCCATGTATCCATGAGCACCTGCAAACAATCATCTCATACTAAACTCCAAATTCATCACTGCACTATCATGAAGTAATCAAGCAAATGATCAATGTACCCAATACCAAGAGACCCACGCAAGATCAAAATCATAATCCAATTGTGAATCAGGACCATAACCATGACATCATGATCTCACACAACATAACATGACACCTTAACCAAAGACTAAAGATGTCCTACATGGTAGACAAAGATGTCAACATATTCAAATCACATGAATATAACCATCCTCTGTCAATAAAACCAACAATGCCAATGAACCCTCACTACATAGAAGTAAAAAACCAAGAGTCCATCCACGACACCATTAAACACTGCAGAAGATCACCCACCATCAAAACATGAACACACATCACTGCCAACAACTTCCACTGAACTATGGTACCGAGTAACTGATGGCATTGTGACCTTACCATTCCCCTTAGGAGATCCCAGGCTCCAAGTGAACACACCATGGTCTCAAGAGCAATGCATCATGTCAAAACTATAATCCAAAACAAGAATATACCATGATATAAAACATACCAAACTCTAAACCAACATCACTTATCTAGTACCACCAACACCTCAACAAAAGACTCCATGAGTTTCATGGCTTTCAAGATGTTACATATCTTCAAATAGTGCCCCTGCAAATGTGAAAGAACCCTTATGCAGCAACAAGATCTAAGAGTTCCTCCTATTAACATCTGCAACACTAAAGAAGATCATCCATCATGAAGTGATGAATTCACAGTCATTGCTAAAGCTCCCACTGAACCGTGACAACCAAGCTTTCCAAGCATCATGACCAAACGTCTATGAATCTAAAAATCCTCGAAGTCCACTCATCAACACGTCCATCTGAAAATAATACAAAGTGACACCGAGATCTCCAAACCAAGTAAATACCATCATTGTCAAAAGCTTACACAAAACTGTGTATCCAAGCTATTCACAACATCATGATACACATGCTATAGGTCCCCACCACTGACTTTCTAGTTACTCAACATCATCCATCCTCTCATCTCAAAGCAACCACACCAATGCACAAATGACCACAGAAAAGGCTAGATAACAAGTCTACATCAACACTAAAGCAACCTCATGGATATAGATAGTCCACTTCTGAGTAATCCCACTGCAACCAATGGGCAACTAATCTACAAACTGTATAACTCGTAGATCTAATTACACTGACACATGCAAACCCAACATCACACTAGAAACTGTAAAACTGAGATTTCAAAGAGAATAACATCCTATAGACAATCATGACTCAAACAACAAATTGTACATAAATCTGATTTGTCAAACATGTCCATAACCTGAGCACCATAGTCTAAGGACCTAGAAGTATTACCACAGAAATACCGAGTGACTAATCACATACCAACACTCCCGTGTAGAGAAAGAATCTCACCTTCTCAACACCATGCATAAAGCATACATGAAAACTATAAGTATCTCATCTAGTAACACCCCAAAAGCCATGGTATAGAAAATAGCTTACCAATAGCTCCATAAAACCACAAGTTTTTTCTAGACCGTGTAAAACCTACAAAACCACTATGTTACATCCAACACCCATGTGCATCCACACCCACTTCACATCTGGTAGACCCTAAAGTCAACATACACCCATAATGGTTAAACCAGAATAATGGATAATCATAGATGAGCATAACCATAGATTTTAGGAAAAACTATAAAACCCCTCAAATCCAAGGAACATGAATCTGAGGCATGCAAGTACAAATCATCCTTAAAAGGAAAAAATAGTTCAGAAACTCCAAGCCCATATCAAGCCAACGCCAAAACCACCAACATGCACATGCATCCAAGAGTGTTTGGCTATTACAAAAGCTTTCAGACCATCCATTGATCAACTTCATAGCCTACATGCAATCAGGGTAGCAAAGAACCAATGTCTTCCAATACTGGGAAAGGACACCCAACATAAGCACATTACTCCATAGCTAAAGAGCAACTCAATCTTCTCCATATCATCAGGGAGCCTCTCACATAGACACCCAATATGAAATCTTTTCTGCAACACAACCACAAAGAAAAAAATCCCACCCCATGCATCAAGATTATTCCTCTATCAACTAGGAGCCTTAGACCACATCATTTCAATATGACCAACTCCAGTTTCTCCATCTTCAACATCATTCAGGTTGCATGCTGTCTCCTAAAACTAAAACAAAACAACAAAAAACATACACTTCACAGAGGATCAATCTTCAGCTAATTCCTTGAGATTTCCTCAAGCTTGCCAAACAAAAAAATCTTCAGAGAAGGAATACCCAGAACTAGAAACACTGGCTCTAATACCATTTGGAGGGAAATTAGTTCATCTTAGAACAAACATCTAAGAACAATAGTATCTTCGATAGCTTTAAATTTATTTACATTTCCTCAAAAACATATACAACTATGCCACAAAGTGGAATCAGACATAGTTCATTTCCCACCATTCATCCTACTGAGAAAAGTTCAAGCAAGTTCAACCAATTTCAACAACATGCAAAAAATAGATTTAACAAATAGAACCATTAAACATGAAAGATGGAATAGAAGACAAGAACACAAAGATTTACGTGGGGAAAACCCTTATGGGTAAAAAACCCCACACTCCAAAAGCCAAAGACCCATGGTATTATTCAGGAACTAAGTATACATAGGTACAATACAATTGTAGGCTCTAAGCCTTTACATAGAGTTTTTCATCTTGTTCTATCTAGAGAAAATTTGGCAGCCAAACCCCTTTGAATGCAACTTCTCCTCTCGTCACATTCAAATCTATCCAAGGAATCAATTCGATTCAAATTCCACCGACGAAATAGTCTACATAATGATTAATTGTCAAAGACATATCGAACTGTAAAACCATATAGCCTTCAACTCCATCCCATCAGAATGTCAAGGAGACGACTTAGAAACTCTCTTTGACATAAGAATTTCTCACCAATAAAGCATGTAGCACCACAGCATCAACATCAACATACAAAGCTACCTTATTGGCTCTTAGAAGAGACCAAGCTCAAAGTCCTACTGACTTCCATTTCTCCCACCAATGAGAGTCTCTTCAACATCACCTTGTCACATCGATAAAGATTTACCGCCTATGCACTGTGGACATACCTTCCATTGAAGTATTAAGGAGACTATATTTAGAGTCCATCCGAAGTCATATGGTCCCACAGACGATACACAACGTCGCATTAGGTTGTTGAGGGGATGCCATCTAAAGTCCTGCCGCACACATAATGTATTACTGATGAAGAGTCCATCAGGATATTGAAGAGATAGATTCTAAGTCCCCCCAATATCAACCTATCCGCCCGATACAACATGTTAACCAGCTCATCGATATACCGAGGACACTATTTAGAAACTATTGCTAATAATGCAATTGTTCTACCAATGAAGCTATATTCACAAAGTCGAACAACTTAATTACACTAGTAAGATTGAGTCACAATTCCCAACAGAGTCCCGCCCCCCCCCCAAAAAATAAAGAACCCCCTATAAAGGAATAGCCCCCAATAATAGAGATAGAAAATACCATGCAAAGTAGAGAGAGAGAGACTAAGAAGCCCCTTGAAGTTGACATCTGCCACACCCCCAACAAAGCTTGAAAATGAAGGAACTTGCTTTTAGTGAAGGTTTTGGTGATGTCTATGATCTTCTCTAATGTCTAACAATACTTGAGATCAATGATGTTTCCATGAATCAGCTCTTGGATGTAGTGCATATGTATCTCAATGTGTTTGGTTTGCTAGTGATGGATTGGATTCCTTGAGATCTATATTGTACTCTAGTTATCACAAAAGATGACTATAGTATTTTTTAATGGAATGCAAAACTCAATAAGAATATTGTAAAGCTAAATGGCCTCAGTGGTGGCATTAACTACCCCTCAATACTCAACCTTTGTAGATGAAATAGCAATTTTAGACTATTTCTTGCTCAACCAACAAACCAGACCAAAACCAAGTGAGAAGAAATACCCTATAGTAGACTTGTGATCCTAAAAATTGCCAACCCAATCTGAATCTTTATGTCCCACTAAGTCAATATCCAGGCCCACTACATACTGAATCTTTGGTAAAAGTTCAAAATTGTGTCACACTTTATAAAGGAAAACACTAACACAAATATATTTTTTAGCATAAATAATGAAAAATCCATATGTGTGTTTTGATTTTTAAAATGACATAAACTAATGAAATGTAGAAATTTTAATGTAGTTTATGATTATAATTTTTTAATTTTTTTCAAAATTAGTTGGATATTTCTTTTATGAGTTTAATAGATGAATTTCAATTGTTGATTTTAAAAAAAAAAAGTGTCGTCGATGAGACGTAAAGAAAAATATAGAAAAATTAAGTTTTTTTCTTTAATTTTGTTTTGTAACTAGACAACTCAAATATCTAGTGCATGGGGAAAAAATTTAAGTTTTGATGAATAATTATTTTTTAATAATTTTTTAAAGTCAAATTTCATCAAAACGATACAGTTTTCATGGGACACCAACTTTTGTATATTTTTTTATTTTTTATTTTTAAAAAATACCCTCTTGGAGAAGATTCTATCCTCTAGTGTGTCGTATAGTTTTGAAAACTTTTAAATATATTTTACCTATTTATTTTTAATTTCTAATCAAATGTATATTTGATTATTGTTACCAATTTTTCACCTACAGCTCAAATTGGCAGAGTTGATTCATTAAGTTCATTTTAAGATGAAGAATTCATAACATTTGTCTGCTATGATAGTTTGCATAGTTTAAGGTGCCTGAAAAGAAAGGGTTCAATTGTATCATTGTTATGCCAAAAAGAAAGAAAATTAGTTTATCATTTATTGCTTTGCAGGAGATTCATCATGGATAAGAGATATTTCATTACAATAATCATTCAATTTACCAATGAGATACAACAACTAAATAAGTATTGCATTGAATGAAAGAAAAGAGAGACCAGGTGTCCCACACAAGCCATGGAAATAGTTGAGCCAACACAACCTAGGAAATGCACTATACAACTAAAGATGGGAAGGGAAATAAGCATATAATGAAAAACATATCCATCATTGCCTGTTGTGTTTGATGTTGGTCTTCATTGTAGCTTCTCCATCCTTGCTCTTGATTCTGAGTAGACCTGTATTGTGATGAAAGAAGCTGTTAGAGCTCAAGATATGAATTCCATTATATACTTCATCAACAAATAATATAGTGCACTTCCTATGATGTATTGAATCAGATAAACAAATCATCCATAGGCAAGAGAGACTGAAAGATGAACCATCATTGAGCTTCACTATTTTTTAAAATAACATGTTTGTTTCCTATGCAGGTATAGAAGAAGTTATATTGCTGGTTTGAAGACATTTCAGCATGTGGTGTAAAGTAGGCTCCCACAAGGGTTGAGCCTAGCATGCTACCCCTAAATCTTCAAGAGGGGATTGAAACATAAATTCATATTCATATTGTTCAAATAGAATACATTCAAGTGAAGAAGTGTCACCTCAAGTGAGTGCATGAACTTCAAGTTCATTGCCCATCCATGATCATTAGTTCAAATGATGAAATGACAACCATACATGAGTAGTGAACTTGTGTGTGGAACTGAAAGGAACAACAAGGAGTACTCAATTCATCTAGAGCAATATTTCATTCATAATAACAAATATAGCCTCAAAGGTGCTAGTTGACTATGATAGTCATAAGAAGACAACAATACAGAGAGTACAGGTGTAGCTACAATGATTAATGCCAAGCCACTATCATGAGAAAGGAGGTTTTTATGAAGTCTTCAATATATTCTTATGCCAAGTCACATTTGTAAAATGAAAAACATCACCCCATGATACATATTGCTTCAATCATGTGAGTAGCAACAATTGTAAAAAATGAGTATCCTTATCATATATGAATGATCAAACTGACGAGTAATACATATGGGCAGCTATACAACAGCCATGATCAACTACAAGATAGTCAAACTGATACCATAAAGATACAATGCAAGTTCAGTACACAAGGATAGCAGGAGGAAATCTTAAAAGTATAGCCATCAAGAAGCTACAGGAGGTAGCACATGAAGAAATGCTATACACATAATGTCCATGCCTCGGCTAGTGAAATGAAAGAGCCATTATTATTAAATATGGTATGTATGTAAATCCATTTGGTATAATACAGTGAACTAAACTACAAGTGATTAATGCAGTGTCATAGATCAAATGTGATCTCACCAAGTACATATAGAATAGGTAAACAAAAGAACCACAATCATCAAATGGAGCATACATAGATGTATAACTTAAGAGTTAAAACATCAAGATACACATTATCATGGTAAAAGGAATAATTTCTTAATTTTCATGTTCATCTACAGGTGGTACAAAGAGAAATGGCATGAGTTATGTAATTACAAAGTGTAGTTAGAGCAACAAAGAAAATGAGACTATAATTTTTCTCTCATAATGCCATGTCTCATCAAATAGTATTTCTTGCAAACCAGAAAGATAAATGAACTGCTGAAGAACAGTAATGTCTTGCTTCTACAATAGAAAGAAAAATGGAGGTTATTTTTATTATGCATTTTTATCCATATAGTAATCATCATGCTACTACAGAGACAAAAGTTTAAGCACCAAGAGTCATGGCCTTGTGTAATATCAGAGAAAGGTTGGTATTTTGCATTTTTAGAAAAATGGAAGAGATTTCAAGAGCTTTCAACTATACAAAAAAAACAAGATATCATATATATATATATATATATATGGGTTCTCAGGCCGCAGCCAAAAATGCATTTTTTCTTCACAAGTGTCTAAACCCTTATCATTATATATGGAGAGATCACAAATACATAAGAGATAATGAGTTTCATGCCATGAGGGTTTTGCTAAATTTAGAAGGGGATGATGTATACCAGATATAGCCATGGACCTGAAATACAAAATATTTTTTCCTCACAAGAAAGGTCAAACCCACTTTGGGGTTTCAAGGAAAAGAAGATATAGAGGAGTATAGAAAGTTGCAAGCTTATATATGAAAGGGAAAAATGCTTAGAAATATAAGCTTGGACATGGCCTTACATGTAGAGATAACCAAATAAGAGCAGCATCTAACTCTTTGTTACTTCCAGGAGAACAAGAGGAGGATACAAAGTTCAAAATATGGAAATTACTCAAGTTTTTCCCTTGGAATCATGGTGTAAATGCTTCATAATTACTTTCTCATGGCCGCAGCCTCAAAGAAGAGAGGAATATCGACAGAGAGCTTGAGCCAGTCAGCCATGGCGGTTCCAAAATAAAGAAAAGAGATAGCAGTGAAAACACAAAGAAGAAATGCATTAGAAAACATATCATGGCCATGGCTTCAAAGCCAAATTTTGCTTCTAGAATGAAAGAATATGGTCAAATATGTGACAGAGGAGTCTTACCTTCTATTTTCCTGTCAAAATATGAAGAAAAATGCATGGAAATCTATTAGAACAATAGAAAATCAAATTTTTTCCAGTTCAAACCCTAGCTCTTCATGGCAGCAGTAGAGCCTCTCATCAAAAGGTTGCAAAGTGAAATGAGCCTGAAAAGATAGGGCTAGGAATGGGTTTGTGTTAGGGTTTTCATTTTAGCCCTAATTCAATTGTGACTTTTGTCACATTGAATTAAAAAATATTGCCTCCACTAATACCCTTGAGGGTATCTTTTGCCCCTTTAGACATGTTTGAAGCCTAGGTTGTATGCCTTAATACCTCGATGCCCCCTTTGCCATTTGAAGGTAAGATCATAACATGATGACTATGCCTTAGGAATTTTTGCAAACCAAGTGGAAGACAACCATAGAGGCTTTTAATTTTCAAACCATTTAATATGTCTTTCACATTTTTATGATTCTTATAGAAAATCAGGATGCCAAATGAGATATATTATACTTGGCAAGATAAACCAAAAGCCTTGTATTATTATTTTTTGTAAAGAATCAAATCGAGATGAAATAGGAGATAAAACTACAAAATTTGTTGTAAAACATTATTAAAGCAATGCTTTTATAAAATGCTTTAATAATTGTTATTTTTATGTATTTAAAGCAAAGTAAATCTAGACTAGATCATATCTTTTAGACTTGCTTTCTTCTAGGCAAGATTGAGCAAATATGGGTAAATTGTAGCTTTTTCTGATCAGGTAAAGCCTGATTTTTAGGAGATTTCAGTGGAACCACTTGGGATGGCATTTTGGCAACTTTTATTTTTAGTATGGAGGCATTTTAGGATTCTTTTTGGTAACTTTTTAGTGGATCTCAAAAATGACTTGGAGGCTGGCTTTCAGAGAGATATTTGTAGTTTTTTCTATTTTTCCATCTTGGAAAAATTAGATGCATATATTGGAGAAAAAAATTAGGTTTTTTGGAGTCAGTTCAGAATATTGTTTCTTCCTCTCTTGTTCACCCACAGAGAGTTTTGTAAACATTTTGTACTTAGTTTCTACTCCTTTCAGTTTTAATAAAGCAGCAAAGTTCTTTCATACTTTCTAATTCATTTTGCAATCAATGATCTAATGCTCAATTGTGATTCAACCTTTGAGTTATTTTTATGTCTCATTATTGCAAGTTTGAGTGTGAAATCTTTATGTGATGCAGGTTGTATGTCATGTTTAAACTGGTTAGTTGGATTGAATTTGTGATAAGACTTAGATTTGTTCTTCATGCAAACTTCTAACTTCTCAAACCTTCATACAAATCACTTATGTATTGCATTAATTTCAGTGAAATTGTGAGGATTAGAGACTTTTGTGAAGTTGTTTGTGAGTGAAATTATCGAAGTAGATTAGAGTTCTGGTGCATCACCTGTTAGATTTTAGTATTTCATTTTCAATCAACCTTCTACCCTATTCCTCAGTAAGTATTTTAGTTTAGGTGATTTGCCAGGGAGAACCAGCTCACTCTGGAGGTTCACTCCAATTTTTAGGCAACCCATAGGCCTAGGAGTGTTCCCACGTGTCAACAGGTAGCTAAGTTGATAGCTTAGAATTGGGTGCATACTTTGATTGACAACAATTATAATAACCTGCTTGTAATAAACTTAAAAATAATGCTAATATAACTAATCAAAATACTATATATATATATATATATATATATATATATATATATATATATATATATATATATATATATATATATATATATATATATATATATATATATATCTATGTTCCAGACTCTGAGATCTACCAAAGGGTATTTTCATATTTTCATGAAAGTATCTTTTTGTTGGATAAATTTGGAGTTGAACTTGAAATTTTCTTTATTTTTTAAAACAGGGGGGTTGGCTGCCACATGGGATGCCACATAGGTAGTTTCAGGTGAGATTGTATCGCCCAAAAAGGTTCCACGTGCAACTCTACTGCATGAAACCTTCTATACAAATAAATACATTTTTCAATGTTGAAATCATATTATATGGATTTAACAATTCAGGCGAAAAGGTTCCACTCAAAACTTGTTATGCCACACAATGCCACATAAGTGTTATGTGGTTTTGAGTGAAACAGTTCCACTTGAAACTGTTTAGAGAGAAATTGTTTCTATAGAAACTATTTAGTTTGTCAAAAGTGTGACACAAGTTTGAACTTCTACCCTCCTATAATTGTAGTGCCCTACACATAGTGAAGTATCTTCTTACTTACATTCTAATGCAACTCATGGGGCTCTTACATGAGCCAAGAGACCATGCCCATGGTATATGAAAGGTCAAGCATCCTGTGATTCAAGTATATAAGACTCCTAACTAATAGACAATATAAAGTAGCATCCACCAATGGTGGAGAATAGTGAGCCTCAACTTCAACCCCTGATAGAAATAGAGTTAGTGTAGACTTATAATTAGTCATGTGAAATCTAGAGAGCATATCAAGTGCATACTTTTGTGGTGCAATTAAGATACTTGAAGGTGACTAAATGATCTCAAACCTTGAGAAGTAATGTTGAAGACCCATGTCTCACATTAGAAATTGATCATGAAGGGTAGTTTTCACTACCTTAATGGTGGATGAGTGACTCACTATGATCAACAAGTCATTGACATAGAGAACCAAAAATGTGAGAGTATTATCTTGTTGCAAAATTTATACATTTAGATTAGAATGCCATTGAGTGAACCCAACTGATAGAAGGAAGGAGTCCATATTGGTATACCAAGATCGAATGACTTGTTTGAGGCTATAGAGAGACTTTTGAAGTCGATAAACTAGTGAAAGATCCTGAATGAATCATGGTAGCTACTCCATGTAGATTTCCCTTGAAAGTCATCAAGAAGAAAAGTACTCATCACATCTATCTGATGAACTTCCCAACGATGGGTTATAGCTATAGCAAGGAGAAGTTAGATATAATTCATTTTGGCAACTAGTGCAAAAGTCTCAGAGTAGTCAATCTTGGGAACCTGGGAGAATCCTTTGGTGACAAAGCGATCCTTATGCTTATCAACTGACTCATCTACTACAATTTTTTTTAGTAGATCCAATTGCATCTAATAAGTTTCCTTACCTTAGGGAGGGGAAATTAAATCCCATCTAATAAGTTTCCACTCAGGGATACCAGAAGCTTCCTAAAAGGACTGTGGAATGGAAGCTAAAGCAATAAGGTGATATGAAACCTATTGAAAGTGTGACCTTGCTCTTCTAGTATCAAATGGATCACCAACCCAATCACTTGCTAACTACAATGTCTAACAATCCCAAAGAGGCCTAGTGGTTGGAGAGTTTGGAGGAGAATCATTAACCTATGAATGATGACTAGGGGAGGAAGGTGCATCGTCATCTTCATCATCACCATAGAAAGTGGAGGAAGAAGACTCATCATGATTAGGAGGATTAAAATCCTTTGAAGAACTCTCATCATTCTACAATGTTTCAAATGTGATGGTAGATGGAGAAGTGGTACCGTCATTTTGTAGCATTTGATATTGTCTAGGTAACCAAAAAAATGAAAGGCTTTCTTTGTTAATCCATAGCCTTGCATTTCTCTGCTAGAATGTGGTACCATGCAAGAGAACCAAACACTTGAAAGTGCTTAATTGTGGGTTTCTAACTAGTACAAGCTTGAAAAGGAATTACCCCCTTCACATCTTGCTGAAGAACTTAGTTATGGATATAACTCACATAGTTGATGCCCTTCGCCCAGTACTAAGGTGCCAATGATCTGGAATATATCATATAACTAGCCATCTCTTTCAAAGAACTATTCTTACACTCTCCAATACCATTTTGTTGAGGACTATACGGCACTATGTGCTACAAGTCAATACCTTCTAAAGTACAAAATTATTCAAACTGATGGTTAACATATTCACTCCCATTGTGCATTGCATTTTGATGGCCTTCCTTGAGATCATAACTTGCACAAATGAACTCCTTTTTAGGTCTCATTTTTTTTCAAATTTCATGTTTTTCTACATACTCTGTATTGGTTCTCATAAATTGATCTCAAATTATACTAGAACTATAGTTTTAGTATTTTATCCATTGTGAGCCCTATGAGTCTAAAAATCTAATATTTGTATTGCAAATTACACTAATTATAAAGTGCCATACATTGTACTTTCTTAGGGTGTCATTTCAAACTATTGAAAATGGGATGTCTTGTGTGGCTTATTTTTGTACTTCTCTTCTGCATAACATTCTACTTTTCTACACTAATGGATCAATCAATAGTTCTTGTCTAAACTACATATAACTATTTTGATTGGAAATCTAAAATGTTAATCTATCTCAAAAGGCAAGGATTACATAGGGTTATAGTGGGACTTGAGATAGAACCAACAAAGGATGCACAAAAGCCAAAATGATTTAATAAATGTGATGAAGCATTTGGTACTTTGTATATGTCTGTGTCTCTTGACTTACTCTTTCACATTGAATCTTCCATTGAACTAAATGATGTCTGAACCACATTATAAAGCCCCTTTAGTAAGAAAGATTAAATAAGGGGTCATCAATTGGAGAACAAACTCATAGGATTAAGTCCTAGCAATTTTGATACCATTTAGGACTTCTTCACAAAGTTAAAATCCATCAAATTGTAGTTAAAAATACTATGGAATAGAAAAGAAAGACACACAATTTATCTTAAGTATTCTTTCTAAGCTTGGTTCAAACTATTATATATTTATTTATAGTTTTCATGCCATGAAATGTGCTCTAAGTTCCAATTATAAAATGCCTTCTCTAGATGAGTTTTTTGCAAAACACATTAAGGAGCAAGATAAATTGGTTCAGATGGGTATAATTAAACCCCCAAATTCACATTCCTTAGCTACATATCAAGGCACAAAAGAATAGAAAGGGTTAAGAAAATGGGATAAGAAATAAAAGAACCAAGGAGAAAAGAATAAAGATTAGAAAGATGCTACCTCAAATGTAGATAATTAGACCTCTTATTCAAAAGGTGAACAACCTAAGAAGGAGAAGGTCAAGTGTCCCTATTGTAAAAGGCTTGGACATAATGAACACAAGTGTTTAAAGAAGTAGATTGATCAATTTACACATCTTAAAAATAACAACATCAAGGTGCCTGACTTTGTCAAATAGGGTTCATTAGAAGGGTCTTCAAAGGACATTACATAAATTAAGGGGAAAGGAAAGGGAAAGGCCTTAGTTGTAATTGATTCGCATCCTAACACATGGACCATTGACTTGGGTTCTTTGCACCACATGGATTCATCACATGATGACTTTACCTCCTTAGAGTCGTGTTTTATGCTAGCCATATTAATGGGTGATGACACTTGGTGTAATTAAATATTTCATTACACTTTTTTATGTTTTTAAGTTTACTTTGGGCTTTTAAGTCACCTAGGGTTTTCTTATCTTGAAAATATATATGCAAGATGTCATATGTAATTTAATTAATCTAGTTTTATTATTGCATCCAATATTGTAAAAATTAATCCTCTTTGCTTTTTTTCACTTTTAGAAGGTAAATTCTTGGTTTTATAGGTGATCTTGGTAGCTTGAGTCAATTAATGACTCTCACATGGTACTAGAGCTTTAGATCTACGAGCTTGTTCTCTAATTAGAGAAAAATATGCAAGAGCCATTTTCTCGATATATTTCTATGTAAAATAGAGTCTTTGATTGGATTCAAAGTAGTCAAAATAGTCATATTAGCATTTTCTTTGGCTCAATTTGGGCTTCATAGGCCAGATCTGCAAGGGTTTGAGGTGGTTTTTTTTTAAGATTTTAAGGAAAGCTAGTTTTGGAAGATTTTTGGGTCAAATCTAGCCCCATCATCATGCTCAGAAGGCCCAAAAATCCTAAGGATGACTATCAAATTGATGAATTCCGCCTTAAGAGCTTCAATGGTAATTTTTTTGCCCACAAGGCCGTATGACACATTTTAAAAAAATAAAAAATAATATTTTGGTTGCACCCTGCCTAATTTGGATAGGGTGTCCCATTTTTTGGGCCACCAGCCTAGTTTTTGGACCAGGTGGGCCCTATTTTTTGGCTTGACGAACCCACAAATTTGTGGATTACCTTTGGAGGCCACCATCGACCCTCAATCAGCTGCTACTAGTTGCAGTGGCTGCACCACTTGAAACCTTTGCCTCCACTTATCAACAAGCTCGTACCACTAGTTCATCAAAATGTCACCACCTCTTACGCTCAGTCGATGCTTTAATGCCCCATTTCCATTGCCACCCCACCAGAGGGCCAAATCAACACCACCACTAGTAGTGCCACCCATTTGGCCACCAAAATAGTGCATAGGGCCCATGTTGGCCCCTATTTTCCCTAAAGCATGTTTTTTTTGGCATAAATTGGGCATATACGGTTAGATTTTCACAAATGAATAGGCCTCAAAAATATGGTTCTAAGCATAATCCAGTGGTGTAGGTATTTTTTACATATTTTACTGCTGGTGACATTTATTTCTATTTGAAGTCCATATCACCTTTTTAGATTCCAAGATTTTAACTTCTTGCCATAATCTCTATTTTTCTTGATTCTTATGATGTTAGAAACGTATTGAATAGATCTACACAACCATCCATACACTTTTTCTAGATTCAACCCTAGGTTTTTTATTCAGTTTGTTAGTTTTACACATTCTAGTTGTTAATTTGGACATACTGACACCTAGACAAGTTTTGTTTGTTTTGGTGGGCTTCATTTATTAGCATTAATACATTTTAGATTGTTGATCTCTAATTTTATCATTTGAGGATATATCATGGGTTTTTCTATTCACCCTTTTATGGTAACACTAAATAAAGATAATCATGAGTCTTGGTGAAGTACATTTGACACATCTTATGTGGCTCAATCTTTTTCCTTATCTATACAGACTCATACTTGAACTAGATACAGTTGAGAGGAAATATACATGGGGAAGTAATATTGATCATATTGTAGGATTGATTGGTTCCAATGTTAATTTTTATACTATGTGTTCTATCTCACATACCGAGTGCCCACATGCTCTTTGGACTAGAATTTGGGAGATCTATGGAGACACATGTCTCTATATTCCCAAATGATCCTCCTATGGATTGCCACATACCACTTGATGATGTAGATCATATACCCTTTGATGATGATATAGTAGAGGAAATTACATATTTTGTAGGTATTTCTAGTTTGGATGACACAAATAGTTTTCTTGCTTCTTCTCCTCCTATTGAGATCACATCTTCAATACCTATTTCTACATTAGGTTCTAGGGTTGCTTCTTTGAGAGCTTCTAACGAATCCTTGTAGTAAGACATTAACAATCTTCTATAGATAGCTCATTGGGACACATTTCTATTAGATATCTTTATTAAATTGGTAATAGAGTCATGATCTATAAGGAATTTTGAGAGCAAAATCATGGATCAACACAAGATCTAGACTTGCATAAACATCCAAATCACTAAGGACCAAGAGCCACAAATATAATAAATATACTTTACATATCCATGGTCAATTAGGAACATACCACATATACTATGGAATATATTGTCACAATATCATTGTGATAGTTTTATAGTGCTGCTACACGAACCCAATAGCATGAATTAGCTAACAAATGTTACAAAAAATATTTATGGAAAGTCATGAAATTATTATTAATCATGGAGACATTAGTTTACACAACTCTTTCTTGAATACACATTTCTTTATATCATACTGAAACACCCTAGTCCTTACAAAACAAGACATTTGTTGATTCATACCCAAGAATACATTTTATCCAATCCTACCAAAAGATGTTTTAGAGACATTAAAATTTTAACAAAACAAGAATACATAGAGCTTTACAAATTGCAATGACGTCCAAATTATTTTTCCATTTGTCACAATCTACATATATTATTAAACATGCAAGCTCTTTCCTAAAATAGTTATTCATTTGCAACACCAAGGATAAGATAAAATCTGATCACAAATGTATAAGTAAGCAATAGAGACTAATTAAACTACAATTTAGTGAATATAGGGGAGAGAGATGAATTTGCTACATAACATATCCCTTGAATCAACTAGTTCTTGATTTGGAATTATCCAACATTCAATTTAGGATTTAATTTAGCGTTCATCCTACATGGTTACCCTACCTTCTAGATCATCCTCAAGCTCTATGTAAGAATACTCTATCTCTACATGTAGGATTCTCTCAAAAACAAAATAAAAGCACTATTTATGCAAATAAGAGTGGGTCTAAGGAAGCAAGGCAAGTAAAATTTAAAAAACCAATATGGTGCATATGAGAAACCAATAAACCCATGGAAAAATCAAATCCTACACCTCTTAAATATGCCTCTTATGTATTTAAATTTCCATGCCACATAATGAATATGTAGGGAACATAAAAGGTGCCTAATTGGAAGAAAATGAGCCCAGAAACATCCATATGGTAGCCAAAGGGGTACCAAATTTTCTAGGATTAAAATGTATATTTATGATCTTCTTATGCACCACATAGTTGCCTAAAAATAAATAGATTTTCTATGGTTTTACATGTGATACACTAGAATAACTATGTGATAAAGTGCCATCTCATGCTAAAGATTCTTGTTGCTTTTAAGCCTATTGAGTAGAAAATAGATCATGAGCCTTAGGAGTCAAACTAGGTCAAAACCCTCTTCTACTAAACATTATGGCACAAACTGAGCCAAGCTTCTACCCTTGAAGGAGACCTTAAGCTATAGGGGTTTTGTCTCTTTATTGTATACATGAGTGCCACACCAAAATTTGACCAATCTAGCTAGGGCATAAGATCCAAAGCCTTAAAGTAAGCTAAACTAAGCTACAAACAAATGCCAAACATGAAATGAGAGTAGAAAATGGAAAAGAAGAGATAAGGAAACTATTTAGAACCTGGACCAGATGACAGAAAGCCATAGGACCAGGGCACTCGGGTGCCCTAGGCCTCTTCTAGGGTTTCCAGAAACTATCATATTTGTCAGGTTCATACCTTTAAGTTCTCCAATCTTCCCGCATGTCACCTTCTGAAAACTAATCATCAAACCTAAACACAAGAAAGAATGGAAAAGTGTTGTGGCTATATAGGAGCTTGCCTTGGTCAAGCCCTCATTTTAGTATTCCTACCTCACAGATAGCCAAGATTAAATCTATATGTTTTGTGTGCTTAGAAAATCTATGTGTGAGCCATAACATTCAAGATCTAACCAAAGAATATCAAACCCTAGCCCTATATGACTCAAGAAAATAGGAAGGGATGATGCAAATGATGATCCACAAAAGGGAGCTTACAACTTCACCTCAAGCACTAAGATTCATGGAAGGTCTATAGAATAAGAAGGTGATGCAATTGTACCCTTGGAGGGTACTCAAGCCAAGCTCAAGATGGTGGTTCCAACCCTTCTCCCAATCATGCAAAGTGTTCCAACCTAGGAGCTCACAAGATAGACTCAAGATGTCATGTCCTAGCCTTCATTCAAATCTTTCCAAGAGCAAAGTCAATCTCCACTTGATCAAAACCTACAACAAACAATAGCATATAGAGAGAAATTGTAATAGAGCTTGTTCACATCAAGAGTGCTTCCAAAAATCTCCCTTCAAAATGATTCAACCCACTTAGCTTTATACAAAGCTTATAGAAAGAGAGTAATTCAAATCAAAATGCTAACATAACATGCAAAAAAATGAGTTTAGATTTAGGATCGGCCTAAGCCACATTAAGGCCAAATTGTCACCTAAAATTGTCCCCTGAAACATAGAAGGGACCAGGTTGCTTGGGTGCCCTGGGCCCAGGGAAATTTTACGCTCCAAATTTGCCATTAGTGTGCGGCTAACTCTGGATTTTCCCTTGTGCTTTGGGGTTGTGATGGAACTTTAATCAAGATTATGAATTATTTTATAAATGAAGCTAAAAGAGAGCTTTAAGGGTGGACCTAAAAGTTATCTAGGCTTGGGACCACTACAAGGGAGGAGCTAAACATAGTGAAATTATGCATACACACAAGTGTACACAATTTATGACTCAACATTTAACCCCACTTTAGTGTCCATATGACACTATGTGCATATGCAAGCTAAAGGACAAGAAATTAAAAAAACATTGCAAAAAAGGATATCAAAAAGGATACTATAGAGGATGCAGATCATCGCCGAACCAAAGGGTGAAGCCCCCAGCCTGTGATCCTGTAAATCACAACATTAGTAAGGAAAGATAATCATGCAACTAGCAGACTTATGTGTTATTCCAAATCTCTAAAGGGGAAAGGTGATGAGAATGAAATTTGTAGGTAGATATATGCCCCTTGTTTCTGCTTTCTACTCCAGGGTGTAGAAACAGGGTGTCAATCTTTCAACTTTGACTTTCTAGAGAGAGAGGGCTGATGAACATTCTTTGGTAGGGTCATTCTAATGAATAATCCTGAGATACAAAGCATATGACTATGAGGACAATGGAACCAAGATTTGAACGTAATGAATGACACTCAAATATGAGCTTACTAGCCCTAGTTATCGATGTTTGGATGAGAAGGTGTCTATAGAAAAGCGAGACTTTCGACCCTAGATAGTAATCAGGAGTTCTACCTTTTTAACTTATAATTGGTAAAAGTAGTTCTCACATTTTACCATTCCATTGTCATTTTTAGTTTTTGAGGAGTAAGGATGAGAGCCAACATGCTGAGCCGAAGGGCATACCAATCATCAAGGTTGGAGGTCCTACGGAGTCGAGTGGTGTAGGGACTTGACGAGCATGAGGTAGGCTACTATCCTTATTGTAAATTAATGTTTTCTTTTCTAATTGTGAGGTAGGAATGGGCTCGGGGACACTTTTCAATGGGTCCCAGGGTGCCATTGTCCTCCTCAGGTGCCTTAGACCCTGCTGGGCATCCTAGTCATTTCTAAGCATCTTAGACCTTCCAGGGCACCCAGGTCCTCCCTGAGCGCCCTAGACCTCCAGGGTACCTAGGCAATAGGACTAGGCTAACTTTGTTTTTTTTTGGTTGATGAAGTATACTTGATCAATTTCTGATGTACATCCTATTTTTCCTACTACAGGATCTCCTAGGTATGTGAGAGCATGCTAGCTATTGACTGTTCACATTGTTGCATAGGTGATCAAGCACACTATCAGATGCAGAGATGGAACATCTATGAGATGTTGGACTGTGGTGGGTGTATACCATGGCCATGATGACATACCACCATGCTATACTAATGGCACTCATGGAGTGGTGGAACATAGATACATCCACATTTTATCTATCGATAGGAGAGATGATAGTGACATTAGAGGATGTGTACATGATACTGCATTTGCCTATTTATGGTGAGATAGTTAGGATCATAGAGAAGAGCTCTGTGGACTATGCTTGGTTGATCTAGCTATACTGTCTCAGACACATAGTACCATCAAGCTCTCGAGGACACATTAGCATCAGATACTTAGAGTAGGGTGCAATTGTTATACCGATCGTCTGTCGCATCATGATCTCTACCATCACACTTATTGTTACACATGATGGGCTAGGAACACACCTACACAGAGGCCTAGTTCATACCATTAGAGTGATGGAGGAGTAGAGGACAATATACTCCTAGGGACAGAGTATGCTTTCTCACTTGTACTATGATTTGGGTCACTATGTACATTAGGAGATACATAGCTTGATGATATGCACACTTCTAAAGGTGTTGGTATTCCACGAGGTCAGTGGGTTATCTGATAAAGACTATTGGGATGAGCCCACAAGCACACGCTAATGAGATGAGAGGATCATGGAGGTACGAAGATTTACTATTTTGGAGGATTATTTTTGATAGGCTATACCCATAGGCCATCACATGGAGACCATACAGGTGATGTAGGATGTGGACGGGTTAGAGGAGGCAACTAGTGACAAAGCAGAGGGATCGGTTGTTGACTGGTTGTTGAGATTACATTGTAGTAGCCTTCTACTATGATAGGGTGATCAAGCAATTTGGACAAGTGCAAGGTGTTCCCAGCACATATCTGTTCTACATGAGGTTATCATGTTGTAGTGTGCGACCTTAAGATAGGGCACGACTCACCATCATAGACATAGTGCTAAGTGATCTTGATGATGATACATAGGACGATGATATAGAGGATGATGATCTTGTCTCTGAGGCTGATGATGTATTAGTGACTCTAGCATATACAACATGGTAGGAGACAATACTCCCCACTCCTATCTTCCCCAATGATCATCCCAGTGGCAATCTTGGAGCCTAGGTTGAGTGAGGAGAAGATCTAGAGGATGGAGGGGGAAGGAGCGATAGTGATGGTGATGATGAGGAGGATCCCCCTGAGTTGATGAGGAGAGGTATACAATGCTATCTAGCAGGTGGTGTAGATGCCAATGAGGAGGGACCTGAGATCTGAGCTCATAGTCTATGACCATGATGTGCATCTAGGGTACCACAATGTCACTTCGAGCATGGGGAACCAAGTGGTGGTGCCACTACAATGCTTTGAGTAGCTAGGATGACCATGGATACTAGCATAGTCATCATGTCACATGATCCATCATGGCAGGAGGGTCAACCAGGTGATGATTTTATAATTGTTATCTTAAGATGCATAATATTTACTTGATTAAAGCACTGACATGATAATTTGTACACTTTGTAGTTGGTTCTAGTGCATGGCGTGACTTTGTGAGCTAGGTCATAATAGCGATGATACCCACTAAGTTGACACAACATCCAGTACAGGCCTATTATAGGACACCACATGAGGTGGGTTGGCATACAGAGTTATTTGATCCTATCACATAGCTTAGAGAAGCATATGAGGTAGGAGAGGTTGACCGAGATCAACTAGTACTTAAGAGGGATCGACTAGTAGATGCGAGGGATCAACTAGTAGCCAAGCGAGACCAGGCAGTTTAGAGAGAAGATGTTCTTCAAAATTAGCTAGATTAACATAGAGTCATGGTGAAATCAAGTACTAAGCGCGGTCTTTTGAGTTATTTATAATGAGAGAGATCAACTCCAATGAGAATATCGAGAATCTAGGGAGGAGGGGTGGGAACCTAAAGGTGCACTTAGGAGCCTACAGATACAGAGCACCTCTAGGATTCATTCATGGCCTAGAACTTCACATAGGCAAGCATATGTCAGTCATCCACCTCCAAGACCTGAGGGATCTGGGTATCATGGTCTAGTACAGTGATGAGATCTATTGTATTTGTTGAGCACCCAGAATATTGATCGGGTGGGGAGTGAATCAGTATTCTCTGAAACCACTTAATCATTTAAATATTAATTCCACATAGCATATTTAACTTGCAATAAGAAAGGAAAGCATGAAACTGACCATTAAAGCACAGAACACATAACACCAAATTTTTATGTGGAAACCCCCAAAAGGGAAAAACTATGGTGAGGATTCGCTCACAATATATATATGTTGTCAATCAGGATTGCACCCTAGCCAAGTTAAACTTAACTATTTTGTTGAAACATGGAAACACTCTCAGGTTGTGGGCAACCTATAGCGAGAATGAATCTCTAGTGTAGGCTGGTTCCCCTGGCCAATCACCTAATCTAAATGAATTTTTGACGAAAGGGTTTAGAAAGATAACTGAAAATGAAATCCTAAAACCTAAGGATGATTCACCATAATTTTAAATTGATTTTGATAATTTTACTCAAAAACAATTTCTCAAAAAACTTTAACCCTCACAATCTCACTTCAAACATACAACTCATCAATAATTTGAATGAAGGCTCGAACCGAACACAATCACAAAACCTGAATTATATGAAATTTTGCACACAAACTTATAATAACAAGACATAAAAGGATTCAATATTTCGAATCACAATGACATCAAATTGATAATGCAAACATGAGTCAAATTAGGAGAAGGAAAGTTCTGCTGTTTTGTTAAAACTGAAGGAGTATGCCTGATCAAAATCTGAGTACAAAAGTGTTTACAAAACTCTCTACAAATGAACCAGAGAGGAAGAAGCAATATTATGAACTCCATAAACTGAGTTGTTTTCCCCTATATATAGCCAAAAGGCTTTCTAAAAACCCAGCCAGTTGTCTTACCCAAAAGAAGAAACTAAAATCCCATTTTCAAGCAAGGGAGAAAGGCCACAAAATAAGGGCCTAAAACTAATCCAAATTGAGTAATAACAGGTGGAAACTTTCCATCCCAAGTGGGCCCCCTAAAAATACTAAAAAAATAGGCTCTAACTAACTGGAAACTGAAATAGAAACTTCAGTTTGCCCAGTTTTTTCCAATTTCGCCCAAAAGACTTAAACTCAAAATAGGAAAGCTTATTTATACTTGCTTTGCTTTAACTACATTTAAATTGACACTTATTAAAGCAATTTATAAAATATTGCTTTAAATAAGGCCTTACAATGTTTTGTAGCTTCAACTATGCAAAAAAGGGGGCCCGCCTTGATTTTGACTTTTTGTAAAAATATACAAGGAAAGTATGGTTCTAAGGAAATTTTTCCAAGAATGCAATATATTTCCACTTATGCCCCTTTTTAATTTTATACAAAAATCACAAAATATTCCAAGGCATACTAAGGTTGATTTTCTGCAAAGGTTATAGTATAAACCTAAGGCATAAAGCCTAGGTATGACATGTGTAGGGGAAAAAATAATACCACGAAGGTATTAGTGAAGGCATATTAAAATAAAATCAATGTGACAAAAATATGAGATCTAATTGGGGAAAAAGAAACCCTAAAGAAAAACCATCGAGCCCTATCCCATTTTCTATCATTTACTTTTGACTTTTGGAGAAATCTGGTTTTGCACACCATTGCCATCATTGCTAGGGTTTGAGCTCAAATCTCTACATTTCTTGTTGTTTCTAAGATATTTCTTGTTGATTTCCATAGGAAAAGGAAGGGTAAGTCAATCTCTATCACAAATTTGAGCATTTTTCTTCTTTTTTGGAGCATTCTTTGGGCTTTCCTAACTGCGACCATGACCCTTTTCTGATGTCTTTTATCTTGTTTGACTACCTGTTGATTTTTCCTCTATTTTGAGGCTGCCATTAAAGCATTGTTGAATCTTTCACTTTGGGGTTTGAAGGTATCTTTCTACAATAGAAACTCAGGTAAGATCTCATCATGCAATCTCTTCATTTCCTATAAAGACAAGCTTAGTTTGAGCTCTTAAAACTACAAAAGAAGGAACCCTCAATTTTTCCATGTATGGGCCATAGCTTCAATAGATATTTTTGAGTGTTTTCCATGTTGGGATAAGCCTTTGTCATGCAAAAATTTCCATTCTCTTTTATTTTCTGTCAGAAGAGCTTTTAAAATGCAGAAATAATGAACTTGTTTCTCCTTTTTGTGATGTCATAACAACATATCTATCAATTGTTTCCTTTTGAAACTTGGCACTATCATGAGGTTTTTGTAAACTCAATAATCTTAACAAAACCTAAGTATATAGGACTATGAATCCTGTCAAACCTTGACTGACAGATATACCTTTGTTCCTCATAAATTGCTAGTATATATGACTATGAACTTCTTATTGTGATATAAGACCATGACTGTTCTCTGCAATCCTTTGTGAATAATAACTTCTCTTAAACAGAGGAGCTTGTTGCTGCCCCCTATCACTAATTTGGACTATCCTAGGACAGTGACTGTTCTTATGACTATTTGTTGTTTCTTTACACTGATATTACAGTCTTATATGACAGTACTCAATCAGCACTACCCCCTTTGCTTTGTTTAAAACACCATAAGCACTAATATTTGCAATGTAACATATGAAATGGATGTTCACACCCAAAAACCCAATGAAAGGATCTTGCAATGATAAAGCTTCCAATATAGGTACGCACATTGTTCTTTCCTCCTCCAAGGCTTTAGTAGGGTGCAGTTACACCCCAAATGCATAGGTAAAACTCATATAACAATGATAACCTCCCTTGTATACATAGTTTACAAAACTTTCCCACCACAAGAGAACACAAAACTTACTTGCATTGCAATTTCTAGGGCTACTCCAATCCCTTGGTTTCCACACTCTTTGCAAGAAAACACCCCTCAAACCACAAAGGGAGTTCCTCATCCACTAAAGATTGTTCTTTATTATTGATGATTGTCCCAAAACTGTTATGACAGTCACGTTACTATTTCTGCTCCTTTCAAGACTATTAATGCTATCCTCATGATTCCAACTACTGTAACCTCATAGTTCTCTCATTTATTCCAGCCATGTTTCAATATATTTCATGGTTTCCTTCTTTATCATTATTGCTACAAAATGCTCACCATACCTGTAGTATAGTGCCATGGTAGTATGGCTATTGTGTAGTAGGTCTACATCTTGATCATTCTAGTTCTAAATCATGCATTTGCACCCTGCTTTTCCCTTGCATACTAGACAGCTGACATGGCATTATACTATAGATATCATTCATGACACAGTTGTTCCAGTCTATATAGTGTAAGCTACACTTCACTTTGTGGATATAGATTATATGACTATCATCTATCTTCTTCAATTGATAATATGCCTCTTGGTTGATGGGACAGTCATGACCAAGACTGATTTTTTGGTCCTTCATGGTTGTTTAATGTATTCAATAGCAATCTTACATCTCATTCACAACAAAAGTGGTAAATACCTATTCTATTGCTGCTCCATGATGCTTCTTTGGTTGTAATGCTCTTGATGGGACTGATCCTTACTTGATATTACTCTGATGGTGACTGTCCTACCTTGGAAACTGTCTCATGATGTATTTATATTGACTTCAATCAGAATATGTTTTATTTATTGATCTAGAAGTTTCTTTGCTTATCTCATATTCCCCTTAAGATCAAGGGGCAGCATACTAGGCTCAACCATTATAGGAGCCCATTTTTGCACCACATGCTATGATGTCTTTAGAAATGGATCAGCAATATAAATTCTCCTATACCTGCACAGTGAATAAACATGTTAGATAAAATAGTGAAGCTCAATGCTCCTATGATGTTTTACTTTTTAGGCCTTCCTATATATATCTAATGTTTGTCAACTGATTCAGTGCAACATAGGCAATGCATTATACTTTTTTTGATAGGCACATAAGAAGACTCATATCTAGAGCTCTAACAATCATTTCTATCATGATACATGTTCATTCAAAGATTGGGAGCAGGGAGGAGCGAGCTGCAATGAAGATCAACTCAAGATTTAAATATGCAATGATGGATATGCCTCCTCTTAGATGCTTCTTTTACATTCTTTATCTTCAGATGCATAGTATATTTCTTATATTATATTGATTCAGTTATTCCTATGGCTTGTGTGGGACATTTCATCCTTCTTTCTTTCCAATGAATATCAATACAACACTTATGCAGTTTTGTGTATATCTCTTTTGTAAAATGAATGGAAGCATTACAATATGAAATGAAACCACTTCCTATCATCTATGAAATCTCCTTTATGCTGCAAAGTATTGACTGCCAACACATGGCATCATAAAATTGAACCCTTTCTTTTCCAAACAATTAAACTATGAAAAGGATAAGCAAAGTAGAATTGTATTAGGAACTTTTCACCTTTAAATGGAAGTAAACTGTTTCAGCTCTACCAATTTGAGTTGTAGCTGAAAATTGGTAACATTTCTAGTGATTTCTGCTAAATGTTTGCCTGCTAAGCATATAAACCAATTGCCTTAAATAATCCATTGGGTGCGGAGTCAATCCTGCCCCTTCTCAAACTTAGAAAACCATGAAACCAAACTACAACTACTCCAAATAGCAGCAAAAGAGAAAAATAGAACCAAACTAAAAGTAAACTAAAAGGCCCTAGTGGCCAAAAAACATGTGCACCAGCACTTAGGGAAAGAAAATAAATAAAACAAATGTGCCTTGAGCACTTATTAGCAGCAAATACTAATCTTCTATAGTACAAAAGAAGAACTTATTTTCAGAGGCAATGTTTGAGGTGGATCCCATTAACTAGGATATGTAGCACCTCTCCACTTAACTTGGAAAGATTGAAGGCATTATGTTTGTTGTACTCTATGATTACATAGGGTCCATCCCAAATTGCATCAAACTTGGAATGTTTTCCAAGTTTGCTTATGTGCTCATCCCACTTGAAAACTAAATCACCAACAACAAAATCTCTTGGCCTAGCCCTCTTTTCAACAGAACTCTTCATCTGAGCTTGATGGATTTCTAGGTGCTTTAATGCTTCTTTTCTGGTTTCTTCTAACTCCACTAGCTATGTAAGCCTTACCTCTATAGAATGCTCCTCTAATACCTCAAGTTCTTTAATGAAATTTAGAGTTGGAAATTTGACTGAAATGGGTAACTTGGCCTCCTTACCATAAGTGAGAACATGAGGGGAGCAACCAGTAGCCCTCTTTGGAGTTATCCTATCAGGCCAAAGGGCTAACTTCAAGATTTCATGCCATGTCCTCTGATTGTCCTCAATGGCTTTCTTAATGATCTTAATCATTTTTTATTGGTGGATTCTACCTGCCCATTACCTTGTGGGTAATAATCAGATGAAGTATTCAGAAAAATATTATTCTTTATAGACCAATCAGAAATCCTTAAAACAATAAAAGCTAATCCATTGTCAGAAATAATAGAGTCAGGAATGCCAAATCTAGATATCAAATCTTGATAAAAATTTAGAACAGAAGTTTCATTTGCTTCCTTCAAAGCAACAACCTCAGTCCACATTGTAAAGTAATCAGTTGTAGTTAGAATCCATTTGTGGCCTGCACTTGAAGGCAGGTTGATGGGTCCAATGAAGTCAAGACCCCATTTAGCAAAAGGCTTCTCCACTTGAATGGGGTTAAGAGGCAAGACTGCAAGCCTTTGCTTACTTGCAAATAATGAACACTTTTCACACCTTCTAACCTAAGCAAATTCATCCTTGAATAGATCTAGCTAGTAATAACTAGCCCTCATAATTTTTAGGGTTGTTGTCCTTGCAACAAAATGGCCTCCTGAAGGCCCATTGTGAAACTCTTCCAACAGCTTATCAATCTGAACTAGCTCAATGCACCTTAGAAGAACACCATGAAAATCTCTCCTATACAAAATACCATCAATAATAGCATAAGGAATGGCTTGTAGTCTATAGTAACTTCTTTTTGCCCTATCAAAACCTTCGGGGCATTCACTAGTTGGCAAATAGTGAGTCATTTGTTGTACCCAGCTTATAGTAGGAGCTAAACCAATAGCTTGTTCTTCATTGTTAAACATCGTTTCAACATTTTCCTCTTTTTCTTGGCTGTCTTCTCCATTTGTAGTAAGCTATTCACACAAACCTTTGCCCCTAACAAGCTTAGTAACTTTGATATTGACATCAAATTCCATCACCTTGGTTACCCAACCAACCCTTTTGTCATTTATCTCCCTATTAAGTAAGAAATCGTTAACAGTTGGATGGGCAACTAGTAACTGAATTATGTTGTTAGAGAGCATATGTCTGAACTTTTTAAGACTTCTAACAATAGAAGATACATGTTTCTCAACAAAGGAATACTTTACCTCATAGTCATGCAATACTTGGCTGAAAAATGCCACAGGATGCTCCAAGCCTTCGTCATTCTGCTGGCACAACATAGCTGAACTAGTGTCAACACCTCCAAAAGCATGTAAAATAAAATCTCTTTCATAGTTAGGATTAATGAGGTTTGGGGCAGTTGCAAGGGCTTCTTTAATCTGCTCGAAGCTTCTCTTACCTTCCTTAGTCCAACTAAAAGGTACATTTTTCTTAAGCATGGCTGTGAGAGGCTACAATAATGCTGCAATATTGGGTATAAACCTTCTCACAAAGTTAATCCTATCAAGAAAGCTCTGTAATCCCTTCTTGTGTGCTAGTAGGGGTAAATCAAGAATAGTAGCAACCATTTCCAGATTAATAGAGATACCATGTTTTGAGACAATGTGTCTGAGGAGCTTACTTTCATGGACAGAAAATATGTATTTCTTTGGGTTAAGAGAAACCCCAAACTCTCTGCATCTCTAAAAAAATTGCCTCAAATGATCAAGATGTTCATTAGTATTTTTCAAGAAAACTGTTATATCACCTAAATATACTAAATTTTTTTTTGTTCATGAGTCCATGAAAGGGCATGTCCATTGCTCTTTGAAATGTTGCCCTTGCATTGGATAAACTGAAGGGCATTTTTCTATATGCCATGGTACCCTACTTGGTTGTAAATGTAGTTTTATACTGATCCTCCTTCACTAAAATCTTGTTATAGCCTGAATAACCATCCAACAAAGAAAACCTATCAGAACTAGAAACAACTTACAAGATTTGTTCCATTGAAAGGAGTGGATAGTGATCCTTGAGAAAGGCTTTATTCAAATCATAAAAATCAACAGAAAGCCTAATCTCCCCATTCTTCTTTCTAACTAGAACTAAGTTGGAAACCTAAGAAGTATGCTTAATAAGAAATATTATATTACTCTCAATTAACTTATTCAATTCAACCTTCATACGATGCTCAAGTTTGGGTTTAAGAGGCCTCTGCTTCTACCTGACTGGTTTTGCATCAAGTTCTAACTCAATGGTGTGTTGAGCTAGTTCAGGATCAAAACCTTTTAGGTCTTTGTACTCCCAAGAAAAAACATCACTAAATTCTTGACATAACAAAATGAAAGCTTGTTGTTCCTCCTTGGTACATACCTTTCCCAACTTAAGCATCTTACCCTTGAATATCTCAACTGCCTCATACTATTCTTGCTTCATGGTCATGCTCAATTTGTCCTTTCTAACCTGATCATCTGAATTGAAAATAGATTCCAATGTTACCAATCCCTTGGGCATCTTATTAGACTTTAGCTGCACAATCTGATTGTCATATTGTTGCTGCCACTTTTGCTAATTCTCAGCTGTAAACTCAGCTTCTGCAATTAGAAAACTCACAATTTACTCATCACTATCAAAAACTTACCAAGTCATGTTATGATCAAGTACAGATGGTCTAACAACAATTTTTACATATTGTTATACCTCTACATTATGAATTTCATTTGGAATGTCAAACTAAGGTCCTATGGCAGCAAGTTTATCTGCATGTTTATTCTTATTTCTAGGGATTGAAAGTAGATTAAAAGCAGAAAAAATCTCAATTAAATCCCAAACTCGATGCTTATACTTCTTGAGAAAATCATTTTTCCAATAACATTTAATTTTCTAACTTGATTTACAATTAACTCAGAATCACCATAAACTTGTAAGCACTTGATACCTTTCTTTCTGGCCCATTCTAGGCCATGGATAAGTGCCTAATATTAAGCCATATTATTTGTATAGCTAAAAGCAAACCTCAATGCTAAATAGTGCTTATCTCCATCAGGTGAAACTAGCATGGCTCCTCCACTACCACCCATTTTGCTTCTTGATCCATCAAAATACAACTTCCAAAGATGATTATCTTGCTATTTAGGCTGACTTTGATCCTTGATCAGATTTGGAATCACTGCATCAGGATCATGAATCATATAAATGCCTAATCCTACCTCATCAGTGCGACTAAAAGGGTCATCTTCATGATCTTTGGTTGCCCACTCATCTAGATTTACACTTTTGGTAGGTGTGGTAGGATCTAGGGTCATGGATTGATCATCTAGGCCATGGGTGATGTTGAGGTTAGCATTTACAGGGCTAGGGACATACGGTTCAATATGATCCTTGGCTAGAGGCTTAGATTTTATGATTATTTTCGTACCATACCTTGTTCTAAAATAGAAATGGGATCAATTAGAAGATAGAAAACCACCCAACTTGGCAGTAAAATCCTAGGAAAGACATATGGCAAAATATGGTGGTAGGTCAATAATATGGATATCTTGAGGAATTGCAAAATTGGGGCAAGCATGCAAGGTAAGAGGTAAGTTTTTAATCAGCTCGGTAGTTTTAATAGTAGATCCATCTAGCTGAACTACTCCCTTTGAAAGAGGCTCATAAACTAGTCCTAGCTTATTAGCTAGACTCTTGGGCATTATTGAACTGCTCACACCTGAATCAGTCATGTAATTATGAACAAGCTTATCACCAATGATTAGACTCGGGTAAAAAGGAGGAGGTTTTACCTCTTGGGCTTGCTACTCACTTTTGACTTCTAGGTTGTTTGCAAGCACAACCTTAGTCTTTTCTTGGTTAGCAACATCAGAAATAGAAAGCTCAGCCAAAGCATCTTGTAGCAAATCATTTTGACCAGGAATGTGCAATGCCTCCATTATTGACATGTTAACATAGCCTTATTAAGGTGTTCAACAACATTAAATGAGACAGGGCTCACCTTTTGTTGTCCTTTAAGAGCAATAGCATCATTTTGCCTTTGCAAAGGCTATGATTACACCATAGGCTACTCCTTCCTAGGTATAGTTTGTCCTCTTTGCAGAATCTGCACCTTTTGTTGTGCTGTGGGGACTACTTGAGATGAAGAAGCAAGAAATTTGTCCTTGGCAAGATGTTGTTGAACATTTCCATCTTGCTGCTCCAAATCAATAGCCCTCTTTTTTGATCTTGTATTGGTTGAAACAAGTATATCTGATTTATTTTGTCCTTGGGGATAGTTCACACCATAAAACTCAGCACGTTGCTAGTTCATTAAGGTAACAACATGTTTATCTTGCTGAGCTATATTCTCATTCAAGGTACTTTCCGAACCGCCATAACTATTTTGCACCATAAGAGATTGATTTCTCATACGGTTTGCACATGCAACTTGGTTATGAGGCTGGTTGCATGGATAACCCCAGTTACATTCTTGCACCATATTGTTTTGAGTGGTCATGAGCTCTTTTAAAAAGCTGGCAACATTAGGATTATAAGACTGGAAAGGTATGGGATTGAAGTTTCTCCTTTGGCTTTAAGAATCAGCTTGAAAAGGTGGCCTATTTTGTTGGTTAGGCTAATACGGGGCTTGATAGGGCTTATGCTCTTGGCCACCTTGCTTCTTAATACTCACTAATTCATTCCAAAAAGTTTTTAGTATATTCTTAATCTCTTGAAGCTCTTGAGATTGGGCTGGAACAACAGTTTCTTGAGTTGCAGCTTGATATCCTATAGAAAGAATAGGCGGGACAATAGCTAAGGGGGTACTGACATAGGAATAGGTGGCTGTACTTTAGGAAAAATTGGCATAGGAAGCCTTGGGGCTATCTTACCAGCTTGAATAAGGTAGTTTTCTTCTCTAATAGCTATATCAAAAGGATTAGGAAGAGTAAACCCACCCATAGACTAAATCATTATAGAGATTTCACTATTTAAAGCTTTAAGGAAGAATAAAAATGCATGCTGTGGTGAAGGATTTACTATCACGAGAATCCTATCCAAAGTCCTCTGGAAATGGTAGTTAAAATCTGCCATGTGCTCGTGAGGAGCTCTCCTGATGGTACTTAACTACTCTAACAAAGACAAATGATCAAATTTGTCCTCAAAATGCCTATGCAATCCATCACTCAGCTGATCCAATGTCATTGTTGAATTCTCTGTAAGACCTATAAACCATTGCAAAGCTTTTCCTTTTAGTGAGGCAGCCAGTAGTCTAAGTGCTACATTCTCTTGAGTGATATTATGCACCAAGCACAATGTTGACACATCTCGAATGTGCTCAATAGTAGTGATTGATCTTCTCTGGTAAAGTATGGTAGACTTTTGAGGGCTACAATAGGAATGTCATCATGCTAGGCAATGTTTAACGAGTTGCCCCCTATTAAAAGGTGCAAATACAAATTGCTTGGCCATTATTGGTATTTGTACTATTAGCACTAGACTTTTCTACACTAGGGTCACGGGGCTAAGGCTTGGAGGTGTAGATCTTGACCTCCTTGATGAGTCAAAAATCCTTCTTGGTGGAGATAACTGCAAATAATCAAACAGAGTAGGACTTGATCAAGTCTGCACTTTTCTCATATGTTGATTACACTAGATTTGCACACAAGACCAAAAAACATAGTTACCAGGTATATCTTGAAGCCTCCAAAGGCTGGAAAAACTACTGCATATACCAGAATAGCAGCTAAAAATGTGAAAAATTATCTGAAAACAAGTTTCAGAGTCCCACCAGGCATGCCATAAAATGTTGTTAATCAAGATTGCACCCTAGCCAAGTTAAACTTAACTATCCTGCCGAAACATGGAAACACTCTCAGGTTGTAGGTGACCTATAGCAAGAATGAATCTCCATAGAGGGCTCGTTCCCCTAGTGGATCACCTAATCTAAACAACTTTCTGAGGAAAGGGTTTAGAAAGATAACTAAAAATGAAATCCTAAAACCTAAGGATGATTCACTAGAATTTTAAATTGATTTTGATAATTTTACTCACAAACAATTTCTTAAAAAACTTTAACCCTCACAATCTCACTTGAAACATACAACTCATCAATAATTTGTATGAAGGATTGAACCAAACATAATCACGCAACCTAAATTATATGAAATTTTGCACACAAACATACAATAACAAGACATAAAAGGATTCAATATTTTGAATCACAATGACATCAAATTGATACTGCAAACATGAGTCAAAATAGGAGAAGGAAAGATCTACTATTTTATTAAAACTGAAGGAGTATGCCAAATCAAAATCTAAGTACAAAAGTGTTTACAAAGCTCTCTGTAAATGAACCAGAGAGGAAGAAACAATATTCTAAACTCCATAAACTAAGTTGTTTTCCCATATATATAGCCAAAAGGCTTTCTAAAAACCCAGCCAACTGTCTTACCCAAGAGAAGAAACTAAAATCCTATTTCGAGCAAGGGAGAAAGGCCACCAAAATAGGGCCTAAAATTGAACCAAATTGAGTAATAACAGGTGGAAACTTTCCCTCCCAAGTGCCCCCCCTAAAAAGACTAAAAAATCAGGCTCTAACTGACTGGAAACTGAAATAGAAACTTTAGTTTGCCCAGTTTTTTCCAATTTCAACCAAAAGACTTAAACTCAAAATGGGAAAGCTTATTTATACTTGCTTTTTTTTAACTGCATTTAAATTGACACTTAATAAAGCAATTTATAAAATATTGCTTTCAATAAGGCCTTACAATGTTTTGCAACTTCAACTGTGCAGAAAAGGGGGCCTGCCTTGATTTTGATTTTTTTGTAAAAATATACAAGGCAAGTATGGTTCTAGGGAAATTTTGCCAAGAATGCAATATGTTTCCACTTATGTCCCTTTTTTATTTTTTGCAAAAATCACAAAATATTCCAAGGCATACTAAGGTTGATTTTCTCCAAAGGTTATAGTATAAACCTAAGGCATAAAGCCTAGGTATGACATATGTGTAGGGGCAAAAATAATACCACAAAGGTATTAGTGAAGGCATATGAAAATTAAATCAATGTGACAAAAATATGAGATCAAATTAGGGCAAAAGAAACCCTAAAGCAAAACCATCAAGCCCTATCCCATTTTCCATCATTTACTTTTAACTTTTGGAGAAAACTCGCTTTACACATCTCCACCATCATTGCTAGGGTTTGAGCTTGAATCTCTGTATTTCTTACTATTTCTAAGAGATTTCTTATTGATTTCCATGGGAAAAGGCAGGGTAAGTCGATCTCTATCACAAATTTGAGCATTGTTCTTCATTTTTGGAGCGTTCTTTGGGCTTTCCTAGCCGCGACCATGACCCTTTTCTAATGTATTTTATCTTGTTTCACTTCCTATTTATTTTTCCTCTATTTTAAGGCCATCATTGAAGCATTACTGAAGTTTTCACTTTGGGGTTTGAAGGTATTTTTCTACAATAGAAACTCGGGTAATATTTCATCATGCAATCTCTTCATTTCTTGTAAAGACAAGCTTGATTTGAGCTCTTAAAACTACAAAAGAAGGAACCCTTGATTTTTCCATGTATGGGCCATGGCTTCAAGAGATATTTCTGAGTGTTTTCCATGCTGGGATAATCTTTTGTCATGCAAAATCTACCATTCTCTTTTATTTTCTGTCAGAAGAGCTTTTAAAATGCAGAAATAATGAAGTTGTTTCTCCTTTCTGTGATGTCATTTTCTATATGAGGTAATACTATAACTTTGCTCTTTGGCTGCATCAGTTCATTGATGATTGTTTAACAATAGATCTATCAACTGTTTCCTTTTGAAACTCAGCACTATCACGAGGCGTTTGTAAACTCAATAATCTTAACAAAACCTAAGTATACAGGACTATGAATCCTGTCAAACCTTGAGTGACAGATATACCTTTGTTCCTCATAAATTCCTAGTATATATGACTGTGAACTTCTTATTGTGATATAAGACCATGATTGTTCTTTGCAGGCCTTTGTGAATGGTAACTGATCTTAAACAGAGTATCTTGTTGTTGTCCCCTATCACCAATTTGGACTGTCCTAAGATGGTGACTACTCTTAGGACTATATGTTGTTTCCTTACACTGATATTACAGTCTTCTATGAGAGTCCTTAATCAACATTACCCCCTATGCTTTGTTTAAAACACCATAAGCACTAAGATTTGCAATGTAACATATGGAATGGATGTTCACACCCCAAAACCCAATGAAAGGATCTTGCAATGATAAAGCTTCCAATAGAGCTTTGTACATTGTTCTTTCCTCCTCCAAGGCTTTAGTAGGCTGTAGTTACACCCCAAATGCATAGGTAAAACTCATATAACAATGATAACCTCCTTTGTGTATGCAGTTTACTAAATTGTCCCAACACAAGAGAACACAAAACTTACTTGCATTGCAATTTCTGGGGCTGCTCTAATCCCTTAGTTTCCACACTCTTTACAAGAAAACACCCCTCAAACCACAAAGGAAGTTCCTCCTATCACTGAAGATTGCTCTTTATTATTGATGATTGTTCTAAAACTGTTATGATAGTCACCTTACTATTTACGCTCCTTTCAAGACTGTTAATGTTGTCTTCATGATTCCAACTATTGTAACCTCATAGTTCTCTCAAATATTCCTTCTATGTTTCAATATATCTCATGCTTTCCTTCTTTATCATTATTGCTGCAAAATGTTCACCATACATGTAGTATAGTGCCATGGCAGTATGGCTACTATGTAGTAGGTCTACATCTTGATCATTCTAGTTTTGAATCATGCATTTTTACCCTGTTGTTCCCTTGCATACTAGACAGGTAACATGGCATTATATTATAGATAGCATTGATGACATAGTTGTTCCAATCTATATAGTGTATGCTTCACTTTACTTTGTGGATACAGATTATATGACTGTCATCTATCTTCTTCAGTTGATAATATGCCTCTTGGTTGATGGGACAGTCATGATCATAACTAATATTTTTGTCCTTCATGGTTGTTTAATGTATTCAATAGCAATCTTACATGTCATTTTCAATAAAAGTGGTAAATACATGTTCTATTGCTGCTCCATGATGCGTCTTTGGTTGTAATGCTCTTAATGGGACTGCTCCTTAGTTGATATTGCTCTAATGGTGGTTGTCCTACCTTGGAAACTATCTCATGGTGTATTTATATTGACTTTCAATCAGAATATGTTTTATTTATTGATCTAGAAGTTTCTTTTCTTATCTCATATTCTACTTAAGATCAAGGGTCAACATGCTCAGCTCAACCCTTATGGGAGCCCATTTTTGCACCACATACTATGATGTCTTCAGAAATGGATCAGTGACATAATTTCTCTTATACCTACACAGTGAACAAACATGTTAGATAAAATAGTGAAGCTCAATGCTCCTATGATGTTTTACTTTTTAGGCCTTCTTGTACATATCCAATGTTTGTCAACTAATTCAGTGCAACATAGGCAATGTATTATACTTCTGTTGATAGGCACATAAGAAGACTCATATCTAGAGCTATAACAATCCTTTCTATCATGATACAGATTCATTCAAAGATTAGGAGTAGGGAGGAGCCAGTTGCAATGAAGATCAACTCAAGATTTAAATAGGCAATGATGGATATACCTCCTCTTATATGCTTCTTTTACATTCTTTATCTTCAGATGCATAGTATATTTCTTATATTGTACTGGTTTAGCTATTCCCATGGCTTGTGTGGGACACTTGATCCTTCTTTCTTTCGAATGAATATCAATACAACACATGCAGTTTTGTGTATATCTCTTTTGTAAAATGAATGGAAGCATTACAATATGAAATGAAACCACTAAATATCATCTATGAAATCTCCTTTATGCTACAAAGCATTAAATGCCAATTTTAATGTTTTCCTTTCTATTATAACACATGACATCATAAAACTAAACCCTTTCTTTTCCAAACACTTTAAACTATGCAAAGGATAAGCAAAGCAAAAATATATTAAGAACTTTTCACCTTTAAATGGAAGCAAACTGTTTGAGGTCTGCTAATTTGAGCTGTAGGTGAAAATTGGTAACAATATATTAAAATGCAACTGGTTAAGGTTGATACAATTGGTGGACTCACTGTCCAAGGTGAATGCTCAATGTAGGTGGCTCACTGCCAAAGGACTCATTGTCCTAAATAGAAAGAGATAGAAGAAGGGGTGGCTCACTACCAAAAATGAACTATTAGAATGCATCTGAGTTATGCTAAGGACACCATTCCACTGAAGCTCAAAATGCTAAATTGATACACTTCATCTTAACCACTATCTTTTATGCTATCCTTCTTTGCATCTGACTCTGCTCACTCTCACACTCCTTTCTCTTTCATATCTATCACCTTCACTTCTTCACACAAGAAATCAATCTTGTTTATATACCGCTTTCAAGTAAAATATCAATCAGGTTGGTAGGGAGATGTACCGTGTGACTCCTTAACTTGTTAGCCAAAAACATAACTTAATATGCTTTGTGGAGAGAATTAAAGCATCTAACATATTGATATAGGTCTGTACAACCTATATATATTCTCATATTTTTTTTCCATACATAATCCAACTCTACACAACCTCAACACCTTTAGGTCGGCCCAATTGGTGAAGTAACTGTACATAGTATGAACTAGCTATTAGCTCATAATTCAACATGTAGACCACCAACAAGATTACCACTTAAAAAATACACACTTCTAACATCCATAACCTTGTCTCCAAATTCGCATAGGAAGATATTCATCTACAGTGAAATGTGGAGCATTCCAATCTACCACTGCCATTGTCATTATACTGTCAATATTTACAGGGTCCGGTATTCTATCAACTCTATCTTTCACTCTAGAGGACTTCAAGACCCAAATCTTTGGATTTAGACTTCTTTAGTGTGCACAAACACTACCTTACAAATGCATAGAAAAATTCTTCATAGCAAAGAAATGCAGACTGAAATATTGTGACCTTGTTATAGGTTTTGTATTGCAAATGCCTTAAACAAATCTTCATCAAGTTGTACCTGACTACGGAGCACCAAGATGGTAGAATATCATGCTTGGGTGTATTCTCCTTACTGCACTTAGTAGCTTCTTTGGATCAACACTTAGGATATCACACTTAATCACTTCTCCAGACTAGTACAACTGTGCCTATATACCTTACTAAACCTCTTCGAACCAATACAACTGTCTTTACCCTTTGTTGCCATCAATGACAACACTATTCACTACCAAGCTCATCAATCTCTTCATCATCATGCTTATGTTTCCAACAATCTCCCCCTTTGTCATTGATGGCAACATCCACCAAAACTTCTCCCCCTTTGTCATCAATGACAAAGGAACTACTTGAAAGTATACAAGTCAAAACTTCTCCCCCTATCAAATATGTTTGTATGTACATGAGAGTGACTCCCCCTTATAGCTTCACTCTTATACTTAAATAAAATATATACTCCACATATGTACATTGTAGTAGGAAAAGGCATTTACACAAAACAAAAATGTACAACTTAGCTTGATGAGGATAAATTGCCTTGATTGGATTCCTTCAATTTTGCAAGGTGTGCCTCTAGATTCTTCTTTGTTGTTTCCCATTCATTCTTGGCAAAGGAAAGCACTCCGCACTGATTTTCAAGCTTCACATATAACTCTTCACCTTCTTCCAAAGAACTAGGTACTAGACTCTTGCAACTCCTCTGCATCAATTAAAATCCTAGTCAAAGAAGTAAGTCTTGCACTTACTATATCTCAGAGATGATAGTACTGCATTAATATCTTCTCTTTTTGCTCTTGCAGCTGAAAGAATTGTCCATGCAAACTCTCAATTACTATTCTTTTTATTCCATCTGTATCTCCCATTGGATCATAGGCACCAAAGGTATGATCAATTTGAGACTCTTTTGAGTCCATATGATCCTTTATACTCTTGGTGGAGACATGCCATTTCAAGCAAAATTGGTACCAAACTTTTGCTTCTTCCACACAATCCTGAATATCTTTAAGATTACTCCACAACTTATTGTGTGAAATAGAGGATTTGCTGGTGATGTCTACCATCCTCTTGACATTTATCTTTTGATTTAATCCCTTTTCTAATTTCTCCTCTAATCAAGTAGAATATTCCTTGAAGGAATCAATTAGTAATCTCAATTGTTCTACATTAGATAAAGAGTTATCAATGTTTACACTGGGAAGACTATCTTGTAGTACCTTTATTGCTTCATCAATCATTTCAACACTCTTTTGGTGTACTTGTATAATCTCCTTTCTTGAGCAGGCATGAAATGCATCATGAAGTTGTAAATTAAGCAAGGGAGATATTTTATCGAAGTCTACTTGTCCTTGCTATATGGGAACTTGTAGTGACTGTGCTGACACTATAGGTTGAAACTAGAACTGCATATCTAATAGACTCTTCAAAGAATCTCCAAATGTACCAAGGAAGTCATCCATTTTTATTTCTCTCTCTACAATCTACTTTCTCTTCCTTTGCATTCTTTTTATCTTCTAGAGGAGGCAAAATTTCATTCTTTTGTTCCACAGACTTCTCCAAGTTCTCATGGTCTCCTCTTTCATTCTTCTCTGCAATACTCTACACATCCGAAGGAAGCATATTTTTTGTGTTCCATGTCTTATCCATCTCTAGGTTGCCATGTACAACCTCTTCTTCATCATTCTTCTTTGGTTCTGGAGAAGGGAGGTTATCTGTAATAAAACTTTCTTGAACATTGTCTCCAGGAGCAAGCATATTGACTTCTGAAACTAATACATCATGCACCATTTCATTTTATTTGATTAGATCCAGAGAAAGATATGTAACCTTTTGCATTGTTTCATTCTTTAATCTTTCCATATATTCCTTGTCTCTACTAATCATAATGTTAATGCTCTATTTGGTTCTAAATTCTCTGTTATAAATTTGAGCTAATTTGGCTCTGTCATCATTAGTGAGGGAGGAACCAACATTCTCCAAAACAAAAGTCCTAATCTTTGCATTTTTTTCAACTGCATTGTGTCTTCTAGCACTCAAAACTTCCTTCAAGTCATCTGAAAGCTGAATCTCAATGTCACTTAACCTAGCATTATATATAATCATATATATTTTACAATAGCTTCTTCAATAGTAGCTTTATCCTTATTATTTGAATTAGTATACATTTCTGTTGTTTCCTTCAAACAACCATGTTTTGAAATGTTATTAAATAATGCTTCTAACTTCAAAGGGCTATGTTCTCTTACTGGAGGGGATTTCTCATTCTTCTTCCCCTTGATTTTACCCTTGGGAAACTTTTCTCCTTCACTAGATTGTATTTCCCTTTTCTTAAGGATAAATCCTCTCTTCCTTGTCGACTTCTTCTTCACTTTTAGTGACAATGATGTTAGTTTTTGTTTTCTTGGCACTTGTCTCTTCTTCAGAGACATGAGACTCTCTTTTCTTCTTCTAGACCAAATTTGGTCCTTCCTCTTCTACTTCTTCATCGATCAAATTTGTGACTAATGTATTTGTATCTTGTATCTTTTCTTTTTACCCTTCTTTTCTTGGAAGGTTGTTGATGTACAGAGGCACTTGTTGCTCCATTCTTTTCTTGACTTGTTGTAGCCATGGCTCTGGCAGATTTTGGAGTAGCAGTAGAGGAGGTGGAAGTCCTGGTTGACCTTCTTATGATCGGAGACACTTCTGTAGCAACAGATGTACCCTTAGGTTTCTCTATAGGGCTCTTGGATGACATCATCTCCTCAACTTCGGTCCTCATTTTCTCAACATTTTTCCTTATTTCTATCTCCTTGTGTTTTAAATGCACTTCCATGGATTACTCTTCATATGTCCCATACCTTTCTATAGAAGTATCTTTTGGTTTTTTGAGCATTAGGTCTGCAAGACCTACAATTATGTCTTCTACTACCTCATAACCCATCTCAGGCATCTAGATAGTTCTGGGTTCCACTACTTCCATAAAGCATCCATCTTTGCTGACCATGAAAATGATATCATTCTTGTATTTTTCTACAATATTCTTAGGGATTCTTTCTCTTTCTTGCATTCTCTCCTAAAAGTTCTTAGAGAAGCCCCATAATGCAGTTTTATGTGCATTTGAATCACCCAACCTCAAGTTTTAGCTCAAACTCATCTCTAGTGAGTTCATTAACCCATACTTCACCTAGCTTAGCATGATTGTACTCATCTAACTTAGCATGTATGTATATTCTTATATCCTCAATATGAAGCACACCATATGGAATATCTGAAAAGGCACCACCAAGATCCGTCTCCATAGACTTGAAAGGATGTTTCTTGTACTTAGGGCGAGGTCAGTCTACAACTTCTACAACTTGCGGAGTAAACATCTTCAAAGTACAACTAACAAGACTTAGAAAAAAATGGAAATTTGTAAATACCTTTTGATTGCTTCTAGTTAGGGTTTCATGTACCGAAATTCTAAATTGCTTCTCCCTACTCTTTCACAACTCTTCTTTCTTGGAATGATTGTTTGCAAATGATCTTCATTTATGCGAGATAGCTTATAAACCCTTTTGCAAAAACTTAGTTTACATTTAATGCACCATTTGATAAAGTTATCAAAGCTTCTACTGTGATTCACAATCACCTATAGGGCAATTGGGGTCCCAAGGATAAAAAGATACTCTAATATACTCCCCCTAGATGAATACATTTTGTATTTAATTGAAAATAAGAGAAGGAACAACTCCTAACTTTTGCCTGAGCTATTCAAATGTCTCCTTTGGAAGGGTTTTGGTAAATATATCTACCAGTTATTCTTTTGTAGCCACAAATTCTAACTTGACTTCTTGTTCAACAACTTTCTCCTTGAGAAAATGGTACTTAATGTTAGATTCAAGACATACAACTGAGAGGGGGGGTGAATTAGTTGTCTAAAACTTTCTTCTAATTAAACACTTAAATATACTTTGTAATTTAGTAGCATAATAATAAATCAATGAGACACCAAGATTTTGACGTGGAAAACCTAGTTAAGGGAAAAACCATGGGGTGACTAACCCAAGAATGTATTCTCTATTAGAAGAATAGAAAGAACAAAATGGCACATGCCAATTAGGGCTCACTGCCCGAGCACACTGCTCACAAGAGGCCCACTGCCTACAAGAGGCCCACTGCCTACAAGAGGCCCACTACCTACAAGAGGCCCACTACCTACAAGAGGCCCACTGCCTATAAGAGACACACTATCTATAGAATAATAAGTATCACATACTTGAATTGGAGAATAGTATCTTCACCATGCTTGAATCAATTCCATTTAAGCCCAATACTTCTGCTTTGCCTTTTTCTCCTCTACTCTTTACCACACTCTCATCTTCGCAAGATACATTTGAAATGACTTTACAATTCCTTATGTATACAAGACATCGACTTAGGAATGATCATCTAAGTTGGAAAACATTACAGAGCAAATACATAAATACATCACGACTAATTACAAAAGACTTCATGTGGATCAACACACTATTGGCTACATAGATCTGAGACTTCAATCTTCTTCTAGGAACATGCCAATCTTCAAGATCATCCACAGGATGTGTAACTCATCTAGTTGGCCAAACTTAGGAAGAACACCATCATCCAGAAGTTATTCTTCAATGTGAGCTCAAACTCCAATGCGGACCACCAACACAAACTGGACATGATCCAAAGACCTCCACAAGCTTGCCTGAATCACCAAGAACATCCACACTACATCTTCTTACTGAAATCCTTCTTTCCTTCATCTGGATCCTCAAGAACACAGTCTATCATTACTGTCATGATGGAATAGATGCTTGCAAACCTCCAGACCATGAACCAATTGAGTTGTCAATTCACATTGACTTCCTAAGCACTCCATCAAATCCACAGAACATGATATTTCATTTCTGGATCTCACCGGACCTATCTGTGTCACTCTATCACCTCTGAACATCTGCCAGAACCTGTTTTACTTGAGCGGTCACAACTTCTTCAGATCTTCATGCAGACCTATGAAATCTTTACTGGATCATCTTAGGACACATATCTACAAACCCTTTTATGTGCATCCTCTGATCTTCATCTTAGCTAGGATCTGTAGCTCACTATCTTCACTATTCTTCTATGTTCCTGATTAGGACTAATTTTCTTAATATCCTCAGCACACAGCTTATCTAATCCTTATCATTAATCCAATAGGAGTATGTTGACATCAATGACAACACCAGTTAGGCCCATACTTGGAACAATCTCCCCCTTTGTCATTGATGGAAACATATGATGTGAAAAACTATTTAACCATCAAGACAAGAACTTTCCTTTACTGTCACAACTCCCCCTATCACCAACAACCATTCACATGTCTTCTCTTCCTTTACTGTTCCCCCTTTGATCAGAAACCACTTGTTTTTCACATGTCTTCTCTCCCTCTTTGACATCAATGGCAAAGGGCACATACTTGCAACTCCAACACTTCAAAATCATACCAGCTGCTCCCCCTGAGTAGCAACTCCCCATCATCAATCCAGACCACAAGATATGATTGTGATATCCACTGAACTGATGCACATCAGTGCACCTTAATTCAGAACCAGAGGGGTAATAACCCCTAACTTCTCCCTGAGATACTCAAAAGAGTCCTTAGGTAGAGGTTTAGTAAAGATATCTGCAATCTGATCCGTGGACGGTGTTGGTTTCTGAATCGACAGAGGGTTTGCCAGCTCCAATGCATAAGTAGATTTGGCCAATAGATACGGGAGGTTGCGTGAGTTGCCTCCCCTTCACTTCTGGTTCTGTCACACCAAGCGGGGTATCCCTACAGCTGAAGATGTAACATTGACTAGCCCAACGACAAAAATATTTAGCTTGACAACAACAGGTAGAATACTCTCATGTGTGGACCAAGATGTGCATGATACATCACAAGGTTGGCAACATTCTTGGACATATTTATCTGGTTGTGGATGAGAGTATGCAGGGGTCCTAATCCTACTCCTACAAACTAACAGGATGGAAGTTATGAAAAGAAGGATTTATTTTTTATGTTTGGAGTTATGGGATTTTCCTAGACCCTTTGAACAGACAGATTCCCAGACCAGTGCCTTATCTGGGCAGTAGAGTCAAATCCATGAGTGCAAATGTTTCCCTATGACAACATGAATTCATATCCAGAGGACTGAAGAAAAGTATTACTACCTAACAACAATATATCCAAGAAAAGGTATTATCTATGATCATGCTTAACAATCCTATGATACAATCCATTTCCCTTTGTATCTGATAAAAGCCTATTCAATCCACCCCTTGAGCAGATGCCAGAACTAGACACACAATACAGCAGGTATATACTGACAAGCTTGTAAGCCCTTGACAACCTTGCTTGAAAGGAAAACAAGTAACATACAGGAGATAGTCATAAATAACACACACTAGGTGTTTTTCATTTAAATTCAATCTACATAGAAGATCATCATAAATGAATTTATCATTTACAAACAAGAAAGACTGACACACCAGACCAAGGACCAAATCTGCAACAAGAAAATGCCCTTCAAAATGTGAACACCTTGTGTTCAGAGTCAAAGTAGAAAACCCAACAAAACATCCAACAACTACAAATGAGAAACACATTCTGCTATATATAGTAGGAAGGTGTACTCAGCATTAATTATACATGGTTGACTCAAAATTTCACGACATACATTGCATCATGAGAAATGGTGCTCAACACATTGAATGCAGCAGGTGGGAGAGGAGGCAGGGAGGTTGAACTCGAGCCCTGCGCTGCTACCTGGGGATTCACATCTTCAATCAGGTGGTTGATCCACCCATGCATTCACCCATACCCTGTAACATCTGCCATTAAAGGCATACCAACCTGCAGCCTTGGGAAATGCAGTAGACTGTGCACTTTTGAAACCTTCCAGCCAAGAATCATGACCTAATTTTTCAACTCATGTGGGAACTAATTATCCCACGTTCACCCTGTAGTGACCTCCTCAATACTTTAAAAACTAGGTCATGAGAACATATGATGTTGCACAATTTTACCTTGCGTGACCAACGAACCATCCACCAAGACCCCATCATCATGACCTACACCATCGGTGAACCTCTTGTATGAAATCCTGATATGAAATATCACCCTTATCATAAATATCACCTGATATGAAAAATATCACCCCAAGGGAAATATCACCCCGATGACCAACCCATTGGCGCAACCTGATGCATCAGAGAAAAATCCTCCTCATCATATTCATACCAAATACCTCATCGATGATCCACCTGTACTTTCTCATGTCCTCATCGGCGATCAACAGGACCCTCATCATATCTACTGATAATATCATGCTGAAGACCACATGATGCATCCCAACAGAACCTGATGACATCACCATCATATTGACAAAATAGGGTGATATTCGTAAGATGACTGATGTTTGGAATATCACCCCTCGCAAGAAAATCAATTCGCAAGACAGAAAGATATCAACCCTCATGTGAAATTGATGTCTGCTCCATCAAGGTGATTATGTAAGATGAGGTGATATTTGAAACATGACCCCCCCACAGAATATGATGAAGCTGTTAGACAGGCACTTCGTGGATCAAGTGATTGTGATGTGATAAAGCAACATAGGGGTGATATCGCAGCATAGGGGTGAACTTCACTAAGATGACAGATATTTGGAATATGACTCCTCGTAAGAATATCAGGCCTGATAGAAACTTTGCCTTAGAATTTTTTGGATTTTTTGGGAAGTTGCCCACAAAATTAATTGCTTGAAACCTGAATATTCATATAGGTACCAACAGAAGGCACAAACTCCAATATGACTTCATTCTTGTTCACTTGCTCTCTCAAAAAGTGAAACTTGATGGATATATCTTTAGTCTTTGAATGCAACACCAGATTCTTAGATATATTTATTGCACTTGAATTATCACAGAAGATTGTGATAGGTTCCTCATACTCTACTCTGATGTCTCTTAGCATCTGCTTCATCCACAGAACTTGAGTGCAACTACCTGTTGTTGCAATATGTTTTTCTTCAGCTGTGGATAGAGATATTGCCTCTTATTTCTTTCTTAGCCAAGAAACCAATCTCTTCCCTAAAAATAATGCTCCACCACTAGTACTCTTCCGGTCTTCCACATCTCTTGCCCAATCCGCATCTATATATGCATGAAGAGAAAATTCATGATCCCTGGGATATCACAATCCATACTCAACTGTTCCTTTTAGATATCTAAAAATCCTCTTGATTGCCATGACATGAGATTCTCTAGGATCAACTTGAAATCTAGCAACAAGACCAACAACATTCATAATGTCAGGTCTAGTTTGAGTGAGATACAACAATCCTCCAATCATTGACTTGTACTTTTTCTAATTACCCTTAAGAGAGTCATCATCTTTGCTCAATTTACATCTGATTGCCATGAGACTACTCATTGGGTTTGAGTCTTCCATCCCAAATTTCTTCAACAGTTATTTCACATATTTGGTTTGAGAAATGAAGATTCCTTTCTTAGTTTGAATGATTTGCAGACCCAAGAAGAAATTCATTTCCCCAAGCATGGACATCTCAAATTCACTTTTCATTTGATTTGCAAAAGTTTTGCACATACTATCTCTTCCTCCAAATATGATATCATCAACAAACACTTCAACAATCAAGATGTTTTCATGATCAATTTTGAAATACAAATTACTGTCAGTAATACCTTTGTTGAAACCAATCTTCAAAAGATGCTTATCCAATCTTTCATACTAGGTTCTTGGGGCTTGTTTCAATCCATACAATACTTTCTTCACCTTGTAGACCATATCACCATGATCAGATAATTGAAATCCATCCAGTTGCTCAATGTATACTTCTTCTTCCAAGTCTCCATTCAGAAAGGTAGACTTGACATCCATCTAATATACTTTGAAATCCTTGAAGGCAGCAAAAGCAAGAAATAATCTGACTACTTCAATTCTTGCCATGGGAGCAAAAGTTTCTTCAAAATCAACTCCTTCTATTTGAGAGTAACCCTTGCAAACCAATCTAGCTTTATTTCTGATTACTTCACCAACTTCATTCAGTTTGTTCCGGAAGACCCATTTGGTTCCAATCACATTCTTGTTTCTAGATCTAGGAACAAGATCCCAAGTTTGATTTTTCTCAATTTGCATCAGCTCTTCCTCCATTACTTTAGTCTAGTTTTCATCATTGCAAGCTTCATTCACTGTCTTAGGTTCAATCTTTGAAATCAGACAATACTCTTCTGAACCTTGAGCAATCCTTCTTCGTCTTTGTACACCTTTTCTTTTATCACCTATGATCTGATCTTCAGAGTGATTCAGTCTTACATACCTGGGAACTTTGGGAGTTTCTAGCACTTATGATTCTTGAACAGGCTCATTCAAACTCATCTCTTCTACCTATTTTACCAAATCAATCTGAATCTGAATTTTAGAAGGGGCTTGGACTCCTTGAATCAGAACATCATTCTAATCATCTTCATCATATTCATAAAACCTTGAGGGTTTTTCAATTCCTTCATCAACATTCACATTTGTACTTTCTATAATCTTCCTCAGTCTCTTGTTATAACACCGGTATGCTTTGCTTTGAGTAGAATAACCCAAGAATATTCCTTCATCACTTCTAGCATCAAATTTGCCTAGATCTTCATCTCTTTTAATGTAACATTTTCTAATAAAGACTCTGAAATACTTCACAGTAGGAGTGATGCCAAACTAGAGTTCATAAGGAGTCTTACCAGTATTGCTTTTGATTTGAACTCAATTAAGAGTGTAGACTGCAGTGCTCACAACTTCTCTCTAGTAGATCTAAGGAACATTTTCTTCCATCATCATAGTTCTAGATGCTTCTTGGATGGTCCAGTTCTTTCTTTCCACTACTCCATTCTACTGTGGAGTCCTAGGAGCAGACAATTGTCTTCTTATTCCATGCTTCTCACAGAATTCTATGAACTCACCGAATGTGAATTCACCACCTCTATCAAACCTTAGACATTTTATTTTCAATCTAGTTTCATTCTCCACCATAGCCTTGAATATTTTGAATTTCTCAAGAGCCTTTGATTTCTCCTTTAGAAAAGTTACCCACATCATCCGGGAGTAGTCATCAATTAATAGCATGAAGTATCTATCACCTTGCACACTTATGATTCTTACCAGACCACATAAATCAGTATGAACTAAGTCTAATAATCTGGTAGAAGATTGTTCCTTGCTTTTGAATGAGACTCTGCTTTGTTTACCCAACTAACATTCTTTGCATAAACTATTTGTAGGTTTCACCAATTTTAGAAGATCTCTTACAGCTTGAGTGTTTCTTATTTTGATGATATTATCAAAATTCACATGACACATTCTCCTATGCCACAACCAACTCTGATCAATTTGAACAAATAAGCAACTTTTACCAGTACCAACCAAGTGGAAGATATTACCTTTAGTTTGAGTACCAGATGCAATCTCTATTCCAGAGCTTTCAAACATCTTGCATTTTCCATTCTTGAATCGGAGATCATAGCCTTTATTCACCAACTGTCTAACATTAAGAAAATTGTGTTTCAAACCTTTAACATACAGTACATTACCAGTTTTGTTCTTCCATCAAAATAAATAGTTCCTCTACCTCTGATTCTACCAGCAGAATTATCACCAAATTTTACCATTCCTCCTTCATACCTTTCCAAATCTATGAACTTATTTTTGTCACCTATCATATGGTGGGAGCGTCCACTGTCAATGACCCAATCATTGTTTTCTTTAACTTGGGCAGCCAGAGCTCTTTCTACAACTTTAGAATTGACATATTCAGAGGGCATCGGATCTTCTTCCCTGATGGTAATAAACACCCAGTCACTTCCAGATTTGTTTCCTATCTCTGATTCATCGTCTGTTACTCCATCATCATCATCTTCATGAACATAGTAGCATTTCTTTTGGAACCTTGATCTGTTAGGATTTGGCCTTGAAAATCTTTCCGGACACCTTGAGGCAAAATGACCAATCTTATTGCAGTTAAAACACTTAAAAGGCAATTTTCCTTCATACTTATCGGATCCTCTTGGTAGTCTTTTTGCAATAAGGGCTTCAAGTTGAGCAGCTTCTGCTTCCTCTTCTTCTATGTCTTTTCTTGCTTTTTCATACCATGATAGTTTCTTTGAAGTGTTCTCTCTGGAATCAAACCTTTGTTTTCCTTTTATAGAGGCACTAGCTTTGAATGCAGATTCAGTCTTGGGGGGGGCATCTCCAAACTCAGTCAATTCAAATGAAGCCAATTTACCAACCAATTGATCTCTTGTGACACTTGAATGGGCTCTAAATTCTTCAATGGCAGCAACCTTGTATTTATAAGAAGCAGGAAGGGATTTGAGAACTTTGTCAATAATTCATCTTCATCCAAGACTCCACCAACACATCTAATGCCACAAACAAGCTCATTTACTCTTGGCATGAATGTAGTGATATTTTCATTTTCTCTCATCTTTAGATTTTTGAATTTTCCTTTTAGACTTTATAGCCTTGCACATTTAACATACTTGTCTCCTTCATGCAAAGTTCCAGTTTTTCCCAAATCTCAAAAGCAGTTTGTAGGTCAACAACATTTGTCAGCTCTGAATCAGACAAGGCACTTAGAAGAGCTTCTTTAGTCCATAGATTATTTTCAGTATCTATGATTTCATTTGCAGTTTTTGGGCCATTCTGTGGAGGAGTATACTTCATTGAAGCCATGGTCTAGTAATGCATTCCCATACATTGCAAGTGACATTGCATGCGACTTTTCCAAAGAGTAAAATTGGTTCCATCAAACTTCAGACTATCCTTCTTCTATGAAGACATCCTGGATCTCCTCAAGTGGTTAAGCTCTTTGAGAGGAACTTAGCTCTAATACCAATTGTTAGATTTAGGATAGACAACTGAGAGGGGGTGTGAATCAGTTGTCCAAAACTTTCTTCCAATTAAACAATTAAATCCACTTTGTAATTCAGTAGCATAATAATAAATCAATCATGAAAATACAATGCATTAAATCAAGAGCAAAAACACATTAACATGTGAGACACCAAGATTTTGACGTGGAAAACCCGGTTAAGGGAAAAACCATGGGGTGACTAACCCAAGAATGTATTCTCTGTTAGAAGAATAGAAAGAAAAAAAATGGCACATGCCAATTAGGGCTCACTGCCTGAGCACACTACTCACAAGTGGCCCACTACCTACAAGAGACACACTGTCTACAGAATAATAAGTATCACATACTTGAACTGAAGAATAACATCTTCACCATGCTTGAATTAGTTCCATTTAAGCCCAATACTTCTGTTCGTCCTTTTGCTCCTCTGTTGCTTACCACACTCTCATCTCCGTAAGATACATTTGAAATGACTTTACACTTCCTTATTTATACAAGACATCGACTTAGGATTGATCATCTAAGTCAGCAAACATTACAGAGAAAATACATAAATACATCATGACTAATTACAAAAGACTTCACATGGATCAACACACTATCAACCACATAGATCTGAGACTTCAATCTTCTAGGAACATGCCAATCTTCACATAACATCTTCAAGATCATCCGCAGGATTTGTAACTCATCCGGTCAGCCAAACTTAGGAAGAACACCATCATCTGGAACTTATTCTTCAATGCAGACCACCAACATGAACTAGACACGATCCAAAGACCTCCACAAGCTTGCCTAAATCACCAAGAACATCCACACTACATCTTCTTGTTGAAATCCTTCTCTCCTTCATCCGGAACCTCAAGAACACAGTCTGTCATTACTGTCATGATGGAATAGATGCTTGCGGACCTCCAGACCATGAACCAATTGAGTTGTCAATTCACAATGATTTCCTAAGCACTCCATCAAATCCGCAGAACAAGATATTTCATTTCCAGATCTCACCGGACCTATCTATGTCACTCTGTCACCTTTGAACATTTGCCAGAACTGGTTTTACTTGAGCGGCCACAACTTCTTTAGATCTTCATGCGGACCTCTAAAATCTTTATTGGATCATCTTAAGACACATATCTACAAACTCTTTTATGCGCATTCTTTGATCTTCATCTTAGCTAGGATCTTTAGCTCACTGTCCTCACTATTCTTCTCTGTTCTTGATTAGGACTAACTTTCTTAATATCCTCAGCATACAACTTATCTAATCCTTATCATTAATGCAATAGGAATATGTTGATATCAATGACAACACTGTTTAGGCCCATACTTGCAAAACCTAATGGATATGTGTTTAGTCCTTAATTGCATAACTACATTCTTTGAGATGTTTACTACATTGGTATTATCACAAAGAATGTTGACTGGCCGATCAAAATCCACCTTAATATTTTGCAGTATTTGCTTCATCCATAACACCTGAATACAACAAGACACAATAGCTATATATTCAACTTCAACTATTGACAAAGAGATCAATTCTTGTTTCTTACTTAACCAAGATATCAATCTATCTCCTAGAAAAAATGCACCACCACTAGTGTTTTTTTCGTCATCCACACAACTAGCCCAATCTACATCTGTGTATGTAGTTAAATTAAAATCATCACCAATAGGGTACAATAGACCATAATCTAAGGGTACCCACAAGAAGTTGAGTCCACATAGATGGGAAGTCACGGGCAAAACAAATCTTGACAGAAATGGTTACCCCTTTTAAAATAAATGAGTACCCATTTAGGAACGAGTGCCCAAGCCTAAATGGGTACCCACTTAGGAATAGCTACCCATTTCTAAATGGGTGCCCGAGCCTAAATGGGTACCTATTTCTATATAGCTATTTCAATTTGCAAAAAAACCCTACGCACTTTTTTTCCCACACAAAAGGAACGGTTACCCATTTTAGAATGGGTACCCATTCCTAAAAGCATAGGCTCGGGAATGGCATGGTAAGCTAACCCCTTGCCTTGGACCTGCAAGTACAAGTCTATGATTAGATCAAGAGAAAAGACCAAATTTACCAATATGGTTGACAATGTTTTTTTCTAATTTTTTTTACAAAATTAAAACCAATTACAAATGATGATGTGTAGTTTTCAAATATGTAATTTTTTTTATTTGACTTGTTTTTCTATTTATTGATTAATTTATGAGTAAACTAGTCCAAAAACTTGTAATGACAAGTGTTTGTATTTTTAAATAACTTTTAATTTTTAAAGTTTTACAAAAAAAATTATATTTCATCAATCTAGATATCATTCTCTACACAATGAAAAAAAAAACATTTTATAATTAGTTTTGCTCAAATTATGTTGGTCGTACATGAGGGATTTTCAAAAACAACAATTAGGGCCAATAAAAAATTAATAAAAAAATATATTTGGAAAAAAATTATAAAAAAATATCCTCGTCAAACTTCATTGTACTACACATCTTTCCCCAAAAGGATTTAGAAGAATACTTTTATTTAGGTCAAATTATGTTGATTGTACATGTGCATGGTATGGTAAAAAAAGTGTCTTTTAAAAAGTGGTTTTTAGACATGCCTATTGAAAATTAGTGTGTATCATCTAGGTATTAAAATAAATTACATATTTATAAATTAGACTCCGAGTACTACATTTCATATTACTTACATTTTTAAAGATTCAATCTTTAAGTGCTTCAAAATTTTAGGTCAAACGTGACAAATTCTGAAAATCAGGGAAAACACTTCCACTTTTTGGCCAAAAAATGGACCCAACTTCTTGCACTAGCCCCTAATGTACTCTTCAAGTATCTAAATATTCTCTTCATTGCTTGACATGTGTCTCCTTAAGAGCAACTTGAAATATAGCTACCATGCAAACATCGTGCATGATATTAGGCCTTGTTTTTGTGAGATACAAGAGACTTCCAATCATGGATATCTACAAAGTTTAATCTACTAAAGCTGATTCATTAGCTTTGCTAAGCTTACACCTAGTGACCATAGGTGTACTAACTGACTTACAATCTTCCATCTTGAATTTCTTTAGAATTTCCTTCACATACTTGGTTTAAGAAATGAAAATTCCTGTACCTAATTGATTGACCTATAAACTAAGGAAAAATGCTAATTCTCCTAGCATTGACATCTCAAACTCTTTCTACATAGCATCAACAAACTCTCTACACATTTTGTCAGTATCTCCACCAAATATTATATCATCAACATAAACAATAACAATCAACATATGATTACCTTCAATTTTAAAATACAGATTGCTAGCATCTATACCTTTCTTATAACCCTATTATTGAAGATATTTCTCCATCTTGGAGTAGCAATCCTGAGGAGCTTGTTTTAGACCATATGGTGCCTTCTTCAATATGCACACATAGGCTTTGTTTTCAGTGACCTGGAATCCTTCAAGTTGCTCTACATAAACTTCGTCATCCAAATAGCCATTGAGAAATGTAGATTTCACATCCATCTGGTACACCCTGAAGTGTTTATAAACTAAATATGCAAGAAACATTCTAATGGCTTCAAGGCTAGCCATAGGTGCAAATATCTCATCAAAATCTCTGCCCTCAACCTAAGCATAGACCTTGCACACTAATCTAGCTTTGTTTCTAGTTATATTCTCATCCTCATTTAGTTTATTTCTAAACACCCATTTTGTGCCTATGACATAATTCTTATCAGTAGGCCTTAGAACAAGTTCCCAAGTCTAATTTTTCTCTATTTGACTAAGTTCTTCTTTCATGGCCTCAATCCAAATTTCATCCTTACTATCTTCTTCATAGGATTTTGATGCAGGAGCATCCTTGGTTCAAGAGAAATCTTGCATCAACCAAAAACATTTGCATTTCAGTTTGTTTCTTTTCATTTTCTAGTTCTGTTCAAGAAGTTCAGTCAGTAACAGTTTCTATATTTTCGTCCACATTTTTTCATAGTTGAATTTCTGACCTTATGGAGCTAGAATTAACATCTAGATTCATTCATCTATGTCATATCCAATTTTCAAAGCATTTGGATCAATTACTAGAAAGTTATCGCTATTAGAAGATTGATTATTTTCTCAAAGAAGGGCATCCTGACAATCTCAAATAATCAACTAAAGGAGAAGACTTGCAGAGCATTTCACAACCTTTAAAGTTTAATGACACATCATTCAATGTTGTTTGGTTCATGGTTGGTCTTCTCCGAGATCTGTACATCATTCCATTCATTTACAGAGGAGTCCCATTCATTTAGGTCCGACCTATCCGTGTACACAAATTACAGCTCTTCATTAGAGTTTGTGATCTTCCTTGGCTGATGTGGAGGAACCTTTGGCTCTAGAGATGATATATATGGATGTAATAGATGCCTAGGAAAGTAGTGATAATCATTAGAATAAGTTAATAATTTAAAATTTGTGCGAAGGAGATTCAAAGCTATATCTTGTGTATATTCAGATATTCTGTAATCAAGCCTATGAGCCCTAGATGTAAGCTCACATGTTGCCAACTGATTTGTATTTGAATTCTATGTTATACTAAATGAATGAATATGCATTTTATTCATATCTTTGAGTTGTTTTTGTTGTGTTTACTATAGCTGCATGGTCTGCATAGTTCTCTTTGAGGACCCTCCTAATTGTGACTACACCAAGTGGTATCAGAGTGAAAGTTTGAATCTTTTGGAGCGAATTGAGAAAAGTTGGTGAAGGAATTCTTTAAGGTCTTGTTGTGAATATATCCCTGAATCTGAGGTAGGTTACTTGTGTCACAATTGATCACCGATTGTGAGGCAGTTTACACTTGATCCTAGGAAGATGCCACTGAGGAGAATCCCTGCTATTGGAACAATGGTAGAATGGATGAGATGATGGAAATGATGAAAATAATGAGAATTTGATTAGATTCTATTGAAGAAGATAGATGAAGAGGATTGACACCTAGACCTAATGTTGAAAGTGATGATGAAGAGGAATTTCAATCTGTGGAGCAAATTGGCAAAACCCTAGGAGGTGATGAAGAAGAAGAATCAAATCAAGTCAAGATGTTGTGATCAATTTCAAAGATAGGAAAGAGACCTAGAGTTGATATAACTAATTACACTGGCAATTTAAACCTTGAAGAGTTAATTTATTGGATAAATGACATGGAAGAATACTTTGAGTATGAACAAATTGAAGATCCGGAGAAGGTGAAATTTGCAAAGACAGAGTTGAAAGGACATGCTGCTATATGGTGGAAAGAAGTTTAGTTGGATAGAAATAGGAGAGGAAAAGAAAAGATTACAAAGTGAGATATGATGGTGAAACAATTGAAGAATTAGTTTGTACCTGCTAACTATGAGTTGGAACTATTGAAGAGATTGCAAAACCTAAGACAAAAGGAGAAATCTATGGAGTATACTAAAGAATTTCATAAGATGATCATAAGGATATGACATAGTGAGAAAGCAAGATGAAAGTGGCTAGATACATCAATGGACTGAGATTGAACATTCAAGAGGAACTAAGTTTGGTGAGGATGACAACACTGGAAGAAGCATATCAGTTTGCCTTGCAAGTTGAAGAGAAGTTGAATAAGAGACATGATCAGAAACAGAGAGGTAGAGGAGGTAAATTTTAGAGAGGTAGAATATTTTATGGAGGAGAGAGATCATTTGCAGAGTAGAACATATCAAAGATCACATTCAAGAAGGATGACAGAGATAATAATGCATACTAGAGAGATGATAGAAATTTCTACTGCACAGGAAACCCTAACCCATACCAGAGTGAAGGATATAGAAGACAAAGAAGAGGACTTGATAGGAGAACATTCAAAGGAACCTATTTCAAGTGTGGAGGTGAAGGACATAGAGCATTTGAATGTAATTAGGAGAGTACAAGCAAGAGAATAGAGAACAGTGGAAGAGCAGCGTATGTGGAAGAAAAACTTGTTGGATCACTGAGTTTAGTTGGTAAACCTAAGAAAGAAGAATCACTTGTGATGAGGAGAGCACTATTTCAAGTAGAGACAAATGAGGAACCACCACAAAGGAAAAGCTTGTTCAGAACCAGATGCAAATCAAGAGGTAAATGTTGTAAAGTTGTAATTGATAGTGGTAGTTCTAACAACCTAGTTTCAAAGGAGATGGTGACTAAGCTGAAGCTAGAAAGGTTGAAACACCCTAAGCCCTATCATATAGCATGGATTCAGGATGATCATAAGGTACTAGTGAGTGAATAATGTGTGGTGAAATTTCATATTGGATCTTATCATGATGAAATCTTGTGTGATATCGTGCCTATGGATGTATGTCATATCTTGTTGGGTAGACCTTGGCAATATGATAGAAAAGCTATACATGATGGGAGAAGAATACATACACTATAACATCAAATGGAGAGAGAACTACCTTGATTCCTTTGGAAGATGGTCCTAAGAGTGAAGTTTGTGGAAATGCTAGAATCTGTTTGGTAGATGGAAGAAAATTTCTGGATGGTTTGAGACATGAGAATATGTGTTATGCTTTGATCCGTAAGAAGCCTGAAACATTGAAGAAGGAGACAGAAGAATCACAACCAAAGGAGATAACTGAATTGCTGACAGAATATAAAGATATTATATCAGACAATGTGCCTAATGGATTGCCACCAATCAGAAGTATCAGTCATCACATGGATCGTATACCTAGAGCTAGCTTGCGTAACAAAGAAGCACATAGAATGACACTCAAAGAGAATGAAGAATTGAATAGGTAGATGCATGAGTTGTTGAGGAAAGGTTTGATCAAAGAAAGATTGAGCCCTTTTGTACTACATGTAGTGTTAGCACCTAAGAAGGATAGAGAATGGAGAATGTGTATAGACTCTAGAGCAATCAACAAGATCACAGTTAAGTATAGAATTCCTTTACCTAGGATGGATGATATCATGGATTGTTTGAGTGGAGCAAAATATTTTACAAAAATAGACTTGAAGAGTGGATACCATCATACTAGAATCAGAGAAGGAGATGAATGGAAGACAACTTTTAAGACAAATAAAGGGTTGTATGAGTGGTTAGTGATTCCTTTTGGACTGACAAATGCACCTAGTATTTTCATGAGATTCATGGATGAAGTTTTGAAGAAATTCTTGGGTAAGTTTGTTATTATATATTTGGATGACATTTTTAATTTTTAGTAAGACAAAAGAAGAACATTTGTAGCATCTAAGATAAGTATTGTAGAGATTGAGAGAAGAGAAGTTGATGATCAACATCAAGAAGTACAATTTCATGAAGGAAGAATTGGTATACTTGGGATTTATGATTTCTATGGAAGGATTGAAGATGGATCCTGAGAAAGTGAGAGAAATTGGTTGAATGGCCTACACTAGAAAGCATTGGAGAAGTTAGATTATTTCATGGATTAGCTAGTTTCTATCGAAAGTTCATCAGAAATTTCAGTTCAGCTTGTAACCCTACGATAGAGACAATAAGAGGGACATAAAAGATTTCAAGTGGACATCAGGAGTAGATAAATGATTTGAATTGTTAAAACAAAAGGTGATAGAGCAACCTGTGTTGGCATTACCAGATTTCAATAATGTATTTCAAGTGGACTGTGATGCAAGTGGGAATGCAATAGGAGCAATGTTAAGTCAAGAAGGTAGACCTATAGCATATTTTAGTGAGAAGTTGAATGATGCAAGGAGAAGATATTCAGTTTATGATCAAGAGTTCTATGCCATAATTCAAGCCTTGAAGAAGTGGAGACATTACTTGTTGCCTAAGGAGTTTGTGTTGTATACAGATCATCAAGCTTTGTAATATTTGAACAGTCAAGGAAAGTTGAGTCAGAGACATATGAGATGGGTAGAGTTCATGCAAAATTATACTTTAATGTTGAAGCATAGGAGTGGAAAATCATACAAAGTTGCAGATGCCTTGAGTAGGAGAAGAAATTTGTTGACAGAGATGAGAGTTGAAGTGTTGGGATTTGATGATTTAAAGTACTTGTATGAGGAAGATCTTGATTTTGTAGAACCTTGGAAAGCATTTAAGAAAACTGTTGTGATAGATAGGAGCAATTGGTTAGACTATTTTATTTAGGAATATATGTTGTTCAGAGGAAATTAGTTGTGCATACCTAGAAGTTCAATGAGGGACAATGTGATCAAAGAGAAACACATTGGTGGATTGGCAGGATATTTGGCATTGATAAAATAGTATCTTTGGTGATTGAAAATTACTTTTGGCCTTAGATACATAAGGATGTTAGGAAACTTGTGTAGAGTTGTAGAGTTTGTCAAGTTGCAAAAGGGAGTAGTCAGAATATTGTATAAACCTTTGACAGTACCAAAGAAACCTTGGGAAGACATAAGAATGGATTTTGTAATGGGATTGTCTAAAATATAGAGAGGACATGATTCAATATTTGTAGTGTTGGACATATTTTGAAAGATGCACATTTCATACCTTGTAAGAAGACAATTGATGCAGTGCATGTAGTTGACCTATTTTTCAAGGAGATTGTGTGATTGCATGGATTACCTAAGAGCATAATTTTAGAAAGAGATACAAGATTCCTTGGATACTTTTGGAAGACACTTTGGAAGAAGATGAAGACAGATTTGAAATTTAGTTCAGCATTTCACCTATAGACTAATGGATAGATAGAGGTAGTGAATACGAGTTTGGGAAACATGTTGAGATGTTTGGTTGGAGAGAAGACAAGAAGTTGGGATTTGATTCTTTTACAAGCAGAGTTTGCATACAATAACTTAGTAAATAGGAGTACCAGAAGAACACCTTTTGAGATTGTTACTGGAGTAAACCCTAGAGGAGTAATAGAGTTGAGAGATATCAGTTTGGAAGACAAGAGAAGTCTAGAAGTAGAAGAATTTGCAAGACATATGGAGACAATACATAATCAGGTGAAGAAACATTTGGAGGAGATGAACATCAAGTATAAGGAGCAAGCAGATGAGAAGATAAGACACAAGGAATTTGCACTTGGAGATGAAGTGATGGTGTACTTGAGAAAAGAAAGATTTCTAGTTGGGACATATAACAAGTTGAAGATGAAGAAGTTTGGATCTTGTAGGATACTTAAAAAGTTTAATTTAGAAAATGCATATGAAGTGGAGCTATCTAAAACATTGGGTATATCACCTATATTCAACATTACAGACCTATATCAGTATCATGAAGCAAAGTTTAGTGACAACATTGAAGAAGACTTGAAGAAGCAGTTACCACAACAAGCACTAGAGTAGATGGAAGACATTTTAGATAGCAGAATTAGACACAGCACCAGAGGAAGACAATACAAAGAATACCATGTGAAGTGGAGAGGTAGATTGGAAGAATATTCATCATGGATCTCTCAGGTTGAGGTAGACTATCTTGGTTTCCCTCTAGTCCTAGCAAAGTGAGGGAGTCACTTTTTCGATAACCCTAGATATATGATGTAGGAGCATCCCCAGTTCAAGAGAAATCTTGTATCAACCAAAAATATTTGCATTCTAGTTTGTTTGCATTTCAATTTGTTTCTTTTCATTTTCTAGTTATGTTCAGGTAATTCAGTCAGTAGTAGTTTTTGTATTTTGGTCTGCATTCTGCCATAGTTACATTTTTGATCTTGTAGAGCTGGACTTAGTATCTAGATTCATTCATCTACATCATATCCAATTTTTAGAGCATTTGGATCAAGTACCAGAAATTTATCACTATCAGAAGATTAATTATTTTCTCAAAGCAGAGCATCCTGACAGTCTCAAATAATTAGCTAAAGAAGAAGACCCACGAAACATTTCACAACCTTTGAAGTTTAATGACACATTCAATGTTGGTTGGTTTGTGGCTGACCTTCCCCAAGATCTGCACATCATTCCATTCATTTGTAGATGATATATATTGATGGAATAGATTCCTAGGAAAGTAGTGATGATCATTAGAATAAATTCATAATTTAGATTTTTTGTGAAGGAGATTCAAAGCTATATCTTGTGTATATTCTGATATTCTGTAATTAGGCATGTGAGACCTAAATGTAAGCCCATATTTTGCTGGCCAATTTGTATTTGAATTCCATGATATAATGAATGATTGAATCTGCATTTACTTCATATCTTTGAGTTGTTTCCATTGTGTTTACTCTAGCTGCATAGTTTGGATAGTTCTCTCTGAGGACCTTCCTAACCATGATTGCACCAGATTTGGGTTCTATTATAGACAATAAAGAATAGTTTGCCACTAGATTTATTGTCATGTCATAATAGTTTACCGCTAAGATAGCTAGTCACAATAAATCTAAAGTCAAGATAGTTTACCACTAAGATAGCTCTAGCTTTCTCCTTGTCATGACACCACTAGATCTATTTCCAAGAATATGATTTTCAAAATGATCTCATTTGACATACTTGGGTCGAGCCTTTGGAGTAGATTTTGGTTTTTCTTCATCAACATCACTCTCCTATTGTGACTTTTCTTTTGCAACTTCTTCTTCTTCTTCATAAGCATGAACCTTTGAATACAAATCATTTCTATGTGACAACTGAGAGAAGTCTTCATCCAATCTAACATTCACACTTTCAACTATCTTCTACAACCTTTAATTGTAGCACTTGTAGGTTTTGCTTGTAGTTAAATAACCAAGAAATATTCCCTCATCAGAACTTGTCTCAAATTTATTCAAGGTATCATCATCCCTTTTTATAAATCATCTACTTCCAAGTATTCTAAAGTAGTTCATAGATGTTGGTTTGCCTTTCCATAATTCATATGGAGTCTTATCAATGTGATTAACACTTAACTAACCCCTATTAAAAATGTAAACAACAGTATGAATTGCTTCCCTCTAGTATCAATTAGGAAATTTGGCTTCATTCAACATTGTTCTAGCCATTTCTTGGACAGTTTTGTTCTTTCTCTCAACAACTCCATTTTGTTGAGGTGTCCTAGATGTAGAAAAATATCTTTTAATCCCATGCTTTTCACAGTACTGGTCAAACTCATTAGAAGTCGATTCTCCACCTCTGTTTAATCTTAAGCATTTTATTCTTGACCCAATTTCATTCTCAACCATAGCCCTAAATATTTTAAACCTTTCAAGAGATTGAGAATTTTATTTAAGAAACGTTACCCATGTCATTCTTGAATAACCATATATCAACAACATGATTTATATATTTCTCCATTGATGCTTTTGGTTCTGGTTGGTCCACACAAGTCTGTATGTATCAATTCAAGAGGTTTTAAGGTTGAATATTCCTTTGTCTTGAAATTGACCATTATTTTCTTCCCTTCTTGGCATTCTTTATAAAAGGTACTTTTTGGCTTTCCAATACTAGGCATGTGTCAGACTGCATTTCTCTTGTTGACCTTCACTAGATTGTCAAAGTTGATGTGGCCTATCCTTTTGTACCATAACCAACTCTCATCAGTTTTCCCTAATAGACATCTTCCACCCTTCACGTCCTTTAGATGGATAGGTTGCTATTTGTTCTATTTGCCTCAACAACAAGTCTACTAGAGCTAGCTTTTCTTATCTCACATCCACTGGCATGAAATAACAAGTTATACCCCTTGTCACACATTTGGCTAACATGAAGAAAATTAGGTTGTAATCTCTCTACACACAACACATCTTGAGCATTAGTTATGCATAATGTACCTTTTCCATCTATCTTAGTAGTGGTGTTATCACCGAACTTGACAGAACCACCATTACATTTCTCCAAAATGGTGAACTTACTCTTATCTCCAGTCATATGACTAGAGCATCCACTGTCTATCACCCAAGGATTGCCTTGTCCTTTGGCATGAAAAGTTGTTTGAACTAACATAGACTTTTCATCCTTCTTTTCTACCCAACGCCTTTTTGAACTTTTCTCCTTTTCTCTAGAATGATTTGATGATTCTTTCTTCTGAACAAGGGGTATAGACTCATTCTTGTGACGTGTAGAGGATTATGCCTTCTTCTATTCTTTTCATAGAAGAATGTGCAAGTCTGTCTTCCCTTGGAGGAGTAAAGCCACTTTTCTTCTATATAGAAGGCTATATAAACACACATATATAAAACTTGGCAATATGCCCATAATTGTAACAAATATCATTCATATAAACTAGTTGTTTGAACTAACATAGACTTTTCATCCTTCTTTTATACCCAACATCTTTTCTCCTTTTCTCCTTTTCTCCATAATGCTTTGTTGGTTCCTTCTCCTGAGTAAAGGGTGCAAACTCTTTCTTGTGATGTGCAGAGGATTGTGTTTTTTTCTATTTTTGTACTTAAGCATGTGCAGGTCTATCTTTCCTTGGAGGAGTAAATCCCCTTTTCTCCTATTTAGAAGGTTGTATAAACACACTTCTACAAAACATGACAATATGACCATAGTTGTTACAATTATAACAAAGATCATTCATATCAACTAAAGGGGAAAAAGGATTTTTTCTGACAAAATCATGTCTATCCATTCTCCTAGGTCTAATTTTGAAATTTATTGCTTTATGTCCAAATTGATTACATGGAAAATAGTAGCCATAAAATGCATAATTGAACTTGGTTTGTCTTACATGTTGATCTTTTAATCTCCTTGTTGGATTGGGAACTTTGATGAAACCATCATCTTCCTTTATGAAATATTTAGTCTTCTTATCCTTCCTAAATCCTTTAGGCTTCCTAGAATCAACACATTTCTTAGGTGTAGCATAGCTTGATTTTCCCTGTTCTCCAATTGCCTTTTTGTAGGGAGCAACTTTCTTGACAGTCTTATCTTCTGCATTCTTCTTAGAGACAACATCTTTGAAACTCTTTTTTTCAACATATCCTAACCCAACCATGTTGGAGAAGGATCTTTGATAGCCAATTATTTGATCAAGAATTTCTGAGCTCTTTTCAAACTTGAGGCTTCTATTTAATTTTTCATTCACCTTTTCTAACTCTTTTCTAAGCGAAACAACTTCAGCCTCTAATTTTTGACACTCTTCTAGTTTGTTTTTCAAATCCAAACTAGTTACCTCTTCTATTCTTTTAGTCTCAACTAATTACAATTTCAGATCTACAACATGTTTATCAAATTCTTCAATCCTTAACTTGTACTTTCCATTTTGTTTTCTTTCATACCATAGATCATCTAAAGCAGAAAAAATTCACCTTCCAAATCAACTTCACCCTCTTCTTCCTCATTAGAGTCTTCACAACAATCTTTTGGAGGAGTATTTTCATCTTCTTTAATTTCAACATTCATGAAGGCAGTTTCATAATTTTCACTTGCAAAAGAACAATCATCTAAAGAACTAATTTCTCTGTCTACATATACACTCTTTTTCTTCTTATTAAAGTTTCTCCTTTTATATTTTGAAACTTCTTGACTCCTAGAACTATCTCCATTTTGTCTTTCACCTAAGGGACATTTAGAGGCAAAGTGACCAATCTTTCCACAACTAAAATATTTGAAGGGTAGCTTACCTTTGTATTTGCCAGAGCCCTTTAATTTTCTGACAAAATTTGCTTCTTCTTCATTTGAACTGGTACTTTGTTCTAAATCTTATTCAATATCCTTGGCTTTGGAAGTATTGAATGTTTCTTCTTTCTTTGTTGAACTAGTATTCTCACTTCTCATCTCATATGTGGTGAGTGACCCAAATAATTCATCCATAGAAAATTATCCAAATCTTTTGCTTCCTCAATTGCAGTCTTTAGAGTCAAACCTTTGTGGGAGAGACCTCTAAACCTTCTTTACAACCACCTTATATTCTATGTCTTCTCCAAGACCTCTAATTATATTTACTACCTCATTTACTTTGAGCATGTATTCTACAGTATTCTCATCATCTTTCATCTTTAGAGCCTCAAATTTGCCTCTATGGGTTTGTAGTTTTTCTTGCTCAACTTTATCATCACCCTCATAGATTTTGTGTAGATTATTCCATATGTCTTGAGAAGTTTTACAATGCATGAATTTTACAAATTATGTATTGGTTAGACCACATAGTATAGCATTCTTTTCTTTGGCATTGTTTTCACAATCTTTCTTATTAGCTATAGTGGGAGTAGATGTTGGTGGTGTGTAGCCATCTAAAATAGATTTCCATACATCAAATCCAAGAGAGGCCATGTAAGTCTCCATTTTGATGCTCTAGAAAGAATAATAGGATCCATCAAATAATGGTGCTTTATTTGAAGAAGAACCCTCATGTCCTGCCATAGTGTTCTTGAGACTAGATCATCCTTAAGTGGTTAAACTTTCTTCAAGGAACCCGAGGCTCTGATACCAATTGTTGAAAGAATAGTAATATACTAAGAGAGGGCGGGGTGAATCAGTGTATGTTAAAAATTTAAAATTAAATTAGTAGTCAAGAATTAAAAGCACACATAAATCACATACACAAGGAAACACCAGATTTATGTGGAAAACCCAAAAGGGAAAAACCATGGTGTGAATGTTGCTTGAGTTTACTGTTCAAATCTAACCTCACAAAGAAAAGATTTTATAGATGTTTTGTAAGCACCAACTTATAGGTACATTGACACCCAAGACAATGTTTTAAGGCTCCAACCTTCAAGTATACTGTACACCTAATTGAGCACCAAACCAATATAATGAGGCACCAACCCCAACGAGGACCAAGCCATGAATCCTTACAAATTTTGATGTCCAGACATTGGTTCTTCACTAACTCAAAATGCACCATTCAATTCATATAAAGTCTCATATGAACTCATGCACTATGTGTTTTCATTAAAATAGTCTTCTCCTCTCTCTACTCTCTTTGCATTCTCTATTTACTTTAATAGAGCATCTCCTCTTTTCAATACAATCTTTCTATGAACATTTGTATGTTCATGCAAACTCTGCACTCTATGCATGTGAAAGAAAAATGTTTAGTTCAGTTAAGTAACCTATTCACCACAAATTCATTGTGTATAAAAACACATGCTTTTTCAGTTGAACTGCCATCAACTACTACATAACTAAATGTTGATGGTTTCTAGTCATTTTATACAAGACTTCAATTAGTGGAACTATCATGCAACAAACTTCTGGCTCAAAAATATATATTGGTGAAATTTCTCGTCATCCCCACAGAATCCTCAGAATAAATATTCACCTTAGAGACTATAAGATCATCCCAAGAAAAATGTTGCTTATGTGGCCAATTTAATTTTTGCAAGTATGACATGGACAAAAAACATATACCTTTATTAGCAAAAATGCAATATTACAAACTTAGGCTTGTGTTGCTTTTATCAGCAAATGTTATCTTTTTAAAACCTACCTTTATCACCCTTTGTTGATGAAATCTTGTATTTTCAAACTAAGGCAATCTCTATCGGCAAAAGGTTTATATTACAAACCATCTATCTTTTCACTTTTGTCACCTCTATTAGCAAAAAGAAATATTTCAAAACCTTACAAATGCTATTGGAAAATGTTGCCTTTTCCAAACCTCAATCAATTCAATCATAAATGCTTATTGGTGAAAGTTGCCTTTTCCAAACCTGTTATAAATGCTATCAGCAAATGTTGCCTTTCTAGAACCTTAGTCACAAATGCCATCAATGAATGTTTCTTTTCTCAAACCTCTGCCTTTGTTTCTTCAATCAGTGAACTTTGCTATTTTCAAACCATCCCCTTCTTATGCTTTATTGGTGAATTCATGCTTTTTCAAACTTGGACTTTGTCTCTTATGCCTTTTCTTCTATCAATGATTTGGAGTGATTTTAAATTCAAAAACTTATCTTTTTCAATAGAAATTACATGCTTTCCTTCACCACTACCGACTAGTCAGCAAGTCCGGCAATATTTGAACTACCAAACAAGTTTAGAAAATAGCTAATTTCCTGACAAAGCTTTTAACGCTCTGCTCCAATGCTTCCATTAGCAAGTTGGAGGAATACAAAACTCATGAACTACCAAAAACTATAAGCATTTGATCTTCTTCCAAGACATCAATGAAACACTTCCCCTATGTTGTCGATGAATCAAGAAAAATCAAAACTCTGGTGAACTTGCTAGTTCTAGAACTGCTAAAATCTCCAACTATCTATAACTTAGCCAATTTTCACCCAAACTTCACAAAAATGAAACCAAGGATACCCATTTGGGTCTTTAACAAAATGAAGTCTTCAAATTGAACACACAACCTGAAATTCAACAATCTCCATAATGTGTTGATCAATTGCTCCTTTCTTTGACATCAATGACAACAATTCAACACATATGTGGGTAATAAAATTGTTGATACCCCTCTTCTGTCGATTCAGTGGTAACAGAAGGAGTCAACTTCCATAAGGGATAGGTTCCAACTTGTTCTTGTAAACACCAATGTTTGGTTAGAAGGTAAAGGGATAAAGATAAAACTTTTCAAGACAAGGTTAGAAGAGGAACATGCTGAAGGTTCTTTTAGCAAGAGTGAGGAGTTGAGGACTAAGAAAAAGGAAGATACTCATGGTTCTTCAAAGAAGCTAAAGTATGTTTTCAAGAACAAAGGAGAGAAAGGTAAAGGTAAAGAAAAAGAGGAAACATTTGCTTAGGTAGATGTTGAAGAAACTCATGCCATTGTTGAATCACAAGTCCCTCTTGTCACCTCTCAATTGGATTCCTCTCACATTATACCTCCTTCCTCACCTCTTGTGGTTTCAGTAGTGTAATCCCCACCTGTGGTGTCTGCTATCTATACTATGTATGTTCAAACCATTCATTCATCTCCATCATCACCCACAAGTGAGTCATTGTTTCAAAGTCCTTATCATGGCACTATGGAGCATATGTTTGGTTCACTTTTTTCTTTGCCTAGTCTAACAGGTTTGTCAACACCAATTATTGATACATTAATTACTACTCAATTAGATTTTGATAGGTTCATGTTTGCCTCTACACCCAAAGTATCAAGTAATGTGACCCCCACTACTATGTTAACTCAAACACCACCAATTGTCACCACTACTTTCATTCTAGTTGCTATTCCATCCATCTCACAACTCACTATTACTATCTCCCCATATCCATAATAATTGGTGACACAAACTCAAGAAGATTCATATATTCTTCCTCCTAGGTTAATGTCTCGGAAACCAAAGAGGAATAAACAAGTTGTGTCCCTTGATGATTTTGATTTTGGTCAACTAGTTCCGGCAAAGCCCAAATCAACAAAGAAGGCCAAAACAATATCAAGGGTGATTGTTGATTCATCTAGAAACAAGTATGTTGAGGTTGTCGAACCTCCAAAGGACAAAAGTATTAAAGAAATCCAAGTTTCTGATTATACAATTTCAAGGATAGAACTCAAGGTAAGCAAACACATGAAAGTGCAAAGGAGGACTTGCAAGACACATTGGTTGCCTTGTTTGAAATATATGATAGAGACAAGTCCTCCATACCTTAAGATATATATATGATGGAGGAATTAAGATGGAGGTAGAACAACTAACTTTTGTTCTTCTTAAGATAGCCCAATCTTTAGAGCAAGTAGAACCTATTAACACATGTGTTGATGAAGAAGCCATCCAAAAGGTTGAGAAGATTAGAGCTCAAGGTCAGGTAGTCAACGCCTAGATAGAAAACTAATATGGTCTTCTATCGAATATTACAACAACTTGGGTGAAGTAAAAGAAGAAGTGAACAAGCCACTTGATACATTTTTACAAGACTTGTAGCTAACAGAGTAAGATATTCATACATGGACCCCGCTACATGACTTCAAGTTGGAAATTCTAGTAGAACATGGGGTGATCCCCAACAGAAAGATGTTTGCATAATATAGGGAGGCATTGATAAACAAAAAAGAAGTTCATCAAAGTTTGACCAAGGACTTCAAGGAAGCCCTATATGTGAGCATAGACAAGGGGTTGGATATTTAAGATAAGATTGAGGAGCTTCCTTGCCAAATGTTGGATAATAGTCAGAAGACCCTCCCTGTGGATATAGTTGTCTAAGAATTCACTACACTAGTGTACATAATGAAATAGAGACAAAAGCTTTCACATTGGATTTGATTGATAAGATAGTAGATTTTCAAGTAATTCTGGATAAGTTGCAAAGGATTCTAAATAGACACAAGAACATGCATGTCACTATAGTAGTCTCCATCACAAGAGTCCTTACCATCTCTAGATACACACCAATACCTAATGATAATGAAGTCCAAGCGGCCCTGAAGAGATATGAAGATTTTATGGAGAAGGATAAAGAGGAAGAAATTCCTGTCTTTGGACACTTCAATTATTTTCAAAGATTTCATATGTAGTTTGTTATATGTAAATCACATCTTATATTTCTTTTTGTGATATGTAATTTACATGTAGGAGAAGTACAGAGTCCTAAACAAAATTGGACTCTGTCTTGAATAAGTCAAAGTAGTTGTAACTTTCTTATTTTTTCTCATAGCTTCTTTCTATAAATAAGAGGGGGCTCTTTTGTAAATATTATCTTTTAGCTATTGAAGAGAAATGTTATTGCATTGAGAAGCCTATTAAAAATTTGTGTTCAAATTGTAAATCTTTATTCAATCAATATAATAAAAACAAATGGGTATTCAATCTTTGTGTTGGAATAAGCTTGTGGTGTATTGAATGTTTTTAAATGTCTTTTCCATTGTATTTTCTTGTGCATTTGATCGAATCATGGTGTGGATCTAAATAATTTGAAAGGTGTTCTAAATCTGATTTTGAAGCCTTTTTGCTGTAATATCACTTCTAGATTTGTGTCTTATGTTCATGATTAGAGGTGACTTGAAAGACTTTGGGCTATGAGTTATCATATGAGATTGTTTAATCTTCTATTGGATTATGGTGGAGACTTTGGGCTGCACTCTATTCCATACCTTTTCATTTTCCAATTAGCATAAGGAGAAACAAAAGACTTTGAGCTTTTGTGGGTTTCTTGTTGTTGACGCACCCTGGTATCATTTCAGTTACTCTTACGTTTAGCTAATTTGGATATCAGTTATTATTTCTCTAATAAGTTGTTTATATTTTATCACATATTGTAAGCATCAAAGGGTTTTTTGTAAGTGAACATCAATTCTGAAAAAAGAGAATTAAATGATATGGAAACATCCACATGATAGATTTAGTGTAAATAAGCATAGTTAATTACTTGTTGATCTTAGTTAGCAATAAGAAGGGTGCCTCCCCTTTCTGAGGGGAGAGATACAATCTCATCATATTGTGGTTGATATAACCATTTTGTTATCAGTTTGTTGATAACAAAATATTCACCCAACAAGTTTGGATGAGATTTGGATGATAGAATTAAGGTTGGGATGATTTGGGATTTGGGTTATACTAAAATTTGGATGATATTAGAAATTTTGATTTGGATGAATTTGGGATGAAAGGATTGAATGATGATTGATTGAAATTAGAAGGGATGAAGTGGGTATGAAGGTCCAGAATGAAAATAAAAAATGTGTTCTAAGGCCAAACGGAATGGATGTGGGATAATGGACTTGGACTAGAGTTTGGATGAGGTGATTTTTTTTGGATTTGGATGGAATTGAGATGAAAGTTTAGGGATATAGATTGGAATTGGAATAGATGGATAAGGTCAAAGGTCCAAAATGAAAATCAAGATATTTCCTAAGGTCAAATGGTATGATATGGGATGATGGAAATTTGACAAAGGATGGACTTAGGTTAATGGATGACTTTGGGATGGTTTTCAAGGATTCCCATGTCACAAGGATGATAAAAATTTGCTAGGAAGGTCGACTATAGGTCCCTTAATGATTTTTGGAGGTGGAGATAAATGGCACTAAAAGATGGCCTAAAGGTGCTAACAAAGTAATGGTATGCACTAAAGGGTAAGCTAATGACATTAATAGAAGGTATTTTGGTGCTAATAGTCAAATAAAAGGCACTGATAGAGTTTCTAATGGTGCCAAATAGAGGATTGAAGGTGTTGTTTGTTTATTCAAAGGTCGAAATGGATTGATTGTGTGGAAAAACTTAGATCTTTTGGATTCAAAGGTTCTTGGCAAGAAATTAATCAAGCACCTGAAAACATAATGGCTTGACTCAAAAAGGTGGACTTGGATTGTTAGCTTGTATGGGTTTTGACAAAGAAGAGACACCATTCACGTGAACATCCAAGAAATTAGTCAAGTGGGAGTGTCATATCCAATGAACCCACTTAGGTGTGGTTTCAATTCCACTTTTAGAAAATGGTCACTTCCACCCCCTTGATACCATCTACCATTGGTTGGTTGTCTAGAGAATGCAAGGTCATGGACCACCTTACACCTCTTATCTTAGAGACAAAATGTCTTGCCTAAGGTTTATTCCAACTCAACACAATGGAGGTAATAGCATGGGCTCTTCTCCTTCTACTACAATGATGCATTGAGGATGTCACAGCTGAAAGGTCTTAAGCTAGGATTGTACAAGCTTCTAGGGAGTCCTTGATAAATGCAAGGTACGTGAGGCCCAAACTATTAACACTAGTCCATTGAAGGGATGCGGCACAAGCAGTCAAGAAAGCACCACGTGTGAGGCCTACCTTTTTCATTTCTGTTCATGTGACTATTTACCTTACTGTTGCTAATACTTTTATACTTGTGGGACTGTTGATCCCAGATTCCCAAACTTTTAGATTTTATTATGTAAAGGAAAACTAATTGGGTGATGTTAGATAGATGTTTATATTATAGGAAAACTAATTGGGTGATGTTAGATAGATGCTTGTATTAAGAGAAAACAAATTGGGTGATGTTAGATAGATGTTTATATTATAGGAAAACTAATTGGGTGTTGTTAAATAGATGCACTATATTAAAGGAAAACTAATTGGGTGATGTTAGTTAGAAAATTGTAATGTGATTCCCTTTATGCTTAAGAGAACTTGTGGTATTTTATGGGAATGCATGTTTTAAATTACTTCGGCTATGATATTTATATATGGAATTAACTTTGCAATTGAGTGCACAGGTATTTCTAACAAACCACAGATACTGGAGATCATCCCACACTTGATGTTGTAATCCCTTGTGAAGTCGATCTAGTTCCACGAGGAACCAAGATCAACTCTGTGTATGATGTAATGTTGTAATGTTAATTTGCATGAGGTTAATTGGGTTGAGTCTACCTTCTTTTAATTTGAATTATAATATGTTTTGTAAGAATTGTCTTTGAAATTTATTTTTAAATTTAAATTTTTGGAGACCCTTTTCATGTGTTTTAACTTGACCCTAGGTGCCCTAACTAGGCTAAACTTGACCCTGGGTTATACCCCATGGGTCTAGGGTCCCTTTTGACTTGGGTAACCCTTGGTAAACCTCCATATGGTCACCTTAACTTCACACTCAAGTTAAGTGACGAATTTGGAGGCATGGGAGGGATGGGATGAGTGGTACCAACACTCAAACCCATCCCTTTTCTCTTCCCAAGGTTAGAGATGACTCAAAGACCCACCAATTGTGGAGGACTTAACTTCAAGTCTCTCTCACAATTGGTGAGAGTACCCATAGAATTGTGTGGTCCTTTATGAGAGGAAAGGAAGGGGAGACATGTGTCACCATTTCCCTCTTTAACTCCCTTTTTCTCTCCCATGTGTTGGAGAGAGGACATGTGGTAAGGGGTGAGGGAGACTTTGGGGATGGGTGAGTGACATGTGTCAACACCCATCCCTCAGGACATGCTAGTGGTTGGGAGGAAGAGTGAGGAGATGACAAGTGTCACCTCCCCATTCCTCTAAGCTCATGGATTGGGCTTATTTTAATCCCACTTGGGATAAGTCAAGGGGTTGTTGAATTTTTGAGAATTTTTATTGTTGGAAATTGTTTTGGGAAAAAGGATAGAGGGAGTTTGGTGGCTTATGTTGGAGGAGATTTTAGAGGAGCTCTACATCAACTTCTTCCATATTAGGGCTTTAAAGGTTAGTTTTCAAGGCTAAGGCCTTCCCCTTGTATTTTCAATTTGCTTGCATGATGAATGTGTGAGATGTATTTTGCTTGTGTTGTATTTTGTTATTGTGGGGAATATTTAGTAGGGTGTTGAAAGAGCCTCTCCCAATTGGGAGAAAATGCTCATCAAGTGTGGGGTAGGGGAGGAGTGATCCTCCTTGAGGTCATTACCTTGTTTTGGGATGTTGAAAGCCTTGAGGGCATTTTATGTGTTTTTGAGTAAATTGTTATATGGCTTGAGAGCCAAAATATGAACTCCTTTGGAAATTTTCTTTACATGTTGGCTTGAGGCCATGAGAAAAAGAAAATTGTGTTGAGATATTTTGAAGGAGTGGCACTCTAGATTTGAGTGTGTCCACTCTCCTACCCCTTTTAAACTCACCTTGGTTGAGTTGTGTGTTGTAAATATCCACGGGTGTAATATTGTGCTTGAGATGTTTGTTGTCTTGTTGTGAAGTGGAATTGAGTTCCCTAGGTGTGTGGATGACCTCCCTAGCTCGGTGGTGACCCTCTTGCAGGTCTATGATAGGGAGGAGAGCAGGATGTGTGGTGTTTCTTTCCCTTGTGTGATATGCAGGTTTCATGGACCTTAGTGTGAAGTTGAATAATTTACTAGTCTTGGGAAAATATTTTATTTTCCTTTACTCTTAAGGCTCTTGAGGAGAGCTTGGTCTTATTAAGAACTTCAACCTTGTTGTTGTTTCAAAGAGGAGAACTTCTCCCTCTCTTGTTGTAAAATTTTGTCTTCTAAAGTTGTGAGAAAACCTCCTTCATTGTATTGATAGTTTTAGTTTGTTAAATTAAATTTTACCATTTATGAAATGATGAAGGAAGGAAATTTGTTTTTAAAAGGATATTGATTTTGTATATTTCCTAATACTTCTATTATCAAAGATGTGATTTAGTTGTTGTGGTAAATAAGAAATTATTATTTATTATTTGGAAGAAATGAAAGTTGTACGTAGTTATGCATTAAAATTTTCTTTTAATTATTTGCAAATATATTTAAATTCTTCCCTTCAAAAATGTGTAAATATAAATCTTATGAGGAATATATTTTTAAATGAACTCCTTGCCTTATAGGAAATTTTGGAATAAAAAAATACATACCTTGTTATTGTTTTTTTTAAAGAAAATTTATAAGCAAATTGAACAAACATATAGCAAAGTTAAAAGAATATATAGGTATATTAATGTGTGTATTTTCTTTTCCTAAAGTGAATATGCTTACATGATTTTTAAAATAGAAATCTGAGTTTATTATTGTTGCTTAATACACTTGTGATTTCATTATACACCTATAATTATTATATATATATATGTATGTATGTATGTATGTATGTATGCATGTATGTATGTATGTATGTATGTATGTATGTATGTATGTATGTATGTATGTATATATGTATATATATATATGTATGTATATATATATGTATATATATATGTATACATATATATGTATGTACATATATATGTGTATATGTATATGTGTATATGTATATATGTATATGTATATATGTATACATATATATACATATATATATGTATACATATACATATATATATATATATATATATGTGTGTATACATATACATATATATATATGTGTATACATATACATATAAATATGTATATATATACATATATATATACATATATATATATATATATATATTTATATATAAATTTATGAATTTCATTTTTCTGTTAATTTCTCTTAAATAAACAACTGTGTTTTGGAATAGAACTGTCATTATATATATATATATATTTATGAATTTCATTTTACCGTTAATTTTTATATTGAATAAAATTGAATTAAAATATACATTATTAAATGCCAAATTTGGAGGGACTATATTTTTTTTATAGTTGCTGGAATTGTGTAAGGGACATAATGCATTACAAAAAAAAAGATGTATACAAAATTTGGTGGGAGGGGGTTCGAACCCCCCCCACCGTTGACATTGTAAAAGGGTGTGGGGAGGGGGCGGAGCCCCCACCCACACCCCACTAAGTGGGATGTGGGAGGGGCTGGACCCCACACTCCCCGCTACCCTAAGACTACCACGACCCATGCGCAAGCCTCTACACCGCCACCTAACTCCTCCACCGCAGCCATTTATGGACTCTACCCTCCGCAGAACCCCACTCCCCTCTGCTCTCCCTCCGCCGCTCCCTGCGGCTACCTCCGCCCTTCCTCCGCCCGCGATCCTCCCTCTAAACCTCCGCGTGGCCTCTCTCTCTACAACCTCCACCTACGGCCTTCTCTCTCCCATCTGCTGCCGCCCTCCATGAAACCTGCCACAAATCAACACAGCCAAACAAAATGTGTTAAGGTTTTTCAATGTGTTTCAAAATGAAAATATGAAATAAAATAATATGCATAGGTTTTATAAAGAAAACCTCATATTGTAACTCAATAAAATATTAATATATATATATATATTATTTATTAATAATTTTGTAAAAGGGAAGCCATTTAAAAAAATATAACAATTAGTATATATATACATATATATATAACACATATATATACAGATATATACATATATATACATATATATACATATATATATATTAATTCTATTTATAGGAAAATGGGTTTTGGGGTTTAACAATTTTCACAAATGAAATACCAAAAAAATGAAAAGAAAAATATACATATATTTTAATAAAGAAAAAACCTAGTGTTGTAAATACAAATAGCATGTGTGTGTGTGTGTGTGTATAACTTTGCATTATTATATTAAGCCATCATATGCATTTCATATGTGGCTATTTTAACCCAACCTGTAAATTTGAAAAAAAGTCCAATTGAGAAAAAAGAGAGAAAAAAGAGAAAGAAAGATAAAAGTGAAAACAAAGAGGAAAAAATGCGCGACCTTTTCCGAAATCGGGCTAGGAGTACTAATTAAGATTTAACATTTCATTAATCCTGATTGGGGGTGATTTAATTAACAAAATTAATTCAAACGTTGAATTAAACCTAGAGCGGAAACCTAGTGGACTTCATCAAGAGAAGTTAGTAAGTCATGTTTAAGTGATCTGATCTACCAAGAAATTAGGAATAATGTAAAGGATATAGTGATAACTCTGATTGATAGAGAACTGATCTACCAAGAAATTTAGAATAATGTAAAGGATGCAGTGATAACTCTGATTGATAGAGAATGTGAAAGAGAACAAATTAAAAATTAAATTTTAGAGAAATGGGAAGGAGAACAAATGTTCGAGCTTTGTTGAAAATGCTAAAATTAGAAGGAGAACAAATTAATATTAAATTTTAGAAAATGTGAAGGAGAACAGATGATCAGACTTTGTTGAAAAAAGCGCCATTAACTTAATCAACGGTATCCCAATGTAATTAGTGAGTTGTAAGATATTTATTAACCCTATTAGGAAACCTCGTGATCAAGATTAGTGTTAGTGCAATAAACCCCACTCACACCCATGAGGTGTTATGCTACCGAATTTTTCCAGAATTTAGGGTTTAGTAGTTTAGTAAGTTTAACCCTTGTAGTGATGTTAACCACATTGCGATGACCCCCTTATTGGCCTTCTTGCATTTGGGTATGTGCACGTGTGTGTATTATCCTGTTGACAACTGTATTGTTTACGCCTTAAGCGTACGCCACCGAGCACGCTTACGCGTGCGAGGGGGTTTTAGGGAAGCATGGGAAATTTTTTGATATTTTGTGTCATGACCACATGAAAAATGTCGACATGACACATGTGATGCATGTTGTGACTATATAGGAAATGTGGGCATGACACCACGTCGCCTTGTGTCAGAATCATCTGAGGCCCCAAGGTTGTCGCAATGAAAATACAAGTAGTTTGGGGTACAAGTTTCCTTCTTCCCCCTTTGATATACCACACTAGTACACATGGTTGAGGTCATCCCTTGGGGTAATAAACTCCCCAAGCAGGCCTCCTAAGAAGAAATTACCCCTTGCTTTTGATCATCCAAGATCACACTAGGCGCAGGGGTAGAGCATACATAAGAAAGGTAACCCCTTTAGGATACACTTAAAAGAAAAAATTTTTTGCAAGTAGACTTTTGATCCCGAAGATTACTCTAAGGTGGGAGGGGAGAGCATATGTCTACAAGCAAACAAGACAAAGAAAACAAGGTAAACTTCCAATTACTCTAACTTTAGTGAAACTAAGATTTAGTGATAAAAACAATCTTAGACAAGCAAATCTGCACCAAATAAGTTAGTAGTTTGATAAAAGATCTTGGAAAAATGTATGTGGTACTTACACAAATAAGTTAGACCCTTGCACAGACCTGCAAACTTTGTCAGAAAAATGGTGTTAAAATAGAAATCGAAAGCACTAACAGATAGATACACTGCGCTAAACAAAGAGCAAATGACACTAATACAAAGACTATCTGTGCTAAAACAAATGGAAATTGCACTAAACCAGAGCCTAAAAGTGCTAAAACAAACACTTAATGTTCTAAAATAGACTCAAATTATGCCAACAGAGTCACAAATTATGCTAAAATAGTGAAAAACAAATTTATACCTGTTTGTCATTTATCACAGAAACTGATGGTGCTAAATCGACAAAGTATGTAAGACCTACACACAAATAGAGGTTCTTTTCTTCCAAATGGTAAAATAACAGGTTAGATAACCTACAAGGTTAGTCTAACAAGGTATACAATAGTTTGTCACTCAAAAATAAAGTTGTTTGTATAAGATATGCAAGCTAAAAACCAAGCCTAGGTACTTCTTCCAAAATGTATTAAACAAAGTGATATTATAACACCCTAAGTCCTAGAAACTCTATTAAAATAGAAAGAAATAACCCTGCAGATAGAAAACAGTGAGGAAAATCAGAGATATAAGCATTTGTGAGACAAAAAATTTTCACACTACCATGTGAAATGATGTTGTAACAAGCAAAGATAGCACTAACAGAGCATCAAATGGTGCTAATAGAGCTGCTGATGGTGTTGAAACAGTCCCCAAAGGTGCTAAACCATGAAAAAAAGGCATGACTACAAGAACAAAGTGTGCTAATCTAACTTGCAATGTAAAAATCTTCACAAAAACACTCACAAAAAAGTTAGTTCAGGACTAGGGGCCCCACTAGGCGTGTTAAATGAAGATGAGAAAGAAATCCAAAGACTAAAAACATGAAAGGAAACTTAAAAACCAAGCATTATGATGCAGTCGAGATGAGGGGTTTTATCAAACTACCTAGTCATGTAGCCAGTAATACACAACGAAAGCACACATTCATTCATAAACCAAAATAATGTTATTGATTGCAAAACAAAATCAACACTACAAATTTATTGGCTTTCCAACCTTCAGCACTAAGCATTATAGTATAATACCTAATCCCAATCAATTATGTGCTTACAACACTAAATCACCTTACAGAGATTACCCCCAATCTAAGATCACTCCCAACTCCTCTATTCTGCGATAAAATTAAACTACTATCTTCTTTCCATCAAGTACAAACCCACTAGACTGAAACCCCAATTTGGTTTTACCATTAGTATTTATCATCCTTCACTTAGACAGTTCAACTGTCCAAATAGTTATACAATTGATCAAAACTATCAGAACTGAATCAATTGTCAATATTGATTCCTTTATAAGAACATTTCAATTATTATTACAAATGCATTTCACTTAAACATATTCGTTCTAGACAATCTTTGGCTTTAATATTCCTTTCTACAACCATGAAGATCTCTATTAACAAAACCAAACTGTGCTTCCATGTTATCAATGATTATCTAGCTTTCTGAACTTCAGAAATAAAGGCCCATTGACAAATTTACATTTTTAGGAACCTATCGGTGAATTTATTCATTCATGAACCTTTCTTTTGACTAGCTTGAACTTGTAAAAGTCACATTTTCTAAACTCTCGATATAAGTGCTTATCAACAAATAGTCCCTTTAAGGAACTTGTTAGTGACGTCACTTAGTCACGAACCAACCCTTTGAATGAGTTTTCAACAAATATAACTTTCCATGAACTTGTGAATAATCCTTTGTTATCATAAATATAGAGATTTTGCGAACTTAAGCACTTGCCCATGTTATCAAAAAATTAGAGATTTTGCAAACTTAAGCACTTGCCCGTATTACTAGAAAAATAGAGATTTTGTGAACTTAAGCACTTGCCAACATTATTGGCAAATTAGGACTTTCACAAACTTCAAAGTTCCTTATCAACTTTGATCTTCTACCACAATGCTTATCGGCAAAAACTATAAATTATGAACTAAGAAGCCAAACCATGTTATTGACAAAAGTGAACAATCGTGACCCATCCAAGGTCTTTGAATTTCCTTGACTTAACATTCTACAACTCAATCAGAAAATCATCATTTATCACAACTTATGAACTAGTTTGAAACACTGAAGTTTCCCTAACTCAAAGCATATCAGTAACTTTGAGGAAAGCAGAACTCATTAACTTAAGCCTTTTATTGTCTTATCAACCTCCGACCCAAACCACTAACCACAAGCTTTATCCTCTATCAGCAATCTTATGCTGCTATGAACCAAAGACTTTGTAACTTCAACTTACAAGGCTCGTCAAAGAAATAGATGATAGGTGAACTAATAAGTTCACAGACTCTAAATATTGCCAATAAGGTTCTACCATTTGAAATTTTTCTGATGAAGTTATTTACTCCATACTTTTCCAATGAAGGGATTCTTCAATACTGTGAAAGAAAAATAAAAAGACCCGTTGGCAAATCTTGAAAAGGCAGAACTGACAAACTTGCCCTGTTTCAGATCCTGCCAAAATCTCCAACTAGCCATAACTTGGGCAAATTTTGTCCAAATCTCACCAAATTGAAACTTTAAATACACATTTGGGTCTTCTACAAGATGATGCTTTTTCTTGGCCAAAATAAATCTACATTGCTCGAGAAACAAAACTACAAGAAAAACAAAGCCAAAACAAACTTAGAAAAATAAAAGATATTTTTGGTGACATAAGATTGCCAATGAACCTAGATGCTCCTACATCAGACATGCCAGGTAAGTGAAATGTTCCATGAGTTTGGAAAACTCATGAACATTTGAAAATGCTTGGTATGGTGATCCCATGCTTGTTCTTTATCCAACCCTCCTCTTTGTCTACCTGACCTCTCCTCTTCAACACTTTCTGAAATGTTTCACTTCCACTTACACTTCCTAGGCTACACCTCTCTTGAGACAATTCCAAGTGTCAAAACTGGGACTTGTGTTGTTTCCTCTTACCACTCCTTTGTTCAACATTCACAATTTTTATGCTATTTTCCATGGATTTATATTGTTGTTGTATAGAACTAGCACCACTCCCTTTATCATCAACCACAACCCTCTTCATGGGATCCTTTATTGAGTCATTCTGAATCTCTCTTGTCACTTGTAGCAATTGTTTGTTAGAATTGCAAAAAACTATTGAACTACTCTCTTTCACCTGGGGTGTCTTCTCTTTTACTAAATTTAGCACATATTGCTGACCATCTTTCACAATAGTATACAAATTCCTTTTACCATCATAGATTGCTTCCCTATCAAATTGCCAAGGTCTACCCAACAACACATGATAGGCACTCATTGACATAACATCACACAAGACTTCATCCTTATATGACCCATTCTAAAAACTAACTGAGAATTGCTCTTTCACCACTAATTCATGTTCTTTTTGAAACCAGGTAACTTTATAAGGACTATGATGTCTCATCTTTTTTAAACCTAGCTTTTCTACCATTTCTTCCGAAACTAGGTTATTAATACTACCACTATCTACAATTACTTTGCAACACTTACCTCCAAACTTGCAAAAAGTTCTGAAAAGACTTCTCCTCTGAGATGCTTCCTCCTTCACTTCTAGTGTTATCAACACTCCCTTGAACATAAGAGACTCTCCTTTAGGCTCTTCCACTTTCGTTGATCCTACACTCTCTTCATCTTCTTGTACAAGGTTATTTCTGGCCATACTTTTCTTATTCTTCTCTTGATGTAATTGTGGACATTCATAAGCTCTGTGTCCTACCTCACCACACTGAAAAAAATTCCCAGAGAATCCCTTGCTACTACTACCATGTCCTCCTATAGAGTAATCTCATCCTCTCACTCCCTAACTTGACTCCCTATTCCATTTTGAGGTTATTTCTTCTTCTTGAACTTGTTTGCCTTTGCCATTGATTCCTTGTCCTCTTCAGGCTATGAATTTCCCTCTTCCCCTAGCATTACTCCGTTGTCTTCTTTCTATCTTTTCTTCTACTTTCAAAGCATATTGATATGCCTCCTTTAGTGTAGAAATCTTCAGTATACTCATCTCATCTTGTATATTAAACCTCAACCCATTGATATATTTGGCTACCTTCTCTTTATCCATTTGATGATGCCCAGATCTAATGACCATTTTATAAAACTCTTCAATGTAATCCTTCACACTCATATCTATTTTCTTCAAGTTTTGAAGTTTCTCGAACATCTCCAATTCATAATCTCTAGCAATAAATTTGGCTTTCAATTGAGTAACCATTTGATTCCACTGGGTTATTCTCGCATCTCCATTAGCCACTCTCTCTTTGCAATTCCTTCCACCATAAGGCAGCATGTCCTTTGAGTTTCGTTTGTTCCAGTCTCACCCTCTAAGGGTCACAAACATTTTCATATTCAAAATATTTTCTAATTTTCCTATCCAATCTACCAATTCATCAAAATTTAATGTTCCAGAAAAATCAGAAATTTCTATTCTGTTACCTCCTCCAACTCTAGCAAGCACTCTCAAGAACCGTTCTTCCTAAGCATCTACTAGATATTTGTTTTTTCCTTCTCATTCATCCTCTACAGTTTCATCCTCATCATCGGCATGATCTTCTGCATAATCTGGGCCTCTTCTCAATCTAGTAACTAAATTTCTCAACTTGTTCCTCATTTCAAGATGGAATTGTTCGAGCATTTCGTCCATTCTAGGAATACTTCTTCTCGGGGGTATCTTCTCAAATTACAACTTCTATTGCTTGTTCTCCACACACACTATAGAAATAGAATCCTCTTCTGTTCATAACTCTAGCATTTTCCCATTAGTATTTATCATCCATTGCTTAGACAGTTCAACCATACAAACAGTTATACAATTAATCAAAACTATCATAACTGAATCAACTGTCAGCATTGATTCCTTTATAAGAACGTTCCAATTATTATTGCAAATGCATTTCACTTAGACATATTCTTTTTAGACAATCATTGGTTTCAATATTTCTTTCCGTAACCATGAAGTTCTCTATTAGCAAAACCAAACCGGGCTTCCACCTTATCAACAATTGTCTAGCTTTCTGAACTTGGGAAATAAAGGCCTATCCACAAATTATCATTTTTAGGAACCTATCAGCGAATTTATTCATTCATGAACCTTTCTTTTGACTAGCTTGTCAGAAAAAGTCATATTTTTTGAACTCTCGATATAAGTGCTTATCGGCAAATAGTCCCTCTTTGGAACTTGTCAATGAAGTCAGTTAATCATGAACCAACCCTTTGAATGAGTCATTGGCAACAATAACTTTCCATGAACTTGCATCAATAATCCTTTGTTATCAGAAAAATAGAGATTTTTGTGAACTTAAGCACTTGCCCATGTTATCGGTAAAATAGAGATTTTGCAAATTTAAGCACTTGCCCATGTTATCATAAAAATAGAGATTTTGTGAACTTAAGCACTTGCCAATGTTATTGGAAAATTAAGACCTTCACAAATGTCAAAGTTCCTTATTGACTTTTTCCTTCTGCCACAATGCTTATTGGCAAAAAGTATAAATTATGAATTGAGAAGCCAAAATGTGTTATCGGTGCAATTGAACTATCACGAACCATCCAAGGTCTTCAAATTTCCCTGACTCAACATTCTCCAACTCAGTCAGAAAATTGACATTTATCACAACTTATGAACTAGTTTGAAACAATGAAGTTTCCCTGACTCAAAGAATATCAGTAACTTTGAGGAAAGAAGAACTCATTAACTTAAGCCTTTTCTTGACTTATCGGCCTCTGACCCAAACCACAAACCACATGATTTATCCTCTATTAGCAATCTTATGCTGCTATGAACCAAAGACTTTGTAACTTCAACTTGTAAGGCTCATCGGAGAAATAGATGATCGGTGAACTAATAAGTTCACTGACTACAAATATCGCCGATAAAGTTCTGCCATTTGAAATTTTACCGATGAAGTTCTTTAACTTCATACTTTGCTGATGAAGGGATTCTTCAATACTGTGAAAGTAAAATGAAAAGACCCGTTGGTGAATCAGGAAAAGGTAGAATCAGGGAACTTGCCTGGTTTGGATCCTACCAAATCTCTAATTGGCCATAACTTGGGCAAATTTTGTCCAAATCTCATCAAATTGAAACTGTAGATACCCATTTGGGTCTTCTACAAGATGTTACTTTTTCTTGGCCAAAATAAATCTGCATTGCTCTAGAAACAAAACTGCAAGAAAAACAAAGCCAAAACCAACTTAGAAATTAAATAAAAGATTTTTTTTGGTGACATAGGATTGCTAGTGAACCTAGATGCTCCTGCATCACATTATACCTTCACAAGCCCTTGAATCTCCCTCACCCCTTGATAAGGTTGGGGATAATTCACCCAAAGTCCTCCTAGCTTTACCCAAGTGGTGATTATGAATGTGGATTACTCTTAAATTGCACAAAATTCTGGCATAATAAGGCTCTGAGGAGATGAGATGAGGGATTTTGGCATAATAAACTTACTTCAAACTTGCATGTGAAAATGGTTTGTGGAGTCTTGTATTTATAGGCAAATTGGAGGGGAAGTGGGATCAATGGCTAGGATTGAAAGCTCAAATCCAATGGTGGAGATGAGAGGATGAGATGGAGGGCTTAGATTTCATCAATTATTGGAGGGTCATGATTAAGACACATGAGGAAATAAAAAATTAATTTCCTTGGGAGGTGTTGGAATTAAAAATTCTATTTTATTGGTGAATGGGATGACATGTGACCACATGTGTGCATTTGGCAAACACTTGTGTGAGCTCTTTGCATAAAAAAGAGCTCTAATATGAAAGAGGAAAGGTTAGGTGGATAAAAGATAGTTTTTTATTCAAGGGGTGTGGGAGAAGCTGTTAAGCAATATTTGGTCAAGTTAATTAATTGATTAACTTAATTAATGTGGTTGTAGTTAATTAGTGAGTGAGCTAATCCAGGGTTAAATTTAATTAAATAATGGTTTATTAAATTAATTTAGATCTGTGGGTTATGTAGGCTAGGGTAGCTAATTAAATAATTAGTATTTATTCAATCAAACTAGGTTTAGGCTCTAGGATAGATTAATTAAATAAGCATATTTTGTTTAATTAATTAGGATTAGGAAGATGGATAAATTAACCAAATAAATATTAGGAATATTTATCTAATTAATTGTGGATGAAGTTGTAAGGTCTAGTGATGAATTAATTAAATTAATTCATTACCAAGGAATAATTTGGGATAAATGGATAAGGATGAATGGTTAGGGATGGCTTAGGCTTAATTAATTAATTAATTTTTATTTTTATTTAATTAATTAGTGAAAGGGGGTAATTAGTAGTGTGGTTGATGCATACAAGTGGCTTGTAGAGTTGAGATATTTTTAGGTGTCTACAAAATCCATTTAAGCAAAAATAGAACAACAAACTATTACTAGCTATAGAGTATGCCATTTTTTTAATTTATATAATAGGCTTATACTAATATGATTCCTGTTGAACTTCTATATCAAAAGAAAAATTAGAGATTGCCTCTCCCCCTAGAAAATTTGACATTTCTATTGCAAGTATGTGCTAATTGGTGTTGTCATTGATGTTAACATATTTGTGTTGTCATTTGTGTCAACTATATCTTCTGCCATTGTTGATTGTTAATGGATTGAAGAGCACTGTCTGAGTATTTTTCTTTGCATATTTCCTATGTTGAAGACTAGAGTATGAGCTTTGGATATTATTTAGAGAAGTTTTTGAAGAATCTAAATATAGAATTTAGTGCTCTGGATCATTGTTCATAAAAAATTCTATCACCAATATGAAGACGGTGCTTGGCAAGGTTTGCAGGGTGACAGGGAGAAAGTGTTTTACTTCACATTTCTCTACAAATTGGAGTTTTATCTTGCGGTTGTGGACTTAAGATTATAAGGTATTTAGTCATCTTCATTCCAAAGGATAAGCTACTTGAAGCTTTGAAAAACAAGTTTCTAATTAGCAGAGTTTGATAGTGTCTGATTGAGAATAGTTTGTGATCCACCTTCAAGTGAAACAAGTTGAGATCTATTACGATTGGATTTACTAGTCTCCACATGATTCTATGATGTTTATAGATGTCCCCTAAACACATTGAAGGTCTGTGATTAATTCACAAGCTGCGATGAAGATCTTGGAAGTGTGTGTTCAAGTGTTCTTGGTGATTGCACCTTTCTGGCCAACCTAGATGATTAACACTCTTTGTGGATGAATCTATTGAATTGTAGAAGCATGTGGCAACATTTGAAGATGTAATTGTGTCCATGTTAAGGCATGAATTTTTCATCCTTTATTCACTTATTGTTTAGGTCTAGTCCCAATTTGATGTATGTCGACCTTGGAGATTGTTCCAATGGTTGATGATTGTAATGCCGACCTTGATGTACACTCCAAGGTTGAAGAATTGTATAAATACATGTAATGAATTTGTGTTTAAGGTGTGAGTTGTAAAAGTAGAGCAGAGCAAAGGAGATATAATGCACTTTAATGGAACTGAACTCAGGCATTGTGTAGATGATACTATATCAGTTCAATTCTTAGTAGTGAGCCACCCCTGGCAATGAGCCACCCTTAGCAGTGAGCCAACCTTTTGGGTAGTGAGCCCTTTGGCAGTGAGCCACCATTTGATATTCGGTATTGTTACTACATTTATATTCTGAGCTAACACTCACCGTGGTTTTTCCCTATTTAGGGTTTTCCATGTAAAAGTTCTGGTGTTCATGTGCATGTAATGTAGATGTGTTCAAGTCCTTGATTCTGCTATTCATGTTTATTTCTGATAATAGAATAAGGAAATAAGTTAAGTGATTGAGAAATTGATTGTGGTTTATAAAAGTTTGAATTTTGATACGATTGATTCACCCCCCTCTCATTTGTCTTGTGACATTCAACAATTGGTATTAGAGCAGGTTCCTTTGAACAAAGCCTAACATCTTAAGGAAGATCTAGGATGGCACACAAAAAGGACACACCTTAGTTTGATGGAATTGACTATGCATACTGGAAGGTATGAATGGAAAGTTATCTTATTTCCATAAGTTACAGTGTTTGGATGATAGTCAAAATGAAATATGAATACATGAAAATGGTCTAATGACTGAAGAAGAAATCTAGGATTTTGAATTGAATCACAAAGATAAAAATGCTCTATTGAATGTTTTATCAAATGTTGAAATGGCTAAAGTGGTGGATCTTACAACTACTCATGAAATTTGGGAGAAACTCAAGAATGTTTATGAAGGTGATGCATTTGTCAAGAAAGCTATGTTGTAGAATTTAAAGACCACATATGAAACCATGCAAATGTTTGAAGATGATACCATAACAAATTATATACATAAGATTGATGAAGTTGTCAGTAGCATCAAGGCCCTTGGTGGAAAGTTAGAAGATGAAGATGTTATTAATAAATTACTCAGAACTCTTCCAAATTCCTATAGTCATGAGCTCTTTGCCATTGAATAATTGTTTGAGTCAAGTAAACTTACAAAAGATCAATTGCTTGGTAAACTAATTTCCTTTGAAATAAGGGAATTTGGTACTACTGATATTTTGTATAACTTGAGGCTAAGTTTGCAAGTAGAATAAAAATAGGTAGCAAAGGAAAATTCAAAGGTAAGTTACCCTTCAAATGTTTTAATTGTGGAAAAATTGGTCACTATGCTTCAAGATGCCCTGATAGAGCCTTAAAATTCAATGAAAATAAATGAAAGATGGTAAAAAAGAGTTACTATGTTAGAGATGATGATGGTGTAACTGATGATGATAGTTTTGATGATGGAAATAGTAGTGAATGCTTGTTTATTGCACTTAGAGAAGAACTTGTTTCTGCTAACCTTTCTATCTATGTGAAGGATAGAAGTCTAGGAGAGTTGTTTGCATTTCATGCTTGAAAGGAAGATGAATGGATCATTGACAATGGATGTTCAAATCATATAAGTGGAGACAAAAGCAAGTTTGTCAAGTTTTAAAAGTATGATGGAGGACGGGTAAGATTTGGAGATGATGTAGTTGGTAAGATTTGTGAAAAAGGATCAATTACTTTTGATGGAAAGCATAATACAAATGATTTTCTTTTTCAAGGGTTTGAAGCATAACCTTATAAGTTTTGGACAAATGTGCAACAAAGGATATAATCTTGTGTTCAAGGACAAAGGATGTGAGATAAGAAAAAGCTCCAGAACCATAATTGTGGCTAGTAAAAAGACTCATGGTAATGTTTATCACTTGAAAGGCTCTAACAACTGTTGTTTGCTAGCTAAGATAGATGAAAGTTAGCTATGGCATAGAAGAATGGGTCACATCAACTTTGATAATCTAGTGAAAACAAGTACTACTCAGATTGTAAGAGATCTACCTAAGATTGTGAAGCCTACCAATATTACATGTAAAGATTGTCAATTGGGGAAGATGACAAACAACACCTTCAAAAGCAAAGAACAATTCTCTGCTAGTCTGTTGGAGTTGGTACATACAGACCTTTGTGGTCCTACAAGAGTAAGAAGTTTGTAAGATGACAAGTATTTCATGCTTCTTATTGATGATCATTCAAGAATGACTTGGGTTACTTTCCTTTGAGAAAAATTAGAAGCCCTAGACAACTTAAAAAATTTCAAAGCTATAGTTAAAAATGAATTGGATCTAAAAATCAAGTGCTTAAGTTCTGATAGAGGAGGTGAATTTACTTCAAATAAGTTCAATGCTTTCTATGAAGAACATGGAATAAAGAGACATTTGTCTACCCCTTGGACTCCTCAACAAAATGGAGTGGTTGAAAGAAAGAATAGAACTATTCAAGAAGCTTCTAGAACAATGATCAAGGAAGCAGACCTACCAAAACTGTACTAGAAAGAAGCAATACACATAGTTATCTATATTAAGAATAGAGTGCAGGTCAGAGCAAAAGAGACCAAGACACTTTATGAACTATTGTATGGTAAGACTTCTACAGTCAAATATTTCAAAGTGTTTGGAAGAAAGTGCTATATCAAAAGAGATGAAGAATTAGGGAAGTTTGATGATAGATGTGATGAAGGCATATTCCTAGGTTACTCAACCAAGAGCAAAACTTGTTGATGCTATAATAAAAGACTGAAAAAGATCATTGAAAGTGCAAATGTAAAGGTAGATGAAGAATTTCAATTGGATGGGTATGAATCAAATGAACCTGTTGTCACAGAGAAGGTAGAAAAAGGAAAAGAAAAGGAATTTTAGACTGAAGTACAAGTTATTCTTGAAGAAGAATAAATTCAAGAAGATGCTCTTGAAAGAATTCCAAAGACTCCAAAGTATGTGCAAAGAGATCATTCTGAAGATCACATTATAAGTGATAAAAAGAAAGGTGTATTGACAAGAAGGAGAGCTGTAGAAGAACAAGTAAATCTATGTTTACTTTCAAAGGTGGAACCTAAGATAGTAAATGAAGCTTGTAATGATGAACATTGGGTCAAGGCAATGGAAGAAGAATTAATGCAAATTGAGAAGAACAAGACCTGGGAACTTGTCCCTAGACCTACAAACAAGAATGTGATTAGAACAAGTGGGTTTCCCAGAACAAACTGAATGAGGTTGGAGAAATTTTGAGAATCAAAGAAAGGCTTGTGTGCAAAGGCTACTCACAAGTGGATGGGATAGACTATGAGGAGAATTTTTCTCTAGTGGCAAGAGTGGAAGCAATCAAACTATTTTTGGCTTTTGCTACACATAAATATTTCAAGGTGTATCAAATGGATGTGAAATCTCCCTTTATGAATGATGAGTTAGAAGAAGAGGTATACATAGAGCAACCGGATGAATTCCAGTTATCAGACCAACCAGATATGGTGTGCAAGTTGAAGAAGGCTCTGTATGGATTGAAGCAAGCTCCTAGAGCTTGGTATGCAAGACTGGATAAGTATCTACTGCAATAGGGTTTCAGTAAACGGTCCACAGATAGCAATTTGTATATAAAGGCAAGCAAAGATCAAATCCTGATTATTGAAGTCTATGTGGATGATATTATATTTGGTGGAATGAAGGAATGTGTAAGAATTTTGCAGATGAGATGCAGAAGGAGTTTGAGATGTCCATGTGTGTTGAGATGAATTTCTTCCTTGGATTGCAAATCAATCAAACATACAATGTTATCTTCATTTCTCAATCAAAGTATCTCAAAGAGTTATTAAAGAAGTTTGGAATGGAAGACTCTAAACCAGTGAGCACTCCTATGATTATTGGATGTAAGTTGAGCAAAAATGATGAATCTATTAGTGTAGGTTTTTATTTCCTAGTTGGGTTATTTATTTTTCCCTATATTCCTAGGTTTTCCCTACACTTCTATTAATCTCGCTTAGGTTAATAAAGCATGTCTTATTAGGTGAGTGGTTGCAAGGTGTCACCTTCCTACATGTGAGCATCCATTAGCTATCTTGAGAAGATACTTTGCTATCTTTAGTTCGATAGATGGTTGCTCTTGATTAGTCGGTGTTGCCACCTCCTCCCTTTTCTTAGTCTATATAAACATGCTACCTGGCTTGTATTTTGTATCTTTTGCTTTTGCATCCTCTTAATGCTATTTTTCTTTTATCATTTGCATTACTCTCTTGGAGACTAACTCTATGTTTCTATTTTGATTTCGTATCATTTGCATTCATAGTTTAGATATCTATTCTTTACACTAGTTTTCTGGGTTAATAATCTTTTTAGATTCTAACATGGTATCAGAGCCTTGCTATGTGCAAGAGTAGATTTTAGTTTCCTTATTTGAGAGATTTGGGGGGGACTAATTAAGTTTATTGCAGTTTTTCAAAAAACCTAGTATGCTCTTCTCTTGCATCTTCGGATGATCTTGAGAATCATAAAAGTTTGACAAAAAAATTTTAATCTCTGGGGTTTGCATATGTGTTTTATGAAATCTAGGTGATTGCAACATTTTTGGTTATATTGGCAGCATTTACAACTATTCCAATGCATCCAGGAGGCTTGAGAAAGTTAGATTTGGCTTTCGTTTCACCAAAATCAGAGATCGTCATACACAGTTGCGGAAACAGGGTTTTCAAGCTCAAATCTAACAACCAACTTGCATATTTGGTGTTTTCAATCAATATTGCAGGTTCCAACATCCCATTGCTTGTCTTAGGTAGCTTATTCAACCTTTTCATGTCATTTTTTGGTTGCTGGGGTCATTTTTTGTAGCTAAAAGCATTAGGTTTACATTAGAACTACTTCTTTTGTACATCAACAAGAAAAACACCTTCTGGGTTTTGATCACAGCACAAAAAAAACCATCTAGGTATCTTTCATTTTTTGCATGTAATTTGTATATTTTGTAGAATCAAACTTAGAAAGCTACAACAATACCCCTCTCCATTGGCAGTTATAGTTTTGAAGGCCATTTTCAAATGCTTCGTTCTTGCTCATACTGACTCTGTTTCCCATGAATTTTTTTTTATTTTAGCTATTTTTTTGTGCTCTATGCACTAGTGTAGTCATTTTTTTATTTTGATGCAACGATTTTTTAGAAATTGTTGATTCTCAGTCATGACACTGCATAGTTCTTGTTTGGGGAAGTTTGGAGGATCATAACTTTCACATACAACCTCGTATCGAGGTAATTCTTTTTTTGAAAGTGCATAATTTTTCAAGTAGATCACAGTAGTGTTGTTTATTTCTTTGGATATTGTGCCAAAGTTGTATGTTTAGCATATTCTCTTCATGAGGGTTTTGTAATGCATTGAAATCAAGACCACTTAGTATGTCTTGCTAGTGGTAGTTGTAAATGCACTAATATAAAGTGCCAAATCATATTTTCTTGGGGGGGTTCTTTGATTGAGTGAAAAGGGGGGGTTGTCTTGGTTGGGTTCTCTTCTTTTAGGCATTTCTTCTCTACATTTCTTCATCATGGATCAAACAAATCTGCCCATCCTAAATCCATACAATTACTTTGAGTGGAAATCACGAATGATAATTCACTTAAGGAAAGCTGGATTAAATAGGATAACTATGGGACTTGAAACTAAACCTACTAAAGATGAAGATTAGCCTAAGTGGTTTAACAAATGTGATGAACCATATGGAACATTGTGTTTGTTTGTTTCTCCTGATTTGCTCTTTCACATTGAGTCTTTGAATACACCAAATGAAATCTGGACAAAGCTAGAAAAACTATTTGGCACACAAGATTCAATGAGGGACCATATGTTGGAAAATGAACTAATTAGTTTAAGTCTAGGCAATTTCAACACAATCTAGGATTTCTTCACTAAATTGAAATCACTAAAGCTATAGTTAAAACAATGTGGAATTGAAAAGAAAGATCAACAACTGATTCTTAGTATTCTCTCTAAGCTAAGTTTAGAATATTCTGTGTTTGTTTCTACTTTCTATGCTACTAAGGGTACACTTGGTACTTAATTCACCATGTCATCTTTAGATGATTTTGCTATCAATCTCACTCAGGAATAGGACAAGCTAATCCAGATGGGCACTCTTAAGTCCTCTAAGTCACATGCCTTAGCTGCCAATCAAGGCACAAAAGAACGAAAAGGACAAAGTAGTAGCAACAGTAAGGATAAGAAATAGAAGAATAGCAAGGAGAAGAAGGATTAGATACCGGTTGCTTCAAAAGCAACTAATAAGATCCAATCTTCCAAGGGCGACAAGCCTAAGAAAGCGAGGGTCCAATGTACTTGCTATAAAAGACTTGGTCATGATGAACATAAATGTATGAAGAAAGAAATTGATCACTTGACACACATTCTTGAGAAGAAGAATATCAGTGTTCCTGAGTCTATTAAACAGAGTTCTAATGAGGGGTCTAGTAAGGCAAAAGAAAATAGCAAGGGGAAAGGAAAGGGCAAGGCCCTTGTTGCAGTTGCTTCTTCACCATCCACTTGGGTTCTTGATTCGGGTGCTTCACACCACATGGATTCATCTAAGGAAGAAATTGCATCTTTGGAGCCATGTACTATGCCTTCTATTTTGATGGGTGATGACACTCCTGTTGAGGTGTGTGGAGAGGGTCTGTTGATGTGGGGGATGGCACATTCCATGATGATCTTTGTGTGCCCTCATTATCAACTAATCTCCTATCGATATACCAAATCACTCACATAGGTTCAAGCAAGCGGGTTGAGTTCACTCCTGATTCAGTGGAGATTCGTGAGTTGCATAGTGGTTCTACAGTCCCAGTTGGGAGAGTAGATCATCAGTCACGGCTCTATCTATTTTCTCACTTTGTTCCTAATCCTCCTTCGACTATTTTTCTCTCATTCTGATGATGTGAGTAGATTATGGCATGAGCAGTTTGGTCATCTTAACTTCTGCTACTTACAGCAGCTCAACTAGCAGAGCATGGTCACAAGGTTACCGCCAGTTTAGTTTTCAAGTGGTGTTTGCCAAGGTTTCATTCTTGGTAAGCATCCTAAGGAAAAGTTTGACAAAGGTAAGGCATGGAGAGCTTCACAGATACTGGAGTTAGTTCATAGTGATTTGGCTGGTCCATTTCAACATCCTTCTTTCAGTAGGGCCCGATATGTCCTCACATTCATTGATGACTTTTCTCGATATACTTGGGTGTACTTTCTCAAATAGAAAGTCAAAGGTATTTGATCATTTTAAAGACTTCAAAAATTTTGTAGAGAAGCAATTCGAGAAAGCCATCAAAGTTTTGTGCACTAACAATGGTGGTGAGTATGTCAACCATCAGTTTGAGAGGTTTTGTACTTCAAAGGAGATTTATTTGTAGTGTTCAATTCCATACAATCCTCAACAGAATGGTGTTGCAGAATGGAAGAATAGGTCCTTGAAGGAAATGGCAAACTACATGATTTACTCCAGATCTCTTTTACCACAGTATTGGGTAGAGGCCGTTAACTGTGCTTGTTATATCCAAAACTATGTTCCTCACCGAGCCTTGAAGGGAGTCACTCATTTTGAAGCTTGGAGCGGTCGGAAACCATCAGTTATGCACTTTTGAATTTTTGGTTCTCCTACATGGGCCCACATTCCTGCAGAGAAATGCAAGGCCTTGGATCCATAGAGTAGACCTTGCATATTTGTAGGTTATCATGATGGTGTGAAGGGCTATCGGTTGCTCCACCCTACTACACATGAGTTGTTCATTGAGAGGAGTGTTCAGTTTAAGGAGGGCTCTTCAAGCTCACTTTCTATCACTTCTCCAACTCCTACTTTGACATTGGAGTCACTTGGGATACATGACAGATCTTCTGATGAGTCAGATTCACCTAAACAGTCTTCTACCTCCACTTCTGATGCAGAGAGTGATTCAGAGGACTCACCTCCTTCCTCTCCTAGTCATCATCCAGAGGTTGATGATTCTCCTCTAGATTCTCCATCTTCTGGTCCACTTTGGGCTAGATAGACCTTACAGTCTGCAGGTGATTGGGTTGGGGATCCATCAGACACCAGGCAAACTTGTTCACAATTCCTGGATGCTCCACATGTCTTCATTGCTACTGCCTCAGATCCACAGTCCTTTCACAAGACTTCTAGTATTTTTGAGTGGGATACAACTATGCAGGAGGAGTATAGTTCCTTGATAAGAAACCACACTTGGGATCTTGTCCCACTTCCTAAGGGAAGAAAACTTTTTTGATGTAAGTGGATCTATCAGACAAAATTTGCAGCAGATGGGTTGGTTGACAAGCATAAGGCTTACTTGGTCGCCAAAGGATTCTCCCAAGTTCTTGGGATTGACTACTCTAAGACTTTTGTGTCAGTTGCCTGAATGAATTCCATCTGACTTGTTCTTGCCATTGCTGCAACTAATCGTTGGGAAGTACACCAGATGGATGTGAAGAGTGATTTTCTTCATGGTGACCTTCAGGAGGAGATTTACATGGAGCAGCCACAAGGATTCATTCAGGATTCTTCACTTATGTGTCATCTTCGGAAGTCTCTCTATGGCCTCAAATAGGCTCCTCGAGCCTGGTATGCGAAGATGGACTCCTTCCTTCTATCAGTTGGGTTCACTTGATGCCATTCTGATCCCAATGTCTACATTCTGCAGTAGGATGATTCACTCCTATTTCTAGTTCTGTATGTTGATGACTTGTTGATCACGGGGAGTTCTTCATCCACCATTGGGTCTATCAAAACTATCCTTCATGACAGGTTTTTGATGACTGACTTGGGCTTGTTGCATTACTTTCTCAGGATTGAAATATTTCAGTCTTCTTCTGGGATCACCCTCACACAGTCCAAGTATGCTCTAGATTTGCTCTTGAGGTTTCATATGGCTGACTGTAAGCCTTCTCAGACTCCCTTTCTTTCTAGAGTCAAACTTGAGGCTCAGTGTTCTTCTCGACTTGTTGATGGCACTTTGTACCAACAGCTTGTTGGGAGTCTCATTTATCTGACTCATACGAGACCCAACATTTCATATGTTGTAGGCATGGTCTCTTGATTCATGCAGGAGCCTCATGAGCTGCACTGGAAAGTAGCCAAGCAGGTCCTTCACTACATTTAGGGTACTCACAGTTTTGGGATTCACTATGCAACAGGCATTGAGCTTGACTTGGTGGGCTACACAGATTTAGATTGGGCGGGTGATTCTCAGGATCGCAAGTCTACTTCAGGTTACAGTTTCTCACTTGGTTTAGGTCCTGTTTGTTGGTCGAGTAAGAAGCAATCTGTTATTACTCTATCTTCTACTGAGGACAAGTATCAGGGGGCTGTGAATGCCACCACTGAGGCCATTTGGCTTCAAAATATTCTCACTAAGTTTGGTATCCAGATCAGATGGCCATCAGTCATATTTTGTGACAACTAGAGTGCAATTCAGATCTCACAAAATTTGGTCCATCATCAGCGGACCAAACATATAGAGGTCCACATGCACTACATCCAGGAGCTCATCCATGGCCATGTCATCGACCTTCACTACTGTCTGACTTCCGAGCAGGTTGTTGATATCTTCACCAAACCCTTCACTGAGAGCAAGTTCCTTCATTTACGAGCTTTGTTGGGGGTGCGGGATGCTTCATCTTCTAGGGGGCTTCTTCCTCTCACTCAGAGTCCTGACTCTCTCTACTTTGGGGGCGTCTCTTCTCTCTTTTTGGGGGGGAATTTTATGTACATGGATACCTCATTAGGCTTGATTTGTTGGGACCCATTTCTACATCCACCTAAGCTTCGCTTATGGGGGGTGTTAGTGTAGGTTTTTATTTCCTAGTTGGGTTATTTATTTTTCCTTATATTCCTAGGTTTTTCCTACACTTCTATTAATCTCGCTTAGGTTAATAAAGCATGTCTTATTAGGTGAGTGGTTGCAAGGTGTCACCTTCCTACATGTGAGCATCCATTAGCTATCTTGGGAAGATACTTTGCTATCTTTAGTCCGATAGATGGTTGCTCTTGATTGGTCGGTGTTGCCACCTCCTCCCTTTTCCTAGTTTATATAAACATGCTACTTGACTTGTATTTTGTATCTTTTGCTTTTGCATCCTCTTAATGCTATTTTTCTTCTAGCATTTGCATTACTCTCTTGGAGACTAGCTCTGTGTTTCTATTTTGATTTCGTATCATTTGCATTCATAGTTTAGATATCTATTCTTTGCACTAAGGGAGAGGGGCCAGTAGCTGCACACCCTAACTTCACGCACATCAAGCACATATCTAGACATGTCAAATTTTGACAATTTCTTTTTGGGTTTTTCCGTATGTGAGTGAAGAGATTAAAGATATTCTTTCAGCTTCTGGGCATTTATACATTTCCCTGTAGGACGCGTTATGTGCACATGGGTTGAAAAAGTGTCATTTCAACATGTCACCCCATACATGTGCACCGATGTGCTGGTAACCGCTCACCATGGCCCCAAAAAAAATTTACAAGTTCACTTAAAAGTCAACACACTTGATCACTTTTATAGTTAGAGTAGGTTAAAAATATGTTTATTAACACCCCACCATAAATCATGTTGGTGGGGCCTTCAAACTTACCCACCCCCTTCCTAAACATCCCCACGCCCATCGTAAGGGACAACATGCATGTTAACATGTTTTTTTAGGCACAGACAAGAAACAACATTAAATCCATTCAATGTTCATTCGGGTCCAAATACATATTCCATTTTCCATCGAAATGTTAATCATTTTACCGAGTGCTTTCCCTATTCTCCACGGTGCAATTGAAATGCGAGGGTTTCACTGTGTCCACTGGCTATCGCTCTCCATGTAGATACGTCTCCATGTAGGTAACAAGTAAACATCATCTCTCCATGTGATTTCAGCTTTGCTTTCACTCCATTACGGTGTTTATACAATCGTTTATCTTCGTTTTTCTCTCATGTTACCTGTGATTTGGGTACTGCTATGTAATTTACTTTTGATTTTTCATTATTTTGTCTAAGGCAACCCTTGTCTTGTGATAATTTCACTATATAGAAGAATATACTGTTATATAATGATGGTTTTTTGTTATACATACAAATGGGGTCATATATTTATATGGGTATATACTTTTTAGTGTTCATTGTCAACGGTGAAGGGTTTCATTATTTTATCTTGTGATAATTTCATTGTACAGAAGAATATACTATTATATAATGAGGGTTTTTTTTTATACATACAAATGGGTTCTTATATTTTTATGGGTTTATATTTTTTAGGGTTCATTATCCATGGTTAAGGGTTTCAATATTTTGTCTTATGATAATTTCACTATATAGAAGAATATACTATTATACAATGAGGGTTTTTTGTTATACATATAAATGGGTTCTTATATTTTTATGGGTATATATTTTTTAGGGTTCATTTTCCATGGTTAAGGGTTTCATTATTTTGTCTTGTGATAATTTCACTGTATAGAAGAATAGACTATTATATAATGAGGGTTTTTTTTTTTTATACATATAAATGGGTTTGTATATTTTAATGGGTATATATTTTTGAGGGTTCATTGTCAATGATTAAGGGTGTCATTATTTTGAGGGTTCATTGTCAACGGTTAAGGGTTTCATCATATCATTGTCAACTGTTAACGGTTTCATTATATTAGGGTTTCAAAAGTTTTGAATCCTACGGCTTTCTCTCCGTAATAATTTTACAGTCAGATTGTTTCCAGTTTTGACTAAATAGCCTTGCATTTCCATCGCATCGTTGAGAACAGGGAAAGTAGTCGGTAAAATGATTAACTTTTTAGTGGAAAGTGGAATATGTATTCAGACCTGAATGACCATTGAATGGATTTAATGTTGTTTCTCGTTCGTGCCTAAGCAAACACGTTGCAATGCATGTTGTCCCATAAATCATGTCTATTAATGTAATATATATATGTAGTAGGTTCAGAAGGATAGACATTTGGCCAGTGAATAATGTTGTTGTTTCCTAATGCTGCTGAAACTATTTCTAATGTTGTTATTATAGTTCCTAATGTTAGTGATGTTGTTTCCAATGCTGCTGATATAGTGTCTAATGTTGTTGATACAATTTGTAATATGGAAGGTCTTAGTTTTCCAAGTCAAGTTAGCCAACCAGAATGGATGACTGAAGCTGCTAGAAACATGGGGATACAAACATTAGTATTTGTTAATATGAAGTAAATGTATCTGTTAATAGAGTTTCATTATATGAATGTTTTGAATGTTTTGAATCTTACAACTTTGTCTCATTAATAATTTTACAGTCAGATTCTTCCTAGTTTTGTCTGAATAATATTTATTAATTATTGTTACATTAAATATTTACAATTGTTTTACTATGTTGTAATATAATACATTGAGGGTTTCATTTTATATAATCTATCCAGGGTTTATATAAAAAGATTCTACATATATTCAGATTAGACCGTTAATGTACTGTATATATACAAGTCTATCTATATATACATGTCTATCTATATACATATGTATATCTATAGACATGTGTTTATAGATAGACATATGTATATCTCTATACATTTCTATATACATATCTCTATACATATCTACATACCTATATACATATCTATATATCTATAGACATATGTAGATCTATCGACATATGTATACATATCTATATACATATCTATATATCTATAGACATATGTAGATCTATAGACATATGTATATTGATATACATATGTATATGTATCGACATATGTAGCGGAGACATTTCAAGTTGTTACTTAACATTTCAACATTTTACAATTCTAGATATACATGTTCAAAAGATTAGTCCAATTTGTTTGCTGAATTTTATTACATCTTTTCCAGTTGTTTGCTGCATGAGTAACTTCATTAAATGGATTAAATCATGTCTATTATTGTAGTCATTATTTTGTTTGACACAACCCTTGTGATAATTTCACTTTACAAAATAATATACTGTTATATAATGATGGTTTTTATTTTACACATATAGATGCGTTCGTATATTTTTAAGGGTATATATTTTGCAGTGGCATTCTTACCTATTATGTCTATGACAACCATTTCAGGTTGGCAAAATTAGCATATAATGGGTAGCTTCATTCAATAGATTAAATCATGTTATATATATATATATATATATATATATATATATATATATATATATATATATATATATACACATATATATATATACACATATATATATATACACACATATATATATATATATATGTATATATACATATATATATATATATATGTATATATACATATATATCTATATCTATATACATATACATATATATACATATAGATACATATACATACATATATACATATATATATATACACATATATATATATATACACACATATATATATATGTATATATACATATATATATATATATATATATATATATATGTATATATACATATATATCTATATCTATATACATATACATATATATACATATAGATACATATACATACATATATACATATATATGTATATATATATGTACATATACATATAGATATATATATAGATATATATATATGTATGTATATATATATATATATATATATGTATGTATATATATATATGTATGTGTATATATAAAGGGTATATATTTTTGAAGGTTCATTGTCAACGGTTAAGGGTTTCATTATATCAGGGTTTTGAATGCTTTGAATCCTATAGCTTTGTCTCTATAATAATTTTACAGTCAGATTCTTCCCAATTTTGACCGAATATATATCTAGATATCTCTATACATATCAATATATCTGTATACATATCTATATATCTATAGACATATGCAACATAGACAATGGAAACATTTCAAGCTGGTACTTAACATTTCAACATTTTAAAATTGTACATATACGTGTTCGAAACACATAATGTTAAAACGCTCAACCGTTGATAATAAGTCTAAAATGGAACAACACAATGGAACATTACAAAATGGAACATGTTATGTTTGCCGTCCATGCCACTGCAATAATGATGTCTCAATCTATTTTCAGTCATTGCACTAAGGATGCCACTTTTTCTACAAATCACCTCTAGTACTGATTATACATATGTATACATATCTGTATACATATCTACATATTTGTATACATATCTATTTACATATTTGTATATCTATAGACATATGTATATTGATAGACATATTTATATACATTTGTATATCTATAGATAGATATATGTATATTGATATACATATGTATATCTATAGATAGACATATGTATATAGATAGACATATGTATATCTATATAGACATATTCAGCCTATACAGTGTTAATATTTCAATCTGGTACTTAAGATTTCAACATTCAAACTGAACAATCAAATTCAATTCTGCTTATCATATCATTGAATACAATAGCTTCTACGCATTTAATCAAATTCAAACTCAACAACCAATTTCAATGCATTCCTTTTTCAAATTTGGATCCATTCTAAGAGGAACATTATGCAGCGTAGACATTGTTTTTAGCATAAATTTCCTAAAGGATCACTGCAAAACCTGTCTGGTACTTAACATTTACGAATTTTACAATTGCAACACATCTATATGCTAGAAATTGTTGAAACCCTCAAAGGTTTATAATGCATCCTCAAAAATAAATACATATACATACAAATATATGAATACATGTATATATTATACATGTATTTCTATATGTGTGTGCATAAATTATATAAATTCGAACACGTTATGTTTGTAGTCCATATATTTAGGAAATGGGTGGGTAAGTTCGAAGGCTCCACAAACTTGATTTATGGTGGGGTGTTAATAAACATATTTTTAACCTACTCTAACTATAAAAGTGATCAAGTGTGTTTCCTTTTTAGTGGAGGAGTGGATATAAATGATATATACACATATATGGATACATGTAATTTTTTATTATGTATACATATATGTATATGTATCACTATATATGTCTCCAATATATAGTTGTATCATTGCACTGCTTGAATTTATTTGGATAATTTGATGTTTGTTCGTTACTACCTGGATGACTACCCGGCATATAATTTTTATGATTGCAAGCATGTGAGAGGTTTGTAGAGCACCTTGCATTGCGAACACTCGATGAAGGTAAAGTCTTATAAGGCTTTACTTACATCACTGGTTGACGAATTGTACTATGCATTTGTGTTTGTTAACACACCACTATTCATGGAATATTTTTCCCTGATGTCTCTGATGGAATATTTTGCTCTGCTACAATGTTATAGTCTTCTTTTACAATTGTATGTGATTATTTAAAATAATATCCCTAAATGCAGTTCATATTTTCTTTTGCAAATGCGTGAGATTATTTGGATGATTTGATGTTTGTTCGTTACTACTCGGATGACTACTCGACTTTTGATTTCTATGATTGCATGCATGTGAGAGGTTTGTAGAGCACCTTGCAAGGTGAGCACTTGATGAAGGTAAAGTCTTATAAGACTTTACTTAAAACATTGGTTGATGAATTGTACTATGCAATTGTGTTTTTTAACACACCACTACTCATGGAATATTTTGCTCTGATGGCTCCGATGTAATATTTTGCTCTCATGCCTTATTATATACAGTCTTCTTTTTCAATTATTATATTTTGGTCAGTTCAATTTAACGATTTTGTTTTATGATGTATGTTTGTTACTACCTCAATTATCATTTATATGTTTGCAGGCATACAACCATGGTCAATGCTTTCTACAACACCTTTGATTAGGTTTAATCAATTCAAGTAAAGTCTTATAAGACTTTACTCAGGCAATGACCCACTAGGCTTTAGGTTTTTCTTCATAGTGGTTTTATGTTCTTTTCAATCATTTTCCTTTACTAAACTTTAATTTACAATATTTTAATTTGCAATACTTTAATTTAGGTTCCTTTGAATAGTTTAAATTTCCTTGTTGCTTAAATAGAACTACATTTACTTGGATGTTTTAATGATTTCAATTAAGGTAGAATTATGTGAACAGAATGCTAAAACAACATGCTACTACAAGCAAATTATGTAGACAACTTGTAGTACCATGCTAACAAACCATTCAAGTCTTTTTTTTTTTCCAAAAATAGTTACAGTCATACAAACATACAAACATGAGATCAACACATAGATATTTCAGAAATAACCATTTAACTCTTTATTTTTTTCCAAAACAATTACAAACAAACATATAAACTTGACATTGATCTGTTCCTTTTTCACAAAATATTACAAAAAGATCAATAGATAGACATGACATTGATCTGTTGCTTTTTTTCCAAAACAATGACAAACATATAAACATTACATCAATCTATTCTTTTTTTCACAAAATATTACATAATGATATGACTAAATTAGATGTACACATAAAAATTTCAGTAATGTCAACTATCTCCATCCAAAAAAAAAATCTTCTTCAATTCTCCATAAATCCAGGAAAAGGAATAGGGTGTTCAGGTTCTATAGTAGCACACTCATTTGTAGTTCGAGTTAAAATGAGTGGCTCAGTTATAGTCTATAGTGATACAGCAATCTGGGCAAGCAAAGCCTGATTAGAATCTCCATTTACAAGCAACTCATTTGAGCTTCCTGGGCTAGACCCTGCCTAAAGATTGCTTAGAGCTACAAAGGCTGGGCTCAAGATGGCAAACATGTCCATTAGAATGGGATGTTGCCCAGGTAGAGGAGAATTTGGGGTATTCAATGGTCTCTCATTTACTAATTTTTTCCCTTTCTTTTTGGCTATCTTCATCCCTGGAGCACTCTTTGCCTACTCACGCCGAATTTCCTTCTCCCATTTTTCCTTCGCTGCTCTCTATCTTTTTAACACTCTTTCCAGTCTTTTTCTCTCTTTCTCTTGTTGTTGGGCTTCTTTTTCAGCTTTCCTCTCCAACATCTATTCCTTTTTCCTTAGTTGCAACTCTTCCTGAAGAGTTTTTTCCCTCTCTTGTTCATTGATCATTTCAATGTATGCATCAGATGTTAAGATTTGGGACTGCCTACTTAAACGTAGTACCCCAGTCTTATTCTTACCACCCCTTGCATGTACCCTTCGAACCAAGAGCTTGAGAAATTGACTAACTAGCTATGATTGAAACTCACTATCTTGGGTGCAAGGCACATAATCTAGTTCCAAATCACCTATGCATTCTTCTTCTTCTGCAATGTCCTCATTTTGTGGATCCCAATTTGATGTAGTAGTGAAGTAGTGTATGATGTCAGATGGATCATGATCTAGTGGTGAAGGCATTGAAAGGCTGACATCCACCTGACTAAAATTTATTTGTATCCCCATGTTTCTAATAGCTTCAGCCATCCATTCTAGTTGGCTAACTTGACTTGGCAAACTAAGACCTTCCATATTACAAATTGTATCAACAACATTGGAAACAACATCATTAGGAACTCTATTAGTAGCATTACAAACTATATCAGCAACATTGGAAACAACATCACTAGCATTGGAAACAACATCACCAGCATTATGAACTGTAACAATAACATTAGAAATAGTTTTAGTAGCTTTAGGAAGTGTAACAGCAGCATTAGGAAGTGTAACAACAGCATTAGAAACTGTAATAGCAACATTAGGTAGTGTAATAGCAGCATTAGAAACTATAACAACAACATTAGAAATAGTTTCAGCGGCATTAGAAACTGTTTGACTTCCTGGCATTTCAGTGCATTCTTCTTGTACTTCCATTAGATTCTGTACACTTCCACTTTTATTGTATGTTTTTATGAATTCCTCAACTTGTGTATCTAAATATCCAGGGAATTGCAAGAAGGTTTCAACTACAATTATCTCAGGATCCTCTTCCACTGCGAAGGCCTGATTCTCTGGTGCAATGGCCATAGAATCTTGATTGTCTTCATTTGATACTTTGAAGCCATCACTTGGCCTCATGTCTTCTTGAAGCGTAGACCTATTTAGTGGCCAAATGCCTGTCCTTCTAAACCCACTAATTATATTAGCAGGGGTCAAGGCCTGCTTAAATGCCTTGCTAGCAAGAGTGGCCAACTCTTCTCTTCCAATTTCTATTTGCGGGTGGCTTGCCATCCATGCAGACCTTTGCTTTTTGAAATAGTTTTTGAATGGTGAAAAAATACTCACATCTAGTGGCTGCAATCTATGGCTTGTATGTGCTGTGAGGGTGATGAGGTCAATCCTTAAATGACATGCTTCCTCTATGGTCTTGAAGGCAACATGGCTGCCATGACCATCAAAAATTAGAAGAGCTCTGTTGGTTGGTGAAACCCCTCCAGGGATAGATGCAGCAAAATGTTGTAGCCAATTTAGAAATAGTTCTTTTGTCATCCACGCATGTTCTTGTGCTACCATGCATGCACTGGCTCACAGTTGGCTATGTAGTTTTTGATATGCCTTTTGGATTTAAATAGATAAAAACTAGGGATACTACAACCCGATGCACTAACACATGCCAAAACAGTATCCACTCCCTACTTTTTGAGATGAGGTGGGGCACACAACGGAATCCTAATTTTTCTATTACCCATATTCCACAGTTCCTGCTAGCTTGTACCCCAGTTTCGTCATAGTTCCATATTCTGCTGGACCCATACTTATGTGTCTTGTAAAGATTTTCTAGATTGTCATAGAATGAATTTACTATGCTTGGCCTTAGCATAATGGTTCTATTGGTATCCACACCTTGTGCAGTGCGAATAGTTAGATTTGGATGCCTTTTCCTAAATCCCTCCCACCATGACCTCCCTGGCATCCCATCTGTGAAAGGATTTGGCCTAGACTGAATGACCTCTGCCACAGTAGATTTCAGCTATGAAATTTCAAGTCCATGGCCTATGTTGGCCATGTCCTTACACCATTGAACTATTTCTGCCTCCTCCTCATCAGTCAGGATGGTTGGTGGACCCCTGCGTTTGGTGCTTGTGAGACCTAGTAACCAAGCCCTCAAACTGCTAGAAGACACTTCCACTTCTTTGTAGCTACTCTAATTGACATATGTTTATCTTTGACATCAGCCATAACACTTTAGATGTCATTGTTTGTCCATATACTTCTTTTCAACCTTGAAGAACCTGTTTCCACAATAGTAGTTTGAAGGCAATCTGTATTGATTTCCAAATCCTCTGTATGTGCGGAGGGAAATATACATTCCACTACAACATGATATGGTTATGTGGTATGTGTATCTTTGTCCCCTGACACCACATTAGGAAACTTGCACCCCCTAGGTTTTTTGACTTTCCTCCTTCCAGAAGTTCTCCTCCCCTTTTTACCTCAAGCCATAAGTATCTATACACCTATAAGAAATGCAAACATCATCAATACCATAAGTGATTTGTAGAAAAAATGGCATCCTTAGTGCAATGACTGAAAATAGATTGAGGTATCATTATTGTAGTGGCATGGACGACAACCATCATGTGTTCCATTTTGTAGTGTTTCATTGTGTTGTTCCATTTTAGACTGTGTATAGATATACATATATGTATATAGATATGTATACATATATACATTTGTCTATCTATGTACATATGTGTATATATATAGATATATATATGTGTATATATATATACAAATATATATACATATATACATATATATATCTATATATCTATATATATAGATATATACATAGATATATATGTATATATGTGTATATATATATATATGTGTGTGTGTGTGTATATATATACATATATATATATATGAGACATTAACAGACATAATTTAATCTATTGAATGATTTAATAGACAACATGCATGGTAACATGTTTTCTTAGGCGCAGACGGAAAAACAACATTAAATCCATTCAATGTTCGTTGGGGTCCAAATACATATTCCACTTTCCATCAAAAAGTTAATCATTTTACCGATTGCTTTCCCTATTCTCAACAGTGCGATGTAAATTATTTATAGATATATATACGGATATGTATACATATGTATAATCAGTACCAAAAGTGATTTGTAGAAAAAATGGCATCCTTAGTGCAATGACTGAAAATAGATTGAGGCATCATTATTGAAGTGGCATGGACAGCAAACATAACGTGTTCCATTTTGTAATGTTCCATTGTGTTGTTCCATTTTAGACTTGTTATCAACGGTTGAGGGTTTCAGCAATATGTGTTTCCAATATATAATCACTACAGTAATAGACGCGATTTAATCTATTCAATGAAGTTACCCATGCAACAAACAACTGGAAAAGATGTAGTAAAATTTAGTAAACAAATTAGAGTAATCTTTTGAACATGTGTATCTATAATTGTAAAATGTTGAAATGTTAAGTACTAGCTTGAACTGTTTCCATTGTTTACACTGCATATGTCTATACATATACATATGTATATCAATATACATATGTCTATAGATCTACATATGTCTATAGATATACAGATATGTATACAAATATACTGATATGTATTAAGATATCTAGATATATATATTCGGTCAAAATTGGGAAGAATCTGACTGTAAAATTATTATAGAGACAAAGCTATAGGATTCAAAGCATTCGAAACCCTGATATAATGAAACCCTTAACTTTCACAATGATATGATGAAACTCTTAACCGTTAAAAATGAACCTTAAAAAATATATACCCTTATATATATATAACATGATTTAATCTATTGAATGAAGCTACCCATTATATGGTAAGTGCCAACCTAAAATGGTTGTCTTAGACATAATAGGTAAGAATGCCACTGTAAAATATATACCCTTAAAAATATACGAACCCATTTGTATGTATAAAAAAAAATAATGACAACCTTAATCATTGACAATGAACCCTCAAAAATATATAACCATTAAAATATACGAACCCATTTGTATGTATAAAAAAGAACCCTCATTATATAACAGTCTAAATTATCACAAGACAAAATAATAAAACCCTTAACCATTGACAATGAACACTAAAAAGTATATACCCGTAAAAATATATGATCCCATTTGTATGTATAACAAAAAACCATCATTATATAATAGTATATTCTTCTGTACAGTGAAATTATCACAAGACAAGGGTTGCCTCAGACAAAATAATGAAAAATTGAAAGTAAATTACACAACAGTACCCAAATCACGGGTAGCATGAGAGAAAAATGAAGATAAACGATTGTATACCAGTATAGTCTTTAGTATAGATATGTATATAGATATACATATGTCTATTTATATACATATGTCTATAGATATACATATCTATATAGATAGACATGTATATATATACAATACATTAACAGTCTAATATGAATATATATAGAATCTTTTTATATAAACCCTGGATAGATTATATAAAATGAAACCCTCAATATATTATATTACAACATAGGAAAATAATTGTAAATATTTAATGTAACAATAATTAATAAATACTATTCAAACAAAACTAGGAAGAATCTAATTGTAAAAGTATTAATGAGACAAAGCTGTAGGATTCAAAACATTTGAAACATTCATATATTAATGAGACAAAGTTGTAGGATTCAAAACATTCAAAACATTCATATAATGAAACCCTATTAACAGATACATTTACTTCATATAAGAAGGTGAAGTACCAACCTGAAGCTTAATGTGGAAGTCTACAAAATTCCTTTTGGCAGTAGACAGGGTTTGCGGTGCTCCTTCAGGAAATTTATGCTTAAAACAATATCTACGCTGCATAATGTTCATCTTATAATGGATTGATATTTGAAAAAGAAATGCATTGAATTTGGTTGGTGAGTTTGAATTTGAATATGTGCATAGAAGCTATTGTATTCGATGTTATGATATGCAGAATTGAACTTAGTTGTTGAGATTTGAATTTGATTAAATGCATATGAGCTATTGTATTCGATTGATGTGATTTACAAATCTCACTTTTTTTATGTAAACTAGTTTAATTTTATTTTTTTATTAAATAATTGTCTGGATGGGGAGGCTAATACCATTATGTGTTTGTGCAGGTGCAAGTGGATGTGATAGCAAGTATGGGAGAATGTGTGATTAACAACCCTTTGGGATTGGGGTGTTGTGTGTTTATGGTAGCTTAGGTACCAATAGCTGTGCACAAAAGTATGTGAATGTGACCAATTTGACTTTATTTGATGTCCAAATGGGTGGTTTTTTATAAACATGACATATTGTAATAAAAACAATAAAGTGTATATTTAAATTGGAAGTTCTCATATTTGCATCAAGTTGGCTTGAAAATGCAACTGGAAGAGCATGTGTATTATTTTTTTGCAATGGTAAATTACTCATGCAGTTGTGAACATGTATTGGTGCATATGTGCTAATTTACTAGGTATTCATTTTACATGTAATGGTTCTTTTTAAAAAAATTATTGGGGGGTAGGGTGCACAAAAACATAGAGGTTATTGGGGCGTGGGCGGCTACTGGCCCCTCTCCCTTAGTTTTCTGGGTTAATAATCTTTTCAGATTCTAACAGAATCTCCTAAGGCTGATCAGAGCTAGTACAGGTCAATGATTGGAGGACTGCTTTATTTGACTACCACAAGACTAGACATCATGCATGCAATTTGTCTTGTGGCTAGATTTCAATCAGATGCCAGAGAATCACATGTTGTGGCAGTGAAAAGGATTTTTAGGTACTTGAAAGTTACTCTAGATCATGGTCTATCGTATCCAAAGAATAATGACTTCTCCCTAAGTGCCTATACAGATGCAGATTGGGCCAGTTGTGTTGATGAAGGGAAAAGCACAAGTGGAGGTGTATACTTCCTTAGAGATAGGGAAATGTCCTAGCATAGAAAGAAATAAGAATCATTCTTCTTGTCTACTGTAGACACAAAATATATTGTTGCAGTAACATGTTGCACTCATGTGTTGTTGATGAAACAAACCTTGAAGGATATCAAAGTTGAGTATGAAGAGCCAATCCCTATTCTTTGTGATAACACAAGTGCCATAAACATTTCAAAGAATCTAGTGATGCATTCAAAGACAAAATACATTTCAATTAAGTACCACTTTTGAGAGAGAAAGTTGCAGAGAATGTTGTGAAGCTTGAATATGTGCCTATAAAGGATCAAGTTGATGATTTATTCACTAAGACCCTTCGAAAGGACACATTTGAGTATCTTCGGGAAAGGTTAGGGTTGATTGCTCCTCCTTCATTGAACTAGGTGCATAAGAAGATGCATCAGTCCAGTATTCCTCAAGGAATATTTTCTTCTTGACTAATTTAGGGGGTTACCCTTCAAGGGGAGCAGGTAGTGATCTAAGAAGATTGTTGTAGTCAGGAGGAGTAAATATTGATTCCAATATGATTAGAGTAGAAGTGTTCAAGTATGTGTAGTGGAGTAGATGTGAAGCCCTTTGCCACTAATGTCAAAGGGGAGAGAACTCATGTGAAAAACTTAGGGGGACTAAGAGTGCAGAAGTATGAAAACAAAGGGGGAGTTCTAAAGCAGAATTGTGTCTTGATGGTGGAACATGTTTTTCACATCATATGTTGCCATCAGTGACAAAGGGGGAGATTGTGTAATTATGTGGTAATTGGTGTTGTCATTGATGTCAACATATTTGTGTCAACTATATCTTCTAGCATTGTTGTTTGTTAATGGATTGAAGAAAACTGTCTGAGTATTTTTCTCCACATATTCCCTACATTGAAGACTAGAGTATGAGATTTGGGTATGATTTATAGAAGTGTTTGAAGAAGCTAAATCTAGAATTTGGTGGCCTAGATCACTGTGCAAAAAAGGTTCTATTCGTCAGTATGAAGACGGTGCCTGGCAAGGTTTGTAGGGTGACAGGGAGAAATTATTTTGCTCCACATTTCTCTGTAGATTGGAGTTTTGTCTTGTAGTTTTAGAATTAAGATTATAAGGTCTTTAGTCATCTTCATTCCAAATGATAAGTTATTTGAAGCTTTGGAAAACAAGTTTCTAGTTAGCAGAGTTTGACAATGTTTGATTGAGAACAGTCTGCGATCCATCTTCAAGTGAAACAAGTTGAGATCTGCTACAGTTGGATTTGTTGGTCTCCAAATGATTCTATGATGTTCTATGATGTTCCCTAAATGCATTGAATGCATGTGATTAATCCGCAAAGTGCAATGAAGATCTTGGAAGTGTGTGTTCAAGTGTTTTTGGTGATTACACATTTCTAGCCAACTTGGATGATTAACACTCTTTGTGGATCAATCTCTTGAATTGTAGAAGCACGTGGTAGTGTGTGAAGATTTAATTAAGTCTGTGTTAAGGTATGAAGTGTTCATCCTTTATTCAATTAGTTTACAAGATTATTTAGTTTTGTAAGTATGTGCCTAACCAGTGTTGTCATTGATGTCAACATATCTGTGTTGTCATTGGTGTCAACTAGGATCTTATTTTGTTACTTGCTTGTGATGAATATTACTTTCCATAAGTCCTAAATATCATGAGAATATGTTTTTGATATTCATTTTCTAGGTGATTTTGACAAAATTTTCCCTCCTAGTGGAAACAATGTGTTACAAAGTACCTTGGTTTGATGATGAACAATCCAGTAGTTTGCTTTGTATTTCTTGTAGAATTAATATCTTTGTTAGTGGATTGGAATTCATTTAGAGGCATGTCTAAATATGCTATGTTCCAAGTTTGAGCCTTTGGTATGAAGATTTGAGTAAGTTATGTTCACCAAAGCAAAATCTTCTTTTTCTATGCATTCAATGGTGATAGGGAGAAAGTATTTTGCTCCACATTCCTCCACATTGAAGTATTTTGGTCTATAGTTATAGACTTATGTTTGGGATGATTTTATGTGCCTTCAACTCAAATGGTTTGTGATTTTGTGGTCTGCAAGCAATCTTTTCTTTATGACAGTAGTTGACAATGTTGTTTATGTGCTCTAGTTTGAAGAATCTTCTTGACAGAGTGGTTAGAGGTTGTGAGGTTGTTCCTGGTGATTATAATGTACTTTTTGATGTCTCCTAATTATGTTCCTACTTTTTTATTGGTCCGTGAAGAGTAATTTGGATCATGGATGAAGATTATTCCTAAAAGACTTAGTGTTAACTCCAAGTCTTGGTTGACCTGGTTGTTTTCACTACTTGTAGAGATGCATTGAAGATTGTTAAAGTGTGTTATGGCATGGAAGACTGCACTTGAGTCCTAGCTAAGGCATAATGTGTTCCACATACATCTATTCCTTAGCTAATTTTTTTACGTCTAGACCTATTTCTATGTATGTTTGTAATGTCAAACTTGGAGATTGCTCCAAAGGTTGATGAATGTAATGCCGACCTTGATGTACATTCCAAGGTTGATGAATTGTATAAAAACATGTAATGAAGTTGTGAAAAAGATGTCCTTGTGAAAAATGCAAAGATAAGTGTGAAGTAAAAGGCAAAGCATAGTAGAGGAAATGTATTACACTTTAATGGAACTGAACTTAGGCATGGAGTAGATGCTATCAAATTAGTGAGCCACCCCTTGGCAGTGAGCCGATCTTTGCAATGAGCCCTAAGTTTTGCAGTGGGCATTCTGGGCAGTGAGCCTCTGATTTTTAGTATTGCTATATCATATTTATTTTGTCATCTAAACACTCACCGTGGTTTTTCCCCTTTGGATTTTTCCACGTAAATATCTAGTGTCTCTATGTTGAATGTGTAAATATGTTTAAGTTCTTGTTTCATGCTTTCATGATTAAATTACAAATGCAATGTTGATTGGTTGATGTTTTAATGGTTTTGAAATATTGGCTACAATTGATTCACCTCCCCCTCTTAGTTGTATTTCTCTTTTCAACAATTGGTATCAGAGTGAAGGTTCCTTAGTAAAGAGTTTAATAGCTCGAGGTAGATCCAAGATGTCACACAAGATGGAGTCACCACAATTCGATAGAATGAATTATGCCCTTTGGAAGGTATAGATGAAAAGTTATCTTGTCTGTCTAGGTTATAATGTCTGGAAGATAACAGAGAAAAAATATACTATCCCTAAAAATGGTCCATCAGATGATGATGAAGTCAAATAGTATGAAATTAATGGAAAAGCTAGAGATGCTTTATTAAATGCCTTGTCTAATAATGAGTTGTTGAAAGTTATGGATTTGGAAACTACTCATGAGATTTGGGATAAGTTAAAAAGTTTATATGAAGGAGATGATTCTCTAAAAAGTGCCAAACTACAAAACTGAAGGCAAAGTATGAAGCTTTGAAAATGAGTGAAGATGAAAACATAACTATGTACATGCAGAGAGTTGATGAAATTGTCAATGGAATCAAAGGTCTTGGAGGTACCCCTAAAGAGGAAAAGGTTGTGATGAAGATTCTTAGGTCATTGCCTAAATCCTATAGTCACAAAGTGGCAACAATTGAAGAGCTTATGAGTGTACAAAAGGTTTAAAAGAATCCGTTACTTGTGAAACTTGCATCTTTTGAAATGAGAGAATTTGGTGATGCTCTGCCAAAGATTGAGACTACTTTCAAAGCCAATACTTCAAAAAAGACTTCAAGAGCTCAGAAATATTTGTTGAATCTGATGATGAACTAGATGAGGTTGAAGCAAACATTGTAGACATAATGCAAAGAGGTTCTGGTAAGTACAAAGGCAAATTACCATTCAAATGATTTTCTTGTGGTAAGATTGGTCACTATGCATTGAGATGTCCAGAGAGAATTGCAAGAGGTAAGAAGAAATTTGAAAGTAAACCTAGGATTATAAAGAAATGTTATATTGTCAGAGCTCTTAATGATGATTGTGTAACTAATGATGAATCTAATGATGCTAGTACTAGTGAAAATGAATGTTTGTTTATTGCTATTAAGGAAGAGCATGTATCTACTAATCATGTTAGCTATGTGAAGGAAGAAAAACTAGTGGAAGAAAGTGCTTTGTTTGTTCAGGTGGAGAAAGATAAGGATAAATGGATTATTGATAGTGGATTGTCACATCACATGACCGGTGACAAAAGTAAGTTTGTAAGTCAGGAAAAATATGATGGAGGGCTAGTTAGGTTTGGAGATAATGTAGTTGGTAAGATTTGTGGAAAAGGATCTATTTCTTTTGATGGAAGGAATAATACTGATGATGTCCTATATGTGAAGGGTTTAAAGCATAATATTTTAAGTGTTGGTTAGATGTGTAACAAAGGCTATGATATGAGATTTAAGGATAATGGATGCAAGATCATGGAAAGCTCCAGAATAGTGATTGCTACTGGTAAGAAGACCAAATGTAATATTTATCAATTACGAGGAACTAATGATTACTGTTTGTTGGCTCAAACAGATCAGAGTTGGTTGTGGCATAGAAGGATGTGTCATATCAATTTTGACAACTTGGTGAAGATAAGTTCAGTATAGGCTGTGAGAGATTTGCCTAAGCTTGTAAAGCATGTTAATACTATTAGCAAGGAATGTTAGTTGGGAAAGCAAACAAGAACAAGTTTCAAGAGCAAAGAACAATTTTCTGTCGAATTGCTAGATCTGATGCATACATATTTGTGTGGTCCTACAAGGATAAGAAGTTTGTAAGGATACATGTACTTTATGTTGCTTATTGATGATTATTCTAGGATGACTTGGGTCACTTTTCTAAAAGATAAATTAGAAGCCCTATAAAAGTTCAAGTACTTCAAGGCAATGGTTGAAAATGAGCTAAAATTGAGAATCAAATGCTTAAGGTCTGATAGAGGAGGTGAGTTTACATCAAATGAATTCAATATTTTTTTGAAGAACAAGGAATAAAAAGATAGTTATCTACTCCTAGGACTCTTCAACAAAATGGAGTTATTGAAAGAATGAACATGATAGTTCAAGAAGCTGCTAGGACTATGATGAATGAGCCTAACCTACCAAAAGTGGATTGGAGAGAAGCCATACATAGTACTGTCTATATTCAAAATAGAGTTAATATCAAAGGTAATGGCACTAAAACTCCTTACGAATTGTGGTATGGAAACATTCCTACAGAAAAATATTTCAAGGTTTTTGGAAGCAAATGCTATATTAGAAAAGACGAAGATCTAGGTAAGTTTAATGCTAGATGTGATGAAGGAATTTTTCTTGATTATTACCAGTGCTACAATAAGAGGTTGAAAAAGATTGTTGAGAGTGCTAATGTGAAGGTGGATGAAGACAAAGAAAGAATATCAGATCTAAGTGGCTATGAATTAGATGAACCTATGGATGCAATGATTAAAGAAAAAGTTGAACAAGATGACAGTCAAGATGAAGAAGAAAAGGCTCCAGAAAATATTGCTAAAACTCCAAGGTATGTAATGATCAATCATTCTGAAGATCAGATTATAGGTGACAAAGGCAAAGGGGTACTAACAAGGAAAAGAACTGCATAAGAATAGGTGAACTACTATTTTATTTCTAAGATTGAACCTAAAAATGTTAGTGAAGCATGAAATGATGAAAATTAGGTAAAATCTATGGAAGAAGAGCTAATGCAGATAGAGAAGAATCAAACTTGGGAATTGGTTCCTAGACCTGCTGATAAGAATGTGATTGGAACTAAATGGGTTTTCAGGAACAAGCTGAATGGGAATAGAGTAGTTAGAAACAAAGCAAGGTTGGTATGCAAAGGATACTCTCAAATTGAAGGGATAGATTTTTAGGAGACCTATGCTCTTGTGGTAAGGATTGAAGCAATTAGAATGTTTCTAGCATTTGTAGCACATAAAGATTTCAAATTGTATTAGATGGATGTGAAATCTACATTCTTGAATGGTGAGTTGGATGAGGAAGATTACATTGATCAACTGGAAGGATTTTAGTTATCAAATCAAGGTGACATGGTGTGAAAATTGAAGAAAGCTTTATATGGACTCAAGCAAGCGCCTAGAGCCTAGTATGCAAGATTGGACAAGTATTTGTTGCAATTAGGGTTTCGTAAAGGTACTACTGATAGCAATCTCTATTTGAAAAATAATGGTGACCAAATTTTGATTGTTGAAGTCTTTGTTGATGATATTATCTTTGGAGGCAATGAAGGTATGTGTAAGAAATTTGTAGAGGAAATGTAAAAGGAGTTTGAGATGTCCATGTTTGGTGAAATGAATTTCTTTCTAGGTCTGTAGATTACTCAATCAGATAAAGGAATCTTCATTTCTCAGTCCAAGTATGTAAGAGAGTTGAAGAAATTTGGAATGGAGGATTCTAAACTAGTATGTACTCCCATGGTGAGTAGATGTAAATTAAGCAAGACTGATGATTCACCCAAAACTAATTAGAAAAGGTATGGATCCATGATTGGAAGATTGATTTACCTAACCCATACCAGACCAAACATAATGCATGCAACTTGTCTTGTGAAAAGATTTCAAGAAGATCCTAGAGAGTGACATGTGATGGTAGTCAAGAGAATCATGAGATATTTGAAAGGTACACTAGATCATGGCCTATGGTATCTAAAAGATAATGATTTCACTATTAATGCTTATACAGATGTAGATTTGACTAGAGATTTTGATGACAGAAAAAGTACAAGTGGTGGTGCCTTCTTCTTGGGAAATAGATTGGTTTCATGGTTGAGATTTAAACAAAGATTCAATCTCTTTGTCTACTACAGAAGCAGAATACATTGCAGCAGCAGGTTGTTACACTCAAGTCTTATGGATGAAGCAAACATTGAAGGATATAGGAGTTGTGTACAAAGAACCAATCTCAATCCTCTGTGATAATACAAGTGCTATAAACATTTCAGAGAATCTAGTGATGAACTCAAGAACAAAGCATATATCTATACAGTATCATTTTTTGAGAGAAAAGGTGATAGAGAATGAAGTAAATATGGAATATGTGTCTACAAAGGATCATATCATAGACATTTTTACCAAGCCTCTACTTAAGGATACTTTTGAGTATCTCAAAAAAATGTTAGGGGTCATTACCCCTCATGCTTTGACCTAAGATGCATAGGAATGCATTAGTCTAGTGATGTTCAAAGCCTCATTCTTTTATCCGGATTGATGTATTGAGAGCTACCTCTCATGGGGAGTAGCAAGTGTTCCTAATATGTGTTCCTGACACAGAGAAGTAAGTGTTACAGTGTTGATGAAAGAGCAATTTGTTTAAAGTAGTAGAGTGCAAGTATGTGCCCTTTTCCATTGGTGTCAAAGGGGAAGAGAAATCATGTGAAAAATATAAGAATACATATGTATAAAGAGAGAGGGGGAAAAGGTAATTAGTGTAGAATCTTTTCTTGATGGTCTTTATATTTTTTTCCTTCGTATGTTTCCATCAATGAAAAAGGGGGAGATTGTTGCAAGTATGTGCCTAACCGGTGTTGTCATTGGTGTCAACTGTACTCTTATTTTGTTACTTTCTTGTGATGAATATTACTTTTTATAAGTACTAAAGATCATAAGAATATGTTTCTGATATTGAGTTTCCATGTGCTTTTGAGAAAATTTGCCCTCCTAGTGGAAACAGTGTGTTACAGAGTATCTTGGTTTGATGATGAACAGTCTAGTAGTTTGCTCCGCATTTCTTATAAAATGAATATCTTTGTCTATGGATTGGAATTCATTTAGAGGCATGTCTAAATATGCTATGTTCCATGTTTGAGCCTCTGATATGAATATTTGAGTAAGTTATGTTCACTAGAGCAAAAAATTCTTTTTCTATGCATTAACTGGTGATAGGGAGAAAGTATTTTGCTCCACATTCCTCTGCATTGAAGTATTTTGGTCTGTGGTTCTAGAGTTAAGTCTGGGATGATGTTATGTGCCTTCAACTCAAATGGTTTGTGATTTGGTGGTCTGCAAGCGATCTTTTATTTATAACAGTATCTAATAGTGTTGTTTATGTGCTCCAGTTTGAAGAATCTTCTTGACAGAGTGATTAGAGGTTGTGCAGTTGTTCCACATGATTACAATGTGCTTTGATATGTCTCCTGATCATGTTCCTACCTTCTGATTGGTTTGTGAAAAGTAATTTGGATCATGGATGAAGACTATTCCTAAAAGACTTAGTGTTAACTCTAAGTATTGGTTGACCTTGTTGTTTTCACTACTTGCGGAGATGCATTGAAGATTGTGAAAGCATGTTATGGTATGGAAGACTGCACTTGAGTCCTAGCTAAGGCATAACATGTTCTACATACATCTTTTCCTTAGCTAATTTTGTTTAGGTCCAGACCTATTTCTATGTATGTTTGTAATGTCAAACTTGGAGATTGCTCCAATGGTTGATGAATGTAATGCCAACCTTGATGTACATTCTTCAGGTTGATGAATTGTATAAAAACATGTAATGAAGTTGTGAAAAAGATGTCCTTAGAAAAATGTGAAGATAAGTGCAAAGTAAAAGGAAGAACAGAGTAGAGGAAATGTGTTGTGCTTCAATGGAACTGAACTCAGGCATGGAGTAGATGCTATCAAATCAATTCACAAACCCTTGGCAATGAGCCACCCCTTGGTAGTGAGTCGATCTTGGTAGTGAGCCCTAACTTTTGCAGTGAGTATTCTGGCTAGTGAGCCCTAAGGTAGTGAGCCTCTAATTTTTAGTATTTCTATTCATATTTATTTTTTGAGCTAAACACTCACCGTGGTTTTTCCCCTCTAGGGTTTTTGATGTCAAAATCTGGTGTCTCTTGTGTTGAATGTGTAAATATGTTTAGGTTCTTGTTTTATTCTTTCATGATTAAATTACAAATGCAGTGTTGATTGGTTGATGTTTTAATGGTTTTGAAATATTGGCTACAACTAATTCATCCCCCCCTCTCAGTTGTATTGCTCTTTTCTACATTTAGGTCTAGTCCTAATTTGATGTATGTATTTATGCTAACCTTAGAGATTGTTCCAATGGTTGATGATTGTAATGCCAACCTTGATGTACATTCCAAGGTTGATGAATTGTATAAATACATATAATGATTTCATGTTTAAGGTGTGTGAGTGAAGATGCGAAGATAAGGTGTGAGATGTAAAAGAAGAGCAGAGCAGAGGAGATTTATTGCACTTCAATGGAATTAAACTTAGGCATGGTGTAGATGCTACTATATGAGTTCAATTCTTGGAAGTGAGCCACATTGGGTAGTGAGCCACCCCTAGTAGTGATCCACCCTCAGCAGTGAGCCATCCCTTTGGGCAGTGATCCCTTTGGTAGTGAGCCACCATTTGATATTTGGTAGTGTTACTATATTTATATGATGAGCTACCACTCACCAAGGTTTTTCCCTATTTAGGGTTTTCCACATAAAATTTTTTGTGTTCATGTGCATGTGATGTAGATGTGTTCAAGTCCTTGATTTTGCCATTCATGTTTAATGTTGATAATATAATAAGGAAATAAGTTAAGTGATTGAGAAATTGATTGTGGTTTATAGAAGTTAGAATTTTGATACAATTGATTCATCCCCCCTCTCAGTTCTCTTGTGCCATTCAACAATTTCCCCATGGAAACTGCTAAGATAATACCTTTGGTTTCATAACTTATAGAAAACATTATTTCATTCTACTTAAACAACATCATATTTTCTAAAGTTTAAGATGGATAATGATCTTGAGACCTATGGGTTATGGCTCACAATGTAACTTAGATTAAATAAATCTAGGTATCAAGTTTGTGTTTTTATCTATAAATAAGTATAGTAACATCACTTCCTAAAAATTAAACATAAACTAAATGAAAATTGGAATGGAAAAAAAACTAACTTATTAACTCTAGGTTTCCAAGACAACTTCCTTGTACGAGAGAGTACTAGTCAAATAAAAATATGTATTTAATAGGACTTAAACTTAATACCACTAAACTTGTCATCTCTTAATTAAGATCTCATAATGTATAAATCAATTTTTCCAAAAATTCATGATTAATCCAACTACTATGCTTATATAAGTGAATTGTCAAAGTTAAGATTTCTAAACACCCTTCACAAGTGGTCGAGAAATAAAAATTGAAAAGAAATATTTGTCCAACCTTTGATTATGGTTAGCCCCAATACATTATGAGTGTATTTATTTACCATGTATCAATTATTATATAATGCTCCATATTTATAAAATAACTGATTTATTTATAAAGTACTTTTACACCTTAGAAGTATACTTTATTGTAACTTCAAGCAATGCAATTATTTCCTTACATTATGAAGTTAATACATTACCAAAAATATCTACCATAAATGAATGACACTTCACACCTACATGATTATTTGACCCCTATTCACTAGTACCACTATATCTTGGTAAATAGGTGGATGAAAATAGGTTACATAAGATATTTTCCTCATCTAAAGATTACCAACTTGATGACCTTTTAAAATATTATTTTCAGTTAGTTGTTGTGGAATGGTCTTTATTATAACATATTTATAGAGAAACAATAGTTATAATGAAAAAATATTGTGAATGTGCTTAAATACTTTGTGGGCATAAATCAAATCTACACATTTAGATACATTACAACTAAACCATGGGCAAAGCAATGACACACCTAACATCATGAATTGTTCAAGAAGACTACCCATTAGCCTTAACCACAAAACTTCCTCATAATGAATCAACATGGTTGCTTATTGAGCTACATGTAGGTTGATAGAAACAATTGGATTCGGAAAAGGCCACCCACAAGTCATATCTAACACCAAAGCATCAACCTCAATTGAAAACTTGAATTGGAGAGAGATAAATGTAGGAAGTAGTTTGCCACCCATAAAGGAAAAGTGCCAAGAGATTATTATACCACCATCCATTCTTAATGAAGAAGATATAGACTTTTCTCATTAATCTATTTAAAAAAACTCTACAAAGGAATCAAGGATTAATAATAATCCCCCTTGAAAAAAATCCCCATCTCAGTATAGAGCTTTATAGTTTCATCATGGGTAAGAAGAGAGATGTGTATATGGATAGCATAAGGAATACTATCTTATTAATGATAAAATGGAGTTTAAGAACATTTAAAGGTCAAATTTCTTGACAAAAGGTTAAGGCATATTGGAAACTACTAAGAGAGAATAGGAATGTTCAAAACACACACAAAGGAAATAAAAATTCTAGTGACCCATATAAAGGAACACAAAAAAAGTGTTGGCTAATCCTTTGAGTCCTAGATAGAAGCCGAAGATGTTGTTCATTTTTATTAGTGATGAGAAAAAAATAACCTATTAGACACTATAGAAATGTGCATACAAATTTAGACATCCATTAGATGAACAAATGCATATCATTAGTTGTAATAATCTCCAACTACTCTTATGAGGAATGTCGATTCATTGGTATAAGAACACATCATCCAATGAATGCAATATCTTAAAAATTATAGAATAATTTTGAGAAAGAGTCTAAATTGATTAGAGACAAAATGATTCTAACATGATTGCCACTAAAATTACACCTTCCAACAAAAGAAACATGAGTCTATTAGGGCCTTCAATACAAGTGTAGACACCTAAAATTGGCATGTCTTGTGACATCACCTTGTCGATACCACCTTGAGACACCTTATGACACATTTTTTCCTAGGACCCTTACATAACCCTTCCATCACCTAATTAGTTAAATAAATTGTATTTATTTAACTAATCCCTCTTTATCCCATTTTTATGCTCTCTAGCCAAATTAATTAAATAAATTTAATATTAAATAATTAATTTATTCTTTTTCTCCATCATCCTCATCTAATTAATTAAATAAATTATATTTATTTAATTAATCACATTTTTAATCACTTCTATCCAAATTAATTAAATAATTTTATTATTTAATTCCCCATTTGTCTTTATCCTCACATGACTAGAAGCTTCTAGAAATCCTTATTACAAGGAAGACTCTAGAAGATTCTTAATCCTTATCCTTGACTTAATTCCTCTCATTCAATCCTCATGTGACACTTGTCACATGGCTACAAATCTAAGCTTTGATCCATGCCTCACTTAATCTTAGCCATGCATCACTAATCAAATCCTATCCATCTATTCTTATCCCTTAGCTCCTATAATGAAGCCTCGACCAAGCCATTTAGAGATCCACATATCCATAGAACATCATGTTGAACATAGCAGGATATTAAGAGGGGCTGTGAATAGTATCTAAACAACTTCAACTTATCAGGAGAAGATTAAAACTTAAGCACTCACAATATATGAAGCTCAAATAACAACTTTGTTTTAGGGCTACAACCTGAGGGAGCTAGTACTCCATGTAGACTTTGTTTTAGGGCTACAACCCAAGAAAACAACAACTCCCTGAAAACTTTACTTTAGGGTCACTCCCAAGGAAGCTACTACTCCCTGAATACTTTTCTTTAGGGTCACTCCCAAGGAAGCTACTACTCCCTAAATTGAGAACACATTTAGAACAAATTACAATGTGACAGTCTTTCTACTGTCTGAAAACTAACATTGAAATTCACACCTTTGATGATTGCAATACTACCTCTTCACACTTCTTTCTAATGATCAGATCAGTTAGGCACACTCTACACTTGATCACTGTCACATATAAGTCTTCAAGATGAATTGGGATAGCATCTACAACTTTTTCTTTCTCCTTCAGTCACACATCATAATGCAGTCATTATGCTCTTTTTCTTGCTTGTGAACCTTATCAATCACTTTGCAATCACACCTCTCCTAGAACTCAATTTGATTTACAATTTATACAAGATATTACATTGATTACATTGATTTCCAGCTAGAGAAAGCATGAAAACTACATTTACAAGTTGTTCAGACAACACACAACATGAAACGTGTAGAGGACAAGTCCTAAACAAGACTACACACTACACTAGCAGAAGACCCATGCCTTGAGGACAACAAAAGTTGCTTACAGATGAGTCTACAAGACTCATACAACATCTACAAACACTCCTTTACCTCTACACATCAAATATTTTGTGTTGCACATCTTCAATCATGAACTCTAAGAACAACCTGTCATCTAGATCACACTGCAACATACGGTCATTGATAAACTGAGCTTGCGGACCACCAAGAACCTTGAAACTACAAGGAAGCATGTAATACACATTCATAAACATGTCCACAAAACTACAAAGATAAAAATTCACATCTGGAGGAATGTGGAGTATTCCAATAGGCCTTCAACACTAGCTCACTCTGCCAGAACACATGCCAGTACTCTATCATGCATAACTTTCACAGTGGAAGGAAAAATGATCTGAAACTTTGGAATTATCACCTTCACTACACCCTAAACATAATTCTAGAACCACATAGCCATATCTACAAATGCAGAGGAATTCAGAGCATTCTATTAATGTATAGTAACTATCTTCAAACTACAAAACACACTTCTAATAATCCAATCATCATGAAACTTCGATGAGGCCACTAGTAACATCTTTTCAATATTAGCAACACATCTAATCATCTTAGTGCTTCTAATTCCCATATTAATGTATCTTCATACTCAACTCAGCATTTATTAAGGCATGACATCCAACCATGAACTATATCTTCTCTGTATATGACATCCAATCATGAACTATGTCTTCTCTATTAGATAGGACATGACATCCAACCATGAACTCCATCACACATCCAAGATAGTGTTGACATCAATAACAACCTTGTGACAGTATTAACATCAATGAAAACTCTTGAAACCATATGTGTAACACATCATGCTATCAAAATCACTCTAGATCCTCGTATCAATAATCTTCATACTAGTTGTATGTTGCAGAAATCATGAGAAATCAACATTTCATTCTATCCATCAAAGATTATAGAGAACATAGCTAGTAGATTAGGGTGCATCTACTCTATTATATCAAAGTGTTAGGATTTGGTTTGAAGGTGAAGGTATTGTGTTAGTCACATTTATCTTCTTATTACCTTTGATCCATTTTTCTACATACATTTTTGATATGCCCCGTTGGTCTAACCCTTGTCATTTGCAGGTTTATACATTTTATTTGGTGGATATAATATTTTTTGTGTTAAGATTTGGTAATCAAGTTTTACAAGTCATATGCTACATTGAATCTAACCTCACCATTGAGTCTAGGAGGCCTCACAAATGATTTTAGACATTAAATACTCTATTCTTTGCTTCTTGCAAAATTTTTGAATTTTTTTTAGTTGGTAGTCTGTACTATACAGATCCATACCATACAGACCTACTATATAGTTTTATGCAGTGTATTGTCATCTATTTCAATTTGTGACAGTGGATCTCTGCCAATAGATTTCATTTTTCTATCGGTTTGTATTTTTTGTTGGGAGACTATTTCATGTTTTACCCTTGTTGTTGAGTTCACAGTCATCACCAACATTTCTAAATCCTTGCAAACCTCTGTTAACTCTCCTGTTGACTACAACCTTCCTCCGCTATCTTCCTGTCACCACCACAAACTCCACCAACCACTCTCCACTCCCCGCTGACCCTCCCTAAATCCCTGTCGATTGTCATGATCCCCCACTACCACTTCCTACCATCCTCCATTCCCTATTCACCACTGCCTGATCCCTTGGTTGCCACCTTTGTGACACCTTCCATTGCCACCCTCAGAACCTGTCATCACTACCTCCAAACCCACCTCTGACTCTATCACATCCTCAAATCCTTTTCTACCTACACTTCTACCCTTCTTGACACCCTCAATCTTGGTCAACCACACCTGGTCCTCCTTGTTGATGCCGGTCCACCCCCCCTTTGCTTCCTTCCTTCATTTCTTTTTATTATTTTTTCTTTCGTCTAGCCCTTGGTCACGTGGGTGACCAGGGGCCCAATTAACTCCTAACTACCATATAAACTATCAACGACTTAAACCACCCATCTAAACACTATTACATTAACTATTAGTAGTCAGACTAACCACTAGGGGCCTACCCTTATCCCTCCAAATCCCTACAGGGGCTATTTTTTTCTTTTTTGCATAACTTTTGCATAACAAGTTAGATTTCATGAAATTAGAAGCATTGGAAAGATGGTTTGAATAAATTCATAGTGGTACATGTATCTTTTGATCAGCTAATTAGATTTTTCAGATATTCTCAGTCAAATGTACCATTTTCTTGCAAATATTCAAATCACTATAAATTTTGCATTTCTTAACCAATTTTGACATTTCTTTTGAAAGAACATAGAATTTTGCATAGAATGTGATCATAATATCCACTCTTCTATACCTATTCATCATTATCAAAAATTTATAGATTTACTCTTTTTCATTATAACAACTAGGTTCACAAGTTGTTTATTTCCTTTTTTGTTTGGTGGAATAGGGGAAGACTTAAGGAGCTGCATCAACATCAGATTTGAAGACACACTTTCTAGGTGCACACAATCTAATTTTTGCATTTTCAATTGATCAAATAACTTGTTTGTATTATCATACTTGGATCTTGGGAAGAAAATACACATGTGTTTTCATCATCACATTTGGGCTTGGACATAAAATGAACTTGTCTTTTCTTTTCTTGGTGGATTTGATTGTGATTTAGAGTGTGTATGCTCTTCCCTTGCACTCAGTGTGATCTTGGGAATCAAAAACATCCTTTATTCCATTCATCTACACACACATTTCCATTTCTAAGGCAAAATTAACATTATGAGTGAGTCAAGTGTGTGTGTGTGTATTCTCTCTCCTTGCACCACAATGTGATCTTGGAGATCCAAAAAACCACTTGATTTGCTTTTGTCACCCTTTTAGGAGGCCTGATTAGAGACACATCACTTCAAGGGATGACCTCAACTGTAGTGTTTTGATAGAGTATAAAAAGTGGGGAGTGAATTGAAAGACGCGCCTCTTGGAAGTTGGAATCCTGTCATTTAGGATAAGCCCCAAATAAATTTATACCTTGGGGAAGTGGAGGTGAAGGGTGGGTTACCCCTTTCTTTGTGTTGTGTGGCATTATTTCACTTTCATTTCACAGATTTAGGCCCTCGTACCTTGTGTATATTGTGGGCATCCTTAGATCACTTGTTTATCCTAGATTAAGACCTCTTGGCCACACCCATTTCAATAATATTAGGCTTGTTGATGTGTCTTTAAGTTTCTTCACAAAATACAACAATCAATCTTGAAAATTAAACTTGCTATTGTGTCTTGTGTGTGTGATATATGCATGCACATGTGAAATATTTTTTTTGTAAAGTACCTAAGTCAAGATATCAACATATTAATTCCATATCATCCTAATTATCCTTATCATCATTGTCATCCTAATCCAAGTCACCTACATCCTAATACAAACCTTGATCATCCTAATTATCCATCTCATTATCCCTAATCATCCTACTTGTCATATCCACATCATCATAATCATAATCCAATCTTATCTAAGTCCTTCTAATCCTCATCCAATCACCCCATCATTAATTATCCTAGACATCCACCTAATCATACACTCCCAATCATTCCAAATCATCCAATCTAATCATCCCCATTTTCCTAGTCATCCAATCCCATCATTCCTAATCATCCAAGTCATCCTCCTTATCCATCCTCATCATCTCAAGCATCTAATCAGTCCATCCTAGCCATCCTAATCACCCCTCTTATCCACTTCATCCTTAATCATTCTAAGCCTTCATCATAATCTAATCAATCCCAATCTATCTATAGTCTAATCAATTTCATCCATCTCATCATCCTAAATCATAATTTTGTATCATCCTACATCATTGTCTTAATCCAACTCCATCCACATAGTCTTCATCACAATCCATTATTCATCATTCCTAATCATAATCCCATTCCTAAGCCTCATCTAATCCATCACTTGTCAAAATGGTTGTGATCATTAACAAACCTAGGACAAATCCAAAACCAAAAATCACAATCCTAGGAGGTCTTCAAATTCCTCCCAATGTTGATGAACACCATGTTGGCAAGAGACACTACTTTGCTTGATAGGTCTTATCATTTATGGCAAGTAAGATCATCACAATCATCTGCATAACACAATTTTTTCATACCGGAAGTCAGATTCAGAATTTGTCTAAGTCTGGGCAATTAGGAACATAACAGTAACAGGGTCTGGTATTTTGGTCTGTATTTCTCCGGTGGAAAGACATGATTAGCTATGGATCTAGGGGAGTCATATGCATTCTCAAGACAGTCTAAATCCAGATTTTTTTCCTCCAGTGATGAAGGATTGAAAAGATATTAGCCTCTACGTACTGGGTTCTAGTTTGTCAGAGTAGATAGAAGAAGAACAGGTCGACCTCGCAGAAGATCTTGATTCCGGATGTATGGAAGTTGTTTGTTGGAAAAATAGTGATGATCAATGATAATGGAGAACATGAGTGATGATTTTTCAAAAGCAAGTTTTGGTCTGCACCTTAAGTTATACATAGATCTAGCCGACAGAGCAAAGCATTCATAAAAGTTCTAAGTGTTGTTGAAGCTGATTGATAGAATGATTGTGTATCATGTTGCGAATATATATAGCCAATGGAATTGGATGATTTAGTGCATGTGGTGTATACAAAGAAGGTATATGTGAGAAGAGTAGAAATCCAAAGTGTGAATGAAGGCATAATAGTAATAAGAGTAGAGCAAAGATGAAATGTCTAAGATCAATTTTTTGTACTTAACCAGAACTGAAACTCTTGCATGGGTAGATGCTATTAATCAGTTTAGATCTTTAATATTCTATTGTAATATTTCCATAGGTAGTGAGCCTCCATTTGAGTAGTGAGCTCTAGACAGTGAGCCCAAATACATGTGCATTCCCATTCATAAAATACTTTTAACAAGGTATTAATTTTTGTGGGTTAACCCCCACCATGGTTTTTCCCTTAACCGGGTTTCCACATCAAAAATCTTGGTGTCAAATGTGTTATTTATGTTTCTGCCCATGTGTTGTCATTTAATACTAAAATGTTTATATCATTGATTTGATTTTAAGTTGTAAAGGAAGAATAACAGTAGAAAAGTCTAAATTGAGTGACAACTGATTCACCCCCCACCCCTCTCAGTTGTCTAGACCTAATCCAACAATTGGTATCAGAGCTAATTTCCTTTGAAAAAGTTTAACAGGTTAAGGAAGATCTAGGAAGACAACAAAATGGATGAATATAACCTTCAAGGGCAACTTAATCTCACCCTAGATGATCTTGAGCAGTCCAAGGTAGAAGTTCAAGAGCTACAAGATAACCTCAAAAAGCCTAAAGATTTCATTGAGATTCTAAAGGAAAAATTGATCAATTCTAATGCAAAAGGAAAGGAGCAACCTCTTCAATTGGGAAAACATTATGAAGACAAGGCCCTGAATGAGAAGACAAAGGAATGTGAAAAGTTAGCTAAAGAAGTTACTATCTGAAAACATGAGATGGAAACTAGGGTGATGAGACTAACCAAGGAAATTGAATATAGGAAGAAAGATGAAGAAGAGATGAATCAAAATCTGAGAAAGAGTTCTGAAGAATGTTGCAGATTGGATGCAATAGCTGACCTTCTAGAATCTAATCTACAAGAAAGTAGAGACAATGAAAGAGAACTTGAGAGACAGATTATCACTCTCAGACATGACCTAGAAATTGCAAATGAGTATAAGGAGAAGTTCAAGATAAGCTCAGCTAAACTTGAAGTACTAATTGAAGGAAAGAAAAAGGATGTTGATAAGCATAATCTTGGGTATGAGAAAGGTGAAAGCTCCAAATCTGAGTAGAGAGATTTTCAACCTAGGAATAGGAGAAATAGAACTGGAAAACCTTTTGTAAGACAACCTAATGCTCAAAGATATCCATCATTCAATGGAAATTGTTTCAATTGCAATAAATTTGGTCATAGATCTACTCGGTGTAGAAATAGAGTAAATCAAAATGATCCATCCTTCTCTGGTAGATGCTTTAAGTGTAAGAGGTATAGTCATAGATCAAATGAATATAGAAATATGATAGTGAATAATGCTAACAATAAAGGAATTAGCAACTCTTTCAATGGTTACTATTTTTCTTGCAATGGGTTTGGACACATGGCTAATCAGTGCAGATCAAGAGGAAATCAAGTTTATAAGAAAAGAAATGTTGTGTACTTTAACTGCAATAAATCTAGTCATATTGCAAGATTCTATAGAAATAGGAACAATAGAAGAAGAGGTCTGGTAAACAGAAAACTGGATGAGCAAAAACAAGGTAGAGAAAAAGAAAAATTGATGTGAATGAGATACGGAGTGAAATGAACAAGATTTGGGTAAAGAAAGATACAATAAACAATGATAATGGGTCTGCACTAGAATCAGGTGCTGAAAATTCCTCTAAGAATTAAGTCAAGAGCTCTAGCTCAGGAGGAGCTGCATTGAACATCAAATTCCCCTGGTCAGTAAGTGGGTGCCTAAATCTGACATAGTAAAAGAGGATATTTTGAATTTGTTTGGAACCTTTGGAAGGATTTCTAGAAGAAAAGATGTTGATATGGGAAATTGTAGAGTGATTCATGAAGAACTGTAAAAAATAGAGTAATCGGATAAAGTTAGGGCGACACATTTATTACAACATCAAATCAAGGTTTGCAAAAGATAAAAGGTCACTTGTTCACACATTTGAATCACTTTGCATTTGGAGGAAATAAGAAGAAGAGCATTCGAGCTAAAAATATAGAGACTAAAGCACAAAGAGCGAATCCAATTGGTAATTGATCATCCCCAAATTCCACGGAAGAAAAAGGTATTTCTCTATGAAGCTTTGAATCTAAAATTTGTTGAGATGGCTATTCCTCATGCTGTTGACATTACTGAAAGACCTCGACCCAAATTTAAGAAGCATCCTCACAAATCAATAGAAGTCGACCCGTTAGGTGCTTTTTCAAGTGTTTCATATGGTGTGCTGCATGTTGAAGACATTAGGGTTTATATTCATGCAAACATAGATGAATTTGGATTTTCAAGGTATGTAGACCTATTTGAGAAACAACTCAGGGATAAAAATCACAAACTTAAATATGAATATAAGGCACTACAGGATAAACACTTTACTCAGATCATGGGGTTTCCAACATTTGATGAGGATGAATGGGTCCAATATGTTTTAAGTCAAATGCATGATGAATTTATTTGGTTGTTAAAACCATTCAAGATTACCAAGGATGCTATCAGAATTGTAACTGGATTAAACTCAACTGGTGGATTACCCATGCTAAAAGTCATGAAAAACCAGACAGTGATTGATGCTACTGGTGCCAAGTTTGACAGAAGGGTAATGACCATTAATGATATTATAGAACCGGATGTCAAATTTGCCTCCATGGTGATTGGGTACAAGATTTACCAATCAAGCAGAGAAAATTCTATTTTCAAAATAGCCATATATGCTACATACAAGATACTAAAGGAAAATACTAATTATGACTTGTGTGAGTTACTACATAATCAATTGATTGAGAATTTGAACAAAATTAAGAAAGATAAGAAAAATGATTTCAAGTATGGTACATTGGTTCTATGTCTATTCTTCTATTTCATGAATGAGGTACCTGGGGTAAAAGGTGTGCACTGGACTAAGGATGAGCCAGTTGCCATTCAGATCAGAGATCATCTTCACAGCATTGGTGATTTCAGAGCTCAGAAAACTGCAATATGGGGTTACTTCAAAAAAATTTAGAGTATAATACACTCAAGGGAAGGAATCCCTAATTCAATTGTTGACAAGTACAAAAATGAAATATGCTTCATGGTTGATACTAATCAGTGTTTAATGGAAGCAGTGGAACCCAGAATTGTTTGGATCATGCCCATGGGGTATGAAGTAGATGATAGGATCTTGAATATGTATGCTCAATATCTTCTAAGAAAGCATAAAGACATAACAGTTGAAAGATTTGGAACTTATGAGGAACTAAGTTTAAAATTGCATACTGAGCTCAGAGAACCTGAAACCAATAGGAAAGTAAGAAAAGAAGTTGAGTAGTTAGCTAAAAATTTGGGCCTAACTAAGGAAGCTATGAGAAAATTCAGAGAAAGAATAGAGAAGGCTGAGAAAGAGAAACAGGATAAGAAAACAGATGATCCAGTGGAACTCTCATCCACTTCAAGAACTACTAGGAGCTCTACTACTTCCCCTGCTCCTTCCAAGACTGCAAAACTAGAAGCAAAATCAACCAGAAAATGGGAGAAAAGGAAGAAAACAAAATCATCCCAGACCTATGAAAGCATAAGAGAAGAAGAAGATATAGATTCTAACATTGAAATCAAGAATCTAAAGGCTGCTGAAACAAAAGCTACAAAAGTAACCAAAGAAATGTCCTCCAGAAGCAAAAGGGCTAGCAAAAAGAAAAAAATAGAAGCATATGAAGAATATATTCAGAAGCCCACACTTTCCCTAGAGGATGTCATTAAGTCAGTTACTGTAGATGGTATTCTAAAATCCATGATTGAATTCTATGATGAATACAGTGATGTGTATAAAAGGGTGTTGGAGGAAGCAGCTATCAGATATCTTAGCATTTACAACAATGCACTGATTGAGATAACTTCTGAGTTGCCACAAAGTCTAAAAAATATCTTGGAGTTGAGAAAAGAAAATGCCAAGAGCAAGGACATGGAGATCAGGGAACATGAGATAATAAATTTGTGTCCTCAGATTCTCCTGATCAAATAGATATGATATTCAAAGAAGTCAAAGATGATTTTAGAAGCAAAAGGAGAATGAACAAACTCATGCTTGGAGAAACAAGTGAAGTCATTAAAGAAACTCAAGAAATTATTTTGAAAGCATTGAAAAAGCACAATTTTCCCATAGTCATAGAAGAAGTTCCAATTGGTGAAGAAGAGAACATCATTGAGTAGCAATCTGAGTTGGGTGAAGCCTCTATTTCAGAATTAGAACAAGAAAATCAAGAGGATACAGAAATATTGGATAAAGTAGTTGATGCAGAAGTAACCCCTCCATCTGATCATTCTAGAAAAGAAGAGGATATGGCTACTACACAGAGCCCTCTGGATTAGGTAGCAAGTGGTGAACAATAAAAAAAAAGTCCCTCTACAGAGAACACAGAGAAAAATAAAGAAGAGAAAGAGGAAGGAAGAGAAAAGAAAGATAAAACAGAAGAAGATGGTACAAATGTTGAATCACGTAAAGAAGGTATTGATAAATATGATGAACAAAAGGATGGTTCATAAAATGTTGCAAGAGACACTGCAGATGTAGTGAAAAGTCTTCTTGAAAAAGAGATGATTAAGTTTCATGAACCTGAACTACTCCAAGGTCTAGCCAATCTAGATGCTCTCTCTCCAATTCAACTGATGAAAATAGCATCATTCACCCAAGTAAAGGTTAGAGAAAAGATGTTAAAGTTCCACATGTAGGACAATGAGTTACCGAGGCTTGCATCTGGGATTTTGGAAAAGTTAATGCCTACCTACCAAAAGAGTCCATCTGATTCCCCCTCCAAACATCTAAAAATTCTTGTAGGTTCTGTAAATACTCATTTTGAGTCCTTTGAGAAGTCTACAGAGGCAAAAGTTCAGAAATAATTCTTGGATAAGAAATTTTATGAAATAAAGAACCTAAAAGGAAATGATAGAAGAATACTTGGTATTAGCATAAAGAGTATTCAAAATTCTCTAAATGATGGAAGTGATATATACAAATTATGTCGATCATGGCCCAAAGTTAATGAGGATATTGAGAAAAAGATAAAGGAGCAAGAACAAAAATTGTCAAATCTCTCTCAAAATTTTGATCCTCTAACAGTTTCACCTAAAAGTCAACAATGTCAAGTAATCAGCCTAACATATGAGATAAAAAGGCTTGTTAAAGAAAAGGGTAACATTATGAAGAGGATGTGTGAGCTCCGAGGATTGATTGCCCCTAAGTTAGAGACAATGTATAATGCCCTATTTGAAGCTCAGACTACAACTCAAACTAGTGGTCCATCAGATCTATCAAATGTAGAAGCATATTAATTTATGTTGAGTGGGCACATCTCAATTTTGGATGGAATGAAGAGTACTTGGGCCTTCAAACTTGTGTAAATAAAAACTAGTTTTGCAGACATTCTCAAGTTTATGTAAATAAGACTTAATGATTAATTGTACATATGCAGCAGTATATACAGAATTTTTGGAGAGTTTTTGTTTACAGACCCCACCCTTTGCCATTGATGTCAAAGGGGGAGTGAAGGGTAGTGAAAAATGAGGTATTTAGCAAAGGGGGAGCATTGGATTAAGTGAAGTGCACGAGTGTACAGACAAAGGGGGAGATGCACTAGACACTTAGTCATTTTTCACTAAGTGTTGCCATCAATGCCAAAGGAGGAGATTGTTGGCAAGAGACACTACTTTTCTTGATAGGTATTGTCATTGATGGCAACTGATGCAGAGTGGCACAAGGGAAGCACAACACGAAGGTTTACTCTACTATCCTTTGCCCACTCACTCACTTCAAACAGCCTTCAACCAAGCAACCAAAGGCACATTCAAGGGTGTATGAAGGATTTGGTATCCTAGTGATGGCTCCACCTTCTAGACTTCTCCAACACCTTAGGATAGATCAACAAACACCTTCTATGCAGTTGGTTTGATCTCCAACTTCCCAAAACTCTTCAACCTATACCTTGACTAGTAAGGCTACTAGCCCTCCAAACTAGGTTTTCTCAACAAAACTTGACAAAATCCCAAAGGGCTAGGCAAACAAATGATGGAATTGAACACCCTTTAGGGGACCCTAACAAACCTCCAAATCTCCTACTCCAACTCTACTCCAGCAATCCAGAACGCCTACTAGGTCTCTAGGCCTAATTGATCAATTTAGGCTAGGTTACAAAACAAGTGCTCAAAATTGGGTGCATAGGTCAGGGGTAGGAACTTGGAATGACTCTACCATCCCCAAACAACACAAATCCACCATTCATTCACTCACTCTTAGACTTTTGTCATTTACATAATCAAATTGCATAATTTTAGTCAAATACATAGAGATATTTGACCTAGGGCATCACATTAAAAATAGTAAACTGTATTTTCCCAGAAAATGCTTTTGGAATCAAATAGTATACACCCCTAGCCTACATTTCACCGAGTGGCATGAAATTTCATCAGTGGAAATGCATTCTAGGGCCAAATTTGTGGGACTGCTCTAGAAAATAGGGTTTCTAGACCAGTTTTGAAAGAAAATTCAATAACTTTTGACTTTGACTACTTCAAGACCTCAAACTGGTTGCATTTGAACCCAAACTTTCTCTAGTTTCAGAAAAAGTACATTAGACCAAGATTTCAGTCCATACAGTCCGTACACAGCAAGAAAAATAGTGAAAAATAGTCTTTTTTTAAATTTTTGTGCCCAAATTCTATACAAAAACTTCCTCCTCCATATTGGAGAAAGATTTCCTCCATATCAACCTATCCAAGTTGGTTTACAACTTCTACAAATAGTTTTAATAACCAAAATGAAGTTGCAACCAGTCAATGTGTCATTGACACCATTGACAACACTTGACACTATGGAGTTTTTGCATTTTCCAAAGGATGGTGATTTGTTTTTCTTGTCCAATGGAATCAAAACATCCTCCATACTCCCAAAACATGATAAAACACACAAACAATAAAAAAAACTCAAAAACCAACCCTTATACCTTCTAGGCCTAAGTGGCATAACAAGGATCCAAGTGGACTAAGCATGATTGAGGTTTATATGGTCACCTCAATCATCTTGACCACACAAAAAGGACCATATACTCATGGCTAAAGCCTTATTACAATCAAAACCATAACTTTCAAAAAAAAAATGCAAACAAAGTGACTTTAGGAACCAAGGTGCTCCTAGGTGCCCTGCACCATACACCCACTATCAAAGAGAACTCAAGTCTCTTGAGTTGGAATGCTGTCAAAGGTGAAACCTGCCTTCTCAATGTCTACCCTGCTCATCCAAGTAGCATCCTCCTAAGGTTTGTTTAGCCACTTCACCAAATAGTCATGATAGGTGTGCCTTCTAGTTTGTTTTGCAATCCTCTTGTCCAAAATGCACTCAATCTGATTTGGAGATGAAGGAATGAGTTCCTGGAGTGTCTGATTAGTTTGATCTGCTGCAACAATAGTTTGAGGATCAGATCCTTTATAGGGATAAAGGTCTGAAACTTTAAAAATTGGAGACAAATCAATGCCATCCGGAAGTTTGATTTTATATGCATTTTCTCCACATTTCTTGAGCACTTCACAAGGCCCAATCTTCTTCATGAGTAGCTTGGTATGTTTACCTGTAGGGAGCCTCTCCTTCTTTAGATGGACCATTACCAAATCACCTTCCTTGAACTGCAAATCCCTTCTTTTTCTGTCAGCAAATTTTTTATATTTCTGAGAAGTGGATAGCAATTTCTGTTGTGCTTGTTCATGGACATCTTTCATGACTTGAATGAAGTCTTCAGCCAAGGCACTGCTATTTTCTAGTCCTTTAACCTCCCTAAGTTCCAAAATACCCCTTGGGTGAGTGCCATAAACAATTTGGAAAGGAGACAGGCCAATGCTTCTATTGACAGTGTCATTGTATGAGAACTCTGCGTGAGCCAAAATTGAATCCCAACTAGCACCCTGCTCCTTGTTTAGGCATCTTAGGAGGTTGCCAAGTGACCTATTAATCACCTCTGTTTGTCCATCAGACTGAGGGTGATAGGCAGATGATAAGGACAAATTTGTACCTAGTCTCTTTCACAGTGTCCTCCAGAAGTGTCCAATGAACTTGGGGTCTCTGTCTGAGATTATGGACAAAGGTAAACCATGTAACCTGACTATTTCCTTGAAGAAAAGACCTACTATGTGTGAGGCATCATGTGTGGTTCTACATGGGATGAAGTGAGCCATTTTTTAGAACCTATCTACAACCACAAAAATGTTGTCATGTCCATTCTTTGTCCTAGGCAAACCAAGTACAAAGTCCATACTTATGGAATCCCAAGGCTTTGAAGGAATAGGTAGAGGAGTGTATAAACCTGCATTGGATGTATGCCCCTTTGCTCTTTGGCAAATTTGACAAGTTTCAACAAACTTCCTTACATCGGTTGGCAATTTTGGCCAAAAATAGTACCTCCTAACCAATTCTAGGGTCTTATCAATACCAAAGTGACCTGACATGCTGCCACAATACTTTTCCTTTATTATATTCTCTCTAACAGATCCTCTTGGGATACACAACATGATACCCTTGAAAAGATATCCATCTTGCAACAAAAAATTAGAAAAATCAGTATTATACCTTCCTGTCATGGCCTTGCAAGATAGGTATGGCTCTTTGAAGTCTTCATCTGCTATATACTAATCTTTAATGGCATGAATACCTGTACTTTCCAACTAAATAGTTTGCACAACAAGATTTCTCCTACTTAAGGCATCGGCTACCTTATTGGCCACTCCTTTCTTATGTTTTATAGAGAAGGTGTATGCTTGGATGTACTCCATCCACTTGACATGTCTGTGATTCAACTTTTGCTGCCTGTTCAAGAAGCTTAATGCATGGTTATCAGTAAAAACTATAAATTCCTTTGGCAATAAGTAGTGTCTCCATTTCCTCAAGGACTGAACCATGGCATATAACTCTAGATCATAGGTGGAGTAGTTTTGTTTTGCCTCATTTAACTTCTCACTAAAGAATGCTACAGGCCTCCCATATTGACTTAGGACTCCTCCAACAGCCCTCTTACTTGCATCACACTCTACCACAAAGACCTTGTCAAAATCAGGAAGAATAAGGACCAGTTTTTCTGATATTTTTTTCTTTAACAGTTCAAAGGCTTGGTTGGCCTCATTTGTCCATAAAAACACACATTTCTTGCCCCCTTTTATGGTGTCAACAAGTGGAGCACAAATGCCACTAAACCCTCTAATGAACTTTCTATAAAAGCTGCATAAACCATGGCAACTCCTTACCTCCGAGGCTGTTGTAGGTGTGGACCAATTAAGAATGGCTGCAACCTTACTTGGATCCATTTTTAGGCTGCCCTTGGAGATGACAAACCCCAAAAATATCAACTCTTCTTGTAGGAAGACACATTTGTCAAGATTGATTCTCAACTTCTCCTCTTGAAGCCTCCTGAGCACTTGATGGATATGCCTTATGTGGTCTTCCTTGCTGTCACTAAAAATCAGTATATCATCCAAATATACAACAATAAACTTGTTAAGGAAAGGTTTTAGCACTTCATTCATTAATCTCATGAAGGTGCTTGGTGCATTTGACAAGCCAAAAGGCATGACAACCCATTCAAATAGTCCTTCATTGGTTTTGAAGGCGGTTTTCCACTCATCCCCCTCCCTTATCCTGATTTGGTGATAACCACTTTTTAGATCTATCTTGGTAAAATACTTAGCCCTACCCAAACAATCCATTAAATCTTCTATTCTAGGCATTAGAAATCTATACCTGATAGTGATCTTGTTGATGGCCCTGGAATCAGTGCATAGTCTCCATGTTCCTTCCTTCTTGGGTGCAAGTACTGCAGGTACTGCACATGGGCTAATACTCCTCCTGATAAGTCCTCTATCCAACAAGTCTTGGATTTGTCTTGCCACTTCAGCATTTTGCTCTGGGGTCAACTTCTAGGCTGCTTGGTTTGGTAGGGTGGATCCAGGGATGAGATCAATGCAATGACTAATCTCCCTCTTTGGTGGAAGGGCATCCTTGCCTTCATCGGCTATCACATCCTGAAACTTCTCCAATAGTTCTTCCACTTCCTTTGGTCCAATCCTCCTAAGAGGTTGCTACACTTTGACCTTCTTGGGATTCACATCCTTGGGCTTGATGACTACTGCAAAACATGGCACTTTCTCTTCCTTGAGGTTAGCCAAAAACTGTTTTTCACCTACCAACATAACTGAACTAGAAATGACTTTCTCTTTGCAATCATCAATCAAAGGAGTCATTGTAAACTTCTCACCATTCTTGGACAAATGAATCACATTGTTCTTACCATCATGTTGGGCACTTGTGTCATGTTGCCAAGGCCTTCCAAGAAGAAGGTGGCATGCATCCATATCCACTATCTCACAAAGAACCTTATCATGATATTCACCTATCTTGAATTCAACCCAACATTGCTCTTTCACCACAATTTGTTGTTCCTTGGTTAGCCAAAAGACTCTATAGGGGTTAGGATGAGGCATTCTTTCCAATCCTAACTTAGTCACCATTTCATTAGAAGCCAAATTTTCAGAAGAACCTGAATCTACTATTACCTTACAAACTTTTCCTTTCACCTTGCAAGTGGTTCTGAACAAGTTGTTTCTTTGGGGCTGCTCCTTGGTGGCTAGCATGATGAGGGATCTATTAAACATGATGCATTCTCCACTCTCAGGTGCTGCAGACTTGGAAGAGGTTGTTTGGTAACTTGTGGTGCTTTGACAGTCCTCTTCTTGAAGGAGTTGTACTCTTCTTTCTTTCTGATTTGCAGCTGTGTTTCCCATCTTCTCCGGGCACCTAAAGGACTAATGTCTAATCTGATTGCAAGAGAAACACCTTCCCGTAAACACATTGGGACCTCTGCCCCCACTTCTTCCTTTGCCATTACCTCTACCCCTAAATTGACCCTTATCAGCACTATTTTTATCAGCCTGCCCTTGGCTACCTTCTTGTGATCCACCACCTTGGAATCTAGAGAAATTATCTCTATTTTGAAATCTGCCCTTGCCCCTAAAGTTATTATTTCCTCTGCCTCTGCTGCTGCTATATGAATCACCTTTTCTTCTTTGTTTATCCTCAATTCTCAATGCCATTTGAAAACACTTATGGACTGTCTCCGGGTTAAAGAGAGTTAATTCATCTTGAATGGAGAACTTGAGGCCATTAAGATACCTTGCAAGCTTCTGTTTTTCATTCTCAGGCATCTTGGATTTTAATGTCATCTTGTGAAACTCCTCTGTGTAGGTGCTCACGTCCATGTCCTTTTGTCTCAAGTTGTGCAACTTCTTGTTCAAGTTGACCTCATAATCCTCAGGGACAAATTGCTTCTTGATTTTAAGTACCATCTTCCTCCATGTAGAGATAGGATTCCTGTCATCCTCTATCCTCTCATTTTGAATAAAATTCTACCAACTCAAGGCTGGCCCTTTCATTCTTGATTTGGCAATCCTTACTTTCTGATTTTCTGCCACTTCTTCACATTCAAAATAGTTCTCCATTGCCTCAATCCAATCAAGGCACTCCTCTAGATTCATCTTACTAGGAAACATAGGTAAGTCTGCCTTAGTGTCCTTCGTACTCAACTTTCCAAGTGCATCTAGGAATTGTCTCTCTGACATGCCTCCTTGTGGCTCCTCCATAGGCACTTCTTCTTCATCATCTTGATCCTCTTCATCTGAATCCAAGATGACCTCTAGCTTCTTCTTCTTGTCTTTGTCTTTCTTCAACTTTTCTATCTCAGCCTCCATCCTTTTGTTCTTGGCTGCTTGCTCTCTCACTATCTTTGCCAACTCGGCATTAATCACTCTTGAAGGGACTTCCTCCTGTTCTTCTCTATCTCCCATCTCTTTGATGGCTCTGATACCACCTAATGTAGAGTGGCACAAGGGAAGCACAACACAAAGGTTTACTCTACTGTCCTTTGCCCACTCACCCACTTCAAACAGCGTTCAACCAAGCAACCAAAGGCACATTCAAGGGTGTATGAAGGATTTGGTATCCTAGTGATGGCTCCACCTTCTAGGCTTCTCCAACACCTTAGGACAGATCAACAAACACCTTCTATGCAGTTGGTTTGATCTCCAACTTCCCAAAACTCTTCAACCTATACCTTGACTAGTAAGGCTACTAGCCCTCCAAACTAGGTTTTCTCAACAAAACTTGACAAAATCCCAAAGGGCTAGGCAAACAAATGATGGAATTGAACACCCTTCAGGGGACCCTAACAAACCTCGAAATCTCCTGCTCCAACTCTACTCTAGCAATCCAGAACGCCTACTAGGTCTCTAGGCCTAATTGATCAATTTAGGCTAGGTTACAAAGCAAGTGCTCAAAATTGGGTGCATAGGTCAGGCGCAGGAACATGGAATAACTCTACCATCCCCAAACAACACAAATCCACCATTCATTCGCTCACTCTCTCAGACTTTTGTCATTTACATCATCAAATTGCATAATTTCAGTCAAATACATAGATATATTTGACCTAGGGCATCACATTAAAAATAGTAAACTGTATTTTCTCAGAAAATGCTTTTGGAATCAAATAGTATACACCCCTAGCCTGCATTTCATCAAGTGGCATGAAATTTCATCGGTGGAAATGCATTCTAGGGCCAAATTTGTGGGACTGCCCTAGAAAACAGGGTTTCTAGACCAGTTTTGAAAGAAAATTCAATAACTTTTGACTCCAACCACTTCAAGACCTCAAACTAGTTGTATTTGAACCCAGACTCTCTCTAGTTTCAGAAAAAGTACATTAGACCAAGATTTCAGTCTGTACAGTCCGTACACAGCAAGAAAAACAACAAAAAATAGTCAATTTTTTTATTTTTGTGCCCAAATTCTGTACAAAAACTTCCTCCTCTGTACTGGAGCAAGATTTCCTCCATATCAACCTATCCAAGTCAGTTTACAACTTCTACAAATAGTTTTAATAACCAAAATGAAGTTGCAACCGGTCAATGTGTCATTGACACCATTGACAACACTTGACACTATGGAGTTTTTGCATTTTCCAAAGGATGGTGATTTGTTTTTCTTGTCCAATGGAATCAAAACATCCTCCATACTCCCAAAACATGATAAAACACACAAACAATCAAAAAAAACTCAAAAACCAACCCTTATACCGTCTAGGCCTAAGTGGCATAACAAGGATCCAAGTGGACTAAGCATGATTGAGGTTTATATGGTCACCTCAATCATCTTGACCACACAAAAAGGACCATATACTCATGGCTGAAGCCTTATTACAATCAAAACCACAACTTTCAAAAAAAATGCAAACAAAGTGACTTTAGGAACCAAGGTGCTCCTAGGTGCCCTGCAGAGTACTTGGGCCTTCGAACTTGTGTAAATAAAAACTAGTTTTGCAGACATTCTCAAGTTTATGTAAATAAGACTTAATGATTAATTGTACATATGCGGCAGTATATACAGAATTTTTGGAGAGTTTTTGTTTACGGACCCCACCCTTTGCCATTTATGTCAAAGGGGGAGTGAAGGGTAGTGAAAAATGAGGTATTTAGCAAAGGTGGAGCATTGGAATAAGTGAAGTGCAAGAGTGTACAGACAAAGGGGGAGATGCACTAGACACTTAGTCATTTTTCACTAAGTGTTGCCATCAATTCCAAAGGAGGAGATTGTTGGCAAGAGACACTAATTTTCTTGATAGGTATTGTCATTGAGTAGTATATTCCAAGGATTTAGCCTCTGGTGATGGACAAGGAAGAAGATATGAATAGTTGAGTACCGGATTCCTAAAAGACAGTGAGAATAAAGGAAGAACTAACTGACAGAGTATCAGACTATTTTCCAGATGTGCTACTGTTGATGGTAAAGGTTGGGAAGGCATGAATCATGTTTGGCCGACATGATTAATGACATCTACAAGTATATGCTTGATCTGCATTACTTGATATGCAAGGATTCAGCCGACAGAACAGAGTTTGTGAGAAGATAGACTATTCCGGGTACCGACTAGAAAGATAATGAAATCACTAGTGCGGATATAAATAGAGGATGAATTTTGTTGTGAGAAGTGGTGTTGTGTTATGTGGTATGTGAATAAGTGCAGAGCAGAGCAGAAGTAATAAGAAAAATCTGGTATGTGAAAGGAAAGCAGAATAAAGAGCAGAGGGAAGATGAAGTGCAGCAGATCAGTATACTGAGCCTAAACCGGAACTGAACTCCAGCATATGTAGATGCTTCCAATCAGTTCAAGTATTGTATAAACATTCTTTTGTAGACAGTGCGTCTCCTTGTAGGCAGTGTGCCTCTTTGTGAGCAGTGTGCTCGGGCAGTGAGCCCTAATTGGCAAGTGCCATTCTTTTTCTTATTCTTCTAACAGAGAATAATCTTTGGGTTAATCACCCCGTGGTTTTTTCCCTTAACTGGGTTTCCACGTCAAAAATAATATGTCATGTGTTTCTCATTTCATGGTAATGTTTGTTTGTTTGATTCAATGATGCTTTGATTAATAAGAAAGTTCAAAAGAAGAAATAATTAGGATAACTGATTCACCCCCCCCCTCTCAGTTATCAACAATTGGTATCAGAGCTAAGTTCCTCCTAATAGAGCCTAACAGCTTGTGGAAGATATGGGAGTTCAAATGGATGCATATGGTTTAAGGGAGCAACTCAAGACTACCCTTGAGGATCTTGAACAATCAAACTCTGAAATCAATGAATTAAAGGAAAGACTCAAATAGGCTGATGAATTCATGAGAGAACTAAAGGACAAATTAAGTCTCTCTATGAAAAAGAGAAAGGAGCTGCTCCAACAATTGGCAAGACAAAGTGAAGAAAGCAATACAAATGAAGAATTGACTGAGAAAACCAAGTTATGTGAAAAGTTATCAAAAGAAGTCATTATGTTAAGACATGAAATGGAATCAGGAACTATAAAGTTTACTCAAGAGATTGAAGAAAAAAGAAAAGCTAAAGACAATCTAAGACAATCTCTTAAAGAGAAATCAGAAGAATGCCACCAAATGGACAGGATTATCAGACATCTTAAATATGATCTTGAAGATGCCAAAGATAATGAAGAAAAACTTGAGGATCAAATTGTCTCTCTCAAAAGAGATCTTCAAACAGCAAATGAATATAAAGAAAAATTCAAGATAAGTTCTGCCCAACTTGAAGTACTTCTTGGAAGTCAAAAGAGGACAGATGACAAGTATGGTTTGGGATATGAGAAAGGAGAAAGCTCCGGATCTGGTCAAAAGAATTTTGGATCAGAAAATCCAAGGAATAGGCCTAGAAGACCTCCGGTAAGACAGCCCAATGCTCAAAGATATCCATCCTTCAATGGATACTACCACAGCTGCAATCACTTTGGTCACAAAGCTAATCAGTGCAGGAAGAGAATGAATCAGACTAATTCATCCTTCTCCGGACAGTGCTTTAACTACAAAAGGTATGGGCACAAGTCTCATGAATGCAGAAATATGCAAATAAACAAATCATTCAATGGTAGATGCTTTGCATGCAATAGAGTAGGTCATATGGCTAATCAATGTAGATCAAGAGGTTATCAGTCAAATATGCAAAGAAATGTTATTTTCCAAATCTGTAATAGGTCCGGTCATAATGCAAAAGTCTACAGAAATAAGAATCAGGACAAAAGAGGTCCAGTGTATAATCAGAATCAAGACAAGGGTAAACAAAAGATGAATGTGGATGAAGTTAGGAATCAGATGAACAAGATTTGGATAAAGAAAAGTTTAGAGAATGTAGAGGTTGGATCTGCACCAGACTCTGGTGTTGATATTTCTTCTAAAAATTAAAAAGTGAGCTCTGGCTCAGGGGGAGACTCAAAGAAAATCTTGTTCCCCCAGCCAATTAAGTGGTGCCGAATGTGGCACAAGATGCGGAGTAAAGGGTTTGAATATATAAGTCTTGAGATGATCCAGATAAGATTTCAGAGGTTCGCATGAAGATGTGAAGAAGTTGTGATTGATCAAGTAAGACCTGTTCTGGGAGATGCTCCGGAATGACAGAGGATTACAAAAAGGTCCGGAGAGATCCAGAAGTGCATTATCTTATTCTATGGATTGGACAGAATATTTGGGATGTCCTTGTGATGTGTCATCTTGATTTATTCATAGTTGGAAGATCCGCATGATGTTCATAGGTCAGGACTGATCCGGTACTCCAAGTTATTCGAATAAGGCAAACTGGAATAATGTAGGTCAAGCATTTATTGTCATTAGATATTAGGGCTTGCGAAGCAATATAAGGGATTTCTCATAAAATCACTTGCTCATTCTGCACTCAAGAAGAAGCAAAAAGTGGAGCTCTGCAACAAGATTCATCAAGCTCACCAAAGATCTCCTGCTGAAGTCATTACATACAGAAATCAATCCAACCACTCCGTGTAACCGAAGACGCATAAGGTATTTTCTATTTTCGATATCTTGCTACAAATCTTTTGAGAAATGGCTACTCCAAATATAGTAAAGATCTCAAATAGGCCCCTACCTGAATTTAAGAAACATCCATACAAGCCATTGGAGGTAGATCCCTTAGGAGCATTCTCTAGTGTTCCTCATGGCGTTTTACACACAGAAGACGTTAGGGTTTACATACATGCAAGCATTGAGGAATTCGAGGAATTCAAATTGAGAGATCTCTATCACAAACAACTGATAGACAATGCTTTTGAGCTTAAACCAGAGTATAAGGGTATCCAGAAGAAACAATTTGATCAATTCATTCATTTCCCCTACTTTGAAGAAGATGAATGGGTCCGGTATGTACTGAGCAGGATGCATGACAACTTCCTATGGCTGGATAGACCCTGCAAGATCACAAAAGAGGCAATTAGGGTAGCAACTAGTCTATACTCTTTCAGAGGGATACCTATCCTCAAATCTGTCAAAAATAACATTGTAACTGAGGCCACCGGATCAAAATTTGATAAGAGGGCAATGACCATTGAAGATATTTCTGATCCGGATATCAAGTATGCATCCATGATTAAAGGATACAAGATCTATCACTCCAGTAGGGAGAATTCTGTATCTGGAACTGCAGTATATACTGCCTATGAAATGCTGAGGAAGAATGCAGATTATGATCTCTGTGAACTTCTCTTAAGCCAATTAATGGAAAATATACAGAAGATCAAGAAGGACAAAAAGAATTCTTTCAAGTATGGTACTCTTATATTATGTCTATTTTTCTACTTCATGAATGAGCTACCCAGTTCAAGTGGATGAGCATGGCAGAATGATAAACCTATTGCAGTCCAGATAAGAGATTATTTACATGGGCTTGGGGATGCCAAAGCAAGAAATACAGCCCTATGGGGATACTTCAAAAACTTCCAGAGCACAATGCAAGCAAGAGAAAGAATTCCCCAGTCTCTTGTTGAAAAATACAAAGACTTAGTTTGCTTTATGGTGGATACTGATCAGTGCCTAATGGAGGCAGTGGAGCCAAGGACTGTCTGGATCATGCCCATGGGGTATGAGGTTGATGAACAGATTGTGGAACTGCATGTTCAACACATGCTTAGTCAGCCCAAAGATCCAAAGGCAGAAAGGTTTGGAATCTTTGAGGAGCTGAGTGTGAAGATCCATGCAGAACTCAGGGAACCTGAGATAAAGAGGAAAGTGAGAAAAGAAGTAGAGCATATTGCTCAAGGCCTAGGCATTCCAAAGGAAGCACCTGATGCCAACCGGGAAAAGAGAAGAAAGGCTGAGGAAGAAAAGAAAGAGGCAGAAAAGAAAAGCAAGAAAAGTGCTCCGGTGGAAACCTCAACCCGGACCAGATCATCAAAAGGATCTACACCTGTTAGAACCAAAAGCTCAAAACCAGAAGTCCAGGCACCCGGTAAAAGATCTAAGACAAAAGCCACAAGGGCTTATGAAAGCCAAAAGGATGAAGAGGAAACTGAGTCAGATGAGGGGGTAAAATAAATAAAGAAATAGAAGAAGAAACGATCCAGTAAACCCCCCACAGGCCAAGACAAGGAAGAAATGGCAGAGGTATTTGTTGAAAAGCCCACCCTGTCTCTAGAAAGTGTAATCAAGTCAGTCACGGTGGATGGAAACCTTCAACCAATGACTGAATTCTATGATGACTACAATGAGGCTGACCAAAAGATTCTATAGGAAGCCATAGTCAAGTATCTGAACATATACAATAAGGCTTTCATTGAGATCATATCTCTAATTCCTAAAAGCCTAGAAAAGGAATTAGAAATAAGAAAGAATAATGCTCAGGCAAAAGATCTTGAGATCTGGGAGCAGATAGCTATTCAGCTATATCCTCAAATTGATCCCAAGACAATGAACATGATATTCAAAGACTGCAAAGATGAGTTCAGGAGTAAAGCAAGAATGAATCAACTCATGCTTGGTGAGACTGACAAGGTGGCCATAGAGACAGAAGAGATCCTCCGGAAGGCTGTCAAAAGGTTTAATCTTCCTGTTGTAGAGGACTTAGGTGCAGAAATAGCTATGGACTTGTAATCATCTGCTCCGGAAGAAGTGGTCCTTGAACAGACTAACATCTCTCCTCCGGCTTCCCCTACAGTCTCCAGATCCCAAGAAGAAGAGAAATTACAGGAGAAAGAAGCAGCAGTAAAAGAAAAGGAGGTTGACAACACCAAGGATGCAGAGAAAGAGAAGATTCCAACAAAGAAAACCACAACTGAAAGTGGTAAGAATGTGGAAGGAGAAAAGACTCCAAAGGACAAAACTGCAGAAGAGAAGAAACATCTATCTCCGACAAGAGACACTGCACAAACTGTTCAAAAATTTCTGAGCCAAGAAACAATAGAGATTGATGAACCGGAGCTTCTAAAAGGCCCATTCAACTTTGACTCCCTCTCTGGTACAGACAATGAAGATAGCTTCATTTACAAATGCTAAGGCAAATGAAAAACTCCTAAAGTCTCATATGGAAGACTGTGAGTTGATAGAGGCTGCTTCTGGAGTGCTTGAAAAGATTATGCCATCAGTCCAGATAGATTAGACAGCCTCCTCTTCTGGTAATCTCAAAACCTTAGTCAGCAGTGTTGATACACATTTTGATTCTCTACAAAAATCAGCTGAAGAAAAGGTTCGGAAGGAATTTTTGGATAAAAAATTTTCAGAAGTACTAGGATTAATCTCTAATGATAGGAGAAATATGAGTATTGGAATAAAGAGCTTAGAAAATGCTCTTAAGGATGGCGGTGACATTTACAAATTTTGTATCTCCTGGTCAAAGGCAACAGTAGAAATTGATAAGAAAATAAAAGAGGAACAAGACAAACTACAAAGTTTGTCTCTAAGTTTTGATCCTCTCTCTTCCTCCATAGTCAATCAAGAATGTCAAACTATTGCAATCACAAATGCAATAAAGAACTTTGAGAAGGAAAGGAAGAATATAACTAACCGGATGGGAGAACTTAGAAGGATTATAATCCTTAAGCTAGAAACTATGCATGAGGCCATTAGTGATGCTCAGACTACCGCCCAAACAAATGATCCGATAGATCTCAAAAGGGCAGAAGCTTTTGCATTTTTGTTAAGTGGTCACATTTCAATTTTGGACAGAATGAAGCAAAGTTGGGCTACAGAACTGGTCCAATTGAAGACATCCTTTGCAGACATTCTTCAGTTTATGTGAGTATGTAATATGCGGCTATGTATAGTAAATTTTTGAAAATTTTGGTGTACGGACCCTACCCTCTGCCATTGATGTCAAAGGGGGAGTGAGGAGCAGTGAAAAATGAGGAATCCAACTAAGGGGGAGTTCCAGAAATTGTATATAAAGATAGAGCATCAGCCAAGGGGGAGCATAGTGTAAACACTTAGTCATTTTTCACTAAGTGTTGCCATCAATGCCAAAGGAGGAGATTGTTGGCAAGAGACACTATATGGATTCATGGTTGTTGTCATTGATGGCAACAAAGGTCATCCCACATATCCACAAGTCATGGTGTGTCTCTACCGGAAGTCAGAATGAAGATTGTTGTGGTCCGGTGAACAAGAATAGAGCATGTGGCAAGGTCCGACAGATTGGTCTGAATCTCTCAGAGGAAGTGTCTTGGTGCAGTGCGGATTTGGGGAAGTCAAGAGGACTACCTTGAGTAGTATATTCCAGGGATTTAGCATCTGGTGATGGACAAGGAAGAAGATATGAATAGTTGAGTACCGGATTCCTGAAAGACAGTGAGAACAGAGGAAGAACTGACTGACAGAGTATCAGACTATTTTCTGGATGTGCTACTGTTGATGGTAAAGGTTGGGAAGGCATGAATCATGTTTGGCTGACATGATTAATGACATCTACAAGTATATGCTTGATCCACATTACTTGATATGCAAGGATTCAGCCGACAGAATAGAGTTTGTGAGAAGATAGACTATTCTGGGTGCCAACTAGAAAGATAATGAAATCACTAGTGCGGATATAAATAGAGGATGGATTTTGTTGTGAGAAGTGGTGTTGTGTTATGTGTTATGTGAATAAGTGCAGAGCAGAGCAGAAGTAATAAAAAAAATCTGGTATGTGAAAGGAAAGCAGAATAAAGAGCAGAGGGAAGATGAAGTGCAGTAGATCAGTATATTGAGCCTAAACCGGAACTGAACTCCAGCATATGTAGATGCTTCCAATCAGTTCAAGTATTGTATAAACATTCTCTTGTAGACAGTGTGTCTCCTTGTAGGCAGTGTGCTTCTTTGTGAGTAGTGTGCTTGGGCAGTGAGCCCTAATTGGCAAGTGCCATTCTTTTTCTTATTCTTCTAACAGAGAATAATCTTTGGGTTAATCACCCCGTGGTTTTTTCCCTTAACCAGGTTTCCATGTCAAAAATACGGTGTCATGTGTTTCTCATTTCATGGTAATGTTTGTTTGTTTGATTCAATGATGCTTTGATTAATAAGAAAGTTCAAAAGAAGAAATAATTAGGATAACTGATTCACCCCCCCCCTCAATTATCAACATATACATATCAATCCATATCCCAAGATCATTAAACAACTTATCCCAACATTTCACGTCAAGCCCAAATCCATTTACAAGACTATCATGTTCCTTCACAACAAGAACATGAAAGTCCATGTTACCCTTTACACCAAAATGAAGTGTATTTAAGTCCTCTTGGTGCCTTTGACTAGGGGAACTATGTTCTAGCTTATGCATGATCCTATGGGTATCCTCCATCATCATCCAATCATATTCCAATCCAAGAGCCTACTAATCCTATCCCAACACCACCATGCAATTCCAATCCTAATCCATTGGTCCATCAACCTTCTACTCCATCAAACCCTTCATTACCTTCATCACCATCGTCCTCCAATCCTCCACCAAAAGATTATGTTGAGATATTGTTGAAGAATTGCTCCAAGCACAATTGATTGAGCTTCCCAAGATACAACCATATGACCCAAATATCATTATCTCCTATTGGTACAATGATAGTGAACATTGTGAATAGCATAGGATTAAAGGCCATAAGACAACCAATTGTATATGAATTGCCCACAATATTTTCAGACATAGAATGGGTAAACATGCCAAATCATCCCAATCCCATGTGTCACCCTTATTACCATGCCAATCCAATCCATTTAATCCCATTAAATCCCCCCATCTAGTCCAAATCCTAATCCATCCAATCCCATTATCCATCCATCTAGTCCAAATCCTAATCCATCAAATCCCATTATCACTCCATCTAGTCTAAGTATCAATCCATCCAATCCCATTATCCCTCCATCCAATCAAGATCCTAATAATACCATTATCCCTCCACCTAATCCTAATCATAAGCCTACAACTTCCATCATTATTATCCATCCATTATATTGTCCATCCACCCATACACTTATGAAGGATTTGATCCAATGCCTATTAGCAAGGAATCAACCATCTCCATGTCATAAAAAAACTATCCTTGAGCCTATCAAAGAGCCTTCAAACACCATACCTATTCCTCTAATCCCATCATGTAGTCCACAACCCATTAAGCCTCTTGAATATCCCCTTACCATGAGTCCATGTCAAGATTTATTATATAACCATGATGTTGATTATCAAGAGCCTATCAAGTCCATGCAAGAGTCTTCCACTCCCATTTAAGACAATCAAGAGCTATTTCAAGAGTATAATCTAAAGCATGTGGAAACATAAACCATTTATCCAAATCAAGATCATAGCACCTTCATTCAACCCATCCATAACATATATATTTTCTATGATCAAGATATTATCCACAATCAAGTTCTTAACCATGAGCAAGCAATCCAAGTTCAACCTATCCATAGTTTATATCTTCTTTATGATCAAGATATTATCTATGATGAAGAGTCTATTTGTGAGAAAATTAATCTTGCCCATAGTGCAACTAATCCCATAACCATCCATGATCAAGAAACCTATACTAATCCTACCCACCCTCCACCTAGTCCTATCCATGATACAACAACATCCATTTCCCTTAATGAGACACTTGGATCCCATGTAATCATAGATGATCAAACAAATAACTTGGATCTTAATGAGCCTAATGATAATCAAGATCCTATTGATCCTTTGTCATCCACTATCAACCATATTACAAATCCATCATCCTATCCCATTGGTCTTACTACCTTCATCTATGAATGTTTTTCCTTAGGTAATCAACAACTATTATCCACCTCATCCTCCCCATCAAATAATGATCTCACGTCTAGTGTGCAAAACACCCATAATCCCATTGTACATCACATACTCCAAACATGAATTATCAAGGTAAAGGATTAGTCCTTCATGAATAAGGTATTTTGGAGCCCATCCATGTCAAAGTCCATCCACAATCAGATGGCCTTGGTTATATAACCTAAGGAAAATAATATAAATATATTGGTACCACCTCCGTGCCTTCTAAATCCACTCATTTCCATCATAAACCTTATCACACCCCAAAAACATATGTTATCATTCCTCCTCTATCATCCTACAAATCCCAAAAGTATGTGACCATACACCTCCCACCATCCACTCTACCTCCACTCCTTCCAACTCCTAGCATACCTATCCTCCAAACCACTCTATCTCCACTTCTCTAGACACCTAATATCCCCATCCTCCAATCCCCTCATCACTTTATCTATAAGTCCACTAATACCTCCATCCACAAATCCCCTCACATTCCTAATCATGATCAACAAATTCACACATCAACTAAACATGAAGCTTCCACCAATTCCATGGGATTCAAAAATAAAAAAATTGGATGCCTCTACCCATAAAGCGAAAAATTCTAAAGTATTCATGCCTTAGGGTACCAATGCAAATAGTCAAAGGAAAATCCATCTAAAAGGCTACACTAACCCATATGTTTATGTTCTACAAGAAAAGTCCAAAAATAAAATTGCTTGGGTCCCTAAGCAAAAAGAAATCAAGTCAAATGAAGCATCCACTTCCCAAAATTCCTAAAATCCTATTCCATCCAGAAATTCCAATACAACAATCATAAAAATCCTAGTCCATGTGGGTACCTAAATTCCTACATCGACCATTCCCTAAGAAAACATGTCCATTACTTCCTACACCTCCTTCCAATCAAAAGCTTCAAAATCCAATTCGGTGTGTGCAACTGTTGGTCTTGGTTAATTTCCATTCCACAACATTCCCACATACATCCATCTCTTCATCTTATATCCACTATCCTATATATCTCCCCTATCACCTTCCTATTGTCCATGCTTTTCCATAAACCTTTCATCAATCCATTATCCTTTCTTTCATAATCCACATCATAATTCACTATCTACCTACTCCATCTCCCTTTCATACAATCCCCTACCAACATCTAGTAGTGTAATGACATTTGACATGGTCCATGTCTGACATTCATCTTTAATGTGACCATCACCTTTCATAGAGATAGATGCTGGAGTTCCCATCCTATTCCAAATCTGTCTTATCCATATCCATGTATTCCATATAAATATTTCAAAAGAAGAAAGAAAAAAATAAGAAAAAAGAGAAAAATAGTAAAGAAAAATCCCTTCATCTAATGGTGAAAACCACCTTGGTGGCACCTTGGATAAGTACCATGATTAAAACTAGCAAATAGGCATCATGTTTAGGTTTCTTATCTATGTGATTTACACTTGGGGGAAAAGTTGTCTCATCCAACATATCATTTCCAACCTACCATTTTTCATCCTATAATTTCCGTCCATCCTACCATCTTTATCCATTATATCCACATACCTATAATATTGAATCCATCCATCCTCCCTTCCTTCTTTTGATCTTGATAAATACATAGGAGAAAAATGTTGAAAAATGCTTTGGATATCTCTTGTTATACCTCATCATTTCTCACCAATCCTATCATCATCCTCTCGTCATAAGCTTTGTCATGTAAAGTCCTAAGCATTACACTTAGAATGGGGCATGTTATTCCTATGCAACATAGTCTTTGGAGATCATATCTTAAAATAGATTATTTCTTATCCTTTTATCCATCCATCTATCATGAGTCTTCCATCCCATTTATTTTCGCCCATCCTCTTATCCATGTATCTAATCCTACCTCCTTTTTTACATTTAGACTTTCTTTTACCTTGTCATTGGTATCTAGCATTTAGGCTATCCAAATTGTCATCCAATGCCATCCCAAAACAATTTAAAAATTCCAAAAAAAACAAATATTCTAAAAATCCCCAAAAAAATCAAAACATTTCAAAAGTACAAAAAAAAAATATCTAAAAAAATTCAAGCAATAAACCCAAATGCAAGTCATCCTTAATCTATCTAATCTAGTTAAAGCAATCTAGACAAATTGTCTAATCACATCCATGGCCTTAATCCTATCCTGATTGTAAACCCAATCAATTAATCATCAATGGGATAAATCGTTCCCACATCCTTGTGTTGATCTAGGGATATAACGTTCCCCACAATGACAACACTATCATAAATCATCAATCAATCACTAGTTTACAACTTGACAAGGGGCAATTCCTTATTTGTTTTCAAACCATTTGTGCATGTTTGCTTGCTTTCTTGTGTGTGGTATCATTTTATCTTGCATTTGTATCAAATCCTTATCATTCTAGCTAATATTCATATCTTGTATATGGTGGAATAAATTTTTGCATACCTTTGCATCTAAGGTCTTTTCATACCTTTTGTGCATTAGGACTTTAATGCTCTAATTTTCCTTCCTCATATGGCTAAACAAAGTTGTATTATGTTGGGTGCATAAGACACATCATCACCTTGGTCTTTATACCTTGGTGCATAATGTCCAGTGCTATATCAAACTCTATGGTTTCTCACCTCATGCAGCATAGCGTATCATTCATCCGCTTTATCCATCATTTTTCTTGCATTCTCCATCTATTTACCCAACTTTGTTCATCCATTTCGAGAGCCTACCCATGTTCTTCCAGCCCGCCTATACTCTCAAAGGGGCATCATCCTATCCTTATATTATCATCCTATCCTTACATCATTATCCCATCCCTTTATCCATTCCTCATCACTCCTTCAAGTAGTTGGGGCATCCTTTTCCTTTTTCATCCATTCATTATCTTCTTTGAAATGATGTTACTTCTTTTAGTCACAACATCATATCAAAGAGGGGCAAAATGTAGACACCTAAAATTGACATGTCTTGTGAAATCACCTTGTCGATACCACCTTGAGACACCTTATGACACATTTTGTCCTATGACTCTTACATAACCATTCCATCACCTAATTAGTTAAATAAATTATATTTATTTAGCTAGTCCCTCTTTAAATCCCATTTTTACCCTCTTTAGCTAAATTAATTAAATAAATTTAATATTTATTTAGTTAATGTTAGTGCAGGTTTTTTATTTTCCTTATGCTAGGGAATGTTTACTTTTCATACACATATATTAAGGTTGCTTAGGTTATATAAGATATGGTTAATATGAGGACACGTGGTGTAATCCATTAATTACATGTGTCACTCTCACCCACCTTTGGGTAGTTGAGCTTCACACACTTTTCTGGATTTATTTTCCACCTCTCACAACCATTTTTTGTCTTTACTTGAGTAGGTATAACCATGTAATTCGGCATTTACCAGGTAAGTATAACTCACATGTATTTTGGGAAGTTGGGAGTTATTACTTCTCTTGGCTTTATTTGTCCTAATTTTTCTATATAAATAACACTCACCTCTCCCTTTTCCTATTGAAGAAGTTTAGTGCAAGAGAGTGTTGATTCATATCACCTCTAGGTTTTTGTTCTTGCTTTCCTTTAGTTATTTGGATCTTGGGTGGCTTCATAGCCAAATCTAACATGGTATCAGAGTAGTTGTGAGTTATGGGTTAGCATTATTTTAGGATATATAGGTTTCATTCCATTCTTGAAGGCAAAGTATGGTCTTCTCTTGCATCATATGATGACATGGAGAATAAGAAACTATTGATAGAAATTTTAGTTTATGAGGGCGCTTCTATATTGGCTTTGTATTTTAGGTTGCTTTGGGAGATTCCTGGAGAAAATCTAAGCTCACCATTGAGTTTAGAGTTGATGGAAAAGTTAGATTAGCCCTTTATTTCATCTAAATCAGACACTAGAGGCAAGATCTATGATGATTTGAAGCAGGGGGTTTTCTATGAAGATCTGGCATGCTGCTCAAAATCAAGGTAGTTTGAGGCAAAATGGATTGTGCCATCACGTCTAGAAGGCCCAAAATCCCCTATTTTCATATAAAACTTTTCAAATTTGGACACAAGAAAATTTTAGCAATTTTTTTCGAGGCCCTGAGCCGTACAATACGATATCCAAGGTTTGCACACAGTTAACTACTAGCAGTTAACCTCTAGTATCTAAATTAAATGCTAGCAGCTAGCGGTTAAATTAAATTCTAGCTAATTGATTTTCAGCAATATCACCATCTGCCTAAAAGTTGTTTCCTGCTCAAACAAGGTGGTTTTGAATTTTGGTTTTTGCATTTAAAAGTGGTTTTGAGAAATTTCAAAGGTGGTTTTCGAATATTCCAGTAATGGAGAATATTCTAGGAGAATATCTGATGCAGAGGAGGAACCTTCCTTTAGGAAAACAACTCAAAATGACAGGGTTCTTACACCAACTTCATTTGATGCACCTAAGTGCTCCACTCTAGACCCTAAGCATTGAACTCTTGAGGCTTGATCCAACACACCTTGAATAGTGTAGACTTCATGGTAGACTTATCTTGGGGATTGAATGGTCATAACAACTTCTATGTGGAGACTCAACAATGCAACAATTCATGAGGCTTACAAGACTTGTGTTATTCAAACTAGGAAAGGCAACATTAATGGCCTAAAGCCAAATCAATAAAGACTGCTTCAAACCCTCAACCACTAACTTGGAGGCCTTCTTATAACATTTAAAAGGTGTTTCCATTAGGTATTCACTACCAAGGCTCATTCAAAGCGCCAACTTATTTGGACACTAGCACCATGCTTATGACTGCAAAAATAGTCCTCTTGGGATAGTCATAAAATGACTTGTATTAACCCTTCAAATATGCTCAAAACCCCAAGGTACAGGTCTACAAGACCTCTTCACACATTCCCAACACTTTCACCAATCACAAAGAACCCAAACCACTCCTTATTTCATAAAAACTTGCCTTCACTGCTACTACAGGGTCTGATACACTTAGAAATCAAACCTACTGGTGAAAGAAAACACATTTCACCTTTGTCTTGGGGCCCTGCAAACTTAAAACATGGTAGAGTACATTATTATAGACCTTCCCACCTATTTTGGTGATTTTCCCATGGTGGGAGGCTGAGTTACATAATTATTTTGCCTCACTATTACCCTAGGTAGGGTTTTGGCAGTTTTTAGGAAAAAAGCAATAACTTACTAAAAACTCAATGAAAATAAATGAAAAAAAAAGAAAAAGAAAGTAGATTCACATGCCAACAAATTACAATTAGTTTCAGATCACTAAATGGGCTGTACAGGCCGTACCAAATGACAAAAAATGACTGCAACTTTGGAAAATCACAGAAAAAAACCAGTTTTAGGAAAAATGCAATAACTTTTAATATACTTGATGAAATTTAGTGAGACCACTTGCAAATGAAAGTTGATTCAATCCTCTATCACTTACACTCAAGTACAAATCATTAAATATGAAGTACAATCCATACAAATATAAAGAATAGCTTACAACATGAGAAAAGTACAAAAAATATGCACAAAACAAGGGTTTCTTCTTTCTTCACAATCTCCCACTGCCAAATTCGAGTTATGAGTACATATTTATGCATTTACAATAATTTCCAATTGCTTGTAATGGTTTTTTTCTTTCATGTAACCATTTCTTGCCTTCAACTTTTCCAAGTTGTGTGACACTTTTAGTAACATTTGGCAACTTTAGACTTTAAAAAAAAAAAACCCAAATAACATACCAAAAAATGAACCCATAAGATTGTAAATGGTCATAAATGACTTTATTAAACACTAAAACACATCATCAACCTAAAAACCCAAAAATGACAAAATTAAACTTATGAGGCTCCTAATGCCCCTGCAGCATACACCCAAGGGGAAGAAGACTCAAGTCCCACTTGAGTGCAGGTCTTCTTTTTCTTCCTGATCTTCCAATTCTACTGCACTATTGTCTTGATGTCTTCTTGGATTTGTCTTTGTGTCTTCCACTTGTTTTCTCTAGGTTGTCTTCTCAGCTCCTTCTCTTCTTCTTTCCTTGCAAGGTATTCTTCTTTTGGCATCCTCCTCTGAACCTAATCTCTTTCAAGAGCCTACTTCTCAATGATTTTTATCTCCTTTTCTAACAAACCTACACATACATAGTCCAATGAAAGATTAGAACTAAAATATTGAGACCTTGAGGTCTCCTCCTTATCTCCTTGCACCATACACTCCACTTCAACACCCAAGAGATCCTCCATGTGTGCTATGGTTGTCTTAGGACTGAACTTGTCCTCTAAGGGTCTCCTTTGATAAATAGCATCTTCTAGCACTTCCATCTCAGTTGTTAATTGCTCTTGACTTTCAAACACAAAGTAGTGTTCCTCTTTTGCCAAACCTACCATCTCCTTCCAAAGGATGTGATCAATCTTTATATATGGACTAAATACTTCCTATTGCACTTCAGGGCTGCCTTCATCATTGAACTTTTTAGTTTGTCCTACTGCTGCAAACAACTTATCATTCATATCCATTTCTTCCAATAATAAAGAATCCAATTCATCATGCATGCCATCAAACACTGCTCTTTCTCTAAGAGAACACAAAACATAATCTTTATTCATCAACCTTTCACTATCAAAAACATAATACAATATGCATTCACTGAGTATCTCACCTTCCTCAGGATGACACAATATTCCATCTTCTTCACTTAGGATTGATTCTTCATGTAGTGTTATGCCTGCATTTACACACTCAAAACTTTCATTAATTTCAAAACAATGAGACTTACTTTCCTCCACATCTCTTTCCTTGGATGACATGTCAAGTATGTTCATCCACCTTCTTGATCTGTTAGCTTCCTGTTGCTTCCTTCTCTTTTCCATCATTTTATTAAGAGGCCATTTCACCTTTTTCTTAACCTCTATAAAGAATCCATGTGATCTTATTCCATGTAGTAGCTCAAGTATGATGTCCAACTTGTCCAAACTCTCTCTTATCTCTTTTATCTTTGCTTCAACATCCTATTGTGGCTTGGGTTGGTTCCTTTTCCTTATGCAGTATCTCTTCCATAAGCTTCATCACTGTAAGCAATTTTTTAGTTCCATTTTCTACCTCACCTGAGTCTTTTTTACCTCAATCTATTGGTAACTTCTCTTTTGAGCATCACTTGTGCTCTTCTCCTTCCTTCAAGCCTATATAGGCTTCTCCTACCTAAACCACCCACACAACTTGCCACACAAAGCACACCTTGCAAACTGATCAATACAACAAAACTATTATAGCCTGTTGTAGCTTTCACTTATTTCTTCCTACCATCTAGATATTTTGTTCTCTAATACCAAAATGATGTAGAGGAAGAACCTTCCTTTAAGAAAACAACTCAAAATGATGGGGTTCTTACACCAACTTCATTTGATGCACCTAAGTGCTCCACTCTAGACCCTAAGCATTAAAATCTTGAGGCTCGATACAACACACCTTGGAATAGTGTAGACTTCATTGAATAATTGTCTTGGGGCTTGAATGGTCATAACAACTTCTTTGTGGAGATTCAACAATACAACAATTCATGAGGCTTACAAGACATGTGTTATTCAAACTAGGAAAGGCAACATTAACGGCCTAAAGCCAAATCAATAAAGACTAATTAAAACCATCAACCACTAACTTGGAGGCCTCCTTACAACATTTCAAAAGTGTTTCCATAAGGCATTCACTACCAAGACTCATTCAAAGCACCAACTTGTTTGGACACTAGCACCATGCTTATGACTGCAAAAATAGTCCTCTTGAGACAGTCATAAAATGACTTGTATTAACCCTTCAAAAATGCTCAAAACCCCAATGTATAGGTCTGAAAGACCTATTCACACATTCCCAATACTCTCTCCAATCACAAAGAACCCAAACCACTCCTTATTTCATTCAAACTTGCCTTCACTACTGCTACAAGGTCTGATACACTCAGAAATCAAACCTACCGGTGAAAGAAAACATGTTCCACCTTTGTTCTGGGGCCCTGTAAACTTAAAACATGGTAGAGTACATTATTACAAACCTTCCCACCTATTTTGGTGTTTTTCCCATGGTGGGAGGCTGAGTTACATAATTATTTTGCCTCACTAGTTACCCTAGGTAGGGTTTTGGCAGTTTTTAGGAAAAATGCAATAACTTACTAAAACTCAATGAAAATTGATGCAGCAAAAAGAAAAAGAAAGTGAATTCACATGCCAATGAATTACAATCAGTTTTAGATCACTAAATGGGCTGTACAGGCCATACCAAATGATAGAAAATGACTGCAACGTTGGGAAATCATAGAAAAAAGAACCAATTTTAGGAAAAATGTAATAACTTTTAAAATACTTGATGAAATTCAGTGAGACCACTTGCAAATTAAAATTGATTAAATACTCTATCACTTACAATCAAGTATAGATTATTAAATGTGAAGTACAATCCATACAAATACAAAGAACAACCTAGAATGTGAGAAAAGTATATAAATTATGCACAAAAACAAGGGTTTCTTCTTTCTTCAAATCGCCCACCACCAAATTCGAGTTAGGAGTACATATTTATGCATTTACAATCATTTTCAACTACTTGTAATGGTTTCTTTCTTGCATGTAACCATTTCTTGCCTTTTTGACAACTTGTCCAAGTTATATGACACTTTTAGTAACATTTGGCAACTTTAGACATTTAAATAAAAAACCCAAATAACATACGAAAAAATGAACCCATAAGATTCTAAATGGTCATAAATGACCTTATTAAACACTAAAACACACCATCAACCTAAAAATCCAAAAATGACAAAATTAAGCTTATGAGGCTCCTGATGCCCCTACACCAATATCAAAATATTCCTTGCTTATGTCAGCATGATGTCATCATTTTCTACCCTCCAATCCTACCCCCTCACCATTAAAGTTTTTATTTTTGCACCCGATCTTTGAAAGACAATATCTTGGTCATACAGAGGTATTTTTTAGTGCAATGTTTTTTGATTTAGAGTAAAATTTCATGCTCTTCGTAGTGGTGTGATCATTGTTTTCTTAGGTGATCCTATTTTTCCAAAAAAATCAATTTTATCAACAGATCTGAAGGACAGTTCTCATTTTTTAAACTTCAAATGACTGTAACTTTAGCATACGACCTCGGATCGAGGTGGTTCTTTTTTTTGAAATTTGGTATTTTTCTTATCACTACACATTGGTGCTATTTTGAAGTTCTAATTCTAAGATTATTTTGTACTTTCAATATTTGAGTCCAATTTGGGCATTGTAAAACTCTGGTAACAACTCTAGCATTGTATATGCAATCATCTATAAAGTTTCAAATCATTTTTTGTTGGGGGGATCATTGATTTAGTGAAATTGGGGGGGGGGGGGGGGTAATTATGTGGTGATTTATTACTTTCATTTCTTTGTTGTGTGTTCTTACAATGGGGAAAAACAACATTAAACTCCTAACTTCATATAATTATGCATTATGGAAACAATCAATATCGAATTGTCTAAGGGGAAAAGGTTGCAAAATCTATGTAATAGAATCTATTCCTAAACCTACTATTGCCATTGCAAAAAAAATGTGGGAGATCAATCATGAGAAAACTCTTGGGTACATTTGTTCATTTGTCTCTCTTGATTTACAATTTCATGTCAAGAATCAAGAAAGAAACCTAAGGAGGCTTGGGAGACTCTTAATAATTTATATGGAAAAATTGATAAGATTAGGGGTTATCAGATTGATAATGATCTGATGAATCTTGATCCTAAAAGTTTCAACCACATCCAAGACTATATCTCCAAAATTAAGCAACTCACAACACAACTAAAGGATTGAGGGATTAATAAGGAGGATTTATAGTTGGTTCTAAATGTGTTATCAAAGGTTAGTCCTGATTATTTCATATTTGTTTGTCTTTCACACTAATCATATTTCTATGGGAGTTGCATATGTTGAGCCTACTTTTGATGCATTTTCTAATCCAAGAGGAAGCATAAGTAATTAAAATCGGTCTCATCAAGTCATCTAAATCACAAACATTAGTGGCTAGTGAGCCCAAGGTATAGAAAGAATCAAAGAATTTTGATAAAAAATAAAAGAAGAAAAAGAACAAGCCACAAAAAGAATCTAAATCTTCTTCCTCGAAAGGGGAATCATCTAAAAAGGAGAAGCCCATGTGTGCATATTGTAGGAAATTAGGGCATGATAAACATTAATGTTATTTAAAACAAATTGATGAGTTGAAGCATCTTTTAACAAAAAATAAAATTATTCTACCTTCAACTATGTTAAAGGGTTCATCATCTTCTTCAAATCCAAAGTTAGAGTAACAAAAAGAACAAGCACTTGTTGCAGTTGCAGATTTTGAGTCAGGGAGATGGATCCTTGATTCTAGACCTTCACATCATATGGCTTCATCAGAGAGTATGTTCTCTTCATTTGAGACTTGTTCATCACCAAACATCCTGATGGCCAACAACACATATATGTGGGATTGTGGGAAAGGATCTATTGACATGGACAAAGGATAATTTAATGATGTCCTTTGTGTGCCTTCATTTTCAACCAATATCCTTTCTATCTATTAGATCACACATCGTGGGGCAGGAAAGAGTGTTGAGTTCACACCGGATTCTATGATTATTCAAGATTTACATAGCAGAGATATTTTTGTAGTTGGGGAGGTAGATCATCAATTTTGAGTGTACACCTTCTCATATTTTTTCTCCTATCGTTCATTTGGTTGATGTACACTCAAGCATCTAGAGTGGACACTTTTGAGGGGATATAGTACGACCATCTAAATCTTGGTGTTCTTTCATCACCTAAGATTTTATAGACTAATATTCCATTTCCTCCATAATCTCCTATTACATTTACAGAGTTAACTGTTGTTACATCCATGGTTTACAATGATTTAGTGTAGCAAGACATTCATCATCTTCTAGATATAGCTACTTGGGATAAGTACTTGACAGACATTGCAGGTTTGTTTTGTGAGTCCCATCTTACTAACTTGGAGGACACTATTGAGGATATTCATCTCCTATTTGATGGAGTTGCATCATCTTCTTCAGACCCTCTTGATCTTTCTCCACATGATCATTTCTCAGAGTTTGACATTGGCTTGAAGATTCCTAAGCAACATTTGGTGGAGGCATCTTCAAAGGAGGCATCTTCATCTTTGGATCCTATTCTACTTCAGTTTCCACTAGGTTCTAGATTGTCACATTCTTCAGTTAGGCTTGGGACTCCTGATTTGGTTGTGGGACCTTTCAACATCGACATGGCAACATTTGAGTAGAATTTAGAGACTTCAAACATCTTTTTGTTTTTCTCCCTCATATTCCTTTTATGAATGGGAAGATATCCTACACACATTCTTGGTTTTCTTTCTTCCTAAGAGGAGGAATATTGTTTGGTGATCTTGGACCATCTTCAACATCCTCTGTCAAGCATTCACCAACAATGCAGGAGATTCTACATTTGGGGGGATGCATGGTCTCTCTTCTTCTTCTTCTCTCTTTGGGGAGAGTTTTGTCCTATGGGTTTTCTCTTTCTCATCTTTTGAGAGGATTCATCATTGTACATGGGTACCTATGGCCTTGTAGTTGGGACCCATCTTTTCATCATTGCATCTTTTCACCCACCTAAGCTACACTTAAGGGGGGTGTTAGTGTAGGTTCTTTTATTTTCCTTATGCTAGGGATTATTTATTTTTCCTACCCATATATTAATATTTCTTATGTTATATAAGACATGGTTAATATGAGGACACATGCATAATCCATTAGTTACATATATCACTCTCACCCACCGTTGGGTATTTGAGCTTCACACCCTCTTTTGGATTTATTTGCCACCTCTCATAACCATTTTTTGTCTTTAATCGAGTAGGTATAACCATGTAATTCAGTATTTACCAAGTAGGTATAACTCTCACCTATTCCGAGTAGTTGGGAGTTATTACTTCTCTTGGTTTTATTTTCCCTTATTCTTCTATATAAACAACACTCACCTCTCCCTTTTTCTATTGAAGAAATTTAGTGCAAGGGAGTGTTGATCATATCATCTTTGGGTTTTTGTTCTTACTTTCCTTCAGTCATTTTGATCCTAGATGGCTTTACAACCAAATCTAATAGTTAATTTATTCTTTTTCTCCATCATCCTCATCTAATTAATTAAATAAATTATATTTATTTAATTAATCACCTTTTTAATCCCTTCTATCCAAATTAATTAAATAAATTAGAGATTTGTTTAATTAATATTTTCCACATCATCCCTCTCCAAAAAATAAATAATTTTATTATTTAATTCCCCATTTGTCTTCATCCTCACATGACTAGAAGCTTCTAGAAATCCTTATTACAAGGAAGCCTCTAGAAGATTCTTAATCCTTATCCTTGACTTAATTCCTCTCATTCAACCCTCATGTGAATCTTGTCAAATGAATACAACTCTAAGCCTTGATCCATATCTCACTTAATCCTAGCCATGCATCACTAATCTAATCCTAGCCATCCATTCTTATCCCTCACATCCTATAAATGAAGCCTCAACCAAACCATTTAGAGATCCACATCTTCATAGAACATCATGTTGTCAAAATCACTATAGATCCTCATATAAATCATCTTCATACTAGTTGTATGTTGTAGAAATCATGAGCAATCAACATCTCATTCTATCCATCAAAGATCATAGAGAAGATAGCTAGTAGATTATGGTGCATCTACTCTATTCTATCAAAGTGTGAGAACTTGGTTTGAAGGTGAAGGTATTGGGTTAGTCACATTTATCTTCTTATTACCTTTGATCCATTTTTTTGCATATAAAAAGATCCAAGGAGTTATTAAGATAGTTTAGGAAAGAATAAAATGTTGGACTTAAGAAATGACAAGTCATTAAGGAATTCATACCCATTCTACAGAAGACAAATAAAGATGTTACCACCATCTTATGAGAGAGCATACAATAGAACAATGGGTATTGAATAGAATATGATGTCTATGCAATCAAGAATGTAAAGTGATGACTATAATGTCTATAGAAACTTTTTGAGGAAGATAAAATGTGAATGATGTGTGACCTTAATGATAGCACAATGAAGGATATACTTTATTCATGTGAATGCTAATTAATAAAGACCACCTTGTAGCTTGTAATCAAACACATCTGTATAAATCTTCAATCCATATGAGCTATATTCCTTGAATTATAAATACATCCATTTTGAGTGATAATTTTTTACATGTCCCACTAATAAGTCCACAGATGAATAATGCTAAATTCTCTTAGATGTATGATATCTAATTTGAGAAATAGCAATATAAATATATATAATATCCACTAGTTGCTTGCGATTGAAATAGTACACAAGATGTTGCTTGATGAAATCTACCTTGTTAATAAACTATAGACCTTTTCATAGCTAATGCCAAAGAATTTAATGTCTAGTGTAACTCAACAAAACTCTTATTATTTTTTTTAATTTATCATTCAGTTCCACAAAAAATAAAATGTCCTTGAAATAATAAATTATCATGGTATAGATATTAACATTCTTTTCCACATGGTCTAGGTTTGGGAAGATATATAATTTATCTTAGTGTGTCCATCATAATCTAGGTTAATTTGTTTTATTAAGAGTATTACATACCAAACTGAATAACATAGGACATGACCCTTTAAATGACTTAGTTGAATGGCCTATAGATGTAGGTGGCCACGACTCCAATAGAAAAAGAACATATTTTTTTTAACTTCAAAAGTATATGGGGGTGACGAATCATAGGGAGAAACATACATAGGATATAATGTTATTTGTATAGTTTAATAAATACATATAAGGTATTTATTTACTTTTTTTATTTTGTTTTGGATTTTAAGTCAAAAAGATATTTGTATAAAATTTTAAAATCTGTCATAATTTGTTAAAAATGCTAACAACTTATTTAATAATTACAAGTTATATGAAGGAATATAAATAATTAGAAAATCGATCATAATATTTAATATGATTGAGGGTAAGATGGTGTTTAGGCTAAAAAATGCAAAGAGGGTTTGATTTTAATGGTTTGTGTTGATCCCCCTTTCACCACTAAACATTCAAGGACATTCAATCAAGTATAAAGTCTACTGTAGATCTCCTGTCACTTATAACTCTTGTGTGGTTACACAACATGCCCCATTTTGCCTTAGCAAAATAGGAACCCAACCTTTTGCTCCTGTTTGTGGTTGTTTTCTTTCTTTGGGCGATTTGACAAAAGTCAGTCAAAGTGCATCACCCTTGCTTATGCATGTGGATCATAAAGAGGGTTGGTTGTCAAAGTTGGAATTTGCTATCACAAACCTCATAGTCTTAAAGAGTACAAAATTCTGAGCAAGTTTGCCATTTGGATCACCCTGATATTGTAAAGGGATAGGGAGTTATGCTAACTCAAAGTTTGGTCAACCTAGATATTTCCCATAGGGTCATATTTCCAAATATCAGTCATATTCGTTAAGATGACCCTGACTTAAGAAGATCACCCAATGCCTGTTTACTCCCTGATATGTGAACGCCAAACTTAAGTGAATTAGAGTATTCGCTCATCATAACCTTAATGTATTTTAAGAGGGTCATATTCCCAAATATCTGTCATCTTACAAAATATCACCCTTCACAAATATGACCCTGACGTCATCCAATTTTGATATATAGAAGAGATCACCCTGATGCTGACGTCATCAATACACCCAACCTGTTAAGGGTCACATTTTGAAACATCCGTCATATTCTTTAATATGACGATGACATCACCATAACCTCATAACAAAGAGAACATGACAGCATGATGATGTCATCATGGTCTAACCTGATAAGGTCACATTTCAAAATATCCCTGACCTTAACAAATATGATGTTGACATCATCTTTCCCGAGTAACTTAAGAAGTGCATAAAGCAGTGATGTCACCCTTACATTCACAAATGAGGGTGATATTTTTGAAGACTAAGGATCCAGATATTTCCAATATCCCTCATCTTGAACTTTATGAGCTGATATGCCTGGCTTCGTAATAACCAAACTAATCATGCCACATGGCAAAACACTCAGGGTCATATGAATATAGTATTATCATGATTTATTAACTAATGTAACATGACCTGATCTTGATCATTGGTCAAAAGGTTGACCATATGGATGGTCAGATCATCCTGATCATTACTAAATGATGGTCTCAGAGGGTCACATTTTCAAATATAGCTGATCTTCAAAGAGATCACCCTCCCACATTAAATACGAAGCCCAATGGTAGGTTGCACCCTCTCGATTTCAAATATAAACCTGACACTTGGCAACATCCACGAGCATCATGCAAATGATCAATGGATTTAAACAAAAATAACAAACATGCCCTAGTTTGTCGTATTGATCAAATAAAAGTGAATTTTAAGGTTCATTTTACATTTACCATAACTTAATCAAAATTACAGAGCTCTGAAGGTCAAAGCATCACCCTCACCTGCAAATGGAATGGATGTGCATATGAATGGAATAGGATGGTAAATATAGCTCAATCATATTTTCCTGTCATCACTTATACTGTAAAAAAGGGAAAGCAATTATTAGGTATGTAACAGAAAACCCCCTCCTTTGTCGTTTATGGTAAATCGTGAGGTAAAAGATGGTTTTTGCTAAGACAATTTACAAGATGATGCATGAAATGAGCTAGAATAATGAAATTGATACTAGAATGCATGTGATTCCTTATACCCTGCCGCACATAAACATGTTAGGGTAAGAAATGTATGGTTTTATCATAGGATCTAATGGCCACAAGAAGAAATAGGTCTGAAATAGAGTTTCTAAAACCTATGTTCATATAGCCCGAAGGGGTGGGATTTAGATTTGGCATGACGAATGACACACACCAAGGAAGTATAGACCTAGATGCATGGACTAGAAGATTAGACAATGGAAGTGGAAACCCTATACTACAAAGGATATACTCCACAGGGATGTGGCACGCTGGAGGATTTCCCTACACCATGGAAGCTATTGAGCTAGTGGTTGAGTGTGCATGAAATTATAACCCTGAGACTAGAAGAGTGGAGAAGCATAGTAGAGTGTATGCATATTTCTCAACTAAAGGCATCACCTCTACATTCAACTTGCCTATAAGGACTAATGTGGTCAGGTTGAGTCTAAGTAGACTAGAAAAGGAATACCTTGGTAATGAGAAAGAAGTCAGGAGGGTCGTGTAACAATGGAGATCCAAGAGAAGCACATATAAGGCCTCAGCCAAGCTGTTAGTGTACTTGTTCAAATTTGATTTTGCTAAAGAGTATCAGTACATGATGGTCATGCTTGCCACAATGATAGGAAGACAACATGCTAGGAACAATGAGAACTGGATGTATGGAATCATCTGGATGGTAGAATACTCAAATGATATGCCTCTCTGGGCTAAGATCATCAATGATAGTTTAGATGAAGGAATGAGAAGGTTAGGTGGCCAAATGTGCATGTTCCACATGACTTCCTATGTTGTGTATGCTTGTGCTTTTAGAGAAACTTTCAATGGTTTGTAGACAATAGGCAGGGTTGGGAACAATCCTAGTGATGTTAACATATGGGAATGCTACCCACAATTGGGAAGGAGAGAGAGTCTCCAAAATTACAAATTGGTGAATGATTCCTTTTCTATGCATCTAATTAGATCAATGGAAGAAGACAAATTGAAAAGATTAAGTATGGAAGCCTAAGCTATAATATAGAAACATGGGGCCTAGTTTATCTAGTTCTCTACAATTTCGTACATAAGAATAGAAGGTTTTGAGGGACATCCCCTTGTGTTACCTAGATACCCCAATGATAGGGTCATTTTAATAGAATTTGCTAGACAGGTATTAACATCAGTTGAGGCTCATAAAGAAAAGGGGAAGATTACTCTTGTGTTGTTTCCAATCTTCCTTGGTTGGTATATATGCCCTGACAGTCAAAGTATCAAGGATGCAATTGGAGGATTGAAGATAATGTATTTGAATCCATTTTCAGTTGCTAGGCCATATGGTGCAGGAGCACTTGAAGTCTCATCAAACCCCCATAAGGTACATTTTGAAGTTTTTGTGTTCTAAGAGACCATGGTTGTTAATAAGGTCTTGAAAGACCATTTCTCATGTTTTGTAATAAGGAATATGTCCATTAATATCATGTTGATGTCATATTTTGATTTAATAAGGTCCAATGGACCACTTCCTAAGTGTTTGTAATAAGTTTGGATTCATTTTGTAGGCATTTGTCCAAAATGCCATGTTTTTGTCAATGTTGTCATATTGCTATCACATGGTGAAAATGTAACCAAGGATGGATCCAATGGATGTAATAAGGTTGATTGAGTCTCCTTAGGTGTGTCTAGGGTGTTTGTGGCCCTTTGAAGGTAGTTGGGCTCTTGTATCCTTCAATATTGTCAAAATGTGCAAAGTTGTTTGGCAACTTTTACAAATTGTAAAGCAAACAAAGGGAAAAACTACAAAAAACCATTGGTCACCCTCTTTAAAACTAGTTGGGGAAAGTTGGAACTGTAATTATATGCTTAAAATGCATCCCAAGGGTGGAGGTAAGGCAGTAGTTGGAGTTGGTGATCAAGAAATACAAACAAACACTGTAATTTCCAGAATTTTCTGCATTTTTGCTTCTATAACATTCATAACTTTCGTATATGGATGAATTAGAAGGTAAGGCTGGACTTTTTGGAAATAACTATGTCTTAACTTTCATTCAAGACTAATTTTGGGACATTTGGTTAATATTTGTGCATTCGGTGAACATTTTTCTAAAACCTGTCTTGAAACCCTGTTTTCTTGAATTTCCACGCTGCTATAGTCTGTACTGTACAAAGGTACAAGGTTTTTTGCACTTTTTCTTGGTTTGATCAGTTATATAATGGAGTTATCTTTCATTTGATTTCATTTTGGTGCTTTGAAATTTCTGTGGTATGGAGATATAAGGTTTTTTCTAAAACTTGGTTTGTGAAACCCTACCTTAGGGTTTTGATTGAAATTCACGCATTCTCCTCCATTTCAGTAATGTAAGACCTCATAGATTAGTGGGATGGGATGTTATAATGTTGTTTCAATTTTTTCTTATAATATTTTTGGTTAGAGTAGGGATTGGTGGTAGTTTATGTGAAAGACCCTAGCAAAACCATGTGCTAGGAGTGTAGAAAGAAAAACAACATAAGGTAATCCTTGAATAGTTGGCTTTGGGAAGAGAAAAACCTTAAAATCCATTGTTTTTACATCCATGTGAAGTTTCCAAGGGGTCTAGAGAGTTTGGTGGTTCCATTCAAGGGTAGTTGCTTCACAAATGTGGTCTAATTGGGGCTCTAGGTCACTAGGGTGAGTTATAGGTTGGATTATACCATCCAAAAAAACCTATAACCATTGTTGGATATGTGATAGGGAGTCTAAATGGGTATCTCCTGATTGTCTCAAATCTGGGTTTGAATGTCTACATCAAAAGTTATTAATGACTATCCTTTTTTCTAGGGCTACAAGGAATATCTTGGGTTTGTGAAAGAAGTACTAGTTCTGAGTTTGGTCTGCCTTTACCAATGATTGGAATGGGTCCCATGACATGCCAAATCAACATTTCCATGAAGATTTTAGAGCCTCTAATTTTTGTTCCCACTTTTGCAAATTGATCCTTGAATTTGGGTTTTTGGGTGTAGTGAAAACCTTGTCTATTTGTGCTATCCTCCAACTATCTTAGTGCCTCTACATCATAGTGGTATCAAAGCAAGGGAGTAGATTCTTGAAGGTTGAGAGAAGAAAGTTTGGATAGTTGAAGGCAAGATGCCTCCAAAAGGTGGATCAGTAATTGATAGGGAGTTGAAGGCCCTTAAAGAGCAAGTTGCAGCATTGGAAGCTAGAGATAGAAGGAGGAGAGTTGATGAAGGTGAGAGTGAGTCAGAGGAAGAAGGTGGAGAAGAAGTTCCACAAGAGGAAGAATTGGATCCGGAAGATGCAAGGATGGCAAAACTTCTTAAGGCAGTTAGAGAAAGTGACCACAAAGCCAAGGCAGATTTACCAATTTATGGAGGGAGATTAGATGGTGAAGAACTTATAGATTGGATTGGGGCTTTGGAAAACTACTATGAGTGTGAAGAAGTGGAAGAAAATTAGAAGGTTAATGTGGCCAAGTCAAGATTGAAATTCCATTCTTTGTTATGGTAAGATTGTGTGCAGGCTGATAGGTGGAAGACAGACAAGCCAAAGATCACTTCTTGGAGCAACATGGTGGAGAAGTTGAAAGCAAAGTTTCTGCCCAATGAATACTATGTTCAGTTGTACAAAAGGCTATAAAATATGAAGCAAAAGGGGAAGGATGTGCAAGCATATATGGAAGAGTTTCATAAGTTGGATATCAGGACAACACATGAGGAAGATGAAGAGAAGGTAGCAAGGTATCTCAATGGGTTGAGGTACAATATCTAAGATGAACTCAGTCTCACAACACCAAGGACAGTTGAAGAATGCTACAAGATGGATATGAAGGCTGAAGAAAAGTTGCAAAGAAGGCAAGAGAGAAAAGGAAGAGGTAGAGGAAATGCCAATAGAGGAAGAGGAACAAGACCAACCCAAGAAGACCAAGGAGACACAAGTAGAGGTAAGGACCAAGTTTCTAATTTTAGAGGAGGATTTAGAGGCACAAGAGGTGGAGGTAGAGGTTCTAATGTTTTCACTGGGAGATATTATCATTGTAATGAGATTGTTCATACAACATACAAGTGTCCATTGAAAGAAAGTTCTACATCCGGTGGTAGTGAAAGGAGGAATGAAAAGAGGGTTCAATATGTGCAAGAAGAGGAGGTAGATGAAAGTGTTAACTCTCCAATTGGGAGTGCAGCCCCGGTTCAAGATGGAGAGCCATTGATGATGAGAAGAACACCATTGAAAGCATCCAAAAAGCCATTGAATAGGAGAGCTCTTTTCAAAACCACATGTAAGTGCAAGGACAAGGTATGTAAGGTTATAGTTGATTCAGGATCTTACTACAAATATGGTTTCAAATGAAATGGTTAATAAGCTAAATTTACAAAGGATTCCTCATGAGTTGCCATATAGGGTGTCATGGTTGAGTGATTATCAAACTCTCTTGGTTAATGAATAAGCTATTGTTGATTTTTCTATTGGAGGAAATAGGGATAAGGTACTTTGTGATGTAGTACCCATGAATTATTGTCATTTACTTCTTGGTAGACCTTGGCAATATGATACGGATGTATGGTATAGTGGCAAGAATAATACATATACCATACATAGTCAAGGCAAGATATTTAATTTGTTGCCACTCCTTGAGGATGATGAGGATACAGGTCTAATGAGAACAATGATCATGTGTGGGAAGAAAGAACCCATACCAGTTGATAGAAAGGTTTAAGGTGCTGTCATAAACAAGTTCAAACCAAAGTCTGATGTAAAAGACGAATTAGTAATTGCTTGGAAGGCTAACATTTTGATTAGAATGGTAGTGTGTCCTTTAGTGCAGGATAAGGTTGTTGTACAAGTTAAAAGTGTAGGTACAGTGGTGTAAGGTGCTAATACAACAGTGAATGTAGTGGTCAATTTGCAAGAGCAGGATATGCCACACAAGGAAGAACCCAAAGAGTCTGCAGTTGCAATAGAGAGAGAGAGGCAAGTATGTGGGCTTCTTATCAAGGTGAAAGTCTTTGTAAGTTCAGGAAGGAAAGATGGATGCCATTTCCAACTCCAAGGAAAGAAAACAAGTCCTATTGAGATGTGATCCCCAAAGTGCAGACCAACTTGCAAGATGACAATGTCATGATTCCAATTTGGTAGCCCATGTTGTAGTACTTGAGTCCATGGAGTAGACCTAAGGGTGATCATGCTTTCGGCCAATGTTGTGGAGTTTATTTCAGTCCTTCCTCATGGCACATGAGTTCTTTTGTAGAGGGGGAGTATGGTGTAGGAGCACCTGAGGTGTCATCAAACCCCCATAAGGCACATTTTGAAGTTTTTGTGTTCTAAGAGACCATGGTTGTTAATAAGGTCTTGAAAGACCATTTCTCATGTTTTGTAATAGGGAATATGTCCATTAATATTATTTTGATGTTATATTTTGATGTAATAAGGTCCAATGGACCACCTCTTAAGTGTTTGTAATAAGTTTGGATCCATTTTGTAGGCATTTGTCCAAAATGCCATGTTTTTGGCAATGTTGTCATATTGTTGTCACATGGTGAAAATGTAACCAAGGATGGATCCAATGGATGTAATAAGGTTGTTTGAGTCTCCTTAGGTTTTTCTAGAGTGTTTGTGGCCCTTTGAAGGTAGTTGGGCTCTTGTAGCCTTCAATATCGTCAAAATGTGCAAAGTTGTTTGGCAACTTTTGCAAATTGTAAAGCAAACAAAGGGCAAAACTACAAAAAACCAATGGTCACCCTCTTGAAAATTAATCAGGGATAGTTGGAACTATAATTACGTTCTTAAAATTACTCCCAAGGGTTGAGGTAAGGCAGTAGTTGGAGTAGGTGATCAAGAAATACAAACAAACACTGTAATTTCTAGTTTTTTCTGCATTTTTTGCTACTATAACATTCATAACTTTCGCATACGGATGAATTAGAAGGTGAGGATGGAATTTTTGGAAATCCCTATGTCTTAACTTTCATTCAAGACTAATTTTGTGACATTTGGTTAAGATTTGTGCATTCGATGAACATTTTTTCTAAAACTTGTCCTGAAACCCTATTTTCCTGAATTTCCACGCTACTACAGTCCGTACTGTACAAAGGTACAAGGTTGTTTCCACTTTTTCATGGTTTTATCAGTTAGATAATGGAGTTAGATTTCATTGGAATTTAGTTTGGTGCTTTGAATTTTTTGTGGTAAGGAGATATAAGGTTTTTTCTAAAACTTGGTTTGTGAAACCCTACCTTAGGGTTTTGATTGAAATTCATGCATTCTCCTCCATTCCACTGATGTAAGACCTCATAGATTAGTAGGATGGGCTATTATAATGTTTTTTCAATGTTTTCTTGCAAGAGTTTTGGGTATAATAGGGATTGGTGGCAGTTTATGCAAAAGACCCTAGCAAAACCATGTGCTAGGAGTGTAGAAAGAACAACATAAGGTAATCCTTGAACAGTTGGCTGTGGGACTAGAAAAACCTTAAAATCCATTGTTTTTCCATCCATGTGAAGTGTCTAAGGGGTCTAGAGAGTTTGGTGGTTCTATTCAAGGGTAGTTGCTTCACAAATTTGGCCTGATTGGGGCTTTAGGTCACTAGGGCGAGTTATAGGTTGGATTATACCATCCAAAAAAACCTATACCCATTATAGGATATGTGATAGGGAGTCCAAATGGCTATCTCTTGATTGTCTCAGATCTAGGTTTGAAGGTTTGCATCAAAAGTTATTGATGACTGTCCTTTTTTCTAGGGCTACAAGGAATATCTTGGGTTTGTGAAGGAAGTACTAGTTCTATGTTTGGTCTACCTTTACAAATGATTGGAATGGGTCCCATGACATGCCAAATCAACATTTCAATAAAGATTTTAGAGCCTCTAACTGTTGTTCCCACTTTTGCAAATTGATCCTTGAATTTGGGTTTTTGGGTATAGTGAAAACCTTGTCTATTTGTGCTATCCTCCAACTATCCTAATCCCTCTACATCACCATATAACTCATATGACAAGATGCAGAAATTGCTAAAGAAGTAAGTACATCAAAACCATCTTGAAGACTATGAGTCTGATTGTGATGATGAGGCTGAGGTCAGAAGAAGGAATTATCAGAGGCTCACACTCAACCAAATTCATACTTTTGATTGCATACCAGTGCTAGTGCAATTGTACAAATATGATGGAAAGATTATGTCTAGTGAATATGAAGATAAGAAAGTGTAGAATGACACTATCTTAGCTCCTAATTTGACTCACCCTGAGGTAACTTCATTTGATCAAATAATGTAGAAGGTTATTGAATTGACCCAAAGTTGAGTAAAGGATGAAGTTGCCAAGTTAAAGAATAGGGGTGTAGCCCTTACCATGGATAACAAGAAGATAAGACAAGAGTTATCTAAGGAGGAATATGATGATTTCCTCATTAAAAAGAGAAAATCGAATAGAGAAAGGGTACCAACTAAAGAACAAAAGCAACTAGGCAAAAACAAGAAGGCAATGCTTGCACAACAAGGGGTAATTGTTAGGAAACTTCAGCCAAAATGGGATGTGGCATCTACATCTACATCTGCAGATGCATCACTTCATACCCCTACCAAGCAGAAGGGCAAGAAGGTCATAAATCCTACTCCTATGATTACAGAGGAACCATTGGAAGATGAGCCATTAGAAGAGGAACCAGTGGAGAAAAATCCATTGGATGAAGAATTTTTAGATGAAGAGCCTAAGGATGATGATTTATTGATAACAAAGAAGAAAAGGAAGAAAGTGCAGAGGACACCACCTTAGAAGAAGTAGAAGACTACAATGAGGGGAAATGTTAACATTGATCCTATTTTATTGAGGGGTGTAGGTGGTCTGATTTTCATGAGGGAACTACAACATGAAGTTCCAATTTCAAATATTATTCAATTTAAAATTGAGAAGGTGCAAGAGCAAAGAGAAGAGAGACATAAGGCTAGGAAAGAGCTGTCACTTCCCCTTGATGACATAGTATATTTGTTAGGTGATGAGGTAGTTACTGATGTTGCTGCATAGAGGATAGAAATATTAGTGGCTAATACAAAGATGACTCCTCAGGGTACTGCCATGGTCCAAAAGGAAATGCATCAAGAGAAAGTCAGGACAAAGGAGGTTGAAGAGGATGATCCTGAGGATATAGCCCAACAAATAGGATTAACCAATTTGGTTCATCAAGTTACTAGCCCTATGGTCATTGATTTAGCTTACCAAGGTGATGGAGACCAAAACAAAGATAATGATCCACCTTTGGAGCTTGAGAAAGTGCATGTCAGTGTAAATGAGGAAACTGATAAGGAGATCCCTAATAGGGGTGAAGATTAGAATGTTGCATCACCACATGATGAAGGTGATAATCAAGGTAATAACCTAGGATCAGAAGAGAAATTAGGTGAGAAAGAACTAGGTGAGGCCATAGGCCTTGAAGAAATGAACACATTGAATGGTGAAGAATAAAAGTTGTCACAAGATGATGGTCATGAGAAGGAGATAGAGAATGTGACCAAGGGTGATCAAGCTGATCCCCAAGGACAAAATACACAACCTTCTCATGAAGACCAAGTGCCACAGAATACACAAGACCAAAAAATTTAGGAGTCACCTAAAGATAAATTACAGGAGGAAATGCATGATCAGGATGTGAACACATCACAAGAACCCCCACCCTAGAAAGAAATACCTCAATAGGAGGCACCTCAACAAGAGCCTGCTCATGAGAACGTGCATGAGGATGAACCAAGGAAGGAGAGTTCACCACCAAGGGTAGTGCATAATATAGAGTCTCATGATGCTCAAAATGAGCAGATTGATCAACAAGAGCCCAGGGGTGATATTCCGTACTGGCTGCAACAAGAAATAAATTAACAATAGATAGATGAGGTAAGAGAATTTGATGTTTCTACATTGTTTTCTGCAAGCATGATGAAACCAAAGAGGAAGGCAAGGCCAACCTCTGCAATAAAAAGAGACCATACCACTGGTAGGAGGACGGCTCATGTGGCACTACCAATGGAAGATAAAGAGAAAGGTAAAATAAGTCTTGAGGATTTCCAAATAATAGATATTGATCTAGGCTTTGCCATAGAGGAGCAGGAAGGCCAAGAGGCCAAGGATAGTATTGATTTCTTGTTGAAGAGTGTGAAGAAGGAAAAGGATAAGAATAAATAGCATAAAGAGCACATTTCTCAATTAAATTCTTTTATTAAAGGGTTAATTGACCCTAAGCACACACCACTCAGTGCTACTACCCTATTAACAATCATATCTCAAGATGAGACAACAGGATTAGAACTCATGAAACATAAGGCTTAGCTGGTAGATAATTGGTTTATATCTTTTGTCTTTGAGGTAGAAAATGTAGTTAAGACCTCCCTATCAAACTAGATGCTTTAAGAGAAATGAAGAGGATTGATATGAAAATACTCCTAGATAACAACATAGTAGATAATAATACTAGCCAGCTGCTAGGCATTTGGTATGAGGACATCAGGTTTGTGTGTGATATATTGAAAGGATGCAGTAGCAAGCTAAGGGATATAAGTGTAAAACTGCATCACCTCATGTCAGAAGAAGTAGACATCCTAGAGGCTCTAGAGGATAAAGTGGAAAGAAAGATAGAAAATCAAGATACTAATTTTTTTGTCCAGGCATTTCATAATAATTTTAAACAAGAAGCAGAGGATCCCCTTCACCACTTGATAGAAGATGTGATAAACAAGGCTATTAGAATGAAAGCTAAGGTGGAAGCATATAACGAGACATTGAATAGCAGGTAGAATAAATGGAATACTCTTCAAGCACAGTTTCATTCCCACCAACATGTTGTGGTAAAGGCCAAAGTCTAGGATGGGGGTGAAGTTGAGAGAATAGTGTAGCTATATGAATCCATCAGGACAGTGGTAAAGGTACACATAAAAGGTGATCTGCATGAAGATGATAGTGATGATGAGGATGAAGAGGATGTAAATGAAGATGAAGATGGAAATGAAGAAGAGGAAGGAGATGAAGAGTAAGTAAAGATGCATGATGACATAATTATATGCATAATCAAATAACAAAATGATCGAGTTTCGCTAGATGGTTGCTAGCTAGCAACTTGTACCACATATGCAGATGTTGACCTAGTCAAAGAAAGAGTATTGATCATTGATCTAGGTAGACAAATCTTGACCATTGGTCATTTGTAACTGGCTCCTCTCCTTATTCTATAAAAGGAGATGGAGTGCACTTTGTAGATTATTAGAAACTTAATTGAAGTTAGATTGTTGAAGCACTCAGGACTAATTTCAAAGATAATTGCAAATGTACATGTCTTTTGTTACCTAATGAAAGTGAAGATCTAATTACATATCATCATAAATCTTGAGTAATCTTGTGAATGTCATCTAGATATTTCACTGTGATATGTTGCATCCCTTGGAGTGCATATTAATTTGTGGATATTGTTGTCATTCTTTACCTTGAAGTTTGCATCAACTATAGTTAGTTGTGGATCATCCTGGTGAACCTATGGTTTGATTCTCTTCCTTTCATGAAAGTATCTTGAATGTATGTGAACCAATAGCTAAAGATTCTTTAAAATTTAGTTAAGATTAGAAATCATTTACCTTAATTTGTTTAATTTCATTACAAATCACCTTCATAATTGCAAATAATAGACAATCTAAAGCAAGTGACAATGAAATATGCCTATAACTCGTAAATAATTGAATATATGGAGCATATTTTGAGTGAAAGCATGTTAGAATGATAAATATCATGCAAATACATATGAATATCGAAGATAAACATGTAAATATCTATTTATAGGCACATTATTTGGTTAAATATACAGTGCAGAAGCAGAAGTAAGTTTAAGACATTTGATGCTTAGAAGAATTGATCAAACTTATAAATATAATCATCATCTATTGAGCACAGTAGAAATAACCTTGTTTGTGAAGTAAATTTATAGGAAACAAGTGCAGAGTTTGATATACAGGCAACAATTCACAATACAGACTGTGTAAGACCCCTTGAAATGGAAAATAGCATGTCACATCAACCTCTAAGTAATTTCAAAAGATCATGATCTAATCAATGGAGACTTGGAGTCCTCAATTTGTTTCAAATTGATCATACTTTTCAAGATAATAAAGGTTTGTTGTGCAAATTTGTATGCATGTTGTTATGACTAACAATCATCATCGACATAAATTGGCACTAGAAGGAGGGCTGCTCTCTTATCTAGTAAGTAAGTTGGTTGCATGCACGTATTCCTGCATCTGTATAAGGTAATCTTCTCAAAGCTCATCCTAATTGCCTATGCTTTGAGTGCTTGTGCAAAGATTTTCTTGTTTTGTGCTATTACAAGTCTGTTGATGATAAATATTTCAGAATTAAGCATAAATATTGTAGTCTTTATAGTCAATCCTTGAAATCCTTGAGGATTGAGTCGTTGTTTGAGTTTTCCTATTAGATCCTTGGTGTGACTTGCTTGTATTACTGGATATCTGGATGTCTATGTCTAGAAGTTTGATATTTACTCATATGTGCAAATTTATTGCAAATATTGCATAAATATTCAGTTAGTCTTGAGTCTTGATCATAAATATCCATCCTGTGAGTTTATTCCTTTTGACCTTTGAAAAGATCAAGTCAAACTTTCATATTTTGTCATAAGTTGTTAGAGTCCTAGCTCTCAGGCCTAATACCAGGTCCAAATCCATTGGACTTTTTAAGGAATTACCTATTCATGGACTGAGATCTAGAACTACAGATATTCATCATACTCCTGACTCAGGTGCTTCAGTATCTTCATCAGGACATACTTTGACACCTCCAATATCCCTAGCTATACTTCAGACACCTACTAGACTACCAGTTACACCTCCAGTTCAACAACCACCAGTCACAATGTCATTCTTTGCTGCTAACTCACCCTTAACTTTCACCGCATATCATCCTTTACCTAAAAATCCTGACAAGATTTGTCCTAAATATCATCCATATTAGGATGTAGAGGATCATATCAGAACATTTAAAGAAGCTTTCTGCGGAGCAGGGATTGAGCATCACGATGTGGTATGCAGATTGCTTCCATACTCCTTGGGAGAGGAAGTATACAATTGGTATATTAATCTTGGTCAAGCCTCAATTGGTTCATGGGCTGCCTTAGAAAAAGATTTTAAAGATAGATTCAAAATACCTATAGATCCTTCAATGAATTATCATATTTTTGCCACAATCAAGAGATTTGAAGGTGAACCTATTTCTAACTTTAATGCTAGATTCCAGAAAATGTATTCCAAACTTGTTGCTCCATATAATGTAGTGGATGAAGTAGCTAGAAGTATATACTACTTAGCCTTAGATCCCCTCACTTGTATGTTCATCAGAAGAACACATCCTGGTATCACAACTTTGACAAGAGCTTTTGAGGAAGCAATAAAAGTTAAGTAGCAACTGATCCCTGCTCCAACTCCAAACATAGCATTTCCTTCCTATCCTTCATATATTGCATATCCTACTCAACCGCAGACCAATGGAGTTATGTTGCCTCTAGTTGCAATGCCTGGTCCTTTATAGGTATCACCACTTAGCATCATGCCTCCTCCAAATGGAAATGGTCAGATAGTGCAATATCCAGGACATGCTCAAACATCTCAGCATGTGGGGCAAAATAATAACAATAGTTCTTCTTTCTTTAAACCTCAGTCTGAAAATGTAGTAGCCAAAGTGCAAGAAGAGAAAGAAAACATCAAGGAAATGTCTGCACAACTGAGGAAGTTAACAACAAAAATTACACATCTGAGAGGTCAAAATTTCTATTCCTGGTCAAATCAAAATAGAGGATATAATAATGATAGATCAGGATATCCTGATAGAGGATACAATAATGGTAGGAACTATAACAACCCTTGCAATAACAATAATGCATCTAGACAACTTAGAGTGTGGAATACTAGGCCAAATAATGGTTCCTTGCCATCACCCTTGGACAATCGGCCTCCTAATGAACCAAAATAGACCACTAGGGTGAACTTAGCAGAGGAAACCCTTACAAATTGGTGTAGGATACATAAAACCAATGCACATACTGAGCTATACTGTCCTCAGCTCAAAATAGCAGCTTCCATTTTTCAAGTTGAAGTGTCCAATACTGTAGGTAATCCTCCTTTCATTAAAGGAAATGAGATCGTCCCTTATGGATATGATACTTCTCTTGTGTTAGAAAGTTATACAAATCACCCTCAACACCAAACAACCTTACCTCAAGAGAATTACACATTAACATGTGAGGAATCCACCTTGGCATTTGAAACAAATTATGTGTTTCCATTCAAAGATGAAAATGAGCCAGCCGTGGAACATGAAGAGGTTCATGCATATCAACAACAAAATCAAGGTAGACAAATTACAACCTTAGGAGTAATCCTAACAAACCTTCTGGTCCTTTGACCACATCATTACTGCCTAACAACTTCAACACTCCTCCAGATCCAAAAGCCAGTAATAATCCAGGCATTTCTAGGGTTAATGCTCAGTATTTTACACCTCAAAATACAGGGACAAAGGCCAATAGTTAGTCTCATGAGTCTGACAAATTAGTCTCATATTTAGTAGAGGAGATGAAAAGAGTTAAGATCAGTCTGTCATTGTCTGAATTACTAAAGACCCCAACCATCAAGAAGGCTTTCATGAGATCCTTAGATGAGCATGTACCAAAAGAAGATAGTCATGCTCATAATCCTAACCATATTGCAAATAAAGATCTTGTTGCTAAAAACAACAATGTCAAGTACAAAGTCCCAGCTACTGTTCAGGCTGCTGAAACTTCTCATATGACCATGTATAGGGATAAAACTGAATCACCTCCTTTCTTACGTACCTTGAGAGTGTTTGGAAAGAATTTCCATAATTACTTGGTAGATTTAGGTGCATCAACTAATGTGATGTCATTGTCAATTTGCAATGCCTTAGGGTTACATCCAGCTAAATCACTTAAGAAGGTGAGACAAGTAGATAAGTCTAAAGTAAGTGTAGTAAGAGAGTTGACACATATCCACATGTAGTTAGCATTAGATCCAAGGATTCATTATTACATTGACATCCAAGTGGTGGATATCCCTGATGCCTATGGAATGCTACTTAGTAGGGATTAGTTAAAAACACTCAATGGATATATGTCTATAGATTTCAGCCATATGTGGTTGTCGTGGAAGGAGATTCACAATCAAATAAGGGTAGAGGATGAACCTCACATGAAACACATGATCACTGAGTATAAGAACACAAATGAGGTGTTGTATATAGATGTTGAACCAGGGGTTTATTCCATCAAGCCCTGAACAGTTAGGATAGAAGAGATCCTCATGTATGACACTTATAGCCCTGAGAATGTTCATCAGGACAATAGGGTGATCATTGAGTCCGATTATAGTTTAGATGATAGTGATGAGGTTGATCATTTCAAGAACTTCAGATTACATTTGTCTATAGAAATACAACATCGTCAAGCATTGAATATATCTAATGAGGACATCCTAATTGAGGGATGATGCAAGTTGCATGATGAGACTCATTCAAAAAAAACTTGTTATGCTTGTTTAGATATGATAGAGTTAGAACAAACATGTAGTGAGAATGGACTATCATTACCCGAGGTAAATAATGCAGATAATCATAGTAATGCTGATTCTTATTTGTCATCTGTAGGTACAGAAGAAACTACATATCAAGATGAAAAAGAGATTCATAATTCAGAGGAGATCTTGATGTATAATGAGAACATTTCTAAAGATGAAAATAACATCACTCTAGGGACTGATTGTTTGATTGAGTTAGATTATGAAGTATATGATGGAGATAAAGGGAGTAATTTGACCCAGTTTGAAGAGTTTTTGTCAAAACAGATTCAAAGCTTTATGTTGCAGAAGATTCCTCCACATCAAATTTTAATTGACAGATGGTGTAGACTACATGAAGCACCACATTTAGAGGCTACTTGCTCATTATGTTTGCACATTTTGAAGAAGCAAAGGATGCTTTATTTAAAGGATTAGTTTTCTGACAGTAAAGAAAGAAAGCAAGTATCAGTTTTGCATCAGTTAGAGAAAATAAAAGTGAAAGAGAATGAGTGACTAAAACTAGAGTGGATATCAGGTGGTACAACTGCTAGAGCTAAAAAGAAAAGAGAGGGTCCTAACAAACCTCTAATGGAAGATAAACTATGGATCCTTAGGTTTGATGGATCTAAGTCAAAACAAGGAGTTGGAGTAGGGATATACCCTATTGATCCAACTGGAAAATTCTATTTAGCAACATATAGACTACAATTCCCATGCACAAACAATGTGACAGAATATGAAGCTTTAAATCATGGGTTATTGTTTGCACTCAAGAAAAGAGTGAAGATTTTGCATGTCTGTGGAGACTTAGAATTGGTGGTAAGACAAGTAAGAGGCATATACTCTTGCAATTACAAGAAGTTGTCTAATTACAGACATAGGTTGTGGGACTTGATAGAATAATTTGATGCTTTTAACATCACCCATGTGCCTAGAGAACATAATCATAAAGTAGATGCCTTGGCTCAGGCTGTAAGTACTTTGAAACCATTATCCATTTTTAGTTTGAAGAGATTTTCAGTTGAATTAATATCAGTGCCCTCCATACCAGATAATGTCACCAATCTCCAAGTATTTGATGACAATCAACACATCTTGGACTTCATATCAAATAGAGATGTGTTTGATGCCTAGATCATAGATGAAGTAAATATAGAGGATCATACTTGGAAAGAAGAGGAAATTCTAGAGTTGCCAAGTAAAAAAATTCCTAAAGGGATGATAGAATTAGAAAAAGTGTTTGATTTGCATAATATGATGAAACAGAGAGATCTCCCAAAGACCGATGAAGGAGAATATTCACCAATCAATATAGGACAAAACAAAGAAGTGGAGAATATCCTCATTGGTAAAGTTTGTATAGAAGAAGAAATGGCAGGGATAACCCAAGCACATAAGGATTACATCCACGTTATCTCCTGGACCTATGATAAGTTGAAGACTTATGATACCTCAATCATCACCCATACTATACCATTGAAACCAGATGTCAAACCTTTTAGACAAAAGAAGAGACCTGTTAATGCCTTGTTAGAACCCATTATCCTTGAAGAAGTGAAGAAGTTGCTCAATGCTAGAATCATATTTCCAGTAAGACACTCAACATGGGTGGTAAATCTAGTCCCTGTAAGAAAGAAAAATGGTGATATCTGGCTATGTGTAGACTTCAGAAACTTAAACAAAGCTTTTGAAAAGGATAACTATCCCTTACCTTCGCTAGATGAGGTCTTCCAAATAGTAAATGGTGCACAGATGATGTCATTCTTGGATGGATTCTCAGGGTATAACTGGGTGATGGTAGATAAAATAAATAGATTGAAAAGCGCATTCACCACAAAGTGGGGAATGTTTACTTATAGGCGCATGCCTTTGGATTGATAAATGATGGAGCCACCTTTCATTGTGCAATGGATATAGCTTTCAGGGGCTTGATTGGCAAATGCATAGTCATTTACATGGATGAATTAACCATATTTTCCAAGGATAGAGGAAATCATATAGAAGACCTTAGGAAAGTGCTTAAAAAGTGTGAACAATATGGTATCTCACTTAATCCCAAGAAGTGTATATTTGGAGTGATAACTGGTAAATTGCTAGGCCATTTGATAACAAAAAATGGAATTATCATTGATCCTGCTAGGGTGGAATCTATCATGAAGTTGCAACTTCCTAGAAGTAAGAAGGAGCTTAAATCCTATTTTGGTAAGATAAATTTTGTTAGGAAGTTAATTACGAGATTTGCAGAGATTGTCAGACCACTTAATGCAATGCTAAAAAAAGATGCCAAAATTGAATGGACTCCTGAGGCAAGGGCAATGTTTGAAGATATCAAGAAAGCTATATATGATGCTCTTGTTCTGATCAGTCTAGATTATACAAGAGATTTTTACATTTATTCATTTACTTCAGAGCATACATCTGTAGTAGTACTGACAGAAAGAAATGAAGCCAAGGAAGAAAAACCTATCACCTTTATGAGCTGCCCATTCAAAGATGCAGAACTTAGATACATGGATGTTGAAAGACAATCTCTTTTTCTTGTTCAAGTAGTTAAGAAATTTACACATTACATCTTAAGAAGTAAGATAATTGTTGTGGTACCAGATGCAGCAGTAAAGATGCTTCTGATGCAAAGTGAGCCTGGTGAAAAGAGAGCCAAATGGATAATAGTGCTCTAGGAATATGATATGGATATAACACCCATGAAGTTAGTAAGGGGCAAGCCTTAAGCTAGATGATATCAGAAACTAATACTAATATCATGAGCCAACAATATATGGTAAACACTAAAGAAGATAGAGAGTGGTATTCAGACATCAGACACATCCTGATCAATGGGAGATGCCCCTCAAAGATGCAAGCCTCACAGAGAAGAGCCTTGAAGATAAGATCACAAAAGTATATGATAAAAGGAGGAGTCCTTTTCAAAAGAAACTATGAAGGAATATACCTCAGATGCCTGGATAGGCAAGAAGCTAATAAAGTTTTGGCAGAATTGCATGAAAAGTTTGGAACTACACATGGATCACACCTAGCTACCACTCATGCCATCTTGAGAGCAGGATACTATTGGCCCACTATCTTTAAGGATACTATTGAACATATTAAATGTTGTCACACATGTCAAGTTACTGCTAACAGAGAAAGATATGCTGCTCAACCTTTGTAGCTAGTGATGGAGATGCACCCATTCGCTCAATGGGGCATGGATTTCATAGGACCCATTAATCCTCCATCATCTTTAGGTCATAGATATGTCTTAACAATCACTGATTATTGTACTAGGTGGATTGAAGCTATCAATAGTAAGACATGCAATGCAGAGGATGTGATCAAATTCTTAGAAAGCAACATAGTGACCAGGTATGGGGTTCCATATGTCCTAGTATGTGATAATGGACCTGCTTTTGCATCATTAAAACTATCTAGTTGGGATTTTGACCATGGGATTATTTTGAAATTTTCCTCAAATTATTATCCTCAAGGGAATGGCTTAGCAGAGTCAACAAATAAGAATTTATTGAATATCATAAAGAAACTGATTGAGAAAAACCCTAGGGAGTGGAATACCCTGTTGAAGTATGCCTTGTGGGTGGATAGAACAAGGATGAAGGTTGCATTAGGAAATTCTCCTTATCAATTAGTGTATGGGGTGGATCCCATCCTCCCTGTTAACTTGAAGATCCCCACATTGCAATTTGCACAAGAATATCTAGGCATGGATAATAAACAAGAAGTTAGACTACTTCAGCTCATGCATCTAGAAGAAAAAAAAGATAGAGCAATTAATCAATTTGCCAAACATTAGGCTGTTGTCAAATGCTAGTTTGATAAGAGAGCCAGAGTGAAAGCTTTTAGGATTTCAGATTTAGTCCTGGCATGGGATAAAGCACATGAAAGGAAAGGTGACCATGGTAAATTCGACAAACTTTGGATAGGTCCTTTTCAAATTTTAGAGATCCTAGGAGACAATATTTATAGACTTAAGACTCTAACCGGTGAGGATGTCCCATTACTCGTCAATGGGAAGTTCCTCAAACATTACTTTCAAGCCTAAATAGTTCATGTAAGTCATTTGTACCATAATGTATATGTTGTATAGCTGTTTGTATAGTGTTGTTTTGTGTGCTTGTTTGTTTTGTTGTTGAGTCTTTGTTTTGGTTAGTCAAGATGATGCACCTTATCACTCTAAGAAACTAATCAAATTGTTAGGATTCAAGTGATGAGAACAAATTTTTACATAGGTTGTGACTCATTTTGAGAAGTATCCCTGATTAGGTTTGTGATATTTGTAGACACCCAAAATTGTCCCCAAATTTGTCCATGTCTTGCAACACTTAGTTAAAAACATTATCTTAGACATCATATAACATTTTGTCCTAATCCCACTCTTAATCCCACTAATCCATTAACTAATTAATTAAATAAATTTTATTTATTTAATTAAAATCCCATCTTAATCCAATCCTTATCCCACTTTCCAATTATATTTTTATTTATTTAATTAATTTCCACATCATATCCTATCCTATCTTAACCAGTTTTCCAATCAATTAAATAAATCTTATTTATTTAAATAATTTCCCTCACATATTCCAACTAATTATCCTCACCTCTCATCACATTTTGACACTTGTCCATCTCTCCATTCAATCATGTGTTGTAGTACAAATTTCATTTAAAATCCTTCACATGTACAACTAATGGGACCTAATTTTAGTATTTGTGTATATGGTCACACATGAGCCTTATCTTCCCTTGTACACTTGTCACATGACTACAATTCCCTTAAGGAGTGGGATAACTGAATCAATCCTAGCCATCCACATCAATCAATTATCCTTTTAATCTCAACCATCTACTTGAACCAAGTCTTTCCTATAAATCAACCCCCTCATAAGCTATTTGAAAGGAGGAAAGATGCATTGATTTGGAGTATCCTTATGCTGTTGAAATCACATTAGAGCATTTGCATCTATCAATCTTCCATCTATCATCTCAATCCTATGCAAATATTATGCTTCCAAATTGTGAGCAACCAACATATCAAATCAATCAAACAATTCATCTTGCATCTTTGAAGTATTGAATGATTTGGGTTTAGCTTGTGCATTTCATTGTTCGATCATTTCCATTTTGTAAATCCAAAATTTTTAATATACATTTTGGCATACCCCGTGGGGCTCACTTCACTTGATCATTTTTGCAAGTTTTTGTAGTAAAAATTTGCATTCATCTAACCCCCATTATCGAGTTTCACAGGTTTAATTAACTTTTTGTTGCAGATCCGCTATTTTTTAGACAAAACCCTAGGTTTTAAAGATTTCATTATATTTTCCAAACAAATGCCAATTTTTCAACAAACATTTTATAGAAGTGTGTCCATTATATAAGGAAGCTACAACAGAAAAATTGTGGGTTTATAACGATTTTTGTGGGAGTTATCATGTTTTTATGTTTTTTCATAAAATCACAATTTTGGGCGCCATTCAAAAAATATTTTAGAAATTTTTACATTTCTGGAAATCTCTTGAAATTTTAATGGGGGTCTATGTTTTACATATTTAATTTGGAGGTCATATACAGTGTAGAAAAATTAGATCTTTACCGACTATAGCTTTTCCATAAATCTGCATTTCTAGGTGCAAAACAAGGAATTTTTTTGATTTCTTTACATTTTTGGAAATCTCTCAGAAAGTTAATAGGGGTCTCTTCTTTGATTTTTTAATTTTCAAACCAAAAATGTCTCAAAAAAATCAAATCTAATTCGGCTATGTATCTAAAATTACAATTTTCCTTGCCTAATGAGCTTATTTTTTATGCCTGCATTATAATATGATTTTTTTATGTTGTAGGTGATCATAAGGAGCTATAGTAGCAGTAATATCAATCATATACAACAGCCTAGAAAGTAAAAATAATTTGGGTGCATTCATTTCTATCTTTCATCTTTTCATTTCAATCAATCTTGTTTGCAAACACATTTCGATTTGGGCATAAAATGAACAATTGTTTGCAAATTCACATCAAAAAAATTGGGCTAAAACAAACCATTGTCTTTCATCAGATTTATATTTGGGCTTTAAAATGAACAAGTGCTTGCATTATTTTCCACACATTGAATTTCTAAGGTTAATGAACCCCATGCGAGTGTGACCAAATAAATGTGTATGCTCTCTCCTCGCATCCTAACACGAACTTGGGGATCAAAAAAATTTACTTTTGTTTCTTTTGTTAAACCTTAGAGAGGCCTGCCTTAGTGGGAAAAGAGGTACTCACCCCAAGGGAACAACCTCAAGCGGTACTTTCATCCGGTCCGCTATAAAAATTAGAGGATAAGGCAAAATCCAAGTCTAACTGGTATTAGCGCTCACCATATAGTGCTAACTCAAAAGGAGGTGTACCTTTGTGTATATTAAAACTCCTAGTAGGGTTAGTTAAAGTCTTAAGTGTCTTGCTAGATGCTTGTGGGGTGCCAATCCCCTAGATTTTCACTAGAACCTCCTTGTGATAGTGGCCTTGCCTTGACTAGAACTTGTTGAAGTGTCTTCACGTGCTTGCTTGACCATCATCACATTCTTCCAAACTAACAATTTGCTTATGTGTCTTGCATGAGTGATTCATGTGTGTATATGCATAATCATTTGTTTGAATATTGCCATATCAAGCTCTAAACACCAAAACACATAAAGACAAGTCATCCTACACATTCCTCCAACAACATCTAAATCCAATCACTTTCATCCAAACAATCCACATCATCATCAAAATCCCTAATCGAGTACTTGCTAAAAGGACTTAAGACAAACACTTGGGTGACAACATGTTTACACCAGAGGACCCAAAAATCAAATTCTAAATATTCCTCCAAAATCTTTATCAAGGATCACAACATGTTTACACCAGAGGACCTAAAAATCAAATTCCAAATATTCCTCCAAAATCTTTATCAAGGATCACAACCCCTAAACCAAAATGCCATTGAAACATTATAGTTCTTCATCCAAAGAGCTCAACCCCATGCAAGCCAATCACCTCAACTGCAACACTTCGTAGCCCAAGTCCAACACCTTTTAGCCACTAGTCAAGCTCAACAAGTACATCAATCCTTAGCCACTCCATATCAACCTAATCCACCTCATAGCCACATGTCATGTCCATCCACTTCCTATCAACTTAATCCACCTATCCACCAAGACAATACCACATCAACCTATGAACATCCACCTCAAGCTTATCCAATCCCTCATGCCACCATTCCAATGCACTACCAAGCCCATCCACAAGGCAATCAAGTGATTTCACAAGAACAACATTCAAGTCCAAATGGCCTTTTGTATAATCAAGTGAGCACAAGTCAACCTTGTCAACAAGATCAAATGCCCTCAACTTTGAGTCCACCTCGAGATCTTTTGTCTACATATCCTACCATTACACCTAGCTATCAAGACTATCAATGGCCTCCCCAACAAGCACAAATGAGCTCAAGTCCACCTTTGCAACAAGATGCACATGCAGCTCCAAGTGGCCCTTTGTACATAAACCATGCAAGCCTAATGCAACAAGACTTAATTACCTTTGACAAGGGAGATACCAACCTAGATAATTCATCCTATGAGTGGCCTCCATCATCTAATCACATGCCAACATATGAGTCAACTAATCCTATCCCAACACCACCATGTGATCCTACTCCTAGTCCATCTTCTAGCCCATCAAGCCCTTCATCACCTTTACCACCATGGGCTTCCAATCCTCCACCAAATGAAAATGTTGAGTATATTTTATGATGGACGCTTGAAGCAAAACTCATTGAACTTCCTGAAGTCAAACCATGTGAGGGAAGTCCATACAATGAACATCATTATTGTGTATACCATAGGATCAAAGGCCATAATACAAATGTATGCCCAATATTTAGGCCACTCCTCTTTAAGATGTACATATAGAGCCTCCATAAACATGCCAAATCATTCCAATCCCATGTGTCACCCCCATCTAGTCCAAATCATAATCCACCCAATCTAATTATCCCCCAACCTAATCCTACTCCTAAGCCTACAACAACATTCACTATTATTGCTCATCCATTATATTTTCCATCCACTCATACCCTTGCAAAGGATGTGATCCATTGGCTACTAGCTAGGAATAAACTATCTCCATGTCAAACACCCATTCATGAGCCTACCAAAGAACTTCCAAAGGTCATGTCCAATCCTATAATCCCATCATGTGATCCACCTATCCTTGAGCCTCTTCAAAAGCCCTCAATTAACATGCCTAGCCCTTCAAGCCCTTCATGTGGTCCACAATCCATTAAGCCTATCCAAAGACCTCCCATAAACCCAAGTCAAGAGTTATTGTACCTTCATGTTAATAACCCTCAAGAACATGTCAAGCCTATCCAAGAGTTATCCAATTCCATTCAAGCAACCCAAGAGGTATGTCAAAGGTTTAATCCTAAGCACATGGAAACATTAAGCCCTAGTCCAAGTCAAGACCAAATCACTTTCATGCAACCTATCCATAACATGTATCTTTTCCATGATCAAGATGATATCCATAATGATGAATCTATCCATGAGTCACTTGATCCTATCCATCTCCCAACAACTATTCATGAGAAAGCTATCCAAATTCAACCTATCCATAACATTTACCTTCTTTATGATCAAGACGATACCTATAAAGAAGCTATCCATGAGCACCTTGATCCTATCCATAATCTTAAATCCATCCATGAGTGAGATATCCAAATTGCTCCTAGTCATCCGCCATCTAGCCCTATCCATAATGAGCAAACATCCACTTGTCATGACAAGACACTTGTCCCCCAAGTAAGCATAAAAGATCAAACAAATAAATTAGATCTTAGTGAGCATAATGATGATCAAGATCTGAATGATCCTTCATCCATATCCACTATTAACCTCATTTCAAAGCCAGCATGTCCTATTGGTCTACGCACCCTTATACATGAGTATTCTTCTTTAGGACAACAACAACCTTTATCCACTTCACCTTCTCCATCCAATAATAAGTTCAAGTTTAATGTTCAAACCACACCTAGTCCTATAGTCCATCGCATCCTCCAAAACATGAATTACCAAGGTAAAGGCTTAGGCCTCCATGGACAAGGTATTTTGGAGCCAATCCATATCAAGATCCCTCCACACTCATATGGCCTTGGATACACACCCCAAGGTAAAAAATCTAAAGATGTTGGTAATTCCTCCATGCCACCTAAGTCCACCACTTTCCATCACAAACCACATCATATACCCAAAACATATGTAGCCATTCCACCTCCATCAACCTACAAATGTCAAAAGCATGTGACCATACACCTTCCACCATCTACTTTACCTCCATTACTTCCAAATCCTAATTTCCCTCCATCAACTTTACCTCCATTACTTCCAACTCCTAATTTCCCTCCATCAACTTTACCTCCACTCCTTCCAACTCCTAATTTCCCTCCATCAAATTTACCTCCACTTCTACGAACACCTAATTATCCACTTATCCATAAGTACTCTCACATTCCTAATCATGACCAACAAATGTACATATTGTCTAAACACAAATCTTCCACTCATTCCACCAAACCCATGGGATTCAATAGCAAAAGTTTGGATGCCTCTACCTATAAAGCCAAAAATCCTATCAAAAATCCTAAGGGTCCTCATGCCTTAGGGCATCAATACAAAGAAAAAAAGCCAAATCCATCTAAAAAGTTATCCAAGTACAAACCTCCACAAGAAAAGTTCAAAACCAAAATGGTTTGGGTCCCTAAGAAAAAATCAAGCAAGTCAAATGAGGCATCCTCATCCACATCTCAAGAATCCCAACCATCCACTTCCATCCACAAATCCGCTTCCATTCACAAGTTTCAAATATCCCAAAAATCCCACAAGAAAAGAAAAAATAATAAAAATACTAAGTCTATGTGGGTACCTAAATCATTACATCACCCCTCCCCTAAGCAAATATTTCTATTGCTTCCTACACCACCATCCCATCAAAAGCTTCAATGTTTATCATGGTGTGTACAACTATTGGTCATGGTTCCATTCCATTCCACAACATTACCACATACCCCCATCTCCCCATCTTTCATCCATTATCCTACATACCCACCCCATCCTATCCCTATGGTCCATGCTTTTACATAAGCCTTTCATCCATCCCTCTTGCATGAATCTTTCATAATCCACTATCCACCTAATCCATCTCCCTTTCATGCGATCCCTTACCAACATCTATGAGTGCACTTGACATGGTCCATGTGATGACATTCATCTCTAATGGGACACTATCACCTTCCATCGAACTAGACAATTGAGTCCCTCCTATCCATTACCATGGTGAAAACCTAGCAAACAGGCGCCATGTGTAATTGTCATCCAAAAAAAAAAAATCAAAATAGTAAAAAGAAATCCCTTCGTCTAACGGTGAAAACCTAGTAAACAGGCGCCTTGGATAAGTACCATGATGAAAACTTGGGAAACATGCATCATGTGTATGTTGATCTTCTATGTCACTTACACTTGGGGGCACATTGTCTCATCCATCTTATCATTTTCCAACCTATCATTTTCCATCTTATCATATCCTACCATTACCATACCATCCTACTATTCTTATCCATACATATACCTATCATATTGAATCCATTCATCCTCCCTTCCTCCTTTTGATCTTGATGAAGACATAGGGGAAAAATGCTTTGATTATCTCTTCGTATACCTCATCCTTTCCAAACCAATTATATCATAAGCCTTGTCATGTAAAATCCATCATGTCATCCTTTTGTCATAAGTTTTGTCATGCAAAATCTTAAGTCTATACCTAGAATGGGGCATATTATTCCTATGCGACATAGTCTTTGGAGATCACATCCTAGCTCTATTATAAGACATGCATCCATCAACTATAGCCTATCCTTGTATCTATCCATTTATCATGAGATTTCTCTTCCATAGTCTATCCTTTTATCCATCCATTTATCATGAGCGTTCCATCCACTATGGTCTATCCTTTTTACCCATCCATCTATCATGAGCCTTCCATCCCTTATTGCCCATCCTTTCATCCATCCATTCTATTTCTTATAGCTTCATCCATCCTTGCACCTAGACTTGGTTTTCCCTTGTCATTGATATCTAGAACAAAGGCTAGCTAAATTGTAAATCCATTGACATTCTAAAACATTCCAAAAATACAAACAAATTAAATAATCCAAAAAATCCAAAAAAATCAAATATTCTCAAAAATCTAAAAAAATCAAATATTCCAAAAATACAAAAATACAAAAAAAATCAAATATCCATAAAAAATCCAAGCAATAAAACCAACCCTCAAATCAATTCCATCACTTCATCAAATCTCAAATCCATCAAAGAAAATCAAATATCCAATCAAATCATCAAATCAAGCCAATCTATCGATCAATTAAATCAATACAATCCAATCAAAATCAATCCATACCATCAAAATCAAATCAATTCTTCATCTAATCATCCTTCTTCCAATCATTAGAATTTATCAAATCAATGAAAGAAATGATCCAAATTCAAGTCATCATTAATCCATACCAATCAAGTTAATCAATTGTGTCAAATTATCCAATCACATCAATGGTCTTGATCCTAATCTTGTCGTAAACCCAATCAATTAATCAAACCAGCCAACCAACTCAGTAAAAAACCTTGTGTTGATCTAGGGATATAGCTTTCCCCGCCATGACAACACTCTCATCTATCAATCATTGGTTTACAGCTTGACAGGGGCAATACCTTGTTTATTTTTGAATCATTTATGCATGCTTGGTTACTTGCTTGTGTGTGTTATCTTTTTATCTTGCATTTATATCACATCTATATCATTCCAGCTAATATTCAGATCTTGTGTATGTTGGAATAGCTTATTGCATTATCCTTTGCATCTAAAGTCATATCATACCTTTTGTGCATTAGGACTTCAATGCTCTAAATTTTCTTCCTCATATGTTAGACAAGGTTGTATTATGTTGGGCACACAAGACACATTGTCACCTAGGTTCTTATACCTTGGTGCATAAAGTCTAGTGCTATATCAAACATTATGGTTGCTCACTTTCATTGCATCATAACGCATCCTTCATTTCTTCTATCCATTCCTTTATCTCTCTTTCTTGACCAATCTTTTTCATTTCGAGAGCCTACCCATGTTTGTCCAAACCATCTATCCTCTCAAGGGGGCATCCCCATCCTATCTTTCCATCCTCATTCCATCATCATCATCATTACATCATCCTATCCAATTTCCTCTATCCATACCTTAAATTCTTTGAAATGATGTTACTCGACACAAATCTTATCATCTCAACCATCATCTCAAAGAGGGGCAAAATGTAGACACCCAAAATTGTCCCCAAATTTGTCCATGTCTTGCAACACTTAGTTAAAAACATTATCTTAGACATCATGTAACATTTTGTCCTAATCCCACTCTTAATCCCACTAATCCATTAACTAATTAATTAAATAAATTTTATTTATTTAATTAAAATCCCATCTTAATCCAATCCTTATCCCACTTTCCAATTAATTAAATAAATATTATTTATTTAATTAATTTCCACATCACATCCTATCCTATCTTAACCACTTTTCCAATCAATTAAATAAATATTATTTATTTAATTAATTTCCCTCACATATTCCAACTAATTATCCTCACCTCTCATCACATTTTGACACTTTTCCATCTCTCCATTCAATCATGTGTTGTAGTACAAATTTCATTTAAAAACATTCACATGTACAACTAATGGGACCTAATTTTAGTATTTGTGTACATGGTCACACATGAGCCTTATCTTCCCTTGTACACTTGTCACATGACTACAATTTCCTTAAGAAGTGGGATAACTGAATCAATCCTAACAATCCACATCAATCAATTAGCCTTTTAATCTCAACCATCCATCAATCAATTAGCCTTTGCATCTATCATCATCTTCTTCCATCTATCAATCTTCCATCTATCATCTCAATCCTATGCAAATGTTATGCTGCCAAATTGTGAGCAACCAACATATCCAATCAATCAAACAATTCATCTTGCATATTTGAGGCATTGAATGATTTAGGTTTAGGTTGTGCATTTCATTGTTTGATCATTTCCATTTTGTAAATCCAATTTTTTTGATATACAATATCCTTTTCATAGGTGATGCCTTTCTTGACCATGGAGATTGCCACGATGACTCACCTAATAGCCTTGGGTTTGTTGAAATCAATAGTATAGGTGTTAAGTGAAAAACCTAAAGGGTCACCCTTTCTACCATTACAATCCCCAACCTAAATCAGCAAGTGACCACACCTTGCACATTGAGCTTACATGATGATATCATATGAATAAAATAGATGAATATTGAAAATCCAAAAGGGATAAAAAATAAATTGGCCATCTATGTAACTCTACCAGGGCTATAGATGCCTACTGGCAGTGGGGCTCTACTTGGGGGGATTGTAAAGATAACCTTGTCGGGGCTATGGACGCCTACTGGCAACAAGGCTCTATCCCAATTGGCTATGAGGGATAAACCCAAAATATGTAGCTTAACACTAGTTACTTTTGTTTTCAACTTACTTTCAAGATGAGGCTAATTAATCATTTGCACACACTTAATCCCTTATCAGCATTGTTGCACTAATGAATCTGATATCATTCAGAAAGGTCATGATACTTTTACTTAGAGAGAGTTAGAATACTATGTATTAAGGTGACCTCATCACTTGAATCATTTGAATTTAATTGTTTTTCTTTGGTGGCAAGTTATTGTGTGGTTACACAACATGCCCCATTTTGCCTTAGCAAAACAGGGACCCAACCTTTTACTTCTATTTGTGCTTGTTTTGTTGCTTTAGGTGGTTTGGCAAAAGTCAGTCAAAGTGCATCACCCTTGCTTATGCATGTGCATCATAAAGAGGGGTTGGTTGTCAAAGTTAGAATTTGCTATCACAAACCTCATACTCTTAAAGAGTACAAAATTCTAAGAAAGTTTGCCTTTTGGATCACGCTGATATTGTAAAGGGATAGGGAGTTATGCTAAGTCAAAGTTTGGTCAACCTGAATATTTCCCATAGGGCCATATTTCCAAATATAAGTCAGATTCGTTAAGATGACCCTGACTTAAGAAGATCACCTGATGCCTATTTGCTCCTTGATACACGAACGTCAAACTTAAGTGAAGTAGAGTATTCACTTGTCATAACCTTAATGCATTTTCAGAGGGTCATATTCCCAAATATCCATCATCTTACAAAATATCACCCTTTATGAATTTGACCCTTCACAAATATGACCCTAACGTCATCTAGTTTTGATATATAGAAGAGATCACACTGATGTTGATGTCATCAATACACCTGACCCATTAAGGCTCACATTTCAAAACATTTGTCATATTCTTTAATATGATGATGACGTCACCATAACTTGATAACAAAGAGAACATGATAGCATGATGATGTCATCATGGTCTAACCTGATAAGGTCACATTTTGAAATATTCCTAACCTTAACAAATATGATACTGACATCCTCTTTCCTGAGTAACTTAGAAGCTCATAAAATAGTGACATCACCCTTACATTCACGAATGAGGGTGATATTCCTGAAGACTAAGGATCCAGATATTGCCAATATCCCTCATTTTGAACTTTATGTCCTGATATGCCTAGCTTCGTAATAACCAATCTAATCATGCCACTTGGAAAAACCCTCAGGGTCATATGAATATAGTATTATCATGATTTATTACCAAATGTAACATGGCCTGATCTCGATCATTGGTCAAAAGGTTGACCATATGGATGGTCAAATCATCCTGATCATTACTAAATGATGGTCTCAGAGGGTCAGATTTTCAAATATACCTGATCTTCAAAGAGATCACCCTCCCATATTAAATGCAAAGCCCAATGGTAGGTCACGCCCTCCCAATTTCAAATATAAACCTGACACTTGGCAATATCCATGAGCATCATGCAAATGATCAATGGATTTAAACAAAAATAAAAAACACGCCCTAGTTTGTCATATTGATCAGATAAAAGTGAATTTTAAGGTTCATTTTACATTTACCATAAGTTAATCAAAATTACAAAGCTCCGAAGGTCAAAGCATCACCCTCACCTACAAATGAAACGGATCTGGATCTTAATGGAATAGGACAGTAAATACAACTCAGTCACATTTTCCCGTCATCACTTATACTATAAAAAAGGGAAAGAAATTATCAGGTATGTAACAGAAAACCCTCTCCTTTGTCGTTTATGGTAAATCATGAGGTAAAAGATGGTTTTTGCTAAGACAATTTACATGATGATGCATGAAATGAGCTAGAATAATGAAATTGATACTAGAATGCATATGATTCCTTATACCCTGCTACGCATAAACATGTTAGGGTAAGAAATGTATGGTTTTATCATAGGATCTAATGGCCGCCAGAAGAAATAGGTCCAAAACAGAGTTTCTAAAAACCTATGTTCATACAGCTTGAAGGGGTGGGATTCAGATTTGGAATGATAAATGACACACACCAAGGAAGTATAGAACTAGATGCCTAGATTAGAAGATTAGACAACGGAAGTGGAAACCCTATACTACAAAGGATATACTCCATAGGATTGTGTCACGTCGGAGGATTTCCCTACGCCATGGAAGCTACTGAGCTAGTGGTTGAGTGTGCATGAAATTATAACCCTACGACCAGAAGAGGGGAGAAACATGGTAGAGTGTATGCGGATTTCTTGACTAAAGGCATCACCTCTGCATTCAACTTGCCTATAGGGAATAATGTGGTCAGGTTGAGTCTGAGTAGACTAGAAAAGGAATACCTTGGTAATGAGAAAGAACTCAAGAGGGTCATGGAACAATGGAGATCCAAGAGAAGCACATATCAGGCCTCAGCCAAGCTATCAGTGTACTTGTTCAAATTTGATTTTGCTGAAGAGTATCAGTACATGATGGTCATGCTTGCCACAATTAGAGGAAGACAACATGCTAGGAACTTTGAGAACTAGATGTATGGAATCATCTAGATGGTAGAATACTCAGATGATATGCCTCTTTGGGCTAAGATCATCAGTGATAGTTTAGATGAAGGAATGAGAAGGTTAGGTGGCCAAATGTGCATGTTCCACATGACTTCCTATGTTGTGTATGCTTGTGCTTTTAGAGAAACTTTCAATGGTTTACAGACAGAAAGCAGGGTTGGGAACAATCCTAGTGATGTTAATATATGGGAATGCTACCCACAATTGGGCAGGAGAGAGAGTCTACAAAATTACAAATTGTTGAATGATTCCTTTTCTATGCATCTAATTAGATCAATTGAAGAAGACAAATTGAAAAGATTAAGTATGGAAGCCCAAGATATAATATACAAACATGGGGCCTAGTTTATCTAGTTCTCTGCATTTTCGTACATAAGAATAGAAGGTTTTGAGGGACATCCCCTTGTGTTACCTAGATATCCCAATGACAGTGTCATTTTAATGGAATTTTCTAGATAGGTATTAACTTCAGTTGAGGCTCATAAAGAAAAGGGGAATACTCCACCTATATTATTTCAAATCTTCATTGGTTGGTATATATGCCCTAACAGTCAAAGTATCAAGGATGTAATTAGAGGATTGAAGCTAATGTATTTGCAGCCATTTTCAATTTCTAGGCCATATGACCCATATGGCAGGATGCAGAAATTGCTGAACAAGCAAGTACATCAAAAACACCTTGAAGACTACTGGTCTGATTGTGATGATGAGGCTGAGGTTAGAAGATGGAATTATTAGAGGCTCACACTCAACCAAATTTGCACTTTTGATTGCATACCAGTGCTAGTGCAATTGCACAAAGATGATGGAAAGATTATGTTTAGTGAATATGAAGATAAGAAAGTGTACAGTGACACTATCTCAACTCCTGATTTGACTCAACCTGAGGTAACTTCATTTGATGAAATAATGTAGAAGGTTATTGAACTGACCCAGAGTTTGGTAAAGACTGAAGTCACCAAGTTAAAGAATAGGGGTGTAACCCTTACCATGGATAACAAGAAGAAAATACAAGAGTTATCTGAGGAGGAATATGATGATTTCCTCATTGAAAAGAGAAAATCCAATAGAGAAAGGTTGCCAACTGAAGAACAAAAGCAGCTAGGCAAAAACAAGAAGGTAGTACCTGTATAGTAAGGGGTAATTTCTAGGAAACTTCAACCAAAAGGGGATGTGGCATCCACATCTACATCTACAGATTCATCACTTCATACCCCTGCCAAGAAAAAGGGCAAGAAGGTCATAAAGCCTACTCCTATGAATACAGAGGAACCATTGGAAGATGAGCCATTAGAAGAAGAACCAATGGAGAAAAATCCATTGGATGAAGAATTTTTAGATGAAGAGCCTAAGGATGATGATTTATTGATAACAAAGAAGAAAAGGAAGAAAGTGCAGAGGACACCACCTCAAAAGAAGTAGAAGACTGTAATGAGGGGAAATGTTAACATTGATCCTATTTTATTGAGGGGTGTAGGTGGTTTGATGCTCATGAGGGAACTACAACATGAAGTTCCAATTTCAAATATTATTCAATTTAAAACTAAGAAGGTGGAAGAGCAAAGAGAAGAGAGACATAAGGCTAGGAAAGAGCTGCCACTTCCCCTTGATGACATAGTATATTTGTCAGATTATGAGGTAGTTACTGATGTTGCTACATAGAGGATGGAAACATTAGTGGCTAATACAAAGATGGCTCCTTAGGGTACTCCCATGGTCCAAAAGGAAATGTATCATAAGCAAGTTAGGATAGAGGAGGTTGAAGAGGATGATCCTAAGGATGTAGCCCAACAGACAGGATTAACCAATTTGGTTGATCAAGTTAGTAGCCATGCGGTCATTGATTTATCTTACCAGGGTGATGGAGACAAAAACAAAGATAATGATCCACCTTTGGAGCCTGAGAAAGTGCAAGTTAGTGTAAATGAGGAAACTGATAAGGAGATACCTGATAGGGTTGAAGATCAGAATGTTACATCACCACATGATGAAGGTGATAATCAAGGTAATAACCTAGGATTAGAAGAGAAATTAGGTGAGAAAGAATTGGGTGAGGCCATGGGCCTTGGAGAAATGAACACATTGAATGGTGAAGAACAAAAGTTGTCACAATATGATGATCAGGAGAAGGAGATAGAGAATATGACCAAGGGTGATCAGGTTGATCCCCAAGGACAAAATACACAACCTTCTCATGAAGACCAGGTGCCACAAAATACACAAGACCAAAACGTTCAGCAGTCACCTAAAGATAAATTACAGGAGGAAGTGCATGATTAGGATGTGAACACATCACAAGAACCCCCACCCCGGAAAGAAATACCTCAACAGGAGCACATCAACAAGAGCTTGCTCATGAGAACGTGTATGAGGATGAACCAAGGAAGGAGAGTTCACCACCAAGGGTAGTGCATAATATAGAGTCTCATGATGCTCAAAATGAGCAGACTGATCAACAAGAGCCCAAGGGTGATATTCCATACTAGCTACAACAAGAAATAAATTTACAACAGATAGATGAGGTAAGAGAATTTGATGTTTCTACATTGTTTTCTGCAAGCATGATAAAACCAAAGAGGAAGGCAAGGCCAACCTTTGCAATAAAAAGAGACCATACCACTAGTAGGAGGATGGCTTAGGTGGCACTGCCAATGGAAGATAAAGAGAAAGGTAAAATAAGTCTTAAGGATTTCCAAATAACAGATATTGATCTAGGCTTCGCCACAGAGGAGTGGGAAGGCCAAGACGCCAAGGATAATATTGATTTCTTGTTGAAGAGTGTGAAGAAGGAAAAGGATAAGAATAAATAGCATAAAGAGCACATTGCTCAATTACATTTTTTATTAAAGGGCTAACTGACCCTAAGCACACACCACTTAGTACTGCTACCGCATTAACCATCATATCTCAAGATGAGATAATAGGATTAGATCTCATGAAACATAAGGCTTAGCTGGTAGATAACTAGTTTATATCTTTTGTCTTTGAGGAAGAAAATGTAGTTAAGACCTCCCTATCAACTTGGAATGCTCTTGGTATTATGAAGAGTAAAGTAGACAAGCTACAAAATGATGTGGAGAGAAGGTCTTTTAAGCTGGAAAAGCATCTAGATGCTTTAGGAGAAATGAAGAGGATTGATATGAAAATACTCCTAGATAACAACATAGTAGATAATAATACTGCCCAGCTGCTGGGCATTTGGTATGAGGACATCAGGTTTGAGTGTGATATACTGAAAGGATGTAGTAGCAATCTAAGGGATATAAGTGTAAAACTGCATCGTGCCTCATGTCAGAAGAAGCGGACATCCTCGAGGCTCTAGAGGACAAAGTGGAAGGAAAGATAGAAAATCAAGATACTAATTGTTCTGTCCAGGCATTTCATAATATTTTTAAGCAAGCAGTAGAGGATCCCCTTCACCACTCGACAGAAGATGTGATAAACAAGTCTATGAGAATGAAAGCTAAGTTGGAAATGTATAACGAGACATTGAACATCAGGAAGAATAAATGGAATACTCTTCAAGCAGGGTTCCATTCCCACAAACATGCTATGGTAAAGGCCAAAGTCCAGGATGGGGGTGAAGTTGAGAGAATAGTGCATCTATATGAATCCATCAGGGTAGTGGTAAAGGTACACATAAAAGGTGATCTACATGAAGATGATAGTGATGATGAGGATGAAGAGGAGGATGTAAATGAAGAAGAATATGGAAATGAAGAAGAGGGAGGAGATGAAGAGTAAGTAAAGATGCATGATGACAGAATTATATGCATAATCATATAACAAAATGATCGAGTTTGGCTAGATGGTTGCCAGTTGGCAACTTGTGCCACATATGCAAGTGTTGACTTTGTCAAAGAAAGAGTATTGATCATTGATCTAGATAGACAAATCTTGACCATTGGTCATTTATAACCGCCTCCTCTCCTTATTCTATAAAAGGAGATGGAGTGCACTTTGTAGATTATTAGAAACTTAATTGAAGTTAGATTTCTGATGCGCTCGGGACTAATTTCAAAGCTGATTGCAAATGTACATGTCTTTTGTTTACCTAATGAAAGTGAAGATTTGATTACATATCATTGTAAATCTTGAGAAATCTTGTGAATGTCATCTAGATATCTCACTTTGATATGCTACCTCCCTTGGAGTGCATATTAATTTGTGGATATTGTTGTCATTCTTTACCTTGAAGTTTGCATCAACTATAGTTAGCTGTGGATCATCCTGGTGAACCTATGGTTTGATTCTCTTCCTTTCATGAAAGTATCTGTAATGTATGTGAACCAATAGTTGAAGACTTATTAAAATTTAGTTAAGATTAGAAAGCATTTCCTTTAATTTGTTTAATTTCTTTACAAATCACCTTCATAATTGTAAATAATAGACAATCTAAAGCAAGTGAACATGAAATATGCCTATAACTTGTAAATAATTGAATATACTGAGCATATTTTGAGTGAAAGCATGTCAGAATGATAAATATCATGCAAATACATATGAATATCAAAGACAAACATGTAAATATCTGCTTATAGGCACATTATTTGGTTAAATATATGGTGCATAAGTAGAAGTAAATTCAATATAGTTGATGCTCAGAAGAATTGATCAAACTTATAAATATAATCATCATCTATTGAGCACAGAGGAAATAACCTTGTTTGTGAAGTAAATTTATAGGAAACAGGTGTAGAGTTTAATATACAGGCAACAATTCACAATACAGACAGTGTAAGACCCTTTGAAATGGAAAATAGTATGTCACATCAACCTCTAAGTAACATCAAAAGATCATGGTCTGATCAACGGAGACTTGGAGTCATCAGTTTGTTCCAAATTGATCATACTTTTCAAGATAATAAAGGTTTGTTGTGCAAATTTTCATGCATGTTGTTATGACTAACAATCATCATCAACAAGAACTAAGGGGAAGATTGGAATTGTGTGAATTTGTTGTTTAACTAAGTCCAATTATGCTCAAAACCCTAATTTTGCAAATTCATGAACAAATAGACAAATTACAAAAAATGATCGCACACAGAGATATCAAATGACAATTAAATGCATACCAGATTTTGAAGTTTGGAATACAGAAAGGTCAGGGACTGATGAACAAGCATCCTAGTCTAGTGCCATAGTTTTTGTCAAGATCTGGGAATCTTGTCTGCAACCTGTTCCTGATGTTCCAGAGATTTTCTTGTTGTGGGATCCAGAGGACTAATGAGCGGGTGCCTGAGTGTAGGTCCCTATTTTCTTCTTTGATTTGCAACACTGACAGTTTGCACTACTCTCTTACAACTCCACTTCTTCTACATTTGCAACCTGTAACCTACAATCATGGAAAAATGGGTTGGGGGTTGTGGTGTTTAGAGGCTTACCTTAGTCAAGCCCCGGAGAGACATTCAAGTCTTTTGAACACCATTGTTAGATAAAGAGTGCGTATCCCTGTGGGATAGAGGTAAAATCCAAATGATAAATGATAGAAAACACAATTGATATCAGCTTGTAGTGAAGATCTCATGGGAGGAAGATGCTCTTCATGCGATGAGGAGATGGATGCTAAATCTACAAATACAAACACAAGAACAACACAAATTCTACTCTGCAACACAATGAATGCCTTTGAATCACTTTCACGTAAGCTTGTCAATCAAAATGTCCATCTATTTTACAAATGATAACCTAATCATGCTTATATATGCAACTACAAACATTCTCGCTAAGAATTTTGTAATTCAAACTAACTGTGTCGGCATAGGACCTAAATAATGGTCATAAACTGACACTTTGAAATTGGTCCTAACCTAAAATAGGGTAGGACTAGGGCACGGATGCCCAAGTCCTTCCCCTATTTTAGGCAGGATTTATGTTAAGTGCATCCCTTGAGTCCTATTTTCCATGAAACTTCAGGGTTTTCTCATCAGGAGTCATCAAAATCATGCAAGATGCTCTAAATGCATTCTAAAGGATCTGGGAGCTAAACATTAAGAGGAAAAGCCCCTAGGGTTACTTTTTCTGACATAACATTTAGCCCCCACTTTAATGTATGTATAAATACAAGGTCAATACATGCATTAAAGTATAGTCAACAAACATAGCAAACACGCCAAGCATAGAGAAGACATGCCAATCATAGTGAAGACAGTAACATGCACATAAAACATGGAGAAGATAGTTATAATCATGTAAAACATGGAGAAGACAACATTAAAGACACACAAAACATAGTGAATGTAGTGAAGACAATAATGATTTTCTTTTTCTCTTTCTTTTCATATTTATGAAATGCAGATGCAAGTACAAGGAAAGTAAATAGACTATTGATAACTGAGAGGGGGGGTGAATCAGTTATCCTAATTATTTCTTCTTTTAAACTTTCTTATTAATATTGAATTAAACAAACAAACATTACCATGAAATGAGAAACACATGACACAGTATTTTTGGCGTGGAAACCCGATTAAGGGAGAAAACCACGGGGTGATTAACCCAAAGATAATTCTCTGTTAGAAGAATAAGGAGTTACAAAAATGGCACTTGCCAATTAGGGCTCACTGCCCGAGCACACTGCTCACATGAGGCACACTGCCTACAAAGAGACACACTGTCTACAAAAGAATGTTATATAATACTTGAACTAATTGGAAGCATCTACATATGCTGGAGTTTAGTTCCGGTTAGGCTTAGTACACTGATCTGCTGCACTTCATCTTTCCTCTATTCTTTATTCTGCTATCCTTTCACATACCGGATCTTTCTTACTACTCCTGCTCTGCTCTGCACTTATTCGTATACACCATCATACCATATACAATCTCACAACAAAATCCATCCTCTATATATATCCGCATAAGTAATTTCATTACCTTTCTAGTCGGCATCCGGAATAGTTTAGTTTCTTACAAACTCTGTTCTGTCGGCTGAATCCTTGCTCACCAAGCAATGCGGATCAAGTATATACTTGTAGATATCATTAATCATGTCGGCCAAACATGATTCATGCCTTCACAACCTTTACCATCAATAGTAACACATCCAGAAAATAGTCTGATGCTCTGTCAATCAGTTCTTCCTCTGCTCTCACTGTCTTTCAGGAATCTGGTACTCAGCTATTCATATCTTTTTCTTTGTCCATCACCGGAGGCTAAATCCTTGGAATATACTGCTCAAGGTAGTCCTCTTGACTTCCCCAAATCCGCACTGCACCAAGACACTTCCTCTGAGAGGTCCGGACCAATCTGTCGGACCTTGCCACATGCTCTGTTCTTGTTCACCGGACCACAACAGTCTTCACTCTGACTTCCGGTAGAGACACACCATGACTTGCGGATATGTGGAATGACTTTTGTTGCCATCAATGACAACAACCATGAATCCATATAGTGTCTCTTGCCAACAATCTCCCCCTTTGGCATTGATGGCAACACTTAGTAAAAAATGACTAAGTGTTTACACTATGCTCCCTCTTTGCTGATGCTCTATCTTTATATACAATTTCTGGAACTCCCCCTTAGTTGGATTCCTCATTTTTCACTGCTCCTCACTCCCCCTTTGACATCAATGGCAAAGGGTAGGGTCCGCATACCAAAATTTTTTTAAAAAAAATTTCCTATACATAGCCGCATATTTACATACTCACATAAATTGAAGAATGTCTGCAAAAGATGTCTTCAGTTGGATCAGTTCTGTAGCCCAACTTTGCTTCATTCTATCTAAAATTGAAATGTGACCACTCAACAAAAATGCAAAAGCTTCTGCCCTCTTGAGATCTATCGGATCATTTGTTTGGGCGGTAGTCTGAGCATCACTGATGGCCTCATGCATAGTTTCTAACTTAGGGATTATAATCCTTCTAAGTTCTCCCATCCGGTTAGTGATATTCTTCCTTTCCTTCTCAAGGTTCTTTATTGCATTTGTGATTGCAATAGTTTGACATTCTTGATTTACTATGGAGGAAGAGAGAGGATCAAAACTTTGAGACAAACTTTGTAGTTTGTCCTGTTCCGCTTTTATTTTCTTATCAATTTCTACTGTTGCCTTTGACTAGGAGATACAAAATTTGTAAATATCACCGCCATCCTTAAGAGCATTTTCTAAGCTCTTTATTCGAATACTCATATTTCTCCTATCATTAGAGATTAATCCTAGTACTTCTAAAAATCTTTTATCCAAAAATTCCTTCCGGACCTTTTCTTCAGCAGATTTTTCGAGAGAATTAAAATGTGTATCAACACTGCTGACTAAGGTTTTGAGATTACTGGAAGAGAAGGCTGTCGGATCTATCTAGATTGATGGCATAATCTTTTCAAGCACTCCGGAAGCAGCCTCTATCAACTCACAGTCTTCCATATGAGACTTTAGGAGTTTTTCATTTGCCTTAGCATTTGCAAATGAAGCTATCTTCATTGTCTGTACCGGAGAGAGAGAGTCAAAATCGAATGGGCCTTTTAGAAGCTTCGGTTCATCAATCTCTAATGTTTCTTGGCTTAGAAACTTTTGAATAGTTTGTGCAGTGTCTCTTGCCGGAGACAGATGTTTCTTTTCTTCTGCAGTTTTGTCCTTTGGAGTCTTTTCTCCTTCCATATTCTTACCACTTTCAGTTGTGGTTTTCTCTGTTGGATTCTTCTCTTTCTCAGCATCCTTGGTGCTGTCAACATCTTTTTATTTTTCTGCTGCTTCTTTCTCCTGTAATTTCTCTTCTTCTTGGGATCCGGAGACTGTAGGAGAATCCAGAGAAGAGATGTTAGTCTATTCAAGTGGCACTTCTTCCGGAGCAGATGATTCCAAGTCCGCAGTTGTTTCTGCACCTAAGTCCTCTGTAATAGGAATGTTGAACCTTTTGAATGTATTCCGGAGGATCTCTTCAGTGTCCTTGGCTACTTTGTCGGTCTCACCAAGCATAAGCTGATTCATCCTTGCTTTGCTTCTGAATTCATCCTTGCAGTCCTTGAATATCATGTTCATTGTTTTGTGATCAATTGAAGGATATAGCTGAATAGCTATCTGTTCCCTGATCTCGAGGTCTTTTGCCATGGCATTGTTCTTTCTTATTTCTAGTTCCATCTCTAGACTTTTTGGAATTTCAGAGATAATCTCAATAAAAGCTTTATTGTAGATGTTCAAGTACCTAATTATAGCTTCCTGCAGGATCTTTTGATCTGCCTCATTGTAGTCATCATAGAATTCAGCCACCGGTTGAAGGTTCCCATCCACAGTGACTGATTTGACTACACTATCTAGAGACAGGGTGGGCTTTTCAGCAAATTCCTCTATCACTTCTTCCTTGTCTTGGCCTGAAGAGGGTTTACCAGATCCTTTCTTCTTCTGCTTCTTTATTTCTTTTACTCCCTCGTCTGACTCAGTTTCTTCTTCATCCTTTTGGCTTTGATAAGATCTTGAGGCTTTTGTCTTAGATCTCTTACCGGATCCCTGGACTTTCAGTTTTGAGTTTTTGGTTCTGATAGGTGTAGATCCTTTTGATGATCTAGTCCGGGTTGAGGTTTCCACCGGAGCACTTTTCTTGCTTTTCTTTTCTGCCTCTTTCTTTTCTTCCTCAGCCTTTCTTCTCTTTTCCCAGTTGGCATCAAGTGCCTCCTTTGGGATGCCTAGGCCTTGAGCAATATGCTCTACTTCTTTTCTCACCTTCCTCTTTATCTCAGGTTCCCTGAGTTCTACATGGATCTTTACACTCAGCTCCTCAAAGGTTCCAAACCTTTCTACCTTTGGATCTTTGGGCTGACTTACCATGTGTTGAACATGTAGCTCCACTATCTATTCATCCACTTCATACCCCATGGGCATGATCTAGACAGTCCTTGGCTCCACTGCCTCCATTAGGCACTGATCAGTGTCCACCATAAAGCACACTGAGTCTTTGTATTTTTCAACAAGAGATTGGGGAATTCTTTCTCTTGCTTGCATCGTGCATTGGAAGTTTTTGAAGTATCCCCATAGGGCTGTATTTCTTGCTTTGGCATCCCCAAGCCCATGTAAATAATCTCTTATCTGGACTACAACAGGTTTGTCATTCTGCCATGCCCATCCACTTGATCCGGGCAGCTCATTCATGAAGTAGAAAAATAGACATAATATAAGAGTACCATACTTAAAGGAATTCTTTTTATCCTTCTTGATTTTCTGTATATTTTCCATTAATTGGCTTAAGAGTAGTTCGCAGAGATCATAATCTGCATTCTTCCTTAGCATTTCATAGGAAGTATACACTACAGTTCCGGATACAGAATTCTCCCTACTGGAGTGATAGATCTTGTATCCTATTATCATGGATGCATACTTGATATCCGGATCCGAAATATCTTCAATGGTCATTGCCCTCTTATCAAATTTTGATCCGGTGGCCTCAGTTACAATGTTATTTTTGACAGATTTGAGGATAGGTATCCCTCCGGAAGAGTATAAACCAGTTACTGCCCTAATTGCCTCTTTTGTGATCTTGCAAGGTCTATCCAACCATAGGAAGTTGTCATGCATCCTGCTCAATACATACCGGACCCATTCTTCTTCTTCAAAGCAGGGGAAATGAGTGAATTGATCAAACTGTTTCTTCTGGATACCCTTATACTCTGGTTTAAGCTCAAAAGCATTGTCTATCAGTTGTTTGTGATAGAGATCTCTCAATTTGAATTCCCCGAATTCCTCAATGCTTGCATGTATGTAAACCCTAATGTCTTCTGTGTGTAAAACGCCATGAGGAACACTGGAAAATGCTCCTAAGGGATCTACCTCCAATGACTTGTATGGATGTTTCTTAAATTCAGGTCGGGGCCTATCTAAGATTTTTACTATATTTGGAGTAGCCATTTCTTCAAAAGATTTGTAGCAAGATATCGAAAGTGGAAAATACCTTTTGCATCTTCGGTTACACGGAGTGGCTAGATTGATTTCTGTATGTAATGACTTCGGCAGGAGATCTTTGGTGAACTTGATGAATTTTGTTGCAGAGCTCTGCTTTTCACTTCTTCTTGGGTGTGGAATGATCAAGTGATTGTTGAGAAATCCCTTATATCGTTTTGCAAACCCTAATATCTATTTGCAATAAATGCTCCACCTACATTATTCCGGTTTGCCTTATCCGGATAGCTTGGAGTATCCCAGATCAGTCCTGATCTATGAGCATCATGCGGATCTTTCAATCATGAATAAATCGAGATGACACATTACAAGAACATCCCAAACATTCTGTCCAATCCACAGAGTAAAATAATGTACTTCCAGATCTCTCCGGACCCTTTTGTAATCCTCTGTCGTTCCGGAGCATCTCCCGGAACAGGTCTTACTTGATCGATCACAACTTCTTTATATCTTCATGCGGACCTCTGAAATCTTATCTGGATTATCTCAAGACTTATATCTTCAAACCCTTTACTCCACATCTTGTGCCATATCTGGCACTACTTGATTGGCTGGGGGAATAGGATTTTCTTTGAGTCTCCCCCTGAGCCAGAGCTCACTTTTTAATTTCTGGAAGGAATATCAGCACCAGAGTCTGGTACAGATCCATTTTCTGTATTCTCTGAACTTTTCTTTACCCAAATCTTGCTCATCTGATTCCTAACTTCATCCGCATTCATCATTTGTTTACCCTTGTCTTGATTCTGATTATACACCGGACCTCTTTTGTCCTGATTCTTGCTTCTGCAGACTTTAGCATTATGACCGGACCTATTACAGATTTGGCAAATAACATTTCTTTGCATATTTGACTGATAACCTCTTGATCTGCATTAATTAGCCATATGACCTATTCTATAGCATGCAAAGCATCTACCATTGAGTGATTTGTTTACTTGCATATTTCTGCATTCATGAAACTTGTGTCCATACCTTTTGCAGTTAAAGTACTATCCGGAGAAGGATGGATTAGTTTGATTCATTCTTTTTCTGCACTGATTAGCTTTGTGACCAAAGTGATTGCAGCTGTGGCAGTATCCATTGAAAGATGGATATCTTTGAGCACTGGACTGTCTTACTGGAGGTCTTCTAGGTCTATTCTTTGGATTTTCTGATCCAAAATTCTTTTGACCGGATCCGGAGCTTTCTCCTTTCTCATATCCCAAACCATACTTGTCATCTGTCTTCTTTTGACTTCCAAGAAGTACTTCAAGTTGGACAGAACTTATCTTGAATTTTTCTTTATATTCATTTGCTGTTTGAAGATCTCTTTTGAGGGAGACAATTTGATCCTCAAGTTTTTCTTCATTATCTTTGGCATCTTCAAGATCAGATTCAAGATGTCTGATAATCCTGTCCATCTGGTGGTATTCTTCTGATTTCTCTTTAAGAGATTGTCTTAGATTGTCTTCAGCTTTTCTTTTCTCTTCAATCTCTTGAGTAAACTTTATAGTTCCTGATTCCATTTCATGTCTTAACATAATGACTTCTTTTGATAACTTTTCACATAACTTGGTTTTCTCAGTCAATTCTTCATTTGTATTGTTTTCTTCACTTTGTCTTGCCAATTGTTGGAGCAGCTACTTTCTCTTTTTCATAGAGAGACTTAATTTGTCTTTTAGTTCTCTCATGAATTCTTTAGCCTGTTTGAGTCTTTCCTTTAATTCATTGACTTTAGAGTTTGACTGTTCCAGATCCTCAAGGGCAGTCTTGAGTTGCTCCCTTAAACCATATGCATCCATTTGAACTCCCAGATCTTCCTCAAGCTGTTAGGCTCTATTAGGAGGAACTTAGCTCTGATACCAATTGTTGATAACTGAGAGGGGGGGTGAATCAGTTATCCTAATTATTTCTTCTTTTGAACTTTCTTATTAATATTGAATTAAACAAACAAACATTACCATGAAATGAGAAACACATGACACAGTATTTTTGACGTGGAAACCCGGTTAAGGGAGAAAACCACGGGGTGATTAACCCAAAGATAATTCTCTATTAGAAGAATAAGGAGTTACAAAAATGGCACTTGCCAATTAGGGCTCACTGCCCGAGCACACTGCTCACATGAGGCACACTGCCTACAAAGAGACACACTGTCTACAAAAGAATGTTATATAATACTTGAACTAATTGGAAGCATCTACATATGCTGGAGTTTAGTTCCGGTTAGGCTTAGTACACTGATCTGCTGCACTTCATCTTTCCTCTGTTCTTTATTCTGCTATCCTTTCACATACCGGATCTTTCTTACTACTCCTACTCTGCTCTGCACTTATTCGCATACACCATCATACCATATACAATCTCACAACAAAATCCATCCTCTATATATATCCGCATAAGTAATTTCATTACCTTTCTAGTCAGCATCCGGAACAGTTTAGTTTCTTACAAACTCTGTTTTGTCAGCTGAATCCTTGCTCACCAAGCAATGTGGATCAAGTATATACTTGTAGATATCATTAATCATGTCAGCCAAACATGATTCATGCCTTCACAACCTTTACCATCAATAGTAACACATCCGAAAAATAGTCTGATGCTCTGTCAATCAGTTCTTCCTCTGCTCTCACTGTCTTTCAGGAATCCAGTACTCAGCTGTTCATATCTTTTTCTTTGTCCATCACCGGAGGCTAAATCCTTGGAATATACTGCTCAAGGTAGTCCTCTTGACTTCCCCAAATCCGCACTGCACCAAGACACTTCCTCTGAGAGGTCCGGACCAATCTGTCGGACCTTGCCACATGCTCTGTTCTTGTTCACCGGACCACAACAGTCTTCACTCTGACTTCCGGTAGAGACACACCATGACTTGCGGATATGTGGAATGACTTTTGTTGCCATCAATGACAACAACCATGAATCCATATAGTGTCTCTTGCCAACATAGACCACCCATAATACAGGAGGGACTCATCGCCACCAGTCTTTAAACTGCATATGGAGCAACACACATACCAAACAAATCAAGCATGCCACACAAATCAAGCATACCACACAAATCAAGCATGCCATACAAATCCCAAAGCATAGGAGGGACTCATCGCCACCAGTCTTTAAACTATGCTTGGGAACAAACATGCAATACACACATACTTGGAAGACATAAAGAAAACATGGCAGACAAGCGAAGTGTTCCTATTTCTAGGTTCATCACCATCTTAGGCACATTATAGGCACACACTGAAGACACACTTAAGGGTTGAGTTAGTCACAGAACCACTCCACACCTCCACGGAGGACTTTAAAAAAATGACAGGATGTGCACTCTCCACGAGAAATACACCATCCCCTCCTCTACAAAGGGCATAAGATAAAAAGGATATATGTGATATCCCACCTCCGCAGAGGGATTAAATGATTGCAATAGATTTCAAACAAATCTCAGAGTACAGGAGGGACTCATCACCACTATTCTTTAAACTGCACTTGAGAATAAACACTTTGCTAGTATCTATAATAGACAACTTACCTTATATATAATGTAACGATATGATGCAGGAGCATCCAGTGGTGTAAGGGCAATCTTGCATCACCCAAAAAAAGATGTGTTTCAAAATTGTTGATGTTCTTTCCATTTCTTTTCAAAATTTGTGGTTCTGGTTCCATAATGGCTTGAATAATGATGTAGAACTTTCAGTTTTTCCAAATTGCTAAAAATAGCAACCTGTTATTTTTAGAAAGTTTACATTTGGGCACGAATTGAAGTGAAAATTTATAGGAAGCTTCATAACTAAAAAATAAGACCTTTGGCAAAGGAATCATGCAAAGATCATTTGTGAGATGAAAGACATTAAAGTTTCTATTTCCTGAAAAATGCTTGAAAATTATTCAAACTTAGGTTGGAGGCACTAAATGGCATTGTACGGGCCCAAAAATGGCCGGAACTAGTAGAGCAGGTTTTTAGCACATAGAACACTCCATGAGATAATAGATGCATAAAATGGTTCGTTAATCGGACACCTAGATCAAAAATTATGGCTCCTAGAAGTTGACCTATTTTTGGAGGGAGATGCAAATTTTGAAATTAGGTTGTTGGCCATCAAAAAGGCTATTAATAATCATTTTTGGGAACCCCAAGCAGTAGTAGAGTTAAGGGGGAAGTGTAGAGTCAAGAATAGGTAGGAAAATAGAAACCCTAGCTGATTTGGGGTTACAGAAGGTAGATGATTGTAGAGTCTTGTGACAGGAAGCTGTAATGTGTTGCACCCTGTGGAGGGTTGATTCCTCTAATTGTATTTGAGCTTTTGTAATGTAATAAGTTGTCCAAATCAATAAAGAAAGTTCTATTTTCTGTGTACAATTTCTATTGTTGTGTGTTTTATGATTTACCCAAATTCATTAAGTGGTATCAGAGCAAGGTTTCCTGAGTGTGTAGACAGATCACCGACCATGAGGCAGTTTGCACCAAGACTTGAGATTGTGGGTTTGCTGCGGAGATCAAGATGCCTCCACAAAGAAATCGTATTGGGAGGAATGCTTTGTTGGAAGAGTGTTTTAGAGCCTTGCAAAGGCAAATCGATGCATTGCAAGAGGAGCTATGAAGAGGGTTTGATCCGAGAACAACAGAAAAAAGCAAGGATGAAGCTGAAGAAGAGCTATCTGAGGAAGAACAAAAAGTTGCAGGAGATACTATAGAAGTTAGGTTGTTGAGGGCCATTTCAAAGATTGGAAAGAGGCACATGATTGAAGTTTCTACATATTCTAGAGATTTGAATCCAGAACAACTTATTGATCGGATCAATGACATGGAGGAGTATTTCAAATATGAAGATGTGGAGGACCCAGATCGGGTCAAGTTTGAAAAATAAAGTTGAAGGGCCATGCCAGTATTTGGTGGAAGAAGGTCTAATTAGAGAGGAACATAAGAGGAAAAGGAAAGATCACTAGATGGGATCGAATGGTGGAGAAATTGAAGAAGTAGTTCATTCCTATGGACTATGAGATGGAGTGTTGAAGAAGCTGCAAGGACTGAAGCAAGGTAACAAGTTTGTTAAGGAGTACACAAAAGAGTTTTATAAAATTACTATTAGGATAGGCCATGTAGAGCCCAACAAGGAGAAGGTAGCCTGTTACATTAATGGGTTGAGGTCGAGTATTTAGGAGGAGCTGAGCTTGGTCAAAATGACCACCATAGAAGATGCATACCAGTTTTCCCTGAAGGTGGAAGAGAAGCTGAATAAAAGATTTGACATCAAGCAAAGGGGAAGAGGTCAAGGCAAAAGGACTAGTGGAAGATCCTATGGGGCTGAAATAAAGATTCAAAGAAAAGTAAAGAAGCAGGCACCGGTCGAAATCAGAGAGGGGATAATGCCTACTGCGCTCATGACTAGAACAATGGTGAGCAAAGAGGAAGAGGAAGAGGCAGACCTGGGCAAGGACCTAGAAGAGGAGATTTTAGAGGAACCTGTTTCTAATGTGGAGAAGAAGGGCATCAAGCATACGAGTGTCCACAACATCAGAGAAGGATGAATAGAAGACCTGAAGGTAATGCACAAGTTGCACATGTAGATGAAGATGCACAGTCTGAGCGTTCTGAAGATGCTGAAAGGGGAGAAACCCTAGTTGTCAGAAGAACTCTACTTAATGAGGAGAAAGAACCAAATCAAAGGAAGAGTTTATTCTACACAAGGTGCAAATGTGAAGGTAAGTGTTGTGATATTATTATTGATAGTGGGAGCACTGACAATCTTGTTTCAGAGGAGATGGTTGACAAGTTGAAGTTGCTGAGAAGAAAGCATCCACATCCATATCAGATTGCATGGTTGTAGAAGGACCATCAAGATTTGGTCAATGAGTAGTGTTTAGTGAAGTTCAAGATTGGGGACTACTATGATGAGGTGTTGTGTGATATCATACCGATGGATGCATGTCATATGCTGTTGGGGAGGCCGTGGTAGTATGATAGGAGCACTATACATGATGGTCGTGCAAACACATATTCCCTAACAAAGGATGGAGTTTGTCATAAATTGAAGCCCTTGAAGGAGGTGGAAGAAAAGGTATATAGTGCTTCCAGAATTTGCTTGGTAGATGGTAGAAAAGTTTTGGAGGGTATGAAGCATGAGTGTCATTGCTTTGCATTAGTTCCCAAGATTAGTCAAGAGAAATGTGAAGATGTACCAGCAGAAGTTTTAGATATGTTGGAAGAATTTTAGGATATTATCTTTGATAATGTACTAGAAGGTTTACCACTAGTGAGGAAGATAAGTCACCAAATGGATTTGATACCAGGAGCTAGGCTACCGAATAAGGCAGCCCACAGAATGACTCCTACAGAGAGTGAAGAACTGAACAGACAAGTTCAAGAGCTGTTAAGGAAGGGACTATTAAGGAAGAGCCTAAGTCCATGTCTAGTACCTATAGTACTAGCACCAAAGAAAGATGGAGAATGGAGAATGTGTACAGATTCTTGGGCCATCAATAAGATCATGATCAAGTACATGTTTCCATTGCCAAGAATGGATGACATAATGGACTATTTGAGTGGAGCCAAGTACTTCACCAAAATCGACCTGAAGAGTGGGTATCACTAGATCCGAATCAAAGAAGGAGATGAATGGAAGACAGCCTTCAAGACAAAGGAGGGTTTGTATGAGTGGTTAGTCATGCCATTTGGGCTAACTAATGCATCAAGCACATTCATGCGGCTCATGAACAAGGTATTGAAAGAATTTTTGGGAAGTTTTGTTATTTTTTATTTAGATGATATTTTGATTTTCAGTAAGACTTGGGATGAGCATATGATGCATATTAGAAGAGTTTTGGAGAAGTTGATGGAGAAGTTGTTGATCAATTTAAAGAAATGTAGGTTTGCAAAGAAGGAGTTGGTATACCTGGGATTTGTTGTCTCAGAGGAAGGTCTTAAGATGGAACTAGAAAAAGTAAGAGATATCATTGAATGGCCTATGCCAAGGAGTGCTATGGAGGTATGATCTTTTCATGGTTTGTCAAGTTTTTACAGAAAGTTTATCAGAAATTTTAGTAGCATTTGTGCACCCCTAATTGAGACAATGAGAGGGGATAGAAAAGTGTTTAAATGGACTAAGGGAATAGACAAAAGCTTTGATACATTAAAGTACAAAGTCATAGAGCAACCTATTTTGGCACTTCTAGATTTCAATAAGGTATTTCAAGTAGATTGTGATGCAAGTGGTAGTGCTATAGGAGCTGTTTTGAGTCAAGAAGGTAAGCCCATTGCCTATTTTAGTGAGAAGCTTAATGATGCCAAGAAAAAGTATTCTGCTTATGATCAAGAGTTTTATGCAATACTTTAGGCTTTGAAGAAATGGAGACATTATTTGTTGCCAAATGAGTTTGTTTTATATACTAATCATCAAGCTTTGTAGTATCTTAATAGTCAAGGAAATTTGAACTAGAGGCACTTAAAATGGGTTGAGTTTTTGCAGAGCTATACTTTTGTTTTGAAGCATAGGAGTGGGAAGTCCAACAGAGTTGCAGATGCCTTGAGAAAAAGGCAAAATTTGTTAATAGAAATGAAGATAGAGGTTGTTGGGTTTGATGAGCTCAAAAGTTTGTATTCTAAAGATCCAGATTTTGTAGAGGCCTAGAAAGCTTGTTTGGAACCTGTTACTTTGGATAGGACAAAATGGTTGGATTTCATAATCTAAAATGGCATGTTGTTTAGAGGAAGCTAGTTGTGCATTCCAAGGAGTTCCATGAGAGAGAACTTGATTAAGGAGAAGCATAGTGGAGGATTGGCTGGACACTTTGGTCGAGATAAGACCATTGCTATTGTTAGTGAAAATTATTATTGGCCACAATTGCAGCAGGATGTGAGGAAATTTGTGCAGAGTTGTAAAGTATGTTAGATGGCGAAAGGAGCAAGTCATAATATAGGTCTATATCAGCCACTACATGTACCAGAGAAGCCATGGGATGATATTAGTATGGATTTTGTTCTTGGTTTACCAAGGACACAGAGAGGACATGATTCTATTTTTGTGGTGGTGGACAGATTCTCGAAGATGGCACATTTTATTCCTTGCAAGAAGACTAATGATGCTATTCATATTGTATAGTTATTTTTTAGGGAGGTGGTGAGATTACATGGTCTACCAAAGAGCATAGTTTCAGATCGAGATACCAAGTTTGTTGGTTATTTCTAGAGGACATTGTGGAAGAAGTTGAAAATAGATTTTAAGTTTAGTTTTGCACACCATCCACGAATTGATCGACAGACATAAGTGGTGAATAGGAGTTTGGGTAACCTTCTATGATGCTTAGTAGGAGATAAGCCCAAGGGATGGGATTTTATTTTACCACATGTAGAATTTTCTTACAACAATTTTGTCAATAGGAGTACTAGTAAATCACCATTCCAGATTGTATATGTGAATAGTCCAAGAAATGCTTCAGAATTAAGGAATCTAGACAAAGGAGAAAAGACAAGTGCCGAGGCTGAAGACTTTGCAGAACACATGAAGAATTTGCACGAAGAGGTGAAAAAGCACATTAATAAGATGAATAGTTAGTACAAGGCTAAGGCATATCAGAAGAAGAGATATAAGGAATTTCAGATAGGAGATGAAGTCATGGTTCATTTGAGAAAATAAAGGTTCCCAATTGGAACATACAATAAGCTAAAAATGAAGAAATTTGGACCATGCAGAATTTTGAATAAACAGATTCAAGAAATGCATATGAGGTAGAGCTACCGAGTGGGATCAACATTTTGCCTATTTTCAACATTGCTGATTTATCAGAATATCATGAAGGTGGAACAGAGGATGAACCAATAGAAGAATAGTGGAGTATTCCGGCATCTACTTCAATAGAGATAGAAGAGATATTCAATAGTCGTGTGGGAAGAAGTACTTGAAATAGGCAATACGAAGAATATCTGGTGAAATGGAAGGGAAGGCCTATTGAAGATTCTTCTTGGTTGTCTAAGGTAGAGGTTGACCATTCGGGTTTTCCTCACACAAACACTTAAGATGTGACAGCGTCACTTCTCAAATTACCCTAGGTGTTTGATGCAAGAGCATCTAGTGGTGTAAGGAAAATCTTGCGTCACCCAAAAAAAGATGTGTTTCAAAATTGTTGATGTTCATTCCATTTATTTTCAAAATTTGTGGTTTTGGTTCCATAATCACTTGAATAATGATGTAGAATTCTTAGTTTTTCCAAACTGCTAAAAATAGCAACCTGCTATTTTTAGAAAGTTTGCATTTGGGCATGGATTGAAGTGAAAATTTATAGGAAGCTTCATAATTAAAAAATAAGACCTTTGGTGAAGGAATCATGCAAAGATCATTTGTGAGCTGAAGGATATTAGAGTTTCCATTTCCTAAAAAATGCCTGAAAATTATTCAAACTCAAGTTGGAGGCACTAAACAGCCCCATACAAGCCCAAAATGGCCAGAACTGGTAGAATAGGCTCTTAGCGCGTAGAGCACTCCATGAGATTTCTGACGCATAAAATGGTTAATCAATCGGACACCCGTATCAAAAGTCATGGCTCCCAGAAGTTGACCTATTTTTGGAGGGAGATGCAAATTTCAAAATTAGGTTGTTGGCCACCAAAAAGGATATTAATAATCATTTTTGGGAACCCCGAGCAGTAGTAGAGTTAAGTGGGGAAGTGTAGAGTCAAGAATAGGTGGGAAAATAGAAACCCTAGCTGATTTGGGGTTACAGAAGGTAGATGATTCTAGAGTCTTGTGATAGGAAGCTGTAATGTGTTGCAGTCTGTGGAGGGTTGATTCCTCTTATTGTATTTGAGCTTCTGTAATGTAATAAGTTGTCCTAATCAATAAAGAAAGTTTTATTTTCTATGTGTAATTTCTATTGTTGTGTGTTTTATGATTTACCCCCCTTCATCATGATATCATGCACATCAAGGTAGAAAGAAAACACACAAGGGAACACGAGCTCTTACAAAGTTGATGCCCCCTAGAGGTGACATGTACTTTACGATCACCAAATGTTCCCACAAACACATTCTTACAAGAAAAGTGTTAGTGTCCATATAATCATGATAAACAACAATGCATATGATTATTCACATAAAGAGCCAAGGTTATACTATGGATTCAGAGACCAAGTATAAACGTGGGAATATACCATAGAAATCTCAAAACTAAGTGTAACCAAGACAAGATTCAAAGATAAATAAAGTGCATAGAGAAGTAGTATTGTTATGGTTTGTAAGTACGATAAGACAACATCAAGATCACACGGAGTGATTCTACTAGCCAAGCATCAGATAATAAATATCAACCCCATCATCATGTAAGGACTTGGTCCATTTTTTGATTTCTCGCTGAAGGGACACTAGGTGCATATCAGTATAATAAGTTTTTTGTCATCTACCCACTAGATAGAAACACTAGAGGAAGGGAAACAATAAATCAAGAGAGGAAAAATAAGTGTCTTAGGGCTCGTCATGTATGAGGGTTCCCCCAAGTCACCAACTGCAATGCTATGTCCATAAGACACAATACACGACAGTGAAAATAGAGGAGAAGCAATATAGAAGAATAATGATAAAAATAGAACAAGGTCACAACAAAGGCAGTCTCCTAGTATCTCGGACCTTACAAGAGAATCAAGGGTCATCCCAAGAGGCCTAAACAACACATAACACATCATGGGGGAAACACAACATGAGAGGGGAGATCAAATACATGAGCTAATCATGCTAACTGCATATCTGACCATCAAGATTAGAGATACTTACCTATTAAGAGAAATCGGTCTAGAATTTGGAACTTGCGAGCATCTTGGAGAGATGCTCTATCAAGTTTTGTGCCAAGCTTGAGTGATTATTATAAGACTCTTGTTTGTTGTTAGAAAATCCATGCAATGTGTTGTTTTTTTCCCAGACTGGATGCTTGCTCCCAATTATCCCTACAAGGTAGCCATCAATGATAAACAGGATCTCTAGGCCAGGGGCCAACAGTATAGGAGATAGACTCTATAAATATCTCCTCTTCTTCTTTAGGCTCTGCAGAACCAAGGGGGCATTCCCTATTCAACATCCATAAGATATGCTTGTGAACTGGGGATGTTGACACAAAGTAGATAAATCCTCCTTTATGTAGACCAAAACTGTGAGATAAGTGCAAAGGGGCTAGATTTGGGCCTATGTTCAGTTGTGAGACAGAGGATTTTGATCCTAAAACTACTTCTAAGGTCCTAATGGTTTGGTTTTGAAGTTTTAAGTTTGACTTTGTATTTGGATGCAAGACTGGGACCTTGGGTTATGACCTCAACACAAAACTAGACTGGTGCCTATCTAGGGCTTGGAGTCAATAGACATATATATGTGAATGTTTATCATAGGCTTGAAACAATACTCAGATTTCAAGGGGATTTTGTAGTTTCTTCCTTACAGAGACTTCCCAAGATCAAGTATTCAGTTATCTCTACTTACAACATCCTCACTGCAATGTATTCTTCCCAACACTTAATCCAAAACATTCAATCTACTCCCTGAGCAAAACTAAAGAATCAAGCATTCAGTATGGCAAGCCTATCCCCTAGAATCTTAAACACCCCTTAGATGTTTAAATTCATAAGAAGAACACATTCAATTTGGAGACAGATAATATAACACATGCAATGAAGCATTACTCATCTATATCAACATGAAACTGATACATGCTATGCATAAAACATTCAGTCATACAACTTATAAACTCACAAGATACTAGAACAGAGCCACCAGTAGGATTGTATCTTCACACAACACCAAAAGTTTTTCTAGTTTCCAACCACCACAAATGAGTAACACAGCCTCCTATATACAACAAGGAAGGTGTACTCAATCATTAATTACATGGCATTCTCCAAGATTTTACCAGATACCACGCATTGCCAGGAGGGTGCCAAAAACATTTAATGCAGCCGCATAGAGAAAAGGGAAAGGACAGGTGAGTTCAGGAGGAGAGCCGCTGACTGAAGATTTTCGTCTTGAAAAATGGAAATTGACATGTCCTCTCAACCCATGCTTCTGTAAACTTTGCCATTAATGCTTTTTTTCCTGCTTTGGGATGCAATAGTAGTTCGCGTGCCCCTGAAGTTTCTTCCCGCCAAGATCATTGTCATAGATACGAAGAAATCCCTCCCTTTGAAAAATTAAATTAGGACCGTCGATCTCCATCTTTCCCGCTGAGATTTACGGTGTTGATTATGCTGAAATATTACCAGCCAACAATATCATGCCACGTCAGTACCCTATGTATCCATCGCTGACTTTTCAAATTATGTGATAACTGATTATCCCACATTCACCCTACAATGACCTCTCGAACACTTTATAAACTAGGTCGTGAGCATATATGATGTCGGTGATTTTGCTCCCGACGACACCAGTTTAGACCTCATCATCATGACCCGTGCCAATGGTGAGCCTCCTGTTGATGATCCTCCTGCATGATAACCTGATATGAAATATCACCCCAATATTTCACATCACCCTGATGCAAAATATCACCTTGTGGAAAAAATCACCTCAATCGGAAATATCACTAGACCGCATCACCTGATAAGAAACATGACCCTGATGAGAAATATCACCCCCATCGGCGCAACCTGCGGATGCATTGGAGGAAGATCCTCCTCATCATATATATACCATACATCTCACCGATGAACCTCCTGATCATACTCATGTCATCATCCTGTTCATATCCTCATCAGCAATCGGGGGGATCCTCATAATTCCTGCTAATAATAACCATCATGCCGAAGACCACATGATGCACCCCACTGATCCAGATGACATCATCGTCATATTGCAATATCAGGGTGATATTCGATGGTAAGGGTGATATTTGTAAGATCACCTGATATTTAGAATATGACCCCCCCATAGAATATCATGGTGATGGACAAGTAGATATCACCCCCACAAGAATATCGGGTCAAACTGTAGCTTTGTTGTAACATCGGGGTGATCTCTAAATGTGACTGATATTAGAAAATATCACCCCCCACAAGATGCATGAAGCTGTTTGACAGGCAGATATCGACCCTCATGTAAAATTGACGTCTGTAACATCGGGGTGATCTTGCGAATCATGAAGTGATATTTGAAACATCACCCCCTAGGTGGAAAATCAGGTCATATATGAAATATGATGACCCCCTAGAAAATCATCAGGTCTGATAGAAACTTTGCCTTAACACAATTTTAGGCTTGAAACCTGAATTCCATGTGCAAGCACCAACATTGGCTCCGACTTGGGACGTGCAGGCACAAGGCTACAGCAAGAACCAGATCACCTTCGGGCAGACTAGGCAAAACACACAACAAAGGCAAAACACTGGCTATACAGAGCAATTTACAAATAATTTACAAATATGCACTGAAGATCATTTATGAAAAATAAAGCTTAAGGAATTGACCATGCACAGGCAATTCTAGTACTTCACCATCTAGGGCCTGGAGAAAGTAGGAGTCCTCTCCATGAGTATTGCTGATTTGGTATGGGCCCATCCATAAGGGCTCAAACTTACCATGCTTACCCTTATCCTAACCTTTTGTATTCCAAACAAGGACTAAGTCATTGATCTAAAATTTTCTTTCTGTAGTCCTTTTATCAAATAGATATTTAGCACCCTGTTGTTTCTTGATGTTTGTCTTGTGTGCCTCTCTTCTGGCTTCATCTAATGCAACTAGCTGATTTATCCTTTCAGTCATTGGGTCTTCAATCTCTTCATCATTTTCTTGTATGAATCTATAAATTAGCAAGAGATTGTTCACTGGCAACCTAGCTATTGTGCCATATACTAGTTCAAAAGGTGACCTCCCAATTGGTTTCTTTACAGTTACTCTATCAGCCCATAGTGCCATCTTCAGCTTTGAATCCCATGCCCTTTTATTTTTGTCCACCATCCTCCTGATGATTTTCATGAGGCTCTTGTTACTTGACTCTACCTGACCATTTCCCTGTGGATGATATGGTGATGCATATGACAAATTAATCCCATATTTGTTGTAAAAATCAACAAATTCACCAGATTTGAAGCACATGCAATTATCTGTGACCACTTTGAATGGTACTCCAAACTTGATAATAATGTTTTCCAGAATAAAATCCATCACCACCCTGCTTGTAGCTTTTTTAGTTGGAATGGCTTCAATCCATTTGGTGAAATAGTCAGTAGCAACCAAAATCCAACTATGTCCTCCACTTGATTTTTCTGAAATCTCCCCTATAAAATCAATTCCCCACTACTGAAATGGAGCTTCCACAATTACAGTTCTAAGGGGTAATGCACCTTCATACTTCAACTTTCCTGAGAACCATTGGCAAGGATCACATCTCCTTACCAACTTTTGTGCATCTAAGAAAAGAGTTGGCCACTAATAGCCTGCTCTAAGAATTTTGTGGGCTATTGTCTGGGTAGTGTAGTGTCCACCACACACTCCTTTGTGCATGTCATTTAAAACATGCTTAGCCTCATTTTCATCCACACACCTAAGTAGCACACCATTAGGATTCTTCCAATACAACTCTCCTTGAATAATAATGTACCTGATTGCATGTAGCTTCAAGGTCCTTTTCTGACTATCACTAAAATGGGAAGGACAATTCAAATTCTACAAATAATATACAATATCCTTGTACCATTCAGATTTTGACACATTAATAGTTTCATTCTAAACTACATTAACTTGGCATGCTTGCAGATTTGACTATGTCATCATCTTAGCTAACCCTTGTCCTCTTACCAGTTTTGTGATCTGTATCTCTATGTTGAACTCTTGTAACTTGTTTATCCACCTACATCTTCTTCCTGTTACCTCCTACTGAGTAAAAATATCCTTGACCGCTGCATGGGGCACATCTGCAATTGTTTGAGATCCTACTAGATATGGCCTAAAGCTCTTGACTGCCCTAACTAATGCATATGCCTGCTTTTCCATGATATCATATTTTAACTTAGCTGCCTACAATGACATGCTAAAGAAGGCAATAGGTTGTTCAAAACCCTCTTCATTTTTCTATAATAAACATGCAGCAGCAGTATGAAAAGAAGCAAATGAAAACAATTGAAATGGCTTAGAAAAATCAAGGGATTTTAATATAGGAGCCATCTTTATAGCCTTTTTGATGTTCTAAAATGATTTAATTGCTTCATCCTCCCACTTGATAATCTCACCTTCCTTCAGCATCTTAGAAATGTTCCTTGTAGTCTCTGCAAAGTTAGGAACAAATCTTCTAACAAAATTAATCTGCCCAAAGAAGGACTGAATTCCTTTCACCGTTTTGGGAACTTGGATCCTATCAATTGTAGCAACCCTTTCAGGATCAATCCTAACTCCATCCTTGGAAACAATGTGTCCCAAGAGCTTTCCTTCAACTACCCCAAAAGCACATTTCTTTGGGTTAAGTGAAATGCCATATTCCAATGCTCTAATAAAAATCTATTCTAGGTGCATGCAATGTTGCTCCTCCATTTTCGAATAGGCAGTTATATCATCCTGATATACAGCCAAGATTGAATCAATCAATCCTATAAAAGAAACATCCATAGCCCTCTGAAATGTAGCACCTGCATTTGTCAGTCCAAATGGCATTCTTACATATACATAGGTTCCCCATGGAGTAGTGAAAGCAGTCTTGAATTGTTTGGATTCTTTTACCTTCACCTGATTGTACCCCGAAAATCCATCCATCATGGATAAAAGTTCACAGCCAGTTACCTTTTGCAGCATAGCCTCCATGTTGGGTAGTGGATAATTATCCTTCAAGGAAGATACATTCAAATTTCTAAAGTCAACATAGAGTCTTATATCACCATTCTTTTTTCTAACTGGGACAAGATTAGACACCCAAGTTGAATGTCTGATAGGCACAATTGTTCTAGCCTCCCTAAGCTTCTTGAGTTCTTCTTGCATATTTGCAGCTAAGGTAGGATTAATAGGTCTTTGCTTCTGCCTGAATGGCTTAGCCCCAGGCTTCAATGGGATCTCATGCTGGAATAAATCCTCTCTATAAGCTTTCAAGTCCTCATATGACCAGGCAAAGACCTGCTTATATTTTCTCAACAATGCAATCAGCATGTTCCTGATGTGTGGTTTGAGCTGTTTGCCAATATATACCTTTTTGGGGACATGAGATGTCCCCAAGTTTATCTCCTCCAAGTCATCCTTGTTTGTAGGATATGCCTTTATAACAAATTGATCCCTATTGTCAAATGCTCTTTCTAAAGCAACTAACCCCCTGGGGATTGTGTTTGTCTTTAGCTAAATTACTTCCTTCCCCAAGGGAGTTTCTTTTCCATCTATAACCTCTACAAAATTCTGAAAGTCATTTTCTTGGTTCTCATATTCATCTATGCAGTGTAAAAATCTTAACAAATCCTTATCATCATCAAATACCTGCCAACTGCATACATTATCTGGTACTGTAGGTCTAAGTTTAACCTCAACATTTCTAACATCAAACAGAGTTATATCATCTGGCCTAATGGCCACATTAGCTAGAAAATCTTCCATGACATTTTTTGATCTTTCTATCTAGTTTATTGAAAATGCATCAAACAATTCAATTGTATCCCAGATAGCATGCTTATACTATTTTAACCTTTTATTTTTTGAAGCATACTTATCTCTAACCTAGGAAACAATTAACTCAAAATCTCCAAACACTTTTATCATCTTAATTCCATGCTTCAGAGCCATATTCATTCCCAGTAACAAAGCTTCATACTCTGCAATATTATTTGTACAACCAAACTTCAGCAAGAAAGAGAATTTTAGAAGCTTACCAACTAGAGACAAAAACACAACTCCAGCACCAGAGCCTTCTTTTGCACAAGCTCCATCAAAATACATGGTCCATAGACCCTGTAGGTCAAGCTCTTGAATGCAAATATCTCCCCCTTTACTTCCCTGATCATCAGAGACAACTTTGAAATTTTCACAATCAGTGTCCACAAAACAGATATGATCCCCTAAATCCTGATCTTCAACTGTCTCTAGTGATCTTTCTTCTTTGACCAATTTGACATCTTTGCCATTCATTGGAACCATGGCGTATGATAGATCTAATTGCATACTTCCACCAATCAATGCTGCCCATCTTCTTGATAACAACATACCATATTGTGGCTTTATATCAACCACTATTATGTTCATTTAATATGTTTTTTCTGGATATGCTGCTAACCTAAAATCCACATCCTTCATGATTCCAATAACTGGCACTTCTCTAGCATCCATGACATAGCATCTTCCACGTGCCTTGTCTATTTTTAATCCAGCTTGCTGCATGATAGCCAGAGGCATGATATTTGTTGATGCTCCTGAATCAAGCATACAATTTATGATTGTTTTCCATTAATAAAAAGGGAAACATGAAATGGCTCAACCTGTGAAGGGCATTTTGTCATGATCATTCCCAGATAAACTTTAGGGACCTCATCCTCTTCAACACATAGGGCTTGTTTCTTATCTTGAGTTTCAACATTCTGATCAGCCTGACAAGCTACCCCTGAGATCAAGGACACTGCCTTATTTCTGACTTCTTCAACCTTCATCAACTCCATCAATGGAACAGAGACTTTTACCTGGGACAAAGCTTGTCTTATGTCAAAAGGAGCATAATTTTGTATGATAGTTGAAGCCTGGGCTGTGGTTTTACTCCTATCCTGAGCTGATCCAGCTTTCATCTTAGTGATGTGCTGACTCTTATCTATGACCTGAGGATCCTTGCTTTGATCCTCATCTTGAGGGGCTTCATTTTCTAATCTTTGAAAATCATGACCTACCTTTTGCTTGTAATTTTTCTTATTATTGTTCCATTGTGTCATTTGTGGTTTGGCCTTCTTACGATTATGCATTGATTCTGGTTGATGTGGATCACTCATCTGAGCTCTACCTCTGAGGTTATAATTGCTCTTGACCTGAGCTACTGCTATGGCTGTGAGAGCTCTAATTTCTTCATCAGAAGGTCTCCTCAGGTTATTCAGAAATATATGTGTCCTGAGCATATGCATAGTTATCTTCATTATCTTCGTCACACGAAACCTGCTGGTAGACTTGAATCCCATAACATGTACTTTCATCTGTATCATAGGAGGAAAACTCCCTATTTGTGGACAACATATTTACATTATCATCCTCCATACAATGTGGCTCGTTGCATTCATCACAGGCAACATCATTATCATATAGAGATTGAACAATCATACATTGTGATTGGGAATGAGGCATTTGACATATTATGCACCATGGAGTATCATTAACAATATTAATAGCTTTCTTCAAAGGATCAGGAGTTTCCTTGGCATGTTGAGCTCTTTGATTAGGGTTTCTATTTGGAAGAACCAGTTTACCATTATACCAATTTGTGTGATATGGTATATCATGCAATGATGGTCTCTTTTCTTGTCTCTGGTAAACTTGCCTATTAGGACCCATTCCCTTTTCATTTTTTGCAAGTCTATAACTTAGGTCCTTAACAACAGTTGTTAATTTATCTAATTTATCCTCAGAAGTAGATGCATTACCTTGAGTACTTTGAGGCTTATTTGGATTTTGCAAAATCTTCACATCATCCCTTCTGTTTGTCTTACCAGATGCTTTCCTATTATTTTCAATATTTGTTGCAATCCTGAAAGCATCCCTGAGGCTATTTGGACCCTTATCTCTTAATCCATAAGCTGTTTTGGCATCAAAAGCATTTATATAGAGCACTATGCACATTGGTTCATTCAGCCTCATGTGATGTGGCAATTTGTTCAACACCTTAGTGAATCTAGCATTGAAATCTGCAACCTACTCATTTGACCCCTTAGTGATACCAGTGAATTCATTTACAAAAAAACTTGGGTTAGTTTTGTCACCATATTGTTCCTTAAAAATCCTTTTGAAATCATCCCATGATGAAATACTCTGGTTAGACAGACCTTTATACCATTCTCTAGCTTCATCAATCAAAGACTGCATAAACAACTTCATAAAAACATCTTCATGCTCAACCTCAAAGTTGTCCATGACATTCTGAAAAGCCATCAAGTGGTCTTCACCTGATACAACATTATTTCCAGAAAATTTTGGCACCTATGGCCTTACATGTTTATCAATGGGATTAGGGTAACCAGGAATACCATCAAAAACTAACCGTCTAAATCTGTCCAGCTGCATAGGTCGTCTACCAAACTGGTTAATATTGACATTTTTATTAGCATTTTGATTTCTCACATTATTTAATGGTACTCTAGCATTGTTTGCATTCTGTCTTTGACCATTTTGCTGATGATGAGCTTCATCCATGTGTTGGTTTCTCAAGACACTTGCATTATCAAGGGTAGGGACTACATCTTGTTGGGCAATTTTTAGATCTTGTACCTTTTGTCTCATATCATCTCTGATTTTTATTACTTGCAAATATTCTAACTCTGCCCTCAGGCTCTTAATTTTCTCAGCTAATTCTTCATCTCTTGGCATAGAAGAGGATGGTTTCATTCCATTCTGGTCATCATCATCGTCTCTTGGAGATTCAGCCTCTTCAAATCTGTCACTGGGATCTAGGAAAGGGCGTTCTTAAAACACTTCTGACCTCATTCTCAGACTACCACCTTGTTGTCTTTCATACATATCTTGAATCTCAGCCTCTGTATTTGAAAAATTGGATGGCTGCTGCCCTGAAGACATAGGATTATCTTGGATATTATCATTATTCCTAGGAGATCCCTCATGACTGGCCTGAACAGTCCCTTTTTTCCTATACATCATTTTTCTGGGCAATTTTTCAAATAGAGGATTACGTAGGGATCTCCTCCCTTGCATACAAATTTTTTACTTTACCGGTTGGGAGATTGTTTGGAGTTGCCACCAATAACTAGGAATTATTTTCTTTTAAATCAGGGTTCATACACAAAGATTCCCTAGTTGAGTCGCCAAATCGGTTGGTTTTTTTCCCAGACTGGATGCTTGCTCCCAGTTATCCCTACAAGGTAGCCATCAATGATAAACAAGATCTCTAGGCCAGGGCCCAACAGTACAGGAGATAGACTCTATAAATATCTCCTCTTCTTCTTTAGGCTCTGCAGAACCAAGGGGGTATTCCCTATTCAACATCCATAAGATATGCTTGTGAACTGGGGATGTTGACACAAAGCAGATAAATCCTCCTTTATGTAGACCAAAACTATGAGATAAGTGCAAAGGGGCTAGCTTTGGGCCTATGTTCAGTTGTGATACAGATGATTTTGATTCTAAAACTACTTCTAAGGTCCTAATGGTTTGGTTTTGAAGTTTTAAGTTTGACTTTGTATTTGGATGCAAGACTGGGACCTTGGGTTATGACCTCAACACAAAACTAGATTGGTGCCTATCCAGGGCTTGGAGTCAATAGACATATATATGTGAATGTTTATCATAGGCTTGAAACAATACTCAGATTTCAAGGGGATTTTGTAGTTTCTTCCTTATAGAAACTTCCCAAGATCAAGTATTCAGTTATCTCTACTTACAACATCCTCACTGCAATGTATTCTTCCCAACACTTAATCCAAAACATTCAATCTACTCCTTGAGAAAAAGTATAGAATCAAGCATTCAATATGGCAAGCCTATACCCTAGAATCTTAAACACCCCTTAGCTGTTTAAATTCATAAGAAGAACACATTCAATTTGGAGACAGATAACAGAACACATGCAATGAAGCATTACTCATCTATATCAACATGAAACTGATACATGCTATGCATAAAGCATTCAGTCATACAACTCATAAACTCACAAGATACTAGAATAGAGCCACCAGCAGGATTGTATCGTCACACAACACCAAAAGTTTTTCCAGTTTCCAACCACCAAAAATGAGTAACACAGCCTCCTATATACAACAAGGAAGGTGTACTCAATCATTAATTACATGGCATTCTCCAAGATTTTACCAGATACCACGCATCACCAGGAGGGCACCGAAAACATTTAATGTAGCCACCTAGAGAAAAGGGAAAGGATAGGCAGGTTCGGGAGGAGAGCCGCTGACTGAAGATATTCATCTTGAAAAATGGCAATCGACCTGTCCTCTCGACCCATGCTTCTGTAAACTTTTCCATTAATGCTTATTTTCCTGCTTTGGGATGCAACAACAGTTTGCATGCCCCTGAAGTTTCTTCCCGCCAAGATCGCTATCATAGATATGAAGAAATCCCTCCATTTAAAAAATTAAATCAGGACAGTCGATCTCCATCTTTCTCGTCGAGATTTGCGGCATTGATTATGCTAAAAAATCACTAGCCAATGATATCGTGCCACGTCAACACCCTATGTATCCATTGCTGACTTTTCAAATTATGTGATAACTGATTATCCCACATTCACCCTATAATGACCTCTCAAACACTTTATAAACTATGCCATGAGCATATATGATGTTGGTGATTTTGCTCCTGACGATGCCAGTTTAGACCTCATCATCATGACCCGTGCCAATGGTGAGCCTCTTGTTGATGATCCTCCTACATGATAACCTAATATGAAATATCACCCCGATATTTCACATCACCCTGATGCGAAATATCACCTTGCAGAAAAAATCACCCAATCAAAAATATCACTGGACCACATCACCTGATAAGAAACATGACCCTGATGAGAAATATCACCCCCATCAGTGCAACCTGCTGATGCATCGGAGGAAGATCCTCCTCATTATATATATACCATACATCTCACCGATGAACCTCCTGATCATACTCATGTCATCATCATGTTCATATCCTCATCAGTGATCGGGGGGATCCTCATAATACCTGCTGATAATAACCATCATGCCAAAGACCACATGATACACCCCACCGATCTAGATGATGTCATCGTCATATTGCAATATCAGGGTGATATTCGGCGGCAAGGGTGATATTCGTAAGATCACCTGATATTTAGAATATGACCCCCCGCAGAATATTATGGTGATGGACAAGTAGATATCACGCCCACAAGAATATCAAGTCGAACTGTAGCTTTGTTGTAACATTGGGGTGATCTCTGAATGTGACTGATATTAGAAAATATCACCCGCTGCAAGATGCATGAAGCTGTTTGATAGGCAGATATCGACCCTCATGTAAAATTGACATCCACAACATCAGGGTGATCTTGCAAATCATGAAGTGATATTTGAAACATCACCCCCCGGGTGGAAAATCAGGTCATATATGAAATATGATGACCCCCTGGAAAATCATCAGGTCTGATAAAAACTTTGCCTTAACACAATTTTAGGCTTGAAACCTGAATTCCATGTACAAGCACCAACACAATGATTGTTTCTTATGAGGAGGAGAACCACTATTATTTCCAACTGATGACAATCTTCATAGTCTTTTCTGATTTTTAGCTAGCTTTCTTTGTCAAGATCAGCTATTATAATGACAAGGACTATCCCATATTATTTTAATCATTTTGTTTGTTATAGTCTCTTGTTTCAGCTGTTCTAGTTGTCTTTCTGATGCATTTTGGTTATCTCCCGATTCTTGTAAAGATAACGAAGGAGGAACCTCAACATAAATTCCTTTTTTGCATGGATGAGGTGAGTTATCCAACTTTTCCTTATCCACTTCTATTATTCCCCACGATGTTCTCATATTCCAAATAATCATCGTCTACTTCCACTATACTCTGTTCCATCGTATTATTATCAGTATGCTTAGGGAAAGCATTAGTAAAGATTTGTAAATTTTGATTTGGTGGAGCAACCTACTTATTTCCATTGTCATTCACACTTGATACCTGTATAACATTTGAGTCGATGAGGTCTTGTATTTCATGTTTAAGATGCATACATCATTTAGTATCATGTCCTTGTTGTCGATGAAATTGACAAAAGACATTAGCATCAAAATAAGGTCCTTGAATTTTATTAGGATCCAAAGGTTTAATCACGGGAACCTTCATAAGATTATTACTCACAGGGTGATTCATGATAGAATGATAGGACTCAAATATCGGAGTAAATGTTCTTTGTTGATATGGTGCCTTCTTTGGATTGGTGATAGCAGATACTTGAGAAACATTATTCAAATTTGATCCATTAACCTTAATGAAACTCCTATTATTATTCCTCTTAAATTTTTTTTGTGATGGTCCACTTGTGGATTGACCAACTTGAGCCGATGAGTTTTGGTTTTCATACTAACTAGACAAAAGTTGATAATCACGAAGGGCGGTACATAACTGTTGAAACAAGTTATACTTCATCAAGAGAATCTTATCACAAGTGTTAGGTTGTAGATTTGTAAGAAACACATTTTTAACATCCTCATCCTTCATCTGATATTGAATTTGTGCATAAAGAGCTTGATATAGACTAATAAACTCAATTAAATTCTCTTTCAGACCTTGCTTGCAATGAACTAAATCGATCAAAGAGACTTGAGGTCTAATGTTTTCTTGAAAATGTAAAAATTGATCAACTAACTACGAGGAGTATATTGAATTTAGAGGTAAAGAGAAAAACCATTCTAAATTAGTATCTTTGAGAGATTGCAGGAAAAGTTTTTCTAACAAGTCCTCTTCAAAGCAGAAATCACTACACATAGCTATGAATGCTGCCACATGAGTAAAAGGATCACCTTTTCCACCATATTTTTTAAAGTGAAGGGTCTCAAACCTCTTGGGCATAGGAGTTCTTAGGATTGCATAAGATAGGGGAGTATGGGCATGATAAGTTGGTATAATAGGTTGTGATAAATTTGTCAAGTTTGTCACCTTTTGTTGTAAAGAAGTCATGCCTTGCAAAAGTTGGTTTAAGATGGCATCATTGGGAGATACGGTTTGCTGTGAGTAATTAGAACCAAAGTGAGGAGGTGATGGAGTTTGAGTAGTGATAATTGGAGGCTATGAATATGTCAATGGTGGTTGAACATAGTGATAGGTGGAAGGTGGTTGCAAATACTTATATGCAAGAGGTGGCTAAGAATAGGTGGGATGTATATGTGGTTGGGAATGATTATTCATAGAAGAGGTCCCCTTAAAAACTAGGTTTTGATAGTTAAATCCCACATCATTGTAATTTTGTGAGCTAGTTCCATTAGATACACCAATACTAGTGGTAGCATTACTACAAGCATTTGCATTAGTCGTTAAAATTGTCAGTGTAAATGTAGACATTCTGGTAGTCAGTATAGGTGCCAAAACTTGTGTGTGAGACGGTGACGACATGTTATTAATAGCTTTTGCACATTCAGTCACTGGAATAACATTAGTTTGTACAATATGTGGTAAACCTCAAATTATATTAATACCATATTGTCCTTCTTTTATCAATTCTCTTATGTTGTGAATCACAAGTATAGCTTCTTCTGCTATCTGTTCGATTTGTACAAATGCTTGAAAATCGGCTAAGTCCTTATCAAGTTTGTTTATTTGCTCATTAGGAACACGTGTTACCACCTCAATAGTGTCCTCAACATCATGAAATACTTGATCTTCCATAGTGTTTGTATGAGGTATAATATCTTGAAAAATATGTGTCTCTCCTTTTGTAAAGAAGGTATTCAAAGGATTTTCAGAGGTAGGAATGTCAAATTCTTCAAAAGCACTAGATCCCATGAGTCTTATAATTATTCATAAAGGGATATTTATATTAGGTTAGTGGATTATAATAATCATACAAAAACATGCAACAATCAATGCACAAACTAGTAGAACAAACCCTAAAAGAAATATATTTTTAAGATCCAAAATGCTTAATTTTTTGACTTTTTTCAATGCAAATAAGTGAAATAAAAGGTGTTGTAAGGAAAATTATGAAGTGAAGAAAATAATATGTCTGATATTAGTCCAATAAAGAAATAATATCCTTTACAACACACTTTTGATGTAAACCAAGAGTGATGACAAGTCAAAACCTAGTGAAAATAGGCCAAAATATGCAATTTTTTTACCAAATGTCAATGCAACAGAGTATGAGAAAGGGTGTTGTGAGGAAAATGAGGATGGAAAGAAAATTATAACAGTAATAACGGCCACCTAATTCCAAAAAATATGTCACAACACACTTATAGTGCAAATCTAAGTCAAACCTTAGTGAAAATATAGCCAAAATATGCAATTTTTCACCAATTTTCAATTCAAAGTCCTAAAAGGAAGGGTGTTGTAAAGAATTTATGAAGGGGAAGTACATAATAACCCTGATAATAGACAATTAATGTAAAAATATTCTTCACAACACACCTATGATGCAAATCTAGAGAGACGATAAGGCCAAAATCTAGTGAAAAAGCAAGGTTTCCAAACCTTAGGCATGAAATTTAGCAAGCAAATCACTATGATGAAAAACTAAAGTAATAAAATCAGTCCTAAATAGTTTTTTAAAAGGGTAGTAAAATCTAAAACAAGATTTTGACTATAAACCCTAGCTAATGCAAAACTAGGTTATATGGAAAAATGCACAATTTCAAGCAATTTTGATCAATTTAAGCATGAAAATGTAATCTAAATGAATGATGAATGTAAAATTTATGTTTTTTAAATCAGATCTGATCATAATTACATAAATTTATTGAAATTCAATGCCAACTAATCTAAATTATTTGAAAATGCAAGCTAAAATTTTTCAATTTTTTTGTATTTTTTCAAGTGCAATAAGATGAACAATGAAATGAATGAATGAAATGAATGTACATCTGAAGCATAACACTCAGAAAGGTTCCAAAAAGTCCAAAAATATGGGTTCACCAAAATGTTTAGTGTGAAAAATGTGAAGAGGGTTCGATTTTAATGGTTTGTGTTGATCCTCCTTTCACCACTAAACATTCAAGGACATTCAATCAAGTAGAAAGTCTACTGCATATCTCATGTCACTTGGAACATAGGATAAGATTGGAATTGTGTGAATTTATTGTTCAATTAAGTCCAATTATGATCAAAACCTTAATTATGCAAATTCATGAACAAAAAGACAAAATATGGAAAATGATCGCACACAGAGATATCAAATGACAATTAAATGCATACCAAATTTCAAAGTTTGGAATATGGAAAGGTCAGGGACTAATGAGCAGGTGTCCTAATCCAGTGCCATAGCCTTTGTCAAGATCTGGGAATCTTATCTACAACCTTTTCTTGCAATTCCAAAGATTTTCCTATTGCGGGATCCAAAGGACTAATGAGCGGGCATTTGAGTCTAGGTCCCTATTTTCTTCTCTGATCTACAATTCTGACAGTCTGCACTACTCTCTTGCAACTCCACTTCTTCTGCTTTTGCAACCTGTAACTTGCAATCATAGAAAAATGGATTGGGGGTTGTGGTGTTTAGAGGCTTGCCTTAGTCAAGCCCCAAAAAGGCATTCAAGTCTTTGGAACACCGTTGTCAGATAAAGAGTGTATATCCTTGCAAGATAGAGGCAAAATCTAAATGATAAATGACATAAAGCACAATTGATATCACCTTGTAGTGAAGATCTCATGGGAGAAAGATATTGTTTATGCCATGAGGAGATGGATGCCAAATCTACAAATACAAACACATGAACAACACAAATTCTTCTCTGCAACACAATGAATGCCTTTGAATCACTTTCACATAAGCTTGTTGATGTAGGAGCATCCAGTGGTGTAAGGGCAATCTTGCATCACCCAATAAGTTGATTCAAAATCATTGTATTTGTTTTCATTTCTTTCCATAATTAGTGTTTATGGTTCCTTAATCTTTTGAATAATGATGCAGGACTTTTAGTTTTTCCAAAATTGCAAAAAATAACAAACTACCAGTTTTGGAAAGTTTAATTGCCATTTTAGGAAAGTTTGCATTTGGGTATGGATGGAAATGAAAATTTATAGGAAGCTTCATAACTAAAATATAAGACCTATGGCAAAGGAATCAGGCAAAGATCATTTGTGAGCTGAAAGATATTAAAGTTTTTATTTTCCGAAAAGCCCTTGAATTTTTTTGAAATGAGATATGAGGTACTAAAACATCCCATAATGTCCCGAAAAGTTGACAAAAAATTATTTACAATTTTTGGTGTGATATTTCACATCGTGAGATTTTCGGGACTTAAAACAATTCATCGATCAGACACCTGAATCAAAAGTTATGCTTCCCGAAAGTTGATCTACTTTTGGAGGGAGTTGCAAATTTCAAAATTTAGCTGGAGGCCGCTAAAAAGTGCTATTTATGACTATTTTGGGAACCCTAGGTGGTAGTAGAGTTAAGGGGTAAAGTGTAGATTCAAGAATAGGTGGGAAAATAGAAACCCTAGTTGATTTGGGGTTACAGAAGGCAAAAGATTCCAAAGCCTGGTGATGTGTAGCTGTGGTGTGTTGCAACCTGTGGAGGATTGATTCCTCTTATTTTAATTGAGTTTCTGTAATGTAACGAGTTATCTAAATTAATAAAGAAATATTCTATTTTCTATGTGCCATTTCTTTTGTTGTGTGTTTTATGATCTACCCCCTTCATCAAGTGGTATCAGAGAAAGGGTTCCTGAATGTGTAGACAGATCATCGACCATGAGGCAGTTTGCACCAAGACCTGAGGTTGTGGGTTTGCTGTGGAGATCAAGATGCCTCCATGAAGAAATAATATTGGGAGGAATGCTTTTATGGAAGAGGGTTTTAGAGCCCTACAAAGACAAATCAATGCATTGCAAGAGGAGCTGCGAAGAGGGTTTGAGTTGAGAACAAGAGAAGAAAGCAAGGATGAAACTGAAGAAGAGCTATCTGAGGAAGAACAAGAAGTTGCAGGAGATCCTAAGGTTGTTGAGGGTCATTTCTAAGATTGGAAAGAGGCCCAGGAATGAAGTTTCTACATATTCTAGAGATTTGAATCTAGAATAACTTATTGATTGGATCAATGACATGGAGGAGTATTTCGTATGAAGATGTGGAAGACCCAAATCAGGTCAAGTTTGCAAAAACAAAGTTGAAGGGCCATGCCAGTATTTGGTGGAAGGAGGTCTAGTTAGAGAGGAATAGAAGAGGAAAAGGAAAGATCACTAGATGAGATCAGATGGTGGAGAAGCTAAAGAAGCAATTCATTCTTGTGGAGTATGAGATAGAGTTGTTGAAGAAGCTACAAGGATTGAAGCAAGGTAACAAGTCAATTAATGAGTATACAGAAGAGTTTTATAAGATTACTATAAAAAACTAGTCATGTAGAGGCCAACAAGGAGAAGGTAGCCTATTACATTAATGGGTTAAGGCCAAGTATTCAAGAGGAGATGAGCCTGGTCAGAATGACCAACATAGAAGATGCATACCAGTTTTCCCTAAAGGTGGAAGAAAAGTTGCACAAAAGATTCGAATGAAAGCAAAGGGGAAGAGGTCAAGGCAGAAGGACTGGTGGAAGTTACTATGGAGGCCATAATGAAGCTCAAAATAAAAGTGAAGAAGTTGACACTAGTTGAAATCAAAGAGGGGATAATGCCTACCGCCCTCGCGACCAGAACAATGGTGAGAAAAGAGGAAGTGGAAGAGGCCGACCTGGGCAAGGACTTGGAAGAGGAGGTTTTAGAGGAACCTGTTTCCAATGTGAGGAAGAAGGACATCAAACATATGAGTGTCCACAACATCAAGGAAGGACAAACAGAAGACCCGAGGGTAATTCACAAGTTGCACATGTAGATGAAGATGCACAGTCTGAGCGTTCTGAAGATGCTGAAAGGGGAGAAACCCTAGTTTTTAGAACTTTGTTGAATGAGGAGAAAGAACCAAATCAAAGGAAGAGTTTATTCTTCACAAGGTGCAAATGTGAAGGTAAGTGTTGTGATATTATTATTGGTAGTGGAAGCATTGACAATCTTGTTTCAGAGGAGATGGATGACAAGTTGAAGTTGACAAGAAGAAAGCATCCACATCCATATCGGATTGCATGGTTGCAGAAGGACCATAGAGATTTGGTCAATGAGTAGTATTTAGTTAAGTTTAAGATTGGTGACTACCATGATGAGGTGTTGTGTGACATCATACCAATGGGTGGATGTCATATGTTATTGGGGAGGCCATGGCAGTATGATAGGAGCACTGTCCATGATGGTCGTGCAAACACATATTCTCTAATAAAGAATGGAGTTCATCATAAGCTGAAGCCCTTGAAGGAGGTGGAAGAAAAGGTATGTAGTATTGCCAGAATTTTCTTGGTAGATGGTAGGAAATTTTTGGAGGGTATGAAGCATGAGCGTCATTGCTTTGCATTGATTCCTAAGATTAGTTAAGAGAAATGTGAAGATGTACCAGCAAGAGTTGCATATATGTTGGAAGAATTTTAGGACATTGTTTCTGATAATGTACCACAAGGTTTGCCACCAGTCAGAAAGATAAGTCATCAAATGGATTTGACACCAAGAGCTAGTTTGCCAAATAAGGCAGCCCACAGAATGACCCCTGTAGAGAATGAAGAGTTGAACAAAGATGTTTAGGAGTTGTTGAGGAAGGACTGATAAGGGAGAGCCTAAGTCCATGTGGGATGATGGAGAGTGGAAAATGTGTACAGATTCCCAGGCCATCAATAAGATCACGATCAAGTATAGATTTGCATTGCCAAGAATGGATGACATAATGGATTGTTTGAGTAGAGCCAAGTACTTCACAAAGATTGACCTGAAGAGTGGGTATCACTAGATCCGAATAAGAGAAGGAGACGAATGAAAGACAACCTTCAAAACCAAAGAAGGTTTGTATGAGTGGTTAGTCATGCCATTTGGGCTAACCAACGCACTGAGCACATTCATGCAACTCATGAATGAGGTATTAAAAGAATTTTTGGGAAGTTTTGTTATTGTTTATTTGGATGATATTTTAATTTTTAGTAAGACTTGGGATGAGCATCTGATGCATTTAAGAAGAGTTTTAGAGAAGCTAAGGGAAGAGAAGTTGTTGATTAATTTGAAGAAATTTAGTTTTGCAAAGGAGTTTGTATACCTGGGATTTGTTGTCTCAGAGGAAGGCCTTAAGATGGACCCAGAGAAGATAAAGGCTATCATTGAATGGCTTACACAAAGAAGCGCTACAGAGGTATGATCTTTTCATGGTTTGGCAAGTTTTTACAAAAAGTTTATTAGAAATTTTAGTAGCATTTGTGGACCCCTAACAAAGTCAATGAGAGGGGATAGAAAAGAGTTTAAATGGATTAAAGGAGCAGACAAGAGTTTTGATACATTGAAGCAGAAAGTCACAAAGCAACCTATTTTGGCACTTCTAGATTTCAATAAGGTATTTCAGGTAGATTGCAATGCTAGTGGTAGTGCTATAGGAGCTATTTTGAGTCAAGAAGGTAAGCCCATTGCCTATTTTAGTGAGAATCTTAATGATGGCAAGAAAAAGTATTTTGTTTATGATCAAGAATTTTATGCTATAGTTCAGGCTTTGAAGAAATGGAGACATTATCTATTGGCAAAAGAAATTATTTTATATACTGATCATTAGGCTTTGCAGTATCTTAATAGTCAAGGAAAGTGGAACCAAAGGCATTTAAAATGGGTTGAGTTTTTGCAGAGTTATACTTTTGTTTTTAAGCACAAGAGTGGGAAGTCCAACAGAGTTGCAGATGCCTTGAGTAGAAGGCAAAATTTGTTGATAGAAATGAAGATAGAGGTTATTGGGTTTGATGAGCTCAAGAGTTTGTATCCAGAAGATCTAGATTTTGTAGAGACTTGGAAAGTTTGTTTGGAACCTGTTACTTTCAACATGACAAAATGGTTGGATTTCATAATCTAAGATGGCATGTTGTTTAGAGGAAGCCAGTTGTGTATTCCAAGGAGTTCCATGAGAGAGAACCTGATTAAGGAAAAGCATAGTGGGGGATTAGCTAGACACTTTGGTCAAGATAAGACCATTTCTATTGTTGGTGAAAATTATTATTGGCCATAGTTGCAACAAGATGTGAGGAAATTTGTTCAGAGTGTGTCAGATAGCAAAAGGAACAAGTCAGAATATAGGGCTATATCAGCCATTCCCTATACCAGAGAAGCCATGGGATGATATTAGTATGGATTTTGTTCTTGGTTTGCCAAGGACACAGAGAGGACATGATTCCATTTTTGTGGTGGTGGACATATTCTTGAAGATGCAACATTTTATTCCTTGTAAGAAGACTAATGATGATGTTCATATTGTAGCTTGTTATTTTTCAGGGAAGTGGTTGGACTACATAGTCTACCTAAGAGCATAGTTTCATATTGAGATACCAAGTTTGTTGGATATTTCTGGAGGACATTATGGAAGAAGTTGAAGACAGATTTGAAGTTTAGTTCTGCACACCATCCACAAGCTGATGGACAAACAGAAGTGGTGAATAGGAGTTTGGGTAACCTGCTACGATGCTTAGTAGGAGATAAGGCCAAGGGATGGGATTTGATTTTACCACAGGTGGATTTCACTTACAACAATTATGTCAATAGGAGTACTAGTAAATCACCATTCTAGATTGTATATGGCAATAGTCCAAGAAATGCTTTAGAGTTAAGGAAGTTGGACAAAGGAGAAAAGACAAGTGCTGAGGCCAAAGACTTTCTAGAACACCTGAAGAATTTGCATGAAGAGGTGAGAAAACATATTAATAAGATGAATATTTAATACAAGGCTAAGGCAGAATAGAAGAGGAGATATAAGGAATTCTAGGTAGGAGATGAAGTCATGGTTAACTTGAGAAAAGAAAGGTTCCCAGTTGGAACATATAATAAGTTGAAAATGAAGAAATTTGGACCATGCAGGATTCTGAAGAAACATGATTTAGGAAATGCATATGAGGTAGAGCTGCTGAGTGGGATCAATATTTCCCTTGTATTCAACATTGCTGATTTAATAGAATATCGTGAAGGTAGCACAAAGGATGGACTGACACAAGAACAATGGAGTATTCCAGCATCTACTTCAATGGAGGAGATAGAAGAGATCTTGGATAGCTATGTGGGAAGAAGTGCTCAGAATAGGCAATATGAAGAATATCTGGTGAAATGGAAAGGAAGGCATGTTGAAGAATCTTCTTGGTTGTCTAAGGTAGAGGTTGACCATTTGGGTTTTCCTCACACAAACACTTGAGACGTGATAGGGTCACTTCTCAAATTACCTTGGGTGTTTGATGCAGGAGCATCTAGTGTTGTAAAGGCAATCTTGCATCACCCAAAAAGAAGTTGATTCAAAATCATTGCATTTGTTTTCATTTCTTTCCATAATTAGTGTTTCTGGTTGCATAATCTCTTCAATAATGATGTAGGACATTCAATTTTTCCAAAACTACTAAAAATAGCAAACTGTCAGTTTTGGAAAGTTTAACTGCCATTTTAGGAAAGTTTGCATTTGGGCATGGATGGAAGTGAAAATTTACTAGAAGCTTTGTAACTAAAATATAAGACCTTTGGTGAAGGAATGAGACAAAGATCATTTGTGAGCTGAAAGATATTAAAGCTTTTGTTTTCTGAAAAGCCCCTAAAATTTTTTGAAACGAGATATGAGGAACTAAAACATCCCATAACATCTCAAAAATTTGATGAAAATTAGTTTATGATTTCCAATGTGATAGTTCACATTGCAAACTTTCCAGCGCTTAAAACAGTTTGTCAATCAGACACCCGGATCAAAAGTTATGTTTTCTGGAAGTTGATCTACTTTTGGAGGGAGTTGCAAATTTTGAAATTTAGCTGGAGGCCTCTAAAAAGTGCTATTTATGACTATTTTGGGAACCTTGGGCGGTAGTAGAGTTAAGGGGGAAAGTGCAGAGTCAAGAATAGGTAGGAAAACAGAAACCCTAGCTGATTTGGGGTTACAGAAGGCAGAAGATTCCAGAGCTTGGTGATGTGTAGCTGTGGTGTGTTGTAGCCTGTGGAGGATTGATTCCTCTAATTGTAATTGAGCTTCTGTAATGTAATGAGTTATCTAAATCAATTCCATTTTTTATGTGTCATTTTTGTTGTTGTGTGTTTTATGATTTACCCCCTTCATCACTTGTCAATCAAAATGTCCATCTAGTTTACAAATGATAACCTAATCATGCTTACATATGCAACTACAAACATTCTCACTAAGAATGTCATAATTCAAACTTATCATGTTGGCAGAGGACCTAAATAACAATCATAAACTGACACTTTGAAATTGGTCCTAACCTAAAATAGGGTAGGGCTAGGGCGTGGGCACCCAAGTCCTCCCCCACTATTTTAGGCAGGATTTATGTTAAGTGCATCCCCTAAGTCCTACTTACCATGAAACTTCATGGTTTTCTCATTGGAAGTCATCAAAATCATACAAGATGCTCTAAATGCATTCTAAAGGATCTGAGAGCTAAACCTTAAGAGGAAAAATCCCCCAAGGTTACTTCTTCTAACATAACAGATGGAAACAAGACAATCTCATAACCACAAGTCATAAAATGGAAGGCTCTTATGGGCATAAGATTGTTTAGAGCTTACTTAGCAAAATTGAATGGAAACATGTTATGTTGTGTTATGGAGACAAATTAGACTCAGACACAAAATCTTCATATTATTTTTATTAAATAATTTGTTACACTATTAAATATTTTGCTGAACTTGTATTTAAAATAACAGTTACAAATAAGTATTAAATGATAGAAATGATTAGTTATAATATTTAATTAAAGACAGTTGCATTTAGTTATTGTAACTGCCCAAAAGATGCATGTTATTGGGTGCATGAGACAAAACCAATGGCCATGCTTCATTTCTAATTATTGGGAGATTCGTGAGAATATATTCCAATACTCAGATTAGTTTTGAGGACAATAAGGCATGAAAAATGTTAGTAGAAGTTCATAGTTTAGTGACTAGAAAAATGCAAGAAGTGCCGTAGGTACATGCAGCAAAGGCTGTGTAAAAATAACAATGGAAAAAGGTCTGCACTACTCTCCTGCAACTCCACTTCTACTTTTGCAACTTATAACATGCAATCATAGAAGAATGGGTTGGGGGTTGTGGTTTTTAGAGGATTGCCTCAATCAAGCCCCAAAGAGACATTCAAGTCTTCTAAACACCGTTGTCAAATAAAGAGTGCATATCCATGCTGGATAGAGGCAAAACCCAAATGATAAATGATAGAAAACACAATCAATACCACCTTGTAGTGAAGATCTCATGGGATGAATATGCTCTTCATGGCATGAGGAGATGGATGCCAAATCTACAAATACAAACACAAGAACAACACAAATTCTACTTTGTAACACAATGAATGCCTTTGAATCACTTTCACATAAGCTTGTCAATCAAAATGTCAATCTAGTTTACAAATGATAACCTAATCATGCTTATATATGCAACTACAAATATTCCCGCTAAGAATTTCGTAATTCAAACTTACCATGTCGGCATAGGACCTAAATAATGGTCATAAACTGACACTTTGAAATTGGTCTTGACCTAAAATAGGGTAGGACTAGGGTGCAGACACCCAAGTCCTCCCCCCCTATTTCAGGTAGGATTTATGTTAAGTGCTTCCCCTGAATCCTATTGGCCATGAAACTTCAGGGTTTTCTCATCGGTAGTCATCAAACTCATGCAAGATGCTCTAAATGTATTCTAAAGGATTCAGGACCTAAACCTTAAGAGGAAAAAGCCCCCAAGGTTACTTTTTTTGACATAACAGATGGAAACAAGACAATCTCATAACCACAAGTCATAAAATGGAAGGTTCTTATGGGCACAAGAATGTTTAGAGATTACTTAGCAAAATTGACTCGAAACATATTATGTTGTGTTATTGAGACAAATTAGACTCAAACACAAAATCTTCATATTAATTTTATTAAATAATTTTCTTCACTATTAAATATTTTGCTAAACTTGCATTTAAAATAGCAGTTACAAACAACTATTAAATGCTAGAAATGATTAGTTATAATATTTAATTAAAGACAGTTGCATTTAGCTATTGTAACTGCCCAAAAGATGCATGTTATTAGGTGCATGAGACAAAACCAATGGCCATGCTTCATTTGTATTTAATGGGACATGCATGGGAATATATTCCAATACTCGGATCAGTTTTGAGGACAGCAAGGCATGAAAAATGTTAGAAGAAGTTCATAATTTAGTGACTAGAAAAATGCAAGAAGTGTCGCAGGTACACGCAGTAAAGGCTGTGTAAAACAACAATTGAAAAACATGGAGAAAAATGTTGTTGCAAGTTGCAGTAGTTGTTGCAAGCTTTGTAAAAGTTATTTACCTAAAGTTTAATATATATTGGACCCTCTATTGGTGGATGTAGCCTAGTTTTGGGTGAACCACATTAAATATTGGTGGTCTTCCTTTTTTGCTATCCATTATTTATGTGTGTTTTATTTCTTTGTTTTATTAGTCAAATCTACATTTAACTAATATATATCTACCTCCTAACCCTAACAAGTGGTATTAGAGTAGGTTGTGTTTGATTATTCTCTACAAGAAGGCCTCATAGTTGAGTGGGAGTCTCACGGTTGAGTGGGAGTCTCATGGTTGAGTGGGAGTAATAGCAAACGGGGGTAAACTGAAGGTTGATAAATTCAATGGTGGAACTATTACTTATGGAAGATGCAGATGGAGGACTATCTCTATCAAAAGGATTTATGGAGGCCATTACAAGGGAATGCCAAGAAACCAACAGCAATGACTGATGAGGATTGGGAACTTCTACACAAAAGGCACTAGGAATCATTCATTTGTGCTTGGCGCCATCGATGGCATTCAATATTTCAAAAGCAAAGACAACGGACAAGTTGATGCAGACATTGGAAAAGTTATATGAAAAGACTTCCACTTAGAATAAGGTATTTCTTATGAAGCACATATTTAATATGAAAATGGTAGAAGGTGGATTGGTTACTGATCATTTAAATGATTTTAATATAGTTACCAGTCAATTGACTTCTGTAAGTGTAAATTTTGATGAAGAAGTTAGAGCTCTCTTGATATTATGTGCTTTGCCTCAAAGTTGGGATAGTTTGGTAATGACGGTTAGTAGCTCTATTTTTGTTTCGAATATGCTAAAATTTGATGATGTTGTTGGTATTATTCTAAGTGACGAAATTCATAGGAAAAGCTTCTAGGTGGATCCACACCAGGAAGTGTTGAATGCAGAAAGCAGGGGCAGACCAAAGGAGAGAGGAAAAGGTTCTAGAGATCATGGGAAGTCATGAGGAAAATCAAAGGACAAGAGATCCCAATCTAGAGAAAAGAAGGATTTCTCGTACTGTGGGAATCTGGGTCATCTAAAGAAAGATTGTTGGTCTTGAAAGAATAAAGAAGGGGACAAACAAGAAGCAAGTAAGGAGGCAAATGTGGTGAGCAATAAATTTGAAGATGATGCTTTGATTCTTTCCTTAGATAATGTTGATGATTCATGGGTGTTAGATTCAGGGGTTTGATTTCATGCTACGCCCCATAGAAGTTATTTTCTTAATTATGTCCAAGGGGATTTTGGTCTAGTTTATTTGGGAGATAATGAACCCTATCAAGTTGTTGAAAAGGGAAGAATTAGTATTAAGTTGTAGAATGGGAATCCTTGGCTACTACAAGAGGTAAGGCACATTCCAAGGCTTAGTAGGAGTTTAATTTCAGCAGGGTAGCTAGGTGATGTAAGTTGCATAGTTACTTTTAGTGATCAAACTTGGAATGTGACAAGAGGTGCCTTAATAGTAGCAAAAGGTGTGAAAGTAGGCACCTTATATCTTTGTATAGGTCATATTGTTCCTGTAGACACCTAAAAATGTCTCGACCACCAAACTGACTCCCGACATCCCTAAACATACCAATTTCCTTTCCAACCAATTAATTAAATTTCTATTTAATTAATTACCCCTTTCATCATCTAAATCCACACCATTTTATCCCCAAAATTTGAATTAATTTTATTAATTCAATAGTCTAAACCTTAGCCAATTCATTTAATAAATATGCAAAATTTATTAAATCAATTCCCCCATTTTCCCTAAATCCAATTAATTAGTTAAAACCATGTTAACTAATTAATCCAGCCTACTAATTAGCCTATCCCTACCCTAGACAATTAAATAGCTATTATTTAATTGCCTACTCTAGCCTACCTCATCCTAGCCTTAGGATTAATTAATTAAATCACTAATTAATTAATCTTATCGCCCCTCTAATCCCTCTACTAATTTATTCCAGCCACCTTAATTAGGCTAATCACCCTAATTAAGTGAGTCAAACCCTCATTAGCACTTCTCTCCACATCCCCCAAATTTAAAATTCAAATAAATCACACATCACATTTACTCCTCTTACACATGTCATAACTCATAAATATCCACTCTTCCCCAAATGAATTTTTAATTCATTTTACCCTTCCCCATGTGAATTTTTAATTCACAAATAATCCATCTCACCCAACTTCATTTATTCACCCCTTTCCCAAAAATAAATAAAAGATTTACTTTTATTCCTAGCCCTCCATCTTCCAAGATCAAATATAGGCCCTCCACATCACTTTCATCCTCCACCATTGATCTCTCCATTCAATCTCCACCCTTGGATGAAAATCTCCCCAAAAAGTCTATAAATACAACCTCTCACAAGTCATTTTCATCATCCAATTTAATGCAAAGTTACCATGCCAAAATCATCTTTGAATAGCTAGTGAGTTGCACAATTGAAGAGCACTTCACATTTGAATCCATAGTCTAGGGATAATCTTGGTCTAGGGAGCTTCTTTTGGGTGCAAAGGCTCCTTCTTCCCTTGATGGGATTAGGTGGTGTTTTGTAAGGTATAATCATGTGTTTTATTTGCATTTGATTTAGTGTTTTCCCTTATTGCATTACCTAATCTACATTGGCATGCCCGGTGGGACCCACAAGATCCAATCTAATCCTTGTTTGTGAGTTTTTGTGTTAGTATCTGACTTTTTGTAGGTTCAATGCTATTCGACTATCGCAGCGGCGCCATAACTACCGTATTTTAGCGCTATTCCTCTTTTAGCGCTATTTCTGCGCATTTATTTTTAATACTAACCCTACTCACGTGTTGTGTTTTATTGCTTTTCCTATTGTTTTCTGTGTTGTTTGCTCTCTATTTTGCAGGAAAATCAGGAATTACAGGGGGAGATTATGGTGAATTTTTGAAAGAAATGACAAAGCAGCACCAGCTCAGTGTTTTGACGACATCCTTCAGATTAGCGCCATCGGTATTTTCCCCAGATTCAGAAACACCGCACAGTGGTGCCTTCACTACAATGGATCATCGCTATCGTCTGAACTAGTGCCTAACTTAGGATTTATTAGCGCTATCGTCTGTATCAACGCCTTTAATTTAATTAGCGCTATCTAGGATTTTAATTAGCACCATAAAATAGTTTAGTACCTTTTTTGCGTAAGTCAGGTTGTTCTGCCCGCAGTGGCACCTGTATATGTCTGTTTTAGCGCTATTTTGATAATCTACCTTTCTGTTTGTTGCAGGTACTGCAGATACTAACAAATCTTTTTGCAGGATGGTTTGTTAATTAGTTAGCAAACATTTCAATTTGGAAACTAAAATGAACCCTTGTTTGCTTTGTTAGGTCTTAAACAAACATTTCAATTTGGTGTTTAAAAAATTAATCCAAACAACTCCTTGATTGAAGTGTGTGTGATCATAACATTTATTTTTGGTGCTCTAAAATATACTTCTTTTGTGTGCCAACAAACAAACAATCAAAACACTTCAATTTGGGCTATAAAAAGAACAACAAATTGCATACTTCATTGGATAAAAAGAACAACAAACTTGCATTTCCACGCATCTAATCAAGACAACCTAAATACTTGTTTGAAGTGTCTTCGTGATTGTGTCAAGTAGAGTGAGAAGTGTATGCTCTTCCCTCGCACCTTTTGGTGATCTTGGGAATCAAAAACTTCTCACAACACTTTGCATTAATCACCCCCCATCTAATCCAAAGATCTAAAATTGAACCATGTTGAGTGTGATATAATCATAGGGAACACGTATGCTCTCCCCTCGCATCTTTGTATGAACTTGGGGATCAAAATTGTTTTCATGATTGTATTGCTTTTGTAATCCTTAGAGGGCCTGCCACCCCGCTTCAAAAGGTGGGAACGACCCAAGTGGCATCAAGCTAAAGCCAAGCTCTTCCAAGCCGCTATATAAAATAAGGCGTTTGGGACGAAAGTCTCAAGCGACAGGTGTTGTTTTGTTATACCGACAGCCAACCTCCCCATAAACCCTCCAAGGCGCAACCCTTGGAGGCTGGGAGACTCCATAATGGAGAGTAGCGCTGCCGCACGTATAACCACCTGAATGGATGCCCTTACTAAGAGCCATTGTTGTAGTAAGCCAAAATCCTTCTATTTGTTGACACAGAGGGCAAAGCCCTTGAAGCGGCCCCGATTCATGCAGTTCTTAGCCGAGGTAGCAGGGACAATCTAAAGGTTTGGAGAGGGTCAATCCTTATAAGAAACTTGGATCTTGGTATGCATGAGAAGTGTGTGCAATTGTAAGGAGGAGCCGGTGCTACCAAGATCCTGGAGCTACCCGCTTTGAATAGGCGCAGCTAGGGGATTCAACAAATATTGTCACATTCTCGCCTTAGGTTGTAAAAGTGTGCTTGTACTAAACAAAATCATTGTCATTTCACAAACAAAAATCATTGCTTGTTTTGCATTCAAATGTGTGTTAAAGTGCTTTGATTTTTTCACAAACAACTTGCCAAGAGACAAAACAAATCAGAAATCTATCAAACCCTGTTTCAGCGCCATATCTATCTGATTATAGCGCCTTTTCACCTGTGGATTGGCGCTATTTTGAGATTGACGTGCCTGAGACAGAACAAATCAGTTAGTCAGATCTCAAACAAATAAATCCAAAATTCTATCATCAGAAATCCAAAATTTTGCCATCAGAAATCTGTGTACCCTATTTCAGTGCCATATCTATCTGATTGTAGCGCCTTTTCACCTGTGGATTGGCACTATTTTGAGATTGACGTGCCTGAGATAGAACAAATCAGTTAGTCACATCCCAAACAGACAAATCCAAAATTCTGCCGTCAGAAATCCAAAATTTTGCCATCAAAAATCTGTGTAACCTGTTTCAGCACCATATCTGTCTGATTGTAGTGCCTTTTTACCCGTGGATTGGCGCTATTGTTAGATTGACTTGCCTAAAGCAAAGACCCATTTTGTTCTGATCTACACCTTCTGTTCTGCCATAATCCATATCCATCTTGCAGGAATCTGCCAACTGTCCAGCCATTTTCTTCCAAAGTTTTCCAAAATACACATTCTCTTTGACCTTAGAGGATCAATCACCACCATTGTTGGACCCCTTTGATACATCATAATCAGCCCAAAAACATATCTATCCATCCCCATTCAGTCCTTTTGCATATCTCCTTGGACTAATATAAAATCATTTCAAAAATCCACATCCAAATCAAAACCCCATCAACAAATCCCCAATCAAATCTTGTCACCCTTTTGAGCCAAAGTTAGATCTAGATCTTATCATTAACATCACATTTTCCTTGAAAAGTCATTAGTCTACATTTCAAGAAAAACAAATCACCTCTCTTTGTGTAAGGTCATTAGTCTACCCCAAACAAAGAAAATCATCATCCTTTGTGTGCCAAATCAAAATCTAGATCTTATCCAAAAGCTCAATTCGAAAAACATCATCCTCACCATCCTAAAATCAATCAAAAAATCAAAAACATCACAATTCCAAATCCCCTTTCTTATCATCCATCTTTGGTCCAAAATTTGTGCAAAATTATCAATATCACCCATTCATATCACCCTTAGGATAATATGGACCTACTTGATAAAGTCCTAAGATCGGACCCAAAGAGATATCTTGACCATTTTCTCAAGCTTGGTGCTCAACTTCCCCCCATCACAACATTATCACAACCATCCACTTCTACAGTTGTCCCTAACACATCAAATACCCAAGCATCTACATCACATACCCAACCCACCGTCTATCAAATGTCAACGCCTAACATATCCACCATCTCCACAACCTCAACCGCTACTACACCTACAATTTCCATGGCTATGCCCAACATCTCCCAACCCATCATCACTTCTACTACCACAACTACCATCAACCCTTCCACTTCAAACACAATGGCATACAGGGCAACATCACACAAGCAAGTACCTCCACAAGTGTGCCCCCACCAAACCCTCACACCCTTGCTTACCTACGACAACTATTCTCACAACAATCCCATAACACATCTAACCAATCCAACGTCCACATACCCAACGTCAATCCCACAGGTCAACATAATCCCAATTCCCAAATACCCCCACATATTCTCCAACAACTCTATGTGCACCAACAACAATAGGCACTAATCAATCCAAACCCCAATTAGCAACACCAACATCTTAATCAAACCAATCTCCAACATCAAATCCCACCCCACCTCCAATATCTCACCAATCAACAACCCTACACATTCCAACCGCAACAACCATAGGATCTCAACACTGTCCTACAAAGCTTAATTCAAAAGGTGGATGACCTACAAACTGGGGGCAAACACAAATACTATTCTTTTGAGGATATTTGCCCCTACCCATTTGACCACACATTGTATATGCCCCCTTTCCCTAAAAACTTTGAAATGCCAAAATTTGACAAATATAAGGGAAAGGGAGACCCTAGGGACCACCTTAGAGAATTCTACATTGCTTGCCTCGAAGTCTCTAACAACGACACATATCTTATAAGACTTTTTCCACGAAGCCTTAGCGGCCAAGCCGTTGAATGGTTTGCCCATCTTCCACCTGGAATTCGAACATTTCCCAAGCTTGCGGAGAAGTTTGTCAACCACTTTTCCTACAACTTTGAACATGAGGTGTCTATGACCGACCTTTGTAACACCAAACAAAAGAATGGTGAAGCTTTCACTTCTTTCCTACAAAGGTGGAGGGGTCTAGCAAGCAAACTCCCATGGCCTATTCCTGAAAAACAACTTGTCACCATGTTCGTGGCCAATCTCAATCAGGAATTAGGTTTTCACTTACAGATTTTGTGCGCATCTACCTTTGAAGAGGTTATCAACAAAGGCACCATTGTTGAACGAGCCCTCATTGCCAAGGGTTCCATCAAGCTTTACGATCCCAAGTCCAACAACAACAACAATAACAACAACCACAAAACCAATCACAACACCCCCAATACCAACAACAATACCAATGCGCAATCTACTGATAAATCACGTTATTGGGGGAAGAGCAAGAATAATCTGAATGACAGCATCACCGATGTGAAGGCCGTCCAACACATCCAAAATCACACACCGGCACACATGTATGCAACAAACACCAATAACCAAAAAGGACCAAATAAACCCCGCAAACCTCACCAAAATTTAACGCCGTTAGCAGAACCTATTGAGGACATCCTCGATAGATGTCTCATGCAAGGAGAAATCACACTCCTGCCTATTAGACCATGCCAAGACAATGACCTCAAGGCAGCATGGTATAATGAAAATGATTATTGTGAATACCACCATGTGGCAGGCCATAAAACAACGGACTGCATGCAATTAAAACATTGTATCCAAGACCTAATAGATCAAAATCTCATCAACCTTGAGCACAGTGCACAGCCATCACCAAATGCTAACCTTGGAGCTTACAAGGATCCTTTGCCCAACCATAACAAAGCTTCAACATCCAATCAAGCATACAATGTCACTCCACCACCCACACACTACGACTCCATTGTCAGCCGCATCGAATCCTCATCCCACTCTGTCAACACAATCACCATTCAGGCACAAGCACCTGATTGTACCGTCACAACCCGTCGAGGCCGTGTCTCAATCCGCACTACCCCTCCAACTGAATCAACACCCCCATCCACATCTGATCCCCTCCCCCCCGTCCAAATGCCTGTCCATCACCCACCACTCGATACAACCTCCTAGACCATCTAGGAAAGACACCTGCACAAATCTCCATCCTTGAGCTGCTTCGCACATCACCCCACCACAAGGACATTCTCGACAAGGCCCTTTTGGAAACACAAGTCCTCACAAACTTGGATGTCAATCAATTTCAAGCCATGGTTGGCCATATTGCTACACCACACCATATCATGTTCTTTGAAAAAGATCTCCCTGCTTCCAAACACCTACATAATGATGCACTACACATCGAGGTCCGCATTCACAAACACACCATTAAAAGGGTCCTGATAGATGGTGGTTCTGACCTAAATATATGCACTCTAAAATTGCTAAAACACTTGGGGTACTTAGATGTGGTTGTGGATGCTAGCGAGTGCATAACAATCAAAGGATATGATGACACCGAGAGGCTATTCGAGGCTACCATAAAGCTCCCTATTCAAGTGGGACAGAAAATCCTTGAAACCAAATGTCAGGTTCTTGATCTTGACCTTCCCTATAACATTCTTCTCGGCCGCCCATGGATCCATGCCATGCAAGCCGTCCCCTCCACTTTCCATCAATGTCTCAAATTCCCCCACAACGACACCAAAGTCACTATTTATGCTGATCCCCATCCCTTCCAATACTACAGTTTTCTGGAAGGACACAACCAAACCTTCTGTCCATACAATAAAGCCACCACCCAAATCACTCCAATAGCTTCCACTTCATACATGGACCCCACCAACATCGCCACCACTTCATTGCAAACACCTTCACCACCTGAGGTCAAGATCAAGATCAGCAACCAAGGCTGTGGGGAATACAACCTTCACAACACCTTTTGCGTGGGCTTATTACTCACTCCTAAGACATTTGGCACTCTGAACATAGAGGCAGCTGACACAGTCATCATCAAATACAAACCCTTGCCCATCTTTGAGAAAAAACATCTTCTGGATCAGGACATACTTGAAGATATTTCATCCTGGCTTTACAAGGACGAGGAAACAGAACAAGACATCCCAACCATCCCAACAAATAGTTACGGCAAAGGTTCTGAGATAGTCAAAAGCATGGGTTACAAAGGACAAGGCGGCATTGGTCTTCATGAGCAGGGCATTGTGGAACCACTACAAGCAACAAGGAACCCCTATACTCAAGGGTTAGGGTATGGTCAACCACATCGCCTCCTTAATACCAGCGAATGTATCTTAACCAAGTTTGCTCCAGTTTCTCTAGATGTCGACAATATTAACGAAACAGACCTACAAGACTCCTTTAGCGACTTTGCTGATTTCTTCGCCTCCTCCATTTGCACCATCTACTCCGTCACTACTCTCGCCTCATCATCCAATGACCTACCATTAGTATACCCTGACCTCATCGACTGGGACCAACGAGGACCTCCTATTTTTGACATCGCACCTAATGACGAAGCCATTGCTAAAATGATGGGAGTAAGAGATAACTTCCCCTTGGGAGATCACAGAGCTGGATACATCATGGAACTCAATCCAGCTACCTATTTTGGGGAGACAACCCCTACTTCTAGTCGCAAAAATACAGAAACAAAAAATGGATCTGATGGTGAAAACCGTTCCATGGCAGTATCAGATCCTAAAAAAGTAAAAATAAAGGACGTATCTCCTGGTGAAAACCTCCATGAGGTGCCAGGGGATGGAAGCATGGGCCTCCCCGAAATAGATAAAGTATATCCTGACAGATCACCCATCTTGGTTGAACTAGCACAGGAAATGAATCTAGGGACAGAGGAAGAGCCAAAAATCACATATCAAGCATAATCCCTCAGCCTGTTTGAATAGGAAGACTTCTTGGCATTCTTCACAAGTAGAAATCACAACTTTGCATGGACCTACGTAGACATGCCAGGGCTAGATCATGCCTTGGTTGTTCATCATCTGGCAGTGCGTCCTGATGCCAAACTAGTCAAACAGAAGCTCCGAAAGATGAACCCTCAGGTGGCCCTTCTTGTCAAAGCAGAGCTCAAAAAGTTACTAGATGTCAGGTTCATACGTCCAATTGATTATCCTGAATGGGTTTCGAGTCTAGTACCTGTTGCTAAACCAGATGGCAGAATCCGCTGTTGCACTGACTTCAAAGACCTCAACAAAGCCTGCCTAAAAGATGACTTCCCGCTTCCCAACATTGACATGATCGTGGATCTTACCATAGGGCATGAGATGCTATCCCTCATGGATGGCTTTTCAGGATACAATCAAATCAAAATTGCCGAAGAAGATCAGCACAAGACATCTTTTATATGCCCATGGGGGACATACTATTGGGTAGTAATGCCATTCGGCCTAAAGAACGCAGGAGCTACTTATTAACGAGGAATAACAGTCATCTTCCATGACCTCTTTCACCACATCATGGAGGACTACGTTGATGACTTGGCAAATCAAAAACCAGAGAAGAACACTTAGACGTGCTAGCCAAGATCTTTGACAGGCTAGAGCAATATAATGTTCGTCTAAATCCAAAAAAGTGTGTCTTTGGCGTCACTTTAGGCAAATTGTTGGGATACATAGTCTCCAAACGAGGAATCGAGGTGGACCCAGCGAAAGTCAAAGCTATTACTAAAATGCCACCTCCTAAAACCTTGAAACAACTGAGAAGCCTACAGGGTAAACTACAGTCTATTCGCCGATTCATTGCTCAACTTGCTAACAAATGCCAACCATTCTAGCATCTCCTCAGGAAAGATACGGTTTTCACCTGGACTACTCAGTGTTAAGAGGCCTTTGACCAACTAAAAGCATATCTAGCTAATCCCCCTATTCTATCTCCACCAAGACAAGGAGAGCCCCTCCTCTTGTATATTTCTGTGATCGACACAACAATTGGGGCTTTGTTAGCACAACATGATGAGCAGGGGAAGGAACGAGCCATCTACTACATTAGCCGCACCTTGATTTCCTATGAGCTTAACTACACACAGATTGAACGAGCATGTCTTGCCCTGGTTTTCACATCACAAAAGCTAAGACATTATATGCTCAATCACAAGACTAAGCTCATTGCTAAGATCGACCCACTCAAATATTTGCTAAACAGAGCAGCTCTCATTGGAAGAATGGCAAAATGGGTCATGATTATCACTGAATTCAACATAGAATACATAGAGAGAAAGGCAATCAAAGGGCAAGTCATAGCAGATCAGCTGGCTAAGGCACCTATTCAGGCTGAACATCCTACAATAGCAGAATTTCCAGACGAGGCCATCTTGACAATCACACCAGCCACAGATACATGGAAGATGTACTTTGATGGATCCTACACTCATAGAGGCTCAGGGGTAGGCGTCCTATTTGTTACCCCCCAAGGTGACACGATCCCTAAATCATTCAAAATCACATTTCCATGCACCAATAATGTAGCAGAATATGAGGCCCTCATCACAGGTCTCCGAATGGCCATCCAATGGAAAATAAACAAACTAACTGTGTATGGCGACTCTCAACTAGTCATCAGGCAAGTCAATAATGAATCTAAAACCAAGGACGATAAGCTTCTTCCCTATAAGAAGATGGTTGATGACTTTAAAGATTATTTCGGTGACATCCACCTTGAGCAGATCCCAAGGTCAAACAACAAAGCGGCAGATGCCATGGCCACCATCGGATCTCTGGTTGACATGAAGCAAGGTAGCAAGAAATGTGAATTCCTGGTCGAAGAGCTCCCCATCCTAGCATATGACGTTCCCCAATCTGAACTAGTGTGCGAAATCATTGGTCCCTTATCCCCCTAGTATCAGGAAACTTACCTCTACCTTCACGATAACATCCTCCCCAACAACTTATCCCCATCACAGAAAAAATCCTTCATTGGTCAAGCCTCCAGTTTCATCCTTGTAGGTGACACCCTCTACAAAAGGAGTCTTGATGGTATGCTTCTACAATGTTTAGACTCTAGGGAAGCCGAGGTAGCTTTGGAAGAGGTACACGCAGGTATTTGCGGGGCACATTCAAGTGGACCAGCTCTTTCTAAGATGATCTTGAGGACTGGCTATTATTGGCCGACCATGGACAAGGATGCACATCAGTTTATCAGAAAATGCCTCCCATGTCAATAGCATGGCGATCTCATCCATGCCCCAGCATAGGAACTGCAACCAATCACAACACCATGGCCTTTCTCACAGTGGGGACTCGACCTCGTAGGGAAAATCCATCCTCCATCTTCCAACGACCATAAATTCATAATAACTGCTACCGAATACTTCACAAAGTGGGTGGAAGCAATACCACTCACCTTCACCACAGGCATCCAAATCTCCAAGTTCATTCTCCACTACATCATCTGCTGCTACGGTATCCCCCATTCCATTGTCACTGATAATGGGAAGCCATTCAAAAACCAAGAAGTTCACACTTTGTGTGAAAAGTTTGATATCAAACACCGATTCTCCACGCCATATTACCCCCAAGGAAACGGTCAAGTAGAGGCTTCTAATAAAACCATCCTCTGCATCTTAAAAAAGACAGTCAATGAAGCTGGCCGTGATTGGCACCTCCAACTCAACCCCACCCTATGGGCTTACCGCACTAGCATTCGTGCTCCTACTGGAGCCACTCCATACTCACTAGTATTCAGATCAGAAGCCATTTTACCTATAGAGGTCAAGCTCCCATCCCTCCGAGTATCATTGCAAAATATTATCTCTAATGAAGACTATCACGTCGCAAGGTTGCATCAACTTGAATTATTGGATGAGAAATGCCTGAATGCATTAAATCACTTACAGGCATATCAAAACCACCTCAGAAGAAGCTACAACAAAAAGATCAGAACCAGAAAGTTTGAGGTAGGTGACTTGGTCCTAATGGAAAATCAAAAGAACCTGCAAGAGCGTCCAAAGCAAGGAAAATTTGAACCTAATTGGCTAGGACCTTATGTTGTCACCGCTGACTATGGGTCAGGAGCTTATCAGCTTGCAACACCCGAGGGGCAGCCTCTAGATGAGCCAATGAACATCTTGCATCTCAAGAGATTCTATGCATAACCCATCTAGTACCACAAGTCAAAAAATACAAAAAAATACAAAAAAATAAAAAAATCAAGTAAAAATCAGAGTGCAATAAAAACTTCCAATGGTGAAAATCACCTTGGTGACACCTTGGATAAGTACCATGGTGAAAACCTGTTTCAGGCACCATGCGTAGTGGCCGGTTCTACCATCTAATAAGTCTTCTTTCCATCATAACACTCCATACCCACACATCCCATGGCTTGAAATTCTGAAACATCAAGTTTGTTCGCCCATTCCGCACTACCTCACCCACCCACAACCCCATCCATGGAACAAGGATCCTTGTAAGCTCTCCTTTGTACAGTTCATAAAATCAGAAAATCCAAAAACATCATAAAATCAGAAAATCCAAAAAATCATAAAATCAGAAAATCCAAAAACATCATAAAATTAGAAAATCCAAAAACATCATAAAAAAAATAGAAAATTCAAAAACACCCCCCCCATACATCAATTTCATATCCCATCATGATCATCTACACACACATCAACCCTCATCACATCCCATCGCAAACCATTCCCACATCATCAAGTCCTGCCAGAACTACATATTCATTTCACCCGCATCTTAAAAGTACCTTGATCCCGTGGACACAGGGTATGTAGACAGTTTGGAATACAAAGGATGTTTCTAGTACTCAGGTATCTAAGATGCACCCATCCCACCCATTGGGATGGTTCCCATTCACTGAGTTTTCTCGATCTACGAAACGATATGCATGCTACACATACCATTGAAACATAGTCCCTCGCGCAAAAATCATCAAGCAATAAACCAACTACAATCTTCCATTTGGCCCGAATGTTCTTTTGCCCATCTTCCACAAACTCTCCAATCAAAACAGACCTGCGTCCTAGGATATGTCTTTCCTACAATGGACAAAAATCTATCATTCTATCATCACGTCTCTTGGCAAGAGCACACAATGGCTATCTGTATCTTTCGTTGGTCTTTTTGCTTATTGATTTTTATCTTTTTGTCTCGCTCCAAGTAATCTCCAAAGCTACCTTGATCCCATTATATCATGGTACATAGCGGATAGCCCTTGGAGTAGACATAGTCATTGTTTCGGTATGCTATGCTTGTGGGTTGCTTTCATTACTCCAAGAATAGTATTCATATCTTGAAGTCTAGGTTGGTTCTAGCATGATGTGTCTTATTTTACATCTATAGGCATCAACACCTTAGATGCATTATTCACACTCACTACTATGAGTCCCCTTCCTTCACTAGGCAAGATTATACTACCTTGGACACGTATGAAACCAACCTATTGTTTGTGGGTCTAGTCCATGCAATCGTTGGATATACATCATCACCTAGGTTGTTTCATACCTTTGTGAACTATATCTTACATTGCTACATTAAACTAAGAAATGCTCTCAATAAATTTTGTGCAACTACTATTACTAGCTCATAATCATCTTCCTAATCACTCAGTCACCTATCTCATATCAGCCTAGATTTGATAATCACTTCCCCCCCCCAATCTAACTCCCGCACTAACCCCATCTTCCCACCCTATCTCCAACACATCTTGAACCAAACCAAACCCCCCCCCTCAATGACGTGGTATCTTATGCCCTAACCATCCTCCAATCCCCCCACCGCCATCCCCTAGACGCTCTCACCCCTATCATCCCCAACACCTAACACATTCTGCCATAGCCTCACCATTCAGGTCAACACAAGGAACATCATGTGTATCAGGACTAGGCTACCTCACCTATCACCTAATATGCATACCACCGAGCACCTAAACTGTATTTGCATCTCATCCATTTGCATCACATTTTAGGTTCATTTTAATCTATTTCCATCTCATTTTAGGTTCATTTTAATCCATTTCCATCACATATTAGGTTCATTTTAATCCATTTGCATCACATTTTAGGTTCATTTTAATCCATTTAAGTTGGCATAAAACACAAGTAGATTCATTTTAGCTGCATATCATTACACATCATATCATAGGGGCATAATAAAAATAGCATCATCACATTGCATTCCATACATATCAACATCTCATAAACAATTAGTTGCATTACAACATCATCAGCATCACCATTGAAACAACTAGTGGCATATAACATAATCTCATACATTTTCATACATAATAAATGATCATTAGTCTGCATATTCAGTTATATCATATAGTCCATAAAATCACAACACCATGCATATATCACAAAAACATCCATGCAACCACCAAGTCACACACATCATTTGAAACAACATCATACATCCACAACATATAAAATATAACATGTGCATCCATCATATAAGCATCATCACAATAGAATATCATAAGCCATCAGAAGTCTCGCATCATATATAATCACCACAAAAAATGTACATCGCTCACATCATCAAAAAATAAAGTGTCCTGATACAATGCCTCCAAGGGCTATCATGATATAACTCACATTGAGGATCCTCTCTCTGAGGGGGTAGAAGACGCTGACCCTGGTCGAGCCTGTGATCCTGGTGGCAGTTGTGGCTGTGGTGCTACTGGTACCTGAGGACCCTGCTGGGGAACATGTGAGGGAGGAGGCATCATCTGCTGTACTGACTGCACAAATCTCGATCTATGTGATCTCAATGCCCCCGACCTACTGACCTGGCTATAACTCGGTGCTCGCTGCACTGCGGGTACGGCTGCATAATATAACCCCCGATAGTACTCCGTCTGTGCTCTGGCCTCTACTAGCTCTCCCTGTACCTGAGCTACCTGTCCCTGTGCCTGGCTCAACTACCCCTGCATCTGATGCGCATGTGTCTGAGCCTGAGCCAGCTGGGTCTGCATCCCTGCCAAAATCAGGGCAAGGCCCCCACCCACAGCCTGTGCACTGCTCAACGCAGTCTCTACCTGATGTGCTCTCATGAGAGCTGCATCCCGCTCTATCCTCAAATCCTTCATGTCCTCCCGAGCCTGAGCAAGCTGAGCCTCTAGCACTGCCATCTGCCAATCTACTCCCTGAAGCTATCCCAACTCAGCCTCTCGGCACCCCAACGCCTCCTCTAAACTGGCCACCTGAGCACGTAGTGTCTCTACCTCCTCCATCTCCTCCTGTGACCGTCGCTGAGGTGTCAGCCTCTCAACCTCTGCCTCCATCCCTGCCGCTGAACTCCCTGCCCCGGTGTCCTACCTACCAGCTCGCAACTGCTCCACCCGTGATGGGGATAAAACACCCTACTCTGTCCTCGGCTGTCCATCGTGCCGTTGCGGTACTCTACCCTGCTGTCTGCCCCTAATCAGGGTCTGCTATGCCGGGACCTGCTGGGCAGGAACTTGCTGTGCCGGGACCTGCTGGGCAGGAACCTGCTGTGCCGGGACCTGCTGGGCAGGAACCTGCTGTGCCAGGACCTGCTGTGCTGGAGCCCGCTGTGCTGGAACTGCCTGCCCCACCTGTCCCTATCTCGCTGCCACTGCTGCCACCTCATCCACACGCTGACCATCTCTTGCAATCACCCTCTCCTCCCCATCATCCATCACCTCTACAATATAGTCCTCCACAATCACTCCCTCACCATCCCCATCTGGATCATCTCCACCCCCATCTCCCTCATCCTCTAATATCTCCCCCGTCGGATCTGTCAGTCGAGTGGGCCGATGCATCTACCACCATTCCTCATAAGCAGGCATAGCACCTGCATCCATCACTATGCTCCTCTAATCCCACTGAACTGGCCAAAGTGCTACCCAATCATTCAGCGCAACCTATGGCTGTAATGGTGTGGGCCAGTGAGCTGTATCCCGCAGTGTCCGCGCATATATCGCCATCTGCTGAGGCATATCCTGTACTAGTCCAAACTGACGCATAACCCACGAGGGTAAGTACATCTCTATGGTACGGTCCGCACGACCCATAAGAAATCTCTGCTGAAATGTGTATGGGAGATGGGTCACATCATCAGGCCACTCCTCACAACCAATATATGCACGCCATACCACACTAATTATGTCATCCAGTATCCTCCGCCAGTGGCGCACCTGTCCAGTGTATGTATACTCTGCATCCCGATACAAGAACACAAATGCCTCAAATGGCCGCTAATAATAACCGCATGTCGGCCGAGTCACAGGGATATGCTCCCAAAGCCATACGTGTAGCAGCGTAACCCCAGCAGATAAGGCCCTGTCATGAAGATAAGTGACCATGTGCATCTCATGTAGCAGCTGTGCTAGCATCACCGGCCCCCATGCGTAGACGATATCATGACTCACCATCCCCTCTATCATCCCGCCCCAACCCATAGGAAAACCTCTGCCTCGCTTATCCAACAGCACCACACCTCTAATCAGCGCACACAAAAATAAGGCAAAGGGATCTCCACCCGCCGCCAGCATCTTGTCATAGTCCATCTCCCTCCCATCTGCCGAAAAAACCATGTGCTCTTCTCTGGACACTCTAATCAATGTATTCCGTCCCCTCCTCGTGTCATATCTCACACGTCGAGCAAGGATCGGTAGCTTGAGGATGCGATAAACATCCTCAAGTGTGATAGTCATCTCTCCTGTCAGCAGTAGAAAGCTAGAAGTCTCGCCGTGGTATCGCTCCACTGCGGCCGTCATTAGAGCTCTATGAGATCGCAGCACTGGCATCGCTGCCACTGTCCAAAGCCCCAGCCTCGTCAATCGAGGCCACCACTCCTCATCAAACAGTGCCATCACGGATCGCACTCGTCGCTCTCGCGACTGTAGTATAAACCGCTCTGTGTCCTGCACCCACCACTTCTTCGTTAGATACTAACTTATTTCCCCCCACACTTTTTTTCTTCTGAATGTCTCACAGGCCCAAATCATGTGGCCCCACACAGACAGTCCCTAGTGCTATTTTTAAAATAGCGCTACTTTTCCCAACCCATCGCGCCAATATAGACAATGGCGCCACTGCGCGCCCTATATCGCGCCAATGCAGACATTGGTGCTACTGCGCGCCCTATATCGCGCTAATCCAGACGATGGCGCAGCACTCCATTTTTGCGTCAATTCAAATTTTAGCGCTAAAACTTAAAATAGCGCTATTCCCCAGTATGGCGCCAATCCAGACGATAGCGCCGCTCTAACCATAATATGGCGCCAAAATGCCATATTTCTTTCTTCCTAAGCTTTTGGCGCTAATCCAGACGATGGAGCCAAAATTCCCCCCTAAATGGCGATAAAATCACCTTAACCTACCCTAGCGGATTGCGCTAATTCGCCTTATCTTTGGCGCCACGCGCTCTTGACCCATATCCCAAAACCTAGAAAAACATGCGTAAAATAAAAAATCACAAAGTTCGGGTTAGGCCCTACCTGGGGTCCAGCCTCGGGTGACCGCCCGACCTCTCGGAATCGCTCTGAAATGTGATGAAGTCGCGGGAACTGTAGGTTGCGCTCGCCCATCTCTCATTTGTCTTTTCTTCTACAAAGTCAAAAGTGTGCCAATGTGGCACTCTTTGGGTCCACTTTGCCTAATATAGTGGGCCATGTCATCCCTCCATCTCTTCTTTTTTCTTCCAGGGTGCAGATCTCAGCCTTTTTCCTGCGTTTTTCCTCCTACCATCTTCTTTTTCCAGCACCTCTCCAACTTTCACTTCCGTCACATCCTTTCGAGAGCTTACCTGCAAAATTGTTATTTTTTCCCACCAACCTCTCGAGGGGGCATCCCCTATCCATCTCATTCCCTCCTGGCAGCTGGGGCATACTTTTCTTTAACCTGACGCCACTTCCCTCCTAGGTCCCAACGCCATGTCAAAGAGGGGCAAATGTAGACACCTAAAAATGTCTCGACCACCAAACTGACTCCCGACATCCCTAAACATACCAATTTCCTTTTCAACCAATTAATTAAATTTCTATTTAATTAATTACCCCTTTCATCATCTAAATCCACACCATTTTATCCCCAAAATTTGAATTAATTTTATTAATTCAATAGTCCAAACCTTAGCCAATTCATTTAATAAATATGCAAAATTTATTAAATCAATTCCCCCATTTTCCCTAAATCCAATTAATTAGTTAAAACCATGTTAACTAATTAATCCAGCCTACTAATTAGCTTATCCCTACCCTAGACAATTAAATAGCTATTATTTAATTGCCTACTCTAGCCTACCTCATCCTAGCCTTAGGACTAATTAATTAAATCACTAATTAATTAATCTTATCCCCCTCTAATCCCTCTACTAATTTATTCCAGCCACCTTAATTAGGCTAATCACCCTAATTAAGTGAGTCAAACCCTCATTAGCACTTCTCTCCACATCCCCCAAATTTAAAATTCAAATAAATCACACATCACATTTACTCCTCTTACACATGTCATAACTCATAAATATCCACTCTTCCCCAAATGAATTTTTAATTTATTTTACCCTTCCCCATGTGAATTTTTAATTCACAAATAATCCATCTCACCCAACTTCATTTATTCACCCCTTTCCCAAAAATGAATAAAAGATTTACTTTTATTTCTAGCCCTCCATCTTCCAAGATCAAATCTAGGCCCTCCACATCACTTTCATCCTCCACCATTGATCTCTCCATTCAATCTCCACCCTTGGATGAAAATCTCCCCAAAAAGTCTATAAATACAACCTCTCACAAGTCATTTTCATCATCCAATTCCATGCAAAGTTACCATGCCAAAATCATCTTTGAATAGCTAGTGAGTTGCACAATTGAAGAGCACTTCACATTTGAATCCATAGTCTAGGGATAATCTTGGTCTAGGGAGCTTCTTTTGGGTGCAAAGGCTCCTTCTTCCCTTGATGGGATTAGGTGGTGTTTTGTAAGGTATAATCATGTGTTTTATTTGCATTTGATTTAGTGTTTTCCCTTATTGCATTACCTAATCTACAGTTCCTTCTACATTAGTTGTTGTAGAGAAAAATCCAACAGGTTCATGAACAATTGTTGCGGGTTTGCAGGCAGAGATTGAAACAATTAATGTGGATTCTGAGATAGCACTATCGCAACAGACTTGGACATATGAGTGAAAAAGGTATGAAAGTGCTTCATTCAAAGAAAGTTTTACCAAGTCTAAAATATGTTAATATGGATTTTTGTAAAAGTTGTGTGTATGGAAAATAAAAGAGGGTTAGTTTTATCAAGGATGGGAAGTAAAAGAAAGATGAGAAGTTAGAGCTTGTGCATATGGATGTGTGGGGACCAGCTCAGATATCTTCTCTGAGTGGCTCTTGCTATTATGTTACATTCATAGATGATGCAACTAGGAAGATTTGGATTTATTTCCTTAGACAAAAATCTGATGTATTTGAAACTTTTAAATTTTGAAGGGCTTTGTTTAGAATGAGATAGGTAAAAGATGAAAATGTATTAGATCTAATAATGGTGGTGATTATTATAGAAAAAAGCTTTAAGATTGTTATTCCTCTAATGGTATTCATAGGTAAAAAAGGTTCCAAGGACTCCACAAGAAAATGGAGTGGCTGAGCATATGAATAAAATAATAATGGAGTGTGCATGGACTATGAGATTGCATGTTGGGCTACCTTTATACATGTCCCAAGAGGCTATAAACACTATTGTTTATTTAATTAATAGAGGTCCATCTAATCCTTTGGGTTGTAGTATTCTAGAGGAAGCATGGATGGGTAAGAAGGTGAGTTATTATTTTCTCAAAACCCTCAGTTGTGAAGCATTTGTAGATGTAGATTCTAAAAAATAGAACCAAGTTAGAAGCTCAGTTAGAGAAATGTATATTTGTTGGATATGACATTGATGAATTTGGTTATAGGATTTGAGATTTTGAAAATAAGAAAATTGTGAGAAGCAAAGATGTTATATTCAATGAGAAGGTGTTGTACAAAGATCAGTTGCAGTAGCATGAGAAGAAAGAAAATGATTATGTAGTGCTAGATGATATTCTGAATAGTGATGTTCCAGTGGTTCCTCATGCTCAACAATAACAACAACAACAAATACCATAAACTTCAGTGAATGTTAGATGATCTTCAAGGATAAGTAGACCTCCAGAAAAAATTTCTCCCTCATTGTATTGTATTTTATTAACTAATGTTGGTGAACCGAAATGTTATGATGAACCTATGTAGGTGGATGCCAAGATTCAGTGAGACCATGGAATGGAAGAAGAAATGGACTCCTTGTTGAAAAATTAGACTTGTAAATCATGCAAGTTTCTTGTAGGTAAAAAGGCTTTACCAAACAAATGGGCTTATAAGCTGAAAGAGGAAGATGGAGGTAAGACAGATTTAAAGCTAGGTTATTTGTAAAAGGATTTGCACAGAAAAAAGGCATAGATTTTGATGAGATTTTTCTCTAATTGTTAAAATGACTTCCATTCGTACTGTTATAAGTATTGTGGCTGTCGAAGATTTGCATTTGGAATAGCTAGATGTTAAAAATATTTTTCTCCATGGTGATTTGGAAGAGGAAATATATATGGAACAGCCACAAGGATTTGAGGTCAAAGGTAAGGAGAAATTGGTGTGCAAATTGAAGAGAAGTTTATATGGCTTGAAGTAAGCACCTTGGCAAGTGTATTAAATTTGATAGTTTTATGGATGAGCATGGCTATAGACAATGTAATTCAGACCATTGTGTTTACTTTAAGAGGTTAGATGATGATAGCTACAGTATTTTATGTTTATATGTTGATGATATGCTTGTAGCAGGGTCTAACATGGATCACATAAAAGAGTTAAAACAATAGTTATCAAATTAATTTTCCATGAAGGATTTGGGGGCAAAAAAATAAATCATTAGTATGAAAATTACAAGAGATAGGAAAAATAGAAAATTATTTTTATCTCAGGTTGATTATGTTGAAAAGGTGTTGCAGAGATTTCATATGGAGAATGCAAAAGCTGTCAACACACCATTGCCTAGTCATTTTAAATTGACTAAAGATATGTGTTTAAAGACACAAGAGGAGGAAGAAAAAATGTCCAAGGTTCCATATACTTCAGCCACATGCAGTTTAATGTATGCCATGGTATGCAAGAGACTAGACATTGCACATGTAGTAGGAGTTGTTACAAGGTATATGAGTAATCCTGAAGTTGACCATTGGAATGCGGTAAAATGGATTCTTACGTGTTTAAGGGGTACATCCAATAAATGCTTATGTTTTGGGGGCTCTAATACTGATTTAGAAGGCTATGTTGACTCAAATCTAGTAGGGGATATAGATACTAGGTGGAGTACCATAGGTTATGTATTTATAGTTGGTGGGACAACAATGAGTTGGATTTATTGGTTGCAAAAGGTGGTTTCTTTATCCACTACGGAGGCAAAGTATGTAGCTGCAATAGAGGGAAGCAAAGAGATGATATGGCTACAACTTTTCATCAAAGAGTTGGGCAAACAACAGGTTGAAAGTTACTTGTTTATGGACAATCAGAGTTCTATACATCTTGCAAAGATTTCTACCTTGCACTCAAAAACAAAACATGCATACAGTTGAGATATCATTGTATTCGGTCAGTGTTGGATGATGGATAGGTAAGGCTGGAGAAGATTCATATAGAGGACAATCTAACAAATATGTTTACGAAGGCAGTGACAAGGGAGAATTTGAGCTCCTCTTTAGCTTTGGTTGACCTTCAAGGTTGAATTTAACTAAAATAGAATAGTAGGGTTCCAGGTGCTTATTTCTACTGGGAGTTATAGGAGCAGTGGTGTTATGATCAGTCTCTAAGTAGGAGATGGTATGGAGTGGAGTCTGATCTATCTCCAAGTGGGAGATTGTTGTGTTATGGAGACAAATCAGACTCGGACACAAAATCTTCATATTATTTTTATTAAATAATTTACTGCGCTATTAAATATTTTTCTACACTTGTATTTAAAATAACAATTACAAACAACTATTAAATGCTAGAAATGATCAGTTATAATATTTAATTAAAGACAACTGTAGTTAGTTATTGTAAACCCCTAAAAGATGCGTGTTATTGGGTGCATGAGACAAAGCCAATGGCCACGCATCATTTTTACTTAATGGGACATGTGTGGGAATATATTCCAATACTCAGATCAAAGTTTTGAGGGCAGCAAGGTGTAAAAAACATTAGCAGAAGTTCACAGTTTAGAGATTGGAAAAATGCAGGAAGTGTTGCAGGTACACACAGCAAAGGCTGTGTAAAAACAACAGTGGAAAAATGTGGAGAAAAACATTGTTGAAAGTTGTAGTAGTTTCTCCAAGCTTTGTAAAGGTTATTTTCTAGAAGTTTAATAAATATTGCACCCTCTGTTGGTGGATGTAGCCCAGTTTTGGGTGAACCACGTTAAACCTTGGTGTTGTTCCTTTTTTTTGTCCATTATTTCTATGTGTTTTATTTCTCTATTTTATTGTTCAAATCTTCATTTAACTGATAGATATCTACCTCATAACCCTAACATGTTATAGTTTAATCAATATTTCTAGGCAATATGGAGAATACTAATGTATTTGATATTGATATTGACACAATGTATCTTGTCATATTTCAATGTAGTTGTATCTTGTTTCTATACTTTTATTTAACAATTTTTGTTGTGTTTTTATTTGTATGTTGGATCCCTCCACCTAATTGGTTTTTGTTATCATATTAACTTAAAAATATCAAAATATGGTTCATAAGTGATAGTAAAAATTTTGAGATAGGAAGGCTTGATAAATCTTGTATGTTTTATTCCTCTTTCAATTTTTTGAACTAGTGCTTTCATTGAATATGTTTCTAAACCCAAAGATAATAGTGTGGATTAGATATGATTCTTTATGCCATGTCTTGTGATAAAAACCCATGAATTAATATGGCTTATTTCCCTACAAGACCTTTTTTTATAACTTTGTAGGGCATACACACAAGGTTTAGTAGGAGAACAATAATTAATTTACCTAACATTATCCTTTCTCCTAACACAATTAATCTTTCTTTTGCAATGTTGAAGATATATCTAATAAGAAGGAATATAAATTAAACTTCAATTTAATAGGAGGTTGGTTTAGTGATCTAAGTATGTGTTTATCCTTGTAGTCTTATTTCTATTGTTAGGACATAGAGAAATAAGAACCAATTTAACAATCAACAACTGAATAGCCTAGTTTTTGGCTTGATACCAAATGTAATGCTACTTTTCCCCAAAGTTATTTAATTAATTGCAATGAATTTAAATATAATAAATACTATAATTTAATGATTTAATGTATGTAAAGTTATTAATTCCAATGTAAATTGCAACATATGATAATATGATATGAATTCTAAAGTAAATAATTAACATAGTCAATTGAATAACATAATCTAAATTAGATTAACATCAAAACCCACATATAACATGATTCTAATATCTTTTATTAGCATTAAGTTTAGTGCTTAATTAATTTCCATCATAGAAATGAATAAATACATATCTTTGGGGTTTGGAAGTTCTCCCAAATATCACTATGAGACCGAATTAGAGATTGAACTATTTTCAACTAGTGAGTGCTCTAGGAGGAACCTAGTTCATATTCAGAACCAACCATGTGCTTCCCATCATTTAGCTCTTTTTAGGAAAACACACATGTTTCCCAAGCATCCCGCTCCTTTTCAAAAAGCACACACACATAAGTGCTCAAGAGCCATAATCAACAAAACATGTTCAACACAAGTGCATGCATAATCCCTGGCTAGTACAATCCTAAGTGTACACTATACCATAAGTTGGACACACACTATGTGCCCCTTGTCCAATGCTCATTACCAACTAATCAATAATCCTTCTCCTTTGTGATTTCCTTTCAATTCTCTTATTTCCTCCTTTCTCCACGTTCTTCTTCCTTTGAGTGCTCTCCCTCCTCTTTCAAGTCTCACACAAATGCCATATATAACTTTTTAAGGGGTGGTTTCTAAACCATCACATACTTTCACAAATTTTGTCATTAATAATGGCTTAATAAATATAATAACTCCTCCATTTTAAAAGGGTTTTCATAATTATTCTTTATTTATAGGATCATAATATATCCTTTATCTTCCATCTCCCTTTGGGTAAATAAACTTTATCCTCTTATAACTTTAGAGGGTTGTTCATAAATAGCTCTCTTTTCCATTATGAAGAAAAAGTCACATAACAGTCACTTTTTAAATTCATAAAATAAATAAAATAAAATAACTCCCCTCAACATTAATAAGAAAAGGATTTACATAGGCTAGAGTTGCATTGCACTATTTGGGGAGAATATGTAAAATAAACATCACCACTTCTGGGAACTCATTCACTCTTTCAACTTGCTCAAGAGATATAATGGAGGCACCATATGACCAATGTAGAAGGCGAATGTCTCCATGTTGTCATGAATGACACCTTGCGTAAAGAGAGTAATTGCATACTCAGTGTCATCACTTTTCAAGACCGAGACACTATCAAAGACACCACCCCAATTGCCCTATTTTGGCTTTTTGTTGAATGAAGAGATCCCCTTGATGGCCACCTATTGTACAAATGTGGAACCGCCAGTTTATTTGATGCAAGTTTGGAAAAACATTTGTGCCCCTAGACAAGTGTGAAATATGCTAGAAACTCGCCAAGGAGGACGTTGTCATGTATGTGCTTATTTATACGTGTGCACACATTTAGGACCTATTGCATGCCTTTCTCAATGTTCTCATCTTATACTAGGAAGAATTATTTGAGCTTAATGTTGATGTCACTTGTATCACATCGGCATTCACACCTAACAACCTTAATACATGTTAAACTTGTATGAACTTTGGGAAGAGATAATACTCATGACAAATTTATAAAATCTAATGCACTTACCATTCAAATAACTTAGATATACTTCTCTATTTGATTTGATATTTTTATGATTTATGTTTGAGTATTACTTGTATTTATATAGATTATTTATTTTATGTTGCTTATTCTTATGTGCATTCATTCAAAAAAAATTATGTCCTTAAAAATTTTAAATTTAATTCTTATGTGCATTCATTTAATAGGGTTCTTCACATAAATAAAAATATGCATTCTTTGTAAAGATAATATTTTAGTGTTAATTTCATTTTAGGAAATCAGATCATTTTTGGCATTTCATATTTATTTACTGAAGAGTTAAAAATCTAGAGTAGCATGGAAAATATTTAGGAGTGAGTGTGCCAATAATATATTTTAAATTTAAAACACTTATTTTATAATTTAAAAAATTTAGTTTGTAAATAAAATAACATATTAATTTCCTTTAATATGCTTTTATCATTTTATTTGATATTCACTTATAGGGTTTAATTTTTTTTATTTCACATTTGCTGAGTGTTTTATTTACTAACCTTTCATTAAATAAATAATATAGATTAACTTGACAGTAAATAAAACAACATATATTAACTCTACAGTGCATTAGAAAAAATATTTTTTTATTAATGTAATATTGTTTTTTAGTAATTCAATTAATTATGGGCTTCTCTAGTATAGTAAAATAAATAAAATAAAATAATAAAACAAAATATTTACCTAGGGTTTAATCATTTCAAAATTTTAACCAACTAAATATATAGGAAAATTTTCTATTGAACCAACACTTTATGAATTGGAAGGAAAGAAAATCCTATCCCTCACTTCTTAAATTTGTAACATAAATAAAATAAAATAAATCTATAGTAAATAAAACAACATATTAATTTCCTTTAATATGTTTTTATTGTTTTATTTGATATTCAGTTCTAGGTTTCATTTAATTTCATATCAATAAATTAAGTTTCATCATTAAAATAAAATAAAATCGATGACTTTATAGTAAAATTTATAAAATATACTGCACTTACCTTTTTGCTTTTGTAGTATTCTTTCTTCTCTTTTCTTTTTTCTGTTTTTTGTTTGATTTGATATTTTTGTGATTTATGTTTGACTATAACTTGTATTTATATAGATTATTTAATTTATGTTGGCTTTATTAGTACCTGCCTTCGGCTGGTACAATTGCAATGAGTTCGCACTTATCTAGTTATTAATCTATTGATTGCAAACCAATCAAAAGATAGGATTATTTTTCTTGTAGGACAAATTTGATTTAAATTTGTACTTTTCCTATGTCAACATGATAAATTTTTAACAAAAAATTATTTAGAAACGATTTATCTATATTGTCATTGGCTAAAAAAAATGACCTCTTCTCTGTGGATCGTTGGATTGTCGGGAGAGTGCAACAAAAAACTACAAATGCAGAGAGAATTTTGCTTTGAGGGGAGCACATGGCAAGTAAACAAATTATGAATACAAATTTTGTCTCCCACTAGTTAAATCATCCCTAAATGGATGGCGATTAATTTTTTGTTTCATTAGCTAAAAGTAATTTAATTTTAATTTAGTTTTTAATGTTCTACACATTTTATTTTATGTAATTAGATTATTTTAGGGAATGCAATTTTATTTAATCAAAAGTTAAAAATCTTGGATTTCAATTTTATTTAGTCAAAACTTTAAAATCTATAGGAATTTAATTAATTTTTTATTTTATTCTTCAAACATACAATATTTTAATGTATTTTAAATTATAAAAGTATTAGTATTATTACATTAATTAATTCTTCAATCATTATAATCATTATTATTATATTATTTAAATATTTAATATTTAATTTTAAAAATTTATATTTAAATTTTAAGTGAAAACATGAACATTGAATATTTAATACATAGGATACAACGTCCTATTATATTAAATATACACCCTAATAATTTTTTTTATAAAACAATAGTGACAAGAGTTTAAAGACTATTTTGTTACTTTGCTTGTATTTAATTAAATCTTTCCAATGTAAATATTAAATTGAAATTAACAAATTTAATTTACTATTTACAAACCTAAAAACCTAAATCAAAACCTATTCATAACAAATTGAAAATATTAAAAACCAGTGAACTATTACTGTTCAACTAGAACATTATAGTGCTTTGAAAATTTTTTCACGCCAAGAAACTATAAGCAGGTTGTTCTTAACTACTTATTAATAATTCTTTTTGCAAATGAGAACTGAAATAGTTTTTTCTTTGCTATTGTATAGATGCAAATATTAGAACAAATTGAAATATTATAAAATATTATAAGGGTGATTAATGTGCATCCATTACAATAATGGCAGTAATATTACCTTATGAAAAGGGAGTGGTAGTTAATATATTATTTTATTTATGTTTAAAAATATTTTATAACTATATTTTATTAGGGTTTTATCAAATCAAATATAAAAGGGAAAAATATATATATTTTTAAGATTTTACTAACTATATTTAGGAACATGGCATCACTTCATTTAAATATTTTCCATCACACTAAATTTTTAATTGTTGAGTAAATAAAATTGAAATCCCTAAAATAAAAGTACTTTTCATGACACTCTAGATTTTTAACTCTTGAGTAAAAAAAAAATTAAAATCCCAAAAATAACCTAATTTCGTAAAATAAAATAACACTAAATTTTTTCTTTACAAAGCATGCATATTTTTATTTATTAATTTCTTTTCACAGCTATTTTATAAAAAAATATTAAGGTTTAAATTTGTTTTATAACTATACTTTAGGGTTCTACACATAAATAACCTAATTTCACTAAAATATTTCGATGCCTAATTAAATGGAGCTGAACCACATACTTTTATTAAATGAATGCACCCAAAATTATTTTGTAAATATGAATATGTTATTGTTATTATATTATGTAATTATTCTTCAAACTTACAATATTTTAATGCATTTTAAATTGTAATAATATTCAATATTATTACATTTTAATATCTTAGGTAGACATTTCAAATCTATCCACATCCAGCTAGGGTTAGGGTTCTACACATTTTATTTTGTGAAATTATATTATTTTGGGATTTCAATTTTATTTAGTCAAGAGTTAAAAATATAGGATTTCAATTTTATTTAGTCAAAAATTAAAAATCTACATTATCACAAAAAATATTTTGCCATGTTATTACATTTTTTATTTTATTCTTCAAACTTAAAATATTTTTATGCATTTTAAATTATTTAAAAGTATTAGTATTATTACATTTTAAGGAAATATTTGGGTTATTTATACTTTGTAAAAGTTTAGTTTTATAGTTAGGAAATATTTTAGTTCTATTTTATTTTTACCAAATTAGATTATTTTTAAGTTTCAATTTTATTTACCCAAGATATTTCAACACTCTTCAAAAATTAATTTTTCATTTATTGGAATGTAATTTGTCTATAGAACAATACCTACTCAGTAAAAAAAATTACAACTAAACAAATACTATATACAACCAATAGTTAATCAACAAAAAAAAATAACTAAACCAATACTATAATAACAACACTACAAGGCAGGTACTGGCCACTACATGGCACTTGTTCTTATGTGCATTCATTTCGTAAAAGTAAGCTTGTCTTTTCACTTTTTACCTATAAACTAGCATACCTATATTTAAAAAATATAGCTAAAGTACAACCTGAGATATCCTTCCTTCTGGAGGTGCCTATTTCAACCCATGTGTGATAAATTGATAAAAAAATAGGTGCCTCAAGAAGGATATATCTCTCTGCCTGCAAGCCTAACTCTAACTGTATTATATAATTCTAAGAATTATTATAATTATATAATATAATATTATTATATAGATTAGATATATTATATAATATTATAATATATAATATATATTTTATTTAAAATAATGTATTATATTTAGGATTATAGTTAGGGGTTAGTATTAGTGTTAGGGTTAGTGTTTAGATTAAAATTAGGGTTACAATTAGTATTTGAGTTAGGTTGAGAATTAGCGTTAGAACTATGATTAGAATTGGATTTAGGGTTAGCATTAGTGTTAGAATTGGAGTTAGGCTTATAAAACAATGATGTATAATCTTAGGTTAGATTTAGAGTTAGGGTTTGGGTTAGGGTCATAACCAAGGTTAGATAAGAATTAGGGTTAGATTTAGAATTAGGGTGCCTATTTTTAAGGAATGCTTTAATCTTAATGTTGAACCCTAACCCTAATTCTAATAATAACCCTAACCCTAGTACTATAATCCAAATTGTAACTATAACCCTACCCCTAATGTTAATCCTGACAACAATTCTAATGCTAACCCTAATTCTACCCCTAGATCTACTTAACCCTAATTCTATACCTTATTCCAACCCTAATCCCAACCTTAACTCTAACCATGGTTCTATATATAGATATAAATGTAAATGAATTTTGGTGTTTTATTGTAACTATAACCCTAACTCTAACATTCAAGTTAATACTAACCCTAAATATAACCCCAACCCTAACCTTAATTCTAATCATAACTCTAACATAAACCCTAACCCTAACATTAATTCTAACACTAATTCTAACAATTTAACACTAACCCTGATTCTAATTCTAACTCTAATCCTAATTCTAATTCTAATTCTAATCCTAATTATAATAGTATGCCTAACTTCTAATTTGAAACCAAATTGTAACTATAACTCTAACCCTAATGTTCATCCTGATAATAATTCTAATGCTAACCCTAATTCTACCCCTAGATCTACTTAACCTTAATTCTATTTGTAATTCCAACCCTAATACCAACCCTAATTCTAACCATAGTTCTATATATAGATATAAATATAAATTACTTTTGATGTTTTATTGTAACTATAACCCTAACCCTAACATTCAAGGTAATACTAACTATAATTGTAACCCCAACCGTAACCTTGATTCTAATAATAGTTTTAATCCCAACTCTAACATAAACCCTAACCCTAACACTAATTCTAACACTAATCTAATCATAGTTTTAATCCTAACTCTAACATAAACCCTAAACCTAACACTAATTCTAGCATACCTATATTTAAAAAATATACCTAACATTCAATCCAATAGTAACCCAAACCCTAAAGCTAACCCTAATTCTAATCATACTTTTAACCCTAACTCTAACATAAACCCTAACCCTAACCCTAATTCTAACACTAATTCTAACAATTTAACCCCAACCCTAATGCTAATACTAATTCTAATTCTAATTCTAACCCTAATACTAATTCTAATTCCAACCCTAATTATAATCGTATGCGTAACTTCTAATTTGAACCTAGATTGTAAGTATAACCCTAACCCTACCATTAATCCTGGCAATAATTCTAATCCTAACCCTAATTCTATTCTTAATTCCAACCCTAATCCCAACCCTAATTCTAACCATAGTTCTATATATAGATATAAATATAAATAACTTTTGGTGTTTTATTGTAACTATAACCCTAACCCTAATGTTTAAACCAATACTAACTGTAATTGTAACCCCAACCCTAACCCTGATTCTAATCATAGTTTTAATCCTAACTCTAACATAAACCCTAATCCTAACACTAATTCTAATGACAGTTTTAATCATAACTCTACCATAAACCCTTACCCTAACACTAATTCTAACCCTAACCCTAACACTAATTTTAACACTAATGTAAATGACTTTTGGTGTTTTATTGTAACTATAACCATAACCCTAATGTTCAAGCCAATACTAACCCTACATATAACCCCAACCCTAACCCTAATTCTAATCATAGTTTTAACCCTAACTCTAACATAAACCCTAACCCTAACCCTAATTCTAACACTAATTCTAACAATTTAAGCCTAACCCTAATACTAACCTTGATTCTAATTGTAATCCTAATCCTAATTCTAATTCCAACCCTAATTATAATCGTATGCCTAACTTCTAATTTGAACCCACATTGTAATTATAACCCTAACCCTAATGTTAATCCTAACAATAATTCTAATCCTAATCCTAATTCTACCGCTAGATCTACTTAACCCTAATTCTATTCCTAATTCCAACCCTAATCCCCACTCTAATTCTAACCATAGTTCTATATATAGATATAAATATAAATAACTTTGGTGTTTTATTGTAACTATAACCCTAACCCTAACATTCAGGCCAATACTAACTATAATTGTAACCCCAACCCTAGCCCTAATTCTAACACTAATTCTAGCAGTAATCCTAACCCTAATTCTAACAATAATTATAACCCTAACACTAAATCTAATTATCAATCTAATCTTGATTTTGTCCCCAAGCCTAATACTTACCCAATACTAATTCTATTACTAATTCAAACCCCAATTATAACTATAACCCTAACCCTAACCCTAACCTTAATCTTAATAATAGTACTAACCCTTACCCTAATTCTAACCATAATTCTAACTATAACAATAACCCTAATTCTATCCCAAAGCCTAATTCTAACCCTAACCCTAATTCTACCTTTAGATCTGTTAATGCTAATTCCATCCCTGATTCTAACCCTATGCCCAAACCTAATTCTAACCACAATTGTAACCCTAATTATATACCTAATTGTAATACTAACTATAACCCTAATTTTAACCTGAACCCTAACCTGAACCCTAATTGTAACTCTAACTCTACTTTTAATCATAATCATAAGCCTAATTGTATCCCAAGCCTAACACTAACCATATTTATAAGCCTAATTTTAACTTCAACCTGGACCTTGACCCTAACCCTAATTTAAAACTTGTATTTTTCTTCACCCTTTGCCTATTTCTTTCCCACTATGAGCTAACTTGGTACACATTTTGTATGATTTATCACTTTTAGGGTCTTAGATATGTCATTTATGATGGCATTATCATTTTTTATATCTTCTGAGGGATTGTATTCTTACTTATCAGTATTAGATTATTATATCTTTTCTTTTAGATTTTTTTGCTTTGTTGAGATCTATCCATTACCCACCCTAGCCACCCTAGCCAATCCCATTAGGCTTCCATCTTCATATCTAATTTATCATTAATTCTAATCGTAACCCTAATTCTAACACTAGAATTAGGGTTATGGTTAGAATTATGGTTAGGGTTAGGGTTGGGTCATCTCAAATGCTTTCATTTGTGCAATATTAAGTCCCAAATTGTACCTATAATTACTATCGTACAATTGTGTGTTTGATCTCTTCAATACTTTCTTTCTTATTCTTAGTCCATAGTGATGTGAAATGTTATTCTCTTCATTGTAAAAATAAGGTTATTATTTTTGACACGTTATGATAGTATTTACTTTCTTTCTTATTCTTAGAAAATGTCTACTAGTTTGTTTGAATTGGAATATATTGTAATATATTAATATCCCTTACCCTAATTCTAACAATAATTCTAACTGAAACGATAACCCCAATTATATCCCTAACCCTAAGTCTAACCCTAACCTATATTTAAATTAGTTCAAATTAATTTTTAAACCATGTTGCAAATTCTACCCAAAATAAAGAATGCGTAATATGCAAATCAAATCTAAAGCCTTTAAATATATGAAAGTGAGTTCAAATTATTTTTAAAACAATGTTGCAAATTCTACCCAAAATAAAGAATGAGTAACATGCAAATCAGATCTAAAGCCTTTAAATGTGTAAAAGTGAATTCTAATTATTTTTAAACCATGTCACAAATTCTACCTAAACTAAAGAATAAATAGTATGCCAATAATATGCAACTTAGATCTAAAAAATTTCAAATAACTAAACATTTATGTAGATTTGGTATAAGACCCTGGAAATTGTGAGATATAAAAGAAACAATGATTACAATTGTTCAAAAAAATTAATATAAAAAGCCATTATTCTAACTTGGACAAAGAAAAATACATTCACCTCATTGACTTGTTGACTCACATTCTTGTTTATATTGATCACAATGGGACTAACGATTAGAAAGAGTGGGCCCGGTAAAAGCACGGAAAAGATAGTGTGAAGCATTGTTCAAGGAACCAGCAACAATAAATATAATATAATAATAAAAACTAAAAACCAAAATGATTTGTCTTTCTCATTGTCGTGGCATGTGGGATTTGAATCATGTTATTCCTTATTCTGCTCAAACGGCGGGCGATGTCCCTACCAGTACTCACTAAAATATTACCAGTACTCCCTAAAAATTAGGGATGCGTTAAACATTTTCAATTTTCAAGGCATTTAAAGATTTAGACGGTTTGTCCAAATCAGGCTATGAAGTGCCTTATGAAATTGACAATAGTGCCTCTTAGTCACCTCACTAATAATGAAATGCCTTATTAAACTAAGATCGTTGCCTCACTAAGAATAGTTACATCATTATTTATAATTTTATTTTCTCTTTTTAATAAAGATTCTATATTGGAATCTTATAATTTTATGGAGAAATTCCAAAATCTTTCATCTCTTGTTCTCCATCCTTACTGTGAATGTAGGAATGCCTCTTGGCATAATTATATATATTTATTCACTTGCATAAGATGATGCTTTATTCTTAACTTGGATAATGGAGGCACCATACGACCAATGTAAAAGGCAAATGTCTTCGTGTTGTCACGAATGACACCTTCCCTAAAGAGACTAATGGCCTACTTAGTCTCAACACTTTTCAAGGTTGATACAATGTCAAAGACACCACCCCAGCTACGAAATTTTGGCTTTTTGTTGAACGAAGAGATCCCCTTGTTGGCCGCCTATTGCAGATGTGGAACTACTAGTTTATTCAATGCAAGTTTGGACAAACTTTTGTGCCCCTGGACGAGTGTGAAATATGTTAGAAACTTGCCATGGACGAGGTTGTCATGTATGTGCTCATCTGTAAGCATGCACACGTTCAAGACCTATCGCATGACTTTCTCAATGTTCTCATCTTGTATTAGGAAGACTCATTTGAGCTTAATGTTGATGTTGAAGGAAAATAAGAGAACAATAGTGATCTGCTGATCACAAATGAAACAATTACAAAAGCTCCAAATAGCCTTAGTAGAAGAAGAGGTAGGGCATCTATATATATAGTTTTCAACATATAGGTGACATTATGGCACACAACCATATTCACTAGAAAACTCGTCTATAATACTAAATGCAAAAAATGAAAGTCAAGAAAAACCAACTACAAAATTAATAAGTCCAATAGACATTAAAACAAATGTCAAAGATGACTACTACACATGTCAATAATTGTTGTCATTCTCCCCCATAATGACCATTGGGAAGATTTGAATTAGATCTCTAAGTGTCTTGAACCTTTCATGAGCTAGAGGCTTCATGAAAATATTTGCTATCTGATCCTCTATATTGTTGTACACAATCTCGATCAGTCTTTGTTGAACCAACTCTTTTATGAAGTGATGTTGAACCTCAATATGTTTGGTTTTGCTATGAAACACTAGATTCTTAGTCATTTGTATAGCACTCTTGTTGTCACAGTACAACAAAGTAGGTCCATTATGTATCTAGTGTAAATCCTCCAATAGTCATCTCAGTTGTTTGGAATGCTACAAATTTAGCAGCTTTATACTCTGCTACAAATTTAGCAGCTTTATACTCTGCCCCTGATATAGAAAGTGATACAGTCAACTATTTCTTGGACTTCCAATACCTTCTTGTTGAGTGTATCCTTTAGCTACCAGTCTAGCCTTATGCTTATCAATGTTTCCATCAGATTTATACTTAGGTTTATACACCCATCTTATACCAACAATTTCCTTACCAGGAGATAGTTGAACTAGATCCCATGTGTCATTCATTCAATTGTTTCTGTCTCACAATTCATTGCTTCAACCCACTCTTCTTCTCCTCCTCCTCCTCCTCTTCCTCCTCTAAATTTAAAACAGTTTATAATTTTAAAATTTTAGTTTGTAAATAAAAAAACATATTAATTTCCTTTAATATGTTTTTATTGTTTTATTTGATATTCACTTGTAGGGTTTCATTTTTTTAATTTCATATTTACCTAGGTTTTATTTACTAACTTTTCCTTACCTTTCCTTAAATAAATAATATAGATTAACTCTACAACAAATAAAACAACATATTAACTCTACGGTGCATTAGATTTTTTTTTTTTTTAATTAATGTAATATTACTGTTTAGTAATTCAATTAATTATGCTTCTCTAGTATAGTAAAATAAATAAAATAAAACAATAAAACAAAATATTTACCCAGGGTTTTATCATTTCAAAATTTTGATCAACTAAATTTATAGGAAAATTTTCTATGGAACCAACACTTTATGGATTGGAAAGAAAGAAAATATGATTGTCTCACTTCTTAAATTCATAAAATTTATAAAAATAAAATAACTCTATAGTAAACAAGTGCTACATAGTAGCTAGTACATGCCTTGAGTGTTGTAATTATAGTATGTGTTTTAGTTGTAATTTTTTCTTAGATTAAAGATTTGTTGCATAGACAAATTGCATTCCAATAATGATAAACAAATAATTTGTTTTAAAGTCTATATAAATATTATAACAAAATTGTAATATTTATAGTAATATAATATTCATAGTAATGTGATTATTTCATTGTAATATTTATGTTTATGTTTATTATTATATTATTATATAACATTATTAAAATACTATAATATGAATTAATATAATATATCAACAAGTGTTATAATAAATATTAATAATATAGTTAATATTATTATTAATATTATAACTATAAATAATAAAGATTTTGTTGGTTTGACAAAAAGTAAATTTGAAGTTTACCTAATGAATTAAAAAAAAAAATACTAAAACCATTAATAAAGTGTGTAGAACCCTAATCCTAGTTGGGTGTGGAGAGATTTGAAATATCTGATATTAAAATGTAATAATATTAAATACTATTACAATTTAAAATGCATTAAAATATTGTAAGTTTGAAGAATAATTACACAATATAATAACAATAACATATTCATATTTAGTGGGGTGGTAGGGTGGGCACCCTTTCCATGAGAACATGGAAGGGTCGTATTCATAGGATAGACACTTGGCAAATTTGCATCTTCTCCTTTGGTTTTTAGTTAATAATTTTTTGGACTACATCCACTTCCAATACCTTCAAATGATGCGCCTTCGCACGTATAAACCTACTGGAAGGATTTTCTTTGCATTTTTTGAGCTATCCAAATTAATGATGGCTTCGTAGGGTTTCTAACAGAGAAGTATCTAGATGTTCTCCGTTACCTTTAACTGCTTTATTCAGTCTCATTCGAATGAAATGTGTAGTCATAAGCATGTTCGAAGGCAGGAGGCTCTGGATACATTTCTTGAATCTCTGTCGAAGGTATGATTAACTTAGGGATGGCAACCCCCATTCAATTGGAAAGCACTATCCGGCAAATGGCTTTCAAGGGTGTTATCACAGATCAAAGGCCAAAATGGGTCTTACGTCTGCATGATTGTCTCCTGTTACCAACAGTGAAGATCATTCTTGGTAAAGATTTCCTGTGTGCAGGGGAATTCTACTGGGTGGATACCCACATCTCGTCATGATTTTTGGCCTCCATCTTCGATGCAAGGACTTCAAAAGGAGAGGCAAAGGGGCTAATGGTGAAACTATTTAAAATAGAATTTCTTGGTGGCCTGGACAACATTCTGGGTGTGGTCATTCTAGGGGTAGGAACCCCTCGCCCCAAAGATATCTCTATGCTGAAGAATCCCTTGGAGGTCGTCAAGTTCTTCCCCCTCATTCTAGACATGAAGGGTCTAGTTCTGATCAAACGTCAGGAGAGAGTGGTGAAGGCTACTACTTTTCTGAAGAAATTTCTAAGTTTGGAGGAGGTCAACGAGGACTTTGAGCGGGTCGATGAGCTCCAAACTATGGTGATGGAGCTCAATTTCATGTAAATGTAGTCTTTTTAGAATTCTATGTTAGGATGTCTCCTAGCTAAGTTGATAAGATGTCCAAGAAGGTCTGTTCTATGTGGTTTTACTCCAAGGATGTTAAGATAGCCATAATGACTAATTTTGATATAAACTTCAGTCCTAAGTGGCCTCTTTATCACAACTAAGGAAGTTTGATATAGGAATGGAATGCAAAAAAAAGTCTATAGCCACCTGCCTATAATTTTTTGCTCTACATCAATATTAAAACTCTTATTTTATGGATAAAAAAAAACATATTCATATTTAGAGCACTATAGTATTTTATCTTAGTCACTTAATCTTTAGTTTAAGTAATAATAGTAAGTACTTTTAGAGAACGTGATATTAATTATTTTAATTAATCTAATATTGTGGTTTAGTAATATTTTTTTCTAAATAGCACTAAAATATTTAAACCTTAACTATAAAATCAAATTTACAAAGCCTATTAAATAACACAAATATTTCCTTAACTATAAAACTAAACTTGACAAAGCCTGCATATTTGTATTTATGTGGAGAGCCCTAGCCCTAGTTGAGTGTATAGAGATTTGAAATGTCTCCTTAAGATATTAAAATGTCTCCTTAATACTACGATAATTTAAAATTTAAAATGCATTAAAATATTTTATGTTTGAAGAATAAAATAAAAAATGTAATAACATGGTGAAATAGTTTTCATGATACTGTAGATTTTTAACTTTTGAGTAAATAAAATTGAAATACTAGATTTTTAACTCTTGAGTAAATAAAATTGAAATCCCAAAAATAATCAAATTTCATAAAATAAAATGTGTAGAACCCTATAAAAGCAAAAAATTAAATTCATAAAAATGAATTATGGCCATTCATTTAGGCATGATTTAACTAGTGGGAGACAAAATTTGTGTTCATAATTTGGTTACTTGCCACATCCTCCCCTCAAACCAAAATTCTCTCCACATTTATAGCTTTTTGTTGCAATCTGGGACAATCCGTATAGAAGAGGTCATTTTTTTAAATTTATCATGTTGATGGAAAAGTACAAATTTAAATCAAATTTACCCGACAAGAAAAATAATCCCGTCTTTTGATTGATTTGCAATCAATAGATTAATAACTAGATAAGTGTGAACTCATTGTAATAGTACTAGCTCAAGGTTGACCTAATAAAACAACATATTAATTTCTTATAATATGTTTTTATTGTTTTATTTTCTATTCACATCTAGGTTTCATTTAATTTCATATCAATAAATTAAATTTTATTATGAGAAAATAAAATTAGATTAAATTGATGACTCTGTAGTAAAATTTATAAAAAATAATGCACTTACCTTTATGCTTTTGTAGTATTTTTTTTTTCTCTTTTTTATTTGAATTGATATTTTTGTGATTTATGTTTGAGTATTACTTTATGTTGGCTTTATTCTTATGTGCATTCATGTAATAAAATATGTGCCTTAAAAAATTTAAATTTAATTGTTATGTCATTCATTTAATAAAAGTATGTACCTTATATATTTTAAATTTAAAACAATCACTATATAATGCATTCATTTAATAAAAGTATGTCAGTTATATATTTGACATTTAAAACATTTACTTTATATTTTTAAAATATGTATGTCTCCGCTCTATTTAGTTTTATTTAATTCACTTGCATAAAATGATGTTTTATTCTTAACTTTTAGTTCCTCATTATATATACATATGTATAATGTATACATATATATATACATACACATATACATACATGCTTATTTTGTTTAGTTCATTATATCCAATTTTGAAATACTTTCAAATGTTGTGCCTTGCCATTAGTTTTATTTCAAGATTTTAGAATAGTAGTCCAGATGTATACTAATCAGATTAGCATATTACTAGGAGTTGCACAGAGTTTATGGGCAACGAAATAGCCCATAGGGTGAAATGTTAAATGTTACATAAGTTTATTTCAAATAAGATTAAAAGTATGATCATGCTACAGTAATGATTTTTTGGTTTTTTTTGGTCAATGATTACATTGAAAACGCTAAGGAAAATTCATTTGAAACATAAAGGCAAGAAAAAATAGAGTAGAGAATTGCCTCAATTCTTATAATTTTATAGCTAGGTATTGATTATGAGATTTTTTTAATATTTTTATATTTATCAGTTTCACATATTCATAACTTGATTTAAAGTATTTGTTTATTTTTTTAAATTGTTTATTTTTTAAAACTACATGCATCAGTTAAAACACCAATGCTTTATTAAACTTCACAGTTGTATCTCTTATTAGTCCCTACTTACACCAACATGAGTATAGCAATCGATTTAGAATTAGTGAGAGCAAGATGGGCAAGATGAACCAATTCTATTTTGAGTTTTAGTTAAGGTTGAGAATTGTGGATATGGATTTGATATGTCACTTTCATTGATTGTATTGGTTTTTAATTGTATTGGTGTGCATGTTATGATGATTTCACAAGACTCAGCATGAATTATTCTCATTGATCTAATTATTCTCTTAATTTTAGTACCATATTTGGTGTATCTAAAAATTGAATTCAAGAATACATGAATAAATGGATGAATTATTCTACATTTTAAACAGGCTCTTGGAAAGAGCATTGTCATTACTGACTTTGTAATAGGATGTCTCAGGTTTGACTGGCATGGCTTCCAATGCCCTTTTTAATGTGTTTCTTCCATTTGGATATCAATGTAAAATAAATAAATGAAAATATAGGTGGAGTTCCCAGCTATCGTTGCTCTTTAAAAAAAAGCTATATTGTTTTTACCTATGTCACAAGGTTTGAACCCATGTTTGAATTCCACAACGATACAACTCAAAAAAAAAAGTGATGATTTTTAACTCTAGATTTATTCTAGCGAAACAAAAATAAAAAATTAAAACACAATCCTGACACATTGTTTTATTTTAGATTTATTGACAACAATTTATTTTCAACTATTGAACAATTTTAAATTTGTGATTTTCATTCCATCATATTTGATCATCATAAAAATAGGACAAATATTTACCATTTTTTGTTGTTAATGAGGTGTAAAATTACTATTAGTTGTTTGACCATTAAAGTGGATGATATTTAAGTAGAATGGTATAGATTTACATCAATAATGTTCCACCGCAAAAATAGTGTCATTGTGATCGCGGCAACAACTGTAATGTATATTATATATGTGTCAGTGTTCATTCATCTTTCTCTGATAAAGATGAGTAAAAGGAATGCTTGAGCTCTCCCATAGCTAAAGCAAATTTTGTGTTAATAATAGAAATTTTAAACAAATAAACATGAGATACAAATTTTATGGGATACTCATGTATTGCCTTTAAAAGTAGACACGTTTATTCCAAAATTTCTGCCACTAATTTTAACTTGTGGAATTCTAAAAACATTAATATGTATTTGAGCTTCTGTTGCATGCATATCTTAAGAAAACATAAGCATGGATGCAGAACTACAGGAGCTAAATATGAATATACCACTAAATATTGATGCTCTTGAGATTAAGATAATCTATAGCTTATTCCATGAAGTAATAGAGAGTTCTATCCAAGGCTTCTAGCACTTACTTCTGTGCTTTGTCTTATTGCCTTATCTTTCCTTTGAACAGTTGATGCAGGGACTTCCGGAGGTCATAACTTTTGACTTGGATGTGGGTTTTCTATGAAATTTTATAGGTGGATGTGCTATGAGGTGGATGGTGGTTTCCCAACCCATCTTAGTTGGTTGGACCTCATCTTGGCACTTTTTTGGGGCTTGAAACTTTCATCTTGGCCCCCAAAATGGCAATTTAGTATTTTTTTCTAGTTTTTTAAAAGTTGTTTTTTTTAATAACTCGAAACTCATGTTTCGAATTTAGGATGTTAGTTGCCTTTTCATCCTACCTTAACTTTAGGAAGTTTTTGGGAAAAAATTGGATTCTCAAGATATGATTGTAAAATTACCTAAAATGTTAAAATATGACAATTGTTGAAATCTACCAAAAAAGGTAATTTTTTTATTTTTTTGTTTTCTTGGATATAAGAGAGCTTTCTCTCATTGTAGCAGTAGAGTTGGTGAATAGAAATTTTTTTTTCAGGGTTCCAAATCTTTGGCTCTCACACATGATTAATGGCACAATTTTATTGAGTGTATGTTGTTGGCTACATTATCTGGTATCAGAGCAGGAAGATGGTTGGGAGAGGAAGAAGAAGAGGTGGTCTTGCCTAGATGCATAGAGAAATGCAAAATATGCAAAGGTAAATAGAAGAACTTACAAGACGGATGGAAAACCAAAGACTGGGTAGAGGAGGAGATGAATCTGATGAAGATATAGGTCAAGGAGGTGCAAATCAAGATACAGAACATGAAGAAGAAGAATTAGAAGGCATGAGTTTTGAAGAGAGGATGCTCAGGGCCTTAGAAGGGAAAAATGAAGGGATCAAGGTAGATGTTTTAGATTATGCAGGTAGTCTTAAACCAGAGGAGTTGATAGACTGGTTGAATGACTGGATTGGAAAAATAAGTAGACACTCGACAAGATCCTCCGAATTAAGAATGAGGAAGGGGATTTCAAAGAGGTAGAGGTTATGGTAGCGGTAGAGGATGGGAAAACCAGAGAAGGCCTTTCACTTGTTTTAGATGTGGAGAAGAAGGTCATAGGGTATTTGAATGCTCAAATTATAACATGTAGGAAAGAAATCAAGGAGGACAACCTAGGGTGAACCTGATTCAAATGCAACATGAAGTGGAAGTGATGGAACTAGAGGTTCCACCAGATGTGGGAGAAAGTCTCATGATGAGAAGAGCAATGGTGATTCCAGAGAAGGAGAAAACACAAGCCAAAAGCTCTGATGGTTCATGGCTTCGAACCAATATCTTCAGAACCAGATGTACTTCGGGTGGCAAGGTATGTCAAGTTATTGTTGATGGAGGTAGTTGTGAAAATGTGGTTTCTAAAGAAATGGTAGAAAAATTGAATTTACACTATGAAAAACATCCTCATCCGTACCGCATTGCATGGTTTAAAAAGGGAAATGAAGTCACTATTCATAAAAGATTCCTAATTAAGTTTAGCATAGGGAAGATCTATCAAGATGAGATATGGTGTGATGTTGTCCCAATGGATGTGTTATTGGGAGGGCCATGGCAGTATGATAGAAAAGTTATGCATGATGGAGAGAAAAACACATACACCTTTTGGAAAGGTGGCTCTAAGGTGATTTTATTGCCTCTCGAGGATGAAAGAAAAGGTGAGACCATGTTGTCTAAAATAGATCTTGTTAAAGAAATGAAGGTGACAAGCTGTTGCTATGCATTAGTAGTGGAAAAAGGTGAAGAGGAAGACATTTCAGTTCCCCCAGAAGTAGCAAAGATATTGAAAGAATTTGTTCATGTTTTTCTTGATGAATTGCTTGATGGTCTACCGTCAAAGAGAGATATTTAGCATCATATTGATTTGATTCCAGGAGCAACTCTACCCAACCAAGAAGCTTATAGGATGAATCCAACACAACGTGGAGAGATGAATAAACAAGTAATAGAACTCATAAGTAAAGGTGTGGTGAGAGAGAGCATGAGCCCATGTGTTGTACCTACATTGTTGGCCCTAAAAAGAGATGGAACATGGAGGATGTGCACTGATAGAAAAGCAATTAATAAGATTACCATCAAGTATTGATTTCCTACACCTCTTATGGAGGACATGATGGATGTCCTTGCAGGGGCCAAATATTTCAGCAAGATCGACCTACAAAGTGGCTGCCACCAAATCCAGATCCGAGAAGGGGATGAGTGGAAGAAAGCCTTTAAGACTGGAGACAGATTATATGAGTGGATGGTTATGCCATTCGAGTTATGAAATGCACCTAGCACATTTATGAGATTAATGAACACTATACTATGACCTTACATTGGTAAGTTTGTGGTAGTTTATTTTGATGATATTTTGGTATTTAGTAATAGCAAAGAAGAGCACCTACAACACTTAAGGATCATTTTTGGTGTGTTAAGGAAGGAGAAGCTCTATGCCAATTTGAAGAAGTGTAAGTTCATGCAGGATAGTTTGGTTTTTTTAGGCTTTGTCATTTCTAAAGATGGTGTTAGAATGGATCTAGAAAAGGTCAGGGCAATTCTAGAATGGCCTAGTCCAAGCAGCATCGCAGAGGTAAAACGTTTTCATGGCTTGGCCACTTTTTATTGAAAGTTCATTCAAAATTTTAGTAGTATTGTAGCTCCTATAACAGATTGCACCGAAGGAAGGGAGTTTGTATGGACCAAGGATGTTGAGGAGAGCTTTAAGTACTTGAAGTAAAAGGTAATAGAAGTACCTATATTTGCATTGCCAAATTTTGATAAGGTATTTGAAGTAGAATGTGATGCCTCCCATGTGGGAATAGGTGCTGTGCTTAGCCAAGATAGAAAACCTACAACTTTCTTTAGTGAAAAGCTAAATGAAGTGAGAAAGAATTATTCTTCTTATGATTTGGAATTTTATGCAATTGTTCAAGCATTGAGGCATTGGAAACATTATCTAGTTCCCTAGGAGTTTGTATTGTTTACAGATCATATTGCACTGAGATACTTGGACACAGAAAAAGTTGAATAGTAGGCATGCCAAGTGGGTCTCTTTCTTGTAGGGTTACAATTTTGTGTTGAAGCATAAGTCTGGAAAACAAAATTAGGTTGTAGATGCATTAAGTAGTGTGTTGCACTTTTAACCACAATGGAAACTGAGTTGATTGGTTTTGATGCCATAAAAAATTGTATGAGTTTGATGATTATTTTTGGGAGATTGTGGAACAATTGAAGGCACCTGTATCTGGTAACTTGGATCACTTTAGGGGTGAATATTTTATGCAAGATGGGTATCTATTTAAAGGAAAACAACTATGCATACCAGCTGGCTCTATGAGGGAAAACATTATCAGAGAATTTCATAGTAGTGGGTTGGTTGGACATTTTGGCAAGGAGAAGACAATAGCCTTGATAGAAGATAAATATTACTGGCCAAAGATGAAAAGGGATATAACTAAGTATGTAACAAGGTGTAGAATCTGCCAAGTGGCTAAGGGACATTCACATAATATAGGGTTGTATATGCCATTACCAATACCAACTGCACCATGGACAGATTTGAGCATGGACTTTGTGTTGGGACTTCCACATACTCAATGAGGTAATGACTCAATTTTTGTAGTTGTTGATAGATTCTCCAAGATGGTTCATTTTATTGCCTGTAAGAAAACTAATGATGCAACAAGGGTAGTAGAGTTATTTTTTTCAGAAGTTGTTCGACTACATGGTGTTCCAAAAACTATTAACTCTGATAGGGATACCAAATTCCTCAGTCATTTCTGGAGGAATTTATAGAAGAAGATGAGGACTAAGTTACAGTTTAGTAGTGCTTATCATCCTCAAACAAATGGCCAAACTAAGGTAGTCAATCAGAGTCTGAGAAATTTGTTGAGGTGTATTGTTGGAGAAAAGCCAAAACAATGGGACATGACATTACCCTAGGCGAAATTTGCCTATAATAGTTATGTTAACAGATCAATAGGAAAGTCCCCTTTCCAGATTGTGTATAGTAGGAATCCTCAGGGTGTTCTAGATTTGGTACAGCTACCAATGAAAGATAGGGTTAGTGATGATGGGGAAGCATTTGCAGAACACCTTCAACAGTTGTAGAAAGAAGTGAGATAGAAGTTGCAAGACAGTAATGAGAGGTACAAGAATACAGTGGATACTAGTAGGAGACATTAGACATTCAATGAATGTGACTTAGTGATGGTATATTTGAGAAAAGAGTGGTTTCCTATTGGAACATACCACAAGTTGAAGTACAGGAAAATTAGTCCTTGCAAAATTACAAAGAAGATCAATGATAATGCATATGAGGTCAATTTACCAGATGATCTCGATATTTCTCCTGTGTTGAATATTTCTGATTTATATGCATTCCATGGTGAGAATGATGTTGAAGATAGTCAACCAGAAGTGGCATGGTACCACCACATTCCCCATAAGAAGAAGGAAAAGATTGCACACGTTCTTGATAAGAAAACTATCTACACTCGGCAAGGGCATTACAACAAGTATTTAGAACAGTGGGAAGGATTGCCACCAACAGATAGCATGTAGATTATAGAGTTGGAAATGCAGAGGTTAGATCCAGTCAAATGGCAGCAGTTCGAAGACACTCACTTATAGGAGCTGCATTCTTTTCAACCAGAGGAGAATGATGCAGGGACTTTCAGAGGTCATAACTTTTGACTCGGATGTGGGTTTTCTATGAAATTTTATAGGTGGATGTGTTATGAGGTGGATGGTGGTTTCCCAATCCATCTTAGTCAGTTGGACCTTGTCTTGGCACTTTTTCGGAGCTTGAAACTTTCATCTTGGCCCTCAAAATGACAATTTAGTGTTTTTTTTAGTTTTTTAAAAGTTACTTTTTTTAATAACTCGAAACTCATGTTTCAAATTTAGGATGTTAGTTGGCTTTTCTTCCTACCTTAGTTTTAGGAAGTTTTTGGAAAAAACTGGATTTTCAAGATATGATTATAAAATTACCTAAAATGGCAAAATCTGACAATTGTCAAAATCTGCCAAAAAAGGCAATTTTTTGATTTTTTTGTTTTCTTGGATATAAGAGAGTTTTCTCTCATTGTAGCAGCAGAGTTGGTGAATAGAAGTTTTTTTTTTAGTGTTCCAAATCTTTGGCTCTCACACATGATTAATGACACACTTTTATTGAGTGTATGTTGTTGGCTACATCAACGGTGCCATGTAACATTACTATTAAAAGCTCCAAGGAAAAGTGAGGTAGAATTACTTTTAAATTTTCATAGAAAATTAAATAACCCAGGAATCCATTTATGTGCCAAGATCTAGTTGCTTAGGGAGTATATTGTATCCTTATGATATGGGTGCCTAATACCATTTTCTCTTTCTGTAATATATGATTATACTTTTTCTGAAAGGGGAAAAATAAAATCCATTAGAAAATTATCTCACAATTTGTGCGTTAAAAAAATATGGTGCCATGTCTGGAGTTTCCCCAAATCTTCACATCTATCTAATAAAATAACAATCTTGCTATCTTTCATTCCCTGGGTTTCTTAGAGTTGCAAATTAGAGAACTATGTTTGAGAAACCTTACAAGTTTTCTAAATAGAAAAAAAAGGCCAACTTCAATGGTAAGGGTTCTATTGTACCTATTGTGTGCCTATATTGAGATAAACTATATATTTTTCTCTTTGATATATAGTACCTACAGAATGTTTTAAAAATAACATTCTTGTGAAGCTGCAATTGTGTTTCAATGTAGATGAATATGAAGGAAGCTATCCATATTCATGGATTCCAGTACATCACATTTTGCAAATACATCATCACAAATTGGCACATATATTGATATTAATTTCTAGAAGAGGTGAATGGCTCAAATCTTCTGTGCACTGTCCTGAGAAGACATAGCTTAAGATAAAGAAAGTTCACCATATTCTTAGATTCTAGTGCATTGCATTTTGCAGAAATATATAAAGAGAATTGAGTACCAACGTCTAGTGGCAAAGAGCAGGAGAGAAACAGAGAAAAAGAAAAAGAATGGCAAAATTTTCTGGCGCTAAAAGTAGTAGAGAAACAGGGAAAAAGAAAAAAATGGTAGAGTTTTCTAGCGCTAAGCAGGCACACACATAGGATGACAATTTCCCGGTGTCTGATGGTTTCTGGGAGCAGAGAAATGACCAAAAAGAAAAAAAATGGCAGAGTTTTCTAGTGCTAAGCAGGCACACACACAGGAAGACATTTTTCTAGCGTTTGATGGTTTCTGGGAGCAAAAAGCTCCCACAAATAGCCTATCGGCTAATAAAATAAGAACGTATGATAGGAGATGAGTAAAATAAGAAAACTTGAGACAATTTAATGGAGATGGATGATGATGGCTTTAACATCGTTGAAGAAACTCGTTACAGAGAGGACATTGAACACTACACTAAACTTATATGGGATTTTTTGGTGGATATCTATGATAGGTATAGAAACTATAACACCACCTCCACAATGGTTAGAAGTGCTGAGGGTGATAACAGTGTTGAGTGCCCCAGGTGTGGTAAACCTAATCCATCTTCTGAAAGTTCTGATAGTCCTTGTACTGAATGTTGTTTGCAAGAGGATGGTTGGTCTTTTCTAGAGGAAGAAATTATTGACTTTCCCACTTGGGAAAATGCTAAGAGAAAATTAGACAAGATTTTTGCAGATTATCGGAAGCTCCATTTACCTTTCATAGATACTGGAAAAAATATCACATGCAGCATCTTTAAAACTCAAATACTGGAAAAACTTTCACATGCAACATCTTTACACAACACGCCTACATGCCTCCTCCCACAATCCACTTTAGACAAAGTAAATGTCTAGAGAAATCTCCATTTCTTCTACCCAATTCATAGTGAGAGAAACCTCGATGTCTTTTATGCAGTTTTTAGTGCAAACAACAACTTCCTCTCTTCTTGAATGCCTTTGTTGGACTCTGGAAACCTTTGGTGCAAATAACATAACTCTCAACTAGAGTATGTATCACTATGTACTCACTCACAACCAACACAAATTTCATAGTCCTAACAACAGCTACAATGTGATGTCCCCTTCTAGCAAGCCAAAATTTTCACAACCTTGCACACAATTTCAACTTGTAAAAGAGAACATTAGAATTCAATCCTTCCTATCTCATTATATATATCACAATTATATAAAATCAAACCTTATAATCATAACTTATATCCATTATTCCTTTCTCTATTTCACTATACAAGATTATACTTTCCTTCTGGAAGAGACTATACTTGGGCCAACATGTTAATCCAATCATTCACCCAACAAGAGAGGGTTCCTTGGGCACAATCTTACCATAGGTCCATTATCCTTTCCTTTGATCTATAATGGCAATCTTCACCAACTAGAGTCAAAGGCCTATTCACTTGTCCCATCTTGGCAATCTTCACCAATTGGAAACAAGGGCCATTTCCACTTGTCCATATTGGCAATCTTCACTAATTAGAAACAAGGGTCATTTCCACTTGTCCATATTGGCAATATTCACCAATTGGAACAATGGTCTTTCTCCACTTGCTTCAAGTTTGCAATCTACACTAATTGAAACAAGGGCCTTTCTCTACTTACCCCGCATTAGCAATCTACACTAATCAAGATAAGGGCCTTTTTTTTCCACTTACCTCATATTGGCAATCTTCACCAAGTGAGATAAGGGCCTCTTCTCAGTTAAGTATTCTTTACTTATTAAGGACAAGCAATCTTTACTTGCCTTGAAGGGTTAGAGTCTTATCAACTTGAGCCTTATTATACCTTGGCCAATTGCCTAACCCTTAGACTCACTTATGTGGTGTGATGGATTAACAAGGAGATCCATTTCTCAATCCGGTAGTCCATATGTATGAAATACATTTTCTCTAACATGTTAGCCTTTCACATCTCTTCAAGATGTTCTTTGTACTAACCATTCATTAAATACCCCTTCTCAATAATGATCATTATCGTGCATCATATTCATAATACCATTTATATTCTCATTCTATGAGTATTATTTTTTTTTAGTAATGATATTCTTTCCACAAACTCTCTATAATTTCTATTTAATACTTATCACTTTCACTTCTCCAATTAAGGCAGGAACTAATTAGAAACAAAGCATAATCATAACCTTCTACTTCTTTTATAAAACATACATTCTCTACTTAGATGGAATTTCTATGCATCTTATATAATCATCATAAAAATTAAATATAATTTACCTTTTTATTACCTTTATTTCCTTTCTGCTATTTATAAGATTATACCTATTAAACTCTGCTTCATGGATTTATTGTTGATGGCTATGTATTGATGATTCGGTGCTTGGAAGCTTCTTTGGACTGTGTATTATATGCTGAGATTGAGATGCTGATGTGAATGCCTTTTTCATATTCCAAATCAGATATTCTTCTTTTATTCAGTCATATATTCCTTGATATTGAAATATCTTTAAACATAAGTTTGAGTTCCTCTAGGCTCTTTGCTAGGACCCACGCTGTCAGTGTCTACAGAGACTATTTCCTAAATAGCCTACAAACCATATAAACTCCAATACTACCAACTTTCCTTTATAAATTCACGAAATGCCTTCAGAAGAAATAAAGATTGATTGATGAAATTGACTATCATTCGTTGCCTATTGAGTAATGATCGCTACTTCTAAAACTTGCCCCCCCGGTAGTCTTTTGATCGCTCCTTAATATATTATATCTCCTAAGACACATGATCTTTCATACTCTCAGCCATACATAATTGTATATTAATTCGTTGAATTAATAAGTGATTACCAAGGGATCGTAGCTTAACTAGAAACTTAAGACTCTTGGTATTGCTTTATCATGAATTGTTGACTTTGCTTATATGCCCATAATTATAATATTTAAATATTAGTATAATTAATATTTATTTATATTTAGTTTTATATGACATAATAATATATATTTATAGTATAATATTTAAATATCAATATTTATATTTATATTTGTTAATTATATGTATCCTTATATAATATAGTAATATTAATATTGATTTTTATATTTATATTTATATATTATATATGACATTTGTATTTGTCATTTATAAATATAATAATATATTCTTATTATAAATATATATTATATTTTAAGAAAGCAATTTCATCTCTTATCATTATGTTTAAATCTTTAATTTAAACAATGTTTTAATATGGGGACATGACATACAAAGACTCAAGATCTCTCATTCAAATAAAATGGCTCTGATACCAGATGAAGGTAAATAAGAGAACAACACTGATCTGCTGATCACAAAACAAACAATTACAAAAGCCCCAAATTACCTTAGTATAAGAAGAGGCAGGGCATATATATATATATATATATATATATATATATATAATGACATACAAAGACTCAAGATCTCTCATTCAAATAAAATGGCTCTGATACCAGATGAAGGTAAATAAGAGAACAATACTGATCTGCTGATCACAAAACAAACAATTACAAAAGCCCCAAATTACCTTAGTATAAAAAGAGGCAGGGCATATATATATATATATATATATATATATATATATATATATATATATATATATATATATATATATATATATATATATATATATATATAGGTGACATTATGGCTCACAACTATATTCACCGAAAAAAATCAACTACAATACTAAATACAAAACATGAAAGTCAAGAAAAAATAGCTAGAGAATTAATAAGCCCAATGGGCATCACAACAAATTTCAAAGATGACTGTTGCACATGTTGTGAGATGTCACTTGTATCGCATGGATTCACACCGGAGTATTATTTGTATTTATATAGATTATTTACTTTATGTGGCTTATTCTTATGCACATTCATTTAATAAAACTATGTCATTAAAAAATTTAAATTTAATTCTTATGTGCATTCATTTAATAGGGTTCTTCACATAAATAAAACTATGCATGCTTTGTAAAGGAAATATTTTAGTGTTATTTAATTTTAGCAAATTAGATTATTTTTGGCATTTCATATTTATTTATTGAAGAGTTAAAAATCTAGAGTATCATGGAAGATATTTAGGAGTGAGTGTGTCAGTTACATATTTTAAATTTAGAACACTTAGTTTATAATTTTAAAAAATTATTTTGTAAATAAAATAACATATTAATTTATTTTAATATGTTTTTATTGTTTTATTTGATATTCACTTATAGGGTTTCATTTTTTTATTTCATATTTACCTGAGGGTTTTATTTATTAACCTTTCCTTTTTTTTTTCTAAAAAAAAAGGTGACGGAGCACCCATATATTGATAGTTAACAATTTTTACATAAAAGTTCCAACATTTGAATGCTAATAGAAAAACAAAAATTACAAAGTATGGCCCTGAGATGGCCAAATATAACAATAGAAAACAACAAAAACCATAGGTAAATAAAGGAAACCCAGGCCACAGAAAAGACAAGAACCCACCGAAGTAGAACATTGAAAACGGGACCGAGAGACGTCCACCAACCTCTGAACCATGTTTAGAAACCTGCCAAAACAAAAACGCCACCCACATGCCACTACACAACCACTAGGAGGGTCCCCCTAACCATACTCAAGCTACAGGACTAGCTGTAGGCATATTCTGCACCTCCAGCTCCGCAACTGCTCAGGCTTCAATCTCTTCCTTTGGGGCATCAAGGGCATTTCTAGGAATATGCGGCACCATGTCAGGGGCATGGAACCTAAGAAACTTTATGGCCATGAAGATGTCCTTGATTCATTGGGCCCTTTTCTTAGAAATCAGGAAGCTATAGGAACCCAATTCATTGTCAATTTCATAGTTGCTCAGAGACTTGAGGCTAGATTGTAGAGCCCTGTAGATAGCCTGTTGTGGAAGGGAAGTGTACAAAGTGTGAAGATTGAACAACCCTCCTATCAGTGCATCCCCTTGATCCATATTATAAGTGTCCACGGTCATATCCCATCTATCGACCGTATAGATGTTATTATAGAAAAGACTGGAGGCAAGGTCATGAACATAATCCCCATCCATACCAAGTCCATTATGTTAGATAGGAGCTAGGAAATAATGTCTGAGTAGTTCAAAATCTACCCTATATATCCTTTAATCCATGCATGCCCAACAATTTTTCTCACCGAGAACTGCATAAGAGTGCAATCCCAGTCTAGGAGCATCATCAAATTAGAAGAATTGACCCTACCCCTAATCTCAGGCTCCCAGTCAAAGGCTAGAAAGAAAAGTCTCTGATTCAGTCGTGTATCTGCCATGTTTTTCTATAGGAACGAAAGCTAGATGAGAAGAAAACTAAACAACTATTAGAAGAATTATAGGCACCGCTTACCAGGAAACAAAAATGCCAAAACTAGCCTTTAATACAAGGCATCATCCTCATAATTGATGATAATAGTGACATTCTATGAGGATCCCAAAGCCATCTTGATTATGATACGACTAGCATCAACAAATCAAGAACTATATAGCAGAGGATCTATGGGCACAAAGACCATTAAACACTGGGTATGGTGATGGGGATGTGTTAGTGTTACAAAACTCCCAAAAGTAGAAAGGAAGCCCGCCATCATTCAAAAAAGGCTGCCATTAAAAGCAATAACTGCCAAGCATGTCGACAGGAGGGAAAAAATGTCTAAAGGAAGAAGCCCAAAGACCAAAGCTAATCACCCACCCAATGAAAAGACGTATACTAGATAAACAACTCAAAAGCTTGAGAGAGGTGATGGATGAGCTGCACCCCTCATGTAAGCTTGAGAAGTTAAATATAGCACATGCATCAAAGTACAAAGTGGATCAGCAAGGAAGGTGGTAGTGGGAAAAGAGACCAACAAGGAAGAAACAACTGTCTAGGGAGGTACTACTTGGGGAAGAGTGCGTCCAGGTCATCTTTTAGGAGCTTGGACAAAGTGCTTGGCTGAGTCAGACATCTAGGTAGGAAAACTTCTACATCTGTAGCTTGGTCAATGGACAAGTTGGCGAGACCGTCTACCACCTTATTACCTTCTCTGAGAGTATGAGAGACCAAGAAAATTTTGAGCTCATCAAGCATACAGATGGCCTGCTGAAGTATGTAATTTATTTTTTAGTTATTAGAACCCTTTCTTTTCAAAGCATTGACAACAATCAAAGAATCGCCTTCTATCCAAAGGTTTTTGAGGTGCAAGCCAACTACCAATTGGAGGCCATGAACCAGGGCCCAGGCTTCAGCTTCATTATTTGATCCCTTGGGAATCTTCATCGCTTTAGCCGCTAATAGAGAACCATCCCCCCTTCTAATGACACATCTAGATCCTAATAGACTAGGATTCCCTCGGCATCCTCCATCAAAATTATGTTTACAAAAGGGTGATGTAGCGGGGGTCCATTTGAGTTGGTCTCTATTAATAGTTGATTTTTGAACTCTAGCCTCCCCACTGTAGGTAGATTTACCAAGTTGGGGCCAACTTTTCACTAACTCTACATACAATTTAGTCCAATTGGATTGCCTTGAACATAACCTCCTAACATTAGCCACCACCAATTCTGAGATGGCCTCCTCAAGACTGGAGCAAAGTGATTTCAGAGAAGCAGTTTCCTTTCTAAATATATGTTGATTCCTCTCCCTCCATAGATGCCAGGAAATCATTGATGGGCCCATTTCCCAAATACAGGCAAAGAAGGAGTCAGAGAAAAGGAGGGGCCAATTTTTGAACATGAGATTCAGGGTCCTCGAAAGGGGACTATGTCAGTTTAGCTTTCTCAAGAACCATAGCCAGTATTCTCTATTAAACAACCAGTGTAGTAATAAGTGATCCACCAATTCTTCTTCCCTTCCACATATGACACAAAGGAAATTAGTACTGAATCCTAATCTTTTAATTCCATCACCTGTCAGGATTCTATTATGAAGTGCCAGCTAAGAGAAGGCTCCTACCTTAGGCAGTATAGCCTTATTCCAGCACAACTTTGTCGGTCAATGCAATTCCACCTTCTCCCTAACTGACCTATAGCCATCTTTGACAAAGTAGGAGCCCGTTTTTGACCCAGTCTAGATCAATTCATCTTCTTTGTTAGAAAATATAACCAATCTTTTCCCCAAGAGTTTTCCTAGGAGCACTTTTTGCTCACATGGAAAGTTGCAATCCTGAGTACTTTTCCAAACAATAGAGACCGAGTTACGATCCCTCAGAACCTACCAATAATCTTTCACCTTGCATCCCCGGTTTGATTGCAGAAAAACCCTAGCTTCTATGAGATTTGCCCTTCCTGAGAGTTTGGGTCCTCCACCCCAAGAACCATTCCAAAAAATCTACTTTTTCCCCATTGTGGATAACCCAAGATAGTTTCGGGAGGAGGATGTCTCTACCTTTAGTCATGAAATTCCAAATTGTTGACCCCCTAAGTGGGTTTTTGACTGTAAAGATTCCCTCACTTTCTAGTGAGTCCAAGTATTTTGATTTCATTAGACAGGCCCATTTTGAATTAGGTTTCTTATACAGACCCTAGGTGAGTTTAGCCACTAAATCTTGATTCTGGATGTTCAAGTCTAGTATTCCTATTCCACCTTCATCCTTAGATTTACATACTTTATCCCAAGCCAAGAAGTGGATTTTTTTTCTCCTGAAAGGTTCCTTGCCACAAGAACTGTCTACAATTCTTCTCAATTTTTAAATTGATCCCTTTTGGAATATTGAAAATTGACATCATGTGAATTGGGACTAAATGCTAACATAGCTTTGATCATTACAATTCTACCAGTAAGAGATAACCTATGGCCTTTCCAAGTTGCCATCTTGGAATTCATGTTTTCTAGAACCTTATTCCAAAAATGATTTTTATATCTTCCATTGAATAGGGGTAGACCAAGATACTTGCCTAGAAGGGATTCTAGATTGAAGTCAAAAATTTGACTAATCTTGTGCTAAAGCTGCTGATGCACATTGAAGAGATAAACCACTGACTTATTACCATTGATGAGTTGCCCAAATAGGTGGCAATACTTGTTCACTGTTTTCATGATGGCTTTGGCTTTAGGCATAGATGCTTGTCCAAACATGATGATATCATCTATGAATAAGGCATGTGTGTAAGCATCTTGAGTTCCTTTAAACCTAATGCCTTGCCATTCAGAATTTCTATGGGTTTCCTTTATAGCCCATGTGAGGGCTTCAGACATAATGATGAAGAGGTAAGGGGAGATAGGGTCCCCTTACCTTAGGCCTCTTGATGGTTCAAAAGTCTCAATTTCCTTTCCATTGATTAATACTGAGACCTTGAAACTTGAGATCTAGGAGAAGATCCACTTACAAACATCCTTTGAGAAAGCCATCTTTTTCATCATAGCTAGGAGGAATCTCCACTCCACCTTGTTGTATGCCTTTGACATGTCTAATTTGATAAGCACAGTTGTCAATTTCTCCTTGTTGAGTGAATGTAGAATTTCATGGGATAAAATGGCACCCTCTGGAGTTTCTTTTCTGGGCACAAAACCACCTTGCTCATCTGAGATTAACTCAGGTAGAAAGCTAGCTAACCACAGTGCTAAGGATTTGGAAATGATCATATAGATAAAATTACAGAGAGAGATTGGCCTGAACTCTTCAAAAATTTGAGGAGATTTCATTTTTGGGATCAACATAAGACAAGTGGTTTTTAATTCTTTAAGCACATTCCTGAATTTTATGGATTCATCCATAGCCAAGAAGACATCCCTGTTAACTGTGTCCTAACATTTTTGAAAGAAAAGACCAGTCCATCTATCCAGGCCTGATGCCTTCTCTCCCAACATTGAAAAAACAACCGCTTTGATTTCCTCCAAAGAGAAATCTTTGAACAAATCCAAATTGTGTTGCTCTTTTACTAGCTTTGGTAGGAAATCAAGAGAGGTGCTATCAGGAAGATCAAGACCAATCCTTTTGGAGAGGAGGGATCTGTAGAAGTCTCTTGCTACAGATTTAATATCTTCTGGGTCTGTGAGGGAGGAACCATCATCTGCTTGGATTGAATTAATAGAGTTAGCGGCTTTACAGATTTTAGCTGAAAGGTGAAAAAAGGAGGTGTTCTTGTCCCCTTCTTTGAGCCATAGTTCTCTTGATCTTTGTCTCCAAAAAACTTCTTCTCTCTTGAGCATCTCCTCAACTTCCGATCTGAGGCTTTTCTCTAGCTGATATGAGGTTGCATCCATTCCAGTTCTAATGATGTTTTCTTCAAGAATCCTCAGTTCTTGTTGGAGTCTATGTTTTTCTTCAAAGATATTTCTAAACTGAGTTCTATTCCAGACCAAAACCTTCTATCTGAGAAATTTGAGCTTGTTCGCAAGTTGAAACATGTGGAAACCCCTCGCAAAGGGGGCTTGCTTCCACCAATCTTGAATATTTTGTATGAAGGAGGGATCCCTAAGACACATGGATTGAAATTTTGAACTTTTTCTTGGTCGGTAGAGAGTCCATCCCGATTCTTAGCCTAACCGGAAAGTGGTCCGAGCCTACCCATGGTAGCATCTCAGCTTCATAATTGATATTCAGGTGATAACATTCCGGTGAGAGAAGAAATCTGTCCAACCTTTCAGCTATTTTACAAAAATCTTTTCTTCTGTTAGTCCATGTGTATCTCCCATTTTTTGGGATACAGTCTAGCACGAAATTGTAACTTATGAACTCTTTGAAATCTTGTTGAGATCTGGGAGGGTGTGAAATGCCCCCCTTTTTCTCTGAATCATCTAGAATTGAGTTAAAGTCTCCTCCAAGAAGAATTCTTTTCCTTATGAGAATACTTAACCATGAGGAGATACTTCCCCAAACCTGTCCCTTCTGGACCAAATCAGTAGGGGCATAAACATTTACGATCCAAAAGTCTGAGCCTTTGATGAAGTCTAGGAACTTACCAATAAGGAAGTGGTTGTTTTTCTCAACCTCTTCCAGCGGTTGAATGTGATGTCTCCATCCTATCGCCAAGCCACCTGAGGTGCCACATGCAGCAACTGTGTCAAAATGCCATCCCACCCAACTTTTAAAGGCTTGATCCATTCATCTAAGACGAGACCTTAGTCTCCCAAAGCAGTATAATGTCGCATTTTTCCTCATCAATTTGGAGCTTGATGAGGCGTCTCTTGTTAGGGGCGTTATGGCAACTATAACACCACCTTGGCAATGGTTAGAAGTGCTGAGGGTGATAACAGTGTTGAGTGCTCCAGGTGTGGTAAACCTAATCCGTCTTCTGAAAGTTCTGATAGTTCTTGTATTGAATGCTGTTTGCAAGAGGACGGCTGGTCTTTTCCGGAGGAAGAAATTCCCGACTTTCCTACCTGGGAAAATGCTAAGAGCGAATTAGACAGGATTTTTACAGATTATCGGAAGCTCCATTTACCTTTCAAGAAGTCATTGGACAAGAAACTAGAGAGATACTACACAGGAAGATTGATGTGTGTGGAGCCACAATACTCTCGAGGAGATCCCGCCCTCAATCTTATGTGTTTAGAATACATGAGTTTCTTGAAAAATTACTGTCCTCAACCCTTATTGGATGTGATTGGAAACTTTATGCTTTGGGGCTATGACGAGTATATTTTGCTTCAAGATCTGTTTGTAAAATATATGACCTGTGATAGAGTACACCAAGGTATGAAAACTCTGTTTAAGAGAGTATTCAGGCCTCTTGAATGGTATCCAAGGGAAGGCCCAGATTCTAAACGTTGTATTACTTTCCACTTTGGCCCAACAAATAGTGGCAAAACGTTTGAGGCCTTGAAAAGCTTTAAGGGAGAATGAAAATCCGCAATTTATTGTGCTCCACTCCGCCTGCTTGCAATGCACATTTACCAAGATGTGAATAAGGAAGGAATTCTGTGTGATCTTAAAACTGGAGAGGACGTGAAGCATCATTCAGGCTCTGTAAAATGTTGCACTGTAGAATTGGCGGATTTGAGTAAAAATTGGGATGTGGCTGTGATAGATGAGATTCAGATGATTGGAGATTATGGGAGAGGCCGGGCATGGACCAGTGCATTTTTAGGGCTAAAAGCTAAAGAAATCCACTTGTGTGGAGATAACAGCATGGAGGAACTCATCAAAGATCTTTGTGAATTAACAGGAGACAAATTAACAATTGTGGAACATCATAGAAGAAGTCAGTTAGATGTGGAAGATGATGCAGTAGATCTCGAGGAAAGGATATTTGAATCCGGAGACTGCTATGTTGCATTTTCATTGAATAAATTGAAACGAATTAAAGAAACAATTTTGCACCAGCAGCCTGACATGAAATGCACACTGTTATACGGCAGCCTTCCACCAGAGCTTAAATTCGAAGCAGCTGAAAATTTTCTGAGAGATTCCCAGACTCAAAAAGGGGTGCTGATAACCACGGATGCCATTGGAATGGGCCTTAATCTTCCAATAAGGCGAGTGATTTTCACAGATACAGAAAAATATGAGGGAAGTCATCATTGTCCTTTGAGTATTCCGTTAATGAAACAGATTGCTGGAAGAGCTGGTCGACGTATTGAAAATGGGTATTGTACAGCCACAAACCCTAGCAATCTGAAATATTTAAAGAAATGTCTTGAAACTCCCATTCGACCCATCAAAGAAGCTGTGGGCCAATGTGAACTATGCCAAAAATTGCCGAAGGAAGAATTGGTCGTGGAGATGGATGCCCACCGAGACTCTTGGGTCGATGACTTGTATTAGAGCTCGCATGGTGTCGTCATTTTGCATAATGAACAAGCAACATATTTGGGTGTACACATCATTTGTGTCGCAAGGGCATAGATAACCATGTATTAGAGCGAACACCATGGATGATCAGAAGAACCAGAGAGAGAGAGAGAGAGTTAACAGCTTCCAAAGATGAGTTAGAAGAGGAATCCTGGTAATCTTATATGACTTAAGCTTGAGGGGAATTAATTTTGCCATCATGTCAAAATCTCCCATCCGAGTGTATCTTTAAATTCTCTATACAATAGGATGACAAGAGCCTCCAAAATGAATTTCTAAGTTTGTGGGTGTAGTGCTTGACCAGTTAACTTACATAATGAAGGAGGCCTCCGTATGTGGGGAAAGGACTTTTGCCATTAGGTTGCAAGGAGATTGGCACGAGGGGGTCAGAGAAAATAAGTGCAGGAGCTTACTTAATCGAGCATCTAAGAAGGTGAGTGATGAAACACGTGCATAGTCTAGGAAAGAGGTGGAGGGGCATGTCCAGGGTGGTCCCTGTACATGTGCCGTCTAGACTGGGGTATCATGGCCTCGGTCAAGGAGGAGTGACCTAAAGGATTGGAGGAGGCCATGATACCCCAGTCTAGTAAAGATTTCATGGATAGTAGTTTTCTCCTCTTAGAAAGGTGGGCCCACCGTGCAAGCCTGTGATGTGGCCAGGGTTTTGGAATTGTGCTTTGAACCTCTAAAGTCGTTTATGTGCCAAATTTTATTGGAGGTGAAGCATGAGGGTTTTTGAGTGTAGTAGCTTGAGGAGGAGAGTTTGCTACCTTTAATTAGTTTTGTGAATGCATCGTCTTGTTCTTAGTCGAGCCAAGATCCATACTCATCTTAGGATCTAGAGTTTGTTGGTTAGCAAGTTGTTCTACCAGTAGGAGAGGGAAAGGCGAGGAGAAATTTGTCCTAGCTTTGGTGGAGGGATGATTCGAGGCCACTATGTCAGGTGAAATCTTGTTTTGAGTTGGCATGGCCATCGGTTGTTCACCCCCAGAGGTATTTCGAGGGCATTTGTCACCAGTGTGCATGTGGCTCCTACAAGAGAGGCAATAAAACCTTTTTTCTTCAACTTTCAAGGTTTGGACCCAAATCTTCTATGCAAAGTGTAGTGTGATTTTTGATGGAAATTGTTTGATGGCAGCAACTTGAATTCATGCATATAGGTAGGAGTCTTGATCTAACATTTCAAGGTCCATGTTAATTAGGGTACCTAGGGCTTTGTCTATCTTCCTTAGGCACTCTTCCATCCAAAATTCAAGTGGCAAATTATACAAACAATGCCATTTGGGCTCATCATAGGAATTGTAGGTGATCAGATCGAAAAGTGGAGACCATTGGAAGATATAAACTAGGATATCACCATTGCTCCATGATTTTCCTTTCAAAATTGAATCTCTATCAGCTTCAGACAAAAAAATCTTATTAAAAAATCCTTTTGATAGGAACTTTAGGATGCATCGGTTTCTCCAAGAGTTTTTGACCCACTCCCTGATTTGTGCTTTGCTTAAGTCCAATGAATTGGCAAATGATGGCGGTCTTCATGAGCATCTCCACTTTCTCTCCATGTTCATGGTATTTATCTTTCTAGTAACAAAATAATTCTTTGAAAACAATATATACATTAAAAAAGTCACCTAAAAATAATATAATTTTAGAATCTAAAAAAAATCACAGAGTTTCTCTATTTTTTATGCCATATAAATTGCTAGAAACATTATCATATATTGAATACAAATGAATGCTTGATGTTATTTTATTATGGCAATCTATTTATATACAACTATAATATCTTATATATGATACAAACTGGGTGCCAACAAATTGACCAAAACATTTAAAAATCAGGCATTATAGATATTATAAAAATACGAAATTACATAAATCTCATAGATCATACTAATAAATCAAATTATAAGATCGACTGTGTGTACATATGATATTAATAGAATTTTCTACATGACTAAACTTACACACAAAAAATTACATTATAAATACCAAGATTCCTAAATTATTTCAATAAAATAATATTGATTTATCACAAACACTTACGTTATTTCAATGATATATTATTGATTTATCAGATAGTTATACACAAATATATATATATATATATATATATATATATATATATATATATATATATATATATATATATATATATATATATATATATAATGTTTCCATAAAAAATCAACCTAAAAGATAGACTGCAACCATACCCTTCCCTTTTTTGTTGTTCACAGAACTTACATTTTCTATCTTAAAATAAATTGATTATTATATTGTTGAATAGATGTCTTATGTTGGGTCGAACCACATGTGGAGCCTTTGTTCTTGGTTGCCAACTCTTTGTGAGTAAACATTGGTTTGTACACTGTATGGCTATCTATACTTGTAATTTTTGCCCAAAAATTACAAGTAGAATTCATTATTCTGATGTTCTTGCAAAGACATCTATATTTATAAATTCATCCATAGAAATCAATCACAGAACAGTGCATGAGCCATGAAAAATAAGTGCTATATGTGGATAATTACATAGAATTAGTGAAAGTTGATGGTGGTGGATGGAGATAAAACAACAAATAGACAAAATATAAACACAATGATTGCTCAAATGCATGTTGTTGCACCTCATTTCATTTCTTCATAACATGATTACAATTCATATAGCGAATACTAAAGCATTCTCATGATCACTTGATCATGCTACACCTTTGATATGAACACATACACATACTTGATTGAACACACTTAATTGAGTGCCTTACACATCTATGACAAATGCCTCATTATATAGAGATCTTTAGTCACACTTGTACCTTTCTAGGCTCTTCCAATCCTTCTCTAGAAGCTTTATCCTCTAGAACCTTTTTCATCTAGATCATTCCCTCTTTCTAGACTTTCTATTTCTTATTTTTCTTTTTCATTTTCATTTAATTACAAAATGCATCAGCTAATAATATGGTGGGAGAAATTACTACTCCAACAAAAGTGCTGACAAAGTCATCTACAACAAGATTGATCTATACATGTGCCTTTGCGAAGAGGTAGTTGTGCTCTTGGAAGCAAATCTTGTGCCTACACTAACATCGACATCACAATATGCAAACCATCAACACAATAAGAACCCAATCACATGAATTATAGAGCAATCTTCAAAGATACTTGCAAAACCTACACATGGCATTAAGTCAAAATAGGCAAACAAGGCTTCAAAGAAACTAATTGCAAGTTTTCCTTTTTGAAATAGTGCACCCATAAAGATTTTTCCATGTGGAAGGATTGCACAAGCCATTAGAGTTACGGAAAGGAAGGTATCATAAAAAAACACTAAATCTCCAAATGTCTCAAGTGCCAAAGGTTTAGGGTTCAAGTCTTTGAGAAGAACCACAAGCCGCCATGCCAAGTGTCATCATGGTACAAACCCAATACTTTTATGGGGACATAAACAATTCAAGGAGTGCCAAGCTACCATGTGTCTTCACTATGAGCCAATTGTGGATCCCATGTCTCAATGAAAAAATTACATGAAAGTATGACACTTGGTGCACTTGCACATAGTTTCAAGATTGTAGCCACCAACTGGTATAGTAGCCTATAGGATTGATCCAAGGAAAATGAGCCTTCCAAAGCCATGGACCATGGCCAACATAGGAATCCAATGGATAGTAATTTTATAAAGGACCTTTCAAACATCATGAGGAGAAATGGCATGCCAACGACTAAAAGATGCATCAGCAAACCTTCAAGTCTTATAGTAACAGAATAACACTCCCTGAGGTTACCTTAGGTGGCTTGGATGTACAAGGAAACATTTATACAATATTTGAATTGCCTACACATTTCTTGGTAAGCTTTCAATGTTGTAGGCTAGTGCCATTAAGTCTCAGAAGGGAAGGATGATAGAGATGTTACAAGCTCATGCCATGAAGTCTCAGTAGGGAAGGACAATAGAGTCAGAAAAAATTTAAGACCATGGTGATAGAGGTAGCTATGGTAGATATTTTCTACATACTTCATGTTTGGACAATTAGATTGCTATAAAAGGGGTTGGGTGCCATTGGCAAAAATTAACGGGTCGAACAATGTTTACTAATTGAGCCAATTCTTAGACTGCAAGAGAAGATTCAATAAACTTTTGAGCCTTTGTGTATGCCCTTCAAGAATAGATCAAATATATTGTGACTGTGCCTTTGTGCCTTTCGTAATTTGTTCTTTGTTTATCAATGAAGAAGAAGGGATGCCTTATGCTTATTTTATGCACATTGAGTCTTTCTTTTGAGTTTAATATATTGATGTATGCAGAATTCTTAGTAAATGGTCTAAAATCATGGTCCTTTGAGCTCTTGGAAACTATGAGTTAATATTTTGAGTTAAATAGGGAAGCACTATGCCTTTGTCGCATCAATCCAAGTCTTATTTTCTGGTGCATCACCTTAGAATAGATTTTATTTTCTCTCTTCTATTTCCCCTCCGCAACATTTCAAAAGAATTATTGAGAATCCTAAGAAGAGACAACTTCTAAAATTCTAGAGGCTATCCTATGATTCACTAGAATGAGTCCCACAATCATAGGATTTCCCTTTACTTTGGTGGTTGAATGTGTCAAAGATTCAATTCCTAGGTATAGACAATGAAAACCATCAATACATCCTTAGAAATTATTGTTGATTCGAAGTGCCAATAAATAAACAAATTAAACACAAAATTAAGTAGATACAAAACAATACACAGAACACCAAGTTTACGTGGTTCACCAATTTGGCTACATCCATAGGAAGCATGGGAAATCTCATTTTGTTATCTATGTTTTCTACAATACATCTACAACAGAGTATACATCATCTTTATTACATTATCCATATTGGATTAGAAGTCTTCGAAGGAAAACTAATAGACAAGAATATTGGTGGGAGAAGCAAAGTCTATGGGGACTGTTGGAATTCACATTCCAATAATTGCCTGCTTGAAGTCCAACCACTGCTGCAAGAAGGTTGCTCAGAGATGTTCCCCTACTTCAAGCTTATTGTCACATCTTGACAGTGCTAAGAGAAGCCCTACAAAAATTGATCTTCTCCCTTGAAATTGTTGAACACAATGAATACTGAGAGGAAGGGGGGTGAATCAGTATTCTACAAAACTACTTCTTCACTTGATCTATAAACAAATTACCAAATTCAATAACATGAAAGCAGAATAAACATAAGAACAACAACCATAAAGTCATAACACATAGACACCAGGATTTTTACGTGGAAAACCCAAAAAGGGAAAAACCACGGTGAGTGTTAGCTCATAATATATTATGATAATAATACCAAATTACATAAAGGCTCACTACCTTAGGGCTCACTGTCCAAAGATATGCTCACTACATAAGGCTCACCACCTTAGGGCTCACTACAGGAAGCCAACTGTGAAGTCACTAGTTTCCATGTTGTTGCAGATGACTCCCTAGCGGAACAAGGAAATCACTCGCACCATATCTTGGTTCTCTTGTAAATGTCTTAATTCATAAACACCACTCCAACTTCCAAAAGGTGATTGTTTGTTGAAGGACTTGATATCATCAAGTGCGAGTGATTGAAGATGAGGAGCCACTACCCTCTTCACGGTGATTCAGGTGAGTCCCTTGTGGCCATGGGCCAATGTGAACTATGCCAGAAATTGCCCAAGGAAGAATTGGTTGTGGAGATGGATGCCCACCGAGACTTTTGGATCGATGACTTGTATTAGAGCTCGCATGGTGTTGTCATTTTGCATAATAATAGGTAGCATATTTGGGTGTACACATCATTTGTGTCGCAAGGGCATAGATAACCATGTATTAGAGCGAACACCATGGATGACCAGAAGAACCAAAGAGAGAGAGTTAACAGCTTCCAAAGATGAGTTAGAAGAGGAATCCTGGTAATCTTATATGACTTAAGCTTGAGGGGAATTAATTTTGCCATCATGTCAAAATCTCCCATCCAAGTGTATCTTTAAATTCTCTATACAACAGGATGAGGAGAGCCTCCAAAATGAATTTCTAATTTTGTCGGTGTAGTGCTTGACCAGTTAACTTACATAATGAAGGAGGCCTCTACATGTGGGGAAAGGACTTTTGCCATTAGGTTGCAAGGAGATTGGCACGAGGGGGTCAGAGAAAATAAGTGCGGGAGCTTACCTTATCGAGTGTCTAAGAAGGTGAATGATGGAACACGTGCACAGTCTAGGAAAGAGGTGGAGGGACATGTCTAGGGTGGCACCTATACATGTGCCATCTAGATTGGGGTATCATGGCCTTAGTCTAGGAGGAGTGACCTCAAGGATTAGAGGAGGCCATGCCTCCTCTAGCCCAAGTAAAGATTTCATGGATAGTAATTTTCTCCTCTCAGAAAGGTGGGCCCATCGTGCAAGCCTGTGATGTGGCCAGGCTTTTTGGAATTGTGCTTTGAGCCTCTAAAGTCATTGATGTGCCAAATTTTATTGAAGGAGGTGAAGCATGAGGGTTTTTGAGTGTAGTAGCTTGAGGAGGAGAGTTTACCACCTTTAATTAGTTTTGTGAATGCATCGTTTCATTCTTAGTCGAGCCAAGATCCATACACATCTTAGGATCTAGAGTTTGTTGGTTAGCAAGTTGGTCTATTGGTAGGAGAGGGAAAGGCGAGGAGAAACTTGTCCTAGTTTGGTGGAGGGATGACTCGAGGCCACTATGTTGGGTGAAATCTTGTTTTGAGTTGGCATGGCATTCGGTTGTTCACCCCCAGAGATATTTTTAGGGCATTTGTCACCAACATGCATGTGGCTCCTACAAGAGAGGCAATAAAACCTTTTTTCTTTGACTTTCAAGGTTTGGACCCAAATCTTCTATGCAAAGTCCAGTGTGATTTTTGATGGAAATTGTTTGATGGTAGCAAGTTGAATTCATGCATATAGGTAGGAGTCTTGATCTAACATTTCAAGGTCCATGTTAATTAGGGTGCCTAGGGCTTTGTCTATCTTCCTCAGGCACTCTTCCATCCAAAATTCAAGTGGCAGATTATACAAATGAAGCCATTTGTGCTCATCATAGGAATTATAGGTGATCAAATCGAAAAGCGGAGACCATTGCCAGATATAAACTGGGATATCACCATTGCTCCATGATTTCCCTTTCAAAATTGAATCTCTATCAGATTCAGACAAAAAAAAACTCATTAAAAAATCCTTTTGGTAGGAACTTTAGGATGCACTGGTTTCTCCATGAGGTTTCGACCCACTCCCTGATTTGTGCTTTGCTTAAGTCCAATGAATTGGCAAATGATGGTGGTCTTCATGAACATCTCCACTTCCTCTCCATGTTCATGGTATTTATCTTTCTAGTAACAAAGTAATTCTTTGAAAATAATATATACATAAAAAAGTCACCTAAAAATAATATAAATTTTAGAATCTAAAAAAATCACAGAGTTTCTCTATTTTTTATGCCATATAAATTGCTAGAAACCTTATCATATATTGAATACAAATGAATGCTTGATGTTATTTTATTATGGCAATCTATTTATATACAACTATAATATCTTATATATGATACAAACTGGGTGCCAACAAATTGACCAAAACATTTAAAAATCAGGCATTATAGATATTATAAAAATACAAAATTACACAAATCTCATCGATCATACTAATAAATCAAATTATAAGATCGACTGTGTGAACATATGATATTAATAGAATTTTCTACATGATTAAAATTACACACAAACAATTACATTATAAATACCAAGATTCCTAAATTATTTCAATAAAATAATATTGATTTATCACAAACACTTACGTTATTTCAATGATATATTATTGATTTATCAGATAATTATACACAAATATATATATATATATAGAATGTTTCCATAAAAAATCAACCTAAAAGATAGACTGCAACCATATCCTTCCTTTTTTTGTTGTTCGTAGAACTTACATTTTCTATCTTCAAATAAATTGATTAATATATTGTTTAAAAGATGTCTTGTGTTGGGTCGAACCACATGTGGAGCCTCTGTTCTTGGTTGCCAACTCCCTGTGAGTAAACATCGGTCTACACATTGTATGGCTATCCAAACTTGTAATTTTTGCCTAAAAATTGGAAGTAGAATTCATCATTCTGATGTTCTTGCAAAGACATCTATATTTATAAATTCATCCATAGAAATCAATCACAGAACAGTGCATGAGCCATGAAAAATAAGTGCTATATGTGGATAATTACATAGAAGGTAGTGAAAGTTGATGGTGGTGGATGGAGATAAAACAACAAATAGACATAAAATATAAACACAATGATTTCTCAAATGCATGTTGTTGCACCTCATTTCATTTCTTCATGACATGATTACAATTCATATAGCGAATACTAAAGCATTCTCATGATCACTTGATCATGCTACACCTTTGATATGAACACATACACATACTTGATTGAACACACTTAATTGAGTGCCTTACACATCTATGACAAATGCCTCATTATATAGATATCTTTAGTCACACTTGTACCTTTCTAGGCTCTTCCAATCCTTCTCTAGAAACTTTATCCTCTAGAACCTTTTTCATCTAGAACATTCCCTCTTTCTAGACTTTCTATTTCTTATTTGTCTTTTTCATTTTCATTTAATTACAAAATGCATCAAATAATAATATGGTGGGAGAAATTGCTACTCCAACAAAAGTGCCAACAAAGTCATATGCAACAAGATTGATCTATACATGTGCCTTTGCAAAGAGGTAGTTGTGCTCTTGGAAGAAAATCTTGTGCTTGCACTAACACCGACATCACAATATGCAAACCATCAACACAATAAGAACCCAATCACATGAATTATAGAGCAATCTTCAGAGATACTTGCAAAACCTACACATGGCATTAAGTCAAAATAGGCAAACAAGGCTTCAAAGCAACTAATTGCAAGTTTTCCTTTTTGAAATAGTGTACCCATAAAGAGTTTTCCACGTGGAAGGATTGCACAAGCCATTAGAGTTGTGAAAAGGAGGGTATCATAAAAAAACACTAAATCTCCAAATGTCTCAAGTGCCAAAGGTTTAGGGTTGAAGTCTTTGAGTAGAACCACAAGCTGCCATGCCAAGTGTCATCATGGTACAAGCCCAATACTTTTATGGGGCCATAAACAATTCAAGGAGTGCCAAGCTACCATGTGTCTTCACTATGAGCCAATTGTGGATCCCATGTCTCAATGTAAAAATTACATGAAAGTATGACACTTGGTGCACTTGCACATAGTTTCAGGATTGTAGCCACCAATTGGCATAGTAGCCTATAGGATTGATCCAAGGAAAATGAGCCTTCCAAAGCCATGGACCATGGCCAACATAGGAATCTAATGGATAGTAATTTTATAAAGGACCTTTCAAATATCATGAGGAGAAATAGCATGCCAACGACTGAAAGATGCATCAATAGACCTTCAAGTCTTATAGTAATAGAATAACACTCCCTAAGGTTCCCTTAGGTGGCATGGAAGTACAAGGAAACATTTATACAATATTTGAACTGCCTACACATTTCTTGGTAAGCTTTCAATGTTGTAGGCTAGCGCCATTAAGTCTCAGAAGGGAAGGATGATAGAGATGTTACAAGCTCATGCCATGAAGTCTCAGTAGGGAAGGACAAAAGAGTCAGAAGAAATTCAAGACCATGGTGATAGAGGTAGCTATGTTAGATATTTTCTACATACTTCATGTTTGGGCAATTAGATTGCTATAAAAGGGGTTGGATGCCATTGGCAAAAATTAATGGGTCGGGCAATGTTTACTAATTGAGCCAATTCTTAGACTGCAAGAGAAGATTCAATAAACTTTTGAGCCTTTGTGTATGCTCTTCAAGAGCAGATCAAATATCTTGTGACTGCGCCTTTGTGCCTTTTGTAATTTGTTCTTTGTTTATCAATGAAGAAGAAGTGATGCCTTATGCTTATTTTATGCACATTGAGTCTTTCCTTTGAGTTTAATATATTGATGTATGCAGACTTTTTAGTAAATGGTCTGAAATCATGGTCCTTTGAGCTCTTGGAAACTATGAGTTAATATTTTGAGTTAAATAGGGAAGCACTGTGCCTTTGTCACATCAATCCAAGTCTTATTTTCTGGTTCATCACCTTAGAATAGATTTTATTTTAAGTTTCTCTCTTCTATTTCCCCTCCTCAACATTTCAAAAGAATTATTGAGAATCCTAAGAAGAGATAGCTTCTAAAATTCTGGAGGTTGTCCTATGATTCACTAGAATGAGTTCCACAATCATAGGATTTCCCATTACTTTGGTGGTTGCATGTGTCAAAGATTCAATTCCTAGGTATAGACAATGAAAACCATCAATACATCCTTAGAAATTATTGTTGATTCAAAGTGCAGATAAATAAACAAATTAAACACAAAATTAAGTACATACAAAACAATACACAAAACACCAAGTTTATGTGGTTCACCAATTTGGCTACATCCATAGGAAGCATGGGAAATCTCATTTATTATCCATGTTTTTTACAGTACATCTACAACAGATTATACATCATATTTATTACATTATCCATATTGGATTAGAAGTCTCCGAAGGAAAATTAATAGAGAAGAATATTGGTGGGAGAAGCAAAGTCTATAGGGATTGTTGAATTCACATTCCAACAATTGCCCACTTGAAGTCCAACCACTGCTGTGAGAAGGTTGCTCAGAGATGTTCCCCTACTCCAAGCTTATTGTCACATCTTGACAGTGCCAAGAGAAGCCCTACAAAAATTGATCTTCTCCCTTGAAATTGTTGAACACAATGAATACTGAGAGGAGGGGGGTGAATCAGTATTCTACAAAACTACTTCTTCACCTGATCTATAAACCAATTACCAAATTCAATAACATGAAAGCAGAATAAACATAAGAATAACAACCATAAAGTCATAACACATAGACACCATGATTTTTACGTGGAAAACCCAAAAAGAGAAAAACCACGGTGAGTGTTAGCTCACAATATATTATGATAATAATACTGAATTACATAAAGGCTCACTACCTTAGGGCTCACTACCCAAGGACTCACTGTCCAAAGATATGCTCACTACATAAGGCTCACCACCTTAGGGTTCACTACCCAAGGACTCACTGTCCAAAGAAATGCTCACTGCATAAGGCTCACTGCCAAATAGAAGAGAAGAAAGAAGAAGGATTGGCTCACTGCCAAGAAATGACTAATCCATGTGCATCTATAGAATGTTGAGGTACAATACCAATTATCTCAGTATACAGATTCAAAGGACTTCATACTATCTGTCGTGCTTCACATATACTTCAAATTTCTTCCCTTATTATCCTTTTCTACTCTGCAATCTACCTTAGATCATGCACATATCAAATTTGTACCCTATTCACACACATCCATACTTCCATGAATGAAATCCATCGAATATATATCCGTAATAAGATTCATTTCACAATTAGGTCGGCAACCCAGACACGAAGCGTGTATACAAGTGTTGTACCTTGTCGGCTTGATCTTTTGCCCAAACAAGACTGTGGACCCAAACAAACATACAATAGTCTTCATATAGGTCAGCATGAATGTCATGCCCACATTTCCCATGCGGTCACAACATGCATCACATGTGTCATATCCACATGCGCCATGTGGTCATGACATGAAATACCAAAAATTTTCCCACTCTTCCCTAGAAATCCCCTCGCACGTGTGGGCGTGCTCGGTGGCGTACGCTTAAGGCAAAAACAATACAGTTGTTGGCGGTGTACCAAATACATGTATGCACACCCTACGCAAGGAAACGCGTGGTTTCCTGACCTAGGTTAATCTCACGAATTATATTTGAACAACAATTGTTTTAGGTGATAGATCATTTTTTAGCAAAGCATGATCATCTGATTCTTCTTTCCATTTTCTAAAATTTAATATTAATTTCTCGTCCTTCAGACTTAGCATTTTCAACCAAGCCCGTTCATTTGCCCTCTCTTCCTTTTCTTAGAATTTAGTTTTGATTGTATTTCTAACACATTCATTTTACCGTTTCTCTGAAATTTAATTTTGATTGTATTTCTATCTCATTTCCCTTCCCGTTGTGCAAGATCTTCTTATGTTATCCTAGAACAGCAATAACACTACATCCTTTACATTACAGGAAAACTAATTGGACCCCCACCAAAGTATTTAAGAGGAGGGTGTGGGGAGGGGCAGAGCCCCACGCACACCCACGAAGTGGGGTGTGGGTGGGGCTCCAACCCTCCCCACACCCCCGCCACCAATAGACCCCACGAGCTCCCCTCGTGGCCTCTCCTGCGGGTACCGAAGCCCCTTCCGCCCACGTTCCACTCCCCTCACAGCCTGTGCCTCCGCCCTCCTTCTCCACCGCCCTCTGTGGCACTGTCACTCCCACCATTGCCTACTTCCTCTGCCCTCTATGACCTCCGTTGGCATTCCTCCATCTGCCGCCTCCAGATGTCGCCGCTCCACCATTAAACCCTGCACAAAACAAACAACACTCAGCACTCAAATAAAATTAGGGTTATTTAACCCTCCCTCAATGTGATGGGATTTCATATTACAAATTGGTATTAATTTTAGTGGAGTTTCCACTACTCATAATAAATAAACAATTATATATATATAAATATATATATATATATATATGTATGTATATTTATATATATATAATAATTGTAAATGAATAAGCATGCACTAAGAGATTTAAATATATAGGAATTGAGTGGAGTCTCCACAACAAGATTCAAAAAGGAAATTATATATATATGAATTTATATATATGTAGTTGGGCAAATTTTAATGGGCTAATTTAAATTGCCCTATTAGCAATTACATTAAATACATTTATAAGAAAATTGTATTCTTGTTAGAGTTGTAAATTCTTTTTACCAATGAATTATCTAGGTATGGAAGATGTTATAACGTAATTAAAATTAAGTAATACGTAAATGGTGAAATAAGCAATGTTTTAAAACAAATCGATAGAGGAATAAACAAGGAATGCGAGGAAGTATTTAACAGATTGAGATAACCATTTAAAGATCATCTAACTACCTAGAGAATCCTAAATGAAGCAAAATGAATTTGACTCTAACACAGTGATCGATATCAACATACACATGTGTGTGGAATATTCTGTAGCAACAATCACTTAGACAACTTAAACATATGCACCGAGCATGCTTGTGCGTGTGAGGGAGGCTTTCAGAGTAGTTAGGGAATTTTTTTTTTGATATTTTGTATCATGACCACATGACGCATGTGGACATGACACGTGGTTTAGCATGTTGTGAACACATGTGAAATGTGGGCATGACAATGAATCATTCAACTACTTGGATTAATTCTTCAAACAATGTATCTTCTCTGCATATAGATCTAGCTTGCCTGTCAGCTTATCCCTTAAGCACACACTTGACCAATTCAACTGTCACATCATAACTTCTACTGCGGACCATATGAGACTCTAAAAATTGTATCCAACATTCATCATTGACCTTTTAACATACCTTCATGACCGTAGGACATCATAGTCCTTTATAGCAAAATACGGATCTTCGAACTGTCACTCTGTCATAGTGGAATACTGATAGACTGGAAGCTGATAAAGAAAAACTTGTAGAATGTGATCAAAGGAATTTTAGAAGGTATAACTCTAGATTTAGGTAGTCATGATATGTACCTTTGCTGCCTCAGAACTACAAGACAAAATATGCCACAATAGAAGAATGCGGACCCTTTTACTCTAGTACTGTGCACTGTTCTTGACTTGACTCTGTTCACCCAGACTTAGATATTTCACCATATGACTTTTGGAGCAAGTCAAGACTTGAACAGTGAAACATGTGATCACTAGGTAGCCATGACCAACATACCCGAATTGCATACAAATGTCTTTAACTGCGGAGGCATACCATCTCAAATACTGTCACTTACTTTGTATAGTGTATACTACCCATACTTAGTCAATTATTCTTTTAGAGTAAAGTCTCTTTACCATGCCGGTAGAATCCCTTAGCCTTGTTGCCATCAATGACAACATTCAACATTCATCAAAGTAATGTCTCTTACCAACAATCTCCCCCTTTGGCATTGATGGCAACATCATCTGCTCCCCTTTACTATATAAACTTTGTTTTTCTACTCCCCCTTAGGTGTTTGCCCATTTTTGACTAGTTTTCTTCTCCCCCTTTGACATCAATGGCAAAGGTGTATGTACAGGAGTCAAAATTGTGTCAAAATGCAAAAAAAATTGCAAGAACTGTCATACTAGGCCGCATATGTACATGTACAATATTCAACTTAATTTGTTGTGGGTTGTAGGATGTCATTGAAAATGTTCTTGATTTGAACTAACTCTCTATCCCAACCCTTCTTAGCATTGTCCAAAATTTGAATATGGCCACTTATTAGGAAGACTAATTTCTCTGCTTTTCATATATAAGAAGGTGTGTCAATTAGTGCACTTACCTATAGTGCTTCTACTGCAATATTTGATAGAGTCTAGTTTGGGACTCATTAGTCCTCTCAATTGACACATTCTGTTTTTCATTTGATCCCTCTTATTTACTAGAATACTTAACTCATTATGGATATTGATCACTTGTATCTCTTTGTTACTTACTGACTCAAATGTCAGATCAAATGACTTACAAATATTTGTCAGTTGCAGTTTTAGATTCTTGATCTTTTTCTCTAACTCCTCTGTAGATTCCCACCATGATAAACAAAATTTGTACAAATGACAAGCTTCTTGAATGGCACTCTGTAAACCTCTTATTCTATTGTCTAATAGAATTTTATCATTTGCTAACATGGTTTTCAATTCAACTAATCTTTTCTCATCAAACTCTTTCCTCACTTTTGTTTTTGCAAACTTTTCAAAAGATTCAAAGTGCATACTTACAAAGTTTATGAGTCCCTTGATTTGGTTTTTTGAATACATCAAGGTATCCTTTTGATATGATGGCATCAGCTTCTCTAAAATGCTAGATGCTTTACCAATTAACTCACTATCCTAAATGTGCGACTTCAATAATTCTTCCCATGCCTTTGCTTGCACAATTGATACTAATTTAAATTTATACATAGGGGACATTGAACCTAAGTTTATTGGTCCCTACAAAAATTCAGACTCATCCAAGACTTGTTTTTCTCTTTTCAAGAATTCCTTGACATACACCGCAGTGTCTCTTGCTATACTAGAGACTTCTTCTTCGTTTTGTTCTAGAGGATCTAAATCCATGGCATCATTTGCATCATTCTTTTGTTCCAGTATAGAGTTCTCTTTAGCTTGTTCATCTTCTTGATCATCATCTTTGTTTTGTTCCTCAGTCTTCTCCTTGTCTGTTAGGTCATTAGTTTGTTGTTTCATAGGAATACTTGTTCTGTATTGATCCTTAACAATAGTATCTGAACTAGTAATAGGGATTGGATCTTCTTTTTCCTTCGAAGCTTCATCATTTTTGTCTAACCCTTGATCCAAGTTCACCTCAGGAATAGATGTATCATTTCTAGTGTTTTTTCTTCTCTATTATATATAGTTGGAAGATGATATTCCTTTAACACTCTCAAAGTGATTTCCTATGCTACTCAAATGATTTCTAATCTATATTGCAATAGGTTTATCTCTAATCCAAAATATATTTTTCATACCTGGTAACTCTTGCATAAATTAGACGAATAAACACATAATTAACATACCAAACTTGAAGGGATATTTCTTCTCTTTTGTCTTCTTCAGGTTCTCCATTAACTATTGTCAGAGAAATTCACATAGATCATACTCTGCATTTTCCTTTACCATTTGATAGGTAGTGCATATGGCAGTACCGAAGACAGAGTTTTCTTGGCTTGTGAAGTATACCTTGTAGCTGATCACCATGGATGCAAACCTAACTGCATGATCTTCAATGTCACTGATTGTCAATGCCCTTTTATCAAATTTGGCTCTAGTGGCTTTCATCACTATATCATTCTTTACGACTTTTAACATCGGTACTGTTCAGGAGGAATTTAATCTAGTTACAACCCTTATTGCATCCTTTGTGATCATAAATGGTCTTTCAAACCACATGAATTAATCATGTATTATGCTCAAGATGTACCTGACCCATTCATCTTCTACAAATGTTGGGAATTCTATATATTGATTAAATTTCTTCTCACTTAATGCCTTATATTCTTCCTTTAGATCAAAACTGTCATGGCTCAGATGTTTTAGATAAAGATTGTCAAACCTATTATCACAGCTTAGATGTTTTAGATAAAGATTGTCAAACCTATTATCACCAAATTCTTCTAGGGCAACATGAATGTAAGCCCTAACATCTTTCGCATGCATCACTCTATATGGTATACCTAAAAATACACCCATTGGATCAATTTCCATTGATTTAAGGGGTGTTTCTTGAGCTTTAGTTGCACTTTCTCAGTGATACCAACAACTTGTGGAGTATCCATTTCAACAATTAAACAAATTTGCTGTAGGGTTTTAATCTAAAAAATACCTCTTTTGCTGAGTTAGGGTTTTATTTAATTTGCGTTGGTAGTCTCTATAGTCCCTTTTGAATTTAGGCTTTAGATATCCATGGACACTTGATAGCTCGAATATAAAGTGATTTGTCTGTCAAATTAGCTCCTTTTAATCCTTCATTTATCTTGACCTAATCACCATAAATGCTATCTTTCAAAAAGTTGTCAAACACTTCTCTGTCAAACATAGTTAATCTAGATTGCTCCACAATGATTTGCATTTGAACCTTTTCTTCCAGAACTTCTTTCAAAAGATCTGTCATATAGGGATTTACATCACATCTTCATGTTGGATCCCAGCACTGACTATCTGGCTAAGGGATAAGGATTTTCAATACTGCTCCCCCTGAGCTAGAGCTCCCAATTTACTTCCTGGAGGAAGTATCTGCACCAGAAGCTGGTGCAGATCCCTCCTTGATCTCAATCACATCTTTCTTGATCCAAATTTTGCCCATCTCATTCTTGCTTTCAACCGGATCAACCTTATTTTTACCTTTATCTTCTCTCTTCTTTGGTTTCCTCTTCTCTATAGGATAGTCTCTATTCTCATTCTTGTTAGAGTGGTGTAGATACTGAGAGGGGGGGTGAATCAATATCAAAAAAAACTTTATGTTTCAAAACAATCTTAGTTTCTTAATTGCACAGAATATCTTTACTTGAATCAACTGTAAGATAGAATATCTTTATTTGAATCAATTGTAAGAAAGAATATCTTTATTTGAATCAACTGTATGTTCATAAGCCAAAGCAAACTATACTGGAATAGAGAAAAAACTGAAATATGCAATGGTAGATCAAGAGCATCTCACAGAAACAAAATGACACAATAATTTATCCTGAGTGGAAAGACCCTGGCATAAAACCACTCGAAAAATTGCCTCACTTGGCTTAGAAAACAATCTCATTGATTTACAGGCCTCACTGGCTAAATAATATTGCCTCACTGGCTAAAACATGTTGCCTCACTGGCATTTACAGCATTGCCTCACTGGCATCTGTTATTCACATCAAAAAATATTCTAATACAGAGGGATACCCTGTGTCATTACAATTCCACACTGAATATATAGTGTCTATAATGCACATATACAAAACCCACACTATATTCTGCATTATTCACACTATATATACAAGATCACTTCATGATCCGAGCACCAGAAAAAATAACTGTATTGAGCTCCTCTTTCTGTTTTTTCTTGTCATGGGATAAAAACAATTTTTGTATATCTCATAACTGAATCATTTTTACAAAGATGTATTATGATAAAAAAACATTTTAACTGTCATCCATCGACAGTCACTAAGAACAAGGATACATCATTTGTTAAACTAAAACAGAGTAGGTTTGGTAAAAATATTTGACCAAACCCTAACCGAAGTTTGAACAAGAAGAAACCATTTTTGAAAACTGTTGAAACTGTATGCAAAATATAATCCATTTCATAGCAAAAAATGAATGCCGTTAAATAAACCCTAACAGAAGATGTCGGTGTTTCCATATATACCATGCATAAAACCCAGAATACCTTTATACAAAGCAATGATAATATTCAAAACTGGATGAGGAAGAAAGAACATTTCCTCGTGAAACTGCCAAAAGATATCATAACTGACAGAAACAAAATCAAACAATATCACCTGTTTTGCCGAAGTCAACTGGAGCCTTTTGACGGACCGAAACTTCCTTTTCCTTTTCCATCATTACTGAGTAAGATAGGAAATCCAAAACAGAACCACTGCTGAGATCAAAAACCTTTCCTTTACATCATGACGGCGCAGGGTATGAAACCCTAAACAACAAAAAACTTTGCTCGAAATAAAACAAACTGATGTCTTGTGCCCTTATTTTTTTTTTCATCACTTAAGTGACTGGAGCTCCAAGTCACTTTTCAGAGAAACTGGTGACATGTACTCAAAACACATTGATGCCTTTACCTTAGCAAACTTGCTTGAGAGGTAACCAAACAACAAGAGCCGCGGAGATGATGTTACATGGTGGGCCACATAAGCTCTCAAAAGAGAAAACTGCCATGTCATATGAAAGACAAAAATATTAGCGGTGTCCAATGCCACAAACAAAACATTAATTTACATGATAATGCTGTGGTCAAAAGAACCATCATGTTGACCGAAGCTTGAACCAAGGAGGTGTCCAAGCGAAACACACAATGACCACCTTTGTGCCAAGCCAAAAGAAACTAGGAAATAGCTGATCATAACATTATGAAATGCCACCCCAGGTGATAGAGAATAAAGTGACAAATGCCAAAAAGTGCCACTAAAAAACTGGAGAATGAACAACCTGTATAGACAACCAATTGCCAACTTGTATATAAGCAATTTTGCCAACAATTGTATTTGCATAAGATCTGACCAATTGCCAATGTGTATGTGAGCAAACGATCAACAGATTACATATGATATCCAGAGAATCATCAGGGAATATGATAAGACAGAGAGCCAACATTCAACATGTGTGTTTGAACATCAGGGACAACAACACAGCAGAAAGAACAACAATACTCCCCCTTTGACCATGATGAGAAAAACACACAATGTTCACAGCTCAGAAAGAATGACGAACCACACAGCTCCACACAGCCCAGATCACTATAGAGAAGGAAGGAACAAAAAAACAGCCACAGTATAGAAGAAACAACCCGATAGGAACAAAACTGTACTATCTCCCCCTTTTTATCATCAGGGACAAAGGGTAATCAGGGGACAAAGAAGGAAACTCCCCCTGAAACCTTGAGCAAAGAAGAATTAAGATAGAGAGGCAAATGAAAGCACCCCAAGCTGATCCCGGAGACCTTCAAAGACAGAGTGAGGAAGTGGCTTAGTAAAGATATCAGCCACTTGAGTAGCAGAAGAAACATAGTCCAGAATGACCTCATTGAGGAGCACCTTATCTCGAAGAAAATGATATTGTATATCAATGTGCTTGGTACGAGAATGCATCATAGGATTTTTGGAGATGTTAATAGCACTAACATTGTCACATAAAATTCTGATAGGCTTACAAACATGAACCTGATAATCATTCAAGGTCTGAACCATCCAGAGAATTTGAGTGCAACATGCTGTAGCAGCAGTATATTCAGCCTCAGCTGTGGAAAGAGAAACAGAGTTTTGCTTTTTGCTATGCCAAGCAACTAATCGTCCACCAAGAAAGAAAGCACCACCAGAAGTACTTTTTCTATCATCTAGACTGCCTGCCCAATCAGCATCTATATATGCTGTCAGTGTGAAATCTGAATGTCAAGGATACCAAAGACCAAAATCAAGGGTGCCTTGTATATATCTAAAGATTCTCTTGACTGCATTGAGATGAGCTTGCTTAGGAGCAGATTGAAAATGAGCAACTAAACAGACAGCATGCATTATGTCAGGTCTAGTGGCAGTTAAGTATAACAAGCTGCCTATCATAGATCGATAAAAAGTATGATCAATATCAGGTTTATCACCTTCAGCACTTAATTTGCAATCAGTTTCCATAGGAGTACTGATAGGATTACATGCATCCATCTGAAATCTTTTCAACATGTCTTTTGCATATTTGGTTTGAGAAAGAAAGATACCTGCTTTGAGCTGAGAAACCTGAAGACCAAGGAAAAATGAGAGTCCCCCCAACATTGACATCTCAAATTTTGTAGTCATAACCTATGGAAAATATAAACTGAGTCCATCATCATCACTGCCAAATACTATGTCATCAACATATATAACTACTATCAAGATGTGATCATTTTTAGTCATAAAATACAAATTACTGTCAGCTCCCCCTCTTGTGAAGCCTTGGGATTGCAAGTGTTGATCTAATTTGGCATACCAAGCTCGAGGAGCTTGTTTAAGGCCATAAAGAGCCTTTCTTAATCTGTAAATGTGATGTGGCTTATCCTTGTTAACAAAACCTTCTGGTTGATCCATATAAACTTCCTCTTTTAGGTCTCCATTTAAAAAGGTTGTCTTAACATCCATTTGATAGACTTTAAAGTTTTTGTAAACAGAATATGCAAGAAACATTCTGATTGCTTCTAGTCTTGCTACAGGAGCAAATGTTTCATCAAAATTGATACCTTCTATCTGAGAGTAGCCTTTACAAACCAATCTAGCTTTATTTCAAACAACAATTCCATTTTCATCAAGTTTATTTCTGAAAACCCATTTAGCCCCAATAATATTTTTATCTTTAGGCCTTGGGACAAGTTCCCAAGTGTTATTTTTCTCTATTTGAGCTAGCTCATCTAACATAGCCTGAACCCACAAGTCATCTTGACTAGCTTCAACATAGGTTTTAGGTTCTAGTTGAGATACTAAACATATATGAACCTGCTGATTTGCTTGAGCAGTTTTTCTTCTAGTTTGTATGCCAGAGTCTAAATCACCAATGACATGTTCACTAGGGTGATTCTTTTGTAACAATATTTTAGGAGTATAAGTAGAGGTTTTAGAAGGAGTCTCAACTTGAGGACTTACAGACTGTCCTTGTGAAGTTTCTGGATCTGATTCTTCTTCGGATTTTTCCAACTCTTCTTTTGTATTTGACTCTTCTTGGATGATTCCTTCAACCTGTTGAAAGTGTGGTTGCTATTCTTGCTACAAATTCTCAACCACTTTCACATTAGAGCTTTCAACTATTCTCTTTCTTATTTTAACATTTATAAGCCTTGCTGTGAGTTGAATATCCTAAGAAAATCCCTTCATCACATCTTGACTCAAAACTGCCTAGATGATCTTCTTTCCTTATATAACATTTACTGCCAAATATTTTAAAATAAGATACATTAGCAATATTACCATACCAAAGTTCATAGGAGGTGTACCTGGTTTTGACCCTTATTTGAGCTCTATTTAAAATATAAACTGTTGTATGAACAGCTTCTTTCCAAAAAGCATTTGATAGACCAGCATCCTAAAGCATAGTTCTTGCCATTTCTTTTACTGTTCTATTCTTTCTTTCAGCCACCCCATTTTGTTGAGGTGTTCTAGGAGCTGAAAACTGCCTCTTTATTCCATGTTTTTCACAGTATTCAAGAAAAGCAGTGGAAGTATATTCTCCACCATTATCTGATCTTAGACATTTCAGCTTTAGATCTGATTCACATTCTACCATGCTTTTAAAAATCTTAAATTTTTCTAAAGCTTCAGATTTATACTTTAAAAAAGTGACCCAAGTCATTCTTGTATAATCATCTATAAATAACATAAAATACCTTTCACCATTCAAGGATTTTGTCCTGGTTGGACCACACAAATCAGTGTGTACTAACTAAAGAGATTCTGTAGTAAATTGTTCTTTGGACTTATAAACATTTCTTGTTTGTTTACCTTGTTGGCATTCTTTACAAACCAGATTTTCAGGCTTGGAAAGAACAGGCATATGTCTAACATTTTTATTATGACTAATTTTGACCAAGTTATCATAGTTTATATGTCCCAACCTCCTATGCCAGAGTTTACTTTCCTCAATTTGACTCATAAAACATAAGTTGTTTTTGTACTCATTAGCAGACCCATGCAGATTATAAATATTACCTTTAGTTCTCAAACCTGAGGCAATGACTTGTTTGGCATCTTTGAGAATTTTGCAGCCTTGTGATGTGAAGACTACATCAAAACCACTATCACAAATTTGGCTAACACTCAACAGATTATGAGTTAATCCTTCCACAAAATAAACATCTTCTAGAGGAGTATTATTTTCTAAGAGAACTGTACCTTTTCCAGTAATTTGCAAACAATAATCATCACCAAATTTAACTGATCCACTTGTGCAACTTTCAAATGAAATAAATTTACCTCTATCTCCTGTCATATGATGTGAACACCCACTGGCTATAACCCAGATCTCATTTTTCTTGGCATGAAATGCAACTTCCACTATCATAGCCTTATTATTTTTGGGCACCCATTTCATCTTGAGTTGCTTGGTAAGAGAGCCAATCTCTAAGTCACAAAACTTGGCAATATGTCCAAGTTTTTTACAATTAAAACATCTTATTCTGTTTAGAAAACTAAAAGTTCTATATTGCAAAAAATTTGACTGTCTCTTATGAGCAAACTTGCAGTCAGTTGCTCTATGTCCATACTGATAGCAATGAAAACAATACCCCGAAAATTTAAAGGGCATTTTATTTGTGAACTGATTATTTTTAGAACATTGACCTTTTAAGAAACCAAGTCCAGTCATATCATTATATTCTTTTTGTTTCCCTAGCATATCAACAAGCTTATCACTGCTATTGCACATTTCAAGTTCTCTTTTTAATTTAACTATTTCAACCTCCTTAGAGTTTAATTGTTCTTGAGATTCTGAAAGTCTTTTTCTACTTTCTTCAAGACTAATTCTTAAATCAGAAATTTGATTTTCTTGATTAGATATTAATTTACTTTGTAATACATTCTCCTTTTTAAATCTTCTAATTTCACTAAAAGCACATTTTAATTCTCCTTCTAAATCAACTTCATTTTCTGATATGTCTACTTGTTCTTCTTCTGAAATACCAACAATTGCTGCCATAAAAAGAGTTTCATCTATTTCAGCAAAAGATTCTTCTGATGCGCCATCAGTTATGCCATCAATTAAGCTTCTTTTCTTGAAAGAATTTCTTTTGTTAAAATTGAAAGGCTTCTTCTTATATTGTTTTTTGTTATCTTCTTGTTCACTGTCAAGCTCTAGATTAGGACATTTTGCTGCATAGTGACCTATCTTTCCACAATTGAAACATTTGAAAGGTAATTTACCTTTATATCTACCAGACCCTCTTCTGAGCTTACTAATAAAGACAGATTCCTCTTCATTTTCAGTTTCATGACTAGTTTCAGTTTCCTTTTTTACAGTCTTAAAAGCAGCCTCTTTCATTGTCTCTTTATTAGGATTTTCATTTTCCATCCTCATTTCATATGCAGTAAAGACACCTAATATAGTATCAATGGTTATGGTTTTCAGATCTTTATCTTCAACCACAGAAGTTTTGGAGTCATATTTGGGGGTTAAAGTCCGTAGGACCTTTTTAACAACAGTTATCTCCTCTAACTTTTCCCCTAGTCCTCTAATACTATTGACAGTTTCTTGAACCCTTTGAAGATATTTAGCTATCTTTTCATCATCTTTCATTCTCATTCTTTCAAACCTTTCCCTAAGAGCTTGTAATTTAGCTTCTTTAATACTTTCATCTCCTTCATAAATGTTTGAAAGTTTATCCCAAATGCTTTTAGCTGTTTGACATTCCATAACCTTATTTAGAACTTCATTTGTTAAACCACAACAAATAGCACTAGCAGCTTTAGAGTCACAGTCAAGAATCTTTTTTTCATCAGCATTAGATGGTTTACCAGTTACAGTACAATTGGTTTCAATAGCTTCCCAGACATCATATCCCAGAGCTTTGATATGACGAGTCATTCTGTATTTCCAGAATGTGTAATCTGTACCATCAAATAATGGTGCCTTGGATGAGGAAAGACCATCTTGAAAAGACATGGTTCCCACTCAACCAGGAATCTCTTAGGCTGATTAGGCCTATACAATAGAGAACGTGGCTCTGATACCACTTGTTAGAGTGGTGTAGATACTAAGAGGGGGGGTGAATCAGTATAAAAAAAAATTTATGTTTCAAAACAATCTCAGTTTCTTAATTGCACAGAATATCTTTACTTGAATCAACTGTAAGATAGAATATCTTTATTTGAATCAACTGTAAGAAAGAATATCTTTATTTGAATCAACTGTATGTTCATAAGCCAAAGCAAACTATACTAGAATAGAGAAAAAACTAAAATATGCAATGGTAGATCAAGAGCATCTCACAGAAACAAAATGACACAATAATTTGTCCTGAGTGGAAAGCCCCTGGCATAAAACCACTCGAAAAATTGCCTCACTTGGATTAGAAAACAATCTCACTGATTTACAGGCCTCACTGGCTAAATAATATTGCCTCACTGGCTAAAACATGTTGCCTCACTGGCATTTACAGCATTGCCTCACTCGCATCTATTATTCACATCAAAAATAATTCTAATACAGAGGGATATCCTATGTCATTACAATTCCACACCGAATATATAGTGTCTATAATGCACATATACAAAACCCACACTATATTCTACATTATTCACACTATATATACAAGATCACTTCATGATCCAAGCACCAGAAAAAATAACTGTATTGAGCTCCTCTTTCTGTTTTTTCTTGTCATGGGATAAAAATAGTTTTTGTATATCTCATAACTGAATCATTTTTACAAAGATGTATTATGATAAAAAAACATTTTAACTATCATCCATCGACAGTCACTAAGAACAAGGATACATCATTTGTTAAACTGAAACAGAGTAGGTTTGGTAAAAATATTGACCAAACCCTAACCGAAGTTTGAACAAGAAGAAACCATTTTTGAAAACTGTTGAAACTGTATCCAAAATATAATCCATTTCATAGCAAAAAATGAATGCCATTAAATAAACCCTAACAGAAGATGTCGTTGTTTCCATATATACCATGCATAAAACCCAGAATAACTTTATACAAAGCAATGATAATATTCAAAAACTGGATGAGGAAGAAAGAACATTTCCTCGTGAAACTGCCAAAATATATCATAACTGACAAAAACAAAATCAAACAATATCACCTGTTTTGCCGAAGTCAACTGGAGCCTTTTGATGGACCGAAACTTCCTTTTCCTTTTCCATCATTACTGAGTAAGATAGGAAATCCAAAACAGAACCACTGCTGAGATCAAAAACCTTTCCTTTACATCATGATGGCGCAGGGTATGAAACCCTAAACAACAAAAAACTTTGCTCGAAATAAAAAAACTGATGTCTTGTGCCCTTATTTTTTTTTTCATCACTTAAGTGACCGGAGCTCCAAGTCACTTTTAAGAGAAACTGGTGACATGTACTCAAAACACACCGATGCCTTTACCTTAGCAAACTTGCTTGAGAGGTAACCAAACAACAAGAGCCGCAGAGATGATGTTACATGGTGGGCCACATAAGCTCTCAAAAGAGAAAATTACCATGTCATATGAAAAACAAAAATAGTAGCGGTGTCCAATGCCACAAACAAAACATTAATTTACATGATAATGCTGTGGTCAAAAGAACCATCATGTTGACTGAAGCTTGAACCAAGGAGGTGTCCAAGCGAAACACACAATGACCACCTTTGTGCCAAGCCAAAAGAAACTAGGAAATAGCTGATCATAACATTATGAAATGCCACCCCAGGTGATAGAGAATAAAGTGACAAATGCCAAAAGGTGCCACTGAAAAATTGGAGAATGAACAACCTGTATAGACAACCAATTGCCAACTTGTATATAAGAAATTTTGCCAACAATTGTATTTGCATAAGATCTGACCAATTGCCAACGTGTATGTGAGCAAATGATCAACAGATTACATATGATATCCAGAGAATCATCAGGGAATATGATAAGACAGAGAGCCAACATTCAACATGTGTGTTTGAACATCAGGGACAACAACACAACAGAAAGAACAACAATTCTTGCTTCTGTAAAATCTTGCCATATGTCTAAACTTATTGCATTTGTAGCAAACCACATTCCTCTATCCTTGATTCCTTCCATTGAATGGATTCATCCTTGATCTACATTGGTTAGCCATATGCCCAAATCTATTGCATGCAAAGCACTTTCCATTGAAAAATTGAGTATTCCTTGCATTGTTAAAACCATTCCTTACCAAACTTCTACATTCATTTGATCTATGACCAATTTTATTGCAATTGAAACATTGACTAGAGAATGATGGAACATTTTGATTCAATCTAATCCTACACTGAGTAGAGTTATGACCAAAATTATTGCAATTAAAACAATGGCCATTGAAAGATGGGCACCTTTGAGCATTTAGCTGCATAACTGAAGGTCTTCTAGGTCTTCTTCTTTGTTTCCAGAACTGGTTGCCTTTGTTTTTCTTCATCTTAATGTTTTCTTGACCTAATTTAGAGCTTTCTTCTTTTTCAAATCCCAAGCCTTTCTTGTTATCTAAACTCTTCTGACTAGCAATCATCTCATCAATCTTTGCAGAACTTATCTTGAATTTTCTTCACAGCTCTTAGCCTTCTCCAAATATGATTTGAAGCTCACAACTTCTTTTTCAAGTTTATCACATTCTTCTAATTTAATTTTTACCAACAGATTTAGATCTTCTTCTACTTTAGCTCTTTCTACAACATCCACTTTCAAATCATCCATGGTTTCATTTGCTGATATCAATTGTTCATTAACTTCCTTGTATTTTTCTTTGAATTTTTTGGCTTGTTCTTTTACCTTTAGAATATATTCATCAACTTCTTGTATGTTATCCTTCAGATCCCTGATTTGTGCTTTAGATTTTTCAAGATCTTTAAGAGAAGCTTGTAATTCATCATTGATTTCATATGAGGCTTTAGGAGAAGTGAAATATCTTCTTGTTGCCATGTGGATACCTTCCTAGATCTTCCTTAAGCTATTAACCTTCTTCCAAGGAACCTTGCTCTGATACCAATTGTTGAACACAATGAATACTGAGAGGGGGGGTGAATTAGTATTCTATAAAACCACTTATTCACATGATCTATAAACCAATTAGCAAATTCAATAACATGAAAGAAGAATAAACATAAGAACAACAACCATAACGTCATAACAGAGACACCAGGATTTTTATGTGGAAAACCCAAAAAGGGAAAAACCACGGTGAGTGTTAGCTCATAATATATTATGATAATAATACCAAATTACATAAAGGCTCACTTCCTCAGGGCTCACTGCCTAAGGACTTGCTATCCAAAGAACTGCTCACTGCATAAGGCTCACTACCAAATAGAAGAGAAGAAAGAAGAAGGATTGGCTCACTGCCAAGAAATGGTTGCTATAGGTGCATCTACAGAATGTTGAGGTGTAGTACCAATTAGCTCAGTATACAGATTCAAAGGACTTCATACTGTCTGCCCCGCTTTTCTACTCTGCTTCACATATACTTCAATTTTTTCCCCTTATTATCCTTTCTTGCTCTATAAACTACCTTAGGTCATGCACATATTAAATTTGTACCCTATCCACACACATCCATACATTTGTCACCAAAATTCATTGAATATATATATCCACAATAAGATTCATTTCACAATCAGGTTGGCAACCTAGACATGAAGCGTGTATACAAGTTTTGTACCTTGTCAGATTGATCTTGTGCCCAAACAGGAATGCAGACCCAAACAAACATACAATAGTTTTCATATAGGTTGGCATCAATCATTCAACTACTTGGATTAATTCTTCAAACAATGTATCTTCTCTGCATATAGATCTAGCTTTCCTATCGGCTTATCTCTTAAGCACACACTTGGCTAATTCAACTGTCACATCATAACTTCTACTACAGACCATATGAGACTCTAAAAATTGTATCCAACATTCATCATTGACCTTTTAACATACCTTCAGTTAACTACAAGACATCATAGACCTTTATAGCAAAATGTAGATCTTGGAACTATCACTCTGTCATAGTGGAATACTGTCAGACTGGAAGCTGATAAAGAACAACTTGTAGAATGTGATCAAATAAACTTTAGAAGGTATAACTCTGGATTTAGGTAGTCATGATATGTATCTTTTCTACCTTAGAAATGGAAGACAAAATATGCCACAGCAGAGGAATGTGGACCCTTTTACTCTGGTACTATGCACTATTCTTGACTCGACTCTGTTCACCCAGACTTAGATATTTCACCATATGACTTTTGGAGGAGGTCAAGACTTGAACATTGGAACATGTGATCACTAGGTAGCCATGACCAACATACCTAAATTGTATACAAATGTCTTTAACTATGGAGGCATACTATATCAAATACTATCACTTACTTTGTATAGTGTATACTACCCATGCTGGTAGAATCCCTTAGCCTTGTTGCCATCAATGACAACATTCAACATTCATCAGAGTAGTGTCTCTTGCCAATAGAAACTATCTTTGTCAATGCATCAGATGGATTCACCTTTGTATGGATCTTTTTTACTTTCAATTTTCCCTCTCCAAGAGCACTTCGAATGAAATGATACTTCAACTCAATGTGCTTGGTTTGATTATAATATCCTACATTCTTAGCCAAGTGAATAGCATTGTTGCTATCACAAAAGAGAGTGAAAACATGTTGTTTGCATCCCAATTCACCCAAAAACCACTGCAACCATACCATTTACATAGCACCTTGAGTGAGAAAAATGTATTCATGTTCAGTAGTTGAGAGAGAAACCACTTGTTGCAATCTAGAAACCCAACTGATTCCTACCCTAGAAAATGTGAATATATATCTATTAGTTGATCTATGTTTATCCAAATCACCAGCCATATCAAAATCAATGAAACCTTGCAGTTGTGTATCCTTCCCTCCAAAACACAAAACATGATCTAAAGTTCCTTTCAAATACCGTAGCATGCATTTAACTATTTTCCAATGAGTTTTACCTAGATTGCTCATAAATCTTCTTATTACTCCCACAACATGGGCAATATCAGGATGAGTGCATACCATGGCATACATGAGACTCCCAATAGTAGATGAGTATGGAATTCCTTTCATATATTCTTAGTCTTCTTATGTCTTGGGACACATTTCAGAGGATAAATGAAAATGATCAGCAAGTGGGGTGCTTACAACTTTTACACTACTCAGATTAAACATGTTCAAAACCTTATTGATGTATTTTTCTTGTGACAATTTGATCTCTCTTTTATGTCTATCCCTAATTATAGTCATGCCAAGAATCCTCTTCGTTGCTCCCAAATCCTTCATTGCAAACTTGTGAGATGATTGTTGCTTCAAATCATGAACACCACTCATGCTAGTGTCAGTCACTAGTATACCATCAACATATAGCAACAATAAAACAAACTCGCCATTTTCTAACACCTTGTAGTAGACACATGGATTAGATTCGCATCTAGTGTAGTTTTGCTCAGCCATGAAGGAATCAAACTTGAGGCATCACTACCTTGGGGCTTGTTTAATCCCATACAAGCTTCTCCTTAATTTGCAATATAAATTATCTTGTCCTTCTTTAACAAAACCTTCAGGTTGCTGCATATATAATTCCTCATGTATGTCACCATGGAGAAATATAGTTTTAACATCAAGTTGTTCTAACTCGAGGTCATACACCATTGCCAAACCCAAAACTACTCAGATGGTGGTAATCTTCACAACTAGTGAGAAAATTTCATTAAAATTTATCCCCTTTTTTTGGTCATACCCCTTCACCACCAATCTAGCATGATATCATTTCTTGCCTCACTCTTCTTCTTTCAATTTATACACCCATCAAAATTTTAGTGCTTTTCGATTGGGTGGAAGACTCATCAATTCCCATGTGTGATTGGCTAGTAATGAATCCATTTCTTCCTTCATTTCTTCTATCTATTTCTCACTATTTATATCACTGTAGACATCTTTGAATGTTGCTAGCTCTGCTTGATCAGAGATCAAAAGATAATATACAAAATCATCAAATTTTGGAGGCTTTCACTTCCTGGTAGACCTCCTCAAGTAAGGAGCTTGTTCCTACAAATTACCTTGTTCATGATGTGTCTAATGTTCACAATTTTCAAGTCCTTCACTATGAGAAACTCCATGACTTATTCCCTGCATAGGTAAATAATTCCCTAGTGAGTGTTGCACAAAATTTGGTGCATTCAAATCTGCAGTGCCTAGTTTATGCTATGAAAGAAATTCCAAAATATGTGAGGGAGTATTATGTTGCATGGGAGAGGTAACTCCATTCAAAGACTATTGTGTAGGAGAGGAAGAGTGCATTTAATTATAAAGTGGCTATGTTGAAATTGTCACAGGCTGTGTGGGGATCAATGAAGGCTGCATATGATTTAGAAGAGGCTGTAAAGGTTTATTCATGGGCCACATAGGATAATAAGAGGGATGAATTGAATATGAAGGAGTCTTTGTGGGAAATGAATTTGGAATTTGATTTCCCTGTATACTTGTGAATGAGGGCAGATTCAGACCATTTGGCTGTGTGGAGGATGAATTTTGAGGTAGAGAACACAAATCACTACCACTTCCAATATCATCAACTGGTATATATTCTTTTGCTTGTGTCCCCTATTCTTGTAGACCTAAAAATAATTTTCATTAAATATCATATCACGACTATGGAATATCTATTTGGCAGTTAGATCCCACAATTGATAGCCATACAACTCTTCTCCATAACCAATGAAAATACAATTTTGATTTGGCATCCAATTTTGTTCTCTTCTCCTTGGGAATGTGAGAAAAATCCTCACAACCAAAGACCCATAAATGATTGTATGAAATCCTTCTTCCCAACCATTTCTCCTCCATAATGTGTAAAGTACACATTTCATAACAATAATTATTGAAGTAGATAATCCACTTATTTCCAATAACGCAAGTAAAGAGATAGATCTTATAAACACCAATCAATAAAGTTATTACATTTTACAAATCCACATGCCATAACCAGGTGTTAGCACAATAAAATAATATACAATGTCCATCTTAGGCTCTCATGCCATAGGTCAAATCAAATAATAAGGTACAATAATCAAGTACAATACAAGTAATGAGGGATAAACAAAATCACTATCTCTAGCCGGCACTAACCCACATGGTCATCCACCAGCCGAAGAGATGGAAACATGGCCTAGGTGCTTTTTCACCCAACCACAAGGAAATTACACTTTCTGGGAATCCTTCATGACACAAAGGATACCCAACCCTAGACAAAATGTCTAGCAACCTAGAAACAACTGGCAAGAGGGAGTACCCAATGCAACCTGATGTCTAAATGCAAATACAACAATGATGTGCAATATCTGGCAACATGATGTGGCAGAGAAACATATAAATAAAATTTTGCTAGACATTTGATGAGACCATGATTTGTCTTATTTTTATTGCTTTAATTACCTATTTCCCAAAGACATTTCCAGACTTATATATATCTTAATTATGTCTATGTTTATCCTTAAGACACTAAAGCATGAAAATGGTATATAACATGTTATTAATTAATTGTGTGTGTATAATTGACTATTTATTTAATATGTTAGTATTTTATGTTGATTTTAGTAAGAGTGATGCATAAATACTATGTCGTGCACTAACTCCTCATGCAGCAAAGGTGTGGCTTCATATCATGAAGAACACTAGACAACCCGCATCTGAAGGAGATGCTGATATCCATAGAAAATGATACAGATACCTATAACCAAAGGAAAAAGATCCTGAATTGATAGGGATGAGTCATTTGATGACTCCATAATGGTTAGCATTCAATGAATAATGCAATCCTAAAAGATGAAGGAATCTAGAACATGTTCTTTGTTCTATTTCTAAGTCATTGATTATTCTTCATGGATAATGAAGACATAGAGTTGTGTAGTAGGACTGTATTAACTGTGTCACCTTCATGTTTGTTAGTTTCCTATTTCTAGTTGCTCTGTAATAAAATCATTTTCCTACGATGTGGGATAATGGACATTAATGCCATTTAAATTGTTCAGTAGCTTTATTTATATAGATAATGCTAATGTTGGTTAGCTAGATTAGATGAGATTAGATTTTGCTTCATAAAGATTAGATATAGATATAGTATCAAATTTTGTGTGTTTTGAGTTCTATTAATGACTGCAAAGGTTTAGTAGAGATTTAGCTAGATCTCGTGGGACCATAGTCACTCAAGCTGGCCACATGAGGTGCTATGTTTCTCCACCTTGTTCATATGTTCAGTTTAAAAATTGTATGTTTATATAAATATGTGATTGATGTATGGTGTTGTGAGTAATGTGAAGTAGTTTAACTTTGGTAGTTTCTATAATTAAGTCCATTAAGTCAAGGTGATCACCAACTGAACCAATTGATAGTTGCTCTCTTACATAGAAGTTACAAGAGACATTTGATTACTGCTGTGTTCGATAAGATTAGTTATTTTCCATTGTTCCTGTTTACTTAGAGTATTGTATTTTCTTTATTTAGTCCCCTTACACAACCTCTAGGATAAAACTCATGAATCCTTAACTATACACACAGTACAGGCATCATCCAAGAAGAATACGATTCCCTCGTTTGATAATGTAAATGTACCATGTTATATAACCAGTAGGTTGCTTGATATAGGATCCATTGGTCTGTTGAGTAGTGTGCATTCCCTTTCTGCATCAATATATTTGTTAATAATGGAGCTTGACAAAATTCATTCATCTATTTAAATGAAGACATGGCTTGGCCCAAGCACTTATAAAAGTTATGATCAAATCCTAAAAAAGAGGAAAAGCCTTCTCTGTTTACCCACATTCAGCATCCTAGCCCGAAAGTAACCTAATCACACTCATGGAAGAAAAATAAGTCTCTCTATGAAAAATTACAATTCAGGAACAATTACATTTAATTTTCTAATTTTAGATATTGATTTCCCTAATACAAAACCATAAGGGTACACTATTCAGAAAAATGAAATCTATAACATATAAATAGGTTTCATAGAAGAAGAATATTAACTCTAGTTAATCATGATTCCCTATCTCCTTTCAGTCCCTAATGAAAGAAAAGAAGAATACACCAAAAGTAGCCTTATTAACATTCATATAGATCATCAAAAACACATAAATTATGGCATCTCTAAAGTCATTTCTGGTTTGCAATTTTTGTAAGAACCCTAGATTAATCAATTTACTCTTTTTGTTTACACTAGATCTACAACAAAATAAGTATAACCTTGTTCTCTCATATATCACTATATACATACATCTAAATGACCATTTACCTCATACATTATTTAAACAGGTTGTTACATTAAAGGTAGACCATTACATTATGTAGACATGTTGATACATTATTTACGTAGGTCGTTACATTATTTAACCAGGCCATGGCATTTAAGAGGCCGAAGTAGAATAAGAAGGCTGACAAGAATGATGTAAATGTAAGTTTAAGGCCAAAAAGGGTCGTTTGGGTCACAAAGAAGGGTCAATACAATAGAAAACATAGACAATTTTAAAATAGAACAATATGTAGTTTGTCTTGACTACACTAGTCATTCAAAGGTCATTACAGTAGCAAAAATCATCAGGTTGATCTCATAGTTATCAGGTCATGATCTACGAAACCAAGGCCACTCACACAAACATGAAATAAGGCTGAAATACTTAGGAAGAGGCTATTCAAAATGATCACCAAACCATTTACAAACAATTTACAAGAATAATCTAAATATATCCAAATACATTATGAGAGCCGATTTAAAGGAAGAGGCTGACTAAAAAAAGAAAAGGTTGATTAACAAAGTAAAGGCCGACCAAAGTAGTTTTAGCTTAGGCAGGCCAAATTAATTGTTAGAGGGTGCCTGACATGAAATTTAGATTGCTTACAGAGATAAACAAGCCCAAAATAAATAAAGAAAAATTAAACCAGTCTAAAAGACCAAAGAAACATAGAAAAGTAAAAATACCTGGCCGTTGGAGTATAAACAAGGTCATCGAAGCAACATGGTTGTTTGAGAGGATGTCAAAACAAGAATTCAGGCAATTCCAAATGAACCACAACCGACCATAGTCTTGGAGTAATAAAAGACTACTAAATGATAAAAAAAGCTGATTCAATCTGTAAAAAGACCATTCCAATTTGTAGAAGGCCAATTCTAAAATAAAGGACACAATAAAGACTTCAAGGCCATAGTTTTAAAGTTAAAAAGGCTACCCCAAAAATACTGGCCGCATCAAAAAGCATACAGGCCTAGCCACTTTAAAAGAGAATTCAAGCCATACAACAAAGTAAGGGAAAAGGTCTGATCAAACAAGATTTGAAGGTCACATAAAAGAAACTAAACATTATATTCCCCCACATAGATCCTGAATTCCAAGCTCGAGCATTCAAATTGACTAATTATTCTTTCTTCCACTATGTTTGCAGGTAGTTACAAAATAGATATAAATAGGCAGAAATAATTTATTAAAAGAGAAAAACCTATATCCATTGTCACCAAGATGAGCCTCTAATCAGTCCTTTGTTGGGTGAAGTAAAAAAACAAGAACCTCTGCTTCTATGCCTTCCTCTTTTCTCTATTTTCTCTATTGTGTATCCTTTGCCTTCTCTTCCTTTTTGTTTTATTCCTATAAACCTCTAAAATTGGCGTGTGTAGATTTTTGAACTTTAGTCTTCTACTTGAGTTGACTTTCCAGTGTATGGCTCATGGCATCTTCACATCCATTGCATGCTAATCTTTAAGATAGATTTAAGTTTATTTTTATTTTTTCAATAATTGCATGAGTAATATTTATTATTATTAGATTTACTTTAAAATATATATCTTTAAATCTTGAACATTGTATATTTATGAAAATATAAAATCCTGTTTGTTTTTGGTTTTTAACTAATATCAATGCATAACATACCTTATTATGAATAATATAAATTACATTTATTAATTCCTTATATTTTTATAAAGATAACACTTTAAATATTTACAAAATAACCCAATTGTAAACAATTTATATATTTATTATCGAAAACATGTCGATATTTGCACTAAAACAACATACTTGAAACAAGCAAAAATAAATACTTTATCTAAACCATGTAATTCAATCATGCCAAATGAATGCTAAAGAAGATAATACAATAGGAAAAATAATGAAGCCAATCAAAAGACTATATAATGCAGTATGATCTACGTGAGTGTGCAGGTTTCAGGCTTCCATCTTGACAATTTTTTCTGGTGGCTAGGGCGTTTCTACCTCAACCATGTTCTAATCTTCGATGTTTCCTGCATTCAGTCGCACTTAGTTTTTCATCAATAAGTTAGCCCCAAAATCATAGCTGAAGCAAAAACATAGATCAATAGTCATAAGATTATCCAAAACAATAACTATGCTCAATTTTATGCATTTTTAACAATCATGACAATTACCTATTAATATTTTATGCACATGCTACTACCCAACAATAAATCAAAAACACGTAATATCAAATAGTTCAAGTTTTAAATGAGTAAGAAAGATTGAGGTGTAACATCCTTCCCCAGTATGAAGAGACATCTTTCCGATGTCTTATTACACAAAACTAAACTAATAATGTATCTCCTTACTACTATCAATGTATCAATAAAGTATCATCAAATCAAATAATAGTATCACAACTATGCATAAATTAAAGAAACTCAACTAAATCCTCAAATGAGGAAAAGATTTGTCTATCTCCTTAGCATCCTCCCATGTGGCACTATCCATATAATATTGGTCCCACTAGACCTTATACTGCACAATATCCTTGTTACACAACTTAACGTTGCGCATCTCCAAAATTTGAGTGGGCTCCACCAACAAAACTCCTGGATCCTATACCCATAAAGCATGCCAATCAAGTATATGCGAAGCATCAAGATGATAAGGCTTAAGTAAAGACACATGAAAAATATTATGGATTATAGCAAGAGTAGGTGGTAGAGCAAGTCTATAAGAAACAAGATTAATCACTTCCAACACATCAAATGGTCCTATGAATCTAGGAGCAAGTTTGGATGAATTGCCAAATGAAACTGAACTCTTTTGAGCCTTGACCCTCAAAAAGACTTTGTCCTCTACTGAAAAATATCTTAACATCCTATTCATGTCTACATAATTTTGTCAATTTGAATCCTGCTTCAATTTCTCTTTGATCAACCCCATATGATCATCCATTTCCCTAAGCATATTAGGCCCAATCACAAATCTGTATTCTACCTTGTCCCAACTGATGGGTGTTTGACCTTATGCCCATAAAGGGCTTTAAATGGTACCATATCCAAAGATACATGATATGAATTACTGTAAGAGAACTCCACCAATGGAAGATACTCCTCCCATTTATATTGTTGATCCATACAATACATCCTAAGGAGGTCTTCTACTACCTAATTAACTCTTTCTGTCTAACCATTTGTCTATGGATGATATGTCGAACTAAAATTCAATTTAGTTTCCAAAGCTACATTCAACGTTGTCCAAAACCTAGATGTCATGTGAGTGTCTCAATTTGAAATGATCATCTCCAACACTCCATGCAATCGGAAGATTTACTAGATACAATTTTTAGCTAATATCAATGAACCATCTGATAGATTCCCTAGGATAAAATGTGCTACCTTCATCAACTTGTCCACAACTACCAAGATGACATCATGTCGATTCTTGGACATTAGCAACCCTTGAATGAAATCCATACTAATCACTTGCCACTTATGTTCTGGTGCAGTGCAGGTACAGAAGCCTTGCTAGATGTACATGCTCAACCTTGACTCGTTGGCATTCCAAGCACCGAGCCACAAATTCTGTTACATATTTCTTAAGTTTAGGCCAAAAATATAAGGGTCTCAATGCTTCTACCATTTTTGTCACTCCATGGTCCCCCAAATATGGTGCATTGTGGATCTCCTCAAGAACTAATTTTCTCAAATCCCTTGAGTCTAGAATATACATCATTCCTTGATATCGTAAAATTCCATCTAACTCAATCACATAAATCAAATTGATTATCTAAGGGGTCTTCTTCTAAATCTTGCTTTACTCTGGCATAATGTTCATCCCCTTGCAAATCCTGAATTACTTGTTGTCTCAAATTTAATCTAGTGGTAACCATGATTGCTAGATGTATTCTTTTGCTAAGTGCATCTGCCACTCTATTCTCTTCCCCTTTAATGTACTCAATGCCAAAGTCATACTCACTGAGAAATTCTAGCCATGTTATATGACATGCATTAAGATTAGGTTGTGTAAAAATGTACTTGAGCCCTAAGTGATCTGTCATCAACTCAAAGGGCTTTTCTAAAAGATAATGCCTCCACATCTGAAGTGCATGAACTATGGTGGCTAACTCTAAGTCATGAGGCACATAGTTAAGCTCATATTGCTTCAACTTCCTTGACTCATAGGTGACTACTTGCCCATTCTACATTAACACTCCTCCTACACCTTCTCCTAATGCATCAGTTAAAACTATGAATTGACCATTCGGATTAGGTATAGTCAAAATAGCCTAACTTGTAGTGAGCCTTTCCTTCCACACTTGGAAATCTTGCTCACACCTTTCTATCCATTCAAACTTTTTACCTTTCTTCTAAAGTGAGGTGATTAGTGTTTCTATTGTTGAGAACCCTTCCACAAACTTTCTATAATATCTTGCAAGTCCCATGAAACTTTAGACTTCTATCACATTTTGAGATGTAGGCCATTCCATTATTACCTTAATCTTTTTTGGATCTACTGCAATCCCTTAGCTAAGATTACATGTCCCAGATAGTGCACCTTGTCCTAATAGAATGTACACTTGGATAGATTTCCAAAGAGTTTTTGCTCTCTTAAGCGTTGTACTACTATCCTTAAATGCTTTTCATGCTCTTCAACCAATTTAGAATAAATCAAGATGTCATCAAGAAAGATCAGTACAAAGTCATCCAAACAATCATTGAATATGCTATTCATTAAATTCATGAAGGTTGTTGGAGCTTTAGTCAACCCGAATGACACCACTGTGAACTTGTAGTGACCATAGCGAGTCCTAAAAGTTGTCTTCGAGATGTCCTCATCCTTAATATGCAATTGGTGATAGCTAGATCTAAGGTCTATCTTTGAGAACACACTAGCTCCCTTCATCTGATCAAAGAGCTCATCTATTCTCGGGAGTTGGTACTTGTTCTTTATGGTTGCCTTATTAAGCATTCTGTAATCAATGCAACATAAGCGCAAAGTCCCATCCTCCTTCACAAAGATTACTAGTGTACCCCATGGCAACACACTAGGTCTTATGAACCCTTGGTTCAACAACTCTTGCAATTATGCTTTTAGCTCATACAATTTTGTAGTGGTCATCTTATAGGGTGCCTTAGATTGAGGCTTTGTCCCCGGTAGTAAATCAATTAAGAAGTTAAATTCCCTCTTCGGTGGCAACTCCATTAGCTCTATTGGGAACACATCTTGGAATTCCCTTAAGATAGGGTAATCATTAAATGTTGGTTCCATATTATCAATATCTTTTACTTGGACAGCATAAGTGGAACACCCTTTCCTTTTGGCTTTCTTTAACTGTATAGCTAAAATTCGCCTAAGTTCCAGGGGTCTCTTAGAACCATGAATCTCTACATGATTCCCTAGGTCATCCAAACATTTAACAACCTTATCCTCACAGTTCACAATTGCCTTATGTTCAGCTAATCAATTTATTCCCAATACCACATCATAGGACCCTAAAGGTGCTACATAAATATTGACTTGAGTCTGAAAACTTGGAAGGTCTAACTCATTAAAAGAAAGAGATAAATCTACCCTCTTTTCTTCCCTATTTCCATACTGAACCATCCACAAATTTGCCATGTGTCTAGGTCTAATAGATAACTTTGAAACTACTCTTGGATCTACAAAGCATTCAGTGGCTCTAGTATCAATCAAAATAGAAATAGGTTGTCCATTTAGCTTACTTGGAAACTGAATAGGTGTTGCCTAGAAGTCAACTTGTCAATTGTCCATAGCTGCATGAATCTAGTGCTATGGTGCTCCCTACTAGTTTCTATCTCCTCACCCTACTAATCTTTGAAGACAAGTGTTGGTGTAGTACTCCCCTCTGCAAACATAGCATCTTCCACAAGGTGCTCTTGATCCCTCTAACCTATCCCTTTGGTTATTTTTGTGGTTGTTGTTATTATTGTTTTGTTTATCTCTTTTGTTACCTCCATTCTGATTTCCACCATTCTTATCTTGAGAGTTGTTACCTCTTATCAAGTTTTGGGTTTGTCAGTTGTTGTTGCCTTGATTCTTGTTATTCTGGGATTTCTTGTTTCCGAACTTTGAATTTCTGAACTTGTGATAATTTTTTGCCTGTTGCAGCTTTTGTTCCTATTTTATAGCCTTTTCAAAGACTACATCCATAGTCAATGGATTGTTGATGTCTACATCCACTCTAATTTATGGCCTTAAGCCCATGATAAACTCATTAATCTTGAATATTTCATCCATCTGATATTGTGGAACATACTTGAGTAAATGAGAGAACCTTTCCCAATACTAGGTTATTGACATACCTCCTTGTGCCAAAGTTTGGAACTCCGTCATCTTCTTATCAAAGAAGAGCTGTGGTAACCACCTTTTCCTGAAGAGTTGAAGGAAATGTTCCCAAGTGATTTCTCCTGGCAACAATTTTTTATGCACCTTCGCATTATCCCACCATGTAGCTGCTTCTCTAGTAAGGTGATATGTACCCCACATTGTCTTGGTCTCATCAGATAGGTGACAGAGCTCATAATATTTCTCCATTTCAATAATCCATGCTTCTACTCCATCTTTGATGGTCCTACCATCAGATAGGTTATATGAAATTTTGCATTTTTCATATTACCTAGTAATTCCAAAAGCTAGGGTTTGTAATTAAAATCTTGTTTCAGATTTTATTACTCAGTTTTACACTCTTTCAAATCTTATTTTTGAGTGTAATTTGGATGCATTGTGTATCTTGACATTTACATTTGCATTTACATTGAAAAAGATGAAAAATTAAGCATTTAGGTGCATAAACAAACATAGATTATCCACACTTTCTTGATCAAAACCATTACAAACACTTACTTGGCCTTGTTGTGTAGTACTTTTTCCTCTATCCACTATGTTTTTTGTGGACTTTGTGTGTATTCTTACCCATTTCCCTCAAACAAGTGTTTTAGGTGTGAAATAGTACCACATATATGGCTTTTCATCATAAAAACAATGCTATGGTCCCTCCTCGTCTTGACAGGAAAAGGAAGATCTATAAACCTGATATTACATTCACACCACATGATAGGACAATAGGGAATGTCAAAGGTCAACTTTTCATTGAATTTAACATTATGGAGACTCCCATAAAAGGATCCCTTGTTGATCCAAATTGCATAACTAACATCGCTACGAAAGAGTTCCTCTATTCAAATAATTTGATACAAGAAACTTATGAAACTATAGACATGATGATAAAAATGCATAGTGGAGCTCTTATCCCAGCTTTAAGGAAGATTTATTTAGTGGTCTGAGTGTTTGACAAAGCCTTGGAACAATCATTTGATATTATCCTAATATCTGACCTCTTCCATGTGAAACTAGGCCATCCATGGCTCAAGGCTATGGAAGCTATCCCTTCAATAATCCATAAATGCTTAAAGTTCACTCATCATGGGAATACACATACCATTCACCATAGTTGATGGAAACCTATGGTCACTCAAAAGAATGTCATCCTTGATTACTTCTGGCCAGAACCTACAGAAGAACCTGATCCCTGAACAGATCAACTTTTCTTGGAATATTAGTGTTACAAAGCATAATTACTATCTAAATTGGTTGGTCCCCCTATTCAAAGAGTGGTACCTAAAGAGAAACATAAATTACAAGAACCCCCTAGACTAAAAGGAAAAGGGATATATGTTGAAGTTCCTCCTTCGTCATCCCTACAAGGATTGGGAGAAAACTGTAGAAAATAATATCATGCATCACCATGAGTTAATCACACATCTGCTCCTTCCTCTAAGATACAAAAACCTTTGGAAAAACATGAGACTCCTTTTGAAGATATTAGCAATAAAACAAGAAGAAATAGACAAGCTAGAGAAAGAAGGAAGAGAAGACAATCCTTGGCTCGAAATAACGCATTACCTCAATAAGAAAACATTCAACCACCTAACACTAAAACAAACAAAGAAGAGCCTAAGGTTGATAAAGTAAAGGATAAGGAATTTGAATGGGCACTTTTCCCCTATGTACCTCTCTCCTTTGGCATTTGGGATTGGGAGGAGGATGATTTGCTTATTGACAACCACTAACATGGTTGTGTTTTTAGGTAAAGTATTTCTAACCCTATTGGCCACCTTTGTCGTAGCATGTTATGCTCACTTATGTGTGCCTTCTCTCTATGTTGTGTTCCCCCGAAATGTGTTATGTGTTGTTTAGTCCTCTTTGGATGACCCTTGACACTCTTGTAAGATCAAGGATACAAGGAAACCACTCCTATTGTGATCATTCTTCTATCTATTTCATCATTCTTCTATCTTTCTTTTCTTCTATTTTATTGTTGTGTATCATGCCTTAAGGGCATAGCGTTGTGGTTGATTACTTGGGGGCATATTCCTACATGGTGTTCCTAAGGCACTTGTTCTCCTCTCTCATTTTATTATTTACCTTCTTCTAGTGGTTCTATCTAGTCAGTGGATGATAAAAACAAACAAATATTGATATGGACCATGTGTCCCTTCAACAAGCAAAGAAAAAATGGACCTAGTGCATATATGAAGATAGGGTTGATCTATATATATGATGCTTGACTAGTAGAATCACTCCATGTAGTGTATCATCTTGTGGGATTTCTTGTGACTAATATTTTACAATCCACTCAATTTGCTCTTGTACACATTGATTGATATCTCACTTTGTTTCTACACTCAATTCTGAGGTATCTACAACATAGCCCAATGGTTATACTTGCATCGGAACTCGTGAGTATAGCGTTGGTCCTTGATGTGATTGTTTTCATGCATAGCTTTATGATTTGATATGGTTGTTATCTTAGAGTAAGATTTTCTAACCATCTTTTTATCTTAGCATCTCTTATCAATGTGTTTGTGGGAACATTCAGCAATTGTGAACACATGTCACCTTGGGGGCATGGGCTTTGCAAGAGCTCTTGTTCCCTTGTGTGTTTTATCTCTACCTTAGCATGCTTGATATCGGTACACAACATCAACCACCTTAAGGTGGGGGCATATATAATGATATATGTATGATGATTTTGGTACTAATGAAGCATGTTTGTAAGCCCTCTCTGCGATGCGGGATGTTGTATCTCTAGTGTGAGTACACATATTTATTTATATTGCAATAAAAAATCCCTCCCTGTGAGGTGGGATAACATATCCTTTATCAAAGAAGCCCTCTATAGAGGCGGGATAATATATCTTTTGAGCTAGTGCATATCCTTTTATTCAAAATCCCTTCTGTGGAAGGCAAGATGGTCTATCTCTTGAGCTATTACACATCCTTTTTATTACAAAAGTCCTCTGTGGAGGCAAGGTTGGATATTGAGACTATCCTCCCTTAAGCGTGTCTTTGGAAGTTGTTGTGGCATAATCCCAACCATTAGGTGTGTCTGTAGCATGTTTGAGATGGTGGGACTTAGTAATAATCTCCTTCCATCGCTTGTGTTTTCCATGTTTAAGACGTATAGTATGTCTATGGCATGCTATATGACGCTCATGTTTTCTGTGTGTCCTCCGCATGTTTTCCCCCATGTGTAGTGTAAAGGGTGTGGTGATGAATCTCCCCTACACTTGGGTTTTTGTATGGCGTGTTTTCCTCCTGATGTAGTGTAAAGGGTGTGGCAATGAGTCCCACCTACACTTGGGTTTTTGTATAGCATGCTTTCCCCCTAGTGTAGTGTAAAGAGTATGGTGATGAGCCCCCCTACACTTGGGTTTTGTATGGTGTGTTTTCCCCATGGTGGAGTATAAAGGGTGTGGCGATGAGTCCCCCATACATTTTGGGGTTTTGTGTTGCAATTTTATTTCCATGCATATATATATATATATATATATATATATATATGAAAATGAAAATGTTTTGTGTGACTGCTCTCATATCTTCATCATGTTTTGTGTGTCTTCAATACTGTCTTCTCTATGTCTTGCATGCTTCCTACTATCTTCATTGTGTTTTGCATGTCTTCGATGTGTCTTCTAGTGCTTACCTGAGACTGGGGGCTAGAAATAGTTCCTCAATCTTTGTGTATGCCTTAGCTTGAAGTGTTTGGTGTGTCTGATGTGTTTTTGACTGAACTTTAATGAATGTATTGGCCATTGTGCACTTGCTATTATATTTTGAAGCCTCCTCAATTTCTTATGTGTTCTACATATTAAAATTACAATTTAAAAGGGTTGACAGTTGATTTCACATGCACATAGTTGAGATGCCTTTACTAAACACTTCCTCTTTCATTCCATAGACCTTCCCATCAAAGCATTTCTAAATTCCCTTCTGGTTAGATATCCTAATCTTTATGCTCTACTTTTCAATAAAGTCTTGTTAGTGAATCTCTATATATTTTTTCTTCCTTCCAAGTGTGTTTTTTGGGATATGTGTTAATTATCTTCTATGCATTTTTCTTATTTTTGTGTTGTTGAATTATCCCATGCTAAAATTGTTCTAGGGTTAGGGTTTGCATTGGTTTTATATAAGATAAGGAAATTTTAGTATAGTTTTTGAGCCAAGATTTCCATTTCAAAATTTTATTTGTGTCCTAGCTTTGTAATAAACCTTTAAGGTTGCTACTATTAAATTGACTTTTATTATGTTAAAAACATCAAATGATAGCCAAAAGAGTCACTAGTGAAGACACAAGGAAGATTCTCCCATGGGCATCAAAGAAGTATAACAGGACCACTAGGAAGGGATTGGTCTCATTAAGCATTTCATTGATGAGAAGGTGAGAATTAGGGATGCCTTAACAACCATTTTGGGAAGGGACCTATTTGGTAGTGATTTTTTGAAGATAAATTGTCATAGGCCAGTCAATAATGCTTGGGAATTGGACTTAATGAAGGTAGTGTTTCCCAACTACCTCATTGATCCAAACATTATGAATCCTTTTGACCCTCCTTGTTTTTCTTCTTACATCTTGTTTGTTCCTCCATCAAAATCACACACCCCATGTGTTGCATCTACCTCTAGAGTGAGTTTGTCTAAACACCTATGTTGTAGACATCAGCATCACCATCACTAGGTCTACACACATTTACCAATTTTCTATTTGTGCTTTTGTGGAAAGTTGATATATAATCAATAAGAGATTGTGTGTGACATTCTCCTAAACAACATTTTTAAAACTTTTCCCGCACTTAGATATGATTATCGCATCATCTAAAGGGTACATGAGTTGATTGCAAGGGGGAATAGGTCAAGGATTAAAGGCAAAGTACCCCAAAAAGTTTTAAATTTCTAGCCCTTAAGGACACCTACACTACTAAGGGTCTCAAACACCCCCTTCCATTACAACAACACCCACTTTAAAAAATGCATCCTACAATTGCTAAAATTCATCAACTGGCATTTCTATTAAACTTTAGTTCATTTCCAATCTCATACCTAAAAATGAAAAACTAGAATAGACAAGTTCTATCTCTTGTAGGGAGGGTGCAAGTGTGTCAAAAAGTATTGTCTGCTTATTCTATCTATTATGCCTCAATGTGTTTGTTCTTTAACTACCAAATTGATAGCATACAATAGTTAATCAAGATTTTTTTGAGGTCAGATGGGAAAAGTAAAAGAAAAAAGCATGTAGTTAAGTGGAGCTGGTGTTGTATGAGTAGAGAGAAGGGTAGACTAGGGCTTAAAGTTCTAAAAATTTAGGATGTCACTCTAGTTACAAAATGGAGTATTAAATACTTTAAAGGAGAAGATCCATGGAAGGTGCTAATAAGAAATAATTTAAATCATTTTCTTCCTAAGAGGGCTCCCAAGTGGAATAGTATACATCCTCATGATTTTATTTTTGGGAACATCAAAACTAAAGTGTTTGCGTCTATAGTGTTTGGGTCCATTTGAAGGGCATGAGAAATAGTGAAAGGAATAATCTTGAATATACAAGTTTTCAGTTGTAAGAATAAGTGGTTAGGGGTATAGATCTTTGTGGTAGAATTTGAGGCACAAAAATAAGCCTCTTATGCTACTATAGGGGTGCTCTGCTCTTAAATGGCATAGAAAAGGATTGAGAACCTTTGAGGACTTGTTAAAAGAAGATGGCATAAAAACATGGGAGGAGGTTTGATTAGAATTTGGCATTCCTCAATCTTAGAGGACATACTCTATAATTGATAAAGTTTGTTCAAATAACCCAGGACATCTAGAGAAGTTGGGTGAAGTGGACTAGTTGGAGAAACTAGTGTGGGAAGATGGAATTGCCCTATAAAAAGGTGAACCAAGAAATATTTATAAAATGATTTCTGACTCCCTAGGGGTCTATGAGCATAGCAATAGGGTTTGGGAATTTAAGGTGAACCGTAAATTGCTAGCCTGTTCTTTTTGTTTGATGTGGTCCAATTATATAGAGCCTAAAAAGGGGAGTTTTAGGTGGCTATTGCTTTTGAAGGAATTACCATTAGGGAAAAATGCTTATGTTTGTCCTCTTTGCAATGTTACTGAAACTTGTGAACATATTTTCTTTGAATGTCCCTTTGCAGTGTATGTATGGGATATGTTTATGGGTAATCTTAAAGGCTGGTCTTCATTGAATAAAAAGTACTGGCATGAAATATGGTGTGGAAATGTTTGTGGAATGAACCTTAAATATAACATTTTTTTTTGCTTTGTCTAACAACTAAAATTTTATGGATTTTGTGGAAAAGAAGAAACAAGGACCAATTTAAAAGTAAGAAGAGATGCCTTACTGGGTCTGCCTTAAGACTCATCTTATCTTATGTTTTTATACAAGTTGTTTTTCCAATGCAAATTCCCATTAAAATATTTATGAAGATTATGGACAAAGGGTCAAAATTCATATATAGGGCAAACATACAGTATGAGGAATCTTGGCCTCATGACCTAAGGAAAAGCCATCAAAAATTTAATGAAGAGTACATAGACTTCCAAAATAGATATAGCAAGCAGCACCAATTAGAAAGATTGAGAGGAGAGGCTCAACAAGACCTAGAAGTGACTTTCCAAAACCTCAATGTGGATGTTGACTAGCTCAAGGCATCTCCTCCAATTGGTACCTTTGGAGGCCTTGATTTGTATGATGCTAGTGATAATAAATCTCATTTGGAAAAACTAAACAGATCTCCAGGGCAGGGGTCAAGTGGTAGCAGTCAGGAAAATGTGGCAGTTTGTCAAGATATGGAGCATAACAGATACCTCCTTTATTCACAGGATGAGCAAGTACAGGTAGGGGTAGATAGTTTTTACATTCCAGAGCAAGCGCATAAAGGAGTTTAAGAGTTGGACAAGGAGAAAACACTAGAAAAAGAATATAGATGATAGCAATCTAAGCTTTATAATGAATGTATTTTGATAATATCGTGATAGAATTGATACATTGGGAATTTTGTAATATTGTAAAATCTTCAGTAGTATAGTTTGTTTCAGTTTACTCTAATTTTACTACTACTTTTTGAATTGTAAAGGAAGGGTGCATTCTATGGCTCTCTAGGCCACATAGTATGTAGTGATATTGCTTTTGAGATATATATAAAGTACACTATCTTCAATTCAAAAAAAAAATCTCATATATAACATTAATAGATTTCACATGTTTCACTTCAATAATCATTTCAATTTACATATTTTCATTTCCTAACTCCTATGCTTTTTATTTATAGGTTAGTATTGTTAGTTTCATTTACGTTTTTCTATTATATGTCTAATTATAGAGATTTAGTACAAAAATACTAGATCTTTTAAAGATTTTACACTTAGAAGGTTAATTTTTTTTGAGCACCTAACATTAGGTGGGCTGTAATAATTTTTGTATGCCTTATGAAGGATGCAAAAGTGGAATTCAATGCTGGTTAAAGTTGATTATTATGTTTTTCACATTTGAGAAGACTTTAGAAGGATCATAGAATTTAATATAAGTTTTTTTACTTTCATGTCTCCTAGACCTAGTGAAATAATTAAACTTACTTAGCTGATAGCTTAGGCTTAGATTTTCTATGATGACATCTATAGCTCCAAAAGATTATACCTAGTTATCCAAAGATTAGGATTGTTTGGAACTTATAAACAGATAAACAAGAATAATTCATATTTTAGGTTTGAAATTATCCAACTTAAAGGTTTGATTAAATTAATACATCTTGACTCTCTAGACAAAACTAACATGAGTGTCATGTGGGACAATAAATTTAGTTTAAACTTGACAAGCAACTAGAGGGTTGTTTAACAAATTACCTTGGAATGAAGGTAAATAAAACATAATGTAGTTTGATTCTTCATATTAGAGTTTGGTTACTTGTGATCCAATGAACATGTTAATTGGAGTTTGGTTGCCCAAAGATTATCCTATGTTTGGATTGCCTAGAATTTATAAAAGGATAAATAAGAACAATTCATATTTTAGATTTTAGATTAGCCAACTTAAACCCCTGATTAAATTACAACACCTTGAGTGTGAGAAGGAGAGTAACATGAGTGTCGTGTGGGACAATAACTATGGTTTAAACATGATGAACAACTAGAGGTTTGTTTGATGGGTTACCTTGGAAAGGTAAAGAAATCATAAGTTAGTTTGGTATCTAATTCTTTAAATTAGAGTTTGGTTACTTGGCGATCCAATAAACATGTTAATGAGGAGTGTGTTGGGAAATGAGGTGTCTCAACCTTGCATATTTCCCATGAATAGTTATTTTTATTTAATATTTTCTTACAATTGTTAAGCATTGTCGGTGCCTTGAAAATTGGTTTATTGGGTGTCAAAAGTTGCCCACATGGTGGTATATGATGGAAGGCCTATTTTTAGGCATATTATGATAGATTCTTTAAAATCTGTAAGGGTGAAAAATAAGGGATTTCATTTTGGACGTGAGAGCTTATTTTGGGACTAGAATCTTGGCTAAGAAGCCTCGCACATGGTTTTGTAAAACCATAGATGGTTTCTTGTATAGCCAGAAGTCTATAAATTGGAGGCTTGAGGAGTAGTTTGCATAGTGTGAGTTTGCAGGTATTGTTATACTGCTGGAATGCTACCAGAATTCTTCCAGAGTTGATTACTAGTGATACATCTGTAATAAACTTTCTCTACAAGTGTATGTAATCTTGTAATTGGATTTGGAATACATTAAGTAGGCTTTTGGAGTGTGGGATTTTTCACTCGAAAGGGTTTTCCCCACGTATATCTGGTGTTTTGTGTTTTATTATTTATTTCATGTTTTGAATGTGCTTCTAGATTTTTTGTAGCTATTAGATCAGTTTTTTTAAAGTTTTGCATAATTTCTCTCCTCAAGATTGGTGTAGGAAGTTGTTTATGCTACTTTAACTTCATTACAAGTAGTATTAGAACCTGATCACCTTTGGTTTCAGTTGTGGGTTGTTGGGTTTTTTGTGCTAATCAAGGTTTGAGTGGGAACTTATGCAAAGGATACTTTGTGATCTTGTTGCAAGCTCTTTCAGATGGCGAGCACATCTAGGAGAATGGAGGTTGAAAATTTTTCTAGCACAAACTTTGAAATGTGTAAGCTGAAGATGGAAGATCTGTTAATTAATCAAGATCTATGGGATATGGTGGATGTAAATGTCCAGAGGCCAACGGATCCAACTTTGGCTACAAAATATGATGTAATGGACAAAAAAGCTAAAGGTCTCATAAGACTGTGTCTTGTAGACTCGATTTTGATAAATTTTCATGAAGAATCCACTTTGAAGAAGCTTTGGAAGAAGTTAGGTGAGATATACCAAGCTAAATCTTTAGTAAATAAAATTTTCTTGAGGAAGAAGTTGTATTCCTTGAGAATGGAAGATGGTGGACAAATTTCTAAGCATCTAGAAACATTTAATATGTTGGTAACTCAGTTGACCTCAGTTGGGGTGAAAATAGATGAAGAAGAAAGGTGCCAAACTTTGTTGTGCTCGCTGCCAGACTCATGGGATAGCCTAGTCATGGTCATTGGGAGCACTTCAGTCACTCTAAAGATGGAAGATGTTGTTGGTTCTCTACTCTCCGAAGAGATAAGAAGGAAGGCCTCCCTGAATGCTAAAGAGGATTTGAGTGTTCAAGGAAGACCAAAAGACTGAGGCAAAGATGAGAAGCAGCGTGGCCGTTCCAAGTCCGAATAAGGGGAGTTCAAAATCCCCTGGTAAGTCAAAGGCAATATGCTAGAACTGTCGCAAATCTGGACACTTCCAAAAGGAATGTAAAGAAGATAAGAAAAAGAAGAAGAAGAAGCAAGATTCTAATTCTGAGTCTGAGAAAGAAGATGGAGATGCCTTTATTGCAGCCTTGGCCACTCATGCAGGTGGTAATGCATGGTTGATAGTCTCAGGTACATCTTTCCACATGACTCCTAACAGAAACTAATTTAGTAAGTATGAAAACAATGATGGTGGTAAGGTGTATTTGGGTGATAATTCTTTCCTTGACATTGTTGGCCATGGTAGTATTCATGTGAAATTTTTTGATGGTAGAGTTAGACGATTTGATGGTGTCTTGCATATCCCAGGACTAGCAAGAAATTTATTATCTGTTAGCAAGCTAATAGATGCAGGTGTGCATGTACAATTTTCTGAAGCAGGTGTCAAAATGGTGAGAGGTGCTATGGTGATAGCAAGAGGAAGCATATTGGGTACATTGTACTAGATTAATGCATGCATGGTTGAGTACAATAGCACTTCTGATAAAATTAAACCAGAAACTACTTTGCTGAAAAAAGAGATGGTTTCCTCTTCTACGGATTATCGTGGCTTCTGAGTACCCAAGGGTGCTCTCTCTACCAAATCAAAGTTGCCTGCAGAGAAGACCATGTTATGGCACCAGAGACTTGGTCACATTAGAGAGAAGGGTTTGAAATCCCTGAAAAATAAGAACCTTGTTGAAGGTTTGAATGATTGCAATCTAGAGTTTGATTTCTATGAACATTGTATTTCTGGCAAACAGAACGGTGATCAATTTTACTCGTCTTCTCATAAGTCTTCATGTATTTTGGATATAATCCATTCAGATGTATTTGGTCTTGTTGATGTTGCTTCTATTGGTGAATTAGTTTATTATGTTACTTTCATTGATGATTTCAGTAGGAGGACATGTGTATATTTTTTAAAGAGTAAATTTGAAGTTTTTAGTCATTTTAAGGAGTTTAAGACTTTGGTAGAAAATTAGACTAGAAAGAAAATTAAATGTTTGAGGACTAACAATGGCGGTGAGTACTGTTCTGCAGATTTTGACAAATTATATACAGATTGTGGGATTAAAAGACAAAAGACAACTTCGTATTCTCCTCAGCAGAATGGAGTTACAGAAAGAATGAACAGAACATTGATGGAGAAGGCTAGGAGTATGTTGAGTGGAGCTAGTCTAGAACAAAAGTTTTGGGCTGAAGCTATTGCCACTACTTGTTATTTGATAAATAGATCTCCTACATCAGCGCTTGTTGATAAAATGCCAATGGAGGCATGGTCAGGGAAAAAGCCTTCACTTAGACATCTGAGAGTTTTTGGTTGTGAGGCATATGGACATGTGCCTAAGGAGAAGAGAACAAAGTTGGATTCTAAGGCTGTCAAATGTATCTTCATTGGCTATGGCTATGGTGTGAAAGGATACAAGCTTTGGGACCCTGTTGCGCATAAGGCAGTTTATTCCAGAAGTGTTGTTTTTAGAGAGACTAAATCTTATCTTGTTACTTTTCAGCCAGAATAGCATAAAGAAATTAAATAGAAAAAAGATGTGATTCAACTTCCTTCTATGCCTAAGGAAGTTGAATCGAGGTCCCAAGATAGACAAGAAGTTGAGGAGAGCTCATCAAGCTCTAAATCTTCAGAAGAGGGAGAAGAGGAGGAAGAAGTGGAAGAACCTCCACCTCAGCTTGTTTGAAGGTCTACAAGGCATAGGCAACCACCAAAAAGGTATGGGTATTCACCTGATGATTGGAAGTGTATATTTTCTTTGAATACTAACATTGATGAACTAAGATCTATGCAAGAGACTTTGGGTATGAATGATGTAGAGTCCTAGAAAGTTGTCATGGATGAAGAGATGTAAGCCATTGAAAGAAATGATACATGGGACCTTGAACCTTTGCCTAAGGGATGCAAACCTATTGGATGTAAATGGGTGTTCACAAAAAAGATTGGTTCAGATGGAAATATTGAAAAGTATAAGGCACGGTTGGTTGCGAAGGGATACTCTCAGGTTGAGGGTATTGATTACGGTGAGATCTTTTCTCCTATTGCTAAAATGACATCCATTCAATTTTTATTATCTATTGTAGCAACTTATGACCTAGAGGTTGAACAAATGGATGTGAAAATTGCTTTCCTTCATGGTGATTTGGAGGAAGAAATCTATACGACACAGCCAAAGCACAAGGTGATCCCATAATATTGGGTTACACTTTTTGGCCAAAGTTGACATTGAAATGAACATTTTGAAAAAAACTTCACTTTCAGACCCCTATAGTTGCTAAATCGTGAGAAATTTGAAGATGATGTAAACAAATTATTTGTTAGATTTTGTCTGTAGATTCTAAATATATGGTTTTTAAATTTTTTGGAATCAAATTGTATTTCCTTTTCCATCTCCTTCAATAACTAGTTTCTAATAGTAAACACCATTTTTAAAGAGTGACGTGTATTGTGTAAAACATAAATTTTTTTTTCTATGAAGGATTAAATTCTATTTTTTTTGAATTTAGATTTTTAACTACAATATCTAGAGGATGCATTTGGTTTCATAAATTTTTATTGAATATTTTTCTTTTAATTAACTTTTGAAGTCAAACCAATTACAAATTTGACATAGGTGTATTGTGTAAACCATAACTTTTTTTGTATGTACTAGAATTCAATTTGTTTTTTATTTTTGGAATAAGGCCATCAATACCTAGAGGACATGTCTGTTTTAGAATTTTTATTCTATATTTTCCTATTTTTTCGTATGTATGAAACAAAGACCTTGATGTTAATTAAAAAACCTACATTCACAAGAAATAAAAAATGAATATAATAATCAAATTAAATATATTTAAAATTATAGTTTTTGGGAAGCTTATAATAAGGACTACATACAAAACATAAAATTTTAAATGAATTTATTTGATCCCCCAAAAGGTAAATTAAAAGTGGTTTTTTATCAACATTTTGATAGGTGTAGAGGAGACTCCATGACAGGTATGGTTTAAAACTAGCAGGGTTCTATCTAAGGGGGTTTGATGTAAGGGGGTTTGGTCAAACCCTATTCAATTGCAATCCTTTAAATGGAACTTTCAAGGCTTAAATCATTATATTTTATAAAAATATGTGATTTCAGCAAAAATTAGGATGTCCCAGAAAGTGTAACCCATTATTGTGGCAGCACCCCACTATGTGGTGAAAGGTAAAAGCAAGTTGGTTTGTAAGTTAAAGAAATCTCTATATGGCCTTAAACAAAGTCCTAGGATGTGGTACCAGAAGTTCAATACTTATGTGTTGAGTTTGGGATTTGTGCGGTCTAAATCTGATCACTATGTATATTTTAAATATGATGGTGATCCTTTCCTGGTAATTGCTTTATATGTTGATGACATGTTGTTTATGGGGAAAGGCAAAGGTTTGATTGTAGAATTGAAATCTTAGCTCTCTACGAAATTTGAAATGAAAGACCTTGGTGCAGCAAAACACATACTTGGGATGGAGATCAAAAGAGATCGTGAGAATAGAAAGCTATGGCTTGGCCAGAGTAAGTATGTTTGTTTAGTTTTGCAAAGGTTTAACATGCAGGATTGTAAGCCACTTTGTGTTCCTATTACATTGGGAATGAAGCTCTCTATTTCACAATGTCCTCCATCCCCATCAAAGATGGAAGACATGAGTAGAGTGCCTTACCAAAGTGTACTTGGAAGCTTAATGTATGCTATGGTCTATACTAGACTAGACATTGCCCAAGCAGTGGGAGTTATTTCTCATTATATGTCTAATCCTAGAAGAGTGCATTGGGATGCAGTTAAGAGGGTCTTCAGATATTTGTGGGGTACAACAGAGTACTCTATTTGTTTTCATGGTATAGGAGATCACCATTCCCTGAGTATTCACAGTTTTGTGGATTCAGACTAGGCTAGTGATGTCGATAGCAAAAGGTCCACTAGTGCATATGTTTTTACTCTTAATGGTGGTGCAATCAGTTGGATAAGAAAGTGACAGGTTGTGGTTGCTTTGTCCACTGCTGAGGCAGAGTACATGGTAGCTACTCATGCCTTTAAAGTAGCCATTTGGCTGAAGTGTTTGTGTTCAGATATTGGATTGAAACAGGGTGCAGTTACAGTTTATTGTGACAATCAGAGTGCAATCTACCTTGTGAAGAACTTGACTTTTCATGCCAGGACCAAACACATTGATGTTGAGTATCACTTCATTAGAGATATGGTCGAGGATGGTAGGGTGAAGCTGGAAAAGGTAGAGACTGTGGCGAATGTTGTAGATGCATTAACTAAGCCCATGAGTATAACAAAATTTAGGTGGTGTTCTGATTCTATGGGCCTTTTATCCCCTAGCAGTAGATCCATTATGGTGTTATTCCCCTAGCTCTTGCGAGGTATTTGACAAATGGGAGAATGTTGGAAAATGAGGTGTCTCAACCTTAGACATTTTTTGTGAATAGTTATTTTTTATTTAATATTTTCTTACAGCTATTAAGCATTGTCGGTGCCTTGAAAATTAGTTTATTAGGTGTCAAAAGATGCCCACATGGTGGTATATGATGGAAGGCCTATTTTTAGGCATATTATCACAAATTCTATGACATCTATAAGGGTCAAAAATAGGGGATTTCATATTAGATGTGAGAGCTTATTTTGTGACTAGAATCTTGGTTGAGAAGCCTCGCACATGGTTTTGTAAAACCACAGATGGTTTCTTGTATAGCTAGAAGTCTATAAATTGGACGCTTGAGGAGTAGTTTGCATAGTGTGAGTTTGCAGATATTATTATGCTACTAGAATGCTGCCAGAATTCTTCCAGAGTTGATTACTAGTGATACTCCTGTAATAAACTTGCTCTGCAAGTGTATGTAATCTTGTTATTGGATTTGGAATACATTGAGCAGGGTTTTGGAGTGAGGGGTTTTTCACCTGAAAGAGTTTTCCCCACGTATATCTGGTGTTTTGTGTTTTATTGTTTATTTCATGATTTGAATGTGCTTCTAGATTTTCTATAGCTGTTAGATCAGTTTTTTAAAGTTTTGCATAATATCTCTCCTCAAGATTGGCATAGGAAGTTGTTTCCGCTACTTTAACTTCCTTACAGAGTGAACTGAAGTTTAAGAATTAAACTCATATAGTATGAATTAAACTAGTTTGTTGAATAAACTAGTCAAAATATTAATCTAGCATTTTAACTATTAAATTAAAAAATTACTATAATTTTTGGTAACATAATTAGAATGTTAAATATTTTCTTTTCATTTTATATTTGTAATCATAATTTAGATGTACTAAATTTACTATAAAAAAGAAAGATTGTATTCTCAACTTTTAGTTTCCCATTATTGCTAAAATTATATATTTAATCTACTTATAAGAAGCTAAATACTTTCAATTCTTTTATTATAAGTATTATTTAAAGATTTTAGACAGGTAGATAATATGTATATTAAACATAAACATGACTTTTCAAGTTGAAAAGGCTAAGATAGTTATTTTTAGAGCACTGGGTTTAAACAACACACACTAAGCTTTGACTTGCTTAGGTGGCTGGTGGGCCCTTTCTCTTACTCTATTTTGGTAATGTGTCAATAAGAGAGGGGCCCACTAGCCACCTAAGCAAGTCAAAGCTTAGTGTGTGTTGTTTAAGCCCAACCTTTTCAGAGGTGCGTCCTCTTAGAAGATAGGCAAGAGAGACCATAATATATAATAGAATGTATGACATGATACAAGTAAAATAAGAAAAAGGTTGAGAGATTATTATGGAGATGGAAGATAACCTGGATTACGTCCTTGAAGAAATTCCTTAGAAAGAGGATGAAATTGAATGCTACACTCAAGCTATTTGGGGTGTGTTGCTAGGTCTCTATGATAGGTATGGTAACTTTTACATCACCTCAAGAATGCTATATTCTGTAAGTATGGATAGTCCTGGGAACAATATGGATAGTATGGATACTGAATGTTGTTTGGCAGAAGATAACTATTTTTCTGAATCTCTCAAAAAGTCCTGGGAATTAGCTAAGGAGAAATTAGATATGATTTTTGAAGATATTGTGAAGTTTTGTATGCGTTTCAAGAATCTGATGCACCATAAAGTCATCTTCAGTTATACCATATATACATACATAGAAAGATTGACGAGTGTGGAGATTAGTACCCCAGATTTATGTGTTGTGACTACTTGAGCTTCTTGAAAAATTATAGTCCTCTAGCCTTATTGGACATTATTGTAAACTTTAAGCATGACAATAAGTATATCTTGCTTCAACGTGTGCTTCTAAAGTATATGGACTGCGATAGAGTACACCAAGATGCGAAAAGGCTGTTGAGTTTGTGCAGCCCTCTTGAATATTATCCAAGGAAAAGCACATTTTCCAACCATTGTATTACTTTTCATTATGGCCCAACGAATAGTGGGAAAACTTTTGAGGATTTTAAAAGCTTTAAGGGAGAAGGAAAATCTACAATTTATTGTGCTCCACTCCGCCTGCTTGCAATGCAAATTTATCAAGATGTGAATAAGGAAGGAATTCTATTTGAGCTTAAAACTAGAGAGGATGTGAAGAATCATTTAGGCTCTATAAAATATTGTTGCACTGTGGAAAAATGGGAGGTCACTATGATAGATGAGATTCAGATGATTGGAGATGAGCAGAGAGGTGTGGCCTAGACCTATGCATTTTTAGGGCTAAATGCTGAAGAAATCCACTTGTGTAGAGAGGGTAGCATGTTGGAACTCATCCAACAACTTTGTAAATTAACAGGACATAGATTAACGATGGTAAAACACTAGAGAAGAAGAAAATTGGTTGTGGAAGATGAGGCCCTACTTCTCCAAAAAGGTAAAATTGAATCCGGTGACTGCTTTGTTGCATTTTCAGTGTGTAAACTAAATGAAAGAAAAAGAAGAATTCTCTTCCACTAGCCTGACATGAAATGCACTCTGTTATATGGCAGCCTTCCACCAGAAGTTAAATTTGAAGCAACAAAAAATTTTCTGAAAGATTGTGAAAACCAAAAAGCTATGCTGATAGCCACAGATGCTATTGGAATGGGCCTCAATCTTCCCATAAGAAGAGTGATTTTCATAGAGAGAGAAAAATAAGACATAGATTCCGTTAGTTATGTGAAGATTCCATTAGTGAAACAAATTGCTGGAAGAGTTGGTCGAGGTAGTGAAAATGGGTATTGTATAGCCACAAACCCTAGCAACCTAAAACATTTTAGGGAAATGTGTTGAAGCTCCCATTGAACCCATCAAACAAGTTGTTTTGGACTTGGATCCTAAAATATTGCCCATCCTTAAGCATCATTGGAGAAAGCTTGTGAAATTCTCAATCTATGATTTTCTAGAATATCTTGAAAACTTTGGGAATCATTTACTTCTTAGTGGGTGTGTCAAAAATGCTTACAAACCTTTGTTTCCACAAGATTTCTTATAATGATTTATGATGAAACATTAGAAAGCATTGGATGCATATCAACTCTTGATATTTATGAAGAAGGATATGGTCAGTTTGAAATCCTCTGAATAAACTCTGATCATATGTATCATCTGCTCTTGAATCTTGTAAGAAAACCATTTTTCACCTGGTCTATCACCTGTTTTGCTCCAATTACCAAATAGCTTGAAGACTTTTTCAAGTATGCATGCCCCTCTATTGTCAATCCTGATGACCCAATTAGCCAAGAACTAGTTACTCGCATAGTAATCAATATGTGATTAAGGTGGGAATCATATTTTTCTCCTACTATGCACTTTGATAATGACCATCAAGATTGGAATATTAGGCAAAGATTCCAAATCCATGCTCGTTGGCAACTAGTTGGATGGCAAGAAGTGTACAAATATGGATTTGACAGGACCTCCCATCCTTCAACATCAAATAGTTCAAGCTCACATGGTAGTTGGGATGGAACCATCTTTCACATCAGAGATGGAACGTGAAGATAAGATTCTCTGAAAACTTAAAGTTGTAAAGGACAGTCACTATTGGCCATCTTGGCACAATAAATCTCCTTTTTTGTTAACCGGTTTACTTGGTATTGTCAGTTTGATTGTTCTCTACCTTCCTTCCTGGTCAATAATTTGCTATAAATAAGCCTTTGAGGAAGCATTTTGGGCATCGAGAGTTGTAGAGTCTTAGAGTCTGAGTCTACATTTGAGTCTTAGATTTGCAAATATTGAGTATGCTCTATCTCTGTGCTTAGTACGATCTGAGATATCAGAAATTTCTTGCATATAAGTTCTTACTTTGTAAATTATTATTTTGAAGTAATATCAGAAGCCATAACCATTCGGCCGCCAGCCTTCATCATTGTTTCATCATAAAAGTTGGTAGTAGAGCCTCTAATGATTCTTTGGGGAAAGAAATCTGCTGTCTATCTAATTTCTTGTAAAGAATTGGAGAAGTTATCTAAGAAGAGAAGAGTAATCTCTGTAGGGTTTCACCTCAGTGTTCGGATTTGAGTTTTATACCCATTTATGTCTTTGGTTGGTTAAGGGTTCTATTATCTCTCCTATAAAATCCCTGTAAGTTCTCCTAGATATACCAAGCTTCTCTTTCTTAAAAGAAATGGTAGAATTTCAAGGATTTTCTCATCCTCATACTGGAGTCGAAAAGGTCAATGAGGCATTCGTTGAAGGAGTGTTTGAGCTTCCTCCTGTAAATCTGACAAAAGGCGGTCTGATAGCTGAAGAAGTCCCTAATATCAACACATCTGAAGACATTATAGAGAGGGAAGTAAGTAATTATAGACCTCCTCTTCTTACAGCTGATTTTGTATATAAGAAGAGTGCCTCAAAGCCTAGTTTGTTGAAGAATATTATATTCAAGTCTACTGTTAAGCCTTTTGTCATTCCTCGAATGAAAAATGTTGAGTTAACTCTTGAATATGATCCTCTACAAACTTTCCAAACAAAGATGTATGTTCTTCCTTCAGAATAAATTGATTATATTAGGAGTCATAAGGATGTAAATTTTGTACACTTTGGTGCTATTAGGGTCCTTATAGGTTCCTGTGTCCCTGAAAAAATCTGTTTCATATCTTGCTCTGTGTGATCATTGTCAAGTCGACTATTCTCATGCTTGTCAGTTGTCTAGCCTGTCCAGGTTTACCAAAAATTTTGTCTGTTTCATGTATTATCCTAATCTCACTATTGTAGCAAGGGATAAAGGGTGTCAGGAGGTTAAAAAAGGTTCTTTAAATTGTTGGGGAGTGTTTAGTTCTTTGTATGGTCTTAATATGTTTGGGAAATTTAAATATGCTTCAATCCAAGTTCAAGTATTCTATTCCATGACAAATACAAATAATCCAGATATACTGGAAAACCTACCATATGCCAAAACCCTTCATGGAGAAGTCCAACTCTAGAAAGGACATATTAATACTATTGAAATCCCTGTAGGTTGGAAACTTGACTGGATGCAACATGTCGCACCCACGTTATTAGAAGCCACTCGCCCTGTTCATGAGATACAACAAAACTAAATTAATATTATTCCTAGAAGTCTTTCCTTTAGGAGGTTTAATAATCCTCTTGAAGAATCTTTTGCTACTCCCAGGTCTTCTTTCAGTAGTTCTTCTAAGAAGAAAGCTCAACTTTATGTTGAAGTAGAAGATGAATGTCTGAATACTGGTCCAGAACCACCTCAAAGTGCATTTAGATGTCATAGGCAAAAAGAGAAGGGAAAGGCCATAAAAATAGAACATCCTTTCTGTAATATGGTTCAGACTCTTCCAAGAGTAGAAACTATTGAATGGTAAAAGGACAAGAAGTGTCATACTATACAAAAGGAAGATGGCCACCATTGAAAGGTAATTACAACTCTCCAGATGGACACATAAGTATGTTTCAATATGCCTTTCAACCAAAAACTCCTAAAGAAAAGGAACCTTCTCTAGAATTTAAACAGAGGAATTATATCACAAGGTTCTATGCTCATCTGCAACAAAATGTAGATGATTTTTGTCAAGATATCTTAGCTTTAAAAGAGTCTGTTGCCACTATTCATCATAATGTCCATAGTATTGGTAACATTGTAATGGAAAACAACACTAAGATAAAAGATTCTAAAAATTCTCTGAAATAGTTGCATACAAAGTCAGATCGGGCATTGACTGACTTACATAAAAATGATAGTGATTTGTCTACTCTGATCCACCTTGTACAACCCTTAGGGAATCAGATAGATAATGTAAATACTACTATTATTTCTAGATGTGATCATGTAGACAATTCTTTAAATGATTTAGCCCAAACCTTAGATTGGTTGGTAAATAATGAGCAAAAACCAGTCTCTCATGCTATTATGGTTCCACAACCTCTTCAATCCAAAGAAAAGAGAGCTAAGAAAACTTCAGATTATGTATTAATGATGCAAACTACTTGTCCAGTCACTCCATGGTATTTGGATATTGATCAATTAGAAGACCCCTATCATCTGATCAATAAATGGATAAACACTTTTATTATCATAGCATCCTTGTCTGGAACCCCTCAAGAAAATATTGCAAATATGGTTATCACCTACTTTTGGGGAATCCTTGCTAATTGGTGGAATGGCATCTCTGACCATGAAAAGGAAAGCAGAGTTTTTAGAAATATTGTCATTCCCACTGATACTACTACTTGTCAGCATCAACTTCCTACTATGAATTGCTTGCTAGTATGGTTGACTGATGAGTTTTGTCTAGAATCTATTTGTAGGAAAGAAAGACTCATGAAAGATCTATTATCCATGAAATGTTGTGACCTTAAAGATTTTAAGAATTATTCTATACATTTTAGGCAATTGATTTATCAATTGAAAGATCACAAAAAGATTGAATATGCTAAAAGAAAATATCTCAAAGGTTTACCTTATGATATTGTTGATCGTATCATAAGATATCTTGATATTAGAGAAATCACTTTAGAAAGCTCTCCTATCACTGATCTTATTCAGTATGCCAAATATCAAATTCTCCAATTTATTGAAGAATGTAAATATCAATAGAAATTCATTGAGCATGAAGCTCAACGCATTGCTCCCTCTTTCGTAGAGACTTATGGCTGTAATCCTCTCACTAAATCCCAGTGCAAAGCATGCAAGAAATACAAAAAGCACCACCTCAATTTTCAAAAGCGCTCTTTTCCTAAAAAGCATTCCTATACTCCCAAGCATAAGTACATGCGTAAGTGCTCCCAGCCACATCCTCAGAGCAATCAAATTATCTCCTATATTTGTAACAAACCTAACAATAAAGCCCCTGACTGTCATTGTAAAAATAAAGTTGTCAAAGATGTTTATGCTGACCCTAACATAGCCATGTGGTGGGATGTTATTGATGAAGAAGAAGATCTGCATCCATTATCAGAAGCCGTAAGCATTTGGCCGCCAGCCTCCATCACTATTTCATCATAAAAGATATTACTTTAGAATAATAATTTACACAATAACAACTTATATGCAAGAAATTTCTGATAACTTCATAATAATATTTCTGATAAGAGGGTGAGTGGCTTCTAATAACAACTTATATGATGGATGTAGATCTTCTTCTTCATCAATAACATCCCACCACGTGACTGCATTAGGTTCAACATAAACAACTTTGATAGCTTTGTTTTTACAATGACAGTCAGGGGCTTTATGGCCAGGTTTGTTGCAAATATAGTAGATAATTTGATTGCTCTGAGGACATGGCTAGGAGTGCTTAGGCATGTACTTATGCTTGCAAGCATAGGAATGCTTTTTAGGAAAGGAGTACTTTTGAAAATTGAGGTGGCACTTTTTGTATTTCTTGTGTGCTTTGCACTGGGATTTAGTGAAAGGATTGTAGCCATAAGTCTCTATGAAAGAGGGAGCAATGCATTGAGCTTCATGCTTAGTGAATTTCTGTTGATATTTACATTCTTCAATAAATTGAAGAATTTGATCTTTGGCATAGTGAATAAGATCAGTAATAGGAGAGCTTTCAAAAGAGATTTCTCTAATCTCAAGATATCTTATGCCGCGATCAACAATATTATAAGGTAAACCTTCAAGATATTTGCTTTTAGCAAATTCAATCTTTTTGGGATCTTTCAATTGATAAATCAATTGCTTGAAATGTATAGAATAATTCTTAAAATCTTTAAGGTCACAACATTTCATGCATAAGATATCTTTCATGAGTCTTTCTTTCCTACAAATAGATTCTAGACAAAACTCATCAGTTAACCATTCTAGCAATCAATTCATAGCAGGAAGTTGTTGCTGATGCTCCTGACCAGTAGCATTATCAGTGGTAATGAAAATATTTCTAAAAACTTTGGCTTCCTTTTCATGGTCAGAGATGCCATTCCACCAATCATCAAGGATTCCCTAGAAGTAGGTGACAACCATTTTTGCAATATTTTCTTGAGGGGTTCCAGACAAGGATGCTATGATAATAAAAGTGTTTATCCATTTATTGATTAGATGATATGGGTCTTCTAACTGATCAATATCTAAATACCATGGAGTGAGTGGACAAGTAGTTTCCATCATTAATACATAATCTAAAGTTTTCTTAGCTCTCTTTTCTTTGGATTGAAGAGGTTGTAGAACCATAATAGCATGAGAGACTAGTTTTTGCTCATTATTTACCAACCAATCTAAGGACTACGCTAAATCATTTAAAGAATTTTCTACATGATCACATCTAGAAATAATAGTAGTATTTACATTATCTATCTGATTCCCTAATGGTTGTGCAAGGTGAATTAGAGTAGACAAATCAGTTGCATTTTGATTTAAGTCAGTCAATGCCTGATCTGACTTTGTATGCAACTGTTTCAGAGAATTTTTGGAGTCTTTTATCTTAGCATTGTTTTCCATTACAATGTTGCCAATCCTATGGACATTATGATGAATAGTGGCAATAGACTCTTTTAAAGCTAAGATATCTTAACAAAAATCATCTACATTTTGCTGCAGATGAGCATAGAACCTTGTGATATAATTCCTCTGTTTAAATTCTAGATAAGGTTCCTTTTCTTCAGGAATTTTTGGTTGAAAGGCATACGGAAACATACTTATCTGTCCATCTAGAGACTTGTAATTACCTTTCAATGGTGGCCATCTTCCTTTTGTATAGTATGACACTTCTTGTTCTTTATACCATTCAAGAGTTTCTGCTCTTGGAAGTGTCTGAACCATATTACAGAAAGGATGTTGTATTTTTATGGTCTTTCCCTTCTCTTTTTTCTTATGACGTCTAGATTCACTTTGAGGTGGTTCTGGACCAGTATTCAGAGGTTCATCTTCTACTTCAACATAAAGTTGAGCTTTCTTCTTAGAAGAACTACTGAAAGAAGACCTGGGAGTAGCAAAAGATTCTTCAAAATGATTATTAAACCTCCTAGAGGAAAGACTTCTAGGAATAATACTAATTTGGTTTTGTTGTATCTCATGAACAGGCGAGTGGCTTCTAATAACCTGGGTGTGACATGTTGCGTCCAGTCAAGTTTCCAACCTGGAGGGATTTCAATGGTATTAATATGTCCTTTCTGGAGTTGGACTTGTCCATGAAGGGTTTTGGCATATGGCAGGTTTTCCAGTATATCTGGATTATTTTTATTCATCATGGAATACAATACTTGAACTTGGAATGAAGCATATTTAAATTTCCCAAACATATTAAGACCATATAGAGAACTAAACACTCCCCAACAATTTAAAGAACCTTTTTTAACCTCTTGACACCCTTTATCCCTTGTTGCAATAGTAAGATTAGGGTAATACGTGAAACAGAGAGAATTTTTGGTAAGCTTGGACAAGCTAGACAATTGATAAGCATGACAATAGTCAACTTGACGACGATCACACAGAGCAAGATATGAAATAGGTTTAATGTTTTCAGGGACACAAGAACCTATCAGGACCCTAATAGCACCAAAGTGTACAAAATTTACATCCTTATGACTTCTAATATAATCAATTTCTTCTGAAGGAAGAACAGACAACATCTTTGTTTGGAAAGTTTGTAGAGGATCATATTCAGGAGTTAACTCAACATTTTTCATTCAAGGAATGACAAAAAGCTTGAAAGTAGAATTGAATATAATATTCTTCAACAAACTAGGCTTTAATACACTCTTCTTACTACAGAATCAGCTGTAAGAAGAGGAGGTCTATAATTACTTACTTGCCTCTCTCTAATATCTTTAGATGTGTCGATATCAGGGACTTCTTTAGCTATCAGATCACCTTCCATCATATTTATAAGAGGAAGCTCAAACACTCCTTCAACAAATGCCTCATTCACCCTTTCGACTCTAGTATGAGGATGACAAAAATCCTTGAAATTCTTCCATTTCTTTTAAAAAAGAGAATCTTGGTATATCTAATATAGCTTACAAGGGTTTTATAGGAGAGATAAGAAAACCCTTAACCAACCAAAGACATAAATGGGTATAAAACTCAAATCCCAACACTGAGGTGAAACCTTACAGAGATAACTCTTTGCTTCTTAGATAACTTCTACAATTCTTTACTAGAAATTAGATAGACAACATATTTCTTTCCCCAAAGAATCGTCAGTGGCGCTGATACCAACTTTTATGATGAAACAACAATGGAGGATGGCGGCCGAATGGTTATGGCTTCTGATATTACTTTAGAATAATAATTTACACAATAACAACTTATATGCAAGAAATTTTTGATATCTCAGATCGCATGAAGCGCAGAGATAGAGCATACTCAATCTTTATAAATCTAAGACTCAAACCTAGACTCAAACTCTAAGACTCTATAACTCTCGATGCCCACAAAGCTTCCGCAAAGGATTATTTATAGCAAATTATTGACTGGGAAGGAAGGTAGAGAAGAATCAAACTGACAATACCGGGTAAACTAGTTAACAAAAAAGGAGGTTTATCGTGCCAAAATGGCCAACAGTGACTGTCCTTTACAAATTTAAATTGTTGGAGAAACTTATCTTAGTGTTCCATCTCTAATATGAAAGTTGGCTCCATCCCAACTACCATGTGAGCTTGAACTATTTGATGGTGAAGGATGGGAGGTCCTGTCAAATCCATATTTGTACACTTGCCATCTAACTAGTTGCCAACGAGCATGGATTTGGAATCTTTGCCTAATATTCCAATCTTGATGGTCATTATCAAAGTGCATAGTAGGAGAAAAATATGATTCCCACCTTAATCCCATATTGATTACTATGCGAGTAACCAGTTCTTGGCTAATTGGCTCATTAGAATTGACAACAGAGGGGCCTGCATACTTGAAAAAGTCTTCAACCTGTTTGGTAATTGGTGCAGAACAGGTGATAGATCAAGTAAAAAATGGTTTTCTTACAAGATTTAGGAGCAGATGATACATATGATTAGAGTTTATTTGGAGGATTTCAAACTGACCATATCCTTCTTCATAAATATCAGGAGTTGATATGCATTCAGTGTGTTCTAATGTTAATGGTTATTTAGCCCTTTAGTAAGGATATTTCTCTAGACTATTCTATTCATTTGCTGGAAATGAGTATCATATATTTTGTCTTTTATAAAGCCTAGAATACTGGAAGAATATCCAGGATTTTGCATGTAAACTCCAGGGAGAGAAGGCCTACTAAGCATATCTGCTACTATATTTTCTTTTCCAAAAATATCCTGGGCTTCATAATTATACAGATTTAAATATTCCTACCAGTGAAGATATTTACCACAACCATCTTTCCTACCACGGTCCTTTTCCTTGAAGGTGAGAAACCTGGTAAAGTCTATTCTGATAATAAAATGGTTTAGACACATGAGTTTTAAAGCAAATTTCTTCAGATTTTTAATTACACTATAGATTTCTTTATCAGAAGAAATATATTTTCTAAAATCTTGGGGGAAAAGGCTACTAGCATATTCACCAGTTAATTCAATGCCATCCTTGTCAAAACACAAATGTCCTCCCCAAGCATAATTAGAAGCATTTGTATACAAAATAAAATTGTCAGTCGTAGGAACACTAAGAAAAGGAAAATTCTGTACATTTTGCTGGATGAGTTTAATAGCATCTGTATGTTGTTGAGACCACTGTGGTTTCTTTTTTGTAAGAAACTTTTGTAGAGGCTCATGAACAAAACTTGCACCTGGATAGAAATTATTTTCATAATTTAAAATACCAAAAAATCCTTGCAGCTCCTTTGTATTTAATGGAGGCTGAAATTCAAGGATTTTTTACTTAATATGAGGTTGAACGTCAAGTTGTCCACCCTTAACAATCATACCTAAAAACTTACAGGAATCAGTGCACCATTGTATTTTAGAGAGGGACAAAACAATCCCAGAATTTAATACTAATCTATAAAATTCTTCTAGATGAGATCTATGCTCATCAAAGTTTTTACTAAAAATTAGAATGTCATCAATGTAAAAACAAAGAAAATCTTCACAGCCACAAAAGATTTTATCCATCCTTTCTTGGAAGAATGTTGGTGCATTCATCAGGACAAATGGCATGACTCTCCATTCATAGTGTCCAAAAGGACAGCTGAAGACAGTCTTGTACTGGTCATCTTCTTTAACTCAAATCTGGTAAAACTTGATTTACACTCAAATTGAGAAAAAAAAATAGAATTAGCTACCTTCTCAAGAAAGTATGATTTATCAGGAATTGGATGGGCGAATGGAAGACTAATGGCATTTAATGGTCTATAGTTAATAACCATTCTTTTCTTATTTCTCCTTCTCTTAGCTTCTTTGCAAACCATAAAAGCATAACAATTATATTTAGACTAAGAATGTTTGATATACTTCCCTTTTTTAATTTCTTCAATTGCTTGGGCCATATCTGGATAGTCATGAGCAGGAATTGGTATTCTTTTTCCTATCTTTATCTTCCCTCCATGCTGAAGTCAGATTTCAATCTCAAGCATCTCTTTTTCCCAGAATTTTTGTGGATCATTTGAGCAGACTACTTCAATGAGTGTTGCCTTTAACTTTGGTAGGGGTTCTATTGTCTGGATCCTGTGAATGGCTGGATATTTCTCAGAGGCATATATTAGCCTAGGAGTGCTAATCTTTTCTCCATTAAGAGTAAACATGATACTTTTTTTGTACATCCATATGGAGTATATCTATCAATGAAATTGCCTCGTAACAAGACATCTACTAGCATTTGCTTCATTGCAAAGAAATCACATTTAAACTGCTTGCCTTCAACTTGTAGTGGGTGTTGATGACCATACTTATCACAGATAAATTTATTTCCTTGGACATAACAAGCAGTATAAACAGTTTTTAAAGTTATTTGCTCCCAATTTGTTAATATAGGTTCTTTGCAAAATGATAATGATGCACCTATATCAACCTGAGCATCATATTGTTTCCCATTGATGGTAACAATAATGTATTGGGAAAACATTCATTAAGTAGATGCACTAGATAAGAAGGTTCAAGCTAAGGTTTTGGATCTAGCAAGATAGACATGACTAGCTTGACTTTACTAGGATCAACCATTGTTTTTGGTATTTCTGGTTCATGTTGTTTTTCATACAATTCTTGAATTTGTTCATGGAACTCAGAATGGTCTAGAAATGGATATGAGGAGGAAGATGGAAAATCTTCATTTGTTGGATAAAAAGGAGTGGAACATGGATGGAAAACTTGTGAAGTATAAACATTTTGTAGTTGGAAGGAGAAATCAGCTAATGCTTTTGTAATTGAATCCTCTTTAGGCTATTTCCTACTATATTTCCTATCTTTTCTTTCAGCAGTGATAATAGGAAAATTAGTAGAAAAGACTTGTACCTGATCAGGGACAAACTGACAAGGCATAGATTTGTTTACTGTAGGAGGTCTAAACATAGGAGGATACCTGGACTATTCTTGAACAAAGGATGGTTGTTGTAGATTGAGCTGGTAGAATTCTCTGTGAAAGGAGTTTCTTCCTCTTCCTCTGCCTTTATTTCTCCATGTTTGGTTCATCATGACTATTGGTTCTTCATAGTAAGAATCTTCTAGCTATTGTTCTGCTTGAAGAAGAGTATCTGCAAGATCTTCTAATGCATTTGCATCTTCATCTTCATATTCATACTCTTCTATAATAGGTTAATAAATATTGTCCTAAAGATAAACATTTTCTTCTTCATTAATAGCATCCAACGACGGGGCTGCATTAGGGTCAGCATAAACAACTTTGATAGCTTTGTTTTTACAATGATAGTCAGGGGTTTTATGGCCAGGCTTGTTACAAATATATCAGATAATTTGATTGCTCTGAGGATGTGGCTAGGAGTGCTTGCACATGTACTTATGCTTGGGAGCATAGGAATGCTTTTTAGGAAAAGAGCGCTTTTGAAAATTAATGTGGTTCTTTTTGTATTTCTTGCGTGCTTTACGCTGGGATTTAGTGGAAGGATTGCAGCCATAACTCTCTATGAAAGAGGGAGCAATGCGTTAAGCTTCATGCTTAGTGAATTTCTGCTGATATTTACATTCTTCAATAAATTGGAAAATTTGATCTTTGGCATACTAAATAAGATTAGTGATAGGAGAGCTTTCTAAAGAGATTTCTCTAATCTCAAGATATCTTATGATGTGATCAACAATATTATAAGGTAAACCTTCAAGATATTTTCTTTTAGTAAATTCAATATTTTGGGGATTTTTCACTTGATAAATCAATTGCCTGAAATGTATAGAATAATTCTTAAAATCTTTAAGGTCCCAACATTTCATGGATAAGATATCTTTCATGAGTCTTTTTTTCCTACAAACAGATTCTAGACAAAACTCATCAGTCATCCATTCTAGCAGTATCAGTGGTAGTGATGATATTTCTAAAAACTCTAGCTTCCTTTTCATGGTCAGAGATGATATTCCACCAATCAGTAAGGATTCCCCAGAAGTAGGTGATAGCCATTTTTGCAATATTTTCTTGAGGGGTTCCAGACAAGGATGCTATGATAATAAAAGTGTTTATCCATTTATTGATCAGATGATATGTGTCTTCTAACCAATCAATATCTAAATACCATGGAGTGACTAGACAAGTAGTTTGCATAATTAATACAGAATCTAAAGTTTTCTTAGCTCTCTTTTCTTTGGACTGAAGAGGTTGTGGAACCATAATAGCATGAGAGACTGGTTTTTTCTCATTATTTACCAACCAATCTATGGACTGGGCTATATCATTTAAAGTGTTGTCTACATGATCACATCTAGAAATAATAGTAGTATTTACATTATCTATCTGATTCCCTAAGGGTTGTACAAGGTGAATCAGAGTAGACAAATCACTATCATTTTTATGTAAGTCAGTCAATGCCTGATCTGACTTTGTATGCAACTGTTTCAGAGAATTTTTAGAATCTTTTATCTTAGCATTGTTTTCCATTACAATGTTGCCAATCCTATGGACATTATGATGAATAGTGGCAACAGACTCTTTTAAAGATAAGATTTCTTGACAAAAATCATCTACATTTTGCTGCAGATGAGTACAGAACCTTGTGATATAATTCCTCTATTTAAATTCTAGAGAAGCTTCCTTTTCTTCAAGAGTTTTGGGTTGAAAGGCATACTAAAACATACTTATCTGTCCATCTGAAGACTTGTAATTACCTTTCAATGGTGGCCATCTTCCTTTAGTATAGTATGACACATCTTGTTCTTTATACCATTCAAGAGTTTCTGCTCTTGGAAGTGTCTGAACCATATTATAGAAAGGATGTTCTATTTTTATGGCCTTTCCCTTCTCTTTTTGCTTATGAGGTCTAGATTCAATTTGAGGTGGTTCTGGACCAGTATTCAGAGGTTCATCTTCTACTTCAACATAAAGTTGAGCTTTCTTCTTAGAAGAACTACTGAATGAAGACCTGGGAGTAGCAAAAGATTCTTCAAAATTATTATTAAACCTTTTAGAGGAAAGACTTCTAGGAATAATATTAATTTGGTTTTGTTGTATCTCATGAATAGGGCGAGTGGCTTCTAATAACCTGGGTGCGACATGTTGCATCTAGTCAAATTTCCAACCTGTAGGGATTTCAATGGTATTAATATGTCCTTTCTGGAGTTGGACTTCTCCATGAAGGGTTTTAGCATATGGCAGATTTTCCAGTATATCTGGATTATTTGTATTCGTCATGGAATACAATACTTGAACTTGGACTGAAGCATATTTAAATTTCCCAAACATATTAAGACCATATAGATAACTAAACACTCCCCAACAATTTAAAGAACATTTTCTAACCTCTTGACACCCTTTATCCCTTGGTGCAATAATAAGATTAGGATAATACGTGAAACATACATAATCTTTGGTAAGCCTGGATAGGCTAGACAACTAACAAGCATGAGAATAGTCGACTTGACGACGATCACACAGAGCAAGATATAAAACAGGTTTAATGTTGTGAGGGACACATGAACCTATAAGGACCCTAATAGCACCAAAGTGTACAAAATTTACATCCTTATGACTACTAATATAATCAATTTCTTCTGAAGGAAGAACATACAACATCCTTGTTTGGAAAGTTTGTAGAGGATCATATTCAAAAGTTAACTCAACATTTTTCATTCAACGAATGACAAAAGGCTTGAAAGTAGACTTGAAATAATATTTTTTAACAAACTAGGCTTTAAGACACTCTTCTTATATACAGAATTAGTTGTAAGAAGAGGAGGTCTATAATTACTTGCCTCTTTATAATATCTTCAGATTTGTCGATATCAGGGACTTCTTTAGCTATCAGATAACCTTTCATCAGATTTACAGGAGGAAGCTCAAACACTCCTTCAATGAATGCCTCATTCACCCTTTCGACTCTAGTATGAGAATGAGAAAATCCTTGAAATTTTGCCATTTCTTTTAAGAAAGAGAAGCTTCCTATATCTAGGAGAACTTACAGGGCTTTTATAGGAGAGATAACAGAACCCTTAACCAACCAAAGACATAAATGGGTATAAAACTCAAATCCCAACACTAAGGTGAAACCGTACAGAGATAACTCTTCACTTCTTAGATAAATTCTACAATTCTTTACTAGAAATAAGATAGACAGCATATTTCTTTCCCCAAAGAATCGTTATAGGCTTTGATACCAACTTTTATGACGAAACATTGACGGAGGCTATTGGTCGAATGGTTACGACTTTTGATATTACTTCGGAATAATAATTTACACACCAACTTTTATGACGAAACATCGACAGAGGCTAGCGGTCGAATGGTTATGGCTTCTGATATTACTTCAGAATAATAATTTACATAATAAAAACTTATATGCAAGAAATTTCTGATATCTCAGATTGCACTAAGTGCAAAGATAGAGCATACTCAATCTTTGCAAATCTAAGACTCAAACCTAGACTCAGACTGTAAGACTCTACAATTCTCGATGCCCACAATGCTTTTGCAAAGGCTTATTTATAGCAAATTATTGATCAGGAAGGAAGGTAGAGAAGAATCAAATCGATAATACTGGGTAAGCTGGTTAACAAAAAAGGAGGTTTATCATGCCAAGATGGCTGACAGTGACTGTCCTTTACAACTTTAAGTTGTCGGAGAATCTTATCTTCATGTTCCATCTTTGATGTGAAAGCTAGCTCTATCCCAACTACCATGTGAGCTTGAACTATTTGATGGTGAAGGATGGGAGGTCTTGTCAAATCCATATTTGCAAACTTCTTGCCATCCAACTGGTTGCCAACGAGCATGGATTTGGAATCTTTGCCTAATATTTCAATCTTGGTGGTCATTATCAAAATGCATAGTAGGAGAAAAATATGATTCCCACCTTAATCACATATTGATTACTATGTGAGTAACCAGTTCTTGGCTAATTAGCTCATTAGGATTGACAACAGAGGGGTTTACATACTTGAAAAAGTCTTTAAGTTGTTTGGTAATTGGAGCAGAACAGGTGACAGACCTGGTGAAAAATGCTTTTCTTACAAGATTTAGGAGTAGATGATACATATTATTAGAGTTTATTCTAAGGATTTCAAACTGAACATATCCTTCATAAATATCAGGAGTTGATATACATCTAGTGTGTTCTAATGTTTCAACAACAAAAATAGTATTTTCAGAATAATGGTTATTTAGCCCTTTAGTAAGCATATTTTCTCTGGACTATTCCATTCATTTGTAGTAAATGAGCATCATATGTTTTGTCTCTAATAAATCCTAGAATAATGGAAGAAGATTGAGGATTTTGCATGTAAACTCTAGGGAGAGAAGGCCTCCTAAGTGTATCTGCTACTATATTATCTTTTCTAGAAATATGCTGGGCTTCATAATTATAGAGATTTAAATATTCCTACCAGCGAAGATATTTACCATGACTATCTTTCCTACCATGGTCCTTTTCCTTGAAAGTGAGAAACTTGGTACAGTCTATTCTGATAATAAAATGTTTTAGATGCATGAGTTTTAAAGCAAATTTCTTCAAATTTTTAATTACACTATAGATTTCTCTATCAAAAGAAATCCATTTTCTAACATCTTGGGGGAAAATGCCACTAGCATATTCAACAGTTAATTCAACCCCATCCTTGTCAAAACACAAATGTCCTCCCCAAGCGTAATCACAAGCATCTGTATACAAAATAAAATGGTCAGTCGTAGGAACACTGAGAACAGGCGAATTCTGTACCTTTTGCTAGATGAGTTTAACAGCATCTGTATGTTTTTGAGACCACTGTGGTTTCTTTTTTTGTAAGAAGCTGCTATAGAGGCTCACAATCAAAACCTGCACCTCGATAGACATTATTTACATAATTTAAAATACCAAGAAATCCTTGTAGCTCCTTTGTATTTAATGAAGGCTGAAATTCAAGGATTTTTGACTTAATATGGGGTTGAACCTCAAGTTGTCCACCCTTAACAATCATACCTAAGAACTTACAGGAATCAGTGCACCATTGTATTTTAGAGAGGGACAGAACAATCCTAGAATTTAATACTAATCTATAAAACGTTTGTAGATGAGATCTATGCTCATCAAAGTTTTTGCTGAAAATTAGAATGTCATCAATGTAAACACAACGAAAAGCTTCACAGCCACAGAAGATTTTATCCATCTTTTCTTGGAAGTATGCTGGTGCATTCATCAAGCCAAATGGCATGACTTTGCATTCAGTGTCCAAAAGGACAGTTGAAGGCAGTCTTGTACTGGTCGTCTTCTTTAACACGAATCTAGTAAAATCCTGATTTATAGTCAAATTGAGAAAATATTTTAGAATTAGCTACTTTCTCAAGGAAGTATGATTTATCAGGAATTGGATAGGGGAATGGAGGAGTAATGACATTTAATGGTCTATAGTTAATAACCATTCTTTTCTTATTTCTCATTTTCTTAGCTTCTTTGCAAACCATAAAAGCATAACAATTATATTCAGACTGAGAATGTTTGATATAATTCCCTTTTTTAAGTTCTTCAATTGCCTGGGCCATAACTAGATAGTCATGAGCAGGAATTGGTATTCTTTTTCCTATCTTTATCTTCCCTCCATGCTGAAGTCAGATTTCCATCTCAGGCATCTCTTTTTCCCAAAATTTTTGTGGATCATCTGAGCAAACTGCTTCAATGAGTGTTGCCTTTAACTCTAGTAAGGGTTCTATTTTCTAGATCCTGTGAATGGCTAGATATTTCTTAGAGGCATATATTATCCTAAGAGTGCTAATCTTTTCTCCATTAAGAGTAAGGATGATACTCTTTTTTGTACATCCATATGGAGTATATCTGTCAATGAAATTGCCTCATAACAAGAGATCTACTGGCATTTGCTTCATTAGAAAGAAATCACATTTAAACTGCTTGCCTTCAACTTGTAGTGGGTGTTGATGACTATACTTATAACAGATAAATTTATTTCCCTGGACATCACAAGTAGTATAACCAGTTTTCTAAGTTATTTGCTCCCAATTCATTAATATAGGTTCTTTGCAAAATGATAATGATGCACCTATATCAATCTGAGCATCATATTGTTTCCCATTGATGGTAATAGTAATGTATTGGGAAACGTTCAAGTAAGTCGATGTACTAGATAAGAAGGTTCAAGCTAAGGTTTTGGATCTGGCAAGACAGACATGACTATCTTGACTTTACTAGGATCAGCCATTGTTTTTGGTATTTCTGGTTCAGGTTCTTTTTCATACAATTCTTGAATTTGTTCTTGGAACTCAGAATGGTCTGGAAATGGATATGAGGAGGAAGATGGAAAATCTTCATTTGTTGGATAAAAAGGAGTGGAACATGGATGGCAAACTTGTGAAGTATAAACATTTTGTTGTTGGAAGGAGAAATCAGCTAATGATTTTGTAATTGAATCCTCTTTAGGTTGTTTCCTACTATATTTCCTATCTTTTCTTTCAGCAGTGATAATAGGAAAATTAGTAGAAAAGACTTGTACCTAATCAAGGACAAAATGACAAGGCATAGATGTGTTTACTGAAGGAGGTCTAAACACAGGAGGATACCTAGACTATTCTTGAACAAAGGATGGTTGTTGTAGATTGGGCTGGTAGAATTCTTTCTTAAAATAGTTTCTTCCTCTTTCTCTGCCTTTGTTTCTCCATGTCTGGTTCATCATGACTGTTGGTTCTTCATAGTAAGAATCTTCTAGTTATTGTTCTACTTGAAGAAGAGTATCTACAAGATCTTCTAAGGCATCTACATCTTCATCTTCATATTCATACTCTTCTATAAGAGGTTCATAAATATTGTCTTGAAGATAAAGCTCTTCTTATTCATCAATGACATCCCACCATGCAACTGTGTTAGGGTCATCATAAATAGCTTTGATAGCTTTGTTTTTACAATGCAGTCATGGGCTTTATGGCTAGGTTTGTTGGAAATATAGCAGATAATTTGATTTCTCTGAGGACGTGGCTGGGAACGCTTACACATGTACTTATGCTTGGGAGCATAGGAATTGTTTTTAGGAAAAGAGAGATTTTGAAAATTGAGGTGGCACTTTTTGTATTTCTTGCGTGCTTTGCGTTGGGATATAGTGAAAGGATTGCAGCCATAAGTCTCTATGAAAGAGGAAGCAATGCGTTGAGCTTAATGCTTAGTGATTTGTTGATATTTATATTCTTCAATAAATTGTAGAATTTGATCTTTCTCATACTGAATAAGATCAGTGATAGGAGAGCTTTCTAAAGAGATTTCTCTAATCTCAAGATATCTTATGATGTGATCAGCAATATTATAAGGTAAACCTTCAAGATATTTGCTTTTAGCAAATTCAATCCTTTTGGGATCTTTCAATTGATAAATTAATTGCCTAAAATGTATAGAATAATTCTTCAAATCTTTAAGGTCACAACATTTCATGGATAAGGTATCTTTCATGACTCTCTCTTTCCTACAAACAGATTCTAGACAAAAGTCATCAGTCAACCATTCTAGCAAGCAATTCATAGCAGGAAGTTGCTACTGATACTGCCTACCAATTTCTAGTAAAGAATTGGAGAAGTTATCTAAGAAGTGAAGAGTTATCTCTGTAAGGTTTCACCTCGGTGTTGGTATTTGAGTTCTATACCTATTTATGTCTTTGGTTGGTTAAGGGTTCTGTTATCTCTCCTATAAAACCCCTGTAAGTTCTCTTAGATATTCGATGCTTCTCTTTCTTAAAAGAAATGGTAGAATTTCAAGGATTTTCTCATCCTCATACTGGAGTCCAAAGGGTGAATGAGGCATTTGTTGAAGGAGCCTTTGAACTTCCTCCTATAAATCTAATGGAAGGTGATCTGATGGCTAAAGAAGTCCCTGATATCGACATGTCTCAAGATATTATAGAGAGGCAAGCAAGTAATTATAGACCTCCTCTTCTTACAGTTGATTCTGTATATAAGAAGAGTACCTTAAAGCCTAGTTTGTTGAAGAATATTATATTCAAATCTACTTTCAAGCCTTTTGTGATACCTCAAATGAAAAATGTTGAGTTAACTCTTGAATATGATCCTCTACAAATTTTCCAAACAAAGATGTTGTCTGTTCTTCCTTCAGAAGAAATTGATTATATTAGGAGTCATAAGAATGTAAATTTTGTACACTTTGGTGCTATTAGGGTCCTTATAGGTTCCTGTGTCCTTGACAATATTAAACCTATTTCATATCTTGCTCTATGTGATCGTCGTCATGTTGACTATTCTCATGCTTGTCAATTGTCTAGCCTGTCCAGGCTTACCAAAAATTCTATCTATTTCACGTATTATACTAATCTTACTGTTGCAACAAGGGATAAAGGGTGTCAAGAGGTTAAAAAAGGTTCTTTAAATTGTTGGTTAGTGTTTAGTTCTCTGTATGGTCTTAATATCTTTGGGAAATTTAAATATGCTTCAGTCCAAGTTCAAGTATTCTATTCCATGACGAATACAAAGAATTCAGATATATTGGAAAACCCTCCATATGCCAAAACCCTTCATGGAGGAGTCCAACTCTAGAAAGGACATATTAATACCATTGAAATCCTTATAGGTTGGAAACTTGACTAGATGCAACATGTCACACCCAAGTTATTAGAAGCCACTCACCCTATTCATGAGATACAACAAAACCAAATTAATATTATTCCTAGAAGCCTTTCCTCTAGGAAGTTTAATAATCCTTTTGAAGAATCTTTTGCTTCTCTCAGGTCTTCTTTCAGTAGTTCTTCCTAGAAGAAAGCTCAACTTTATGTTAAAGTAGAAGATGAACCTCTGAATACTGGTCCAGAACCACCTCAAAGTGAATCTAGATGTCATAGGCAAAAAGAGAAGGGAAAGGCCATAAAAATAGAACATCCTTTCTGTAATATGGTTCAGACACTTCCAAGAGCAGAAACTCTTGAATGGTATAAAGAACAAGAAGTGTCATACTATACAAAAGGAAGATGGCCACCATTGAAAGGTAATTACAAGTCTCCAGATGGATAGATAAGTATGTTTCAGTATGCCTTTCAACCCAAAACTCCTGAAGAAAAGGAACCTTCTCTAGAATTTAAATAGAGGATCTATATCACAAGGTTTTGTGCTCATCTGTAGAAAATTGTAGATTTTTATGTCAAGATATCTTATCTTTAAAAGAGTCTATTGCAACTATTCATCATAATGTCCATAGGATTTGCAACATTGTAATGGAAAACAACGCTAAGATAAAAGATTTTGAAAATTCTCTGAAATAGTTGCATACAAAATTAGATTAGGCATTAACTGACTTACATAAAAATGATAGTGATTTGTCTACTCTGATTCACCTTGTACAACCCTTAGGTAATAAGATAGATAATGTAAATACTACTGTTATTTCTTGATGTGATCTTGTAGACAATTCTTTAAATGATTTGGCCCAATCCTTAGATTGGTTGGTAAATAATGAGCAGAAACCAGGCTCTCATGCTATTATGGTTCCACAACCTCTTCAGTCCAGAGAAAAGAGAGTTAAGAAAACTTTAGATTCTGTATTAATGATGCAAACTACTTGTCCAATCACTCCATGGTATTTAGATATTGATCAATTAGAAGACCCATATCATCTGATCAACAAATGGATAAACACTTTTAGTATCATAGCATCCTGTCTGGAACCCCTCAAGAAAAGATTGCAAAAATAATTGTCACCTACTTCTAGGGAATCCTTGCTGATTGGTGGAATGGCATCTCTGACCATGAAAGGAAGCCAGAGTTTTTAGAAATATCGTCATTACCACTGATACTACTACTGGTCAACAGCATCCATAGCAACTTCCTACTATGAATTGCTTGCTAGAATGGTTGACTGATGAGTTTTGTCTAGAATCTATTTGTAGGAATGAAAGACTCAAGAAAGATATCTTATCCATGAAATGTTGTGACCTTAAAGATTTTAAGAATTATTCTATACATTTCAGGCAATTGGTTTATCAATTGAAAGATCCCAAAAAGATTGAATTTACTAAAAGCAAATATCCTGAAGGTTTACCTTATAATATTGTTGATCGCATCATAAGATATCTTGAGATTAGAGAAATCTCTTTAGAAAGCTCTCCTATCACTGATCTTATTCAGTATGCCAAAGATCAAATTCTCCAATTTATTAAAAATGTAAATATCAACAAAAATTCACTAAGCATGAAGCTTAATGCATTGCTCCCTCTTTCATAGAGACTTATGGCTCCAATCCTTTCACTAAATCCCAGCACAAAGTATGCAAGAAATATGAAAAGTGCCACCTTAATTTTCAAAAGTGTTCTTTTCCAAAAAAGTGTTCCTATGCTCCTAAGCATAAGTACATGCATAAGCGCTCCCAGCCACGTCCTCAGATAAATCAAATTATCTGCTATATTTGCAACAAACCATGCCATAAAGCCCCTGACTGTCATTGTAAAAACAAAGCTATCAAAGTTGTTTATGATTACCCTAACACAGCCGCGTGGTGGGATGTTATTGATGAAGAAGATCTTTATCTTCAGGACAATATTTATGAACCTGTAATAGAAGAGTATGAATATGAAGATGAAGATGCAGATGCCTTAGAAGATCTTGTAGATACTGTTCTTGAAGCAGAACAATAGCTAGAAGATTCTTACTATGAAGAACCAATAGTCATGATGAACCAAACATGGAGAAATAAATGCAGAGGAAGCAGAAGAAACTCTTTTCAGAGAGAATTCTACCAGCCCGATCTACAACAACCATCCTTTGTTCAAGAATAGTCCAGGTATCCTCCTGTGTTTAGACCTCTTGTGGTAAACACATCTATGCCTTTTCAGTTTGTCCCGGTACAAGTCTTTTCTACTGATTTTCCTATTATCACTGCTGAAAGAAAAGATAGGAAATATAACAGGAAACAACCTAAAGAGGATTCAATTACAAAAGCATTAGCTGATTTCCCCTTCCAGCAACAAAATGTTTATACTTCAAAAGTTTGCCATCCATGTTCCACTGCTTTTTATCCAACAGATGAAGATTTCCCATCTTCCTCATATCCATTTCCAAACAATTCTGAGGTCTAGGAAAAAATTCAAGAATTGTATGAAAAAGAACCTAAACTAGAAATACCAAAAGCAATGGCTGATCCTAGTAAAGTCAAGCTAGTCATGTCTATCTAGCCAGATCCAAAACCTCAGCTTGAACCTTCTGATCTAGTGCATCTACTTACTGGAAATTTTTCCCAATACGTTACTATTACCATCAATGGGAAACAATATGATGCTTAGGTTTATACAGGTGCATCATTATCATTTTCCAAAGAACCTATATTAAGGAATTGGGAGCAGTTAACTCAGAAATCTACTTATACTCCTTTTGATGTCCAAGGAAATAAATTTATCTATGATAAGTATAGTCATCCACACCCACTACAAGTTGAAGGCGAGAAGTTTAAATGTGATTTCTTTGCAATGAAGCAAATGCTAGTAAATGTCTTGTTAGCAGGCAATTTCATTGACAGATATACTCCATATGGATGTACAAAAAAGAGTATCATGTTTACTCTTAATGGAGAAAAGATTAGCACTCCTAGGCTAATATATGCCTCTAAGAAATATCTAACCATTCACAGGATCGAGACAATAGAACCCCTAGCAGAGTTAAAGGTAGCACTCATTGAAGTAGTCTGCTCAGATGATCAAGAAAAATTCTGGGAAAAAGAGATGCCTGAGATGGAAATCTGACTTCAGCATGGAGAGAAGATAAAGACAAGAAAAAGAATACCAATTCCTGCTCACGACTATCCAGATATGGCCTAGGCAATTGAAGAACTTGAAAAGGGAAGTATATCAAACATTCTCAGTCTTAATATAATTGTTATGCTTTTATGGTTTGCAAAGAACTAGAGAAAAGGGGAAATAAGAAAAAATGGTTATTAACTATAGACCATTAAATGCCATTACTCTTCCATTCCCCTATCCAATTCCTCATAAATCATACTTGCTTGAGAAGGTAGCTAATTCTAAAATATTTTCTCAATTTGACTGTAAATTAGGATTTTATCAGATTTGAGTTAAAGAAGACAACCAGTACAAGACTACCTTCAACTGTCCTTTTGGACACTAGGAATGGAGAGTCATGCCATTTGTCCTGATGAATGCACCAGCATAATTCCAAGAAAGGATGGATAAAATATTCTATGGCTATGAAAATTTTCTTTGTGTTTACATTGATGACATTCTAATTTTCAGCAAAAAAATTGATGAGCATAGATCTCATCTAGAAACTTGTTATAGATTAGTATTAAATTCTGGGATTGTTCTGTCCCTCTCTAAAATACAATGGTGCACTAATTCCTGTAAGTTTTTAGATATGATTGTTAAGGGTGGACAACTTGAGGTTCAATGTCATATTAAGTAGGAAATCCTTGAATTTCAGCCTCCATTAAATACAAAGGTGCTGCAAGTATTTCTTGGTATTTTAATTTATGTAAATAATTTCTATCTAGGTGCAAGTTTTGATCATGAGCCTCTACAACAACTTCTTACCAAAAAGAAACCACAGTGGTCTCAACAACATACAGATGCTATTAAACTCATCTAGCAAAAGGTACATAATTTGCCTGTTCTTAGTGTTCCTTTGACTGACAATTTTTTTTGTATTTAGATGCTTCTGATTACGCTTGGGGAGGACATTTGTGTTTTGACAAGGATGGCATTGAATTAACTGCCGAATATGCTAGTGGCATTTTTCCCCAAGATGTTAGAAAATGGATTTCTTCTGATAAAGAAATCTATAGTGTAATTAAAAATGTGGAGAAATTTTCTTTAAAACTCATGCATCTAAAACATTTTATTATCAGAATAACTATACTAGGTTTCTCAATTTCAAGGAAAAGGACCATGGTAGGAAAGATGGTCACGGTAAATATCTTCGCTGGCAGGGATATTTAAATCTGTATAATTATGAAGCCCAACATATTTCTGGAAAAGACAATATAGTAGCAGATACGTTTAGTAGGCCTTCTCTCCCTGGAGTTTACATGCAAAATCCTAGATCATCTTCCAGTATTCCAAGATTTATCAGAGACAAAATATATGATGCTCATTTTTGGCAAATGAATAGAATAGTCCAGAGAAATGTCCTTACTAAAGGGCTAAATAACCATTATTCTAAAAATGCTATTTCTGCTACCAAAACATTAGAGCACACTGGATGCCTATCAACTCCTGATATTTATGAAGAAGGATATGGTCAGTTTGAAATCCTGCGAATAAACTCTGATCATATGTATCATCTGCTCCTGAATCTTGTAAGAAAACCATTTTTCACTTGGTCTATCAGTTGTTCTACTCCAATTACCAAACAACTTGAAGACTTTTTCAAATATACAGGCCCCTCTATTGTCAATCTTGATGAGCCAATTAGCCAAGAACTGGTTACTCACATAGTAATCAATATGCGATTAAGATGGGAATCATATTTTTCTCCTACTATCAACTTTGATAATGACCATCAAGATTGGAATATTAGGCAAAGATTCCAAATCCATGCTCATTGGCAACTAGTTGGATGGCAAGAAGTGTACAAATATAGATTTGATAGGACCTCCCATCCTTCACCGTCAAACAGTTCAAGCTGACATGGTAGTTGGAACTACGCCAACTTTCACATCAGAGATGGAACGTGAAGATAAGATTCTCTAATAACTTAAAGTTGTAAAGGACAGTCACTGTTGGCCATCTTGGCATAATAAACCTTATTTTTTGTTGACGGGTTTACTCGGTATTGTCAATTTGATTCTTCTCTACCTTCCTTCCCAGTCAATAATTTGCTATAAATAAGCCTTTACGGAAGCATTGTGGGCATCAAGAGTTGTAGAGTCTTAGAGTCTGAGTCTAGGTTTGAGTCTTAGATTTGTAAAGATTGAGTATGCTCTTTCTTTGCACTTAGTACGATTTGAGATATCAGATATTTCTTGCATATAACTTGTTATTGTGTAAATTGTTATTCTGAAGCAATATCAGAAGCTATAACCATTCAGCTGCTAGCCTTTGTCGCTATTTCACAATAAAATTTGGTGTGTAATTTATTATTCTGAAGTAATATCAAAAGTCGTAACCATTTGGCCGCTAGCCTCTGTTGTTGTTTTGTCATAAAAGTTGGTATTAGAGCCTCTGACGATTCTTTGGGGAAAGAAATATGTTGTCTATCTAATTTCTAGTAAAGAATTGGAGAAGTTATCTAAAAAGTGAAGAGTTATCTCTGTAGGTTTTCACCTCAGTGTTGGGATTTGAGTTTTATACCTGTTTATGTCTTTGGTTGGTTAAGAGTTCTGTTATCTGTGCTATAAAACCCCTGTAAGTTCTCTTAGATATACCAAGCTTCTCTTTCTTAAAAGAAATGGTAGAATTTCAAGTATTTTCTCATCCTCATACTAGAGTTGAAAGGGTGAATGAGGCATTCATTGAAGGAGTGTTTGAGCTTCCTCCTGTAAATCCAATAGAAGGTGATCTGATAGCTAAAGAAGTCCCTGATATTGACACATCTAAAGATATTATAGAGAGGCAAGTAAGTAATTATAGACCTCCTCTTCTTACAGCTGATTCTGTATATAAGAAGAGTACCTTAAAGCCTAGTTTGTTGAAGATTATTATATTCAAGTCTACTTTCAAGCCTTTTGCCATTCCTTGAATGAAAAATGTTGAGTTAACTCTTGAATATGATCCTCTACAAACTTTCCAAACAAAGATGTTCTCTGTTCTTCCTTCAGAAGAAATTGATTATATTAGGAGTCATAAAAATGTAAATTTTGTACACTTTGGTACTATTAGGGTCGTTATAGGTTCTTGTGTCCCTGACAACATTAAACATGTTTCATATCTTTCTCTATGTGATCGTCATCAAGTCGACTATTCTCATGCTTGTCAGTTGTCTAGCCTGTCTAGGCTTCCCAAAAATTATGTCTGTTTAACCTATTATCCTAATATTACTATTGTAACAAGGGATATAGGGTGTCAAGAGGTTAAAAAAGGATCTTTAAATTGTTGGGGAGTGTTTAGTTCTCTGTATGGTCTTAATATGTTTGGGAAATTTAAATATGCTTCAGTCCAAGTTCAAATATTCTATTCCATGATGAATACAAATAATCCAGATGTACTGGAAAACTTGCTATATGCCAAAACCCTTGATGGAGAAGTCCAACTCCAGAAAGGACATATTAATACCATTGAAATCCCTACAGGTTGGAAACTTGACTGGATGCAACATGTCGCACCTAGGTTATTAGAAGGCACTCTCGTTGTTCATGAGATACAACAAAACTAAATTAATATTATTCCTAGAAGTTTTTCATCTAAGAGGTTTAATAATCCTTTTGAAGAATCTTTTATTACTCCTAGGTCTTCTTTTAGTAGTTCTTCTAAGAAGAAAGCTCAAATTTATGTTGAAGTAGAAGATGAACCTCTGAATATTGGTCCAGAACCACCTAAAAGTGAATCTTGACATCATAGGCAAAAAGAGAAGGGAAATGCCATAAAAATAGAACATCCTTTCTGTAATATGGTTCAGACACTTCCAAGAGCAGAAACTCTTGAATGGTATAAAGAACAAGAAGTGTCATACTATACAAATGGAAGATGGCCACCATTGAAAGGTAATTACAAGTCTCCAAATGGATAGATAAGTATGTTTTTGTATGCCTTTCAACCCAAAACTCCTAAAGAAAAGGAACCTTCTTTAGAATTTAAACAAACAAATTATATCACAAGGTTCTGTGCTCATCTACAGCAAAATGTAGATGATTTTTGTCAAGAAATCTTATCTTTAAAAGAGTCTATTGCCACTATTCATCATAATGTCCATAGGATTGGAAACATTGCAATAGAAAACAACACTACAATAAAAGATTTTGAAAATTCTTTGAAACAGTTGCGTATAAAGTCAGATCAGGCATTGACTGACTTACATAAAAATGATAGTGATTTGTCTACTCTGATTCGCCTTTTATAGCCCTTAGGGAATCAAATAGATAATGTAAATACTACTGTTATTTCTAGATGTGATCATGTAGACAATTCTTTAAATGATTTATCCCAGTCCGTAGATTGGTTGGTAAATAATGAGCAAAAACCAGTATCTCATGCTATTATGGTTCCACAACCTCTTTAGTCCAAAGAAAAGAGAGATAAGAAAACTTTAGATTCTGTATTAATGATGCAGACTACTTGTCTAGTCACTCCATGGTATTTAGATATTGATCAGTTAGAAGACCCATATCATCTGATCAATAAATGGATAAACAATTTTATTATCATAACATCCTTGTTTGGAACTCCTCAACAAAATATTGCAAAAATGGTTGTCACCTACTTCTGGGGAATCCTTGCTGATTGGTGGAATGGCATCTCTGACCATGAAAAGGAAACCAGAGTTTTTAGAAATATTTTCATTACCACTGATACTGTTACCTGTCAATAGCATTAGCAACAACTTCCTGCTATGAATTGCTTGCTAGAATGGTTGACTGATGATTTTTGTCCAGAATCTATTTGTAGGAAGAAAGACTCATGAAAGATATCTTATCCATGAAATGTTGTGACCTTAAAGATTTTAGGAATTATTCTATACATTTTAGGCAATTAATTTATCAATTGAAATATCCCAAAAAGATTGAATTTGCTAAAAGCAAATATCTTGAAGGTTTACCTTATAATATTACTGATCATGTCATAAGATATCTTGAGATTAGAGAAATCTCTTTAGAAAGCTCTACTATCACTAATCTTATTCAGTATGCCAAAGATCAAATTCTCCAATTTATTGAAGAATGTAAATATCAGTAGAAATTCACTAAGCATGAAGCTCAACACATTGCTCCCTCTTTCATAGAGACTTATGGCTGCAATCCTTTCACTAAATCCCAATGCAAAGTATGCAAGAAATACAAAAAGTGCCACCTTAATTTTCAAAAGCGCTCTTTTCCTAAAAAGTATTCCTATGCTCCCAAGCATAAGTACATGCATAAGCACTCCCAGACACATCCTCAGAGAAATCAAATTATTTGCTATATTTGCAACAAACCTAGCCATAAAGCCCATGATTGTCATTGTAAAAACAAAGCTATCAAAGCTATTCATGCTAACCCTAATGTAGCTGTGTGGTGGGATGTTATTGATGAAGAAGAAGATCTTTATCTTCAGGACAATATTTATGAACCTGTTATAGAAGAGTAAGAATATGAAGATGAAGATGCAAATGAAGAGTATCCTCCTGTGTTTAGACCTCCTGCAATAAACACATCTATGCCTTGTCAATTTGTCCCTGATCAGGTTCAAATCTTTTCTACTGATATTCCTATTATCACTACTGAAAGAAAAGATAGTAAATATAACATGAAACAACCTAAAGAGGATTCTCTTACAAAAACATTAGCTGATTTCTCCTTCCAACAAAAAAATGTTTATACTTCACAAGTTTGTCAGCCATGTTCCACTCCTTTTTATCCAACAGATGAAGATTTCCCATCTTCCTCCTCATATCCATTTCCAGACCATTTTGAGTTCTAGGAACAAATTCAAGAATTGTATGAAAAATAACCTAAACCAGAAATACCAAAAACAATGGTTGATCCTAGTAAGGTCAAGGTAGTCATGTCTTTCTTGCCAGATCCAAAACCTCAACTTGAACCTTCTTATCTAGTGCATCTACTTACTGGAAAGTTTTCCCAATACATTACTATTACCATCAATGGGAAACATTATGATGCTCAGGTTGATACAAGTGCTATTAGACTTAGGGCACACAACTAAGAGGGGGGGCGAATCAGTTGTACAAAACTTTCTTCCAATTAAACACTTAACTCCACTTTGCAATTCAGTAGCATAATAATAAATCAATCGTGGAAATGTAATGCAACAAATCAAGAGTAGAAACACATCAACACATGAGACACCAAGATTTTGACATGGAAAACCCAGTTAAGGGAAAAACCATGGGGTGATTAACCCAAGATTGTATTCTTTGTTAGAAGAATAGAAAGAACAAAATGGCACATGCCAATTAGGACTCACTGCCCAAGCACACTACTCACAAGAGGCTCATTGCCTACAAGAGACACACTGTCTACAAAGAAATAAGTATCACATACATGAACTGGAGAATAGCATCCTCACCATGCTTGAATTAGTTCCATTTAAGCCTAATACTTCTGCTCTACCTTTCGCTCTCCTCCTCGCTACCACACACTCATCTCAACAAGGACAACTTTGAAATGAATTTGCAATCCCTTATTTATACAAGACATCAACTTAGGAATGATCATCTAAGTCAGCAAACATCAACAAGAACATCCACAGGATGTGTAACTCATCCAATCGGCCAGTCTTAGGAAGAGCACCATCATCCAGAAGTTATTCTTCAATTGCGAGCTCTAACTCCAATGAAGACCACCGAAATGAACTAGACACGATCCAAAGACCTCCACAAGCTTGCCTAAATCACCAAGAACATTCACACTTCATCTTCTTACTGAAATCCTTCTCCCCTTCATCTAAAACCTCAAGAACAGAGTCTATCATTACTGTCACAAAGGAATAGTTGCTTGCGGACCTTCAAACCATGAACCAATCGAGTTGATACTTCACAAAGATTTCCTCAATACTCCCTCAAATTCACAAAATAGGATAATGTATTTCCAGATCTCACCAGACCTATCTGTATCACTCTGTCACCACTGAACAACTATCAGAATTGGTTTTACTTGAGCAGCCACAACTTCTTCAGATCTTCATGCAGACCTCTAAAATCTCTACTAGACTACCTTAAGACACATATCTACAAACCCTTTAAACTGTATCCTTTGATCCTCATCCTATCTTGGACTTTTACCTTACTGTCATCACTATTCTTCACTATTCTTGATTGAGACTAATTTTCTCAATATCCTTAGCACACAGCTCATCCAATCCTTATCATTAATTGAACAGGAGTATGTTGACATCAATGACAACACTAGTTAGGCCCATACTTGCAACAATCTCCCCCTTTGTCATTTATGGCAACAAATGATGTGAAAAATTGTTTTGACCATCAAGGCAAGAACTTCTCCTTACTGTCACAACTCCCCCTATCAGTAACAACCATTCACATGTCTTCTCTCCCTTTACTTCTCCCCCTTTGATTAGTAACCACTTTTTTTTCACATGTCTTCTCTCCCCCTTTGACATCAATGGCAAGGGGCACATACTTGCAATTCCAGCACTTCTGAATCATACATGTTGCTCCCCCTGAGTAGCAGCTCCCCATCATCAATCTGGACCACAAGATGTGACTATGATATCCACTAGACCGATGCACATTAGTACACCTTAGTTCATCACCGGTGAGGTAATAACCCCTAACTTCTTCCTGAGATACTCAAAAGAGTCCTTAGGTAGAGGTTTAGTACAGATGTTTGTAATCTGATCCTTGAAAGGCACAAACTCCAATCTGACTTCATTCTTGTTCACTTGCTCTCTCAAAAAGTGAAACTTGATGGATATATGTTTAGTCTTTGAATGCAACACCGGATTCTTAGATATGTTTATTGCACTTGAATTATCACAGAAGATTGTGATAGGCTCCTCATACTCCACTCTTATATCTTTTAGCATTTGCTTCATTCACAAAACTTGAGTGCAACTACCTGCTGCTGCAATATATTCTGCTTCTACAGTGGATAGAGATATTGCCTTTTGTTTCTTGCTCAGCCAAGAAACCAATCTCTTCCCCAAAAAGAATGCTTCACCACTTGTACTCTTCTAGTCATCCACATCTCATGCCCAATCCACATTTGTATATGCATGAAGAGAGAAATCATGATCTCTGGGATACCACAAACCATACTCAACTATCCCTTTTAGATATCTAAAAATCCTCTTGATTGCCATGACATGAGATTCTCTAGGATCAACTTAGAATCTAGCAACAAGACCAATAGTATTCATAATGTCAGATCTAGTGTGAGTGAGATACAACAATCCTCCAATCATTGACCTGTACTTTTTCTGATCAGCCTTAGGAAATTCATCATCTTTGCCTAATTTACATCTAGTTGCAATGGGAGTATTCATTGGTTTTGAATCTTCCATCCCAAATTTCTTGAACAATTCTTTCACATATTTGGTTTGAGAAATGAAGATTCCTTTCTTTGTTTGAGTGATTTGTAGACCCAAGAAGAAATTCATTTCACCAAGCATGGACATCTCAAACTCACTTTTCATTTGATTTGCAAAAGTTTTACATATACTAGCTCTTCCTCCAAAAATGATATCATCAACAAACACTTCAACAATCAAGATGTTTTCATGATCAATTTTGAATTACAAATTATTGTCAGCAGTACCTTTGTTGAAACCAATCTTCAAAAGATGTTTGTCCAATCTTTCATACTAGGCTCTTGGGGCTTGCTTTAGTCCATACAGTGCCTTCTTCAATTTGCAGACCATATCATCATGATCAAACAATTGATATCCATCCGGTTGCTCTATGTACACTTCTTCCAAGTCACCATTCAGGAAGGTAGACTTGACATCCATCTGATATACCTTGAAATCCTTGAAGGAAGCAAAGGCAAGAAATAATCTGACTACTTCAATTCTTGCCACCGGAGCAAAAGTTTCTTCAAAATCAACTCCTATTTGAGAGTAACCCTTGCACACCAATCTAGCTTTATTTCTGATTACTTCACCAACTTCATTCAGTTTTTTCTGGAAGACCCATTTTGTTCCAATCACATTGTTGTTTCTAGGTCTGGGAACAAGATCCCAAGTGTGATTTTTCTCAATTTCCATCAGCTCTTCCTCCATTGCTTTAGTCCAGTTTTCATCATTGCAAGCTTCATTCACTGTCTTAGGTTTAATCTTTGAAATCAGACAATACTCTTCTGAATCTTGAGCAATTCTCCTTGTTTGTACTCCTTTGCTTTTATCACCTATGATCTGATGTTCACAGTGGTTTAGTCTTACATACTTGGGAACTTTAGAAATTTCTTGCACTTCTGATTCTTGATTAGGCTCATTGAAACTCATCTCTTCTTCCTGGTTTACCAGATTAGTTTGAATCTAACTTATAGAGGAGGCTTGGGATCCTTGAGTTAGAACACCATTCTGATCATCTTCATCATATTCATAAAACCTTGAGGGTTTCTCAATTCCCTCATCAACCTTCACATTTGTACTTTCTATCATCTTTCTCAGTCTCTTGTTATAACACTGGTATGCTTTTCTTTGAGTAGAGTAACCCAAAAATATTCCTTCATCACTTCTAGCATCAAACTTTCCTAGATCTTCATCTTTTTTAATGTAACATTTGCTACCAAAAACTCTGAAATATCTCATAGTAGGAGTGATGCCAAGTCAAAGTTTATAAGGAGCCTTACTGGTATTGCTTTTGATTTGAACTCGATTGAGAGTATAGACTGCAGTGCTGACAGCTTCTCTCCAATAGATCTGAGGAACATTTGCTTCCATCATCATGGTCCTAGATGCTTCCTGGATGGTCCAGTTCTTTCTCTCCACTACTCTATTCTGCTATAGAGTCCTAGGAGCAGAGAACTGTCTCTTTATTCCATGTTTCTCATAGAACTCTATGAACTCACTGGATGTGAATTCTCCACCTCTATTAGACCTTAGACATTTTAATTTTAATTCAGTTTCATTCTCTACCATAGCCTTGAATATTTTAAATTTCTCAAGAGCTTCTGATTTCTCTTTTAGAAAGGTTACCCACATCATCTGGGAATAGTCATCAGTTAGCAACATAAAGTATCTATCACCTTGCACACTTCTGATTCTTGCTGGACCACAAAGATTAGTATGAACTAAGTCCAATAATCTAGTAGAAGATAGTTCCTTACTTTTGAATGTGACTCTGCTCAGCTTACCCAACTGACATTCTTTGCACAGGCTATTAGAAGGTTTCACCAATTTTGGAAGATCTCTTACAGCCTGAGTATTGCTTATCTTGATGATATTATCAAGATTCACATGACATATCCTCCTATGCCATAACCAACTCTGATCAACTTGAATAAATAAGCAACTTTTACCAGTACCAACCAAGTGGAAGATATTACCTTTAGTTTGAGTACCAGATGCAATCTCTATTCCAGAACTTTCAAAGATCTTGCATTTTCTATTCTTGAATCAGAGATCATAGCCTTTGTCCACCAACTGTCCAACACTGAGAATATTGTGCTTCAATCCTTCAACATATAGTACATTACCAGTTTTGTTCCTTCCATCAAAAGAAATAGTTCGTCTTCCTCTTATTCTACCAGTAGAATTATCACCAAACTTTACCACTCTTTCATAACTCTCCAAATCTATGAATTTATTTTTGTCACCTATCATATGGCGAGAGCATCCACTGTCAATGACCCAGTCATCCTTGTCTTCAACTTGGGCAGCCATAGGTCTTTCTACAACTTTATGACTGACAGATATAAAGGATATTGGTTCTTCTTCCTTGATGGCAATAAACACCCATTCACTTCCGGATTTGTTTCCTGTCTCTGATTCATTATCTATTGCTCCTTCATTATCATCTTCTTCATGAACATAGTAGCAATTCTTTTGGAACCTTGATCTATTAGGATTTGGCCTTAAAAATCTTTCCAGACACTTTGAGGCAAAATGACCAATCTTATTGCAGTTAAAACATTTAAAAGGCAATTTTCCTTCATACTTACCAGATCCTCTTGGCAGCCTCTTTGCAATAAGGGCTTCAAGTTGAGAAGTTTCTACTTCTTCTTCTTCCAGGTCTTTTCTTGCTTTTTCATACCATGATAGTTTCCTTGATGAGTTTTCTTCTGGATCAAACCTTTGTTTACCTTTTATAGAGGCACTGGCTTTGAATGCAGATTTAGTCTTGGGGGGTCATCTACAAACTCTGTCATTTCAAAAGTAGCCAATTTGCCAACCAATTGATCTCTTGTGACAGTTGTATGGGCTCTAAATTCTTCAATGGCAGCAACCTTGATTTTGTAAGAAGCAGGAAGAGATCTAAGAATTTTTCCAACAATCTCATTTTCATACAAGACTCCACCAGCATTTCTAATTCCACAAACAATCTCATTTACTCTTGGCATAAAAGTAGTAATATTTTCATCATCTCTCATCTTCAGATTTTCAAATTTCCTTTTCAGACTCTTAAACCTTGCACATTTAACATACTTGTCTCCTTCATGCAAAAGTTCTAGTTTTTGCCAAATCTCAAAAGTAGTTGGTAGGTCAACAACATTTGAGAGCTTTGAATCAGATAATGTGCTTAGAAGAGCTTCTATAGTCCGCAGATTGTTTTTAGCATCTGTAATTTCATTTGGGGCTTTCGGACCACCCTGTGGAGGTGTATACTATGTTGTAGCCATGGTCTAGTATGCTATTCGCATACATTGCAAGTGACATTTCATGTGACCTTTCCAAAGATTAAAATTGGTTCCATCAAACTTCAGACTATCCTTGTTGTAAGATGCATCCTGGATCTCCTCAAGCCATTAAGCTCCTTTTAGAGGAACTTGGCTCTGATACCAATTGTTAGACTTAGGGCACACAACTAAGAGGGGGGGATGAATCGGTTGTACAAAAATTTCTTCCAATTAAACACTTAACTCCACTTTGCAATTCAGTAGCATAATAATAAATCAATCATGGAAACAAAATGCAACAAATCAAGAGCAGAAACACATCAACACATGAGACACCAAGATTTTGACGTGGAAAACTCAGTTAAGGGAAAAACCATGGGGTGATTAACCCAAGATTGTATTCTTTGTTAGAAGAATAGAAAGAACAAAATGGCACATGCCAATTAGGGCTCACTGCCTGAGCACACTGCTCACAAGAGGCTCACTGCCTACAACAGACACACTGTCTACAAAGAAATAATTATCACATACATGAACTGGAAAATAGCATCTTCACCATGCTTGAATAAGTTCCATTTAACCCAATACTTCTGCTCTACCTTTCGCTCTCCTCCTCGCTACCACACACTCATCTCAATAAGGACAACTTTGAAATGAATTCGTAATCCCTTATTTATACAAGACATCAACTTAGGAATGATCATCTAATTCAGTAAACATCAACAAGAACATCCACAGGATGTGTAACTCATCCAGTTAGCCAGTCTCAGGAAGAACACCATCATCCAGAAGTTATTCTTCAATTTTGAGCTCCAACTCTAATGTGGACCACCAACATGAACTGGACACGATCTAAAGACCTCCACAAGCTTGCCTGAATCACCAAGAACATCCACACTTCATCTGCTTACTGAAATCCTTCTCCCCTTCATCTGGAACCTCAAGAACATAGTCTGCCATTACTGTCACAAATGAATAGATGCTTGTGGACCTTCAAACTAGGAACCAATTGAGTTGATACTTCACAAAGATTTCCTCAATACTCCCTCAAATCCGCAAAATAGGATAATGCATTTCTGGATCTCACTGGACCTATCTGTATCACTCTGTCACCACTAAACAACTACCGGAACCGGTTTTACTTGAGTGGTCACAACTTCTTCAGATCTTCATGTGGACCTCTGAAATCTCTACTAGACCACCTCAAGACACATATATACAAACCCTTTAAACCGCATCCTCTGATCCTCATCCTATCTTAGACTTTTACCTTACTATCATCACTGTTCTTCACTGTTCCTGATTGAGATTAATTTTCTCAATATCCTCAGCACATAGCTCATCCAATCCTTATCATTAATGCAATAGGAGTATGTTGACATCAATGAAAACACAGGTTAGGCCCATACTTCCAACAAGTGCATCATTATAATTTTGCAAAGAAACCTATATTGAGGAATTGGGAGCAATTAACTTAGAAATCTACTTATATGCTTGTGATGTCCAAGGAAATAAATTTATCTATGATAAGTATAGTCATCAACACCCACTACAAGTTGAATGCAAGTAGTTTAAATGTGATTTCTTTGCAATGAAGCAAATGCTAGTAGATATCTTGTTAGGAGGCAATTTCATTGACACATATACTCCATATGGATGTACAAAAAAGAGTATCATGTTTACTCTTAATGGAGAAAAGATTAGCACTCCTAGGCTAATATATGCCTCTAAGAAATATCCATCCATTCACAGGATCAAGACAATAGAACCCCTAGCAGAGTTAAAGGTAGCACTCATTGAAGCAGTCTGCTCAGATGATCAATAAAAATTTTGGGAAAAAGAGATGCTTGAGATGGAAATCCGACTTCAGCATGGAGGGAAGATAAAGATAGGAAAAAGAATACCAATTTATGTTCATGACTATCCAGATATGGCTGGGGCAATTGAAGAACTTAAAAAAGGGAAGTATATCAAACATTTTCAATCTGAATATAATTGTTATGCTTTTATGGTTTGCAAAGAAGCTGAGAAAAGGAGAAATAAGAAAAGAATGGTTATTAACTATAGACCATTAAATGCCATTACTCTTCCATTCCCGTATCCAATTCCTCATAAATCATACTTTCTTGAGAAGGTAGCTAATTCTAAAATATTTTCTGAATTTCACTATAAATTAGGATTTTACCAGATTCAAGTTAAAGAAGACGACCAATACAAGACTGCCTTCAACTGTCCTTTTAGACACTACGAATGCAGAGTCGTGCCATTTGCCCTGATGAACGCAATAGCATACTTCCAAGAAAGGATGGATAAAATCTTCTATGGCTATGAAGATTTTCTGTGTTTACATTGATGACATTCTAATTTTTAGCAAAAACTTTGATGAGCATAGATCTCATCTAGAAACTTTTTATAGATTAGTATTAAATTCTGGGATTGTTCTATCCCTCTCTAAAATACAATGGTGCACTGATTCCTGTAAGTTTTTAAGTATAATTTTTAAGGGTGGACAACTTGAGGTTCAACCTCATATTAATTCAAAAATCCTTGAATTTCAACCTCCATTAAATACAAAGGAGCTGTAAGGATTTCCTGGTATTTTAAATTATGTAAATAATTTTTATCTAGGTGTAGGTTTTGATCGTGAGCCTCTATAGCAGCATCTTACAAAAAACAAACAACGGTGGTCTCAACAACATACAGATGCTATTAAACTCATCCAGCAAAAGGTACAAAATTTGCCTATTGTCAGTGTTCCTACGACTGACAATTTTATTTTGTAGACAGATGCTTCTGATTATGCTTGGGGAGGACATTTGTGTTTTGACAAGGATGGCGTTGAATTAACTACTGAATATGCTAGTGGTGTTTTCCCCCAAGATGTTAGAAAATGCATTTCTTCTGATAAAAAAATCTATAGTGTAATTAAAAATGTGAAGAAATTTACTTTAAAACTCATGCATCTAAAACATTTTATTATCAAAATAAACTGTACTAGGTTTCTCACTTTCAAGGAAAAGGAGCATGGTAGGAAAGATGGTCATGGTAAATATCTTCGCTGGCAAGAATATTTAAATCTGTATAATTATGAAGCCCAGCATATTTCTGGAAAAGACAATATAGTAGCAGATACGCTTAGTAGGCCTTCTCTCCCTGGAGTTCACATGCAAAATCCTAGATCTTCTTCCAGTATTCCAAGATTTATCAGAGACAAAACATATGATGCTCATTTCTAGCAAATGAATAGAATAGTCCAGAGAAATATCCTTACTAAAGGGCTAAATAACCATTATTCTAAAAATGCTATTTCTGCTACTGAAACATTAGAACACACTGGATGCATATCAACTCCTGATATATATGAAGAAGGATATGGTCAGTTTGAAATCCTCTGAATAAACTCTAATCATATGTATCATCTGCTCTTGAATCTTGTAAGAAAACCATTTTTCAGCTGGTCTATCACCTATTCTACTCCAATTACCAAATAGCTTGAAGACTTTTTCAAGTATGTAGGCCCCTTTGTTGTCAATCCTAATGAGCCAATTAGAAAAGAATTGGTTACTCGCATAGTAATCAATATACGATTAAGGTGGGAATCATATTTTTCTCCTACTATGCATTTTAATAATGACCATCAAGATTGGAATATTAGGCAAAGATTCTAAATCCATGCTCGTTGGCAACCAGTTGGATGCTAAGAAGTGTACAAACATGGATTTGATAGGACCTCCCATCCTTCACCATCAAACAGTTCAAGCTCACATGGTAGTTGGCACGGAGCCAACTTTCACATTGGAGATGGAACGTGATGATAAGATTCTTCGACAACTTAAAGTTGTAAAGGATAGTCATTGTCAGCCATCTTGGCACAATAAACCTACTTTTTTGTTAACTAGTTTACCCAGTATTGTCGGTTTGATTCTTCTCTACCTTCCTTCCTGATCAATAATTTGCTATAAATACACCTTTGCGGAAGCATTGTGGGCATTGAGAGTTGTAGAGTCTTAGAGTCTGAGTCTAGGTTTGAGTCTTAGATTTGCAAGGATTCAGTATGCTCTATCTCTATTCTTAGTACGATCTGAGATAACAAAAATTTCTTGCATATAAGTTGTTATTGTGTAAATTATTATTCTAAAGTAATATCAGAAGCCGCAACCATTCAACCGCCAACCTCTATCGCTGTTTAGTCATAAACGTTATTGATGAAGAAGAAGATCTTTATCTTTAGGACAATATATGTGAACCTATTATACAAGAGTATGAATATGAAGATGAAGATGTAGATGCCTTAGAAGATCTTGTAGATACTCTTCTTGAAGCAGAACAACATCTAGAAGATTCTTACTATGAAGAGCCAATAGTCATGATGAACCAGACATGGAGAAATAAGGGCAGAGGAAGAGGAAGAGACTCTTTTCAAAGAGAATTCTACCAGCCCAATCTACAACAACCATTCTTTGTTCAAGAACAGTCTAGGTATCATCATGTGTTTAGACCTCCTACAGTAAACACATCTATGCCTTTTCAGTTTGTCCCTGATTAGGTACAAGTCTTTTCTACTAATTTTCCTATTATCACTGTTGAAAGAAAAGATAGGAAATATATCAGGAAATAGCCTAAAGAGGATTCAATTACAAAAGCATTTGCTGATTTCTCCTTCCAACAACAAAATTTTTATACTTCACAAGTTTGCCAGCCATGTTCCACTCCTTTTTATCCAACAGATGAAGATTTCCCATCTTCCTCCTCATATCCATTTCAAGACCATTCTAAGTTCTAGGAACAAATTCAAGAATTGTATGAAAAAGTACCTAAACCAGAAATACCAAAAACAATGACTGATCCTAGTAAAGTCAAGCTAGTCGTGTCTATCTTGCCAAATCCAAAACCTCAGCTTGAACCTTCTTATCTAGTGCATCTACTTACTGGAAGGTTTTCCCAATACATTATTGTTACCATCCATGGGAAACAATATGATGCTTAGGTTGATACAGGTGCATCATTATCATTTTACAAAGAACCGATATTAAGGAATTGGGAGCAGTTAACTCAGAAAACTACTTATACTTCTTGTGATGTCCAATGAAATAAATTTACCTGTGATAAGTATAATCATCAACGCCCACTACAAGTTGAAGGCAAGTAGTTTAAATGTGATTTCTTTGCAATGAAGAAAATGCCAGTAGATGTCTTTTTAGGAGGCAATTTCATTGACAAATATACTCCATATGGATGTACAAAAAGAGTATCATATTTACTCTTAATGGAGAAAAGATTAGCACTCCTAGGTTAATATGTGACTCTGAGAAATATCTATCCATTCACAGGATCTAGACAATAGAACCCCTACCATAGTTAAAGGCAACACTCATTGAAGCAGTCTGCTCAAATGATCCACAAAAATTATGAGAAAAAGAGATGCCTGAGATAGAAATCTAACTTCAGCATGGAGAGAATATAAAGACAAGAAAAAGAATACCAATTCCTACTCATGACTATCCAGATATGGCCCAGGCAATTGAAGAACTTAAAAAAGGGAAGTATATCAAACATTCTCAGTCTGAATATAATTGTTATACTTTTATGGTTTGCAAAGAAGCTAAGAAAAGGAGAAATAAGAAAAAAATGGTTATTAACTATAGACCATTAAATGCCATCACTCTTCCATTCCCCTATCCAATTCCTCATAAATCATACTTGCTTGAGAAGGTAGCTAATTCTAAAATATTTTCTCAATTTGACTGTAAATCAGGATTTTACTAGATTCAAGTTAAAGAAGATGACCAGTACAAGACTGCCTTAAGCTGTCCTTTTGGACACTACAAATGGAGAGTCATGCCATTTGGCCTGATGAACACACCAACATACTTCCAAGAAATGATGGATAAAATCTTCTGTGGCTGTGAAGATTGTCTTTGTGTTTACATTGATTACATTCTAATTTTCAGAAAAATTTTTGATGAGCATAGATCTCATCTAGAAACTTTTTATAGATTAGTATTAAATTCTGGGATTGTTTTGTCCCTCTCTAAAATACAATGGTGCACTGATTCCTGTGAGTTTTTAGGTATGATTGTCAAGGGTGGACAACTTGAGGTTCAACCTCATATTAAGTCAAAAATCCTTGAATTTCAGCCTCCATTAAATATAAAGGAGCTATAAGGATTCTTGGTATTTTAGATTATGTAAATTATTTCTATCTAGGTGCAAGTTTTGATCGTGAGCCTCTACAATAGCTTCTTACAAAAAAGAAACCACAGTGGTCTCAACAACATACAGATGCTGTTAAACTCATCCAATAAAAGGTACAAAATTTGCCTGTTCCCAGTGTTCCTACGACTAACACTTTTATTTTGTATATAGATGCTTCTGATTATGCTTGGGGATGACATTTGTGTTTTAACAAGGATGACATTGAATTAACTTCTAAATATGCTAGTGGCATTTTCCCCCAAGATGTTATAAAATGGATTTCTTCTAATAAAGAAATCTATAGTGTAATTAAAAATTTGAAGAAATTTGCTTTAAAACTCATGCATCTAAAACATTTTATTATCAGAATAGACTGTACTAGGTTTCTCACTTTCAAGGAAAAGGACCATCGTAGGAAAGATGGTCGTGGTAAATATCTTCCCTGGCAGGAATATTCAAATCTATATAATTATGAAGCCTAGCCTATTTCTGGAAAAGACAAAATAGTTGTAGATACGCTTAGTAGGCCTTCTCTCCTTGGAGTTTACATGCAAAATCCTATATCTTCTTCCAGTATTCCAAGCTTTATCAGAGAGAAAACATATGATGCTCATTTCCACAAATGAATAGAATAGTCCAGAGAAATATCCTTACTAAAGGGCTAAATAACCATTATTCTAAAAATGCTATTTCTGCTGTTGAAACATTAGAACACACTGGATGCATATCAACTCATGATATTTTTGAAGAAGGATATGGTAAGTTTGAAATCCTCCAAATAAACTCTAATCATATGTATCATCTGCTCTTGAATCTTATATGAAAACCATTTTTCACCTGGTCTATCACCTATTTTGCTCCAATTTTCAAACAACTTGAAGACTTTTTCAAGTATGCAGGCCCCTCTGTTGTTAATGTTGATGAGCCAATTAGCCAAGAACTGGTTACTCGCATAGTAATCAATTTGCAATTAAGGTGGGAATCATATTTTTCTCCTACTATGCACTTGGATAATGACCATCAAGATTGGAATATTAGGCAAAGATTCCAAATCCATGCTCTTTGGCAACTAGTTGGATGGCAAGATATGGCAGGACATCCCATCCTTCACCATCAAATAGTTCAAGCTCACATGGTAGTTGGGACGAAGCCAGCTTTCACATCAGAGATGGAATGTGAAGATAAGATTCTCTAACAATTTAAAGTTGTAAAGAACAGTCACTGTTGGCCATCTTGGCACGATAAACCTCCTTTTTTGTTAACTGGTTTACCCAGTATTATTAGTTTGATTCTTCTCTACCTTCCTTCTAGGTCAATAATTTGCTATAAATAAGCCTTTGCGGAAGCATTGTGGGCAACGAGAGTTGAAGAGTCTTAGAGTTTGAGTCTAGGTTTGAGTCTAAGATTTGCAAAGATTGAGTATGCTCTATCTCTATGCTTAGTGCGATTTGAGATATCAGAAATTTCTTGCATATAAGTTGTTATTGTGTAAATTATTATTCTGAAGTAATATCAGAAGCCATAACCATTCAGCCACCAACCTCCATTGCTATTTTGTCATAAAATTTGGTATCAGAGCCTCTGATGATTCTTTAGGGAAAGAAATATGTTTTTTATCAAATTTGTAGTAAAGAATTGGAGAAGTTATCTAAGAAGAGAAGAGTTATCTTTGTAGGGTTTCACCTTGATGTTGGGATTTGAGTTTTATACCCGTTTATGTCTTTGGTTGGTTAAGGGTTCCGTTATCTCTCCTATAAAACTCCTATAAGTTCTCTTAGATATACCAACCTTCTCTTTCTTAAAAGAAATGACAGAATTTCAAGGATTTTCTCATCCTGATACTGGAGTCGAAAGGGTGAATGAGGCATTCATTGAAGGAGTGTTTGAGCTTCCTCCTATAAATCTAATGGAAGGTGATCTGATAGCTGAAAAAGTCCCTAATATCGACACATCTGAAGATATTATAGAGTGAAAAGTAAGTAATTATAGACCTCCTCTTCTTACAGCTGATTCTCTATATAAGAAGAGTGCCTTAAAGCCTAGTTTATTGAAGATTATTATATTCAAGTCTACTTTCAGGCCTTTTGTCATTCCTCGAATGAAAAATGTTGAGTTAACTCTTGAATATGATCCTCTACAAGCTTTCCAAACAAAGATGTTTTCTGTTCTTCCTTTAGAAGAAATTGATTATATTAGGAGTCATAAGGATGTAAATTTTGTACACTTTGGTGCTATTAGGTTTCTGTGTCCCTGACAACATTAAACCTATTTCATATCTTGCTTTGTGTGATCATTGTCAAGTGGACTATTCTCATGCTTGTCAGTTATCTAGCCTATCCAGGCTTACCAAAAATTCTATCTGTTTCACATATTATCCTAATCTTACTATTGCAGCAAGGGATAAAGGGTGTCAAGAGGTTAAAAAAGGTTTTTTAAATTGTTGGGGAGTGTTTAGTTCTCTGTATGGTCTTAATATGTTTGGGAAATTTAAATATGCTTCAGTCCAAGTTCAAGTATTATATTCCATGACAAATACAAATAATCCAAATATACTGGAAAACCTGCCATATGCCAAAACCCTTCATGGAGAAGTCCAACTCTAGAAAGGACATATTAATACCATTGAAATCCCTCCAGGTTGGAAAATTGATTGGACGCAACATGTCGTACCCAAGTTATTAGAAGCCACTCGCCCTATTCATGAGATACGACAAAACAAAATTAATATTATTCCTAGAAGTCTTTCCTCTAGGAGCTTTAATAATCCTTTTGAAGAATCTTTTGCTACTCCCAAGTCTTCTTTTAGTAGTTCTTCTAAGAAGAAAGCTCAACTTTATGTTGAAGTAGAAGATGAACCTCTGAATACTGGTCCAGAACCACCTCAAAGTGAATCTAGATGTTATAAGCAAAAAGAGAAGGGAAAGACCATAAAAATAGAACATCCTTTCTATAATATAGTTTAGACACTTCCAAGAGCAAAAACTCTTGATTGGTATAAAGAACAATAAGTGTCATACTATACAAAAGGAAGATGGCCACCATTGAAAGGTAATTACAAATCTAGAGATGGATAGATAAGTATGTTTCAGTAAGCCTTTCAACTGAAAACTCCTGAAGAAAAGGAACCTTCTCTAGAATTTAAATAGAGGAATTATATCACAAGGTTCTGTGCTCATCTGTATCAAAATGTAGATGATTTTTGTCAAGATATCTTAGCTTTAAAAGAGTCTGTTGCCACTATTCATCATAATGTCCATAGGATTGGCAACATTGTAATGGAAAACAACGCTAAGATAAAATATTCTAAAAATTCTCTAAAACAGTTGCATACAAAGTCAGATAAGGTATTGACTGACTTACATAAAAATGATAGTGATTTGTCTACTCTAATTCACCTTGTACAACCCTTAGGGAATTAGATAGATAATGTAAATACTACTGTTATTTCTAGATGTGATCATGTAGACAATTCTTTAAATGATTTAGCCTTGTCCTTAGATTGGTTAGTAAATAATGAGGAAAAACCAATCTCTCATGCTATTATGTTTCCACAACCTCTTCAGTCCAAAGAAAAGAGAGCTAAGAAAACATTAGATTTTGTATTAATGATGCAAACTACTTGTCCAGTCACTCCATGGTATTTAGATATTGATCAGTTAGAAGACCCATATCATTTGATCAATAAATGGATAAACACTTTATTATCATAGCATCCTTTTCTGGAACCCCTCAAAAAATATTGCAAAAATAGTTGTCACCTTCTTGTGGGGAATCCTTTCTGATTGGTGGAATGGCATCTCTGACCATGAAAAGGAAGCTAGAGTTTTTAGAAATATTGTCATTACCACAGATACTGCTACTGGTCAGTAGCATCAGCAGCAACTTCCTGCTATGAATTGCTTGCTAGAATGGTTGACTGATGAGTTTTGTCTAGAATCTATTTGTAGGAAAGAAAGACTCATGAAAGATATCTTATCCATGAAATGTTGTGACCTTAAATATTTTAAGAATTATTCTATACATTTCAGGCAATTGATTTATCAATTGAAAGATCCCAAAAATATTGAATTTGCTAATAGCAAATATCTTGAAGGTTTACCTTATAATATTGTTGATCGCGTCATAAGATATCTTGAGATTAGAGAAATCTCTTTAGAAAGCTCTCCTATCATTGATCTTATTCAATATGCCAATGATCAAATTCTCCAATTTATTGAAGAATGTAAATATTAGCAGAAATTCACTAAGCATGAAGCTCAATACATTGCTCCCTCTTTCATAGAGACTTATGGCTGCAATCCTTTCACTAAATCCTAGCGCAAAGGACGCAAGAAATACAAAAAGTGCAACCTCAATTTTCAAAAGTGCTCTTTTCCTAAAAATCATTCCTGTGCTCCCAAGCATAAGTACATGCATAAGCACTCCTAGACACATCCTCGGAGCAGTCAAATTATCTGCTATATTTGCAATAAACCTTGCCATAAAGCCCATGACTGTCATTGTAAAATTTAGTATTGAGATCACCTAGAATTGGACAAGTTGTAATGTTGAATCATGCCAATAGATGAAATTTGTAGCTACTCCTAAACTAAAAGGTAAAACCAAAAGAGATATTTAGAATTTGGTTTTTTGATTCTTCACCACTATGACTAGTCTTTAATAAATGGGTAATAGAGTCATGATCTACAAGGAAAGTTGCTCGAGTACAATCATAGATCAATATGACATCTAGACTTGCATAAGCATACAAATAACTAAAGACCAAGAGATAGAAATACAATTAATCTACTTTAAATATCCATAGTCAATTAGAAACATCCCACATATACTATGGAAAATATTGTCACAATGTCTTTGTGATAGTTTTATGGTTCTACTATGCCAACCCAATAGCATAAATTAGCTAACAAATGTCACAAGAGATATTTTATGGAAAGTCATTAAATTCTTATTAAACATGGAGAATTCTATGTGAACTTAAAATTGGAGAGGACATGAAACATCATTCAGGCTCTGTAAAATGTTGTTGCACTATGGAATTGGCGGATTTGAGTAAAAAAGGGAGGTGGCTATGATAGATGAGATTTAGATGATTGGAAATGAGTAGAGAGGCGAGGCCTAGACCTATGCATTTTTAGGGCTAAATGCTCAATAAATCCACTTGTGTGGAGAGGACAATGTGTTGGAACTCATCCAACTACTTTGTAAATTAACAGGAGATAGATTAACGATGGTAAAACACCACAGGAGAAGTGAATTGGTTGTGGAAGATGAGGCCCTACTTCTCCAAAAAGGTAAAATTGAATCCGGGGACTGCTTTGTTGCATTTTTAGTGCGTAAACTAAATGAAATAAAAATAATAATTATCTTCCAGCAGCCTGACATGAAATGCACTCTGTTATACAGCAGCCTTCCACCAGAAGTTAAATTTGAAGCAACTAAAAATTTCCTGAAAGATTGTGAGAATAAAAAAGGCATGCTGATAGCCACGGATGCTATTGGAATGGGCCTTAATCTTCCCATAGGATGAGTGATTTTCACAGAGACACAAAAAAATGACAAAAATCTTCGTAGTTATGTGAAGATTTCGTTAGTGAAATAGATTGCTGGAAGGGCTAGTTGAGGTAGTGAAATTGGGTATTATACAGCCACAGACCCTAGCGACCTGAAATATTTAAGGAAATGTGTTAACGCTCCCATTGAACCCATCAAACAAGCTGTTTTGGACTTGGATCCAAAAATATTGCCCATCCTTGAGCATCGTTGGAGAAAGCTCAAGGAATTCTCAATCTGTGATTTTCTAGATATTCTTGAAAGCTTTGGGAATTGTTTACTTCTTAGTGGGTGTGTCTCAAAAGGAATTCTTGAATGTTGCCCGTCAGCTCACATTTGATGGTTTATTGCCATGAATAAAGCTATCTGACTTCTTCATGCTTTGCAATTGCCCTTATGGTGACAACACTATTGGAATATTAATCTCAACCACTGTCATTTATTAAACAAGACTTTTGTTTTGACTATCTTTTCTACCTTCTCCTATTTCATCTTGTATCCATGTTGTTTCATTAATATTATCTGTAAGAAATACTGTCATGAGTATGGTCTATCACACTCTATGCATGGTTCAACTTCTCCAATGCAAGGCTCTTTACAGGACATAATTAAATCAAATCTTTATGCATCAGATTTCTCATGCTGCTGCTGAAAATAATAATCAATTGTATTTATTGTCTTTTTCTTTCCTCTTTGGATGGGCATTAAAAACAATATGTCTCTACTCTGCTTAGTATGTATGGAGTGAGAAGTTTAGCAGCTTAAGAAAATGCTCTATTTTTTATGGTTTTATGTATGATGAGCAACATCTCTATTTAACAAAATATGTATTTTTTGGTGTGTAAAAAGCAGTGTGCCTGCAGGGGATAGTATTTTTTTCTAGATGTTTTAATATGTTGTGTTTAATATTATTGTATAATGAAGGCACTGTGAATGTGCATATTTAAAAGAATGAAATGATCTATTTTTTTTCTTCATTTTCTATGCATATGTGATGAGCTGTAACTCTCTATTTTTTCCTTTTATCCTCTCCCTTTTTCTTCACCTGGTATCAGAACCATAGTCATGTGCTAAAGGTTTCAAGCAAGGGCATTTCAAGCAATTTTTTTCAAGAAGACAAAGACTTTTCACAGTCAACAATGGCAGCAAGCACAAGCTTGACAAACCCACAAATTCCATAGTTTAATGGAAAGAATTATGACTATTGGGCAATCACCATGAAATCTCTATTTTGTTCTCAAGATATTTGGGAGCTTGTTGAGAACGGGTTTCCAGAGCCAGCTAATGCATCAGCATACAATGCATTAACACAAGCAGAGAAAGATTTGTTGAGGGATAATAGGAAGAAGGACTCCAAAGCTCTCTTTTACATCTTCCAAGATATGCATGAGAGCATTTTTCCAAGGATTGCAGCAGCAACTAAATCCAAACAAGCATGGGATATAATCCAAATAGCCTATCAAGGAATGGCAAAAGTGAAGACAGCTAAGTTACAAATGTTGAGAGGGGATTTTGAAACAATTTTCATGAAAGAATCAGATTCAATAGACACATTTTCTTCACACAAGTGATGGGTTTAGTTAGTCAAATTAGATCTCATGGTGAAACACTTGAAGATATAAGGATTATTGAAAAGATTTTAAGGAGTTTACCCACAAGGTTTGAATCCATAGTTGTGACCATAGAGGAAATAAAGAACCTCTCACAGTTTTTAGTTGATGAGCTCCATGCATCTCTCATTTCACATGAACATAGGCTAAGCAGGTCAACAAACACCTCATTGGAGCATGCATTCAAGTCACAAGTTTCAATCAGCCATGGAAGAGGTAGAGGAAGATCTAATTTCAGAGGTAGAGGAAGGAATTCTTATAGAGGTGGAAGAAGTAGCCCATCAAGCTCAAGTCGAAGAGGTTGCAGCCAAAACTCAAGCCCAAACCCATCTCAAAATCAACCACAAGGTCAAAGGTATGACAAGTCTCAAATTCAATGTCATTATTGTAAGAAATATGGGCATTATTCAAATGAATGTAGGAAAAAGCAATCTGATTTCAACAGACAAAATGCAAACTTTACAAGAGAAAACCAAAATTAGAGCAATATGTTCATAGAATGCAATGTAACACAAGAGAATCAAAAGGATGTATGGTTTTTAGACTCAGGTTGTAGCAATCACATGATAGGGAACTTAGAAATGTTCTCAAGTTTAGATGAAAGTGTAAAATTAGATGTCACATTGGGTAATGACAACAAAGTTTCAGTTATGGGCAAAGGAAATATCAATATTCTAACTAAACAGGGGGAGAAGAAATATATTTCAGATGTGTATTTTGTGCCTGGTCTAAAACATAATCTAATGAGCATTGGGCAGCTTGTTCAGAAGAGGTATAGAGTCTTCTTTAAAAACAAAGAATGCACTATTCTAGATAAGTTTCCAAGTAATTAGCTTATTGGTAAAGTGCATATGACAAAAAATAGAATGTTTCCCCAAAAGATTAAGCTAGATTTGAATGTGGAATATGCTCAAGCACAACCCACAACGAACCCACAAGAGGATAAAGAAGAACTTGCAGTAGTCACACAAACAATCTTTCAAGGAGAAATCAAAGATGAAAATTGGTTATGGCATCTAAGATTTGGGCATCTCAACTTTGGAATTTTGAACCTATTAAATAGGAAGAGTATGGTAAAGGGTTTGCCATTAATAGAGAAACCAGAAAGAGTATGTGAAAGATGCATCTTGGGAAAGCAACATAGAGAGACATTTCCAACAGGCAAGTCAATTAGAGAAAAGGCACCTTTGGAGATTGTGCATTCAGATTTATGTGGGCCAATGCAAACACCTTCAATTGGTGGAAGATTCTACTTTTTGACATTCATTGATGACTATTCAAGGAAAACATGGGTTTACTTCCTAAGACAAAAGAATAAAGTGTTTGATTACTTCCGTCAATTCAAGGCACTTGTTGAGAAGGAAAGTGGGCACTACATCAAAGCACTAAGAACAAATAGAGGTGGTGAATACATCTCAAATGAATTTCTACATTTTTTGTAAAGACCATGGGATTCACAAGAAATTCACAACGAGGTACACACCTCAACAAAATGGGGTACCTGAAATTAAAAATAGAACAATCATGGAAATGGCAAGAAGCATGTTGAAAGCAAAGAATTTGTCAAATGAATATTGGGCTGAAGCTGTAGCTTGTGCAACATACATTATGAATAGATGTCCAACCAAGAGTGTGAAGAATATGATTCCTAAAGAAGCATGGATAGGAAGAAAACATAGTATTGCTCACATGAGAGTATTTGGATGTGTGGCATATGCACATGTGCCAGATAAGTTGAGAACAAAATTGGACAACAAGGGAGAAAAGTGTATATTTGTTGGTTATAGTGATGAATCAAAGCCATACAAACTATACAATCCAATAACCAAGAAAGTTATAATCAGCAAAGATGTACAATTCATAGAAGATGAAGCATAGGATGGAAGTTTGGAGAAAACAATCAATATTGCAGCCAACTTACCACAAGAAAATAGAGAAGTTTTTATACCAGTAGGTACTCCATCAAATTTAACTCCTTCCACACCCATTCAAACTCAACAAAGTGGTCAGCAAATGACACCATCATCAAGTGTAAGGACAACCCCATGTATTCAAGTATCCACTCCTTCAAATGTACAACAAACACCATCTACAAGTGGCAATCAGGTTACATGACCATCAAGTCCATATTCCACAAGTCCAAGTTCAAGTGATATGTCAAATCCTACATTGGCAAGCCTGAGGAGATAGGAAATTAGAAGTTTAGGAGACATTTATGATCAAATGAAGGTGAGAACAATGCTTGTTTGATTTCTCTCTTTGCATTTTATTCACAAGTAGAAGATCCAATTCATTATGAAGATGCAATTAAGGATGAAAAATGAGTAAATGCAATGGATGATGAAATTGATGCAATTGAAAAGAATCAAACATGGGAGTTAGTGAGTCTTCCAAAAGACAAGGATGTTATAGGAGTGAAGTGGGTTAACAAAACCAAATTAGATGCAAATGGTGATGTGCAAAAGCATAAAGCAAGACTAGTGGCAAAAGGATATTCACAATAGCTCGGGGTTGATTACAATGAGACATTTGCTCCAGTAGCACGTTTAGACACTGTGAGAACTATACTTGCAATAGCAGCTCAAAACAAATGGTCATTTTACCAAATGGATGTAAAATCAGATTTTTTCAATGGTTTTCTTGAAGAAGAAGTTTATGTGGAGCAGCCACCTGGGTATGAGATTTTGGGTCAGGAAAACAAAGTCTACAAATTGAAAAAGGAACTCTATGGACTCAAGCAAGCCCCAAGAGCTTGGTATAGTAGAATTGACTCTTATCTTTTGCAAAATGACTTCAATAGGTGCAGTAGTGAGCCTACATTGTATACCAAGATGAATGAACAAGGTGAGATCATAATTGTTTGCTTGTATGTTGATGATTTGATATTTACGGGTGATTTGGCAATTGATTTGTTCAAAGGAGCTATGAAAAAAGAATTTGAAATGACTAATTTGGGACTCATGAAGTATTTTCTTGGCATTGAGGTAAATCAAAATGATAATGGTATATTCATCTCCCAATCTAAGTATGCAAATGGCATTTTGAAGAGATTTAACATGACAAATTCTAAATCAGCTCCAACACCAATTGTCACGGGATTGAAATTAAGCAAGGATGACAAAGGAGCCAACATTGATCCAACTTTGTATAAAAGGCTTGTTGGCAGCCTCATGTATTTAATAGCAACAAGGCCTGACATAATGTATGTAGTGAGTCTCATTTCAAGGTTCATGGAGTCTCCAAAGGACTCTCATTGTCAAGTAGGAAAGAGGATTCTCAGATATGTGAGTGGAACAAGAAACTATGGCATTCAGTATGCAAAGTCAAATGAGTTCAAGCTCATAGGCTACATAGATAGTGATTGTACAAGAAGCATTGATGATAGGAAGAGCAATTTTGGTTATGTATTTCATTTTGGAACAGGTGTAGTTTCATGGGCTTCAAAGAAACAACCAATTATCACTCTTTCATTAGTTGAAGTAGAGTATGTAGTAGCCACAAGTGCATCATGTCAAGCAGTTTGGATGAGAAGAATGTTGAAAGATCTCAGGAAAGAACAACAAGAGGCAACAAGGATCTATTGTGACAACAACTCAGCTATAGCATTGTCAAAGAATCCTATTTTTCACAAGAGAAGTAAACATATAGACACATGGTATCACTTAATTAGAGAACTAATTAATAATGGAGAAATCTTTCTAGTTTTTTGCAGGTCTCGAGATCAATATCCAGATATCTTCACCAAGCCATTACCAAAATAAAGCTTTGAGTATCTAAGAGATCCTTTGGGAGTTCTGGATGGCGGTAGTTGTGATTAAGGGGGGGTGTTGGAATATTAATCTCAACCACCGTCATTTATTGAACAAGACTTTTGTTTTGACTATCTTTTCTACCTTCTCCTAATTCATCCTGTATCCGTGTTGTTTCATTAATATTATCTGTAAGAAATGCTGTCATGAGTATGGTCTATCACACTCTACGCATATCTCAACTTCTCCAATGCAGGGCTCTTTGTAGGACATAATTAAATCAAATCTTTATGCATCAAATTTCTCATGCTGCTGCTGAAAACAACAATCAATTGTATTTATTGTCTTTTTCTTTCCTCTTTGACTCGACATTAAAAACAATATGTCTCTGCTCTTCTTAGTATGTATGGAGTGAGAAGTTAAGTAGCTTAAAAAAATGCTCTATTTTTTCTAGTTTTATGTATGATGAGTAGCAGCTCTGTTTAACAAAATATGTATTTTTTGGTGTGTAAAAATTAGTGTGCCTGTAGGGGATAGTATTTTTTTTTGGAGGTTTTAATACGTTGTGTTTAATATTGTTGTATAATGAAGGCACTGTGAATGTGCAGATTTAAAAGAATGAAATGCTCTATTTTATTTCTTCATTTTCTATGCAAATGTGATGAGTTGTAGCTCTCTATTTTTTCCTTTTATCCTCTGCCTTTTTCTTCAAACACTGTTGTTCTTTCTTGGATGAGCGACATGTTTTAGAGGTTTAAAAAATGTTTGTTCAAGTACCATAAGAACGGTGTCTTCCCTTATAAAATGGATGACTATAATTGTGAAAGTGTATATGGCCACTTAAGGGCTTAGCAATATCTCTATAATCAGTTTCCCCACCAACGATATTTCATGGTCGATTACGATCGCCTCCCAGAACTAAAGTTGTAGATCAAGACACTTATCCGAGAGAAAGAAAAGAAAGAGGAAACCTGGTTACCCTATCATTGAGAATCAGATTCAAATTCCTCTTAATCGATATACTTTTCAAAGTGTATATAGCCTCATAAGGGCTTATAAATAATTTGGATTTTATCTTCAAGTAAGGAATATTATATATTTATTTATTTTTAATTAATATAAGTTATTATTTTAAATCTATAGTTTATATTATTTTGTAGTTATAATTAAAAAAAACCAAGCATGGGATCTACCTTATAAAAGTTACTACATTAAGTGGTAAATAAAATATTAAGAAATGGTAACAAACTCTATCTAGTTTATGATAGTTTATATTTTTCTTACAACTGTATGAAAAAACTATCTATTTAAGTTATATTAATGTCACACATTGATTTTGCATAACTCACAAAAATGCAAATCTAAAAATTATAATCTCACTCTAACACAATCACTCACTTAATGATGTATCAACTATTGAAGTGGCTACCATTAGTCAACAACATTAGTCATATTTGTAAGTAGCCAATGGGTAACACATATATGATAAATACAACAATGAAACGATCCTATAATGAAGATATCATAGTCAATCAAACTTTGAAGTATAAATATGTAGTCTCTAAGTAACACACTAGAAGAAATCCACACAAAATATGTACTCACAAAAGAAATATACATCTAGTATCACATATGACATGTTCAAAATCTAAATATTTCACTAATTATATTGGTAATCATAAAAAATCAAAACTTGAACAATATACAAGTGCTAAAAAATGGTAATGTGTCAACCTCAAAATGGACATTCTAATAATGAATAAGTACACAATCCATTAGGCACATTATATGTTTTGAATAATGTTTAATCAATCCACAAGTATTCAATATGTAGGTCAAAACCCAAATCAATGATATGTAGAATTTTAAAATTTTAATCCATGATCACAATCAGCAATAGAAATAAATCATCTCCAAAAAATTTAGAGGATAAGTGTCAATTTGATAGGTCATAATATGACTAGATGCATCTTTGAAATATCAAAATAAGTAAATTAAAAAAAGGAAATCGAGATCTTCAACCCTAATGAATCATTAAGTGCACCAATAATCAATAGGTGTATTTAACAATGTCTCAAGTCATGACAACAAGTCAAACATGTTCAAAGCAAGATTCTTAGCTCATTAATAAATCTAGACCATCTCAAAATATAACAAAACATGAAATTTGGTTCATTAATGCTCCCCTATGTTAGATGAGAATGGATAACCCTTGTAAAGAATCATCTTGAAAGACAACTAGAAGAAATTATCAAAAATAGTTGTATAATGTAGAATAACAACTTTGAGAGATTAAATCATGAGCAATGAAGATACATAAATCTATAGACAAACTTTCAAGTTTTCCTTGTGTTGGTGCAGGTCTCTATTAAGCAATCATTAATCAATATGTGGTGTAGGAACATCTAGAGGGAAGTGTAGTATTGCAATGCTTAATAATAAATCATGATTTTTAAGAAAAAGCCTATTATCAAGTTGGTCACACTTGAGTTGAAATGGAGGATTTTGAAAGTGCTATATTGAGGAAGAAATGATAGATTCATGTGATGGGAGACTATGTAAAGATGGATAAGGGTGAAATATTATTCCATACCATTCACATGTTGTTGGAGAAAGTCCTTTGTAATAATTGCATAGTGCTACAAAAATTTATTTGTAGTTAGTTGAATAATATTGTGTAAATTCATTCATAGTATTCACACAATTTTTGTGGAAAGTCATTTGTAAAAGTGACATAGATGCTATGGAAGTCATTCACAATATTTGAAGAAGCTAGTTCTATTGCCACATTCATAGATGCACTTAGCCAAGGTGTCGAAGCTTTTGCACACAACCCACGGAGATCATGTACCCATCAATGCAACATATGTAGTATTGGCTATTAAAACTATTTATCCAATATCCTAGAGTTGACACTTAAAAACAAGCCATGAGGAACAAGATTATCCTATGTAAATAGGTAGACCACATCCATAAAGATTGGATGTTTAATACGAAGTGATAAGAGTGGGCACCTCTTCATCTCCTTCAGGATCTATTAAATTTCTGAGGGTTTACCTAAGCTCTCTGTAAGCACTAAAAACAAGCACTATAATGCCCCGCTATGAAAACCTAGAAGAGAACACATCTATGCTATGCAAAGTGGAATAATTTTTTTTGTATAAAATAACAGGGTAATGTTGAACAAATCTATACACATCATTAACTAACATCTTGTCTTCTAAGGTCCCATGGTTGCATTACTTGACAAATTAATCAACATAACCTACATGCATTACTATCTAACATCGGTAGAACATTTTAAATCTTTTACACTAATGATTATACATATACATCTCCATTTCACGACATCAGTTAGATAATCAACTTGATCAAGATTACATGTACATATTCAAGTCCATACATATGAGTACATCATCATGTAGTTTACATTATCAACATCCTGATTACATCTGAATATATACAATGTGATATAGTAGATACACAAGGCTAGTACATGAGCATAATAACTATCTTCATAAATAGGTACAAGATCTGATGACTGGTACATAAGGTATATCCTCCTCGCTCACGAACAATGGCAAGGGAAAAACCAATGGATAAAGCTCTTCCACCCGACCATGTGGAACCCTAAGGTCCACCCCCCAAGCTAGGAGTTAACATAAGGTCCCCACTACAACATACAGTCAGGTAGACAGTAAACTAAAGACAACACATGACTCCAACATCACAAGTCAGTATCACAAACAACACAACAGTACTTCCAGAGGTAACACTTAACAACTGGGGAGAGTACAACTAGGGACTGCTAGGCTGTAGTAAGGAGAGTGTCATCACATGGCCCTAGCATGGGTTACCTAGGCTATCTATCACCAGAAACCGGCCCCCATCTATGGTTACCCTAGTAGCCTCTCTAGGCACTGGCCCCATAGGGTGACGCATGCGGAATCAACATTCCTTTCATGAGGACAAGGAAGTTAATTTCTCCAACCACGGCCTTCTCATCTCATCCTTAGCCTAAACGAGCACTACAGGCATGAGTGAGGCATCCAATTATCTTGTTAGTGTGAAATCTACCCAACCCCTAGATTAATTATTAGGTTATCACTTGATTACCAACTTCCAATGGGTTACCCTGGCAGCCACTTTGGGCACCGGCCCCACATTGGAAGCCACTCACCTAGCTACAACTAGAAGATCCCACTCAACAAGCATAGCAAACATCATCATGACAACGAGGATACATGAACCATGCAAGGCCTTAACCATCTTGCATAACAATTAACCTTATATCAGCATGTATATATAGCAATGCAAGGCATTGACCCTCAAAACATAATCATAAGGGTAGAACTCCTAAACCATTGCCCATAACAACACATAATCATTACATCTTTATGATTTCCATGTCTCCCCATTCGACAACTCACCACAAAACTCGACACAAGACAAATAAGACTAAATGGACAACTATGCATCCACAGAGAAGTACATTTATCATTCACATCATCTTTTAATCCATACATAACTAGAGGCAATCATGCTTCTTAAAACATCATGATCTTAAGACATCTGTCAACACAATACATGAAATCAAGACATCCCATTCTAAGCCTCTGGAAAACTAGCCACACAGGTAGATACAAAATCAAAAGACTATATGAACTAGTTCATGACCCACGAATTGAATTTACTAAACCTATTACTAACAATTTACATTTTCTCAATATCAACACACTTATAATTAAATTATGCCTTCTTTACAACTAATCCACTATAGTAGATTACAATTGACTAAGTTGTTACAATAGTATATTAACATTAAAATATAGCTTATCATTTGATTGTATTCCTATTAAGGAATAAATCTATAATTACAATAAAAATTAACTACATGTAAATATTTATTAAAATAATTATTTAATTGATTTACAAAGATACAAATATATTTATATAGCATTAACACAACTAAAGTAACCCACTATTTGTCATTTTTATAAGTCAAGTTAATTAAATAATTATAATGTAATTTAAATTCAACTCGAGGATAAACTTGAGGGTTCCTATTTATCATTTATAATATACAAACTCTCTATATATTTATTATCCTTTCTAAAAAAAATATCATTCTAAATAATCTATTATTAAATAAACATGCAATGTGGACAATATTCAAAATCACTCTAAAATTAATTTATTTCTTTATTTTTAGAAACAAAATCATTAAAAAGAATAATTTATTTATTTTTCTCTCCCTAACACCTTCATTCTATAATTTAATACTTAATTTTTTTTTCTCTAATTTCTATTCTAATATAGGAATTATTTGCATATTTAAGCAAATATAATATCACAAATTAATTGAATCAAGTTTAAGAAACTTTCTATAAAATAATTTATTTTCTTACTTTTCTTTAAATAAAGAATGTAGAATTCTAGCTCAATTTAAAGAATAAAAATAATTCAAAAGGATTAATTATAACTTAATATGTTTCTAAAAAGGAAATAGTTTATATTAGAGAAGAGTTTAGTTTCTAATTTAAATGTTAAAAAAGAGAGAGTTATGTAGGCTCTTCTTTATTTCTAAAAAGAACATATCTTTAATTTAGGAAATGAATTGGTCCATATATAAAAGCAAATGAAGACAAAAGATAAGTTGTTTTATATGATGTTATAATTGTAAAATACACTCATTGGATTTTGGGAGGATACTCTCAAAAATTTTGAATTAATGAAATACATTGATTATTGAAGGCTTGCTAGTGTTCTTTGCAGCTGTATTTTTTTTTTGTTGAAATGTATTGAAGTATTGGATTGGAGCACAAGAGGAAAAGGCAGTTAGAAATGAATTATAGATTATGCAAGAAATAAAATTTAGATATGTCATGTATGGAGATGGGATATATGATGACAATTACTTTGCCACTTGTAAGCCACAGTAAATTGAACTCACAAGGTAACAGATTGCTGGTAATATTCATATGACCTTTGATTCAAGAAAATGCACAATATGGATTTGTTGAAATGTCTTGGAAACTTTTAATAATTGCAAGCTACTTCAACCAGGTTTGTGGCTTCTGCCAACATTCTCATGCCTGTGCCAAAATGGTAGCTTGACCAGGGTATGGACTTCCATAAGGCATAAAGGAGAGAGGATATCAATAGATGTTGAAATTGCAGCATCTATAGAAGATATGTATGCAAAATGTGGAAGCATGAGAGGGCACTTGAACCGTTTGACAACATGCCTCAAAGATAACATCTAAATGTTTATTTTTCTTTCTTTATCTATTTTGCATGAAAGATACATCATTTATTTTGTCAATATGAACCATAAACACTCAAATTTTATGTTTCTTTCAAACCCCATTCAGTAGTTTGAACCTAGGCCACAATACTTCAAACAAAAATTAGTTCAAATCAATTACATTTGCTAAGGTACAGAAACTGAGCTAAAGATCATAGGAAAAAGATAATATTATGAATAACAATGTTACAAATTACCTTCCTGCACAAATGCTAAAATCATAAATTTGGTCTCTAACAGAGAATTTCATTCATTCAAAACTCCCTGAGAAAAATGTTAACTAATTTAAATAGGTCAAATTTGTTAAAATTTCTGAACATAGAGCAATAGGGAATTTGAAAATAAGTCTTTAAGATTTATTGATTTTCCATTTCCTAGACAAACAGTTTATAGCACAATTCCTTTGACATTTAATTCCATTTGGCAAAATAAGCTCAATTTCTATCAGTCCAATCCCAATATTGGTTTCTAAACAATGAATTTATGAAATATGCAGGTGTGCATAGGTGCCCGAAATAGGACAAGTAAAACTTCTCTTTTATTTTGTCAGATATTATAGTTCTTAGGCATGTATGCAAAGCATGGGAGCAAAGACAAGGCGCTTGACCTATTCGGCAGAATGCCTCAAAAAAAAATCAACATGCTGAAAGGGATTTAAAAAAAACTTTCAAGCAAAAGCAATTGGCAAGTGCATAACCAGAATCCCATAACCGTGTGCACAAATTGAATCTTTGGAGCAGCATAATGGAAGGGAGATTTGGCAGATATTAAAGTTTGAAAATGCACTGGTAGATATATATACAAAATGGGAAATGCATAGAACAAGGCACTTCAACCGTCGACAAAATTCAAAGGCAAGACACGCCTTCTGTTTGGCAAAATTCAAGGACAAAGCATGTCTACTGTTTGACAAGGTCCCTCAAAGAGATGTTGTCTCATGGACGGCAATGAATTGGACATGCACAAAAAGGATCAATTGAGAAAGAAGTTAGAAAATTTCAAAACAAATAAAATTTGTAGATGAAAAAGTTATGCCTTCCTTGCCTTATGCCTACATGGGAGCTTTGGAGCAGGGCATAAACATACATCAAAGCAAATAGAGGGGGGAATAAAGATGTAATTTGCAAGTATACGTATGTAGAAATGTAAGAGCACAGACATGTACAAAAGCAACTGTTTCAAAGTATGCAGTCTAATGAATCACCATGATTGCAGGGCATGCAGAAAAAAGAAGTGGATTGTTTGAAACGGTTTACCAAAATAGTTCTTACCTGTTGAGCTGATCTACTTGCCTCTGGTCTGCCCTCACCTCCTCCCTTCTTCTTTCTTTTCTTCCTCCTCCCAAACTAGGACTCAGCTCCTCGATTAAATGCAGGAGACAACCTCCCTTCGCAACAATCCCACTTTCTCAAAACAAGGGTTGGACTCCTCGGGTAAATGTAGAAACATGCCTTTCTCTTCCCAATAACCCACTCTCTCGTGGGATTCAAATTTAACTTCATCAAAAGACTCCAAAATTCTCTAATTTGCAACTAATGGCACCCGACATTAATTTGCATATCCCCAAAATCCTAAATACATGGTATAAAGCAACCACCCTAATTTTTTTTTAAACTTTAGAATATTCCAAAGAAATATCATTATTTTATTAATTTAATATTAACTATGTATTTCTTTTAACACAATTTATATTTATATTTATTTATTTATTTATGCAATTTATGCCCATTGTAATTTTATTCATTTACAACCAAATGAGTCATTTATAAACAACTCATAATTTAGTAGTTAATTAATTTATTATTTCATTTAATTTTATTAATCATATTCTCTATATAACTTAATTTATATTGAAACAATCATATTCATTTATCAAAATTATATTCCCAGCCTAATAAATCTATTTGAATGCATCAATTACCAAACATAACTTAGGCAATTTTGACCTAGTTAATACCCATTGTGGAACATTACTTGACTGCCAAGCAAGATTAGATGACAAAGCAACAATCACGGAGGCAGACAGGTAACAAACAACAAAGACAAGGAACCCCATGTTAACTATGTTCAATGATTCCATTGGCTAGGGCACACTCAGACCTGCTAGTTTAGGTGGAGTCGATGCTCGGTACCTGCATCCTGCAACAAACAACAAGGTTGTATATATCTATATATAAATAGGTAGTCATAGACATAATGAATGGAAGTCGCAGCGTGGTAGGGTACTCAGACATGAGTAATGCGACACTGTTCCATTCATATAAACACATCATTAAATAGCTACATCCATTAACAATAATGCATCATAATCATGATCGAATAACACATTAAACTCAGAACAACATTAGTCTATAATCATCAATTATGTCCATCAAGATCAAGGAGAGCATAAACCATAACATACTAGTCCAAATGTCTTGAAACTGTAAACATGCAATATAAGACTATCAACTATACCAGAACTGTCATAGGAAATATGAGAACATAAACCCTAACATACTAGTCCAAATGTCTTGAAACTGTAAATATGCAATATAAAACTATCAACTATACCAGAACTGTCATAGGAAATATGAAAATAACATCTATCACAAGTCAAAAGCGAGGGGCATTACACGCACATCCTCTATGAGGACCCCATAATGACATGTACTCCTTGTCAGGTACATGTAAGCATGAAAGTAATTCCCTCTCAGAAGCACTTCTCTTGGTGGTCATGTGGGTCTTTGCTTCTACCTTAGTTTCCCCTTTGTCATACTAACTTTTCACTCACATTCAATATTTGTCAATTTTTGTTTTCTATTTTTGGAACTTTTTTCCTAAGCCTCTTATTCATCTTATTTTTGTAAATTGACCTTTCCCATCCATTCTTTCTTCCCAACCCATCCAACTCACTTTCCAATTGGCTACCGAACTTTTTAGGGCCTAAGAGACCAATAGGATACCCTAAGAAAAATGGTCTTAAGGTATAATTTTATGACACTTTTAATAAAAACTAATGGAACCATTGTGTAGAGCTCAAAGAATCATGTAATTTAAAAAAATAGCACCTAAAAAAGAGTTTGTATGTGCTTGAATGAGCTCCCGAAAGTGTGAGAATCACTGATTGACTCAAGCCACTAGGATCACGTGCAAAATGTAGGATTCACCTTCTACAAGAGAATAAAGCAAAGAGGATGAATTTGCACAATATTGGATTTAATTAATGAATTGGATTCATGAATTACATGTGAGAACTTTCTTTTATATTTGCAAGTTAGAAAACCCTAATATGATTTAAGAATAACTTAAGACTAAAATTAGCCCTAAGTCAACTTAATAAAGTGTAATTAAATATTTAATTACACCAACACCCCCTTAAGCACAACTTAGGGAGAAATGAAAAGCATGCAAATGATACAAAGATGGGTCTTAGTTACAAGGCCATGTTAGGTACCCATTTACAACAAGAATCTCTTATAAAGTGGAGAAAAAGGAGAAAAACCCAGTGTGAGAAAACTCCTCTCAAAAAAAGAGAAAATACAAAATAAGTGATGGAATAAGGATTCAACATCTAAGACCCCCAAGGACTAAGTCCATCACAAAAATACAATCAATAGATATACAACCCCCCATAAGAGAGGATGTAGAGAGAAGGTGTGGTGACCCCCTAGAAGTGAGAAGGATGAAACCCCATACAAGGAAATGATCCCTCACAAAATAGAGATGAAAAGAGAGACCATGTAGCGGTTCCTCAAGATGACTCTTGTAGTGTTGGAAGATGCTCGACAAAAAATAAAGATGAAGACCCATGAAAGCCAAACAACATTCCTCCCCTTGGGAAGAAATAGAATTGTGTGCATGATATCATCCCATTCCAAACAGGAATATACAATAAGAAGGATAAATGTCTCTCAACTCTACACATGATCCAAAGACAATAATGATGCTTCTAAAAAATGCTCAAAACTCTCCAATTTACTACCAAACTATGACTAAAGAAGAAGAGGATGAAGAACAATCTCTGAAGAAGATGTTGGTGATGCAACTCCATCGAAGCTATCATCAAATAGAAGAAAAATGTCCTCAATAGTATAAGAGGTCTAGATCTACAAACCCCTTCTTAGATCTAGGAAAATTTCATGTAAGAGATTTTGCAGGGTGCATTTTTTTTAGCAAAAAGGACCTCACCATTGAGTCTAGAAGGCCTAAAAGCCCTTATTTTAATGTAAGGCACTCTATATTTTGGTGATAAAAAAATTTTGGGTATTTTTTTAGTGTTTCAAGAAATTTAGGTTTGTGAAATCCATACAACTTGTACAGAATCTATACAACTATATGATACCTCGATTTCCATGCCACCTTGATTTTCATGCCATTGTTTTCTGAGTTGATTTTGATTTTGGAGTTGCCTCATTTTACATGCCATCTTGATTTCCTTATCACCTCAGTTTCTGTGCCATCTTGTCTTCTATGCATAGGTACAGATGATATTTTTATTAATTTCTTAATAAAAAAATATTTTTTTATTTGGGAGCTAGCCCCTAGTCTTTAACCCCTGGTCACATGGGTGACTAACACCTAGCTTCTAGGTGCCATCTCCCATGCTCTTAGATCCTAGTTGTATGAACAAACAAAGCCCTAGCCACCAGTCCCCAGAGACTCAACCCCTAGTCACATGGGCATCCAGGAGTTTCAACAATGCTTCTTTTTTGCCTCTTTTCCCTAAAGGAGTAGTTTTGGTAAATCAGGCATAACTTGGGAAAATAGAGTCATATTTTAAAAAATTAATAGGCATTGGAAAGCTAGTGTTGAGAACAATCTAGTGGTGTAGGTACTTTTTCCAAATTTTTTTGCTAGTGACATTTATTTTTGTTTGAAGTCCAGATACCTTTTTTGGTCTTCAAGCTCGTATCATTTTGCCATGATCTCCAATTTTCACATGATTCTTGACACTGATTTATTCTATGACCTATTCAGAAAAACTATTTTAGGGTCACCTGCTATCAGTTCAGATTTGGTCTAATAAAATAGGCAACCCATCTCATAGGCACCATTTTGACTTGTTTCTCGAGGTTGATGGCTTCCTTATCCCTCCAAAATCATTCTCCAACTGTCAATTTTCACCGAGACCCCTTCCTTTCTAGATCTCCCCCTATTATTTTTAGATCTCCCTTAGGAGATTTAGACTGGTGAAAGGGCTGATCCATGGGTGACCCTAGCATATTTTTTAGCATGAGTTCTCCTTCATTTTAGGCTCAAATTTGCTTCAAATTAAGCTTTAATTGCATGAGATACCATCTTTAACTCACTCCATTCTAACTCACAAATCAATTCTTCATATCTCTCAATCAATTTCATGATAACTCCATTTCTTCTTCTATGAAAGGCTATCAAAGCTTATTCACTCCCAATCAAAGCTTGTTTCTTCCCTAATCAATCCATCTCACTCCTCAATCAAGCTTGTTAACACTACAATCAACTGAGTTAACTTCTGAAAAAAATTACCTCTCCTGTGTGCCTCTCCAAGCTATAAATACCCCTCCCTTCTTCATTATTTTTCAAGTTGGACAATGCTCTTCGCTTCTTCAGAAGATTTTTCAAGCTTCTTTACAGGCCTTTGAGCATCTTTCTTCATTTGTTTCTTTAGTTTTTAAAATATTTAAAGATTTCATTTCATTATTTTTCCAAAGCTTCAAAGATTTCATTAGTTTTCATTATTTCATAGCTTCAAAGCTCCCCCTTTTGGGAGACAATTTTTGTAACACTACTTTTCTCTAGAGTTATTTAATTATTTCTAACAGTATTATTATGGTTAATATTTAGAGTTAAGATAATATAGAATATTAAATAATGTGTAAATAAGAAAAGTAAATTCCAAAATTGATAATTTAATAAGATCTCTAATGTAAATTAATAACAAGACAAATTGGATAACATAATCACATATATAGAATATTCCCAATATCTTTATTAACAAGAAGTTAAATACTTATCTAAATCATTGAGCACTTGGATCAACCACTCTTACAATAGGAATATTTTAGTGGCCTTGGCCTTGGCTATAGCATAATCTAGGAGGAAACAATTCCTTTATGAACACAACATGCTATTATGCTCTCATACAAGTGTTGGTTCTAGAAGAACAATGCTCAACACAATGCTAGTTCTGAAAGAACAATACTCAACACAATACTCTTACACAAGTGTTGGTTCTTAAAATAACAATGCTCTTACACAACTATTGGTTCTTAAAAGAACATGCTCAACACAATTGCAAACCAAGCCTTGGCCAGGACCATCCCAAGTTGTACGTTGTACCCCAGGTTAGGACACACTCTGTGTTCCCGCTTCTCCTCATGGCCATAGCCCTCGAAAGCACTTCCATGTTTTTTGAGTATTCTCCATGCCCTTTCCAAGTCTCACACAAATGCCTTATATAACCTTTTAAGGGGTTGTTTCCAAACCATCACACCTGTTCACAAAGGTTGTCATTAATAATTAGTTAGTACAAACATATTAATTCCTCCCTTTTAAAAGGGTTTTTTTATAAATATTCTTTATTTATCTCCACTTTAACCAAAGGATCATAATATCCTTTATTTTCCATCTCCCTTTTAATTATAAAGGGTTAAATAGTAACAATCTCTGAAGAAGATGTTGGTGATGCAACTCCATCAAAGCTATCATCAAATAGAAGAAAAATGTCCTCAATAGTATAAGAGGTCTAGATCTACAAACCCCTTCTCAGATCTAGGAAAATTTCATGTAAGAGTTTTTGCAGGGTATATTTTTTTAGCAAAAAGGACATCACCATTGAGTCTAGAAGGCCTAAAAGCCCTTATTTGAATGTAAGGCACTCTATATTTTGGTGATAAAAAAATTTTGGGTATTTTTTTAGTGTTTCAAGAAATTTAGGTTTGTGAAATCCATACAACTTGTACAGAATCTATACGACTATATGATACCTCGATTTCCATGCCACCTTGATTTTCATGCCATTATTTTCTGAGTTGATTTTGATTTTGGAGTTGCCTCATTTTACATGCCATCTTGATTTCCTTATCACCTCAGTTTCTGTGCCATCTTGTCTTCTATGCATAGGTACAGATGATATTTTTATTAATTTCTTAATAAAAAAATATTTTTTATTTGGGAGCTAGCCCCTAGTGTTTAACCCCTGGTCACATGGGTGACTAACACCTAGCTTCTAGGTGCCATCTTCCATGCTCTTAGATCCTAGTTGTATGAACAACCAAAGTCCTAGCCACCAGTCCCCAGAGACTCAGCCCCTAGTCACATGGGCATCCAGGAGTTTCAACAATGCTTCTTTTTTGCCTCTTTTCCCTAAAGGAGTAGTTTTGGTAAATTAGGCATAACTTGGGAAAATAGAGTCAGATTTTAAAAAATGAATAGGCATTGGAAAGCTAGTGTTGAGAACAATCTAGTGGTGTAGGTACTTTTTCCAAATTTTTTTTGCTGGTGACATTTATTTTTGTTTGAAGTCCAGATACCTTTTTGGTCTTCGAGCTCGTATCATTTTGCCATGATCTCCAATTTTCACATGATTCTTGACACTGATTTATTCTTGACCTATTCAGAAAAACTATTTTAGGGTCACCCGCTATCAGTTCACATTTGGACTTATAAAATAGGCAACCCATCTCATAGGCACCATTTTGACTTGTTTCTAGAGGTTGATGGCTTCCTTATCCCTCCAAAATCATTCTCCAACTGTCAATTTTCACCGAGACCCCTTTCTTTCTAGATCTCCCCCTATTATTTTCAGATCTCCCTTAGGAGATTTGGACTGGTGAAAGGGCTGACCCATGGGTGACCCTAGCATATTTTTTAGCATGAGTTCTCCTTCATTTTAGGCTCAAATTTTCTTCAAACTAAGCCTTAATTGCATGAGATACCATCTTTAACTCACTCCATTCTAACTCACAAATCAATTCTTCATATCTCTCAATCAATTTCATGATAACTCCATTTCTTCTTCTATGAAAGGCTATCAAAGCTTATTCACTCCCAATCAAAGCTTGTTCCTTCCCTAATCAATCCATCTCACTCCTTAATTAACCTTGTTAACTCTACAATCAATTGAGTTAACTTCTCAAAAAAATTACCTCTCCTGTGTGCCTCTCCAAGCTATAAATACCCCTCCCTTCTTCATTATTTTTCAAGTTGGACAATGCTCTTCCCTTCTTCAGAAGATTTTCAAGCTTCTTTACAGGCCTTTGAGCATCTTTCTTCATTTGTTTCTTTACTTTTTAAAATATTTAAAGATTTCATTTCATTATTTTTCCAAAGCTTCAAAAATTTAATTAGTTTTCATTATTTCATAGATTCAAAGCTCCCCCTTTTGGGAGACAATTTTTGTAACACTACTTTTCTCTAGAGTTATTTAATTATTTGTAACAGTATTATTATGGTTAATATTTAGAGTTAAGATAATATAGAATATTAAATAATGTGTAAATAAGAAAAGTAAATTACAAAATTGATAATTTAATAAGATCTCTAATGTAAATTAATAACAAGACAAATTGGATAACATAATCACATATATAGAATATTCCCAATATCTTTATTAACAAGAAGTTAAATACTTATCTAAATCATTGAGCACTTGGATCAACCACTCTTACAATAGGAATATTTTAGTGGTCTTGGCCTTGGCTATGGCATAATCTAGGAGGAAACAATTCCTTTATGAACACAACGTGCTATTATGCTCTCATACAAGTGTTGGTTCTAGAAGAACAATGCTCAACACAATGCTAGTTCTGAAAGAACAATACTCAATGCAATACTCTTACACAAGTGTTGGTTCTTAAAATAACAATGCTCTTACACAACTATTGGTTCTTAAAAGAACATGCTCAACACAATTGCAAACCAAGCCTTGGCCAGGACCATCCCAAGTTGTACGTTGTACCCTAGGTTAGGACACACTCTGTGTGCCCGCTTCTCCTCATGGCCATAGCCCTCCAAAGCACTTCCATGTTTTTTGAGTATTCTCCATGCCCTTTCCAATTCTAACACAAATGCCTTATATAACCTTTTAAGGGGTTGTTTCCAAACCATCACACCTGTTCACAAAGGTTGTCATTAATAATTAGTTAGTACAAACATATTAATTCCTCCTTTTTAAAAGGGTTTTTTTATAAATATTCTTTATTTATCTCCACTTTAACCAAAGGATCATAATATCCTTTATTTCCCATCTCCCTTTTAATTATAAAGGGTTAAATAAACTTTACCCTCTTATAATTTTAAAGGGTTATTCATAAATAGGTTTCTTTTTCCATGTAGGCGAAAATGTCACATAACATTTCTCCTCCTATAAATCAGCTTCTATCCTCAGTAGCTCAAGTTAATCTACAACATAATTCACCAAAATAATTAGTCAAGTAAAATGTGGATGTAACACTATCAATATCACAATGAATCTTTTTCCTTTTAGCTTAATCCATTTCTTAAAATTTAGATCTTCTCAATAAATTTTTTTCTTTAACTGAAATTACAATTAAATCCCATAGAAATACTATGTTAATCAATAACATGATTAGAATTATACGTGGATTTTTACATGAAATGGATCATAAATTTATACTTGAGAAACTAATAAAAGTGTATACAATAAATCTACTATTAAATAATCTTTTAAATTTCATCATTAATGTGTAACCTTGTCTTCAATACAAATAATTCAATCTTTTAGGTGTCACCATAATATATAAAAATATTATCATGTAATCACATAGCACTTACCTAGTGAATGACATGCATATCCCATACTATGTAGTCACTCATCATTGAGTACTATATACTCAAAATACATTCAAAGATGTTGGTAATGCATTCTGGACTACATCAGTGTCCTCTTTTCATATACTAAATACAATTGAATAGTAACAAATACATCAATGTTTATATAACTTCCTAGTCACTCAAATAGAGTTTCAAGACAAGTCTAAATCTAACAAGGATTCAATTGTTTACTATCAATAGGGTGTTGATAATAGCTAACCTAGATTTCAGTCCTATACAAAACATGTACAAGGTTATTGGGCCAATCAAGTCCAATAATAAAGTACAATAAAACAAAAAATCTTACAATGCAACTTAAGTAACAAAACATCAACAACTTTTACGATCATAAATCACTTCATAGAGAAACACTAGGTCTAATATTTTCTTTAAGTAATAAGGTTAATTGGATATCTTTCTTCATTTTTCCATCTTGTTTGATCTCACAACCATATTATTATGACTTCCTAAAATAATTAAAGACACAATTAAAGGTCTTTTGATTGATTTTCCAAATACAAATCCCAAACAATATTTAAAAACTCAATATTTCAAAAGATGGTTTACCAATATTTCTATGCCCTTGGAGTCTTTAAATTATAGTAGAAATGATCATGAACTTTTTTTTATCTTGTTCCTTTCCTTGGGATTATATTTTAATCTACCTAGGATGTGTAAGATGATAATATTTTTTTACTCACAACAACGAGCTCAAGAATCTTATTCCAAATATAAATTTTAATAACCTTGATGTATTTCTAGAAGTTTGAAAATTTTCTATAAAATATAAAACATGTCAAAGATTTAAATATTACATAAACTATCTCTTTTCCAAATAACTTCTTGAGGAGCTTGCATATCACAAAAAGGTTTTATTTAATCTAATAATGGCTTGAGTTTTGGATTGGCCCCCTAAAAATTCCATCATGTCCTCATGACAGATGCTAAGACAATCATTTTAGTTTCATATCTTGTAAAAGCATTGTTTCATTTCACCTAAACAACATCGTTACTCTTGTCTATTTGATTTTTTGCTTTCTCCAATTCCTTCCTCAGGGAGACAATTTTTCTTCAAGTTTGGATCATTCATCAGATTTGGCATTGAGCTTAGCATGTAGGTAATCCACAATTCTTTTACCTTTTTCAATTTAAACTTTCATGTTGTCAATTATTTCTTTTGATTCTTTAAGCATAGCCTTATATTCTATGTTCTCCTTCCTTGCCACTCTTACGTCATCTAGAGCAGAAATGAGTTCTTCTTCAAGATCAACTTCACATTATTCTTCGTCAATGGCTGTCATTTCTTCATCATCCTCTACAAGTTTCTTATCATTTTCCATAAGTAGGGATACTTCTCTTTCACTTTCATATGTATAATGATTGCCTTCATACATGTTATGATGTTTTTACCAGATATCCTTAGTAGATTTGCAATGCACTATTTTGACAAATTCAGACTTTGTCAAACCACATATAATTGCATAAATAGGGAATGATCCTTCTTGACTTGCCATGTGTTCCAATCCAAGGTCTACATCCAACTATTAGACTACATCAAGGAGCCTTTCTCTGATAACAATTGTTGAACACACAAAAGTATTGAGAGGAGGGATGTGAATCAATACTTATTCATATTCTTTTCTTTTAAATGCATTCAATCCAAACTAAACATTTAAACCAAATGAATCATATTTTAGCACATACACACATGACCCCAAATTTACATGGAAACCCAAGATGGTAAAAAACCATAGTGAGAAAGCTTCTTGGATCTACTATCCAAATCTAGCCTCACAAATAAAAAGGAAGTACATAATAATTTTTATGGGCATCAACCTAAAGGAGAGACAAATACCCTAGTTTATGAACTCCAATTCAAAGGAAGCTTCAACTCCCTGATACAAAGTTTTATGGGTACCAACCCAAAGGAAGCACCAATTCCCTGATACAAAGTTTTATGACCACCAATCCAAAGGAAGCACCAACTCCCTAATACAAAGTTTTATGGACTCCAACCCAAAGGAAGCACCAACTTGTTGATACAAAGTTTTCTGGGCTCTAACCAAAAGGAAGCACCAACTTCCTGAAGTGCTACAACACTTACAATACCTACAAAATGACGCACCAACCTCTATACCAAAACACTTGAATGATTATGATGGTTCAATCACGTTCACAACATCAATTCTACTAGAGCTTTGACATCCTTGACATATTCTCATTGACTTAACACTTCTGCTCATAGATATCACTTGCCACCTTGTTTAAAGCTTTTTGTAAGAGAGATTGAATCTTTTCATCCTCTGCTTTGTGGTCATTAATATCCTTCTCCCCCAAAGAAAGATTGTTACTAAGACAAAGGGAAGGTAGTTCCTTAAATCTTGCAGCAGATTTGAAACTTTCTTATCCATAACCCTACTAGTACCCCTTCTTTCCAAGGGATTATTTTGGGAACTTCCAACTATTTTCGTTAGATTTTCTATCAACAACCCAACAGTGTCTTCCTTTTCACATATGTTCTCTCTATTTTGTGGAGAAAAAACCACATGTATTTTAAATGTATCCTCTTGCATAGGCTTGTTGTTCTTGAATCCTTTCTCCTTTATATGATTTAGAGTTTCTTGCAAATGATCCTCTAGGTGTAAATCAAGTATCATAGGACCCATATTAGTTTCATTGACCAAGAGGGGGGAGGTACACCTTTGGGAGCTTAATTCTTCATTCTGATTAAGTATTTACAGCTTGATGTAGTTGGTTGGGGCCACTACTATTCTTGAGTGAGCATGAGCTATGTTCTCTATTTTCTTCAAGCCCGTGAGGTAGTTCAAATAAAGAAAATCATCTGGCTCAAACCCATCTTCAAAAAACAATTCTTGGACCCAGAAACCTATAGTAGTTTCAAGCTTTATCCATTTGGGAAAAATCTCCTTCATCTCAATGAGTATACAGAGCCTAATGGTAGAAAACTAGAGAGGGTCTGAGATAATCTCAACATCCTGACATAAACCTAGAGTATTTCTTATACTTAACAAAGTATCTGGGTCTCCATATTCCATAGGAAAACTGGGGAGTTGGACCCAGAAAGGAAGGATTGGTCTCTGTTCCTTACTAATATCAAAATTAGATTTCCATTCCTGACAGAAAACAATCATTTTATCAAATTTCCATAACTTCTTAGAAAAAACTTTATCCCTATCAACCTTATCAAAGAACAAAAAATGAGAAAAAGTCATTCCCTAATGCCCCAAACTTATTAACATCTATCCATTCCAGTGAAAACCATGCTATGAAGTCTTCAACAAAGATATGAGGAGATAATACCTTACCAATTACTACTACCTCCCAGATAATGGAAGCTCTTTTCTCTAAACTAACATTTTTGAGAAAAACACACACCTGCTGAGTATCTTCCTTCCATATGACTTTCTTGTATATGGGATTAGGCTCCACAACTCTCTTCTGGGTTGGCCTTATTTCTTTCAAATTAAATTTATCTGACTGATTTTGATATTATCACTCCTTACCTTTTCTATCTCTTCTAAAACATCTACGTTTTTTAATCTCTAAATATAATCTCCAATTATTTGCCTGAAACTTTTGGTGATGTACAATCCCTTTATAGTTTCTTTGGAATGCTTTGAAAGCCTCCTGCTAAGTGTCCAACAGTGCTCTGAACAACTGAGAGTTTCTCCTATCATGCTTTTTGTTGCTGAAATCTATGTACAACCTTCTCCCACTTTTACTATTTCTGAAGCTGGGGTCTTGATCAAGGAATCTAACCTTTTTCACCCTCACCGAAGTTCTACTAGAGTGTAGATTCCTATATCTAGGCTAATGATATGCTTTTGTTTCATCCCTACTGGAACTTGACCTTTTTCCCCCTCACCAAATAAATCTACATGTGTGGAGAGGGCATCATGTTGGAACTCATCCAACAACATTGTAAATTAATAGGAGATAGATTAATGATGGTAAAACACCAGAGAAGAAGCGAATTGGTTGTGGAAGATGAGACCCTAATTCTCTAGAAAGGTAAAATTGAATCCGGGGACTACAACATAATTCACCAAAATAATTAGCCAAGTAAAATGTGGATGTAACACTATCAATATCCCAATGAATCTTTTTCCTTTTAACTTAATCTATTTCTTTAAATTTAAATTTTCTTAATAACTCTTTTGCTTTAACTGAAATTACAATTAAATTCCATAGAAATACTATGTTTTTTTTTCTTCTTATTTAAAATGGGCCTAGTAAACTTTTTAACATGACCAGCGACGCTAGTATGACATGCCCTCCAGCTCCACGTGAATGCTTTTTCCTAGAATAATGAACCGGTGAGGCCACAACACGGGGGACCTCATCCCCTAGCAAGAACACTTCAAACCCGTGAGCTCATTGGCCCAGCAAAGGCATAAAGCCTGTGAACTCGTTGGCCTAGTAGGGGTTTGAACTCTGGTGGCCGTCACTACAACCAAACGACTTAACCACCGAACCACGCCCTTATCAGCCCATAGAAATACTATGTTAATCAATAACATGATTAGAATTATAAGTAGATTTTTACATGAAATAGATCATAAATTTATACTTGAGAAGCTAATACAAGTGTATACAATAAATCTCCTATTAAATAATCTTGTAAATTTGGTCATTATAATCTTTTAGGTGTCACCTTAATATACAAAAGTATTGTCATGTAATCACATACCACCTACCTAGTGAATGGCATGCATATCCCATACTATGTAGTCACTCACCACTGAGTACTATATACTCAAAATACATTCAAAGATGCTAGTAATGCATTTTGGACTACATCAGTATCCTCTTTTCATATACTAAATACAATTGAATAGCAACAAATACATCAATGTTTATATAATTTCATAGTCACTCAAGTAGATTTTTGGGACAAGTCTAAATCTAACAAGGATTCAATTGTTTACTATCAATAGGGTGTTCATAATAGCTAACCTGGATCTCATTCCTATACAAAACATGTACAAGGTTATTGGGTTGATCAAGTCCAATAATAAAGTACAATAAAACAAAACAATCTTACAATCCAACTTAAGTAACAAAACATCAACAACTTTTATGTCATGACTCTCATTTTTAATATTTAATTTTTTATATGATTTAGTAATTAGTAAGGTTATTATTATTTGATTATGATTTAATTATTGTCTAATAATTGTTAATATTATTATTTTTATAACTATTCGTAATATCTCAATAATTACTACACCTGCTATTATAATTATCTTTAATTATATTGTTATTTAATCATTAATTAAGTTGGGATTAACAAAATAAATAAATAAATAAATAAAAATAAAAATATTAATATTAAAACACAATGGCATTAATTTTATGGCACCCTAAGAACTTAGTGAAGACATTTAAGTACGAGAAATTCTATATGTGGCTATTTTATGGTAGATTATGGGAAAGAGCAAGTAAAAATAAATCATATTTGATTTGATCTTCTAGGACGACTTTATTTTTCCACTGTTTTGGTCAACATCGTGGAGCACTAACTAGAAAAAAAATGCATATTTAATAGAAGTACTTTGGAAAGGAGTGGTGTGGGGTGCAAGCCACTGCTTGTACCCTGTAGAAAAATTTAATACACTTTAATGCTTCTTGGTTTTCTCTCTTTGACTGGACATTCATAGAAAAAAAAGGGAAAGTAAGATAGTCTTTCCTTGCATGCTAAGGTAGGATGTTTGCATTTATTTTGGGGGAGACCCAATTCAATACGAAGGGGCTGCGAAGGGTTTCTGGGGGGGGGGGGAGATTACAAGGGCAACATATGGGAGGAGACATAGGCAAATAAGGAGGATGCTAGTAATGGTTGTGGGCATTTTCTTGTAAGTTTCTAAACCTTTTCAAAAATCCCATTTGAATATATATATATATATATATATATATATCCTATGCTTATGGCTTTCCATGGAACCACATTTCTTTGAGGCATCCTATCAAGCCATTCATATGTCTTGTCTATGCTTCCACATTGGGTGCACTTGTCTACCTAGCAGTTTGAACTGTAAAATTTGACAAAAAATTGCCTTCCGTTATGTTTGGATAGATGTTCACACCCTGTTTGAAAGTGTCCATTTTCACACAAGCAGGGAGGACACTAGAAAAGGTTGTGGAATTTGGATTTACAGTTGACAATTGCATTTGCTTGAAATTTTTTAAAGCCTTTTCAACAAATCCATTTTGTGTATATCCTAAAATCTTTGCATTCCATGAATTGGCATCTCTTTGAGATTTCCTGTCAAACTATCCATACACATTGTCTATCTTTCCACATTTTGCATACTAATATACTAGGGCATTTGCAACTACCACATCTGACAAAAATCCCCCCATCCATTTTTTGCTAAATGATGGGTGTCCCTACCCTATTTGAAAATGCCCATTTGGACACATGCAGGGAGGACTATGGAAAGGTTGTAGAATTTGGATTTACAGCTGACAATTGCATTCACTTGAAAGTTTTAATGCCTTATCAACAAAACATTTTGTGCATACCCTGAATACGTTGCAGTCATGAGACTGCATTTCTTTGAGGAATTTTGTCAAACATTTTCACATTTCATTTCTTTGTGTACAATTCCATATTTTGCTTACATGCCTATCAAAGCATTTCAAACTATAATTTCTCACAAGAATTCCCCATACCATTATGCTTTGATGTGTAGTGCCCCTCATTTTGGCTTTCTGACAGTGATAGTATTTTAGTTACACTTAAACATTTGTGAGACATGTGGATGATAGACTTCTTGTTTATGCTTAGTTATGCTCATTATGGATTATCGATTACTGATGTAGTTGTTGAGATTTTGTTATGATCACTATGATGACATTATTGATATTATAGTTTATGATGTGTTGACATGATCAGTTAATGGTTAGATGTTTATACTGAATAGAGTTATCATGTTTTATGTGATTGGTTGATACCAGATTGTTAGTTAGACATATTTATGTTGTATGTCATGCTATCAGTGCAGGGATAGTGTAGTATTACTCATTATGAGCACCCTACTACACTGCGACTCCCTGACACTGTGTGACTATTATATATGTATAAACTTGTATACAACACATCATTTTGATGCAGGCTATAGGTACCAGGCATCGACTACACCTGACTTAGTAGGTCTGAGCATGCCTTTACACCAATGGATAATGTGGATGGGAGATAACATGGGTTTCCCTATGTCAGCCAATGTTTTCAATCGTCATCACCCATGTGTTTCTAGTCTCTAGTATAGTTGTTGTTCAGTTGGTACTTGTTCCCAGATTTAGGGTCACCCTTCGGTATGTGGTTGTCATTAATTGTTTCAATCATTTATTGATGTCTTATGGTTGATTCTTTTGAGTAGCGAATCTCTTTTTGTAACAGTATTGTTATTTGATTTTACTATTAATATGTAATTGTAGTATATTTACTAATTATTACAGTAATAATAATAAAAAAATAATAATGACAAGCTTAAATACAATTATAATAGTTAGTTATTTAATGAGAGGATTTAAGAAATTTAAACAATTGGTTTTATGGTGTGTAAATTAGTAGATTTTAATAATAATAATAATAAGTTTATATTCATATATCAATATTAGTTGTTAAGAATATTGATCATTTGATTTATATATTAAAACTAATAAATAGCATTGAAAGCTAGCAATAATAATGATATTCTTAATATTTAATATGTTATTGATTTTATCTGACATGGGAGATTTTATTTTATTTTTTCACTAATTTTGTTAGTGGGAGTAGGTTGTCGGAGATTTGAAAATGATTCTCTTAGAGGTGTTATGAAGGCAATTAATTGTGGGGATATGTAATCGAAAGATGGTTAATGGGAATTAAATTGTTTTGGCTATTTTGGTTTTGAGGAAGATTTATTTGAGGGAGGAAGATTTCTTAGGGGAGAGAATGTAGAAATTTCGGGAAATTTTACAGAAGCAGAAGAATTGAGGGGAAGGAACTTTTATGGGAGAGGATTATGAAGTTGGAAGATAGTAATTCGGGTATGTTTATTTTGCCTCTCTATGTGTGAGATTTTGTATTTTTGTAATCTTGTTTGTCCTAGAATTTAAATTTCCTTGTAGCATGATCGTTTCTATATTATGTGTGTGTTTGAATGTATTTTGCTCCCTGACCATTTTCACATCATTGGAGTCACACCTCGGTTTCTATCAATGAACTACCCTCTGTAGTTTACTTTCAACTTTATTTTTCTTCTTGTCTCTTCTATTCCTAAATATTTCTTGAAACCTTAACTTTAAACAAGGGTTAAGTAAAAGTTATAACATTCTAAGTTAACCAGTAAGGTAAGCTAGATTACCTCTTAGTTTTAAGTTTAGTGGTGTCGATATTGTTCATAGGAATATTAGTGTCATGTCTTTTAAATTGTTTTGATACTTTGGAATAATTCATTAGGAATGGAATATTATCATATGACTAGTTAGTCACCTTGTTAAGTAAATTTACTTGGTCATTATAAAATTAGGGTTATAATAGAAGTATAAAAATTAGGTGTTAAGTATTACATTAAAGATATTGTTCATCAAATACATTCTAGATAGTTAATGGTATGATAGTGAGTAAATTGATTCTTTTGGTTTAATGTTTTTATTTATTATTGATAGAATAATAAATCCATGTTGATTGCTTTGAAACTTTTGATTTAACTTTACTTGTATGTTATGAATGTCAGTTTCTAATGAAGAGTTAGGATAAGAGATTTTTTGGTTTGTTTCTCTTTCATGGGCTCTAATGGTTGTATTACCTATCTAGAGGCTTGTTTGAGTTCCTTGTTATGAGAAAAATTACCTTCAACTGATCAATGATTTTGAATCCTTGTATTCTAGAGATAGAAAACTAATTTTGGTTCATTAAATTTGGACTTTTTGCATGCCTCGTGTTAATATTGGCTTGTCATAAGAGTTGGAGGTATGTCATGTGTGTCCTTGTATAGTACTTGTTTGGGTCGAGTCAACTGGGTGCAGGGAGGGGCATGGCTTTTGATGTGGGGTCGGCACCCAAAGTGGCTATCTGGGTAACCCATTCGAAGTGTTTAACAAGTGAAAACATAATAATCAACCTATGGGAAAAGGGTAGAATTTCACATTAAGCAAGATAAAAGATTTTGTCGCCCACACCTGTAGTGCTAGTTTAGGCTAAGGATGGGATGAGAGGGTTGGCTTCCGCATGTGTGACCTATGGGGTCGGCACCTAGAGAGAGGCTGTCAGGGTAACCATACATGGTGGTCGGCATCTAGAGAGAGATAGTTAGGGTAACCTATGTAGAACCATGCAATGACACTTCTTTCTACTACACTCCAGCTTGCCCTGTTCTCTTGCCTCTGGATGTTGATTGTTGAGTTCAGTGATGTCCATGTGTGAAACCTAGGGTATTCCCATCTTCAGTTAGTCCTTCTATCTTTGTTTATGTCAGGGGATGTCATTGTTATCTCCTAGCTTCGTGGGTGGACCTCAGGGTTCCACATGGTCAGGTTGAAGAGCTTAATCCATTGGTTTTCTTTGGCATTTTGGTTCATGTTCATGGCAGATGTGTTTTATAGTTCCAAACCTATATTTGCATCCTCAGATTTGTATTATGTCTTCAGAATTGTATAGCCATGATTTATTTTGTAATTTGATGTAATCAGTCAAGAAGCCTTGCAATTATGTAATTCTGTATTTGATCTCATGAAAAATGTATTCTTCTCTTAATGGACATGTATGATGTATTATGTTGTTAATGACCTATGTTTATAATTATTTGATGCAGTTATGTTCCCTAGAGATGTTAGTTGAACAAATAGTCTAAATGGTGTAATTAGTTGATGCACATACTTGTTTTTAAAAAATCCCATATTTTTATTGCCAGTTAGCCTAACACTCTAGGGTTGCATGATGGGGCATCACATTTGGTATCAGAGCTAGGTTTAAACACTTGTTACTATAGTTATGATTGAGCCCATTATGTGACTTAGTGCTTAAACTCTGTAGACTAGAATTATATCCGTATTGTTTACCTCTATATGAGTAATGAATTACCCTTTGGTGTTGTAGGTAGATGCCTAGAGGTAGAGGTTGAGGTCATGGAAGAGGTAGGGGACATGGGAGAGGCAGTGGTGGTACACCTCCTTCTAGTTCTCCTCATGAGAGTGTCCACAAAGGCAGGGGTCAGAATATGGGAGGGCAGGGTCAGCCTGAGGGAGCTCAATTGCGTTAGTTACTTGAGGAGGCCCTTTCTCGTTTAGGCCCTAGATAGGAGGTAGAGCATCTAGGAGGGGGACAAGAGGTATATCAGTCAGAACCTAGGGAAAGAGAGAGATCACCTAGGAGGAGAGAATTGACAGCTGAATAGGAGGCCACTTTAGGCAGTCATATGAGAGATCTTCTAAGGGCACACCCTCCCATCTTTGATGGATCTGGTAGTGGTTTAGAGGCAGAGACCTAGTTACTTGATTTAGGTAGGTGTTTCACCATGCATCTGTATGGTAGCAACACCTAGGCTAGATGTGTTATTTTGCATCTCAGAGGGTTTGCTTCCACTAGGTGGCATTTAGAGGAGTAGAAGTTGCACTTGGACATTAGTACTATTTCTTGAGAGTTGTTTTTAGAGAGATTCAGAGCTTGCTTCTTGTCAGATCACTGGAAGCAACGTTGCGTAGATGAGTTTCATGAGTTGAGGCATATGACCATGTCAGTAGAGTAGTACGAGCATAAATTCTATGAGCTCAAGCAGTATGTGGGCATCGGAGATGATGAGACTATGTTAGTGTAGCATTTTATTAGGGCCTTAAATCCATGAATTAGTGGAGGGGTTCGTGTCTTTGAACCTAAGACTATGGAGGTAATAGTGGAGAAAGCCTGTTTAGTGGAAAAGAATTTGACTATGGCACTTAGAGGGCATACATGTGTGCATATTGGTAGTGCACCTTCTGTAGGATTCAATTCTCGTGGTGGTCATACTTAGGCATTAGGATCTCTTAGAGGTTATCATGCTCCCTCAAAGGGTGGACAGCAGTAGCAATAGCATTCTCAGGCCAAACTGAAGAATACTCAGTCTTAGTAGGGTAATATATTTTAGAATAGGAAGGATTAGTCTTGGTAGCAGAATAGGCATAACTATTCTAATCAGCTAGTTTAGTGTATGCAGTCTGCAGTGAGTAGAGGGAGTTTTCAGTAGTCTAATGCATTTCAGAGTGGCGAAGGACTGGGTAGAGGTATAGGTTGTTTCTCTTGTGGCCAATAGGACCATATTGCTAGACAGTGTCCTCAAAGGAATGCTTCAGGATTTGGACATAGGCTACCAGCTTTAGAGCTGATGGTAGGTGATGTAGGTGGATCTCACAGAGTCTTTGTAGCGGTTGATAACTGTCAGGCAGAGCATCAGGGCACCATGGTGGAGACTTCTAGATTTATGCGAGGTATTAGTTTTTCTATTCTCTTTGATTCTGATGCTTTTGATTCATTCATTTCTCCTTCTCTTATGGAGCATTGTGGTTTAGTGGCAACAAAGCAGGATGTTAGGTGGCAGGTTGAGTTAGCATTTGGGACTAAGGTCACAATTGAGTCTCTAGTACTTAATTGTAAGTTGAGGATTGGCCCTATATCTACCACAGTAGATCTTCGTATCCTACCCCTTGGTTCATATGATATAATATTGGGTATGGATTTGTTAGATGCCGATCAGGCGGTGATAGATTGTCGACGTGAGTCAGTCAGATGTGTGAATGATTCTGGTAGAGAGGTGGAGATAGTTGGTATCCAGAGACCTATTTCCCTACATATGATCTCTGCCATGCAGCTTAAGAGGTGTATCCGTCAGGGTTGTTAGCTTTTTGCAGTGACATTTAATGACTTGGAGATGGAGGAGAGTTGAGAGACATCTCTTGATGATCACCCACTTTTGATAGAGTTTGCTGATGTTTTTCCTTTTGAGATTATGAGGATGCCACCTAAGCGTGACATTGACTTTAGGATTGATCTTGTTCCTAGCGCAAAGCCTATCTCACGAGCTCCATATAGGATGACTACTCAGGAGCTTAAGGAGCTTCGATTGTAGTTGGAGGAGTTGTTAGCCAAGGGATTCATTCGGCCTAGTGTTTCTCCATGGGGAGCACCGGTGATCTTTGTGAAGAAGAAGGATGGATCTCTATGGCAGTGTATAAACTATCAACAGCTCAATAAGGTGACAGTGAAGAATAGGTACCCCTTACCATGAATTGATGATCTGTTTGACCAGATTAAGGGAGCTAAGGTGTTTTCAAAAATTGACCTCAAGTTGGGATATCATTAGTTGCAGATATTTGAGGCAGATATTCATTAGATAGCATTTTGCACCTATTATGGATATTACAAGTTTACTGTTGTACCATTCGGGTTGACAAATGCACCTTCAGTATTCATGAACCTAATGAATGGTGTATTTCGTACTTATCTCGACATGTTTGTCCTTGTATTTCTGGATGATAGATTGATATATTCAAGGACTATGGAGGAGCATGAGGAGCATTTGCATCAGGTGTTGCAGTGTCTGCAAGAAAATTAGCCTTATGCTAATTTGTCAAAATGTGAATTATTTTAGACAGAGGTGAAGTATTTGGGTCGTCATTTTTGGAGAGGGTATTGAAGTGGATCCTTCGAAGATCCAAGCTATTATGGATTGGCCTGCACCTACTAATGTTTCTGAGGTCCGCAATTTTATGGGTTTGGCAGGCTATTATTGTCATTTTGTTATGGAATTTTTGAGGATTACCCACCCTATTACTTCTCTTCAGAGGAAAGGGAAGAAGTTTGTTTGGTCAGAGTAGTGTCAGGTAGCTTTTCAGACCCTTGAGGAGTGGTTGACTAGTGCACCTATTCTGACAATTCCTGATCCTACCAAGCACTTTGTTGTGTATACAGATGCTTCCTTGGATGGTTTGGGAGCAGTTCTGATGCAAGATGGTCACGTGATTTCCTATGAGTCTAGCAAACTCAAGGATCATGAATTAAACTAGCCCACACATGATTTGGAGTTAGCCACAGTTGTGCATGCCTTGGTGAGGTGGAGGCATTTTCTTTTAGGGCATCAGTTTGAGTTGCACAATGATCATCATAGTTTACAGTATATTTTTACGCAACCAAACTTGAATGCGAGGCAGAGGCGATGGATGGAGTTCTTGTGCGAGTGTGAATTTGAGGTAAAGTACATTTAGGGCAAGGAGAATGTTGTGGCAAATGCTCTTAGTCATTGGAGGCATGAGATGTCAGCAGTCACTCTCACAGTTTATTTGAGAAGTCAGATTCTTGTAGCTCTCTCTTTTGATAGTTGGTATCAAGAGGTAAAGTCTGAGGTTGAGTCGGGTAGACCTTTAGAGGGTAGAATTGCCTATTACTCTCTCGAGTCAGATGGTCTTTTGTGACATTTGGGTCATATTTATGTTCCTAGTTCAGAGGGTCTTTGTACCCTAGTTAATTCAGAGGCACATTGGGCACCCTATTCTGCTCATCTGGGTGTCAAGAAGATGCATGCAGATCTTCGTCAGCTATATTTTTGGAGTGGTATGAAGCAGGATATTGCTAATTTTGTGTTGAGATGTCTTGAGTGTCAGAGGGTGAAGGCGAAGCACCAGCACCCTGCAGGTCTTTTGGAGCCCCATCATGTTCCAAAATGGAAATGGGACATCATTTCTTTAGATTTCATAGTTAGATTTCCAGTATCCTCTAGTCATCATGATGCTATTATGGTTACTGTGGATAGGTTGACGAAGGTACCTCACTTCTCTCCTGTCTGTTCATCTTATAATGCTTCTATAGTGGCTAGAGTATTCATGGAGGACATAGTCAGACTAGATGGGTTTCCTCGTAGGATCATCTCTAATAGGGATCCAGTGTTTACTTCAGCCCTTTGGACTTCTCTGCAGCATGCCTTGGGGACATAGCTGAACTTTAGTTTAACATACCATCCAGAGACTAATGGATAGATTGAGAGGGTTAATCAAGTCCTCGAGGATATGCTTAGGATGTATGGTATGGATCAGCAGAGCCGTTGGGAGGACTATTTGTACTTGGCAGAGTTTTCTTATAATAATGGTTATCACAACTCCATCGGTATGTCTCCATTTTAGGCTTTGTATGGTCGTCCTTGTCGAACCCCATTGAGTTGGGATCATCTTGAGGATAGAGTTCTTCTAGGACCAGATATGCTTAGAGAGATGGAGTAGTAGGTTGAACAGATTAGAGAGCATTTGGTGGTAGCACAGGACAAGTAGAAGAAGTATGCAGATGCTCATAGAGTTGATCGACAATTTTTAGTTGGGGATCAAGTGTTCTTGCATGTGTGACCGCGAAAGAGTTTGATCCATTACAAAAAAGGATTTAAGCTCACACCACGCTTTGTTGGACCTTTTGAGATGTTGGAGAGCATCGATCCTGTCACTTATCATCTTTCTTTGTCGTCCAGACTTTCACACATCCATGATGTGTTTCATGTTTCCGTACTTAGACCCTATTATCTAGATATTGCTCATGTTCTTGATTAGAATGCTTTGTAGGTAGAGGACGACCAGCTGGCTTTGGAGCCCGTAGGCACTCTGCAGCACAAGAGACTCTCTCTCAGGGGTAGAGACATGGAGGAAGTCAGGGTCCAATGGGATCCTAGTGATGAGGCTTCTGCTACCTAGGAGGATGCACCCGGGATGCAGGAGTTATACCCTTACTTATTTGCAGGCTTCTAGGAGTAAGCCTGATTCTAAGGGGGAGGATGTAGTGCCCCTCATTTTAGATTTCTGACAGTCATAGTATTTCAATTACACTTAGACATTTGTGAGACATGTGGATGATAGACTTCTTGTTTATGCTTAGTTATGCTCATTATGGATTATGGATTACTGATGTAGTTGTTGACATTTTGTTATGATCACTATGATGACATTATTGATATTGTAGTTTATGATGTGTTGACATGATCAGTTAATGGTTAGATGTTTATGTTAAATAGAGTTATCATGTTTTATGTGATTAGTTGATACCAGATTGTTAGTTAGAGATATTTATGTTGTATGTCATGCTATCAGTGCAGGGATAGTGTAGTATTACTCGTTATGACCACTCTACTATACTGCAACTCCCTGACACTATGTGACTTTTATATATGTATATACTTGTATACAACACCTTGTTTTGATGCAGGCTGCAGGTACCAAGCATCGACTCCACCTAACTTAGCAGGTCTGAGCGTTCCTTTACACCAATGGATAATGTGGATGGGAGATAACATGGGGTTCCCTATGTCAGCCAATGTTTTTAGTCGTCATCACCCATGTGTTTCCAGTCTTGAGTATAGTTGTTTAGTTGGTACTTGTTCCCAGATTCAGGGTCACCCATTGGTATGTGGTTGTCATTAATTGTTTGAATTGTTTATTCATGTCTTATGTTTGATTCTTTTGAGTCAGGAATCTCTTTTTGTAATAGTGTCGTTATTTGATATTACTGTTAATATGTAATTGTAGTATATTTACTAATTATTATAGTAATAATAATAATAAAATAATAATGACAAGCTTAAACACAATTATAATAGTTAGTTATTTAATGAGAGGATTTAAGAAATTTAAACAATTAGTTTTATGGTGTGTAAATTAGTAGATTTTAATAATAATAATAATAATAATAATAAGTTTATATTCACATATCAATATTAGTTGTTAAGAATATTGATCAGTTGGTTTATATATTAAAACTAATAAGTAGCGTTGAAAGCTAGCAATAATAATGATATTGTTAATATTTAATACGTTATTGATTTTATCTAACATGGGAGATTTTATTTTATTTTGTCACTAATTCTGTTAGTGGGAGTAGGTTGTCAGAGATTTGAAAATGATTCTCTTAGAGGTGTTATGAAGGCAATTAATTGTGGGGATCTGTAACAGAAAGATGGTTAGTGGGAATTAAATTATTTTGGCTATTTTGGTTTTGAGGAAGATTTATTTGAGGGAGGAGGATTTCTTATGGGAGAGGAGGTAGAAATTTGAGGAAATTTTATAGAAGCGAAAGAATTGAGGGGAAGGAATTTTTACGAGAGAGGATTCTGAAGTTGGAAGGTAGTAATCTGGGTATGTTTATTTTGCCTCTCTATGTGTGAGATTTTGTATTTGTCTAATCTTGTTTGTCCTAGAATTTAAATATCCTTGTAGCATGATCGTTTCTGTATTCTATGTGTGTTCAAATGTATTTTGCTCCCTGACCATTTTCGCATCATTGGAGTTGCACCTCAGTTTCTATCAATGAACTACCCTCTATAGTTTACTTTCAAATTTATTTTTCTTCTTGTCTCTTCTATTCCAAAATCTTTCTTGAAACCTTGACTTTAAACAAGGGTTGACCAAATAACCTATTGTAAAATTTTGTTTATCTCATTGAAAATCTAGAACACCTGTCTTGGAAAACCATGACTATTTCATATTTCGTAGCAGTGTAATTCTTAACCTCTATATTAGCCTAGCCATGAGAATACTATGTCTTCTATTTTCTAAATTTAATTTCATTCCCATGTTAGCCTGCTAATGTTCAGCATTAGAGACGTCATTTCTTTTGTGAGATAAATTTGAAGATAAAATCTACATCCTCATTGATGAACGCCAGTCCTTCAGTCATGTCAATAAATTACTACCTGAAACTTTGGAATCAAATCAAAATTTGATGCTAAACCAATCATATTTTTCTCTCCAGCCACCGATCTACAAATTTAGTCAAATAAAAATTATTTAGATGTTACCTGGACCAAAAGAAATTGATCAATTAAAAATCATTTACCAATTTTCTTTCTCTATTTTTTTTCATGGCTATTCTTAATACCGCCATACGGCCTTGCTTAATATCAGTCTCTCAAATTCTTCCCAAGAAATGAAGTTTCTCAAGACTGTCTAAATGAGTCACTTGAATCAAGAAAAATCATTATCATCTTTCCTCTCTCCATTAGGTGCCACCGTATGGCCTTTCTCAGCCTTAATCCCTCTAATTTTTTCCAGTAAATGAATCTTTAAGATTGTTCATAGGGATCGATTGAGCCAATGAAATCATTTTCAATTTTTACCTCTGCTAAGGGCACTGCCATACAACATTCTTCAAGTTTTATCTTCCAAAAAAATAAACTTATGCCTTAAAACACCAATGCCTTGGTATGGTCACTTCTTCTGATTGAGGAGTTTTAGATTTAATTAAGCTTTTAGTTTCTTCATCGGTTCGATCCTTCCTGTCAATCAATTTATTCCAATTAGAACTTGCAGTAGTTAGGGGTTTATGATTTAATTCTAGTTGTTAAATTAGTAATTTAGAATGTAGTTGAGTTGTAATTAGGTATATATACATAGATTTTCATATGTAGATAACTATAGTATGTATTAGTTATAGTTAGAAAAGCAATGATAAGTAAAACTAATTGAAGGTAATTGTTCAAGAGAACTTATAGTAGTTCTCATGGTGCCTACACAATATTAATTTTAGCCTTATAATAATGCCTATGTAGAATAGATCTTAGAGTATGAGTTAGAAGTTTAATTGTATAAAGGAATTGTATGATTAATAATAATATTATTGTTATCTCTTTGGTGTAGCAATTGTTAAATTAAAAGTGAATAAAAAATTAGCACATTATTCTAGTAAGTAGGTTATGGTTATAGTTTTGACATAATAGGATTTTAAATGTATGTGTTTTAGACTTAAGTAAAAGTTATAACATTCTAAGTTAGCCAGTAAGGTAAGCTAGATTACCTCTTAGTTTTAAGTTTAGTGGTGTCAATATTGTTCATAGGAATATTAGTATCATGTCTTTTAAATTGTTTTGATACTTTGGAATAATTCGTTAGGAATGGAATATTATCATATGACTAATTAGTCACCTTGTTAAGTAAATTTACTTGGTCATTATAAAATTAGGGTTATAATAGAAGTTTAAAAATTAGGTGTTAAGTATTACATTAAAGATATTGTTTATCAAATACCTTCTGGATAGTTAATGGTATGATAGTGAGTAAATTGATTCTTTTGGTTTAATATTTTTATTTACTATTAATAGAATAATAAATCTGTGTTGATTGCTTTGAAACTTTTGATTTATCTTTACTTGCATGTTACGAATGTTAGTTTCTGATGAAGAGTTAGGATAAGAGATTTTTTGGTTTGTTTCCCTTTCATGGGTTCTAATGGTTGTATTACCTATCTAGAGGCTTGTTTGAGTTTCTTGTTATGAGAAAGATTACCTTGCACTGATCAATGACTTTGAATCCTTGTATTCGAGAGAGAGAAAACTGATTTTGGTTCATTAAATTTGGACTTTTTGCACGCCTCATGTTATTATTGGCTTGTCATAAGAGTTGGAGGTATGTCATGTGTGCCTTGTATAGTACTTGTTTGGGTCAGGTCAACCGAGTATAGGTAGGGAAGTGGCTTCTGATGTGGGCCTGATGCCCAAAATGGCTGTCTGGGTAACCCATTGGAAGTGTTTAAAAAGTGAAAACATAATAATCAACCTAGGGGAAAAGGGTAGAATTTCACATTAAGAAAGATAAAAGATTTCCTCCCCCACACCTGTAGTGCTAGTATAGGCTAAGGGTGGGATAAGAGGGTTGGTTTTTGCATGTGTGACCTATGGGGCCGGTGCCTAGAGAGAGGTTGTCAGGGTAGCCATAGATGGGGGCCGACGTCTAGAGAGAGACAGTTAGGGTAGCCCATGTAGAACCATGACACTTCTTCCTACTACACTCCAGCTTTCCCTATTCTCTTGCCTCTAGATGTTGATTGTTGAGTTCAGTGATGTCCACGTGTGAAACCTGGGGTATTCCTATCTTTAGTTAGTCCTTCTATCTTTGTTTGTGTTAGGGGATCTCATTGTTATCTCCTAGCTCGGGAGGTGGACCTCAGGGTTCCACATGGTCGGGTGGAAGAGCTTAATCCATTGGTTTTCTTTGGCATCTTGGTTCATGTTTGTGGTAGATGTGTTTTCTCATTCCAGACTTGTATTTGCATCCTCAGATTTCTATTATGTCTTCAGAATTGTATAGCCATGATTTATTTTGTAATTTGATGTAATCAGTCAAGAAGCCTTGTAATTATGTAATTCTATTTTTGATCTCATGAAAAATGGATTCTTCTCTTGATGGACATGTATGATGTATTATGTTGCTAATGACCTATGTTTATAATTATTTGATGCAGTTATGTTCCCTAGAGATCTTAGTTGAACAAATAGTCTAAATGATGTAATTAGTTGATGCACATACTTGTTTTAAAAAAAAAATTCCGTATTTTTATTTCCAGTTAGCCTAACACTCTAGGGTTGCATGACGGGGCATCACATGATGGATGCCCATATTCTCATCAAAAACTTCAATTTGTGCATGGGCATGGAGGATGCTAGCAAATGTTGAGGAGTTGGGGTTTTACACCCGCCAGTTCGAAATCTGACACACTACACTTTATTATAGTGTAAGCCTATTTTTCAAATTCTTTACTTTAGCATTATCAATACTCTTCACAAGGACATTGTCCCTATTTAAATGATGGAAAGGGTTCACATCTCACAATAATTTCTTTGGCAACAATTTTGGAGATAAGTTTTATGGCAGCGTGGCAATTAGCACGTACTCGTAGGTTCTTAACAACTCTAATAATTGCGCCATGAGGCATGTTTAATAAACCCATTTGCAATTTCCAGCTTTTACTATGATGGCAGAGAAATATTTGTTTTCTTATTCTTCTACAACATTAAGTAAATATCTTGAATCTGGAATGCTTATATTGTCTTTTTTTTGTTGAACTATATCCTATGCCAAAAATGAACATACCAATTCATGGTTTAATAAGAAAACTGAGGTTATTTTGCTTTAAATGAAATAAAAATCTAAGTAGAGCCCTAGTTGAAGAGATGCCCTTGTTTTAATTAGCAACTGAGATTGGTCAATATTGCTTCAAATAAGGAAGCAAGGGCCACCTTGGTTGACAATATGCCTAATTTGGATGCTCTATTGTTTCACAAGAAGGGGTTATTTGCCATATACCTGTGAGTTGTATGAATGTTTAGAATCCATCCTGTGTTGTGAACTCACATGACATGTGGGCTATCTTTGGTTCCTTGCGTACTCTATGCATTTAAGGCTAGCTAGATTGCTATAGTACTATATGTGAGATTACTACTGTGCATTTAAGGCTATATTGTTAGGGTGCATTATAAGTTGATTAATGATTTTTTTAGCTCCCTTCCCCAATCTATCCAAGTGCTATTTTAAAACTTTTATTGGACTTGGTGATACATATAAAACAACCTTAGAAAATCTTGGTTTGATAAGCAGACCGAGATTAGTTCACCTTATTTTTGAAGAACTTGAGCGTAGCATTGCACCAAGTTGAAGACATAACTTGCTTCAATATGGGAGTGACATTGGTCTATTTTATTTTAGAGAGGCCCATACTAAAAAATTGTACAAATTAAATGTTCTTCCATTTAGCAAGGATGGGTTATTCGCCTTTTGGTTATAGGTTGTGTCCACTATGTCTTTCTATGTGTCTTGTGCTTGTTAGAATGAATTTTAAATGAATTTTATATAATAAAAAAAATTCAACTTAAGCTACCTATGGTCTAATAACAAGACTTTTATCAATGCATCTAGTTGTAATGAAGAACTTGAGTATAGCTCTTCTTGAAGAGTTATCCTTGTTTTCTTAAGGAACTGAGATTGATCCATAATACCTATTGTTTAATGAACTATGATTGATCTATATTGTGTTATGTAAATGAAGAAATTCTATGTTGCAAAAATGTCCAAAGCCTATGTTGTGACCAAGGATTATTTTGTTATGGTAGTGATATATTGTAATTATATTGTACAAACAATATATTAAAAAGTAAATTCTATGTAAACTCATTGGGTTAGTATAAGACATGTTTAAGGATAATCATATTTCCATTACGCGAAACTTTTATTTAGAACATTAACTATTTAATCCTAACCTGCATAGTGAGGTGTGGAAGTTTCCAATAGTTTTACTGTTAAAATATTTGCATTACAAAAGTTATCATAATATTTAGTAAGTATTAAAGAGCATTTCTTGAGCCATTAGTGGTGACTTCTTAAGTCAATTATGAAGTGATATGGGATCGAATCTTATGAGAAGAAACATATGAATTCAATGCCTTGTAGAATGAATGAATGTTTCCTATACTTCTTATTATTGGTTTTAATTCTTCCTAATAGCGAGGATTGAAGAGATTGAGTCAAATTAGGCCCCATTCCTTAGGTTAGTCTTTCATGGTCAGGAGTGGTAATGTCCTGTTATAATGCATGTGTTGCTATATGTCTCATTTCTTCAGGTTACCATTGTAGTTTACTTGTTCGTTGGATTGTGTGTGACAAATTGGTACTATCACTTTTACAATGTTTTCTCAGTTATGTTTTAAGATCAAATAAATGGCTCAGGGTAAATAGATATTATGAATTCATACAATATTAGATTGATCTTTTAGTATCGAGTGAATTGTTTAAGTCATTGAAAACATTGTTAATAGTTATAGTTTCCTAATGTATTATTTAGTAGTGTTAGTTTGTGAGTCTCTAATTTAGTAAACCATAAATTCTATGGGCTAGTGTTAGGCTTTGGATGTTAACCATTCAACCATTGTATTGCATACTCTCTCTGACACTAGTGGTTAGTAATCTATTTGATGGATAACTCTAGGGTTTGTGACTTCTTGTTTATTATGATATTTCTATTTATGTACTTGAATGCATATGACTAATTCATTGAGTGTAGGTTGTGGAGTATTAAGGACCTAGATAGGAACAACTACGTACTCAACTATGGTAAGAGTACCATGATAGTAACTCATTTAAGAAAATAACTTTATATGCAATAACTATGTAGTTTTATGAATAATGTATGTGTATCATCTTAGCTCAATGTCACCTTTGAGAAGATAGTGGAAATTATCTTGAACATGTGAGTTGGCTAAATAGGTGAACAAAATATGCTTCCTTTGATCACTATGACGTCTTGTAAAAATATAATGGAATTGGGTTATTTATTTGGTAATAAAGCATGCTATGAGTAGAATTATGATTATACATCTTTTAGTGTATCAAGGTTGGTAAATATAGATGATGATTTAAATAAAGAATTGTTATCAATAGCTTTTCCTAACAGGTTGAAGAGATCATGGTGTAGGACTAATATAGCTTACATCTTCTCCTTGAAGAAAATTACATTTATAACCTAGAGTCAAGTTATGTGACAGTAGTAACCTCGGAGACTTTTACCTCCTTGAGTTGGCTAAATGGAACTAGAGATCTATCTATGCTATAATCATTGCACTTTAAGAATAATTAATTATCTTCTCTTTAGTAATTGATATATTTATTATCCATTGATATTGAAGCTCATAGAATTTAGAAATCATAGAGTATTCAATTATGTGCCTAGAGATACAATACGACTTTAGGGTAATGAATTACTGGTTGATCTTGCAAGTATTATTCCCAATAAGATTAGGAATATTATGAATAGATCTATTAGGAAACCTTTGATGTAAAAATAGTACATGAATTTGGAGATAGACTTGCCTTAGGTAAACTTGATGCCTTGAGCAGACATAGGTCTTATATAGATTCCTCAACACTAAGGTTGCATGACAAACACCCCTTTTTGGTTGTCATGATAGTGGATTTGTTTTCGTCCATGTTTCACCTAAGTGGGTGGCAACAGACAAAAAATTGTCTGGGGCCAGGAATCACCTAAAAAGGGTTGCATACCTATTCACAATTGCATCAAACATAGAGCAAGACATAACTACACATTCACATACTCTAGAGTTAGTCACATTCGGAGGGGACCATGATCCCATGGATATAAGGTATGTAGGCAGTCTAGATGATGAAGGATTCCCACAGTACTTAGGTCCCCCACATAGAGGGTGTTCTTTTATAATTAAATTTGTGATCATAACTTTCTGTGTAGTGATTTTAGAGTTGTGTTAACATGAGATTGTCTAGTTAGTTTTGTGCAGATGATAAGGATACAAGTCACTACAGAAAAGAAAGTTGTTAGAATTGAATGTAGGATGTAACAAAGGACTTAAGGTATGTGTGATCCGTTGTTCTTATAGGTTATCTTGTGAAATGTACTTTCTTTCTTCACTAGATTAAGAGTGGTGAACTTTTCAGGACTTGGTGATTTTAGGAAACTAATCTCTAGTTCATCCAACCACTATAACATGCATTGAGAACTTCTTAGAATTAATAGTAAAATTTCATGAATCTACATTTCATGCATATGTTATATTAGAGTTTTTGTTTCCTCGATATTTTTGAAGTCAAAGATAGTATTATTTTGTTAATAAGGAGTCAGGTCCTTACATGTGGTATTAGAGTCAAGGCTCAAACACTAGGCCTGGAGGTCTGCTAAACTAAAGCATGGTAAGAATTAAGATATAATATGTTATAATATGATGTTAATGATATTCCCCCTCTAGTGATCTAATGATCATCTAGTTATTGATAGATGTGAAGAGAAACATGCAAAAGCAAGGAAAGGGTAAGGCATAGATAAACCCTCCCTAGAGGGTGAGGTGGATAGCTTGATGCCAGTGGTAGTATGTGTGTAATGAGACGACAATAATTTGGTACATGACAACCATGTAGATTAGAGGATTCTCTTTTGTGAGGTGGATATCCTATTATGTGGCTAATTCCTTTTGTGGCATATCTTAATGGACCTTTTCATGATGGCATGCCTGGTTTACATGTGGGGTATGTGACTATTCATGTGGATTTTCTATACAGCTATATAATAAGGTTGTTCTAGGTTGTGTGTGCAATGCTTATTGTGACATGGTGAATTATCATTGATCTCTATGTGTTTTGAGATCACTGTATGATTTATCCCTTTTAATGGTAGTAAGTCCACCCAATTCCCCTACTCCCCTTAGGTGGTCTTGTTGTAAGGCTACATGGTGATTTTAATGTGTAAATTTTATGAGATTGTTGGATTATTTATTTTGGTGTTAAAGGTTTTACTTAAGTTTCAAGCCAGCAGTGTTTTGTTTCTTTGGGCTAATTAGTTGTTTTAATTTTGAGATGCTCCTTTTGCCTCAAGGACTTGTTCTTGGATAAATTTGGGATGTTGAAATGGTTGTTATCTTTGATCTTCACTTCTTGTTTGGATTATTTTATTTTAAAGTATTCTAATTAAGGATTTAACTTATGGACTTGTCTTACTTAATCCGTCTTGATTTGAGGCATTTTATTGTTGCAATTGCTGGCATGTGTGGAGTAATGTGACTTCTCTAAACTACCATATACAAGAGGGGCCCTAGAAGGTTGTATGGGGGAGTAGGTGGCCTAGGGAACTCTATTTTGAGGATGGGGGTTGCAAATGGGATTGGTATGGGATAGTCATAATCCATTCCCCCTAGATCTGTGTGTGATTCTTGCATACCTTCTTCTTGGAGGATAACACCTTAAATGAATGTGAGCAAGGTATTAGGAAATGTGAGGAGGGGTCCTTTGAGAGGGCACTGAGACTATCTTTCTTTTTTAGTTACTTGGCACTAAGGTATTAATGATATTGGTTTCCTTTGGAGGTGAGACTATATGGTTTTATGGCTAATTGGATATTGACACCGTGGTTCTATATTTATATAGTTATTCATACATTGGATATATGGTGTTGTGGCACTATGGATTACTCAGTGGCATAATGGTCCTTGACCTCCTTGTAAGTACCCATTTTGTTTAGTCTTGTGGTGCGAGTCACGTGAGTTCATTGTGATGAGTATAGATTAATGCTTGTAAGTATAGTCATCATCATGTGTGTTTTGCCTATGAGAGATATGTGAGGTGGAGGGACCTCTACTTTAAATGATGTGTAAATATCAGTGAATGTTGTGATCATACCTCAATTATGTGATACATGGTATCCATCTTGGGGAGACGGGTTTTGTGTTCATAATGTGTGATCCACTTATGCATGCCCTTTGTGATAGTTGTACATTGGTGGGAATAACTGTATTGCTCTAGTATAGATATGTTAAAAAAATGTGTTTACTGTGTGTTATTTAGAAATGTGTGGGTCACTTTCATGTTTTTATGTGTTGTGTAGTGTTACTCTTCATGTTCTTATGTGTTGTGTGGTGTTACTCTTCATGTTCTTATGTGTTGTGATAGTGTCACCCCTAGCATTGGCTCTCCCACTTAGTGAGAGCACACTAGTGTAACTAGGGGTTGCGGGAGGTGTGAAGGCCTCCTTTGGGACATAACTTGTTTTAGGGTGAGTCATGATGGCCCCTATTTGAGGGTATCCCCTCAAAGTGATCACATTGGAGTGTAGTCCCTCTTCTCCCCCACATATTAGAACCACACTAGTCAGTTCGTAGTGCAAACACAATCCTTGCAATTTGTTTTGTGGTTTGAGGATGGACCCTAATGTGCCTTGAACCTATATTACTTTCTAACTTCAGACACTTGATAGTTCAAATGGGATGAATACTAGAGACAACTACAGAATTGTTACCTTCCACATGAGTGTCGATGAGTGTGCTTGAGCATGTATTCATTTTTAAGTGTAATGTTTATATGATATTTGAATGGTGAAAGTCATTGATACTCAGAAGAATCCCTGGGACGATTGACCTGTACTTGGCTGGTTTCCTGAAACCCGAGGAAGGATACAAGGTCCTTAGAATATTCTTATCGAATCAACTTATGCAAATTCCTCAATGCAATATATGGGCCTATTGCATAGTTTTCTATAAGTGACTCAGGATCTGGATTGATCCTGATGAGTCTAAGTCTTTGGCAGAGCAATTTATTGATTCCTCTCCCTAGCCCATATGGCTGTTGTGTTTACATATTGGATAATGTTTTGATCCGTTTGACCAGTATAGGCCCATTTGGCCATTATTTAATCTACCCTGTATTAGGTAGAGATAGGGTCCATTAGACCCAGTTTCGTATGAACTAGTTTTCCCAAAAGATAGAAGAGCCTGGTTGGATTTATCTCAGTATGTCTCGTATTGGACACTTTAGCCCAGATTGGCTATTTGAACTTCCTGAGTACTTAGGTTGACTAAGATAATATAATTCTTCTAACCTACAGTGGTGTATCATTTCTCTTGGATTCTAACATAGGTTGGAGTAAACTTCAAACATAACTAGAAATTTTGGATAATGCAGTACTCAACACCTAGAATTGATGCATAAGAAATAAGGATGTTTAACCTAATACAAAAATCTCACATTTACTCAACCTTTTGTTCGTAACCTTTGCATCAGGATGATGCAAAATTTTTAGGGGGGAAGTATGTCACGACTCTTATTTTTAATATTTATTTTTTATATGACTTAGCAATTAGTAAGGTTCTTATTATTTGATTATCATTTAATTATCGTCTAATAATTGTTAATATTATTATTTTTATAACTATTCATAATATCTTAATAATTACTACACCTGCTATTATAGTTATCTTTAATTATATTGTTATTTAGTCATTAATTAAGTTGGGATTAACAAAATAAATAAATAAATAAATAAAAATAAAAATATTAATATTAAAACACAATGTACTACTAAGCATTAATTTTATTGCACCCTAAAAGCTTAGTGAAGACTTGTAAGTACGGGAAATTCTATGCATGGCTATTTTATGGTAGATTATGGGAAAGGGAAAGTGAAAATAAATCATATTTTATTTGATCTTCTAGGATGACTTTATTTTTCCACTGTTTTTCTCAGCACCGTGGAGTACTGACTGAAAAAAATGCATATTTAATAGAAGTACTTTGGAAAGGAGTGGTGTGGGGTGCAAGCCACTGCCTGCACCCTGCAGAAAAATTTAATACGCTTTAATGCTTCTTGGTTTTCTTTCTTTGACTGGACATTCGTAAAAAAAAGGGGAAAGGAAGACAGTATTTCATTACACGCTAATGCAGGATGTTTGGATTTATTTTGGGGGAGACCTAATTCAATAGGATGTTGATAATGGTTGTTGGCATATTTTTGTAAGTTTCTAAAAATTTTCAAAAAACCCATTGGAATATTTATATCCTATGCTCATGGCATTCCATGGAACCACATTTCTTTGAGGTGTCTTGTCAAGCTGTTCATATGCCTTGTCTATGCTTCCACATTGGGCATACTTGGCTACCTAGCAGTTCAAACTATAAAATATAACATAAATTCCCCTTCCATTATGCTTGGATAGATGTTCATACCTTGTTCAAAAGTGCCCATTTTGGCACAAGCAAGGAGGATGCTAGCAAAGGTTGTGAAATTTGGATTTATAGCTAACAATTGCATTTGCTTGAAAGTTTTTAAAGTCTTTTCAACAAAGCCATTTTGTGCATATTCTGAAATCTTTGTGTTGTGTAATTCTTGCACACAATCTCGAAACTTTTCAAACACCATATTGATTAGTTTTTAGATGAGGCTTCAGGGCAGAATATTTCATTAAGGTTTTAGTGGAGATTCAGTGTTAGATTGAGGCATGTAGCCACTATAGAGAGGACAATATACAATCTATATTGTAATGGCACACCCATTTATGATGGGTGTACTACTTGTGTAACAAAATCCCTCCGTCATGATGAAGAGGTTGTAGTCTTGAGGTTGAAGGTGTGCAGTCAGTATAAGAGTCTTCGGCCAAGTCAGAAGTAGAGGAATCATTCACATTGTAAGGTGCAAGCATAAGTGGATATCACTAGTCATAATGGTTCACAAAAAAATAAATCGAAGGCTCAGCATTCAATAAGGTGTGGCACACACTAATGGCTCGACCCATGAACCATGGTGCTTGCCAAATCAAGTCATAGTCTCTATTCAGTAGAAGGCACACCAGCATTATTAAAACATTGTCAATGAAGAGAGGATCACACTACTTTCCAAACTTGAGTTGCCATTATTAAGAGTTGGCACTGCCTCATATTAAGTGTGCTGCATAGTTTCAAGGCTCAGTCTTTTTCCAAGCTACAACAATATACAAAAGTAATGAAAGCCACTAGAGTATGGCATTGGTTTTATAAAAGATATGGCACAACTCCTATGATAAAATGTTGCAGCAATAATATTGCGTTTCCATAAGGAATCAAAGGCAGCAAAGTTTCAAACGTTGCCTATGTATATAGGTGTGGCCTGGGACTCAAGACAGCCACCACAAACAAAGCATTGACCTATTCATAAATGGTGAGGTGCTCCCAATATACATGACGGTGCTACTGTAAATTATAGCTAATGCCAATTAGTATGGCACCATCATCTTTTAGAGACTCATATTAGAGGCACAACAATAATGCACAAGTAACAAAGTGATCCCAGCTATCAGTTCATAAATAAGACTCAATTCAATTTAGTCGGCATTGTAGCAATATGAACTACAGTTCATAAGAGGGGTGAAGAGAAAGGTGCCATCACAAATGCAGGGCCTCATAAATATAAAGCCACAAGCAATAAAATGGTGTAGCCTCAAAAGGTGCTAGAAGTCAAATACAACAAGATACTGTATTCCAAAAGTGGCGCGACATATATATAGTGCAACCTCTAAAACATTCACAACATACGGATTTGGCACGACTTGTATAAATCACAGCTCATCCATGGATGGAGAAAGGGCAGTATTTATCATAAGGTTCCTAACATTAAGAAAATGATGCGAGTCATTAGAATCAACACCGGCACATGAAATGAAGGCTCCACAGTTTTAAAACTAAATGTGCTCAACAAGATAAAGATTGACACTGCCTATGTTTCAAGTGCAACACAGACACATAGATGCACAGATCAAGGCTCCACCTTGTATATTGTAGACTTAGACAAAGAAATAAGGCATGACTAGAAGAATGGAGGCCATTTCAAATAGGGGCAAAGATATAGAGCCTCTAAGCACAACAAAGACACTCACGCTGCCCATTTGTAAAAGAACGTAGGTTTTACAGTCTCTAGATGCAGTAGCTCAAGAATTGTTAGATAGAAACACATCAATGGCTTGGACAAGTTCAAGAAAGGAAGAAGTGGGTGCAACCATGTGTCAAAGAATGATGCAAGGAGAGAAGAAACTCAAGAAGCAAGCGGAGTGTGCCACTTGTCACTCCCACAGGCCTTGGAAGGCAAGCAACAAAGTTCATTCTCAAGTGAGCACCTGAGTGCCACGTGGAGGCTGCGGGTGCTAGATATTTCATTTGTTTTACTTTCATATACCACATAAACTAAAAGATTCATGTGAGTCTAAATTGAGACATTGTTTTAATATGAGTTGAGTTTCATTTATACATGGTGGGCCCTCCTCTAAACAAACTAAAAGGTTTAAATAGAAGAGTCTTTTTTATAAAAAGAATCAAGTGGGTCCCTCCAAGCCACATTAGACTTTATTATTAAAACTCTTACATTTTACTCTCATATGCTCATGGGAGATAAAATAATTTGGAGCCCTAGTTTTATTTTTCATGGCAAGCATAAAGAAGAGCGAGAAGTTTTCACACTGCTGGCCAAAGATATGGAGGCGGTTGTATTTTCCAACCATTAAAGAAATGGAACAACTAGTTGCAGTTACCAGTTACAACTATTTGAGCCAGATTTTGTGGGTTGCAGTTGGAGATTTTTCTAAGCAGTTGCAAAGATTTTTAGAAACTCTTTATTTCTAGGATATAAAAGGATAGATCCAAGACAGAGGAAAGAGTTTTTTACATAGAGACAGACACATATTAGAAATTATTAGCAGCTAATATATTTTCTTTTGCCTCAGCAGTTGCCTCTCAGTGAGGGATTTGAATGTGCTATTCTGTGCAAATTATTTTTCCTTTATATTTTGTTCTCTAGTCAAACAATGAAGAGAGATGGTGTTTTCGTGCAGATCTGAGTCTATTTTTTGTTCTTGCTTCTTATTTTCTATTTCTAGGCCTCTGTTAAATCTAATTTTAAACTAGGTTATTGATCATGCATTCTGCTCTTTGGTTTTCAAGTTAATCTATTAGGGTTTAATCACCATGCTATTGGTTAGGTTTTAAATCTGGCACATCGCCTTAGCAATTTAGGCATTTCATTTAATCTTGTTCTTTCTTCCCTTTCCCCAAAACCCATTTGAAAAACAAGAGCCAGCTTCTGTAAAATCTAGAGGTTACTTCAGGGATCAATCCCATATTCTTGAAGTTTCCCATGTTGTTGGATTAAACCCACAAATTTATGCATCAATAGTTTTTGGCATACTCAGTGGGACTGGAATCAAAGACTTGGATCTTTGTTTTCATTGAATCATTGTCTATATTTTGTGGTTTTGGTGGAAAATCACAAAAGTATCTGCTCATGGGAGGATAATCTTCCACCTGGTGACTCTACTAGTGACTCTTTCTCAAATATTTTCTTCTATAGACCATGATAGCCTCAGGTATCTATGTGCATCTGAATATTCAAGCAAGGGATCTACCCTTTGTGACTTGGGATTCAAGCCCTCTTGTTCTTCAACAATAGGGTTAGGTTCCTGATTGAGCATGGAAATCATTACCTCATTTTCTTGGGGATGGATTAGTTTGCCCTACAAATCATATTCAAGATGTGGCAAATTTATGCACCATTCATAGTATCACAGCTAAGAATGAAGCTCTTTTGCTAATGACATCTTCCCTCAAAGGTAAAGCAAAAGAATGGTACAGAGATTTGCAGCCCAGTTCAATCACAATATGGGACCAGCTAGGAGAACTCATCTACAATCAATTCAAGGAGATGATAGATGTTAGCTCTCTCACCCAGAGTGTCATCACAATCAAGAGGCATCCTGCAAAAAGCATGTGTGATTTCAATTCAAGATTTGATAAGGTATGGAAAAGATTCTCAGTTGATATTAGACCTCCTCCAGCCTTTTCATTTCTGTATTATTTGAAAGCTTTATCTACCTTGAGATATCTTTTATGATACAAGCCTTAGGAGGTGATACTCTACCTCAGTCATATAATCTTGCTATTAGAGCTAAAAATAATCTCATAGAGGCTAGTAAATTGCATCTCTGCCTTTAGCACCACTGATGCCTTACACAAACATCTCATCTCGGGCTCTTTCCTGTAACCAAATGCATACTTATTCTAATCCACCCACCTTCCTTGCTGATTTGTCAAATCATAAGCAGATGCTAGAGATAAAAGAACTCCTAAAATATTTCACCCATGAGCTAAATGAGTTGAAAGATCAAGCCATGTGTTATGTTGATCCAAGTTTCATGCCTCCAATTTTGTATGAACAACAATATGAATACAGTGAGAGGATGCCCAATTATCTTGAGAATTATGCATTACAAGCCTCTGTACCCCAGTTTATAGGAAGTACAGATCAAGTTTTTTACCATTTTGACATCAAAGAACAATCAAGTCCCAAAGATCAAATTACAAGAAGAGAGCTAACTCTTGTCTATTCAGTGTGTCCCTTTGATCTTGAGCATCAGACACGTGGTAAGATGTAATTCAGAGATTGAGTTGAGTAGTGAAGGATATTCAAAGGGTGGTTATGACTCAACTCTTCTAGAAGCTGAAAAGTACTGGGTGAAGAATGATGCATCATCTATACCTCATCTTGAGGGAGAAGTTGAAAAGGAAATTTTTGAATATATAAAGAATGATTGCCTTTATTTCTATCATAATTTTCCACATCTTGAAGGAGATGATTTAGAGATATAGCCACATGGAGAAGAGGATGGGAGGATGGGACAAGTGACAATGGCTTGATTCTCTTTGAAGTTGAAAAGTGCTGGCCGTTAGAGGATACAAAATCTTTTCCTCGGCTTGTAAAAGAACAAAAAGTAAGTTCTCTTGTGCAAAATAGTGAAGATGAGTCTAAGAATGATTCTTTTTGGGATGATCTAGAAGTTTTATATTCAAATTTGGGTGATCATGATAGAAAGAAAAGTGAGATCTATGATAATGATGCATTAAGAGACATAAGTAATGAAGAGTTGCAAGAAGAGTCTCATCATGCTCCATTCTTCATTCAAGAAGAAATGCCAATCAGATTCAAGACAATTATAGGTAGCTCTGTCACATTCCAGCCAGAGTTTGAATCTACTATAGATTGTAGATTGTGAGCATACAAAGGCACATATAGGAGAAGTCACCGATGAGTATATGATCATAAATGCTTTCACATGTGATCAAAGAGACAAACTCCATCACTTGATTTTCCCTTCCCACCCTCCGCTCAATCAAGAACATCATGCAAATCAGCCTATAAGGTATTTTGATGCTAAGAAAGGGCCCTCAAAATGCAGGAAGGAAAAAAGGTACAATTTCTTGTTATTTTTCTTCATGCATTTCATTTGGTCAATTATCCATGTAATGTGGATCCACTAGAATATCATCATCAGATCTGGGAGTTATTTTTCCATTCTTATGAATGGGCATATCCCTCTGAGGTTCATATGTCAGTAATTTAGTCTCAATGTTTTGCAATAAGTTGCAGTTACAACAGTTAGTTTCAATTTTAGTTTGTTGCTTTCAATAAGTCTTAGCTGCACAAAAGACTCAAAGGTTTCGACAATCATTAGTTGGTCTTGGTTTCAAATGTTAGTCATGGTTGTACATAAGCTTTAATTTTGGCTTCAGTGTGGGCAACTATCACCAATTTGTATCAGGTTTCAGTACTCTGTCCATTGCAAAGCAATTCGCTGTTCAACATGAGTTTCAGTTTCAAATCAAGTTGATTTGATGGGTAGTTGTGTATCAGTTTAGATGCAGGTTGTTGATGTATTCTCAGAGTGCTACTTTGTTCCTTCCTGTAATTGACTCTATGCCCAGTGGATTAGGCCATTTCTTTTGAGTTCAAAGTGAGCAAGCTCACTTTCCCAGTGCGTCGCCAAGAACTAGTGTGTAATTCTTGCACACCATCTTGAAACTTTTCAAACACCATATTGATTAGTTTTCAGATGAGGCTTTAGGGAAGAATATTTCATTAAGGTTTTAGGGGAGATTCAATTGAGGCATCTAGGCACTCCAGAGAGGACAATATACAATCCATATTGTAATGGCACACCCATTTATGATAGGTGTCCTTCTTGTGTAATGAAAGCCCTCTGTCATGATGAAGACGTTGTAGTCTTGAGGTTGAAGGTGTTTAGTCAGTATAAGAGTCTCCAGCTGAGTCAGAGGTAGAGGAATCATTCACATTGTAAGGTGCAAGCATAAGTGGATATCACTAGTTGTAATGGTTCATAACAAAATAAATGAAAGGCTCAGCATTCAATAAGGTGTGCCACACTCTAATGACTCTACCCATGAACCATGGTGCTTGCTAGATCAAGTCACAGTCTCTATTCAATAGAGGGCACACCAGCATTATTAAAATGCTGTCAATGAAGAGAGGATGACACCACTTTCTGAGATCAAGTTTGTTGGCAAGAGACACTATATGGATTCATGGTTGTTGTCATTGATTGCAACAAAGGTCATCCCACATATTCGCAAGTCATGGTGTGTCTCTACCAGAAGTCAGAATGAAGGATATTGTGGTCCGGTGAACAAGAACAGAGCATGTGGCAAGGTCCGACATACAGGTCCGGATCTCTCAGAGGAAGTATCTTGGTGTAGTGCAGATTTGGGGAAGTCAAGAGGACTACCTTGAGTGGTATATTCCAAGGATTTAGCCTCCGGTGATGGACAAGGAAAAAGATATGAATAGTTGAGTACCAGATTCCTGAGTGACAGTGTGAACAGAGGAAGAACTGACTGACACAACATCAGACTATTTTCTGGATGTGTTACTGATAATGGTAAAGGTTGTGAAGGCATGAATCATGTTTGGCTGACATGATTAATGATATCTACAAGTATATGCTTGATCTGCATTACTTGATGTGCAAGGATTCAACCGATAGAATAGAGTTTGTGAGAAGATAGACTGTTCCGGGTGTTGACTAGAAAGATAATGAAATCACTTGTGTGGATATATATATAGGATGAATTTAGTTATGAGAAGGGAAGTGATGTGATGTGATAGGTGAATAAGTGCAGAGCAGAACAGAAGCAGTAAGAAAGATCCGGTATGTGAAAGAAAAGTAGAATAAAGAGAAGAGGAAAGATGAAGTGCAGCAGATCAGTGTACTGAGCCTAACCGGAACTGAAATCCAGCATATGTGGATGCTTCCAATCAGTTCAAGTATTGTATAACATTCTTTTGTAGACAGTGTGTCTCCTTGTAGGCAGTGTGCCTCCTTTGGGAGTAGTGTGCTCGGGCAGTGAGCCCTAATTGGCAAGTGCCATTTTGTAATTCCTTATTCTTCTAACAGAGAATAATCTTTGGGTTAATCACCCCATGGTTTTCTCCCTTAACAGGGTTTCCATGTCAAAAATACTGTGTCATGTGTTTTTCATTTCATGGTAATATTTGCTTGTTTGAATTAATGCTGCATTGATTAATAAGAAAGTTCAAAAAGAAGAAATAATTAGGATAACTGATTCACCCCCCCTCTCAGTTATCAACAATTGGTATCAGAGCTAAGTTCCTCCTAATAGAGCCTAACAGCTCGAGGAAGATCTAGGAGTTCAAATGGATGCATATGGTTTAAGGGAGTAACTCAAGACTGCCCTTGAGGATCTTGAACAGTCAAACTCTGAAGTCAATGAATTAAAGGAAAGACTCAAACAGGCTGATGAATTCATGAGAGAACTAAAAGACAAATTAAGTCTCTCTATGAAAAAGAGAAAGGAGCTACTCCAGCAATTGGCAAGACAAAGTGAAGAAAGTAATGCAAATGAAGAGCTGACTGAGAAAACCAAGTTATGTGAAAAGTTATCAAAAGAAGTCATTATGGTAAGACATGAAATGGAATCAGGAGTTATAAAGTTTACTCAAGAGATTGAAGAGAAAAGAAAAACTAAAGACAATCTAAGACAATCTCTCAAAGAGAAATCAGAAGATTGCCACTAGATGGATAGGATTATCAGACATCTTGAATTTGATCTTGAAGATGCTAAAGATAATAAAGAAAAACTTGAGGATCAAATTCTCTCTCTCAAAAGGGATCTTCAAACAGTAAATGACTATAAAGAGAAATTCAAGATAAGTTCTGCTCAACTTGAAGTTCTTCTTGGAAGTCAAAAGAGGGTAGATGACAAGTGTGGTTTGGGATATGAGAAAGGAGAAAGCTCTGAATCCGGTCAGAAGAATTTTGGATCAGAAAATCCAAGGAACAGGCCTAGACGACCTCTGGTAAGACAGCCCAATGCTCAAAGATATCCATCCTTCAATGGATACTGCCACAACTATAATCACTTTGGTCACAAAGCTAATCAGTGCAGAAAGAGAATGAATCAGACTAATTCATCCTTCTCCGGACAATGCTTTAACTGCAAAAGGTATGGACATAAGTCTCATGAATGCATAAATATGCAAATGAACAAATCATTCAATGGTAGATGCTTTACATGCAATAGAGTAGGTCATATGGCTAATCAATGCAGATCAAGAGGTTATCAGTCAAATATGCAAAGAAATGTTGTTTGCCAAATCTGTAATAGGTCTGGTCATAATGCAAAAGTATGCAGAAGCAAGAATCAAGACAAAAGAGATCTGGTATATAATCAAAATCAAGACAAGGGTAAACAAAAGATGAATGCGGATGAAGTTAGGAATGAGATGAACAAGATTTGGGTGAAGAAAAGTTCAGAGAAGGTAGAGGTTGGATCCACACCAGACTCTGGTGCTGATATTCCTTCCGGAGATTAAGAAATGAGCTTTGGCTCAGGGGGAGACACAAAGAAAACCCTTTTCCCCCAGCCAATCAAGTGGTACCGAATTAGGCACAAGATGCAGAGTAAAGGGTTTGTAGATATGAGCCTTGAGATGATCCAGCTAAGATTTCAGAGGTCCGCATAAAGATGTGAAGAAGTTGTGATCGATCATGTAGAACCTATTCCGAGAGATGCTTCAGAATGACAGAGGATTACAAAAAGGTCTAGAGAGATCCGGAAGTGCATTTTCTTATTTTGTGGATTGGACAGAGTATTTTGGATGTCCTTGTGATGTGTCATCTTGATTTGTTCATGGTTGGAAGATCCGCATGACATTCATAAATCATGACTGATCCAGTTCTTCAAGTCATTCGAATAAGGCAAACTGGAATAATGTAGGTCGAGCATTTATTGCAATCAGATATTAGGGTTTGCGAAGCAATATAAGGGATTTCTCATAAATCACTTGTTCATTCTGCACTCAAGAAGAAGCAAAACATGGAGCTCTACAACAAAATTCATCAAGTTCACCGAAGATCTCTTGAAGAAGTCATTACATATAGAAATCAATCCAACCACTCTGTGTAACCAAAGGTGCATAAGGTATTTTCTATTTTCGATATCTCACTACAAATCTTTTGAAAAATGGCTACTCCGAATATAGTAAAGATCTCAGATAGGCCCCGACCTGAATTTAAGAAACACCCTTACAAGTCATTGGAGGTAAATCCCTTAGGAGCATTCTCTAGTGTTCCACATGGCATTTTACACACAGAAGACATTAGGGTTTACATACATGCAAGTATTGAGGAATTTGGGGAATTCAAATTGAGAGATTTCTATCACAAACAATTGATAGACAATGCTTTTGAGCTTAAACCAGAGTATAAGGGTATCCAGAAGAAACATTTTGATCAATTCATTCATTTCCCCTGTTTTGAAGAAGATGAATGGGTCCAGTATGTACTGAGTAGAGTGCATGACAATTTCCTATGGTTGAACAAGCCTTTTAAGATCACCAAAGATGCAATTAGGGCTGTAACCGGTCTGCACTCATCCGGTGGAACACCTATCCTCAAGTCTGTCAAAAATCAGACAGTTAGTGATGCAACCAGATCAAAATTTGATAAGAGAGCTATGACAATTGAAGACATCACTAAACCAGATGTCAAATTTGCATCTATGATAATAGGATACAAGATTTATCACTCTAGTAGGGAGAATTCTGTATCCAGAACTGCAGTATATACTACCTATGAGATGCTGAGGAAGAATGCAGATTATGATCTCTGTGAACTTCTTTCAAGCCAATTAATGGAAAATATACAAAAGATCAAAAAGGACAAAAAGAATTCTTTCAAGTATGGTACACTTATATTATGTCTATTTTTCTACTTCATGAATGAGCTGCCTGGATCAAATGGATGGGTATGGCAGAATGACAAACCTGTAGCAGTCGAGATCAGAGATTATTTACATGGGCTTGGGGATGCCAAAGCAAGAAATACAGCCCTGTGGGGATACTTCAAAAACATCCAGAGCATGATGCAAGCAAGAGAAAGAATTCCCCAATCTATTGTTGAAAAATACAAAGACTCAGTCTGCTTTATGGTTGATACTAATCAGTGCCTAATGGAGACAGTAGAGCCAAGGACAGTCTAGATCATGCCCATGGGATATGAGGTTGATGAACAGATTGTGGAACTGCATGTTCAACACATGCTTAGTCAGCCCAAAGATCCAAAGGCAGAAAAGTTTGGAACCTTTGAGGAGCTGAGTGTGAAGATCCATGTGGAACTCAGAGAACCTGAGATAAAGAGGAAGGTGAGAAAAGAAGTAGAGCATATTGCTCAAGGCCTAGGCATCCCAAAGGAGACACTTGATGCCAACCGGGAAAAGAGGCGAAAGGCTGAGGAAGAGAAGAAAGAGGCAAAAAAGAAAAGCAAGAAAAGTACTCTAGTGGAAACCTCAACCCGGACCAGATCATCAAAGGGATCTACACCTATCACAACCAAAAGCTCAAAAACATCAAAATTGGAAGGTCAGACATCTGGTAAAGGAGAGAAAAGGTCTAAAATAAAAGCCACAAGGGCTTATACAAGTCAGAAAGATGAAGAGGAAATGGAATCAGATGAGGGGGTAAAGGAAATAAAGAAGCAGTAGAAGAAAGGATCCGGTAAACCCTTCATAGGCCAAGACAAGGAAGAAATGGCAGAGGAATTTGTTGAAAAGCCCACCCTGTCTCTAGAGAGTGTAATCAAATCAGTCACTGTGGATGGAAAACTTCAACCAATGGCCGAATTCTATGATGACTACAATGAGGCTGACCAAAAGATCCTGCAGGAAGCCACAATCAGGTATCTAAACATATACAATAAGGTTTTCATTGAGATTATATCTCTAATTCCTAAAAGCCTAGAAATGGAGTTAGAAATAAGAAAGAACAATGCCCAGGCAAAAGATCTTAAGATCCGGGAGCAGATAGCTATTCAGCTATATCCTCAAATTGATCCCAAGACAATGAACATAATATTCAAAGACTGCAAAGATGAGTTTAGGAGTAAAGCAAGGATGAATCAACTCATGCTTGGTGAGACTGACAAGGTGGCCATGGATATAGAAGAGATCCTCCGGAAGGCCTTCAAAAGGTTTAATCTTCCTGTTGTAGAGGACTTGGGTACTGATCCCTCATCCACAAGTGTTGCAAAAGAAACTTTTGAGAAAGCAATAGAAGAGATGGGCTCTGAACAAACCAACATTTCTCCTTTGGTTTCCCCTACAGTCTCTGGATCCAAAGAAGAAGAGAAATTACAAGAGAAAGAAGCAGCGGTAAAAGAAAAAGAAGTTGACAATACCAAGGCTGCAGAAAAAGAGAAGACTCCAATAGAGAAAACCACAACTGATAGTGGTAAGAATGTGGAAGGAGAGAAAGCTCCAAAGGATAGCTCCAAGACTGTAGAAGAGAAGAAACATCTGTCTCCAGCAAGAGACACTGCACAAACTGTCCAAAAATTTTTGAGTAAAGAAACAATAGAGATTGATGAACCGGAGCTTCTACAAGGTCCATTCAATTTTGATTCCCTCTCTCTGGTACAGACAATGAAGATAGCTTCATTTGCAAATGCTAAGGCAAATGAAAAACTCCTAAAGTCTCATATGGAAGACTGTGAGTTGATAGAAGCTGCTTTCGGAGTGCTTGAAAAGATTATGCCATTGGTCTAGAAAGATCCCACAGCCTCCTCTTTTGGTAATCTCAAAACCTTAGTCAGCAGTGTTGGTACACATTTTGAATCCCTAGAAAAATCAGCTGAAGAAAAGGTCCAGAAGGAGTTTTTGGATAAGAGATTCTTAGAGGTACTAGGATTAATCTCTAATGATAGGAGAAATATGAGTATTGGAATAAAGAGCTTAGAAAATGCTCTTAAGGATGGCGGTGACATTTACAAATTTTGTATCTCCTGGTCAAAAGCAACAGTAGAAATTGAGAAGAAAATAAAAGAGGAATAGGACAAACTATTGAGTTTGTCTCAAAGTTTTGATCCTCTCTCTTCCTCCATAGTAAATCAAGAATGTCAAACTATTGCAATAACAAATGCAATAAAGAACTTTGAAAAGGAAAGGAAGAATATAATTAACCGGATGGGAGAACTTAGAAGGATTATTATCCCTAAGTTAGAGACCATGCATGAGGCCATAAGTGATGCTAAGACTACCGCCCACACAAATGATCCGACAGATCTTAAGAGGGCAGAAGCTTTTGCATTTTTGTTGAGTGGTCACATTTTAATTTTGGATAGAATGAAAAAAAGTTGGGCTACAGAACTCATCCAGTTGAAGACATCCTTTGCAGATATTCTTCAGTTTATGTGAATATGTAATATACAGCCAAGTATAGTAAAATTTTTAAAATTTTTGGTGTACGGACCCTACCCTTTGCCATTGATGTCAAAGGGGGAGTGAGGAGCAGTGAAAAATAAGGAATCCAACTAAGGGGGAGCTCTGAAAAATGTATATAAAGACAGAGCATCAGCCAAGGGGGAGCATAGTGTAAACACTTAGTCATTTTTCACTAAGTGTTGCCATCAATGCCAAAGGGGGAGATTGTTGGCAAGAGACACTATATGGATTCATGGTTGTTGTCATTGATGGTAACAAAGGTCATCCCACATATCCGCAAGTCATGGTGTGTCTCAACCGGAAGTCAGAATGAAGGATATTGTGGTCCGGTGAACAAGAACAGAGCATGTGGCAAGGTCCAACAGATAGGTCTGGATCTCTTAGAGGAAGTATCTTGGTGCAGTACGGATCTGAGGAAGTCAAGAGGACTACCTTGAGTGGTATATTCCAAGGATTTAGCCTCCGGTAATGGACAAGGAAAAAGATATGAATAGTTGAGTACCGGATTCCTGAGTGACAGTGTGAACAGAGGAAGAACTGACTGACACAACATCAGACTATTTTCCAGATGTGTTACTGATAATGGTAAAGGTTGTGAAGGCATGAATCATGTTTGGCCAAAATGATTAATGATATCTACAAGTATATGCTTGATCCGCATTACTTGATGTGCAAGGATTCAGCCGACAGAACAAAGTTTGTGAGAAGATAGACTGTTCCGGGTGCCGACTAGAAAGATAATGAAATCACTTGTGCAGATATATATATATAGGATGGATTTAGTTATGAGAAGGGAAGTGATGTGATGTGATAGGTGAATAAGTGCAGAGCAGAACAGAAGCAGTAAGAAAGATCCGGTATGTGAAAGAAAAGCAGAATAAAGAGAAGAGGAAAGATGAAGTGCAGCAGATCAGTGTACTGAGCCTAACCAGAACTAAACTCCAGCATATGTGGATGCTTTCAATCAGTTCAAGTATTGTATAACATTCTTTTGTAGATAGTGTGTCTCCTTGTCGGCAGTGTGCCTCCTTTGTGAGCAGTGTGCTCGGGCAGTGAGCCCTAATTGGCAAGTGCCATTTTGTAATTCCTTATTCTTCTAACAGAGAATAATCTTTGGGTTAATCACCCCATGGTTTTCTCCCTTAACAGGGTTTCCACATCAAAAATACTGTGTCATGTGTTTTTCATTTCATGGTAATATTTGCTTGTTTGAATTAATGTTGCATTGATTAATAAGAAAGTTCAAAAAGAAGAAATAATTAGGATAACTGATTCACCCCCCCCCCTCTCAGTTATCAATAGAGTTGCCATTATGAAGAGTTGGCACTGCCTCATATTAAGCATGCTGCATAGTTTCAAAGCTCAGTCTTCTTCCAAGCTACAACAATATACAAGAGTAATGAAAGCCACTAGAGTATGGTGTTGGTTTTATAAAAGATATGGTACAACTCTTGTGATAAAATGTTGCAGCAATAATATGACGTTGCCATAAGGAATCAAAGGTAGTAAAGTTTCAAACATTGCCTATGTATATAGGTGCAGCTTAAGACTCAAGACAACCACCATAAGAAAAGCATCGACCTATTGATAAATGGTGAGGCACCGCGAATATACATGAGGGTGCTACTATAAATTATAGCCAATGCCAATTAGTATGGCACCATCATCTTTCAGAGACTCATATTGAAGGCACAACAATAATTCTCAAGTAACAAAGTGAGCGCAACCATTAGTTCATAAATAAGGCTCATTTCAATTCAGCTGGCATTATAGAAATATGAACTATAGTTCATAAGAGGGGTGAAGAGCAAGGCGCCATCACAAATGCAAGGCCTCAGAAATATAAAGCCACGAGCAATAAAATGGTGCAGCCTCAAAAGGTATTGGAAGTTAAATACAACAAGATATTGCATTCCAAAAGTGGCATGGCATATATATGGTGTGACCTCTAAAACATGCACAGCATAGGGATTTGGTACGACTTGTATAAATCACGACTCATCCATGGATGGAGAAAGGGCACTATTTATCATAAGGTTCCTAACATTAAGCAAATGATGCAAGTCATTAGAATCAACACTGGCGCATGAAATGAAAGCTCCACTATTTTAAAGCTAAAGGTGCTCAACAAGATAAAGATTGATGATGCTTATGTTTCAAGTGTAGCATAGACACATAGATACACAAATCAAGGCTCAACCTTGTATATCGCAGACTTAGACAAAGAAATAAGGCATGACCAGAAGAATGATAGTCATTTCAAATAGGGGTAGAGATACAGAGCCTCTAAGCACAACAAAGACACTCATGCTTCCCATTTGTAAAAGAATGCAGGCTTTAGGGTTTCCAGATGTAGTAGTTCATGAACTGTCAGATAGAAACACATCAATGGCTCGGATGAGTTCAAGAATAGAAGAAGCGTATGTAGCCATGTTTCAGAGAATCATACAAGGAGAGAAGCAACTCGAGAAGCAAGCGGAGTGTGCCACTTGTCACTCCTATAGGCCTTTGTAGGCAAGCAAAAAAGTTCATTCTCAATTGAGCACTTGAGTACCACATGGAGGTTGTGGGTGCTAGATATTTTATTTGTTTTACTTTCATATAACTCATAAAATAAAAGAGTCACGTGAGTCTAATCTGAGCCATTGTTTTAATATGAGTTGAATTTCATTTAGACCCAGTGGGCCCTCCTCCAAACAAAATAAAAGGTTTAAATATAAGAGTCTTTTCTTATAAAAAGAATCAAGTGGGTCCCTCCAAGCCACATCAAGCTTTATTATTAAAACTCTTACATTTGACTCTCATATGCTCACGGGAGATAAAATAATTTGGAGCCCTAGTTTTATTTTTCATGGCAACCATAAAGAAGAGCAGGAAGTTTTCATGCCACTGGCCAAAGATATGGAGGTAGTCACATTTTCTAGCCATGGAAGAAACGAAACAACCACTTGTAGTTACCAGTTACAACTATTTAAGCCACATTTTTTGGGTTTTAGTTAGAGATTTTTTTGAGTAGTTGCAAATATTTTCAGAAATTCTAGGATATAAAGGATAGATCTGGGACAGAGGAAAGAGTTTTTTTTACATAGAGATAGAAATAGATCAGAAATTGTTAGTAGTAGAGATATTTTACTTTGCCTCAGTAGTTGCCTCTCAATGAGCGATTCAAATGTAATATTCTGTGCAAATTATTTTGCCTTTGTATTTTGTTCTCCTATCAAACAATGAAGACAGATGGAGTTTTTGTGTAGATCTGAGTCTATTTTTTGTTCTTGCTTCTTATTTTATGTTTCTAGGCCTCTATTAAATCTGATTTTAAACTCGGTTATTGATCATTCATTCTGCTCTTTGGTTTTCCACTTAATCTATTAGGTTTTAATCACTATGCTACTGGTTAGGCTTTAAATCTAGTGCATCACCTTAGCAATTTAGGCATTTCATTTAATCTTGTTCTTTCTTCCCGTGCCCCAAAACCCATTTGAAGAAGAAGACCTAGCTTCTATAAAATCTAGAGGTTACTGCAGGGATCAAGATTCCCACATTCTAGAAGTTTCCCATGTTGTTGTTGGATTAAACCCACAAATTTATGCATCAACACTTTGCATTCCATGAATTGATATCTCTTTGAGATTTCCTATCAAATAGTCCACATGCATTGTCTATCTTTCCACATTTTGCATACTAATCTACCAAGGCATTTACAACTACCACATCTAACGAAAATCCCCCCCGTCTGTTTTTTCTTTGATGGATATCCCTACCCTATTTGAAAACACCCATTTGGACACAAGGAGGGAGGACTATGGCAAGGTTGTAGAATTTGGATTTACAACTGACAATTGCATTCACTTGAAAGTTTTAATGCCTTATCAAAAAATACATTTTCTGCATACCCTGAATACCTTGTAGTCATGAGACCACATTTCTTTGAGGAATTTTGTCAAATAGTTCACATTTCTTTTCTTTGTCTATAATTCCATATTTTGCTTACATGCCTATCAAAGAATTTCAAACTATAATTTCTCACAAGAATACCCCCTACCATTATGCTTTGATGGATATCCATATTCTCATCAAAAACTTCAATTTTTGTATGGGCATGGAGGATGTTGGCAAACGTTGAGGAGTTGGGGTTTTACACCTGCTAGTTGGAAATCTGACACGCTACACATTATTATAGTGTAAGACTATTTTTCAAACTATTTCCTTTAGAATTATCAATACTCTCCACAAGAACATTGTCCCTGTTCAAATGATGGAAAGGGTTCACATCTCACAACAATTTCTCTAGCAAATAATTTTGGAGATACGTTTTATGGCAGCGTGTCAATCAGAACGTACTCATAGGTTCTTAACAACTCTAATAATTGCCCCATGAGACATGTTTAATAAACCCATTTGTAATTTCTATCTTTTTCTATGATGGTAGAGAAATATTTCTTTTCGTATTCTTCTACAACATTAAGTAAATATCTTGAATCTAGAATGCCTTATATTGTCTTTTTTTATTGAACTATATGCTATGCTAGAAACGAACATACCAATTCATGGTTTAATAAGAAAAATGACGTTATTTTTCTTTAAATAAAAGAAAAATCTAAGTAGAGCCCTGGTTTTAATTAGCAACCGAGATTAGTAAATATTGCTTCAAATAAATAACCAAGGGACACCTTAGTTGAGGATATGTCTAATTTGGATGCTCTATTGTTTAGCAAGTAGGGGTTATTTACCATATACCTGTGAGTTTTATGAATGTTTAGAATCCATCCTGTATTGTGAACTCACATGACATGTGGGCTATCTTCAGTTACTTGCATAAGGCTAGCTAGATTGCTATAGTACTATAAATGAGATTACTACCACGTGTTTAAGGCTAGATTGTTAGGGTGTGTTATAAGCTGATTAATGAGTTTTTGAGCTCCCTTCCTCAATCTATCCAAGTTCTATTTTAAATCTTTTATTGGACTTGGTGATACATATAAAATAGCCTTAGCAAATCTTGGTTTGATAAGGAAACCAAGATTAGTTCACCTTATTTCTGAAGAACTTGAGTGTAGCATTGCGCTAGGTTGAAGACATAACTTGTTTCAATATGGGATTGAGGTTGGTCTATTTTTTTTAGAAAGGAATCGATGATAACCCATATTGAACAAATGTACAAATTAAATGTTCTTCCATTTAGCAAGGATGAGCTATTCACCTTTTGGTTATAAGTTGTGTCCACTGTGTCTTTCTATGTGTCTTGTGCTTGTTAGAATGAATTTTATATGATAATAAAAAATGAACTTAAGTTACCTATGGTCTAATAACAAGACTTTTATCAATGCATCCAGTTGTAATGAAGAACCTGAGTATAGCTCTTCTTGAAGAGTTATCCTTCTTTTAGTAACGAACTGAGATTGATCCATAATACCTATTGTTTAATGAACTATGATTGGTCTATATTGTGTTATTTAAATGAAGAAATTCTATGTTGCATAAATGTACAAAGCCTATGTTGTGACCAAGGATTATTTTGTTAGGGTAGTGATATATTGTAATTATATTGTACAAACCATATATTAGAAAGTAAATTCTATGTAAACTCATTGGGTTAGTATAAGACATGTTTAAGGATAATCATATTTCCATTAGGCGAAACTTTTATTTAGAACATTAACTATGTAATCCTAACCTTTAGTTTCAACAAGCATGCATAATGAGCTGTGGAAGTTTCCAATAGCTTAACTGTTAAAATATTTGTTATCATAATATTGAGTAAGTATTAAAGAGTATTTCTTGAGCCATTAGTGGTAACTTCTTAAGGCAATTATGAAGTTATATGGGATCAAATCTTATGAGAAGAGACATATGAATTCTATGCCTCATAGAATGAATGAATGTTTACTATACTTATTATTATTGGTTTCCATTCTTCCTAATATCGAGGATTGAAGAGATTGAGTCAAATTAGGCCTCATTCCTTAGGTTATTCTTTCATGGTCAGGTGTGCTAGTGTCCCATTACAATGCGTGTGTTGCTATATGTCTCATTTCTTCAAGTTACCATTGTAGTTTACTTGTTCATTGGATTGTGTGTCACAAATTAGTACTATCACTTTTACCATGTTTTCCCAACTTCATGTTTTAAGGTCAAATAAATGGATTGGGGTAAATAGATATTGTGAATTCATACAAAATTAGATTGATCAATTACTATTGAGTGAATTGTTTAAGTCATTGAAAACATTATTAATAGTTATAGTTGCCTAATGTATTCTTTAGTAGCATTAGTGTGTGAGTCGCTAATTTAGTAAACCATAAATTCATATTATGAAATTAGTCATACATTTATGTCATGTGACTTCATGATATAGGTTAGCATTAGCCTTTGGATGTTAACCATTCAGCCATTGTATTGCATACTCTCTCTAACACTAGTGGTTACTAATATATTTGAAGGATAATTCCAGGGTTTGTGACTTCTTGTGAATTATGATATTTCTATTTATGTACTTGAATGCATATGACTAATTCATTGAGTGTAGGTTTAGGAGTATTAAGGACCTAGACAGGAACAACTACGTACTCAACTATGGTAAGAGTATCATGCTAGTAACTCATTTAAGCAAATAAATTTATATGTAATAACTAAGTAGTTTTACGAATAATGTATGTGTATCATCTTAGCTCAGTGTCACCTTTGAGAAGATAGTGGAAATTACCTTGAACATGTGAGTTGGCTAAAAAGTTGAATGAAATATGCTTCCTTTGATCACTATAAGGTCTTGTAAAAATATAATGGAATTGGGTTATTTATTTGGTACTAAAGCATGCTATGAGTAGAATTATGATTATACGTCTTTTAGTGTATCAAGGTTGGTAAATGTAGATGATGATTTAATTAAAGAATTGTTATCAATAGTTTTTCCTAACAGGTTGAAGAGATCATGGTGTAGGACTAATATAGCTTACATCTTCTCCTTGAAGAAAATTAAACATTTATAACCAAGAGTCTAGTTATGTGACAGTAGGAACCTTGGAGACTTTGACCTCCTTGAGTTGGCTAAATGAAACTAGAGATGTAGCTATGCTATAATCATTGCATTTAAGAATAAATAATCATCTTCTCTTTAGTAATTGATATATTTCTTAACCCTTGAGATTGAATTTCATAGAATTTAGAAATCATAGAGTATTCACCTATGTGGCTAGAGATACAACGCAACTTTAGGGTATTGAATTACTGGTTGATCTTGCAAGTGTTATTCCCAATAAGATTAGGAATCTCATGAATAGATCTATTAGGAAACCTTTGATGTAAAAATAGTACATGGATTTGGAGATAGACTTTCCTTAGGTAAACTTGATGCCTTGGGAAGATAGTTGATAGGGATTCCTCAACACTAGGATTGCACAACAAACACCCCCTTTTACTAGTCATGATAGTGGATTTATTTCCATCCCTATTTCACCTGAGTGGGTGGCAGCCAATGAAGAACTATCTGGGGTCAGGAATCACCCTATAAAGGGTTGCATACCCGCTCATAGTTGCATCAAACATAGTGCAAGATAGAACTACATATTCGCATACCCCAGAGTCAGTCACATTTGGAGGGGGCCTTGATCTTGTGGATATAGGGTATGTAGGTAATCTAGATGGGAAAGGATGCCCCCAGTACTCAGGTCCCTGGGATATAGGGTGTTGTTTTATAATTAACTTCATGATCATAACTTTTAGTGTAGTGATTTTTGAGTCATGTTAACATGAGATTGTCTAGTTAGTTTTGTGTAGATGATAAGGATACAAGTCATTGGAGAAAATCAAGTTGTCAGAATTGAATGCAGGATGTAACAAAGGACTTAAGGTATGTGCAATCCATTGTTCTTATAGGTTATCTTGTGAAATGTACTTTCTTTCTTCACTAGATTAGGAGTGGTGAACTTTTTAGGACTTGATTATTTTAGGAAACTAAGCTCTACTTTATCTAACCACTATAACATGCATTGATCACTTCTTAGAATTAATAGTAAAATTTCATGAATCTACATTTCCTGCATCTGTTAGATTAGAGTTTTTCTTTCCTAAATATTTTCAAAGTCAAAGATAGTATTATTTTGTTAATAAGGAATCGGGTCCTTACATTTTACCATCATAAATCACTTCATAGAGAAACACTAGGCCTAATATTTCCTTTAAGTAATTAGGTTAATTGGATATATTTCTTCATTTTTCCATCTCATTTGATCTCACAACCATCGAATTATGATTTCCTAAAATAATTAAAGACACAATTAAAGGTCTTTTGATTGATTTTCCAAACCCAAATCCCAAAAAATATTTCAAAAGATGGTTTATCAATATTTCTGTGCCTTTGGAGTCTTTAAATTATAGTAGCTATAATCATGGACATTTTTTATCTTGTTCCTTTCCTTGGGATTATATTTTAATTGCCTACGATGTGTAAGATGATAATATTTTTTTACTCACAACAATGAGCTCAAGAATCTTATTCCCGATATAAATTTTAATAACCTTGATGCATTTTTAGAATTTCAAAAAATTTATATAAAATATAAAACATGTCGAAGATTTAAATATTACATAAACTAGCTCTTTTCCAAATAACTTCTTGAGGAGCTTGCATATCACAAAAAAGTTTTATTTAATCTAATAATGGCTTGAGTTTTTGATTGGGCCCCTAAAAATTCCATCATGTCCTCATGACAGATGCTAAGATAATCATTTTGGTTTCATATCTTGTAAAAGCATTGTTTCATTTCACCTAAACAACACCGTATTTTCTAATGTTTAAGATGTGAAAATGATCCAGTGACTTGTGAGTTAAGGGCCCGTAATGTAACTTATATCAACCAAATACTTGGTCTATTATTTCTTTCATGATTATTGCTGGATCCTTTATTGTTATAAGACTTTTGATGATATTGTTTGTATAACATCAGCTCAACTATGAAGTTTGTTGATAAAAACATTAGTAATCACACACTAAAATAGAGACATACACCAAGAGATAAAGAACTAATAGATGGAGGATCCAATCAAAGCCAACAAGGAAAGAGAAGAGAAATAACCAAGGATATTACAAATTTATTTGGAATTTTTTTTAATATGAGAATGCATAGAAGACATGAGTATGAAATAAAACAAGTGTCTAGAGAGACCTTCTGGTTGAAAATTGATCAGTTCAAGTGCCATCTACCCAATCTCTTGTCAAGGAATTATAGCTTTCTTCAAGATCTCTATGGTAGAAGAGATCAAGAATTAGAATGATAAATAATTTTCATACATACAAGGAGAGGTATCATTAGGAAGAAGAGGATTGATGATATCATAGGAGTTAATGAACTTCCATCCAAATAAAGGAGACACTATAAAAGTAAAGAATCAATACAATTGATGGAACAAAGTGAAATGAAAGCTATGGAAGGAAACTAATAACCTAGCATAAAAGAATTGTCCTCAATCCTTAAATTGAATAGATCTTTAGCCAAAGGTAGAAAATAGTTTGTCACCCATGAAAAATAAGTGACTAAATATTATTATATAACCATCAATTCTTGACGAAGAAGATATAAACTTTTCTCATCAAACTATTTACAAAAAAACTTACAAAGGAATTAGGGATTAATATAATCCCCTTGACAAAAATAAGTCACTATCTTGATATAGAACCTTACAATTTTATCATGGGCAAAAGAGAGATGTATATATGTATAGCATGAGGCATACTAACTAATGAATAAAAAAATGGAGTTTGAGAACATTTAGAGGTCAAGTCTCTTGATAGGAGAGTTTAAAGGTTAATGCACATTAAAAAGTGCTAAGATAAAATAGGATTATTCATGTTTATTAGTGATTAGACAAAATAACTTATTAGACACTATAGAATGTGTGTACAAATTTAGGCATCCATTAGATGTACAAATGCATATCCTTAGTTGTAGTAATCTCCAACTATATTTATGAGGAATGTCAATTCATTGGTGTAACACCTTAAAAAGATATAAAATGATTTGAAGATAGAATTTAAATTGATTAGAGAAAACATGATTGTAACATAATTTCCATTAAAATTACACTTTCCAACAAAGGAAACATGAGTCTATATTAGGGCCTTTAAAAAAATTAAAAGAGTTACTAAGATAGCTTAAGGAAGAAATTATAGGTCATTGAGGAATTAATACCCATCCTAAATAACATAATCCAACAATTGAATCTACAAAAAACATCACAAGACCTCCTTTTCATTCAACCAATATTTCTAGCTCACCTTCTAAAAGTGGATGCAAATCCAATTTTAATTCATAGATATAATCTCCTAAAGTTTTATGATTATGTCATTGATTTTCCAAATACATCAATACTTCTCACTCCTCGAAGTCGATAAGTGTATTCATGCAATATTGGGTTCATTTTGTCAAGAGCCAAAACTATACTATTTGTACAAACGGATGTATCACAAGAAACTAAAATAAGACTTACATACAAGTAGAATTGGTTGAGGTGGAAAAGTTTAAGGTTACTTCACAAGTTATTTTCATGTAAAGGGCAATTTTAGGAGGAGGATTCACTTCTATGGGTAAAAGTTTGACCTAGAGCAAAATAAAGATTAACTAGCAGTATATCAAAAGATTCTAGGATTAGATCAAATATCATAACATAATTTAGACTATTGAGCAACAATCTTCAACCATACAATATCAAACTATTCGCAAAACTAAACCATTGTAAATTTCTATCCCATCTTATTAAACTTAGTTATATTAAGTTTTCTTTAGCTTCAATATAAAATTAAGTGTGATTTTATTCCTTAATGCACATAAAAACCATGTCAATTTTAAACCATGAAGTATCCATCATATGTAATGCATATTTATGATGGTAATTTGTATTAGTTTGTTTTATTGCAATTTTAGATTTACTAAACCAAAGTACAAATACATTCATTATAGTGAATAGACTGAATTTAGAGGAGATGCAAAATAATGCAACTAGATTTCATTGTCATGAAAGAAGACTCAACTTATTAGTGAATGTAGTTTTTAGGAATGCATTTGGGTCCTATATAAAGAACAAATTAAGTTACAGGCCCAGATAGAGATTTATTGTACCTATTTTTATTGTTATGTTTCTGGGAGAATGACAAAACGATGCACAGACATCCCCATGACACCTTGGCATCCTAGGCCGGGACCTCCCCCTTTCAGTGCCAGGTTCCAATTTCTTTTCTTTCTACTCTTGTACATTTATTTATGTAATCTTAGTTTTTTATTTTCAAAAATTATAGTTCTTCCACTATTCCTTATAGTTCTAGCTTTAAAAATTAGTGTAATTTACTAGTGTAGAACTAAGTAGGATCTTGTTAAATCCACTTTGTTCTTCCAAAGTGGATAGCATTAGAATCTTCTCCTTTGGAGTTAGCTTGATCCTTGTGTAGGCTATAAAGTTTTCTTCTAGTTAGATTATTTGAATAGATCTTAGATTAGATTCAATTTTTTACATCAATAAAATTACTTTGTAACTTGGGAATTTTACACCAAATTCTATTTGGCATGAGATTAGGGTAATTAGGGATCCCACAAAAGTCTAATTATTTGTATCTTTCTAATCCTAAAGGCTATCTAACACAATGAACTTTTTGTGTATTTCTTATAAACTAGGTTGTCCCATTGTTTAGAGGATTAGGTTGATATGCTTAGTTTTTCTAGTGAAAAGGTTTATCAGGAGTAGGTTGTCTTTGATTTGGAATGGAATGTTTGCCAAGTCGATCTTTCTACTAAAATTTTTGGGCTTGGAGTTCATTATGTTTGATTTTAATTTCATTAATAAAAGCTAGTATTTCATCAATAGTCTTATTAATCTCATCTAAATTAGGTTTAATATGTCCTTAGGCATCATGGAAAAAGGTTTTATGTTCAACTTCTTAATGTGAGGGAGCATGGTAAATAGGATGTGGGATGGCATGAAGGATTCCCTTCCTAGAGTCATGGACAATCACATTTTGAATTTACTCATTGTAAATTTTCTCTCTAGTTCGCTCTTCTCTAATCCTTAGTTGTTGGACCCTAAGACCATAAAATTGAGTCCTTCAATCATTCCTAACAACATCATCTAATGAATCATTTGAGGTATAATGACCCATTAGATATATAATTAGTTTTCTTCTTCTTAATGTTCTAACATCATTTTCATGAGAGAAGGCTTGAGAAGATTATCCTTTTTCTTTTGCCATCTAGGTTTTTGGTTCTTTATTTGTAGGTGTACCTAAATGTTCCGTGTCTTATGAGTGTCTATAAAATATCCTCTCCTCCATCTTCAATCTTCAATAGGGTCTTCAACTAGCTTCAATAAAATAATGGTGTCACTCTTAACTAGACAAGAGAATGTGATTTTCATAGTAATAGTACCCTAGTAGGATACTGATTTGACCAAGTCAAGCAGCTTAAAATTAGGATAACCTTAAATATTTCCCAGTAATGATACCATTTTTTGGTGATAAAAACTGTATTTCCTAAAAAATTAAAGTGCAAACTCAATTCCTAGGGCTAGTGAATGTCACGAAAAGACTTCGAGGTAGAAGGAATCAAGTGTTAATTAGCTCAAGATGGGATGGATGTAGATGAGAAGTTCAAGCCCTGGCTCTGTGTGTATACCAGCTCCACAGGTGACAAGGAGTTCAGAGATACGAATAGACCTAACAAGCAGACCTAGCTGGTGAATACGAGTAAACATCTAGTTGGAAAACACTTTCAAACAAGGAAAGGAAAAGGAGCATTAATGATGAACTTTGCTACATTAAAGATGATCTCATGCTAGATGAAACCAATGGCTATTCTCCAATTACATGATGAGCAAGCATGCCATAATTTATAAGAGTCGTTAGCACGAATGACATTATTCCCTAGCTGGGTGACAACACAACTAGTCATTTCGTAGTTAATGAGGAAGATTTTGGTAGCTATCTTTAGTCTTGAAGCTCAATGAAGGATTATTAATTATTGTAGATGGGACAAAGTGGAGGGAAGAGATTAATAGACATGCGAGCCAAATCAGGAAAGGATCTAATCCTTCATAATAGCTTGCAAGAAACCTTTATGAGGGATGTCAGCCTAAGGATGACATGATAGCTTCGTGGAATGTAGGAATATTTCCGAATCGAGCCCTCCTTTTATTAATAGCCACAAAAGCTCTAATAGTTTGGTATTCAATTGTGTTTACACCTTGCAGTGCTCGCCTCCTGTTGTTTCCTATTGTCTGTTCTTTGTGTAGGTACGACCATGGAGAACAAGAGAACTAACTGACATCTCATGTTCCCTGTACTACCATGGGAGCCAGAGATACGATTTAACAAAATGTCAAGCCATGGTGGGAGGCCTCTTTCCAATAAGCACACTGAGAACATCATCAGCAGAAGAGTGCATGTACAAGGCAGCGAGGTCTGGGATGTGGATGTATAAGTGGCCCGAAATCATAAGTTAGTTTAAACTTGATGAGCAACTAGAGTTTTGTTGGATGGATTACTTTGGAATAAAAGTAAAGAAATCATAAGTTAGTTTGATATCTAATTCTTCAAATTAGAGTTTGGTTACTTGATTGAATAAACTAGTCAAAATATCAATCTAGCTTTTTAATTATTAGATTATAAAGTCAATGTAATTTTTGATAACATAATTAAAATGTTAAATATTTTCTTTTCACTTTATTCTCCCAGATTTTCCTAACTTTTAATTTTAATTTTGTTTTTCATAATTTTTGAAATTACATATTTAGTTTGCTAAATACTTTCACTTCAACTAAATACTTTCAATTCTTTTGTTTTTAGTATTATTTAATAACAAAAACTACTTTTCATGTTGGAAGGGCAAGAGAGTTATTTTCAGAGGCGCGTCCCCTTAGAAGACATGCAAGGAGGACAATGATATATAGTAGAATATATGACAGGATATGAGTAAAATAAGAAAAAGGTTGAGAGATTATTGTGGAGATGGAAGATAATGTGGATGACGTCCATAAAGAAATTCCTTCTATAGAGGATGAGATTGAATGCTACAGTCAAAGTATTTGGGGTGCGTTGCTGGGTTTCTACGATAGATATGGCAACTTTGACACCACCTCAACAATGCTGTGCTCCAAGTGTGATAAACCTGATCCGTTTCCTTTTGTAATTGATAATTCTTGTACTGAATGTTGTTTGCCATATGATAACTATTTTTGTGATCCATATTTCGAATCTCCATCTCCCAGATTTTGCTCCTGGGAATTAGCTAAGCAGGAATTAGATATGATTTTTGAAGATATTAAGAAGTTCCATATGCCTTTCAAGAAGTCAATGCACCAGAGATACAAATTAATTGCTTTCATAGAAAGATACATAGAAAGATTGAGGAGTGTGGAGGCAGAGTACCCGCAAGGAGATCACAGCCACAGATTTATGTGTTATGACTACACGAGTTTCTTGCAAAAATATTGTCCTCCAGTCTTATTGGATATGATTTTAAACTTTAGGCATGACAATAAGTATACCTTGCTTGAACGTGTGTTTGTAAAGTATATGGACTGTGATAGAGTACACCAAAATGTGAAAAGGCTGTTGAGATTGTGCAGCCCTCTTAAATATTATCCAAGGAAAAGCACAGATTCCAAACGTTGTATTAGTTTTCATTATGGCCCAACGAATAGTGGGAAGACTTTTGAGGCTTTGAAAAGCTTTAAGGGAGAAGGAAAATCTGCAATTTATTGCGCCCCACTCCGCCTGCTTGCAATGCAAATTTACCAAGATGTGAATAAGGAAGGAATTCTGTGTGACCTTAAAACTGGAGAGGACGTGAAGCATCATTCAGGCTCTGTAAAATGTTGTTGCACTGTGGAATTGGCGGATTTGAGTAAAAAATGGGAGGTGGCTGTGATAGATGAGATTCAGATGATTGGAGATGAGCAGAGAGGCGGGGCCTGGACCCGTGCATTGTTAGGGCTAAATGCTGAAGAAATCCACTTGTGTGGAGAGGGCAGCGTCTCGGAACTCATCCAACAACTTTGTAAATTAACAGGAGATCAATTAACGATGGTAAAACACCACAGGAGAAGCGAATTGGTTGTGGAAGATGAGGCCCTACTTCTCCAGAAAGGTAAAATTGAATCCGGTGACTGCTTTGTTGCATTTTCAGTGCGTAAGCTAAAAGAAATAAAAAGAAGAATTTTCTTCTACCAGCCTGACATGAAATGCACTCTTTTATACGGCAGCCTTCCACCACAAGTTAAATTTGAAGCAGCTGAAAAATTCATGAAAGATTGTGAGAATCAAAAAGGCGTGCTGATAGCCACGGATGCTATTGGAATGGGCCTCAATCTTCCCATAAGACGAGTGATTTTCACAGAGACAGAAAAATATGACGGAGATTCCGTTAGTTATGTGAAGATTCCGTTAGTGAAACAGATTGCTGGAAGAGCTGGTCGAGGTAGTGAAAATGGGTATTGTACAGCCACACACCCTAGCGACCTGAAATATTTAAGGAAATGTGTTGAAGCTCCCATTGAACCCATCAAACAAGCTGTTTTGGAGTTAGATCCAAAAATATTGCCCATCCTTGAGCATCGTTGGAGAAAGCTCGAGGAATTCACATCCAGCGATTTTGTAGAATATCTTCGAAGCTTTGAGAGTCGTTCACTTGTTAGTGGGTGTGTCGAAAATGCTTACAAACCTTTGTTTCGCTTCAGGTCATTTCAAAAGGAATTCTGGAATGTGGCATATGGGCTCACATTCGACTATTCATTGCAACGCATAACCCTGTCTGACTTCTTCAAGCTTTGCAACTGCCCTTATGGTGACAGCTCTGTTGTTCGTTCTTGGATGAGCAACATGTTTCTGAGTTTTACGGACTGTCTATTCAACTATGAAATGGATGAATATAATTGTGAAAGTGTATATGGCCGCTTAAGGGCTTATAAATATCTCTATAATCAGTTTCCCCAACAACGAGATCTGATGATCCATTATGATCGCCTCCCAGAACTAGAGTTGCAGATCAAGACACTTATCCGAGAAAAAGAAAAGAAAGAGGAAGAAAACTGGTTACGCTATCATTCAGATTCAGATTCAGATTAATAAGAATATTATATATTTATTTTTATTTATTATTATTTTGATGTTATAATTTTAAAAAAAAAACCCATGAGATATACCGTATAAAAGTAGCTACATTAAGAGGTAATATAAATATTAGAAAATGGTGACAAGCTTTATCTAGTTTATGATTACATTTTTCTTACATTTTATGATATAATGTATAAAATTCCAATCCATGATCACAATTAATAATAGAAATAAATCATCTGACAAAATTCTTAAAGGTTGGGTGTCAATTTGGTAGGTCGTAATATGACTAGATGCATCTTTGAAATATCAACATAACTAAATTTTAAGAAAAACAAGATTTTCAACCATAATGAATCATTAAGTGCACCAACAATCAATAGGTGTATATAACAATGTCTCAAGTCATAACAACAAATCAAATGTGCTCAAAACAAGATTCTTAGTGTTAGATTCTATGAGAATCGTGAATATGAACAAAGATTTCTTGTTAGTTGTAAATCACATGCACTCTAATCAATAGATGATTAAAGATCAAAATAGCAGAATAGAGAGATTATCCTAAAAGAGAGAATTCAAGAGATAAGACTATAAGAGAATTTAGACAATGCTCACATTACTTTAACTGACTAGCAGAGGTGAGAGGTGAGTGCTATACATAATGAAATAGGGGAAAATACAAGTTCCAAGAAGAGTAATAACTCTAACTACCCAAAATAGATAGGCATTTTACCTACTTGGTAAATGCCAAAAAACATGGTTTCACCTACTCCAATAAAGACAAACGAATGGTTATGAGAGGTGGCATATAAATCCAAAAGAAAGTGTGAGGCTCAACTACTCAGATGTGGGTGAGAGAAACACATGTAATTTATGGATTATGCCATGTGTTCTCATAATAATCATACTTAAATAACTTAAGAAAGCTTAATAATATGTGTAAAAAAAATCAATGTCCCCTAACATAAGGGAAAAAAAATCTACACTGATACCCCTTAATTGTAGCTTAAGTGGGTGAAAAGATGGGCCCCAACAAATGAAGCTTGATGGGTTGCCCATGTACAAAGAGTCTAAAGGGAAATTAATTCATCATAGAACGAACATTTGAGAATAGTAGTGTCTTTGATAGCTTTAAATTTCTTTAGATTGCCTCAAAAACATGTACAATTATACCACAAAGAAGAATCAGACATAGTTCATTTTCCACCATTAATCCTACTGACGAAAATTCATGCAATTTCAACTAGTTTCGACAACGTGCATAAAACAAATTTAACAAACATAACCATTAAACATGAAAGATGGAACAGAAGACATGAGCACAAAGATTTACATGGGGAAAACCCTTACGAGTAAAAGACCCCACACTCCAAAAGCCAGAGACCCATATTATTATACAGTAACCAAGTATATATAGGTACGATATAATTCTAGGATCTAAGCCCTTACACACAGTTTTTATTCTTGTTCTATCTGGAGAAAATTTGACAACCAAACCTGTAAACAAATAACCTGCAAGAACAATTCTCACCACCAGTCCAGAACTCTCCCAAGTTCTCCACACCCAACAAAGGAAAAAAATAATAGAACCTCCATGTCATCACGCAAGAACATAAGTGAAAACACATGACCACAAGCTAGTGATCACAATAGCTCCAATGAAACCTCAAACCAATGTAATGTGAAACAAACCATCCAACAAGATAACCAAGACAAAAGGAAAAATCACTGCACATCATATACCTATAGAAAATCCTTCTACATACACTTCTAAATGCCAACTGTGTCAAGTATGATCTCCTCCATAAAACCCCAAAGCATAACAACACCTATAAATGTTCAATCTCAAGAGATCAAACACAACATATGTAACATGTAACTACATGGATGTAAGCTTCTCAAACAAGATCAAACTACTCAATTTCCCATCTCAAGAAATCAGCCCACTACCATCCCCTATAATCATCATAAATGAAAATGCAATCCCAAGGAGATAACCATGCTATCTATCACTCACAATGAATCCTCTAGAACCATCTATGAGTAGTTCAAGATCCATGTCTATGAAAGAAAGCATAAAACACCTAAGAGAAACAATGGGCAATACCTCTCAAGTAATAAACTGCCGAGTAGACCAAGAGTGGGAATGAGAATGCTCCTCTAGGATATGGACAAGCCATCATGACTCCTCCAAGAGCCATCTCCTCATATGTCTCTGTTGAACTCATGTCTAACCAAAGTGTAGGCTTCTTGGACTTTCTATTGAAATCTCATCACAAGTGACCATCTCAACAACACTTCTCTCATCTTAAGAGAAATACAACCTCACCTCATTCTCCATGTATCCATGAGCACCTGCAAACAATCACCTCATACTAAACTCTAAATGCATTACTGCACTATCATGAAGTAATCAAGCAAATGATCAATGTACCCAATACCAAGAGACCCACCCAAGATCAAAATCATAATCCAATTGCAAATCAGGACCATAACCATGACATCATGATCTCACACAACATAAAATGACACCTTAACCAAAGACTAAAGATGTCCTACATGGTAGACAAAGATGTCAACATATTCAAACCACATGAATATAACCATCCTCTGTCAATGAACCCTCACTACATAGAAGTAAAAAACCAAGAGTCCATCCACGACACCATTAAACACTGTAGAAGATCACCCACCATCAAAAGATGAACACACATCACTGCCAACAACTTCCACTGAACTGTGGTACTGAGTAACTCATGGCATCGTGACCTTACCATTCCCCTTAGGAGATCCTAGGCTCCAAGTGAACACACATGGTCTCATGAACAATGCATCATGTCAAAACTATAATCCAAAACAAGAATATACCATGACATAAAACATACCAAACTCTAAACCAACATCACTTGTCTAGTACCACCAACACCTCAACCAAAGACTCCATGAGTTTCATGGCTTTCAAGATGTTACATATCTTCAAATAGTGCCCCTGCAAATGCGAAAGACCCCTTCTACAGCAACAAGATCTAAGAGCTTCTCCTATTAACATCTGCAACACTAAAGAAGATCATCCATCACAAAGTGATGAATTCATAGTCATTGCTAAAGCTCCCACTGAACCGTGACAACCAAGCTTTCCAAGCATCATGACCAAATGTCTACGAATCTAAAAATCCTTGAAGTCCACTCATGAACACATCCATCTAAAAATAATATAAAGTGACACCGAGATCACCAAACTAAGTAAATACCATCACTATCAAAAGCTTACACAAAAATGTGTATCCAAGCTATTCACGACATCATGATACACATGCTACAGGTCCCCACCACTGACTACCCATTTACTCAACATCATCCATCCTCTCATCTCAAAGAAACCACACCAATGCACAAGTGACCACAAAAAATGCTAGATAACAAGTCTGCATCAACACTAAAGCTACCTCATGGATATAGACAGTCCACTTCCGAGTCATCCCACTGTAACCAATGGGCAGCTAATCCACAAACTACATAACTCATAGATCTAATTACACTGACACATGCAAACCCAACATCACACTAGAAACTGTAAATCTGAGATTTCAAAGAGAATAACATCCTGTAGACAATCACGACTCAAACACCAGATCATACATAAATCCAATTTGTCAAACATGTACATAACCTGAGCACAATAGTCTAAGAACCTAGAAGTATTACCACATAAATGCTAAGTGATTAATCACATACCACCACTCCCATGTAGAGAAAGAATCTCACCTTCTCAACACCATGCATAAAGCATACATGAAAACTATAACTATCTCATCTAGTAACACCCCAAAAGCCATGGTCTAGAAAATAGCTTACCAATAGCTCCATAAAACCACAAGTTTTTTCTTGACCATGTAAAGCCTACAAAACCATTGTGTTACATCCAACACCCATGTGTATCCACACCCACTTCACATCTAGTAGACCCTAAAGTCTGCATACACCCATAATGGTTAAATCAGAATAATGGATAGTCATAGATGAGCATAACCATAGATTTTAAGAAAAACTATAAAACCCCTCAAATCCAAGGAACATGAATATGAGGCATGCAAGTAAAAAGCATCCTTAAAAGGAAAAAATAGTTCAAGAACTCCAGGCCCATATCAAGCCAATGCCAAAACCACCAACATGCACATGTATCCAAGAGAGTTTAGCTATTACAAAAGCTTTTAGACCATCCAATGATCAACTTCATAGCCTACATGCAATCAGGGTAGCAAAGAACCAATGTCTTACAATACCGGGAAAGGACACGCAGCATAAGCACATTACTCCATAGATGAAGAGAAACTCAAGCTTCTCCATATCATCAGGGAGCCTCTCATACAGACACCTAATATGAAATCTTTTATGCAACACAACCACAAAGAAAAAAATCCCACCCAATGCATCAGGATTATTCCGCTATCAACTAGGAGCCTTAGACCACATCATTTCAATATGACCAACTCTAGTTTCTCCATCTTCAACATCATTCAGGCTGCATGCTATCTCCAGAAACTAAAACAAAACAACAAAAAACATACACTTCACAAAGGATCAATCTTCAACTAATGCCTTGAGATTTCCTCAAGCTTGCCAAACAAAAAAACTTCACAGAAGGAATACCTAGAACTAGAAACACTGGCTCTTATACCATTTGAAGGGAAATTAGTTCATCTCAGAACAAACATCTAAGAACAGTAGTGTCTTCGGTAGCTTTAAATTTCTTTACATTTCCTCAAAAACATATACAACTATGCCACAAAGAGGAATCAGACATAGTTCATTTCCCACCATTCATCCTACTGAGAAAAGTTCATGCAAGTTCAACCAATTTCAACAATGTGCAAAACATAGATTTAACAAACATAATCATTAAACATGAAAGATGGAACAAAAGACAAGAACAAAAAGATTTACATGGGGAAAACCCTTATGGGTAAAAAACCCCACACTCCAAAAGCCAGAGACCCATTGTATTATTCAAGAACTAAGTATACACAAGTATAATACAATTGTAGGCTCTAAGCCTTTACATAGATTTTTTCATCTTGTTCTATCTGGAGAAAATTGAATAGCCAAACCCCTTTGAACGCAATTTCTCCTCTCGTCACATTCACTCTTAACTCTACATTCAAATCTATCCAAGGAATCAATTTGATTCAAATTCCATCAACGAAACAGTCTACATAACGATTAACTTTCAAAGACATATCAAACCGTCAAACCATATAGCCTTCAACTCCATCCCATCGAAATGTCGAGGAGATGACTTATAAACTCCTTTCGACATAAGAATTTCTCACTAATAAAGCATGTAGCACCACAGCATCCACATCGACATACAAAGCTACCTTATCGGTTCTTGGAAGAGACTGAGCTCAAAGTCCTACTGACTTCTATTTCTCCCACGAATGAGAGTCTTTTTGACATCACCTTGTCCTATTGATAAAGATTAACTGCTTATGCACTGTGGACATGCCTTCCATTGAGGTATCGAGGAGACTATATTCAGAGTCCCTCCGAAGTCATATGGTCCCACCGACGATACATAGCCTCGCATCGGGTTGTTGAGGGGATGTCATCTAAAGTCCCACCACACACATAATGTATTACTGATGAAGAGTCCATCGGGATATCAAAGAGATAGATTCTAAGTCCCCCCTATATCAACCTATATGCAACCTATCCGCCTAATACAACATGTTAACCAACTCATCGATATACCAAGGACACTATTTAGAAACTACTATTGCTAATGCAATTGTTCTGCCAATGAATCTATATTCACAAATCCAAACAACTTAATTATGCTAGTAAGATTGAGTCACAATTCCCAACAGAGTCCCCCCCCCCCAAAAAAAAAAATAAAGAACCCCCTATAAAGGAATAGCCCCCAATAATAGAGATAGAAAATACCATCCAAAGTAGAGAGAGAGAGAGAGCGAGAGAGTGAGAGTGGTGCAGGAGCACCCCTTCAACAAAATAAATATGCACAAGAGGGGGAAGAATAAGGCTCTAATATGTTTTATATATTTCATGTTACCATGTAGCATTGTATGTCATTGTCAAATGTAGCATTTTGTGTTGACATTTCATGTTTCAATATCTCTCTTCCCAAGGCCAATATTTAGCATCATGGATAACAGCAGACAGTTGGGTTATGTGCAGGATTAAATCTAATGTGTCGTATTAACTAATGTTTTGCTATCTTATGCAAAAGAGGTGCTATGTGATTAATTAGGGCTTTTTGTTATAATCTTGGTTAATGCAACATCCCGAAATTAGAGGAGAGAGGAGTCGGTAACAAAACAAGGAAGGTGGTCGAGGAAATTTAGTCTTGGACCTTCAGAATTATCAAATAATTGAATCTCTATAATCAGCCTGTGTTCGATAAAGTTGGAATGGGTAAGTACAAAAAGATGGGGGCCCAAAAAGTGGCCAAAAAATTTTCAAAAAAATTTAAGGCAAAACGCGAGCGCGTTATAACGCGCTCGCGTTTTAAACTGTTTCTTATAAAAAAACCCCCGCTGCCATTTCATTTCATTTCATTTCTATGAGCTTTTCCTCTGCTCGCGGCATAAAACCCTTGCAAAAACGCGCTCGCGTTCTACAAAACATCGTTTAACACAAAAGATTTGTCGATTCATCACCGAAATGCCGCCGCGACGTCGAGCACGCCAAAGGGGTGAGTTATCTTTATTTTTTGTTTGAATTTCTTCCTAAATAGGTAGGTTTTTGTTGATTTTTGATGTATATTTTATTAATTGTAGGAAATGTTAATGCACCTCCTCCTCCTCCTCAAAATCCACAAAATCTTGAGGAAGAAATACATGCAGAACAACAACCTCCTCCATTCATTCCTCGACATGCCCCTGGAACACAAGATAATATAATGGGGGAAATTGAAAACAACAAAAAACAAATTGAAGATATAATTGCAAGGTTGAAAGATCCTTCCACTTCAACCTTGCATAGGTCCATGCTTGCCAAATCTCTTGAGTCTATGTTATCAAATGTAAATTCAATTAGCAAGCAAATAACTAGTTGGACTGATAAAAGGAGAGAGTTTAGAGATTACTATGCAGATAAATTATCATACCAAGATGTCAAAAAATTACAAATTACAAAAGTAGACTTGTGTTCAATTTTCACAAACCCACAAACAAATCAACCTCCACCCATTACATGCAAGAGGTTCCCTATCCATTGGTGCAACAACCAAGCGATAAGGGACAATTTCGGGCAGAGGTGGTGGATGGTTTTTGACCATCCTCCATGCAATAACAATGAGGTCCCGCAATACTTTTTGAGGAAACTCTACTCCGAGTTTGTTCTCAATAAAGTGCCAAACTATTTTGATATGCGGGACTTCCAAGGTAGAGGTGGGGGCTTAGCAGAGGATAGACCAGGGGCACGTCTTGACCCACAGCGGGTAGTGAGACGAGTAATCAGCAGACCAGCCCACAGGCATGTTTCTATCCCTTCCATTGTGAAGGAGAGTGTTGAGGTCGATACACTGAGGTCGATTAGTGCCTTGACCCAGAGCATCATAGAGCATGCCGATCCTGCAACACAGAGTGGGTTGGGAGATAGTGCGAGGAGTAGAGTCCCACCGCATACTTGCCAGGCTTGCGGGTCAGCCTGTGGTTATGACCCCATGGACAGTCAGGACGCAGGTGCACAGGCTACATCTGCAGCTGAGCAGATGGTGATGACAGATACCCTCCTGAGTGAGACTTTCGGCCTTGATACTCAGGTAAATATTAGCAAGTTTATTGAATTTAATTTATTAAATTTTATTTTTGAAATACAAGATTAACTAATTTAAATTGATGATTTTAATGAAATTTCAAGGTCATCGCGTCGATGCAGTTTTCAGTGGTTCTCCACCTACATTTTTCACTAGATCATCTACTGTTGAGGTATGTAACTAGTAAACAATTATAAATATTACATGTGAATAGCATCGTTATATGAATGGTATTCTAATTTCTAATTTTGGATGTTGAATAGGTTAACACTGTAGATTTCATGGCAACACCTGCCAGCAGTGGTGGACTTCAAAGCTTTACGGAGGTAATAAAATAAATAGTTTAATGAATGAATTGTACTTACTAAATTTTTGTATGTGATTTGTGTGTTTTATTGTGTGTACTTCCATGTTTAGATGAGCGTGTGTGTATGTTAGGAGCCATGATTTGCATCACTATTATAGTTTTCGTAATTGAATAATGTTGTTTTATTTCCAGATGATGCAGGCTGCGGATACACCTCCCCATGTCCATAGGGCAATGGAGCAGGGTGTGGCCTCTGCGATTCATAGCTCTATGGCATTGACAGGGGTATGAGGCAGATTAGTAAATTTCAATTTACATTCATTGTTATAGTTGTCTATTTTTGAAAAATCAAAAGATTATTGATTTGAAGTTTAATTTCTATCTGGATGGTTTCTATAGGACATGACATCACCAGGGCCTTTTCCTGCTACTGAGGCAAGCGAGCAGACAGATTATATGTTAGCGGTAAGTGATTATTTTGTTAAATGTTTCATTTTTTTATAACATGTAATTTCTATATATTAATATCTATACTTTTTTTTGTAATAGGTAAAGGTGCAGGAAGAACTAAATAGGAGGAGTAGCGCTCGGGTTCGTAGTAGATCACCTACATGCATGTCTCCATCCCCTAGAAGATCAAAGGCTGCTCGTGATTTATTCTCTTCACCAGCTAGAGGGGAATGACTTTTTATTGTGTTCCTCTGTTGTATGCCTATATGGCATTTGTGGACATATATTTTGTATTGTACATAGTTGACATTGTATGCCTATATGGCATTCTTGTAAGCCTATATGGCTATTTTTTATATATGTTATACTTATATCGATAGATATTGATGTATGCGTATATGGATATTTGGTTAATACAAATCTTTTTTATTGATGGCGTCCATACTTGCATTATAAATCCACTTTTGAATGGATATTTGTAGATGGCTACTTCAAATATTTAAAGTCTGATTGTATTACATAGGATGTTTGCATTTTCTTTGATAGGCTTGATAGGCCATGGATTACATGATGGTGTTTGATGGAAAAGTATGGTACTAGAAGACTCTAGTTCATTCTTAATAGGCTTGTCATTGATAATATCTTTGCATGATTGCACTTGATCTTGGATCATGGGCATGTTGTTAGGATTTTGATTGCATTGTGATGTTTGATGGATAGACATGGTGTAAGTGTAAGATACCCAACTAGTTCTATGAAAAATTTTCCTTACTTAAACACTTTTACTTGCTAACAATTCATCAACTACTTCAATAACATAAAGATATACATCAAGATAACTATTTGAATGAAACAACATTAGAGTTGGGTACTTGTCTTGTTACTTGATTCAATCAACTTGCAATGTCTTATTACATGGAAAATGCTTTCAATAGCATGAAGTACAACTCATTCAATGGAAATACAAGGATAGGCCTTGAAGCCTTGATGTTACAATGTCTTCCTTACTTGAGCAACATTTGAAGATTTGGAATGTTCAACTCATCACCTCACAAGGTAGGCGCATATTTGAAGGATTTACAGGTTTTTCTGACTTGGGCGCCAAGTTGAGGTGACCTCCTCCTGAAGTTGCACCTTGTCAACATTAGGCGCCAATTAGAGTTATGGATGCTCTGGATTGTTTCCAAGAGTAGGCACCAAAACATCATCATTACGAAAGTGTTTTAAATGCTAGGCGCCCAAATGAGCCCTCTGGAGTCTAGGCGCTCCTTTCATGCATTCTGTGTTCTAGGCGCCAATTGAAAGGAGTGGAGAATAGGGCAAGCGCCTTCCAAACTAGGTGTTTCCTTGAGGTGACAAGGACTTAGAAAGTGCGCCTAAGGTGAGCGCCTTGAGTGAAAAGGTCTAACAAACATCTTTGAACCCCCTTTCAAGGTTAGGCGCATTCTGGAGGTGGAAACAAGTAGAAGGTGCGCCTTAGCTTCCTTTGTCAATTCTTGCAAGTCTTTGTTGATTAGGAAGGTGGAATGCTTCATTGTAGAATGAGCACCTATCTTTTAATGTCCAAACTACTTCTTCTGGCTCACTCTGTGGCTAGGTGCCAGAGCTAAATTTTTCACACAAGGGAGTGCGCCTAGACTCACTTGATGTTTTCTTACTACTTCAACCCCTGGAAGATGTTCCAAGGTGTTCCCTTTTACAAGCACCTGACCTCCCAAGTTTCTTCATGTGCTATTCCTTGAAGGCGCCAAAACTGAGCTCCAGTGCCATGGGATTGTGCCTAACATCTTTGAAGAGTTTCTAAGCCTTTTGCAAGTTGATATCCCAAACTCATCTTCTAGGCGCAACAGGAGCTTTCCAAAGGAGTTTCCAAGTTTTAGACGCCAAGCGAGGTCATGGGTGAATGGAACTGCACCTTAGGAGATGACTGGATCCCAAGCGTCAGTCTGGAGTTATAGTGGAATTGATATGCGCCTCAACTAGCTTAGGTGCCCATTTGAAGTGATTCCTTTAACACTTCTCTGTCAATCTCAACTGCAAGGATGATCTCCTAATCCAATTTTGATCCTCTGGAGATGCAAATAGCTTTACATTTCACTAGGCGCCATCAATGATGATCATCAACCAAAGCGCATTTCAAAGGTGAGATAGGCAAGTGAGGCGCCAAACTAGTCCTTAAGACTTATCTCCTTCTATCAAGTCAATTTCAACTATGTGAGAGAGTTCTATTCTATTTGCACCTGGGCTAGGAATTCACCTAAGAGACATCACTTAGCTTTAAAACTTTCAATCTATAGCCATCTGGACTAGGCGCTCCAATGGAGGATCCTTGAACTCATGCATTGGCGCCTTCTAGTTCTAGGCACCCATTTTGGATGATTCATCCTTATACTAGCGCCTAAAATGACTAGACTCTCTTCATCATCCAATTCACTTAGAAGACTCAAGTTGGAGACTTAGTTGTCTATCCATGTTCTCCGGAAGATTCATCGTACCTCTATGCACTATCTCCTTCAAGGCGCTCCTTAAAAACATTGGAAGTGCTCAGGACTTACCTTAGTCCAAAGTGCCACAATCCATTCCTTAAAGCACAAAGAATTCTCAAAGGCGCCCCTATTTACCTCTAAGCACTCAAATATCATTTAGATTCAAGGCGCACATTTAGCTCCAAAACGCAAATTTCCATCATCAACCCATCAAGGTGCATCATCTTCCCTTTGTATCCCCTTCAAGGCGCAGACATTCACTTCTTCACACTCAAACTCACTCTCTGGCGCCAGAATAGGTGTATAACTTCAAATAAGGCGCTAATCTTAGGTTTCTAAGTACTTAGTTTGATCTTAAGGCTATCCTTCCTCTAATCACTCTCTTCAACTCCCTCACTGAAGGCCCTCTGTAAGTTTGAGCGCATTTCATCCCAAGGCGCTTCAACATCATCCAAGGCGCAAATTCACTCTCCAAGACAAGGTGCAAAAAACCCTATCCTAAGGCGCTCAAATCTTGCTTCTAGACCTAGGCGCACAAACATGAGATTAAGTATCATTCTGGCCACCATCACTTCCCTAAAGGCACAAAATTGGTGTAGATACATTCCATTTATTAAGGATCATTCTGGCACCCAAATCTTATCAAAGCAAAGGATCAATAGGTTCTCTCTAAGGCGCACTCCAGGGTTTGATCTTGCAAGACTTCTCACGTCAAAATTTTGACCAAGACACTCAAGGCACTAGTCTTTATCATCTAACCCTACAGTGCACTTACTCATTATGATATACTCCTCAACTTTGTATTCAACCTTGCCCAAGGCGCATATTCACTATAAGGCATTCTCACTTTGTCAAGGCTCATAGGGCTTCAACTTGCTAAAGGGTAGAGGTCTAGGTGCATATCTGACTTGAAGCTCAAGGCGCTCCAACCCTCTTGCTCTGGAATTCCTTCTAGGCACTAAGTGACTTCTCCAATTCTTTGAAAACATTTGAAGTGTTTTACCTTCTCAAGGTGCTCCTTCGAACTTGACTCCAAGGTGTTATAATCTCAAAGGTGCTGACATCATCTCAACCAAAGGCGCTCAATGATTCATCCCATATCTAGGCGCTAAAACACTTAATCAACCAAGTCATTCAAGGCGCCATTCAGTAAACTCATCTTCCATGATATTCCTATCAAGGCGCATATCACTTCTCTCATGGGCTTTAGGCGCTCAGTTGAGTGTTTCAATACTACTTAGGTGCCAAATTCATTTTAATGCACCAAACACAAAGAGCTTTCAAACACTGGGCGCTCACAAAGAGTCTTCCAACCTTGGGCGCTAAATTAGGTCTTTGCAACTATCCAAGGCGCATATCTTCATTTGAACAACTTATGGTGCCAAGAAAACTTCTCATTAGGGCGCTCAAAACACTTGTGTTTACATTTGAAGTGCTTTACCTTCTTAATGTGCTCCAGACTAACCTGACTCCAAGGCGCTCCATCATCATCCTTAAGGCGCTAAAAACATCATCTCCACTCTAGGCAAAAACATCATCCAACTCCTTAAGGCACTTCACTGTCAAAGTCTGAAGGCGCTCTACCTAGACCTTTCCCCTAGGCGCCAGAACTCCTAAGCGCTCACCAGATAACTCTCTTCTTCAAGGTGCAAATCTTCCTATACTATGATTGCCTCTGAAATGCCGATTAACGTGATGTGAGGGTGCAAAGGCTACTCCAATCCTCAGTGAGCGCCTAGTTTAAACAAGGAGAAATAAAGCATTCAAAACTATCCAAACGATCATCCCCTTCCTAATGTCTTCACTGCTCCGAAAAACCTTGGCCAAAATGACACATAACAACTCCTATGAGCGCCCTTATGCCCTAGGATCATCTAGTTTGTGCGTCTTGTAATGAGGAGTTCATGTAAGTTTGGAATGAGCACCTTGAATAAGTGTAAACTAGCCTAGAGAAGGGTATGTGCGCCTTGAGCACCTTGAGCATTCCAGAGATAACTGTGCACCTAGAACAATATGAGTGCTCATGATGATGATTAACACCCTGATGAGACTATGAGCGCCTTGTTCAGGAGATACCTTGTTTGATCATAAAATGCGCCTTGAGTCTTGAAGGTTTTGAGCACCTAGGTGATTTGGATGTTGGGATGTTGGTATGCGCCCAAGATTGAGGTAAGTGAGCGCTTGTAATGGAGGAGAGCAATGAGATGGAATGTCTTGTAGAGATTGGCGCCCAGAGACCCATTTTTGCGCCTTTGATGATGACCATTTTTGCATAAGAGTTTAGCGCCTTAGAGTTTTAAACTTTCTCTTTGGGCGCCCCTGAGTGAATGTTGGCGCCTTGGACAACTAAATACGCCTTTGATGGAGTGGAGCCCAGAAGGGGAGTAGGAGGAAACCCAATCTTCAAGATTCATCAAGCTTCAAAGTTTAGGTCAGAGGTTATCCACTTTATCCAAGGAAGGTGTTATCATCTACACTCTGAGAAGGTAATGTCAAAGGCCATCATGAAGGATCACTTCATCAACTTCAAGTCCTTCAAGTTCAAGTCCTTTCACCTAGCAAGTCCAAGAGAGATTTCTACTCCGATTCATGAAGTAAGCTTATATCATCCTTATCTACTTTGCAAGAAGAAGAAACATTACAAAGTCAATCAAATGAGTTACAAGTACCATACATCCAATTGCAAGGAGTGAACCACCTTAAGGAAAAATAGTTCTCTTGAAGTTACTTGAAATGTCAAAAGGTTTAGCACCTCCAAGTAAGGTTAGAGGTGAGGTTAGAGGTGAAATGCGTCTTTGGACCATTCTAGCGCCTTGGATGAAGAACCTATATCTTGAGCCCAAGAGGTAAAATTTGCGCCTTAGTGGATTTGGAGAGTTACAGAGATTAGAGAAAAGAACCTTGAAGATAGAGTTGTTCAAGGCGCATGTGTGATTTGGTCAAAAACAGGCGCCTAGAGTGAATAGGCTTTCATCCTGACTTAATACACTGCCTCCTTCTGACGATTTTTGGGGCAGCAGAAAACCTTTCACCACAGGCAAATGCCTCAGAGCTATAAAAAATCGAGAGAGGTTATTGTAGAGGCACTCTACGTGATCCCGTTGCCTCAGACAGAATGTTTTTAACTGACACAGTTTTCGAGTAACATCTCGTCAAAGATTGCTTCTTTTTTGCACTTTGGACTCTTCAGGGATATCGTCGGTACAATGTAGCTCCGACTGTTTCGACATGTTTGGGTGAAAAATAGGACCATACCTAGCATAAACGTAACCATTCGAACGTGTTGGAACAGTCAGTTTGGTCACATCAGGAGCAGGACGAAAGTTACACCCCTTTGCAACTTTACACTGCCTCCTTGTGATGATTTTTGGGGCAACAGAAAACCTTTCACCACGAGCAAATGCCTAAGAGCTATAAAAAACTGAGAGAGGTTATTGTAGAGGCACTCTACGTGATCCTGTTATCTTAGACGGAATGTTTCTAAGTGACACGGTTTTTGAGTAACATCTCGTCAAAGATTGCTGCCTTTTTGCACTTTAGACTCTTCAGGGATATCGTCGATACAATGTAGCTCCGACTGTTTCGACATGTTTGGGTGAGAAATAGGACCATGCCTAGCATAAATGTACCCATTCGGATGCGTTGGAACAGTCAGTTTAGTCGCATCAGGAGCAGGACGAAAGTTACACCCCTTTGCAACTTTACACTGCCTCCTTCTGATGATTTTTGGGGCAACAGAAAACCTTTCACCACGGGCAAATGCCTAAGAGCTATAAAAAACTGAGAGAGGTTATTGTAGAGGCACTCTACGTGATCCCGTTGTCTTAGACAAAATTTTCTAAGTGACACAGTTTTTGAGTAACATCTCGTCAAAGATTGCTGCCTTTTTGCACTTTGGACTCTTCAGGGATATCGTCGGTACAATGTAGCTCTGACTGTTTCGACATGTTTGGGTGAGAAATAGGACCATGCCTAGCATAAATGTACCCATTCGGACGCGTTGGAACAGTCAGTTTGGTCGCATCAGGAGCAGGACGAAAGTTACATCCTTTTGCAACTTTACACTGCCTCCTTCTGACGATTTTTGGGGCAACAGAAAACCTTTCACCATGGGCAAATGCCTAAGAGCTATAAAAAACTGAGAGAGGTTATTGTAGAGGCACTCTACGTGATCCCGTTGTCTCAGACGGAATGTTTCTAAGTGATACAGTTTTTGAGTAACATCTCGTCAAAGATTGCTACCTTTTTGCACTTTGGACTCTTCAGGGATATCGTCGGTACAATGTAGCTCCGACTGTTTCGACATGTTTGGGTGAGAAATAGGACCATGCCTAGCATAAATGTACCCATTTGGACGTGTTGGAATAGTCAGTTTGGTCGCATCAGGAGCAGGACGAAAGTTACACCCGTTTGCAACTTTACACTGCCTCCTTCTGACGATTTTTGGGGCAATAGAAAACCTTTCACCACGGGCAAATGCCTCAGAGCTATAAAAAACTGAGAGAGGTTATTGTAGAGGCACTCTACATGATCCCGTTGCCTCAGACGGAATGTTTCTAAGTGACACGATTTTCGAGTAACATCTCGTCAAAGATTGCTGCCTTTTTGCACTTTGGACTCTTCAGGGATATCGTCGGTACAATGTAGCTCCGACTGTTTCGACATGTTTGGGTGAGAAATAGGACCATGCCTAGCATAAATGTACCCATTCAGACGCATTGGAATAGTCAGTTTGGTCGCATCAGGAGCATGACGAAAGTTACACACCTTTGCAACTTTACGCTGCCTCCTTCTGATGATTTTTGGGGCAACAGAAAACCTTTCACCACGGGCAAATCCCTCAGAGCTCTAAAAAACTGAGAGAGGTTATTGTAGAGGCACTCTACGTGATCCCATTGCCTCAGATGAAATGTTTCTAAGTGACACGGTTTTCGAGTAACATCTCGTCAAAGATTGCTGCCTTTTTGCACTTTGGACTCTTCAGGGATATCGTCGGTACAATGTAGCTCCGACTGTTTCGACATGTTTGGGTGAGAAATAGGACCATGCCTACCATAAATGTACCCATTCAGACACATTGGAACAGTCAGTTTGGTCGCATCAGGAGCAGGATGAAAGTTACACCCCTTTGCAACTTTACACTGCCTCCTTCTGACGATTTTTGGGGCAACAGAAAACCTTTCACCACGGGCAAATGCCTCAGAGCTATAAAAAATTGAGAGAGGTTATTGTAGAGGCACTCTACATGATCCTGTTGCCTCAGACGGAATGTTTCTAAGTGACACGATTTGAGTAACATCTCGTCAAAAATTGCTACCTTTTTGCACTTTGGACTCTTCAGGGATATCGTCGGTATAATGTAGCTCTGACTGTTTCGACATGTTTGGGTGAGAAATAGGACCATGCCTAGCATAAATGTACCCATTCGAACGCGTTGGAATAGTCAGTTTGGTCGCATCAGGAGCAGGACGAAAGTTACACCCCTTTGCAACTTTACACTGCCTCCTTCTGACGATTCTTGACAATAGATTTTTCACTTGAAGCCTCTGATGTTCTCAACCCAAGAATCTTCATGATAGACCTATGCTTTATACTTCGCATCATTTCAATGAATAGTTGACATCTTGCAGTCTCATTTAACTTTTCAAAGAACAATCTCCAAATCTTATTAGCATATCTTCTACAAGTGTGTTTTGGAATCTTCCCTTCCATTGGCTGCAAAATATTCTCATCAATATCAATCAAATACTTTGGCTTTCTATGCAAAATTCTAGGTGGTGTCAAGTTAGGTAAATTCATCTCAACATTAGGAATTTCATCAATATTTAAATGAGATGGGTTAGATGGCATACCTTCGATCGAAGATGGAATAGATGACATACCTTGAGGTTGAGGTGGGAACGATGGCGTACCTCCTTCATCACATGTGAGTGATGATGTACTCTCAACTTGAGATGTGGTAGATGGTGTCCCTACATGTTGTCTTGCGGTAAAGGATGTGTCTCCAACTATGGTATTCAAATCTCTCGTACCACGAAGTTTTTGCATTCGTTCTCTTTGTGCCGCCAATACCATATCTCTTTGTGATGGTTGTGGTTCCTCTTCAATTGGTATGTCTTCATTTATCATGTCCAATTTCCTCTTCTCACGAAGTTCCCTCATAGCCATTGCTTTCTTTGCATTCTTAGCTTCTATCTCTTCCTGTGTTGGTTTAATTCTTGATCGTTTCCTCGGCATGACGGAGAATTTGTCTGTAGCATGATAAAGAGACCAATATTAGTTCCTAAGAAATGAATACATGATAATAGTGGGATTGTATTTTTTTTATGTTGTAAGGATTTATTCTTGTATAGTTTGACATCATGGTATGAACTAAGGTTTGTTTATTACACATAATTATTAAAGAGCCCAAGTGTAGAAAATATACATGGCATCATGTGAGATTGTAGGTTGCTTTCTTGATTGGGAATGTGTCTATTTTAAACATGTATGATAAAGCATGATAAAGTAATTCAATCCGAAATAAGGAAAATGTAAAGAACATGCATGTAAAGACTTGACATACCTAAAAAATGAAGATTTGAATGGAGAGAGTACCCAATTATGTAGTGTTTTTATCTTCTTGCATCAAACTCCTCAACAATTTGAGTTTTTCACCACTTGCTTCCTTTTCAATGTTAAATTCTTAAAATTGAATCAAAATTAACATTGCAATACTACAAAAATTGAAACTTGTATAGATATATATCAAATTTGGTTTGAAAACTATGTTATTTCCTCCTTCTCAAGTTGGCAAAGCAGAAAAGGTGGTGGAAAGATCATGCAAAGGTGGTACAATGTGTCAAATGTGCATGTGAACTTCCCAATAGCATGAAAGCACTTCTTTTTTGTCAGAGCATGCGCAGAATCAGTAAGAAAATAGAGCATGTGCGCCTGGATCACGGGGGTAACCACTTTTTTACCGTTTCAGTAGAAATACAAAACACGAGCGCGTTATAACGCGCTAGCGCTATAACGTGCTCGCGCTATAACGCGCTCACGTTTTGTCCTGCTATAGATCCCTAATCCCTAAACCCTCAACTCTAATCCCTTGACCCTCAACCCTCAATGTCAAATCCTAATCCCTCAACCCTATCCCTAAACCCTCAAGCCTCAATGTCAAATCCTAATCCCTCAACCCTCAACGTCAAATCCTAATCCCTCAATGTCAAATCCTAATCCGTCAACCCTCCAACCCTATCCCTAATCCTTACAACGCTCAACCCTTAACTCTGATCCATCAACCCTCAACACTATACCTTAAACCCTAATCCCTTCAACCTCAACCCTATCCCTAAACCCTTGACCCTCGAACCTCAGCCCTCGACGTCAAACCCTAATCCCTCAACCCTTAACTCTGATCCCTCATCTCTCAACCCTAACCCTCAACCCTCAACCCTCAACATCAAACCCTAATCCCTTAACCCTCAACCCTAATCTATCATCCGTCATCCCTCCACACTCTACTTTAACCCTAATTCCTTGACCCTCAACCCTATCCCTAAACCCTTGACCCTCGAACCTCAACCCTCAACCCTCAACATCAAACCCTAATCCCTCAACCCTTAACTCTAATCCCTCGACCTTCAACCCTGATCCTAAACCCTAAACCCTCAACGCCAAATTCTAATCCCTCAACCCTTCACTCTAATCCCTCAACCCTAAACCCTATCCCTAAACCCTTAACACTATACCTTAAACCCTAATCCCTCAACCCTAACCCTAAACCTTGTCCCTAAACCCTAATCCCTTCAACCTCAACCCTATCCCTAAACCCTTGACCCTCGAACCTCAGCCCTCGACGTCAAACCCTAATCCCTCAACCCTTAACTCTAATCCCTCATCTCTCAACCCTAACCCTAAACCCTCAACCCTCAACATCAAACCCTAATCCCTCAACCCTCAACCCTAATCTATCATCTGTCATCCCTCCACACTCTACTTTAACCCTAATTCCTCGACCCTCAACCCTATCCCTAAACCCTTGACCCTCGAACCTCAACCCTCAACCCTCAACATCAAACCCTAATCCCTCGACCTTCAACCCTGATCCTAAACCCTAAACCCTCAATGCCAAATTCTAATCCCTCAACCCTTCACTCTAATCCCTCAACCCTAAACCCTATCCCTAAACCCTCAACACTATACCTTAAACCCTAACCCTAAACCTTGTCCCTAAACCCTAATCCCTCAACCCTCAACCCTAATCTGTCATCCGTCATCCCTCAACTCTAATCCCTCATTCCTAAACCCTAAACGCTATCCCTATTCCTAGACCCTCAACAGGCTCAATACTATACCTTAAACCCTAATCCCTCTACCATCGACACTCTTATTTAACCCTAATCCCTTGACCATTAACCCTATCCCTCAACCTCAACCCTCAACCCTCAACCCTCAACTCTCAACATTAAACCCTAATTCATCAACCCTAAACCCTAATCCCTCAAACCTAAACCCTATCCCTAAACCATCAACCCTCAACACTATACCTTAAACCCTAATCCCTCAACCCTCAACCCTAAACCTTATCCCTAAACCCTAATCCCTCAACCCTCAACCCTCAACCCTAATCCCTCATCCCTCAACTCTAATCCCTCATCCCTAAACCCTAAATGCTATCCCTATTCCTAAACCCTCAACAGACTCGATACTATACCTTAAACTCTAATCCCTTATCCCTAAACCCTCCAACCCTATCCCTAATCCTTATACCCTCCACACTCTACTGTAACCCTAATTCCTCGACCCTCAACCCTATCCCTAAACCCTTGACCCTCAAACCTCAACCCTCAACCCTCAACATCAAACCCTAATCCCTCAACCCTTAACTCTGATCCCTCAACCCTTAACACTATACCTTAAACCCTAATCCATATCCCTCAACCCTTAACCCTTAAAACTTAAACCCTATCCCTACACCCTCAACACTTGACACTATATCTTAAGCCTTAAACCCTCATCCCTAAAGCCTCAACCCTTAATCCTTAAACCTTAAACCCTAAACCCTATCCCTAATCCCTCTACCCTCAACACTCTAACCCTAACCTTGACATTAAATGCTAATCCGTCAACCCTAAACCCTAATCCTAAACCCTCAACCCTCAACCCTCAACACTATACCTTAAACCCTAATCCCTCAACCCTCAACCCTAAACCTTATCCCTAAACCCTAATCCCTCAACCCTCAACCCTAATCCATCATCCCTCAACTATAATACCTCATCCCTAATCCCTAAATGCTATCCCTATTCCTAAACTCTCAACAGACTTGATACTATACCTTAAACCCTAATCCCTTATCCCTAAACCCTCCAACCCTATCCCTAATCCTTACACCCTCCACACTCTACTTTAACCCTAATCCCTCAACCCTAAACCCTATCCCTAAACCCTTGACCCTTGAACCTCAACCCTCAACCCTTAATGTCAAACCCTAATCCCTCAACCCTTAACTTTGATCCCTCGACCCTCAACCATAATCTGTCATCCCTTATCCCTAAACCTTAAACGCTATCCCTATTCCTAGACCCTCAACGGGCTCGATACTATACCTTAAACACTAATCCCTTATCCGTAAACCTTCCAACTCTATCCCTTATGCCTTAACCCTCATGATGAATAGCCTTGAATGTAAAAAAATTTTAGTGGGACATAACGCGAGCGCGTTATAACGCGCTCGCATTATGTCAAACATGGCAAAAGACAGACTTGCGGGAAAAAATGTAAGGCGAAACATAACGCGAGCGCGTTATAACACGCTCGCGTTATTTCTTGCTTTGGGAATCCCAAGCCTTGGGCTTGGGATTTGCTTTGGATTTCCAACCCAAAGGCTTGGAGTGCCTTATGAACAGTCACAGACGTGTTTTTCTATATTCTTCAAAATTTCACATAATTTCGTTCGTGCTAACCCTCAGATTTGCACGTGTTTCAAGGTTGAACAAATCGAGCACATGGGTAATGTTAGGCTTTCTCTTAGCTTTTGACGATGTGATTTTTTTCACATTTTAACAATGTTAAGCCTTTCATCTTTAATTTCTTTTGTTTGTGTGTCCGTTTTTATGCAAAAACCACTGTTTGGTCTTTTTTTCATTGTAAAATAACTATTCATTCAAATTTCAAAAAAATTACATATTTAGAAACTAGACTCCATTCTACAAATATTAAAAAAATAAAAAAATGATTTTCAATTAGTTTTCAAAATTTATAGGGGTAGCAAGGCCAAAATTCTATTTTTTAGGATGTGTCCACTTTAAAAATTAGTAAAAAATCAAATATTCATCAAAAAATTATTAGAAAAATCAGGCATAAACTACATGCTATTAGCTAATTTCTCACCAAAGCGATTTTAAAAATACCAAAAAAAAGTTGACCTTTTGAGGGAGCCACAAAACATGCTATGTTATGTTTTTTTGACAGAAACAACACCAATTTCTGTGGCTCCCTCTTTTGAACCCCTTAATCTATGCCATTTTCAAAACAAAATAGTAGTTTAGAAAGTAGACTCAGAGCACTACGAACATTGTTTTGGTTGCATCTCCAAATTTTGAGTGTAACTATGCTCAATTTCTCATCCAAGGCCAGTATTTCCTGATTTCAGAAAAAAAGTGGCCACTTAAGACCCCTTTTTGGCCCCCCATCTTCTTGCACTTACCCCAGGGTAAGTGCAAAAAGATGGGGGGCCAAAAAGTGGCCAAAAAATTTTCAAAAAAATTTAAGACATAACGCGAGCGCGTTATAACGCGCTCGTGTTATGGCTTGGCAATGACAAGCCTTAGGCTCGTCATTACCGAGCCATAACGCAAGTGTGTTATAATGTTCTATAAATAAAAAAAAGCAGTCATTTCATTTCATTTTGAATTTCTCCTCCGCCCGTGGCTTCAAAACACTCAAAAACACGCTCGCATTCTACAAAATGCCAATCAACACAAAAGGCTTGTCAATTCATCGCCAAAATGCCGCCGTGACGTCGAGCACGCCAAAGGGGTGAGTTATCTTTATTTTTTGTTTGAATTTCTTCCTAAATAGGTAGGTTTTTGTTGATTTTTGATGTATATTTCGTTAATTGTAGGAAATGTTAATGCACCTCCTCCTCCTCCTCCTCCTCCTCCTCAAAATCCACAAAATCCTAAGGAGGAAATACGTGCAGAACAACAACCTCCTCCATTCATTCCTCGACATGCCCCTAGAACACAAGATAATATAATGGAGGAAATTGAAAACAACAAAAAACAAATTGAAGATATAATTGCAAGGTTGAAAGATCCTTCCACTTCAACCTTGCATAGGTCCACGCTTGCCGAATCTCTTGAGTCTATGTTATCAAATATAAATTCAATTAGCAAGCAAATAACTAGTTGGACTGATAAAAAGAGAGAGTTTAGAGATTACTAGGCAGATAAATTGTCATACCAAGATGTCAAAAAATTACAAATTACAAAAGTATACTTGTGTTCAATTTTCACAAACCCACAAACAAATCAACCTCCACCCATTACATGCAAGAGGTTCCCTATCCATTGGTGCAACAACCAAGCGATAAGGGACAATTTCGGGCAGAGGTGGTGGATGGTTTTTTACCATCCTCCATGCAATAACAATGAGGTCCCGCAATACTTTTTGAGGAAACTCTACTGCGAGTTTGTCCTCAATAAAGTGCCAAACTATTTTGATATGTGGGACTTCCAGGGTAGAGGTGGGGGCTCAGCACAGGATAGACCAGGGGCACGTCTTGACCCACAGCGGGTAGTGAGATAAGTAATCAGTAGACCAGCCCACGAGCATGTCTCTATCCCTTCCATTGTGAAGGAGAGTGTTGAGGTCGATACACTGAGGTCGATTAGTGCCTTGACCCAGAGCATCATAGAGCATGCCGATCCTGCAACACAGAGTGGGTTGGGAGATAGTGCGAGGAGTAGGGTCCCACCGCATACTTGCCAGGCTTGCGGGTCAGCCTGTGGTTATGACCCCATGGACAGTCAAGACACAGGTGCACAGGCTCCATCTGCAGCTGAGCAGATGGTGATGATAGATACCCTCCTAAGTGAGACTTTCGGCCTTGATTCTCAGGTAAATATTAGCAAGTTTATTGAATTTAATTTATTAAATTTCATTTTTGAAATACAAGATTAACTAATTTAAATTGATGATTTTAATGAAATTTCAGGGTCATAGCGTTGATGCAGTTTTCAGTAGTTCTCCACCTACATTTTTCACTAGATCATCTACTGTCGAGGTATGTAACTAGTAAACAATTATAAATATTACATGTGAATAGCATCATTATATGAATGGTATTCTAATTTTTGATTTTGGATGTTGAATAGGTTAACACTATAGATTTCATGGCAACACCTGCCAGCGGTGGTGGACTTCAAAGCTTTACGGAGGTAATAAAATAAATAGTTTAATGAATGAATTGTACTTACTAAATTTTTGTATGTGATTTGTGTGTTTTATTGTGTGTACTTCCATGTTTAGATGAACGTGTGTGTATGTTAGGAGCCATGATTTGCATCACTATTATAGTTTTCGTAATTGAATAATGTTGTTTTATTTCCAGATGATGCAGGCTACGGATACACCTCCCCATGTTCATAGGGCAATGGAGCAGGGTGTGGCCTCTGCGATTCATAGCTCTATGACATTGACAGGGGTATGAGGCAGATTAGTAAATTTCAATTTACATTCATTGTTATAGTTGTCTATTTTTAAAAAATCAAAAGATTATTGATTTGAAGTTTAATTTCTATCTGGATGGTTTCTATAGGACATGACATCACTAGGGCCTATTCCTGCTACTGAGGCAAGTGAGGAGACAGATTATATGTTAGCGGTAAGTGATTATTTTGTTAAATGTTTCATTTTTTTTTAACATGTAATTTCTATATATTAATGTCTATACTTTTTTTTGTAACAGGTAAAGGTGCAGGAAGAACTAAATAGGAGGAGTAGCCCTTGGGTTCGTAGTAGACCACCCACATGCATGTCTCCATCCCCTAGAAGATCAAAGGCTGCTCGTGATTTATTCTCTTCACCAGCCAGAGGGGAATGACTTTTTATTGTGTTCCTCTGTTGTATGCTTATATGGCATTTGTGGACATATATTTTGTATTGTACATAGTTGACATTGTATGCCTATATGGCATTCTTGTAAGCCTATATGGCTATTTTGTATATATGTTATACTTATATCGACAGATATTGATGTATGCGTATATGGATATTTGGTTAATACAAATCTTTTTTATTGATGGCATCCATACTTGCATTATAAATCCACTTTTGAATGGATATTTGTAGATGGCTACTTCAAATATTTAAAGTCTGATTGTATTACATAGGATGTTTGCATTTTCTTTGATAGGCTTGATAGGCCATGGATTACATGATGGTGTTTGATGGAAAAGTATGTTACTAGAAGACTCTAGTTCATTGTTAATAGGCTTGTGATTGATAATATCTTTGCATGATTGCACTTGATCTTGGATCATGGGCATGTTGTTAGGATTTTGATTGCATTGTGATGTTTGATGGATAGGCATGGTGTAAGTGTAAGATACCCAACTAGTTCTACGAAAATTTTTCCTTACTTAAACACTTTTACTTGCTAACAATTCATCAACTACTTCAATAACATAAAGATATACATCAAGATAACTATTTGAATGAAACAACATTAGAGTTGGGTACTTGTCTTGTTACTTGATTCAATCAACTTGCAATGTCTTATTACATGGAAAATGCTTTCAATAGCATGAAGTACAACTCATTCAATGGAAATACAAGGACAGGCCTTGAAGCCTTGATGTTACAATGTCTTCCTTACTTGAGCAACATTTGAAGATTTGGAATGTTCAACTCATCACCTCACAAGGTAGGCGCATATTTGAAGGATTTACAGGTTTTTCTGACTTGGGCGCCAAGTTGAGGTGACCTCCTCCTGAAGTTGCACCTTGTCAACATTAGGCACCAATTAGAGTTTATGGATGCTCTGGATTGTTTCCAAGAGTAGGCGCCAAAACATCATCATTATGAAAGTGTTTTAAATGCTAGGCGCCCAAATGAGCCCTCTGGAGTCTAGGCGCTCCTTTCATGCATTCTGTGTTCTAGGTGCCAATTGAAAGGAGTGGAGAACAGGGCAAGCACCTTCCAAACTAGGTGTTTCCTTGAGGTGACAAGGACTTAGAAAGTGCGCCTAAGGTGAGCGCCTTGAGGGAAAAGGTCTAACAAACATCTTTGAACCCCCTTTCAAGATTGGGCGCATTCTAGAGGTGGAAACAAGTAGAAGGTGCGCCTTAGCTTCCTTTGTCAATTCTTTCAAGTCTTTGTTGATTAGGAAGGTGGAATGCTTCATTGTAGAATGAGCGCCTATCTTCTAATGTCCAAACTACTTCTGGCTCACTCTGTGGCTAGGTGCCAGAGCTAAACTGCTCACACAAGGGAGTGCGCCTAGACTCACTTGATGTTTTCTTACTACTTCAACCCCTGGAAGATGTTCCAAGGTGTTCCCTTTTACAAGCACCTGACCTCCCAAATTCCTTCATGTGCTATTCCTTGAAGGCACCAAAACTGAGCTCCAGTGCCATGGGATTGTGCCTAACATCTTTGAAGAGTTTCTAAGCCTTTTGCAAGTTGATATCCCAAACTCATCTTCTAGGCACAACAGGAGCTTTCCAAAGGAGTTTCCAAGTTTTAGACGCTAAGCAAGGTCATGGGTGAATGGAATTGCGCCTTAGGAGATGACTGGATCCTAAGTGTCAGTCTGGAGTTATAGTGGAATTGATATGTGCCTCAACTAGCTTAGGCGCCCATTTGAAGTGATTCCTTTAACACTTCTCTGTTAATCTCAACTACAAGGATGATCTCCTAATCCAATTTTGATCCTCTGGAGATGCAAATAGCTTTTCATTTCACTAGGCGCCATCAATGATGATCATCAACCAAAGCGCATTTCAAAGGTGAGATAGGCAAGTGAGGCGCCAAACTAGTCCTTAAGACTTATCTCCTTCTATCAAGTCAATTTCAACTATGTGAGAGAGTTCTATTCTAGGCGCAAAATGGAAATGTTTCATCAATTGGTGCATCTTACAAAGCTCCCAATTCTAGGCGCCAGAGCCAAAGAGTTTTTCCCAACACATGCACCTGGGCTAGGAATTCACCTAAGAGACATCACTTAGCTTTAAAACTTTCAATCTATAGCCATCTGGGCTAGGCGCTCCAATGGAGGATCCTTGAACTCATGCATTGGCGCCTTCTAGTTCTAGGCACCCATTTTGGATGATTCATCCTGATACTAGCACCCAAAATGACTGGACTCTCTTCATCATCCAATTCACTTAGAAGACTCAAGTTGGAGACTTAGTTGTCTATCCATGTTCTCAGGAAGATTCATTGTACCTCTATGCACTTAGGCGCCCTAGTTGATGTGATTAAAGTGCTTCAAAGCTCCATGATTCTTGGTTAGGTGCACATTTGATATTGAGCAAGCAAGAAAGTGCGCCCTGACTCTAGGAGTCCTACCTTAGTCAAGTTTAGCATCCAGACTTAACTAATTTCAAGTTTCTAACTTTGTTCCTACAAAAAACAAAAGTTAAGTTAGTCAAAAACCAATTCATTCCCTCATTATTTTGAATTAGCCTCTGGGAATGAGGAATAGGCTAACTCATTCTTCATTTGATGATCAGGCCGGAAACGGGGACATGACAGTAAGATACCCAACTAGTTCTACGAAAATTTTTCCTTACTTAAACAATTTTACTTGCTATCAATTCATCAACTACTTCAACAATACAAAGATATACATCAAAGATAACTACTTGAATGAATCAACCTTAGAGTTGGGTACTTGTCTAGTTATTTGACTCAATCAACTTGCAATGTCTTATTACATGGATAATGCTTTCAATAGCATGAAGTTACAACTTATTTAATGGAGATACAAAAGAAAGGCCTTGAAGCCTTGATGTTTACAATGGCGTCTACACTTGATCAACTCAATCAAACTCAATGATGTCAACTAAATGTCAACACCTCACAATATCACAAGGGAGAATCACCTTGCTTGTTGCATGGATGAATGTCATAGTTGCAAGACTCTTAGGGTTAGGCGCCAATTGAAGGTAGTAGAGACTAGACTAGGCGCCATCCTAAGCTGGACACTTCCTTGAGGTGGTAGAGACATGGATGAATGTCTGGTGGGGTTTGATGACTCTATATTGACACTCAAATTCACTTAGGTGCAATATTAGTGTTCTTCTAACTAGGCGCCAGATAGGAGGATTCTCAGGGGTTTTGGCACCTAGGTTACAACTTGTCAATTTCTCAAAGAATCTTTGAAACATTTGACTTCCAAGGATTATCATCTAAAAGAGTAGATGATGATGACATGAAGTAGAGATCTCTCTAGGACTGGATGAAGCCTTGCTTGATGATAAGATGAAGATGAAGTGATCCTTCATGACGACCCTTGGAGTGACCCTCTTGGAGTTGTGGACTTTGAAACTTTGAAGATTGAGAGATCTTGAAACTTGGATGGATGAATGTCTATCATTGATGAAGTACACTTGCAAGATATTCCTCAGAGAACTTGAATGGATAGATGCCTTGAAATTTCAACATGACGTTAGTGATGAAGAGTATTGTTATGTTGGACTTGATGTGACCTTGCTGAAGGCACATTTTCTTTCTTAGCATGATCATCCCAAACCAAGGCGCCAACTTGGAAAACCCTGTGAAGGTGCCACTATTTGGAATTTCTTCCAAGGTGTTAAAACTTCACATCTTTTCTTCTCTAGGTACTATCTCCTTCAAGGCGCTCCTTAAAATCATTGGAAGTGCTCAGGACTTACCTTAGTCCAAAGCGCCACAATCCATTCCTTAAAGCACAAAGAATTCTCAAAGGCGCCCCTATTTACCTCTAAGCACTCAAATATCATTTAGATTCAAGGCGCACATTTAGCTCCAAAACGCAAATTTCCATCATCAACCCATCAAGGTGCATCATCTTCCCTTTGTATCCCTTTCAAGGCGCAGACATTCACTTCTTCACAGTCAAACTCACTCTCTGGCGCCAGAATAGGTGTATAACTTCAAATAAGGCACTAATCTTAGGTTTCTAAGTACTTAGTTTGATCTTAAGGCTATCCTTCCTCTAAGCACTCTCTTCAACTCCCTCACAGAAGGCTCTCTGTAAGTTTGGGCACATTTCATCCCAAGGCGCTTCAACATCATCCAAGGCGCAAATTCACTCTCCAAGACAAGGTGCAAAAAAGTCTATCCTAAGGCACTCAAATCTTGCTTCTAGACCTAGGCGCACAAACATGAGATTGTGACTTCAATCATCATTCTTGGTTAAGGCACACAAACTCTCATTCAAGGCGCATATCTTTCTCCAACAAGGTGCATATATTCCTCCAACAAGGCACATATTCAATTCTAGGGCGCTCTATCTTGGATTAAATCAGGGTATCTCCTCAACAAGGCGCTCCAAACCATACCAAGGCGCTAAAACACTTAATGCAAGTTCTTCAAGTGCTTATCCAACTTGATTCCTCCAACACAGGGTGCTCAATCTACTTTCTCAAACTTTCAACTCAAATCCTCACCTTATATTCTCCAAGGCAAAAAGGTGTAATTTGATTGAGGGCGCTAAAACTCTTAGGTGCACTTATCTCCCTGAACTTACCTCTCTTCTTCCCTAGGTGCCAGAAACACCTCTTTATCTCAACTAGGCACTTATCTTCTCTAGGCGCACATGGTCTTCAAGGAGCATTTCATTCATCAAGGCACCTATCTCTAACAATCTCAACACTCAAAGGGACTCAAAACTCATCTGGACACCATCACTTCCCTAAAGGCGCAAAATTGGTGTAGATACATTCCATTTATTAACGATCATTCTGGCACCCAAATCTTGTCAAAGCAAAGGATCAATAGGTTCTCTCTAAGGCACACTCTAGGGTTTGATCTTGCAAGACTTCTCACGTCAAAATTTTGACCAAGACACTCAAGGCACTAGTCTTTATCATCTAACCCTACAGTGCACTTACTCATTATGATATACTCCTCAACTTTGTATTCAACCTTGCCCAAGCCGCATATTCACTATAAGGCATTCTCACTTTGTCAAGGCTCAGAGGGCTTCAACTTGCTAAAGGGTAGAGGTCTAGGCGCATATCTGACTTGAAGCTCAAGGCGCTCCAACCCTCTTGCTCTGGAATTCCTTCTAGGCACTAAGTGACTTCTCCAATTCCTTGAAAACATTTGAAGTGTTTTACCTTCGAACTTGACTCCAAGGTGTTATAATCTCAAAGGTGCTGACATCATCTCAACCAAAGGTGCTCAATGATTCATCCCATATCTAGGCGCTAAAACACTTAATCAACCAAGTCATTCAAGGCGCCATTCAGTAAACTCATCTTCCATGATATTCCTATCAAGGCGCATATCACTTCTCTCATGGGCTTTAGGCGCTCAGTTGAGTGTTTCAATACTACTTAGGTGCCAAATTCATTTTAATGCACCAAACACAAAGAGCTTTCAAACACTGGGCGCTCACAAAGAGTCTTCCAACCTTAGGTGCTAAATTAGGTCTTTGCAACTATCCAAGGCGCATATCTTCATTTGAACAACTTATGGTGCCAAGACAACTTCTCATTAGGGCACTCAAAACACTTGTGTTTACATTTGAAGTGCTTTACCTTCTTAAGGTGCTCCAGACTAACCTGACTCCAAGGCTCTCCATCATCATCCTTAGGGCGCTAAAAACATCATCTCCACTCTAGGCAAAAACATCATCCAACTCCTTAAGGCACTTCACTGTCAAAGTCTGAAGGTGCTCTACCTAGGACCATGCCTAGCATAAATAGGACCATGCCTAGCTTAAATGTACCCATTCGAATGCATTGGAACAGTCAGTTTGGTCACATCAGGAGCAGGACGAAAGTTACACCCCTTTGCAACTTTACACTGCCTCCTTATGATGATTTTTGGGGTAGCAGAAAACCTTTCACCACGGGAAAATGCCTCAGAGCTATAAAAAACTGAGGTTATTGTAGAGGCACTCTACGTGATTGCGTTGCCTCAGACGGAATGTTTCTATGTGACACAGTTTTTGAGTAACATCTCGTCAAAGATTGCTGCCTTTTTGCACTTTGGACTCTTCAGGGATATCATCGGTACAATGTAGCTCCGACTGTTTTGACATGTTTGGGTGAAAAATAGGACCATGCCTAGCATAAATGTACCCATTCAGACGCGTTGGAACAATCAGTTTGGTCACATCAGGAGCAGGATGAAAGTTACACCCCTTTGCAACTTTACACTGCCTCCTTCTGACGATTTTTGGGACAGTAGAAAACTTTTCACCACGGGCAAATGCCTCAGAGCTATAAAAAACTGAGAGAGGTTATTGTAGAGGTGCTCTACGTGATCGCGTTGCCTTAGACGGAATGTTTCTAAGTGACACAATTTTTGAGTAACATCTCATCAAAGATTGCTACATTTTTGCACTTTGGACTCTTCAGGGATATCGTCGGTACAATGTAGCTATGACTGTTCTGACATGTTTGGGTGAAAAATAGGACCATGCCTAGTGTAAATGTACCCATTCGGACGTGTTGGAATAGTCAGTTTGGTCACATCAGGAGCAGGATGAAAGTTACACCCCTTTGCAACTTTACACTGCCTCCTTCTGACGATTTTTGGGGCAGCAGAAAACCTTTCACCATGGGCAAATGCCTCGGAGCTATAAAAAACTAAGAGAGGTTATTGTAGAGGTACTCTATGTGATTGCGTTGCCTTAGACGGAATGTTTCTAAGTGACACAATTTTCGCGTAACATCTCGTCAAAGATTGCTGCATTTTTGCACTTTGGACTCTTTAGGGATATCGTTGGTACAATGTAGCTCTAACTGTTTTGACATGTTTGGGTGAAAAATAGGACCATGCCTAGCGTAAATGTACCCATTCAAACACGTTGGAATAGTCAGTCTGGTCACATCAAGAGCAAGACAAAAGTTACACCCCTTTGTAACTTTACACTGCCTCCTGACGATTTTTGCGGCAGCAGAAAACCTTTCACCACGGGCAAATGCCTTAGAGCTATAAAAAAGTAAGAGAGGTTATTGTAGAGGCACTCTACATGATCGTGTTGCCTTAGACAGAATGTTTCTAAGTGACACAGTTTTTGAGTAACATCTCATCAAAGATTGCTGCCTTTTTGCACTTTGGACTCTTCAGGGATATCGTCGATACAATGTAGCTCCGACTGTTTTGACATGTTTGGGTAAAAAATAGGACCATGCCTAGCGTAAATGTACCCATTTGGACACGTTGGAACAATCAGTTTGGTCGCATCAGGAGCAGGATAAAAGTTACACCCCTTTGCAACTTTACATTGCCTCCTTCCGACGATTTTTGGGGCAACAGAAAACCTTTCACCACGGGTAAATGCCTCAGAGCTATAAAAAATTGAGAGAGGTCATTGTAGAGGCACTCTATGTGATCGCGTTGCCTTAGACGAAATGTTTCTAAGTGACACGGTTTTTGAGTAACATCTCGTCAAAGATTGCTGCATTTTTGCACTTTGGACTCTTCAGGGATATCGTCGGTACAATGTAGCTCCGACTGTTTTGACATGTTTGGGTGAAAAATAGGACCATGCCTAGTGTAAATGTACCCATTCGAACGTGTTGGAACAATCAGTTTGGTCGCATCAGGAGCAGGACGAAAGTTACAACCCTTTGCAACTTTACACTGCCTCCTTCTGACAATTTTTGGGGTAGCAGAAAACCTTTCACCACGGGCAAATGCCTCAGAGCTATAAAAAACCGAGAGAGGTTATTGTAGAGGCACTCTACGTGATCGTGTTGCCTTAGATAGAATGTTTCTAAGTGACATGGTTTTTGAGTAACATCTCATCAAAGATTGCTGCCTTTTTGCACTTTGGACTCTTCAGGGATATCGTCGGTACAATGTAGCTCTGACTGTTTTGACATGTTTGGGTGAAAAACATAACCATGCCTAGTGTAAATGTACCCATCCGGACGCGTTGGAATAGTCAGTTTGGTCACATCACGAGCAGGACACCAAAAATGCAAAAGTTGCTTTGTGTAACTTGACAACATTGACACTTTTTTGCAACATGACTCAAAGACTCAAACTGACCCCAAATGACTCAAAGTGACTTAAAATCATCTTGATTTGGTGCCCAATGTACATTATAGAGGTCGAGGCACTCCTTATCATTCAAACATCTTAGATGAGCGCATAGGAAAGGAAAAAGCTCTAAGTTTCATAGAAAGGTTTATCTTAACATAGAAAGTGCATAACTTGAATTGCAAGTCCAACCATCGAGCTCTATGGGCATGTCTTGCATACTCATACACTATGCTGTCATGAAATATAGGCATAAAATGATACACTAGAATCTTTTCAATAACTAATTCACACCTCTTTGCTTCTTTACCATCTTTTGTATTGTATGCCACTATTTTATACTTGCCAAACTCTACTAGTTCGTTTCCAACCGCATGTGTTATTTCCATATGTTCACATATTGGCAAATGTTGCAAGCCACCACAATGATGACATGTGCCATCCAAGCATAATTTCTTGTAGAATATTTGACCTTCCTCTCTTTCACATAAAATTCTTTATATGAAGTCTCTTGAAGATGTTGGTGGGGCACATATGGCACAACCCTGCAAATCATTGTTAGTATGCATATCTAAACATATAGACCTATAAGCATCAAAATGGTTAGAAAATTCAATATGTAATCTACAACAACAAGTAGTGCGTGTGTGATTTATCTTAACATAGAAAGGTTTTAGCATTTCAAAATATCTTTGACAAATTTTAATTTGAGGATACTTCTCTAGAAATTTACCATAAAACTGTGTTTGAGTCTCATCCAAAAAATGCTTTGGATGTGGCTCGCGGTTCTGACTATCGATTCTCCTTCTTACCACATCCCTTTGATTCGGAGATACCCTTGTGTAATTCTTCGAAAAGTCTTCAATTAGTGATCTCAATGCTTCAACAATTGGTTTATCTTTTCATGGTAGTCTCCCCGAGAACGCCCATAATTCATTGGCATTAGTGTCCTCAATTTTTTGGTGTCTTCCAACGGCTCTTGATAAAGTTTTCCTATTAATTCTCAATTCTTGACTTGTCTTTCTAATGAGACGAGCTTTCCTCATTTGACTACTTACTATAGTCGATGTAATCACACGCCATGTTGCATTACTATCTTTTGTGCATGAGGTGTTACCCACACTCTCATACGCACTCATTAGATTCTTGACAATAGATTTTTCACTTGAAGCCTCTGATGTTCTCAACCCAAGAATCTTCATGATAGACCTATACTTTATACTTCGCATCATTTCAACGAATAGTTGACATCTTGCAGTCTCATTTAACTTTTCAAAGAACAATCTCCAAATCTTATTAGCATATCTTCTACAAGTGCGTTTTGGAAGCTTACCTTCCATTGGCTACAAAATATTCTCATCAATATCAATCAAATACTTTGGCTTTCTATGCAAAATTCTAGGTGGTGTCAAGTTAGGTAAATTCATCTCAACATTAGGAATTTCATCAATATTTAAATGAGATGGGTTAGATGGCATACCTTCGATCGAAGATGGAATAGATGACATACCTTGAGGTTGAGGTGGGAACAATGGCGTACCTCCTTCATCACATGTGAGTGATGATGTACTCTCAACTTGAGATGTGGTAGATGGTGTCCCTACATGTTGAATTGCGGTAAAGGACATGTCTCCAACTATGGTATTCAAATCTCTCGTACCACAAAGTTTTTGCATTTGTTCTCTTTGTGCCGCCAATACCATATCTCTTTGTGATGGTTGTGGTTCCTCTTCAATTGGTATGTCTTCATTTATCGTGTCCAATTTCCTCTTCTCATGAAGTTCCCTCATAGCCATTGCTTTCTTTGCATTCTTAGCTTCTATCTCTTCCTGTGTTGGTTTAATTCTTGATCGTTTCCTCGGCATGACAGAGAATTTGTCTATAGCATGATAAAGAGACCAATATTAGTTCCTAAGAAATGAATACATGATAATAGTGGGATTGTATTTTTTTTATGTTGTAAGGATTTATTCTTGTATAGTTTGACATCATGGTATGAACTAAGGTTTGTTTATTACACATAATTATTAAAGAGCCCAAGTGTAGAAAATATACATGGCATCATGTGAGATTGTAGGTTGCTTTCTTGATTGGGAATGTGTCTATTTTAAACATGTATGATAAAGCATGATAAAGTAATTCAATCCGAAATAAGGAAAATGTAAAAAACATGCATGTAAAGACTTGACATACCTAAATAACGAAGATTTGAATGGAGAGAGTACCCAATTATGTAGTGTTTTTATCTTCTTGCATCAAACTCCTCAACAATTTGAGTTTTTCACCACTTGCTTCCTTTTCAATGTTAAATTCTTAAAATTGAATCACAATTAACATTGCAACACTACAAAAATTAAAACTTGAATAGATATATATCAAACTTGGTGTGAAAACTATGTTATTTCCTCCTTCTCAAGTTGGCAAAGCAGAAAAGGTGGTGGAAAGATCATGCAAAGGTGGTACAATGTGTCAAATGTGCATGTGAACTTCCCAATAGCATGAAAGCACTTCTTTTTTGTCGGAGCATGCGCAGAATCAGAAAGAAAATAGAGCATGTGGTCCTGGATCACGGGGGTAACCACTTTTTTACCGTTTCAATAGAACTACAAAACGCAAGCGTGTTATAATGCGCTCGCGCTATAATGCGCTCGCATTTTATCCTACTATAGATTCATCACATCCTTTGCATTGATCACATCTTTTTCTTGCAAGGGCTTGCCAGATGCTCTGCCATATGATAGGTATAACAATGAAGGGGCAAGCCCTCATAATCAAGTTCGTGATTGAAAATGCCCTCAACCCTCAACGTCAAATCCTAATCCCTAAACCCTCAACTCTGATCCCTCGACCCTCAACCCTTAATGTCAAGTCCTAATCCCTCAACCCTATCCCTAAACCCTCAACCCTCAATGTTAAATCCTAATCCCTCAACCCTCAACCCTATCCCTAAACCCTCAACCCTCAACGTCAAATCCTAATCCATCATCCCTCAACGTCAAATCCTAATTCGTCAACCCTAATCCATCATCCCTCAACTCTAATCCCTCATCCCTAAACCCTAAATGCTATCCCTAATCCTATACCCTCAACAGACTCGATACTATACCTTAAACTCTAATCCCTTATCCCTAAACCCTCCAACCCTATCCCTAATCCTTACAACCCTCAACCCTAATCCCTCAACCCTTAACTCTGATCCATCAACCCTCAACACTATACCTTAAACCCTAATCCCTTCAACCTCAACCCTATCCCTAAACCCTTGACCCTCGAACCTCAACCCTCAACCCTCGACGTCAAACCCTAATCCCTCAACCCTTAACTCTGATCCCTCATCTCTCAACCCTAACCCTAAACCCTAAACCCTAATCCCTTATCCCTAAACCCTCCAACCCTATCCCTAATCCTTATGCCCTCCACACTCAACTTTAACCCTAATTCCTTGACCCTCGAACCTCAACCCTCAACCCTCAACATCAAACCCTAACCCCTCAACCCTTAACTCTGATCCCTCAACCTTCAACCCTAACCCTAAACCCTAAACCCTCAACGTCAAATTCTAATCCCTCAACCCTTCACTCTAATCCCTCAACCATAAACCCTATCCCTAAACCCACAACACTATACCTTAAACCCTAATCCCTCAACCCTAACCCTAAACCTTGTCCCTAAACCCTAATGCCTCAACCCTCAACCCTAATCTGTCATCCGTCATCCCTCAACTCTAATCCCTCATTCCTAAATCCTAAACGTTATCCCTATTCCTAGACCCTCAACAGGCTCGATACTATACCTTAAACCCTAATCCCTCTACCCTCGACACTCTTATTTAACCCTAATCCCTTGACCATTAACCCTATCCCTCAACCTCAACCCTCAACCCTCAACCCTAAACTCTCAACATTAAACCCTAATTCATCAACCCTAAACCCTAATCCCTCAAACCTAAACCCTATCCCTAAACCATCAACCCTCAACACTATACCTTAAACCCTAATCCCTCAACCGTCAACCCTAAACCTTATCCCTAAACCCTAATCCCTCAACCCTCAACCCTAATCCATCATCCCTCAAATCTAATCCCTTATCCCTAAACCCTAAATGCTATCCCTATTCCTAAACCCTCAACAGACTCGATACTATACCTTAAACTCTAATCCCTTATCCCTAAACCCTCCAACCCTATCCCTAATCCTTATACCCTCCACACTCTACTTGAACCCTAATTCCTTGACCCTCAACCCTATCCCTAAACCCTTGACCCTCAAACCTCAACCCTCAACCCTCAACATCAAACCCTAATCCCTCAACCCTTAACTCTGATCCCTCGACCTTCAACCCTAACCCTAAACCCTAAACCCTCAACGTCAAATTCTAATCCCTCAACCCTTCACTCTAATCTATCAACCCTAAACCCTATCCCTAAACCCTCAACACTATACCTTAAACCCTAATCCCTCAACCCTAACCCTAAACCTTGTCCCTAAACCCTAATGCCTCAACCCTCAACCCTAATCTATCATCTGTCATCCCTCAACTCTAATCCCTCATTCCTAAATCCTAAATGGTATCCCTATTCCTAGACCCTCAACAGGCTCAATACTATACCTAAAACCCTAATCCCTCTACCTTCGACACTCTTATTTAACCCTAATCCCTTGACCATTAACCCTATCCCTCAACCTCAACCCTCAACCCTTAACCCTCAACTCTCAACATTAAACCCTAATTCATCAACCCTAAACCCTAATCCCTCAAACCTAAACCCTATCCCTAAACCATCAACCCTCAACACTATACCTTAAACCCTAATCCCTCAACCCTTAACCCTAAACCTTATCCCTAAACCCTAATCCCTCAACCCTTAACCCTAATCCATCATCTCTCAACTCTAATCCCTTATCCCTAAACCCTAAATGCTATCCCTATTCCTAAACCCTCAACAAACTCAATACTATACCTTAAACTCTAATCCCTTATCCCTAAACCCTCCAACCCTATCCCTAATCCTTACACCCTCCACACTCTACTTTAACCCTAATCCCTTTAACCTCAACCCTATCCCTAAACCCTTGACCCTCAAGCCTCAACCCTCAACCCTCGACGTCAAACCCTATTCCCTCAACCCTTAACTCTGATCCCTCATCTCTTAACCCTAACCCTAAACCCTAAACCCTAAACCCTAAACCCTCAACCCTAAACCCTCAACCCTCAACGTCAAATCCTAATCCCTCAACCCTAAACCCTATCCCTAAACCCTCAACACTATACCTTAAACCCTAATCCCTCAACCCTCAACCCTAAACCTTATCCCTAAACCCTAATCCCTCAACCCTCAACCCTAATCCGTCATCCCTTAACTCTAATCTCTCATCCCTAAACCGTAAATGCTATCCCTATTCCTACACCCTCAACAGAATTGATACTATACCTTAAACCCTAATCCCTTATCCCTAAACCCTCAAACCCTATCCCTAATCCTTATACCCTCCACACTCTACTTTAACCCTAATTCCTCGACCCTCAACCCTATCCCTAAACCCTTGACCCTCGAACCTCAACCCTCAACCCTCAACGTCAAACCCTAATCCCTCAACCCTTAGCTCTGATCCCTCGACCCTCAACACTATACCTTAAACCCTAATCCCTATCCCTCAACCCTTAACCCTTAAAACTTAAACCCTATCCCTACACCCTCAACACTTGACACTATATCTTAAGCCTTAAACCCTCATCCCTAAAGCCTCAACCCTCAATCCTTAAACCTTCAACCCTAAACCCTATCCCTAATCCCTCTACCCTCGACACTCTAACCCTAACCTCGATATTAAATGCTAATCCGTCAACCCTAAACCCTAATCCTAAACCCTCAACCCTCAACCCTCAACACTATATCTTAAACCCTAATCCGTCAACCCTCAACCCTAAACCTTATCCCTAAACCCTAATCCCTCAACCCTCAACCCTAATCCATCATCCCTCAACTATAATCCCTCATCCCTAATCCCTAAATGCTATCCCTATTCCTAAACCCTCAACAGACTTGATACTATACCTTAAACCCTAATCCCTTATCCCTAAACCCTCCAACCCTATCCCTAATCCTTACACCCTCTGCACTCTACTTTAACCCTAATCCCTCGACCCTAAACCCTATCCCTAAACCCTTGACCCTTGAACCTTAACCCTCAACCCTTAACTTTGATCCCTCAACCCTCAACCCTATCCCTAAACCCTAAACCGTAATCTGTCATCCCTCATCCCTAAACCTTAAACACTATCCCTATTCCTAGACCCTCAATGGGCTCGATAGTATACCTTAAATGCTAATCCCTTATCCCTAAACCCTCCAACTCTATCCCTCATCCCTTAACCCTCATGATTAATAGCCTTGAACATAAAAATATTTGAGTGGGACATAACGCGAGCGCGTTATAACGCGCTCGCGTTATGTAAAACATGACAAAAGACAGACATGCGGGAAAGAAAAATGCAAGGCAAAACATAACGCTAGCGCATTATAACGCGCTTACGTTATTTCTTGCTTTGGGAATCCCAAGCCTTGGGCTTGGGATTTGCTTTGGATTTCCAACCCAAAGGCTTGGAGTGCCTTATGAACAGTCACAGACGTGTTTTTCTATATTCTTCAAAATTTCACATAATTTTGTTCGTGCTAACCCTCAAATTGCATGTGTTTCAAGGTTGAACAAATCGAACACATGGGTAATGTTAGGCTTTCTCTTAGCTATTTGACGATGTGATTTTTTTCACATTTTAACAATGTTAAGCCTTTCATCTTTAATTTCTTTTGTTTGTGTGTCTGTTTTTAGGCAAAAACCACTGTTTGGTCTTTTTTTCATTGTAAAATAACTATTCATTCAAATTTCAAAAAAATTACATATTTAGAAACTAGACTCCATTCTACAAATATTAAAAAAATAAAAAAATGATTTTCAATTAGTTTTCAAAATTTATAGGGGTAGCACGGCCAAAATTCTATTTTTTAGGATGTGTCCACTTTAAAAATTAGTAAAAAATCAAATATTCATCAAAAAATTATTAGAAAAATCAGGCATAAACTACATGCTATTAGCTAATTTCTCACTGAAGTGATTTTAAAAATACCAAAAAAAAGTTGACCTTTTGAGGGAGCCACAAAACATGCTATGTTATGTTTTTTTGACAGAAACAACGCTAATTTATGTGGCTCCCTCTTTTGAACCCCTTAATCTATGCCATTTTCAAAACAAAATAGTAGTTTAGAAAGTAGACTCGGAGCACTACGAACATTGTTTTGGTTGCATCTCCAAATTTTGAGTGTAACTATGCTCAATTTCTCATCCAAGGCCAGTATTTCCTGATTTCAGAAAAAAAGTGGCCACTTAAGACCCCTTTTTGGCCCCCCATCTTCCTGCACTTACCCAACAGTCTATGGATATATTGCATTTGCATGCGAGCAACCCCCTGTGTATATGCTACAAAGAATGGCTTGTATAAAAGTCTTTTTTGGATTAAGTTTATGTTGTTTGCTGAATATACAATTCCTGTATATCTTGCAAATGTATGAAGGTACCTTTCCTATGTATATTGGTGTCACATCTGAGTATCATCCTGTGTATATCCTGTGATGAAATGTATGTGTAAGAGTCCATCCGGGTTAAGTTTATGATTTTTAGTCAAATATACAAATAGTGTGTATATCGCTAATGTATCTGAGCCTATTCTGTGAGTATCCTGCAATTGCATGTAAAGGTCTGTCGCCTGTGTATATCACCAAAGCATATTCTATGTGAATTCTTGTGTCTGTCAAAAGCATCTAAGGAGATACATTTTTTGTGTATACATCCTTTGTATGTCATAGACAATTTGTGAGTATACAACAATTGTATATTGCTGTTGTATGTTGTGAAGATACAATGAAAATATACATTCCATATGGTACAAAGGATGACCGGCTGAGGTGGTAGATAGTTTGTATATTGGAAGGATGTTTGTCTATAGATACAAGGAACGATCGGTGATAGCGGGAGAACTGGCAATCGGAAGTCGTAGTTTGTATATTCCGCTTGTATATTTCATTTGTATGTTGAGACATACATTTGTTTTTGATACAATTGTTGACCGATAGAAACGGTGGAAGGAACCAACATGGCCGGTCAAGTAATGTATGTGCAGATTCAGATGTACCAAGGAGATGTCAGGAAGACAAGGCAATTCAGAAGGACATTTGAAAAGGAAGCCGATGGTATAATGTTTGGCCAATGCATCAGAAGGTATCGAAGTGAAGGAAACCATCGGGAAGACAGTGGATAGTGAGGCCGACAAGGTAAGTCAGGCCGACAAGAAAAGAGTGCAAGCGGTTCAGTGAGACATTTGAGATCTCTTGCTAATATTGACAGAAAGTAACATTTTGAGTGTGTGTGTTTCCGCTGTGTGTCGGCTCTACATCAAAGTGGTATTAGAGCTAAAGGAGTATCTTTTGGGAAGAAGTAGCAGACAAAATGTCAGACAAAGAGGGATCATCAGAGTACCCAATAAAGATGACCAACGCTGAGGTGGCGGCCTTAGTGAGAAAGAAAATGGCAGAGAGCAGAACAACTCGGGCTCAGAATCAGGCTTTAAAAGAGGAGGTAGAGAAGTTGAGGGACAGAGTAGAGAAAGGGGAAGAAGATTCTGGTAAGTGAGAAGACATGGATGAAGAGGAGATCCCTAAGTAGGAAGAGATAGAGGTTCCTACAGACTAGAGACCCTTACTTAATGCCCTCAGATCCATGGAGAGAAGGACCATGGATATGAAAATAGACCTGCCAGTGTTTGCAGGAAAAATGGAACCTGATTCAGTGATGGAGTGGATAGACTCCTTGAATAACTTCTTTGAGACCGAGGAAATACCAGACCACCAAAGGGTGAAGATGGCCCAATCCAAAATGAAAGGGGCTGCACTAACTTGGTGGAATTTCATCCAAGATGACAGGGTGAAAGAAGGAAAGAATAGAGTTGCAACATGGAAGAAGATGATGGCTTTAGTGAAGGAGGCCTATGTTCCATTGGATTACAACATCCAATTACATAAGAGGAAACAAAACTTGAAGTAGAAAGAGTTAGATGTTAGCTCATACATAGAAGAGTTCATGAAACTATGTGTCAAAACAAAGGTAAAGGAGAATGAAGAAGAGAAGGTGGTAAGGTACCTCAATGGATTGAGGTTTACTATCCAAGAAGACATAAATCTACATAACCCAGAGATAGTCCAGAAGTGCTATCAATTGGCACTGAAGGTGGAAGAGAAATTCAAGAGAAGACAAGAATAGAACAATAGAGGAAAAGGTAGACAGCAGAGGGGAGGAAGAAGTCCTTTTAGAGGCAAAGGAAATGGATTTGGAGTCCAAGGTGAATCAAACCAAGAGAGCAACAAAGGAGACATCAGTCAAACCCAAGGGGGAAGTTACAATCAAAGAGGAAACTTTAGGGGTAGAAGACCATCATTTAGAGGGAGATCTCAGAGAAGAGGACCTATCAAGTGTTACAATTGTAATCAAGAAGGCCATAGAGCCAACAGATGTCCAGGAAAGGCAACAAGTTCAATGGGAGAAAGAAAGACAAATCTGATCCAAGAATCTGATTGTCAAAGTGTGGCAAGCTCTAGCACTTTTCAAAGTGTGGCAAGCTCCAACACTTTTCAAAGTGTGACGACTCCTGATAGTTATGGATACATTGAGAAAGGAGAATCTTTGATGATGAGGAGAGCAATGACCACCATGAAGGTGCCTAACAAAGAACCCCTACAAAGGAAGTCACTCTTCAGAACTACTTGCAAGGTAGGAGGAAAGGTATGTGAAGTTCTGATTGACTCCAGATCTACTGAGAATTTTGTGTGCATTGAGATGGTAGAAAAGCTTAAGGTTAGGAGACTGCCACATCCTTGCCCATATAAAATTTCATGGCTCACCCAAGGTCAACAAACAGTTGTGGAAGAATAGGCTTGGGTAGAACTTCAAATTGGACCATACAAGGATAGGTTACTATTTCACATTGCCAAGATGGATGCTTGCCATCTCCTATTTGGAAGACCATGGCAGTATGACTTGAAAGCATACCATGATGGAGTCAGAAACACATATTCAATCACCAAGAATGGTAAGGTGATAGAGCTGCTACCATTAATGGAGAATGAGGTAGAACCAAAAGGGAAAGAAGTCAAGGTGATGATGGTAGAAGGCAAACATTTCATGAAATAGATAGTAGAAGAAGGAGCAATGGCATATGCTATAATTACATGCCTAAAAGTGAATAGGGAGCAACAGCAAGAAGTCAAGGGGGAGAAGAGGCAAAAGTTCATAGATCCGGCTGTCCAAGAGCAATTGGACAAGTACCAAGCCATCATCTCCGATGGAATACCAAGGTCCCTACCACCTATGAGGGACATCAGCCATTGCATAGATCTGATCCTTGGATCTACACTCCCAAATAAAGTAGCGTACAAGCTTACCCCAAAGCAGAATACAGAGGTAGAAAGGCAAATTGAGGAATTGTTGGAGACAGACCTAATTGGCAAAAGATTAAATCCATGCGCAGTACCGGCTGTACTAGCACCAAAGAAGGAAGGCACTTGGAGACTTTGTACTGATTTAAGAGCTATCAACAAGATCACAATTAGGTATAGGTTCCCAATACCTAGGATAGAAGATTTTCTTGATTACTTGGGGGGTGCTAAGTATTTCACAAAAATAGATTTAAAGAGTGGCTATCATCAGATTAGGACTAGGCCAGGAGATGAGTGGAAAACTGCATTTAAGACTAATGAGGGGTTATATGAGTGGAAGGTCATGCCTTTTGGTTTGTCCAACACCCCTAGTACCTTTATGAGGTTAATGAATGAGGTCCTAAGGGAATTCATAGGTAAATTTGTCATAGTATATCTATATGATATCCTGATTTTTAGTAATACAAGGGAAGAGCACCTCAACCAGATAGACCTGGTTCTCAAAAGGTTACATGAAGAATAGCTAATGATCAACTTATCAAAGTGTTTGTTCATGCAAGAAGAGATCATCTACTTGGGATTTGTTATCTCACATAACAAACTGAAAATGGATCAAGAGAAGGTAAGTGCCATATTGTCTTGGCCAACTTCTAAAACCTTGAGTGATGTTAGAAATTTCCATGGGTTAGCAACCTTTTATAGGAAGTTTATAAAAGGGTTTAGTCATGTTTGTGCACCCATGCTTGACACCATAAAAGGAGGACAGAAGTGCAGATTCACTTGGACAAACGAGGCAGATGATTCATTTGAAATATTGAAGAAGAAGGTGGCAGAGCAGCCAGTTCTTGCACTTCCTGACTTCAGCAAGATTTTTCAAGTAGAATGTGATGCCAATCACATGGCAATTGGAGCCATACTTAGTCAAGAAGGTAGGCCTATTACATTTTTTAGTGAGAAACTAAATGATGCAAAGAAAAGATACTCATCATATGATTTGGAGATGTATGCTCTAGTACAGTCACTCAAAAAGTGGAGGCATTACTTGATGCCAAAAGAATTCATAGTGTTCACAGATAATCAGGCCCTTAGTTTTATAAACAGTCAAGAGAAGCTGAACCATAGGCATATGAAGTTAGAGAGAGTTGGCATTGACTCTTTGAAGCCCATGTATGATGCTGATGAAGATTTTGGAGAGATATACCAGGTATGTACTTCCTTTGGTGATAAATATCATGCTGAGTTCTCTGAATTTTTGATCCAAGATGGATTACTTTTGAAGGGTGGACAGTTGTGTATTCCAAGGTGTTCTATGAGACTGAATATCATTAGGGAGAAACATTGTGGGGCCATGGTAGGACATTTTGGGTTGGATAAGACTTTTGATCTTGTGAAGAAACATTACTATTGGCCCAAGTTACAGTCAGATGTGAGAAAATTTGTGGAAGCATGTGTGATATGTCAGAAGGCAAAAGGGAGATCCACTAATGTAGGTTTGTATCAGCCACTACCCATTCCTTCTAGGCCATGGGAGAGCATAAGCATGGACTTTGTATTGGGTTTGCCTAGGACAATGAAGGGATATGATAGTGTTTTTGTTGTAGTAGACAGATTTAGTAAAATGGCACACTTTTTTCCATGCAAAACCACTTGTGATACCTCATATGTTGCAGATCTGTTTTTCAAAGAGATAGTAAGGATACATGGATTGCCATTGAGCATAGTCTCAGATAGAGATGTGAAATTTATTGGCCATTTTTGGAGGACTCTTTGGAAAAAGATTGGAACAAATTTATCCTTCTCATCAGCCTACCATCCTCAAACAGATGGGTAGACTAAAGTTGTTAACCGGTCATTGGGAAATCTGTTAAGGTGTTTGACAAAACAACATGGAGAGCAATGGGATAACATCCTACCACAAGAAGAATTTTCCTATAATGACACTATCAATAGTACAGGGAAGTCACCTTTTCAGGTGGTATATGGTATTCATCCAAGAGGTATTTTGGAGTTGCGAGATCCACCTATAGGAGAGCCTAGTAGTGCAGATGGAGAAGCTTTTGTATCAGCCATTATGGAGGTGCATGATCAAGTCAAGAACTAGCTTCAACAAACTACATTGAAGTACAAAACATATGCTGATAAGAAAAAGAGGGATGTACAGTTTGATGTTGGAAATTTGGTGTGGGTTAATCTGAAGAAGGAGAGGCTCCCAAAAGGTAAATATACCAAGCTAATGCAGAGGAAGATTGGACCATCTCAGATTTTGAAGAAATGTGGGCAGAATGCTTATGAGATCCAACTTCCTCCTAATCTTGGATTGTCACCCATTTCCAATGTATGTGATTTGACTCCATACAAGCCAAATACAGATGTAGAACAGGAACCATTGCTGGATACAACAGATGATGATATTCCTAAGCATGATCCACCAAAATTGAAAAAGATATTAGACTCAAGAGTGACAAAGAAGACAAGGGACAAAGAGTACATGGAGTACTTGGTAGTTTGGCATGGGAAACCTATTTCAGAGGCAGTTTGGATGACTGAAGATCAGATTATAAAATATGGTGCATACCTTCAAACCCTGATCTCAAGTGGGCTTGAGATCTCTTCTCCCAGGGAGTATGGTGCAGGAGCACCCCTTCAACAAAATAAATATGCACAAGAGGGGGAAGAATACTCTAATATGTTTTAGATATTTCATGTTACCATGTAGCATTGTATGTCATTGTCAAATGTAGCATTTTGTGTTGACATTTCATGTTTCAATATCTCTCTTCCCGAGGCCAGTATTTAGCATCATGGATAACAGCAGACAGTTGGGTTATGTGCAGGATTAAATCTAATGTGTCGTATTATCTGATGTTTTGTTGTCTTATGCAAAATAGGTGTCGTGTGATTAATTAGGGCTTTTTGTTATAATCTTGGTTTATGCAACATCCTGAAAATAGAGCAGAGAGGAGTCGGTAACAAAACAAGGAAGGTGGTCGAGGAAAGTTAGTCTTGGACCGTCAGAATTATCAAATAATTGAATCTCTATAATCAGCCTATGTTCGATAAAGTTGGAATGACGAAATAGAAATTCTGTGAATTGTGTCCTATCAATTCTGGATTTTGTGAAAATTCCTAATATAGCAAGTCCTTTTGTATATTATTTGTATAGAATTACTTTGCATTTAATTTAGCTCTCCTGTGGTTGAGATGTATGATTAAATCGATCCCACTGGTGGATTTCTATGAAATCAGTGGAATGGATTGTGTATGTTAGTTTTCTGTTTGTTTTCCTTTTTGTTCAATGGGCATGGCAGAATAGGAATCGTGGAATCCATTACAAAGGAAGTTATCAGCGGGAAATACAAATATACATTTTATGTATATCCGTCAATTGTATGTTGGGAACAGTCTGTGGATATATCACATTTGCATGCGAGCAACCTCCTGTGTATATGCTGCGAAGAATGACATGTATAAAAGTCTTTTTTGGATTAAGTTTATGTTGTTTGCTGAATATACAATTCCTGTATATCTCACAAATGTATGAAGGTACCTTTCCTATGTATATCGCTGTCACATCTTAGTATCATCCTGTGTATATCTTGTGACGAAATGTATGTGTAAGAGTCCATCCAGGTTAAGTTTATGATTGTTAGTCAAATATACAAACAGTGTGTATATCGCTAATGTATCTGAGCCTATTCTGTGAGTATCCTGCAACTGCATGTAAAGGTCTGTCGCCTATGTATATCGCCAAAGCATATTCTGTGTGAATTCTTGTGTCTGTCGAAAGTATCTAAGGAGATACATTTTCTGTGTATATGTCCTTTGTATGTCATAGACAGTTTATGAGTATACTGCAATTGTATATCATTGTTGTATGTTGTGAAGAGACAATGATAATAGACATTCCATATGGTACAAAGGATGACCGGCCGAGGTGGTAGATAGTTTGTATATTGGAAGGATGTTTGTCTGTAGATACAAGGAACGACCGGTGATAGCGGGACGGAGAACCAGAGATAGGAAATCGTAGTTTGTATATTTCGCTTGTATATTTCATTTGTATGTCAAGACATACATTTGTTTTTGATACAATTGTTGATCGACAAAAATGGTGGAAGGAACTGACACGTCTTGTCAAGTAATGTATGTGTAGATTCAGATGTACCAAGGAGATGTCTGGAAGACAAGGCAATTCAGAAGGACATTTGAAAAGGAAGCTGATGGTATAATGTTTGGCCGATGCATCGGAAGGTATCAGTGTGAAGGATACCATTGGGAAGACAGTGGATAGTGAGGCCGACAAGGTAAGTCAGGTTGACAAGAAAAGAGTGCAAGTGATTCGGTGAGACATTTGATATCTCTTGCTGATATTGATAGAAAGTAATATTTTGAGTGTGTGTGTTTCTGCTGTGTGGCGGCTCTGCATCACAGAGAGAGAGAGAAGCCCCCCAAAGTTGACATCTGCCACACCCCCAACAAAGCTTGAAAATGAGGGAACTTTCTTTTAGTGAAGGTTTTGGTGATGTCTATGATCTTCTCTAATGTCTAACAATACTTGAGATCAATGATGTTTCCATGAATCAGCTCTTGGATGTAGTGCATATGTATCTCAATGTGTTTGGTTTGCTAGTGATGGATTAGATTCCTTGAGATCTATATTGTACTCTAGTTATCACAAAAGATGACTATAGTATTTTTTAATGGAATACAAAACTCAATAAGAAAATTGTAAAGCCAAATGGCCTCAGTGGTGACATTAACTACGCCTCAATACTCAACCTTTGTAGATGAAAGAGCAATTTTAGACTGTTTCTTGCTCAACCAACAAACTAGACCAAAACCAAGTTAGAAGAAATACCCTATAGTAGACTTGTGATCCTAAAAATCACCAACCCAATCTGAATCTTTATGTCCCACTAAGTCAATATCTAGGCCCACTACATACTGAATCTTGGGTAAAAGCTCATAATTGTGTCACACTTTATAAAGGAAAAGACTAACACAAATATATTTTTTAGCATAAATGACAAAAAATCCATATGTGTGTTTTGATTTTTAAAATGACATGAACTAATGAAATGTAGAAATTTTAATGTAGTTTATGATTATAATTTTTTATTTTTTTTCAAAATTAGTTGGATATTTCTTTTATGAGTTTAATAGATGAATTTCAATTGTTGATTTAAAAAAAAAGTGTTGTCGATGGGACGTAAAGAAAAATATAGAAAAATTAAGTTTTTTTCTTTAATTTTGTTTTGTAACTAGACAATTCAAATATCTAGTGCATGGGGAAAAAATTTAAGTTTTGATGAATAATTATTTTTTAATAATTTTTTAAAGTCAAATTTCATCAGAACGATACAGTTTTCATGGGACATCAACTTTTGTATTTTTTTTTATTTTTTATTTTTAAAAAATACCCTTTTGGAGAAGATTCTCTCCTCTAGTGTGCCATATAGTTTTCAAAACTTTTAAAAATATTTTACCTATGTATATTTGATTATTGTTACCAAATTTTCACCTATAGCTCAAATTGGCAGAGTTGATTCATTAAGTTCATTTTAAGATGAAGAATTCATAACATTTGTCTTCTATGATAGTTTGCATAGTTTAAGGTGCTTGAAAAGAAAGGGTTCAGTTGTATCATTGTTATGCCAAAAAAAAAGAAAATCAGTTTATCATTTATTGCTTTGTAGGAGATTCATCATGGATAAGAGATATTTCATTTCATTACAATAATCATTCAATTTACCAATGAGATACAACAATTGAATAAGTATTGCATTGAATGAAAGAAAAGAGAGACCAAGTGTCCCACACAAGCCATGGGAATAGCTGAGCCAACACAACCTAGGAAATGCACTATACAACTAAAGATGGGAAGGGAAATAAGCATATAATGAAAAACATGTCCATCATTGCCTGTTGTGTTTGATGTTGGTCTTCATTGTAGCTTCTCCATCCTCGCTCTTGATTCTGAGTGGACCTGCATTATGATGAAAGAAGCTGTTAGAGCTCAAGATATGAATTCCACTATGTACTTCATCAACAAATAATATAGTGCACTACCTATGATGTATTGAATTAGATAAACAAATCATCCATAGGAAAGAGAGACTTAAATATGTATCATCATTGAGATTCACTATTTTTTAAAATAACATGTTTGTGTCATGCCCACTTTTAAGAGTGGTCACGACACTGGACACCACATGTCATGCCCACATTTCCCATGTGGTCATGAAATGAACCACCAAAAATTTTCCCCCTAAATCCCCATCCCACAAAGCGGGGAAAGAAGACAAGGTGTGAATGAATCATGCAAGACGCCTTGTCAAAAAAAAAAACTAAAGGAATAACCATGTTAAGTGACCAAAATGACAACCAAGGGAGAAGGAGAATATAACCAACCATTCGACCAAAGTTAAGTTAAGACATCCATATGTAAGTAGAAACAAACTTGTTCATTCAAACATGACATAGCAATATGAGAAAGCTTCAACATGAAAAACATAGAGGGTACTCTAGACAATGCTTTTAATTCTAATACTAAACATAGCATGGCTACATAATGACACTATGAACATACCCACATTCATTATAACCAAAACAACCTATTTATAGGCACAAACAATAATTGATTCTCTATTTAAAAAAAATAAATAAACAAAGTATATCCTACATCTACTGATAAACTAATACAGTTACAAGGAGGAGGCTAGCTCCCCAAAACATAGAAGAGTTGCGCACCAAAAATCAATACAAGAGAGAAACAAATAACCCAAGATTATTCCCTTTACGACAAGAGAAAACTTTACATCAATTATTCTCCTATGCATCAGTAGAAGCAAATAACGTTAGTTGCATAAATTAATTTTGCATTCGTCAATAAAGTAAATTACACATTATTTACTTACCCCCAAGGTATCAAGAAAGAAATATACATCATTTACTCCTCCGAGATATAAAGATAAGAGTAAATACGATAATCATCTAATGAATACATCAAAGAGGTAAATATTCGTTATATATTTTTCCTATACATCAATAGAAATCAATACAATAATTATTTTATTAGTTATTTTGTTGTACACCAATAGAAAGAATTACACATGAATTAACTTCCTGAGAACATCAAAAGGATGAAGGCCAATATCATTGCCATGCCTTCAAAAGATTTTCTCCAAACAAAGACCAATGGGGGGATTTTGCTCACCTCCCTACCATATTGCCAATGTCGAACGCAATGGTTGTCCATTGCGAACTAGGCAACCCCCGAGCTACGGAGAGAGGAGATCACAGAATCCACTTCTAAGATGGCCAACTTACACAACAAGGACTATGAGCAAGACATGACAGTTATAAAAAAAATATATAAAACACAAAATGATCAAACACCCAACATAGGAGTATTTGATGCACAACCACCCAATCATACACATAACACCATTCTGAAGCATAAGCACTACAAGGTTGCTCTTGATCCAATCAAAAAAAAGACAAGGGAATAAGACTATTACAAGGAGCATGAATAAAATTAATACCATAAGTAACCCCATTTTTTGTTTTTATTACACAGACACTACTAAATGCTTTCAATGCAATTAAAAGAGAGAGGGACACACAAAAGCCAGAAAATGCCTCTCACTTTAACGCATACAAAAAAAACATTTATATCTCGCTAACATGGTGACATAGGAGCTAGAATAATACATCCTATAATCTAACCAAGAACATAAGACATTCAAATAAAAGTAATAATATGCATAAGAGCCCCTTGACCAAACTAAAGGCTAAAGTCTTTACCATAACTGAGAACTTCAAAGATTAAAATTTGTTTAAACAAATGCATTCTTGATTAGGGCAAGAGGACAAACTTAAGAAGACTACCATTGTGAATATAATAGAATATTTATTATAAGGTCATCATACTAGCCAAGGAAAAGGAACAAGGGACTAATGTCCACCTGGCCAGATCAATTCCCATAGCCAAGTTAAAGAGGTATTTTAAAAAAAAAAAAATCTCCTTTTACCATATTTATACATAGAGAATGTTTTTTAATATATTTCCACATTATTTCATACATACAAGGACAACTAAATAAGCCAATAGGTGAGAAAAGACTTATAGACATTAATGAACTATTGTCTAATCTCAATCATACTTATAATGCATAAAGGGATAGTGTAGCGGGGAAAAGAAAATCTATGAAGGAGACTAATATTAACATTGGAATTTCAAATGAATTCTACAAGGGTTTAATAGCAAAGGCTCTTCAAGGATAACCCTGCCTACTAAGGGGTGTCTCAGCCTTGTTCAAACTAAGAAATTGTTTTAATGATTTTGAGAGGGCACAAATCACTAAAAGAATAAATACATTAACCTGACCTAAGACTCCCAATAATTTCACAGTCTAACCATTGCCCATGTCCATGCTCACCAAGAAGAAACAAAAAGTATTAAACCAAGCGGTGACAAAAGAAAAGCATAATCTCTTTGATAAAAGAGGAATTAAGGGAAAAGCATAAAACATAAACCATCCCAAACCCCTCCACTCATCAAATGCACATAACAAATATCAGAGTAATAATATAGCCAAAAATACACATGAGCTTCCTGACTAACTTGGTCTAATAATTTCTAAGTATATCTCTCCCTAGAATAACAAAACATAAGAGTCTAGTACACTTGCAGCATGTTTGCACAAGTATTGGAGAAGAATAAATACATTCCATGCAGAAACACCACCGTCCTTGTGTAGCCCAATAAAAATAACTCCAACCCTTTCCTTGGCTTGTACATAACTCAATACATATGCTCTGGACACGATACACAACTCCCTCCTTACAACATGGTCTATCTGCTATTTTATATTTGTAAAAAGGTAGTGGATAGCCACCAAAAAACAACTATATCTCTAAAACTTACTCAGACACAAATAACCATGCATATGCTATGTTGAGAGGACATGTTCCTTTATAATATAAAAGATTTATCTGCTGACAGACAATGCTTGCTTGGGAGGGATCTTTAGATAGACATTTTGAGCTATCTCTGGGTATCTTCCCGCAAGCCTCCATTCTTCCCCCGTTCTCCATTACAGAGCCCCGTCCCCTCTCCCTTGCGGCCCCCCAAAAACCTCTATATTAAACTTTTAGATGACAAGTGTTCTAAGGATAAGTGGGATATTCCTGGTTAGGGAAAATGAATCATGTGTACTGCTCTCTTATACCCTCACTTAAGTAATATTCGTCAAATCTTGGATGGGTTTTATGTTGAGGTAGTATAAGGTAAATGACCCAAACAAAGGTATGTTTGAAGTATGGTTCTCAAGTTGGTGCTAAGAATAAGTATGCACAATTATGAATATATTCTAATGGAAACTACTTAAAACCTCATCTTATTAAAATTTAATTAAAAGAAGGAACTAATCTAGTGTCTTCTTCCTTGTTTAAATTTTTGGTTTCTTTATGATTCATTATTACATAGTGATGCTTGCCATACTAATAGATGAAGATTATCTACTCTCTCTATTCCTATGCAACCTTGGTTTGTGCTCCCTCTTTTAAAGCACCAAGAATAAAAGCACGCGCCTTTGCAATCATAACAAAAAGTTAAAATATAACATGTAAACAAGGGTCAACCCATGATAGTTGTAATACCAAAACAACTTCGCATCAAAGGCAAGTAGATTATTTGCGAGCACACCAAAAATAAACAACTGAAAGGAATCCCATCAAGGGAATGAACAATCAAGACCACTAAGAACACGAAAACAACATGAATACTTCATGGGTTTATACACAGCATAGGGATCCAATTCGTGAATGTTTTCAAGTTAGAGGCAATGGTTGAACACTCAAATAAGTCATCCATTCATAACCAACAGCAAGGTTAAGTGATCAACATACCACAATAACCAAAGGTCAGTAACTCAACTATAGGACTAGGTAAGGTGAGATGGCCAAGTGGTTAAGCGATTCCATGTCTCCTCCTCCACATCTACCCCTTGGTCAGTACCTGTATAGGTATGTCCTGCACACTCAATCTGAACATCAAATCCAATGATGGAGATCATAGCGAAAGCAACATAAAATAACCAATGAGAGCGTGTAGTCCAACAGAACATATATCCATCTTGCAATTATAATATAAAATAATCAAATCATTTCATCTTTTCATCTAGAACCATAAGAATAATAGAGTACACACCAGTTAGACCAGGGTAGGCCTTACATCCTACCCCCTAGGAAATGACTTACTCCTGGAAGTCATCAAGAGGAGGATAGGAGCACTCTCCTGAACTTCTTTGCAAACAACAAGGTAAGTATAGATGATAACATATGCAATAAATAACTCCTCTCAAGAATATAAAGCATGGTAAATTGAATGTCATAAGAGCATTACTCTTTTCACAAAACACATTCTATGGATTGAAATTCTACATAGAATTCCCTGATTATCAATCATTTTCACCCATGCATAAAGGAATTCACACATTGCATAACTTGTTTATAAAGAATCAACATCAACTCATATGCAGATACATGAAATGCAAATCTTACATAAAACCCACATTTTCATTCATCCACATTACAGGGATTAACTTCACAAGGCTCAGATAAAGGTTAAGGGGGATGTCATAGTCTCCTCATAGAACGAAGTAAGCAATAACCAGTACCAAGTAACCAAGGATCCAAGAACCAGGTGGAATGATGGTCTCAGGGCCACGCGCCTGGGGGCCTTGCCATACATTCCCACAATGGCCTACCTCTTGTTTATATAAGGGGTTTAGCCTCCAAGAGATAGCCAATATAAGAACAAGATCACTAGGAAGGTAACTGGATAATGACCAGCCCATACCAGTCCACACCTACCCCCATCCTCATACGTTTCCTGTGTCTACTTCCTTATATATACTCTACCAGAGGTCACTCCATCGACATGGCGAGAAGAACATCACAACGCATGACCAACACTTGCAAACAAAAATAATCTAGCTTAGCCACTAAAAATAACAAATATACCAAAAGAAAGGAGTTTCAAAATCCAACAATAAAATAAATAAATGCCTGCAATTCCAATAATAAATCAAACATAACCACAAGGGTTACATGAAAATAGAGAAATCAAAGGTCATGGCTAAACTACTTTCAGACAAGATTAAATAACATGGTTGGTCCACACAGGCAAGATACAAAAAGGTCATCAAACAACTGAAAGAAATGCTCACAATCCATGAAAGTGCACATTACATCACTATGTGACTAACATTAAGTCACCAATAAGGAAGGAGGGAAACATGGTCACTACAGGTGTGATGCAAACACAACCAATGCATTAACATCATTTAGGTAAGTATTATCAATGCACCTTCACGTACTCTTACATGGAATCGTGCCCTTCTCAAAGGTAACACATCATTAGTATAGTACATTGTGCCCTTCTCAAAGGTAACACGTCATTAGTATAGTACATTGTGCCCTTCTCAAAGGTAACACGTCATTAGTATAGTACATTGTGCCCTTCTCAAAGGTACATGTCATCACTATAATGTAAATGTTTCTAGGATGCTACACATCCACTCAAATAAGGTACCAAGGGTAAGAATACAACTGCACAAAGTAGCATGGCCTTGAGAAAATCATATGCCCATACCAAAACATAACCAAGATCCCATGTCAGATGTCATTAGTACCGTCAAGGAAACAAAGCATGATAGGAAAGTACTATGGGCCTCTCAAAGGTCCATTCAGTAAGGAGAAGTAGGGGGTACTCTGGCATAGGAAGGTATGGTTGGTTGGGTAATCCCAAACCAGTGCCACAGCATATCGCCATAGCTTCCTAAGTTCTTCCTCTCCACTACTTAACTCCACACATGGAAGGTCTCCAACTCCAAGATTGGACCTTACAGGGTATACGAACAAGCAGCCACACAAGCATGACTCCACCATACTTGTAGTTATACACTCAACCCATGGATGGATACCTAGTATCACAAGCTCATGAGTACACAATGCATGTACGGGGTGATCACAACACATAGCAAGCATGTTCATAATAGATATTCACATCCACAAGGTAACACATAACACAATTCTCCTTTATTGTTCATTACTTAGTGAAGAAGGACAACTTTCAAACCCCAAAGTCACATAATAATTACCATAAAGGTTCTCTAAGACATTTACTCAAACATCAACTCAAATTAATCCATTTAAGGCATATTGGAATCCAATCATGACTTCACATTGAGTGACAATGCAATACACCTCAAGTGAGTATACCAACATACTAGCATTTGTATACAAGGTCGTAATTAATTCAAAATGACATTATTTCAACTCACAAGATGGTCAACACCTCACACATCATGGAGTTCTCTATAGCCCTTAACATATTACCTATGAATTATGTACAATACATATACCTATCTAGCAACAAAGCTCATAAAATAGAGGTATATCATATTTAAAAAAAAATTAATTGCAAGCTCAAGTCTCTAATTTACTATTCTACCTTATAATGCCAAGCATCACTTTCGCACAAGGTATACATGCATGATATCACATTCACACAAGGACAAAGTTATAAAATGAAAGATTTCCATTATGAAATACTTTACAACAAAGGTCACCAAGCACACAAATGCATCATTGAAACAGTTTGAGAACATACGTTAATTCTTAACAAATGCCATGCTTAAAAACTCATTTTCACCTCTTTCTTTCTTATTAATTTTCCTACAAGGACATCTAATGAAATCACACATGTCACAACTTGCACTCATACAATTCTAAGCAAGATATGCTTCATGCAATCTTTTCTAGTTATCAATCCAAAGGAGACAATGCCAATTTCCAATGATAACAAGGGTTAGGGATTCAAGAAATTATGCCATTCAACATCATGATAAACATACATCAAGTTCACAAGGCAAGTATAAGTCAAATGGCCATTAAGATGTCACTACTCTCCACAAAATACACAAGGGTGAGGAAAGGTCCAACACAACCCACATTATAGTCCAACCAACTCAAGAGGACAACCGATGAGGAGGAACACAACCATCACAAAAACAACATCAGAAGACTTCAAAAATCGTGTGACAAGGCCACCACGATGACAAAACAAGAGGATGGACATTCCTCCAAGGTGAAAGCTAGTCAACAAGCCAAAACCTCACTCTTATACAACTACATGGAGTAGGACGAGGGTCAAACCACCCTCAATCCACTCCATGTCGACCCAAACAACACGCAAACTCCAGAGCTCCCAATGTTGAAACGTGGGCTCTGATACCAAATATCATGCCCACTTTTAAGAGTGGTCATGACATGGGACACCACTTGTCATGCCCACATTTCCCATGTGGTCATGACATGAACCACCAAAAATTTTCCCTTTATCCCTAAATCCCTATCCCACAAGGTAGGGAAAGAAGACAAGGTGTGAATGAATCATCCAAGACGCCTTGTCAAAAACAAAAAAAAACAAAGGAATTACCACATTAAGTGACTAAAATGACAACCAAGCGAGAAGGAGAATATAACCAACCATTCGACCAAAGGGGTAAGTGCAAGAAGATGGGGGGCCAAAAAGGGGTCTTAAGTGGCCACTTTTTTTCTGAAATCAGGAAATACTGGCCTTGGATGAGAAATTGAGCATAGTTACACTCAAAATTTGGAGATGTAACCAAAACAATGTTCGTAGTGCTCCGAGTCTACTTTCTAAACTACTATTTTGTTTTGAAAATGGCATAGATTAAGGGGTTCAAAAGAGGGAGCCACAAAAATTGGTGTTGTTTCTGTCAAAAAAACATAACATAGCATGTTTTGTGGCTCCCTCAAAAGGTCAACTTTTTTTTGGTATTTTTAAAATCACTTCAGTGAGAAAATAGCTAATAGCATGTAGTTTATGCCCGATTTTTCTGATAATTTTTTGATGAATATTTGATTTTTTACTAATTTTTAAAGTGGACACATCCTAAAAAATAGAATTTTGGCCGTGCTACCCCTATAAATTTTGAAAACTAATTGAAAATCATTTTTTTATTTTTTTAATATTTGTAGAATGGAGTCTAGTTTCTAAATATGTAATTTTTTTGAAATTTGAATGAATAGTTATTTTACAATGAAAAAAAGACCAAACAGTGGTTTTTGCCTAAAAACGGACACACAAACAAAAGAAATTAAAGATGAAAGGCTTAGCATTGTTAAAATGTGAAAAAAATCACATCGTCAAATAGCTAAGAGAAAGCTTAACATTACCCATGTGTTCGATTTGTTCAACCTTGAAACACGTGCAAATCTGAGGGTTAGCACGAACGAAATTATGTGAAATTTTGAAGAATATAGAAAAACACGTCTGTGACTATTCATAAGGCACTCCAAGCCTTTGGGTTGGAAATCCAAAGCAAATCCCAAGCCCAAGGCTTGGGATTCCCAAAGCAAGAAATAACGTGAGCGCATTATAACACGCTCGCGTTATGTTTTGCCTTGCATTTTTCTTTCCCGCAAGTCTGTCTTTTGTAATGTTTGACATAACGCAAGCGCATTATAACACGCTCGCGTTATGTCCCACTCAAATTTTTTTACGTTCAAGGCTATTAATCATGAGGGTTAAGGGATAAGGGATAGATTTGGAGGGTTTAGGGATAAGGGATTAGCGTTTAAGGTATAGTATCGAGCCCGTTGAGGGTCTAGGAATAGGGATAGCATTTAAGGTTTAGGGATGAGGGATGACAAATTACGGTTGAGGGTTTAGGGTTTAGGGATAGGGTTGAGGGTCGAGGGATCAAAGTTAAGGGTTGAGGGATTAGGTTTTGACATTGAGGGTTGAGGGTTGAGGTTCAAGGGTCAAGGGTTTAGGGATAGGGTTTAGGGTCGAGGGATTAGGGTTAAAGTAGAGTGTGGAGGGTGTAAGGATTAGGGATAGGGTTGGAGGGTTTAGGGATAAGGGATTAGGGTTTAAGGTATAGTATCGAGTCTGTTGAGGGTTTAGGAATAGGGATAGCATTTAGGGATTAGGGATGAGGGATTATAGTTGAGGGATGATGGATTAGGGTTGAGGGTTGAGGGATTAGGATTTAAGGTATAGTGTTGAGGGTTTAGAATTAGGGTTTAGGGTTGACGGATTAGAATTTAATGTCAAGGTTAGGGTTAGAGTGTCGAGGGTAGAGGGATTAGGGATAGGGTTTAGGGTTAAAGGTTTAAGGATTGAGGGTTGAGGCTTTAGGGATGAGGGTTTAAGGCTTAAGATATAGTGTCAAATGTTGAGGGTGTAGGGGTAGGGTTTAAGTTTTAAGGGTTAAGGGTTAAGGGATAGGGATTAGGGTTTAGGTATAGTGTTGAGGGTCGAGGGATCAGAGTTAAGGGTTGAGGGATTAGGGTTTGACGTTGAGGGTTGAGGGTTGAGGTTCGAGGGTCAAGGGTTTAGGGATAGGGTTGAGGGTCGAGGAATTAGGGTTAAAGTAGAGTGTGGAGGGTATAAGGATTAGGGATAGGGTTGGAGGGTTTAGGGATAAGGGATTAGGGTTTAAGGTATAGTATCGATTCTATTGAGGGTGTAGGAATAGGGATAGAATTTAGGGTTTAGGGATGAGGGATTAGAGTTGAGGGATGACGGATTAGGGTTGAGGGTTGAGGGATTAGGGTTTAGGGATAAGGTTTAGGGTTGAGGGCTGAGGGATTAGGATTTAAGGTATAGTGTCGAGGGTTTAGGGATAGGGTTTAGGGTTGAGTGATTAGGATTTGACATTGAGGGTTGAGGGTTTAAGGTTTAGGGTTTATGGTTAGGGTTGAGAGATGAGGGATCAGAGTTAAGGGTTGAGGGAATAGGGTTTGACGTTGAGGGTTGAGGGTTGAGGTTCGAGGGTCAAGAGTTTAGGGATAGGGTTGAGGTTGAAGGGATTAGGGTTAAAGTAGAGTGTGGAGGGTGTAAGGATTAGGGATAGGGTTGGAGGGTTTAGGGATAAGGAATTAGAGTTTAAGGTATAGTATCGAGTTTGTTGAGGGTTTAGGAATAGGGATAGCATTTAGGGTTTAGGGATGAGGGATTAGAGTTGAGGGATGAGGGATTAGGGTTGATGGTTGAGGGATTAGGGTTTAGGGATAAGGTTTAGGGTTGAGGGTTGAGGAATTAGGGTTTAAGGTATAGTGTTGAGGGTTGATGGTTTAGGGATAGGGTATAGGTTTGAGGGAATAGGGTTTAGGGTTGATGAATTAGGGTTTAATGTTGAGAGTTGAGGGTTAAGGGTTGATGGTTGAGGTTGAGGGATAGGGTTAATGGTCAAGGGATTAGGGTTAAATAAGAGTGTCGAGGGTAGAGGGATAGCGTTTAGGGTTTAGGAATGAGGGATTAGAGTTGAGGGATGACGGATGACAGATTAGGGTTGAGGGTTGAGGGATTAGGGTTTAGGGACAAGGTTTAGGGTTAGGGTTGAGGGATTAGGGTTTAAGGTATTGTGTTGAGGGTTTAGGGATAGGGTTTAGGGTTGAGGGATTAGAGTGAAGGGTTGAGGGATTAGAATTTGACGTTGAGGGTTTAGGGTTTAGGGTTAGGTTTGAAGGTCGAGGGATCAGAGTTAAGGGTTGAGGGATTAGGGTTTGATGTTGAGGGTTGAGGGTTGAGGTTCGAGGGTCAAGGGTTTAGGGATAGGGTTGAGGGTCGAGGAATTAGGGTTAAAGTAGAGTGTGGAGGGTATAAGGATTAGGGATAGGGTTGGAGGGTTTAGGGATAAGGGATTAGAGTTTAAGGTATAGTATCGAGTCTGTTGAGGGTTTAGGAATAGGGATAGCATTTAGGGTTTAGGAATGAGGGATTAGATTTGAGGGATGAGGGATTAGGGTTGAGGGTTGAGGGATTAGGGTTTAGGGATAAGGTTTAGGGTTGAGGGTTGAGGGATTAGGGTTTAAGGTATACTGTTAAGGGTTGATGGTTTAGGGATAGGGTTTAGGTTTGAGGGAATAGGGTTTAGGGTTGATGAATTAGGGTTTAATGTTGAGAGCTGAGGGTTGAGGGTTGAGGGTTGAGGTTGAGGGATAGGGTTAATGGTCAAGGGATTAGGGTTAAATAAGAGTGTCGAGGGTAGAGGGATTAGGGTTTAAGGTATAGTATCGAGCCTGTTGAGGGTCTAGGAATAGGGATAGCGTTTAGGGTTTAGGAATGAGGGATTAGAGTTGAGGGATGATGGATGACAGATTAGGGTTGAGGGTTGAGGGATTAGGGTTTAGGGACAAGGTTTAGGGTTAGGGTTGAGGGATTAGGGTTTAAGGTATAGTGTTGAGGGTTTAGGAATAGGGTTTAGGGTTGAGGGATTAGAGTGAAGGGTTGAGGGATTAGAATTTGACCTTGAGGGTTTATGGTTTAGGGTTAGGGTTGAAGGTCGAGGGATCAGAGTTAAGGGTTGAGGGATTAGGGTTTGATGTTGAGGGTTGAGGGTTGAGGTTCAAGGGTCAAGGGTTTAGAAATAGGGTTGAGGGTCGAGGAATTAGGGTTAAAGTAGAGTGTGGAGGGTATAAGGATTAGGGATAGGGTTGGAGGGTTTAGGGATAAGGGATTAGAGTTTAAGGTATAGTATCGAGTCTGTTGAGGGTTTAGGAATAGGGATAGCATTTAGGGTTTAGGGATGAGGGATTAGAGTTGAGGGATGAGGGATTAGGGTTGAGGGTTGAGGGATTAGGGTTTAGGGTTGAGGGTTGAGGGATTAGGGTTTAAGGTATAGTGTTAAGGGTTGATGGTTTAGGGATAGGGTTTAGGTTTGAGGGATTAGGGTTTAGGGTTGATGAATTAGGGTTTAATGTTGAGAGTTGAGGGTTGAGTGTTGAGGGTTGAGGGTTGAGGGTTGAGGTTGAAGGATAGGGTTAATGGTCAAGGGATTAGGGTTAAATAAGAGTGTCGAGGGCAGAGGGATTAGGGTTTAAGGTATAGTATCGAGCCTGTTGAGGGTCTAGGAATAGGGATAGCATTTAGGGTTTAGGAATGAGGGATTAGAGTTGAGGGCTGACAGGTGACAGATTAGGGTTGAGGGTTGAGGGATTAGGGTTTAGGGACAAGGTTTAGGGTTAGGGTTGAGGGATTAGGGTTTAAGGTATAGTGTTGAGGGTTTAGGGATAGGGTTTAGGGTTTATGGATTAGAGTTAAGGGTTGAGGGATTAGAATTTGACGTTGAGGGTTTAGGGTTTAGGGTTAGGGTTGAAGGTCAAGGGATCAGAGTTAAGGGTTGAGGGATTAGGGTTTGATGTTGAGGGTTGAGGGTTGAGGTTCGAGGGTCAAGGGTTTAGGGATAGGGTTTAGGGTCGAGGGATTAGGGTTAAAGTAGAGTGTGGAGGGTATAAGGGTTAGGGATAGGGTTGGAGGGTTTAGGGATAAGGGATTAGAGTTTAAGGTATAGTATCGAGTCTGTTGAGGGTTTAGGAATAGGGATAGCATTTAGGGTTTAGGGATGAGGGATTAGAGTTGAGGGATGATGGATTAGGGTTGAGGGTTGAGGGATTAGGGTTTAGGGATAAGGTTTAGGGTTGAGGGATTAGGGTTTAAGGTATAGTGTTGAGGGTTGAGGGTTGAGGGTTTAGGATTAGGGTTTAGGGTTGACGGATTAGCATTTAATGTTGAGGTTAGGGTTAGAGTGTCAACAGTAGAGGGATTAGGGATAGGGTTTAGGGTTGAAGGTTTAAGGATTGAGGGTTGAGGCTTTAGGGATGAGGGTTTAAGGCTTAAGATATAGTGTCAATTGTTGAGGGTGTAGGGATAGGGTTTAAGTTTTAAGGGTTAAGGGTTGAGGGATAGGGATTAGGGTTTAAGGTATAGTATCGAGTCTGTTGAGGGTGTAGGATTAGGGATAGCATTTAGGGATTAGGGATAGGGTTGGAGGGTTTAGGGATAAGGGATTAGGGTTTAAGGTATACTATCGATTCTGTTGAGGGTGTAGGAATAGGGATAGCATTTAGGGTTTAGGGATGAGGGATTAGAGTTGAGGGATGACGGATTAGGGTTGAGGGTTGAGAGATTAGGGTTTAGGGATAAGGTTTAGGGTTGAGGGCTGAGGGATTAGGGTTTAAGGTATATTGTTGAGCGTTTAGGGATAGGGTTTAGGGTTGAGGGATTAGAGTGAAGGGTTGAGGGATTAGGATTTGATGTTGAGGGCTGAGGGTTTAGGGTTAGGGTTGAGAGATGAGGGATCAGAGTTAAAGGTTGAGGGATTAGGGTTTGACGTCGAGGGTTGAGGGTTGAGGTTCGAGGGTCAAGGGTTTAGGGATAGGGTTGAGGTTGAAGGGATTAGGGTTTAAGGTATAGTGTTGAGGGTTGATGGATCAGAGTTAAGGGTTGAGGGATTAGGGTTGAGGGTTGTAAGGATTAGGGATAGGGTTGGAGGGTTTAGGGATAAGGGATTAGAGTTTAAGGTATAGTATCGAGTCTGTTGAGGGTGTAGGATTAGGGATAGCATTTAGGGTTTAGGGATGAGGGATTAGAGTTGAGGGATGACGGATTAGGGTTGAGGGATTAGGATTTGACGTTGAGGGATTAGGATTTGATGCTGAGGGTTTAGGGATAGGGTTGAGGGTTGAGGGATTAGGATTTGACGTTGAGGGTTGAGGGTTTAGGGATAGAGTTGAGGGATTAGGATTTGACATTGAGGGTTGAGGGATTAGGATTTGACATTGAGGGTTGAGGGTCGAGGGATCAGAGTTGAGGGTTCAGGGATTAGGGTTTGACGTTGAGGGTTGAGGGCATTTTCTATCATGAACTTGATTATGAGGGCTTACCCCTTCATTGTTATGCCTATCATATGGCGGAGCATCTGGCAAGCCCTTGCAGGAAAAAGATGTGATCAATGTAAAGGATGTGATGAATCTATAGTAGGACAAAACCTAAGCGCGTTATAGCGTGAGCGCATTATAACGCGCTCACGTTTTGTATTTCTATTGAAATGGTAAAAAAGTGGTTACCCCCGTGATCCAGGCCCACATGCTCTGTTTTCTTACTGATTCTACACGTGCTCCGACAAAAAAGAAGTGCTTTCATGCTATTAGGAAGTTCACATGCACATTTGACACATTGTACCACCTTTGCATGATCTTTCCACCACCTTTTCTGCTTTGCCAACTTGAGAAGGAGGAAATAACATAGTTTTCACACCAAGTTTGATATATATCTATTCAAGTTTCAATTTTTGTAGTGTTGCAATGTTAATTGTGATTCAATTTTAGGAATTTAACATTGAAAAAGAAGCAAGTGGTGAAAAACTCAAATTGTTGAGGAGTTTGATGCAAGAAGATAAAAACACTACATAATTGGGTACTCTCTCCATTCAAATCTTCATTTTTTAGGTATGTCAAGTCTTTACATGCATGTTCTTTACATTTTCCTTATTTCGGATTGAATTACTTTATCATGCTTTATCATACATGTTTAAAATAGACACATTCCCAATCAAGAAAGCAACCTACAATCTCACATGATGCCATGTATATTTTCTACACTTGGGCTCTTTAATAATTATGTGTAATAAACAAACCTTAGTTCATACCATGATGTCAAACTATACAAGAATAAATCTTTACAACATAAAAAAAATACAATCCCACTATTATCATGTATTCATTTCTTAGGAACTAATATTGGTCTCTTTATCATGCTACAGACAAATTCCCCATCATGCCGAGGAAATGATCAAGAATTAAACCAACACAAAAAGAGATAGAAGCTAAGAATGCAAAGAAAGCAATGGCTATGAGGAACTTCATGAGAAGAGGAAATTTGACACAATAAATGAAGACATACCAATTGAAGAGGAACCACAACCATCACAAAGAGATATGGTATTGGCGGCACAAAGAGAACGAATGCAAAAACTTGATGGTATGAGAGATTTGAATACCATAGTTGGAGACACGTCCTTTACCGCAAGTCAACATGTAGGGACACCATCTACCACATATCAAGTTGAGAGTACATCATCACTCACATGTGATGAAGGAGGTACGCCATCGTTCCCACCTCAACCTCAAGGTATGTCATCTATTCCATCTTTGATCGAAGGTATGCCATCTAACCCATCTCATTTAAATATTGATGAAATTCCTAATGTTGAGATGAATTTACTTAACTTGACACCACCTAGAATTTTGCATAGAAAGCCAAAGTATTTGATTGATATTGATGAGAATATTTTGCAGCCAATGGAAGGTAAGATTCCAAAACACACTTGTAGAAGATATGCTAATAAGATTTGGAGATTGTTCTTTGAAAAGTTAAATGAGACTGCAAGATGTCAACTATTCGTTGAAATGATGCAAAGTATAAAGTATAGGTCTATCATGAAGATTCTTGGGTTGAGAACATCAGAGGCTTCAAGTGAAAAATCTATTGTCAAGAATCTAATGAGTGTGTATGAGAGTGTGGGTAACACCTCACACACAAAATATAGTAATGCAACACGGCGTGTGATTACATCGACTATAGTAAGTAGTGAAATGAGGAAAGCTCGTCTCATTAGAAAGACAAGTCAAGAATTGAGAATTAATAGGAAAACTTTATCAAGAGCCGTTGGAAGACGCCAAAGAATTGAGGACACTAATTCCAATGAATTATGGGCATTCTCAAGGAGACTACCATGAAAAGATAAACTAATTGTTGAAGCATTGAGATCACTAATTGAAGACTTTTGGAAGAATTACACAAGGGTATCTCCGAATCAAAGGGATGTGGTAAGAAGGAGAATCAGTAGTCAGAACCTGAGCCACATCCAAAGCATTTTTTGGATGAGACACAAACACAGTTTTATGGTAAATTTCTAGAGAAGTATCCTCAAATTAAAATTTGTCAAAGATATTTTGAAATGCTAAAACCTTTCTATGTTAAGATAAATCACACACGCACTACTTGTTGTTGTAGATTACATATTGAATTTTCTAACCATTTTGATGCTTATAGGTCTATATGTTTAGATATGCATACTAACAATGATTTGCAGGGTTGTGCCATATGTACCCCACCAACATCTTCAAGAGACTTCATATCAAGAATTTTATGTGAAAGAGAGGAAGGTCAAATATTCTACAAGAAATTATGCTTGGATGGCACATGTCATCATTGCGGTGGCTTGCAACATTTGCCAATATGTGAACATATGGAAATAACACATGCAGTTGGAAACAAACTAGTAGAGTTTGGCAAGTATAAAACAGTGGCATACAATACAAAAGATGGTAAAGAAGTAAAGAGGTGTGAATTAGTTATTGAAAAGATTCCAGTGTATCAGTTTATGCCTATATTTCATGACAGCATAGTGTATGAGTATGCAAGACATGTCCATAGAGCTCGATGGTTGGACTTGCAATTCAAGTTATGCAAGGACACATTTCTGGTTGGTAGCATTGTTTCAGTCATCAACTTTGCAGAGAACTACAGTCTACAGCCACAGCGTGAGGTGCAATCACAATATTACAACTCCACACAGGTTTCTATATTTGTGCACATCGCATTCATTTATGCGAATGATAGTACAGAGGATGATAGAAAGATCATAAGGGAGTATAATTTCTATACTAGTGATGATTGCACACATTCTACAGAGTTCGTGCAAGGTTGCTTTCAGGTGTTCTACAATGATTTGGCTAGAAGGGGCATAACGTTCAGTCAGCATATCATATGGTCGGATAATTGTGCGTCACAATTCAAGAACTCGCAAAATTTCTATTGGCTGAGTAGGAGGCATAATTTTACAGGTATTCAACATATGTGGAACTTTTGTGAGGCCGGGCATGGAAAGGGGGAGCATGATGGTGCAGGATCATGTATCAAAAGAGCCATAGCACGAGAAGAGTTAAAGTATAAAGACAATGCAAAGTTGACATATGCAAAATCGATTGTCGAGTGGTGTAATGCTTCCATGGGTCCAGGTAATGAAGGTAAGTCTTTAGTTCATAGATTTTTTTGGTTGATAGATGATACTAACATTGCACCATATGAGGATTGTTGTACACTGACAGAATCAAATGAGATGCACTCGTTCAGAAGCTCAATTGCAGGTTCATGGAGTATCCATACACGAAAGATGTCATGCTTTTGTTCTTCCTGTACAATTCAAGTCTGGGATGAGTGTGAGTCAAAGGAGTGGGTTGATGAATGGCAGTTAAGTTATCTTAGCCCACTTGACACATATCGACCCCCTATGGCACTGGAACTAACACAAATGGAATCATCAGTTGACTTTGACCACATATCAGATTTAGTTCAACCAGGTAATATAGGGCACGTATATGCATCTAATTTCATCTAGTTCAACCAGGTAATGTCATCTTACTTTGTAGTGTTTTTGTAATGTTGACTAATTTCATCTAATTTGCTACACATATCAATGTAGGGCACATATATGCAGTTATTGCAGATGAAGATAATGAAGAGGAAACAGATTATTACTTATGTCGTTGTGTTGAGGCCAAAAAGAAATTGGAGGCCCCTGTTACAGATGGAGAAAACATCGAATACCCTACAGGATCAGTGGTTATTACTGAAACATGGCTTAGAAGGTACCCACATAAGAGTGTTAATATTTGGCTATTTCAGGACTTTGACATGCATCGGAAGATTCTTCATTACTCGAACCTTGTCGTGGCATCCAATGTTCATTTGATAAAGTATCGGGGTAGACCTTTGAACAAAATATTGTGGAAGGTGCGTGAGTCTGACCATGAAGCAATACTTGACACAATAAAGAGTAGAGCAGACCTGGATGGTTCATTGGATTAATTTGTAAGTATTCACATTGATTTTGTAAAGTTATGTTACATTGAGTTGTAAGTATGCACATTAATTTGTAAGGTTTGTCTTTTTTTATTTCCTCCTACATTTTTACACATATGTACACATTTTTACATCATCATGTTATGCATTTTTGGTGTCCTGCTCCTGATGCAACCAAACTCATAACTCACCCTACTAGACACTATTTGATGATCTCTCCAACACTCTGGATCCAGGGCACCCAATCATGATGATGACCTATATACCATTCTCCCAAGGCGCTCATAATGAATGAAAAGAAGACCAAGGGCGCCCAAGCTTAATAGACTTATTTCTTTCAATTTTGATGATCCAAACTCTTGCAATATGACATCCACTTTCATGCCTTTAGATCTTCCTTCACATATAGGGTGCCAAATCAAGTTGAAAAATCTACATAAGGGTGCCAAACTAGATGAAAGGAGACATGAAATATGCCTTAGGACTCCATGCTAAGGTTTGAGCCATTAAAGTCTTTTGATATTAGGCGCTCATGATGATGAAACTTAGAGCTTTTTCCTTTCCTATGCGCTCATCTAAGATGTTTGAATGATAAGGAGCACCTTGACCTCTATAATGTACATTGGGCACCAAATCAAGGTGATTTTAAGTCACTTTGAGTCATTTGGGGTCAGTTTGAGTCTTTGAGTCATGTTGTAAAAAAGTGTCAATGTTGTCAAGTTGCACAAAGCAACTTTTGCATTTTTGGTGTCCTGCTCATGATGTGACCAAACTAACTATTCCAACGCATCTGGATGGGTATATTTATGCTACGCATGGTCCTATTTTTCACCCAAACATGTCGAAACAGTCTGAACTACATTGTACCAACGATATCCCTGAAGAGTCCAAAGTGCAAAAAGGCTGCAATCTTTGACGAGATGTTACTCAAAAACCGTGTCACTTAAAAACATTCTGTCTAAGGAAACGCTATCATGTAGAGTGCCTCTATAATAACCTCTCTCAGTTTTTTATAGCTCTAAGGCATTTGCCCATGGTGAAAGGTTTTCTGCTGCCCCAAAAATCGTCAGAAGGAGGCAGTGTAAAGTTGCAAAGGGGTGTAACTTTCATCCTGCTCGTGATGCGACCAAAATGACTGTTCCAATGCATCTGAATGGGTACATTTACACTAGGCATGGCCCTATTTTTCACCCAAACATGTTGAAACAGTCGGAGCTACATTGTACCGACGATATCCCTGAAGAGTCCAAAGTGCAAAAAGGCTACAATCTTTGACGAGATGTTACTCGAAAACTGTGTCACTTAGAAACATTCTATCTAAGGCAACGTGATCATGTAGAGTGCCTCTACAATAACCTCTCTCAGTTTTTTATAGCTCTGAGGCGTTTTCCCGTGGTGAAAGGTTTTCTGCTGCCCCAAAAATCGTCAGAAGGAGGCAGTGTAAAGTTGCAAAGGGGTGTAACTTTCGTCCTGCTCCTGATGCGACCAAAATGACTATTCCAATGCATCTGAATGGGTACATTTACGCTAGGCATGGTCCTATTTTTCACCCAAACATGTCGAAACAGTCGGAGCTACATTGTACCGACGATATCCCTGAAGAGTCCAAAGTGCAAAAAGGTTGCAATCTTTGACGAGATGTTACTCAAAAACTGTGTCACTTAGAAACATTCCATCTAAGGCAATGTGATCACGTAGAGTGCCTCTACAATAACCTCTCTCAGTTTTTTATAGCTCTGAGGCATTTGCCCGTGGTGAAAGGTTTTCTGCTGCCCCAAAAATTGTCAAAAGGAGGCAGTGTAAAGTTGCAAAGGGGTGTAACTTTCATCCTGCTCCTGATGCGACCAAATTGACTATTCCAACACATCCGAATGGGTACATTTATGCTAGGCATGGTCCTATTTTTCACCCAAACATGTCGAAACAGTCAGAGCTACATTGTACCGATGATATCCCTGAAGAGTCCAAAGTGCAAAAAGGCTGCAATCTTTGACGAGATGTTACTCAAAAATTGTGTCACTTAGAAATATTTTGTCTGAGGCAATGCAATCACGTAGAGTGCCTCTACAATAACCTCTCTCAGTTTTTTATAGCTCTGAGGCATTTGCCCGTGGTGAAAGGTTTTCTGCTGCCCCAAAAATCGTCAGAAGGAGGTAGTGTAAAGTTGCAAAGGGGTGTAACTTTTGTCTTGCTCTTGATGCGACCAAAATGACTATTCCAACGCATCCAAATGGGTACATTTACGCTAGGCATGGTCCTATTTTTCACCCAAACATGTCGAAAGAGTCGGAGCTACATTGTACCGACGATATCCCTGAAGAGTCCAAAGTGCAAAAAGGTAGCAATCTTTGATGAGATGTTACTTGAAAACCGTGTCACTTAGAAACATTCCATTTGAGGCAACGCGATCACGTAGAGTGCCTCTACAATAACCTCTCTCAATTTTTTATAGCTCTGAGGCATTTTCCTGTGGTGAAAGGTTTTCTGCTGCCCCAAAAATCATCAGAAGGAGGCAGTGTATTAAGTCAGGATGAAAGCCTATTCACTCTAGGTGCCTGTTTTTGACCAAATCACACATGCGCCTTGAACAAGTGATGCTACAAGTGGTGAACAAAATGGGCGCCTTGTAGAATTGAGCCCTCCAAGACATCTTGCAATTGCCTAAAAGTCCAAAATTTACATAAGTGAGTTAAGGCGCCATTTTCCATCTCCAGAGCCTCCTTTGAGCACCTTAACATGGAGTTAATGTTTTAGTCTATGAAAGATTGTGCCTAAAGAATATAACAACCCCTTGAGTCACTAGGATGAACTAAGTTAACAAAAGGAACTTCATTGAGGGAGGCACACTTGTGCATCTAGACAACTCCAGTTTAGCACCTAAGAAAAAGCATGTTTAGAGACACCCCTCAAATGAACCCTCTAGAACTAATAAGAATCTTCTCTAGGTCCATAATTAACTCACGCCCATATCCAAGTGAAAGTCTCCTTGGTCTTCCTGCTAAAACCTCTAAAGGGTAACCATCTCAACAAGTGTCAAATACCAAGCACATGACCAATGTACTCAATACCAAGAGAACCAACAAGACCACTGTCAAAAATCCAACTACAAAATTAGGTACCCAAACATGACATCATGATCTAACATCTCCTCCTAGAAGATCACATGCACCAATACAGACATCCTAGTCTCAAGAGAACTTGTATCATGCTAATACTCTAATCTAGAATCAAGAGTCCACCAAGACACACTACCAAACACCTCTAAACCAAGGATCAACATCTACAACCACATGAAGATAACCATTACACCCAACCACTATATAAGATCATCCATCACTAGGTGACAAATACACATCACTATCAAAGCAACATCCATCCTCTCATCCCAATGCAACATACCAATGTGCAAATGAGCATAGACAAGGAAAAATAACAAAGTCATCCCGTGGATATAGGCAATATGCATTCAAGTCATCCCACTACAATCAATGAGGTGTGCATCCCAAAAAAATGCATAACTTGTAGATCCCAACCATTGAAAACATGCAAAATCATCATCACATTAGTAATCATCATCACATTAGTAAACATCATCACATTAGTAAACTAGTAAACATCATTTGCATCCATACTTAAACCAATCTTATTGTTGTGTTTGATGTGTCCTCTTTCAGACAACCATTTAACAAAATTTGAGTCTAAACAATAAACATCTCAAAGTCCAAAATCCAAAAATTCTATCATCCTTAATCATTTCCATCATGGACCCTTGGTTTGAAAAAAGCATTATGCAAGATAAAAACCCTATGCCTATTACCTTGTCCGAGGCTCATGCAAAACCCAAAATGATTAGCCTAGTATCATGTGTCATGTCCCCGTTCCTGGCTTGATCATCAAGTGTATAATGGATTAGCCTATTCCTCATTCTCGGAGGCTAATTCCAAATGATGAGGGAATGAATTGGTTTTAGACTAACTCTATCTATTTATTTTGCAAGAACAAGGTCAGAACCCTAAAATTTGACTAAGTATGGAAGCTTGGGAGCCTAGGCACCCATTTCACTCCAGTTTTCCTTACTAAGTGCCTAGCACAAGGATCATCCAAATTAAGCGCCTAAGAACCTCAAGGTGCCTATACATGTTTCTAGGGATCCTCCAATTGAGCGCCTAGCATAGATGGATGAAGATTGAAAGTTTTCAAGTTAAAGATGTCCTTTGGGTGAACTCACAGCACTAGGCGCATGTGTTGGTTGGAACTCTTTGTATTTGGTGCCTAGGATTGAAAACCTTTGATGAGGAGAGAATTCTCGAGGCCTGGTCTGGCACCCTCACTTGCCTACCCCACCCTCCGAATGTACCTAACCTTCATAAGGCGTTAACACTCTATTTTGAGCGCCTAGTAGGGGGTAATGGATAGATTGAAGACTTGGGAGCTAAGGAAAGTCACTTAGATGAATAATCAAGATTGAAATGAGAAACTCCTAGCCAAGGCACAAAATTCCTTAATTCTGGCATCCAAAAATCAAATCTAAGTAAGGCGCTCTTTCCATTTGCCAAAGGCTCTATTAGCGCCCTTGGTTGATGATCTCTCCAGACACCTGAAATGGCACCCAGTGGATCTTTCAACTTGTATCAGGAAGAAGGGAAGCATTCTTAGTGTTGTTCAGATAATCTAAGTTGTAAAGTTAATAAGGAATAGAGCCAGAGGACAAGGCACACTTATTGGTCTCCATCACCTTAGAAATGCACCTAATGCAGTTGGTGTCAACTTCCCTCTTTCTAGCCTCCAAATGGTGCCTAGAGTCAAAAAAGGATTTCACTGAATAATGTTAATGTTTTGAGCATCAAACTCTACTTGGCACATACCTATGCTCTTGCAACCTCAAATTGGCGCCTAGGGTTCAGTCATCCTCCTAAGGCGTGGTTTTGCTCCTCCATAACCTTGTTTTGGTGCCTAAACTTGGAAGTACCTTAAAGACTTGGATTAAGATGGAATTCACCTCCAGAATGTTAGGCGCTTGATAGAAGATAAAGGCACTAGGGTAAAAGAGCTTCAAAAGTTTGATGTCAAGTGTGAATTGAGATAATAGGTGCTGATACTAGTTGACATTACTCCAAACATGCGCCTAAGAGAGATGCAAGTCCCCAAGACCAATTTTGGAACAAGGTGCTCCATCAGAGGGTAAGATGATAATCCTTGGAAGTCAAGTGTTTCAAAGATTCTTTGAGAAATTGACAAGTTGTAACCTAGGTGCCGAAACCCCTGAGAATCCTCCTATCTGGTGCCTAGTTAGAAGAACACTAATATTGCACCTAAGTGAATTTGAGTGTCAATATAGAGTCATCAAACCCCACCAGACGTTCATCCATGTCTCTACCACCTCAAGGAAGTGCCCAGCTTAGGATGGCACCTAGTCTGGTCTCTACTAGCTTCAGTTGGTGCCTAACCCTAAGAGTCTTGAAACTATGATGTTCATCCATACAACAAGCAAGGTGATGCTCCCTTGTGATATTGTGAGGTGTTGACATTCAGTTGACATCATTGAGTTTGATTGAGTTGATCAAGTGTAGACGCCATTGTAAACATCAAGGCTTCAAGGCCTTTCTTTTGTATCTCCATTGAATAAGTTGTAACTTTATGCTATTGAAAACATTATCCATGTAATAAGACATTGCAAGTTGATTAAGTCAAATAACTAGACAAGTACCCAACTCTAAGGTTGATTCATTCAAGTAGTTATCTTTGATGTATATCTTTGTGTTGTTGAAGTAGTTGATGAATTGATAGCAAGTAAAATTGTTTAAGTAAGGAAAAATTTTCGTAGAACTAGTTGGGTATCTTACACCATGCCTATCCATCAAACATCACAATGCAATCAAAATCCTAACAACATGCCCATGATCCAAGATCAAGTGCAATCATGCAAAGATATTATCAATCACAAGCCTATTAAGAATGAACTAGAGTCTTCTAGTACCATACTTTTCCATCAAACACCATCATGTAATCCATGGCCTATCAAGCCTATCAAAGAAAATGCAAACATCCTATGTAATATAATTAGACTTTAAATATTTGAAGTAGCCATCTACAAATATCCATTCAAAAGTGGATTTATAATGCAAGTGTGGACGCCATCAATAAAAAAGATTTGTATTAACCAAATATCCATATAGGCATACATCAATATCTGTCGATATAAGTATAACATATATACAAAATAGCCATATAGGCTTACAAGAATGCCATATAGGCATACAATGTCAACTATGTACAATACAAAATATATGTCCACAAATGCCATATAGGCATACAACAAAGGAACATAATAAAAAGTCATTCCCCTCTGGCTGGTGAAGAGAATAAATCACGAGCAGCCTTTGATCTTCTAGGGGATGGAGACATGCATGTGGCTGGTCTACTACGAACCCGAGGGCTACTCTTCCTATTTAGTTCTTCCTGCACCTTTACCTGTTACAAAAAAAAGTATAGACATTAATATATAGAAATTACATGTTATAAAAAAATGAAACATTTAACAAAATAATCACTTACCGCTAACATATAATCTGTCTCCTCGCTTGGCTCAGTAGCAAGAATAGGCCCTGGTGATGTCATGTCCTATAGAAACTATCCAGATAGAAATTAAACTTCAAATCAATAATCTTTTGATTTTTCAAAAATAGACAACTATAACAATGAATGTAAATTGAAATTTACTAATCTGCCTCATACCCCTGTCAATGCCATAGAGCTATGAATCGCAGAGGCCACACCCTACTCCATTGCCCTATGAACATGGGGAGGTGTCTCCGTAGCCTGCATCATCTGGAAATAAAACAACATTATTCAATTACAAAAACTATAATAGTGATGCAAATCATGGCTCCTAACATACACACATGTTCATCTAAACATGGAAGTGCACACAATAAAACACACAAATCACATACAAAAATTTAGTAAGTACAATTCATTCATTAAACTATTTATTTTATTACCTCCGTAAAGATTTGAAGTCCACCACCGCTGCTAGGTGTTGCCATGAAATCTATAGTATTAACCTATTCAACATCCAAAATCAGAAATTAGAATACCATTCATATAACGATGCTATTCAAATGTAATATTTATAATTGTTTACTAGTTACATACCTCAACAGTAGATGATCTAGTGAAAAATGTAGGTGGAGAACCACTCAAAACTGCATCGACGCTATGACCCTGAAATTTCATTAAAATCATCAATTTAAATTAATTAATCTTGTATTTCAAAAATAAAATTTAATAAATTAAATTCAATAAACTTGCTAATATTTACCTAAGTATTAAGGCTGAAAGTCTCACTCAGGAGGGTATCTGTCATCACCATCTGCTCAGCTGCAGATGTAGCCTGTGCACCTGCGTCCTGACTGTCCATGGGGTCATAACCACAGGCTAACCCGCAAGCCTGGCAAGTATGCAGTGGGACCCTACTCCTCGCACTATCTCCCAACCCACTCTGTGTTGCAGAATCGGCATGCTCTATGATGCTCTGGGTCAAGGCACTAATCGACCTTAGTGTATCTACCTCAACACTCTCCTTCACAATGGAAGGGATAGAAACATGCTCGTGGGCTGGTCTGCTAATTACTCATCTCACTACCCGCTGTGGGTCAAGACGTGCCCCTGGTCTATCTTGTGCTGAGCCCCCACCTTTACCCTGGAAGTCCCACATATCAAAATAGTTTGGCACTTTATTGAGGACAAACTCGCAGTAGAGTTTCCTTAAAAAGTATTGCGGGACCTCATTATTATTGCATGGAGGATGGTCAAAAACCATCCACCACCTCTACCCGAAATTGTCCCTTATCGCTCGGTTGTTGCACCAATGGATAGGGAACCTCTTGCATGTAATGGGTGGAGGTTGATTTGTTTGTGGGTTTGTGAAAATTGAACACAAGTCTAATTTTGTAATTTGTAATTTTTTGACATCTTGGTATGACAATTTATCTGCATAGTAATCTCTAAACTCTCTCTTTTTATCGGTCCAACTAGTTATTTGCTTGCTAATTGAATTTACATTTGATAACATAGACTCAAGAGATTCGGCAAGCATGGACCTATGCAAGGTTGAAGTGGAAGGATCTTTCAACCTTGCAATTATATCTTCAATTTGTTTTTTGTTGTTTTCAATTTGCCCCATTATATTATCTTGTGTTCCAGGGGCATGTCGAGGAATGAATGGAGGAGGTTGTTGTTCTGCGGGTATTTCCTCCTCAGGATTTTGTGGATTTTGAGGAGGAGGAGGAGGAGGAGGAGGAGGAGGTGCATTAACATTTCCTGACAATTAACGAAATATACATCAAAAATCAACAAAAACCTACCTATTTAGAAAGAAATTCAAACAAAAAAACAAAGATAACTCACCTCTTTGGCGTGCTCGACGTCGCGGCGGCATTTTGGCAATGAATTGACAAGCTTTTTGTGTTGATTGGCATTTTGCAGAACACGAGCGCGTTTTTGAGGGTTTGGAGGCCGCGGGCAGAGGAGAAAATGGGAGTGAAATGAAATTCACTTTCTTTTTTTTTCATTTATAGTCGGCCATAACGCGCTCACATTATGGCTCGGTAATGGCGAGCCTGAGGCTTGTCATTACCAAGCCATAACGCGATTACGTTATGACTTAAATTTTTTTGAAATTATTTTGGCCACTTTTTGGCCCCCCATCTTTTTGCACTTACCCAAAGTTAAGTTAAGACATCCATACGTAAGTAGAAACAAACTTGTTCATTCAAACATGACATAGCAATATGAGAAAGCTTCAACATGTAAAACATAGAGGGTACTCTAGACAATGCTTTTAATTCTAATACTAGACATAGCATGGCTACATAATGACACTACGAAGATACCCACATTCATTATAACCAAAACAACATATTTATAGGCACAAACAATAATTGATTCTCTATTTTTTTTAATAAGAAAAACAAATTATATCTTACATCTACTGATAAACTAATACAGTTACAAGGAGGCTAGGTCCCCAAAACATAGAAGAGTTGCACACTGAAAATCAATACGAGAGAGAAACAAATAACCCAAGATTATTCCCTTTACGACAAGAGAAAACTTTACATCAATTATTCTCCTATGCATCAGTAGAAGTAAATAACGTTAGTTGCATAAATTAATTTTGCATATGTCAATAAAGTAAATTACACATTAATTACTTATCCCCAAGGTATCAAGAAAGAAATATACATCATTTACTCCTCTGAGATATAAAGATAAGAATAAATACGATAATTGTCTCATGAATACATGAAAGAGGTAAATATTCATTATATATTTTTCCTATACATCAATAGAAATCAATACATAAATTATTTTCCTAAATACATCAAAAGATATAAATATACATTAGTTATTTTGTTGTACACCGATAGAAATAATTACACAATACTTAACTTCCTGAGAACATCAAAAGGATGAAGGCCAATATCATTACCATGCCTTCAAAAGAGTTTCTCCAAATGAAGACCAACGGGGGGGATGTTGCTCACCTCCCAACCATATTGCCATCATCGAACACAATGGTTGTCCATTGTACACTAGGCAACCCCGAGCTACGAAGAGAGGAGATCACAGAATCCACTTCTAACATGGCCAACTTACATGACAAGGACTATGAGCAAGACACAATAGTTATAAAAAAACAATTACAAAACACAAAATGATCGAACACCCAACATAGAAGTATTTGATGCACAACCACCCAATCATACACATAACACCATTCCGAAGCATAGGCACTGCAAGGTCGCTCTTGATCCAGTAAAAAAAAAGACAAGGGAATGACACTATTACAAGGAGCGTCAATAAAATTAATACCATAAGTAACCCCATTTTCTTTTATTACATAGACACTACTAAAAGATTTCAATGCAATTAAAAGAGAGAGGGACACACAAAAGCCATAAAATGCCTCTCGCTTTAACGCATACAAAAAAAACATTTATATCTCACTAACATGGTGACATAGGAGCTAGGATAATATATCCTATAGTCTAACCAAGAACATAAGACATCCAAATAAAAGTAATAATATGCATAAGAGCCCCTTGACCAAACTAAAGGCTAAAGTCTTTACCATAACCAGGAACTTCAAAGATTAAAATTTGTTTAAACAAATGCGTTCTTGAGTACGGTAAGAGGACAAACATAAGAAGACTACCATTGTGAATATAATATAATATTTATTATAAGGTCATCATACTAGCCAAGGAAAAGGAACAAGGGACTAATGTCCACCCCGCCAGATAAATTCCCACAGCCAAGTTAAAGAGGTCTTTAAAAAAAAACAATAATATCTCCTTTTACCATATTTATACATAGAGAATATTTTTTAATATATTTCCACATTATTTCATACATACAAGGACAACTAAATAAGCCTATAGGAGAGAAAAGACTTATAGACATTAATGAACTATTGTCTGATCTCAATCATACTTATAATGCATAAAGGGAAGTGTAGCGGGCAAAAGAAAATCTATGAAGGAGACTAATATTAACATTAGAATTTCAAATGAATACATTCTAAGAACGAATACTACAAGGGTTTAATAGCAGAGGCTCTTCAAGGATAACCCTGCCTACTAAGGGGTGTCTCAGCCTTGTTCAAACTAAGAAATCATTTTAAGGATTTCAAGACGGCACAAATCACTAAAAGAATAAATACATTAACCTGACCTAAGACTCCCAATAATTTCACAGTCTAACCATTGCCCACGTCCATGCGCACCAAGAGGAAACAAAAAGTATTAAACCAAGCGGTGACAGAAGAAAAGCATAATCTCTTTGATAGAAGAGGAATTAAGGGAAAAGCATAAAACATAAACCATGCCAAACCCCTCCACTCATCAAATGCACATAACAGGTAGAAGAGTAATTATATAGCCAAAAAAACACATGAGCTTCCTGACTAACCTGGTCTAATAATTTCTAAGTATATCTCTCCCTAGAATAACAAAACATAAGTCTAGTACACTTACCACAAGGCACGCACTGCAACATGTTTGCACAAGTATTGGAGACGAATAAATATGTTCCATGCAGAAAAACCACTACCCCTGTGTAGCCCAATAAAAATAACTCCAACCCTTTCCTTTGCTTGTACATAACTCAATACATATGCTCTAGACACGATACACAACTCCCTCCTTACAGCATGGTCTATCTATTGTTTTATATTTGTAAAAAGGTAGTGGATAGCTGCCAAAAAATAACTGTATCTCTAAAACTTACTCAAACACAAATAACCGTACGTATGCTATGTTGAGAGGACATGTTCCTTTATAATATAAAAGATTTATCTGCTGACAGACAATGCTTGCTCGGGAGGGATTTTTAGATTGATGTTTTTAGCTGTCTCTGGGTATCTTCCCACAAGCCTCCATTCTTCCCCCATTCTCCATTATAGAACCCCATCCCCTCTCCCCTGTGGCCCCCCAAAAACCTCTCTATTAAAATTTTAGATGACAAGTGTTCCAAGGATAAGTGGGATGTTCCGTGTTAGGGAAAATAAATCATGTGTATTGCTGTCTTATACCCTCACTTAAGTAATATTTGTCAAATCTTGCATGGGTTTTATGTTGAGGTAGTATAAGGTAAATGACCCAAACAAAGGTATGTGTGAAGTATGGTTCTCAAGTTGGTGCTAAGAATAAGTATGCACAATTATGAATATATTCTAATGGAAACTACTCAAAACCTCATCTTATTAAAATTTAATTAAAAGAAGGAACTAATCTAGTGTCTTCTTCCTTGTTTAAATTTTTGGTTTCTTTATGATTCATTATTACATAGTGATGCTTGCCATACTAATAGATGAAGATTATCTACTCTCTCTATTCCTATGCAACCTTGGTTTGTGATCCCTCTTTTAAAGCACTAGGAATAAAAGCACGCACCTTCGCAATCATAACAAAAAGTCAAAACATAACATGGAAACAAGGGTCAACCCACGATAGTTGTTATACCAAAATAACTTCACATCAAAGGAAAGTAGATTATTTGCAAGCACACCAAAAAAAACAACTCAAAGGAAGCCCATCAAGGGAACAAACAATCAAGACCACTAAGAACATGAAAACAACATGAACACTTCATGGGTTTATACACGACATAGGGATCCAACTCGTGAATGTTTTCAAGTTAGAGGCAATGGTTGAACACTTAAATAAGTCATCTATTCGTAACCAATAGAAAGGTTAAGTGATCGACATACCACAAAAACTAAAGGTTAGTAACTTAACTATAGGACTAGGTAAGGTGAGATGGCCAAGTGGTTAAGGGATTCCATGTCTCCTCCTCCACATCCACCCCTTGGTCATTACCTATATAGGTATGTCTTGCACACTCAATCCGAACATCAAATCCAATGATGGAGATCATAGCCAAAGCAACATAAAATAACCAATGAGAGCGTGTAGTCCAACACAACATATATCCATGTTGCAATTATAATATAAAATAATCAAATCATTTCATCTTTTCATCTAGAACCATAAGAATAATAGAGTACACACCAGTTAGACCAGGGCAGGCTTTACAGTTTGTTTTCTGTGTAGGTATAGAAGAAGTTATGTTGCTGGTTTGAAGACATTTCAGTATGTGGTGTAAATTGGGCTCCCACAAGGGTTGAGCCCAGCATGCTGCCCCTGAATCTTGAAGAGGGGATTGAAACATAAATTCATATTCATATTGTTCAAATAGAATACATTCAGGTGAAGAAGTGTCAACTCAAGTGAGTGCATGAACTTGAAGTTCATTGCCCATCCATGATCATCAGTTCAAATGATGAAATGACAACCATACACGACCAATGAACTTGTGTGTGGAAGTGAAAGGAACAACAAGGAGTACTCGATTCATCTAGAGCAATATTTCATTCATAATAACAAATATAGACTCAAAGGTGCTAGTTGACTATAATAGTCATAAGAGGACAACAATATAGAGAGTACAAGTGTAGCTACAGTGATTAACGCCAAGCCATTGTCATGAGAAAGGAGGTTTTTATGAAGTCTTCAATATATTCTTATGCCAAGTCATAGTTGTAAAATGAACATCACCCCATGATACATATTGCTTCAATCATGTGAGTAGCAACAACTGTAAAAAATGAGTATCCTTATCATATATGAATGATCAAACTGATGAGTAATACATATGGACAACCATACAACAGCCATGATCAACTACAAGATAGTCAAACTATACCATAAAGATACAATGCAAGTTTAGTACACAAGGATAGCAGGAAGAAATCTTAAAAGTATAGCCATGAAGAAGCTATAGGAGGTAGCACATGAAGAAATGCTATACACAGAATGTCCATGCCTCAGCTAGTTAAATGAAAGAGCCATTATTATTAAATATGGTATGTATGTAAATGCATTTGGTATAATACAGTGAACTAAACTACAAGTGATTAATGCAGTGTCATAGATCAAATGTGATCTCACCAAGTACATATAGAATAGGTAAACAAAAGAACCACAGTCATAAAATGGAGCATACACATATGTATAACTTATGAGTTAAAACATCAAGATACACATTATCATGGTAAAAGGAATAATTTCTTAATTTTCATGTTCATCTATAGGTGGTGTAGAGAGAAATGGAATGAGTTATGTAATTATAGAGTGTAGTTACAGCAGCAAAGAAAATGAGACTATAATCTTTCTCTCATAATTCCATGTCTCATCAAATAGTATTTCTTGCAAACCAGAAAGATAAATGAACTACTGAAGAACAGTAATGTCTTGCTTCTACAGTAGAAAGCAAAATTGAGGTTATTGTTATTATGCATTTTTATCCATATAGTAAACATCATGCTGCTACAAAGACAAAAGTTTAAGCACCAAGAATCGTGGCCCTGTGTAATATCAGAGAAAGGTTAGTACTTTGCATTTTTAGAAAAATGGAAGAACTTTCAAGAGCTTTCAATTATACAAAAAAAATAAGATATCATATATATATATATGGGTTCTCAGGCTGCAGCCAAAAATGCATTTTTTCTTCACAAGTGTCTAAACCCTTATCATTATATATGGAGAGATCACAAATACAAAAGAGATAATGAGTTTCATGGCATGAGGATTTTGATAAATTTAGAAGGGGATGAAGTATACTAGATATAGCCGCGGGCCTGAAATACAGAATATATTTTCCTCACAAGAAAGGTCAAACCCACTTTGGGGTTTCAAGGAAAAGCAGATAGAGAGGAGTATAGAAAGTTGCAAGCTTATATATGAAAGGGAAAAATGCTCAGAAATGTAAGCTTGGCCACGGCCTTACATGTAGAGATAACCAAATAAGAGCAGCATCTAACTCCTTGTTACTTCTAGGAGAACAAGAGGAGGATACAAAGTTCAAAATATGGAACTTACCCAAGTTTTGCCCTCAAAATCATGGTGTAAATGCTTCAGAATTACTTTCTCATGGCCGCGGCCTCAAAGAAGAGAGGAATATCGACAGAGAGATTGAGCCAGTCAGCCATGGTAGTTCCAAAACAAAGATAAGAGATAGCAGTGAAAACACAAAGAAGAAATGCATTAGAAAACATATCATCATCGTGGCTTAAAAGCCAAGTTTTGCTTCTAGAATGAAAGAATATGGTCAAATATGTGACAGAGGAGTCTTACCTTCTATTTTCCTATCAAAATCTAAAGAAAAATGCATGGAAATCCATCAGAATAGCAGAGAATCAATTTTTTTCTAGTTCAAACCCTTGTTCTTCATGGCAGTAGTAGAACCTCTCATCAAAAGGTTGCAAAGTGAAATGAGCCTGAAAAGATAGGGCTAGGAATGGTTTTGTGCTAGGGTTTTCATTTTAGCCCTAATTCAATTGTGACTTTTGTCACATTGAATTAAAAAATATTGCCTCCACTAATACCCTCAAGGGTATCTTTTGCCCCTTTAGACATGTTTGAAGCATAGGTTGTATGCCTTAAGACCTCGATGTCCCCTTTGCCATTTGAAGGTAACATCATAACATGATAACTATGCCTTAGGAATTTTTGCAAAAGTGGAAGACAGCCCTAGAGGCTTTTAATTTTCAAACCATTTAATATGCCTTTCACATTTTTATGATTCTTATTGAAAATCAGGATGCCAAATGAGATATATTATACTTGGCAAGATAAACCAAAAGCCTTGTATTATTATTTTTTGTAAAGAATCAAATCGAGACAAAATAGGAGATAAAACTACAAAATTCATTGTAAAACATTATTAAAGCAATGCTTTTATAAATTGCTTTAATAATTGTTATTTTTATGCATTTAAAGCAAAGTAAATTGAGACTAGATCATATCTTTTAGATTTTCTTTCTTCTGGGCAAGATTGAGAAAATATGGGCAAATTGTAGCTTTTTCTGATTAGGTAAAGCCCGATCTTGAGGGGATTTTAGTGGGACCACTTGGGATGGCATTTTGGCAGCTTTTATTTTTAGTTTGGAGGCATTTTAGGATTCTTTTTGGCAACTTTTTAATGGATCTCGAAAATGACTTGGAGGCTAGCTTTCAGAGAGATTTTTGCAGTTTTTTCTATTTTTCCATCTTGGAAAAATTAGATGCATATATTGGAGGAAAAATTTAGTTTTTTTGGAGTCAGTTCAAAACATTGTTTCTTCCTCTCTTGTTCACCTACAGAGAGTTTTGTAAACATTTTGTACTTAGTTTCTACTCCTTTTAGTTTTAATATAGCGACAAAGTTCTCCTTTTCATACTTTCTAATTCATTTTGCAATCAATGATCTGATGTTCAATTGTGATTCAAACTTTGAGTCATTTTTATGTCTCATTATTGCAAGTTTGAGTGTGAAATCTTTATGTGATGTAGGTTGTATGTCGTGTTTAAACTAGTTAGTTGGATTGAAGTTGTGATAAGACTTAGGTTTGTCCTTCATGCAAACTTCTAACTTCTCAAACCTTCATACAAATCACTTATATATTGCATTAATTTTAGTGAAATTGTGAGGATTAAAGACTTTTGTGAAGTTGTTTGTGAGTGAAATTATCGAAGTAGATTAGAGTTCTGGTGCATCACCTGTTAGATTTTAGTATTTCATTTTCAATCAACCTTCTACCCTATTCCTCAGTAAGTCTTTTAGTTTAGGTCATATGCTAAGGAGAACCAGCTCACTTTGGAGGTTCACTCCAAGTTTTAGGCAACTCATAGGCCTAGGATTGTTCCCATGTGTCAACAGGTAGCTAAGTTGATAGCGTAGAATTGGGTGCATACTTTGATTGACAACAATTATAATAACCTTCTTGTAATAAACTTAAAAATAATGCTAATATAACTAATCAAAATATTATATATATATGTTCTAGACTCCGAGATCTACCAAAGGGTATTTTCATATTTTCATAAAGGTATCTTTTGGTTGGACAAATTTGGAGTTGAACTTGAAATTTTGTTTATTTTTTGAAAATAGGGGGGTTGGCTGCCACATGGGATGCCACATAAGCAGTTTTAGGTGAGATTGTATCGCCTGAAAAGGTTCCAGGTGAAACTCTACCACATGAAACCATATTATATGGATTTAACAATTCAAGCGAAAAGGTTCCACTCAAAACTTGTTATGCCACACAATGCCACATAAGTGCTACGTGGTTTCAGGTGAAACAGTTCCACTCAAAATTGTTTAGAGAGAAATTGTTTCTATAGAAACTATTTAGTTTGTCAAAAGTGTGACACAGGTTTGAACTTTTACCCTCCTATAATTATGAGTGTCCTACACATAGTGAAGTATCTTCTTGCTTTCTAATGCAACTCATGGGGCTCTTACATGAGCCAAGAGGCCATGCCCATGGTATATGAAAGGTCAGGCGTCCTGTGAGTCAAGTATATAAGACTCCCAACTAATAGACAATATAAAGTAGCATCCACCAATGGTGAAGAATAGTGAGCCTCAACTTCAACCCCTGATAGAAATAGAGTCAGTGTAGGCTTATAGTTAGTCATGTGAAATCTAGAGGGCATATCAAGTGCATACTTTTGTGGTGCAATTAAGATACTTGAAGATGACTAAATGATCTCAAACCCCAAGAAGTAATGTTGAAGACCCATGTCTCACATTAGAAATTGATCATGATGGGTAGTTTTCACTACCTTAATGGTGGATGAGTGACTCACTATGATCAACAAGTCATTGACATAGAGAACCAAAAATGTGAGAGTATTATCTTGTTTCAAATTGTATACATTTAGATTAGAACGCCATTGAGTGAACCCAACTGATAGAAGGAAGGAGTCCATCTTGGCATACCAAGATTGAATGACTTGTTTGAGGCTATAGAAAGACTTTTGAAGTCGATGAACTAGTGAAGGCTCCTGAATGAATCATGGTGGCTACTCCATGTAGATTTCCCCTTGAAGGTCATCAAGAAGAAAAGTACTCATCACATCTATCTGATGAACTTCCCAATGATGGGTTATAGCTATAGCAAGGAGAAGTTAGACATAATTCATTTTGGCAACTAGTGCAAAAGTCTCAAAGTAGTCAATCTTGGGAACCTGGGAGAATCCTTTGGTGACAAAGCGATCCTTATGCTTATCAACTGACTCATCTATTACAATTTTTTTCAGTAGATCTAATTGCATCTAATAAGTTTCCTTACCTTAGGAAGGGGAAATTAAATCCCATCTAATAAGTTTCCACTTAGGGATACCAGAAGCTTCTTGAAAGGACTGTGGAATGGAAGCTAAAGCAATAAGATGATATGAAACCTATTGAAACTGTGACCTTGCTCTTCTAGTATCAAATGGATCACCAACCCAATCACTTTCTAACTACAATGTCTGACAAGCCCAAAGAGACCTAGTGGTTGGAGAGTTTGGAGGAGAATCATTAACCTATGAATGATGACTAGGGGAGGAAGGTGCATCCTCATCTTCATCATCACCATAGAAAGTGGAGGAAGAAGACTCATCATGATTAGGAGGATTGAAATCCTTTGAAGAACTCTCATCATGCTATAGTGTGTCAAATGTGATGGTAGATGGAGAAGTGGTAACGTCATTTTGTAGCATTTGATATTATCTAGGTAACCAAAAAAATGAAAGGCTTTCTTTGTTGATCCATAGCCTTGCATTTCTCCGCTAGAATGTAGTACCATGCAAGAGAACCAAACACTTGAAAGTGCTTAATTGTGGGTTTCTAACTAGTACAAGCTTGAAAAGGAATTACCCCCTTCACATCTCATTGAAGAACTTAGTTATGGATATAACTCACATAGTTGATGCCCTTCACCTAGTACTAAGGTGTCAATGATTTGGAATATATCATATAATTAGCCATCTCTTTCAAAGAACTATTCTTACATTCTCCAATACCATTTTGTTGAGGACTATATGAAACTATGTGCTACAAGTCAATACCTTCTAAAGTACAAAATTATTCAAATTGATGGTTAACATATTCACTCCCATTGTGCATTGAATTTTGATGGCCTTCCTTGAGACCATAACTTGCACAAATGAACTCCTTTTTAGGTCTCATTTTTTTTCAAATTTCATGTTTTTCTACGTACTCTATATTGGTTCTCATAAATTGGTCTCAGATTATACGAGAATTATATTTTTAGTATTTTATCCATTGTGAGCCCTATGAGTCTAAAAATCTAATATTTGTATTGTAAATTACACTAATTATAAAGTGCCATACATTGTACTTTCTTAGGGTGTCAGTTCAAACTATTGAAAATGGGATGTCTTGTGTGGCTTATTTTGGTACTTCTCTTTTGCATGACATTCTACTTTTCTACACTAATGGATCAATCAATAATTCTTGTCCAAACTACATATAACTATTTTGATTGGAAATCTAAAATGTTAATCTATCTCAAAAGGCAAGGATTACACAAGGTTATAGTGGGACTTGAGATAGAACCAACAAAGGATACCAAAAAGACAAAATGATTTAATAAATGTGATGAAGCATTTGGTACTTTGTATATGTATGTGTCTCTTGACTTACTCTTCACATTGAATCTTCCATTGAACTAAATGATGTCTGAACTGCATTATAAAGCCTCTTTAGTAAGAAAGATTAAATAAGGGGTCATCAATTGGAAAACAAACTCATAGGATTAAGTCCTAGCAATTTTGATACCATTTAGGACTTCTTCACAAAGTTAAAATCCATCAAATTGTAGTTAAAAATACTATGGAATAGAAAAGAAAGACACACAATTTATCTTAAGTATTCTTTCTAAGCTTGGTTCAAACTATTATATATTTATTTATAGTTTTCATGCCATGAAATGTGCTCTAAGTTCCAATTACAAAATGCCTTCTCTAGATGAGTATAATTAAACCCCCAAATTCACATTCCTTAGCTACATATCAAGGCAGAAAAGAATAGAAAGGGTTAAGAAAATGGGATAAGAAATAAAAGAACCAAGGAGAAAAGAATAAAGATTAGAAACATGCTACCTCAAATGTAGATAATTAGACCTCTTATTCAAAAGGTGAACAACCTAACAAGGAGAAGGTCAAGTGTCCCTATTATAAAAGGCTTCGACATAATGAACACAAGTGTTTAAAGAAGTAGATTGATCAATTTACACATCTTGAAAATAACAACATCAAGGTGCCTGACTTTGTCAAATAGAGTTCATTAGAAGGGTCTTCAAAGGACATTACATAAAATTAAGGGGAAAGGAAAGGGAAAGGCCTTAGTTGTAGTTGATTCGCATCCTAACACATGGACCATTGACTTGGGTGCTTTGCACCACATGGATTCATCACATGATGATTTTACCTCCTCAGAGCCATGTTTTATGCTAGCCATATTAATGGGTGATGACACTTGGTGTAATTAAATATTTCATTACACTTTTTTAAGTTTCTAAGTTTACTTTGGGCTTTTAAGTCACCTAGGGTTTTCTTATCTTGCAAATATATATGCAAGATGTCATATGTAATTTAATTAATCTAGTTTTTTTATTGCATCCAATATTGTGAAATTTAATCCTCTGTTTTTTTCACTTTTATAAGGTAAATCCTTGGTTTTATAGGTGATCTTGGTAGCTTGAGTCAATTAGTGACTCTCACATGGTACTAGAGCTTTAGATCTACGAGCTTGTTCTCTAATTAGAGAAAAATATGCAAGAGCCATTTGCTTGATATATTTCTATGTAAAATAGAGTCTTCCATTGGATTCAAAGTAGTCAAAATACTCATATTAGCCTTTTATTTGGCTCAATTTGGGCTTCATAGGCCAGATCTGCAAGGGTTTGAGGTGGGTTTTTTTTAAGATTTTAAGGAAAGCTAGTTTTGGAAGATTTTTGGGTCAAATCTAACCCCATCATCATGCTCAGAAGGCCCAAAAATCCTAAGGATGACTATCAAATTGATGAATTCTACCTTGAGAGCTTCAATGGTAAATTTTTTGCCCACAAGGCCTTATGACACATTTAAAAAAAATAAAAATAATATTTTGGTTGCACCTTACCTGATCTGGATAGGGTGTCCCATTTTTTGGGCCACCAGCATAGTTTTTGGACCAGGTGGGCCCTTTTTTTGGCTTGATGAGCCCACAAATTTGTGGATTGCCTTTGGAGGCCACCATCGACCCTCAATTAGCTGCTACTAGTTGCAGTGGCTCCACCACTTGAAACCTTTGCCTCCACTTATCAACAAGCTAGCACCACTAGTTCATCAAAATGTTGCCACCTCTTTCGCTTAGCTGATGTTTCTACACCCCATTGCCATTGCCATTGCCACCCCACCAGAGGGCCCTATCACCTAGTCACAACTGATTTACAACCAAATCAACACCACCACTAGTAGTGCCACCCATTTGGCCACCAAAATACTGCATAGGGCCCATGTTGGCCCCTATTTTCCCTAAAGCATGCTTTTTTTTTCTTTTTGGCATAAATTGGGCACATACAGTTGGATTTTCACAAATGAATAGGCCTCAAAAATATGGTTCTAAGCATAATCTAGTGGTGTAGGTATTTTTTCCATATTTTACTGCTGGTGACATTTATTTCTATTTGAAGTCCATATCACCTTTTTAGATTCCAAGATTTTAACTTCTTTCCATAATCTCTACTTTTCTGGATTTTTATGATGTTAGAAAGGTATTGAGGAGATCTACACAACCATCCATACACTTTTTCTAGATTCAACCCTAGGTTTTTTATTTAATTTGTTAGTTTTATGCATTCTAGTTGTTAACTTGGACATACTGACACCTAGACAGGTTTTGTTTGTTTTGGTTGGATTCATTTATTAGCATTAATACATTTTAGATTGTTGATCTCTAATTTTATCATTTGAGGAGATATCATGGGTTTTTCTATTCACCCTTCTATGGTAACACTAAATAAAGATAATTATGAGTCTTGGTGAAAGTACATTTGACACATCTTATGTGGCTCAATCTTCTTCCTTATCTATACAGACTCATACTTGAACCAGATATAGTTGAGAGGAAATATACATGGGGAAGTAATATTGATCATGTTGTAGGATTGATTGGTTCCAGTGTTAATTTTTATACTATGTGTTCTATCTCACATACTGAGTGCCCACATGCTCTTTGGGCTAGAATTTGGGATATCTATGGAGACACATATCTCTATATTCCCAAATGATTCTCCTATGGATTTCCACATACCACTTAATCATGCAGATCATATACCCTTTGATGATGATATAGTAGAGGAGATTACATATTTTGTAGGTATTTCTAGTTCAGATGACAAATAGTTCTCTTGTTTCTTCTCCTCCTATTGAGATCACATCTTCAATACCTATTTCTACATTAGGTTCTAGGGTTGCTTCTTTGAGAACTTCTAATGAATCCTTGCAGTAAGACATTAATAATCTTCTATAGATAGCTCATTGGGACACATTTCTACTAGATATCTTTATTAAATTGGTAATAAAGTCATGATTTATAAGGAATTTTGAGAGCAAAATCATGGATCAACAAAAGATCTAGACTTGCATAAACATACAAATTACTAAGGACCAAGAGCCACAAATATAATAAATATACTTTAAATATCCATGGTCAATTAGGAACATCCCACATATACTATGGAATATATTGTCACAATATCATTGTGATAGTTTTATAGTGTTGCTACACTAACCTAATAGCATGAATTAGCTAACAAATGTCACAAAAGATATTTTATGGAAAGTCATGAAATTATTATTAATCATGGAGACATTAGTTTACAAAACTCTTTCTTGAATACACATTTCTATATATCATACTAAAACACCCTAGTCCTTACAAAACAAGACATTTGTTGATTCATACCCAAGAATACATTTTAGCCAATCCTACCGAAAGATGTTTTAGAGACCTTAAAAATTTAACAAAATAAGAATACATAGAGCTTTACAAATTGCAATGATGTCCAAATTATTTTTCTATTTGTCACAATCTACATATACTATTAAACATGCAAGCTCTTTCCTAAAATAGTTATTCATTTGTAACACCAAGGATAAGATCAAATCTGATGACAAAAGTAGAAGTAAGCAATAGAGACTAATTAAACTACAATTTAGTGAATATAGGGGAGAGAGATGACTTTGCTACATAACATATCCCTTTAATCAACTAGTTCTTGATTTGGAATTATCCAACATTCAATTTAGGATTTAATTTAGTGTCCATCCTACATGGTTACCCTGCCTTCTAGATCATCCTCAAGATATATGTAAGAATATTCTATCTCTACATGTAGGATTCTCTCAAAAACAAAATAAAAGCACTATTTATGCAAATAAGAGTGGGCCTAACGAAGCAAGGCAAGTAAAATTTAAAAAACCAATACGGTGCATATGAGAAACTAATAAACCCATGGAAAAATCAAATCCTACACCTCTTAAATATGCCTCTTATGTATTTAAATTCCCATGCCACATAATGAATATGTAGGGAACATAAAAGGTGCCTAATTGGAAGAAAATGAGCCCAAAAACATCCATATGTTAGCCAAAGGGATACCAAATTTTCTAGGATTAAAATGTCTATTTATGATCTTCCTATGCACCACATAGCTGCCTAAAAATAAATAGATTTACAATGGTTTTAGATGTGATACACTAGAATAACTATGAGATAAACTGCCATCTCATGTTAAAGATTCTTGTTGCTTTTAAGCCTATTGAGTAGATAATAGATCACGAGCCTTAGGAGTCAAACTAGGTCAAAACCCTCTTCTATGAAACATTAAGGCACAAACTGAGCCAAGCTTCTACCCCTGAAGGAGACCTTAAGCTACAGGGGTTTTGTCTCTTTATTGTATACATGAGTGCCACACCAAAATTTGACCAATCTAGCTAGGGCATAAGATCCAAAGCCTTAAAGTAAGCTAAACTAAGCTACAAATGACTGCCAGACATGAAATGAGAGTAGAAAATGGAAATGAAGAGATAAGGGAACTATTTAGAACCTAGATCAGATGACAAAAAGTCATAGGACCAGGGCACTTGGGTGCCTTGGGCCTCTTCTAGGGTTTCCAGAAACTATCATATTTCTCAGGTTTGTACCTTTAAGTTCTCTAATCTTCCTACATGTCACCTTCTGAAAACTAATCGTTAGACCTAAACACAAGAAAGAAGGGAAAAGTGTTGTGGCTATATAGGAGCTTGCCTTGGTTAAGCCCTCATTTCAGTATTCCTATCTCACAGATAGATAAGATTAAATCTAGATGTTTTGTGTTCTTAAAAAATCTATGTGTGAGCCGTAACATTCAAGATCTAACCAAAGAATATCAAACCCTAGCCCTATATGACTCAAGAAAATAGGAAGGGATGATGTAAATGATGATCCACACAAGGGAGCTAACAACTTCACCTCAAGTACTAAGATTCATGGAAGGTCTGTAGAATAAGAAGGTGATGCAATCGTACCCTTGGAGGGTACTCAAGACAAACTCAAGATGGTGGTTCCAACCCTTCTCCCAATCATGCAAAGTGTTCCAACCTAGGAGCTCACGAGATAGACTTAAGATGTCATGTCCTAGCCTTCATTCAAATCTTTCCAAGAGCAAAGTCAATCTCCAATTGATCAAAACCTACAATAAACAATAACATATAGAGAGCAATTGCAATAGAGCTTGTTCACATCAAGAGTGCTTCCAAAAATCTCCCTTCAAAATGATTCAACCCACTTAGCTTTATACAAAGTTTATAGAAAGAGAGTAATTCAAATCAAAATGCTAACATAACATACAAAAAAATGAGTTAAGATTTAGGGTCAGCCTAAGGCACATTAAGGCCAAATTGTCACCTAAAATTGTCCCCTAAAACACAAAAGGGACCAAGTTGCTTGGGTGCCCTGGGCCCAGGGAAATTTTATGCTCCAAAGTTTCCATTAGTGTGTGGCTAACTCTAGATCTTCCCTTGTGCTTTGGGGTTGTGATGGAACTTTAATCAAGATTATGAATTATTTTATAAATGAGGCTAAAAGAGAGCTTTAAGGGTGGACCTAAAAGTTATCTAGGCTTGGGACCACTACAAGGGAGGAGCTAAACATAGTGAAATTGTGCATACACACAAGTGTACACAATTTATGACTCAACATTTAGCCCCACTTTAGTGTCCATATGACACTATGTGCATATGCAAGCTAAAGGACAAGAAATTAAAAACACATTGCAAAAAAGGATATCAAAAAGGATACTATAGAGGATGCAGATCATCACCAAACCAGAGGGTGAAGCCCCCATCTTGTGATCATGTAAATCACAACATTAGTAAGGAAAGATAATCATGTAACCAATAGACTTATGTGTTATTCCAAAGCTCTAAAGTGGAAAGGTGATGAGAATTAAATTTGTAGGTACATATATGCCCCTTGTTTCTGCTTTCTACTCCAAGATGTAGAAATAGGGTGTCAATCTTTCAACTTTGACTTTCTAGAGAGAGAGGGCTGATGAACATTCTTTGGTAGGGTCATTCTAATGAATAATGCCGAGATACAAAGCATATGACTATGAGGACAGTGGAACCAAGATTCAAACATAATGAATGACACTCAAATATGAGCTTGCTAGCCCTAGTTATCGATGTTTGGATGAGAAGGTGTCTATAGAAAAGCGAGACTTTCAACCCTAGATAGTAATTAGGAGTTCTACCTTTTTAACTTATAATTAGTAAAAGTAGTTCTCACATTTTACCATTCCATTGTCATTTTCAGTTTTTGAGGAGTAAGGAGGAGAGCCAACATGTTGAGCTGAAGGCCATACCGATCATCGAGGTTGGAGGTCCTACGGAGTCAAGTGGTGTAGGGACTGGATGAGCATGAGGTAGGCTACTATCCTTCTTGTAAATTAATGTTTTATTTTCCAATTATGAGGTAGGAATGGGCTCGGGGACACTTTTCAATGGGTCCCAAGGTTCCATTGTCCTCCTTGGGCACCCTAGACCCTACTGGGCGTCCTAGTCATTTCTGAGCATCTTAGACCTTCCAGGGCACCCAAGTCCTCCTTGAGCACCCTAGACCTCTAGGGTGCCTAGATCCCAGGACTAGGCTAACTTTGTTTTTTCTTTTGGTTGATGAAGTATACTTGATCAATTTATGATGTACATCCTATTTTCCCTACTACAGGATCTCCTAGGTATGTGAGAGCATGCTGGCTATCGACTATTCACATTGTTGCATAGTTGATCAAGCACACTATTAGATGCAGAGATGGGACATCTATGAGATGTTGGACTATGGTGGGTGTATACCATGCCCATGATGACATACAACCATGCTATGCTAATGGAACTCATGGAGTGGTGGAACATAGCTACATCCACATCTATCGATAGGAGAGATGATAGTGACATTAGAGGATGTGTACATGATACTGTGTTTGCCTATGCATGGTGAGATAGTTAGGATCATAGAGAAGAGGTCTGTGGACTATGCTTGATTGATCCATCTATAATGTCTCAGACACATAGTACCATCAAGCTCTCGAGGACACATTAACATCAGATACTTAGACTAGGGTGAAACTATTATACCGATCGTCCATTGCATCATGATCTCTACCATCGCACTTGTTGTTACACATGATGGGCTAGGAATGCACCTACACAGAGGCCTAGTTCAAACCATTAGAGTGATGGAGGAGTAGAGGACAATATACTCCTAGGGACAGAGTATGCTTTCTCACTTGTACTATGATTTGGGTCACTATGTACATCAAGAGATACATAGCTTGATACTATGCACACTCCTAAAGGTGTTGGCATTCCACGAGGTCAGTGGGTTATCTGATAAACACTATTGGGATGAGCCCACGAGCACACGCTAATGAGATGAGAGGATCGTGGAGGTACAAAGATTTACTATTTTGGAAGATTATATTTGATAGGCTATAGCCATAGGCCATCACATGGAGACCATACAGGTGATGTAGGATGTGGATGGGTTAGAGGAGGCAACTAGTGACAATGCAGAGGGATCGGTTGTTGACTAGTTGTTAAGATTGCATCGTAGTAGCCTTCTATTATGATAGGGTGATGAAGCAATTTGGACAAGTGCAAGGTGTTCCTAGCACACGTCTATTCTACATGAGGTCATCATGTTGTAGTGTGTGACCTCAAGATAGGGCATGACTCACCATCACATACATAGTGCTAAGTGATCTTGATGATGATACAGAGGATGATGATATAGAGGATGATGATCCTGTCTCTAAGGATGATGATGTAGGAGTGACTCTAACATATACATCATGGTGGGAGACAATACACCCCACTCCTATCTTCCCTGATGATCATCCTGGTGGCAATCTTGGAGCTTGGGTCGAGTGAGGAGAAGCTATAGATGAGGGAGAGGGAAGGAGTGATAGTGATGATGATGAGGAGGAGGATCCCCCCAAGTTGATGAGGAGAGGCATACAATGCTAGCTAGTAGGTGGTGTAGATGTCGCTAAGGAGGGACCTAAGATTTGAGCTCATATTCTATAACCATGATGTGCAGCTAGGGTACCACAATGTCACTTCGAGCATGGGGAACCAAGTGGTGGTGCCACTATGATGCTCTGAGTAGTTGGGATGGCCATGGATACTAGCATAGTCATCATGTCACATGATCCATCATGGTAGGACAGTGAACTAGGTGATGATTTTATAATTGTTATCTTGAGATGCATAATATTTACTTGATTAAAGCACTGACATGATGATTATTTGTACACTTTGTAGTTGGTTCTAGTGCATGGCGTGACTTTGTGAGCTAGGTCATAATAGCGATGATACCCACTAAGTTGACACATCTAGTTAAGGCCTATTATAGGCCACCACATGAGGTGGGTTGGCATACAGAGTTATTTGATCCTATCGCATAGCTTAGAGAAGCATATGAGGTAGGAGAGGTTGAGTGAGATCAACTAGTACTTGAGAGGGATCAGCTAGTAGATGAGAGGGATCAACTAGTAGCGAAGTGAGACCAGGTAGTTTAGAGAGAAGATGTTCTCCAAAACTAGCTAGATTAACATAGAGTCATAGTGAAATCAGGTACTAAGCACAGTCTTTTGAGTTATGTACAAGTTGTGGTGGACCGACTATGAGTTGAGAGAGATCAACTCCAATGAGAATATCAAGAATCTAGGGAGGAGGTGGAGGAGCTCAAAGGTGCACTTTGGAGCCTATAGACATGGAGCACCTCTAGGATTCATTCATGGTCTACAACTTCACATAGGCAAGCATATGTCAGTCATCCACCTCCAAGACCTAAGGGATCTGGGTATCATAGTCCAGAAAAGTGATGAGATCTATTGTATTTGTTGAGCACCTAGAATATTGAGAGCGTGGGGGGTGAATAATTATTCCTTGAAACCATTTAATCATTTAAATATTAATTCCACATAGCATGTTTAACTTGCAATAAGAAAGGAAAACATGAAACCGACCATTAAAGCACATAACACATGACACCAGATTTTTACATGGAAACCCAAAAAGGGAAAAACCATGGGGAGGATTAGCTCACAATATATATGTTGTCAATCAAGATTGCACCCTAGACAAGTTAAACTTAACTATTTTGTTGAAACATGGAAACACTCTCAGGTTGTGGGCAACCTATAGAGAGAATGAATCTCCAGAGTAGGCTGGTTCCCCTGGCCGATCACTTAATCTACATGACTTTTTGAGGAAAGGGTTTAGAAAGATAACTAAAAATGAACTCCTAAAACCTAAGGATGATTCACCAGAATTTTAAATTGATTTTGATAATTTTACTCACAAATAATTTCTCAAAAAACTTTAACCCTCACAATCTCACTTCAAACATACAACTCATCAATAATTTGAATGAAGGCTCGAATTGAACACAATCACAAAACCTGATTTATATGAAATTTTGCACACAAACTTATAATTACAAGACATAAAAGGATTCAATATTTCAAATCACAATGACATTAAATTGATACTGCAAACATGAGTCAAATTAGGAAAAGGAAAGCTCTATTGTTTTATTAAAACTGCAGGAGTATGCCAGATCAGAATCTGAGTATAAAAGTGTTTACAAAACTCTCTACAAATGAACCAGAGAGGAAGAAGCAATATTCTAAACTCCATAAACTATGTTGTTTTCCCCTATATATAGCCAAAAGGCTTTCTAAAAACCCAACCAGCTGTCTTACCCAAAAGAAGAAACTAAAATCCCATTTTCAAGAAAGCGAGAAAGGCCAAAAAATTAGTGCCTAAAACTAATCCAAATTGAGTAATAATAGGTGGAAATTTTCCATCCCAAGTGGGCCCCCCTAAAAAGCCCAAAAAATTAGGCTCTAACTGATTGGAAACTAAAATAGAAACTTCAATTTGCCCAGTTTTTTCCAATTTCACCCAAAAGACTTAAACTCAAAATAGGAAAGCTTATTTATACTTGTTTTTCTTTAACTACATTTAAATTGACACTTATTAAAGCAATTTATAAAATATTGCTTTAAATAAGGCCTTACAATGTTTTGCAGCTTCAACTATGCAGAAAAGGGGGCCCGCCTTGATTTTGATTTTTTGTTAAAATATACAAGGAAAGTATGGTTCTAAGGAAATTTTTCCAAGAATGCAATATGTTTCCACTTATGCCCCTTTTTGATTTTCTACAAAAATCACAAAATATTCCAAGGCATACTAAGGTTGATTTTCTCCAAAGGTTATAGTATAAACCTAAGACATAAAGCCTAGGTATGACATATGTGTAGGGGAAAAAATAATACCACGAAGGTATTAGTGAAGGCATATGAAAATCAAATCAATGTCACAAAAATATGAGATCAAATTAGGGCAAAAGAAACCCTAAAGCAAAACCATCGAGCCCTATCCCATTTTGCATCATTTGCTTTTGACTTTTGGAGAAATCTGGTTTTGCACACTGCCACCATAATTTCTAGGGTTTGAGCTCGAATATCTACATTTCTTGTTGTGTCTAAGATATTTCTTGTTGATTTCCATAGGAAAAGGAAGGGTAAGTCAATCTCTGTCACAAATTTGAGCATTGTTCTTCAATTTTGGAGCATTCTTTGGGCTTTCCTAGTTGTGACCATGACCCTTTTCTAATGTATTTTATCTTGTTTCACTACCTGTTGATTTTTCCTTTGTTTTGAGGCCGCCATTGAAACATTGTTGAATCTTTCACTTTGGGGTTTGAAGGTATCTTTCTACAGTAGAAACTTAGATAAGATTTCATCATGTAATCTCTTCATTTCCTATAAAGACAAGCTCAGTTTGAGCTCTTAAAACTGCAAAAGAAGGAACCCTCGATTTTTCCATGTATGGGTCACGGCTTCAATAGATATTTCTGAGTGTTTTCCATGTTGGGATAAGCCTTTGTCATGCAAAATTTTCCATTCTCTTTTGTTTTTTGTTAGAAGAGCTTTTAAAATGAAGAAATAATGAACTTGTTTCTCCTTTCTGTGATGTCATTTTTTGTATGAGGTAATATTGTAACTTTGCTCTTTAGCTACATCAGTTCATTGATGATTGTTTAACAACATATCTATCAACTGTTTCCTTTAGAAACTCGGTACTATCATAAGGTTTTTGTAAACTCAATAATCTTAACAAAACCTAAGTATATAGGACTGTGAATCTTGTCAAACCTTGACTGACAAATATACCTTTGTTCCTCATTATTGCTAGTATATATGACTATGAACTTCTGATTATGATATAAGACCATGACTGTTCTTTATAGGCCTTTGTGAATGGTATCTGCTCTTAAATAGAGTAGCTTTTTGCTGCCCCCTATCACTTATTTGGACTATCCTAAGACAGCGACTGCTCTTACGACATTTTTTTGTTTCTTTACACTGATATTACAATCTTATATGACAGTCCTCGATCAACACTACCCCCTATGCTTTGTTTAAAACACCATAAGCACTAATATTTGCAATGTAACATATGGAATGGATGTTCACACCCAAAAACCTAATGAAAGGATCTTGCAATGATAAAGCTTCCAATACACGTCTACACATTGTTCTTTCCACCTCCAAGGCTTTAGTAGGGTGCAGTTACACCCCAAATGCATAGGTAAAACTCATTTAACAATGATAACCTCCTTTGTATACATAGTTTACCAAACTTTCCCAACACAAGAGAACACAAAACTTACTTGCATTTCAATTTCTGGGGCTTCTCTAATCCCTTGGTTTCCACACTCTTTTCAAGAAAACACCCCTCAAACCACAAAGGGAGTTCCCCAAAACTGTAATGACAGTCACCTTACTATTTCTGCTCCTCTCAAGACTATTAATTCTATCCTCATGATTCCAACTATTGTAACCTCATAGTTCTCTCATTTATTCCAACCACGTTTTAATATATCTCATGGTTTCCTTGTTTATCATTATTGCTACAAAATGTTCACCATACCTGTAGTATAGTGCCATGGCAGTATGGCTACTATGTAGTAGGTCTACATCTTGATCATTCTAGTTTTGAATCATGCATCTGTACCCTGCTTTTCCCTTGCATACTAGATAGCTGACATGGCATTATACTATAGATATCATTCATGACAGTTGTTCCAATCTATACAATGTATGCTGCACTTCACTTTGTGGATATAGTTTATATGACTATCATCTATCTTCTTCAATTGATAATATGCCTCTTGGTTGATGGGACAGTCATGATCATGACTAATTTTTTGGTCCTTCATGGTTGTTTAATGTATTCAATAGCAATCTTACATCTCATTCACAACAAAAGTGGTAAATACCTATTCTATTGCTTCTCCATGATGATTCTTTGGCTATAATGCTCTTGATGGGACTGCTCCTTAGTTGATATTTCTCTAATGGTGACTGTCCTACCTTGGAAACTATCTCATGATGTATTTATATTGACTTTCAATCAGAATATGTTTTATTTATTGATCTGGAAGTTTCTTTGCTTATCTCATATTCCCCTTAAGATCAAGGGGTAGCATGCTAGGCTCAACCCTTATGGGAGCCCATTTTTGCACCACATGCTATGATGTCTTTAGAAATGGATCAGCAACATAATTTCTCCTATACCTGCATAGTGAACAAACATGTTAGATAAAATAGTGAAGCTCAATGCTCCTATGATGTTTTACTTTTTAGGCCTTCTTGTATATATCTAATGTTTGTCAACTGATTCAGTGCAACATAGGAAATGCATTATACTTCTATTGATAGGCACATAAGAGGACTCATAACCGGAGCTCTAACAATCCTTTCTATCATGATACATGTTCATTCAAAGATTGGGAGTGGGGAGGAGCGAGCTGCAATGAAGATCAACTCAAAATTTAAACATGCAATGATGGATACGCCTCCTCTTATATGCTTCTTTTACATTCTTTATCTTCATATGCATAGTATATATCTTATATTGTACTGGTTCAGCTATTCCTATGGCTTGTGTGGGACATTTCATCCTTCTTTCTTTCCAATGAATATCAATACAACACTTATGCAATTTTGTGTATATCTCTTTTGTAAAATGAATGGAAGCATTACAATATGAAATGAAACCACTTCCTATCATCTATGAAATCTCCTTTATGCTACAAAGCATTGAATGCCAAGTTGAATGTTTTCCTTTCTGTTATAACACATGGCATCATAAAACTGAACCCTTTCTTTTCCAAAAAATTAAACTATGCAAAGGATAAGCAAAGCAAAATTGTATTAGGAACTTTTCACCTTTAAATGGAAGCAAACTATTTCAGCTCTGCCAATTTGAGTTGTAGGTGAAAATTGGTAACATTTCTAGTGATTTCTACTAAATGTTTGCTTGCTAAGCATATAAACCAATTGCCTTAAATAATCCATTGGGTGTGGAGTCAAACTTGTCCCTTCTCAAACTTAGAAAACCATGAAACCAAACTGTAACTACTCTAAACAATAGCAGAAAAGAAAAATAGAACCAAACTGAAAGCAAACTAAAAGGCCCTAGTGACTAGAAAACCTGTGCACCAGCACTTAGGGAAAGAAAATAACTGAAACAAATGTGCCTTGAGCACTTATTAGCAGCAAATACTAATCTTCTATAGTACAAAAGCTGAACTTATTTTCAGATGCAATGTTTGAGGTGGATCCCATTAACTGGGATAGGTAGCACCTCTCCACTTAACTTGGAAAGATAGAAGGCATTATGTTCCTTGTACTCTATGATTACATAGTGTCCATCCCAAATTGCATCAAACTTGGAATGTTTTCTAGGTTTGCTTCTATGTTCATCCCACTTGAAAACTAAATCACCAACAACGAAATCTCTTGGCCTAGCCCTCTTTTCAAAAGAACTCTTCATCTGAGCTTGATGGATTTCTAGGTGCTTCAATGCTTCTTTTTTGGTTTCTTCTAACTCCATTAGCTGTGTAAGCCTTACCTCTATAGGCTACTCCTCTAATAGCTCAAGTTCTTTAATGAAATTCAGAGTTGGCAATTCGACTGAAATGGGTAACTTGGCCTCCGTACCATAAGTTAGAACATAATGGGAGCAACCAGTAGCCCTCTTTGGAGTTATCCTATTAGGGCAAAGGGCTAACTTTAGGATTTCATGTCATGTCCTTTGATTGTCCTCAATGGCTTTCTTAATGATCTTAATCATTTTTTATTGGTGGATTCTGCCTACCCATTACCCTGTGGGTAATAATTAGATGAAGTATTCAGAAAAATATTATTCTTTACAGACCAACCAGAAATCCTTAAAACAATAAAAGCTAATCCATTGTCAAAAATAATAGAGTCAGGAATGCCAAATCTAGATATCAGATCTTGATAAAATTTAGAATAGAAGTTTCATTTTCTTCCTTTAAAGAAATAGCCTCAGTCCATTTCATAAAGTAATCGGTTGTAGTTAGAATCCATTTGTGGCCTCCACTTGAAGCTACGTTGAAGGGTCCAATGAAGTCAAGATCCCATTTAGCAAAAGGCTTCTCTACTTGAATGGGGTTAAGAGGCAAGACTGCAAACCTTTGCTTACCTGCAAATAATGAACACTTTTCACACCTTCTAACCCAAGCAAATTCATCCTTGAACAGATCTAACTAGTAATAACCAGCCCTCATAATTTTTAGGGTTGTTGTCCTTGCAGCAAAATGGCCTCCTGAAGGCCCATTGTGAAACTCTTCCAACAGCTTATCAATCTGAACTAGCTCAATGCACCTTAGCAAAACACCATGAAAATCTCTCGTATACAAAATACCATCAATAATAGCATAGGGAATGGCTTGTAGTCTATAGTACCTTCTTTTTGCCCTATCCAAATCTTTAGGGCATTCACTAGTGGGCAAATACCAATTGCCTTAAATAATCCATTGGGTGTGGAGTCAAACCTGTCCCTTCTCAAACTTAGAAAACCATGAAACCAAACTGTAACTACTCTAAACAATAGCAGAAAAGAAAAATAGAACCAAACTGAAAGCAAACTAAAAGGCCCTAGTGACCAGAAAACCTATGCACCAGCACTTAGGGAAAGAAAATAATTGAAACAAATGTGCCTTGAGCACTTATTAGCAGCAAATACTAATCTTCTATAGTACAAAAGCTGAACTTATTTTCAGATGCAATGTTTGAGGTGGATCCCATTAACTGGGATAGGTAGCACCTCTCCACTTAACTTGGAAAGATAGAAGGCATTATGTTCCTTGTACTCTATGATTACATAGTGTCCATCCCAAATTGCATCAAACTTGGAATGTTTTCTAGGTTTGCTTCTATGTTCATCCCACTTGAAAACTAAATCACCAACAACGAAATCTCTTGGCCTAGCCCTCTTTTCAAAAGAACTCTTCATCTGAGCTTGATGGATTTCTAGGTGCTTCAATGCTTCTTTTTTGGTTTCTTCTAACTTCATTAGCTGTGTAAGCCTTACCTCTATAGGCTGCTCCTCTAATAGCTCAAGTTCTTTAATGAAATTCAGAGTTGGCAATTCGACTGAAATGGGTAACTTGGCCTCCGTACCATAAGTTAGAACATAATGGGAGCAACCAGTAGCCCTCTTTGGAGCTATCCTATTAGGGCAAAGGGCTAACTTTAGGATTTCATGTCATGTCCTTTGATTGTCCTCAATGGCTTTCTTAATGATCTTAATCATTTTTTATTGGTGGATTCTGCCTACCCATTACCCTGTGGGTAATAATTAGATGAAGTATTCAGAAAAATATTATTCTTTACAGACCAACCAGAAATCCTTAAAACAATAAAAGCTAATCCATTGTCAAAAATAATAGAGTCAGGAATGCCAAATCTAGATATCAGATCTTGATAAAATTCAGAACAGAAGTTTCATTTGCTTCCTTCAAAGAAATAGCCTCAGTCCATTTCATAAAGTAATTGGTTGTAGTTAGAATCGATTTGTGGCCTCCACTTGAAGCTGGGTTGAAGGGTCCAATGAAGTCAAGATCCCATTTAGCAAAAGGCTTCTCTACTTGAATGGGGTTAAGAGGCAAGACTGCAAGCCTTTGCTTACCTGCAAATAATGAACACTTTTCACACCTTCTAACCCAAGAAAATTCATCCTTGAACAGATCTAGCTAGTAATAACCAGCCCTCATAATTTTTAGGGTTGTTGTCCTTGCAGCAAAATGGCCTCCTGAAGGCCCATTGTGAAACTCTTCCAACAGCTTATCAATCTGAACTAGCTTAATGCACCTTAGCAGAACACCATGAAAATCTCTCGTATACAAAATACCATCAATAATAGCATAGGGAATGGCTTGTAGTCTATAGTACCTTCTTTTTGCCCTATCCAAATCTTTAGGGCATTCACTAGTGGGCAAATAGTGAGTCATTTGTTGTACCCAGCTTACTTTAGGAGCTGAACCAATAGCTTGTTCTTCATTGTTAAACATTGTTTCAACATTTTCCTCTTTTTCTTGGATGTCTTCTCCATTTGAAGTAAGCTATTCACACAAACCTTTGCCCCTAACAAGCTTAGTAACTTTGATATTGACATCAAATTCCATCACCTTGGTTACCCAACCAACCCTTTTGTTGTTTATCTCCCTATTAAGTAAGAAATCATTAATAGTTGGATGGGCAACTAGCAACTGAATTCTGTTGTTAGAGAGCATATGTCTAAACTTTTTAAGACTTGTAACAATAGAAAATACATGTTTCTCAACAAAGGAATACTTTATCTCATAGTCATGCAATACTTGGCTGAAAAATTCCACAGGCTGCTCCAAGCCTTCGTCATTTTGCTGGCACAATATAGCTAAAATGGTGTCAACACCTCCAAAAGCATATAAAATAAAATCTCTTTCATAGTTAGGATTAATGAGGTTTGGGGTAGTTGCAAGGGCTTCTTTAATCTTCTTGAAGCTTCTCTTACCTTCCTTAGTCCAACTAAAAGGTACATTTTTCTTAAGCATGGCTGTGAGAGGCTGCAATAACGCTGCAATATTGGGTATAAACCTTCTCACAAAATTAATCCTATCAAGAAAGTGATGTAAGCCCTTCTTGTGTGCTGGTAGGGGTAAATCAAGAATAGCAGCAACCCTTTTCAGATCAATAGAGATACCATGTTTTGAGGCAATGTGTCTAAGGAGCTTACCTTCATGGACATAAAATATGCATTTCTTTGGGTTAAGAGTAACCCCAAACTCTCTACATCTCTAAAAAATCTACCTCAAATGATCAAGATGTTCATTAGCATTTTTTGAGAAAACTGTGATATCATCTAAATATACTAAAACAATTTTGGTCATGAGTCCATAAAAGGGCATGCTTTGAAATGTTGCCCCTACATTGGATAAACTGAAGGGCATTTTTCTGTATGCCATGGTACCCCACTTGGTTGTAAATGTAGTTTTATACTGATCCCCCTTCTTCACTAAAATCTTGTGATAGCCTGAATAACCATCCAACAAAGAAAATCTGTCAGAACTAGAAACAACTTGCAAGATTTGTTCCATTGAAAGGAGTGGATAGTGATCCTTGAGAAAGGCTTTATTCAAATCATGAAAATCAATGCAAAGCCTAATCTCCCCATTCTTATTTCTAACTGGAACTAATTTGGAAACCCAAGAAGTATGCTTAATAGGAAATATTATATTACTCTCAATTAACTTATTCAATTTAGCCTTGATAAGACACTCAAGTTTGGGGTTAAGAGGCCTCTACTTCTACTTGACTAGTTTTGCATCAGGTTCTAACTCAGTAGTGTGTTGAGCTAGTTCAGAATCAAAACCTTTTAGGTCTTTGTACTCCCAAGAAAAAACATCACTAAATTCTTGACATAACAAAATGAAAGCTTGTTGTTCCTCCTTGGTACATGCCTTTCCCAACTTAAGTAGCTTACCTTGAATATCTCAACTGCCTCATAGTATTCTTGCTTCATGGTCATGCTGCATTTGTCCTTTATAACCTAATCATATGAATTGAAAATAGATTCCAATGTTACCAATCCCTTGGGAATCTTGTTAGACTTTAGCTGCACAATCTTATTGTCATACTGCTACTGCCACTTTTCCTGATTCTTGGCTGCAAACTCAGCTTCTGCAATCAGAAAACTCACAATTTGCTCGTCACTATCAAAAACTTGCCATCTCATGTTATTATCAAGTACATATGGTCTAATAACAATTTTTACATACTGATGTACCTCTACATTATGAATTCATTTCGAATGTCAAACTGAGATCCTATGATAGCAAGTTTATCTGCATGTTTATTCTGATTTCTAGGGATTGAAAGCAGATTAAAAGCATCAAAAATCTCAATTAAATCCCAAACTTGATGCTTATACTTCTTGAGCAAATCATTTTTCCAATAACATTTAAGTTTCTAACTTGATTTACAATTAACTCATAATCACCATAAACTTGTAAGCACTTGATACCTTTCTTTCTGGCCCATTCTAGGCCATGGATAAGTGCCTAATATTTATCTATATTATTTGTACATCTAAAAGCAAACCTCAATGCTAAATAGTGATTATCTCCATCAGGTGAAACTAGCATGGCTCCTCCACTAGCACCTGTTTTGCTTCTTGATCCATCAAAATACAACTTCCAAAGTTGAATATCTTGTTGTTCAGGTTGACTTTGATCCTTGATCAGATTTGGAATCACTGCATTGGGATCATGAATCATATAAATGCCTAATCCTACCTCATCAGTGTGACTAAAAGGGTCATCTTCGTGATCTTTGGTTGCCCACTCATCTAGATTTACACTTTTGGTAGGTGTGCTATGATCTAGGGTCATGGATTGATCCTCTAGGCCATGGGTGACATAGAGGTTAGCATTTATAAGGCTAGGCACATATGGTTCAATATGATCCTTAGCTAGAGGCTCAGATTTTATTGTTATTTTCGTACCATACCTTGTTCTAAAAATGAAATGGGATCAATCAGAAGATAGAAAACCACCCAACTTGGTAGTAAAATCCTGGGAAAGACATAAGGCAAAATGAGGTGGTAGGTCAATAATAAGGATGTCTTGACAAATTGCAAAATTAGGGCAGGCATGTAAGGTAAGAGGTAAGTTTTTAATCACCTCGGTAGTCTTAGTAGTAGATCCATCTAGCTGAACTACTCCCTTTGAAAGAGGCTCATAAACTAGTCCTAGCTTATCAGCTAGACTCTTGGGCATTACTAAACTGCTCGCATCCGAATCGGTCATGCAATTATGAACAAGATTATCACCAATGATTAGACTCAGGTAAAAAGGAGGAGGTTTTACCTCTTGGGCTTGTTTCTCACTTTTGACTTTTGGGTTGTTTGCAAGCACAACCTTAGTCTTTTCTTGGTTAGAAACATAAAAAATAGAAAGCTCAACCAAATCATCTTGTAGCAAATCTTTTTGACTAGGAATGTGTAATGCATCCATTATTGACATGCTAACATAGCCTTCTTAAGGTGTTCAACAACATTAGATGAGATAGGGCTCACCTTTTGTTGTCCTTTAAGAGCAATAGCATCATTTTACCTTTGCAAAGGTTGTGATTGCACCTTAGACTGCTCCTTCCTAGGTGCAGTTTGTCCTCTTTGTAGAATCTGCACCTTTTGTTGTGCTATGAGGACTACTTGAGATGAAGAAGCAAGAAATTTGTCCTTGGCAAGCTATTGTTGGATATTTCCATCTTGCTACTCCAAATCAACAGCCCTCTTTTTTTATCTTGTATTGGATGAAACAGGTGTATCTGATTGATTTTGTCCTTGGGGATAGTTCACACCACAAAACTTAGTGCCTTGCAATTCATTAAGGCAACATTAGGATTATCTTGCTGAGCTATATTCTCATTCAAGGTACTTTCTGAACCGCCATAACTATTTTGCACCATAAGAGCTTGATTTCTCATACCGTTTGCACATGCAACTTGGTTATGAGGCTAGTTGCATGGATAACACCAGTCACATTCTTGTGCCATATTATTTTGAGTGGTCACAAGCTCTTTTAAAGAGCTGGCAACATTAGGATTATAAGACTGGAAAGGTCTGGGATTGAAGTTTCTCCTTTGGCTTTAATAATCAGCTTGAAAAGGTGGCCTATTTTGCTAGTTAGGCTGATACAGGGCTTGATAGGGCTTATGCTCTTGGCCACCCTACTTCTTAATACTCACTAATTCATTCCCAAAAGTTTTCAGTATATTCTTAATCTCTTGAAGCTCTTGAGATTGGGCTAGAACAATAGTTTCTTGAGTTGTAGCTTGATATCCTATAGCAAGAATAGGCGGGACAACATCTAAAGGGGGTACTGACATAGGAATAGGTTGATGTACTTTTGGAAAAATTGGCATAGGAAGCCTTGGGGCTATCTTACCATCTTGAATAAGGTAGTTTTCTACTCTAATAGCTATATCAAAAGCATTAGAAGAGTAAACCCACCCATAGACTGAATCATTACAGATATTTTACTATTTAAAGCTTTAAGGAAGAATAAAAATGCATGTTGTGGTGAAGGATTTACTGTCACAGGAATCCTATCCCAAGTCCTCTGGAAATGGTAGTTAAAATCTACCATGTGCTCGTGAGGAGCTCTCCTAATGGTACTTAACTGCTCCAACAAAGACAAATGATTAGATTTGTCCTCAAAATGCCTATGTAATCCATCACTCAGCTGATCCAATGTCATTATTGAATTCCATGCAAGACCTCTAAACCATTGCAAAGCTTTTCCTTTCAGTGAGACAACCAGTAGTCAAAGTGCTACATTCTCTTGAGTGATATTATGTACCGAGCACAACGTTGACACATCTCGAATGTGCTCAACAGCAGTGGTCTGATCTTCTCTGGTAAAGTATGGCAAAGTTTTGAGGGCTACAACAAGAATGTCATCATGCTAGGCAATGTTTAAAGGGTTGCCCCCATTAAAAGGTGCAAATACAAATTGTCTAGCCATTATTGGTATTTGTACTACTAGCACTAGACTTTTCTACATTGGGGTCATGGGGCTAAGGCTTGGAGGTGTAGATCTTGACCTCCTTGATGAGTCAAAAATCCTTCTTATTGTCCTACCCCTCCTTCTTGGTGGAGATAACTGCAAATACTCAAACAGAGTAGGACTTGATCTAGTCTGCACTTTTCTCATATGCTGATTACACTAGATCTGCACGTAAAACTAAAAAAACATAGTTGCCATGTATATCTTGAAGCCTCCAAAGGCTAGAAAAACTGCTACATATACCAGAATAGTAGCTTAAAATTTGAAAACTTCTCCGAAAACAAGTTTCAGAGGTCCACCAGGCATGCCAAAAACTATTGTCAATCAGGATTGCACCCTAGCCAAGTTAAACTTAACTATCTTGCTGAAACATGGAAACACTCTCAGGTTGTGGGTGACCTATAGCGAGAATGAATCTCCATAGCGGGCTTGTTCCCCTCGTGGATCACCTAATCTAAATGGCTTTCTGAGGAAAGGGTTTAGAAAGATAGCTGAAAATGAAATCCTAAAACCTAAGGATGATTCACCAGAATTTTAAATTGATTTTGATAATTTTACTCACAAACAATTTCTCAAAAAACTTTAACCCTCACAATCTCACTTGAAACATACAACTCATCAATAATTTGTATGAAGGCTTAAACCAAACACAATCACACAACCTAAATTATATGAAATTTTGCACACAAACTTACAATAACAAGACATAAAAGGATTCAGTATTTTGAATCACAATGACATCAAATTGATACTGCAAACATGAGTCAAAATAGGAGAAGGAAAGCTCTACTATGTTATTAAAACTGAAGGAGTATGCCAAATCAAAATTTGAGTACAAAAGTGTTTACAAAGCTCTCTATAAATGAACCAGAGAAGAAGCAATAGTATTTTGAACTCCATAAACTATGTTGTTTTCCCCTATATATAGCCAAAAGGATTTCTAAAAACCCAGCCAACTGTCTTACCCAAAAGAAGAAACTAAAATCCCATTTCGAGCAAGGGAGAAAGGCCACCAAAATAGGGCCTAAAACTAATCCAAATTGAGTAATAATAGGTGGAAACTTTCCCTCCCAAGTGGCCCCCCTAAAAAGACTAAAAAATCAAGCTCTAACTGACTGGAAACTAAAATAGAAACTTTAGTTTGCCCAATTTTTTCCAATTTCAACCAAAAGACTTAAACTCAAAATAGGAAAGCTTATTTATACTTGCTTTGTTTTAACTGCATTTAAATTGACACTTATTAAAGCAATTTATAAAATATTGCTTTCAATAAGGCCTTACAATGTTTTGCAGCTTCAACTGTGCAGAAAAGGGGGCCTGCCTTGATTTTGATTTTTTTGTAAAAATATACAAGGCAAGTATGATTCTAAGGAGATTTTACCAAGAATGGAATATGTTTCCACTTATGCCCCTTTTTTATTTTCTGCAAAAATCACAAAATATTCCAAGGCATACTAAGGTTGATTTTCTCCAAAGGTTATAGTATAAACCTAAGGCATAAAGCCTAGGTATGACATATGTGCAGGGGCAAAAATAATACCATAAAGGTATTAGTGAAGACATATGAAAATTAAATCAATGTGACAAAAATATGAGATCAAATTAGGGCAAAAGAAACCCTAAAGAAAAACCATCAAGCCCTATCCCATTTTACATCATTTAATTTTGACTTTTGGAGAAAACTCGCTCTACACACCACCACCATCATTGCTAGGGTTTAAGCTCGAATCTTTGTATTTCTTGCTATTTCTGAGAGATTTCTTGTTGATTTCCATGGGAAAAGGCAGGGTAAGTCGATCTCTGTCACAAATTTGAGCATTGTTCTTCATTTTTGGAGCATTCTTTGGGCTTTCCTAGTCGCGACCATGACCCTTTTCTAATGTATTTTATCTTGTTTCACTTCTTGTTTATTTTTCCTCTATTTTGAGGCCACCATTGAAGTATTGTTGAAGTTTTCACTTTAGGGTTTGAAGGTATCTTTCTACAATAGAAACTCGAGTAAGATTTCATCATGCAATCTCTTCATTTCCTGTAAAGACAAGCTTGATTTGAGCTCTTAAAACTGCAAAAGAAGGAACCCTTGATTTTTCCATGTATGGGTCATGGCTTTAATAGATATTTCTGAGTGTTTTCCATGTTGGGATAAGCTTTTGTCATGCAAAATCTGCCATTATCTTTTATTTTCTGTCAGAAGAGCTTTTAAAATGTAGAAATAATGAAGTTGTATCTCCTTTTTGTGATGTCATTTTATATATGAGGTAATACTATAACTTTGCTCTTTGGCTACATTAGTTCATTGATGATTATTTAACAGCAGATCTATCAACTGTTTCCTTTTGAAACTCAGCACTATCATGAGGTTTTTGTAAACTCAATAATCTTAACAAAACCTAAGTATACATGACTGTGAATCATGTCAAACCATGATTGACATATATACCTTTGTTCCTCATAAATTGCCAGTATATATGACTGTGAACTTCTTATTGTGATATAAGACCATGACTATTCTTTGCAGGGCTTTGTGAATGGTAACTTCTCTTAAACAAAGTATCTTGTTGCTACCCCAATCATCAATTTGGATTGTCCTAAGATGGTGACTACTCTTAGGACTATTCATTGTTTCCTTACACTAATATTACAGCCTTCGATGAGAGTCCTCAATCAACACTACCCCCTATGCTTTGTTTAAAACACCATGAGCACTAAGATTTGCAATGTAACATATGGAATGGATGTTCACACCCCAAAACCCAATGAAAGGATCTTGTAATGATAAAGCTTCCAATACAGGTTTGCACATTGTTCTTTCCTCCTCCAAGGCTTTAGTAGGGTGCAGTTACACCCCAAATGCATAGGTAAAACTCATATAACATTGATAACCTCCTTTGTACATGCAGTTTACTAAATTGTCCCAACACAAGAGAACACAAAACTTACTTGCATTGCAATTTCTGGGGTTGCTCCAATCACTTGGTTTCCACACTCTTTACAAGAAAACACCCCTCAAACCACAAAGGAAGTTCCTCATGTCATTGAAGGTTGCTCTTTATTATTGATGATTATTCCAAAATTATTATGATAGTCACCTTACTATTTACGCTCCTTTCAAGACTGTTAATGTTGCCCTTGTGATTCCAACTATTGTAACCTCATAGTTCTCTCATTTATTCCTTCCATGTTTCAATATATCTCATTCTTTCCTTTTTATCATTATTGCTACAAAATGTTCATCATACCTATAGTATAGTGCCATGGCAGTATGGCTACTATGTAGTAGGTCTACATCTTGATCATTCTAGTTCTGAATCATACATTTGTACCCTGTTGTTCCCTTGCATACTAGATAGCTGACATGGCATTATATTATAGATATCATTCATGACATAGTTGTTCTAATCTATATAGTGTATGCTTCACTTTACTTTGTGGATACATATTATATGACTATCATCTATCTTCTTCAGTTGATAATATGCCTCTTGGTTGATGGGACAGTCATGATCATGATTGATTTTTTTGTCCTTCATGGTTCTTTAATGTATTCACTAGCAATCTTACATGTCATTTACAATAAAAGTGGTAAATACCTATTCTATTGCTACTCCATGATGCTTCTTTGGTTGTAATGCTCTTGATGAGACTGCTCCTTAGTTGATATTGCTCTAATGGTGGTTGTCCTGCCTTGGAAACTATCTCATGGTGTATTTATATTGACTTTCAATCAAAATATGTTTTATTTATTGATCTGGAAGTTTCTTTGCTTATCTCATATTCCCCTTAAGATCAAGCATCAACATGCCTGGCTCAACCCTTATGGGAGCCCATTTTTGTACCACATGCTATGATGTCTTCATAAATGGATGAGCGACATAATTTCTCTTATACCTGCATAGTGAACAAACATGTTAGATAAAATAGTGAAACTCAATGCTCATATGATGTTTTACTTTTTAGGCCTTCTTGTACATATCCGATGTTTGTCAATTGATTTAGTGTAACATAGGCAATGTATTATACTTATGTTGATAGGCACATAAGAAGACTCATATCCAGAGTTGTAACAATCCTTTTTATCATGGTACAAGTTCATTCAAAGATTAGGAGTAGGGAGGAGCCAATTGCAATGAAGATCAACTCAAGATTTAAATAGGCAATGATGGATATACCTCCTCTTATATGCTTCTTTTACATTCTTTATCTTCAGATGCATAGTATATTTCTTATATTTGTACTGGTTTAGTTATTTCCATGGCTTGTGTGGGACACTTGATCCTTCTTTCTTTCGAATGAATATCAATACAACACTTATGAATTTTTGTGTATATCTCTTTTGTAAAATGAATGGAAGCATTACAATATGAAATGAAACCAGTAAATATCATCTATGAAATTTCCTTTATGCTGCAAAGCATTGAATGCCAAGTTGAATGTTTTCCTTTTTGTTATAACACATGGCATCATAAAACTGAACCCTTTCTTTTTCAAACACTTTAAACTATGCAAAAGATAAGCAAAGAAAAAAATATTAGGAACTTTTGACCTTTAAATGGAAGCAAACTGTTTGAGCTCTACTAATTTGAGCTATAGGTGAAAATTGGTAACAATATATTAAAATACAACTGGTTAAGGCTGATACAATTGGTGGACTCACTGTCCAAGGTGAATGCTCAGTGCAGGTGGCTCACTGCTAAAGGACTCATTGTCCTAAATAGAAAGAGATAGAAGAAGGGGTGGCTCACTACCAAAAATGAACTATTAGAATGCATCTGAGTTATAATGAGGACACCATTCCACTAAAGATCAAAATGCTAAATTGATACACTTCATCTTAACCACTATCTTTTATACTATCCTTCTCTGCATCTAACTCTTCTCACTCTCACACTCCTTTCGCTTTCATATCTATCACCTTCACTTCTTCACACAAGAAATCAATCTTGTTTATATATTGCTTTCAAGTAAAATATCAATCATGTTGGTAGGGAGATGTACCATGTGACTCCTTAACTTGTCAGCCAAAAACATGACTTAATGTGCTTTGTGGAGAGAATTAAAGCATCTAACATATTGATATAGGTCAGCACAACCTATATATACTCTCATATTTCTGCTCCATACATAATCCAACTCTGCACAACCTCAACACCTTTAGGTCAGCCCAACTAGTGAAGTAACTATACATAATATGAACTAATTGTTAGCTCATAATTCAACATGCGAACCACCAACAAGATTACCACTTGAAAAATACACACTTCTAACATCCATAACCTTGTCTCCAAATTCGCATAGGAAGATATTCATCTACAATGAAATGTGGAGCATTCCAATCTACAACTGCCATTGTCATTATACTATCAATATTTATAGGGTCCGGTATTATATCAACTCTATCTTTCACTCTAGAGGACTTCAAGACCCAAATGTTTGGATTTAGACTTCTTTAGTGTGCACAAACACTACCTTACAAACGCATAGAAAAATTCTTCATAGTGAAGAAATGCAGAATGAAATATTGTAACCTTGTTATAGGTTTTGTACTGCAAATGCCTTAGACAAATGTTCAGCAGGTTGTACCTAACTGCGGAGCACCAAGATGGAAGAATATCATGCTTGGGTGTATTCTCCTTACTTCACTTAGTAGCTTCTTTGGATCAACACTTAGGATATCTCACTTAATCACTTCTCTGGACCAGCACAACTATGCCTATATACCTTACTAAACCTCTTCGAACCAATACAATTGTCTTTACCCTTTGTTGCCATCAATGACAACACTACTCATTGCCAAGCTCATCAATCTCTTCATCATCATGCTAATGTTTCCAACAATCTCCCCCTTTGTCATCAATGACAAAGGAACTACTTGTAAGTATACAAGTCAAAACTTCTCTCCCTATCAAATATAATTGTATGTACATGAGAGTGACTCCCCCTTATAGCTTCACTCTTATACTTAAATAAAATATATACTCCACATATGTACATTGTAGTAGGAAAAGGTAATTACACAAAACAAAAATGTACAACTTAGCTTGATGAGGACAAACTACTTTGATTGGATTCCTTCAATTTTTCAAGGTGTGCCTCTAGATTCTTCTTTGTTGTTGCCCATTCATTCTTGGCAAAGGAAAGCAATCTGCACTAATTTTCAAGCTTCACATATAACTCTTCACCTTCTTCCAAAGAACTAGGTACTAGACTCTTGCAACTCCTCTACATTAGTTAAAATCCTAGTCAAAGAAGTAAGTCTTGCACTTACTATATCTCAAAGATGACAGTACTGCATTAATATCTTCTCTTTTTGCTCTTGCAGCTGAAAGAATTGTCCATGCAAACTCCCAATTACTATTCTTTTTATTCCATCTGTATCTCCCATTGGATCATAGGCACCAGAGGTATGAGCAATTTGATACTCTTTTAAGTCCATATGATACTTTATACTCTTGGTGGAGACATGCCATTTCAAGAAAAATTGGTACCAAACTTTTGCTTCTTCCACACAATCCTGAATATCTTTAAGATTACTCTACAACTTATTGTGTGAAATAGAGCATTTGCTGGTGATGTCTACCATCCTCTTGACATTTATCTATTGATTTAATCTTTTTTCTAATTTCTCCTCTAATCTAGTAGAATATTCCCTAAAGGAATCAATTAGTAATCTCAGTTGTTCTACATTAGATAAAGAGTTATCAATGTTTACACCGGGAAGACTATCTTGCAATACCTTTATTGCTTCATCAATCATTTCAACACTCTTTTGGTGTGCTTGTATAATCTCCTTTCTTGAGGAGGCACGAAATGCATCATGAGTAAATTAAGCAAGGGAGATATTTTATCAAAGTCTACTTGTCCTTGCTATATGGGAACTTGTAGTGACTGTGCTGACACTATAGGTTGAAACTGGAACTGCATATCTAATAGACTCTTCAAAGAATCTCTAAATGTACCAGAGGAGTCATCCATTTTTCTTTCTCTCTCTACAATCTACTTTCTCTTGCTTTGCATTCTTTTTATCTTCTAGAGGAGGCAAAATTTCATTCGTTTGTTCCACAGGCTTCTCCAAGTTCTCATGGTCTCCTTTTTCATTCTTCTCTATAGTACTTTGCACATCTGAAGGAAGCATATTTTTTGTGTTCCATGTCTTATCCATCTCTAGGTTGCCTTGTACAACCTATTCTTCATCATTCTTCTTTGGTTCTAGAAAAGGGAGGTAGTCTATAATAAAACTTTATTGAACATTGTCTCCAGCAGCAGGCATATTGACTTTTGAAACTGATACATCATGCACCATTTCATTTTCTTTGATTAGATCCAGAGAAAGATATTAACCTTTTGCATTGTTTCATTCTTTAATCTTTCCATATATTCCTTGTCTCTTCTCATCAGAACATTAACGTTCTATTTGGTTTTGAATTCTCTATTATAAATTTGAGCTAATTTGGCTCTGTCATCATTAGTGAGGGAGGAACCAACATTCTTCAAAACAAAAGTCCTAATCTTTGCATTTTCTTCAACTGCACTGTGTCTTCTAGCACTCAAAACTTCATTCAAGTCATCTGAAAGCTGACTCTCAATGTCACGTAACCCAACATTATATATAGTCATATATATTTTACAATAGCTTCTTTAATAGTAGCTTTATCCTCATTATTTGAATTAGTATACATTTCTGTTGTTTCCTTCAAACAACCATGTTTTGAAATGTTATTAAATAATGCTTCTAACTTCAAAGGGCTATGTTCTCTTACTGGAGGGGAATTCTCGTTCTTCTTTCCCTTGATTTTACCCTTGGGAGACTTTTCTCCTTCACTAGATTGTATTTCCCTTTTCTTAAGGATAAATCCTCTCTCTTCCTTGTCGACTTCTTCTTCACTTTTAGTGTCAATGATGTTAGTTTTTGTTTTCTTGGCACTTGTCTCTTCTTCAGAGACATGAGACTCTCTTTTCTTCTTATAGACCAACTTTGGTCCTTCCTCTTCCTCTTCTTCATCAATCAAATTTGTGACTAATGTATTTCTCTCTTGTATCTTTTCCTTTTACCCTTCTTTTCTTGGAAGGTTGTTGATGTATAGAGGCACTTGTTGCTTCATTCTTTTCTTGACTTGTTGCAGCCATGGCTCTGGGGGATTTTGGAGTAGCAGTAGAGGAGGTGGAAGTCCTGGTTGACCTTCTTATGCTCAGAGACCCTTCTATAGAAATAGATGTACCCTTAGATTTCTCTATAGGGCTCTTGGATGACATCATTTCCTCAACTTCGGTCCTCATTTTTTCAACATTTTTCCTTATTTTTGTCTCCTTGTGCTTTAGATGCACTTCCATGGATTACTCTTCATATGTCCCATACCTTTCTATAGAAGTATCTTTTGGTTTTTTTAGCATTAGGTCTACAAGACCTACAATTATGTCTTTTGCTACCTCATAACCCATCTCAGGCATCTAGATAGTTCTAGGTTCCACTACTTCCATAAAGCATCCATCTTTGCTGACCATGAAAATGATATCATTCTTGTATTTTTCTACAATATTCTTAGGGATTCTTTCTCTTGCTTGCATTCTCTCCTGAAAGTTCTTAAAGAAGCCCCATAATGCAGTTTTATGTGCATTTGAATCACCCAACCTCATTAGATGATATTGGATCTAATGTGCCATAGGTTTGTTCTTCAACCATATTATGTTCTTTGTACTAGGGACCTCATTTAAAAAGTAAAACAATAAGAAGATGATAAGAGCACCAAATTTGAAAGGGTACTTAAAGTCCTTGGTCTTTTGTAGGTTATTTAGTAGTTGTGCTCTTAGTAATTCACACAAATCATAATCTATCCCATTCTTCAACACCTCATATGCTATGTTAATAGCAGTCGTAGAAACAAAATTCTCTATGTTTGTGAAATACATCTTGTATCCAACCATCATAGCAGCATAATTGACCATTGGATCTTCAATATCATTGATTGTTAGGGCCCTTTTATCACATTTCACACCTGCCAACTCCATCACTACATTTTTCATGGATTTAAGTGTTAGAATTGGTCTGGTTGAGCATAGACTAATAACAACCCTAATCGCCTCTTTATTGATCATATGAGTTATATCCATCCAGATAAATCTATCATGAACTCATCTCAAGGTATATCAAGTACCCATTCATCAACATAGAAAAAATTTGGAATGTTATTCCACACATCTAGGTTTTTCTCTGTTAGGGTCTCAAACTTGGGTTTTAGCTCAAACTCATCTCTAGTGAGTTCATTAAACCATACTTCACCTAGCTTAGCATGATTGTACTCATCTAACTTAGCATGTATGTATATTCTTATATCCTCAGTATGAAGCTAACCATATGGAATATTTGAAAAGGCACCATCAAGATCCATCTCCATAGACTTGAAAGGATGTTTCTTGTACTTAGGGCGAGGTCGGTCTACAACTTCTACAACTTGTAGAGTAAACATCTTCAAAGTACAACTAAAAAGACTTAGAACAAGATGGAAATTTGTAAATACCTTTTGATTGCTTCCAGTTAGGGTTTCATGCACCAAAATTCTAAATTGCTTCTCCTTGCTCTTTCACAACTCTTCTTTCTTGGAATGATTGTTTACAAATGATCTTCATTTATGTGAGATAACTTATAAACCCTTTTGCAAAAACCTAGTTTGCATTTAATGCACCATTTGATAAAGTTATCAAAGCTTCTACTATGATTCACAATCACCTATAGGGCAACTGGGGTACCAAGGATAAAGAGATACTCTAATATACTCCCCCTGGATGAATACATTTAGTATTTAATTGAAAATAGGAGAAGGAACAACTCCTAAATCCTACCTGAGCTATTCAAATGTCTCCTTTGGAAGGGTTTTTGTAAATATATCTACCAATTGTTCTTTTGTAGCCACATATTCTAACTTGACTTCTTGTTCAAAAACTTTCTCCCTGAGAAAATGATACTTAATGGATATGTGCTTAGTCCTTGAATGCATAACTAGATTCTTTGAGATGTTTATTGCATTGGTATTATCACAAAGAATGTTGACTGGCCCATCAAAATCCACTTTAATATCTTGCAGCATTTTCTTCATCCATAACACCTGAATACAACAAGACACAATAGCTATATATTTAGCTTCAACTGTTGACAAAGAGACTGATTGTTGATTCTTACTTAACCAAGATATCAATCTATCTCCTAGAAAAAATGCACCACCACTAGTGCTTTTTATGTCATCCACACAACCAGCCCAATCTAAATCTGTGTATGTAGTTAAATTAAAATCATCACCAATAGGATACCATAGACCATAATCTAAGGGTACCCACAAGAAGTTGGGTCCACATAGATGGGAACTCACAGGCAAAAAAAATCCTGACAGAAATGGGTACCCATTTAGGAACGAGTGCCCAAGCCTAAACAGGTACCCGCTTAGGAACAAGTACCTATTTATAAATGGGTGCCCGAGCCTAAATAGGTACTTGTTTCTATATAGCTATTTGAATTTGCAAAAAAACCCTATGCACTTTTTTTCCCACACAAAAGGAATGGTTACCCATTTTAGAATGGGTACCCATTCCTAAAAGCATAGGCTCGAGAATGGCATGGTAAGCTAACCCCTTGCCTTGGACCTACAAGTACAAGTCTATGTTCAGATCAAGAGAAAAGACCAAATTTACCAATATGGCTAACGATGTATTTTTTTAATATTTTTACAAAATTAAAACCCATTACAAATGACGATGTGTAGTTTTCAAATATGTAATTTTTTTTATTTGACTTGTTTTTGTATTTATTGATTAATTTATGAGCAAACTTATCCAAAAACTTGAAATGACAAGTGTTTGTATTTTTAAATAACTTTTAATTTTTAAAGTTTTACAAAAAAACCTTATATTTCATCAATCAAGACATCATTATCTACATAATGAAAAAAAATCATTTTATGATTAGTTTTGCTCAAATTATGTTGGTCGTACACAAGCGGTTTTCAAAAACAACAATTAGGGCCAGTAAAAAATTAATAAAAAAATATATTTGGAAAAAAATTATAAAAAAATATCCTCATCAAACGTCACTATACTACACATCTTTCCCCAAAAGGATTCAGAAGAATACTTTTATTTAGGTTAAATTATGTTGGTCGTACACATGCATGGTATGGTAAAAAAAGTGTATTTTAAAAAGTGGTTTTTAGACATGCCTATTGAAAATTAGTGTGTATCATCTAGGTATTAAAATAAATTACATATTTGTAAACTAGACTCCGATTACTACATTTCATATTACTAACATTTTTAAAGATTCAATCTTTAAGGGCTTCAAAATTTTAGGTCAAATGTGACAAATTCTAAAAATCAGGGAAAACACTTCCACTTTTTGGCCAAAAAGTGGACCCAACTTCTTGCACTGACCCCTAATGTACTCTTCAAGTATCTAAACATCCTCTTCACTGCTTGACATGTGTCTCCTTAGGAGCAACTTGAAATATAGCTACCATGCAAACATCGTGCATGATATTAGGCCTTGTTTTTGTGAGATACAAGAGACTTCCAATCATGGATCTCTACAAAGTTTGATCTGCTAAAGCTAATTCATTAGCTTTGCTAAGCTTACACCTAGTGACCATAGGTGTACTGACTAACTTGCAATCTTCCATCTTGAATTTCTTTAGAATTTCCTTCACATACTTGGTTTAAGAAATGAAAATTCCTGTACCTAATTGATTGACCTGTAAACCAAGGAAAAATGCTAATTCTCCTAACATTGACATCTCAAACTCTTTCTGCATAGCATCAACAAACTCTCTACACATTTTGTCAGTATCTCTAGCAAATATTATATCATCAACATAAACAATAACAATCAACATATGATTACCTTCAGTTTTAAAATATAGATTGCTAGCATCTATACCTTTCTTATAACCCTATTGTTGAAGATATTTGTCCATCCTAGAGTAGCAATCTCGAGGAGCTTGTTTTAGACCATATAGTGCCTTCTTCAATATGAACACATAGGCTTTGTTTTTAGTGAACTGGAATCCTTCAAGTTGCTCTACATAAACTTCCTCATCCAAATAGCCATTGAGAAATGTAGATTTCACATCCATCTAGTACACCCTAAAGTGTTTAAAAACTAAATATGCAAGAAACATTCTAATGGCTTCAAGCCTAGCCATAGGTGCAAATGTCTCATCAAAATCTATGCCCTCAACCTGAGCATAGACCTTGTAGACTAATCTAGCTTTGTTTCTAGTTATCTTCCCACCTTCATTTAGTTTATTTATAAACACCCATTTTGTGCCTATGACATAATTCTTATCAGCAGGCCTTGGAACAAGTTCCCAAGTCTGATTTTTCTCTATTTGACTAAGTTCTTCTTTCATGGCCTCAATCTAGCTTTCATCCTTACTATCTTCTTCATAGGATTTTGATGTAGGAGCATCCCTGATTCAAGGGCAATCTTGCATCAACCAAAAACATTTGCATTTTAGTTTGTTTCTTTTCATTTTCTAGTTCTGTTTAGGCAGTTCAGTCAGTAGCAGTTTCTATATTTTGGTCCACATTTTTCCACAGTTGCATTTCTGACCTTGTGGAGCTGGACTTAGCATCCAGATTCATTCATCTACATCATATCCAATTTTCAAAGCATTTAGATCAATTACCAGAAAGTTATCGCTATTAGAAGATTGATTATTTTCTCAAAGAAGAGCATCCTGATAGTCTTAGATAATCAGCTAAAGGAGAAGACCTGCAGAGCATTTCACAACCTTTGAAGTTTAATGACACATCATTCAATGTTGTTTGGTTCATGGTTGGCCTTCCTTGAGATCTGTACATCATTCCATTCATTTGCGGAGGAGTCCCATTCATTTAGGTCTAACCTATCCGTGTACACACATTACAGCTCTTCATTAGAGTTTGTGATCTTCCTTGGCTGATGTGGAGGAACCTTCAGTTCTAGAGATGATATATATTGATGTAATAGATGCCTAGGAAAGTAGTGATGATCATTAGAATAAGCTAATATTTTAAATTTTGTGTGAAGGAGCTTCAAAGCTATATCTTGTGCATATTCAGATATTTTGTAATCAGGCCTGTGAGCCCTAGATGTAAGCTCACATGTTGTTGGCTGATTTGTATTTGAATTCTATGTTATACTAAATTACTGAATATGCATTTGCTTCATATCTTTGAGTTGTTTTCATTGTGTTTACTATAGCTACATGGTCTGCATAGTTCTCTCCGAGGACCCTCCTAACTGTGATTGCACCAAGTGGTATTAGAGTGAAAGTTTGAATCTTTTGGAGCGAATTGAGAAAAGTTGGGAAAGAATTACTTAAGGTCTTGTTGTGAATAGATCCTTGAATCTGAGGTACGTTACTTGTGTCACATTCGATCACCGATTGTGAGGCAGTTGTCACCTTGTAGCCCAATCATCGAACTTGAGGTAGTTTGCACTTGATCCTAGGAAGATGCCATTGAGGAGAATCCCTTCTATTGGAACAATTACTGGTAGAATGGATGAGATAATGGAAATGATGAAAATAATGACAATTCAATTAGATGCTATCAAATAAGATAGATGAAGAGGATTGACACCTAGACCTAATGTTGAAAGTGATGATGAAGAGGAATTTCAATCTGTAGAGCAAATTGGTGAAACCCTAGGAGGTGATGAAGAAGAAGAATCAAATCAAGTCAAGATGTTGCGAGCAATTTCAAAGATAGGAAAGAGACCTAGAGTTGATATACCTAATTACACTGGTAATTTGAACCTTGAAGAGTCAATTTATTGGATAAATGACATGGAAGAATACTTTGAGTATGAAGAAATTGAAGATCCAGAGAAGGTGAAATTTGCAAAGACAAAGTTGAAAGGACATGATGCTATATGTTGGAAAGAAGTTCAGTTGGATAGAAATAGGAGAGGAAAAGAAAAGATTATAAAGTGGGATAGGATGGTGAAAAAATTAAAGAATCAGTTTGTACCTGCTAACTATGAGTTGGAAATGTTGAAGAGATTGCAAAACCTAAGACAAAAGGAGAAATCTATGAAGGAGTATACTAAAGAATTTCATAAGATGATCATAAGGATATGACATAGTGAGCAAGCAAGGAGAAAGTGGCTAGATACATCAATGGACTAAGATTGAACATTCAAGAAGAACTAAGTTTGGTGAGGATGACAACACTAGAAGAAGCATATTAGTTTGCCCTAAAAGTTGAAGAAAAGCTGAATAAGAGACATGATCAGAAATAGAGATGTAGAAGAGGTAAATTTCAGAGAGGTAGAATATTTTATGGAGGAGAGAGATCATTTGCAGAGTAGAACATATCAGAGATCACATTCAAGAAGGATGATAGAGATAATAATGCATATCGGAGAGATGATAGAAATTTCTACTGCACAGGAAACCCTAACCCATATCAGAGTGAAGGATATAGAAGACAAAGAAGAGGACCTGATAGGAGAACATTTAGAGGAACCTATTTCAAGTGTGGAGGTGAAGGACATAGAGCATTTGAATGTAATCAGGGGAGTACAAGCAAGAGAACAGAGAACAATGGAATAGCAGCCTATGTAGAAGAAGAACTTGTTGGATCACTAAGTTTAGTTGGTAAACCTGAGAAAGGAGAATCACTTGTGATGATGAGAGCACTATTTCAAGAAGAGACAAATGAGGAACCACCATAGAGGAAAAGCTTGTTCCAAACCAGATGCAAATTAGGAGGTAAATGTTGTAAAGTTGTGATTGATAGTGGTAGTTCTAACAACGTAGTTTCAAAGGAGATGGTGACTAAGCTGAAGCTAGAAAGGTTGAAACACCCTAAGCCATATCAGATAGCATTGATTCAAGATGATCATAAGGTATTGGTGAGTGAATAATGTGTGGTAAAATTTCATATTGGATCTTATCATGATGAAGTCTTGTGTGATATTGTGCCTATGGATGTATGTCATATCTTGTTGGGTAGACCTTGGCAATCTGATAGAAAAGATATACATGATGGGAGAAAGAATACATACACTATAACATCAAATGGAAAGAGAATTACCTTGATTCCTTTGGAAGATGGTCCTAAGACTGAAGTATGTGGAAATGCTAGAATCTGTTTGGTAGATGAAAGGAAATTTTTGGATGGTTTGAGACATGAGAATATGTGTTATTCTTTGATCTGAAAGAAGCCTGAAACATTGAAGGAGATAGAAGAATCACAACCAGAGGAGATAATTGAATTGTTGACAAAATATGAAGATACTATATCAGACAATGTACCTAAAGGATTTCCACTAATCAGAAGTATCAGTCATCACATGGATCTTATACCTGGAGCTAGCTTGCCTAACAAAGAAGCACACAGAATGACACCAGAAGAGAATGAAGAATTGAATAGGCAGATACATGAGTTATTGAGGAAAGGTTTGATCAGAGAAAGATTGAGCCCTTTTGTAGTACCTGTAGTGTTAGCACCTAAGAAGGATAGAGAATGGAGAATGTGTATAGACTCTAGAGAAATCAACAAGATCAGTTAAGTATAGAATTCCTTTACCTAGGATGGATGATATCATGGATTGTTTGAGTGGAGCAAAATGTTTTACAAAAATAGACTTGAAGAGTGGATACCATTAGATTTGAATCAGAGAAGGAGATGAATGGAAGACAACTTTTAAGACAAATGAAGGGTTATATGAGTGGTTAGTGATTCCTTTTGGACTAACAAATGCACCTAGTATTTTCATGAGATTCATGAATGAAGTTTTGAAGAAATTCTTGGGTAAGTTTGTAATTGTATATTTGGATGACATTCTAATTTTTAGTAAGACAAAAGAAGAACATTTGCAGCATTTGAGATAAGTATTGTAGAGATTGAGAGAAGAGAAGTTGATGATCAACATCAAGAAGTACAATTTCATGAAGGAAGAATTGGTATACTTGGGATTTGTGATTTCTGTGGAATGATTGAAGATGGATCCTGAGAAAGTTAGAGCAATTGGTTGAATGGCCTACACTAGAAAGCATTGGAGAAGTCAGATTATTTCATGGATTAGCTAGTTTCTACTGGAAGTTCATTAGAAATTTTAGTTCAACTTGTAACCCTATGATAGAGACAATGAGAGGAGATAGAAAAGATTTCAAGTGGACATCAAGAGAAAATAAAAGATTTGAATTGTTGAAACTAAATGTGACAGCGCAACCTATGTTGGCATTACCAGATTTCAATAATGTATTTCAAGTGGACTGTGATGCAAGTGGGAATGCAATAGGAGCAATGTTAAGTCAAGAAGGTAGACCTATAGCATATTTCAGTGAGAAGTTAAATGATGCAAGGAGAAGATATTCAGTTTATGATCAAGATTTTTATGCCATAATTCAAGCCTTGAAGAAGTGGAGACATTACTTGTTGCCTAAGGAGTTTGTGTTGTATACAGATCATCAAGCTTTGCAATATTTGAACAGTCAAGAAAAGTTGAGTTAGAGACATATGAGATGGGTAGAGTTCATGCAAAGTTAAACTTTTGTGTTGAAGCATAGGAGTGGAAAATCATACAAAGTTGCAAATGCCTTCAGTAGGAGAAGAAATTTGTTGACAGAGATGAGAGTTGAAGTGTTAGGATTTGATGAATTGAAGTACCTATATGGGGAAGATCTTGATTTTGTAGAACCTTGGAAAACATTTAAGAAACCTATTGTGATAGATAGGAGCAAGTGGTTGGACTATTTTATTCAAGAAGATATGTTGTTCAGAGGAAATTAGTTGTGCATACCTAGAAGTTCAATGAGGGACAATGTGATCAAAGAGAAACATAGTGGTGGATTGGCAGGATATTTTGGCATTTATAAAACAATATCTTTGGTGATTGAAAATTACTTTTGGCCTTAGATACATAAGGATGTTAGGAAATTTGTGCAAAGTTGTAGAGTTTTTTAAGTTGCAAAAGGGAGTAGTCAGAATATTGGATTGTATAAACCTTTGACAGTACCAGAGAAACCTTGGGAAGACATAAGAATGGATTTTGTAATGGGATTGCCTAAAACATAGAGAGGACATGATTCAATATTTGTAGTGGTGGACAGATTTTGAAAGATGCACATTTCATATCTTGTAAGAAGACAACTGATGCAGTGCATGTAGCTAGCCTATTTTTCAAGGAGATTGTGTGATTACATGGATTACCTAACAGCATAATTTTAGATAGAGATACAAGATTCCTTGGATACTTTTGGAAGACACTTTGGAAGAAGATGAAGATAGATTTGAAATTTAGTTCAAAATTTCACCTACAGACTAATGGATAGATAGAGGTAGTGAATAGGAGTTTGGGAAACATGTTGAGATGTTTGGTTGGAGAGAAGACAAGAAGTTGGGATTTGATTCTTTTACAAGCAGAGTTTGCATACAATAACTCAGTAAATAGGAGTACCAGAAGAACACCTTTTGAGTTTGTTACTGGAGTAAACCCTAGAGGAGTAATACAGTTGAGAGATATAAGTTTGGAAGACAAGAGAAGTGTAGAAGTAGAAGAATTTGCAGGACATATGGAGACAATACATAATCAGGTGAAGAAACATTTGGAGGAGATGAACATCAAGTATAAGGAGCGAGCAGATGAGAAGAGAAGACATAAGGAATTTGCACTTGGAGATGAAGTGATGGTGTACTTGAGAAAAGAAAGATTTCTAGTTGGGACATATAACAAGTTGAAGATGAAGAAGTTTGGATCTTGTAGGATACTTAGAAAGTTTGATTTAGAAAATGCATATGAAGTGGAGCTACTGGAAACATTGGGTATATCACTTATATTCAACATTGCAGACCTATATCAGTATCATGAAGCAAAGTTCAGTGACATCATTGAAGAAGACTTGAAGAAGCAGTTACCACAACAAGCACTAGAGCAGATTGAAGACATTTTAGATAGCAGAATTGGACACAACACCAGAGGAAGACAATACAAAGAATACCTTGTGAAGTGGAAGGGTACACTAGAAGAATATTCATCATGGATCTCTCAGGTTGAGGTAGACTGTCTTGGTTTCCCTCTAGTCCCAGCAAAGTGAGGGGCTCACTTTTTTGATAACCCTAGATATATGATGCAGGAGCATCCCCAGTTCAAGAGAAATCTTGCATCAACCAAAAACATTTGCATTTTAGTTTGTTTGCATTTCAATTTGTTTCTTTTCATTTTCTAGTTATGTTCAAGCAATTCAGTCAGTAGCAGTTTCTATATTTTGGTCCACATTCTACCATAGTTGCATTTCTAATCTTATGAAGCTAGACTTAGCATCTAGATTCATTCATCTACATCATATACAATTTTCAGAGCATTTGGATCAAGTATCAAAAATTTATCTCTATCAGAAGATCAATTGTTTTCTCAAAGTAGAGCAACCTGATAGTCTCAAATAATTAGCTAAAGGAGAAGACCCGCGGAGCATTTCACAACTTTCAAAGTTTAATGACACATCATTCAATGTTGTTTGGTTTGTGGCCAACCTTCCCCAAGATTTACACATCATTCCATTCATTTAGGTCTGACCTATCCATGTACACACGTACAACTCTTCATTGGAGTTTTTGATCTTCCTTGGCTAACACGGAGGAATCTTTGGTTCTAGAGATGATATATATTTATGGAACAGATGCCTAGGAAAGTAGTGATGATCATTAGAGTAAGTTCATAATTTAGATTTTGTGCAAAGGAGCTTCAAAGCTATATCTTGTGTATATTCTAATATTTTGTAATCAGGCATGTGAGCCCTAAATGTAAGCCCACATGTTGCTGACCGATTTGTATTTGAATTCTATGATATAATGAATGACTAAATATGCATTTGCTTCATATCTTTGAGTTGTTTCCATTGTGTTTACTCTAGCTGCACGGTTTGGATAGTTCTCTCTAAGGACCTTCCTAACCATGACTGCACCAGATTTGTGTTCTATTATAGACAATAAAAAATAGTTTACCTGTTCTTATTGTGCTAGCTCTAGCTTTCTCCTTGTCATGAAACCACTAGATTTATTTCTAAGAATCTAATTTTCAAAATGATCTCATTTGACATACTTGGGCAGAGCCTTTGGAGTAGATTTTGGGTGTTCTTCTTCATCAACATCACTCTCCTATTGTGACTTTTCTTTTGCAACTTCTTCTTCTTCTTCTTCTTCATAAGCATGAACCTTTGAATACAAATCATTTCTATGTGACAACTAAGAGAAGTCTTCATCTAATCTAACATTCACACTTTCAACTATCATATGCAACCTTTTATTGTAACACTTGTAGGTTTTGCGTGTAGTTAAATAACCAAGAAATATTCCCTCATTAGAACTTGTCTCAAATTTATTCAAGGTATCATCATCCCTTTTTATAAATCATCTACTTCCAAGTATTCTATAGTAGTTCACAGATGTTGGTTTGCCTTTCCATAATTCATATGGAGTCTTATCAATGTGATTAACACTTAATTGACCCCTATTAAGAATGTAAACAACAATATAAATTGCTTCCTTCCAGTATCAAACAGGCAATTTGGCTTCATTCAACATTGTTCTAGCCATTTCTTGGACAATTTTGTTCTTTCTCTCAACAACTCCATTTTGTTGAGGTGTCCTAGCTACAGAAAAATATCTTTTAATCCTATGCTTTTCACAGTACTGGTCAAACTCATTAGAAGTCAATTCTCCACCTCTGTTTAATCTTAAGCATTTTATCCTTGATCCAATTTCATTCTCAACCATAGCCCTAAATATTTTAAACCTTTCAAGAGATTGAGAATTTTATTTTTGAAACGTTACCCATGTCATTCTTGAATAACCATATATCAACAACATGAAATATATTTCTCCATTGATGCTTTTGGTTTTGGTTGGTCCACACAAGTCTGTATGTATCAATTCAAGAGGTTTTAAGGTTGAATATTCCTTTGTCTTGAAATTGACCATTATTTTCTTCCCTTCTTGGCATTCTTTATAGAAGATACTTTCTGGCTTTCCAATACTAGGCATGTGTCAAATTGCATTCCTCTTGCTGACCTTCACTAGATTGTCAAAGTTGATGTGGCCTATCCTTTTGTGCCATAACCAACTCTCATCAGTTTTCCCTAACAGACATCTTCCACCCTTCACATCCTTCAGATGTTATAGGTTTCTATTTGTTCTATTTGCCTCAACAAAAAGTCTACTAGAGCTAGCTTTTCTTATCTCACATCCACTAGCATGAAATAACAAGTTATACCCCTTGTCACACATTTGGCTAACATGAAGAAAATTATGTTGGAATCTCTCTACACACAACACATCTTGAGCATTAGTTTTACCATCTATGCATAATGTGCCTTTTCTAGCTATCTTAGTAGTGGTGTTATCACCGAACTTGATAGAATCACCATTACATTTCTCCAAAATGGTGAACTTGCTCTTATCTCCAGTCATATGACTAGAGCATCCACTGTCTATCACCCAAGGATTGCCTTGTCATTTGGCATGAAAAGTTGTTTGAGATAACATAGACTTTTCATCCTTCTTTTCTACCCAATGCCTTTTTGAACTTTTCTCCTTTTCTCTAGAATGATTTGGTGATTATTTCTTCTAAATAGGAGGTGCATACTCATTCTTGTGACGTATAGAGGATTATGCCTTTTTCTATTTTTGTATAGAAGCATGTGCAAGTATGTCTTCCCTTGGAGGAGTAAATCCACGTTTCTTCTATATAGAAGGCTATATAAACACACGTCTAGAAAACTTGGCAATATGCCCATAATTGTAACAAATATCATTCATATTAACTAGCTGTTTGAACTAACATAGACTTTTCATCCTTCTTTTATACCCAACATCTTTTTGAACTTTTCTCCTTTTCTCCACAATGCTTTGTTGGTTCCTTCTCCTGAGTAAGGGGTGTAAACTCTTTCTTGTAGTGTGCAGAGGATTGTACTTTTTTCTATTTTTGTACATAAGCATGTGCAGGTCTATCTTGCCTTGGAGGAGTAAATCCCCTTTTCTCCTATTTAGAAGGTTGTATAAACACACTTCTACAAAACTTGGCAATATGGCCATAGTTGTTACAATTATAAAAAAGATCATTCATATCAACTAAAGGGGAAAAAGGATTTTTTCTTACAAAATCATGTCTATCCATTCTCCTAGGTCTAATTTTGCAATTTATTGCTTTATGTCCAAATTGATTACATGGAAAACAATAACCATAAAATGCATAATTGAACTTGGTTTGTCTTGCATGTTGATCTTTGAATCTCCTCGTTGGATTGGGAACTTTGATGAAACCATCATCTTCCTTTCTAAAATCTTTAGTCTTCTTATCCTTCCTGAATCCTTTAGGATTCCTAGAATCAACACATTTCTTAGGTGTAGCATAGCTTGATTTTCCCTAATCTCCAACTACCTTTTTGTAGGGAGCAACTTTCTTGACAATCTTATCTTTTGCATTCTTCTTAGAGACAACATCTTTGAAACTCTTTTTTTCAACATATCCTAACCCAACCATGTTGGAGAAGGATCTTTGATAGCCAATTATTTGATCAAGAATTTCTGAGCTCTTTTAAAACTTGAGGCTTCTATTTAATTGTTCATTCACCTTTTCTAACTCTTTTCTCAACAAGACAACTTCAGCCTCTAATTTTTGAAACTCTTCTAGTTTGTTTTTCAAATCCAAACTAGTTACCTCTTCTATTCTTTTAGTCTCAACTAATTACAATTTCAGATCTACAACATGTTTATCAGATTCTTCAATCCTTAACTTGTACTTTCCATTTTGTTTTCTTTCATACCTTAGATCATCTAGAGCAGAAAAAAATCCACCTTCCAAATCAACTTCACCATCTTCTTCCTCATTAGAGTCTTCAAAACAATCTTTTGGAGGAGTATTTTCATCTTCTTTAATTTCAACATCCATGAAGGCAGTTTCATAATTTTCATTTGCAAAAGAACAATCATCTAAAGAACTAATTTCTTTGTCTACATATACACTCTTTTTCTTCTTATTAAAGTTTCTCCTTTTATATTTTGAAACTTCTTGACTCCTGGAACAATCTCCATTTTGTCTTTCACCTAAGGGACATCTAGAGGCAAAGTGACCAATCTTTCCACAATTAAAATATTTGAAGGGTAGCTTACCTTTGTATTTGTTAGAGCCCTTTAATTTTCTAACAAAATTTCCTTCTTCTTCATTTGAACTGGTACTTTGTTCTAAATCTTCTTCAATATCCTTGGCTTTGGAAGTCTTGAATGTTGCTTATTTCTTTGTTGAACTAGTATTCTCACTTTCTCATCTCATATGTGGTGAGTGACCCAAATAATTCATCCATAGAAAACTTATCCAAATCTTTTGCTTCCTCAATTGCAGTCTTTAGAGTCAAACCTCTATGGGAGAGACCTCATAACCTTCTTTACAACCACCTTATATTCTATTTCTTCTCCAAGACCTCTGATTGTATTTACTACCTCATCTACTTTGAGCATGTATTCTGCAATATTCTCATCATCTTTCATCTTTAGAGCCTCAAATTTGCCTCTATGGGTTTGCAAGTTTTCTTTCTTGACTTTATTATCACCCTCATAGATTTTGTGTAGATTATTCCATATTTCTTTAGAAGTTTTACAATGCATGACTTTTACAAATTCTATATTGGTTAGACCACACAGTATAGCATTCTTTTCTTTGGCATTGTTTTCACAATATTTCTTATTAGCTGTAGTGGGAGTAGATGTTGGTGGTGTGTAGCCATCTAAAATAGATTTCCATACATCAAATCCAAGAGAGGTCACGTAAGTCTCCATTTTGATGCTCTAGAAAGAATAATAGGATCCATCAAATAATGGTTTTTATATTTGAAGAAGAACCCTCATGTCCTGCCATAGTGTTCTTGAGACTAGATCATCCTTAAGTGGTTAAACTTTCTTCAAGGAACCCGAGGCTCTGATACCAATTGTTGAAAGAACAGTAATACATTGAGAGAGGGGGGTGAATCAGTGTATGTTAAAAATTTAAAATTAAATCAATAGTCAAGAATTAAAAGCACACATAAATCACAGACACACAAGGAAACACCAGATTTATGTGGAAAACCCAAAAGGGAAAAACCATGGTGAGAATGTTGCTTGAGTTTACTGCTCAAATCTAACCTCACAAAGAAAAGATTTTATAGATGTTTTGTAAGCACCAACTTATAGGTACATTGACACCCAAGACAATGTTTTAAAGATCCAACCTTCAGGTATACTATACACCTAATTGAGCACCAAACCAATATAATGAGGTACCAACCCCAACGAGGTACCAACCCATGAATCCTTACAAATTATGATGTGCAGGCTTTGGTTCTTCACTAACCTGAAATGCACCCTTAAATTCATATAAAGTCTCATATGAACTCATGCACTATGTGTTTTCATTAACATAGTCTTCTCCTCTCTACTCTCTTTGTGTTCTCTGTTTACTTTAATAGAGCCTCTCCTCTTTTTAATACAATCTTTCTATGAACATTTGTATGTTCATGCAAACTCTACACTCTATGCATGTGAAAGAAAAATGTTTAGTTCAGTTAAGTAACCCATTCACCACAAATTCATTGTGTATAAAAACACATGCTTTTTCAGTTGAACTACCATCAACTACTACATAACTGAATGTTGATGGTTTCTAGTCATTTTATACCAGACTGCAATTAGTGGAGCTATCATGCAACAAACTTCTAGCTCAAAAATATATATTGGTGAAATTTCTCATCATCCCCATAGAATCCTCAAAATAAATGTTCACCTTAGAGACTATAAGATCATCCCAAGAAAAATGTTACTTATGTGGCCAATTTAATTTTTGCAAGTATGACATTGGAAAGAAAACATATACCTTTATTGGCAAAAATGCAATATTCCAAACTTAGGCTTGCGTTGCTTTTATCAACAAATGTTATCTTTTTAAAACCTACCTTTATCACCCTTTGTTGATGAAATCTTGTATTTTCAAACTAAGGCAATCTCTATCGGCAAAAGGTTTATATTACAAACCATCTATCTTTTCTCTTTTGTCACCTCTATCAGCAAAAAGAAATTTTTCAAAACCTTACAAATGCTATTGGAAAATGTTACCTTTTCTGAACCTCAGTCAATGCAATCATAAATGCTTATCGGTGAAAGTTGCTTTTTCCAAACCTGTCATAAATGCTATCAGCAAATGTTGCCTTTCTAGAACCTTAGTCACAAATGCTATCAATGAATGATTCTTTTCTTGAACCTCTTCCTTTGTTTCTTCAATCGGTGAACTTTGTCATTTTCAAACCATCCCCTTCTTATGCTTTATTGGTGAATTCATGCCTTTTCAAACTTGGACTTTGTCTCTTATGCCTTTGCTTCTATCAATTGTTTGGAGTGATTTCAAATTCAAAAACTTATCTTTTTCAATAGACATTACATGCTTGCCTTCACCACTACCAACTAGTCAGCAAGTCCGGCAATATTTGAACTACCAAACAAGTTTAGAAAATAGCTAACTTCCTAACAATGCTTTTAATGCTATGCTCCAATGCTTCCATCGGCAAGTTGGAGGAATAAAAAACTCATGAACTACCAAAAATTGTAAACATTTGATCTTCTTCCAAGACATCAATGAAACACTTCCCCTATGTTGTCGACGAATCAGGAAAAATCAAAACCCTGGTGAACTTGCTAGTTCTAGAATAGCTAAAATCTCCAATTGTATATAACCTAGCCAATTTTCACCCAAACTTCACAAAAATGAAACCGGGGATACCCATTTAGGTCTTTAACAAAATGAAGTCTTCAAATTGAACACACAACCTGAAATTCAACAATCTCCATAATGTGTTGATCAATTACTCCTTTCTTTGACATCAATGACAACAATTCAACACATATGTGGGTAATAAAATTGTTGATACTCGTCTTCTGCCGATTCAATGGTAACAAAAGGGGTCCACTTCCATAAGGGATAGGTTCCAACTTATTCTTACAAACACCAATGTTTGGTTAGAAGGTAAAGGGATAAAGATAAAACTTTTCAAGACAGGGCTAGAAGAGGAACATGCTGAAGGTTCTTTTGGCAAGAGTGAGGAGTTGAGGACAAAGAAAAAGGAAGATACTCTTGTTTCTTCAAAGAAGCTAAAGTATGTTTTCAAGAACAAAGGAGAGAAAGGTAAAGATAAAGAAAAAGAGGAAACATTTGCTTAGGTAGATGTTGAAGAAAATCATGCCATTGCTGAATCACAAGTCCCTCCTGTCACCTCTCAATTGGATTCCTCTCACATTATACCTCCTTCCTCACCTCCTGTGGTTTCAGTAGTGCAATCCACACCTATGGTGTCTTCTATTTGTACTATGTATGTTCAAACCATTCATTCATCTCCGTCATCACCCACAAGTGTGAGGACCGCCCTTTTTACTACTGTTGTTATGACTATTTACAATACTGTTATTGTTACTTTCATATTTGTGGGATAGCAGTTCCCGAAATTTGTCAGACTATTTAACTTTATTATGTTTTCGGAAAAACTAATTGGGTGATGTTTGGATAAGTTACTTTTCAGAAAAATGAATTAGGGATGATGGAAAATTGTAATATGATTTTTAATTATGTTAAATTGTACTAAGGCATGAGAATGCATGTGTTATTTAAGTTGCTTCGGCTATGATGAATTTATGTGGTTACTGATCTTGTAATTGAGTGTGCAGAGACTACTAATCAAACCACAGATTTCGGAGATCATTCCACACCTTGTTAATTGTTATTCCCTATTAAGCCGATCTGGTTCCATGAGGAACCAAGATCTCTTTGTGTTTGATGTCATGATGTAATGTGGTCTTTCGTATGGTTGAGTGGGTTAGGTTACCCTCATGTAACATTATTTTTATAAGTAAGTGTTGTAAAGAGATTGAATTTGAAATTTCTATTTTTATTTAAATTATGAGGCCCTTTTTCTTGTGCTTTACCTTGACCTGGGGTGTCTTGTATGGGTTAAAATTGACCTTGGGTTCTACCCCATGGGTCCAAGGGCCCATTTGGCATGGGTAACCCTTGAGTAACCTCCATCTAGTCAACTTAACCTTCCCCTGAAGTTAAGTGGCGAAAATTGGAGGTAGGAGGAGACATGATGGGTTGTACCAACACTCAACCCATCCCCTCTACTTTTCCCTAGATAAGAGATGACATCCATTAGTGAAAGTTACCCCTTCTTTAGTAAGATTCCCCCATGTACTATGGGGACACCCATGTGAAGAAAGGAGAAAGAGGCATGGGTCACCTGTCTTGTTCCCATTTAACTCTTTTTTTTATTTCTCCCATGAGAAAGTGGAGTCACATGAGAGGAATAAGGAGTACCCTTGGGAATGGAGAGTGACATAAGCCACCTGGACAGAATAGTGATTTTTGGGAAGGGTGAGGAGGTGACAAGTGTCACTTCCCCATTTCTCAAAATTAGAAAGAAAGAGAATTTTGGGTTATTTATTTTGAAATTTTGGGATGAGAGGGAGTTAGTTGAATTTTGGGGAAATCTTTCATTTTGGCCTTACCAAAAATAGAGAAGTTAGTTTGGAAGATAGAGAAGGGAGAGGGAGTTGGTGGCTAAGGTTGGAAGTGAACTCTGTGGACTCTGCAACAACTTCATTCCAGGAGGGCTTTGCAAGGTTGGTCTGAATTTTACCTTTGTTTTGGTAGAATTGAAATGTGTGTGAAATATGTGTTTAAATTTGTGTTCTGTGGGGTTCTTGTCGGGTTGTTTGACAGAGCGTCTCCCACTTGGGAGAAATGCTCATCAAGTTTGGGGTAGGGGAGGAGAGATCCTCCTCGGGTGCATACCTGTTTCCATCTTTTGGGATGTTGAAAGCCTTGAGGGCATGTATCTGTGACTGTATTTTTGACTTGAGAGTCATATACTGATTTCTTACAAATTGTGATCACACTTGGTTGAGACCAAGAGAAATTGATATGAGTTCATTTATCTGTCAGGGTGACACTCTGGAGTCGAGTGTGTCCACTCTCCTGCCCCTTATGAAACTCACTGTAGTTGAGTTTCCGTATTGTGTAAAATACCCACGGGTGTATGTGTGCTTTGGGATTGTTGTTGTTTCTGTTGTGAAGTGGAGTGTTTGAGTACCCAGGTGTGAGTATGGTCTCCCTAGCTCGGGGGTGACCCTCTTGCGGGTCTACGGTAGGGAGGAGAGCTAGACGAGTGGTATTTTTTCTTTCTTGTTTGTCTTTGATACGCAGGTTTTTTTCTCTTGGAGCTTCTGGTTGGCTATTTATGAAGAAACAGATCATCTTCTTGTCATGAGAATTAGGCCTGGTTCATGTTATAGAGATGAAGAGAGAACACCTCTCTTGTTATTGTTGTAAATTAATGATATTTTGGGAGTGAAGAAAATCACCTCCCTGATCTTGTTATTATTGGACTTTTATTGGTTGTCATAAGTTTTCAGTGGTATACTGTTTGGGAGGAGAAAGTTCATATCTGGAAAGTTGGTATTCATGATTGAGAAGCTGTAATATGAATGTGCTTAAATTTTTAAGTTGATGTTTGCAACCTTTGTTCAATAGCAATTTTTGTGTTTCAAGTATTACTGAAAAGAATAAGTTCGTTTTTTGCAACTAAATCTGAGTTGTTTACATTGAAAGTTTGGAATTGCTTCACTAGTTGAAATGCTAATTTTCTTTTCAATGATAAAATGGAAAAGACAGTTTTAAACATTTGAATTATTCTTCATATTTAATGGATTCTGATAAGTTAGAGGAAATCTAGCATGTAAATAAATAATCTGTTTGTAAATTTACGAAGTCTTAAATGTTTATGAAAATGGAAATTTATACTTATAATAAGGGAATAGCTATTTACCATTTGGTGAAATTAGGATATATATATATATATATATATATATATATATATATATATATATCTAATTGTTATGACAATTTCTTTATAACAGGTTGATTTGGAGAAAATGCATAAAGTAGTGAATTTGAGAAATTTTAGGAATTGGAATTATACAAATACATAAAGAATATTTTTTTTTCTAAATAAATATCTCTATTTCTCTTTTTGAGTAATTATCATTTTATAGAATCATAGAGAAATTGAAAGTAATTATAAATGTTATGAAATTGAATGTTTTATTCAATATAAAAAAAAAGGGGATATATATATGAAATATATATATATATATATATAAATATATTATCGTTGTTATATATACATATATATATATATTTATATATGAATATATAAATATATATATATATATATATTTGAAAATATATTATTATTGATAATAATCAACGAATTGTGAAAGACTGTTATGGGTTAAGCCGCGGATTAGAAGACAGTCGCGGTTTTAGAATAGGCGGTGGGGAAAAATCCCCACCGCAGACCCTCTTGCATATATATGAAGGTGTGGAGTGGGGCGGAGCCCCACCCACACCCCACGTCGTGGGAATGTGGGTGGGGCTCCGCCCCACTCCACATCCCCCCCCAATCCCTTATGCCTCCCGCGGCCTGCATCAGGCCTGCCGCTCTGCGGCCACCGCAGGTCTTGCCCGCCGCTCTGCAGCCACCGCAGGTCTTGCCCGCCGCTCTGCGGCCACCACCGGCCCTGCTCCTCTGTCACGCCGCCCATGGCTGCCGTCTGCTGTGAATCTAAAGCAATAAAAAATGTTAGGGCTTGGGCCCTAACATATGAGTGGTGTATTTGTTATATAAATACAGTTTTTTTTTATATAGTTTTATATATATAGGCATATATATATACTATATATGTCTATGTATATAGCTATATATATAATATAATAATGATTATATATATATATATATATATATATATATAAAGAGATATAGATATATATATCGTGGTAAACCAATTTCGTCCTATGCATAGACTTTAAAATAAATATATTATATATATATGTATATATATATATATAGATTTTTCTATATATATATATATATATATATCATATCGATAGGAGTAAATCTATGAACCATATTGTTGGACCCTCGTTTCAAATCGTTATAAACTATATTCTCACAGTAGAAGTTATTAAGTGTTGAACACAACAACCAAAGAAGATATATTACCATGAACAGAGTTTTATAAAGTGGTGAACCATCTACATCTATTGACAACGTCATACGAGTCACAATCAGTGTATGAATCGTAATTAAGAGTAACAGTAACAACAGTAATTCTAAACAAGAGAAAATAAAATTATAATGTAAAAGAGATTTTAGGAATATGCAGTGATACTCTGGAAAGAGTTTCTCGGAAGTTTCAACTATTAACGTACTAATAATCACCCGAAAATTGAAGAGGAAAATTACACAACTCTTTGCTCAAAAGAACACTGGAAATAAACTTAAGAAGCCACCACTGACAATCCATGTGGCCATATTAATCTCAACTGTAGCAAACGATCTCTTATGTAAACCTGTAAGAGGTTCCGAAGAAGAAAAAAAAAAAAAAACTAACATTGGAAAACACAGAGGAGAAAATGCGCGACATTTCTCACACGGGATAAGAGAACTAAGTTGACGGACCCTTCTGCAAATTTTGCTTAGGAACAAGTTGACTAAGTATTTACGAAGAGGAGGAACCTAGATCGGGGAAGATTAGGAGACCGAGTCCAGCGAAATAGTAAACCAGCCTTTGTGACCGAGATCATCCTGAAATTAGGTTTAATATCAACAATAGCTGCAGTAATAACCCTGATTGACGTAAATCATGAAGAAAGGTCAGGATGCACATAAAGAAAGCATAGAAAATGAAAGAGAGAGAGAGACTGAAATATAAACACACTAAATGAACTAAGAAATAGTTAAGGTAAGGGCGATAAAGATATAATCAGAATTATGAACTTGTGAAAAGGGAAGAGAGGGCAACCAAACCGCCTTGTTGAAAATGCTAAGTCATAGGAGGGGTATGTTTCAGGAAACAAGAGAGAAGACAGACAACCGTGCCTGGCTGAAAAATGACTAAATAGGGAGATCACTAGCCGGTTTAGTCGGAACAAGGCGTCGTGGGGAGTGGTTCCTCTATCAGCGAACCACGTGCGTAAATGAGTGCAGCGTAATTCCCACTAACGCCGTAAGGCATTCTGCTACCGAACATTGCCGAGGGTTCGATTTAAGAACTTTGGTAATCTCACTCTTGCAATGACATTAGCAGCGTTGTATAGACCCTCTTGTTGATCTATATGCTTCTGGTTGCATGCCATTGTACTTGTATTCCGCTGAAGAGTATAGTGTTTCGCCATGAGAGAACACCGTTGAGCATGCGTACGCATGCGAAAGGGGTTTTTAGGACAGTGTGAGAAAAGTTTTTCATATCTCGTGTCATAACCACATGACAGATGTGGTTATGACACGTGCGATGTGTGTTGTGACCACAAGGAAAATGTGGGCATGACAACAAGTGAGTCATTGTTTCAAAGTCCTTATCGTGGCAATATGGAGCATATGTTTAGTTCACTTTTTTCTTTGCCTAGTCCAACATGTTTGTCATCACTAATTACTGATACATTCATTACCACTCAATTAGATTTTGATAAGTTCATGTTTGCCTCTGCACCCAAAGTACCAAGTAATGTGACCCCCACTACTATGTAAACTCAAACACCACCAATTGTCACCACTACTTTCATTCTAGTTACTATTCCATCCATCTCACAACCCACTATTACTATCACCCCATCTCCGCAATAATTGGTGACACAAACTCAAGAAGATTCATATATTCTTCCCCCTTGGTTAATGTCTTAGAAACCAAAGAGGAATAAACAAGTTGTGTCCCTTGATGATTTTGATTTTGGTCAACTAGTTCCAGCAAAGCCCAAATCAACAAAGAAGGCCAAAACAATATCAAGGGTGATTGTTGATTCATCTAGAAACAAGTATGTTGAGGTTGTCGTACCTCCAAAAGACAAAAGTATTAAAGAAATCCAAGTTTCTGATTATGCTATTTCAAGGATAGAACTCAAGGTAAGAAAACACATGAAAGTACAAAGGAGGACTTGCAAGAAACATTGGTTGCCTTGTTTGAAAAATATGATAGAGACAATTCCTCCATATATTAAGATATATATATGATGGAGGACTTAAGATGTAGGTAGAACAACTAACTTCTATTCTTCTTAAGATAGCCCAATCTTTAGAGCAAGTAGAACCTATTAACACATGTGTTGATGAAGAATCCATCCAAAAGGTTGAGAAGATTGGAGCTCAAGGTCAGGTAGTCAATGCTTGAATAGAAAACTAATACGGTCTTATATCAAATATTACAACAACTTGGGTGAAGTAAAAGAAGAAGTGAACAAGACACTTGATACATTTTTACAAGACTTGTAGCTAATAGAGCAAGATATTCATACATGGACCCAACTGCGTGACTTCAAGTTGGAAATTCTAGTAGAACATGGGGTGATCCCCAACAGAAAGATGTTTGTAGAATATAGGGAGGCATTGATAAACAAAAAAGAAGTTCTTCAAAGTTTGACCAAGGACATCAAGGAAGCCCTATATGTAAGCATAGACAAGGGGTTGGATATTTAAGATAAGATTGAGGAGCTTCCTTGTGAAATGTTGGATAATAGTTAGAAGACCCTCCCTGTGGATACAATTGTCCAAGAATTCACTCCACTAGTACATAATGAAATAGAGACAAAAGCTTTCACATTCGATTTGATTGATAAGATAGTAGATTTTCAAGTAATTCTGGATAAGTTGCAAAGGATTCTGAATAGACACAAGAACATGCCTATCACTATAGTAGACTCCATCACAAGAGTCCTTACCATCCCTAGATACACACCAAGACTGAATGATAATGAAGTCCAAGCAGCCTTGAAGAGATATGAAGATTTTATGAAGGATAAAGAGGACGAAATTCTTATGTCTTTGGACACTTTGATTATTTTCAAAGATTTTATATGTAGTTTGTTATATGTAAATCACATCTTATATTTCTTTTTGTAATATGTAAGTTACATGTAGGAGAAGTACAGAGCCCTAAACAAAATTGGACTCTGTCTTCAATAAGTCAAAGTAGTTGTAACTTTCCTATTTTTTCTCGTAGCTTCTTTCTATAAATAAGAGGGGGCTCTTTTGTAAATATTATCTTCTAGATTTGTGTCTTATGTTCATGATTGGAGGTGACTTGAAATACTTTGGGGTACAAGTTATCATATCAGATTGTTTAATCTTCTATTGGATTGTGGTGGAGACTTTGGGCTGTATTCTATTCCATACCTTTTCATTTTCTAATTAGCATAAGGAGAAAGAAAAGACTTTGAGATTTTGTGGGTTTCTTGTTGTTGACACACCCTGGTATCATTTTAGTTACTCTTATGTTTAGCTAATTTGGATATCAATTATTATTTCTCTAATAAGTTGTTTATACTTTATCACATATTGTAAGCATCAAAGGGTTTTTTGAAAGTGAACGTCAATTTTGAAAAAAGAGAATTAGATGATATGGAAACATCCACATGATAGATTTAGTGTAAATAAGCATAGTTAATTACTTGTTGATCTTAGTTAGCAATAAGAAGGGTGCCTCCCCTTTATGAGGGGAGAGATACAATCTCATCATACTATGGTTGATATAACCATTTTGTTATCAGTTTGTTGATAACAAAATATTCACCCAACAAGTTTTGCTGAGATTTGGATGATAGAATTAAGGTTGGGATGATTTGGGATTGGGGTTATACTAAAGTTTGGATGATATTAGAAATTTTGATTTGGATGAATTTGGGATGAAAGGATTGAATGATGATTGATTGAAATTAGAAGGGATGAAGTGGGGATGAAGGTTGAAAATGAAAATAAAAAATGTTTTCTAAGGCCAAAGGGAATGGATGTGGGATAATGGATTTGGACTAGAGTTTGGATGAGGTGATTATTTTTTGATTTGGATGGAATTGAGATGAAAGTTTAGGGATATTGATTGGAATTGGAATAGATGGATAAGGTCGAAGGTCCAAAGTGAAAATTAAGATATTTCCTAAGGTCAAATGGTATGATATGGGATGATGGAAATTTGACAAAGGATGGACTTAGGTTAATGGATGACTTTGGGATGGTTTTCAAGGATTGCCATGTCACAAGGATGATAAAAATTTGCTAGGAAGGTCGACTATAGGTCCCTTAATGATTTTTGGACATGGAGATAAATGGCGCTAAAAGATGGCCCAAAGGTGCTAACAAATTAACTGTATGCACTAAAGGGTAAGCTAATGACATTGACAGAAGGTATTTTGGCACTAATAGTCAAATAAAAGGCACTGACAGGGTTTCTAATGGTGCCAAATAGAGGATTGAAGGTGTTGTTTGTTTATTCAAAGATTGAAATTGATTGATTGTGTGGAAAAATCTGGATCTTTTGGATTCAAAGCTTCTTGGCAAGAAATTAATCAAGCACCTGAAAACATAATGGCTTGACTCAAAAAGGTGGACTTGGATTGTTAGCTTATATGGGTTTTGACAAAGAAGAGACACCATTCACATGAACATCCTAGAAATTACTCAAGTGGGAGTGTCACATCCAATGAACCCACTCAGGTGTGGTTTCAATTCCACTTTTAGAAAATGGTCACTTCCACCCCCTTGATACCATCTACCATTGGTTGGTTGTCTAGAGAATGCAAGGTCATGGACCACCTTACACCTCTTATCTTAGAGACGAAATGTCTTGCCTAAGGTTTATTCCAACTCAACACAATGGAGGTAATAGCATGGGCTCTTCTCCCCCTACTACAATGATGCATCAAGGATGTGACAACTGAAAGGTCTTAAGCTAGGATTGTACAAGCTTCTACGGAGTCCTTGATATATGCAAAGTACGTGAGGCCCAAATTGTTAACACTAGTCCATTAAAGGGATGTGGCACAAGAAGTCAAGCAAGCACCACGTCACCTTGTGTTAGAATCATCTAAGGCCCCAAGGTTGTCCCAATGAAAATACAAGTAGATTAGGGTACAAGTTTCCTTCTCCCCCCTTTGATATACCTCGCTGGTACACATGGTTGAGGTCATCCCTTGGGGTAATAAAATCCCCAAGAAGGCCTCCTAAGAAGAAATTAACCCTTCCTTTTGATCATCCAAGATTGCACTAGGCGCAAGGGTAGAACATACATAAGAAAGGTAACCCCTTCGTGATACACTTAAAAGAAAGAAAATTTTGCAATTAGACTTTTGATCCCCAAGATTACTCTAAGGTGGGAGGGGAGAGCATATGTCTACAAGCAAACAAGACAAAGAAAACAAGGTAAACTTCCAATTACTCTAACTTTAGTGCAACTAAGATTTAGTGATAAAAGCAATCTTAGACAAGCAAATATGCACCAGAGAAGTTAGTAGTTTGATAAAAGATCTTGGAAAATTGTATGTGGTACTTACACAAATAAGTTAGACCCTTGCACATACCTACAAACTTTGTCAGAAAAATGGCGCTAAAATAGAAACTGAAAGCACTAACAGATAGATAGACTACGTTAAACAAAGAGCAAATAGTGCTAATATAGAGACTATATGTGCTAAAACAAATGGAAATTACACTAAACTAGAGCCTAAAAGTGCTAAAACAAACACTTAATGTTCTAAAATAGACTCAAATTACACTAACAAAGTCATAAATTGTGCTAAATAAGTGAAAAATAGATTTAAACTTGTTTGTTGTTTGTCACAGAAACTGATGGTGCTACCCTGAGTGTTGAAGGTCTTAAACCGACAAAGTATGTAAGACCTACACACAAACAGAGGTTCTTTTCTTCCAAATGGTAAAATAAGAGGCTAGATAACCTACAAGGTTAGTCTAACAAGGTATACAATAGTTTGTCACTCAAAAATAGAGTTGTTTGTATAAGATATGCAAGCTAAAAACCAAGCCTAGGTACTTCTTCCAAAATGTATTAAACAAAGTGATATTATAACACCCTAAGGCCTAGAAACTCTATTAAAATAGAAATAAATAATCCTACAGATAGCAAACAATGAGGAAAATTAGAGATATAAGCATTTGTGAGACAAAAAAAATTGACACTGCCATGTGGAATGACACTGCAACAAGCAAAGATAGCACTGACAGAGCATCAAATGGTACTAACAAAGCTACTAATGGTGCTGAAATAGTCCCCAAAGGTGCTAAACCATGAAAAAAAGGCATGAATACAAGAACAAAGTGTGCTAATCTAACTTGCAACCTAAAAATCTTCACAAAAACACTCACAAAAAAGTTAGTTCAGGACTAGGGGTCCCACTAGGCGTGTTAAATGAAGATAAGAAAGAAATCCAAAGACTAAAAACATGACAAGAAACTTAAAAACCAAGCATTATGATGCAATTGAGATGGGTTTTATCAAACTACCTAGTCATGCAGCCAGTAATACACAACGAAAGCACACATTCATTCATAAACCAAAATAATGTTATTGATTGCAAAACAAAATCAACACTACAAATTTATTGGCTTTCAAACCTTCAGCACTAAGTATTATAGTATAATACCTAATCCCAATCGATTATGTGCTTACAACACTAAATCACCTTACAGAGATTACCCCCAATCTAAGATCACTCCTAACTCCTTCGTTCCACGACGAAATTAAACTACTATCTTCTTTCCATCAAGTACAAACCCACTAGACCGAAACCCCAATTTGGTTTTACCATTATTATTTATCATCCTTCACTTAGACAGTTCAACCATCCAATTAGTTATATAATTGATCAAAACTATCAGAACTAAACCAATTGTCAATAATGATTCCTTTATAAGAACATTTCAATTATTATTACAAATGCATTTCACTTAAACATATTCGTTCTAGAAAATCATTGGCTTCAATATTCCTTTCTGCAACCATGAAGATCTCTATTAGCGAAACCAAATTCTGCTTCCATGTTATCGATGATTGTCTAGCTTTCTGAACTTGGGAAATAAAGGCCCATTGACAAATTATCATTTTTAGGAACCTATTAGTGAATTTATTCATTCACGAACCTTTCTTTTGACTAGCTTGTTGGTAAAAGTCATATTTTCTGAACTCTCGATATAAGTCCTTATCAACAAATAGTCCGTTTAAGGAACTTGTTAGTGACATCACTTAGTCATGAACCAACCCTTTGAATGAGTTGTCAACAACAATAACTTTCCATGAACTTGTGAATAATCCTTTGTTATTAGAAATATAGAGATTTTGTGAACTTAAGCACTTGCCCATGTTATCGAAAAAATAGAGATGTTGTGAACTTAAGCACTTGCCCATGTTACCAAAAAAATAGAGATTTTGTGAACTTAAGCACTTGCCAACATTATCAGAAAATTAGGACTTTCACAAACTTTGAAGTTCCTTATCAACTTTGACCTTCTGCCACAATGCTTATCGGCAAAAACTATAAATTATGAACTGAGAACCATGTTATTGATAAAAGTGAACAATCATGAACCATCCAAGGTCTTTGAATTTCCTCGACTTAACATTCTCCAACTCAGTCAGGAAATCATCATTTATCACAACTTATGAACTAGTTTGAAACACTAAAGTTTCCCTGACTCAAAGCATACCAGTAACTTTGAGGAAAGTAGAACTCATTAACTTAAGCCTTTTATTGTCTTATCAGCCTCTGACCCAAACCACAAACCACAAGCTTTATCCTCTATCGGCAATCTTATGCTGCTATGAACCAAAGACTTTGTAACTTCAACTTACAAGGCTCATCAGAGAAATAGATGATAGGTGAACTAATAAGTTCACAGACTCTGAATATTGCCGATAAGGTTCTACCATTTGAAATTTTGCTGATGAAGTTATTTACTCCATACTTTTCCAATGAAGGGATTCTTCAATACTGTGAAAGAAAAATAAAAAGACCCATTGGCAAATCTGGAAAAGGCAAAAACTGACAAACTTGTTTGTTTCAAATCCTGCCAAAATCTCTAACTATCCATAACTTGGGCAAATTTTGTCCAAATCTCACCAAATTGAAACTTTAAATACACATTTGGGTCTTCTACAAGATGATTCTTTTTCTTGGCCAAAATAAATCTACATTGCTCTAGAAACAAAACTACAAGAAAAATAAAGCCAAAAAAAACTTAGAAAAATAAAAGATATTTTTGGTGAGATAGGATTGCCAGTGAACCTAGATGCTCCTACATCAGACATGCTAGGTAAGTGAAATGTTCCATGAGTTTAGAAAACTCATGAACATTTGAAAATGCTTGGTATGGTGATCCCATGCTTGTTCTTTATCCAAACCTCCTCTTTGTCTACTTGACCTCTCCTCTTCAACACTTGCTGAAATGCTTCGATTCCACTTACACTTCCTAGGCTACACCTCTCTTGATTCAATTCCAAGTGTCCAAACTGGGACTTGTGTTGTTTCCGCTTACCACTCCTTTGTTCAACATTCACAATCTTTACGCTATTTTCCATGGATTTATATTTTTGTTGTATAGAACTAGCACCACTCCCTTTATCATCAACCACAAACCTCTTCATGGGATCCTTTATTGAGTCATTCTAAATCTCTCTTGTCACCTATAGCAATTGTTTGTTAGAATTGTAACAAAGTATTGAACTACTCTCTTTCACCTGGGGTGTCTTCTCTTTTACTAAATTTAGCACATATTGCTGCCCATCTTTCACAATAGTATACAAATTCCTTTTACCATCATAGATTGCTTCCCTATCAAATTGCCAAGGTCTACCCAACAACACATGATAGGCACTCATTGACATAACATCACACAAGACTTCATCCTTATATGACCCATTCTGAAAACTAACTAAGCATTGCTCTTTCACCACTAATTCATGTTCTTTTTGAAAGTAGGTAACTTTATAAGGACTATGATGTCTCATCTTTTTTGAACCTATCTTTTCTACCATTTCTTCTAAAACTAGGTTATCAATACTACCACTATCTACAATTACTTTTCAACACTTACCTCCAGACTTGCAAAAAGTTCTGAAAAGACTTCTCCTCTAAGATGCTTCCTCCTTCTTCTGGTGTTATCAACACTCCCATGAACATAAGAGACTCTCCTTCAGGCACTTCCACTTTCGGTGATGCTACACTCTCTTCATCTTCTTGTACAAGGTTATTTCTGGCCATACTTTTCTTATTCTTCTCTTTATGTAATTGTGGACATTCATAATCTCTGTGTCCTGCCTCACCACACTAAAAACATTTCCTAGTGAATCCCTTGCTACTGCTACCATGTCCTCCTATAGAGTAATCTTATCCTCTCACTCCTTGACTTGACTCCCTATTCCATTTTGAGGTTATTTCTTCTTCATGAACTTGTTTTCATTTGCCATTGATTCCTTGTCTTCTTCAGGCTATGAATTTCCCTCTTCCCCTGGCATTACTCTATTGTCTTCTTTCTATCTTTTCTTTTCTTTCAAAGCATATTGATGTGTCCTCTAGTGTAGAAATCTTCAGTATACTCATCTCATCTTGTATATTAAACTTCAACCCATTGATATATTTGGCTACCTTCTCTTTATCCATTTGATGATGCCTAGATCTAACGACCATAAACTCTTGAGTGTAATCCTTCACACTCATATCTTTTTTCTTCAAGTTTTGAAGTTTCCCAAACATCTCCAACTCATAATCTCTAGCAATAAATTTGGCTTTCAATTGAGTAGCCATTTGATTCCACTGGGTTATTCTTGCATCTCCATTAGACACTCTGTCTTTGCAATTCCTTCCACCATAAGGTAGCATGTCCTTAGAGTTTCATTTGTGCAAGTCTCACCCTCTGAGGGTCACGAACATTTTCATATTCAAAATATTCTTCTAATTTTCCTATCCAATCTACCAATTCATCAAAATTCAATGTTCCAGAAAAATTAGAAATTTCTATTTTGTTACCTCCTCCAACTCTAGCAAGCGCTCTCAAGAACCGTTCTTCCTAAGCATCTACTAGCTATTTGTTTTCTCCTTCTCATTCATCCTCTACAATTTCATCCTCATCATCGGCATGATCTTCCACATAATCTAGGCCTCTTCTCAATCTAGCAACTAAATTTCTCAACTTGTTCCTCGTTTCAACATGGAATTGTTTGAGCATTTCGTCCATTCTAGGAATACTTGTTCTCGAGGGTGTCTTCTCAAATTACAACTGCTATTGCTTGTTCTCCACACACACTGTAGAAATAGAATCCTCTTCTATTCACATCTCTAGCATCTCCTTTAGCCCTTAGTAATTATGAGACTCCTCTTCACACCCGTAAATACTCTCTTGTTCCCTCTGAGACAATACTTTAGGTTCTCCATAATATATCTCCCCCTAGCAAGAAAAAATTGTTCTGATACCACTTGATGCAGCCAAGACCAGGGGTTTTATCAAGCTACCTAGTCATGCAGCCAGTAATACACAACAGAAGCACAAACTCATTAATAAACTAAAAATAATGTTATTGATTGCAAAAAGAATAAGCATTACAGATTTATTTGCTTTCCAACCTTCAAGACTAAGTATTATAGTATAATACCCAATCCCAATTGATTATGTTATTACAACACTAAATCGTCATACAAAGATTACCCCCAATCTAAGATTACTCCCAACTCCTTTGTTATGTGAGGAAATTAAACTACTATCTTCTTTCCATCATGTATAAACCCCCTAGACTGAACTGCAATTTGGTTTTCCCATTAGTATTTATCATCCATTGCTTAGACAGTTCAACCATCCAAATAGTTATACAACTGATCAAAACTATCATAACTGAATCAACTGTCAACATTGATTCCTTTATAAGAATGTTCCAATTATTATTGCAAATGCATTTCACTTAGACATATTCTTTTTAGACAATCATTGGTTTCAATATTTCTTTCCGTAACCATGAAGTTCTCTATTAGCAAAACCAAACTGGGCTTCTACCTTATTAGTGATTGTTTAGCTTTCCGAACTTGGGAAATAAAGGCCTATCCACAAATTATAATTTTTAGGAACCTATCAGTGAATTTATTCATTCATGAACCTTTCTTCTGACTAGCTTGTCATTAGAAGTTATATTTTTTGAACTCTCAATATAAGTGCTTATCAGCAAATAGTCCCCTTTTGGAATTTGTTAGCGAAGTTAGTTAATTGTGAACCAACCCTTTGAATGAGTCGTTGGCAACAATATCTTTCCACAAACTTGCACAAATAATCCTTTGTTATCAAAAAAATAGAGATTTTTGTGAACTTAAGCACTTGCCTATGTTATCAGTAAAATAGAGATTTTGTAAACTTAAGCACTTGCCCATGTTATCAGAGAAATAGAGATTTTGTAAACTTAAGCACTTGCCAATGTTATTAGAAAATTAAGAACTGAGAAGCCAAAACATGTTATCGGTGCAAGTGAACTATTGCGAACCATCCAAGGTCTTCAAATTTCCTTGACTCAACATTCTCCAACTCAGTTGGGAAATTGACATTTATCACAACTTATGAACTAGTTTGAAACAATGAAGTTTCCCCGACTCAAACAATATTAGTAACTTTGAGGAAAGAAGAACTCATTAACTTAAGCCTTTTCTCAACTTATCAGCCTTCGACCCAAACCACAAACTACAAGATTTATCCTGTATTAGCAATCTTATGCTGCTACGAACCAAAGACTTTGAAACTTCAACTTGTAAGGCTCATTGGAGAAATAGATGATCGGTGAACTAATAAGTTCATTGACTACAAATATCGCTGATAAGGTTCTGCCATTTGAAATTTTGCTAATGAAGTTCTTTAACTCCATACTTTGCTGATGAAGGGATTCTTCAATACTGTGAAAGTAAAATGAAAAGACCCGTTGGTGAATCAGGAAAAGGTAGAATCAGCGAACTTGCCTGATTTAGATCCTACCAAATCTCCTATTGGCCATAACTTGGGCAAATTTTATCCAAATCTCACCAAATTGAAACCGTAGATACCCACTTGGGTCTTCTACAAGATGTTACTTTTACTTGGCCAAAATAAATATGCATTGCTCTAGAAACAAAACTACAAGAAAAACAAATCCAAAACCAAATTAGAAATTAAATAAAAGATATTTTTGGTGACATAGGATTGCCAGTGAACCTAAATGTTGCTGCATCACATTATACCTTCACAAGCCCTTGAATCTCCCTCACCCCTTGATAAAGTTGAGGAGAATTCACCCAAAGTCCTCCTAGTTTTACCCAAATGGTAATTATGAATGTGGATTGCTCTTAAATTGTACAGAATTCTGGCATAATAAGGCTATGAGGAGATGAGATGAGGGATTTTAGCATAATAAACTTACTTCAAACTTGGATGTGAAAATGGCTTGTGGAGTCTTCTATTTATAAGCAAATTGGAGGGGAAGTGGGATCAATGGCTAGGATTGAAAGCTCAAATCCAATGGTGGAGATGGGAGGATGCGATGGAGGGCTTAGATTTCATCAATTATTGGAGGGTCATGATTAAGACACAAGAGGAAACAAAAAATTAATTTCCTTGGGAGGTGTTAGAATTAAAAATTCTATTTTATTGGTGAATGGGATGACATGTGACCACATGTGTGCATTTGGCAAACACATGTGTGAGCTCTTTGCATAAAAAGGAGCTTTAACATGAAAGAGGAAAGGTTAGGTGGAAGGGTCATGTGATGCTTTTGAATAAAAGATAGTTTTTTATTCAAGGGGTGAAGGAGAAGCTGTTAAGCAATATTTGGCCAAGTTAATTAATTGATTAACTTAATTAATGTGGTTGTATTTAATTAGTGAGTGAGCTAATCAGGGGTTAAATTTAATTAAATGATGGTTTATTTAATTAATTTAGGTTTGTGGGTTATGTAGGCTAGGGTAGCTAATTAAATAATTAGTATTTATTCAATCAAACTAGGTTTAGGCTCTAGGACAGATTAATTAAATAAGCATATTTTGTTTAATTAATCAGGATTAGGAAGATGGATAAATTAACCAAATAAATATTAGGAATATTTATCTAATTAATTTTGGATGAAGTTGTAAGGTCTAGTGATGAATTAATTAAATTAATTCATTACTAAGGAATAATTTGGGGTAAATGGCTAAGGATGAATGGTTAGGGATGGCTTAGGATTAATTAATTAATTAATTTTTATTTTTATTTAATTAATTGGTGAAAGGGGGTAATTAGTAGTGTGGTTGATGCATACAAGTGGCTTGCAAGGTTGAGATAATTTTAGATGTCTACAAAAGCCATTTAAGCAAAAATAGAACAACAAACTATTACTAGCTATAGAGTATGCCATTTTTTTAATTTTATATAAGAGGCTTATATTAATATGATTCTTGTTGAACTTCTATATCAAAAGAAAAATTAGAGGTTGTCTCTCCCCCTATAAAATTTGATATTTCTATTGCAAGTATGTGTTAATTGGTGTTGTCATTGATGTCAACATATTTGTGTTGTCATTTGTGTCAACTATATCTTCTGGCATTGTTGATTGTTAATGGATTGAAGAGCATTGTCTTTCTCTGCATATTTCCTATGTTGAAGACCAGAGTATGAGCTTTGGATATTATTTAGAGAAGTTTTTTAAGAATCTAAATATAGAATTTGGGGTTCTGGATCAATGTTCATAAAAATTTCTGATCACCAGTATGAAGACGATGCCTGGCAAGGCTTGTAGGGTGACAGGGAGAAAGTGTTTTACTTTGCATTTCTTTGCAAATTGGAGTTTTATCTTGTGGTTGTGGACTTAAGCTTATAAGGTCTTTAGTCATCTTCATTCCAAAGGATAAGTTACTTGAAGCTCTGAAAAACAAGTTTCTAATTAGAAGAGTTTGATAGTGTCTGATTGAGAATAGTTTGTGATCCACCTTCAAGTGAAACAAGTTGAGATTTGTTATAATTGGATTTACTGGTCTCCAAATGATTCTATGATGTTTATAGATGTCCCCTTAATGCATTCAAGGTTTGTGATTAATCTACAATATGCAATGAAGATCTTGGAAGTGTGTGTTCAAGTGTTCTTGGTGATTGCACCTTTCTAGCCAACCTAGATGATTAACACTCTTTGCGGATGAAGCTCTTGAATTGTAGAAGCATGTGGCAACATTTGAAGATGTAATTCCATCTATGTTAAGGCATGAAGTTTTCATTCTTTATTCACTTAGTCTACAATATTGTTTAGGTCTAGTCCCAATTTGATGTATGTATGTATGCTGACCTTGGAGATTGTTCCAATGGTTGATGATTATAATGCCCACCTTGATGTACATGCCAAGGTTGAAGAATTGTATAAATACATGTAATGAATTTGTGTTTAAGGTGTGTGAGTGAAGATGTGAAGATAAGGTGTGAGTTGTAAAAGAAGAGTAGAGCAGAAGAGATATAATGCACTTTAATGGACCTGAACTTAGGCATTGTGTAGATGATACTATATCAGTTCAATTCTTGGTAGTGAGCCACCCCCAGTAATGAGCCACCCTTAGCAGTGAGCTAACCTTTTGGACAGTGAGCCCTTTGGTAGTGAGCCACCATTTGATATTCGGTATTGTTACTACATTTGTATTGTGAGCTAACACTAATCGTGGTTTTTTCCTATTTAGGGTTTTCCACATAAAAGTTCTAGTGTTCATGTGCATGTATTGTAGATGTGTTCAAGTCCTTGATTTTGCTATTCATGTTTATTTCTGATAATAGAATAAGGACATACATTAAGTGATTGAGAAATTGATTGTGGTTTATAGAAGTTTGAATTTTGATATGACTGATTCACCCCCATCTTAGTTGTCTTGTGACATTCAACAATTGGTATCAAAGCAGGATCCTTTGAAGAAAGCCTAACATCTTAAGGAAGATCTAGGATGGCACACAAAAAGGACACACCTTAGTTTGATGGAACTGACTATGCGTATTGGAAGGTATGAATGGAAATTTATCTTATTTCCACAAGTTATAGTGTTTAGATGATAGTCAAAATGAAATATGAAATACATGAAAATGGTCTAATGACTGAAGAAGAAATCTAGGATTTTGAATTGAATCACAAAGATAAAAATGCTCTATTGAATGTTTTATCAAATGTTGAAATGGCTAAAGTGGTGGATCTTACAACTACTCATGAAATTTGGGAGAAACTGAAGAATGTTTATGAAGGTGATGCATCTGTCAAGAAAGCTAAGTTGTAGAATTTAAAGACCACATATGAAACCATGCAAATGTTTGAAGATAATAACATAACAAATTATATACAGAAGATTGATGAAGTTGTCAGTAGCATCAAGGCCCTTGGTGGAAAGTTAGAAGATGAAGATGTTATTGATAAATTACTCAAAACTCTTCCAAAGTCCTATAGTCACAAGCTATTTGCCATTGAATAATTTCTTGAGTCAAGTAAACTTACAAAATATCAATTTCTTGGTAAACTAATTGCCTTTGAAATAAGGGAATTTGGTACTACTGATGGTACTATGAAAACAGAGACTAGTTTGAAGGCCAAGGAAGAAAAGACTTCCAGATCAGAGAAGTATGTTGTGGAATCAGATGATGAAGATTTTGTAGAGCTTGAGGCTAAGTTTGAAAGTAGAATAAAAAGAGGTAGCAAAGGAAAATTTAAAGGTAAGTTACCCTTCAAATGTTTCAATTGTGGAAAAATTGGTCACTATGCTTCAAGATGTCCTGATAGAGCCTTAATATTCAATGAAAATAAATGAAAGATGGTAAGAAAGAGTTACTATGTTAGAGATGATGATGGTGTAACTGATGATGATAGTTTTGATGATGGAAATAGTAGTGAATTCTTGTTTATTGCACTTAGAGAAGAACTCGTTTTTGCTAACCTTGCTATCTATGTGAAGGATAGAAGTCTAGGAGAGTTGTCTGCATTTCATGCTCAAAAGGAAGATGAATGGATCATTGACAATGGATGTTCAAATCATATAAGTGGAGACAAAAGCAAATTTGTCAAGTTTTAAAAGTATGATGGAGGATAGGTAAGATTTGGAGATGATGTAGTTGGTAAGATTTGTGGAAAAGGGTCAATTACTTTTGATGGAAAGCATAATACAAATGATTTTCTTTATGTCAAGGACTTGAAGCATAACCTTCTAAGTTTTGGACAAATGTGCAACAAAGGTTATAATCTTGTGTTCAAGGACAAAGGATGTGAGGTAAGAAAATGCTCCAGAACCATAATTGTTGCTGGTAAGAAGACTCATGGTAATGATTATCACTTGAAAGGCTCTAACAACTGTTGTTTGTTAGCTAAGATAGATGAAAGTTGGTTATGGCATAGAAGAAAGGGTCACATCAACTTTGATAATCTAGTGAAAATAAGTACTGCTCAGATTGTAAGAGATCTACCTAAGATTGTGAAGCCTACCAATGTTACATGTAAAGATTGTCAATTGGGGAAGATGACAAACAACACCTTCAAAAGAAAAGAACAATTCTCTACTAGTCTATTGGAGTTGGTGCATACAGACCTTTGTGGTCCTACAAGAGTAAGAAGTTTGTAAGGTGACAAGTATTTCATGCTTCTTATTGATATTATTCAAGAATTACTTGGGTTACTTTCTTTAGAGAAAAATTAGAAGCCCTAGACAACTTAAAAATTTTTAAAGCTATGGTTAAAAATGAATTGGATCTAAAAATCAAGTGCTTAAGATCTGATAGAGGAGGTGAATTTACTTCAAATAAGTTCAATGCTTTCTATCAAGAACATGGAATAAAGAGATAGTTGTCTACCCCCTAGACTCCTCAGCAAAATGGAGTGGTTGAAAGAAAGAATAGAACTATTCAAGTAGCTTCTAGAACAATGATCAAGGAAGCAGACCTACCAGAAGTGTACTAGAAAGAAGCAATACACATAGCTATCTATATTAAGAATAGAGTACAGGTCAGAGAAAAAGAGACCAAGACACTTTATGAACTATTGTATGGTAAGACTTCTACAGTTAAATATTTCAAAGTGTTTAGAAGCAAATGCTATATCAAAAGAGATGAAGAATTAGGGAAGTTTGATGCTAGATGTGATGAAGGCATATTCCTAGGTTACTCAACCAAGAGCAAAGATTGCTAATGCTATAATAAAAGATTGAAAAAGATCATTTAAAGTGCAAATGTAAAGGTAGATGAAGATTTTCAATTGGATGGGTATGAATCAAATGAACATGTTGTCACAGAGAAGGTAGGAAAAGGAAAAGAAAAGGAATTTTAGACTGAAGTACAAGTTGTTCTTGAAGAAGAATAAATTCAAGAAGATGCTCTTGAAAGAATTCCAAAGACTCCAAAGTATGTGCAAAGAGATCATTCTGAAGATTAGATTATAAGTGATAAAAAGAAAGGTGTATTGACAAGAAGGAGAGTTGTAGAAGAACAAGTAAATATATGTTTACTTTCAAAGGTGGAACCTAAGATAGTAAATGAAGCTTGTAATGATGAACATTGGGTCAAGGCAATGGAAGAAGAATTAATGTAGATTGAGAAGAACAAGACCTGGGAACTTGTCCCTAGACCTACAAACAAGAATGTGATTAGAACAAAGTGGGATTTCTAGAACAAATTGAATGAGGTTGGAGAAGTTTTGAGAATCGAAGAAAGAATTGTGTGCAAAGGCTACTCACAAGTGGATGGGATAGAATATGAGGAGACTTTTTCTCTGGTGGCCAGAGTGGAAGCAATCAGACTATTTTTGGCTTTTGCTACACATAAATATTTCAAGGTGTATCAAATGGATGTGAAATCTTCCTTTCTGAATGGTGAGTTAGAAGAAGAGGTATACATAGAGCAACTGGATGGATTCTAGTTATTAGACCAACTAGATATGGTATACAAGTTGAAGAAGGCTCTGTATGGATTGAAGCAAGCTCCCAGAGCTTGGTATGCAAGACTGGATAAGTATCTACTACAACAAGGTTTTAGTAAACAGTCCACAGATAGCAATTTGTATATAAAGGCAAGCAAAGATCAAATCTTGATTGTTGAAGTCTATGTGGATGATATTATATTTGGTGGAAATGAAGGAATGTGTAAGAATTTTTCAGATGAGATATAGAAGGAGTTTGAGATGTCCATGTGTGCTGAGATGAATTTCTTCCTTGGATTGCAAATCAATCAAACATACAAAGTTATCTACATTTATCAATCAAAGTATCTCAAAGAGTTATTAAAGAATTTTGGAATGGAAGACTCTAAACCGGTGAGCACTCCTATGATTACTGGATATAAGTTGAGCAAAAATGATGAATCTCCTAAGGCTGATCAGAGCTAGTACAGGTCAATGATTAGAGGACTGCTTTATCTGACTATCACAAGATTAGATATCATGCATGTAGTTTGTCTTGTGGCTAGATTTCAATCAGATGCCAAAGAATCACATGTTTTGGTAGTGAAAAGGATTTTTAGGTACTTGAAAGGTACTCTGGATCATGGTCTATGGTATCCAAAGAATAATGACTTCTCCCTAAGTGCCTATACAGATACAGATTGGCTAGTTGTGTTGATGAAGGGAAAAGCACAAGTGGAGGTGTATACTTCCTTAGAGATAGGGAAATGTCCTAGCATAGAAAGAAACAAGAATCAGTCTCCTTGTCTACTGCAGAGGCAAAATATATTGTTGCAGTAACATGTTGCACTCATGTGTTGTGGATGAAACAAACCTTGAAGGATATCAAAGTTGAGTATGAGGAGCCAATCACTATTCTTTGTGATAACACAAGTGCCATAAACATTTCAAAGAATCTAGTGATGCATTCAAAAACAAAACACATATCAATTAAGTACCACTTTTGAGAGAGAAAGTTGCGGAGAATGTTGTGAAGCTTGAATATGTGCCTATAAAGGATCAAGTTGATGATATATTCACTAAGACCCTTCCAAAGGACACATTTGAGTATCTCTGGGAAAGGTTAGGAGTGATTTCTCCTCCTTCATTGAACTAGGTGCATAAGAAGATGCATCAATCCAGTATGCCTCAAGGAATATTTTCTTCTTGACTAATTTAGGGGGTTACCCTTTAGGGGGAGTAGGTAGTGATCTGAGAAGATTGTTGTAGTCAGGAGGAGTAAATATTGATTCCAATATGATTAGAGTAGAAGTGTGCAAGTATGTGTAGTGGAGAAGATGTGATCCCTTTGCTACTGATGTCAAAGGGGGGAGAAATCATGTGAAAAACTTAGGGGGACTAAGAGTGCAGAAGTATGAAAACAAAGGAGGAGTTTTGAAGCAGAATTGTGTCTTGATGGTGGAACATTTTTTTCACATCATATGTTGCCATCAGTGACAAAGGGGGAGATTGTTGTAATTATGTGCTAATTAGTGTTGTCATTGATGTCAACATATTTGTGTCAACTATATCTTCTGGCATTGTTGTTTGTTAATGGATTGAAGAAAACTGTCCGAGTATTTTTCTCCACATATTCTCTTTGTTGAAGACTATAGTATGATATTTGGGTATGATTTATAGAAGTGTTTGAAGAAGCTAAATCTAGAATTTGGTGGTCTGGATCACTGTGCAGAAAAAGTTCTATTCACCAGTATGAAGACGATGCCTGGCAAGGTTTGTAGGGTGATAGGGAGAAATTATTTTGCTCCACATTTCTATATAGATTGGAATTTTGTCTTGTAGTTATGGACTTAAGATTATAAGGTCTTTATTCATCTTCATTCCAAAGGATAAGTTATTTGAAGCTCCAGAAAACAAGTTTCTAGTTAGCAGAGTTTGACAATGTTTGATTGAGAACAGTATGTGATCTATCTTCAAGTGAAACAAGTTGAGATCTACTGTAGTTGGATTTGCTGGTCTCCAAAGGTTTCTATGATGTTCCTTGAATGCATTGAAGGCATGTGATTAATCCACAAACTACAATGAAGATCTTGGAAGTGTGTGTTCAAGTGTTTTTGGTGATTACACCTTTCTAGCCAACTTGGATGATTAACACTCTTTGTGGATGAATCTCTTGAATTGTAGAAGCATGTGGTAGTGTGTGAAGATTTAATTGAGTCCATGCTAATGTATGAAGTGTTCATCCTTTATTCAATTAGTCTGCAAGATTGATTAGTTTTGCAAGTATGTGCCTAACCGGTGTTGTCATTGATGTCAACATATCTGTGTTGTCATTGGTGTGAACTAAGATCTTATTTTGTTACTTGCTTTTGATGAATATTGCTTTGCATAAGTCCTAAATATCATGAGAATATGTTTTTGATATTCATTATCTAGTTGCTTTTGACAAAATTTGCCCTCCTAGTGGAAACAATGTGTTACAGAGTACCTTGGTTTGATGATGAACAATCCAGTAGTTTTCTCTGTATTTCTTGTAGAATGAATATTTTTGTTAGTGGATTGGAATTCATTTAGAGGCATGTCTAAATATGCTATGTTCCAAGTTTGAGCCCTCGGTATGAAGATTTGAGTAAGTCATGTTCACCAAAGCAAAAACTACTTCTTCTATGCATTCAGTGGTGACAGGGAGAAAGTATTTTGCCCCACATTCCTCCACATTGAAGTATTTTGGTCTGCGGTTCTAGACTTATTTTGGGATGATTTTATGTGCCTTCAACTCAAATGGTTTGTGATTTTTGTGGTCCGCAAGGGATCTTTTCTTTATGGCAGTAGTTGATAGTGTTGTTTATGTGCTCTAGTTTGAAGAATCTTCTTGATAGAGTGGTTAGAGGTTGTGAGGTTGTTCCTAGTGATTATAATGTGCTTGTGGATGTCTCCTAATTATGTTCCTACTTTTTGATTCGTCCGCGAAGAGTAATTTTGATCATGGATGAATATTGTTCCTAAAACACTTAGTGTTAACTCCAAGTCTTAGCTGACCTGGTTGTTTTCACTACTTGTAGAGATGCATTGAAGATTGTTAAAGTGTGTTATGGTGTGGAAGACTGCACTTAAGTCCTAGCTAAGGCATAATGTGTTCCACATACATCTATTCCTTAGCTAATTTTTTTTTACGTCTAGACCTATTTCTATGTATGTTTGTAATGTCGAGCTTGGAGATTGCTCCAAAGGTTGATGAATGTAATGCCAACCTTGATATACATTCCAAGGTTGATGAATTGTATAAAAACATGTAATGAAGTTGTGAAAAAGATTTCCTTGCGAAAAATGCAAAGATAAGTGCGAAGTAAAAGGCAAAGCAGAGCAGAGGAAATGTATTGCGCTTCAATGGAACTGAACTTAGGCATGGAGTAGATGCTATCAAATCAGTTCAGAAACCCTTGGCAATGAGCCACCCCTTGGCAGTGAGCCGATCTTTGTAGTGAGCCCTAAGTTTTGTAGTAAGCATTCTGGGCAGTGAGCCCTAAGGCAGTGAGCCTCTAATTTTTTGTATTGCTATATCATATTTATTTTGTCATCTAAACGCTCACCATGGTTTTTCCCCTTTGGAGTTTTCCACATAAATATCTAGTGTCTCTTATGTTGAATGTGTACATATGTTTAATTTCCTGTTTCATGCTTTCATGATTAAATTACAAATGCAATGTTGATTGGTTGATGTTTTAATGGTTTTGAAATATTGGCTACAATTGATTCACCTCCCCCTCTCAGTTGTATTGCTCTTTTCAACAATTGGTATCAGAGTGGAGGTTCCTCATTAAAGAGTCTAACAGCTCGAGGTAGATCTGAGATGTCACATAGGAGGGAGTCACCACAATTTGACAGAATAAATAATGCTTTTTGGAAGGTATAGATGAAAAGTTATCTTGTCTCTTTAGGTTATAATGTCTGGAAGATAACAGAGAAAAAATATACTATCCTTGAAAATGGTCCATCAAATGATGATGAAGTCAAATAGTATGAAATTAATGGAAAAGCTAGAGATGCTTTCTTAAATGCCTTGTCTAATAATGAGTTATTGAAAGTTGTGGATTTGGAAACTGCTCATGAGATTTGGGATAAGTTAAAAAGTTTATATGAAGGAGATGATTCTCTAAAAAGTGTCAAACTACAAAAACTGAAGGCAAAGTATGAAGCTTTGAAAATGAGTGAAGATGAAAACATAACTATGTACATGCAGAGAGTTGATGAAATTGTCAATGGAATCAAAGGTCTTGAGGTACCACTAAAGAGGAAGAGGTTGTGATGAAGATTCTTAGGTCATTGCCTAAATCCTATAGTCACAAAGTGGCAGCATTTAAAGAGCTTATGAGTGTACAAAAGGTTTAAGAGAATTAGTTGCTTGGGAAACTTGCATCTTTTGAAATGAGAGAATTTGGTGATGCTCTGCCAAAGATTGAGACTACTTTCAAAGCCAATACTTCAAAAAAGACTTCAAGAGCTCAAAAATATTTGTTGAATTTGATGATGAACTAGATGAGGTTGAAGCAAACATTGTAGACATAATGCAAAGAGGTTCCGGTAAGTACAAAGGCAAATTACCATTCAAATGATTTTCTAATGGTAAGATTGGTCACTATGCATCCAGATGTCTAGAGAGAATTGCAAGAGGTAAGAAGAAATTTGAAAGTAAACCTAGGGTTATAAAGAAATGTTATATTGTCAAAGATCTTAATGATGATTGTGTAATTGATGATGAGTCTGATGATGCTAGTACTAGTGAAAATGAATGTTTGTTTATTGCTATTAAGGAAGAGCCTGTATCTACTAATCATGCTAGTTGTGTGAAGGAAGAAAAAGAAGTGGAAGAAAGTGCTTTGTTTGTTTAGGTGGAGAAAGATAAGAATGAATGGATTATTGATAGTGGATTCTCACATCACATGACCGGTGACAAAAGTAAGTTTGTAAGTTTGGAAAAATATGATGGAGGGCCGGTTAGGTTTGGAGATAATGTAGTTGGTAATATTTGTGGAAAAGGATCTATTTCTTTTGATGGAAGGAATAATACTGATGATGTCCTATATGTGAAGGGTTTAAAGTATAATATTTTAAGTGTTGGTCAGATGTGTAACAAAGGCTATGATCTGAGATTCAAGGATAATGGATGCAAGATCATGGAAAGCTCCAGAATAGTGATTGCTACTGGTAAGAAGACCAGATGTAATATTTATCAATTAAGAGGAACTAGTGATTATTGTTTGTTGGCTCAGGCAGATGAGAGTTGGTTGTGGCATAGAAGGATGTGTCATATCAATTTTGACAACTTGGTGAAGATAAGTTCAGTACAGGCTGTGAGAGATTTACCTAAGCTTGTAAAGCCTGTTAATACTATTTGCAAGGAATGTTAGTTGGGAAAGCACACAAGGACAAGTTTCAAGAGCAAAGAATAATTTTCTATCAGATTGTTGGATCTAGTGCATACAGATTTGTGTGGTCCTACAAGGATAAGAAGTTTGTAAGGATACATGTACTTTATGTTGCTTATTGATGATTATTCTAGGATGACTTGGGTCACTTTTCTAAAAGATAAATTAGAAGCCCTATAAAAGTTCAAGTACTTCAAGGCAATGGTTGAAAATGAGCTAGAATTAAGAATCAAATGCTTAAGGTCTAATAGAGGAGGTGAGTTTACATCAAATGAATTCAACATTTTTTTGAAGAATAAGGAATAAAAAGAAAGTTATCTACTCCTAGGACTCCTCAGAAAAATGGAGTTATTGAAAGAAAGAACATGATAGTTCATGAAGCTGCTAGGACTATGATGAATGAGCCTAACCTATCATAAGTGGATTGGAGAGAAGCCATACATAGTACTATCTATATTTAAAATAAAGTTAATATCAAAGGTAATGGCACTAAAACTCCTTATGAATTGTGGTATGGAAAAGTTCCTACAGAAAAATATTTCAAGGTTTTTAGAAGCAAATGCTATATTACAAGAGACGAAGATCTAAGTAAGTTTAATGCTAGATCTGATGAATGAATTTTTCTTGGTTATTACCAGTGCTACAATAAGAGACTAAAAAAGATTGAGAGTGTTAATGTGAAGGTGGATGAAGGCAAAGAAATAATATCAGATCTGAGTGGCTATGAATCAGATGAACCTATTGCTACAATGATTAAAGAAAAAGTTGAACAAGATGATAGTCAAGATGAAGAAGAAAAGGCTCTAGAAAGTATTGCTAAAACTCCAAGGTATGTAAGGATCAATCATTCTGAAGATTAGATTATAGGTGACAAAAGCAAAGGGGTACTAACAAGGAAAAGAGCTACATAATAACAGGTGAACTACTATTTTCTTTCTAAGATTGAACATAAAAATGTTAGTGAAGCATGGAATGATGAAAGTTTGGTAAAAGCTATGGAAGAAGAGCTGATGTAGATAGAGAAGAATCAAACTTTGGAATTGGTTCCTAGACCTGCTGATAAGAATGTGATTGGAACTAAATGGATTTTTAGGAACAAGCTAAATGGGAATGGAGTAGTTAGAAACAAAGCAAGGTTGGTATGCAAAGGATAATCTCAAATTGAAGGGATAGATTTTTAGGATACCTATTCTCCTATGGCAAGGATTGAAGCAATTATAATGTTTCTATCATTTGTAGCACATAAGGATTTCAAAGTGTATTAGATGGATGTGAAATCTACATTCTTGAATGGTGAGTTGGATGAGGAAGATTACATTGAACTACTGGAAGGATTTTAGTTATCAAATCATGGTGAGATGGTGTGGAAATTGAAGAAAGCTTTGTATGGACTCAAGCAAGCCCCTAGAGCCTAGTATGCAAGATTGGACAAGTATCTGTTGCAATTAGGGTTCAGTAGAGGTACTACTGATAGCAATCTCTATTTGAAAAATAATGGTGACCAAATTTTGATTGTTGAAGTCTTTGTCGATGATACTATCTTTGGAGGCAATGAAGGTATGTGTAAGAATTTTGTAGAGGAAATGCAAAAGGAGTTTGAGATGTCCATGTTTGGTGAAATGAATTTCTTTCTAGGTCTATAGATTACTCAATTAGATAAAGGAATCTTCATTTCTCAGTCCAAGTATGTAAGAGAGTTGTTGAAGAAATTTGGAATGGAGGATTCTAAACTAGTATGTACTCCCATGGTGACTAGATGTAAATTAAGCAAGACTAATGATTCACCCAAAACTGATTAGAAAAGGTATAGATCCATGATTGGAAGATTACTTTACCTAACCCATACCAGACTAGACATAATGCATGCAACTTGTCTTGTGAAAAGATTTCAAGAAGATCCTAGAGAGTGACATGTGATGGCAGTCAAGAGAATCATGAGAAATTTGAAAGGTACACTAGATCATGTCCTATGGTATCCAAAAGATAATGATTTCACTCTTAATTCTTATATAGATGCAAATTGGACTAGAGATGTTGATGACAGAAAAAGTACAAGTGGTGGTGCCTTCTTCTTGGGAAATAGATTGGTTTCATGGTTGAGAAAAACAAAGATTCAATCTCTTTGTCTACTGCAGAAGCATAATACATTGCAGCAGTAGGTTGTCACACTCAAGTGTTATGGATGAAGCAAACATTGAAGGATATAGGAGTTGTGTACAAATAACCAATCTCAATCTTCTGTGATAATACAAGTGTTATAAACATTTCAAAGAATCCAATGATGCACTCAAGAACAAAGCATATATCTATACGGTATCATTTTCTAAGAGAAAAGGTGACAGAGAATGAAGTAAAGATGGAATATGTATCTACAAAGGATCATATCGTAGAAATTTTTACCAAGCCTCTACTTAAGATTACTTTTGAGTATCTCAAAAAAATGTTAGGGGTCATTACCCCTCATGCTCTAACCTAAGATGCATAGGAATGCATTAGTCCAGTGGTGTCCAAAGCCTCATTCTTTTATCTAGATTGATGTATTGAGAGCTACCTCTCATGGGGAGTAGCAAGTGTTCCTAATATGTGTTCCTGACAAAGAGAAGTAAGTGTTACAGTGTTGATGAAAGAGCAATATGTTTAAAGAAATAGAGTGCAAGTATGTGCCCTTTGCCATTGGCGTCAAATGGGGAGAGAAATCATGTGAAAAACATAAGAGTACATATGCATAATGATAAAGGGGGAGAAGGTAATCAATGTAGAATCTTTTCTTGATGATCTTTATAGGATTTTACATCATATGTTGCCATCAATGACAAAGGGGGAGATTGTTACAAGTATATGCCTAACCGGTATTGTCATTGATGTCAACTGTACTCTTATTTTGTTACTTGCTTGTGATGAATATTGCTTTTCATAAGTAATAAAGATCATAAGAATATGTTTCTGATATCAATTTTCCATTTGCTTTTGAAAAAATTTGCCCTCCTAGTGGAAACAGTGTGTTACAGAGTATCTTGGTTTGATGATGAACAGTCTAGTAGTTTGCTCCACATTTCTTGTAAAATGAATATCTTTGTCTGTGGATTGGAAGTCATTTAGAGGCATGTCTAAATATGCTATGTTCCATGTTTGATCCTTTGATATGAAGATTTGAGTAAGTTATGTTCACTAGAGAAAAAACTTCTTTTTCTGTGCATTAAGTGGTGATAGGGAGAAAGTATTTTGCTCCACATTCCTCCGCATTGAAGTATTTTGGTCTACGGTTCTAGAGTTAAGTCTGGGATGATGTTATGTGACTTCAACTTAAATGGTTCATGATTTGGTAGTCTACAAGCAATCTTTTATTTATAACAGTATCTAACAATGTTGTTTATGTGCTCCAGTTTGAAGAATCTTCTTGATAGAGTGGTTAGAGGTTGTACGGTTGTTCCACATGATTACAATGTGCTTTTGGATGTCTCCTAATCATGTTCCTACCTTTTGATTGGTTTGTGAAGAGTAATTTGGATCATGGATGAAGACTATTCCTAAAAGACTTAGTGTTAACTCCAAGTCTTGGTCGACCTTGTTGTTTTCACTACTTGTGGAGATGCATTGAAGATTGTGAAACCATGTTATGGCATGGAAGACTGCACTTGAGTCCAGGCTAAGGCATAACGTGTTCTGCATACATCTTTTCCTTAATTTTGTTTAGGTCCAGACCTATTTCTATGTATGTTTGTAATGTCGACCTTGGAGATTGCTCCAATGGTTGATGAATGTAATGCCAACCTTGATGTACATTCTTCAGGTTGATGAATTGTATAAAAACATGTAATAAAGTTGTGAAAAAGATGTCCTTGCAAAAATGTGAAGATAAGTACAAAGTAAAAGGAAGAGTAGAGTAGAGGAAATGTGTTGTGCTTCAATGGAACTGAAATCGGGCATGGAGTAGATGCTATCAAATTAGTTCACAAACCCTTGGCAGTGAGCCAATCTTAATAGTGAGCCCTAACTTTTGCAGTGAGCATTTTTGGCAGTGAGCCTCTGATTTTTAGTATTTCTATTCATATTTATTTTTTGAACTAAACACTCACCGTGGTTTTTCCCCTCTAGGGTTTTCCATGTCAAAATTTAGTGTTTCTTGTGTTGAATGTGTAAATATGTTTAGGTTCTTGTTTCATTCTTTCATGATTAAATTGGAAATGTAGTGTTGATTGGTTGATGTTTTAATGGTTTTGAAATATTGGCTACAACTGATTCACCCCCCCTCTCAGTTGTATTGCTCTTTTCTACATTTATGTCTAGTCCTAATTTGATGTATGTATATATGTATGCCGACCTTAGAGATTGTTTCAATGGTTGATGATTGTAATGCCAACCTTGATGTACATTCAAAGGTTGATGAATTGTATAAATACATGTAATGATTTCATGTTCAAAGTGTGTGAGTGAAGATGCGAAGATAAGGTGTGAAATGTAAAAGAAGAGCAGAGCAGAGGAGATATATTGTACTTTAATGGAATTGAACTCAGGCATAGTGTAGATGCTACTATATGAGTTCAATTCTTGGTAGTGAGCCACATCAGGTAGTGAGCCACCCTTGGCAATGAGCCACCCTCAGTAGTGAGCCATCCCTTTGGGCAATGAGCCCTTTGGTAGTGAGCCACCATTTGATATTTGGTATTGTTACTATATTTATATGATGAGCTAACACTCACCATGGTTTTTCCCTATTTAGGGTTTTCCACATAAATTTTTTTGTGTTCATGTGCATGTGATGTAGATGTGTTCAAGTCCTTGATTCTGCTATTCATGTTTAATGTTGATAATTTAATAAGGAAATAAGTTAAGTGATTGAGAAATTGATTGTGGTTTATAGAAGTTAGAATTTTGATACAATTGATTCACCCCCCCTCTTAGTTGTCTTGTGCCATTCAACAATTTCCCCATGGAAAAAGCTAAGATAATACCTTTGGTTTCATAACTTATAGAAAACATTATTTCATTCTACTTAAATAGCATCATATTTTCTAAAGTTTAAGATGGATAATGATCTTGAGACCTATGTGTTGATAACTAAGAGGGGGGCTAAATCAGTTATCCTAATTATTTCTTCTTTTGAACTTTCTTATTAATCAATGCAACATTGAATCAAACAAACAAACATTACCATGAAATGAGAAACACATGACACAGTATTTTTGATGTGGAAACCCTGTTAAGGGAGAAAACCACGGGGTGATTAACCCAAAGATTATTCTCTGTTAGAAGAATAAGGAATTACAAAATGGTACTTGCCAATTAGGGCTCACTACCCGAGCACACTACTCACAAAGAGGCACACTGCCTACAAGGAGACACATTGTCTACAAAAGAATGTTATACAATACTTGAACTGATTAGAAGCATCCGCATATGCTGGAGTTCAGTTCCGGTTAGGCTCAGTACACTGATCTGCTGCACTTCATCTTTCCTCTTCTCTTTATTCTGCTTTCCTTTCACATACCGGATCTTTCCTACTACTTCTACTCTGCTCTCCACTTATTCAAATATATCATCATCGCTACAACAACTCTCACAACTAAATCCATCATGCATATATATCCGCACAAGTAATTTCATCACCTTTCTAGTCGTCATCCGGAACAGTCTATTTTCTCACAAACTCTGTTCTGTCGGTTGAATCCTTGCACATCAAGTAATGCGGATCAAGCATATACTTGTAGATATCATTAATCATGTTGGCCAAACATGATTCATGCCTTCACAACCTTTACCATCAACAGTAACACATCTGGAAAATAGTCTGATGTTCTGTCAGTCAGTTCTTCCTCTATTCTCACTATCACTCAGGAATCCGGCGCTCAACTATTCATATCTTTTTCCTTGTCCATCATCGGAGGCTAAATCCTTGGAATATACCACTCAAGGTAGTCCTCTTGACTTCCTCAAATCTGCACTGCACCAAGATACTTCCTCTGAGAGATCCGGACTAGTCTGTCGGACCTTGCCACATGCTCTGTTCTTGTTCACCAGACCACAATAATCTTCATTCTGACTTCTGGTGGGGGCACACTATGACTTGCAGATATGTGGGATGACCTTTGTTTCCATCAATGACAACAACCATGAATCCATATAGTGTCTCTTGCCAACAATCTCCCCCTTTGGCATTGATGGCAACACTTAGTGAAAAATGACTAAGTGTTTACACTATGCTCCCCCTTGGCTGATGCTCTATCTTTATATACATTTTCCGGAGCTCCCCCTTAGTTGGATTCCTCATTTTTCACTGCTCCTCACTCCCCCTTTGACATCAATGGCAAAGGGTAGGGTCCGCACACCAAAATTTTCAAAAATTTTACTATACTTAGCCGCATATTACATACTCACATAAACTGAAGAATGTCTGCAAATGATGTCTTTGATTGGACTAGTTCTGTAGCCCAACTTTGCTTCATTCTATCCAAAATTGAAATGTGACCACTCAACAAAAATGCAAAAGCTTTTGCCCTCTTGAGATCTGTCGGATCATTGGTTTGGGCGGTAGTCTGAGCATCACTTATGGCCTCATGCATAGTTTCTAACTTAGGGATTATAATCCTTCTAAGTTCTCCCATCCGGTTAATTATATTCTTCCTTTCCTTTTCAAAATTCTTGATTGCATTTGTGATTGCAATAGTTTGACATTCTTGATTTACTATGGAGGAAGAGAGAGGATCAAAACTTTGAGACAAACTAAGTAGTTTGTCCTGTTCCTCTTTTATTTTCTTATCAATTTCTACTATTGCCTTTGACTAGGAGATACAAAATTTGTAAATGTCACCACCATCCTTAAGAGCATTTTCTAGGCTCTTTATCCCAATACTCATATTTCTCCTATCATTAGAGATTGATCCTAGTACCTCTGAGAATCTCTTATCCAAAAACTCCTTCCGGACCTTTTCTTCAACTAATTTTTCTAGGGATTCAAAATGTGTACCAACACTGCTGACTAAGGTTTTGAGATTACCGGAAGAGGAGGCTGTGGGATCTTTCTGGACCGATGGCATAATCTTTTCAAGCACTCCAGAAGCAGCCTCTATCAACTCACAGTCTTCCATATGAGACTTTAGGAGTTTTTATTTGCCTTAGCATTTGCAAATGAGGCTATCTTCATTGTTTGCACCAGAGAGAGGGAATCGAAGTTGAATGGACCTTGTAGAAGCTCTGGTTCATCAATCTCTATTGCTTCTTTGCTCATAAATTTTTGGACAGTTTGTACAGTGTCTCTTGCCAGAGACAGATGTTTCTTCTCTGCTACAGTCTTGGAGCTGTCCTTTGGAATTTTCTCTTTCTCCACATTCTTACCACTATCAGTTGTGGTTTTCTCTGTTGGAGTCTTCTCTTTCTCTGCACCCTTGGTACTATCAGCTTCTTTTTCTTTTACCGCTGCTTCTTTCTCCTGTAGTTTCTCTTCTTCTTTGGATCTAGAGACTGTAGGGGAAACCGGAGGAGAAATGTTGGTTTGTTCAGGGCCCATCTCTTCTGTTGCTTTCTCAGAAGTTTCTTCTGCAGCACATGTGGATGAGGGATCAATACCCAAGTCCTCTACAATAGGAAGATTAAACCTTTTGAAGGCCTTTCTAGAGGATCTCTTTTGTATCTATGGCCACCTTGTCAGTCTCACCAAGCTTGAGTTGATTCATCCTTGCTTTACTCCTGAACTCATCTTTGCAGTCTTTGAATATTATGTTCATTGTCTTGGGATCAATTTGAGGATATAGTTGAATAGCTATCTGCTCCCGGATCTCAAGATCTTTTGCCTGGGCATTGTTCTTTCTTATTTCTAATTCCTTTTCTAGGCTTTTAGGAATTAGAGATATAATCTCAATGAAAGCCTTATTGTATATGTTCAGATACTTGATTGTGGCTTCCTGCAGGATCTTTTGGTCAGCCTCATTGTAGTCATCATAGAATTCAGTCATTAGTTGAAGGTTTCCATCCACAGTGACTGACTTGATTACACTCTCTAGAGACAGGGTGCGCTTTTCAACAAATTCCGCTGCCATTTCTTCCTTGTCTTGGCCTGTGGAGGGTTTACCAAATCCTTTCTTCTTCTGCTTCTTTATTTCTTTTACCCCCTCATCTGATTCTATTTCCTCTTCATCTTTCTGACTTGTATAAGCCCTTGTGGCTTTTATTCTAGACCTTTTCTCTCCTTTACTGGATGTCTGACCTTCCAGTTTAGATATTTTTGAGCTTTTGGTTTTGACAGGTGTAGATCCTTTTGATGATCTGGTCTGGATTGAGGTTTCCACCGGAGCACTTTTCTTGCTTTTCTTTTCTGCCTCTTTCTTTTCTTCCTCAGCCTTTCTCCTCTTTTCCCGGTTGGCATCAAGTGCCTCCTTTGGGATGCCTAGGCCTTGGGCAATATGTTCAACTTCTTTTCTTACTTTTCTTTTTATCTCAGGTTCTCTGAGTTCCACATGGATCTTCACACTCAGCTCCTCAAAGGTTCCAAACCTTTCTGCTTTTGGATCTTTGGGTTGACTAAACATGTGTTGAACATGCAGTTCCACAATTTGTTCATCAACCTCATACCCCATGGGCATGATCCAGACTGTCCTTGGCTCAACTGCCTCCATTAGGCACTGATCAGTATCAACCATAAAGTAGACTGAGTCTTTGTATTTTTCAACAAGAGATTGGGGAATTCTTTCTCTTGCTTGCATCATACTCTGGAAGTTTTTGAAGTATCCCCACAGAGCTGTATTTCTTGCTTTGGCATCCCCAAGTCCATGTAAGTAATCTCTGATCTGGACTGCTACAGGTTTGTCATTCTGCCATACCCATCCACTTGATCTGGGCAGCTCATTCATGAAATAGAAAAATAGACATAATATAAGTGTACCATACTTGAAAGAATTCTTTTTATCCTTTTTGATCTTTTGTATATTTTCCATTAATTGACTTAAAAGAAGTTCACAGAGGTCATAATCTGCATTCTTCCTTAGCATCTCATAGGCAGTATATACTGCAGTTCCGGATACAGAATTCTCCATACTGGAGTGATAAATCTTGTATCCTATTATCATGGATGCAAACTTGATATCCGGGTCAGAGATATCTTCAATGGTCATTGCCCTCTTATCAAATTTTGATCCGGTGGCCTCAGTTACAATGTTATTTTTGATAGATTTGAGGATAGGTATCCCTCCGGAAGAGTATAGACCAGTCACTGCCCTAATTGCCTCTTTTGTGATCTGGCAGGGTCTATCCAGCCACAGGAAGTTGTCATGCATCCTACTCAGTACATACTGGACCCATTCATCTTCTTCAAAGCAGGGGAAATGAATGAATTGATCAAATTGTTTCTTCTGGATACCCTTATACTCTGGTTTAAGCTCAAAAGCATTGTCTATCAGTTGTTTGTGATAGAAATCTCTCAATTTGAATTCCCAAATTCCTCAATACTTGCATGTATGTAAACCCTAATGTCTTCTGTGTGTAAAACACCATGAGGAACACTAGAGAATGCTCCTAAGGGATCTACCTCCAATGACTTGTATGGGTGTTTCTTAAATTCAGGTCGGGGCCTATCTGAGATCTTTACTATATTCAGAGTAGCCATTTCTCAAAAGATTTGTAGTAAGATATCGAAAATGGAAAATACCTTATGCGCCTTCGGTTACACGGAGTGGTTGGATTGATTTCTATATGTAATGACTTTGGCAAGAGATCTTTCGTGAACTTGATGAATCTTGTTGCAGAGCTCCACTTTTTGCTTCTTCTTGAGTGTAGAATGAGCAAGTGATTTATGGGAAATCCCTTATATTGCTCCGCAAACCCTAATATCTGATGGCAATAAATGCTTGACCTACATTATTCTGGTTTGCCTTATTCAGATAACTTGAAGAACTAGATTAGTCCTGATCTATGAACATCATGCGGATCTTCCAACCATGAACAAATCAAGATGACACATCATAAGGACATCCCAAACACTCTATCCAATCCGCAGAATAAGACAATGCACTTTCGGATCTCTCCGAACCTTTTTGTAATCCTCTGTCATTCCAGAGCATCTCTCGGAACAGGTCTTACTTGATCAATCACAACTTCTTCACATCTTCATGCGGACCTCTGAAATCTTATCTGAATCATCTCAAGACTTATATCTACGAACCCTTTACTCCACATCTTGTGCCACATCCGGCACCACTTGATTGGCTGGGGGAACAAGATTTTCTTTGAGTCTCCCCCTGAGCCAGAGCTCACCTTTTAATTTTCAGAAGGAATATCAGCACCAAAATCTAGTGCGGATCCAACCTCTACATTCTTTAAACTTTTCTTCACCCAAATCTTGTTCATCTGATTCCTAACTTCATCTGCATTCATCTTTTGTTTACCCTTGTCTTGATTTTGATTATACACTGGACCTCTTTTGCCCTGATTCTTGCTTCTGTAGACTTTTGCATTATGACCAGACTTATTACAGATTTGGCAAATAACATTTCCTTGCATATTTGACTGATAACCTCTTGATCTGCATTGATTAGCCATATGACCTACTCTATTGCATGCAAAGCATCTACCATTGAATGATTTGTTTATTTGCATATTTCTGCATTCATGAGACTTGTGTCCATACCTTTTGCAGTTAAAGCACTGTCCGGAGAAGGATGAGTTAGTCTGATTCATTCTCTTTCTACACTAATTAGCTTTGTGACCAAAGTGATTGCAGCTGTGGCAGTATCCATTGAAGGATGGATATCTTTGACCATTGGGCTGTCTTACTGGAGGTCTTCTAGGCCTATTCCTTGAATTTTCTGATCCAAAATTCTTTTGATCGGATCCGGAGCTTTCTCCTTTCTCATATCCCAAACCATACTTGTCATCTGCCCTCTTTTGACTTCCAAGAAGAACTTCAAGTTGAGCAGAACTTATCTTGAATTTCTCTTTATATTCATTTGCTATTTGAAGATCTCTTTTGAGAGAGACAATTTGATCCTCAAGTTTTTCTTCATTATCTTTTGCATCTTCAAGATCAGATTCAAGATGTCTGATAATCCTGTCCATCTGGTGGCAATCTTCTGATTTCTCTTTAAGAGATTGTCTTAGATTGTCTTCATCTTTTCTTTTCTCTTCAATCTCTTGAGTAAACTTTATAACTCCTGATTCCATTTCATGTCTTACCATAATGTCTTCTTTTGATAACTTTTCACATAACTTGGTTTTCTCAGTCAATTCTTCATTTGTATTACTTTCTTCACTTTGTCTTGCCAATTGTTGGAGCAGCTCCTTTCTCTTTTTCATAGAGAGACTTAATTTGTCCTTTAGTTCTCTCATGAATTCATCAGCCTGTTTGAGTCTTCCCTTTAATTCATTGACTTCAGAGTTTGACTGTTCAAGATCCTCAAGGTCAGTCTTGAGTTGCTTCCTTAAACCATATGCATCCATTTGAACTCCCAGATCTTCCTCAAGCTGTTAGGCTCTATTAGGAGGAACTTGGCTCTGATACCAATTGTTGATAACTGAGAGGGGGGGTGAATCAGTTATCCTAATTATTTCTTCTTTTAAACTTTCTTATTAATCAATGCAGCATTGAATCAAACAAACAAACATTACCATGAAATGAGAAACACATGACACAGTATTTTTGATGTGGAAACCCTGTTAAGGGAGAAAACCATGGGGTGATTAACCCAAAGATTATTCTCTATTAGAAGAATAAGGAATTACAAAATGGCACTTGCCAATTAGGGCTCACTGCCTGAGCACACTGCTCACAAAGAGGCACACTGCCTACAAGGAGACACACTGTCTACAAAAGAATGTTATACAATACTTGAACTGATTGGAAGCATCCACATATGCTGGAGTTCAGTTCCAGTTAGGCTCAGTACACTGATCTACTGCACTTCATCTTTCCTCTTCTCTTTATTCTGCTTTCCTTTCACATACCGGATCTTTCCTACTACTTCTGCTCTGCTCTCCACTTATTCAAATATATCATCATCACTACAACAACTCTCACAACTAAATCCATAATGCATATATATCCGCACAAGTAATTTCATCACCTTTCTAGTCGGCATCCGGAACAGTCTATTTTCTCACAAACTCTGTTCTGTCGGCTGAATCCTTGCACATCAAGTAATGCGGATCAAGCATATACTTGTAGATATCATTAATCATGTCGGCCAAACATGATTCATGCCTTCACAACCTTTACCATTAACAGTAACACATCTAGAAAATAGTCTGATGTTCTGTCAGTCAGTTCTTCCTCTGTTCTCACTGTCACTCAAGAATCTGGTGCTCAACTATTCATATCTTTTTCCTTGTCCATCACCGGAGGCTAAATCCTTGGAATATACCACTTAAGGTAGTCCTCTTGACTTCCCCAAATCCGCACTGCACCAAGATACTTCCTCTGAGAGATCCAGACCAGTCTGTCAGACCTTGCCACATGCTCTGTTCTTGTTCATCGGACCACAATAATCTTCATTTTGACTTCTGGTGGAGGCACACTATGACTTGCGGATATGTGGGATGACCTTTGTTGCCATCAATGACATGAATCCATATAGTGTCTCTTGCCAACACTATGGGTTATGACTCACAATGTAACTTAGATTAAATAAATCTAAGTATCAAGTTTGTGTTTTTATCTATAAATAAGTATAGTAACATCACTTCCTAAAAATTAGACATAAACTAAATGAAAATTGGAATGAAAAAAAAACTAACTTATTAACTCTAGGTTTCCAAGACAACTTCCTTGTATGAGAGAGTACTAGTCAAATAAAAATATGTATTTAACAGGACTTAAACTTAATACCACTAAACTTGTCATCTCTTAATTGAGATCTCATAATGTATAAATAAATCTTTCTAAAAATTCATGATTAATCCAACTACTATGCTTATATAAGTGAATTGTCAAAGTTAAGATTTCTAAACACCGTTCACAAGTGGTCAAGAAATAAAAATTGACAATAAATATTTGTCCAACCTTTGATTATGGTTAACCCCAATACATTATGAATTTATTTATTTACCATGTATCAATTATTATATAATGCTCCATATCTATAAAATAACTCATTTATTTATAAAGTACTTTTACACCTTAGAAGTATACTTGATTGTAACTTCAAGCAATGTAATTATTTCCTTACATTATGAAGTTAATACATTACCACAAATAGCTACCATAAATGAATGACACTTGACAGCTACATGATTATTTGACCCCTATTCACAAGTACCACTATATCTTGGTAAATAGGTGGATGAAAATAGGTTACATATGATATTTTCCTCATCTAAAGATTACCAACTTGATGACCTTTCAAAATATTATCTTCAGTTAGTTGTTGTGGAATGGTCTTTATTATAACATATTTATAGAGAAACAATAGTTATAATGAAAATATATTGTGAATGTGCTTAAATACTTTGTGGACATAACTTATTTCTACACATTTAGATACATTACAACTAAACCATGGGCAAAGCAATGACACACCTAACATCATGAATTGTTCAAGAAGACTATCCCTTAGCCTTAACCACAAAACTTCCTCATAATGAATCAACATGATTGCTTATTGAGATACATGTAGGTTGCTATAAACAATTGGATTCGGAAAAGGTCCCCCACAAGTCATATCTAACACCAAAGCATCAACCTCAATTGAAAACTTGAATTGGAGAGAGATAAATTTAGGAAGTAGTTTGCCACCCATAAAGGAAATGCCAAGAGATTATTATACAACCATCCATTCTTAATTAAGAAGATATAGACTTTTCTCATTAATCTATTTAAAAAAACTCTACAAAGGAATCAAGGATTAATAATAATCCCCCTTGAAAAAAATCCCCATCTCAGTATAGATCTTTATAGTTTCATCATGAGCAAGAAGAGAGATGCATATATGGATAGCATAAGGAATACTATCTTATTAATGATAAAATGGAGTTTAAGAACATTTAAAGGTCAAGTTTCTTGACAAAAGGTTAAGGCATATTGGAAAGTGCTAAGAGAGAATAGGAATGTTCACAACACACACAAAGGAAATAAAAATTCTAGTGACCCATATAAAGGAACACAAAAAAAGTGTTGGCTAATTCTTTAAGTCCTAGATAGAAGCCAAAGATGTTGTTCATTTTTATTAGTGATGAGAAAAAAATAACCAATTAGACACTATAGAAATGTGCATACAAATTTAGACATCTATTAGATGAACAAATGCATATCATTAGTTGTAATAGTCTCCAACTACTCTTATGAGGAATGCTGATTCATTGGTATAAGAACATATCATCCGATGAATGCAATACCTTAAAAACTATAGAATAATTTTGAGAAAGAGTCTAAATTGATTAGAGACAAAATGATTCTAACATGATTGCCACTAAAATTACACCTTCCAACAAAAGAAGCATGAGTCTATTAGGGCCTTCAATAAAAGTGTAGACACCTAAAATTGGCATGTCTTTGTGACATCACCTTGTCGATACCACCTTGAGACACCTTATGACACATTTTTTCCTAGGACCCTTATATAACCCTTCCATCACCTAATTAGTTAAATAAATTATATTTATTTAACTAATCCCTCTTTATCCCATTTTTATGCTCTCTAGCCAAATTAATTAAATAAATTTAATATTATTTAATTAATTTATTCTTTTTCTCCACCATCCTCATCTAATTAATTAAATAAATTATATTTATTTAATTAATCATATTTTTAATCGCTTCTATCTAAATTAATTAAATAATTTTATTATTTAATTCCCCATTTGTCTTTATCCTCTCATGACTAGAAGCTTCTAGAAATCCTTATTACAAGGAAGACTCTAGAAGATTCTTAATCCTTATCCTTGACTTAATTCCTCTCATTCAATCCTCATGTGAGACTTGTCACATGACTACAACTCTAAGCTTTGATCCATGCCTCACTTAATCTTAGCCATGCATCACTAATCGAATCCTATCCATCTATTCTTATCCCTCACCTCCTACAATGAAGCCTCAACCAAGCCATTTAGAGATCCACATATCCATAGAACATCATGTTGAACATAGCAGGGTACTAAGAGGGGGTGTGAATCAGTATCTAAACAACTTCAACTTATCTGGAGAAGATTAAAACTTAAGTACCATAATATTAACATAAGCACTAAAGGTTAACACAATTTACATCAACACATAACACCAGATATACGTGGAAAACCCCAGATGGGAAAAACCACAGTGAGGATTAACTCACAATATATGAAGCTCAAATAACAACTTTGTTTTAGGGCTACAACCTGAGGGAGCTACTACTCCATGTAGACTTTGTTTTAGGGCTACAACCCAAGAAAGCAACAACTCCCTGGAAACTTTGCTTTAGGGTCACTCCCAAGGAAGCTACTACTCCCTGAATTGAGAACACATTTAGAACAGATTACAATATGACAGTCTTTCTACTGTCTGAAAACTAACATTGAAATTCACACCTTTGATGATTACAATACTACCTCTTCACACTTCCTTCTAATGATCAGATCATTTAGGCACACTCTACACTTGATCACTATCACATATAAGTCTTCAAGATGAATCGAGATAGCATCTACAACTTTTGCTCTCTCCTTCAGTCGCACATCATAATGCAATCATTATGCTCTTTTTCTTGCTTGTGAACCTTATCAATCACTTTGCAATCACACCTCACCTAGAACTCAAATTGATTTACAATTTATACAAGATATTACATTGATTACATTGATTGCTAGCTAGAGAGAGCATGAAAACTACATTTACAAGTTGTTCAGACAACACACAACATGAAACGTGTAGAGGACAAGTCCTAAACAAGACTACACACTACTAGCAAAAGACCCATGCCTTGAGGACAATAAAAGTTGCTTATAGATGAGTCTACAAGACTCATACAACATCTACAAATACTCATTTACCTCTACACATCAAAGATTTTGTGCTGCACATCTTCAATCATGAACTCTAAGAACACCCTGTCATCTAGATCACACTGCAACATACTATCATTCAGAAACTAAGCTTGCAGACCACCAAGAACCTTGAAACTGCAAGGAAGCATGTAATGCACATTCATAAACATGTCCACAAAACTACAAAGATAAAAATTCACATCTGGAGGAATGTGGAGTATTCCAATAGGCCTTCAATACCAGCTCACTCTACCAGAACACATGCCAGTACTCTATCATGCATAACTTTCATAGTGGAAGGAAGAATGATCTGAAACTATGGAATTATCACCTTCACTATGCCCTAAACATAATTCTAGAACCACATAGCCATATCTGCAAATGCAGAGGAATTCAGAGCATTCTATTACCATATAGTAACTATCTTCAAACTATAAAACACATTTTTGATAATCCAATCATCATGAAACTTGGATGAGGCCACCAGTAACATCTTTTCAACATTAGCAACACATCTAATCATCTTAGTGCTTCTAATTCCCATATTAATGTATCTTCATACTCAACTCAACATTGATTAAGGCATGACATCCACCATGAACTGTACCTTCTCTGCGTATGGCATCCAATCATGAACTATGTCTTCTCTATTGGATAGGACATGACATTCAACCATGAACTCCATCACACATCCAAGATAGTGTTGACATCAACAACAACCTTGTGACAATGTTAACATCAATGAAAACTCTAGGAACCATATGTGTAACATATCATGCTGTTAAAATCACTCTAGATCCTCATATCAATCATCTTCATACTAGTTGTATGTTCTAGAAATAATGAGAAATCAACATTTCATTCTATCCATCAAAGATTATAGAGAACATAGCTAGTAGATTAGGGTGCATCTACTCTATTCTATCGAAGTGTTAGGATTTGGTTTGAAGGTGAAGGTATTGGGTTAGTCACATTTATCTTCTTATTACCTTTGATCCATTTTTCTACATACATTTTTGACATGCCCCGTTGGTCTAACCCTTGTCATTTGCAGGTTTATACATTTTATTTGGTGGATATAATCTTTTTTGTGTCAAGATTTGGTAATCAAGTTTTATAGGTCATATGCTACATTGAATCTAACCTCACCATTGAGTCTAGAAGGCCTCACAGATGATTTTAGACATTAAATACTCTATTCTTTGCTTCTTGCAAAATTTTTGAAAATTTTTTGAAATTTTTTTAGTTGGTAGTCTATACTATATGGATCCATACCGTACAGACCTGCTATACGGTTCTGTGTAGTGTATTGTTGTCTATTTCAATTTGTGACAGTGGATCTCTACCAATAGATTTCATTTTTCTGTCAGTTTGTATTTTTTGTTGGGAGACTATTTCATGTTTTACCCTTTCTTTCGAGTTCACAGTCATCACCAACATTTCTAGATCCTTGCTAACCTTTGTTAACTCTCCCATCGACTACAACCTTCCTCTGCTATCATCCTATCACCACCACAAACCCCACCAACCACTCTCCACTCCCTGTTGACCCTCCCTAAATCCTTGTCGATTGTGATGATCCCCTGCTACCACTTCCTACAATCCTCCATTCCCTGTTCACCACTACATGATCCCTTAGTTGCCACCTTTGTGACACCTTCTGTTGCCACCCTCATAACCTGTCATCACTACCTCCAAACCCACCTCTGACTCTATCACATCCTCAAAGCCTTTGCTACCTACACTTCTTCCCTTCTTGACACCCTCAAGCTCGATCGACCACACCTGGTCCTCCCTGTTGATGCTGGTCCACCCCCCTTTACTTCCTTCCTTTGTTTCTTTTTATTATTTTTTCTTTCATCTAGCCCTTAGTCATGTGGGTGACTAGGGGCCTAGTTAACTCCTAACTGCCATATAAACTATCAACGACTTAAACCACCCATGTGAACACTATTACATTAACTATTAGTAGTCAGACTAACCACTAGGGGCCTACACTTATCCCTCCAAATCCTTAAAGGGGCTATTTTTTTATTTTTTGCATAACTTTTGCATAACAAGTCAAATTTCATGAAATCAGAAGTGTTGGAAAGATGCTTCACACAAATTCATAGTGGTACATGTATCTTTAGATCAGCTAATTAGATTTATCAGATATTATCAGTCAAATGCACCATTTTCTTGCAAATATTCAAATCACTATAACTTTTGCATTTCTTAACCAATTTCAACATTTCTTTTGAAACAACATAGAATTTTGCATAGAATGTGATCATAATATCCACTCTTCTATACCTATTCATCATTATAAAAAATTTATAGATTTACTATTTTTCACTATAACAACTAGGTTCGCAAGTTGTTTGTTTCAATTTTTGTTTGGTGGAATAGGGGAAGACTTAAGGAGATGCATCAACATTAGATTTGAAGACACACTTTCTAGGTGCACACAATCTAATTTTTGCATTTTCAATTGATCAAATAACTTGTTTGCATTATCATACTTGGATCTTGGGAAAAAAATGCACGTGTTTTTATCATCACATTTGGGCTTGGACATAAAATAAACATGTCTTTGCTTTTCTTGGTGGATTTGATTGTGATTTAGGGTGTGTATGCTCTTCCCTTGCACTCAGTGTGATCTTGGGAATCAAAAACATCCTTTATTCCATTCATCTACACACACACATTTCCATTCTAAGGCAAAATTAACATTGTGAGTGTGAGTCAAGTGTGTGTGTGTGTGTGTGTATGCTCTCTCCTTGCACTACAATGTGATCTTGGAGATCAAAAAAACCACTTGATTTTCTTTTGTCACCTTTTTAGGAGGCCTAATTAGAGACATATCACTTCAAGGGATGACCTCAACTCTAGTATTTTGATAGAGTATAAAAAGTGGGGAGTGCATTAAAAGACATGCCTCTTGGAAGTTAGAATCTTGTCATTTAGGATAAGCCCCAAATAAATTTATACCTTGGGGAAGTGAAGGTGAAGGGTGGGTTACCCCTTTCTTTGTGCTGTGTAGCATTATTTCAATTTCATGGATTTAGGCCCTCATACCTTGTGTATATTTGGGGCATCCTTAGATCACTTGTTTATCCTAGATTAAGACCTCTTGGCCACACCCATTTGAATAATATTAGGCTTGTTGATGTGTCTTTAAGTTTCTTCACAAAGTACAACAATCAATCTTGAAAATCAAACTTGCTATTGTGTCTTGTGTGTGTGATATATGCATGCACATGTGAAATCTTTTGTTTGTAAAGTGCCTAAGTCAAGATATGAACATATTAATTCCATATCATCCTAATTATCCTTTTCATCACTGTCATCCTAATCCAAGTCACCTACATCCTAATCCAAACCTTGATCATCCTAATTATCCATCCTAGTTATCTTAATTATCCATATTATCCATCTCATTATCTTTAATCATCCTACTTGTCATATCCACATCATCATAATCATAATCCAATCTTATCCAAGTCCTTCTAATCCTCATCCAATCACCCCATCATTAATTATCCTAGAGATCCACCTAATCATCCACTCCCAATCATTCCAAATCATCCAATCTAATCATCCCCATTTTCCTAGTCATCCACCTAGTCATCCAATCCCATCAATCCTAATCATCCAAGTCATCCTCCTTATCCATTCTCATCATCTCAAGCATCTAATCACTCCATCCTAGCCATCCTAATCACCCCTCTTATCCACTTCATCCTTAATCATTCTAAGCCTTCATCATAATTTTATCAATCCCAATCTATCTATAATCCAATCAATTCCATCCATCTCATCATCCTAAATCATAATTTTGTATCATCCTACATCATTGTCTTAATCCAAATCCATCCACATAGTCTTCATCACAATCCATTCTTCATCATTCCTAATCATAATCCCATTCCTAAGCCTCATCTAATCCATCACTTGTCAAAATGGTTGTGATCATTAACAAACCTAGGACAAATACAAAACCCAAAATCACAATCCTAGGAGGTCTTCAATTTCCTCCCAATGTTGATGAACACCTTGTTGGAAAGAGACACTACTTTGCTTGATAGGTGTTGTCATTGATGACAAGTAAGATCATCACAATCATCTGCATAACACAATTTGTTCATACCAGAAGTTAGATTCAGAATTTGTCTAAGTCTGGGCAGTTACGAACAAAATAGTAATAGGGTCTGGTATTTTGGTCCAGATTTCTCTGAGGGAAAGACATGATTAGCTATAGATCTAGGGGAGTCATATGCATTTTCAAGATAGTGTAAATCTAGATATTTGTCCTCCAGTGATGAACAATTCAAAAGATATTATCCTCTAAGTACCGAGTTCTAGTTTGTCAGAGTAGACAAAAGAAGAACATGTCGACCTTACAGAAGATCTTGATTCTGGATGTATGGAAGTTGCTTGTTGGAGAAATAGTGATGATCAATGATGGTGGCTGACATGAGTGATGATTTTTCAAGAGCAAGTTTTGGTCTGCACCTTAAGTTATGCATAGATCTAGCTGACAGAGCAGAGCATTCATAAAAGTTCTAAGTGTTGTTGAAGCCGGCTGATAGAATGATTATAGATCATGTTGCAGATATATATAGCTGATGGAATTGGATGATTTAGTGTATGTGGTTTATACGAATAAGGTGTATGTGAGAAGAGTAGAAATCCAAAGTGTGAATGAAAGTAGAATAGTAATAAGAGGAGAGCAAAGATGAAATGTCTAAGATCAGTTTTTTGTACTTAACCGGAACTGAAACTCTTGCATGGGTAGATACTATTAATCAGTTTAGATCTCTAATATTCTATTGTAATATTTCCATAGGTAGTGAACCTCCATTTGAGTAGTGAGCTCTAGGTAGTGAACCCGAATGCATGTGCATTCCCATTCGTAAAATACTTTTAACAAGGTATTAATTTTTGTGGGTTAACCCCCACCGTGGTTTTTCCCTTAACCAGGTTTCCACATCAAAAATCTTGGTGTCAAATGTGTTATTTATGTTTTGGCTCATGTGTTGTCATTTAATGCTGAAATGTTTATATCATTGATTTGATTTTAAGTTGTAAAGGAAGAATAACAGTAGAAAAGTCTAAATTGAGTGACAACTGATTCACCCCTCCCCCCTCTTAGTTGTTCAGACCTAATCCAACAATTGGTGTCGGAGCTAATTTCCTTTAAAAAAGTTTAACAGCTTAAGGAAGATCTAAGAAGATAGCAAAATGGATGAATATAACCTTCAAGGGCAACTTAATCTCGCCCTAGATGATCTTGAGCAGTCCAAGGCAGAAGTTCAAGAGCTGCAAGATAACCTCAAAAAGTCTGAAGATTTCATTGAGATTTTAAAGGAAAAATTGATCAAATCCAATACAAAAGGAAAGCAGAAATCTCTTCAACTGGGAAAACATTATGAAGACAAGGCCTTGAATGAGAAGACAAAGGAATGAGAAAAGTTAGCTAAATAAGTTACTATCCTAAAACATGAGATGGAAACTAGGGTGATGAGACTAACTAAGGAAATTCAAGATAGGAAGAAAGTTGAAGAAGAGATGAATCAAAATCTGAAAAAGAGTTCTGAAGAATGCTACAGATTGGATGTGATAGCTGGCCTTCTAGAATCTAATCTACAAGAAAGTAGAGACAATGAAAGAGAACTTGAGAGATAGATTATCACTCTCAGACATGACCTAGAATTTACAAATGAGTATAAGGAGAAGTTCAAGATAAGCTCAGCTAAACTTGAAGCACTAATTGAAGGGCAGAAAAAGGATGTTGATAAGCATAATCTTGGGTATGAGAAAGGTGAAAGCTCCAGATCCGGGTAGAGAAATTTTCAACCTAGGAATAGGAGAAACAAAACTAGAAAACCTTCGGTAAGATAGCCTAATGCTAAAAGATATCCATCATTCAATGGAAATTGTTTCAATTGCAATAAATTTGATCATAGAGCTACTCAGTGTAGAAACAGAGTAAATCAAAATGATCCATCCTTCTCTGGTAGATGCTTCAAGCGTAAGAGGTATGGTCATAGATCAAATGAATGTAGAAATATGATAGTGAATAATGCTAACAATAAAGGAATTAGCAACTCTTTCAATGGTTACTATTTTTCTTGCAATGGGTTTGGACACATGGCTAATTAGTGCAGATCAAGAGGAAATCAAGTTTATACAAAAAGAAATGTTGTGTGCTTTAACTGCAATAAATCTAGTCATATTGCAAGATTCTATAGAAATAGGAACAATGGAAGAAGAGGTCCGGTAAACAAAAAACCGGATGAGCAAAAACAAGATAGAGACAAAAGAAAAATTGATGTGAATGAGATATGGAGTGAAGTGAACAAGACTTGGGTAAAGAAAGATACAATAAACAATGATAATGGGTCTGCACTAGAATCAGGTGCTGACAATTCCTCTGAGAATTAAGTCAGGAGCTCTGGCTCAGGGGGAGCTACATTGAACATCAAATTCCCCTAGTCAGTAAGTGAGTGCTTGAATCTAACACAGTAAAAGAGGATATTTTGAATTTGTTCAGAACCTTTGGAAGGATTTCTAGAAGAAAAGATGTTGATATGGGAACTTGCGGAGTGATTCATGAAGAACTGTCAAAAATAGAGTAACTGGATAAATTTAGGGAAACACATTTATTAAAACATCAAATCAGGGTTTGCAAAAGATAAAAGGTCACTTGTTCACACATTTGAATCACTTTGCATTTGGAGGAAATAAGAAGAAGAGCATTCGATCTAAAAATCTAGAGACTGAAGCACAAAGAACGAATCCAACCGGCAATTGATCATCCCCAAACCCCATGAAAGAAAAAGGTGTTTCTCTGTGAAGCTTTGAATCTAAAATTTGTTGAGATGGCTACTCCTCATGTTATTGACATTACTGAAAGACCTTGATCCAAATTTAAGAAGCATCCTCACAAATCAATAGAAGTTGACCCGCTAGGTGCTTTTTCAAGTGTTTCATATGGTCTGTTGCATGTTGAAGACATTAGGGTTTATATTCATGCAAACATAGATGAATTTGGAGATTCAAGATATGTAGACCTATTTGAGAAACAACTTAGGGATAAAAATCACAAACTTAAATATGAATATAAGGCACTACAGGATAAACACTTTATTTAGATCATGGGGTTTCCAACATTTGATGAGGATGAATGGGTTTGATGTGTTTTAAGTCAGATGGATGATGAATTTATTTGGTTGTTAAAACCATTCAAGATTACCAAGGATGCTATTAGAATTGTAACTAGATTAAACTCAACTGGTGGATTGCCCATGCTAAAAGTCATGAAAAACTAGACAGTGACTAATGCTACTAGTGCCAAGTTTGACAGAAGGGCAATGACCATTAATGATATTATAGAACCAGATGTCAAATTCACCTCCATGGTGATTGGGTACAAGATTTACCACTCAAGCAGAGAAAATTCTATTTCCGGAACAACCATATATGTTGCATACAAGATGCTAAAGGAAAATACTGATTATGACTTGTGTGAATTACTACAGAATCAACTAATTGAGAATTTGAACAAAATTAAGAAAGATAAGAAAAACACTTTCAAGTATGGTACATTAGTTCTATGTCTATTCTTCTATTTCATGAATGAGGTACCTGGGGTAAAAAGTGTACACTAGACTAAGGATGAGCCAGTTTCCATTCAGATCAGAGATCATCTTCGCAGCATTGGTGATTTCAAAGCTCAGAAAACTACAATATGGGGTTACTTAAAAAAAATTTAGAGTATAATACACTCAAGGGAAAGAATCCCTAATTCAATTGTTGACAAGTACAAAAATGAAATATGCTTCATGGTTGATACTGATTAGTGTTTAATGGAAGTAGTGGACCCTAGAACTATTTGGATCATGCCCATGGGGTATGAAGTAGATAACAGGATCTTGAATATGTATGCTCAACATCTTCTAAGCAAGCCTAAAGACACAACAGTTGCAAGATTTGGAACTTATAAGGAGCTAAGTTTAAAACTACATACTGAGCTTAGAGAACCTGAAACCAATAGGAAAGTAAGAAAAGAAGTTGAGCAGTTAGCTGAACATCTTGGCTTAACTAAGGAAGCTGTGAGAAAATTTAGAGAAAGAATAGAGAAGGTTGAGAAAGAGAAACAAGATAAAAAAATAGGTGATCTGGTGGAACTCTCTTCCACTTCAAGAACTACTAGGAGCTCTGCTACTACCCCTACTCCTTCCAAGACTGCAAAACTAGAAGCAAAATCAACTGGAAAATGGGAGAAAAGGAAGAAAACAAAATCATCCTGGACCTACGAAAGTATAAGAGAAGAAGAAGAAGATACAGATTCTGACATTGAAATCAAGGATCTAAAGGCCATCGAAACAAAAGCTGCAAAAGTAACCAAAGAAATTTCCTCCAGAAGCAAAAGGGCTAGCAAAAAGCAAAAGACAAAAGCATATAAAGAATTTATTGAGAAGCCCACACTTTCCCTGGAGGATGTGATTAAGTCAGTTACTGTAGATGGTAATCTAAAACCCATGATTGAATTCTTTGATGAATACAGTGATGTCAATAAAAGGGTGTTGGAGGAAGCAACTATCAAATATCTCAACATTTACAACAATGCACTGATTGAGATAACTTCTGAGTTGCCACAAAGTCTGGAAAATATCTTGGAGTTGAGAAAAGAAAATGCCAAGAGTAAGGACATGGAGATCAAGGAACATGAGATAATAAATTTGTGTCCTCAAATTTCTCCTGATCAAATAGATATGATATTCAAAGAAGTCAAAGATGATTTTAGAAGCAAAAGGAGAATGAACAAACTCATGCTTGGAGAAACAAGTGAAGTCATTGAAGAAACTCAATAAATTCTTTTGAAAGCATTAAAAAAGCACAATTTTCCCATAGTCACAGAAGAAGTTCCAGTTGGTGAACAAGATAACATCATTGAGCAACAATCTGAGTTGGGTGAAGCCTCTATTCTAGAAGTAGAACAAGCAAATCAGGAGGATACAGAAATATTAGATAAAGTAGTTGATGTAGAAGTAACCCCTCCACCTGATCATTCTAGAAAAGAAGAGGATATTCGGATCAGGTAGCAAGTGGTGAACAATCAGAAAAAAGTCCCTCTATAGAGAACACAAAGAAAAATAAATTAGAGAAAGAGGAAGGAAGAGAAAAGAAAGATAAAGTAGAAGATGGTACAAATTTTGAATCACATAAAGCAGCTATTGAGAAATATGATGAACAAAATGATGGTTCATAAAATGTTGCAAGAGACACTGCAAATGTAGTGAAAAGTCTTCTTGAAAAAGAGATAATTAAGCTTGATGAACCTAAACTACTCCAAGGTCTAGCCAATCTAGATGCTCTCTCTCCAATTTAACTGATGAAAATAGCATCATTCACCCAAGTAAAGTCTAGAGAAAAGATGTTAAAGTTCCACATGCAGGACAATGAGCTACTGGGGCTTGCATCTGGGATTTTGGAAAAGTTAATGCCTACCTACCAAAAGAGTCCATCTGATTCCCCCTCTGAACATCTAAAAAATCTTGTAGGTTCTGCAAATACTCATTTTGAGTCCTTTGAGAAGTCTGCGGAGGCAAAAGTTTAGAAAGAATTCTTGGATAAGAAATTTTGTGAAATAAAGAACCTGATAGGAAATGATAGAAGAATACTTGGTATTAGCATAAAGAGTATTCAGAATTCTCTAAATGATGGAAGTGATATGTACAAATTTTGTCTATCATGGCCCAAAGTTAATGAGGATATTGAGAAAATGATAAAGGAGCAAGAACATAAATTGTCAAATCTCTCTCAAAATTTTGATCCTCTAATAGTTTCACCTATAAGTCAACAATGTCAAGTAATCATCTTGATAGATGAGATAAAGAAGCTTGTTAAAGAAAAGGGTAACATTATTAGAGGATGTGTGAGCTCCGGGGATTGATTGCCCTATCTAAAGCTCAGACTACAACTCAAACTAGTGGTCCATCAGATCTATCAAAGGCAGAAGCATATTAATTTCTATTGAGTGGGCACATCTCAATTTTGGATGGAATGAAGAGTACTTGGGCCACCAAACTTGTGCAAATAAAAACTAGTTTTGAAGACATTCTCAAGTTTATGTAAATAAGACTTAATGATTAATTGTACATATGCGACAGTATATACAGAATTTTTGGAGAGTTTTGGCTTACGGACCCTGCCCTTTGCCATTGATGTCAAAGGGGGAGTGAAGGGCAGTGAAAAATGAGGTATTCAACAAAGGGGGAGCACAGAAATAAGTGAAGTGCACGAGTGTATAGACAAAGGGGGAGATGCACTAGACACTTAGTCATTTTTCACTAAGTGTTGCCATCAATGCCAAAGGGGGAGATTGTTGGCAAGAGACACTACTTTGCTTGATAGGTGTTGTCACTGATGGAAATAGAGATCATCACAATCATCCATATAACATAATTTGTTCATACGGGAAGTCAGATTTAGAATTTGTCTAAGTCAGGTAGGAACAAAATAGTAACTGGGTCTGGTATTTTGGTCTGGATTTCTCTAGTGGAAAGACATGATTAGTTGTGGATCTAGGGGAGTCATATGCATTGTCAAGAAAGTCTAAATCCATATTTTTGTCCTTCAGTGATGAAGGATTCAAAAGATATTAGCTTCTGAGTACCGGGTTCCAGTTTGTCAGAGAAGACAAAAGAAGAATAGGTCAGCCTTGTAGAAGATATTGATTTCAGATGTATGGAAATTGTTTGTTGGACAAATAGTGATGATCAGTGATAGTGGCTGACATGAGTGATGATTTTTCAAGAGAAATTTTTGGTCTGCACCTTAAGTTATGCATAGATCTAGCTGATAGAGCAGAGAATTCATAAAAGTTCTAAGTGTTGTTGAAGCCGACTGATAGAATGATTATAGATCATGTTGCGGATATATATAGCCGATGGAATTGGATGATTTAGTGCATGTGGTGTATGTGAAGAAGGTGTATGTGAGAAGAGCAAAAATCCAAAGTGCAAATGAAGGTATAATAGTAAGAAGAACAGAGCAAAGATGAAATGTGTAAGATCAGATTTTTGTACTTAACTAGAACTAAAACTCTTGCATGGGTAGATGCTATTAATCAGTTCAGATCTCTAATATTCTATTGTAATATTTTCATAGGCAGTGAGCCTCCATTTGAGTAGTGAGCCTCTAGGCAGTGAGCCCTAATGCATGTGCATTCCCATTTGTAAAATACTTTTAACAAGGTATTAATTTTTGTGGGTTAACCCCCACCATGGTTTTTCCCTTAACCGGATTTCCACATCAAAAATCTTGGTGTCAAATGTGTTATTTATGTTTATGCTCATGTGTTGTCATTTAATGCTGAAATGTTTATATCATTGATTTGATTTTAAGTTGTAAAGGAAGAATAACAATAGAAAGTCTAAATTGAGTGACAACTGATTCACCCCCCCCTCTCAGTTGTCCGGACCTAATCCAACACACCTTGTAGATCATGATGCATATTTTGAAGAATGAGATGAGCTACAAAGACTTAAATATATGTGTAAAAACATCACAACACTAGAGAAAAAGAACCTAGAGCATGATCCTTATGGCACCCAAAGAAAGTTTGATGAAATTAAGAGATTATATAGAAAGGAATAAGTCGCCACCCCACAACAACAATAACAAACCATACAACAACAACAATCCCAAATGTAATAACAAATCCTAGACCAATAAATCATCCAACAAAAACAAGTCCTCATAAAACAACTAATAGCCACCTACCAAACCCAAACATGACCCTTATCCATTCAACAACCACAACCACAATATTCATCTAACATATCATCCGCTACACCTTTCTTCACACAACCTCAACAAATTACACCTCAATCCTATGAGTCACTTCTATCATCATACCAACCTAATCCATCCACATATTAAGATACTACTACATCAACCTATCCTATTTTTTCCAATATACATATCAATCCATATCCGAAGATCATCCAACAACTTATCCTAGCATTTCACCTCAAGCCCAAATCCATTTACAAGACTATCATGATCCTTCACAACAAGAACATGAAAGTCCATGTTACCCTTTGCACCAAAATGAAGTGTATTTAAGTCCTCTTGATACCTTTGACTAGGGGAACTCTGTTCTAGCTTATGCATGATCCTATGGGTATCCTCCATCATCATCCAATCATATTCCAATCCAAGAGCCTACTAATCCTATCCCAACACCACCATGCAATCCCAATCCTAATCCATTGGTCCATCAACCTTCTACTCCATCAACCCCTTCATTACCTTCATCACCATCTTCCTCCAATCCTCCACCAAAAGATGATGTTGAGCTATTGTTGAAAAATTGCTCCAAGCACAATTGATTGAGCTTCCCAAGATACAACCATATGACCCAAATGTCGTTATCTCCTATTGGTACAATGATAGTGAATATTGTGAATAACATAGGATCATAGGCCATAAGACAACCAATTGTATCTGAATTCCCCACAATATTTTCAAACATAGAATGGGTAAACATGCCAAATCATCCTAATCCCATGTGTCACCCTTATTACCATGCCAATCCAATCCATTTAATCCCATTAAATTCCCTCATCTAGTCCAAATCCTAATCCATCCAATCTCATTATGCCTCCATCTAGTCCAAATTCTAATCCATCCTATCCCATTATCCCTCCATCTAGTCTAAATCTCAATCCATCCAATCCCATTATCCCTCCAATCCCATTATCCCTCCATCCAATCAAAATCCTAATATGTCCAATACCATTATCCCTCCACCTAATCCTAATCATAAGCCTACAACTTCCATCATTATTATCCATCCATTATATTGTCCATCAACCCATACACTTATGAAGGATTTGATCCAATGCCTATTAGCAAGGAATCAACCATCTCCATGTCATAAAAAAACTATCCTTGAGCCTATCAAAGAGCCTTCAAACACCATACCTATTCCTCTAATTCCATCATGCAGTCCGCAACCCATTAAGCCTCTTGAATATCCCCTTACCATGAGTCCATGTCAAGATTTATTATATAACCATGATGTTGATTATCAAGAGCCTATCAAGTCCATGTAAGAGTCTTCCACTCCCATTTAAGACAATCAAGAGCTATTTCAAGAGTATAATCTAAAGCATGTGGAAACATAAACCATTTATCCAAACCAAGATTATAGCACCTTCATTCAACCCATCCATAACCTATATATTTTCTATGATCAAGATATTATCCACGATCAAGTTCTTAACCATGAGCAAGCAATCCAAGTTCAACCTATCCATAGTTTGTATCTTCTTTATGATCAAGATATTATATATGATGAAGAGCCTGTCCATGAGAAAATTCATTTTGTCCATAGTACAACTTAACCATCCATAATCAAGAAACCTATACTAATCCTACCCACCCTCCACCTAGTCCAATCCATGATACAACAACATCCATTTCCCTTAATGAGACACTTGGATCCCATGTCATCATAGATGATCAAACAAATAGCTTGGTTCTTAATGAGCCTAATGATAATCAAGATCCTATTGATCCTTTGTCATCCACTATCAACCATATTGCAAATCCATCATCCTATCCCATTGGTCTTACTACCTTCATCCATGAATGTTATTCCTTAGGAAAGAAACAACTATTATCCACCTCATCCTCCCCATCAAATAATGAGCTCACGTCTAGTGTCTAAAACACCCATAATCCCATTGTACATCATATACTCTAAAACATGAATTATCAAGGTAAAGGCTTAGGCATTCATGATTAAGGTATTTTGGAGCCAATCCATGTCAAAGTCCCTCCACAATAACATGGCCTTGGTTATATAACCCAAGGAAAATAATCTAAATATGTTGGTACCACCTCCATGCCTTCTAAATCCACTCATTTCCATCATACACCTTATCACATCCCAAAAACATATGTTATCATTCCTCCTCCATCATCCTACAAATCCCAAAAGTATGTGACCATACACCTCCCACCATCCACTCTACCTCCACTCCTTCCAACTCCTAGCATACCTATCCTCCAAACCACTCTATCTCCACTTCTCCAGACACCTAATATCCCCATCCTCCAATCCCCTCATCCCTTTATCTATAACTCCACTAATACCTCCATCCACAAATCCCCTCACATTCCTAATCATGATCAACAAATGGACACATCAACTAAACATGAAGCTTCCACCAAATCCATGGGATTCAAAAACAAAAAATTGGATGCCTCTACCCATAAAGCGAAAAATCCTAAAAGTACTCATGCCTTAGGGTACCAATGCAAATAGTGAAAGGAAAATCCATCTAAAAGGCTACACAAACCCATATGTTTATGTTCTACAAGAAAAGTCTAAAAATAAAATTGCTTGGGTCCCTAAGCCAAAAGAAATCAAGTCAAATGAATCATCCACATCCCAAAATTCCTAAAATTCTATTCCATCCAAAAATCCCAATACAACAATCATAAAAATCCTAGTCCATATGGGTACCTAAATTCCTACATCGACCATCCCCTAAGAAAACATGTCCATTACTTCCTACACCTCCTTCCAATCAAAAGCTTCAAAATCCAATTCGGTGTGTGCAACCATTGGTCTTGGTTAATTTCCATTCCACAACATTCCCACATACCTCCATCTCCTCATCTTATATCGACTATCCTATATATCTCCCCTATAACCTTCCTATTGTCCATGCTTTTCCATAAACCTTTCATCAATCCATTATCCTTTCTTTCATAATCCACATCATAATCCACTATCCTTCCATCCATAATCCACATCATAAGCCACTATCCCCCATCCATCATTGCATAAACCTTTCATAATCCACATCATAATTCATTATCTACCCACTCCATCTCCCTTTCATACAATCCCCTACCAACATCTAGTAGCGTAATGACATTTGACATGGGCCATGTGTGACATTCATCTTTAATGTGATCACCACCTTTCATAGAGCTAGACGCTTGAGTTCCCATCCTATTCCAAATCTGTCTTATCCATATCCATGTATTCCATCTAAATATTTCAAAAAAAGAAAGAAAAAAATAAGAAAAAAGAGAAACATAGCAAAGAAAAATCCCTTCATCCAATGGTGAAAACCACCTTGGATAAGTACCATGATCAAAACTAGCAAATATGCATCATGTTTAGGTTTCTTATCTATGTGATTTACACTTGGGGGAAAAGTTCTCTCATCCAACATATCATTTCCAACCTACCATTTTTCATCCTATAATTTCCATCCATCCTACCATCTTTATACATTATATCCACATACCTATCATATTGAATCCATCCATCCTCCCTTCCTTCTTTTGATCTTGATAAATACATAGGAGAAAGATGTTGAAAAATGCTTTGGATATCTCTTGTTATACCTTGTCATTTCTCAACAATCCTATCATCATCCTCTCATCATAAGCTTTGTCATGTAAAGTCCTAAGCATTACACTTAGAATGGGGCATGTTATTCTTATGCAATATAGTCTTTGGAGATCATATCCTAAAATCTATTATTACTTATTCTTTTATCCATCCATCTATCATGAGTCTTCCATCCCATTTATTATCGCCCATCCTCTTATCCATCTATCTAATCATACCTCCTTTTTTACATTTAGACTTGCTTTTACCTTGTCATTGGTATCTAACATTTAGGCTATCCAAATTGTCATCCAATGCCATCCCAAAACAATTTAAAAATTCCAAAAAATTAAATATTCTAAAATCCCCCAAAAAATCAAAACATTTCAAAAATACAAAAAAAAAATATCCAAAAAAATTCAAGCAATAAACCCAAATGCAAGTCATCCTTAATCTATTCAATCTAGACAAATTATCTAATCACATCCATGGTCTTAATCCTATCCTTATTGTAAACCCAATCAATTAATCAATCAATTAATCATCAATGGGATATATCATTCCCACATCCTTGTGTTGATCTAGGGATATAACGTTCCCCACAATGACAACACTATCATAAATCATCAATCAATCACTAGTTTACAGCTTGACAAGGGGCAATTCCTTGTTTGTTTCTGAATCATTTGTGCATGTTTACTTGCTTTCTTGTGTGTGGTATCATTTTATCTTGCATTTGTATCAAATCCTTATCATTCTAGCTAATATTCATAACTTGTGTATGGTGGAATAAATTTTTGCATACCTTTGCATCTAAGGTCTTTTCATACCTTTTGCGCATTAGGACTTTAATGCTCTAATTTTCTTTCCTCATATGACTAAACAAAGTTGTATTATGTTGGGTGCATAAGACACATCATCACCTTGGTATTTATACCTTGGTGCATAATGTCTAGTGCTATATCAAACTATATGGTTGCTCACCTCATGCAGCATAGTGTATCATTCATCCACTTTATCCATCATTTTTCTTGCATTCTCCATCTATTTACCCAACTTGTTTCATCCATTTCGAGAGCCTACCCATGTTCTCCCAGCCCACCTATACTCTCAAAGGGGCATCATCTTATCCTTATTATCATCCTATCCTTACATCATCATCCCATCCCTTTATCCATTCCTCATCACTCCTTCAAGTAGTTGGGGCATCCTTTTCCCCTTTCATCCATTCATTATCTTCTTTGAAATGATGTTACTTCTTTTAGTCACATCATCATCTCAAAGAGGGGCAAAATGTAGACACCTAACATTGACATGTCTTGTGAAATCACCTTGTCAATACCACCTTGAGACACCTTATGACACATTTTGTCCTATGACTCTTACATAACCGTTCCATCACCTAATTAGTTAAATAAATTATATTTATTTAACTAGTCCCTCTTTAAATCCCATTTTTACCCTCTTTAGCCAAATTAATTAAATAAATTTAATATTTATTTAGTTAATGTTAGTGTAGGTTTTTTATTTTCCTTATGCTAGGGAATGTTTACTTTTCCTACACATATATTAAGCTTGCTTAGGTTATATAAGCTATGGTTAATATGAGGACACGTGGTGTAATCCATTAATTACATGTGTCACTCTCACCCACCTTTGGGTAGTTGAGCTTCACAACTTTTTTGGATTTATTTTCCACCTCTCATAACCATTTTTTGTCTTTACTTGACTAGGTATAACCATGTAATTCGGCATTTACCAGGTAGGTATAACTCACGCCTATTTTGGGAAGTTGGGAGTTATTACTTCTCTTGGATTTCTTTGTCCTTATTTTTCTATATAAATAACACTCACCTCTCCCTTTTCCTATTGAAGAAGTTTAGTGCAAGAGAGTGTTGATTCATATCATCTCTGGGTTTTTGTTCTTACTTTCCTTTAGTTATTTGGATCTTGGGTGGCTTCACAACCAAATCTAACATAGTATCAGAGTAGTTGCGAGTTATGGGTTAGCATTATTTTAAGAAATATAGGTTTCATTCCATTCTTGAAGGCAAAGTATGGTCATCTCTTGCATCGTATGATGACATGGAGAATAAGAAACTATTGATAGAAATTTTAGTTTTTGAGGGTGCTTCTATATTGGCTTTGTATTTAAGGTTGCTTTGGGAGATTCCTGGAGAAAATCTAAGCTCACCATTGAGTTTAGAGTTGATGGAAAAGTTAGATTAGCCCTTTATTTCATCTGAATCAGACACTAGAGGCAAGATCTATGACGATTTGAAGCAGGGGGTTTTCTATGGAGATCTGGCATGCTGCTCAAAATTAGGGCACTTTGAGGAAAAATGGACTATGCCATCACGTCTAAAAGGCCCAAAATCCCCTATTTTCATATAAAATTTTTCAAATTTGGACACAAGAAAATTTTAGCAATTTTTTGGAGGTCCCTAGCCGTACAATACGATATCCAAGGTTTGCACACAGTTAACTGCTAGCAGTTAACCGGGTCAGTGCAAGAAGTTGGGTCCACTTTTTGGCCAAAAAGTGGAAGTGTTTTCCCTAATTTTCACAATTTGTCACATTTGACCTTAAAATTTGAAGCACTTAGAAATGGAATCTTTGAAAAAGTCACTAAATATAAAATGTAGTACTTGGAGTCTAGTTTCCAAATATGTAATTTATTTCAATACCCAGATGATATAAATTGATTTTCAATAGGCATTTCTAAAAACCACTGTTTAAAAGTCACTTTTTTTTAACCATACCATGCACGTGTACGGCCAACATAATTTGACCTAAATAAAATTATTTTTTAAAATCCTTTTGGGAATAGATGTGTAGTACAGTGAAGTTTGATGAGGATACTTTTTTATAATTTTTTTCTAAATAATTTTTTTATTAATTTTTTATTAGGCCTAATTGCTACTTTTGAAAACCCCTCGTGTACGGCCAACATAATTTGGGAAAAAAAATCATAAAATTATTATTTTTTTCATTGTGTAAAGAATGATGTGTAGATTGATAACATATAATGTTTTTTAAAAAAAATTTAAAAATTAAAAGTTATTAAAAAAATACAAACACCTGTCATTTCAAGTTTTTGGACCAGTTTGCTCATAAATTAAATAATAAATAGAAAAACATGTCCAATAACAAAAAAATTACATATTTGAAAACTAGACACTGTCATCTATAATGGGTTTTTGTTTTGTAAAAAAATTCAAAAATAAAGGTCGTCAACCATATAGGTAAACTCAGTCTTTCATCTTGTTCTGTACTTAGAAAAAACTTGCAGGTCCAAGGCTCAAGGTCAGCTAACCATGCCTATCCTGAGCCTAAAACCCAAGCAAAGGGAAGGGAAAATGCAGTTGGGATTTCAAAATTCATAGAACGGGTACTCTTTTATAAACAAAACGGGTACCCATTTTTTTATAAACAAGTACCCATTTTATAATGGGTACCCGTTTCTGTTATATCTATTATATAACAGGTACTTGTTTAGGCTTGGGTACCCGTTTAGCTTCGGGTGCCCGTTCTTGTTAGGAATTTTTTTGCCCGCGTGACTTCCACTACATGTGGACTGAGTTTCTTTCTTTTACCCAACCTCTAGTAGCTAAATTAAATGCTAGCGACTAGCGGTTAAATTAAATTCTAGCTAATTAATTTCCAACAATACCACCATCTACCCAAAAGTGGTTTCCTACTCAAACAAGGTGGTTTTGAATTTTGGTTTTTTTGCATTTAAAAGTGGTTTTGAGAAATTTCAAAGGTGGTTTTGGAATATTCCAGTAATGGAGAATATTCTAGGAGAATATCTGATGCAGAGGAAGAACCTTCCTTTAGGAAAACAACTCAAAATGACAGGGTTCTTACACCAACTTCATTTGATGCACCTAAGTGCTCCACTCTAGACCCTAAGCATTGAACTCTTGAGGCTTGATCCAACACGCCTTGAAATAGTGTAGAATTCATGGTAGACTTGTCATGGGGCTTGAATGGTCATAACAACTTCTTTGTGGAGACTCAACAATGCAATAATTCATGAGGCTTACAAGACTTGTGTTATTCAAACTAGGAAAGGCAACATCAATGGCCTAAAGCCAAATCAATAAAGACTGCTTCAAACCCTCAATCATTGACTTGGAGGCCTTCTTAGAACATTTCAAAGGTGTTTCCATTAGGTATTCACTACCAAGGTTCATTCAAAGCACCAACTTGTTTGGACACTAGCACTATGCTTATGACTGCAAAAATAGTCCTCTTGGGATAGTCATAAAATGACTTGTATTAACCCTTCAAATATGCTCAAAACCCCAAGGTATAGGTCTACAAGACCTCTTCAAACATTCCCAACACTTTCACCAATCACAAAGAACCCAAACCACTCCTTATTTCATAGAAACTTGCCTTCACTACTACTACAGGGTCTAATACACTTAGAAATCAAACCTACTAGTGAAAGAAAACACGTTTCACCTTTGTCTTGGGGCCTTACAAACTTAAAACATGGTAGAGTACATTATTATAGACCTTCCCACATGTTTTGGTGATTTTCCCATGTTGGGAGGCTGAGTTACATAATTATTTAGCCTCACTGTTACCCTAGGTAGGGTTTTGGCAGTTTTTAGGAAAAAACAATAACTTACTAAAAACTCAATGAAAATCAATGCAACAAAAATAAAAACAAAGTAGATTCACATGCGAACAAATTCCAATCAGTTTCAGATCACTAAATGGGCCGTACAGGCCGTACCAAATGACATAAAATGATTGTAACTTTGGAAAATCACAGAAAAAAACTAGTTTTAGGAAAAATATAATAACTTTTAATATACTTGATGAAATTTAGTGAGACCACTTGCAAATGAAAGTTGATTCAATCCTCTATCACTTAAAATAAAGTATAGATCATTAAATATGAAGTACAATTCGTACAAGTATAAAGAACAGCTTGCAACATGAGAAAAGTACAAAAATTATGCAAAAAAACAAGGGTTTCTTCTTTCTTCACAATCTCCCACTGCCAAATTCGAGTTAGGAGTACATATTTATGCATTTGCAATCATTTCCAATTACTTGTAATGGTTTCTTTCTTTCATGTAACCATTTCTTGCTTTTTTGACAACTTGTCCAAGTTGTATGACACTTTTAGCAACATTTGGCAACTTTAGACTTTTAAATAAAAAAACCCAAATAACATACCAAAAAATGAACCCATAAGATTCTAAATGGTCATAAATGACCTTATTAAATACTAAAACACACCATCAACCTAAAAACCAAAAATGACAAAATTAAGGTTATGAGGTTCCTAATGCCCCTGCACCATACACCCAAGGGGAAGAAGACTCAAGTCCCACTTGAGTGCAGGTCTTCTTTTTCTTCCTGATCTTCCAATTCTACTGCACTATTGTCTTGATGTCTTCTTGGCTTTGTCTTTGTGTCTTCCACTTGTTTTCTCTAGGTTGTCTTCTCAGCTCCTTCTCTTCTTCTTTCCTTGCAAGGTATTCTTCTTTGGCATCCTCCTCTGAACCTAATCTCTTTCAAGAGTCTACTTCTCAATGATTTTTATCTCCTTGTCTAAAAAAACTACACATATATAGTCCAATGAAAGATTAGAAATAAAATATTGAGCCCTTGAGGTCTCCTCTTTATCTCCTTGCACCATACACTCCACTTCAACACCCAAGAGATCCTCCATGTGTGCTATGGTTGTCTTAGGACTGAATTTTTCCTCTAAGGGTCTCCTTTGATAAATAGCATCTTCTAGCACTTCCATCTCAGTTGTTAATTGCTCTTGACTTTCATACACAAAGTAGTGTTCCTCTTTTGCCAAACCTGTCATCTTCTTCCAAAGGATGTGATCAATCTCTGTATATGGACTAAATACTTCCTACTACACTTCAAGGCTGCCTTCATCATTGAACTTTTCAGTTTGTCCTACTGCTACAAACAAATTAGCATTCATATCCATTTCTTTCGATAATAAAGAATCAAATTCACCATGCATGTCATCAAACACTGGTCTTTCTCTAAGAGAACACAAGACATAATCTTTATTCATCAACCTTTCATATCAAAAATAGAATACAATATGCATTCACCGAGTATCTCACCTTCCTCAAGATGACACAATATTCCATCTTCTTCACTTGGGATTTATTCTTCATGTAGTGTTATACCTGCATTTACACACTCAAAAATTTCATTAATTTCAAAACAATGAGACTTACTTGCCTCCACATCTCTTTCCTTGGATGACTTGTCAAGTACTTTCAGCCACCTTCTCAATCTGTTAGCTTCCTACTGCTTCCTTCTCTTTTCCATCATTTTCTTAAGAGGCCATTTCACCTTTTTCTCTATAAATAATCCATGTGATCTTATTCCCTATAGTAGCTCAAGTATGATGTCCAACTTGTCCAAAATCTCTCTTATCTCTTTTATCTTTGCTTCAACATCCTATTATGGCTTGGGCTAGTTCCTTTTCTTTATGCAGTATGTCTTCCATAAGCTTCATCACTATAACCAATTTTTTAGTTCCATTTTCTACCTCACCTAAGTCTTTTTCACCTGAGTCTATTGGCAACTTCTCTTTTGAGCATCACTTGTGCTCTTCTCCTTCCTTCAAGCCTATCTAGGCTTCTCCTACCTAAACCACCCACACAACTTGCCACACAAAGCACACCTTGCAAACTGATCAATACAACAAAACTATTACAGATTCTTGTAGCTTTCACTTATTTCTTCCTACCATCCAGATATTCTGTGCTATAATACCAAAATGATGTAGAGGAAGAACCTTCCTTTAAGAAAAATAACTCAAAATGATGGGATTCTTACACCAACTTCATTCGATGCACCTAAGTGCTCCACTCTAGACCCTAAGCATTAAAATCTTGAGGCTTGATCCAACACACCTTGGAATAGTGTAGACTTCATGGAAGACTTGTCTTGGGGATTGAATGGTCATAACAACTTCTTTGTGGAGACTCAACAATACAACAATTCATGAGGCTTACAAGACTTGTGTTATTCAAACTAAGAAAGGCAACATTAATGGCCTAAAGCCAAATCAATAAAGACTAATTCAAACCATCAACCACTGACTTGGAGGCCTCCTTACAACATTTCAAAGGTGTTTCCATCAGGTATTCACTACCAAGACTCATTCAAAGCACCAACTTGTTTGGACACTAGCACCATGCTTATGACTGCAAAAATAGTCCTCTTGGGATAGTCATAAAATGACTTGTATTAACCCTTCAAAAATGCTCAAAACCCCAAGGTATAGGTCTGCAAGACCTCTTCACACTTTCCCAATACTTTCACCAATCACAAAGAACCCAAACCACTCCTTATTTCATTCAAACTTGCCTTCACTACTGCTACAGGGTCTGATACACTCAGAAATCAAACCTACATGTGAAAGAAAACATGTTCCACCTTTGTCCTGGGGCCCTGCAAACTTAAAACATGGTAGAGTACATTATTACAGACCTTCCCACATATTTTGGTGATTTTCCCATGGTGGGAGGCTAAGTTACATAATTATTTTGCCTCACTAGTTACCCTAGGTAGGGTTTTGGCAGTTTTTAGGAAAAATGCAATAACTTACTAAAAACTCAATGAAAATCGATGCAACAAAAAGAAAAACAAAGTAGATTCACATGCCAATGAATTCCAATCAGTTTTAGATCACTAAATGGGTCGTACAGGCCATATCAAATGATAGAAAATGACTGCAATGTTGGGAAATCATAGAAAAAAAAAACCAATTTTAGGAAAAATGGAATAACTTTTAAAATACTTGATGAAATTTTGTGAGACTACTTGAAAATTAAAGTTGATTCAATCCTCTATCACTTACAATCAAGTACAGATTATTAAATGTGAAGTATAGTCTATACAAATATAAAGATCAACCTAGAATGTGAGAAAAGTATAGAAATTATGCACAAAAACAAGGGTTTCTTCTTTCTTCAAAATCTCCCACCACCAAATTTGAGTTAGGAGTACATATTTATGCATTTACAATCATTTTCAACTGCTTGTAATGGTTTCTTGCTTGCATGTAACCATTTCTTTCCTTTTTGACAACTTGTCCAAGTTATATGACACTTTTAGTAACATTTGGCAACTTTAGACTTTTAAATAAAAAAAACTCAAATAACATACCAAAAAATGAACCCATAATATTCTAAATGGTCATAAATGACCTTATTAAACACTATAACACACCATCAACCTAAAAACCCAAAAAATGACAAAATTAAGCTTATGAGGCTCCTGATGCCCCTACACCAATATCAAAATATTCCTTTCTTATGTCAGCATGATGTCATCATTTTCTACCCTCCAATCCTACCCCCTCACCATTAGAGTTTTCATTTTTGCACTTGATCTTTGAAAGATGATATCTTGGTCACATAGAGGTATTTTTTAGTGCAATGTTTTTTGATTTAGAGTAAAATTTCATGCTCTTCGCAGTGGTGTGATCATTGTTTTCTCAGGTGATCCTATTTTTCCAAAAAATTCAATTTTATCAACAGATCTGAAGGACAGTTCTCATTTTTTAAACTTCAAATGACTGCAACTTTGGCATACGACCTCAGATCGAGGTGGTTCTTTTTTTTGAAATTTGGTATTTTTCTGATCACTACACATTTGTGCTATTTTGAAGTTCTAATTCTAAGATTATTTTGTACTTTCAGTATTTGAGTCCAATTTGGGCATTGTAAAACTCTGGTAACAACTCCAGCATTGTATACGTACTCATCTATAAAGTTCCAAATCATTTTTTGTTGGGGGGATCATTGATTTAGTGAAATTGGGGGGGGGGGTGGTTAATTATGTGGTGATTGATTACTTTCATTTCTTTGTTGTGTGTTCTTACAATGGGGAAAAATAACATTAAACTACTAACTTCATATAATTATGCATTATGGAAACAATCAATATGGAATTATCTAAGGGGAAAAGGTTGCAAAATCTATGTAATAGAATCTATTCCTGAACCTACTAATGCCATTGCAAAAGAAATGTGGGAGATCAATCATGAGAAAACTCTTGGGTACATTTGTTCATTTGTCTCTCTTGATTTGTAATTTCATGTCAAGAATCAAGAAAGAAACCTAAGGAGGCTTGGGAAACTCTTAATAATTTATATAGAAAAACTGATAAGATTAGGGGTTATCAAATTGATAATGATTTGATGAATCTTGATCCTAAAAGTTTCAACCACATCCAAGACTATATCTCCAAAATTAAGCAACTTACAACACAACTAAAGGATTAAGGGATTAATAAGGAGGATTTATATTTGGCTCTAAATGTGTTATCAAAGGTTAGTCCTAAGTATTTCGTATTTGTTTATGTCTTTCACACTAATCATATTTCTATGGGAGTTACATATGTTGAGCCTACTTTTGATGCATTTTCTAATCCAAGAGGAAGCAAAAGTAATTAAAATGGGTCTCATCAAGTCATCTAAATCACAAGCGTTAGTGGCTAGTGAGCCCAAGGTACAAAAAGAATTAGAGAATTTTGATAAAAAACAAAAGAAGAAAAAGAACAAGCCACAAAAAGAATCTAAATCTTCTTCCTCGAAAGGGGAATCATCTAAAAAGGAGAAGCCCATGTGTGCATATTATCTAGGAAATTAGGGCATGATAAACATCAATGTTATTTAAAACAAATTGATGAGTTGAAGCATCTTTTAACAAAAAATAAAATTATTTTGCCTTCAACTATGTTAAAGGGTTCAACATCTTCTTCAAATCCAAAGTTAGAGTAACAAAAAGAACAAGCACTTGTTGCAGTTACAGATTATGAGTCAGGGAGATGGATCCTTGATTCTAGAGCTTCACATCATATGGTTTCATCAGAGAGTATGTTCTCTTCATTTGAGACTTGTTCATCACCAAACATCCTGATGGCCAACAACACATATATGTGTGATTGTGGGAAATGATCTATTGACATGGATGAAGGATCATTAAATGATGTCCTTTGTGTGCCTTCATTTTCAACCAATATCCTTTCTATCTATTAGATCACACATGGTGGGGCAGGAAAGAGTGTTGAGTTCACACTAGATTCTATGATTATTTAGGATTTACATAGCAGAGATATTTTGTAGTTGGGGAGGTAGATAATCAATTTTGAGTGTACACCTTCTCACATTTTTCTCCTATCGTTCATTTGGTTGATGTACACTCAAGCATCTAGAGTGAACACTTTTGAGGGGATATTGTACAACCATCTAAATCTTGGTGTTCTTTCATCATCTAAGATTTTATAGACATGTGCTAATATTCCATCTCCTCCATAATCTCCTATTGCATTTACAGAGTTAACTGTTGCTACATCAATGATTTACAATGATTTAGTGTAGCAAGACATTCATCATCTTCTAGATATAGCTACTTGGGATAAGTACTTGATAGACATTGCAGGTTTGTTTTGTGAGTCCCATCTTACTAACTTAGAGGACACTATTGAGGATATTCATCTCCTGTTTGATGGAGTTGCATCATCTTCTTTAGACCCTCTTGATCTTTATCCACATGATGATTTCTCAGAGTTTGACATTGGCTTGAAGATTCCTAAGAAACATTTGGTGGAGGCATCTTCAAAGGAGGCATCTTCATCTTTGGATCCTGTTCTACTTTAGTTTCCACTAGGTTCTAGATTGTCACATTCTTCAATTAGGCTTGGGACTCCTAATTTGGTTGTGGCACCTTTCAACATCGACATGGCAACATTTGAGTAGAATTTAGAGACTTCACACATCTTTTTGTTTTTCTCCCTCATACTCCTTTTAGGAATGGGAAGATATCCTACACACATTCTTGGTTTTCTTTCTTCCTAAGAGGAGGAATATTGTTTGGTGATCTTGGACCATCTTCAACATCCCTTGTCAAGTATACACCAACAATGCAGGAGATTCTACATTTGGGAGGATGCATGGTCTCTCTTCTTCTTCTTCTTCTCTCTTTGGGGAGAGTTTTGTCCTATGGGTTTTCTCTTTCTCATCTTTTGAGAGGATTCATCATTGTACATGGGTACCTATGGCCTTGTAGTTGGGACCCATCTTTTCATCATTGCATCTTTTCACCCACCTAAGCTACACTTAAGGGGGGTGTTAGTGTAGGTTCTTTTATTTTCCTTATGCTAGGGATTATTTATTTTTCCTACACATATATTAATATTTCTTAGGTTATATAAGACATGGTTAGTATGAGGACATATGGCATAATCCATTAATTACATGTATCATTCTCACCCACCATTAGGTATTTCAGCTTCACACCCTCTTTTGGATTTATTTACCACCTCTCATAACCTTTTTTGTATTTAATCGAGTAGGTATAACCATGTAATTTAGTATTTACCAAGTAGGTATAACTCTCACCTATTTTGGGTAGTTGGGAGTTATTATTTCTCTTGGTTTTATTTTCCCTTATTCTACTATATAAACAACACTCACCTCTCCCTTTTTCTATTGAAGAAGTTCAGTGCAAGGGAGTGTTGATCATATCATCTTTGGGTTTTTGTTCTTATTTTCCTTTAGTCATTTTGATCCTGGGTGGCTTCACAACCAAATCTAATAGTTAATTTATTCTTTTTCTCCATCATCCTCATCTAATTAATTAAATAAATTATATTTATTTAATTAATCACATTTTTAATCCCTTCTATCCAAATTAATTAAATAAATTAGATATTTATTTAATTAATATTTTCCACATCATCCCTCTCCAAAAATTAAATAATTTTATTATTTAATTCCCCATTTGTCTTCATCCTCACATGACTAGAAGCTTCTAGAAATCCTTATTACAAGGAAGCCTCTAGAAGATTCTTAATCCTTATCCTTGACTTAATTCCTCTCATTCAACCCTCATGTGAATCTTGTCACATGAATACAACTCTAAGCCTTGATCCATGTCTCACTTAATCCTAGCCATGCATCACTAATCTAATCCTAGCCATCCATTCTTATCCCTCACATCCTATAAATGAAGCCTTAACCAAACCATTTAGAGATCCACATCTTCATAGAACATCATGTTGTCAAAATCACTCTAGATCCTCATATCAATCATATTCATACGAGTTGTATGCTGTAGAAATCATGAGCAATAAACATCTCATTCTATCCATCAAAGATCATAGAGAAGATAGCTAGTAGATTATGGTGCATCTACTCTATTCTATCAAAGTAGGGACTTGGTTTAAAGGTGAAGGTATTGGGTTAGTCACATTTATCTTCTTATTACCTTTGATCCATTCTTTTGCATATAAAATAATCCAAGGAGTTATTAAGATAGTTTAGGAAAGAATAAAATGTTGGACTTAAGAAATGGCAGGTCATTAAGGAATTCATACCCATTCTATAGAAGACAAATGAAGATGTTACCACCATCTTATGAGAGAACATACAATAGAATAATTGGTATTGAATAGAATATGATGTCTATGCAATCAAGAATGTAAAGTGATGACTACAATGTCTATAGAAACTTTTTTGAGGAAGATATAATGTGAATGATGTGTGACCTTAATGATAGCACAATGAAGGATACACTTTATTCATGTGCATGCTAATTAATAAAGACCACCTTGTAGCTTGTAATCAAACACATCTGTATAACTCTTCAATCCAAATGAGCTATATTCCTTGAATTATAAATACATCCATTTCGAGTGAAAATTTTTTACATGTCCCACTAATAAGTCCATAGATGAATAATTCTAAATTCTCTTAGATGTATGATATCTAATTTGGGACATAGAAATATAAAATATATAATATCCACTAATTGCTTGTGATTGAAATAGTACACAAGATGTTGCTTGATGAAATCTACCTTGTTAATAAACTATAGACCTTTTCATAGCTAATGCCAAAGAATTTAATGTCTAGTGTAACTCAACAAAACTCTTATTATTATTTTTAATTTGTCATTCGGTTCTACAAAAAATAAAATGTCCTTGAAATAATAAATTATCATGGTATAGATATTAACATTCTTTTCCACATGGTATAGGTTTGGGAAGATATATAATTTATCTTAGTGTGTCCATCATAATCTAGGTTAATTTGTTTTATTAAGAGTATTACATACCAAACTAAATAACATAGGACATGACCCTTTAAATGACTTAGTCGAATGACCTATAGATGTAGGTGGGCACGACTCCAATAGAAAAAGAACATATATTTTTTTAACTTCAGAAGTATATGGGGGTGACGAATCATAGGGAGAGACATACGTAGGATATAATGTTATTTGTATAGTTTAATAATTATATATAAGGTATTTATTTACTTATTTTATTTTGTTTTGGATTTTAAGTCAAAAAGATATTTGTATAAAATTTTAAAATCTGTCATAATTTGTTAAAAATGCTAACAACTTATTTAATAATTACAAGTTATAGGAACGAATATAAATAATTAGAAAATTGATCATAATATTTAATATGATTAAGGGTAAGATGGTGTTTAGTGTGAAAAATGTAAAGAGGATTTGATTTTAATGGTTTGTGTTGATCCTCCTTTCACCACTAAACATTCAAGGACATTCAATTGAGTAGAAAGTCTACTATAGATCTCTTGTCACTTGGAACTATTGTGTGGTTACACAGCACGCCCTATTTTGCCTTAGCAAAATAGGGACCCAACCTTTTTCTCCTATTTGTGCTTGTTTTATTGCTTTGCACAGTTTGGTAAAAGTTAGTCAAAGTGCATCACTCTTGCTTATGCATGTGCATCATAAAGAGGGGTTGGTTGTCAAAGTTGGAATTTGCTATCACAAACCACATAGTCTTAAAGAGTACAAAATTCTGAGCAAGTTTTCCTTTTGGATCACCCTAATATTGTAAGGGAGTTATGCTAAGTCAAAGTTTGGTCAACCCAAATATTTCCCATAGGATCATATTTCCAAATATCATTCATATTCATTAAGATGACCCTGAATTAAGAAGATCACCCAATGCCTGTGTGCTCCTTGATACGTGAACATCAAACTGAAGTGAATTAGAGTATTCGCTCATCATAACCTTAATACATTTTTAGAGGATCATATTCCCAAATATCCGTCATCTTACAAAATATCACCCTTTGTGAATATCACCCTTTGCAAATATGACCCTGACGTCATCCAATTTTTATATATAGAAGAGATCACCCTAATGCTGACATCATCAACACACCCGATCTGTTAAGGGTCACATTTCGAAACATCCGTCATATTCTTTAATATGACGATGACATCATCATAACCTGATAACAAAGAGAACATGACAGCATGATGATGTCATCATGGTCTAACTTGATAAGGTCACATTTCGAAATATCCCTGGCCTTAACAAATATGATGCTGACATCATCTTTCCCAAGTAACTTAAGAAGCTCATAAAGCGGTGACGTCACCCTTACATTCACGAATGAGGGTGATATTTTTGAAGACTAAGGATCCGATATTACCAATATCCCTCATTTTGAACTTTATGACCTGATATGCCTGGCTTTGTAATAACCAATCTAATCATGCCACGTGGCAAAACACTCAGGGTCATATGAATACAATATTATCATGATTTATTAACAAATGTAACATGGCCTGATCTTGATCATTGGTCAAAAGGTTTACCATATGCATGGTCAGATCATCCTAATCATTACTAAATGATGGTCTTAGAGTGTCACATTTTCAAATATAACTACTCTTTAAAGAGATCACCCTCCCATATTAAATGCGAAGCCTAATGGTAGGTCGCGCCCTCCCAATTTCAATATAAACCTGACACTTGGAAACATCCATGAGCGTCATGCAAATGATCAATGGATTTAAACAAAATAACAAACATGCCTTGGGTAAGTGCAAAAAGATGGGGGGCCAAAAAGTGGCCAAATTATTTTCAAAAAAAAAAAATACAAAATGCGAGTGCGTTATAATGCACTCGCATTATGGCTTGGTAATGACGAGCCTAAGGCTCATCAAAACCAAGCCATAATGTGAGCACATTTTGACTTGCTATAAATAAAAAAAAAGGTTTCATTTCATTTCATTTCTTTCTTCTCCTCTATGCCCGCAGCCTGCAAACCCTAGAAAGTGTGCTCATGTTTTGCAAAACTTAATTCAACACAAAGCTCTTATCGATTCGTCACCAAAATGCCACCACGACGTCAAGCACACCAAAGGAGTGAGTTATATTTGTTTTTTTGTTTGAATTTTTTTCTAAATAGGTAGGTTTGAGTTGATTTTTGATGTATATTTCGTTAATTGTCAAGAAATGTTAATGCACCTCCTCCTCCTCAAAATACACAAAATCCTGAGGAGGAAATACCTGCGAAACAACAACCTCCTCCATCCATTCCTCAACATGCCCCTAGAACACAAGAAAATATAATGGGGCAAATTAAAAACAACAAAAAGGAAATTGAAGATATAATTGAAAGGTTGAAAGATCCTTCCACTTCAACCTTGCATAGGTCCACGCTTGTCGAATCTCTTGAATCTATGTTATCAAATGTAGATTCAATTAGCAAGCAAATAACTAGTTGGACGGATAAGAGGAGAGAGTTTAGAGATTACTATGCAGACAAGTTGTCATACTAAGATGTGAAAAAATTATAAATTACAAAATTAGACTTGTGTTCGATTTTCACAAACCCACAAACAAATCAACCTCCACCCATTACATGCAAGAGGTTCCCTATCCATTGGTGCAACAACCAAGTGATAAGGGACAATTTTGGGCAGAGGTGGTGGATGGTTTTTGACCATCATCCATGCAATAATAATGAGGTCCCATAATACTTTTTGAGGAAACTCTACTGTGAGTTTGTCCTCAATAAAGTGCCAAACTATTTTGATATGCTGGACTTCCAGGGTAGAGGTGGGGGGTCAGCACAAGATAGACCAGGGGCACGTCTTGATCCAAAGTGGGTAGTGAGATGAGTAATCATCAGACTAGTCCATGAGGATGTTTCTATCCCTTCCATTATGAAGGAGAGTGTTGAGGTCGATACACTACAGTTCATTAGTGCCTTGACCCAGAGCATCATAGAGCATGCCAGTCCTACAGTACAGAGTAGGTTGGGAGATAGTGCGAGGAGTAGAGTCCCACCCCATGCTTGTCAGGCTTGTGACTTAGCTTGTGGTTATGACCCCATGCATAGTCAGGACGCAGGTGCACATGCTACATCTACAGCTGAGCAGATGGTGATGACAGATACCCTCTTGAGTCAGACTTTCAGCCTTGATACTCAGGTAAATATTAGCAAGTTTATTGAATTTAATTTATTAAATTTCATTTTTGAAATGCAAGATTAACTAATTTAGTTTGATGATTTTAATGAAATTTCAAGGTCATAGTGTTGATGCAGTTTTCAGTGGTTCTCCACCTACATTTTACACTAGATCATCTACTATCAGGGTATGTAACTAGTAAACAATTATAAATATTACATGTGAATAGCATCGTTATATGAATGGTATTCTAATATCTAATTTTGGATGTTGAATAGGTTAATATTAGAGATTTCATGGCAACACCTACCAGTGGTGGTGGACTTCAAAGTTTTATGGAGGTAATAAAATAAATAGTTTAATGAATGAATTGTACTTACTAGATTTTTGTATGTGACTTGTGTGCTTTATTGTGTGTACTTCCATGTTTAGATGAACGTGTGTGTATGTTAGAAGCCATGATTTGCATCGCTATTATAGTTTTTGTAATTGAATAATGTTGTTTTATTTCCAGATGATGCAGGCTGCGGAGACACCTCCCGATGTTCATAGGGCAATGGAGCATAGTGTGGCCTCTATGATTCATAGCTCCATGGCATTGACAGGGGTATGAGGCAGATTAGTAAATTTCAATTTACATTCATTGTTATAGTTGTCTATTTTTGAAAAATCAAAAGATTATTTATTTGAAGTTTAATTTCTATCTGGATGGTTTCTATAGGACATGACATCACCACGGCCTATTCCTACTATCGAGGCAAGTGAGGAGATAGATTATATGGTAGCGGTAAGTGATTATTTTGTTAAATGTTTCATTTTTATAACATGTAATTTCTATATATTAATGTCTATACTTTTTATTGTAATAGGTAAAGATGCAGGAAGAACTAAATAGGAGGAGCAGCCCTCGGGTTCATAGTAGACGACCCACATGTGCGTCTCCATCCTCTAGAAGATCAAAGGCTGCCCATGATCTATTCTCTTCACCAGCCAGAGCGGAATGACTTTTTATTGTGTTCCTTTGTTGTATGCCTATATGGCATTTGTGGACATATATTTTGTATTGTATATAGTTGACATTGTATGCCTATATGGCATTCTTGTAAGCCTATATGGCTATTTTGTATATATGTTATACTTATATTGACAGATATTGATGTATGCCTATATGGATATTTGGTTAATACAAATCTTTTTTATTGATGGCGTCCATACTTGCATTATAAATCCATGTTTGAATGGATATTTGTAGATGGCTACTTAAAATATTTAAAGTCCAATTGTATTACATAGGATGTTTGTTGATCCAATAAGCTAGCTATTGTTATTCAAGTATCACCTAAACCTCATTTTGGAACTAAAAGATAAAAGTTGTATTTAAAAAAAAATGAATCATCATATTGAACAAAAAATATTAATATTCTTTATGAGTAGCATACAATGTCAACTATATGCAATACAAAAAAATGAATCATCATGTTATTCTTTATGTTTGAGAGCTTAAAAATGACTAAGTCTGGTAGCTTGATAGCCTGAAACACTAGGATGAATATCCAAGTCATTAGGATGATTGTGCCTTGAGAAAAAGTCATTAAGATGAGCACCTAAAGGAGACTTTCTTAAACATTCAAACATTGAGCAACAAGCATGAAGGGTTAAGGCACAATTTGCAACTCATAAAGCCTCAAAAGGGCACCCAACTTGGAGAGAGCATTCATTTAAGACAAGGCACCCATTGACACCTGTTCCACCATAAAAGTGTGCCTAAGGTAGAAGGAGAACAAGCCTCTAGTAAGTGAAGCACACCTATTGTCTAAACCACTTCATTATGGTGCCCTAGCATGATGAGGAGTATATAAGTCAATAGGAAATGGCACCTATAATGCAAATGAAGGACTAAGTGGTATTTTCAATAAGCATCAATTCACCTTGAGATTTCAATAAATACATCAAATTGAGCCCCATAAGCCTAGGTGCCCTTTGCCTTCAAAAGAACCTTGTATTGATGTCAAGAGTTGGTCGTATCGGCATATTGGCAGACCTTGGTTAGGCTTCACCGATAGTGGTCTGTCTTGCCATCGGTGTATCAGAAGATAATCCCATCGGCACATCTGAAGAACAGTTGAGAGCTTCGCTGATGAAGGGGGTCACACCAACAATCAAAATCCATCGGTGTATCGGCCCAACGAGATTAGAGTTCACCAATGTTTGGAATCTCATTGATGGGTGTGGTCCGAAGGTTGTCATTGGTGAGGTTGGTGTGTCGACAGAAGACTTTTTGAGTGTGTCGATGGTATTAAGTCCTACCAATAGGCAAGGGACTTAGAGTCTTGTATCAGAGTGACAAAGACATTGGTGTGAAAGGATATAAAGTCACCGATAGCGGTCTGTCTGACCGATAAGAGTCAATGATGGGATGTTTGTCAGAAGTGAAATCAAACAGAGTCATGGTGGCATCAGCCAATCGGTTGATAAAATTTTAAGCTCGCTGATGGTATGTTGTCTCGCCAATAATGAGTTTGAAGGTTCAAAAGTTGATAATTCTATGCTTCCATTGTGTTCTCTGCATCAGACACTCATCCCTACTACAGTCTAGCATTCTCTAGTTGTGTTCTCCCCTTTGTTTTTGTGAATTCCTCTGGAAGTAATGTTGATTTACTTGTGATGTCCTTATTGACTGGTGTTGTTTTGGATTCATGTGTAGTCCTTGTTCCTTATAGTCTATTGTCTACCTAACTATTTGTTGTAACTTATTGAACCACTATGATTTTGAATATTTAGATTTAGAGGGCATTAGAAACCAAAACTTCTTGAGCTTTAACAACCCAACCTAGAATCAATAGATTTTTGTCCATCCCAACTATTCTAGTCAAGAAAAAGCATGTTGATTCTCATTCAATCCAAAGTTCATTAACAGGATTATCTTATCATAATATTTAGGGAAATGACCAACTGGATGGACAATGATGTGAGCTATCTATAAAGAAACTTGCAAGAAGTATAGGAGGCATGAGAATCCCTCCATGTTGTTTATCAAGTTGAATGATATATGACACATCATGTATCATTAGAAAATATTCTCGAAGAGAAAGTAAGTGAAAATACTCAAAACAACCCATAACAAGGTGGAGAAGTTTAAAGGATGGAGGTTGCAATACTTTCCAACCTCATAGCCACACTAGTCTAATGGATCAGCGTGGTTTCCCCCCAAATATTTTCCTACTAGTTTTGGCACCTTAAAGTCTAAGTGCATGAAAATCATTCTGAGTTGGCAACCTAGTCCAATGACTTGACATGGATCCCAAAACCCCCTATTGGACCAATAGGATCCTAGGCACTCACTTCATGCATTATGATTTCTAGGTGCCAGTTTGATGCTCCATCATAAGGAAAGTGTGCCCACACTTACAAGTGTTTTTCTTCAGGATCTAGGTGCTAGTTGAAGGTTGTAGTTGCCAAGAAGAGCGCCTAGCAAGAGGAAGTATTTTGGAGTCTCCAAAACACATCAAACACTTGACTAACAACAAGATAACTTTTTCCCAAGTTAGGCACTTCAAGAGGGAAGTTAAAACATGAATAAGTGCCAACTTGTCTAGGCGCAAACTCAAGCTTGTTGAGGATACACATGGCGCCCAACATTCCTTGGTGATTTCATGAACTTCAAAAGCTCAGAACTGTTCAAGGAATGCCCAATGCCCCTTCTTGATGATAGGCACCAAAGTGAGGGTGGAATTGCGCCTTAATGGCATTAGGCGCTATCTAGAGTATGCTACTCCATGGAAATGCACCTTCTTGCTTAGAGTAATTCAAACACTCTAAGGTCTTTAGTGATCAATTCCCCAACTTATGAAATGTCCTCCTTCATTTTAAAACACATTGTAATGCTCCAGAGAGATGACTATACATAGGCATCAATCTAGGTTAGAAATGCCTCCAAAGTGCGCCTTCTCTTTCAGAATGCAAAACAAGGTCCAAAGGTGCTAATGAATGGAAGTGCTTCTTTGGAAAAGTCCCGGAGGTTAAGATACGCCTTGTCTTAATGAGGTGCAACTCTTAGGTAAGAAATCTTGTAAAGTGCGCCTAACTTAGTGAAGAGGTTGATAACTTCTAAACCCTTCCTAGAACTTAGATTGCTTCAACTGAAGATCATCTTACATCAATACATCACCAAACTTTCAATCACAAGATCAATTCAAACTTAGGCGCTCATTAAGAGTCTTTCCAATGTTGGCACATCTGAGAGGTTGAACTAGCAAGAGATGGCACCTAGCTTCCTAGACCTTGTTTTAATATGTTTGATTTCCAAAGTTGACTCAATGGTATCAAGATGGCACCATAGAGTCTCTGGACTAGTTCCTTAGAGTTTCAAAAACATTCTGGCTCCTTGAAAATTCCTCCTACATGCTTGGGTGCCATTTCAAGGTCCTCGAACCATGATGTAGTGCCTTATTGTTCTAGGTGCCCATTCATGATTGTGCAACTTGAGATTGGTGCCTAGAGTGAATAGGCTTTCATCCTAACTTAATACACTACCTCCTTCTGATGATTTTTGGGGCAGCAGAAAACCTTTCACCACGGGCAAATGTCTCAGAGATATAAAAAATTGAAAGAGGTTATTGTAGATGCACTCTACGTGATCATGTTACCTTAGACGAAATGTTTCTTAGTGACACGGTTTTTGAGTAACATCTTGTCAAAGATTGCCGCCTTTTTGCACTTTGGACTCTTCAGGGATATCGTCGGTACAATATAGCTTGGACTGTTTCGACATGTTTGGGTGAAAAACAAGACCATGCCTAGCAAAAATGTACCCATCCGGATGCGTTGGAATAGTCAGTTTGGTCACATCAGGAGTAGGATGAAAGTTACACCCCTTTGCAACTTTACACTACCTCCTTCTGACGATTTTTGGGGCAGTAGAAAACCTTTCAACACAGGCAAATGCCTCAGAGATATAAAAAACCGAGAGAGGTTATTGTAGAAGCACTCTACATGATTGTGTTGCCTCAGACAAAATGTCTCTAAGTGACACAGTTATCAATTAACATCTCATCAAAAATTGCTACCTTTTTGCACTTTGGACTCTTCAGGGATATCATCGGTACAATGTAGCTCAGATTGTTTCGACATGTTTGGGTGAAAAACAGGACCATGCCTAGTGTAAATGTACCAATCCAAATGCATTGGAATAGTCAATTTGGTCACATCAGGAGCAGGACAAAAGTTACACCCCTTTGCAACTTTACACTACCTCCTTCTGACGATTTTTGGGGCAGCAGAAAACCTTTCACCATAGGCAAATGCCTCAAAGATATAAAAAATTGAGAGAGGTTATTGTAGAGGCACTCTACATGATCATGTTTCCTTAGATGGAATTTTTTGAAGTGACATTATTTTTGAGTAACATCTCGTCAAAGATTTCTACCTTTTTGCACTTTGGACTCTTCAGGGATATCGTCGATACAATGTAGCTCAGACTGTTTCAACATGTTTGGGTGAAAAATAGGACCATGCCTAGCGTAAATGTACCCATACAGATGCATTGGAATAATCATTTTGGTCACATCAGGAGCAGGATGAAAGTTACACCTCTTTGCAACTTTACACTGCCTCCTGATGATTTTTGGGGCAACAGAAAACCTTACACCATGGGCAAATGCCTTAGAGATATAAAAAACTGAGAGAGGTTATTGTAGAGGTGCTCTATGTGATTGCGTTTCCTTAGACAGAATGTTTCTAAATGACATGGTTTTTGAGTGACATCTCGTCAAAGATTGTTTCCTTTTTGCACTTTGGACTCTTCAGGGATATCGTTGGTACAATGTAGCTCGGATTGTTTCAACATGTTTGGGTGAAAAAAAGGACCATGCCTAGTGTAAATGTACCCATCCTGATGTGTTGGAACAATCATTTTGGTCGTATCAAGAGCAGGACAAAAGTTACACCCCTTTACAACTTTACACTGCCTCCTTCTGACGATTTTTGGGGCAGCAGAAAACCTTTCACCATGGGCAAATGTCTTAGAGATATAAAAAACTGAGAGAGGTTATTATAGAGGTACTCTATGTGACCGTGTTGCCTTAGACAGAATGTTTCTAAGTGACACAGTTTTTGAGTAACATCTTGTCAAAGATTGCTGCCTTTTTGCACTTTGGATTCTTCAGGGATATCATCAGTACAATGTAACTCGGATTGTTTCGACATGTTTGGGTAAAAAATAGGACCATACCTAATGTAAATATATCCATCTGGACACATTGGAACAGTCAGTTTGGTCGCATTAGGAGCAGGACACCAAAAATGCAAAAGTTGCTTTGTGCAACTTGACAACATTGACACTTTTTTGCAATGACTCAAATACTCAAACTAACCCCAAATGACTCAAAGTGACTTAAAATCACCTTGATTTTGGCACCTGATGTACATTATAGAGGTCTAGGCACTCCTTATCATTCAAACATCTTAAATGAGCACCTAGGAAAGGAAAAAACTCTAAGTTTTATCATCATGAGCGCCTAATATCAAGAGACTTTAATTGCTCAAACCTTAGCATGGAGTCCTAAGGCACATTTCATGTCTCCTTTCATCCATTTTGGCACCCTTATGTAGATTTTTCAACTTGATTTGGCACCCTGTAAGTGAAGGAAGATCTAAAAGCATGAAAGTGGATGTCGTTTTGCAAGAGTTTGGATCATCAAAATTGAAAGAAATAAGTCTATTAAGCTTGGACGCCCTTGGTCTTCTTTTCATTCATTATGAGTGCCTTGGGAGAATGGTATATAGGTCATCATCATGATTGGGCACCCTGGATCCAGAGTGTTGGAGAGATCATCAAATGGTGTCTAAAGGAAGTAGGGTGAGTTATGAGTTTGGTCGCATCAGGAGCAGGACAACAAAAATGCATAACATGATGATGTAAAAATGTGTATATGTGTAAAAATGCAGGAGGAAATAAAAAAAGAACAAATCTTACAAATTAATGCCTATACTTACAACTCAATGTAACATGACTTTACAAAATCAATGTGAATACTTACAAATTAATCCAATGAACCATTTAGATCTGCTCAACTCTTTATTGTGTCAAGTATTGCTTCATGGTCAGACTCACACACCTTCCACAAGATTTTGTTCAAAGGTCTACCCCGATACTTTATCAAATGAACATTGGATGCCATGACAAGGTTCAAGTAATGAAGAATCTTCTGATGCATGTCAAAGTCCTGAAATAGCCAAATATTAACACTCTTATGTGGGTACCTTCTAAGCCATGTTCCAGTAATAACCACTGAGCCTATAGGGTATTCGATGTTTTCTCCATCTGTAACAGGGGCCTCTAATTTCTTTTTGGCCTCAACACAATGACATAAGTAATAATCTGTTCCCTCTTCATTATCTTCATCTGTAATAACTGCATATACGTGCCCTACATTGATATGTGTAGCAAATTAGATGAAATTAGTCAACATTACGAAAACACTACAAAGTAAGATGATATTACCTGGTTGAACTAGATGAAATTAGATGCATATACGTGCCCTATATTACCTGGTTGAACTAAATCTGATATGTGGTCAAAGTCAACTGATGATTCCATTTGTGTTAGTTCTAGTGCTGTCGGGGGTCAATATGTGTCAAGTGGGCTAAGATAACTTAACTGCCATTCGTCAACCCACTCCTTTGACTCGCACTCATCCCAGACTTGAATTGTATAGGAAGAACAAAAGCATGACATCTTTCGTGTATGGATACTCTATGAACTTGCAATTGAGCTTTTGAAAGAGTGCATCTCATTTGATCCTGTCAGTGTACAATAGTCCTCATATGGTGCAATGTTAGTATCATCTATCAACCAAAAAAATCTACAAACTGAAGACTTACCTTCATTACCTGGATCCATGAAAGCATTACACCACTTGACAATCAATTTTGCATCTATCAACTTTGCATTGTCTTTATACTTTAACTCTTCTCATGCTATGGTTCTTTTGATACAAGCTCCTGCACCATCATGCTCCCCCTTTCCATGCCTGGCCTCACAAAAGTTCCACATATGCAAAATACCTGTAAAATTATGCCTCCTACTCAGCCAATAGAAATTCCACGAGTTCTTGAATTGTGATGCATAGTTATCTGACCATATGATATGCTAACTGAACGATATGCCCCTTCTAGCCAAATAATTGTAGAACACCTGAAAGCAATCTTGCACGAACTCTGTAGAATGCATGTGATCATCACTAATATATAAATTATACTCCCTTATGATCTTTCTATCATCCTTTGTACTATCATTCGCATGAATGAATGCGATGTGCACAAATATGGAAACTTGTGTGGAGTTGTAATATTGTGATTGCACCTCACGCTGTGGCTGTAGACTGTAGTTCTCTGCAAAGTCGATGACTGAAACAATGCTACCAACTGGAAATGTGTCCTTGCATAACTTGAATTGCAAGTCCAACCATCGAGCTCTATGGGCATGTCTTGCATACTCATACACTATGCTGTCATGAAATATAGGCATAAACTGATACACTGGAATCTTTTCAATAACTAATTCACACCTCTTTGCTTCTTTACCATCTTTTGTATTGTATGCCATTGTTTTATATTTGCCAAACTCTACTAGTTCTACTAGTTCGTTTCCAACCGCATGTGTTATTTCCATATGTTCACATATTGGCAAATGTTGCAAGCCACCACAATGATGACATGTGCCATCCAAGCATAATTTCTTGTAGAACATTTGACCTTCCTCTCTTTCACATAAAATTCTTGATATGAAGTCTCTTGAAGATGTTGGTGGGGCACATATGGCACAACCCTACAAATCATTGTTAGTATGCATATCTAAACATATAGACCTATAAGCATCAAACTGGTTAGAAAATTCAATATGTAATCTACAACAACAAGTAGTGCGTGTGTGATTTATCTTAACATAGAAAGGTTTTAGCATTTCAAAATATCTTTGACAAATTTTAATTTGAGGACACTTCTCTAGAAATTTACCATAAAATTGTGTTTGAGTCTCATCCAAAAAATGCTTTGGATGTGGCTCATGGTTCTGACTACCGATTCTCCTTCTCACCACATCCCTTTGATTTGGAGATACCCTTGTGTAATTCTTCCAAAAGTCTTCAATTAGTGATCTCAATGCTTCAACAATTAGTTTATCTTTTCATGGTAGTCTCCCTGAGAATGCCCATAATTCATTGGCATTAGTGTCCTCAATTCTTTGGCGTCTTCCAATGGCTCTTGATAAAGTTTTCCTATTAATTCTCAATTGTTGACTCGTCTTTCTAATGAGATGAGCTTTCCTCGTTTGACTAATTACTATAGTCGATGTAATCACACGCCGTGTTGCATTACTATCCTTTGTGCATGAGGTGTTACCCACACTCTCATACGCACTCATTAGATTCTTGACAATAGATTTTTCACTTGAAGCCTCTGATGTTCTCAACCCAAGAATCTTCATGATAGACCTATACTTTATACTTTGTATCTTTTCAACGAATAGTTGACATCTTGCAGTCTCATTTAACTTTTCAAAGAACAATCTCCAAATCTTATTAGCATATCTTCTACAAGTGCGTTTTGGAATCTTACCTTCCATTGGCTGCAAAATATTCTCATCAATATCAATCAAATACTTTGGCTTTCTATGCAAAATTCTAGGTGGTGTTAAGTTAGGTAAATTCATCTCAACATTAGGAATTTCATCAATATTTAAATGAGATGGGCTAGATGTCATACCTTTGATCAAAGATGGAATAGATGACATACCTTGAGGTTGAGGTGGGAACGATGGCGTACCTGCTTCATCACATGTGAGTGATGATGTACTCTCAACTTGAGATGTGGTAGATGGTGTCCCTACATGTTGACTTGCAGTAGAGGATGTGTCTCCAACTATGGTTTTCAAATCTCTCGTACCATGAAGTTTTTTCATTTGTTCTCTTTGTGCCGCCAATACCATATCACTTTGTGATGGTTGTGGTTCTTCTTTAATTGGTATGTCTTCATTTATCGTGTCTAATTTCCTCTTCTCACGAAGTTCCCTCATAGCCACTGCTTTCTTTGCATACTTAGCTTCTATCTCTTCTTATGTTGGTTTAATTCTTGATCATTTCCTCGGCATGATGGAGAATTTGTCTGTAGCATGATAAAGAGACCAATATTAGTTCCTAAGAAATGAATACAAGATAATAGTGGTATTGTATTTTTATTATGTTGTAAGGATTTATTCTTGTATAGTTTGACATCATGGTATGTTAAGGTCTATTTATTACACATAATTATTAAAGAGCCCAAGTGTAGAAATTATACATGGCATCATGTGAGATTGTAGGATGCTTTCTTGATTGGGAATGTGTCTATTTTAAACATGTATGATAAAGTAATTCGATCTGAAATAAGGAAATTGTAAAGAACATACATGTAAAGACTTGACATACCTTAAAAATGAAGATTTGAATGGAGAGAGTACCCAATTATGTAGTGTTTTTTTCTTCTTGCATCAAACTCCTCAACAATTTGAGTTTTTCACCACTTGCTTACTTTTCAATGTTAAATTGAATAACACTCAAATATAATTACTAACAATAATACTATTAACCAATCTATGATGTTAAATTCCTAAAATTGAATCACAATTAACATTGCAACAGTACAAAAATTGAAACTTGAATAGATATATATCAAACTTGGTGTGAAAACTATGTTGTTTCCTCCTTCTCAAGTTGGTAAAGAAGAAAAGGTGGTGGAAAGATCATGCAAAGGTAGTACAATATGTCAAATGTGCATGTGAACTTCCCAACAGCATGAAAGCACTTCTTTTTTGTTGGAGCAAGTGCATAATCAGTATGAAAATAGAGCATGTGGACCTGGATCACGGGGGTCAACACTTTTTTACCATTTCTATAGCAATAGAAAATGCAAGCGCGTTATAACGTGCTCACGTTTTGTCCTACTACAGATTGATCACATCCTTTGCATTGATCACATCTCTTTCCAAACCTTCCCCTTCAGACTTGAATGACCACAAGGTTTCTGAGGGAGAACTTTTCCTGTTTCTTACAAGAGCTTGCCAAATGCTCCCCCATATGATAGGCATAACAATGAAGGGGCAAGCCCTCATAATCAAGTTCTTGATAGAAAATGCCCATCGAGGAAGAAAGACAGATCTTCTTTGGAAGCAGAAGTACTAGTTTGTGACAAATCCTTATCCAAGCATAAATAGCAGGGGTTCTGTCAAGTGATTTCCAATCCACTTCCACAAAGTCTCCTAAAGACTTCCTGATTAATTCCAAAACATCCACACCCCAAAACTAGAGAGGCAATCAATATAATCGAACCCATAAATCTACATTTGACAACAGAAACCCTCAACACTATACCTTAAACCCTAATCTCTCAACCCTCAACCCTAAACCTTATCCCTAAACCCTAATCCCTCAACCCTCAACCCTAATCCAACATCCCTCAACTCTAATCCCCCATCCCTAAACCCTAAATGCTATCCCTATTCCTAAACCCTCAATAGACTCGATACTATACCTTAAACCCTAATCCCTTATCCCTAAACCCTCCAACCCTATCCCTAATCCTTACACCCTCCGCACTCTACTTTAACCCTAATCCCTCAACCCTCAACCCTACCCCTAAACCCTTGACCCTTGAACCTCAACCCTCAACCCTTAATGTCAAACCCTAATCCCTCAACCCTTAACTCTGATCCCTCAACCCTCAACCCTATCCCTAAACCCTTGACCCTCAAACCTCAACCCTCAACCCTCAATATCAAACCCTAATCCCTCAACCCTTAACTCTGATCCCTCAACCCTCAACCCTATCCCTAAACCCTAAACCCTAAACCCTTAACCCTCAATGTCAAATCCTAATCCCTCAACCCTTCACTCTAAGCCCTCAACCCTAAACCCTATCCCTAAACCCTCACTATACCTTAAACCCTAATCCCTAAACCCTAACACTAAACCTTATCCCTAAACCCTAATCCCTCAACCCTCAACCCTAATCCGTCATCTGTCATCCTTCAACTCTAATCCCTCATCCCTAAACCCTAAATGCTATCCCTATTCCTAGACCCTCAACAGGCTCGATACTATACCTTACACCCTAATCCCTCTACCCTCGACACTCTTATTTAACCCTATCCCTCAACCTCAACCCTCAACCCTCAACCCTGAACTCTCAACATTAAACCCTAATTCATCAACCCTAAACCCTAATCCCTCAAACCTAAACCCTATCCCTAAACCATCAACCCTCAACACTATACCTTAAACCCTAATCCCTATCCCTCAACCCTTAACCCTTAAAAATTAAACCCTATCCCTACACCCTCAACACTTGACACTATATCTTAAGCCTTAAACCCTCATCCCTAAAGCCTCAACCCTCAATCCTTAAACCTTCAACCCTAAACCTTATCCCTAATCCCTCTACCCTCGACACTCTAACCCTAACCTTGACATTAAATGCTAATCCGTCAACCCTAAACCCTATTTCTAAACCCTCAACCTTCAACACTATACCTTAAATGCTAATCCCTCAACCCTCAACCCTAATCCATCATCCCTCAGCTATAATCTCTCATCCCTAAACCCTAAATGCTATCCCTATTCCTAAACCATCAACAAACTTGATACTATACTTTAAACCCTAATCTCTTATCCCTAAACCCTCCAGCCCTATCCCTAATCCTTACACCCTCCACACTCTACTTTAACCTTAATCCCTTGACCCTCAACCCTATCCCTAAACCCTTGACCCTCAAACCTCAACCCTCAACCCTCAATGTCAAACCCTAATCCCTCAACCCTTAACTCTGATCCCTTAACCCTCAACCCTATCCCTAAACCCTAAACCTTAAACCCTCAACCCTCAACGTCAAATCCTAATCCCTCAACCCTTCACTCTAATCCCTCAACCCTAAACCCTCAACACTATACCTTAAACCCTAATCCCTCAACCCTAACCCTAAACCTTATCCCTAAACCCTAATTCCTCAACCCTAATATGTCATTCGTCATCCCTCAACTCTAATCCCTCATCCCTAAACCCTAAACGCTATCCCTCAACGGGCTCGATACTATACCTCAAACCCTAATCCCTTATCCATAAACCCTCCAACCCTATCCCTTAACCCTAATCCCTCAACCCTCAACCCTATCCTAAAACCCTTAACCCTCGAACCTCAATGTACTCAACCCTCAACTTCAAACCCTAATCCCTTAGCCCTTAACTCTGATCCCTCGACCCTTAACCCTTAAAACTTGAACCCTAAAACCTATCCCTACACACTCAGCACTTGACACTATATCTTAAACCCTAATCCCTTAACCCTCATCCCTAAAGCCTCAACCCTAAATCATTAAACCTTCAACCCTAAACCCTATCCCTAATCCCTCTACCATGGACACTCTTATTTAACTTTAATCCCTTGACCATTAACCCTATCTGTCAACCTCAACCCTCAACCCTCAACTCTCAACATTAAACCCTAATTCATCAACCCTAAACCCTAATCCCTCAAACCTAAACCCTATCCCTAAACCATCAACCCTCAACACTATACCTTAAACCCTAATCCCTATCCCTCAACCCTTAACCCTTAAAACTTAAACCCTATCCCTACACCCTCAACACTTGACACTATATCTTAAGCCTTAAACCCTCATCCCTAAAGCCTCAACCCTCAATCCTTCAACTTTCAACCCTAAACCCTATGCCTAATCTCTCTACCCTCGTTACTCTAACCCTAAACCCTATCCCTAAACCCTCAACCCTCAACACTATACCTTAAACTCTAATCCCTCAACCCTCAACCCTAAACCTTATCTCTAAACCCTCATCCCTCATCCCTCAACCCTAATCCACCATCCCTAAACCCTAAATGTTATCCCTATTCCTAAACCCTCAACAAACTTGATACTATACCTTAAACCCTAATCCCTTATCCCTAAACCCTCCAACCCTATCCCTAATGCTTAGACCCTCCACACTCTACTTTAACCCTAATCCCTCGACCCTCAACCCTATCCCTAAACCCTTGACCCTTGAACCTGAACCCTCAACCCTCAACGTCAAACCCTAATCCCTCAACCCTTAACTTTGATCCCTTGACCCTCGACCCTATCCCTAAACCCTAAACCCTAAACCCTCAACCCTCAATGTCAAATCCTAATCCCTCAATGCTTCACTCTAATCTCTCAACCCTAAACCCTATCCTTAAACCCTCAACACTATACCTTCAACCCTAATCCCTCAACCCTAACCCTGAACCTTATCCCTAAACCCTAATATGTCATCCATCATCCCTCAACTCTAATCCCTCATCTCTAAACCCTAAATGCTATCCCTATTCCTAGACCCTCAACGGGCTTGATACTATACCTTAAACCCTAATCCCTTATCCCTAAACCCTCCAACCCTATCCCTTAACCCTAATACCTCGACCCTCAACCCTATCTTGAAACCCTTAATGCTCAAACCTCAATGTACTCAACCCTCAACGTCAAACCCTAATCCCTTAACCCTTAACTCTGATCCCTCGACCCTTAACCCTCAAAACTTGAACCCTAAAACCTATCCCTACATGCTCGACACTCGAAACTATATCTTAAACCCTAATCCCTTAACCCTCACCCCTAAAGCCTCAACCCTAAATGATTAAACCTTCAACCCTAAACCCTATCCCTAATCCCTCTTCCCTCGACACTCTTATTTAACCCTAATCCCTTGACCATTAACCCTATCCATCAACCTCAACCCTCAACCCTCAACTCTCAACATTAAACCCTAATTCATCAACCCTAAACCCTAATCCCTCAAACCTAAACCCTATCCCTAAACCATCAACCCTCAACACTATACCTTAAACCCTAATCCCTATCCCTCAACCCTTAACCCTTAAAACTTAAACCCTATCCCTACACCCTCAACACTTGACACTATATCTTAAGCCTTAAAGCCTCATCCCTAAAGCCTCAACCCTAAATCCTTAAACCTTCAACCCTAAACCCTATCCCTAATCCCTCTACCCTCGACACTCTAACCCTAACCTCGACATTAAATGCTAATCCGTTAAACCTAAACCCTAATCCGTCAACCCTAAACCTTATCCCTAAACCCTCAAGCCTCAACACTATACCTTAAACCCTAATCCATCAACTCTAAAACATAATCCCTCAACCCTCAACCCTAAACACTATCAATAAACCTTCAACCCTCGACACTATACCTTAAACCCTATGAGAAAATATTTTCGTATGGTACATCCATAGTGAGTAATTAACAGTTGAAATCAGAAGGATGATCATTATGAGAAAATATTTGCATTGGGGTACATCTATGTTTCTTGTTGTCCACCCCACACTTAGGGAAGGTATATTGTTATGAAACAGGCAAATAGTCTCCCATTGTTTACTTGCTCTATCCACAACAACTACTAAACTATACCTTAAACCCTAATCCCTTAACTCTAAACTTTCAACCCTAAACCCTATCCCTAATCCCTCTACCCTCAATACTCTACCTTAAACCTAATCCCTCAACCCTTAACCCTAAATGCTATCCCTAAAGCCTCAACCCTAAACCCTAATCCCTCAAGGTCCTAAACTCTAATCCCTTATCCCTAAACTCTAAATCCTATCCCTAAACGCTCAAACCTCAACCTTAATCACTCAATCCTTATCCACCCCTCTCCTCCCCTATCTGGCTCACTACCATTTCTACCCTCCTCTACCCTCGACACTATACATACATACATATAGGCACACATAGATACATACATACATACATATAGGCATACATACATTAATACATATAGGCATACATACATACATACATAATTAATAGCCTTGAATGTAAAAAAATTTAAGGGGAACATAACGCGACATGTTATAACGCGATTGCGTTATGTCAAACATGACAAACAACAGACTTGCGACAAAGGAAAAATGCAAAGCAAAATATAATGCTAGCACGTTATAACATGCTCGCGTTATGTCTTTCTTTGGGAATCCCAAGCCTTGGGCTTGGGATTTGCTTTGGATTACCAACCCAAAGGCTTGGAGTGCCTTTTGAATAGTCACAGACGTGTTTTTCCATATTCTTCAAGATTTCACATAATTTTGTTTGTGCTAACCCTCAGATTTGCACATGTTTCAAGGTCGAACAAATCGAACACCTGGGTAATGTTAGGCTTTCTCTTAGCTATTTGACGATATGATTTTTTTCACATTTTAACAATGTTAAGCCTTTCATCTTTAATTTCTTTTGTTTGTGTCCGTTTTTGGGCAAAAACCATTGTTTGGTCTTTTTTTCATTGTAAATTAACTATTCATTGAAATTTCAAAAAAATTACATATTTAGAAACTATACTCCATTCTACAAATATTAAAAAAAGAAAAAAATAATTTTCAATTAGTTTTCAAAATTTATAGGGGTAGCACGGCCAAAATTTTGTTTTTTAGGATGTGTCCACTTTGAAAATTAGTAAAAAATCAAATATTCATCAAAAAATTATCAGAAAAATTGGGCATAAACTACATGCTATTAGCTAATTTCTCACTGAAGCAATTTTAAAAATACCAAAAAAAAGTTGACCTTTTGAGGGAGCCACAAAACATGCTATGTTATGTTTTTTTGACAGAAACAACACCAATTTCTGTGGCTCCCTCTTTTGAACCCCTTAATCTATGCCATTTTAAAAAAAAAATAGTAGTTTAGAAAGTAGACTTAGAGCACTATGAACATTGTTTTGGTTGCATCTCTAAATTTTGAGTGTAACTATGCTCAATTTCTCATCCAAGGCCAGTATTTCCTGATTTCAGAAAAAAAAGTGGCCACTTAAGACCCCTTTTTGGCCCCCCATCTTCTTGCACTTACCCCCCTAGTTTGTTGTATTGATTAGATAAAAGTGAATTTTAAGGTTCATTTTACATTTACCATAAGTTAATCAAAATTACAGAGCTCTGAAGGTCAAAGCATCACCCTCACCTGCAAACGGAATGGATGTGCATTTGAACAAAATACGACGCTAAATATAGCTCAGTCACATTTTCCCGTCATCACTTATATTGTAAAAAAGGGAAAGCAATTATCAGGTATGTAACAGAAAACCCCCTCCTTTGTCATTTATGGTAAATCATGAGTTAAAAGATGGTTTTTGCTAAGACAATTTACATGATGATGCATGAAATGAGCTAGAATAATGAAATTGATACTAGAATGCATGTGATTCCTTATACCTTGCCACACATAAACATGTTAGGGTAAGAAATGTATGGTTTTATCACAAGATCTAATGGCTTCTAGAAGAAATAGGTCTGAAACAGAGTTTTTAAAACCTATGTTCATATAGCCCGAAGGGGTGGGATTTAGATTTGGCATGATAAATGACACACACCAAGGAAGTATAGACCTAGATGCACGGACTAGAAGATTAGATAACGGAAGTGGAAACCTTATACTACAAAGGATATACTCCATAGGGATGTGGCACATCGAAGGATTTCCCTATGCCATGGAAGCTATTGATCTAGTGGTTGAGTGTGCATGAAATTATAACCCTGAGACTAGAAGAGTGGAGAAGCATGGTAGAGTTTATGTGGTTTACTCGACTAAAGCCATCACCTCTGCATTCAACTTGCCTATAGGGAATAATGTGGTCAGGTTGAGTTTGACTAGAATGGAAAATGAATACCTTGGTAATGAGAAAGAGGCCAGGAGGGTCATGTACCAATGGAGATCCAAGAGAAGCACATATAAGGCCTTAGCCAAGCTGCCAGTGTACTTGTTCAAATTTGATTTTGCTGAAGAGTATCAGTACATGATGATCATGCTTACCAGAATGACAGGAAGACAACATGCTGGGAACTTTGAGAACTAGATGAATGGAATCATCTGGATGGTAGAATACACAGATGATATGCCTCTCTAGGCTAAGATCATCAATGATAGTTTATATGAAGGAATGAGAAGGTTAGGTGGCCAAATATGCATGTTCCACATGACTTCCTATGTTGTGTATGCTTGTGCTTTTAGAGGAACTTTCAATGGTTTATAGATAGTAGGTAGGGTTGGAAACAATCTTGGTGATGTTAACATATGGGAACACTACCCACAATTGGGTAGGAGAGAGAGTCTCCAAAATTACAAATTTGTGAATGATTCCTTTTCTATGCATCTAGTTAGATCAATGGAAGAAGAAATATTGAAAAGATTAAGTATGGAAGCCCAAGCTGTAATATACAAACATGGGGCCTAGTTTATCTAGTTCTCTACATTTTCGTACATAAGAATAGAAGGTTTTGAGGGACATCCCCTCATGTTACCCAGATACCCCAATAATAGGGTCATTTTAATGGAATTTTCTAGACAAGAATTAACCTCAGTTGAGGCTCATAAAGAAAAGGGGAAGATTCCACCTATATTGTTTCTAATCTTCCTTGATTGGTATATATGCCCTGACAGTCAAAGTATCAAGGATGTAATCGGAGGATTCAAGCTAATGTATTTGGAACCATTTTTAATTGCTAGGCCATATGACCCATATGGCAGGATGCAGAAATTGCTGAAGAAGCAAGTACATCAAAACCACCTTGAAGACTACTAGTCTGATTGTGATGATGAGGTTGAGGTTAGAAGGAATTATAAGAGGCTCACACTCAACCAAATTCATGCTTTTGATTGCATACCAGTGCCAGTGCAATTGAAAAAATATGATGGAAAGATTATGTCTAGTGAATATGAAGATAAGAAAGTGTACAATGACACTATCTCAGCTCCTGATTTGACTCAGCCTGAGGTAACTTCATTTGATCAAATAATGCAGAAGGTTATTGAACTGACCCAGAGTTGAGTAAAGGTTGAAGTTCCCAATTTAAAGAATAGGAGTGTAGCCCTTACCATGTATAAAAAGAAGAAAAGACAAGAGTTATCTGAGGTAGAATATGATGATTTCATCATTAAAAGGAGAAAATCCAATGGAGAAAGGCTGCCAACTAAAGAACAAAAGTAGCTAAGAAAAAACAAGAAGGTAGTGCCTGCATAATAAGGGGTAATTGCTAGGAAACTTCAGCCAAAAGGGGATGTGGCATCCACATCTACATCTGCAGATGCATCACTTCATACCCCTACCAAGCAAAAGGGCAAGAAGGTCATAAAACCTACTCCTATGATTATAGAGGAACCACTGGAAGATGAGCCATTAGAAGAGGAACCAGTGGAGAAAAATCCATTGGATGAAGAATTTTTAGATGAAGAGCCTAAGGATGATGATTTATTGATAACAAAGAAGAAAAGGAAGAAAGTGCAAAGGACACCACCTCATAAGAAGTAGAAGACTGCAATGAGGGGAAATGTTAACATTGGTCCTATTTTATTGAGGGGTGTAGGTGGTCTGACTTTCATAAAGGAACTACAACATGAAGTTCCAATTTTAAATATTATTCAATTTAAAACTGAGAAGGTGGAAGAGAAAAGAGAAAAGAGACATAAGGCTAGGAAAGAGCCACCACCTCCCCTTGATGACACAGTATATTTGTCAGATGATGAGGTAGTTACTGATGTTGCTGCACAGAGGATGGAAATATTAATGGCTAATACAAAGATGACTCCTCAGGGTACTCCCATGGTCCAAAAGGAAATGCATCAAGAGAAAGTCAGGATAGAGGAGGTTGAAGAGGATGATCCTGAGGATGTAGCCCAACAGATAGGATTAAATAATTTGGTTCATCAAGTTACTAGCCCTGCGGTCATTGATTTATCTTACTAGGGGGATGGAGACCAAAATAGAGATAATGATCCACCTTTGGAGCTTGAGAAAGTGCATGTCAGTGTAAATGAGGAAACCAATAAGGAGATCCATGATAGGGTTGAAGATTAGAATGTTGCATCACCACATGATGAAGGTGATAATCAAGGTAATAACCCAGGATCAGAAGAGAAATCAAGTGAGAAATAACTGGGTGAGGCCATGGGCCTTGGAGAAATGAACACAATGAATGGTGAAGAATAAAAGTTGTCACAAGATGATGGTCATGTGAAGGAGATAGAGAATGTAACCAAGGGTGATCAAGCTGATCCCCAAGGACAAAATACACAACCTTCTCATGAAGACTAGGTGCCACAGAATATACAAGACCAAAAAATTTAGGAGTCACCTAAAGATAAATTGTAAGAGGAAATACATGATGATGTGAACACATCACAAGAATCCCCACCCCAAAAAGAAATACCTCAATAGGAGGCACCTCAACAAGAGCCCACTCATGAGAACGTGCATGAGGATGAACCAAGGAAGGAGAGTTCACCACCAAGGGTAGTGCATAATACAGAGTCTCATGATGCTCAAAATGAATAGATTGATCAACAAGAGCTCAGGCGTGATATTCCATACTGGCTACAACAACAAATAAATTTACAATAGATAGACGAGGTAAGAGAATTTGATGTTTCTACATTATTTTCTACAAGCATGATGAAACCAAAGAGGAAGGTAAGGCCAACCTCTGCAATAGAAAGAGACCATACCACTAGTAGGAGGATGGCTCAGGTGGCATTGCCAATGGCATATAAAGAGAAAGGTAAAATAAGTCTTGAGGATTTCCAAATAATAGATATTGATCTAGGCTTTGCCACAGAGGAGCAGGAAGGCTAAGAGACCAAGGATAGTATTGATTTCTTGTTGAAGAGTGTGAAGAAGGAAAAGGATAAGAATAAATAGCATAAGAGCACATTTCTCAATTACATTCTTTTATTAAAGGGTTAATTGGCCCTAAGCACACACCACTCAATGCTACTACCCCATTAACAATCATATCAAAAGATGAGATAATAGGATTAGATCTCATGAAACATAAGGCTCAGCTAGTAGATAATTGGTTTATATCTTTTGTATTTGAGGTAGAAATGAAGATGATTGATATGAAAATACTCCTGGATAACAACATAGTAGATAATAATACTGCCCAACTACTAGGCATTTGGTATGAGGACATCAGGTTTGAGTGTGATATACTGAAAGGATGAAGTAGCAAGCTAAGGGATATAAGTGTAAAACTACATCACCTCATGTCAGAAGAAGCAGACATCCTGGAGGCTCTAGAGGATAAAGTGGAAGGAAAGATAGAAAATCAAGATACTGATTTTGCTGTCCAGGCATTTCATAATAATTTTAAGCAAGAAGCAGAGGATCCCCTTCACCACTAGTTAGAATATGTGATAAACAAGGCTATTAGAATGAAAGCTAAGGTGGAAACATATAACGAGACATTGAATAGCAAGAAGAATAAATGGAATACTCTTCAAGCACGGTTTCATTACCACAAACATGCTGTGGTAAAGGCCAAAGTCCAGGATGGGGGTGAAGTTGAGAGAATCATGTAGCTATATGAATCCATCAGGGCAGTGGTAAAGGTACACATAAAAGGTGATCTACATGAAGATGATAGTGATGATGAGGATGAAGAGGATGTAAATGAAGATGAAGATGGAAATGAAGAAGAGGAAGGAGATGAAGAATAAGTAAAGATGCATGATGATAGAATTATATGCATAATCAGATAACAAAATGATCAAGTTTTGCTAGATGGTTGCCAGCTGGAAACTTGTGCCACATATGCAGATGTTGACCTAGTCAAATAAAGAGTATTGATCATTGATCTAGGTAAACAAATCTTGACCATTGGTCATTTGTAACCACCTCCTCTCCTTATTCTATAAAAGGAGATGGACTGCACTTTTAGATTATTAGAAACTTAATTGAAATTAGATTTTTGAAGCGCTTAGGACTAATTTCAAAGCTAATTACAAATGTACATGTCTTTTGTTTACCTAATGAAACTGAAGATCTGATTACATATCATCATAAATCTTGAGTAATCTTGTGAATGTCATCTAGATATCTCACTGTGATATGTTGCGTCCCTTGGAGTGCATATAAATTTGTGGATATTGTTGTCATTCTTTACCTTGAAGTTTGCATCAACTATAGTTAGTTGTGGATCATCCTGGTGAATCTATGGTTTGATTCTCTTCCTTTCAGTAAAGTATCTAGAATGTATGTGAACCAATAGATGAAGATTCATTAAAATTTAGTTAAGATTAGAAAGCATTTACCTTAATTTGTTTAATTTCATTACAAATCACTTTCATAATTGCAAATAATAGACAATCTAAAGCAAGTGAACATGAAATATGCCTATAACTCGTAAATAATTAAATATACAAAGCATATTTTGAGTGAAAGCATGTCAGAATGATAAATATCATGCAAATACATATGAATATCAAAGACAAACATGTAAATATCTACTTATAGGCACATTATTTGGTTAAATATACAGTGCAGAAGTAGAAGTTTAAGATAGTTGATGCTTAGAAGAATTGATCAAACTTAGAAATATAATCATCTGTTGAGCACAGTGGAAATAACCTTGTTTATGAAGTAAATTTACAGCAAACAGGTACAGAGTTTAATATACAGGCAACAATTCACAATACAGACTGTGTAAGACCCCTTGAAATGAAAAATAGCATGTCACATCAACCTCTAAGTAATGTCAAAAGATCATGATCTAATCAACGAAGACTTGGAGTCATCAGTTTGTTCCAAATTGATTGTACGTTTCAAGATAATAAAGGTTTGTTGTGCAAATTTTTATGCATGTTGTTATGACTAACAATCAATATCAACATAAATTGGCACTAGGAGGGTTGCTCTCTTGTCTAGTAAGTAAGTCGGTTGGATGCGCGTATTCCTACATCCGTATAAGGTAATCTTCTCAAATCTCATCCTAATTGCCTATGCTTTGTGTGCTTGTGCAAAGATTTTCTTGTTATGTGCTATTGCAAGTTTGTTGATGGTAAATATTTCAGAATTGAGCATAAATATTGTAGTCTTTATAATCAATCCTTGAAATCCTTGAGGATTGAGTCATTGTTTGAGTTTTCCTATTAAATCCTTGGTGTAACTTGCTTGCATTACTAGATATCTGGATATGGGTCAGTGCAAGAAGTTGGGTCCACTTTTTGGCCAAAAAGTGGAAGTGTTTTCCCTGATTTTCAGAATTTGTCACATTTGACCTTAAAATTTGAAGCACTTAAAGATGGAATCTTTAAAAAAGTCACTAAATATAAAATGTAGTACTCGAAGTCTAGTTTCCAAATATGTAACTTTTTTCAATACCCAGATGATACAAATTGATTTTCAATAGGCATTTCTAAAAACCACTATTTAAAAGTCACCTTTTTTTAACTATACCATGCACATGTACGACCAACATAATTTGACCTAAATAAAACTATTTTTCAAAATCCTTTTGGGAAAAGATGTGTAGTACAGTGAAGTTTGATGAGGATATTTTTTTATAATTTTTTTCCAAATAATTTTTTTTATTAATTTTTTATTAAGTCTAATTGCTACTTTTGAAAACCCCTCGTGTACGGCCAACATAATTTGAGCAAAACAAATCATAAAATTAATTTTTTTTTCATTGCGTAGAGAATGATGTGTAGATTGATGACATAATTTTTTTTAAAAAAAAATTTAAAACTTAAAAGTTATTAAAAAAATATAAACACCTATCATTTCAAGTTTTTGGACTAGTTTTCTCATAAATTAAATAATAAATAGAAGAACATGTCCAATAACAAAAAAAATACATATTTGAAAACTAGACAATGTCATCTATAATGGGTTTTCATTTCGTAAAAAAATTCAGACAAAAAGGTCCTCAGCCATATAGGTAAACTTAGTGTTTTTTCTTGTTTTGTACTTAGAAAAAAATTTGCAGGTCCAAGGCTCAAGGTTGGCCAACCATGCCTATCCCGAGCCTAAAACCCAAGCAAAGGGAAGGGAAAAGGCAAGTGGAGATTTCCAATTTCAAATAATGGGTACCCATTATAAAACGGGTACCCGCTACATAATGGGTACTCGTTATAAAACGGGTACCCGTTAAAAAATAGGTACGCGTTATATAATGGGTACCTGTTATATTTTTAAGAATGCGTACATGTTATATAATGGGTACCCGTTTCTATTATATCCGTTATTTTCCATATTAGGGAAAAACGTACTATTACTGTATCCCTACAACTTGCAACTCTGATCAGTACAGCGCGACAACGATAATTTCTACATTTTTTTACTTACAAATGTTTTGTGGAATCTCTTGACAGGTCATATTCTATTCAGATTTTGAAAGGAGTCAATCATATGAACAGTTCTAAAGTGAAATCAAGTACATGAGCTATTTTCAAGAGGAATAAAGAAAGAAGGTTTTTGTTTTTACATCTATAGGTTTTACTTCAAAATCTATGGAACAAAGGATCTACATCTAATTCTACTTCAAAATTTCAAATAAAAAAATAAAGGAGGGTAATCATGGGATCAAATCAACGTCAAAGAAAAAAACAAAGGAGGGTAATGACACCTCAAGAAATTGAAGCAAATAAAGAGAAGGAAGCAAAAAGGCAAAGAGATAGAAGAGCAAGGATTCAAGAGATGAAGAATATTGAAGCATCTAGTTCCATGAGTATTGAAGAGAAATACATTCAAGAGACTGTAAATGATGGGATGAATGTAGATGATGCAAATGTGGAAATGATGAATGTGGAAGAAAATGTGTCTATAGAAACAAATGCATGTATATCTTCAAACCCAACTTTCGAAGATATGGAAAATGTGACTATACAAACAAATCCAGGTATGTCTTCAGAGCTAGCTTTCAATGATATGAAAAACACGACTATAGAAATAAATCCAGGTATGTCTTTGGAGCCAACTTTCAATGATATGGAAAACACGACTATAGAAACAAATCCAGGTGTGTCTTCAAAGCCAACTTTTAATGATATGGAAAACATGACTATAGAAACAAATCCAGGTATGTCTTCAAACCCACCTATTGATGATATGAATGAGAATGATATCCCTTTTAGGAGTGAAAATGAAAATGTTTTATTTGAGATTGAAAGAAATATCTTAGATAATCTTCCTGGTAAGATTTCTTGGAGGCAAATGAGAACTCATGCAAATAGATTATATAAAGATTTTTTTTATAGAAAAAGTCTTGGATTTCAATGTCAACTTATGATGCAATTGATGAAGATGTGGAAATTACGAAAAGTAATGAAAAAGTTAGCCATCTTTGTAAAACCTAAAAAAAAAGATGAATTAATCAAACAAGTTTTATCTAGTGTTGCTAATGCTATTGATTCTATTGGTAAAAAGGGTCGATCTAAAGATAGCAATGCAGGATGAAGAGCTATAACAACTGCTTTAGTCAATAAATCATCTTCTAATAAAAGAATGATAAGTAAGACAAGTGAAATTCTAAAGATAAATCCTAAAACTTTGAGAAGAGTAGCAAAGAGAAGAGAATCTATTGAAAATGATCCAATTAACCAATGTTGGAGTTTTAGTGGTAGACTCCCAAGGTATGACATGAAATTAAATAGTGAAATCAAATCTTTAATTGAAAAATATTGTCATGATAATACAAGGGTATCATCTAATGTTAGAGATGTTTTAAAATTACAGGTGGGGTCTAAAATTCATGATGCTCATCCAAAACATCTATTAGACATGACTCAAACTGAATTATATAAAAAAATGTTAGATGATTTAGTGTTAGAACCATTTAATATTACCATAAGCCAAAGATCTTTTGAGAAATGTAAACCTTGGTATGTGAAAATTAATAAAAAGTGAATCTCTTGTTGTAAAACTCAATTGCAATTTCGTTATTATTATGATGTTTTTCGATATATACGTTCTACTTTGCATACTGACGAAATTATGCAGGAATGTGGTATTAATATACCACCTCAAACAATTAAGGAGTTTGTAGCAAGTTTGTTTTGTGAAACATCTACTGGATACTTATTTTATTCAAAAGCATGTATTTCTAGACAATGCAATAGATGTGGCAACTTTTCATTGTTAGGAGAATGTATGCATGAAAATATTTCACATGAATTTGGACAACAATTAGTGGATGTGAAAAGATTCAAAAATGTTGAATATTCTTTAAAAGATGGAAAAATTGGAAAGCGTTGTGAGTTAGTCACTGAAAAAAATTGTGTGCATGCATTCATCAAAGATTTTAAGGATAATATTGTATCCAAATATGTCAAACACTCCCAATATGCTCGGTGGCTTGATGGACAATTCCATTCATGTAAAAACACCTTTCCAATTGGAACTATCCTATCAGTGGTTGACTTTGTAGAAAACTATACTCTTGCTCCACAAGAGGAAATTCAATCTCAGTATTATAATTCAGTGCAAGTGGCCATATTTGTTCATATCGTATACAGACATGCAGATGATAGTATAGAAGATAATAGAAAATTTTTGAGGGAGTATCATTTCTATTTGAGTGATAACTAGTTACACTCTTCAGAGTTTGTGCAATATTGTTTCACAAAATTTTATGAAAGTTTAAAAGAAAGAGGAATCCAGATGGAACAACATTTCATATGGTCAGATAATTGTATAGGGCAATTCAAAAATGCAAGAATATTTTATTGGCTATGTAAGGCTCACAAAGAAATCAATATCCAACATATGTGGAGTTTTTTTGGAGCTGGACATGGTAAAGGAGAACATGATGGCGCTGGAGCATGTGTGAAAAGAGCTCTTGCTAGAGAGCAACTAAAATTTGAGGATGCAGCCAAATTTAGAGATGCATGTGCAATTGTGGATTGGTGTAATGAAAAATTATCTATGGGATCAAGTCAAAACTCTACAATTCAACGATTCTTTTGGTTAGTTGAAGAAGAGAATATTCCTACTTGACTTGATTGTGAGACAATAACTGGATCAACAAAATGGCATTCATTTAAGAGTTCAAATGCAAGCACATGGACTATATGGACTAGGGAGCTTGCATGTTTTTGTCAATTTTGTATTACAGGGGATTGGGGAGCATGTGAAAATATAGAATGGGTTGAAGAATGGAAACAAAGATCCTTGACACCTACAGAAACACAAGATCAACTTGAAACAACAATTGAAGATGATAATCAAATGTTTGCATAAGATGACTATGATCGTGTTTCAGACCTTGTACAAGAAGGTACTTTTATTTTCATTATTTTTTTATTGTCATTTTTTTGTACATCTATATATAATTAATTATATATGTATGCATGAACAAATTTATGTGATTTAGATACATGTCCAACTTTATTGAATTACATAATTTTTTTGTAGGACATGTGTATGCTGTTGTTGCACCTGAAGGCAATGAAGAGGAAACCGAGTATTGGTTGGCTCGATGTGTTGAGACAAAACAAAAGTCGTTACATCCTAGAGTAGATGATGATAACATGGAGTATCCAATAGGTTCTATGGTTGTTGTTGGCACTTGGCTAGGAAAATATCTAATAAGAAGGAATGGTTTGCCTGCATTTGAAGATTATGAAACACATAAGAAGATCATACACTACTCACATTTGATTGTGGCAACAAATATAAAACTAGTCAGATATCAAGGCAAACCTTCTAATAAACAGTTATGGAAGAACATGAGTCAATTATAGATGCATTACAAAAAAATGAGGATGCAGATGGTACAATGGAATAAATTTCTAGGTATGTAAATCATACTCTTACATCCCCTAAATCCATCCTCTTACATGTATCCTATAATGTTAGCTAGTTACATGTAATGCATCAATGTTTTGTCTTTTTGGTATATAAAGTCTTTCATTCTCATTTCAGCTTCTATATTATTCCCCTTGTGCATGCACAAATTTATGTGATGATCATACTTTTTGCAGGTGTACCCTAGACAAGTAGTCAAATTTGCATGATTGTCAATATAAGTTTTCACCATACAAGTATGTGAGGTCATTTTTGTAGTCTTCAACTAAAAGTGAATGCAAATTAGGTAATTGTATATACTTACATTATGGCTTTCACATTCAAGTATGTTATTCCCCTTGTCTTAAATTTTGTATCAACCCATGTAAATATATAGTTAATTTACTTGTACATTTGAACATTGCTTTTTGCAGGTGTACCCTAGACAAGTGGTCAAATTTGCATGATTGTCAATAGAAGTTTTCACCATTTAAGTATGTGAGGTCATTTTTGTAGTCTTCAACTAAAAGTGAACACAAATTAGGTAATTGCATATACTTACATTATGGCTTTCACATTCAAGTATGTTATTGCCCTTGTCTTAAATTTTATATCAACCCATGTAAATATATAGTTAATTTACTTGTACATTTGAACATTGCTTTTTGCATGTGTACCCTAGACAAGTGGTCAATTTTGCATGATTGTCAATAGAAGTTTTCACCATACAAGTATGTGAGGTCATTTTTGTAGTCTTCAACTAAAAGTGAATGCAAATTAGATAATTACATATATATATACTCATATATTTCTCATCCATCCTCCTAACTCCCCTTAAGCCATCCTCTTACATCCCCTTAAGCCATCAAGTTTTATCTTATACTTTGTAAATTGACTTGTGTACATCTCTCCAAGTAAGCTATCCTCTTTTGTATCCCCTTAAGACATCCTCTTAGCTCCCCTTAAGCCACCGTCTTACATCCTCTTTTGTGTTATTTAGTTACATATTGCATTAATATTTTGTGTTTTAGTCACTGATTAATTCATTCTCATTTACATTCATTATTTCTTGCAGGTGTATCCTACAAGTAGATTTTTCCATGATTGCCACTACAAGATTTCATCATAATGTATATGGTAGATCAATTTTGTAGTCATGTCAAACTAATAACATGGACCTATAAGCTAATTACATATAGATATACTCATATGTTTAATAATGGACCTATTTTTTGTTTTGAGACTCTTTTTATGATCTATGTATTTAATTTTCATGGATTGCATATTTGAAACATGGTTTAATATCACCTATCTAGTTTATTCTAAAGAGTTAGTTTGTCTAGACAATAATTGAATGCTAATTCTTGAATAATTTCAAATTGTGATAAATTTTTTTGTAGCTTATATTGCATGGATAAGATTTGAAAAACCTATCTAGTTGATTCTAAAGAGTTAGTTTGTCTACAAGAATTGAATGTTAATTCTTTAATAATTTCAAATTGTGATAAATTTTTTTGTAGCTTATATTGTGTGGATAAGATTTGAAAAACCTATCTAGTTGATTCTAAAGAGTTAGTTTGTCTACAAGAATTGAATGTTAATTCTTGAATAATTTCAAATTGTGATAATTTTTTTTGTAGCTTATATTGTGTGGATAAGATTTGAATTTCCTTCTAGAGTTTATTCTAAAGAGTTCAATTGTAACACCAAACCTATCTATTCCACTATGTAAATTTTAACTTAATTTAGGTTTGTAAGGTGATTTATTAGAATTTTGAATATAAATATAAATGAAAACATTTAATAAATTTTTTGGCAGTTAATAGATTGTTCACTATTTCAAGAAGAACTATTGAACCATAATGCATAATACATTCAAGCATATACTCAATAATATATACATGTAGATCTATATCTAGATAAGTCCATGAAATACTATAAAATATAGGTAGGACCCATGAAATGTGTACTAAAACATCTACTCATCACCATCATATAAATAATATAAATCATAGTTCATGAAATACTGAAATATATCTAGAAGTACATGTAATAGCAAGTTCGACATATATAGTCAAAGTCCTGGCATGGCATATATCAAAAATAATGTGCACATCATACAGAACTCAGTCTATGAAATAAACATCTATATCAGGTATGATCATCACTCAAGTTCAAATCTGAAAGAGGCCTCTTTCTTCCTCGTGAAATAGATGGTTCTACCTCATGCTGTACACAAGAGAAAAAAACTTGCAATCAGATTTAAAATTTTTTAAAATGACATATGAAATTAAATATTTAAATTTAGGCTTTAAAGTGTGCATTTAAATTACCGTGCAATCATGCTTATCTACTCCCACATTTTGTTGTGTAGGTGGTATAGTTGTTTCATCTTCTTCACCAAAAGTTTGACCTGCTAATTGCTAGAATTTCAAATAAAGCAAGTTTGAAATAAGTTAGAATTTATTTAGCATATAAAGACCTAGAAATTGCACATAGAAAATTTAGTAAAGTTTAGGACCTCAAAATGTGTAGATGGCTCATGAAATTCTCCCTGACTAGCAACCTGACCAATAGTCTCACTTCTATCATCCTGCACTTACATATATATGGGTGCATATATAAATAAATATATAAACTCAAAAAAGAAACTTAGTACAAATTTAGTACAATTTTTTAAAACACACACTAGGGAATGAGTAGGCATAACAGTTGATGATGGAGGATCAGTGGAAGAAACACTTGAGTCACGTGGTTAGTCAGGCATGGGAACTGCCACATGACCCGAGCCTCGCTACAATAGTAGTGTTTCACATACATGTATGTATATAGTTATTTATTTATTTATACACTTGTTAATTTATAATATAATATTGATAAGTTTCTAGAAGAAAATTTAAACTAGAATTAGATACATATGGTTTTAGGGTTAAGATATATTAGTTTACCTCGTAAGGTGTGCCAATCTCTACAGCTATCGATGCAAAACTTAATGTATCAAATCGTGATGTGGCCCTAGAGTGACTTGAGATCTGTACAACAAATAGTCCACAAAATTATATATTAATTCATTAAATTATTTATATAAATTTTGATACGTTCAAATTATGCACTTGAAATATTTAATAAAATGTGGTCAATGTACCTGTGTAGGATTATCATCCGAATATAGTAGATCCAAGTATGACTCCACTTCTGTTGTAGCTACATCTGATGTGGATGTAGGAGCAGGACCATAACATAGTTGATTGCAATTTTACACAAATGTGCCCCTGACATGCCTGAGGCTCTATGATGAGATGCATCGACTCCTCCATGATGCTCTCCACCACTGAATTCATCTGCCATGTGGGCAGCTTGTTCAGTGAGATTGCCTGAGAGTCTACTCAATGCTCCTAATGTCGACAACACTGCCTGGTGCTAAATAGGTGCATGAATAGTGGGAAAAATAGGAGCAACCATAGGAATAGGAGGAACGGGTCGATTGGGGTCAACTCATGCCCCTAGTCTATGTTGTGGCATGCCATGACCAACACCCTGAAATTCTCTCATATCAAAATAATTAGGTTTTTGACCCAATTGAAACTCCACCCATAATTTTCTCAAAAAATATAGTGGTACCTCACAATTAGCATGAGGTGGGTGATCAAACACCATCCACCATCAATCCCAAAAATGTCTCGAGATTGCCTCATGCGTACACCACTTAATTGATATTCTTTTTTTTGTTGCATCTATAGGTTGATTAGTTTTTGGGTGACAAAAAAATGGGGCTAATGTTTGTTTTGTTATGTGGAGGTCATGGATGTCTTTATATGAAAGACCATCTGCATAGAATTGCCTCCTCTCCTCCTGCCAAAGCTGAAATCTATTTAGGTCTGCATCGATAGACCTAACAGAATCAATAATGGTTTTCATCGAAGATGCAAACCAAACCACATGAGGAGGCATCAAGTGAGGTTGATTGTTAATCAAATTAATGTTCTCCTCAATTGCATTAATATTTTGCCGCAATTGGGCCTCATTAAGTGGAGGGGCTTGGGGGTTTTGAGGTGGAGGGGGTGGAGGGGATGGGGGTTTTGAGGTGGAGGGGGTGGGGGGTTTTGAGGTGGATCACGGGATGGGGAGTTTTCATAAAGAATGCCATCTATTAAAAATTCATCTAGACTCTGGTCATCCATTAGATGTCTCCTGCAAATTTCCAAATATGTATCAATATAAAAAACTTACAAATGTATAATTTCGCAAATATATACATATTTCAAAAAATTACAAACAAATATGATCTATAAATTTAAACTTAATCTAATAGATCTATAAATGAAAGTTTAAAATATCCATGAATTTAGAGAGCAAGTAATACTTTAACTTAGAGATTTCCCACCTCAACCCCTATTTTGAAATTATTCTACAAAACTTTAACTAAGTGCATTAACAAACCAACACTCCATGAACAATTGCATTTACATGAAAACTACTATTCCCATGCCTTGAAATGGAAAATAGGATCCTTTAGGATTAGTTTAGGCTAATCCAATAAAGTGCATACATATAAGCATAAAATTACCTATACTAATAGTTGGAGCTAGATATGTCATTGATAGACACATGTTTACTATTTTTAGAAAGGAAATAAGAGATACAAGGAAATTAGCTCAATGAGTAAAGAATGAATGCTATGTATAGATGAAGACTTTGGGATCAATGCACGTCTTAAGATTTGAGAAGCTCTCTATAATGGTTGTATGTGCATATCAACATAAATTATTCTTCTTGTCTTTGCTCTTGGTCAAGTTTGTTGATCAAGGTATAGTTTACGATCATAAACTTGATCTATAGTAGCAAACATAGTTCCTTGGATGCTTTTATATTATTGTTCTCTATTAGGCTTGATAGCAAGTTGCCTCATGCATGAAAAGTGTTGGTTTTTCCTATTGGTTTGCTCAAGAGGTTTCCAATATTCCTATGTCAAACCATGTAAGGATGGTGATTCAAAGAATTTGAAAAATGATTTTAAAAAATTCTCAAACATAAATATGATCGCTCAAATGATTGTGCAAACCTAGATTAATTTTAGAGCTCTAGAATTGAAGTGTGAACATTTGATTAATATGCCAATGAATTCAAATATTTGTTATTCAATGCGTGATGGTGAAAATGAATTCTATAAATGTTATTAAATAATAACACATGACATCAATTCACAAAAATGTGTGTTTAGTCTATGTTGCGTGGGATACATAAAGGGGGTAGTTGGTCGAAATTTGAATTTTTAATTTTAAACTAGAATAGGTCAAGCTTGTCAAGTCATGTGGATGACCTTGCAACCACATACTTGACCTAGGATCAAAAATACATATTGGATCATGAAGGATACTAGGGATAAGTGCATTGATTAGTAGGATGATCAAGTGGATAAGTTTAATGTATAGAAATGTGACACATATGAATAGTATTGGGTAATAAGCATAGGGTCTAATTTGTGTCACTCTACCTAACAACCTTATCCTATCATCATTTTTCTCAAAATTATAATGGAAACATTTTGACACCTTATATAGTCCAAATTTAAAAGTGCATTCAATAGCCCATGCCAAGTGTATTCTTCCCATTTCTCTATTATCCTACTTCTAGCTTAGTTAAGCTCAATTGTGAAATATTTTACTATTTTGCACCATCTTCTATTTTTTCTCTTGATTGGTTTCTAGATAGAGAAATTATTAGTAAACTATTCTAAACACACCCAAAAATTTATTAGTTAAAATGTTTATTTTGAGTCCATTCAAGTAGTGGTAACCATCTCCTACAAGTGCATCTAAACCCTTGTATTTATAGTTTACTATTTCCTAATCCGGTGTGAATTTCTATTTCCATTGTCTCAAGTTTGTTTAACTATCATTGATTATTTCCTTTGATCATTTATCACATTAAATCAAATTAAACATAATGAGATTGATATTTCATGAGATGTAAGAGTTCTAATGTATGGTTTAACCCTCTATCTCTTCCATTCAATCACACCACCATTTTCCTAAGTGATTGCTTTACCTTCACAATTTGAACAACCATGATAATCTTGTGAAGGAAAGATTTAGGAAGGACAAAAGTGGCTTTTTCACATAAGATGGGGTGTGGACAAATCATGGAATTCTACATAGCATAAGGTAATAAATACATAAGGTTTGCATTTTTAGGACCTGATGGAATAGTGGCTTGTTTGAAATTTCAAGTCAATTCAATATAAAATTTTGTTTGACCACAACAATTCAATTCATAAAGCTTCTTTTGAATGCTATTATGTTCTTGTTAGAAGTCATTGAAAAGTTGAATGCATTCGAATCATACTCACACAAAATTAAATCTTTATAATTTGGTTTTTTAGGGTTTATAGTTTAGGTTTTTAGGGTTTGCAGTACAACATGGTTTTAGGGTTTATAATTTGGTTTTTTAGGGTTCATAGTTTAGGTTTTTAGAGTTTGCAGTACAACATGGTTTTAGGGTTTATAATTTGGTTTTTTAGGGTTTATAGTTTAGGTTTTTAGGGTTTATAGTACAACATGGTTTTAGGGTTTATATTTTTTTTTAGGGTTTATAGTTTAGGTTTTTTAGGGTTTGCAGTAACATGGTTTTAGAGTTTGCAGTAAAATAGTTTTAGGGTTTGTAGTAACATACAATCACAAAATATCATAAACTCTAATAACAAGTAAAACCCTAGTTTTCATTTTAATCCTACAATCACAAAAAAAATCTAAAACAAGCTAGAAACTAGCGAAGAACTGACTTGGAGGCGCTCAGTAGTGATGAGGTGGTGAGAGTAGGTGAGAGGGCAAAAAAAATCTATGGTGTTGTGCTCATGTAGTCTTCAACAACTTGTACTCATTTTGAGGCATCCGCTGTCTCTGTCACCGTCGGCTGGAGTGGAAGAAAATGAGCCCGCAGGGCTCTTTTTTAAAAATATATAGTTTTTTGAAAATAGGTACCCATTTATTAATGGGTACCCATTTAGGAACGGGCACCCAAAGCTAAATGGGTACCCGTTTAGGTTCGAGTGCCCGTTCCTAAACGGGTACCTGTTTCTTTGAAAATGGGTACCCGTTGCTGTCGGCATTTCTTTTCCTTGCGCGACTTCCCCTACATGTGGACATAGTTTCTTGCACTTACCCATATCTGTATCCAAAAGTTTGATCTTTGCTCATATTTGCAAATTTCTTGCAAATATTGCATAAATATTTAGTCAGTCTTGAGTTCTGATCATAAATATCCATCCTGCGAGTTTATTCCTTTTGACCTTTGCAAAGATCCAGTCAAACTTTCATATTTTGTCATAAGTTGTTAGAATCCTAGCTTTTAGGCCTAATACCAGGTCTAGATCCATTGGAATTTTTGAGGAATTACCTATTTGTGGATTGAGATCTAGAACTATAGATATTCATCATACTCCTGACTCAGGTGCTTCAGTATCTTCATCAGGACATACTTTGACACCTCCAATATCCCTAGTTGTACTTCAGACACCTACTAGACTACCAATTACACCTCTAGTTCAACAACCACCAGTCATAATGTCATTCTTTGTTGCTAACTCACCCTTAAATTTCACTGCATATCATCTTTTACCTAAAAATCCTGACAAGATTTGTCCTAAATATCATTCTTATCAGGATGCAAAGGATCATATCAGAATATTTAAAGAAGCTTTCTGCAGAGCAAGGATTGAGTATTAGGATGTGGAATGCATAGTACTTCCATAATCCTTGGGAGAGGAAGTATACAATTGGCATATTAATCTTGGTCAAGCCTCTATTGGTTCATGGGCTACCTTAGAAAAAGCTTTTAAAGATAGATTCAAAATACCTATAGATCCTTCAATGAATTATCATATTTTTGCCACAATCAAGAGATTTGAAGGCGAACCTATTTCAAACTTTAATGCTAGATTCCAGAAAATGTATTCCAAATTTGTTGCTTCATATAATGTAGTGGATGAAGTAGATAGAAGTATATACTACTCAACCTTAGCTCCCCTGACTTCTATGTTCATCAAAAGAACACATCCTGGTGTCACAACTTTGACAAGAGCTTTTGAGGAAGCAATAAAAGTTAATTGACAACTGATCCCTGCTCCAACTCCAAACATAGCATTTCCTTCCTATCCTTCATATCCTACATATCCTACTTAACCGCAGACCAATGGAGTTATGATGCCTCCAGTTGCAAGGTATCACCACTTATCATCATGCCTCCTCCAAATGGAAATGGTCAGATAGTGCAATATCCAGGACATACTCAAGCATCTCAGGATGCAGGGAAAAATAATAACAATAGTTCTTCTTTCTTTAAACCTCAGTCTGAAAATGTAGTAGCCAAAGTGTAGGAAGAGAAAGAAAACATCAAGGAAATGTCTGCACAACTGAGGAAGTTAACAACAAAAATTACACACCTGAGAGGTCAGAATTTCTATTCCCAGTCAAATCAAAACAAAGGATATAATAATGATAGATTAGGATATCCTGATAGAGGATACAATAATGGCAGGAACAATAACAACCCTGGCAATAATAATAATGCACCTAGACAGCCTAGAGTGTGGAATACTAGGCCAAATAATGGTTCCTTGCCATCACCCTTGGACAATCAACCTCCTAATGAATCAAAATAGGCCACTAGGGTCAACTTAGTAGATGTAACCCTTACAAATTCGTGTAGGATACATAACACCAATGCACATGTTGAGCTAGACTGTCCTCAGTTCAAATTAGTAGCTTCCATTTTTCAAGCTGAAGTGTCCAATACTGTAGGTAATCCTCCTTTCATTGAAGGAAATGAGATCATCCCTTATGGATATGATACTTCTCTTGTGTTAGAAATTTATACAAATCACCCTCAGCACCAATCAACCTTACCTCAAGAGAATTACACATTAACATGTGAGGAATCTACCTTGGCATTTGAAACAAATTATGTGTTTCCATTCAAAGATGAAAATGAGCTAGCAGTGGAACATGAAGAGGTTCATGCATATCAACAACAATATCAAGGTAGACATAATAACAACCTTAGGAGTAATCCTAACATACCTTCTGGTCCTTTGACCACATCATTGCCACCTAACAACTACAATACTCCTCTAGATCCAAAAGCCAGTAATAATCTAGGCATTCCTAGGGTTAATGCTCAGTATTTTACACCTCAAAATACAGGGACAAAGGTCAATAGTCAGTCTCCTGAGTTTGACAAATTAGTCTCATATTTAGCAGAGGAGATGAAAAGAGTTAAGTTCAGTCTATCATTGTCTGAATTGCTAAAGACCCCAACCATCAAGAAGGCTTTCATGAGATCCTTAGATGAGCCTGTACCAAAAGAAGATAGTCATGCTCACAATCCTAACCATATTGCAAATAAAGATCCTATTGCTAAAAAAAAATGTGAAGCACAAAGTCCCAGCTACTATTCAGGCTACTGAAACTTCTCATATGACCTTGTATAGGGATAAAATTGAATCACCTCCTTTCTTACTTACCTTGAGAGTGTTTGGCAAGAATTTACATAATTTCTTGGCAAATTCAGGTGCATCAACTAATGTGATGTCATTATCAATTTGCAATGCCTTAGGGTTACATTGAGCTAAATCACTTAAGAAGGTGACACAACTAGATAAGTTCGAAGTAAGTATAGTAGGAGAGTTGACACATATCCACATGTAGTTAGCATCAGATCCAAGGATTCATTATTACAATGACATCCAAGTGGTGGATATCCCTAATGCCTATGGAATGCTACTTAGCAGGGATTGGTCAAAAACACTCAATGGATATATGTCTATAGATTTTAGCCATATGTGGTTGCTGTGGTAGGGGATTCCCAATCAAATTAGGATAGAGGCTGAACCTCACATGAAACACATGATCACTGAGTATAACAACACAAATGAGGTGTTGTATATAGATGTTGAACTAAGGGTTTATTCCATCAAGCCCCGAACAGTCAGGATAGAAGAGTTCCTCATGTATGACACTTATAGCCCTGAGCATGTTCATCAGGACAATAGGGTGATCATTTAGTCTAATTATAGTTTAGATGATAGTGATGAGGTTGATCATTTCAAGAACTTCAGATTACATTTGTCTAGAGAAATACATCATCAAGCATTGAATATATCTAATGAGGACATCCTAATTGAGGGATGGTGCAGGTGCATGATGAGGCCCATTCAGAAAAAAACTTGTGATGCATGTTTAGATATGATAGAGTTAGAACAAACATGTAGTGAGAATGGACTGTCATTACCCAAGGTAAATAATGCAGATAATCATAGTAATACTAATTCTTATGTCATCTGTAGGTACAGAAGAAACTACATATCAGGATGAAAAATACATTCATAATTCATAGGAGATCTTCATGTATAATGAGAACATTTCTAGGGATGAAAATAACATCACTCCAGGGATTGATTGTTTGATTGAGTTAGATTATGAAGTATCTGATGAAGATAAAGGGAGTAATTTGACCCAGTTTGAAGAGTTTTTGTCAAAACAGATTCAAAGATTTATGTTGTAGAAGATTCCTCCACATCATATTTTAATTGATAGATGGTGTAGACTACATGAAGCACCACATTCAAAGGCTACTTTCTCATTTTGTTTGCACATTTTGAAGAAGCAGAGGATGCTTTATTCAAAGGATTAGTTTTCTGACAGTAAAGAAAGAAAGCAAGTATCAGTTTCTCATTAGTTAGAGAAAATAAAAGTGAAAGAGAATGAGTCACCAAAACTAAAGTGGATATCAGGTGGTGCAGCTGCTAGAGCTAAAAAGAAAAGAGAGGGTCCTGACAAAACTCTAATGGAAGATAAACCATGGATCCTTAGGTTTGATGGATCCAAGTCAAAACAAGGAGCTGGAGTAGGGATAGACCTTATTGATCTAGCTAGAAAATCATATTTAGTAGCATATAGACTACAATTCCCATGCACAAACAATGTGATGGAATATGAAGCTTTAATTCATGGGTTATTGTTTGCACTCAAGAAAAGAGTGGAGATTTTGCATGTCTATGGAGACTTAGAATTGGTGGTAAGACAAGTAAGAGGCATATACTCTTGCAATTACAAGAAGTTGTCTAGTTAAAAACATAAGGTCTGGGACTTGATATAATAATTTGATGCTTTTAACATCACTCATGTGCCTAGAGAACATAATCATAGAGTAGATGCCTTGGCTCAGGCTACAAGTACTTTGGAGCCATTATCCATTTTTGGTTTGAAGAGATTTTTAGTTGAGTTAATATCAGTGCCCTCCATACCAAATAATGTCACCAATATCCAAGTATTTGATGAAAATCAACACATCTTGGACTTCATATCAAATAAAGATGTGTTTGATGCCCAAATCATAGATGAAGGAAATATAGAGGATCATACTTGGGAAGAAGAGGAAATTCTGGAGTTGCCAAGTAACAAAATTCCTAAAGGGATGATAGAATTAGAAAAAGCATTTGATCTGCATAATATGATGAAATAGAGACATCTCCCAAAGACTGATGGAGGAGAATATTCACCAATCAATATAGGACAAAACAATGAACTGAAGAATGTCCTCATTGGTAAAGTTTGTATAGAAGAAGAAATGGCAGGGATAACCCAAGCACTTAAGGATTACATCCACGTTATCACCTAGACCTATGATAAGTTGAAGACTCATGATACCTTAATCATCACCCATACTATATCATTGAAACCAGATGTGAAACCTTTTAGACAAAGGCAAAGACCTATTAATGCCTTGTTAGAACCCATTATCCTTGAAGAAGTGAAGAAGTTGCTCAATGCTAGAATCATATTTCCAATAAGACACTCAACATGGGTGGCAAATATGGTCCCTGTAAGAAATAAAAATGGTGATATCCAACTATGTGTAGACTTCAAAAACTTAAACAGAGCTTCTGAAAAGGATAACTATCCCTTCCCTTTGCTAGATGAGGTCTTGCAAATAGTAAATGGTGTGCAAATGATGTCATTCTTAGATAGATTCTCAAGGTATAACCAGGTGATGGTAGATAAAATAGATAGATTGACAACCACATTCACCACAAAGTGGGGAATGTTTGCTTATAGGCACATGCCTTTTGGATTGATAAATGATGGAGCCACCTTTTAGTGTGCAATGGATATAGCTTTTAGGGGCTTGATTGGCAAATGCATAGTCATTTACATGGATGAATTGACCATATTTTCCAAGGATAGAGGAAATCATATAGAAGACCTCAGGAAAGTGCTTTAAAAGTTTGAACAATATGGCATCTCACTTAATCCCAAGAAGTGTATATTTGGAGTGACAACTGGTAAATTGCTAGGCCATTTCATAACATAAAATGGAATTATCATTGATTCTGCTAGGGTGGAATCTATCATGAAGCTACAACTTACTGGAAGTAAGAAGGAGCTTAAATCCTATTTTGGTAAAATAAATTTTGTTAGGAAGTTCATTACTAGATTTGTAGAGATTGTCAGACCACTTAAAGCAATGCTCAAAAAAGATGCCAAAATTGAATGGACTCCTGAGGCAAGGACAATGTTTGAAGATATCAAGAAAGCTATATTTGATGCTCTTGTTCTAATCAATCCAGATTAGACAAGAGATTTTTTACATTTATTCATTTGCTTCAGAGCATACATCTGCAGCAGCACTGACAAAAAGAAATGAAGCCAAGGAAGAAAAACCTATCACCTTTATGAGCTTCCCATTCAAAGATGCAGAACTTAGATACATGGATGTTGAAAGACAAGCTCTTTTTCTTGTTCAAGCAGTTAAGAAATTTAGACATTACATCTTAAGAAGTAAGATAATTGTTGTGGTACCAGATGCAGCAGTAAAGATGCTCCTGATGCAAAGTGAGCCTAGTGAAAAGAGAGCCAAATGGATAACAGTGCTCCAGGAATACGATATGGATATAACACCCATGAAGTTAGTAAAGGGGCAAGCCTTAAGCCAGATGATATCAGAAATTGATCCTAATATCATGAGCCAACAATATATGGTAAACAATAAAGAAGATAGAGAGTGGTATTCAGACATCAGACACATCTTGATCACTGGGAGATGCCCCTCAAAGATGCAAGTCTCACAAAGAAGAGCCTTGAAGATAAGATCACAAAAGTATATGATAAAAGGAGGAGTCCTTTTCAAAAGAAACTATGAAGGAATATATCTTAGATGCATGGATAGGCAAGAAGCTGATAAAGTTTTGGTAGAATTGGATGAAAAGTTTGTAGCTACACATGGATCACACCTAGCTACCACTCATGCCATCTTGAGAGAAGGATACTACTAGCCCACTATCTTTAAGGATACTGTTGAACATATTAAATGTTGTCACACATGTCAGGTTGCTACTAATAGAGAAATATATGCTACTCAACCTTTGCAACTAGTGATGGAGATGCACCCATTCGTTCAATGGGGCATGGATTTCATAGGACCCATTAATCCTCCATCATCTTCAAGTCATAGGTATGTCTTAACAATCACTGATTATTGTACTAGGTGGACTGAAGCTGTCAGCAATAAGACATGCAATGTAGAGGATGTGATCAAATTCTTAGAAAGTAACATAGTGACCATGTATGGGGTTCCATATGCCCAAGTATGTGATAATGGACCTGCTTTTGCATCATTAAAACTATCTAGTTGGGATTTTGACCATGGGATTATTTTGAAATTTTCCTCAAATTATTATCCTTAAGGGAATGGCTTAGCAGAGTCAACAAATAAGAACTTATTGAATATCATAAAGAAATTGATTGAGAAAAACCCTAGGGAGTGGAATACACTGTTGAAGTATGCCTTGTTGGTGGATAGAACCAGGATGAAGGTTGCATTAGGAAATTCTCCTTATCAATTAGTGTATGGGGTGGATCCCATCCTCCCTGTTAACTTGAAGATCCCCACATTGTAGTTTACACAAGGATATCTAGGCATGGATAATAAACAAGAAGTTAGACTACTTCAGCTCATGGATCTAGAAGAAAGAAGAGATAGAGCAATTGATCAATTTGCCAAACATCAGGCTATTGTCAAATGCTGGTTTGATAAGAGAGCCAGAGTGAAAGCTTTTAGGATTTTAGATTTAGTCCTGGCATGGGGTAAAGCACATGAAAGGAAAGGTGACCATGGTAAATTCGACAAACTTTGGATAGGTCATTTTCAAATTTTAGAGATCCTAGGAGACAATACTTATAGACTTAAGACTCTAACCGGTTAGGATGTCCCATTACCAGTCAATGGGTAGTTCCTCAAACATTACTTTCAAGCCTAAATAGGGTCATGTAAGTCATTTGTACCATAATGTATATGTTGTATAGCTATTTGTATAGTGTTATTTTGTGTGCTTGTTTGTTTTGTTGTTGAGTCTTTGTTTTGGTTACTCAAGATGATGCACCTTATCATTCTATGAAACCAATCAAATTGTTAGGATTCAAGTGATGAGAACAAATTTTTACATAGGTTGTGACTCATTTTGAGAAGTATCCCTGATTAGGTTTGTGATAGCCTTTTCATAGGTGATGCCTTTCTTAACCAAGGAGATTGCCACGATGACTCACCTAACAGCCTTGGGTTTGTTGAAATCATCAGTATAGGTGTTAAGTGGAAAACCTAAAGGGTCACCCTTGCTACCATTACAATCCCCAACCTAAATCAGCAAGTGACCACACCTTGCACATTGAGCTTACATGATGATATCATATGAATAAAAGAGATGACTATTGAAAATCCAAAAAGGATAAAAAATAAATAGGCCATCTAAGTAACTCTACTGGGGCTATAGACGCCTACTGGAAGTGGGGCTCTACTTAGGGGGATTGTAAAGTAACCTTGTTAGGGCTATGGACCCCTGTTGGTAGCAAGGCTCTATTCTGGTTCGCTATGAGGGATAAACCCAAAATATGTAGCTTAACACTAGTTACTTTTGTTTTCAACTTACTTTCAAGATGAGGATAATTAATCATTTGCACAGAGTTAATCCCTTATCAGCATTGTTGCATTGATGAACCTGATATCATTCAGAAAGGTCATGATACTTTTACTTAGAGAGAGTTAGAATACTATTTGTTAATGTGACCTCATCACTTGAATCATTTGAATTTAATTATTTTTCTTTGGTGGCAAGTTATTGTGTGGTTACACAACACACCCCATTTTGCCTTAGCAAAATAGGGATCCAACCTTTTGCTCTTGTTTGTGCTTGTTTTCTTGCTTTGGGTGTGTTGGTTATTTTCCCAGATTGGATGCTTATTCCCAGTAATCCCTACAAAATAGCCATCATTGATCAACAGGATTCCCGGGCCAGGGGCTAACAGTATAGGAGATAGACTCTATAAATATCTCCTCTTCTTCTTTAGGCTCTGCAGAACCAAGGGGGGTATTCCCTACTCAACACCCATGAGATATAACTATGCAAAGACTGGGATGCTGACACAAAGTAGATAAACCTTCTATTAAGTAGACCAAAACTGTGAGATAAGTGCAAAGGGGCTAGCTTTGGGCCTATGTTCAGTTGTAGACAGAGGATTTTGGATCCTAAAACTACTTCTAATGTCCTAAAAGGTTTGTATATGAAGTTTGGGTTGATTTGGTATTTGGATGCAAAACTAGGACCTGAGGTGTACCTCAATGCAAGACTAGATTGGTGCCTATCAAGGGCTCGTAGTCAATAGACATACACATGTGAATGGTCAACATGAACATATATCAAAAACTAGGTATCAACGGGATTTTGTGATATCTGCCTTACAGATACCTCCCAAAATAGAGTATTCAGTTACCTATACTTACAATATCCTTATTGCACTATGATCTTCCCAACCCTTAATCTGAAACACTTTAATCTACCCCTTGAGCAGAAGCAAAAGATTAAGTTTTCAACATAGCAGAACTATATTCTAGAATCCCAAACACCCCTTAGATGTTTAGATTCAGAAGAAGAGCATATTTAGTTTGGAGATAGACTAATAGAACACATGCGAATAAAGCATTATTCATATAAAATCAATCATGAAACCAGTAAATTCATGCATGAAACATACAACATGAGACTCATAAACTCACAAGACATCTAGATATGGTCAACAATGGAGTTGTATCTTATTACATCACTCAGACTTGTCCAATTTTCAATAACAACAAAAGAGTAGCACTGTTTTCCTAAAACAGCAAGCAAGTGTACTTCGCAAAAATTAATTACATGACAAGATCAAAAATTTCCACTAGATTCAATGCATGAGGAATGGCGCTCAGAAAAATATTCAATGCAAAGGGGAGACAAAGAGGAATGAGCAGGTGGGATCGGGAACCACACCGCCACTCAAGGACTTTCATTTTCAATCGAGTTTTTGACCCGCCTATCATTGACCCATACCTCTGCACAATCTACCATCAATACCTCAGCTACCCATGGGATGCAACTACAGACACATTAGGAGATTTTCCCACTCAAAAATGGTTGCGAATGCAAGGAAAAAACCATCGCCGAAAGTTCAAAACCCGACCGTCGATCAAAAAACCACCATCGAGATCAATGGTCACAAAACATGCATGCAGAGCTGCCAGCCAATGACATCGTGCCACATATGTACCCTAACTTTCCATCGCTAACCTTTTCTCCCTTCATTTCGCCTTTATTGCTTTTGTATATGCAAATCCAAAAGCATATACAACATACAAGGCGGACACCAAATGTTTCTTCTACTGGATTGGAACACTTCCTGGAATCCAGCTTATATCCTATCATTGTACATCGGGTTGTATATCGACATAGACAAACACATATACAAGTCACGAACCCCAAATAATTATGCAGCAGCCTAAAATCTTCATCGGGTCTGGAATGTATCTCCTCAATGTATATTTTGTTTATATGCAGAATATACAAACACAAACATACAAGTAGGGAATCTTTTTAGAATATGTGATGAATGCACATTTCTCTTGTATGCTAAACATGTACAAACCCACTTGCATATACCCGCGGGCCCCACCAATTGTATTCCTGCTGCAATGTAGTAAATGTATATTTGTTTGTATGTCAAATATACAAACACAAATATACAAACCCCTTTATACAACTGTGAAATCTACGACAGAATATTCGATGAATGCATACTTTCCTTATATCTTTTAACGCCTGCATGTTGACTTGTATATTAGAGATACAATCACCCTTGTACATTTTTCATTGTATACGCTGGCAATGAACCTTTACACTATAGCAGATGTATATCGGGCCTCCTTGTATATTTTTCATTGCATAAGACCCGATGTATATTGACATACATTCATTCCTGCACATACAAACACAGGATCTTCTAGAGAATACTCCCTCAATGTATCTTCCACCTTGAACCCGATATGCAATTGAAAATGCATACAAGTGCAGAATATTCCTGGGAGTCTTGCAAAAGATTCCACTAATGTATATGCAACCCGATATATATTAAAACATGTATATAACTCAAATTTTCAACATTTTATGGAAGTTGATTAAGATTTCACAGGCCTGCCTACATGTAACTTGCATTTGCATATACAAGACTTAACATTTTTCATGAGTACAATAGGAAAAGGGGGTAAAACACTCCATGCGGGCTGGTCAGCCAGTGAAAACTAACACTTGAGGATGAGACTATAACCAGGAACCCACCACAGAAGGCCACCAATAGAACAGACAAAACAATGCAAGACCCCAAGATCCAAAAAATTTAGGATTTGAAAGAGAAAATCAGCACACACTCAAGCTTAAAACCCAAAACATAAATGATTACCAACATAGGCTCCGATTGGGGATGTGCAGGCGCAAGATTGCAGTGAGGACTAGACTCTTTCGGGGTAGACCAAACAAAACTTTGTTGGCAAGAGACACTATATGGATTCATGGTTGTTGTCATTGATGGCAACAAAGGTCATTCCACATATCCGCAAGTCATGGTGTGTTTCTACCGGAAGTCAGAATGAAGATTGTTGTGATCTGGTGAACAAGAATAGAGCATGTGGCAAGGTCCGATAGATTGGTCCAGATCTCTCAGAGGAAGTATCTTGGTACAGTACGGATTTGGGGAAGTCAAGAGGACTACCTTGAGTAGTATATTCCAAGGATTTAGCCTCCGGTGATGGACAAGGAAAAAGATATGAATAGTTGAGTACCAGATTCCTGAGTGACAGTGAGAACAGACGAAGAACTGACTGACAGAACATCAGACTATTTTCTGGATGTGTTACTGTTGATGGTAAAGGTTGTGAAGGCATGAATCATGTTTGGCCGACATGATTAATGATATCTACAAGTATATGCTTGATCCGCATTACTTGATGTGCAAGGATTCAGCCGACAGAACAGAGTTTGTGAGAAAATAGACTGTTCCGGATGCCGACTAGAAAGGTGATGAAATTACTTGTGCGGATATATATGCACAATGGATTTAGTTGTGAGAGTTGTTGTAGCGATGATGATATATTTGAATAAGTGGAGAGCAGAGCAGAAGTAGTAGGAAAGATCCGGTATGTGAAAGGAAAGTAGAATAAAGAGAAGAGGAAAGATGAAGTGCAGCAGATCAGTGTACTGAGCCTAACCGGAACTAAACTCCAGCATATGTAGATGCTTCCAATCAGTTCAAGTATTGTATAACACTCTTTTGTAGACAGTGTGTCTCCTTGTAGGCAGTGTGCCTCTTTGTGAGCAGTGTGCTCGGGCAGTGAGCCCTAATTGGCAAGTGCCATTTTGTAATTCCTTATTCTTCTAGCAGAGAATAATCTTTGGGTTAATCAACACGTGGTTTTCTCCCTTAATAGGGTTTCCACGTCAAAAATACTGTGTCATGTGTTTCTCATTTCATGGTAATGTTTTTTTGTTTGATTCAATGCTGCAATGATTAATAAGAACATTCAAAAGAAGAAATAATTAGGATAACTGATTCACCCCCCATTCTTAGTTATCAACAATTGGTATCAGAGCCAAGTTCCTCCTAATAGAGCCTAATAGCTTGAGGAAGATCTGGGAGTTCAAATGGATGCATATGGTTTAAGGGAGCAACTCAAGACCGCCCTTGAGGATCTTGAACAGTCAAACTCTGAAGTCAATGAATTAAAGGAAAGACTCAAACAAGCTGATGAATTCATGAGAGAACTAAAGGACAAATTAAGTCTCTCTATGAAAAAGAGAACGGAGCTGCTCCAACAATTGGCAAGACAAAGTGAAGAAAGTAATACAAATGAAGAATTGACTGAGAAAACCAAGTTATGTAAAAAGTTATCAAAAGAAGTCATTATGGTAAGACATGAAATGGAATCAGGAGTTATAAAGTTTACTCAAGAGATTGAAGAGAAAAGAAAAGATGAAGACAATCTAAGACAATCTCTTAAAGAGAAATCAGAAGATTGCCACCAGATGGATAGGATTATCAGACATCTTGAATCTGATCTTGAAGATGCCAAAGATAATGAAGAAAAACTTGAGGTTCAAATTGTCTCTCTCAAAAGAGATCTTCAAACAGCAAATGAATATAAAGAGAAATTCAAGATAATTTCTGCTCAACTTGAAGTTCTTCTTGGAAGTCAAAAGAGGGCAGATGAAAAGTATGGTTTGGGATATGAGAAAGGAGAAAGCTCAGGATCTGGTCAAAAGAATTTTGGATCAGAAAATCTAAGGAATAGGCCTAGAAGACCTTCGGTAAGACAACCCAATGCTCAAAGATATCCATCCTTTAATGGATACTGCCACAGCTGCAATCACTTTGGTCACAAAGCTAATTAGTGCAGAAAGAGAATGAATCAGACTAATTCATCCTTCTCCGGACAGTGCTTTAACTACAAAAGGTATGGACACAAGTCTCATGAATGCAGAAATATGCAAATAAACAAATCATTCAATGGTAGATGCTTTGCATGCAATAGAGTAGGTCATATGGCTAATCAATGCAGATCAAGAGGTTATCAGTCAAATATGCAAGGAAATGTTATTTGCCAAATCTGTAATAGGTCCGGTCATAATGCAAAAGTCTGCAGAAGCAAGAATCAGGACAAAAGAGGTCTAGTGTATAATCAGAATCAAGACAAGGGTAAACAAAAGATGAATGCGGATGAAGTTAGGAATCAGATGAACAAGATTTGGGCGAAGAAAAGTTCAGAGAATGTAGAGGTTGGATCCGCACCAGACTCTGGTGCTGATATTCCTTCCAGAAATTAAAAGGTGAGCTCTGGCTCACGAGGAGACTCAAAGAAAATCCTATTCCCCCAGCCAATCAAGTGGTGCCGGATGTGGCACAAGATGCGGAGTAAAGGGTTTGTAGATATAAGTCTTGAGATGATTCAGATAAAATTTCAGAGGTTCGCATGAAGATGTGAAGAAGTTGTGATCGATCAAGTAAGACCTGTTCCGGGAGATGCTCCAGAATGACAGATGACTACAAAAAGGTCTGGAGAGATCTGGAAGTGCATTGTCTTATTCTGCAGATTGGACAGAGTGTTTGGGATGTCCTTGTGATGTGTCATCTTGATTTGTTCATGGTTGGAAGATCCGCATGATGTTCATAGATCAGGACTAATCCGGTTCTTCAAGTTATCCGAATAAGGCAAACCAGAATAATGTAGGTTGAGCATTTATTGCCATCAGATATTAGGGTTTGCGGAGCAACATAAGGGATTTCTCATAAATCACTTGCTCATTCTGCACTCAAGAAGAAGCGAAAAGTGGAACTCTGCAACAAGATTCATCAAGTTCACCAAAGATCTCTTGCCGAAGTCATTACATACAGAAATCAATCCAATGACTCCGTGTAACCGAAGGCGCATAAGGTATTTTCCATTTTTGATATCTTACTACAAATCTTTTGAGAAATGGCTACTCCGAATATAGTAAAGATCTCAGACAGGCCCCGACCTGAATTTAAGAAACACCCATACAAGTCATTGGAGGTAGATCCCTTAGGAGCATTCTCTAGTGTTCCTCATGGCGTTTTACACATAGAAGACATTAGGGTTTACATACATGCAAGTATTGAGGAATTTGGGGAATTCAAATTGAGAGATTTCTATCACAAACAACTGATAGACAATGCTTTTGAGCTTAAACCAGAGTATAAGGGTATCTAGAAGAAACAGTTTGATCAATTCATTCATTTCCCCTGCTTTGAAGAAGATGAATGGGTCCGGTATGTATTGAGTAGGATGTATGACAACTTCCTATGGCTAGATAGACCCTGCAAGATCATAAAAGAGGCAATTAGGGCAGTGACTGGTCTATACTCTTCCGGAGGGATACCTATCCTCAAATCCATCAAAAATAACATTATAACTAAGGCCACCAGATCAAAATTTGATAAGAGGGCAATGACCATTGAAGATATCTCTGACCCGGATATCAAGTTTGCATCCATGATAATAGGATACAAGATTTATCACTCCAGTAGGGAGAATTCTGTATCTGGAACTACAGTATATACTGCCTATGAGATGCTAAGGAAGAATGCAGATTATGACCTCTGTGAACTTCTTTTAAGTCAATTAATGGAAAATATACAAAAGATCAAAAAGGACAAAAAGAATTCTTTCAAGTATGGTACACTTATATTGTGTCTATTTTTCTATTTCATGAATGAGCTGCCCGGATCAAGTGGATGGGTATGGCAGAATGACAAACCTATAGCAGTCCAGATCAGAGATTACTTACATGGACTTGGGGATGCCAAAGCAAGAAATATAGCTCTGTGGGGATACTTCAAAAACTTCCAGAGTATGATGCAAGCAAGAGAAAGAATTCCCCAATCTCTTGTTGAAAAATACAAAGACTCAGTCTGCTTTATGGTTGATACTGATCAGTGGCTAATGGAGGCAGTTGAGCCCAGGATAGTTTGGATCATGCCCATGGAGTATGAGGTTGATGAACAGATTGTGGAACTGCATGTTCAACACATGCTTAGTCAATCCAAAGATCCAAAAGCAGAAAGGTTTGGAACCTTTGAGGAGCTAAGTGTGAAGATCCATGTGGAACTCAGAGAACTTGAGATAAAAAGGAAAGTAAGAAAAGAAGTTGAACATATTGCCCAAGGCCTAGGCATCCCAAAGGAGGCACTTGATGCCAACCGGGAAAAGAGGAGAAAGGCTGAGGAAGAAAAGATAGAGGCAGAAAAGAAAAGCAAGAAAAGTGCTCTGGTGGAAACCTCAACCCAGACCAGATCATCAAAAGGATCTACACCTGTCAAAACCAAAAGCTCAAAAATATCTAAACTGGAAGGTCAGACATCCGGTAAAGGAGAGAAAAGGTCTAAAATAAAAGCCACAAGGGCTTATACAAGTCAGAAAGATGAAGAGGAAATGGAATCAGATGAGGGGGTAAAAGAAATAAAGAAGCAGAAGAAGAAAGGATCCGGTAAACCCTCCACAGGCCAAGACAAGGAAGAAATGGTAGAGGAATTTGTTGAAAAGCCCACCCTGTCTCTAGAGAGTGTAATCAAGTCAGTCACTATGGATGGAAACCTTCAACCAATGACCGAATTCTATGATGACTACAATGAGGCTGACCAAAAGATCCTGCAGGAAGCTACAATCAAGTATTTGAACATTTACAATAAGGCTTTCATTGAGATTATATCTCTAATTCCTAAAAGCCTAGAAAAGGAATTAGAAATAAGAAAGAACAATGCCCAGGCAAAAGATCTTGAGATCCGGGAGCAGATAGCTATTCAGCTATATCCTCAAATTGATCCCAAGACAATGAACATAATATTCAAAGACTGCAAAGATGAGTTCAGGAGTAAAGCAAGGATGAATCAACTCATGCTTGGTGAGACTGACAAGGTGGCCATAGATACAGAAGAGATCCTCTGGAAGGCCTTCAAAAGGTTTAATCTTCCTGTTGTAGAGGACTTGGGTACTGATCCCTCATCCACAGGTGCTGCAGAAGAAACTTCTGAGAAAGCAACAGAAGAGATGGGCCCTGAACAAACCAACATTTCTCCTCCGGTTTCCCCTATAGTCTCCAGATCCAAAGAAGAAGAGAAACTACAGGAGAAAGAAGTAGCGGTAAAAGAAAAAGAAGCTGACAATACCAAGGGTGCAGAGAAAGAGAAGACTCCAACAGAGAAAACCACAATTGATAGTGGTAAGAATGTGGAGAAAGAGAAAATTCTAAAGGACAGCTCCAAGACTGCAGAAGAGAAGAAACATCTGTCTCCGGTAAGAGACACTGCATAAACTGTCCAAAAATTTATGAGCAAAGAAGCAATAGAGATTGATGAACCGGAGCTTCTACAAGGTCCATTCAACTTTGATTCCCTCTCTCCGGTGCAGACAATGAAGATAGCCTCATTTGCAAATGCTAAGGCAAATGAAAAACTCCTAGAGTCTCATATGGAAGACTGTGAGTTGATAGAGGCTGCTTTTGGAGTGCTTGAAAAGATTATGCCATCGGTCCAGAAAGATCCCATAGCCTCCTCTTCCGGTAATCTTAAAACCTTACTCAACAGTGTTGGTACACATTTTGAATCCCTAGAAAAATTAGCTGAAGAAAAGGTCCGGAAGGAGTTTTTGGATAAGAGATTCTTAGAGGTACTAGGATTAATCTCTAATGATAGGAGAAATATGAGTATTGGGATAAAGAGCCTAGAAAATGCTCTTAAGGATGGTGGTGACATTTACAAATTTTGTATCTCCTGGTCAAAGGCAATAGTAGAAATTGATAAGAAAATAAAAGAGGAACAGGACAAACTACTTAGTTTGTCTCAAAGTTTTGATCCTCTCTCTTCCTCCATAGTAAATCAAGAATGTCAAACTATTGCAATCACAAATGAAATCAAGAATTTTGAAAAGGAAAGGAAGAATATAATTAACCGGATGGGAGAACTTAGAAGGATTATAATCCCTAAGTTAGAAACTATGCATGAGGCCATAAGTGATGCTCAGACTACCGCCCAAACCAATGATCCGACAGATCTCAAGAGGGCAGAAGCTTTTGCATTTTTGTTGAGTGGTCACTTTTTAATTTTGGATAGAATGAAACAAAGTTGGGCTATAGAACTGGTCCAATTGAAGACATCCTTTGCAGACATTCTTCAGTTTATGTAAGTATGTAATATGCGGCTAAGTGTAGTAAAAAAAATTTGAAAAATTTTGGTGTGCAGACCCTACCCTTTGCCATTGATGTCAAAGGGGGAGTGAGGAGCAGTGAAAAATGAGGAATCCAACTAAGGGGGAGTTTAAAAAATTGTATATAAACATAGAGCATCAGCCAAGGGGGAGCATAGTGTAAACACTTAGTCATTTTTCACTAAGTGTTGCCATCAATGCCAAAGGGGGAGATTGTTGGCAAGAGACACTATATGGATTCATGGTTGTTGTCATTGATGGTAACAAAGGTCATTCCACATATCTGCAAGTCATGGTGTGTCTCTACTGGAAGTCAGAATGAAGATTGTTGTGATCTGGTGAACAAGAACAGAGCATGTGGCAAGGTCCGACAGATTGGTCTAGATCTCTCAGAGGAAGTATCTTGGTGCAGTAAGGATTTGGGGAAGTCAAGAGGACTACCTTGAGTGGTATATTCCAAGGATTTAGCCTCCGGTGATGGACAAGGAAAAAGATATGAATAGTTGAGTACCAGATTCCTGAGTGACAGTGAGAACAGAGGAAGAACTGACTGACAGAACATTAGACTATTTTCTGGATTTGTTACTGTTGATGGTAAATGTTGTGAAGGCATGAATCATGTTTGGCCGACATGATTAATGATATCTACAAGTATATGCTTGATCCGCATTACTTGATGTGCAAGGATTCAGCCGACAGAACAGAGTTTGTGAGAAAATAGACTGTTCCGGATGCCGACTAGAAAGGTGATGAAATTACTTGTACGGATATATATGCACGATGGATTTAGTTGTGAGAGTTATTGTAGCAATGATGATATATTTGACTAAGTGGAGAGCAGAGCAGAAGTAGTAGGAAAGATCCGGTATGTGAAAGGAAAGCAGAATAAAGAGAAGAGGAAAGATGAAGTGCAGCAGATTAGTGTACTGAGCCTAACTGGAACTGAACTCTAGCATATGCGGATGCTTCCAATCAGTTCAAGTATTGTATAACATTCTTTTGTAGACAATGTGTCTCCTTGTAGGCAGTGTGCCTCTTTGTGAGTAGTGTGCTCAGGCAGTGAGCCCTAATTGGCAAGTGCCATTTTGTAATTCCTTATTCTTCTAACAGAGAATAATCTTTGGGTTAATCACCCCGTAGTTTTCTCCCTTAACAGGGTTTCCACGTTAAAAATACTGTGTCATGTGTTTCTCATTTCATGGTAATGTTTGTTTGTTTGATTCAATGCTGCATTGATTAATAAGAAAGTTCAAAAAAAGAAATAATTAGGATAATTGATTCACCCCCCCTCTCAGTTATCAATAAACTCAAAACTCAAAATGTGACAGACTGTACAGGGCATGTACAAAATATTTACAACTAATTTACAGGGTGCATAGGAGGTACTCATTTATGTGAAAAAAGTATTAAGGAATTTACCGTGCACTGGCAATTCCATTAGTTCACCATTTAGGGCTTGGAGAAAAAATGAATCATCTCCATAGATATTGCTAATTTGATATGGGCCAATCCATAAGGGCTCAAATTTGCCATGTTTGCCCTTATCCTGACTCCTTGCATTCCACATAAGGACCAAGTCACCTATCTGAAACCTACTCTCTATAGCCCTTTTATCGAACAAATACTTCACTCTTTGTTGTTTCTTGATATTTATCTTCTGTGCTTCTCTTCTGATTTCATCTAGTTCAACCAGCTGATTTATTCTTGCATTCATTGGATCTCCAATCTCCTCCTCATTTCCTTGGATGAACTTATAAATTGGAAAAAAGTTGTTTACATGCAATTTAGCCACTACACCATATACCAATTCAAAAGGAGATTTTTCAGTTGCCTTTTTCACTGTCACCCTATCAACCCATAATGCTAATTTCAGCTTTGAATCCCAAGATTTCTTATTTTTATCCACCATCCTTTTGATGATTTTCATGAGGCTCCTGTTGCTTGACTCTGCTTGACCATTTCTTTGCGGATGGTATGGGGATGTATGAGACAAATTCATCCCATAATTACTGCAAAAATCAATAAACTCACCAGACCTGAAGCACATAGCATTATCTGTAACTAATTTTATTGGCACTCCAAATTTGATAATGATATTTTCTAAAATAAAATTGATCACCACCTTACTTGTGGCCTTTTTAGTCGGAATGGCCTTAATCCATTTAGTGAAGTAATCAGTGGCAACTAGAATCCAACTGTGCCCTCCACTTGATTTTACGAGATTTCCCCTATGAAATCAATCCCCCATTGCTAAAATGGAGCTTCTACAACTATAGTCCTAAGGGGCAATGCACCTTCATATCTTAATTTCCCTTAGAACCTTTGACAAGGATTACATTTTCTTATCATTTTGTGTGCATCTGAGAAGAGAGTTGGCCACCAGTATCCAACTCTGAGGATTTTGTGGGCTGTTGTATAGGCAGCATAGTGTCCACCACACATTCCATTGTGCATGTCACTGAGAATATCTTTGGCCTAATTTTCATCAACACACTTGAGTAACACACCATCATGATTTCCCCAATACAGCTCTCCTTGAACAATGATGTACTTAATAGCTTGCAGCTTCAGGGTCCTTTTTTAGATATCACTGATATGGGAAGGACAGTTTAAATTCTGCAAATAGTATATTATGTCCTTATATAATTCAGATTCTGCCATATTTATAACTTCATTATGCACTTCATTCACTTGGCATGCCTCTAGATTTGACTATGTCATTAGCTTTGCTAAACCTTGTCCCCTTACCAGTTTAGTGATCTATATTTCAGTCTTGAATTCTTGCAATTTGTTTATCCATCTGCATCTTCTTCTAGTTACCTCCTATTGAGTGAAGATATCTTTGACTGCTGCATGAGGTACATATGCAATTATTTGTGAACCTACCAAATATGGCCTGAAGCTCTTGACTACTCTAACCAGTGCTTATGCCTGCTTCTCCATTATATCATACTTTAATTCAACAGCCTGCAATGACCTACTAAAGAAAGCTATAGGCTACTCAAACCCTTCTTCATTTTTCTACAATAGGCATGCAGCAATAGTATGGAAAGAAGCAAATGAAAATAGCTGAAATGGCTTAGAAAAATCTGAGGACTTTAGCACAGGAGCCACCTTTATAGCCTTTTTTATGTTCTGAAACAATTTAGTTGCTTCATCTTCCCACTTGATAGTTGTACCTTTCTTCAACATCTTGGAGATGTCTTTTGTAGTCTCTGCAAAGTTAGGCACAAATATCCTAACAAAATTAATTTGTACGAAGAAGGACTGAACACCTTTTACTATTTTTGGGATCTGAATTTTGTCAATTGTAGCCACCCTTTCAGGATCAATCCTAACTCCATCCTTGGAAACAATGTGTCCAAGCAATTTTCCTTCTACAACCCCAAAAGCACATTTCTTTGGGTTGAGTGAGATACCATATTCTAATGCTCTAATAAAAATTTTCTCCAAATGCATACAGTGTTGCTCTTCTTTCTTTGAAAAGGTAGTTAAATCATCTTGATACACAACCAAGATTGAATCAATCAATCCTACAAAAGCAGCATACATTGCCCTCTGAAATGTGGCACCTGCATTTGTTAGTCAAATGGCATCCTAACATATACATATGTTCCCCATGGAGTAGTGAAAACAGTCTTGAACTGTTCTAATTCTTTCACTTTCACTTGATTGTATCCTGAGAATCCATCCATCATAGATAGAAGCTCACAGCCAGTTACCTTCTACAACATGGCCTCCATGTTTGGCAATGGATAATTGTCTTTCAAAGAAGACACATTTAAATTCCTAAAATCCACACAAAGTCTTATGTTGCAATTCTTTTTTCTTACTGGGACAAGATTAGACACCCAAGTTGATAGGCCTCTATTTTTGTCTAAATGGTTTAGCTCCAGGCTTCAAAGGGATTTCATACTGAAATAAATCTTCCCTATAAGCTTTCAGGTCCTCATACGACCAGGCAAAAACATGTTTATATTTCTTAAGTAGTGCAATTAGCATACTTCTGATATGTGGTTTGAGTTGTTTGCCAATGTATACCTTTTTGGGAGCATGAGATGTTGCCAAGTTTATCTCCTCTAAATCATTCTTGTTTGTTGGAGATGACTTTGTGACGAGTTGGTCCCTATTGTCAAAAGATTGCTCCAAAGCAACCAGCCCTCTAGGGATTTTATTTGTCTTGAGTTGAATTATTTCTTTCCCTAGGAGGGTTTCTTTTCCATCCACAACTTCTACAAAGTTCTGGAAATCCATTTCTTGGTTCTCATATTCATCAATACAATGTAGAAATCTCAGTAAATCCTTATCATCATCAAATACCTGCCAGCTGCATACATTATCTAGCACTACAGGTCTTAGTTTGACCTCAACATTTGTAACATCTGACAAAGTTATATCATCTTGCCTTATAGCTACATTAGCTAGAAAATCTGCCCTGACATTTTTTGACCTCTCTATCCAATTTATGGAAAATGCATCAAACAATTCAATTGTATCCCAAACAACATGCTTATATTGCTTTAACCTTTTATTTTTTGATGCATACTTATCTCTAACTTGGGAAACAATAAGCTCTAAATCACCAAACACCTTGAGCATCTTAATTCCATGCCTCAAAGCGACATTCAATCCTAATAACAGAGCCTCATACTCTGCAATATTATTTGTACAAGCAAACTTCAACAAGAAAGAGAATTTTAGAAGTTTACCAGATGGAGACATAAACACAATCCTAGCACCAGAGCCTTCCTTCGAGCAAGCTCCATCAAAATACATGGTCTAGAGGCCCTGCTGGTCAAGCTCCTCAATGCATACGTCTCCCCCTTTACCTCCTTGATCATCTGAGATAACCTTGAAATTTTCACAGTCAGTGTCCACAAAACATATATGCTCCTCTGACTCTTGGTCCTCAACTATTTCTGATGATCTTTCTTCTCTGATCAATTTGACATCCTTGCCATTCATAGGGATCTTAGCATATGACAGATCCAGTTGCATACTCCCATCAATCAATGCTACCCATCTTCTTGATAACAACATGCCACATTGTGGCTTGATATCAACAACTGTTATGTTCATTTTGTAGGTCTTTTCAAGATATGCTGCCAGTCTGAAATCCACATCTTTCATAATCCCGATGACAGGAACTTCCCTAGCATCCATGGCATAGCATTTCCCACATGCCTTATCTATCTTTAATCCAGATTGTTGCATAATAGCCAAATGCATGATGTTTGTTGATGCTCTTGAGTCAAGCATACAATTTCTAATCACTTTTCCATTAATAACCAGGGAGACATAAAATGGTTCAACCTGTGAAGGGCATTTTGTCATGGTCATCCCTAGATATACCTTAGGAATCTCATCTTCATCCATACACATAGCTCGTTTCTTGCCCTGAGGTTCTTTATTCTGCTTGGCTTGACAGGGTGTTCCTGAGATTAAGGAAATAGCCTTATTTCTAAACTCTTCCACTTTCATCAACTCCATCAATGGAATAGAGACCTTTATCTGAGCCAAGACTTGAGCTATGTCAAATGGAGAATAATTTTGAATAATAGTTGTAACTTGCTCCACGGTTTTATTTCCATCCTGAGATGATCTAGCTTTAGCTTTTATGGCTGCTTGACTATCATTCCTAGCCTGAGAATTTTTGTTTTGATCCTCAACCTGGGGAACTCTGCTTTCTGGTTCTTGAGGATCATGACCTATTTTTTGCTTAAATTTTTGCTTATTATTGTTCCATTGCTTCTTATATGTTTTAGTCCCCTTATGATTTTGCAGTGGCTGGCCTGCAAAAGTGTTCTCTGGTTGAGGTGAGCTACTTACCTAAGCCTTACCTCTAAGATTGTAATTACTCTTGACTTGAGCTACTGCTACTATTGTGAGGGCTCTAATTTCTTCATCTGAAGGTATCCTCAAATTACTCAGGAAATTATGTGAATCCTGAGCATAGGCATAATTGTCCTCTTCATCCTCATCATATGGGAACTATTGGCAGTCCTGAATTTCATTAGCTATACTTGCATTAGCATCATGAAAAGAGTATCCTCTATTTGTAGACAGCATATTGACATTATCATCCTCCATGCAATGCGGCTCATTGCATTCATCACAGGAAACAACATTATTATATAGAGACTGAACAATCATACATTGTGACTGTGAATGAGGCATTTGGCAGATTATACACCATGGGGTGTCATTAACAATATTTATAGCTTTCTTCAAAGGATCAGGAGTTTCCTTTGCATTCTGAGCTCTTGGATTTGTATTTTTGTGTGGGAGGACGGGTTTACCATCACTCCAATTAGTATGATACGGCATATCATGTAATGATGGTCTTCCGTCTTGCCTTTAGTAAACCTGTCTGTTAGGACCTATCCCCTTTTCATTTCTAGCTATTCTATAACTTAGGTCCTTAACAACATTTGTTAATTTATCTATTTTATCCTCAGAAGTAGATGCATTACCACGGATACTCTGAGATTTAGTGTTTGGATTTTGCAGAATTTTTACATCATCCCTTCTATTTGTCTTACCAGATGCCTTCCTGTTATTTTCAATATTAGTTGCAATTTTGAAGGCATCTCTGAGGCTAGCAAGACCCTTGTCTCTTAATCTATAAGCTGTCTTCGCATCAAAAGCATTTATGTACAACACTATGCACATAGGTTCATTAGGCCTCAAGTCCTATGGCAATTTGTTCAATACCTTCATGAATCTAGCATTGAAATCAGCAACTTGTTCATTTGATCCTTTGGCAATGCTAGTGAATTCATTAATGAAGAAACTAGGATCAGTTTTGTCACCATACTGTTCTTTAAATATTCTCTTAAATTCATCCCATGATGAAATGCTTCTGTTAGGCAGACCTTTATACCATTCCTTGGCTTCATCAACTAAGGATTGCATGAATGATTTCATGAAAACATCCTCATGCTCAACCTCAAAGTTCTCCATGATATTCTGAAAAGCTTTTAAATGGTCCTCACCTGAGATGGTATTGTTTCCTAAAAATTTAGGCACTTGCAACCTCACATGTTTGTCAATAGGGTTTGGATAACCCGGAATGCCATAAAAAATAAGCTGTCTGAATCTGTCTAGCAGCATGGGTTGTCTACCAAATTGATTAGCATTTGCATTTCTATTTGCATTCTGATTTCTTACATTATTTAATGGAGCTCTGATATTATTTGCATTCTGTCTTTGATTATCATGCTGATCCTAGGCCTCATTTCTATGCTGATTTCTCTGCATATTTATATTTTCAAGGGTAGGAATTGAATCATTCTGAGAAACTCTCAGAGCTTGCACTTTCTGTCTCATATTATCTCTAATTTTTACTACTTGCAAATATTCTAACTCAGCCCTTAAGCTCTTAATTTCATCAGCTAGTTCTTCCTCTCTAGGCATAGAAGAGGAGGGTTTCATCATATTCTGATCATCATTATCATCATCCCTTAGGGATTTAGCTTCTTCAAATCTGTCAGGGGAGTCGTGGAAAGGGCGTTCTTGAAAAAATTTTGACCTTATTCTCAATCCACCACCCTACTGTCTCCAATACACATTCTAAATTTTAGCCTTAGTGTTTGAAAAAAAAGGTATTGTTTGCTCTGAAGATCCTAGATTGTCCTAAATAAATTCATTTTTCCTGGGGCTAGGAGAACCATCTTGACTGGCTCAAATAGTCCCCTTTTTCCTATACATCATTTTTGTGGGTAACTCTTCAAACAGAGTATTACACTGGGATCTTCTCCCTTGCATACAAATTTTTTCTTTACTGGTTGGGAGATTCATTCGGAGTCGCCATCTATTACTAGGGATTATTTTCTTTTAAAATCAGGGTTCTTTCACTTCACCTCCCCAGTGGAGTCACCAATTTCTGTTGGTTATTTTCCCAGATTGGATGCTTATTCCCAGTAATCCCTACAAAATAGCCATCATTGATCAACAGAATTCCCAGGCCAGGGGCCAACAGTATAGGAGATAGACTCTATAAATATCTCCTCTTCTTCTTTAGGCTCTACAGAACCAAGGGGGGTATTCCCTACTCAACACCCATGAGATATAACTATGCAAAGACTGGGATGCTGACACAAAGCAGATAAATCCTCTATTAAGCAGACCAAAACTGTGAGATAAGTGCAAAGGGGCTAGCTTTGGGCCTATGTTCAGTTGTAGACAGAGGATTTTGGATCCTAAAACTACTTCTAATGTCCTAAAAGGTTTGTATATGAAGTTTGGGTTGATTTGGTATTTGGATGCAAAACAAGGACCTGAGGTGTACCTCAATGCAAGACTAGATTGGTGCCTATCCAGGGCTCGGAGTCAATAGACATACACATGTGAATGGTCAGCATGAACATATATCAAAAATTGGGTATCAAGGGGATTTTGTGATATCTGCCTTATAGATACCTCCCAAAATAGAGTATTCATTTACCTATACTTACAATATCCTTAGTGCACTATGATCTTCCCAACCCTTAACCTAAAACACTTTAATCTACCCCTTGAGTAGAAGCAAAAGATTAAGTTTTCAACATAGCAGAACTATATTCTAGAATCCTAGACACCCCTTAGACGTTTAGATTCAGAAGAAGAGCATATTCAGTTTGGAGACAGAATAATAGAACACATGTAAATAAAGCATTATTCATATAAAATCAATCATGAAACCAGTAAATTCATGCATGAAACACACAACATGAGACTCATAAACTCACAAGACATCCAAATATGGTTAGCAATGGAGTTGTATCTTATTACAACACTCAGACTTGTCCAGTTTTCAACAACAACAAAAGAGTAGCACTGTTTTCCTAAAACAGCAAGCAAGTGTACTTCGCAAAAATTAATTACAAGAAAAGATCAAAAATTTCCGCCAGATTCAATGCATGATGAATGGCGCTCAGAAAAATATTCAATGCAGAGGGGAGACAAAGGGGAATGAGCAGGTGGGATCGAGATCCGCACTGCCGCTCAAGGACTTTCATTTTCAATCGGGTTGTTGACCCATCTATCATCGACCCATACCTCTGCACAATCTGCCATCAATACCTCAACTACCCACGGGATGCAACAGCAGATGCATCAGGAGATTTTCCCACTCAAAAATGGTCACGAATGCATGGAAAAAACCATCACTGAAAGTTCAAAACCTGACAGTTGATCAAAAAACCACGATCGTGATCAACGGTCCTAAAACATGCATGCAGAGCTGCCAGCCAATGACATCGTGCCACATAAGCACCCTGACTTTCCATCACTGACCTTTTCTCCCTTCATTTCACCTTTATCACTTTTGTATATGCAAATCCAAAAGCATATACAACATACAAGGCGGATGCCAAATGTTTCTTCTACTGGATTGGAACACTTCCTAGAATCTGGGTTATATCCTATCATTGTACATCGGGTTGTATATCGACATATACAAACACATATACAAGTCACGGACCCCAAATAATTATGCAGCAGCCTAAAATCTTCATCAGGTCCAGAATGTATCTCCTTAATGTATATTTTGTTTGTATGTAGAATATACAAACACAAACATACAAGTAGGGAATCTTTTTAGAATATGCGATGAATGCACATTTCTCTTGTATGCCAAACATGTACAAACCCACTTGCATATACCTACGGGCCCCAGCAATTGTATTCCTATTGCACTGTAGCAAATGTATATTTGTTTGTATGTCAAATATACAAACACAAATATACAAACCCCTTTATACAACTGCGGAATCTACGATGGAATAATCGATGAATGCATACTTTCCTTGTATCTTTCAACGCCTGCATGTTGACTTGTATATTAGAGATACATTCACCTTTGTACATTTTTCATTGTATACGCTGGCGGTGAACCTTTACACTGTAGCAGATGTATATCGGGCCTCCTTGTATATTTTTCATTGCATAAGACCCGATGTATATTGACATACATTCATTCTTGCACATACAAACACAGGATCTTCTACAGAATATTCCCTCAATGTATCTTCCACCTTGAACCTGATATGCAATTAAAAATCCATACAAGTTCAGAATATTCCCGGGAGTCTTGCAAAAGATTCCACTAATGTATATGCAACCTGATATACATTAAAACATGCATATAACTCAAATTTTCAACATTTTATGGAAGCCAATTAAGATTTCACAGGCCTGCCTACATGCAACTTGCATTTGCATATACAAGACTTAACATTTTTCATGAGTACAACAGGAAAAGGGGTTAAAACACTCCATGCAGGCTGGTTAGCCAGTGAAAACTAAAACATGAGGATGAGACTATAACCAGGAACCCACCACAGAAGGCCACCAACAGAACAGACAAAACAATGCAAGACCCCAAGATCCAGAAAATTTAGGATTTGAAAGAGAAAATCAGCACACACTCAAGCTTAAAACCCTAAACATAAATGATTACCAACAGGGTGTTTTCGCAAAATTCAGTCAAAGTGCATCACCCTTGCTTATGCATGTGTATCATAAAGAGGGGTTGGTTGTCAAAGTTAGAATTTGCTATCACAAACCTCATAGTCTCAAAGAGTACAAAATTCTGAGCAAGTTGACCTTTTGGATGACCCTGATATTGTAAAGGGATAGGGAGTTATGCTAAGTCAAAGTTTGGTTAGCCTGAATATTTCCCATAGGGCCATATTTCCAAATATTAGTCATATTCATTAAGATGACCCTGACTTAAGAAGATCACCCGATGCCTATTTGCTCCTCGATATGTGAATGCCAAACGTAACTGAAGTAGAGTATTCGCTCGTCATAACCTTAATGCATTTTCGGAGGGTCATATTCCCAAATATCTGTCATCTTACAAAATATCACCCTTCATAAATATGACCCTGACATCATCCAATTTTGATATAAAGAAGATATCACCCTGATGCTGACATCATCAATACACTTGACCCACTGAGGGTCACATTTTGAAACTTCTGTCATATTCTTTAATATGACGATGATGTCACCATAACTCGATAACAAAGAGAACATGATAGCATGATGATGTCATCATGGTCTAACTGGATAAGGTCACATTTTGAAATATCCCTGACCTTAAAAAATATGATACTGACATCATCTTTCCCGAGTAACTTAAGAAGCTCATAAAATAGTGACGTCACCCTTACATTCGCGAAGGAGGGTGATATTCCTAAAGACTAAGGATCTGGATATTGCCAATATCCATCATTTTGAACTTTATGTCCCGATATGCCTGGCTTCATAATAACCAATCTAATCATGCCACATGGCAAAAACCTTTAGGGTCATATGAATATAGTATTATCATAATTTATTAACAAATGTAACATGACTTGATCTCGATCATTGGTCAAAAGGTTGACCATATGGATGGTCAGATCATCTTGATCATTACTAAATGATGGTCTTGGAGGGTCACATTTTCAAATATAATTGATCTTCAAAGAGATCACCCTCCTGCATTAAATGTAAAGCCCAATGGTAGGTCGTGCCCTCCCGATTTCAAATATAAACCCAACACTTGGCAACATCCATGAGTGTCATGCAAAGATCAATGGATTTAAACAAAAATAACAAATGTGTTTGAGTTTGTCATATTGATCAGATAAAAGTGAATTTTAAGGTTCATTTTACGTTTACCATAAGTTAATCAAAATTATAGAGCGCCGAAGGTCAAAGCATCACCCTCACTTGCAAACGAAATGGATGTGCATCTTAATGGAATAGGATGGTAAATACAGTTCAGTCACATTTTCCTGTCATCACGTATACTATAAAAAAGGGAAAGCAATTATCAGGTATGTAATAAAAAACCCTCTCCTTTGTCGTTTATGGTAAATCGTGAGGTAAAACATGGTTTTTGCTAAGACAATTTACATGATGATGCATGAAATGAGCTAGACTAATGAAATTGATACTAGAATGCATGTGATTCCTTATACCCTGCCACACAAAAACATGTTAGGGTAAGAAATGTATGGTTTTATCATAGGATCTAATGGCCGCCAGAAGAAATAGGTCCAAAATAGAGTTTCTAAAACCTATTTTAATACAACTCGAAGGGGTGGGATTCAGATTTGGCATGATAAATGACACACACCAAGGAATTACGAACCTAGATGGCTTGACTAGAAGATTAGACAATGGAAGTGAAAACCCTATACTACAAAGGATATACTCCACAGGGATGTGGCACACTGGAGGATTTCCCTATGCCATTGAAGCTACTGAGCTAGTAGTTGAGTGTGCACAAAATTATAACCCTGAGACCAGAAGAGTCAAGAAGCATGGCAGAGTGTATGCGGGTTTCTCGACTAAAGGCATCACCTCTACATTCAACTTGCCTATAGGGAATAATGTGGTCAGATTGAGTCTGAGTAGACTAGAAAAGGAATACCTTGGTAATGAGAAAGAAGTCAAGAGAGTCGTGTACCAATGGAGATCCAAGAGAAGAACATATAAGGGCTCAACCAAGCTGTCAGTGTACTTGTTCAAATTTGATTTTGCTGAAGAGTATCAGTACATGATGGTCATGCTTGCCAGAATGACAAGAAGACAACATGCTGGGAACTTTGAGAACTAGATGTATGGAATCATCCAGATGGTAGAATACTCAGATGATATGCCTCTTTGGGCTTAGATCATTAGTGATAGTTTAGATGAGGGAATGAGAAGGTTAGGTGTCCAAATGTGCATGATCCACATTACTTCCTATGTTGTGTATGCTTGTGCTTTTAGAGGAACTTTCAATGGTTTGCAGATAGTAGGCAGGGTTGGGAACAATCCTAGTGATGTTAACATATGGGAATGCTACCCACAATTGCGCAGGAGAGAGAGTCTCCAAAATTACAAATTGGTGAATGATTCCTTTTTTATGCATCTAATTAGATCAATGGAAGAAGACAAATTGAAAAGATTAAGTATGGAAGCCCAAGCTGTAATATACAAACATGGGGCCTAGTTTATCCAGTTCTCTACATTTTTGTACATAAGAATAGAAGGTTTTGAGGGATATCCCCTCGTGTTACCTAGATACCCCAATGACAAGGTCATTTTAATGGAATTTGCTGGATAGGTATCAACATCAGTTGAGGCTCATAAAGAAATGGGGAATACTCCACCTATATTATTTCCAATCTTCATTGGTTTGTATACTTGCCCTGACAGTCAAAGTATCAAGGATGCAATTAGAGAAAGCTAATGTATTTGCAGCTATTTTTAATTTCTAGGACATATAACCCATATGGTAAGATGCAGAAATTGTTGAAGAAGCAAGTACATCAAAAACATCTTGAAGACTACTGGTCTAATTGTGATGATGAGGCTAAGGTTAGAAGAAGGAATTATCAGAGGCTCACACTCAACCAAATTTGCACTGTTGATTGCATACCATTGCTAGTGCAATTGCACAAAGATGATGGAAAGATTATGTCTAGTGAATATGAAGATAAGAAAGTGTACAATGACACTATCTCAACTCCTAATTTGACTCAGCCTGAGGTAACTTCATTTGATCAAATAATGCAGAAGGTTATTGAACTGACCCAGAGTTGGGTAAAGACCGAAGTTGCCAAGTTAAAGAATAGGGGTGTATCCCTTACTGTGGATAACAAGAAGACAAGACAAGATTTATCTGAGGTGGAATATGATGATTTCCTCATTGAAAAGAGAAAATCCAATGGAGAAAGGTTGCCAACTAAAGAACAAAAGTAGCCAAGCAAAAACAAGAAGGCAATACCTACACAGTAAGGGGTAATTGTTAGGAAACCTCAGCCAAAATGGGATGTGGCATCCACATCTACATCTGTAGATGCATCACTTCATATGCCTACCAAACAAAAGGGCAAGAAGGTCATAAAGCCTACTCCTGTGATTATAGAGGAACCATTGGAAGATGAGCCATTAGAAGAAGAACCAGTGGAGAAAAATCCATTGGATGAAGAATTTTTAGATGAAGAGCCTAAGGATGATGATTTATCGATAACAAAGAAGAAAAGGAAGAAAGTGCAGAGGACACCACCTCAGAAGAAGCAGAAGACTGCAATGAGGGGAAATGTTTACATTGATCCTATTTTATTGAGGGGTGTAGGTGGTCTGACTTTCATGAGGGACCTACAACATGAAGTTGCAATTTCAAATATTATTCAATTTAAAACTAAGGTGGAAGAGCAAAGAGAAGAGAGACATAAGGCTAGGAAAGAGCCGCCACTTCCCCTTGATGACACAGTATATTTGTCAGATGATGAGGTAGTTACTGATGTTGCTACACAGATGATGGAAAAATTAGTGGCTAATACAAATATGGCTCCTTAGGGTACTCCCATGGTCCAAAAGCAAATGCATCAAGAGCAAGTTAGGACATGGGAGGTTGAAGAGGATGATCGTGAGGATGTAGCCCAATAGATAGGATTAACCAATTTGGTTGATCAAGTTAGTAGCCATGTGGTCATTGATTTAGCTTACCAGGGTGATGGAGACAAAAAAAAAGATAATGATCCACCTTTGGAGCTTGAGAAAGTGCATGTCAGTGTAAATGAGGAAATTGATAAGGAGATCCCTGATAGGGTTGAAAATCAGAATGTTGCATCACCACATGATGACAGTGATAATCAAGGTAATAACCTAGGATTAGAATAGAAATTAGGTGAGAAAGAACTAGGTGAGGCCATGGGCCATGGAGAAATGAACACATTGAATGGTGAAGAATAGAAGTTGTCACAAGATGATGGTCAGGAAAAGGAGATAGAGAATGTGACCAAGGGTGATCAAGCTGATCCCCAAGGACATAATACACAACCTTCTCATGAAGACCAAGTGCCATAGAATACACAAGACCAAAATGTTTAGCAGTCACCTAAAGATAAATTACAGGAGGAAATGCATGATTAGGATGTGAACACATCACAAGAACCCCCACCCCGGAAAGAAATACCTCAACAAGAGCCTTCTCATGAGAATGTGCATGAGGATGAACCAAGGAAGGAGAGTTCAGCACCAAGGGTAGTGCATAATACAGAGTCTCATGATGCTCAAAATGAGTAGACTAATCAACAAGAGCCCAAGGGTGATATTCCATACTGGCTACAACAAGAAATAAATTTACAACAGATAGATGAGGTAAGAGAATTTGATGTTTCTACATTATTTTCTGCAAGCATGATGAAACCAAGGAGGAAGGCAAGGCCAACATCTGCAATAAAAAGAGACCATACCACTAGTAGGAGGATGGCTCAAGTGGCACTACCAATGGCAAATAAAGAGAAAGGTAAAATAAGTCTTGAGGATTTCCAAATAATAGATATTGATCTAGGCTTCACCACAGAGGAGTAGGAAGGCTAAGAGGCCAAGGATAGTATTGATTTCTTGTTGAAGAGTGTGAAGAAGGAAAAGGATAAGAATAAATAGAATAAAGAGCACATTGCTCAATTACATTTTTTTATTAAAGGGTTAACTGAACCTAAGGACACACCACTCAATGGTGCTACCCCATTAACAATCATTTCTCAAGATGAGATAACAGGATTAGATCTCATGAAACATAAGGGTTATTTGGTAGATAACTAGTTTATATCTTTTGTCTTTGAGGTAGAAAATGTAGTTAAGACCTCCCTATCAACCTGGAATGCTCTTGGTATTATGAAGAGTAAAGTAGACAAGCTACAAAATGAGGTGGGGAGAAGGTCTTTTAAGGTGGAAAAGCATCTAGATGCTTTAGGATAAATGAAGAGGATTGATATGAAAATACTTCTGGATAACAATATAGTAGATAATAATACTGGCCAGCTACTAGGCATTTGGTATGAGGACATCAGGTTTGAGTGTGATATATTGAAAGGATATAGTAGCAAGCTAAGGTATATAAGTGTAAAACTGCATCATGCCTCATGTCAGAAGAAGTGAACATCCTGGAGGCTCTAGAGGACAAAGTGGAAGGAAAGATAGAAAATCAAGATACTAATTTTTCCATCCAGGTATTTCATAATAATTTTAAGCAAGTAGTAGAGGATGCCCTTCACCACTTGATAGAAGATGTGATAAACAAGGCTATGAGAATGAAATCTAAGTTGGAAATGTATAACGAGACATTCAACATCAGGAAGAATAAATGGAATACTCTTCAAGCACAGTTCTATTCCCACAAACATGTTGTGGTAAAGGCGAAAGTCTAGGATGGGGGTAAAGTTGAGAGAATAGTGCATCTATATGAATCCATTAGGGTAGTGGTAAAGGTACACATAAAAGGTGATCTACATGAAGATGATAGTGATGATGAGGATGAAGAGGAGGATGTAAATGAAGAAGAAGATGGAAATGAAGAAGAGGGAGGAGATGAAGAGTAAGTAAAGATGCATGATGATAGAATTATATGCATAATCAGATAACAAAATGATTGAGTTTTTCTAGATGGTTGCTAGTTGGCAACTTGTGCCACATATGCAGATGTTGACTTTGTCAAAGAAAGAGTATTGATCATTGATCTAGATAAACAAATCTTGACCGTTCGTCATTTGTAACCACCTCCTCTCCTTATTCTATAAAAGGAGCTAGAGTGCACTTTGTAGATTATTAGAAACTTAATTGAAGTTAGATATTTGAAGCGCTCAGGACTAATTTCAAAGCTGATTGCAAATGTACATGTCTTTTGTTTACCTAATGAAAGTGAAGATTTGATTACATATCATTGTAAATCTTGAGTAATCTTGTGAATGTCATCTGGATATCTCATTGTGATATGCTACATCCCTTGGAGTGCATATTAATTTGTGGATATTGTTGTCATTCTTTACCTTGAAGTTTGCATCAACTATAGTTAGCTGTGGAACATTCTGGTGAATCTATGGTTTGATTCTCTTCCTTTCATGAATGTATCTAGAATGTATGTGAACCAATAGCTGAAGATTCATTAAAATTTAGTTAAGATTAGAAACCATTTCCCTTAATTTGTTTAATTTCTTTACAAATCACCTTCTTAATTGTAAATAACAGACAATCTAAAGCAAGTGAACATGAAATATGCCTATAACTCATAAATAATTGAATATACGGAGCATATTTTGAGTGAAAGCATGTTAGAATGATAAATATCATGCAAATACATATGAATATCAAAGACAAACATGTAAATATTTTCTTATAGGCACATTATTTGGTTAAATATATGGTGCAGAAGTAGAAGTAAGTTCAATATAGTTGATGCTGAGAAGAATTGATCAAACTTATAAATATAATCATCATCTGCTAAGCACAGTGGAAATACCCTTGTTTGTGAAGTAAATTTACAGGAAACAGGTGTAGAGTGTAATATACATGCAACAATTCACAATACAGATAGTGTAAGACCCCTTGAAATTGAAAACAACATGTCACATCAACCTCTGAGTAACATCAAAAGATCATGATTTGATCAACGGAGACTTGGAGTCATCAGTTTGTTCCAAATTGATCGTACTTTTCAAGATAATAAAGGTTTGTTGTACAAATTTTTATGCATGTTGTTATGACTAATAATCATAATCAATAGGAACCAAGGGGAAGATTGGAATTGTGTGAATTTGTTGTTTAACTAAGTCCAATTATGCTTAAAACCCTAATTTTGCAAATTCATGAACAAACAGATAAATTATAGAAAATGATCGCACACCGAGATATCAAATGACAATTAAATGCATACCAGATTTTGAAGTTTGGAATACATAAAGGTCAAGGACTGATGAATAGGTGCCCTAGTCCAGTGCCATAGTTTTTGTCAAGATCTGGAAATCTTGTCTGCAACCTATTCCTGATGTTATAGAGATTTTCCTGTTGCAGGATCCGGAGGACTAATGAGCGAGTGCCTGAGTCCAGGTCCCTATTTTCTTCTCTGATTTGCAACACTAACAGTTTACAATACTCTCTTGCAAACTCCGCTTCTTTTACTTTTGTAACCTGTAACCTACAATCATGGAAAAATGGGTTGGGGGTTGTGGTGTTTAGAGGCTTGCCTTAGTCAAGCCCCAGAGAGACATTCAAGTCTTTCGAACACCATTGTCAGATAAAGACTGCGTATACCTGTGGGATAGAGGTAAAATCCAAATGATAAATAATAGAAAATACAATTGATATCACCTTGTAGTGAAGATCTCATGGGAGGAAGATGCTCTTCATGCCATGAGGAGATGGATGACAAATCTACAAATACAAACACAAGAATAACACAAATTCTGCTCTACAACATAATGAAAGCCTTTGAATCACTTTCATGTAAGCTTGTCAATCAAAATATCCATCTATTTTACAAATGATAACCTAATCATGCTTATATATGCAACTACAAACATTCTCGCTAAGAATTTTGTAATTCAAACTAATCATGTCGGCATAGGACCTAAATAACAGTCATAAACTGACACTTTGAAATTGGCCCTGACCTAAAATAGGGCAGGACTATGGCACAGGCGCCCAAGTCCTCCCCATATTTTAGGAAGGATTTATGCTAAGTGCATCCCCTGAGTCCCGTTTTCCATGAAACTGTAGGGTTTTTTCATCGGGAGTCATCAAAATCATGCAAGATGCTCTAAATGCATTCTAAAGGATCTAGGAGCTAAACCTTAAGAGGAAAATCCCCCAGGGCTACTATTTCTGATATAACATTTAGCCCCCACTTTAATGTATGTATAAATGCAAGGCCAATACATGCATTAAAGTACAATCAATAAACATAGCAAACATGCCAAGCAGAGAAGACATGCCAATTATAGTGAAGACAGTAACAGGCACATAAAACATGGAGAAGATAGTTACAATCACGTAAAACATGGAGAAGACAACATTGAAGACATGCAAAACATAGTGAATACAGTGAATGCAGTGAAGACAATAATGATTTTATTTTTCTCTTTCTTTTCATACATATGAAATGCAGATGCAAGTACAAGGAAAGTAAACAGACTGCCCATAATACAGGAGGGACTCATCACCACAAGCCTTTAAACTACATATGGGGTAGCACACATACCAAACAAATCAAGTATGCTATACAAATCCCAAAGCATAGGAGGGACTCATCATCACCAGTCTTTAAACTATGCTTGGGAACAAACACGTAATACACACATACTTGGAAGACATGGAGAAAACATGGCAGACAAGCAAAGTGTTCCTATTTCTAGGTTCATCACCATCTCAAGCACATTATAGGCACACACTAAAGACACACTTAAGGGTTGAGTTAGTCACAGAACCACTCCACACCTCCACAGAGGACTTTTAAAAAATGACAAGATGTGCACTCTCTACGAGAAATACACCATCCCCTTCTCTGCAAAGGGCTTAAGATAAAAAGGATATATGTGATATCCCACCTCCACAGAGGGCTTAAATGATTGCAATAGATTTCAAACAAATCTTGGAGTACAGGGGGGACTCATCGCCACTAGTCTTTAAACTGCACTTGCAAACAAACACTTTGCTAGTATCTACAACATACAACTTACCTTATATATGCCCCTACCTTAAGCTAGTTGATATAATGTAACGATATGATGCAGGAGCATCCAGTGGTGTAAGGGTAATCTTGTATCACCCAAAAAAAGACGTGTTTCAAAATTGTTGATGTTCTTTCCATTTCTTTTCAAAATTTGTGGTTCTAGTTCATTAATAGCTTGAATAATGATGTAGAACTTTCAGTTTTTCCAAACTGCTAAAAATAGCAACCTACTATTTTTAGAAAGTTTACATTTGGGCATGGATTGAAGTGAAAATTTACAGGAAGCTTCATAACTAAAAAATAGGACCTTTGGCGAAGGAATCACGTAAAGATCATTTGCAAGATGAAAGATATTAAAGTTTCCATTTCCTAAAAAATCCCTGAAAATTATTCAAACTTAGTTTAGAGGCACTACATGGCACTGTACGAGCCCAAAAATGGCCAGAACCGACAGAGTAGGTTCTTAGTGCATAGAGCACTCCACAAGCTTTCAAATGCATAAAATGGTTCATCAATCAGACACCTAGATCAAAAGTTATAGCTCCCGAAAGTTCACCTATTTTTGGAGGGAGATGCAAATTTTGAAATTAGGTTGTTGGCTGCCAAAAAGACTATTAATAATCATTTTTGGGAACCCCGGGAAGTAGTAGAGTCAAGGGGGGAAGTGTAGAGTCAAGAATAGGTAGGAAAATAGAAACCCTAGCTGATTTGGTGTTACAAAAGGTAGATGATTCTAGAGTCTTGTGATAGGAAGTTGTAATGTGTTGCAGCCTATGGAGGGTTGATTCCTCTGATTGTATTTGAGCTTCTATAATGTAATAAGTTGTCTAAATCAATAAAGAAAGTTCTATTTTTTGTGTGCAATTTCTATTGTTGTGTGTTTTATGATTTACCCCCCTTCATCAAGTGGTATCAGAGAAAGAGTTCCTGAGTGTGTAGACAGATAGCCGACTGTGAGGCAATTTGCACGAAGACTTGATGTTGTGGGTTTGCTGCGGAGATCAAGATTTCTCCACGAAGAAATCATATTGGGACTAATTCTTTGATGGAAGAGGGTTTTAGAGCCTTGTAAAGGCAAATCGATGCATTGCAAGAGGAGCTGTGAAGAGGGTTTGATCTGAGAACAAGAGCTATCTGAGGAAGAACAAGAAGCTATAGGAGATCTGGTAGAAGTTAGGTTGTTGAGGGCCATTTCAAAGATTGGAAAGAGGCCGAGGATCAAAGTTTCTACATACTCTAGAGATTTGAATCCAGAACAACTTATTGATTGGATCAATGACATGGATGAGTATTTTGAATATGAAGATGTGGAGGACCCAGATCAGGTCAAGCTTGCAAAAACAAAGTTGAAGGGCCATGCCAGTATTTGGTGGAAGGAGGTCCAATTAGAGAGGAACATAAGAGGAAAAGGAAAGATCACCAGATGGGATCAAATGGTGGAGAAACTGAAGAAGTAGTTCATTCTTGTGGAATATGAGATGGAGCTGTTGAAGAAGCTACAAGGACTGAAGCAAGGTAACAAGTCTGTTAAGGAGTACAGAGAAGAGTTTTATAAAATTACTATCAAGACAGGCCATGCAAAGCCCAACCAGGACAAGGTAGCCCGTTACATTAATGGCTTGAGGCTGAGTATTCAGGAGGAGCTGAGCTTGATTAGAATGACCACCATAAAAGATGCATACCAGTTTTTCCCTGAAGGTGGAAGAGAAGTTGAATAAAAGATTTGACAACAAGCAAAGGGGAAGAGGTCAAGGCGGAAGGACTGGTGGAAGACCATATGGGGACTAAAATAAAGATTCAAAGGAAAGTGAAGAAGTCGACACCAGTCAAAATCAGAGAGGGGATAATGCCTACCGCGCTCATGACCAGAACAATGGTGAGCAAAGAGGAAGAGGAAAAGGTAGACCTGGGCAAGGACCTGGAAGAGGAGGTTTCAAAGGAACCTATTTCCAATGTGGAGAAGAAGGGCATCGAGCATACAAGTGCCCACAACATCAGGGAAGGAAAAATAGAAGACCTGAAGGTAATGCACGAGTTGCACATGTAGATGAAGATGTACAGTCTGAGCATTCTGAAGACGCTGAAAGGGGAGAAACCCTAGTTGTCAAAAGAACTCTACTGAATGAGGAGAAAGAACCAAATCAAAGGAAGAGTTTATTCCGCACAAGGTGCAAATGTGAAGGTAAGTGTTGTGATATTATTATTGATAGTGGGAGCACTGACAATCTTGTTTCAGAGGTGATGGTTGACAAGTTGAAGTTGGCAAGAAGAAAGCATCCACATCCATATCGGATTGCATGGTTGCAGAAGGACCATAGAGCCTTGGTCAATGAGCAGTGTTTAGTGAAGTTCAAGATTGGGGACTACCATGATGAGGTGCTGTGTGATATCATACTGATGGATGCATGTCATATGCTATTGGGGAGGTTGTGGTAGTATGATAGGAGCACTATCCATGATGGCCACGCAAACACATATTCCCTAACAAAGGATGGAGTTTGTCATAAATTGAAGCCCTTGAAGGAGGTAGAAGAAAAGGTATGTAGTACTACCAGAATTTGCTTGGTAGATGGTAGAATTTTTTGGAGGGTATGAAGCATGAGCGTCAATGCTTTGCATTGGTTCCTAAGATTAGTCAAGAGAAATGTGAAGATGTACTAGCAAAAGTTTCAGATATATTGGATGAATTTTAGGATATTATCTCTGATAATGTACCAAAAGGTTTACCACTGGTGACAAAGATAAGTCACCAAATGGATTTGATACCATGAGCTAGTTTGCTGAATAATGCAGCCCACAAAATGATTCCTGCAGAGAGTGAAGAGATGAATAGACAAGTTCAAGAGTTGTTAAGGAAGGGACTGATAAGGGAGAGCCTAAGTCCATGTACGGTACCTGCAATACTAGCACCAAAGAAAGATGGATAATGGAGAATGTGTACAGATTCTTGGGCCATCAATAAGATCATGATCAAGTATAGGTTTCCATTGCTAAGAATGGATGACATAATGCACTATTTGAGTGGAGCCAAGTACTTCACGAAAATTGACCTGAAGAGTGGGTATCACTAGATCTGAATCAGAGAAGGAGATGAATGGAAGACAATGTTCAAGACAAAGGAGGGTTTGTATGAGTGGTTAGTCATGCCATTTGGGCTAACTAATGCACCGAGCACATTCATGCGGCTCATGAACAAGGTATTGAAAGAATTTTTGGGAAGTTTTGTTATTGTTTATTTAGATGATATTTTGATTTTCAGTAAGACTTGGGATGAGCATATGATGCATATCAGAAGAGTTTTGGAGAAGCTGAGGGAGGAGAAGTTGTTGATCAATTTGAAGAAATGTAGTTTTGCAGAGGAGTTGGTATACCTGGGATTTGTTGTCTCAGAGGAAGGTCTTAAGATAGACCCAGAAAAAGTAAGAGCTATCATTGAATGGCCTACGCTAAGTAGTGCTACGGAGGTATGATCTTTTCATGGTTTCGCAAGTTTTTACAGAAAGTTTATCAAAAATTTTAGTAACATTTGTGCACCCTTAACTGAGACAATGAGAGGGGATAGAAAAGAGTTTAAATGGACTAAGGGAGAAGACAAAAGCTTTGATAAATTAAAGCAAAAAGTCACAGAGCAACCTATGTTGGAACTTCTAGATTTTAATAAGGTATTTCAGGTAGATTATGATGTAAGTGGTTGTGCTATAGGAGTTGTTTTGAGTTAAGAAGGTAAGCCCATTGCCTATTTTAGTGAGAAGCTTGATGCCAACAAAAAGTATTCTGTTTACAATCAAGAGTTTTATGCAATAGTTTAGGCTTTGAAGAAATGGAGACATTATTTGTTTCCAAAGGAGTTTGTTTTATATACTGATCATTAGGCTTTGCAGTATCTTAATAGTCAAGGAAAGTTGAACCAGAGGCACTTAAAATGGGTTGAGTTTTTGCAGAGCTATACTTTTGTTTTGAAGCATAGGAGTGGGAAGTCTAATAGAGTTGCAGATGCCTTGAGAAGAAGGAAAAATTTGTTGACAGAAATGAAGATAGAGGTTGTTGGGTTTGATAAGCTCAAAAGTTTGTATCCTAAAGATCCAAATTTTACAAAGGCTTGGAAAGCTTGATTGGAACCTGTTACTTTGGATAGGACAAAATGGTTGGATTTCATAATCCAAGATGGCATGTTATTTAGAGGAAGGCAGTTGTGCATTCCAAGGAGTTCCATGAGAGAGAACTTGATTAAGGAGAAGCATAGTGGAGGATTGGCTGGACACTTTGGTCGAGATAAGACCATTGCTATTGTTGGTGAAAATTTTTATTGGCTACAATTTTAGTAGGATGTGAGGAAATTTGTGCAGAGTTGCAGAGTATGTCAGATAGTGAAAGGAGCAAGTCAGAATACAGGTCTATATCAGCCACTACCTATACCAAAGAAGCCATGGGATGATATTAGTATGGATTTTGTTCTTGGTTTACCAAGGACACAAAGAAGACATGATTCCATTTTTGTGGTGGTGGACAGATTCTCGAAGATGACACATTGTATTCCTTGCAAGAAGACTAATGATGCTATTCATTTTGTAGAGTTATTTTTTAGGGAGGTGGTGAGATTACATGGTCTACCAAAGAGCATAGTTTTATATCAGATACCAAGTTTGTTGGTTATTTCTGGAGGACATTGTGGAAGAAGTTGAAAATAGATTTGAAGTTCAGTTCTGCACACCATCCATAGACTAATAGATAGACATAAGTGGTGAATAAGAGTTTGGGTAACTTGCTATGATGCTTAGTAGGACATAAGCCCAAGGGATGGGATTTAATTTTACCACAGGCATAATTTTCTTACAACAATTCTATCAATAGGAGTACTAGTAAATCACCATTCTAGATTGTATATGTGAATAGTCCAAGAAATGCTTTAGAATTAAGGAATCTGGACAAAGGAGAAAAGACAAGTACCGAGGCTGAAGACTTTGTAGAACACATGAAGAATTTGCATGAAGAGGTGAAAATGCACATTAATAAGATGAATATTCAGTACAAGGCTAAGGCAGATCAGAAGAGGAGATATACGGAATTCTAGATAGGAGATGAAGTCATGGTTCATTTAAGAAAAGAAAGGTTCCGAATTGGAACATACAATAAGATGAAAATGAAGAAATTTGGACCATGTAGAATTTTGAAGAAACATGATTTAGGAATTGTATATGAGGTAGAGCTACTGAGTGGGATCAACATTTCACCTATTTTCAACATTGCTGATTTATCAGAATATCATGAAGGTGGAACAGAGGATGGACCAATAGAAGAACTGTGGAGTATTCTGGCATCTACTTCAACAGAGGAGATAGAAGAGATCTTCGATAGCCATGTGGGAAGAAGTATTCAAAATAGGCAATACGAAGAATATCTAGTGAAATGGAAGGGAAGGCTTGTTGAAGATTCTTCTTGGTTGTCTAAGGAAGAGGTTGACCGTTTGGGTTTTCCTCACACAAACACTTAAGATGTGACAGGGCCACTTCTCAAATTACCCTGGGTGTCTGATGCATGAGCATCTAGTGGTGTAAGGGCAATCTTGCATCACCCAAAAAAAGATTTGTTTCAAAATTGTTGATGTTCTTTCCATTTCTTTTCAAAAATTTTGGTTTTAGTTCCATAATCACTTGAATAATGATGTAGAACTTTTAGTTTTTCCAAACTGCTAAAAATATCAACTTGCTATTTTTAGAAAGTTTGCATTTGGGCATAGATTGAAGTGAAAAATTTATAGGAAGCTTAATAACTGAAAAATAAGACATTTGATAAAGGAATCACGCAAAGATCATTTGCAAGCTGAAAGATATTAAAGTTTCTATTTCCTGAAAAATGCCTGAAAATTATTCAAACTCAGGTTGGAGGCACTAAACAACCTCGTATAAAGCCTGAAAATGGCCAGAACTAGCAAAGCGGGTTCTTAGCGTGTAGAGCACTCCGTGAGATTTATGACACATAAAACGATTCATCAATCAGACACCCAGATCAAAAGTTATGGCTCTAGAAGTTGACCTATTTTTGGAGGGAGATGCAAAATTTGAAATTAGGTTGGTGGCCGACAAAAAGGCTATTAATAATCATTTTTTGGTACCTCGGGTAGTAGTAGAGTTAAGGGGGGAAGTGTAAAGTCAAGAATAGGCGAGAAAACATAAACCCTAGCTGATTTGGGTTACAAAAGGTAGATGATTCCAGAGTCTTGTGATAGGAAGATGTAATGTGTTGCAACCTATGGAGGGTTTATTCCTTTGATTGTATTTGAGCTTCTGTAATGTAATAATTTGTCCAAATGAATAAAGAAAATTTTATTTTCTATGTACAATTTGTATTGTTGTTTGTTTTATGATTTACCCCCCTTCATCACGATATCAAGCACATTAAGGTAGAAAGAAAACACATAAGGGAACACAAGCTCTCACAAAGTTGATGCCCCCCAAAGGTGACATGTACTTTATGATCGCCAAATGTTACCACAAACACATTCCTACAAGAAAAGTGTTAGTGTCCATATAATCATGATAAACAACAAGGCATATGATTATTCACACAAAGAGCCAAGGTTATACTATGGATTTAGAGACCAAGTATAAACGTAGGAATATACCACAGAAATCTCAAAACTGAGTGTAACCAAGGCAAGATTCAAAGATAAATAAAGTGCATAGAGCAATAGTATTGTTATGGTTTGTAAGTGCGATAAGACAACATCAAGATCACACGGAGTGATTCTACTAGCCAAGCATCAGATAATATATATCAACCCCATCGTCATGTAAGGACTTGGTCCATTTTTTGATTTCTTGTTGAAGGGACACTAGGTCCGTATCAGTATAATAAGTTTTTCATCATTTGCCCACTAGATAGAAACACTAGAGGAAGGGAAACAATAAATCAAGAGAGGAGAAACAAGTGTCTTAGGGATAGTCACGTAGGAGGGTGCCCCCAAGTCACCAACCGCAATGCTATGTCCATAAGACACAACACATGACAATGAAAATAGAGGAGAAACAATATAGAAGAATAATGATACAAATAGAAGAAGGTCATAACAAAAGTAGCCTCCTAGTATCCTGGACCTTACAAGAGAATCAAAGGTCATCCCAGGAGGCCTAAACAACACATAACACATCATGGAGGAAACACAATATGAGAGGGGAGGTCAAATACATGCGCTGATCATGCTAACCGCATAAGTGACCACCAGGGTTAGAGATACTTACCTGTTAAGAGAAACTGGTCTAGAATTTGGAACTTGCGAGCATCTTGGAGAGATGCTCTATCAAGTTTTGTGTGAAGCTTGAGTGATTCTTAAAAGAGTCTTGTTTGTTGTTAGAAAATCCATGCAATGATTGTTTCTTATATTCTTGTGTATGTGATAAATATTGTTTCTTATGAGGAGAACCATTATTATTTCCAACTGATGACAATCTTTGTACTCTTTTTTGATTTTTAGCTAGCTTTCTTTGTTGAGGTCATCTATTATAATGACAATGACTATCCCATATTATTTCAATAATTTCGTTTGTTATAGTCACTTGTTTCAGTTGTTCTAGTTGTCTTTCTGATGCATTTTGGTTATCTCCCGATCCTTGTAAAGATAACAGAGGAGGAACCTCAACATAAATTCCTTTTTTGCATGGACGAGGTGAGTTATCCAACTTTTCCTTACCCACTTCTATTATTCCCCATGATGTTATCATATTCCAAATAATCATTGTCTACTTCCACTATACTCTGTTCAATCATATTGTTATCAGTATGCTTACAGAAAGCATTAGTAAATATTTGTAAATTTTGCTTCAGTGGAGCAACTGACTTATTTCAATTGTCATTCACACCTGATACCTATATAACATTTGAGTTGATGAGGTCTTGTATTTCATTTTTTAGACACATACATCATTTAGTATCATGTCCTTGTTGTTGATGAAATTGACAAAAGACATTAGCATTGAAATAAGGTCCTTGCATTTTATTAGGATCCAAAGGTTTAATCATAGGAAGCTTCATAAGATTATTACTCATAGCGTGATTCATGATAGAATGATAGGACTCAGATATCGGAGTAAATTTTCTTTGTTGATATGGTGCCTTCTTTGGATTGGTGATAGCAGATACTTGAGAAAAGTTATTCAAATTTGATCCATTAACCTTGATGAAACTCCTATTATTATTCCTCTTAAATTTGTTTTGTGATTGTCCACCTATGGATTGACCAACTTTAGCCGATGAGTTTTGATTTTCATACTAACTAGATGAAAGTTGATAATCACGAAAGGCAGTACATAACTGTTGAAACAAGTTATACTTCATCAAGAGAATCTTATTACAAGTGTTAGGTTGTAGATTTGTAACAAACACCTTTTTAACATCCTCATCCTTCATCTGATATTGAATTGGTGCATAAAGAGCTTGATATAAACTAATAAACTCAATTAACTTCTCTTTCGGACCTTGCTTGCAATGAACTAAACCGATCAAAGAGACTTGAGGTCCAATGTTTGCTTGAAAATGTAAAAATTGATCAACTAACTACGAGGAGTGTATTGAATTTAGAGGTAAAGAGAAAAACCATTCTAAATTAGTATCTTTGAGAGATTGTGGGAAAATTTTTTCTAACAAGTCCTCTTCAAAGTAGAAATCACTACACATAGCTATGAATGCTGCCACATGAGTAAAAGGATCACCTTTTCCACCATATTTTTCAAAGTGAGGGGTCTCAAACCTCTTGGGCATAGGAGTTCTCAAAATTGCATAAGATAGGGGATTATGGGCATGATAAGTTAGTATATTAGGTTGTGAAGAATTTGTCAAATTTGTCACCTTTTGTTGTAAAGAAGTCATGCCTTGCAAAAGTTGGTTTAAGATGGCATCATTGGGAGATGCGGTTTGTTGTGAGGAATTAGAACCAAAGTGAGGAGGTGATGGAGCTTGAGTAGTGATAATTGGAGGCTATGAATAAGTCAATGTTTGTTGAACATAGTGGTAGGTGGAAGGTGGTTGCAAAAGTTATATGTAAGAGGTGGCTAAGAATAGGTGGGATGGATATGTGGTTGGGAATGATTATTCATAGAAGAGTTCCCCTTAAAAACCAGGTTTTGATAGTTAAATCCCACAGTTTTGTAATTTTTTGAGCTAGTTCCATTAGATACTCCAATACCAGTGGTAGCATTACTAAAAGTATTTGCATTAGTCGTTAAAATTGTCAATGTAAATGTAGACATTCTGGTAGTCAGTATAGGTGCCGAAACTTGCGTGTGAGATGGTGACGACATGTTATTAATAGATTTTGCACATTCAATCATTGGAATAACATTAGTTTGTACAATATATGGTACACCTAAAATTATATTAATACCATCTTGTCCTTCTTTTATCAATTCTCTTATGTTGTGAATTGCGGGTATAGCTTCTTCTGCTATCTGTTCGGTTTGCACAAATGCTTGAAAATCGGCTAACTCCTTATCAATTTTGTTTATTTGCTCATTAGGTACATGTGTTATCACCTCAATAGTGTCCTCAACATCATGAAATACTTGATCTTCCATAGTGGTTGTATGAGGTATAATATCTTGCAAAATTTGTGTCTCTCCTTTTGTAAAGAAGGTATTCAAAGGATTTTCAGAGGTAGGAATGTCGAATTCTTCAAAAGCACTAGATCCCATGAGTATTATACTTCTTCATAAAGGGATATTTCTATAAGGTCAGTGGATTATAATACTCATACAAAAATATGTAACACTCAATGCACAAACTAGTAGAACAAACCCTAAAAGAAATATATGTTTAAGATCCAAAATGCTTGATTTTTCAACTTTTTTCAATGCAAATAAGTGAAAGAAAAGGTGTTGTAAGGAAAATGATGAAGTGAATAAAATAATATGTCTTATATTAGTCCAATAAATCAATAATATCCTTTACAACAAACTTTTGATCCAAACCAAGAGTGATGACAAGTCAAAACCTAGTGAAAATAGCTAAAATATGCAATTTTTTACCAAATGTCAATGCAACAGAGTATGAGAAAGGGTGTTGTGAGGAAAATGAGGATGGAAAGAAAATTATAATAGTAATAACAACCACCTAATGCCAAAAAACCTATCACAACACACTTATAGTGCATATTTAAGTCAAACCCTAGTGAAAATATAGCCAAAATATGTGATTTTTCACCAATTTTCAATTCAAAGTCCTAAAAGGAAGGGTGTTGTAAATAATTTATGAAGGGGAAGAAGATAATAACCCTGATAATAGGCAATTAATTCAAAAATATTCTTCACAACACACCTATGATGCAAATCTAGAGAGACGATAACACCAAAATCTAGTGAAAAAGCAAGGTTTTCAAACCCTAGGCATGAAATTTTGCAAGCAAATGACTATGATGAAAAACTAAAGTAATAAAATCAGTCCAAAAGAGTGTTTTAAAAGGGTAGTAAAATCTAAAACAAGATTTTGACTACAAATCCTAGCTAATGCAAAACTAGGTTATATGGAAAAATGCACAATTTCAAGCAATTTTGATCAATTTAAGCATGAAAATGCAATCTAAATGAATGACGAATGAAAAATTTCTGTATTTTAAATCAGATGTGATGATAATGACATAAATTTATTGAAATTAAATGCCAACTAATCTAAATTATTTGAAAATGCAAGCTAAAAATGCTAATTTTTTCAAATTTTTTATTTTTTTTGTATTTTTTCAAGTACAATAAGATGAACAATGAAATGAATGAATGAAATGAATGTAAATATGAAGCACAACACTCAGAAAGGTTTCAAAAAGTCCAAAAACATGGGTTCACCAAAATATTTAGTGTGAAAAATGTGAAGAGGATTTGATTTTAATGGTTTGTGTTGATCCTCCTTTCACCACTAAACATTCAAGGACATTCAATCGAGTAGAAAGTCTACTATAGATCTCATGTCACTTGGAACATAGGAGAAGATTGGAATTGTGTGAATTTATTGTTCAATTAAGTCCAATTATGATCAAAACCTTAATTATGCAAATTCATGAACAAAAAGACAAAATATGGAAAATGATCGCACACAGAGATATCAAATGACAATTAAATGTATACTAGATTTCAAAGTTTGGAATACGGAAAGGTTAAGGACTAATGAGCAGGCGTCCTAGTCCAGTGCCATAGTTTTTGTCAAGATCTGGGAATCTTATCTGCAACCTTTTCCTGTTGTTCCAAAGATTTTCCTATTGCGGGATCCAGAGGACTAATGAGCGGGCATCTGAGTCTAGGTCCCTATTTTCTTCTCTGATCTGCAATTCTGACAGTCTGCACTACTCTCCTGCAGCTCCACTTCTTCTACTTTCGCAACCTGTAACTTGCAATCATAGAAAAATGGGTTGGGGTTTGTGGTGTTTAGAGGCTTGCCTCAATCAAGCCCCGAAAAGAGATTCAAGTCTTTGGAACACTGTTCTCAAATAAAGAGTGTGTATCCCTGCAATCATAGAAAAATGGGTTGGGGTTTGTGGTGTTTAGAGGCTTGCCTCAGTCAAGCCCTGAAAAGAGATTCAAGTCTTTGGAACACTGTTCTCAGATAAAGAGTGTGTATCCCTACGGGATAGAGGCAAAATCTAAATGATAAATGATAGAAAGCACAATTGATATCACCTTGTAGTGAACATCTCATGGGAGGAAGATATTATTCATGCCATGAGGAGATGGATGCCAAATCTACAAATACAAACATATGAACAACACAAATTCTTCTCTGCAACACAATGAATGCCTTTTAATCACTTTCACATAAGCTTGTTGATGCAGGAGCATCCAGTGGTGTAAGAGAAATCTTGCATCACCAAAAAAGAAGTTGAATCAAAATCATTGTATTTGTTTTCATTTCTTTCCATAATTAGTGTTTCTGGTTCCATAATCTCTTGAATAATGATGTAGGACTTTCAGTTTTTCTAAAACTGCAAAAAATAACAAACTGCCAGTTTTGGAAAGTTTAACTGCCATTTTAGGAAAGTTTGCATTTGGGTACGAATGAAAGTGAAAATTTATAGGAAGCTTCATAACTAAAATATAAGACCTTTGGCAAAGGAATCAAGAAAAGCTTAATAATTTGTGATAGTTCACATCGTGAGCTTTCTGGCACTTAAAACGGTTCGTCAATCAGACACCCGAATCAAAAGTTATGCTTCCTAGAAGTTGATCTACTTTTGGAGGGAGTTGCAAATTTCAAAATTTAGCTGGAGGACGCCAAAAAGTGCTATTTATGACTATTTTGGGAACCCTAGGCAGTAGTAGAGTTAAGGGGTAAAGTGTAGAGTCAAGAATAGGTAGGAAAACATAAACCCTAGTTGATTATGGGTTACAGAAGGTAGAAGATTCTAGAGCCTAGTGATGTGTAGCTGTGGTGTGTTGCAGCCTGTGGAGGATTGATTCCTCTGATTGTAATTGTGCTTCTGTAATGTAATGAGTTGTTCAAATTAATAAATAAATATTCTATTTTCTATGTGCCATTTCTGTTGTTGTGTGTTTTATGATTTACCTCCTTCATCAAGTGGTATTAGAGCAAGGGTTCCTGAATGTGTAGACAGATCGCTGACCATGAGGCAGTTTGCACCAAGACCTGAGGTTGTGGGTATTCTATGGAGATCAAGATACCTCCATGAATAAATCATATTGGGAGGAATGCTTTGATGGAAGAGGGTTTTAGAGCCCTACAAAGACAAATTGATGCATTGCAAGAGGAGCTGCGAAGAGGGTTTGAGCTGAGAACAAGAGAAGAGAGAGAGGATGAAGCTGAAGAAGAGCTATATGCGGAAGAACAAGAAGCTATAGGAGATCCTACAAAATTTAGGTTGTTGAGGGACATTTCTAAGATTGGAAAGAGGCCCAGGAATGAAGTTTCTAAATATTCTGGAGATTTGAATCAAGAATAGCATATTGATTGGATCAATGACATGGAGGAGTATTTTGAGTATGAAGATGTGGAAGACCCAGATCGGGTCAAGTTTGCAAAAACAAAGTTGAAGGGCCATGCCAGTATTTGGTGGAAGGAGGTCTAGTTAGAGAGGAATAGAAGAGGAAAAGGAAAGATCACCAGATGAGATCAGATGGTAAAGAAGCTGAAGAAGCAATTCATTCCTATGGACTATGAGATGGAGTTACTGAAGAAGCTGCAAGGACTGAAGCAAGGTAACAAGTCAGTTAATGAGTATACAGAAGAGTTTTATAAGATTACTATCAGAAACTAGTCATGTAGAGGCCAACAAGGAGAAGGTAGCCTATTACATTAATGGGTTAAGGCCAAGTATTCAAGAGGAGCTGAGCCTGGTCAAAATGACCAACATAGAAGATGCATACCAATTTTCCCTAAAGGTGGAAGAGAAGCTGCACAAAAGATTTGAATGAAAGAAAAGGGGAAGAGGTCAAGGCAGAAGGACTGGTGGAAGGTCCTATGAAGGCCATAATGAAGATCAAAAGAAAAGTGAAGAAGCTGGCACTAGTCGAAATCAAAGAGGGGATAATGCCTACTGCCCTCATGACCAGAACAATGGTGAGCAAAGAGGAAGAGGAAGAGGCCAACCTAGGCAAGGACCTAGAAGAGGAGGTTTCAGAAGAACCTATTTCCAATGCGGGGAAGAAGGACATCGAGAATATGAGTGTCCACAACATCAAGGAAGGAAAAATAAAAGACTTGAGGGTAATTCACAAGTTGCACATGTAGATGAAGATGCACAATCTGAGCATTCTGAAGATGCTAAAAGGGGAGAAACCCTAGTTGTTAGAAGAACTTTGTTGAATGAGGAGAAAGAACCAAATCAAAGGAAGAGTTTATTCTACACAAGGTGCAAATGTGAAGGTAAGTGTTGTGATATTATTATTGATAGTGGAAGCACTGACAATCTTGTTTCAGAGGAGATGGTTGACAAGTTGAAGTTGACAAGAAGAAAGCATCCACATCCATATCAGATCGCATGGTTACAGAAGGACCATAGAGATTTGGTCAATGAGTAGTATTTAGTTAAGTTCAAGATTGGTGACTACCATGATGAGGTGTTGTGTGACATCATACCGATGGGTGCATGTCATATGTTATTGGGGAGGTCATGGCAATATGATAGGAGTGTTGTCCATGATGGCCGTGCAAACACATATTCTCTAACAAAGGATGGAGTTCATCATAAGCTGAAGCCCTTGAAGGAGGTGGAAGAAATGGTATGTAGTACTACCAAAATTTTCTTGGTAGATGGTAGGAAAATTTTGGAGGGTATAAAGCATGAGCATCATTACTTTGCATTAATTCCTAAGATTAGTCAAGAGAAATGTGAAGATGTACCAATAGGAGTTGCAGATATGTTGGAAGAATTTTAGGACATTGTTTCTGATAATGTACCAGAAGGTTTGCCACCAGTGAGAAAGATAAGTCATCAAATGGATTTGATACCAAGAGCTAGTTTGCCAAATAAGGCAGCCCACAGAATGACCCCTACAAAGAATGAAGAGCTGAACATACATGTTCAGTAGCTGTTGAGGAAGGGACTGATAAGGGAGAGCCTAAGTCCATGTGCGGTGATGGAGAGTGGAGAATGTGTACAGATTCCTAGGCCATCAATAAGATCATGATCAAGTATAGATTTGCATTGCCAAGAATGGATGACATAATGGATTGTTTGAGTGGAGCCAAGTACTTCACGAAGATTGACCTAAAGAGTGGGTATCACTAGATCCAAATCAGAGAAGGAGATGAATGGAAGATAGCCTTCAAAACCAAAGAAGGTTTGTATGAGTAGTTAGTCATGCCATTTGGACTAACCAACACACTGAGCACATTTATACAGCTCATGAACGAGGTATTGAATGAATTTTTGGGAAGTTTTGTTATTGTTTATTTGGATGATATTTTGATTTTCAGTAAAACTTGGGATGAGCGTCTGATGCATATAAGAAGAGTTTTAGAGAAGCTAAGGGAAGAGAAGTTGTTGATTAATCTGAAGAAATGTAGTTTTGCTAAGAAGGAGTTTGTATACCTAGGATTTGTTGTCTTAGAGGAAGGCCTTAAGATGGACCCAAAGAAGGTAAAGGCTATCATTGAATGGCCTACACAAAGAAGCATTACAGAGGTATGATCTTTTCATGGTTTGCCAAGTTTTTACAAAAAGTTTATTAGAAATTTTAGTAGCATTTGTGCACCCCTAACGGAGACAATGAGAGGGGATAAAAAAGAGTTTAAATGGATTATAGGAGCAGACAAGATCTTTGATACATTGAAGCAGAAAGTCACAGAGAAACTTGTTTTAGCACTTCTAGATTTCAATAAGGTATTTCAGGTAGATTACGATGCTAGTGGTAGTGCTACAGGAGCTGTTTTGAGTCAAGAAGGTAATCCCATTGCCTATTTTAGTGAGAAGTTTAATGATGGAAAGAAAAAGTATTTTGTTTATGATCAGGAATTTTATGCTATAGTTCAGGTTTTGAAGAAATGGAGACATTATCTGTTGCCAAAAGAAATTATTTTATATACTGATCATCAGGCTTTGCAATATCTTAATAGTCAAGGAAAGTTGAACCAAAGGCATTTAAAATGGGTTGAGTTTTTGCAGAGTTATACTTTTGTTTCTAAGCACAAGAGTGGGAAGTCCAACAGAGTTGCAGATGCCTTGAGCAAAAGGCAAAATTTGTTGATAGAAATGAAGATAGAGGTTGTTGGGTTCGATGAGCTCAAGAGTTTGTATCCAAAAGATCTAGATTTTGTAGAGACTTGGAAAGTTTATTTGGAACCTGTTACTTTGGACATGACAAAATGGTTGGATTTCATAATCCAAGATGGCATGTTGTTTAGAGGAAGCTAGTTGTGTATTCCAAGGAGTTCCATGAGAGAGAACTTGATTAAGGAAAAGCATAGTGGGGGATTAGCTGGACACTTTGGTCAAGATAAGACCATTTCTACTGTTGGTGAAAATTATTATTGGCCACAGTTGCAACAGGATGTGAGGAAATTTGTGTAGAGTTGCAGAGTGTGTCAGATGGTAAAAGGAACAAGTCAGAATATAGGGCTATATTAGCCATTACCTATACTAGAGAAGCCATGGGATGATATTAGTATGGATTTTGTTCTTGGTTTGCCAAGGACACGGAGAGGACATGATTCCATTTTTATGGTGGTGGACAGATTCTCGAAGATGCAACATTTTATAAGACTAATGATGATGTTCATATTGTAGCTCGTTATTTTTCAGGCAAGTGGTTGGACTACATGGTCTACCTAAGAATATAGTTTCAGATTGAGATACCAAGTTTGTTGGTTATTTCTAGAGGACATTGTGGAAGAAGTTGAAGACAAATTTGAAGTTCAGTTCTGCACACCATCCATAGACTGATGGACAGACATAAGTGGTGAATAGGAGTTTGGGTAACCTGCTATGATGCTTAGTGGGAGATAAGGCCAAGGGATGGGATTTGATTTTACCACAGCCGAAATTCACTTACAACAATTCTATCAATAGGAGTACTGGTAAATCACCATTCTAGATTGTATATGGCAATAGTCCAAGAAATGCTTCAGAGTTAAGGAAGTTGGACAAAGGAGAAAAGACAAGTGCTAAGGTTGAAGACTTTCTAGAACACCTGGAGAATTTGCATGAAGAGGTGAGAAAGCATATTAATAAGATGAATATTTAATACAAGGCTAGGGCAAATTAGAAGAGGAGATATAAGGAGTTCTAGGTAGGAGATGAAGTCATGGTTCACTTGAGAAAAGAAAGGTTCCCAGTTGGAACATATAATAAGTTGAAAATGAAGAAATTTGGACCATGCAGGATTCTAAGGAAACATGATTCAAGAAATACATATGAGGTGGAGCTGCTGAGTGGGATCAATATTTCCCCTGTGTTCAACATTGCTGATTTAATCAAATATCATGAAGATGGCACAAAGGATGGACCAACACAAGAACAGTGGAGTATTGCAGCATCTACTTCAATGGAGGAGATAGAAGAGATCTTGGATAGCCGTGTGGGAAGAAGTACTCAGAATAGGCAATATGAAGAATATTTGGTGAAATGGAAATGAAGGCATGTTGAAGATTCTTCTTGGTTTTCTAAGGCAGAGGTTGACCGTTTGGGTTTTCCTCACACAAACACCTGAGACGTGATAGGGTCACTTCTCAAATTACCTTGGGTGTCTGATGCAGGAGCATCCAGTGGTGTAAGAGAAATCTTGCATCACCCAAAAACAAGTTGATTCAAAATCATTACATTTGTTTTCATTTCTTTCCATAATTAGTGTTTCTAATTCCATAATCTCTTGAATAATGATGTAGGACATTCAATTTTTCCAAAACTACTAAAAATAGCAAATTGCCAATTTTAGAAAGTTTAACTGCCATTTTAGGAAAGTTTGCATTTGGGTACGGATGGAAGTGAAAATTTACTAAAAGCTTTGTAACTAAAATATAAGACCTTTGGCGAAGGAATGAGGCAAAGATCATTTGTGAGCTGAAAGATATTAAAGTTTTTGTTTTCTGAAAAGCCCCTAAAATTTTTTGAAACGAGATATGAGGAAATAAAACATACCGTAACATGTCAAAAATTTTATGAAAATTAGTTTATGGTTTCCAATGTGATAGTTCACATTGCAAGCTTTTCGGTGCTTAAAATGGTTCGTCACTTGGACACCTGGATCAAAAGTTATGCTTCCTAGAAGTTGATCTACTTTTTGAGGGAGTTGCAAATTTTGAAATTTAGCTAGAGGCCGCCAAAAAGTGCTATTTATGACTATTTTGAGAACCCTGGGTGGTAGTAGAGTTAAGGGGGAAAGTGTAGAGTCAAGAATAGGTAGGAAAATAGAAACCCTAGCTGATTTGGGGTTACAGAAGGTAGAAGATTCTAGAGCCTGGTGATGTGTAGTTGTGGTGTGTTGCAACCTATGGAGGATTGATTCCTCTAAGTGTAATTGAGCTTCTGTAATGTAATGAGTTGTCCAAATCAATAAAGAAATATTCTATTTTTTGTGTGCCATTTCTCTTGTTGTGTGTTTTATGATTTACCCCTTCATCACGTGTCAATCAAACTGTCCATCTAGTTTACAAATGATAACCTAATCATGCTTATATATGCAACTACAAACATTCTCGCTAAGAATTTCGTAATTCAAACTTATCATGCCAGCATATGACCTAAATAATGATCATAAACTGACACTTTGAAATTGGTCCTAACCTAAAATAGGGTAGGGCTAGGGTGTGGGTACCCAAGTCCTCCCCCATTATTTTAGGCAGGATTTATGTTAAGTGCATCCCCTGAGTCCTATTTGCCATGAAACTTCAGGGTTTTCTCATCGGGAGTCATCAAAATCATGCAAGATGCTCTAAATGCATTCTAAAGGATCTGGGAGCTAAACCTTACGAGGAAAAATCCCCCAAGGTTACTTCTTCTGACATAACAGATGGAAACAAGACAATCTCATAACCATAAGTCATAAAATGGAAGGTTCTTATGGGCACAAGATTGTTTAGAGCTTACTTAGCAAAATTGACTGGAAACATGTTATGTTGTGTTATAGAGACAAATTAGACTCGGACACAAAATATTCATATTATTTTTATTAAATAATTTGTTGCACTATAAAAGATTTTGCTGAACTTGTATTTAAAATAATAGTTACAAACAAGTATTAAATGATAGAAATGATTAGTTATAATATTTAATTAAAGACAGTTACATTTAGTTATTATAACCGCCCAAAAGATGTGTGTTATTAGGTGCATGAGAGAAAACCAATGACAACGCTTCATTTGTAATTAATGGGACATTCGTGGGAATATATTACAATACTCAGATCAGTTTTAAGGACAAGGCATGAAAATTATTAGTAGAAGTTCACCGTTTAGTGACTAGAAAAATGCAAGAAGTGCTGCAGGTACATGTAGCAAAGGCTATGTAAAAATAGCAATGGAAAAAGGTCTGCACTACTCTCCTACAACTCCACTTCTTCTGCTTTCACAACCTATAATCTGTAATCACGGAAGAATGGGTTGGGGGTTGTGGTTTTTAGAGGATTGCCTCAATCAAGCCCCAAAGAGACATTCAAGTCTTTTGAACACTATTGTCAGATAAAGAGTGCATATCCATGCCAGATAGAGGCAAAATCTAAATGATAAATGATAGAAAACACAATTGATACCACCTTGTAGAGAAGATCTCATGGGAGGAAGATGATCTTCATGCCATGAGGAGATGGATGCCAAATCTACAAATACAAACACAAGAACAACACAAATTCTGCTATGCAACACAATGAATACCTTTGAATCACTTTCACATAAGCTTGTCAATCAAAATGTCTATATAGTTTACAAATGATGACCTAATCATGCTTATATATGCAACTACAAACGTTCCCGCTAAGAATTTTGTAATTCAAACTTACCGTGTCACCATAGGACCTAAATAACGGTCATAAACTGACACTTTGAAATTGGTCTTGACCTAAAATAGGGTAGGACTAGGGTGTAGACGCCCAAGTCCTCCCCCCTATTTCAGGCAGGATTTATGTTAAGTGTATCCACTGAGTCATGTTTTCCATGAAACTTTAGGGTTTTCTCATTGGGAGTCATCAAAATCATGCAAGATGCTCTAAATGTATTCTAAAGGATCCAGGAGCTAAACCTTAAGAGGAAAAAGCCCCCAAGGTTACTTTTTATGACATAACAGATGGAAACAAGACAATATCATAACCACAAGTCATAAAATGGAAGGTTCTTATGGGTACAAGATTGTTTAGAGCTTACTTAGCAAAATCAACTCGAAACATGTTATGTTGTAGTAGGCATGAGTTTTCCACAGTGCATGATAATGTGTGAGTGCTTCTGGATTTAACTGTCTATTTTTTATTCAAAAATAGACACAGTTAAATCCAGAAGCACTCACACATGTTATGTTGTGTTATGGAGGCAAATTAGACTCGAACACAAAATCTTCATATTATTTTTATTAAATAATTTGCTGCACTATAAAATATTTTGCTAAACTTGTATTTAAAATAGCAGTTACAAACAACTATTAAATGCTAGAAATGATTAGTTATAATATTTAATTAAAGACAGTTGAATTTAGTATTGTAACCACCCAAAAGATGCATGTTATTAGGTGCATGAGACAAAACCAATGGCCATGCTTCATTTGTAATTAATGGGACATGCATAGGAATATATTCCAATACTCAGATCATTTTTGAGGATAGAAAGGGATGAAAAATGTTAGAATAAGTTCATAGTTTAGTGACTAGAAAAATGCAAGAAGTGTCGTGGGTACACGCAGCAAAGGCTGTGTAAAACAACAATGGAAAAAGATGGAGAAAAATGTTGTTGCAAGTTGCAGTAGTTGCTACAAGCTTTGTACAAGTTATTTACCTGAAGTTTAATATATATTGGACCCTCTATTGGTGGATGTAGCCTGGTTTTGGGTGAACCACGTTAAACATTGGTGGTCTTCCTTTTTTGCTGTCCATTATTTATGTGTGTTTTATTTCTTTGTTTTATTATTCAAATCTGCATTTAACTGATAGATATCTACCTCCTAACCCTAACAAGTAGTATTAGAGTAGGTTGTGTTTGATTATCCTCTACAAGAAGGCCTCATAGTTGAGTGGGAGTCTCACGGTTGAGTGGGAGTAATGGTAAACGGGGGTAAACTGAAGGTTGATAAATTCAATGGTAGAACTATTAGTTATGGAAGATGCAGATGGAGGACTATCTCTATCAAAAGGATTTATGGAGGCCATTGCAAGGGAATGCCAAGAAACTAGTAGCAATGATTGATGAGGATTGGGAACTTCTGGACAAAAAGGCACTAGGAAGCATTCATTTGTGCCTGGCGCCATCGATGGCATTCAATATTTCAAAAGTGAAGACAATGGATGAATTGATGCAGCCATTAGAAAAGTTATATGAAAAGACTTCCACTTAGAATAAGGTATTTCTTATGAAGCGCATATTTAATATGAAAATAGTAGAAGGTGGATTGGTTAATGATCATTTAAATGATTTTAATATAGTTACCAGTCAATTGACTTCTGTAAGTGTAAATTTTGATAAAGAAGTTAGAGCTCTCTTGATATTATGTTCTTTGCCTCAAAGCTAGGATAGTTTGGTAATGACAGTTAGTAACTCTATTTTTGGTTCGAATATGCTAAAATTTGACGATGTTGTTGGTGTTATTTTGAGTGATGAAATTCATAGGAAAAGCTTCTAGGTGGATCCACATCAGGAAGTGTTGAATGCAGAAAGTAGGGGCACACCAAAGGAGAGAGGAAAAGGTTCTAGAGATCATGGGAAGTCACAAGGAAAATCAAAGGACAAGAGATCCCAATCTAGAGAAAAGAAGGATTTCTGGTACTGTGGGAATCCAGGTCATCCAAAGAAAGATTGTTGGTCTTGAAAGAATAAAGAAGGAGACAAACAAGAAGGAAGTAAGGAGGCAAATGTGGTGAGTAATAAATATGAAGATGATGCTTTGATTCTTTCCCTAGATAATGTTGATGATTCATGGGTGTTAGATTCAGGGGCTTGATTTCATGCTACGCCCCTTAGAAGTTATTTTCTTGATTATGTCTAAAGGGATTTTGGTCTAGTTTATTTGGGAGATAACGAACCCTATCAAATTGTTGAAAAGGGAAGAATTAGTATTAAGTTGCAGAATGGGAATCCTTGGCTACTACAAGAGGTAAGGTACATTCCAAGGCTTAGTAGGAATTTAATTTCAGCAAGGTAGCTAGATGATGAAAGTTACATAGTTACTTTTAGTGATCAAACTTAGAAGGTTACAAGAGGTACCTTAATAGGAGCAAAAGGTGTGAAAGTAGGCACCTTATATCTTTGTATAGGTCATATTGTTCCTTCCAATATAGTTGTTATAGAGAAAAATCCAACAAGTTCATGAACAATTGTTGCAGGTTCACAGGTAGAGATTGAAACAATTAATACAGATTCTGAGATAGCACTGTCACAATGGACTTGGGCATATGAGTGAAAAAGGTATGAAAGTGCTTCATTCAAAGAAAGTTTTACCAGGTCTAAAATATGTTAATATGGATTTCTGTAAAAGTTGTGTGTATGGAAAACAAAAGAGGGTTAGTTTTATCAAGGATGAGAAGTAAAAGAAAGATGCGAAGTTAGAGCTTGTGCATATGGATGTGTGGGGACCAACTCAAGTATCTTCTCTCAATGGCTCTTGGTATTATGTTACATTCATAGATGATGCAACTAGGAAGATTTGGATTTATTTCCTTAGGTAAAAATCTGATGTATTTGAAACTTTTAAAAATTGGAAGCACTTGGTTTAGAATGAGATAGGTAAAAGATTAAAATGTCCCAGATCTGATAATGGTGGTGATTATTGCAGTAAACAGCTTTAAGATTATTATTCTTCTATTGGTATTCATAGGCAAAAATGATTCCAAGGACTCCACAAGAAAATGGAGTGGCTGAGCATATGAATAGAACAATAATAGAGTGTGCATGGACTATGAGATTCCATGTTGGGCTACCTTTATACATGTCAGAAGAGGCTATAAACACTTTGTTTATTTAATTAATAGAGGTCCCTCTAATCCTTTGGATTGTAGTATTCTAGAGGAAGCATGGATGGGTAAGAAGGTGAGTTATTCTTTTCTCAAAACCCTCAGTTGTGAAGCATTTGCACCTGTAGATTCTGAAAAATAGAACCAAGATGGAAGCTAAGTTAGAGAAATGTATATTTATTGGATATGGCATTGATGAATTTGGTTATAGACTTTGGGATTTTGAAAATAAGAAAATTGTGAGAAGCAAAGATGTTATATTCAATGAGAAGGTGTTGTACAAAGATCAGTGGTAGTAGCATGAGAAGAAAGAAAATTATTATGTAGTGCTAGATGATATTCTGAATAGCGATGTTCCAGTGGTTCCTCATGCTCAGCAATAACAACAACAACAAATACCACAAACTTCAGTGAATGTTAGACGATCTTCAAGGATAAGTAGACCTCTAAAAAAAGTTCTCCCTCATTGTATTGTATTTTATTAACTAATGCTAGTGAAATGAAATGTTATGATGAAGCTATGTAGGTGGATGCCAAGGTTTAGTGGGACCATGGAATGGAAAAAGAAATGGACTCCTTGATGAAAAATTAGACTTGGAAATTATGTAAGTTTCTTGTAGGTAAAAAGGTTTTACCAAACAAATGGGTTTATAAGATGAAAGAGGAAGATGGAGGTAAGAAAGATTTAAATCTAGGTTAGTTGTAAAAGGATTTGCACAGAAAAAAGGCATAGATTTTGATGAGATTTTTCTACGATTGTTAAAATGACTTCCATTCGTACTGTTATAAGTATTATGGCTGCCGAAGATTTGCATTTGGAATAGCTAGATGTTAAAACTACTTTTCTGAATGGTGATTTGGAAGAGGAAATGTATATGGAACAACCACAAGGATTTGAGGTCAAAGGTAAGAAGAAATTGGCATGCAAATTGAAGAGAAGTTTATATGGCTTGAAGTAAGCACCTTGGTAGGTGTATTAAATTTGATAGTTTTATGGATGAGCATGGCTATAGACAGTGTAATTCAAACCATTGTGTTTACTTTAAGAGGTTAGATGATGATAACTACATTATTTTATGTTTATATGTTGATGATATGATTGTAGCAGGGTCTAACATGGATCGCATAAAAGAGTTAAAACAATAGTTATCAAATTCACTTTCCATGAAGGATTTGGGGGCAGAAAAACAAATCCTTGGTATGAAAATTACAAGAGATAGGAAAAATAGAAAATTATTTTTATCTCAGGTTGATTATGTTGAAAAGGTGTTGCAAAGATTTCATATGGAGAATGCAAAAGATGTCAACACACCATTTCCTAGTCATTTTAAATTGACTAAAGATATGTGTCCAAAGACATAAGAGGAGGAAGAAAAAATGTCCAAGGTTCGATATGCTTCAGTTATAGGTAGTTTAATGTACACCATGGTATGCAAGAGACTAGACATTACACATGTAGTAGGAGTTGTTACCAGGTATATGAGTAATCCCGGAGTTGACCATTGGAATGCGGTAAAATGGATTCTTAGGTATTTGAGAGGTACATCCAATAAATGCTTATGTTTCAGGGGCTCTAATACCGATTTAGAAGGCTATGTTGACTCAAATTTGGTAGGGGATATAGATACTAGGCTGAGTACCATAGGTTATGTATTTACAGTTAGTGGTACAATAATGAGTTGGATTTCTTGGTTGCAAAAGGTGGTTTCTTTATCCACCACGGAGGTAAAGTATGTAGCTACAATAGAGGGAAGCAAAGAGATGATATGGCTACAACTTTTCATGGAAGAGTTGGGCAAACAATAGGCTAAAAGTTACTTGTTTATGGACAGTAAGAGTTTTATACATCTTGCAAAGATTTCTACCTTGCACTCCAAAAAAAAACACATACAGATGAGATATCATTGCATTCGGTTAATGTTGGATGATGGACGGGTAAGGCTGGAGAAGATTCATACAAAGGACAATTCAGTAAATATGTTTACAAAGGCAGTGACAAGGGAGAATCTGAGCTCCTCTTTAGCTTCGTTTGACATTCAAGGTTGAATTTAACTAAAATAGAATAGTAGGGTTCAAGGTGCTTATTTCCAGTGGGAGTTATAGGAGCACTGGTGTTATGATCAGTCTCCAAGTAGGAGATGGTATGGAGTGGAATCTGATCTATCTCCAAGTGGGAGATTGTTGTATTATGGAGACAAATCAGACTCAGACACAAAATCTTCATATTATTTTTATTAAATAATTTATTGTGCTATTAAATATTTTGCTACACTTGTATTTAAAATAATAATTACAAACAACTTTTAAATGCTAGATATGATCAGTTATGATATTTAATTAAAGATAACTGCATTTAGTTAGGGTAACCATCCAAAAGATGCGTGTTATTAGGTGCATGAGACAAAGCCAATGGCCACACTTCATTTTTAATTAATGGGACATGTGTGGGAATATATTCCAATACTCAGATCAGAGTTTTGAGGGCAACAAGGTGTAAAAGACATTAGCAGAAGTTCACAGTTTAGTGACTAGAAAAATGTAGGAAGTGTTGCGGGTACACGCAACAAAGGCTGTGTAAAAACAATAGAGGAAAAATGTGGAGAAAAACATTGTTGCAAGTTGTAGTAGTTTCTCCAAGCTTTGTAAAGATTATTTGCTAGAATTTTAATAAATATTGGACCCTCTGTTGGTGGATGTAGCCCAGTTTTGGGTGAACCATGTTAAACCTTGGTGTTGTTCCTTTTTTTTGTCCATTATTTCTATGTGTTTTATTTCTCTATTTTATTGTTCGAATCTTCATTTAACTGATAGATATCTACCTCATAACCCTAACATGTTATAGTTTAATCAATATTTCTAGGAAATATGGAGAATACTAATGTATTTGATATTGATATTGACACAATGTATCTTGTCATATTTCAATATAGTTGTATCTTGTTTCTATACTTTTATTTATCAATTTTTGTTGTGTTTTTATTTGTATGTTGGATCCCTCCACCTAATTGGTTTTTGTTGTCATATTAAATTTAAAATATCAAAAGATGGTTCATAAGTGATAGTAAAAATTTTGAGATAGGAAGGCTTGATAAATCTTGTATGTTTTATTCTTGTTTCAATTTTTTGAACTAGTGCTTTCATTGAATATGTTTCTAAACCCAAAGATAATAGTGTGGATTAGATATGATTCTTTATGCTATGTCTTGTGATAAAAACACATGAATTAATATGGCTTATTTCCCTATAAGACCTTTTTTATAACTTTGTAGGGCATACACACAAGGTTTAGTAGGAGAACAATAATTAATTTACCTAACATTATCCTTTCTCCTAACACAATTAATCTTTCTTTTGCAATGTTGAAGATATATCTAATAAGAAGGAATGTAAATTAAACTTCAATTTAGTAGGAGGTTGGTTTAGTGATCTAAGTATGTGTTTATCCTTGTAGTCTTATTTCTATTGTTAGGACATAGAGAAATAAGAACCAATTTAACAATTAACAACTGAATAGCCTATTTTTTGGATTGATACCAAATGTAATGCTACTTTTCCCCAAAGTTATTTAATTAATTTCAGCGAATTTAAATATAATAAATACTAGAATTTAATGATTTAATGTATGTAAAGTTATTAATTCCAATGTAAATTGCAACATATGATAATATAATATGAATTCTAAAGTAAATAATTAACATAGTCAATTGAATAACACAATCTATAATTAGATTAACATCAAAACCCACATATAACATGATTCTAATATCTTTTATTAGCATTAAGTTTAGTGCTTAATTAATTTCCATCATAGAAATGAATAGATACATATCTTTTGGGTCTGGAAGTTCTCCCAAATATCACTCTGAGACCGGATTAGAGATCAAATCATTTTCAACTAGTGAGTGATCTAGGAGGAACCTAGTTCTTATTCAGAACCAACCATGTGCTTCCCATCATTCAACTCTTTATTAGAAAACACACATGTTTCCCAAGCATCTCGCTCCTTTTCAGAAAGCACACACACATAAGTGCTCAAGAGCCATAATCAACAAAACATGTTCAACACAAGTGCATGCACAATCCTTAGCTAGGACAATCCTAAGTGTACACTATACCCTAAGTTGGACACACACTGTGTGCCCCTTGTCCAATTTTCATTAGAAACTAATCAATAATCCTTCTCCTTTGTGATTTCCTTACAATTCTCTTATTTCCTCCTTTCTCCACCTTCTTCTTCCTTTTAGTGCTCTCCCTCCTCTTTCAAGTCTCACACAAATGCCATATATAACTTTTTAAGGGGTGGTTTCTAAACCATCACATACTTTCACAAATGTTGTCATTAATAATGGGTTAATAAATATAATAACTCCTCCATTTTAAAAGGGTTTTCATAATTATTCTTTATTTATAGGATCATAATATACCCTTTATCTTCCATCTCCCTTTGGGTAAATAAACTTTATCCTCTTATAACTTTAGAGGGTTATTCATAAATAGCTCTCTTTTCCATTATTAAGAAAAAGTCACATAACAGTCACTTTTTAAATTCATAAAATAAATAAAATAAAATAACTCCCCTCAACATTAATAAGAAAAGGATTTACATAGGCTAGAGTTACATTGCACTATTTGGGGAGAATATGTAAAATAAACGTCACCACTTCTACGAACTCATTCACCCTTTCAACTTGCTTAAGAGATATAATGGAAGCACCATATGACCAATGTAGAAGGCAAATGTCTCCATGTTGTCATGAATGACACCTTCTGTAAAGAGAGTAATTGCATACTCAGTGTCATCACTTTTCAAGGCCGAGACACTATCAAAGACACCACCCCAATTGCCATATTTTGGCTTTTTGTTGAATGAAGAGATCCCCTTGCTGGCCACCTATTATACAGATGTGGAACCACCAGTTTATTTGATGCAAGTTTGGACAAACCTTTGTGCCCCTAGACGAGTGTGAAATATGCTAGAAACTCGCCAAGGAGGATGTTGTCATGTATGTGCTCATTTATATGTGTGCACACATTTAGGACCTATCGCATGCCTTTCTCAATGTTCTCATCTTATAAAAGGAAGAATCATTTGAGATTAATGTTGACGTCACTTGTATCACATTGGCATTCGTACCCAACAACCTTAATACATGTTAAACCTGTATGAGCTTTAGGAAGAGATAATACTCATGACAAATTTATAAAATATAACGCACTTACCATTCAAATAACTTAGATATGCTTCTCTAGTATTCTTTTGCTCTTTTTTATTTGATTTGATATTTTTATGATTTATGTTTGAGTATTACTTGTATTTATATAGATTATTTACTTTATGTGGTTTATTCTTATGTGCATTCATTTAATAGGGTTCTTCACATAAATAAAAATATGCATTCTTTGTAAAGAAAATATTTTAGTGTTATTTTATTTTAGGAAATCAGATCATTTTTGGCATTTCATATTTATTTACTAAAGAGTTAAAAATCTAGAGTAGCATGGAAAATATTTAGGAGGGAGTGTGTCAGTTATATATTTTAAATTTAAAACACTTAGTTTATAATTTAAAAAATTTAGTTTGTAAATAAAATAACATATTAATTTCCTTTAATATGCTTTTATCATTTTATTTGATATTCACTTATAGGGTTTAATTTTTTTATTTCACATTTACCACAGTTTTATTTACTAACCTTTCATTAAATAAATAATATAGATTAACTCTACAGTGCATTAGAAAAAATATATTTTTTATTAATGTAATATTGTTGTTTAGTAATTCAATTAATTATGGGCTTCTCTAGTATAGTAACATAAATAAAATAAAATAATAAGACAAAATATTTACCTAGGGTTTAATCATTTCAAAATTTTAACCAACTAAATTTATAGGAAAATTTTCTATTGAACCAACACTTTATGGATTGGAAGGAAAGAAAATCTCATCCCTCACTTCTTAAATTTGTAACATAAATAAAATAAAATAAATCTATAGTAAATAAAACAACATATTAATTTCCTTTAATATGTTTTTATTGTTTTATTTGATATTTAGTTCTAGGTTTCATTTAATTTCATATCAATAAATTAAATTTCATCATTAAAATAATATCAAAATCAATGACCTTATAGTAAAATTTATAAAATATAATGCACTTACCTTTTTTCTTTTGTAGTATTCTTTTTTCTCTTTTTTGTTTGATTTGACATTTTTTAATTTATGTTTGACTATAACTTGTATTTATATAGATTATTTACTTTATGTTGGCTTTATTCTTATGTGCATTCATTTAATAAAACTATGTGTTATGTGCATTCATTTAATAAAAGTATGTCCCTTATATATTTTAAATTTAAAATAATTACTTTATAATATAAATTATAGCCACTTGGAAGCTTGTATTTTTACTTTTTACCTATAAACTAGCATACCTATATTTAAAAAATATAGCTAAAGTATGCTCAGAGATATCCTTCCTTCTGGAGGCACCTATTTCCACCTATGTGTGATAAATTGATAAAAAAATAGGTGCCTCAAGAATGATATATCTCTCCGCGTACTTTAGATATATTTTTTAAATATAGGCACGCTAGTAGCATCCCAGTGGCAAGCCTAATTCTAACTATATTATATAATTCTAAGAATTATTATAATTATATAATTCTAAGAATTATTATAATTATATAATATAATATTATTACATAGATTAGATATATTATATAATATTATAATATATAATATATATTAATTAAAATTATGTATTATATATAGGATTATAGTTAGGGGTTAGTATTAGGGTTAGGGTTAGTGTTTAGATTAAATTAGGGTTACAATTAGTATTAGAGTTAGGGTGAGAATTAGCGTTAGAACTACGATTAGAAATAGGGTTAGGGTTAGGGTTAGAATTATGGTTAGAATTGGAGTTAGGGTTAGTATTAGTGTTAGAATTGGATTTAGGCTTATAAAACAATGATGTGAAATCTTAGGTTGGATTTAGAGTTAGGGTTTGGGTTAGGGTCAAAACAAAGGTTAAATTAGGGTTAGGTTTAGAATTAGGGTGCCTATTTTTAAGGAATGTTTTAATCTTAATGTTGAACCCTAACCCTAATTCTAATAATAACCCTAACCCTAGTACTATAATCCAAATTGTAACTATAACCCTAACCGTAATGTTAATCCTGACAATAATTCTAATGCTAACCCTAATTCTACCCCTAGATCTACTTAACCCTAATTCTATACCTTATTCCAACCCTAATCCCAACCTTAACTGTAACCATGGTTCTATATATAGATATAAATGTGAATGAATTTTGGTGTTTTATTGTAACTATAACCCTAACTCTAATGTTCAAGCTAATACTAACCCTAAATATAACCCCAACCCCAACCCTAACCCTAATTCTAATCATAGTTTTAACCCTAACTCTAACATAAACCCTAACCCTAACATTAATTCTAACACTAATTCTAACAATTTAACCCTAACCCTAATACTAACCTTTATTCTAATTCTAACTCTAATCCTAATTCTAACTCTAATCCTAATTCTAATTCTAATCCTAATTATAATCGTATGCCTAACTTCTAATTTGAACCCAAATTGTAACTATAACCCTAACCCTAATGTTCATCCTGACAATAATTCTAATGCTAACCCTAATTCTACCCCTAGATCTACTTAACCTTAATTCTATCTGTAATTCCAACCCTAATACTAACCCTAATTCTAACCATAGTTCTATATATAGATATAAATATAAATGACTTTTGGTGTTTTATTGTAACTATAACTCTAACCCTAACATTCAAGGTAATACTAACTGTAATTGTAACCCCAACCGTAACCCTGATTCTAATAATAGTTTTAATCCTAACTCTAACATAAACCCTAACCCTAACACTAATTCTAACACTAATCTAATCATAGTTTTAATCCTAACTCTAACATAAACCCTAACCCTAACACTAATTCTAGCATACCTATATTTAAAAAATATACCTAACATTCAATCCAATACTAACCCTAAATATAACCTAAACCCTAAGCCTAACTCTAATTCTAATCATAGTTTTAACACTAACTCTAACATAAACCCTAACCCTAACCCTAATTCTAACACTAATTCTAACAATTTAACCCTAACCCTAATACTAATACTAATTCTAATTCTAACCCTAATTATAATCGTATGCCTAACTTCTAATTTGAACCCAAATTGTAACTATAACCCTAACCCTAACATTAATCCTGGCAATAATTCTAATCCTATCCCTAATTCTACTTCTAGATCTACTTAACCCTAATTCTATTCTTAATTCCAACCCTAATCCCAACCCTAATTCTATATATAGATATAAATATAAATGACTTTTGGTGTTTTATTGTAACTATAACCCTAAACCTAACATTTAAACCAATACTAACCGTAATTGTAACCCCAACCCTAACCCTGATTCTAATCATAGTTTCAATCCTAACTCTAACATAAACCCTAATCCTAACACTAATTCTAACACTAATTCTAATTACAGTTTTAATCCTAACTCTAACATAAACCCTTACCCTAACACTAATTTTAACACTAATGTAAATGACTTTTGGTATTTTATTGTAACTATAACCCTAACCCTAACATTCAAGCCAATACTAACCCTAAATATAACCCCAACCCTAACCCTAACCCTAATTCTAACACTTATTCTAACAATTTAAGCCTAACCCTAATACTAACCTTGATTCTAATTGTAATCCTAATCCTATTTCTAATTCCAACCCTAATTATAATCGTATGCCTAACTTCTAATTTGAACCCAAATTGTAATTATAACCCTAACCCTAACGTTAATCCTGACCCTAATTCTAATCCTAACCCTAATTCTACCCCTAGATCTACTTAACCCTAATTCTATTCCTAATTCCAACCCTAATTCCAACTCTAATTCTAACCATAGTTCTATATATAGGTATAAATATAAATGACTTTTGGTGTTTTATTGTAACTATAACCCTAACCCTAACATTCAGGCCAATACTAACCATAATTGTAACCGCAACCCTAACCCTGATTCTAATCATAATTTTATCCTAACTCTAACATAAACCCTAACCCTAATTCTAACACTAATTATAGCAGTAATCCTAACCCTAATTCTAACAATAATTATAACCCTAACACTTAATTTAATTATAAATCTAATCTTGATTTTATCCCCAAGCCTAATTCTTACCCCAATACTAATTCTATTAATAATTCAAACTCAAATTATAACTATAACCCTAACCTTAATCTTAATAATAGTACTAACCCTTACCCTAATTCTAACCATAATTCTAACTGTAACAATAACCCTAATTCTATCCCAAACCCTAATTCTAACCCTAACCCTAATTCTACCTTTAGATCTAGTTAATGCTAATTCTATCCCTGATTCTAACCCTATGCCCAAACCTAATTCTAACCACAATTGTAACCCTAATTCTAGACCTAATTGTAATACTAACTATAACCCTAATTTTAACCTAAACCCTTACCCCAACCCTAATTGTAACTCTAACTCTACTTCTAATAATAATCATAAGCCTAATTGTATCCCAATCCTAACACTAACCATATTTATAAGCCTAATTTTAACTTCAACCTGGACCTTGACCCTAACCCTAATTGAAACTTGTAATTTTCTTCACCCTTTGCCCATTTCTTTCCCACTATGAGCTGACTTGGTACACATTTTGTTTGATTTATCACTTTTAGGGTCTTAGATATGTCATTTCTAATCGCATTATCATTTTTTATATCTTCTGAGGGATTGCATTCTTACTTATCAATATTAGATTATTATATCTTTTCTTTTAGATTTTTTTGCTTTGTTGAGATCTATCTGTTACCCACCCTAGCCACCCTAGCCAATCCCATTAGGCTTCCATTTTCATATCTAATTTATCACTAATTCTAATCATAACCCTAATTCTAACACTAGAATTAGGGTTATGGTTAGAATTATGGTTAGGGTTAGGGTTGGGTCATCTCAAATGCTTTCATTTGTGCAATATTAAGTCCCAAATTTATATTAATAGATAAAACCATTTGTTATGGAGTAAGACAATGACATCATAAGACAAACATATAATATAAAGTATTCCAATGCATGTACATTGCCACCCTAGTACTTGTATACATAAGAATAGTATTTATCCATATAATATTCTTATTTATTTCTTTGCAAATAATCTTACCCTTCAAAATTACACAAATAATTCATATCATGTTTGTTTGATTTGAGTTCCACAAATCACTCATGTTTTGTTTGGATCTATCAGTGTTATTTTAGGATCTTACCTTTTTAACCCCCAAATTAAATTCTTTTGGTTCTAACTTTGCTTATTTAAAATTCAAAAAAATCATGTATTAAAATTTTTGGTAACTATTCTAATAAGAGTTGCAGTCTAAATATTTCCATAATGTAAGTGCTTTTCTTTCCAATTAGTAATGTATTTTATATTGGGTTGTGTGAAATTTTCACAATACAATTGAATTGCATACCAAAAGCCATTTTCTTAACACTTATATTTTCATTTAAACCTCAAAAATGTTAGTTCTTGTTGAAACAATATGGTATACAGATTGTTAAACACTTTTTAGTGGTGTTTATTCTTCATATTTGTTCACTTTGATAATCTTTCATGCATCCATGGGAGATAGAATACAACAATTAACATAATTATAATATTGGAGAATTATATGATTCTAAGATCTTTTTACATAGTATGATGTTTGATAAAACAATTCAAATGAATATTTTATATGTACAAAGAGTTATAGAAATAGAACAATTAATATAGTAGTCATAAAATTTTACTTTTTGGAGGATCATAGATTTAATATCTTCCAAAGATGGAATTCCCAATGTAAAATTTTAATATCAACATTCAATAATCTAAAACCAAAAATACTGTACCTATAATTACTATCGTACAATTGTGTGTTTGATCTCTTCAATATTTTCACTAAACCAATAAAGTCCATAGTGATGCGGCATGTTATTCTCTTCATTGTAAAAATAAGGTTATTATTTTTGACACATTATGATAGTATTTACTTTCTTTCTTATTCTTAGAAAATGTCTACTCGCTTGTTTGAATTGGAATATATTGTAATATCTTAATAGCCCTTACCCTAATTCTAACAATAATTCTAACTGAAAGGATAACTCCAATTATATCGCTAACCCTAAGTCTAACCCTAACCTATATTTAAATTAGTTCAAATTAATTTTTAAACCATGTTGCAAATTCTACCCAAAATAAAGAATGTGTAATATGCAAATCAAATCTAAAGCCTTTAAATATATGAAAGTGAGTTCAAATTATTTTTAAAACAATGTTGCAAATTCTACCCAAAATAAAGAATGAGTAACATGCAAATCAGATCTAAAGCCTTTGAATGTGTGAAAGTGAGTTCTAATTATTTTTAAACCATGTCACAAATTCTACCTAAACTAAAGAATAAATAGTATGCGAATAATATGCAACTTAGATCTAAAAAATTTCAAATAACTAAACATTTATGTGGATTTGGTATAAGAACTTGGAAATTGTGAGATATAAAAGAAACAATGATTACAATTTTTTTTTTTTTACCAGAGAAAGGTGACAATGCACCTATAAGAATTCTATTGATTAATAAAGCAAATACAGAAGTCTAAAGGCGTCAAGCCTAGGTGAAACCAGAAAGATTATACATAGCATAAACCATAACATAGGCAGAAATAAAATGAGAATTCACAAAAAAACAGGTTCTAGACCAACCTGATATAGCAAGAAAAGAAACTGGACAGAAGAAACCACGCCGCCAACACTGCAGAACCCGAGCGAGATAAACCTGCACCACACACATCACCAACACCAGAGAGACACCGCCGGACCAGCCACTGAACCCCTGACCAAACCAAAGACCAGAAACACAGACAAAAGCTGCACAAACCACCCCCAAAACAAAACTTGTTCATAGGCCCTCAGAAAACAAAAGACCGCAGACGAAGCTTAGGCCGCTGGCGGAGCCTCCAGTAAATCCCTAGCCTCCATATCCACTGTGGCCGCTGACTGACCCCCGTCATCCAAATCCACCAAGGCATAGTAAGGCATCCTCGGGGCCATGTCAGATGCATGGACTCTAAGAAAACGAATCGCCGTGAACACGTCTCTAATTCGCTCACATTTTTTCTTAGAAAAAAGAAAACAGTATGCTCGAAGGGCATCCTCTAAATCCTCACTGCAAAGGGATTTAATACTGGACTACATAGCTCTGTAGATTACCTGCTGAGGAGGAGAGTTCCGTAGGGTTGTCAGGTTAAAAAGCCCGCCAATAAGGGCGTCACCTTGCTCCATGCTGTAGTTGGACACTGCCGCCTCCCAACGCTCCACTGTGTATAAATTCTTAAAGAATAAACCTGTCGCCAGAGAATGCACATAATCTCCATCCACAACCAGATCCATTATGTTAGAAAGAAGTTGTGATACAATATCTGAAAAGTTTAACATGCGGCCTTCAAATCCTCTGATCCAGGCGTGTCCCACGATATTCTGAACTGCGAATTGGATAAGAGTGCAGTCAGAGTCGATGAGAGTCATGAGATCAATGGCCTTCACATGCCCCCGTATCTCCAGTTCCCAGTCAAGGGCAGGGAAAAACAACCTCTGGTTCAAACGTGTATCCGCCATCATCAACTGGAGCCAAAAACTAGCAACTGAAAGACGGTAACAACACTGAAAGAAAGTAGAGCATCGGAGCAAAGAAACCACGCAGAAGAAAGCCCTTAAAAGCACAAACATGAAGGGATCCTGAAAGAAGGCGAAGAGGAAAAGAGAACTGGCAGATAAATAAAAGCGCACGCGTCATCCGCACAGCTGAAGAGAAAGGTACTCTACGAGCCCACTTGAGAACGAATATAAGTGACAACGTGTCCACTGCCTGCAGGAGGAGTCAGATGAAATAAGCCGTTACGCCGTCAAAGGAGATACAAGCAGTCCTAGCACGGTAGTAACTATAAATGCACACAAGGCGAGAGCAGATACGCTATCTTCCCCTTGCAGGCGGGACATCTGACTAACCTACTTTCGTCTAAATACATTCATCCCAATAAACTTAGAAAAGCACTCCTGAAGAATGTCAGAGATCCTTGAAGGAGTATAAATGAGGAAATGAATGCGGCAGCTTCCTGTCCCAAATCGAGCCCAGTGAGAGAATATCCGGTCATACATCAGACGTGTCAACATCTTGGTACCAGTCAAGGAATAAAGTTACTCATCTACCATATCAGCAGACAGGAGGGAGGTCAGTTGACATGGCAATTGGAGATCGCCATGATTGAAGGAAACAGTATCTTTATCACTATCTATTGCTACATTGGCGAGGAGGTCCGCCACCCTGTTACCTTCCCGTAGCGTGTGGGATATGAAAAAAATGTCTAGTCTGTTCAGAAGAACTTTGGCCTGAGAGAGGATATAGGTCAATTTCTAGTTATCTAAACCTTTCCCCTTAATTGCATTAATTACTATCAAGGAATCACCCTCAATCCACACGTTCCTTAGTCCTTTTTCGAGCGCCAAGTTAAGTCCATGCACCAGAGCCCAAGCTTCTGCCTCATTGTTGGTGCCTGGGGGTAATTTGGATGACTTGGCTGCAATCAACTCTCCATGAATGTCCCTATGACACATCCCATACCAGATAGTCCAGGGTTCCCTCGACATGCCCCGTCAATGTTGAGCTTACAAAAAGGAGAAGAAGGAGGAGCCCATTTAACTTTATCTCTGGTTGTGGAGATCTTAGGAGTTCCTGCATTGATACCAATCCCCAAAGATCTGACTGAGGGCCAGAGGGATATAACTTCCTCATCCCATTTAGTCCAAACTAGCTTAGAAGAATTAAGAGATCTAAGAAAAGCCACTGTCTGATCCGCTATGGCAGCATCAAGTTTAGTACAGACCTGAAACACTGATCGAGCTTCCTTCTTGAAGATACGCAGATTCCTTTCCCACCAGAGGTTCCAAATAATCATAGAAGGACCCAGCTCCCAAAGGCATGCTAATGTTGAGGAAGCAAACGGATGAGGCCAGTTTTTAAACATAAGATATAATGATTTGGAGAAAGGGCTTGACCATTTTAACTTCCAGAAAAACCAGGTCCAGCATACTCTACTAAAGGGGCAGTGAAGCAAGATGTGATCTACAGATTCTTCCTCCAATCCACAGAGCACACAAATGAAATTTGAGCCCATACCTAATCTTCTGAGACGGTCACCTGTAAGGATTTTATTGTGAAGGGCACACCAAGAGAAGGCTCCTACCCTAGGAAAAGTTGACGTGCCCCAGTATAGCTTCGAGGGCCAGTTTAACAGCGCTTTCTGCACACCTAGTTTATATCCATCTTTAACTGAATAGCGTCCTGAGCTAGCCACTGTCCAGACCACTTCATCCTCTTTGTTAGAGACAAACACTGCCCTCCTACCAAGAAGACGGCTGAGAAGTACTTTTTGAGAGAAAGGAAATCTGCATTCTAGGAATCCTTTCCATGTAACTGAAACTAAAATCCCCTCCCTAACCACCTGCCAGTAATCTTTAACTTTATGCCCCCAATGTGATTGAAGAAAGGTACATGCCTCAGAGAGCTCAGAATACATAGAGAGTGGTGCTTCCCCGCCCCAAGAGTCAAACCAGAAGTCTGCCTTTTCACCATTATGTATGATCCAGGTGAGGTTGGGCTGAAGGAGGTCCCTACTTCTTATCAAGAAATTCCATATCGCAGAACCCTTGGGAGGATTTTGCACTGTGAAGATTCTCTCATTATCCAACGAATCAAGATACTTAGCTTTCATTAGTTTTACCCACAGGGCGTTGGGTTTGAAGTACATATTCCACGCCAATTTGGCCCCTAGTGCCTAGTTTTGGACTTGAATATTCAGAATTCCTGACCCTCCTTCCGCCTTGGGTTTGCACACTTTATCCCAAGCCAGTAAGTGGATTTTCTTCTCTTCAAGAGAGCCTTGCCAGAGGAATTTTCTGCAGAGACCATCGATTCTAGCTATAATTCCTTTAGGGACGTGAAAGACTGACATCATGTATACTGGCACCGCAGCCAACACAGCTTTAATTAAAACTATTCGTCCAGCTAAGGATAGATGACGACCTTTCCATTTGGCCATCTTTGTGTTCAAATTCTGAATAACCTTGCCCCATCAATTATTCTTATATCTGCCCAGGAAAAGGGGTAGACCAAGATAGCTTCCTGGAAGAACCTGAGATTCGAGGTTGAGGGTAACTTGTATCAGCTTTTGGAGAAGCAATGGAACATTTTGGAAAAACACCATAGATTTATTAAAATTCACTTCTTGCCCTGAAACACAGCAATAAGACTTGACTGTATTCATCATTACTTTGGCTTCCCACAATGACGCTTGGCCAAAAAGTATTGTATCATCAGCAAACAAAGCATGAGTAAAGGGCTCTTGAATACCTTTTAGTTTGATACCTTGCCAATCTGATCTTCTCTTTGCCTCCTTTATGGACCAAGTGAGTGCTTCCATCATGATTATGAAGAGGTAAGGAGAAAGGGGGTCTCCTTGTTTTAAACCACGTGAAGGTTCAAAGAAGCCAGTCTCCTTTCTGTTTATTAAAACTAAAGCTCGGAACCCTGAAATACATGAGTTAATCCATTTAACCACTTCTTTGGAGAACCCCATTTGGGTCATAATATCAAACAGGAAGCTCCAATTCACTCTATCATAAGCCTTAGACATATCAAGTTTCACAACCATAGCTTTCTTCTTTTTCGTGTTCACTGAATGCAAGATTTCATGAGTGAGGATGGCACCCTCAATGGTCTCTTTCCCTGGTACAAAACCCCCTTGCTCACTAGAGATCAATTCCCTCATCAAGGGTGACAATCTGAGCACTATGGCCTTAGAAATTATCTTATAGATGAAGTTACACAGAGAGATGGGCCGGAAATCTTCAAAAGTTTGGGGGAATTTTGATTTGGGAATAAGCATTAAACATGTCGATTTAAATTCCTTTAACACATTCTTAGCTTTTCTGGATTCTTCAACAGCCAGGAGAACATCCCTCCCAACCATGTCCCAGCACTTCTGAAAAAAAATTCCCGTCCAACCATCCGGGCCCGGCGCTTTCTCTCCCGCCAAAGAGAATACCGCAGACTTAACTTCTTCTAAGAAAAATGGTTTCAAAAGTTCCTTATTGTGATGATCTTTGATTAACTTTGGGATGAGATTACAGACCTCTAGAGGTTTATTCCGAGGGTAATGCGGGCTGGAAAGAAGGTTTGCAAAGTAATTTTGTGCTGCAACCATGATATCTGACTGATCGGTGCAAGTCTGCCCATTTTCCAATTGAATGGATTTAATAGAATTAACCCCAGCTGTTACCTTGACCGACAAATGGAAATAAGAGGTATTTCTGTCTCCTGCTTTCAACCATAATTCCTTGGATCGTTGCCTCCAATAAAGTTCTTCCCTTTTCAAGATTTCTTCCAAATCTAATGTCAATTGTTTCTCTTTCTGGAAGGAGGATAAATCCATGCCTCTAGAGATTATGAAATCAGCCAGTGCTTTTAGCTCTTGTAATATTCTAGCTTTCTCAGCAAAAATATTTCAGAAATGGTTTCTGTTCCATTCCATTACCCTGTGCCTTAGAAATTTTAACTTACTTGCTAATTGAAACATTTGTGATCCTTCCACATAAGGAATGGACTTCCACCAAAGCTGAATATTATCCAAAAAAGTCGCATCCCTGAACCACATAGTCTGAAACCTGAAGCGCTTCTTGCAGGGAAAGTGTTGACCACCTAAGGAGAGCCTGACCGCAAAGTGATCTGATCCTACCAAGGGCCGAATATCTGCTTCACAGCTGAAAGAAAAATTAAAACATTTTGGAGACAGAAAGAATCTATCCAATCTTTCTGCTATTTGTAGAAAACCTTTTCTTCTGTTCGTCCAGGTAAAAGAACCGTTAATGGGAATGCAGTCTATTAGGGAATTGTTATTAACAAAAGCCTGGAAATCCTTCTGAGATCTAGGCGGATGTGTGATACCCCCTGACTTTTCCTTGTCATCTAAAATGGAATTAAAATCCCCCCCTAAAATGAAAGGTCTCCATTTCAGCTTCCTCAACCAAATAGACAAATTATCCCAAACTAATTTCTTCTGTGACAAATCTACAAGCGCATAGACATTCACAAGCCATACATCAGCTCCATTGAGAAGTTCAGGGAACTTACCAATTAAGAAGTTGTCAGTCTTCTCCACTACTTCCATAGCTTGAATATGATTCCTCCATCCTGTAACTAACCCTCCAGCAGCCCCACGAGCATCCACCTTTTCAAAGCACCAATCCGACCAACTCTTAGAGAAAGAAACAAAAGATTCTGAAGATAGTTTAGTTTCCTGAAGCATGATAACTTCTGCACGCTCCTCATCAATTTGGTATTTGATGAGGTTCCTTTTGTTAGGGGCGTTAATGCCCCTAACATTCCACGTGAGGATCCTCATACCTCCTGAGGAGAGTAGCTAACTCTCCTCCTGCTGTTTGGACTTCGGGAAGCTTGGGCATGAAGACCACTAGGCACATCTTTGTTGTGCCACAGCTGCTTCTGTCTAGAACTTTTCCTGAGAGGGGTAGGAGTGCTTCTAGTCAAAGGACTGTTCATACTTGTTCGAAGAAGACCAAGTGGCCTAACCTCCTCCTTTTCAAGGTCTTCCTAAAGAACCTCATCTGCGATTTCCTCCATCACATTTAGAGCCACTTTGGACACCACCTGGTCGAGCAGTTCCTTCAACGTTTCGTTGTCCTGAATCAAGTCCTTGGAGAAGTCATTTTTTACGGCTGCTAAATCACTGGAGGCGTTCTAAACATTTAAGGAAGCTGGAATCATATCCCGCAGAGGGGTGTCCTCCTCCCCGTTTAAGAAATCCCCTTCCTCCCTTAGCGGAGAGAAGCAACTAGGGCCATGTTTAGAAGTCTCTTTATTCGTATCTTCTAGACAGGTACCTTCTTGAGAAGCGAGGAACAAATCCTCTAGATCCTCTAAGTCATCTGGCAAGGGTTGACGAACCTCAATATTATCTCCTGGGGGTAATACCGCATTTGCTGACTGATCTAAACCCTCTGGAATCCCAAGCACCACCTGTAGATCCTGTGTAGGTTCACTCATCCGAGCCGAGTCAGAAATATTTTCCCCCTGTGAGCCCAACATAGCGGCATTATTCTAACTTGGACAAAGAAAAATACATTCACCTCATTGACTCACATTCTTGTTTATATTGATCACAATGGGACTAACGATTAGAAAGAGTGGGCCCGGTAAAAGCACGGAAAAGATAGTGTGAAGCATTGTTCAAGGAACCGGCAACAATAAATATAATATAATAATAAAAACTAAAAACCAAAATGATTTGTCTTTCTCATTGTCGTGGCCTGTGGGATTTGAATCATGTTATTCCTTATTCTGCTCAAATGGCGGGCGATGTCCCTACCAGTACTTACTAAAATATTGCCAGTACTCCCTAAAAAATAGGGATGCGTTAAACATTTTCAATTTTCAAGGCATTTAAAGATTTAGACGTTTTGTCCAACGCTATTATCACGTGTTTCATCTTTGAAGTGCCTAAACTGGCTCTAATAACTGGTGCCTCAACGGTCTAGATTCATTTCAATAAATGACTATGCTAGTGATGGCTCCTGAAGAAGTTCCAACAATGGCGGTGCTCATATAAAGGACTGTCATGCTCCTCGGATTGAGCAGAGCCATCATGAAGAATGCTATTGCCATGGGTACCATCCATATTGCTATCCATATAGTCCTGTCTGCAGTTTTTAATCACCCTCCATTGCTAATTCATGGCAAAAGAGAACAATTCTTTCAAACTTTGAAGCAACATGTAGATGGTTTTACAATCATATTAAGCATATATAAACTTTAAATAGAACATAGAATGTTTACAATAAAAAAGCTGCCGGTAGAGAGTTTAAATATCAAAAGCTATTTAAAATATTTTTAAAGTTTGAAATATGAAACCTTACTGAAATAAAATTCAAGGAAGGAGGCAATGTAAATATCTTGCATGGAAAATAATTGTGTTAGAAAAACAAAGAACTAATGCAAATACCTTTACAAAGAAAAGATTTCCTCCATGCCTTCGATCGATTCTTTGGAAGGCGATTCTTTACTTTTCTGTTTGCACTCCCACTCAGCTCACCTCAAATCTTGCAATTATTTATGTAAAAGCGATCCTTTTGTTTTCTGTTCTCACTCCCCTTCAACTCACTTCAAATCTTGCAATTTGATATGCTCGCCTGAGTTATTTGCCTCAACTCCATGAAAAACAAACCATTCTTTCATATAGTGGTTCTTTAGAGAAAATCGGGATATGAAGTGCCTTATGAAATTGACAATAGTGCCTCTTAGTCACCTCACTAATAATGAAATGCCTTATTAAACTAAGATCGTTGCCTCACTAAGAATAGTTACATCATTATTTATAATTTTATTTTCTCTTTTTAATAAAGATTCTATATTGGAATCTTATAATTTTATGGAGAAATTCCAGAATCTTTCATCTCTTGTTCTCCATCCCTACTATGAATGTAGGAATGCCTCTTGGCATAATTATATATATTTATTCACTTGCATAAGATGATGCTTTATTCTTAACTTGGATAATGGAGGCACCATATGACCAATGTAAAAGGCAAATGTCTTCGTGTTGTCACGAATGACACCTTCCCTAAAGAGACTAATGGCCTACTTAGTCTCAACACTTTTCAAGGTTGATACAATGTCAAAGACACCACCCCAGCTACGAAATTTTGGCTTTTTGTTGAATGAAGAGATCCCCTTGTTGGCCGCCTGTTGCAGATGTCGAACTACTAGTTTATTCAATGCAAGTTTGGACAAACTTTTGTGCCCCTGGACGAGTGTGAAATATGTTAGAAACTTGCCAAGGATGAGGTTGTCATGTATGTGCTCATCTGTAAGCGTGCACACGTTCAAGACCTATCGCATGACTTTCTCAATGTTCTCATCTTGTATTAGGAAGACTCATTTGGGCTTAATGTTGATGTTGAAGGAAAATAAGAGAACAATAGTGATCTGCCGATCACAAATGAAACAATTACAAAAGCTCCAAATAGCCTTAGTAGAAGAAGAGGTAGGGCATCTATATATATAGTTTTCAACATATAGGTGACATTATGGCACACAACCATATTCACTAGAAAACTCGTCTATAATACTAAATGCAAAAAATGAAAGTCAAGAAAAACCAACTACAAAATTAATAAGTCCAATAGACATTAAAACATGTCAAAGATGACTACTGCACATGTCAATAATTGTTGTCATTCTCCCCCATAATGACCATTGGGAAGATTTGAATTAGATCTCTAAGTGTCTCGAACCTTTCATGAGCTAGAGGCTTCATGAAAATATCTGCTATCTAATCCTCTATATTGTTGTACACAATCTCGATCAGTCTTTGTTGAACCAACTCTTTTATGAAGTGATGTTGAACCTCAATATGTTTGGTTTTGCTATGAAACACTAGATTCTTAGTCATTTGTATAGCACTCTTGTTGTCACAGTACAACAAAGTAGGTCCATTATGTATCTAGTGTAAATCCTCCAATAGTCATCTCAGTTGTTTGGCATGCTACAAATTTAGCAGCTTTATACTATGCCCCTGATATAGAAAGTGATACAGTCAACTATTTCTTGGACTTCCAATACCTTCTTGTTGAGTGTATCCTTTAGCTACCGGTCTAGCCTTATGCTTATCAATGTTTCCATCAGATTTATACGTAGGTTTATACACCCATCTTATACCAACAATTTCCTTACCAGGAGATAGTTGAACCAGATCCCATGTGTCATTCATTCAATTGTTTCTGTCTCACTATTCATTGCTTCAACCCACTCTTCTTCTCTTCCTCCTCCTACTCTTCCTCCTCTAAATTTAAAACACTTAGTTTATAATTTTAAAATTTTAGTTTGTAAATAAAAAAACATATTAATTTTTGTTAATATGTTTTTATTGTTTTATTTGATATTCACTTGTAGGGTTTCATTTTTTTTATTTCATATTTACCTAGGTTTTATTTACTAACTTTTCCTTACCTTTCCTTAAATAAATAATATAGATTAACTCTACAACAAATAAAACAACATATTAACTCTACGGTGCATTAGATTTTTTTTTTTTATTAATGTAATATTACTGTTTAGTAATTCAATTAATTATGCTTCTCTAGTATAGTAAAATAAATAAAATAAAACCATAAAACAAAATATTTACCCAGGGTTTTATCATTTCAAAATTTTGATCAACTAAATTTATAGGAAAATTTTCTATGGAACCAACACTTTATGGATTGGAAAGAAAGAAAATATGATTGTCTCACTTCTTAAATTCATAAAATTTATAAAAATAAAATAACTCTATAGTAAACAAGTGCTACATAGTAGCTAGTACATGCCTTGAGTGTTGTAGTAGCTAGTACATGCCTTGAGTGTTGTAATTATAGTATGTGTTTTAGTTCTAATTTTTTATTAGATTAAAGATTTGTTGCATAGACAAATTGCATTCCAATAATGTTAAACAAATAATTTGTTTTAAAGTCTATATAAATATTATAACAAAATTGTAATATTTATAGTAATATAATATTCATAGTAATGTGATTATTTCATTGTAATATTTATGTTTATGTTTATTATTATATTATTATATAACATTATTAAAATACTATAATATGAATTAATATAATATATCAACAAGTGTTATAATAAATATTAATAATATAGTTAATATTATTATTAATATTATAACTATAAATAATAAAGATTTTGTTGGTTTGACAAAAAGTAAATTTGAAGTTTACCTAATGAATTAAAAAAATAAATACTAAAACCATTAATAAAGTGTGTAGAACCCTAATCCTAGTTGGGTGTGGAGAGATTTGAAATATCTGATATTAAAATGTAATAATATTAAATACTATTACAATTTAAAATGCATTAAAATATTGTAAGTTTGAAGAATAATTACACAATATAATAACAATAACATATTCATATTTAGTGGGGTGGTAGGGTGGGCACCCTTTCCATGAGAACATGGAAGGGTCGTATTCATATGATAGACACTTGGCAAATTTGCATCTTCTCCTTTGGTTTTCAATTAATAATTTTTTGGACTACATCCACTTCCAATACCTTCAAATGATGCGCCTTCGCACGTATAAACCTGCTAGAAGGATTTTCTTTGCATTTTTTGAGCTATCCAAATTAATGATGGCTTCGTAGGGTTTCTAATAGAGAAGTATCTAGATGTTCTCTGTTACCTTTAACTGCTTTATTCAGTCTCATTCGAATGAAATGTGTAGTCATAAGCATGTTCGAAGGCAGGAGGCTCTGGATACATTTCTTGAATCTCTGTCGAAGGTATGATTAACTTAGGGATGGCAACCCCCATTCAATTGGAAAGCATTGTCCCGCAAATGGCTTTCAAGGGTGTTATCACAGATCAAAGGCTAAAATGGGTCTTACGTCTACATGATGGTCTCCTGTTACCAACAGTGAAAATCATTCTTGGTAAAGATTTCCTATGTGCAGGGGAATTCTACTGGGTGGATACCCACATCTCGTCATGATTTTTGGCCTCCATCTTCGATGCAAGGACTTCAAAAGGAGAGGGAAAGGGGCTAATGGTGAAACTATTTAAAATAGAATTTCTTGGTGGCCTGGACAACATTCTAGGTGCAGTCATTCTAGGGGTAGGAACCCCTCACCCCAAAGATATCTCTATGCTGAAGGATCCCTTGGAGGTTGTCAAGTTCTTCCCCCTCATTCTGGACATGAAGGGTCTAGTTCTGATCGAACATCGGGAGAGAGTGGTGAAGGCTACTACTTTTCTGAAGAAATTGCTAAGTTTGGAGGAGGTCAACGGGGACTTTGAGCGGGTCGATGAGCTCCAAACTATGGCGATGGAGCTCAGTTTCATGTGAATGTAGTCTTTTTAGAACTCTATGTTAGGATGTCTCCTAGCTAAGTTGATAAGATGCCCAAGAAGGTCTATTCTATGTGGTTTTACTCCAAGGATGTTAAGATAGCCATAATGGCTAATTTTGATATAAACTTCAGTCCTGAGTGGCCTCTTTATCACAACTAAGGAAGTTTGATATAGGAATGGAATGCAGAAAACAGTCTATAGCCACTTGCCTATAATTTTTTGCTCTACATCAATATTAAAACTCTTATTTTACGGATAAAAAAAAACATATTCATATTTAGAGCACTATAGTATATTATCTTAGTCACTTAATCTTTAGTTTAAGTAATAATAGTAAGTACTTTTAGAGAATGTGATATTAATTATTTTAATTAATCTAATATTGTGGTTTAGTAATAATTTTTTCTAAATAGCACTAAAATATTTAAACCTTAACTATAAAATCAAATTTACAAAGCCTATTAAATAACACAAATATTTCCTTAACTATAAAACTAAACTTGACAAAGCCTGCATATTTGTATTTATGTGGAGAGCCCTGGCCCTAGTTGAGTGTATAGAGATTTGAAATGTCTCCTTAAGATATTAAAATGTCTCCTTAATACTACGATAATTTAAAATTTAAAATGCATTAAAATATTTTATGTTTGAAGAATAAAATAAAAAATGTAATAACATGGTGAAATAGTTTTCATGATACTGTAGATTTTTAACTTTTGAGTAAATAAAATTGAAATACTAGATTTTTAACTCTTGAGTAAATAAAATTGAAATCCCAAAAATAATCAAATTTCATAAAATAAAATGTGTAGAACCCTATAAAAGCAAAAAATTAAATTCATAAAAATGAATTATGGCCATTCATTTAGGCATGATTTAACTAGTGGGAGACAAAATTTGTGTTCATAATTTGGTTACTTGCCACATCCTCCCCTCAAACCAAAATTCTCTCCACATTTATAGCTTTTTATTGCAATCTGGGACAATCTGTAGAGAAGAGGTCATTTTTTTTATACAGATAAATCATTTTTCAATGATTTTTTGTTAAAAATTTATCATGTTGATGGAAAAGTACAAATTTAAATCAAATTTACCCGACAAGAAAAATAATCCCGTCTTTTGATTGATTTGCAATCAATAGATTAATAACTAGATAAGTGTGAACTCATTGTAATAGTACTAGCTCAAGGTAGATACTAATAAAACAACATATTAATTTCTTATAATATGTTTTTATTGTTTTATTTTCTATTCACATCTAGGTTTCATTTAATTTCATATCAATAAATTAAATTTTATTATGAGAAAATAAAATAAAATTAAATTGATGACTCTGTAGTAAAATTTATAAAAAATAATGCACTTACCTTTATGCTTTTGTAGTATTTTTTTTTTCTCTTTTTTATTTGAATTGATATTTTTGTGATTTATGTTTGAGTATTACTTTATGTTGGCTTTATTCTTATGTGCATTCATGTAATAAAATATGTGCCTTAAAAAATTTAAATTTAATTGTTATGTCATTCATTTAATAAAAGTATGTCAGTTATATATTTGACATTTAAAACATTTACTTTATATTTTAAAAATATATATGTCTCCACTCTATTTAGTTTTATTTAATTCACTTGCATAAAATGATGTTTTATTCTTAACTTTTAGTTCCTCATTATATATACATATGTATAATGTATACATATATATATACATATACATATACATACATGCTTATTTTGTTTAGTTCGTTATATCCAATTTTGAAATACTTTCAAATGTTGTGCCTTGCCATTAGTTTTATTTCAAGATTTTAGAATAGTAGTCCAGATGTATACTAATCAGATTAGCCAGACTGATATATAATAGGATATTACTAGGAGTTGCACAAAATTTATGGGCAACGAAATAGCCCATAGGGTGAAATGTTAAATGTTACATAAGTTTATTTCAAATAAGATTAAAAGTATGATAATGCTACAGTAATGATTTTTTGGTTTTTTTGGTCAATGATTACATTCAAAACGCTAAGGAAAATTCATTTGAAACATAAAGGCAAGAAAAAATAGAGTAGAGAATTGCCTCAATTCTTATAATTTTATAGCTAGGTATTGATTATGAGATTTTTTTAATATTTTTATATTTATCAGTTTCACATATTCGTAACTTGATTTAAATTATTTGTTTATTTTTTAAAACTACACGCATCAGTTAAAACACCAATGCTTTATTAAACTTCACAGTTGTATCTCTTATCAGTCCCTACTTACACCAACATGAGTATAGCAATCGATTTAGAATTAGTGAGGGCAAGATGGGCAAGATGAACCAATTCTATTTTGAGTTTTAGTTAAGGTTGAGAATTGTTGATATGGATTTGATATGTCACTTTCATCGATTGTATTGGTTTTTAATTGTATTGGTGTGCACATTATGATTATTTCACAAGACTTAGCATGAATTATTCTCATTGATCTAATTATTCTCTTAATTTTAGTACCATATTTGGTGTATCTAAAAATTGAATTCAAGGATACATGAACAAATGGATGAATTATTCTACATTTTAAACAGGCTCTTGGAAAGAGCATTGTCATTATTGACTTTGTAATAGGATGTCTCAGGTTTGACTAGCATGGCTTCCAATGCCCTTTTTAATGTGTTTCTTCCATTTGGATATCAACGTAAAATAAATAAATGAAAATATAGGTGGAAAGCAGTAGCAGCTAGTTCCCAGCTATCGTTGCTCTTTAAAAAAAAAGCTATATTGTTTTTACCTATGTCACAAGGTTTGAACCCATGTTTGAATTCCACAATGATACAACTCGAAAAAAAAAAGTGATGATTTTTAACTCTAGATTTATTCTAGCGAAACAAAAATAAAAAATTAAAACACAATCCTGACACATTGTTTTATTTTAGATTTATTGACAACAATTTATTTTCAACTATTGAACAATTTTAAATTTGTGATTTTCATTCCATCATATTTGATCATCGTAAAAATAGGACAAATATTTACCATTTTTTGTTGTTAATGAGGTGTAAAATTACTATTAGTTGTTTGACCATTAAAGTGGATGATATTTAAGTAGAATGGTATAGATTTACATCAATAATGTTCCACCGCAAAAATAGTGTCATTGTGATCGCAGCAACAACTGTAATGTATATTATATATGTGTCAGTGTTCATTCATCTTTCTCTGATAAAGATGAGTAAAAGGAATGCTTGAGCTCTCCCATAGCTAAAGCAAATTTTGTGTTAATAATAGAAATTTTAAACAAATAAACATGAGATACAAATTTTATGGGATACTCATGTATTGCCTTTAAAAGTAGACATGTTTACTCCAAAATTTCTGCCACTAATTTTAACTTGTGGAATTCTAAAAACATTAATGTGTATTTGAGCTTCTGTTGCATGCATATCTTAAGAAAACATAAGCATGGATGCAAAACTACAGGAGCTAAATATGAATATACCACTAAATATTGATGCTCTTGAGAGTAAGATAATCTATAGCTTATTCCATGAAGTAATAGAGAGTTCTATCCAAGGCTTCTAGCACTTACTTCTATGCTTTGTCTTATTGCCTTATCTTTCCTTTGAACAGTTGATGCAGGGACTTCCGGAGGTCATAACTTTTGACTTGGATGTGGGTTTTCTATGAAATTTTATAGGTGGATGTGTTATGAGGTGGATGGTGGTTTTCCAACCCATCCTAGTTGGTTGGACCTCGTCTTGGCACTTTTTCGGGGCTTGAAACTTTCATCTTGGCCCCCAAAATGGCAATTTAGTATTTTTTTCTAGTTTTTTAAAAGTTATTTTTTTTAATAACTCGAAACTCGTGTTTCAAATTTAGGATATTAGTTGCCTTTTCATCCTACCTTAACTTTAGGAAGTTTTTGGGAAAAAATTGGATTCTCAAGATATGATTGTAAAATTACCTAAAATGTTAAAATATGACAATTGTCGAAATCTACCAAAAAAGGTATTTTTTTTTTTGTTTTCTTGGATATAAGAGAGCTTTCTCTCATTGTACCAGCAGAGTTGGTGAATAGAAGTTTTTTTTCAGGGTTCCAAATCTTTGGCTCTCACACATGATTAATGGCACAATTTTATTGAGTGTATGTTGTTGGCTACATTATCTGGTATCAGAGTAGGAAGATGGCTGGGAGAGGAAGAAAAAGAGGTGGTCTTGCCTAGATGCATAGAGAAATGCAAAATATGCAAAGGTAAATAGAAGAACTTACAAGACGGATGGAAAACCAAAGACTGGGTAGAGGAGGAGATGAATCTGATGAAGATATAGGTCAAGGAGGTGCAAATCAAGATACAGAACATGAAGAAGAAGAATTAGAAGGCATGAGTTTTGAAGAGAGGATGCTCAGGGCCTTAGAAGGGAAAAATGAAGGGATCAAGGTAGATGTTTTAGATTATGCAGGTAGTCTTAAACCAGAGGAGTTGATAGACTGGTTGAATGACTGGATTGGAAAAATAAGTAGACACTCGACAAAATCCTCCGAATTAAGAACGAGGAAGGGGATTTCAAAGAGGTAGAGGTTATGGTAGCGGTAGAGGATGGGAAAACCAGAGAAGGCCTTTCACTTGTTTTAGATGTGGAGAAGAAGGTCATAGGGTATTTGAATGCTCAAATTATAACATGCAAGAAAGAAATCAAGGAGGACAACCTAGGGTGAACCTGATTCAAATGCAACATGAAGTGGAAGGGACGGAACTAGAGGTTCCACCAGATGTGGGAGAAAGTCTCATGATGAGAAGAGCAATGGTGATTCTAGAGAAGGAGAAAACACAAGCCAAAAGCTCTGATGGTTCATGGCTTCGAACCAATATCTTCAGAGCCAGATGTACTTCGGGTGCCAAGGTATGTCAAGTTATTGTTGATGGAGGTAGTTGTGAAAATGTGGTTTCTAAAGAAATGGTAGAAAAATTGAATTTACACTATGAAAAACATCCTCATCCATACCGCATTGCATGGTTTAAAAAGGGAAATGAAGTCACTATTCATAAAAGATTCCTAATTAAGTTTAGCATAGGGAAGATCTATCAAGATGAGATATGGTGTGATGTTGTCCCAATGGATGTGTTATTAGGAAGGCTATGGCAGTATGATAGAAAAGTTATGCATGATGGAGAGAAAAACACATACACCTTTTGGAAAGATGGCTCTAAGGTGATTTTATTGCCTCTCGAGGATGAAGGAAAAGGTGAGACCATGCTGTCTAAAATAGATCTTGTTAAAGAAATGGAGGTGACAAGGTGTTGCTATGCATTAGTAGTGGAAAAAGGTGAAGAGGAAGACATTTCAGTTCCCCTAGAAGTAGCAGAGATATTGAAAGAATTTGTTCATGTTTTTCTTGATGAATTGCTTGATGGTCTACCGTCAAAGAGAGATATTTAGCATCATATTGATTTGATTCCAAGAGCAACTCTACCCAACCAAGAAGCTTATAGGATGAATCCAACACAACATGGAGAGATGAATAAACAAGTAATAGAACTCATAAGTAAAGGTGTGGTGAGAGAGAGCATGAGCCCATGTGTTGTAAGTGCATTGTTGACCCTAAAAAGAGATGGAACATGGAGGATGTGCACTGATAGAAAAGCAATTAATAAGATTACCATCAAGTATCGATTTCCTACACCTCGTATGGAGGACATGATGGATGTCCTTGCAGGGGCCAAATATTTCAGCAAGATTGACCTACAAAGTGGCTACCACCAAATCCAGATCCAAGAAGGGGATGAGTGGAAGAAAGCCTTTAAGACTGGAGACGGATTATATGAGTGGATGGTTATGCCATTCGAGTTATCAAATGCACCTAGCACATTTATGAGATTAATGAACACTATACTACGACCTTACATTGGTAAGTTTGTGGTAGTTTATTTTGATGATATTTTGGTATTTAGTAATAGCAAAGAAGAGCACCTACAACACTTAAGGATCATTTTTGGTGTGTTAAGGAAGGAGAAGCTCTATGCCAATTTGAAGAAGTGTAAGTTCATGCAAGATAGTTTGGTTTTTTTAGGCTTTGTCATTTCTAAAGATGGTGTCAGAATGGATCTAGAAAAGGTCAGGGCAATTCTAGAATGGCCTAGTCCAAGCAGCATCGCAGAGGTAAAACATTTTCATGGCTTGGCCACTTTTTATTGAAAGTTCATTCAAAATTTTAGTAGTATTGTAGCTCCTATAACAGATTGCACCGAAGGAAGGGAGTTTGTATGGACCAAGGATGTTGAGGAGAGCTTTAAGTACTTGAAGTAAAAGGTAATAGAAGTACCTATATTTGCATTGCCAAATTTTGATAAGGTATTTGAAGTAGAATGTGATGCCTCCCATGTGGGAATAGGTGCTGTGCTTAGCCAAGATAGAAAACCTACAGCTTTCTTTAGTGAAAAGCTGAATGAAGTGAGAAAGAATTATTCTTCTTATGATTTGGAATTTTATGCAATTGTTCAAGCATTGAGGCATTGGAGACATTATCTAGTTTCCCAAGAGTTTGTATTGTTTATAGATCATATTGCATTGAGATACTTGGACACAGAAAAAGTTGAATAGTAGGCATGCCAAGTGGGTCTCTTTCTTGTAGGGTTACAATTTTGTGTTGAAGCATAAGTCTGGAAAACAAAATTAGGTTGTAGATGCATTAAGTAGTGTGTTGCACTTTTGACCACAATGGAAACTGAGTTGATTGGTTTTGATGCCATAAAAAAATTGTATGAGTTTGATGATTATTTTTGGGAGATTGTGGAACAATTGAAGGCACTTGTATCTGGTAACTTGGATCACTTTAGGGGTGAATATTTTATGCAAGATGGGTATCTATTTAAAGGAAAATAACTATGCATACCAGCTGGCTCTATGAGGGAAAATATTATCAGAGAATTTCATAGTAGTGGGTTGGTTGGACATTTTGGCAAGGAGAAGACAATAGCCTTGATAGAAGATAAATATTACTGGCCAAAGATGAAAAGGGATATAACTAAGTATGTAACAAGGTGTAGAATCTGCTAAGTGGCTAAGGGACATTCACATAATATAGGGTTGTATATGCCATTACCAATACCAACTGCACCATGGACAGATTTGAGCATGGACTTTGTGTTGGGACTTCCACATACTCAATGAGGTAATGACTCAATTTTTGTAGTTGTTGATAGATTCTCCAAGATGGTTCATTTTATTGCCTGTAAGAAAACTAATGATGCAACAAGGGTAGCAGAGTTATTTTTTTCAGAAGTTGTTCGACTACATGGTGTTCCAAAGACTATTAACTCTAATAGGGATACCAAATTCCTCAGTCATTTCTAGAGGACTTTATAGAAGAAGATGAGGACTAAGTTACAGTTTAGTAGTGCTTATCATCCTCAAACAAATGGGCAAACTAAGGTAGTCAATCGGAGTCTGAGAAATTTGTTGAGGTGTATTGTTGGAGAAAAGCCAAAACAATGGGACGTGACATTACCCTAGGCCAAATTTGCCTATAATAGTTCTGTTAACAGATCAACAAGAAAGTCCCCTTTCCAAATTGTGTATACTAGGAATCCTCAGGGTGTTCTAGATTTGGTATAGCTACCAATGAAAGATAGGGTTAGTGATGATGGGGAAGCATTTGCAGAACACTTTCAACAGTTGTAGAAAGAAGTGAGATAGAAGTTGCAAGACAGTAATGAGAGGTACAAGAATACAGTGGATACTAGTAGGAGACATTAGACATTCAATGAATGTGACTTAGTAATGGTATATTTGAGAAAAGAGTGGTTTCCTATTGGAACATACCACAAGTTGAAGTACAGGAAAATTAGTCCTTGCAAAATTACAAAGAAGATCAATGATAATGCATATGAGGTCAATTTACCAGATGATCTCGATATTTCTCCTGTGTTGAATATTTCTGATTTATATGCATTCCATGGTGAGAATGATGTTGAAGATAGTCAACTAGAAGTGGCATGGTACCACCACATTCCCCATAAGAAGAAGGAAAAGATTGCACACGTTCTCGATAAGAAAACTATCTACACTCGGCAAGGGCATTACAACAAGTATTTAGAATAGTGGGAAGGATTGCCACCAACAGATAGCATGTAGATTATAGAGTGGGAAATGCAGAGGTTAGATCCAGTCAAATGGCAGCAGTTCGAAGACTCTCACTTATAGGAGCTACATTCTTTTCAACCAGAGGAGAATGATGCAGGGACTTCCGGAGGTCATAACTTTTGACTCGGATGTGGGTTTTCTATGAAATTTTACAGGTGAATGTGTTATGAGGTGGATGGTGGTTTCCCAATCCATCCTAGTTAGTTGGACCTTGTCTTGGCACTTTTTCGGAGCTTGAAACTTTCATCTTGGCCCTCAAAATGACAATTTAGTGTTTTTTTTAGTTTTTTAAAAGTTGCTTTTTTTAATAACTCAAAACTCATGTTTCAAATTTAGGATGTTAGTTGGCTTTTCTTCCTACCTTAGTTTTAGGAAGTTTTTGGAAAAAACTGGATTTTCAATATATGATTATAAAATTACCTAAAATGGCAAAATCTAACAATTGTCAAAATCTGCCAAAAAAGGTAATTTTTTGATTTTTTTGTTTTCTTGGATATAAGAGAGTTTTCTCTCATTGTAACAGCAGAGTTGGTGAATAGAATTTTTTTTTTTAGTGTTCCAAATCTTTGGCTCTCACACATGATTAATGACACACTTTTATTGAGTGTATGTTGTTGGCTACATCAACGGTGCCATGTAACATTACTATTAAAAGCTCCAAGGAAAAGTGAGGTAGAATTACTTTTAAATTTTCATAGAAAATTAAATAACCCAGGAATCCATTTATGTGCGAAGATCTAGTTGCTCAAGGAGTATATTGTATCCTTATGATATGGATGCCTAATACCATTTTCTCTTTCTGTAATATATGATTATACTTTTTCTGAAAGGGGAAAAATAAAATCCATTAGAAAATTATCTCACAATTTGTGCTTTAAAAAAATATGGTGCCATGTCTGGAGTTTCCCCAAATCTTCACATCTATCTAATAAAATAACAATCTTGCTATCTTTCATTCCCTGGGTTTCTTAGAGTTGCAAATTAGAGAACTATGTTTGAGAAACCTTACAAGTTTTCTAAATAGAAAAAAAAGGCCAACTTCAATGGTAAGGGTTCTGTTGTACCTATTGTGTACCTATATTGAGATAAACTATATATTTTTCTCTTTGATATATAGTACCTACAGAATGTTTTAAAAATAACATTCTTGTGAAGCTGCAATTGTGTTTCAATGTAGATGAATATGAAGGAAGCTATCCATATTCATGGATTCCAGTACATCACATTTTGCAAATACATCATCACAAATTGGCACATATATTGACATTAATTTCTAGAAGAGGTGAATGGCTCAAATCTTCTGTGCACTGTCCTGAGAAGACATAGCTTAAGATAAAGAAAGTTCACCATATTCTTAGATTCCAGTGCATTGCATTTTGCAAAAATATATAAAGAGAATTGAGTACCAACGTCCAGTGGCAAAGAGCAGTAGAGAAATAGAGAAAAAGAAAAAGAACGGCAAAATTTTCTGGTGCTAAAAGTAGTAGAGAAACAGGGAAAAAGAAAAAAATGGTAGAGTTTTCCAGCGCTAAGCAGGCACACACATAGGATGACAATTTCCCGATGTCTGATGGTTTCTGGGAGTAGAGAAACAACCAAAAAGAAAAAAATGGCAGAGTTTTCTTGTGCTAAGCAGGCACACACACAGGAAGACATTTTTCTAGCATCTGATGGTTTCTGGGAGCAAAAAGCTCCCACAAATAGCCTATCGGCTAATAAAATAAGAACGTATGATAGGAGATGAGTAAAATAAGAAAACTTGAGACAATTTAATGGAGATGGATGATGATAGCTTTAACATCATTGAAGAAACTCGTTACAGAGAGGACATTGAACACTACACTAAACTTATATGGGATTTTTTGGTGGATATCTATGATAGGTATGGAAACTATAACACCACCTCCACAATGGTTAGAAGTGCTGAGGGTGATAACAGTGTTGAGTGCCCCAGGTGTGGTAAACCTAATCCATCTTCTGAAAGTTCTGATAGTCCTTTTACTGAATGTTGTTTGCAAGAGGATGGTTGGTCTTTTCTAGAGGAAGAAATTATTGACTTTCCCACTTGGGAAAATGCTAAGAGAAAATTAGACAAGATTTTTGCAGATTATCGGAAGCTCCATTTACCTTTCATAGCTACTGGAAAAAATATCACATGCAGCATCTTTAAAACTCAAATACTGGAAAAACTTTCACATGCAACATCTTTACACAACACGCCTACATGCCTCCTCCCACAATCCACTTTAGACAAAGTAAATGTCTAGAGAAATCTCCATTTCTTCTACCCAATTCATAGTGAGAGAAACCTCGATGTTTTCTATGCAGTTTTTAGTGCAAACAACAACCTCCTCTCTTCTTGAATGCCTTTGTTGGACTCTGGGAACCTTTGGTGCAAATAACATAACTCTCAACTAGAGTATGCATCACTATGTACTCACTCACAACCAACACAAATTTCATAGCCCTAACAACAGCTACAATGTGATGTCCCCTTCTAGCAAGCCAAAATTTTCACAACCTTGCACACAATTTCAACTTGTAAAAGAGAACATTAGAATTCAATCCTTCCTATCTCATTATATATATCACAATTATATAAAATCAAACCTTATAATCATAACTTATATGCATTATTCCTTTCTCTATTTCACTATACAAGATTATACTTTCCTTCCGGAAGAGACTATACTTGGGCCAACATGTTAATCCAATCATTCACCCAACAAGAGAGGGTTCCTTGGGCACAATCTTGCCATAGGTCCATTATCCTTTCCTTTGATCTATAATGGCAATCTTCACCAACTAGAGTCAAAGGCCTATTCACTTGTCCCATCTTGGCAATCTTCACCAATTGGAAACAAGGGCCATTTCCACTTGTCCATATTGGCAATCTTCACCAATTAGAAACAAGGGTCATTTCCACTTGTCCATATTGGCAATATTCACCAATTGGAACAATGGTCTTTCTCCACTTGCTTCAAGTTAGCAATCTACACTAATTGAAACAAGGGCCTTTCTCTACTTACCCCGCATTAGCAATCTACACTAATCAAGATAAGGGCCTTTTTTTTCCACTTACCTCATATTGGCAATCTTCACCAAGTGAGATAAGGGCCTCTTCTTAGTTGAGTACTCTTTACTTGTTAAGGACAAGCAATCTTTACTTGCCTTGAAGGGTTAGAGTCTTATCAACTTGAGCCTTATTATACCTTGGCCAATTGCCTAACCCTTAGACTCACTTATGTGGTGTGATGGATTAACAAGGAGATCCATTTCTCAATCCGGTAGTCCATATGTATGAAATACATTTTCTCTAACATGTTAGCCTTTCACATCTCTTCAAGATGTTCTTTGTACTAACCATTCATTAAATACCCCTTCTCAATAATGATCATGATCGTGCATCATATTCATAATACCATTTATATTCTCATTCTATGAGTATAATTTTTTTTTAGTAATGATATTCTTTCCACAAACTCTCTATAATTTCTATTTAATACTTATCACTTTCACTTCTCCAATTAAGGCAGGAACTAATTAGAAACAAAGCATAATCATAACCTTCTACTTCTTTTATAAAACATACATTCTCTACTTAGATGGAATTTCTATGCATCTTATATAATCATCATAAAAATTAAATATAATTTACCTTTTTATTACCTTTATTTCCTTTCTGCTATTTATAAGATTATACCTATTAAACTCTGCTTCATGGATTTATTGTTGATGGCTATGTATTGATGATTCGGTGCTTGGAAGCTTCTTTGGACTGTGTATTATATGCTGAGATTGATATGCTGATGTGAATGCCTTTTTCATATTCCAAATCAGATATTCTTCTTTTATTCAGTCATATATTCCTTGATATTGAAATATCTTTAAACATAAGTTTGAGTTCCTCTAGGCTCTTTGCTGGGACCCACGCTGTCAGTGTCTACAGAGACTATTTCCTAAATAGCCTACAAACCATATAAACTCCAATACTACCAACTTTCCTTTATAAATTCACGAAATGCCTTCAGGAGAAATAAAGATTGATTGATGAAATTGACTATCATTCGTTGCCTATTGAGTAATGATCGCTACTTCTAAAACTTGCCCCCCGGTAGTCTTTTGATCGCTCCTTAATATATTATATCTCCTAAGACACATGATCTTTCATACTCTCAGCCATACATAATTGTATATTAATTCGTTGCATTAATAAGTGATTACCAAGGGATCGTAGCTTAACTAGAAACTTAAGACTCTTGGTACTGCTTTATCATGAATTGTTGACTTTGCTTATATGCCCATAATTATAATATTTAAATATTAGTATAATTAATATTTATTTATATTTAGTTTTATATGACATAATAATATATATTTATAGTATAATATTTAAATATCAATATTTATATTTATATTTGTTAATTATATGTATCCTTATATAATATAGTAATATTAATATTGATTTTTATATTTATATTTATATATTATATATGAAATTTGTATTTGTCATTTATAAATATAATAATATATTCTTATTATAAATATATATTATATTTTAAGAAAGCAATTTCATCTCTTATCATTACGTTTAAATCTTTAATTTAAACAATGCTTTAATATGAGGACATGACATACAAAGACTCAAGATCTCTCATTCAAATAAAATGGCTCTGATACCAGATGAAGGTAAATAAGAGAACAACACTGAACTGCTGATCACAAAACAAACAATTACAAAAGCCCCAAATTACCTTAGTATAAGAAGAGGTAGGGCATATATATATATATATATATATATATATATATATATATATATATATATATATATATATATATATATATATATATATATATATATATAGGTGACATTATGGCTCACAACTATATTCACCAAAAAAAATCAACTACAATACTAAATACAAAACATGAAAGTCAAGAAAAAATAGCTAGAGAATTAATAAGCCCAATGGGCATTACAACAGATTTCAAAGATGACGGTTGCACATGTTGTGAGATGTCACTTGTATCGCATGGATTCACACTAGAGTATTACTTGTATTTATATAGATTATTTACTTTATGTGGCTTATTCTTATGCACATTCATTTAATAAAACTATGTCATTAAAAAATTTAAATTTAATTCTTATGTGCATTCATTTAATAGGGTTCTTCACATAAATAAAACTATGCATGCTTTGTAAAGGAAATATTTTAGTGTTATTTAATTTTAGGAAATTAGATTATTTTTGGCATTTCATACTTATTTATTGAAGAGTTAAAAAACTAGAGTATCATGGAAGATATTTAGGAGTGAGTGTGTCAGTTACATATTTTAAATTTAGAACACTTAGTTTATAATTTTAAAAAATTATTTTGTAAATAAAATAACATATTAATTTATTTTAATATGTTTTTATTGTTTTATTTGATATTCACTTATAGGGTTTCATTTTTTTATTTCATATTTACTTGAGGGTTTTATTTATTAACCTTTCCTTTTTTTTTCTAAAAAAAAAGGTGACGGAGCACCCATATATTAATAGTTAACAATTTTTACATAAAAGTTCCAACATTTGAATGCTAATAGAAAAACAAAAATTACAAAGTATGGCCCTGAGATGGCCAAATATAACAATAGAAAACAACAAAAACCATAGGTAAATAAAGGAAACCCAGGCCACAGAAAAGACAAGAACCCACCGAAGTAGAACATTGAAAACAGGACAGAGAGACATCCACCAACCTCTGAACCATATCTAGAAACTTGCCAAAACAAAAACGTCACCCACACGCCACTACACAACCACTAGGAGGGTCCCCCTAACCATACTCAAGCTACAGGGCTAGCTGCAGGCATATTCTGCACCTCCAGCTCCGCAGCTGCTCAAGCTTCAATCTCTTCCTTTGGGGCGTCAAGGGCATTTCTAGGAATATGCGGCACCATGTCAGGGGCATGGAACCTGAGAAACTTTATGGCCATGAAGACGTCCTTGATTCATTGGGCCCTTTTCTTAGAAATGAGGAAGCTATAGGAACCCAATTCATTGTCAATTTCATAGTTGCTCAGAGACTTGAGGCTAGATTGTAGAGCCATGTAGATAGCCTGTTGTGGAAGGGAAGTGTACAAAGTGCGAATATTGAACAACCCTCCTATTAGTGCATCCCCTTGATCCATATTATAAGTGTCCACGGTCATATCCCATCTATCGACCGTATAGATGTTATTATAGAAAAGACTGGAGGCAAGGTCATGAACATAATCCCCATCCATACCAAGTCCATTATGTTAGATAGAAGCTAGGAAATAATGTCTGAGTAGTTCAAAATCTACCCTATATATCCTTTAATCCATGCATGCCCAACAATTTTTCTCACCGAGAACTGCATAAGAGTGCAATCCCAGTCTAGGAGCATCATCAAATTAGAAGAATTGACCCTACCCCTAATCTCAGGCTCCCAGTCAAAGGCTAGAAAGAAAAGTCTCTAATTCAGTCGTGTATCTGCCATGTTTTTCTGTAGGAATGAAAGCCAGATGAGAAGAAAACTAAACAACTATTAGAAGCATTATAGGCACCGCTTACCAGGAAACAAAAATGCCAAAACTAGTCTTTAATACAAGGCATCATCCTCATAATTGATGATAATAGTGACATTCTATGAGGATCCCAAAGCCATCTTGATTATGATACGACTAGCATCAACAAATCAAGAACTATATAGCAAAGGATCTATGGGCACAAAGACCATTAAACACTAGGTATGGTGATGGGGATATGTTAGTGTTACAAAACTCCCAAAAGTAGAAAGGAAGCCCGCCATCATTCAAAAAAGGCTGCCATTAAAAGCAATAACTACCAAGCATGTCGACAGGAGGGAAAAAATGTCTAAAGGAAGAAGCCCAAAGACCAAAGCTAATCACCCACCCAATGAAAAGACGTATACTAGATAAACAACTCAAAAGCTTGAGAGAGGTGATGGATGAGCTGCACCCCTCATGTAAGCTTGAGAAGTTAAATATAGCACATGCATCAAAGTACAAAGTGGATCAGCAAGGAAGGTGGTAGTGGGAAAAGAGACCAACAAGGAAGAAACAACTATCTAGGGAGGTACTACTTGGGGAAGAGTGCGTCCAGGTCATCTTTTAGGAGCTTGGACAAAGTGCTTGGCTGAGTCAGACATTTAGGTAGGAAAACTTCTACATCTGTAGCTTGGTCAATGGACAAGTTGGCGAGACCGTCTGCCACCTTATTACCTTCTCTGAGATATGAGAGACCAAGAAATTTTTGAGCTCATCAAGCATGCAGATGGCCTGCTGAAGTATGTAATTTATTTTTTAGTTATTAGAACCCTTTCTTTTCAAAGCATTGGCAACAATCAAAGAATCGCCTTCTATCCAAAGGTTTTTGAGGTGCAAGCCAACTACCAATTGGAGGCCATGAACCAGGGCCCAGGCTTCAGCTTCATTATTTGATCCCTTGGGAATCTTCATCGCTTTAGCCGCTAATAGAGAACCATCCCCCCTTGTAATGACACATCTAGATCCTAATAGACTAGGATTCCCTCGGCATCCTCCATCAAAATTACGTTTACAAAAGGGTGATGTAGGGGGGGTCCATTTGAGTTGGTCTCTATTAGTAGTTGATTTTTGAACTCTAGCCTCCCCACTGTAGGTAGATTTACCAAGTTGGGGCCAACTTTTCACTAACTCTACATACAATTTAGTCCAATTGGATTGCCTTGAACATAACCTCCTAACATTAGCCACCACCAATTCTGAGATGGCATCCTCAAGACTGGAGCAAAGAGATTTCAGAGAAGCAGTTTCCTTTCTAAATATATGTTGATTCCTTTCCCTCCATAGATGCTGGTGCAGGAGCACATTCTCTGTAGTGCAGGGTCATCTTTTCTTTTGTTTTCTCATAAGGCTCTTAAGCCATTTCATTTTGTAATAAGGGTCAATTTGGTCCCATGGATGTACATGTGTAAGGCAAACAAGTGATTTGCTTGTATGAAGGGTAACCCAATGGCTAACTGATTTGAAAATCAGTTTGCACGGTTGGAGGGAAATAACTACTGTCTCTACATCTTCTTTAGAGGCAGGTTGTATGTCACACAGAGGAGAAGTGTGTGTATTACAACAAGTTTTGTTTGATAAATGAATAAAGAGGGTTCTGGGCATGATCTATGTTGATTTCTCTTGGTTGTTCTTGGTGATTTGATATCTTTATTCTGATTTTGTAAATAGAAACCCTAACTGGATGCTATCTGTCAATCCGTAGTGTTTCTATAGTGTGCAGACGGTGTAAAACCAACGGTTCCACAGAGGTTGGTTTGTAACCTAGGAGTAGGGTTTTGATTCATACATGGAGACCCTTTCCTCTGTCCGCTGAGGCCTCGTGTAGTATCAGTGTGATGGGGGAAAGACTTTTCACGTTTGTTGTTGTTAACTTCTTGCCCAGGAAGCCAGAGAACTCAGTCAGATTCGACTAGACATCTTCATGTGGCTAGTCGGGAAATTGATGTAAGGCGAACGGTGTCATTTGGGGATCAGATTGATACAAGTGGTCGAGTGCTTGATGTATGAATCGCCCAAGTCCCATTATTCTATCGAAGGGAGTTCTGCTTCGACATCACAGAACAATTGGCGACCATCGGCGTAACACAGAGCACCGGAATAGCTTTTTGAAGGACACCCGATAGACTATGTCTAACTGATGAAACTGACATCGGCGTGAAATACTCTCCGTCTTATCAAAGGTTGGTATAGTGTCAGAGACACATACCATTGTTTGTTCGCATCGGTGGGACTTCCTCGGAATATCGCCGATAAAGAATATCGGTGAGAAATAAGGTGTCAGTGTAGGTGAAAGAAACTTCGCCGAAGGAGGAAGTCTGGCCGACGAAAATTGTTCGAGGGGTCATCGGAGTGACGGGAGATATCGGAGTAAGATCTATTAGTATCATCGATGATTGAAGTCATACCGACAAGGAAGTGGGTGTCGGCAAGACGGAGTACATCGGCCTAAGATATTTCTCGGTGTCTGATAGTCTGGGTGTTGCCAAAGGCAACCAATGACGAACTTTTCATCGGCATGAGGGGAACGTCAGGGAGACTTCTGGTGGATCACCCGATATATATAAGGTGTTGCCGATAAGCAACTAACCGTCACGGAGTTATCGGTGAGAACTTGGCCATCAGGATAAAAGAATAAGGAACGGCCGATAGTTCATGTCTTTCCGATAGCGAAGACATCCTTGACTTCGATGAAATACTGGAGGACCTCTTGCCGATAGGGAAGATATAGGCAATTTCATTCGCTTCTGCTGGCACTCTGCATCAAATTGGTATCAGAGCCAATATTTTGAATCACAGCCATGTATGTCAGATGAAGAATTGGAGATAGAAATAGAGGCTAGCACAATGCCTCCCAAGACGATGAGTAAAGCAGCCATCCAGAAGATGGTGGAAGAAATGCTCGAAGAGAGACTGAAGGAAGAAAGATCCAAAGAGAAGGATGGAAGCACTTCTGAGTCAGAGGAGGATGAAGAAGGAGAAACTAGGGAGAATCCTCAAGGAGAAGGTATGACTGCTGATCAAAAGGCATTTCTGAACGCACTCAAGGGTCATGGAGACAGTGGTGATCCGAAAATGGATGTTCCCACGTTCAATGGGAAACTGGATGGAGATACTCTTGTGGACTGGATTGAAGCCATAAGTAATTACTTTGACTTCAAAGAGTATAGTGACAGTAAGAAAGTAAAGTTTGCAAAGACCAGACTGAGAGGTTCTGCATTGGTTTGGTGGAACTACACTCAATGTGAAAGGGAGAAGGTTGGAAAGAGTCCAATCACCAAGTGGAGCAGAATGGTGGCCATGCTGAGAGCCAAATTTCTACCATGAGATTATGATCTGTAGACTATCAAAAAGTTTAATCATCTTAGGCAGAAAGATATGGACGTGGCTACATACACTGAAGAATTCCACAGATTGAGCATGAGAGCCAATCACAGAGAAGAAGAAAAAGAGATGGTGGCCAGATACCTGGATGGACTGAGGTACAATATACAGGATGAGTTCAATATGGTGGTTCCCAAGACTGTGGATGAATGTTTTCAGTTAGCCTCTAGGGCAGAGGATAAACTGAAAAGGAGAGGTGATCAAAATAATAGAGGAAGAGGTGGCAGGAACAATAGAGGAAGAGGTAATTTTGGCAGAGGACAGCCAAACAAAGGTGAAAGTTCAAGTCAACAAGAATCACGTTCTGATACAGAACAAAAAGGTGGTGGTTTCGGAGGTTGGAGAAGACCTAATGGCAGAGGAAGAGGTGGTGGTGCAGGCAGAGGACGTGGAGTCTTCACTGGAAGATGTTACAACTGCAATCAAGTAGGCCACACTACAAGTAAGTGCCCTGAGAAGGCATCTAGCTCTCATGATGGTGGGAGAAGGAACCAACTATTGCAGGAGGATGATTGTCAAAGTGTAAACTCACCAATTGGTAGTGCTGCACCAATGCTTGAAGGAGAGAATATGATGATTAAGAGGACCCTCGTGAAGATGCCATTGAAGCAGGAGCCCCCACAAAGGAAGAATCTCTTCAAAACCCAAGGAAAAGCATATGGTAAGCTCTGTAAAATCATTGTTGATTCAGGTTCTACTGAAAATGTAGTGTCTACTGAAATGGTAGAAAAGTGTAGACTAAAAAGATTACCCCATCTTAATCCTCACAAAATATCTTGGTTGAATAAGAATCAGAACTATTTGGTGGAAGAACAAACTTGGGTAGAGTTTGAACTAGGTGATTATAGGGATAAGGTGCTATGTGAAATTATTCCTATGGATGCTTGTCACCTTCTTCTTGGACGACCTTGGCAGTATGATGTGAAGGCACAGCATGATGGTGAAAAGAATACATATATGATCACCAAGAATGGTAAGAAGTTTCAGATGGATCCCTTACCAGAGCAGGTTGGAGAGAAGAGCAATGACAACAGTGTCATGTTAGTGAGTGGCAAAGAGTTCCTACAACTCATGAAGGAGAAGGATACCCAAGGGTATGCACTGATGATGAAGCCTGTATCCAATCAGCAAAGCAAACAGCAGAAGGAGATTCCATTGGAAGTGCAACAATTACTGGATAAGTACCAAGATCTTGTGGTAGAGGATACTCCTAACTCCTTACCACCTACGAGGGACATAAGTCATCAGATTGACTTGATTCTTGGAGCCACATTACCCAATAAAGCTGCCTATAAGTTGACACTACAGCAGAATGAAGAAGTAGGTAGACAAATTCAAGAACTTTTGGAGAAAGGTTTGATTAGGAAAAGTCTCAGTCCATGTGCAGTCCCTAGTGTACTTGCTCCTAAGAAAGATGGCAAATGGAGATTATGCACAGATTCAAGGGCTATCAATAAGATCACCATAAGGTATAGATTTCCTATGCCAAGAATTGAGGATCTGTTGGACTATCTTGGTGGTTCATGTTACTATTCCAAGATTGATTTGAAATCTGGTTATCACCAGATCAGAATAAGGCAGGGAGATGAATGGAAGACTACCTTCAAAACAAATGAAGGTCTCTATGAGTGGCTTGTCATGCCATTTGGACTCAGTAATGCTCCAAGCACCTTCATGCGGTTGATGAATGAGGTACTTGTAGAATTTATTGGAAAATTTGTTATTGTTTATCTTGATGACATATTGATTTTCAGCAGGACCAAAGAAGAGCATGTGAAGCATCTTGGACAGGTGTTAAAGAAATTGCATGAGAGTAAGTTGATGATCAACTTGGATAAATGTGATTTTATGAAAACTGAACTAGTGTATCTTGGATTTGTGATTTCCAATGGCTGTTTGAAAATGGATCCTACAAAAGTTGAGGCTATTCTCAATTGGCCTACTCCTAAGACAGTAGGAGATGTAAGAAGTTTTCATGGTTTGGCAACTTTTTACAGGAAGTTCATTAAAGGGTTCAGTCACATAAGTGCTCCTATTCTCAATACCATCAAGGGTGGAGTGAAGTGTAAATTTCAATGGACAAAACAAGCAGATGATAGTTTTGAACTGTTGAAACAGAAAGTGGCCGAGTTACCTACGTTGGTACTCCCTGATTTTGACAAAGTATTTGTTGTGGAATGTGATGCAAGCCAATAGGCTATAGGTGTTGTTCTTAGTCAGGAAGGACATCCAGTAGCATTCTTTTCAGAGAAGTTGAATGAGGCCAAACAGAGGTATTCTACCTATGACCTAGAGTTGTATGCAATGGTGCAAGCTCTGAAAAAATGGAGACATTATTTACTGCCAAAAGAATTCATTGTTTTTACTGACAACCATGCTCTTAGCTTCCTAAATAGTCAAGAAAAGTTGAATCATAGGCACGTCAAGTGGATGGAACAATTGCTTGCCTATACCTTCACTATTAAGCATAAGAAAGGTGTTGCCAACAAAGTGGTAGATGCTTTGAGTAGAAGGATACTGGTCATACAGGAAGTACAAATGGAACATATGGGTCTAGAATGTCTGAAGGAGTTGTACAAGGATGATGCAGATTTCAAGGCTGCCTATGAAGTGTGTGCAAGTTTGGCTAACACTTTTCATGGTGAGTATTATGATTTTGTGCTGCAAGAAGGGCTCCTATTTAAAGGTAGTTTGTTGTGTGTTCCTAAATGTTCAATGAGGGACAATATCATCAAGGAGAAGCACAATGGAGCCTTAGGAGGACATTTTGGGTTGGACAAGACTTTGGAACAAGTCACCAGGTTCTATTATTGGCCCAAGGTACAGACAAATGTAAGGAGATATGTTGCAAGCTGTACCATATGTCAAAAGGCCAAGGGTATGTCTTCTAATGCTGGTTTGTACCAACCACTGCCCATTCCCACCAGACCTTGGGAAATCATTAGTATGGACTTTGTGCTTGGTCTTCCTAGGACAGCAAGGGGTGTAGACAGTGTTTTTGTCATTGTGGATAGATTCAGTAAGATGGCTCATTTTGTGCCATGCAAATGCACAAATGATGCATCTCATATTGCTGGACTCTTTTTCAAAGAGGTGGTCAGAATTCATGGTTTACCCCTATCAATTGTTACTGATAGAGACTCCAAATTTGTTGGTCATTTTTGGAGGACCCTATAGAGAAAATTGGGCACTCAGTTGTCTTTTTCATCAGCCTACCATCCCCAGACTGATGGTCAGACTGAGGTTGTTAATAGGTCCTTGGGAAACCTTTTGAGATGCCTTACCAAACAACATGGATTGGCATGGGATTTAGTGATCAGTCAAGCTGAATATGCTTATAATGATTCAAGAAACAGAAGTACTGGGAAAAGCCCTTTTGAAATAGTTTATGGTTTCCACCCAAGAGGACCACTTGAACTCAAAGACCTCCAAGGATGGGATAAAAGGAGTGCTCTAGGAGAAGACTTTGCTGCTACCATGAAAACAGTACATGATCAGGTCAAGCTTCAGTTGGAGAAAACTGTCTCCAAGTACAAGGATAGGGTAGATCTGAAGCGAAGGGAGGTACAGTTCAAGGTAGGAGATTTGGTGATGGCCTACCTCAGAAAGGAAAGATTACCTAAGGGGCAACCAACCAAATTGTTGATGAAGAAGATAGGACCTTGTAAGGTAGTGCATAAATTTGGTCCAAATGCATATGAGATAGAATTACCATCTGGCCTTGGTATCTCTCCCATTTTCAATGTTACAAACCTGTTCCCTTTTAGACCTCCATTACATGCTGAAGATGGCTCAGATGCTGTGATTGAAGATGAAGACTGGATCAGAGATTAACCTCCAAGTAAGCCTTTGCAATTGGAATGCATTTTGGATTCCAAAATTGTCAAGAAGACAAGAAAAGGGGTATACAAAGACTACTTGGTCAAGTGGCAGGATCTTCCTGATTCAGAGGCAACCTGGATGAGTGCAGCAGATATTCTAAAGCATGGGAAGACACTTCAGCAGTTAGGAACTCAAGGGACTTGAGTTTTTCCTGCAGGGGGAGTATGGTGCAGGAGCACATTCTCTGTAGTGCAGGGTCATCTTTTCTTTTGTTTTCTCATAAGGCTCTTAAGCCATTTCATTTTGTAATAAGGGTCAATTTGGTCCCATGGATGTACATGTGTAAGGCAAACAAGTGATTTGCTTGTATGAAGGGTAACCCAACGGCTAACTGATTTGAAAATCAGTTTGCATGGTTGGAGGGAAATAACTACTGTCTCTACATCTTCTTTAGAGGCAGGTTGTATGTCACACAGAGGAGAAGTGTGTGTATTACAACAAGTTTTATTTGATAAATGAATAAAGAGGGTTCTGGGCATGATCTATGTTGATTTCTCTTGGTTGTTCTTGGTGATTTGATATCTTTATTCTGATTTTGTAAATAGAAACCCTAACTGGATGCTATCTGTCAATCCGTAGTGTTTCTATAGTGTGCAGATGGTGTAAAACCAATGGTTCCACAGAGGTTGGTTTGTAACCTAGGAGTAGGGTTTTGATTCATACATGGAGACCCTTTCCTCTGTCCGCTGAGGCCTCGTGTAGTATCAGTGTGATGGGGGAAAGACTTTTCACGTTTGTTGTTGTTAACTTCTTGCCCAAGAAGCCAGAGAACTCAGTCAGATTCGACTAGACATCTTCATGTGGCTAGTCGGGAAATTGATGTAAGGCGAACGGTGTCATTTGGGGATCAGATTGATACAAGTGGTCGAGTGCTTGATGTATGAATCGCCCAAGTCCCATTATTCTATCGAAGGGAGTTCTACTTCGGCATCACAGAACAGTTGGCGACCATCGGCGTAACACAGAGCACCGGAATAGCTTTTTGAAGGACACCCGATAGACTATGTCTAAACGATGAAACTGACATCGGCGTGAAATACTCTCTGTCTTATCGAAGGTTGGTATAGTGTCGGAGACACATACCATTGTTTGTTCGCATCAGTGGGACTTCCTCAGAATATCGCTGATAAAGAATATCAGTGAGAAATAAGGCGTCGGTGTAGGTGAAAGAAACTTCGACGAAGGAGGAAGTCTGGCCGACGAAAATTGTTCGAGGGGTCATCGGAGTGACGAGAGATATCGGAGTAAGATCTGTTAGTATCACCGATGATTGAAGTCATACCGACAAGGAAGTGGGTGTCGGCAAGACGGAGTACATCGGCCTAAGATATTTCTCGGTGTCTGATAGTCTGGGTGTTGCCGAAGGCAACCAATGACGAACTTTTCATCGGCGTGAGGGGAACGTCAGGGAGACTTCTGGTGGATCGCCCGATATATATAAGGTGTTGCCGATAAGCAACTAACCGTCACGGAGTTATCGGTGAGAACTTGGCCATCGGGATAAAAGAATAAGGAACGGCCGATAGTTCATGTCTTTCCGATAGCGAAGACATCCTTGACTTCGGTGAAATACTGGAGGACCTCTTGCTGATAGGGAAGATATAGGCAATTTCATTCGCTTCTGCTGGCACTCTGCATCAGATGCCAGGAAATCATCGATGGGCCCATTTCCCAAATACAGGCAAAGAAGGAGTCAGAGAAAAGGAGGGGCCAATTTTTGAACATGAGATTCAGGGTCCTCGAAAGGGGACTATGTCAGTTTAGCTTTCTTAAGAACCATAGCCAGTATTCTCTATTAAACGACCAGTGTAGTAATAAGTGATCCACCAATTCTTCTTCCCTTCCACATACGATGCAAAGGAAATTAGTACTCAATCCTAATCTTTTAATTCCATCACCTGTCAGGATTCTATTATGAAGTGCCAGCTAAGAGAAGGCTCCTGCCTTAGGCAGTATAGCCTTATTCCAGCACAACTTTGTCGGTCAATGCAATTCCACCTTCTCCCTAACTGACCTATAGCCATCTTTGACAAAGTAGGAGCCTGTTTTTGACCCAGTCTAGATCAATTCATCTTCTTTGTTAGAAAATATAACCAATCTTTTCCCCAAGAGTTTTCCTAGGAGCATTTTTTGCTCACATGGAAAGTTGCAATCCTGAGTACTTTTCCAAACAATAGAGACCGAGTTACGATCCCTTAGAACCTACCAATAATCTTTCACCTTGCATCCCCAATTTGATTGCAGAAAAACCCTAGCCTCTATGAGATCTGCCCTTCCTAAGAGTTTGGACCCTCCACCCCAAGAACCATTCCAAAAATTCTACTTTTTCCCCATTGTGGATAACCCAAGATAGTTTCGGGAGGAGGATGTCTCTACCTTTAGTCATGAAATTCCAAATTGTTGACCCCCTAAGTGGGTTTTTGACTGTAAAGATTCCCTCACTTTCTAGTGAGTCCAAGTATTTTGATTTCATTAGATAGGCCCATTTTGAATTAGGTTTCTTATACAGACCCTAGGCGAGTTTAGCCACTAAATCTTGATTCTGGATGTTCAAGTCCAGTATTCCTATTCCACCTTCATCCTTAGATTTACATACTTTATCCCAAGCCAAGAAGTGGATTTTTTTTCTCCTGAAAGGTTCCTTGCTACAAGAACTATCTACAAATCTTCTCAATTTTTAAATTGAACCCTTTTGGAATATTGAAAATTGACATCATGTGAATTGGGACTAAATGCTAACGTAGCTTTGATCATTACAATTCTACCAGTAAGAGATAACCTATGGCCTTTCCAAGTTGCCATCTTGGAATTCATGTTTTCTAGAACCTTATTCCAAAAATGATTTTTATATCTTCGATTGAATAGGGGTAGACCAAGATACTTGCCTAGAAGGGATTCTAGATTGAAGTCAAAAATTTGACTAATCTTGTCCTGAAGCTGCTGATGCACATTGAAGAGATAAACCACTGACTTATTACCATTGATGAGTTGCCCAAATAGGTGGCAATACTTGTTCACTATTTTCATGATGGCTTTGGCTTCAGGCATAGATGCTTGTCCAAACATGATGATATCATCTACGAATAAGGCATGTGTGTAAGCATCTTGAGTTCCTTTAAACCTAATGCCTTGCCATTCAAAATTTCTATGGATTTCCTTTATAGCCCATGTGAGGGCTTCAGACATAATGATGAAGAGGTAAGGGGAGATAGGGTCCCCTTGCCTTAGGCCTCTTGACAGTTCAAAAGTCTCAATTTTCTTTCCATTGATTAATACTGAGACCTTGAAACTTGAGATGTAGGAGAAGATCCACTTACAAACATCCTTTGAGAAAGCCATCTTTTTCATCATAGCTAGGAGGAATCTCCACTCCACCTTGTCATATGCCTTTGACATGTCTAATTTGATAAGCATAGTTGTCAATTTCTCCTTGTTGAGTGAATGTAGAATTTCATGGGATAAAATGGCACCCTCTGGAGTTTCTTTTCCGGGCACAAAACCACCTTGCTCATCCGAGATTAACTCAGGTAGAAAGCTAGCTAACCACAGTGCTAAGGATTTGGAAATGATCGTATAGATAAAATTACAGAGAGAGATTGGCCTGAACTCTTCAAAAATTTGAGGAGATTTCATTTTTGGGATCAACATAAGACAAGTGGTTTTGAATTCTTTAAGCACATTCCTAAATTTTATGGATTCATCCATAGCCAAGAAGACATCCCTATTAACCGTGTCCTAACATTTTTGAAAGAAAAGACCAGTCCATCTATCCAGGCCTGACGCCTTCTCTCCCAACATTGAAAAAACAACCGCTTTGATTTCCTCCAAAGAGAAATCTTTCAACAAATCCAAATTGTGTTGCTCTTTTACTAGCTTTGGTAGGAAATCAAGAGAGGTGCTATCAGGAAGATCAAGACCAGTCCTTTTGGAGAGGAGGGATCTGTAGAAGTCTCTTGCTACAGATTTAATATCTTCTGGGTCTGTGAGGGAGGAACCATCATCTACTTGGATTGAATTAATAGAGTTAGCGGCTTTACAGATTTTAGCTGAAAGGTGAAAAAAGGAGGTGTTCTTGTCCCCTTCTTTGAGCCATAGTTCTCTTGATCTTTGTCTCCAAAAAACTTCTTCTCTCTTGAGCATCTCCTCAACTTCCGATCTGAGGCTTTTCTCTAGCTGATATGAGGTTGCATCCATTCTAGTTCTAATGATGTTTTCTTCAAGAATCCTCAATTCTTGTTGGAGTCTATGTTTTTCTTCAAAGATATTTCTAAACTGAGTTCTATTCCAGACCAAAACCTTCTATCTGAGAAATTTGAGCTTGTTCGCAAGTTGAAACATGTGGAAACCCCTCACAAAGGGGGCTTGCTTCCACCAATCTTGAATATTTTGTATGAAGGAGGGATCCCTAAGCCACATGGATTGAAATTTGAACTTTTTCTTGGTCGGCAGAGAGTCCATCCCGATTCTTAGCCTAACTGGAAAGTGGTCCGAGCCTACCCATGGTAGCATCTCAGCTTCATAATTGATATTCAGGTGATAACATTCCGATGAGAGAAGAAATCTGTCCAACCTTTCAGCTATTTTACAAAAATCGTTTCTTTTGTTAGTCCATGTGTATCTCCCATTTTTTGGGATGCAGTCTAGCACGAAATTATAACTTATGAACTCTTTGAAATCTTGTTGAGATCTGGGAGGGTGTGAAATGCCCCCTTTTTCTCTGAATCATCTAGAATTGAGTTAAAGTCTCCTCCAAGAAGAATTCTTTTCCTTATGAGAATACTTAACCATGAGGAGATACTTCCCCAAACCTCTCCCTTCTGGACCAAATCAGTAGGGGCATAAACATTTACGATCCAAAAGTCTGAGCCTTTGATGAAGTCTAGGAACTTACCAATAAGGAAGTGGTTGTTTTTCTCAACCTCTTCCAACGGTTGAATGTGATGTCTCCATCCTATCGCCAAGCCACCTGAGGTGCCACATGCAGCAACTGTGTCAAAATGCCATCCCACCCAACTTTTAAAGGCTTGATCCATTCATCTAAGACGAGACCTTAGTCTCCCAAAGCAGTATAATGTCGCATTTTTCCTCATCAATTTGGAGCTTGATGAGGCGTCTCTTGTTAGGGGCGTTATGGCAACTATAACACCACCTTGGCAATGGTTAGAAGTGCTGAGGGTGATAACAGTGTTGAGTGCTCCAGGTGTGGTAAACCTAATCCGTCTTCTGAAAGTTCTGATAGTTCTTGTATTGAATGCTGTTTGCAAGAGGACGGCTGGTCTTTTCCGGAGGAAGAAATTCCCGACTTTCCTACCTGGGAAAATTCTAAGAGCGAATTAGACAGGATTTTTGCAGATTATCGGAAGCTCCATTTACCTTTCAAGAAGTCATTGGACAAGAAACTAGAGAGATACTACACAGGAAGATTGATGTGTGTGGAGCCACAATACTCTCGAGGAGATCCCGCCCTCAATCTTATGTGTTTAGAATACATGAGTTTCTTGAAAAATTACTGTCCTCAACCCTTATTGGATGTGATTGGAAACTTTATGCTTTGGGGCTATGACGAGTATATTTTGCTTCAAGATCTGTTTGTAAAATATATGGCCTGTGATAGAGTACACCAAGGTATGAAAACTCTGTTTAAGAGAGTATTCAGGCCTCTTGAATGGTATCCAAGGGAAGGCCCAGATTCTAAACGTTGTATTACTTTCCACTTTGGCCCAACAAATAGTGGCAAAACGTTTGAGGCCTTGAAAAGCTTTAAGGGAGAATGAAAATCTGCAATTTATTGTGCTCCACTCCGCCTGCTTGCAATGCAAATTTACCAAGATGTGAATAAGGAAGGAATTCTGTGTGATCTTAAAACTGGAGAGGACGTGAAGCATCATTCAGGCTCTGTAAAATGTTGCACTGTAGAATTGGCAGATTTGAGTAAAAATTGGGATGTGGCTGTGATAGATGAGATTCAGATGATTGGAGATTATGGGAGAGGCCGGGCATGGACCAGTGCATTTTTAGGGCTAAAAGCTAAAGAAATCCACTTGTGTGGAGATAACAGCATGGAGGAACTCATCAAAGATCTTTGTGAATTAACAGGAGACAAATTAACAATTGTGGAACATCATAGAAGAAGTCAGTTAGATGTGGAAGATGATGCAGTAGATCTCGAGGAAAGGATATTTGAATCCGGAGACTGCTATGTTGCATTTTCATTGAATAAATTGAAACGAATTAAAGAAACAATTTTGCACCAGCAGCCTGACATGAAATGCACACTGTTATACGGCAGCCTTCCACCAGAGCTTAAATTCGAAGCAGCTGAAAATTTTCTGAGAGATTCCCAGACTCAAAAAGGGGTGCTGATAACCACGGATGCCATTGGAATGGGCCTTAATCTTCCAATAAGGCGAGTGATTTTCACAGATACAGAAAAATATGAGGGAAGTCATCATTGTCCTTTGAGTATTCCGTTAATGAAACAGATTGCTGGAAGAGCTGGTCGACGTATTGAAAATGGGTATTGTACAGCCACAAACCCTAGCAATCTGAAATATTTAAAGAAATGTCTTGAAGCTCCCATTCGACCCATCAAAGAAGCTGTTTTGGACTTAGATCCAAAAATATTGCCCATCCTTGAGCATCATTGGCGAAAGTTGGGGGACTTCAGTTGGCAAACTCTTATTGATTATCTTAAACGGATCACAGAATCTCATTTCCGGGTTGAGATTTTTGTTGGAGATGCTTCTAAAAAGTTGTTCCACATCAGGAGATTTCAAAGCAATTTCTGGACTTTTGCCAGTGAGATCGCACGCATCGGTTTCTTGCCACGGATAACCCTGTCTGACTTCTTCAAGCTTTGCAACTGCCCTGTTGTGAAGGATTCCGGATGCCCTAATAAGGTGAATTCTAAAGACATCATTCTTTCGTGGATGAGGAACATGTTTTTGTGTTTTAGGAAATGTGTACTGGAGGTTGATATTGGAGACGCTGATACTAGTACTGTTTATGGCCTTGTAAGGGCTTATAAATATCTCTATAATCAGTTTCCCCCACAACAATATCTAATGATCCATTATGATCGCCTCCCAAATGTAGAGTTGCAGATTAAGAGACATTTCCGAGACACAGAGAACACAGCTGCCATTCGTGCTAGTTATCAAGGAAGATCAGGAAATGAATGGTAAATAAAACTGGTTAAGAAAAGTGACAAGTGACAATCGCCATTGACAAAGGCTGAGTGTGTTTAAGCTTCTGCCCAGTTTAGTTTTGTAGATAGATATATTATTACAGGAGAACATTTTTGTTTGTATTTTTAAGTGTGGTTGAATGGTTTAAAACATAAATAGTTATAGTTTTAAGAGGTTCAGTTTAAGGCTTGTGCTCTCATATTAGTAGCAAAAATGATTTTGTGGATGATCTCCGTTAAAAAAAACAAAAAAAAATTATTAATATTGATTATTATTTTTAAGAATACATAATAGAATATATATTAATCATAAGAAAAATATTTTCATAATTTTCTTCATGTTATTTTCTTTTTATTAGTAATTGTGGTTTAAGGGAACCACTCCCAACAAGTAGCAATAAACATGCCTTGTGAACCAAGGGTGCATAGATACAAAAAAGAGGAATTTTATAAGATCAAAATATTACAAAATTTAAAAGAGCAGCCAAAAGAGAACCCGTTACTTTGGGAGCTGGTGGAGGAGATATCTGGTACTAGCAGTGTATTGCCCCAGCCGTTGTCATCACTCCTCAGTCAAGGGGGGATCAAGGAAGCCAACTGTGAAGTCGCAAGTTTCCATGTTGTTGCGGATGATTCCCTAGCGGAATAGGGAAATCACCCGTGCCATATCTTGGTTCTCTTGTAAATGTCTTAATTCATAAACACCACCCCAACTTCTGAAAGGTGACTGTTTGTTGAAGGACTTGATAACATCAAGCGCAAGTGATTGAAGATGAGGAGCCACTACCCTCTTCATGGTGATTCAGGTGAGTCCCTTGTGGCCGTGGGCCAATGTGAACTACGCTAGAAATTGCCCAAGGAAGAATTGGTCATGGAGATGGATGCCCACCAAGACTCTTGAGCCGATTACTTGTATTAGAGCTTGCATGGTGTCGTCATTTTGCATAATGAACAAGGAGCATATTTGGGTGTACACATCATTTGTGTCACAAGGGCATAGATAACCATGTATTAGAGAGAACACCATGGATGACTAGAAGAACCAGAGAGAGATAGACTTAACAACTTCTAAAGATGAGTTAGAAGAGGAATCCTGGTAATCTTATATGACTTAAGCTTGAGGGGAATTAATTTTGCCATCATGTCAAAATCTCCCATCGAAGTGTATCTTTAAATTCTCTATACAACAGGATGAGGGGAGCCTTCAAAATGAATTTCTAAGTTTGTTGGTGTAGTGCTTGACCAGGTAACTTACATACCGAAGGAGGCCTCCACATGTGGGGAAAGGACTTTCGCCATTAGGTTGCAAGGAGATTGGCACGAGGGGGTCAGAGAATATAAGTGCGGGAGCTTACTTTATTGAGCATCTAAGAAGGTGAATGATGAAACACGTGCATAGTCTAGGAAAGAGGTGGAGGGGCATGTCCAGGGTGGCACCTGTACATGTGCCATCTAGACTGGGGTATCATGGCCTTAGTCTAGGAGGAGTGACCTCAAGGATTGGAGGAGGCCATGCCTCCTCTAGCCCAAGTAAAGATTTCATGGAGAGTAATTTTCTCCTCTTAGAAAGGTGGGCCCATCGTGCAAGCCTGTGATGTGGCCAGGCTTTTTGGAACTATGCTTTGAGCCTCTAAAGTCATTGATGTGCCAAATTTTATTAAAGGAGGTGAAGCATGAGGGTTTTTGAGTGTAGTAGCTTGAGGAGGAGAGTTTGCCACATTTAATTAGTTTTGTGAATGCATCGTCGCATTCTTAGTTGAGCCAAGATCCATACTCATCTTAGGATCTAGAGTTTGTTGGTTAGCAAGTTGGTCTACTGGTAGGAGAGGGAAAGGTGAGGAGACTTGTCCTAGTTTGGTGGAGGGATGATTCGAGGCCACTATGTCGGGTGAAATCTTGTTCTGAGTTGGCATGGCCATCGGTTGTTCACCCCTAGAGGTATTTTGAGGACATTTGTCACCAACGTGCATGTGGCTCCTACAAGAGAGGCAATAAAACCTTTTTTCTTCGACTTTCAAGGTTTGGAACCAAATCTTCTATGCAAAGTGTAGTGTGATTTTTGATGGAAATTGTTTGATGGCAGCAACTAGAATTCATGCGTATAGGTAGGAGTCTTGATCTGACATTTCGAGGTCCATGTTAATTAGGGTACCTAGGGCTTTGTCTATCTTCCTCAAGCACTCTTCCATCCAAAATTCAAGTGGCAGATTATAGAAACAAAGCCATTTGGGCTCATCATAGGAATTGTAGGCGATCGGATCGAAAAGTGGAGACCATTGGCAGATATAAACTAGGATATCACCATTGCTCCATGATTTTCCTATCAAAATTGAATCTCTATCAGCTTCAGACAAAAAAATCTTATTAAAAAATCCTTTTGATAGGAACTTTAGGATGCACCAGTTTCTCCAAGAGGTTTTGACCCACTCCCTGATTTGTGCTTTGCTTAAGTCTAATGAATTGGCAAATGATGGCGGTCTTCATGAGCATCTCCACTTTCTCTCCATGTTCATGGTATTTATCTTTCTAGTAACAAAATAATTCTTTGAAAACAATATATACATTCAAAAAGTCACCTAAAAATAATATAAATTTTAGAAACTAAAAAAAATCACAGAGTTTCTCTATTTTTTATGCCATATAAATTGCTAGAATCATTATCATATATTGAATACAAATGAATGCTTGATGTTATTTTATTATGGCAATCTCTTTATGTACAACTATAATATCTTATATATGATACAAACTTGGTGCCAACAAATTGACCAAAACATTTAAAAATCAGGCATTATAGATATTATAAAAATACAAAATTACACAAATCTCATAGATCATACTAATAAATCAAATTATAAGATCGAATGTGTGAACATATGATATTAATAGAATTTTCTACATGACTAAAATTACACACAAACAATTACATTATAAATACCAAGATTCCTAAATTATTTCAATAAAATAATATTGATTTATCACAAACACTTACATTATTTCAATGATATATTATTGATTTATCAGATAGTTATACACAATATATATATTGAATGTTTCCATAAAAAATCAACCTAAAAGATAGACTGCAACCATACCCTTCCTTTTTTTGTTGTTCATAGAACTTACATTTTCTAGCTTAAAATAAATTGATTATTATATTGTTGAATAGATGTCTTATGTTGGGTCAAACCACATGTGGAGCCTCTGTTCTTGGTTGCCAACTCCTTGTGAGTAAACATTGGTCTGTACACTACATGGCTATCTAGACTTGTAATTTTTGCCCAAAAATTAGAAGTAGAATTCATCATTCTGATGTTCTTGCAAAGACATCTATATTTATAAATTCATCCATAGAAATCAATCACAGAACAGTGCATGAGCCATGAAAAATAAGTGCTATATGTGGATAATTACATAGAATTAGTGAAAGTTGATGGTGGTGGATGGAGATAAAACAACAAATAGACATAAAATATAAACACAATGATTGCTCAAATGCATGTTGTTGCACCTCATTTCATTTCTTCATAACATGATTACAATTCATATAGAGAATACTAAAGCATTCTTATGATCACTTGATCATGCTACACCTTTGATATGAACACATACACACGCTTGATTGAACACACTTAATTGAGTGCCTTACACATCTATGACAAATGCATCATTATATAGATATCTTTAATCACACTTGTACCTTTCTAGGCTCTTCCAATCCTTCTCTAGAAACTTTATCCTCTAGAACCTTTTTCATCTAGAACATTCCCTCTTTCTAGACTTTCTATTTCTTATTTTTCTTTTTCATTTTCATTTAATTACAAAATGCATCAGCTAATAATATGGTGGGAGAAATTACTACTCCAACAAAAGTGCTGACAAAGTCATTTGCAACAAGATTGATCTATACATGTGCCTTTGCGAAGAGGTAGTTGTGCTCTTGGAAGCAAATCTTGTGCCTGCACTAACATCGACATCACAATATGCAAACCATCAACACAATAAGAAGCCAATCACATGAATTATAGAGCAATCTTCAGAGATACTTGCAAAACCTACACATGGCATTAAGTCAAAATAGACAAACAAGGTTTCAAAGCAACTAATTACAAGTTTTCCTTTTTGAAATAGTGTACCCATAAAGATTTTTCCACGTGGAAGGATTGCACAAGCCATTAGAGTTGCGGAAAGGAGGGTATAAAAAAAAACACTAAATCTCCAAATGTCTCAAGTGCCGAAGGTTTAGGATTCAAGTCTTTGAGAAGAACCACAAGCTACCATGCCAAGTGTCATCATGGTGCAAGCCCAATACTTTTATGGGGCCATAAACAATTCAAGGAGTGCCAAGCTACCATGTGTCTTCACTATGACCCAATTGTGGATCCCATGTCTCAATGAAAAAATTACATGAAAGTATGACACTTGGTGCACTTGCACATAGTTTCAAGATTGTAGCCACCAACTGGTATAGTCACCTGTAGGATTGATCCAAGGAAAATGAGCCTTCCAAAGCCATGGACCATGGCCAACATAGGAATCCAATGGATAGTAATTTTATAAAGGACCTTTCAAACATCATGAGGAGAAATGGCATGCCAACGACTGAAAGACGCATTAGCAGACCTTCAAGTCTTATAGTAACAAAATAACACTCCTCGAGGTTCCCTTAGGTGGCTTGGATGTACAAGGAAACATTTATACAATATTTGAATTGCCTACACATTTCTTGGTAAGCTTTCAATGTTGTAGGCTAGCACCATCAAGTCTCAGAAGGGAAGGATGATAGAGATGTTATAAGCTCATGCCATTAAGTCTTAGTAGGGAAGGACAATAGAGTCAGAAGAAATTTAAGACCATGGTGATAGAGGTAGCTATGGTAGATATTTTCTACATACTTCATGTTTGGGCAATTAGATTGCTATAAAAGGGGTTGGGTGCCATTGGCAAAAATTAATGGGTCGGGCAATGTTTACTAATTGAGCCAATTCTTAGACTGCAAGAGAAGATTCAATAAACTTTTGAGCCTTTGTGTATGCTCTTCAAGAATAGATCAAATATCTTGTGACTGTGCCTTTGTGCCTTTCATAATTTGTTCTTCGTTGATCAATGAAGAAGAAGGGATGCCTTATGCTTATTTTATGCACATTGAGTCTTTCTTTTGAGTTTAATATATTGATGTATGCAGACTTTTTAGTAAATGGTCTAAAATCATGGTCCTTTGAGCTCTTGGAAACTATGAGTTAATATTTTGAGTTAAATAGGGAAGCGCTATGCCTTTGTTGCATCAATCCAAGTCTTATTTTCTAGTGCATCACCTTAGAATAGATTTTATTTTAAGTTTCTCTCTTCTATTTCCCCTCCTCAACATTTCAAAAGAATTATTGAGAATCCTAAGAAGAGACAACTTCTAAAATTCTAGAGGCTATCCTATGATTCACTAGAATGAGTCCCATGATCATAGGATTTCCCATTACTTTGGTGGTTGAATGTGTCAAAGATTCAATTCCTAGGTACAGACAATGAAAACCATCAATACATCCTTAGAAATTATTGTTGATTCAAAGTGCAAATAAATAAACAAATTAGACACAAAATTAAGTAGATACAAAACAATACGCAGAACACCAAGTTTACGTGGTTCACCAATTTGGCTACATCCATAGGAAGCATGGGAAATCTCATTTTATTATCTATGTTTTTTACAGTACATCTACAGCAAAGTATACATCATATTTATTACATTATCCATATTGGATTAGAAGTCTTCGAATGAAAACTAATAGACAAGAATATTGGTGGGAGAAGCAAAGTCTACGGGGACTGTTGGAATTCACATTCCAACAATTGCCTACTTGAAGTCCAACCACTGCTGCGAGAAGGTTGCTCAGAGATGTTCCCCTACTTCAAGCTTATTGTCACATCTTGACAGTGCTAAGAGAAGCCCTACAAAAATTGATCCATTCCCTTGAAATTGTTGAACACAATGAATATTGAGAGGAGGGGGGGTGAATCAGTATTCTACAAAACTACTTCTTCACCTGATCTATAAACAAATTACCAAATTCAATAACATGAAAGAAGAATAAACATAAGAACAACAACCATAAAGTCATAACACAAAGACACCAGGATTTTTACGTGGAAAACCCCAAAAGGGAAAAACCACGGTGAGTGTTAGCTCACAATATATTATGATAATAATCTTGAATTACATAAAGGCTCACTACCTTAGGGCTCACTATCCAAAGATATGCTCACTATATAAGGCTCACCACCTTAGGGCTCATTGCCCAAGGACTCACTATCCAAAGAAATGCTCACTGCATAAGGCTCACTACCAAATAGAAGAGAAGAAAGAAGAAGGATTGGCTCACTGCCAAGAAATGACTCCTCCATGTGTATCTACAGAATGTTGAGGTGCAGTACCAATTATCTCAGTATACAGATTCAAAGGACTTCATACTATTTGCCCTGCTTCACATATACTTCAATTTTCTGCCCTTATTATCCTTTTCTGCTTTGTAATCTACCTTAGATCATGCACATATCAAATTTGTACCCTATTCACACACATCCATACATCCATCAATGAAATTCATTGAATATATATCCGTAATAAGATTTATTTCATAATCAGGTTGGCAACCCAGACACGAAGTGTGTATACAAGTGTTGTACCTTGTCGGCTTGATCTTTTTCCCAAACAAGAATGTGGACCCAAACAAACATACAATAGTCTTCATATAGGTCGACATCAATCATTCAACTACTTAGATTAATTATTCAAACAATGTATCTTCTCTGCATATAGATCTAGCTTACCTGTCAGCTTATCCCTTAAGCACACACTTGACCAATTCAACTGTCACATCATAACTTCTACTACGGGCCAAATGAGACTCTAAAAATTGTATCCAACATTCATCATTGACCTTTTAACATACCTTCAGAATCGTAGAACATCATAGTCCGTTATAGCAAAATATGGATCTTGGAACTGTCATTCTGTCATAGTGGAATACTGTTAGACTGGAAGCCGATAAAGAACAACTTGTAGAATGTGATCAAAGGAACTTCAGAAGGTATAACTCTAGATTTAGGTAGTCATGATATGTACCTTTGTTGCCTTAGAACTGCAAGACAAAATATGCCACAATAGAGGAATGCGGACCCTTTTACTCTAGTACTGTGCACTATTTTTGACTTGACTCTGTTCACCCAGACTTAGATATTTCACCATATGACTTCCGAAGGAGGTCAAGACTTGAACAATGAAACGTGTGATCACTAGGTAGCCATGACCAACATACCTGAATTGCATACAAATGTCTTTAACTATGGAGGCATACCATGTCAAATATTGTCACTTACTTTGTATAGTGTATACTACCCATACTTAGTCAATTATTCTTTTGAAGTAAAGTCTCTTTACCATGCTGGTAGAATCCCTTAGCCTTGTTGCCATCAATGACAACATTCAACATTCATCAAAGCAATGTCTCTTATCAACAATCTCCCACTTTGGCATTGATGGCAACATCATCTGCTCCCCTTTACTATATGAACTTTGTTTTTCTTCTCCTCCTTAGGTGTTTGCCCATTTTTCACCTATTTTCTTCTCCCCCTTTGACATCAATGGAAAAGGTGTATGTACAGGAGTCAAAATTGTGTCAAAATGTAAAAAAAACTGCTAGAATTGTCATACTAGGCCGCATATGTACAGGTACAATATTCAACTTAATTTGTTGTGGGTTGTAGGATGTCATTGAAAATGTTCTTGATTTGAACTAACTCTCTATCCCAACCCTTCTTAGCATTGTCCAAAATTTGAATATGGCCACTTATTAGGAAGACTAATTTCTCTACTTTTCGTATATCAGAAGGTGTGTCAATTAGTGCACTTACCTGCAATGCTTCTGCTGCAAGATTTGATAGAGTCTAGTTTTGGACTCATTAGTCATCTCAATTGACACATTCTGTTTTTCATTTGATCCCTCTTATTCACTAGAATACTTAACTCATTATGGATATTGATCACTTGTATCTCTTTGCTACTTACTAACTCAAATGCCGGATCAAATGACTTAGAAATCTTTGTCAGTTGCAGTTTTAGATGCTTGATCTTTTTCTCTAACTCCTCTATAGCTTCCTACCATGATAAACAAAATTTGTACAAATGACAAGCTTCTTGAATGGTACTCTATAAACCTCTTATTCTATTGTCTAACAGAATTTTTTCATTTGCTAACATGGTTTTCAATTCAACTAATCTTTTCTCATCAAACTCTTTCCTCACTTTTGTTTCTGTAGACTTTTCAAAAGAGTCAAAGTGCATACTTACAAAGTTTATGAGTCCCTTGAGTTGGTTTGTTGAAGACATCAAGGTACATCCTTTTGATATGATGGCATCAGCTTCTCCAAAATGCTATATGCTTCACCAATTAACTCATTATCCTGAATGTGTGACTTCAATATTTCTTCATGTACCTTTGCTTGCACAATTGATACCAATTTAAATTTCTACACAGGGGACATTGAACCTAAGTTTATTGGTCCCTGCAAAAATTCAAACTCATCCAAGTCTTGTTTTTCTCTTTCCAAGAATTCCTTGACATAGACTGCAATGTCTCTTGCTATACCAGAGACTTCTTCTTGGATTTGTTCTAGAGGATCTAAATCCATGGCATCATTTGCATCATTCTTTTGTTTTAGTACAAAGTTCTCTTTATCTTGTTCCTCTTCTTGATCATCATCTTTGTTGTGTTCCTCAGTCTTCTCCTTGTTTGTTAGGTCATCAGTTTGTTGTTTCATAGGAATACTTGTTTTGTATTGATCCTTAACAATAGTATCTGACCCAGTAATAGGGACTAGATCTTCTTTTTCCTTTGGAGCTTCATATTTTTGTCTAACCCTTGATCCAAGTTCACCTCAGGAATAGATGTATCATTTCTAGTATTTTTTCTTCTCTATTATATATAGTTGGAAGATGATATTCCTTTAACACTCTCAAGGTGATTTCCTATGCTGCTCGAATGAATTCTAATATGTATTGCAATAGGTTTATCTCTAATCCAAAATACATTTTTCATACCTGGTAAATCTTGCATAAATTAGAAGAATAAACACATAATTAACATACCAAACTTTAAGGGATATTTGTTCTCTTTTGTCTTCTTCAGGTTCTCCATTAACTATTGTTAGAGCAATTCACATAGATCATACTTTGCATTTTCCTTTACCATTTGATAGGCAGTGTATATGGCAGTACCGAAGACAGAGTTTTCTTGGCTTGTGAAGTATACCTTGTAGCCGATCACCATGGATGCAAACATAACTGCATGATCTTCAATGTCACTGATTGTCAATGCCCTTTTATCAAATTTGGCTATAGTGGCTTTCATCACTGTATCGTTCTTTACAGCTTTCAACATCGGTACTGTTCAGGTGTAATTTAATCCAGTTACGACCCTTATCGCATCCTTTGTGATCATAAATGGTCTTTCCAGCCACATGAATTAATCATGTATTATGCTCAAGATCTACCTGACCCATTCATCTTCTACAAATGTTGGGAATTCTATATATTGATTGAATCTCTTCTCACTTAACGCCTTATATTCTTCCTTTAGATCAAAATTGTCATGGCTTAGATGTTTTAGATAAATATTGCCAAACATATTGTCACGACTTAGATGTTTTAGATAAAGATTGTCAAACCTATTGTCACCAAATTCTTCTAGGGAAACATGAATGTAAGCCCTAACATCTTTCACATGCATCACTCCGTATGGTATACTTGAAAATGTACCCATTGGATTGATTTCCATTGATTTGAAGGGGTGTTTCTTTAGCTTTAGTCGCACTTTCTCAGTGATATCAACAACTTGTGGAGTAGCCATTTCAACAATTAAACAATTTTGTTGTAGGGTTTTAATCTAAAAAATACCTCTTTTGTTGAGTTAGGGTTTTCTTTGATTTGCTTTGGTAGTCTCTGTAGTCCCTTTTGAATTTAGGCTTTAGATCTCGATGGACACTTGATAGCTTGAATATAAAGTGATTTGTCTGTTGAATTAGCTCCTTTTAATTATTCATTTATCTTGACCTAATCACCATAAATGCTATCTTTCAAAAAGTTGTCAAACACTTCTTTGTCAAGCATAGTCGATCTAGATTGCTCCACAATGATCCACATTTGACCCTTTTCTTCTAGAACTTCTTTTAAAAGATCTATCATATAGGGCTTTACATCACATCTTCATGCTAGATCCCAGCACTGACTATCTAGCTAGGGGATAAGGATTATTAATACTGCTCCCCCTGATCCAGAGCTTCCAATTTACTTCCTGGAGGAAATATCTACACCAGAAGATGGTGCAGATCCCTCTTTGATCTCAATCACATCTTTCTTGATGCAAATCTTGCCCATCTCATTCTTTCTTTCAACCAGATCAACCTTATTTTTACCTTTATCTTCTCTCTGCTCTGGTTTCCTCTTCTCTGTAGGATAGTCTCTGTTCTCATTCTTGCTTCTACAAAATCTTGCCATATGTCTAAACTTATTGCATTTGTAGCATACCACATTCCTCTGTCCTTGATTCCTTCCATTGAATGGATTCATCCTTGATCTACATTGGTTAGCCATATGCCCAAATCTATTGCATGCAAAGCACTTTCCATTGAAAAATTGAGTATTCCTTGCATTGTTAAAACCATTCCTTACCAAACTTCTACATTCATTTGATCTATGACCAATTTTCTTGCAATTCAAATATTGACCAGAGAATGATGGAACATTTCGATTCAATCTAATCCTACACTGAGTAGCGTTATGACCAAAATTATTGCAATTAAAACAATGGCCATTGAAAGATGGGCACCTTTGAGCATTTAGCTACCTGACTGGAGGTCTTCTAGGTCTTCTTCTTTGATTCCAGAATTGGTTGCCTTTGTTTTTCTTCATCTTAATGTTTTCTTAACCTAATTTAGAGCTTTCTTCTTTTTTCAAATCCCAAGCCTTTCTTGTCATCTAAACTCTTCTAACTAGCAATCATCTCATCAATCTTTGCAAAACTTATCTTGAACTTTTCTTCATAGATCTTAGCCTTCTCCAAATATGATTTCAAGCTCACAACTTCTTTTTCAAGTTTAGCACATTCTTCTAATTTTCTTTTCACCAATAGATTTAGATCTTCTTCTGCTTTAGCTCTTTCTACAACTTCCACTTTCAAATCTTCCATGGTTTCATTTGTTGATATCAATTGTTCACTAACCTCCTTGTATTTTTCTTTGAACTTTTTGGCTTGTTCTTTTACCTTTAGAATACATTCATCAGCTTCTTGTATGTTATCCTTCAGATCCTTGATTTGTACTTTAGATTTTTCAAGATCTTCAAGAGCAGCTTGTAATTCATCATTGCTTTCATATAAGGCTTCAGGAGAAGTGAGATATCTTCTTGTTGCCATGTGGATACCTTCCCAAATCTTCCTTAAGCTATTAAGCTTCTTCCAAGGAACCTTGCTTTGATACCAATTCTTGAACACAATGAATACTGAGAGGGGGGGTTAATCAGTATTCTACAAAACCACTTCTTCACATGATCTATAAACCAATTACCAAATTCAATAACATGAAAGAAGAATAAACATAAGAACAGCAACCATAAAGTCATAACACATAGACACTAGGATTTTTACGTGGAAAACCCAAAAAGGGGAAAACCATGATGAGTGTTAGCTCACAATATATTATGATAATAATACCGAATTACATAAAGGCTCACTTCCTTAGGGCTCACTGCCCAAGGACTCACTATCCAAACAAATGCTCATTGCATAAGGCTCACTATCCAAAGAAATGCTCACTACATAAGGCTCACTGCCAAATAGAAGAGAAGAAAGAAGAAGGATTAGTTCACTGCCAAGAAATGGATGCTACAAGTGCATCTACAAAATGTTGAGGTGCAGTACCAATTAGCTCACTATACAGATTCAAAGGACTTCATACTATCTGCCCCGCTTTTCTACTCTGCTTCACATATACTTTAATTTTCTGCCCTTATTATCCTTTTCTGCTCTGCAAACTACCTTAGGTCATGCACATATTAAATTTTTATCCTATCCACACACATCCATACATCTATCACCAAAATCCATTTAATATATATCCGTAATAAGATTCATTTCACAATGAGGTCGGCAACCTAGACATGAAGCGTGTATACAAGTTTTGTACCTTTTCAGATTGATCTTGTGCCCAAATAGGAATTCAGACCCAAAAAAACATATAATATTCTTCATATAGGTTGGCATCAATCATTCAACTACTTGGATTAATTCTTCAAACAATGTATCTTCTCTACATATAGATATAGCTTTCCTATCAGCTTATCTCTTAAGCACACACTTGACCAATTCAACTATCACATCATAACTTCTACTACAGACCATATGAGACTCTAAAAATTGTATCCAACATTCATCATTGACCTTTTAATATACCATCAGTTAACCGCAAGACATCATAGTCCTTTATGGAAAAATGCAAATCTTGGAACTATCACTCTGTCATAGTGGAATATTGTTAGACTGGAAGCTGATAAAGAACAACTTGTAGAATGTGATCAAAGGAACTTTAGAAGGTATAACTCTAGATTTAGGTAGTCATGATATGTATCTTTGCTACGTCAGAATTGCAAGACAAAATATACCACAGCAGAGGAATGCAGACCTTTTTACTCTGGTACTGTGCACCATTCCTGACTTGACTTTGTTCACCTAGACTTAGATATTTCACCATATGACTTTTGGAGGAGGTCAGGAATTGAACATTGGAACATGTGATCACTAGGTAGCCATGACCAACATACCTGAATTGTATACAAATGTCTTTAACTACGGAGGCATACCATCTCAAATACTGTCACTTACTTTGTATAGTGTATACTACCCATGCCGGTAGAATCCCTTAGCCTTGTTGCCATAAATGAAAACATTCAACATTCATCAGAGTAGTGTCTCTTGCCAACAGAAACTATCTTTGTCAATGCATTAGATGGATTCACCTTTGTATGGATCTTTTTTACTTTCAGTTTTCCCTCTTCAAGAGCACTTCAAATGAAATGATACTTCAACTCAATGTGCTTGGTTTGATTATAATATCCTACATTCTTAGCCAAGTGAATAGCATTATTGCTATCACAAAAGAGAGTGAAAACATGTTGTTTGCATCCCAATTCACCCAACAACCACTGGCACCATACCATTTCCGTAGCACCTTGAGTGAGAAAAATGTATTCATGTTCAGTAGTTGAGAGAGCAACGACTTGTTGCAAACCCAATTGATTGCTACCCTAGCAAATGTGAATATATATCTAGCAGTTGATCTATGTTTATCCAAATCACCAGCCATATCAGAATCAATGGAACCTTGCAATTGTGTATCCTTCCCTCCAAAACACAAAACACAATCTAAAGTGCCTTTCAAATATCATAGCATCCACTTAACTGCTTGCTAATGAGTTTTACCTGGATTGCTCATAAATCTTCTTATTACTCCCACCGCATGGGCAATATTAGGCTGAGTGCATACCATGGCATACATGAGGCTCCCAATAGTAGATGAGTATGGAATTCCTTTCATATATTCTTAGTCTTCTTATGTCTTGGAACACATTTCAAAGGATAAATGAAAATGATTAGCAAGTGGAGTGCTTACAACCTTTACACTACTCAGATTAAACATGTTCAAAACCTTATTGATGTATTTTTCTTGTGACAATTTGATCTCTCTTTTATGTCTATCCCTAATTATAGTCATGCCAAGAATCCTCTTTGTTGCTCCCAAATCCTTCATTGCAAACTTGTGAGATGATTGTTTCTTCAAATCATGAACAACACTCATACTAGTGCCAGTCACTAGCATATCATCAACATAGCAACAATAAAACAAACTCACCATTTTCCAACACCTTGTAGTAGACACATGGATTAGATTCGCATCTGGTGTAGTTTTGCTCAACCACGAAGGAATCAAACTTGAGGTACCACTACTTTGGGGCTTGTTTAATCCCATACAAGATTCTCCTCAATTTGCAATATAAATTCTCTTGTCCTTCTTTCAGAAAACCTTCAGGTTGTTGCATATATAATTCCTCATGTATGTCGCCATGGAGAAATATAGTTTTAACATCAAGTTGTTCTAACTCAAGATCATACACCACTGCCAAACCCAAAACTACTTAGATGGTGGTAATCTTCACAACTAGTGAGAAAATTTCATTAAAATTTATCCCCTTTTTTTGGCCATACCCCTTCACCACCAATCTAGCCTGATATCATTTCTTGCCTCGCACTTCTTCTTTCAATTTATACACCCATCAAATTTTTAGTACTTTTTGATTGGGTGGAAGACTCATCAAATCCCATGTGTGATTGGCTAGTAACGAATCCATTTATTCCTTCATTGCTTCTATCTATTTCTCACTATTTATATCACTATAGACATCTTTGAATGTTGCTAGCTCTGCTTGATCAAAGATCAAAAGATAATGTACATAATCATAGAATTTTGATGGAGGCTTTCACTTCCTGGTAGACTTCCTCAACTAAGGAGCCTATTCCTACAAATTACCTTGGTCATGATGTGTTTGATGTTCACAATTTTCAAGTCCTTCACTGTGAGAAACTCCATGACTTATTCCCTGCATAGCCAAATAATTCCCTAGTGAGTGTTGCACAAAATTTGGTGCATTCAAATTTGCAGTGCCTAGTTTATGCTATGAAAGAAATTCCAAAATATGTGAGGGAGTATTATGGTGCATAGGAAAGGAAGAGTGCATTTAATTATAAAGTGGGTACGTTGAAATTGTCATAGGCTATGTGGGGATCAATGAAGGTTGCATATGATTTAGAAGAGGCTACAAAAGTTTATTCATGGGCTACATAGGATAATAAGAGGGATGAATTGAATATGAAGGAGTCTTTGTGGGAAATTAATTTGGAATTTGATTTCCCTATATACTTGTGAATGAGGGAAGAATCAGACCATTTGGTTGTGTGGAGGATGAATTCTGAGGTAAAGAACACAAATCACTACCACTTCCAATATCATCAACTAGTATATATTCTTTTGCTTGTGTCCCCTATTCTTGTAGACCTAAAAACAATTTTCATTAAATATCATATCATGACTATGAAATATCTATTTGGTAGTTGGATCCCACAACCGATAGCCATACAACTCTTCTCAATAACCAATGAAAATACAATTTTTGATTTGGCATCCAATTTTGTTCTCTTCTCCTTGGGAATGTGAGCAAAAGCCTCACATTCAAAGACCCATAAATGATTGTATGAAATCCTTCTTCCCAACCATTTCTCCTCCATAATGTGTAAAGTACACATTCCATAACAATAATTACTGAAGTAGATAATCCACTTTTTTCCAATGACTCAAGTAAACAGATAGATCTTATAAACATCAATCAATAAAGTTATTACATTTTACAAATCCACATGCCATAACTAGGTGTTAGCACAATAAAAAAATATACAATGTCCATCTTAAGCTCTCATGCCATAAGTCAACTCAAATAATAACGTACAATAATCAAGTACAATACAAGTAATGAATGATAAACAAAATCACTATCTCTAGCCAGCACTAACCCACATGGTCATCCACAAGTTGAAGAGATGGAAACATGGCCTAGGTGCTTTTTCACCCAACCATAAGGCAATTACAATTCCTGGGAATCCTTCATGACACAAAGGATACCCAACCCTGGACAAAACATCTAGCAACCTAGAAACAACTAGCAAGAGGGAGCACCCAATGCAACCTGATGTCTAAATGCAAATACAACAATGATATGCAATATCTGGCAACATGATGTGGTAGAGAAACATATAAATAAAGTTTTGCTTAACATTTGATGAGACCATGCTTTGTCTTTCTTTTATTGCTTTAATTACCTATTTCCCAAAGACATTTCTAGACTTATATATATCTTAATTATGTCTATGTTTATCCTTAAGACACTAAAGCATGAAGATGGTATATAGCATGTTGTTAATTAATTGTGTGTGTATAATTGATTGTTTATTTAATATGTTAGTATTTTATGTTGATTTTAGTAATAGTGATGCATAAATACTATGTGGTGCACTAACTCCTCATGCAACAAAGGTGTGGATTCATATCATGAAGAACACTGGACAACCCGCATCCGAAGGAGATGCTGATATCCATAGAAAATGATACAGTTACCTAGAGCCAAAGGAAGAAGATCCTAAATTGATAGGGATGAGTCATTTGATGACTCCATAATGGTTATCATTTAATGAATGATGCAATCCTAAATGATGAAGGAATCTAGAACGTGTTCTTTGTTCTATTTCTAAGTCATTGATTATTCTTCATGGATAATGAGGAGATAGAGTTGTAGTAGGACTGTATTAATTATGCCACCTTTATGTTTGTTAGTTTCCTATTTCTAGTTGCTCTATAATAAAGTCTTTTTCCTACGATGTGGGATAATGGACATTAATGACATTTAAATTGTTCAGTAGCTTTATTTATATAGATAATGCTGATCTTGGTTAGCTAGATTAGATGAGATTAGATTTTGCTTCATAAAGATTAGATATAGATATAGTATCAAATTTTGTGTGTTTTGAGTTCTATTAATGACTGCAAAGATTTAGTAGAGATTTAGATAGATCTTGTGGGACCATAGTCACTTAAGCTAGCCACATGAGGTGTTGTGTTTCTCCACCTTATTCATATGTTCAGTTTATAAATTGTATGTATGTTTATATAAATATGTGATTGATGTATGGTGTTGTGAGTAATGTGAAGTAGTTTAACTTTGGTAATTTCTATAATTAAGTCCATTAAGTCAAGGTGATCACCAACTGAACCAATGGATAGTTGCTCTCTTACGTAGAAGTTACAAGAGACATTTGATTACTGTTGTGTTAGATAAGATTAGTTATTTTCCATTGTTCCTGTTTACTTAGAGTATTGTATTTTCTTTATTTAGTCCCCTTACACAACCTCTAGGATAAAACTCAGGAATCCTTAACTGTACACATAATACAAGCATCATCCAAGAAGAATACGATTCCCTCATTTGACAATGTAAATGTAGCACGTTATATAACCAGTAGGTTGCTTGATATAGGATCCATTGGTCCATTGAGTAGTGTGCATGCCCTTTTTGCATCAATATATTCATTAATAATGGAGCTCGACAAAATTCATTCATCTATTTCAATGAAGACATGGCTTGGCCCAAGCACTTACAGAAGTTATGATCAAATCCTGAGAAAGAGGAAAAGCCTTCTCTATTTACCCACATTCAGCATCCTAGTCCGAAAGTAACCTAATCACACTCATGGAAGAAAAATAAGTCTCTCTATGAAAAATTACAATTCAGGAACAATCACATTTAATTTTCTAATTTTAGATATTGATTTCCCTAATACAAAACCACAAGGGTACACTATTCAAAAAAATGAAATCTATAACATATCAATAGGTTTCATACAAGAAGAATATTAACTCTAGTTAATCATGATTCCCTATCTCCTTTCAGTCCCTAATGAAAGAAAAGAAGAATACACCAAAAGAAACCTTATTAACACTCATATAGATCATCAAAAACACATAAATTATGGCATCTCTAAAGTCATATTTAGTTCGCGATTTCTGTAAGAACCCTAGATTAATCAGTTTACTCTTTTTTTAACACTAGATCTACAACAAAATAAGTATAAAATTTTTCTCTCATATATCACTATATACATACATCTACATTGAAATGTCCCCAATCTAATTTTTACTAAACCCCACAAAATTTGAGAGTGACTTTGCATTAACAACACAACTATGCATCACAATTTCTAAAAACTAGTGACTAGTTTGCACAATAAACCATCCAAAATATTGCAATAGAACTCCAAACCAATTTTATTATTATTTTCTGATAGAAACACATATTTGCAGGTCTAATACATGATATTTACCCAGCAGAAAACTAACACAACAAATCCATAATTTCAGCCACAACCCATTAAGCAAAATGCTGGAATATACATAAAATAGCTCACTACAAAGCCTCCAAAATCTTAGCTTCACACCCAAAACTGATATGGCTGTAGAATGGTGCTATAGATAATGTATTACAGTAGCACACACAATGAACCAAACCCCATGCAATAGCAAATGCGAACAGCAACACAAACAACTCCTAAACACACTACGAAATCACTACCAAATCCTACAACAACACAAGAACATTGTACTACTGAATCTTGTATGCACAAATGCAATCTCTAAGATAAGATTGCTGTATCAATCCAAGAACACCACCCTCAAGTTTCTATAAACTCATGTCCGCTGGCCACAAGCTTCATCTTCAATGGTTTCCCTATCCACTGAAGCTGCACAAGTATCTGCTCTACAAGAAAGAGTGAGAAAATGTCATTAGCCTCCCAAAATGAAATGTTACATTATTTTATGATGTGAGAGGCCTTCTTGGGCATCCAAGATCTCCCATTCCTGAATCTTGGGAGTTACAACTCCCATATGCCACTTGGATGCTTCAATTAATGCCCACCGTCCACTTGTCAAAGGTGCAATCCCTATTTTTAGCAAATCTCTTCACAAATCTGCCCCAAATCTCCATAAATATTCTCTCTCAAATCCAAACACCTAAAGGGAATATTTGAGCTCTAAATACATTTTATTTAATATTTATTTGTCCTTTAATATTTAAAAATGCATCAGAACAAACATAATATTAAATAATTAATTTCCCTCCAAGCTGCCATGTAAAGTGACTTACAATTTTCGGATAGGAGGGACATACTAAAAATAGAAAATGTTATTTTTGGAAAGGGGACATGACAAGTCCTCCCTCCCAAAATTTTCTTGTCCTCAAGCAATGGAGATTAGGATGCTCAAGTATCTCAGGTCCCTCCCATGATGCATCCTCAATTGGCAAGTTCTTCCCTTTGATCAAACATTCTGTGATGCACCTGTTTCTGAGTTTTTTCTCCCTTGTTTCCAGCACTCTTTCTGGAATTAAAATTAATTTCCCTTCATCATCCAATGGTGGTAAATCATGTGAAGTAACAACTTGTTGTCCTGTACCACTTTCTTCAAGCATAAAACATGGAAAACATTATGAATTTTACTACCTGAAGGAAGCTCCAAATCATCAGCCAGTATGGACCATAGTACTTGGGCTTGAGTTTCTCAGCCCCATTCTTCTTCAATGTACGTTGTTTATATCACTACAATCTCACAAAGACCAAGTCCCCAACCTCAAATACTCTCTCTGTTCTCTTCCTATCTACATAAATTTTTTGTTGATTTTGTGCATGATGTAAGTTATCTTTAAGTGACCTCAAAATCTCTTAACTTTGATTTATTAGATCACTTGTTGCTGGTACACGACTATCTAAAAATAGTAAATCAGCAAAGGAAAGTGCATCATACCCATAAATAGCTTGAAAATGAGTCATACCTATAGACATATGAAAAGAAGTGTTGTAACAATATTCCCCTAGATGCAACCATTTCACCCAAGCATGTTGTTGATCTGAGACATAATTTCTTAGGTATCCCTCTATCTATTGGTTCACTATTTTAGTTTGTCCATTAGTTTGTGGATGGTAGCTTGTGTTGGGCATGAGTTCAGTACCTGTAAAGTGAAAGAGCTCCTTCAAAAAAGAGCTAGGAAATCTGCTATCTCTGTCACTAACTATGTTTCTGGGTAGCCCATGCAATTTAAAAACTTCTCTAAAAAAGAATTCTGCTACTTGTGGTGCTTTAAATTTAGCTGTAATAGGGAAGAAATGAGCATATTTTGTCAATCTATCTACCACCACATAAATACAATCCTTACCTTGCCCCTTGGGTAAACCTATAATGAAATCCATGAAGATGCTCTCCCATTTATGTTTAGGTATGGGTAGTGGTTGTAGAAGCCCTACAGGATAAAGTTGTTCACTCTTATTCTACTGACATACCATGCACTCCTTAATGTGGCTATGCACATCCTCCTTCAGCCCTTTCCAAGAAAATCTCTCACGGATCTGCCTATAAGTCTTGTAATATCTTTGATGAGCTGCAAGTGGTGTATCATGAAAGACCCTTAGGATCTTCTCTTTAACCTTGGATTCAGGCACCAAATAGATCTGATTTTTGTAATAGATTAGCGCATCCATCACCACATACCTATGATCCTTGACCAATTCATCCAAGATGTTAGTAGCAAAGGGGTTTTTTGCATACTTAGCAATGATGGACATTTTCCAATCAACTGAAATAGTTGACAAAGAGCATAAAGTAGGCTTCCTAGAAAGTGCATCTGCCACCACATTATTCTTCCCTTTCATATACTCAATCTCAAAATCATATGCTTATAATTTACTTACCCACTTCTGTTGGTGGTCATTCAAGTTCTTTTGCTCCATAAAGAACTTGAGACTATTATGATCTATCTTTACTATAAACTTCCCACAGACTAGGTACTATCTAAACTTTTCCAGTGCATGCATTATTGCCAACATTTCTTTATCATAAATAGAGTATCCTCTTTCTAAGTTGCTCAATTTTCTGCTCTCAAAAGCTATGGGATGTTTATTCTGAGTGAGGATAGCCCCTACACCCTCCTCTAATGCATCACATTCTACTACAAATGGAAGAGAAAAATCTGGAATTGCAAGCACAGGGCAAGAGCTCATTACCTTTTTGAACTTATCAAAAGTTTGTTGTGCTTCTTCTATCCACATGAATGCTCCTTTCTTTGTCAAATTAGTTAATGGAATAGCAAGTTGTGAAAAACCTTTCACAAACCTTCTATAGTAACAACATAGTCTGAAAAAACCCTTTAGCTGTGTGAGATTGGTAGGTGGTGGCCAATTTAGGATGGCTTTAATTTTTTTTCTGATCTACCTTGACTCCTTCAGCACTTATGACATACCCCAGATATAAAATTTCAATCAGCCCAAACTCACATTTGGACATTTTGGCATAGAAAGATTGTTGTTCTAAAATCCCCAAAACTATATATAGGTGCTCCAAATGTTCTTTCCATGTTTTGTTGTATATCAAAATATCATCAAATAAGACTAGCATGAATTTTTGGAGTTGCTTACTGAATACCTAGTTCATGCAAGATTGGAAAGTAGCTAGAGCATTGGTGAGGCCAAAGGGCATGACTGAGAACTCAAAGTGCCCGTAGTGACACCTAAAAGTTGTCTTTTCTATATCTCTCTCCCTCATGCCAATCTGGTGGTATCCTGACCTTAATTCAATCTTTGAAAAATAAACTGCTGCATGTAACTCATCTATGAGTTCATCTATTCTTGGAATGGGGTATCTATTCTTGATTGTTTTATTGTTTAATTTTCTATAATCTATACACATCCTAAGAGTGCCTGATGAAACCCATAACCAAGAGCTCTCTAATAGTATTCTCTATCTCCTCTTTATAACCTCGTGGGTGTCTATAAGGAGTTGTAATAACAGGTTTTGCACCCTGTTCCAACTCAACCACATGCTAAAATCCTCTATCCAGAGGTAAACCTGGAGGTGGATAATTGAAAACAATACTATGCTTATCCAAAATTTCTTGAATCTCAAAATTAAATTTACCTTTTTCTTGTGGGGAACTCAAAGGATGTATCAAGTATGTTGCAGCCCAAGCTACTTGCCCTCTCTTGAAAGTCCTCTCCATCTTCTTTGTAGTTACCACTCTTGGTGCTCCACTTGAAAGGCCTCTTAGAACAATTTCTCTTCCATCTGAATGGAATTTGAATTCCATAGTTTGGTAGTTTTGGTAATAACCCCCAATGGAGTGCAACCATTGCACACCCAACACCACATCTGTTTCACCAATACCCACCAGATAGAAATCATCACTTAGATTATAATCTCCCATAGTAATGTTGAGCTGCCGAATCACTTTCTTGCAAGGCATTGTAAAACCATCAGCAACTATGACATTAAATCCTTAAAACTTCTTAGTTTTCAATCCCATCTTCATCACATATCCTTCATCAATGAAATTGTGGGTAGCCCCACTATCAATCAACACTGTCATCCTTTGTCCTACTAGGACTCCTCTAACCTGAAATGGATGGTATCTAGGGGCTCCTAATAGGGCTACCAAGGAACCCTCTTTGCTGTTTTCAACTTCCACTCCTTCAAAACTAGGGTCTATAGAGTCATGAAATTCTTCATTCTCCTCAGACTCAGGGTCTGAAGATACTTCAATGAAATGCACCTTTCCCTTACCAAGGCATCGATGGCTAGGGTCCCATGGTTCCTTGCAGTGGAAGCAAAGGTTCCTCCTCCTAAGCTCCTTCCTGTCATTGAGGTCTATCTTCTTAGGGGCTATAGGTGGTACAGATGATGCAATCTTTTGTATAGGGGCTGGGAAAGTCTTCTTTTGGAAACCACTCTTTTGTTGTCCTGAAAAGAATCCCTTATATGGTTGTGCCAAGCTCTTCTTGGGAAAAGTGGGTTCAAGCTACAAGCCTCTTCTAATTTCTTCTTAGAGTGTGGTAGGTGAAAAGGCTTTGATAAGCCCTCCTAAAGGATCTTCAAGTCCTTCCAAGAAGAGGTAAACAATCCTTTTTTCTGATATGTCAGGCACCATAACAACAATTTTCTAAAACTCATCTACATACTCACTCACTGTAGCCTTCTATTTAATCTTTGAAAGTTCTTTGAAATACTCTTCTTCATCTCTAAGTTCAAAGAGGTCTAATAGCCTCTGGCTTAAATCTGCAAATGTATTCACCTGATCAAGATCTTAAGTAATGGTCCCATGATACCACCACTCATAAGCATTACCTTCCAGATGTAGAATTGCAAACTGAATCACATCTTTCTCCATCATAGGATTGAGGGTGAGGTATGTTTGTAGTTTTTGTAACCATGCTCTGGCTGAGATTTTGTCACTACCATCAAAAGTAGGTGCTGCAAGTTCATTCAGTTTACTTTTAACTTCTCTTTCTCCTCTATCTTTCTCCCTTCTTCTATGTTCCTTACCAAAGATCTCCAAAAATCTGTCAAATGAAATGGTTGTTTTATAGGCTTGTGATTTCTTGGAATACTCCTCAAACCACTTAGCAGTTGCCTCAACAGTGATAGCCTCTTTGTTAACATCAGTTGTAACTTCTTCTCCTCCATTCTCAGGTAGAAATATGAGTACTTTTTGCCTTGACATAGTTGTTGCCCTTCTTCCTCTGGAAGTGCTTCCTTCACCAATAGCATCTTCTCCATTTTTCTTACTCTGATATGTCCAAATTTGTTCAACAATGAGAGCCAATCTATCCACAGTGGCTAAAAATATTTCACCTGCTTCCTCTCTCTTACTTTTACCACTATCCTCAGCCATTATTTGAACTTCTTTAGTTCTCTATTAGTTGTTAACTTTTTTTGCTCTCTTCTCCAAGCTCTGAGATCTCTTTCACTCGGAAGCATGAATTAAGAAACCCTATAGGATGGGAAGATCATGCTTTGATACCACTGAAACGTCCCTAATCTAATTTTTATTAAGCCCCACAAAATCTGAAAGTGACTTTGCATTAACAACACAACTATGCATCACAATTTCTAGAAACTAGTGACTAGTTTGCACAATAAACCATCCAAAATATTGCAACACAACTCCAAACCAATTTTATTATTATTTTCTAATGGAAACATATATTTGCAGGTCTGATACATGATATTTACCCAGAAGCAAACTAATACAACAAATCCATAATTTTAGCCACAACCCATTCAGAAAAATGCTGAAATATACATAAAATAGCTCACTACAAAGCCTCCAAACTCTTAGATTCACACCTAGAACTGATATGGATGTAGAATGACACTGTAGATAATGTATTACAGTAGAAAACATAGCAAACCAAACCCCATGCAACAACAAATGCGAACAGCAACACAAACAACTCCTAAACACACTACGAAATCACTACCAAATCCTACAACACAAGAACATTGTACTACTGAATCTTGTCTGCACAAATGCAATCTCTGAGATAAGATTGCTGTATCAACCCAAGAAGACTACCCTCAGGTTACTGGAAACTCATGTCCACTAGCCACAAGCTTTGTCTTCAATGGATTCCCTGTCCACTGAAGCTGCACAAGCATCTTCTCTGCAAGAAAGAGCGAGAAAATGTCATTAGCCTCCCAAAATGAAATGTTACATTATTTTATGATGTGAGAGACCTTCTTGGGCATCCAAGATCTCCCATGCCTGAATCTTGGGAGTTACAACTCCCATATGCCACTTGGATGCTTCAATTAATGCCCATCGTCCACTTGTCAAAGGTGTAGTCCCTATTTTTAGCAAATCTCTTCACAAATCTGCCCCAAATCTCCATAAAATTATCCCTCTCAAATCCAAATGCCCAAAGGGAATATTTGAGCTCTAAGTACATTTTATTTAATATTTATTTAATAATTATTTAATATTTATTTGTCCTTTAATATTTAAAAATCTATCGGAACAAACATAATATTAAATAATTAATTTCCCTCCAAGCTGCCATGTAAAGTGACTTACAATTTTTGGATAGGAGGGACTTACTAAAAATAGAAAATGTTATTTTTGGAAAGGGGACATGACATACATGACCATTTACCTCATACATTATTTAAACATGTTGTTACATTAAAGGCGGACTGTTACATTATGTAGACATGCCGATACATTATTTACCCAGGTTGTTACATTATTTAACCAGGCCATGGCATTTAAGAGGCCAAAGTAGAATAAGAAGGCTGAAAAGAATGATGCAAGGGTAAGTTTAAGGCCAAAAAGGGCCGTTTGGGTCACAAAGAAGCGTCAATACAATAGAAAACACAGACAATTTTACAATAGAACAATATGTAGTTTTTATTGACTACACCAGCCATTCAAAGGTCATTACGGTAGAAAAAATGATTAGGCTGATCTCATAGTTATCAGGTCATGATCTACGAAACCAAGGCCGCTCACATAAAAATGTAAAAAGGCTAAAATACTTAGGAAGAGGCTATTCAAAATGATCACCAGACCATTTACAAACAATTTACAAGAATAATCTAAATATATCCAAATTCATTATGAGAGCTGATCTAAAGGAAGAGGCTGACTAAACAAAGAAAAGGTTGATTAACAAAGGAAAGGCTGACCAAAGTAGTTTTAACTTAGGTAGGACGATTTAATTGTTAGAGGGTGCCTGACATGAAATTCAGGTTGCTTACAGAGATAAACAAGCCAAAAATGAATAAAGAAAAATTAAACTAGTCTCAAAGACCAAAGAAACATAGAAAAGTAAAAATCCCTGGCCATTGGAGGACAAACAAGGTCATTGAAGTAACATGGTTGTTTGAGAGGATGTCAAAACAAGAATTCAGGCAATTCCAAATGAACCACAACCAACCATAGTCTTGGAGCAATAAAAGACTACTGAATGACAAAAAAAGCCGATTCAATCTGTAAAAAAACCGTTCTAATTTATAGAAGGCCAATTCTAAAATAAAGGACTCAATATAGACTTCAAGGCCATAGTTTTAAAGTTAAAAAGGCTACCCCAGAAATACTAGCCACATCAAAAAGCATACAAGCCTAGCCACTTTAAAAGAGAATTCAAGCCATACAACAAAGTAAGGGAAAAGGTCTGATCAAACAAGATTTGAAGGTCACATAAAAGAAACTAAACATTACATTCCCCCACACAGATCCTAAATTTCAAGCTCAAGCATTCAAATTGACTAATTATTCTTTCTTCCACTATGTTTGCAGGCAGTTACAAAATAAATATAAATAGGCATAAACAATTTATTAAAAGAGAAAAACCTGTATCCTTTGTCACCAAGATGATCCTTTGATCAGTCCTTTGCTAGGTGAAGTAAAAAAAACAAGAACCTCTTCTTCTATGTCTTCCTCTTTGCTCTGTTTTCTCTATTGTGTATCCTTTGCCTTCTCTTCCTTTTTGTTTTATTCTTGTAAACCTCTAAAATTGGCATGTATAGATTTTTGAACTTTAGTCTTCTACTTGAGTTGGCTTTCTAGTGTATGGCACATGGTGTCTTCACATCCATTGCATGCTAATCTTTAAGATAGATTTAAGTTTATTTTTATTTTTTCAATAATTTCATGAGTAATATTTATTATTATTAGATTTACTTTAAAATATATATCTTTAAATCATGAACATTGTATATTTATGAAAATAATAAATCTTATTTATTTTTGGTTTTTAACTAATATCAATGCATAACATACCTTATTATGAATAATATAAATTACATTTATTAATTCCTTATATTTTTATAAAGATAACACTTTAAATATTTACAGAATAGCCCAATTGTAAACAATTTATAAAATTATTATTGAAAACATGTCGATATTTGCACTAAAACAACATACTTGAAACAAGCAAAAATAAATACTTTATCTAAACCATGTAATTCAATCATGCCAAATGAATGCTAAATAAGATAATACAACAGAAAAAACAATGAAGCCAATCAAAAGACTATATAATGTAGTATGATCTACGTGAGTGTATAGGTTTTGAGCTTCCATCTTGACAATTTTTTCCAGCGGCTAGGGCGTTTATACCTTTGCCATGTTCTAATCTTCGATGTTTCCTGCATTCAGTCACACTTAGTTTTTCATCAATAAGTTAGCCCCAAAATCATAACTGAAGCAAAAACATAGATCAATAGTCATAAGATTGTCCAAAATAATAACTATGCTCAATTTTATGCATTTTTAACAATCATGACAATTACCTGTTAATATGTTACGCACATGCTACTACCCAACAATAAATCAAACACACATAATATCAAATAGTTTGAGTTATAAATGAGTCAGAAAGATTAAGGTGTAACATCCTTCCCCAGTATGAAGAGACATTGTCACAATGTCTTATTACACAAAACTAAAATAATAATGTATCTCTCTACTACTATCAATGTATCAATAAAGTATCATCAAATCAAATAATAGTATCACAACTATGCATAATTAAAGAAACTCAAATAAATCTTCAAATGAGGAAAAGATTTGTCTACCTCCTCAGCATCCTCCCATGTGGCACTATCCATAGAATATTGGTCCCACTAGACCTTATACTCCACAATATCCTTGTTACGCAACTTAATGTTGCGTATCTCCAAAATTTGAGTGGGCTCCACCAACAACACTCCTGGATCTTGTACCCATAAAGCATGCCAATCAAGTATATGTGAAGCATCAAGATGATAAGGCTTAAGTAAAGAAACATGAAAAATATTATGGATTCTGGCAAGAGAAGGTGGTAGAGCAAGTCTATAAGCAACAAGATTAATCACTTCTAATACATTAAATAGTCCTATGAATCTAGGAGCAAGTTTGGATGATTTGCCAAATGAAACTGAATTCTTCTGAGCCTTGACAATCAAAAAGACTTTGTCCTCTATTAAAAACTATCTGAACATCCTATTCATGTCTACATAACTCTTTTGTCAATCTGAATCTTGCTTCAATTTCTCTTTGATCAACCTCATATGATCATCCATTTCCCTAAGCATATTAGGCCCAATCACAAATCTGTATTCTACCTTGTCCCAATTGATGGGTGTTCGACCTTATGCCATAAAGAGCTTCAAATGGTACCATCTCCAAAGATGCATGATATGAATTATTGTAAGAGAACTCCACCAATGGAAGATACTCCTCCCATTTATATTGTTGATCCATACAATACATCCTAAGGAGGTCTTCTACTACCTAATTAACTCTTTTTGTCTAACCATCTGTCTATGGATGATATGTTGAACTGAAATTCAATTTAGTTTCCAAAGCTACATTCAATGTTGTCCAAAACCTATATGTCATGTGAGTGTCTCAATTTGAAATGATCATCTCCGACACTCTATGCAATTGAAAGATTTACTGGATAAATTTTTTAGCTAATATCAATGAACCATTTGATAGATTCCCTAGGATAAAATGTGCTACCTTCATCAACTTGTCCACAATTACCAAGATGACATCATGTTGATTCTTGGACATTGGCAACCCCTGAATGAAATCCATACTAATCACTTGCCACTTATGTTCCGGTACACTGTAGGTATAGAAACCCTGCTAGATGTACATGCTCAACCTTGACTCGCTAGCATTCCAAGCATCGAGCCACAAATTCTATTACATCTTTCTTAAGTTTACGCCAAAAATATAAGGGTTTCAACCCTTCTACCATTTTTGTCACTCCAGGGTGCCCCAAATATGGTGCATTGTGGATCTCCTCAAGAACTAATTTTCTCAAATCCCCTGAGTCTGGAATATACATCGGTCCTTGATATCGCAAAAATTCCATTTGACTCAATCACATAATATCAAATTGATGATCTAAGGGGTCTTCTTCTAAATCTTGCTTTACTCTGGCATAATGTTCATCCCCTTGCAAATTCTAAATTACTTGTTGTCTCAAATTTAATCTAGTGGTAACCATGATTACCAGATGTCTTCTTTTGCTAAGTGCATCTTCCACTCTATTCTCTTTCCCTTTAATGTACTCAATCACAAAGTCATACTCACTAGGAAATTCTAGCCATGTTCTATGACGTGCATTAAGATTAGGTTGTGTAAAAATGTACTTGTGCCCTAAGTGATCTGTCATCAACTCAAAGGGCTTTTCTAAAAGATAATGCCTCCACATCTGAAGTGCATGAACTATGGTTGCTAACTCTAAGTCATGAGGCACATAGTTAAGCTCATATTGCGTCAACTTCCTTGACTCATAGGTGACTACTTGCCCATTCTACATTAACACTCCTCCTACACCTTCTTCTAATGCATCAGTTATAACTATGAATTGACCATTAGGATCAGGTATAGTCAAAATAGTCTGACCTGTAGTGAGCCTTTCCTTCCACACTTGGAAATCTTGCTCACACCTTTCTATCCATTCAAACTTTTTACCTTTCTTCTAAAGTGAGGTGATTAGTGTTTCTATTGTTGAGAACCCTTCCACAAGCTTTCTATAATATCTTGCAAGTCCCATGAAACTTTAGACTTCTATCACATTTTGAGGTGTAGGCCATTCCATTATTGCCTTAATCTTTTTTGGATCTACCGCAATCCCTTAGCTGAGATTACATGTCCAAGATAGTGCACCTTGTCCTGATAGAATGTACACTTGGATAGATTTCCAAATATTTTTCACTCTCTTAAGCGCTATAATACTATCCTTAAATGCTTTTCATGCTCTTCAACTGATTTAGAATAAATCAAGATGTCATCAAAAAATATTAGTACAAAGTCATCCAATCATTGAATATGCTATTCATTAAATTCATGAAGGTTGTTAGAGCATTAGTCAACCCGAATGACACTACTGTGAACTTGAAGTGACCATAGCGAGTCCTGAAACTTGTCTTCGAGATATCCTCATCCTTAATATGTAATTGGTGATAGCTAGATCTAAGGTCTATCTTTGAGAACACAGTAGCTACCTTCATCTGATCAAAGAGCTCATCTATTCTCGGGAGTTGGTACTTGTTCTTTATGGTTGCCTTATTAAGCATTCTATAATCAATGCAACATAAGCACAAATTCACATCCTCCTTCACAAAGATTACTAGTGTGCCCCATGGCAACACACTAGGTCTTATGAACCCTTGGTTCAACAACTCTTGCAATTATGCTTTTAGCTCATACAATTTTGTAGCAGTCATCTTATAGGGTGCCTTAGATTAAGGCTTCATCCCCAATAGTAAATCAATTGAGAAGTTAAATTCCTTCTTCAGTAGTAACTCTGTTAGCTCTACTGGGAACACATCTTGGAATTCCCTTAAGATAGGGTAATCATTAAATGCTAGTTCCATATTATCAGGATCTTTTACTTGGACAGCATAAGTGGAACACCCTTTCCTTTTGGCTTTCTTTAACTGCATAGTTGAAATTTGCCTAAGTTCCAGGGGTCTCTTAGAACCATGAATCTCTACATGATTCCCTAGGTCATCCAATCATTTAACAACCTTATCCTCATTGTTCACAATTGACTTATGTTCAGATAACCAATTGATTCCCAATATCACATCATAGGACCCTAAAGGTGCTACATAAAGATTGACTTGAGTCTGAAAACTTCAAAGGTCTAACTCATTGCAAGCAAGACATGAATCTACCCTCTTTTCTTCCCTATTTCCATACTGAACCATCCACAAGTTTGCCATGTGTCTAGGTCTAATAGATAACTTTAAAACTACTCTTGGATCTACAAAGCATTCAGTGGCTCTAGTATCAATGAAAATAGAAATAGGTTGTCCATAGAGCTTACTTGAAAACTGAATAGGTGTTGCCTAGAAGTCAGCTTGTCAATTGTCCATAGTTGCATGAATCTAGTGCTATGGTGTTCCCTACTATTTTCTATCTCTTTACCCTGCTAATCTTTGAGGACAAGTGTTGGTGTAGTGCTCTCCTCTACAAACATAGCATCCGCCACAAGGTGCTCTTGATCCCTCTGACCTATCCCTTTGGTTATTTTTGCAGTTGTTATTATTGTTGTATTTATCTCTTTTGTTACCTCCATTCTGATTTCCACCATTCTTATTTTGAGAGTTGTTACCTCTCTTCAAGTTTTGGATTTGTCAGTTGTTGTTGCCTTGATTGTTGTTATCATGGGATTTCTTGTTTCCAAACTTTGAATTTCTAAACTTGCGATAATTTGTTGCATGTTACAGCTTTTGTTCCTATTTTATAGCCTTTTCAAAGACTACATCCATAGTAAATGGATTGTTGATGTCTACATCCTTTCCAATTTGTGGCCTTAAGCCCATGATAAACTTCTTAATCCTGAATATTTCATCCATCTGATATTGTGGAACATACTTGAGTAAATGAGAGAACCTTTCCCAATACAGGGTTATTGACATACCTCCTTGTGCCAAACGTTGGAACTCCATCATCTTCTTGTCAAAGAAGAGCTGTGGTAACCACCTTTTCCTGAAGAGTTGAAGGAAATGTTCCCAAGTGATTTCTCCTGGCAACAATTTTTTATCCGCCTTCGCATTATCCCACCATGTAGTTGCTTCTCTAGTAAGGTGATATGTACCCCACATTGTCTTGATCTCATCAGATAGGTTACAGAGCTCATAATATTTCTCCATTTCAATAATCCATGCTTCTACTCCATCTCCAATGGTCCTACCAATGGACAGGTTATATGAAATTTTACATTTTTCATATAACCTACTAATTCCAAAAGCTAGGGTTTGTAATTAAAATCTTGTTTCAGATTTTATTACTCATTTTTACACTCTTTCAAATCTTATTTTTGAGTGTAGTGTGGATGCATTGTGTATCTTGATATTTACATTGAAAAAGATGAAAAAATGAGCATTTTAGGTACATAAACAAACATAGATTATCCACACGTTCTTAATCAAAACCATTAGAAACACTTACTTGGCCTTGTTGTGTAGTACTTTTTCCTCTATCCATTGTGTTTGTTATGGACTTTATGTGTATTCTTACCCATTTCCATCAAACAAGTGTTTTAGGTGTGAAATAGGACCACATCTATGGATTTTTATCATAAAAACAATGCTATTGTCCCTCCTCATCTTGACAAGAAAAGGAAGATCTCTAAACCTGATATTACATTCACACCACATGATAGGACAACAAGGAATGTCAAAGGTCCAATTTACATTGAAGTTAACATTATGGAGACTCCCATAAAAGGAGTCCTTGTTGATCCAAATTGCATAAATAACATCGCTACGAAAGAGTTCCTCTATTCAAATAATTTGATACAAGAAACTTATGAACCTATAGACATGATGATAAAAATGCATAGTGGAGCTCTTATCTTAGCTTTAAGGAAGATTTATTTAGTGGTTTGAGTGTTTGACAAAGCCTTGGAACAATAATTTGATATTATCCTAATATCTGATCTCTTCCATGTGAAACTAGGTCATCCATGGCTCAAGGCTATGGAAGCTATCCCTTCAACAATCCATAAATGCTTAAAGTTAACTTATCATGGGAGTACACATACCATTCACCATAGTCGATGGCAACCTATGGTCACTCAAAAGAATGTCATCCTTGATTACTTCTGGCCAGAACCTATAGAAGAACCTGATCCCTGAATAGATCAACTTTTCTCAGAATATCAATGTTACAAAGCACAATTACTAACTAAATTGGTTGGTCATCCTATTCAAAAAGTGGTACCTAAAGAGAAACCTATATTACAAGACCCCCTAGACTAAAAGGAAAAGGGATATATGTTGAATTTCCTCCTCCGTCATCCCTATAAGGATTAGGAGAAAAATGTAGAAAATAATATCATGCATCACCATGAGTTAATCACACATTTGCTCCTTCCTCTAAGATACAAAAACCTTTGGAAAAACATGAGACTCCTTTTGAAGATATTAGCAATAAAACAAGAAGAAATAGACAAACTAGAGAAAGAAGGAAGAGAAGACAAGCCTTGGCTCAAAATAACGCATCACCTCAATAAGAAAACATTGAACCACCTAACACTAAAACAAACAAAGAAGAGCCTAAGGTTGATAAAGTAAAGGACAAGGAATTTGAATGGGCACTTTTCGCCTATGTACCTCTCTCCTCTAGCATTCGGGATTGGGAGGAGGATGATTTGCTTATTGACAACTGCTAACATGGTTGTGTTTTTAGGTAAAGTATTTCTAACCCTATTGGCCACCTTTGTCGTATCATGTTATGCTCTCTTATCTGTGCCTTCTTTCTATGTTGTGTTCCCTGGTGATGTGTTATGTGTTGTTTAGGCCTCTTTGGATGACCCTTGACACTCTTGTAAGGTCAAGGATACAAGGAATAGCTATTGTGACCATTCTTCTATCTGTTTCATCATTCTTCTATCTTTCTTTTCTTCTATTTTATTGTTGTGTGTCATGCCTTAAGGGCATAGCATTGCAGTTGATGACTTGGGGGCATCTTCCTACATGGTGTTCTTAAGGCACTTGTTCTCCTCTCTCATTTTATTATTTGCCTTCTTCCGATGGTTCTATCTAGTCGGTGGATGATGAAAACAAACAAATATTGATATGGACCATGTGTCCCTTCAACAAGCTAATAAAAAATGGACCTAGTGCATATATGAAGATGGGGTTGATCTATATATATGATGTTTGACTAGTAGAATCACTCCATGTAGTGTATCATCTTGTGGCATTTCTTGTGACTAACATTTTACAAACCACTCAATTTTCTCTTGTACACTTTGATTGATATCTCACCTTGTTGCTACACCAATTCTGAGGTATCTACAACATAGCCCAATGGTTATACTTGCCTCGGAACTCATGAGTATAGCCTTGGTCCCTGATGTTATTGTTTCAATGCATAGATTTATGATGTGATATGGTTGTTATATTATAGTAAGATTTTCTAACCATCTTTTTATCTTAGCATCTCTTATCAATGTGTTTGTGGGAACATTCAGCAATTGTGAACACATGTCACCTTGGGGGCATGGGCTTTGCAAGAGCTCTTGTTCCCTTGTGTGTTTTCTCTGTACCTTAGCGTGATTGATATCGGTACACAACATCAACCACCTTAAGGTGGGGGCATATATAATGATATATGTATGATGATTTTGGTACTAATGAAGCGTGTTTGTAAGCCCTCTCTGTGAGGCAGGATGTTGTATCTCCAGTGTGAGTACACATATTTATTTATATTGCAATAAAAAAATCCCTCCCTGTGAGGTGGGATAACATATCCTTTATCAAAGAAGCCCTCTGCAAAGATAGGATAATGTATCTCTTAAGCTAGTGCATATCCTTTTATTCAAAATCCCTTCTACAGAAGGCTGGATGGTCTATCTCTTGAGCTATTACACATCCTTTTTATTACAAAAGTCCTCTATGGAGGCAAGGTTGGATATTGAGACTATCCTCCCTTAAGCGTGTCTTTGGTAGTTGTTGTGGCATAAGCCCAACTGTCATGTGTGTCTACAACATGTTTGAGATGGTGGGACTTAGCAATAATCTCCTTCCATCACTTGTGTTTTCCATGTTTAAGACATATAGTATGTCTATGGCATGCTATATGATGCTCATGTTTTCTATGTGTCTTCTGCATGTTTTCCCCCATGTGTAGTGTAAAGGGTGTGGTGATGAGTCTCCCCTACACTTGGGTTTTTGTATGGTGTGTTTTCCTCCTAGTGTAGTGTAAAGGGTGTGGCGATGAGTCCCACTTACACTTGGGTTTTTGTATGGCATGTTTTCCCCCTAGTGTAGTGTAAAGAGTGTGGCGATGAGCCCCCCTACACTTGGGTTTTGTATGGTGTGTTTTCCCCCATGGTGTAGTATAAAGGGTGTGGCGATGAGTCCCCCATACATTTTGGGGTTTTGTGTTGCAATTTTATTTCCATGCATATATATATATGAAAATGAAAATGTTTTGTGTGACTTCTCTCATATCTTCATTGTGTTTTGTGTGTCTTCAATACTGTCTTCTCTGTGTCTTGCATGCTTCCTACTATCTTCATTGTGTTTTGCGTGTCTTCAATGTGTCTTCTAGTGCTTACCTAAGACTGGGGGCTAGAAATAATTCCTCAATCTTTGTGTATGCCTTAGCTTCAAGTGTTTGGTGTGTCCGATGTGTTTTTTACTATACTTTAATGAATGTAGGGGTCGTAAGATCATACATACATTAAAGTGGGGGCTAAATGTTATGTCGTAAAATATCCCCCTAGGACTTTTACCTCCTAAGTTTAGCTCTTGGGTCCTTTAGATTTAATCATGCATGTTAAAAATGAATCCCAGAGCAAAATCCCCTAAAACCCATTACAAATGGGACCTAGGGGACATTCTTGAGCTTAAGCAAGTCCCAAAATAGGATCTTGGACAAGGGCGTCTGTGCCCTAGTCCATATCTATTTTGTCTGGACCTAAATTTTAAATATCCGCAAGGTGACTGTTAAAATGTTTCCCTTTCTCAGCCTATTCAATTTGAATTATGAATGTTTAGTGGGAATGCATATATAAGCATGTTTAGGACTTCATTTTAAAACTAGATGTATAATGCAAACTTGTGATCTTATGCTAAGGATACTCAAGGCTTTCATTATGTTGTAGAGAAGCATTGTATTATGTTTGTACTTGTTTGTTGTAGATTTTTCTTCATCAATCCATCTCCTCATGGCATGAAAGATCATCTCCTCATGAGAGCTTCACCTCTGAGGTGACATGTACTTTGTGTTTCAATACATTTATCATATCATTTTATTTTGCCTCTGTCCATCAATGACACACACTCTCTCTAACAATAGTGTTGGAAGGCTTAAATTCCATTATGAGGCTTGACCGAGGCAAGCTCCTAAACACCACAACCCCAACCCCTCTCTTGTGATTGTAGGTGATGGGTGTTAGATCTTGTGGAAAGGAGTTGTAGGAGACCAGAGCAAAGTTGGAAAATTCTAGATCTGAAGAAAATGATAGAAAATATCCCTAATTGGACAAGGAAACCCACTCTTTTGTCTTCCAGTTTTGCAATGTCAGGTATCTCTAATAATGTTATAGACTGAAGCATATTTTATCCCGAAGCCCTCAGAAAAGAACTATATTGGACAAGGGAACCCACTCTTTTGTCCCCAAAGTTTTCACCTTCTGAAATACAAAATCTGGTATGTCTTTAATTTGTATTTAGTGCCTTCCTGTGTGAGCATTTGTTGGGTTTCATCTATTTGTTTATGATTTTGCATAATTAAGGTTTTAGGCTTAATTGGATTAAGATTTAATAAATTAACCAACAAATTCCAAATTTTCTTATTGTTCCAAGTGACACCAAACCTGTAGTTAAGTCCTCTTGCAAAATTTGTGATCCAACTCAGTTTATTGTCCTTGAATGTATGTAGTGAAAGGAGGATCTAATTAACTATCAACCTCATAAACAAACCCTCTTTTTCTACATAACAGTGTCAAATTTTATGTCATTTATTGTTGGGACCATGTCTATGTCCTAGTTTAGAAATATTTATGGAATAGGCCTTAGAAAATCTTGAAAAACCCTTTTAATATTATGCATAAAAGCTCTTCTTTAATCACTTATTCTTTTTGAGTGACTTGTTATAATTCGTAAAGTCATAACTTAAAGAATGTGCTCTAAATTTCTCTTCATTTCATACTATCTTGGTTCATGTCATTCATTGCTTGCCCATGTAAGCATTTCAATAAGCTTTATTTGCAAGAGCTATATGACATCCTTTTATAGGCTGGAAGGTAAACTAAACCTGATATCTAACTATTTTGTACAACTTCTTTTTTACCCATTATGTGTGTCATTGATTTATTTCCTTGCTTAGTGCCCTTTGGTGATAATCTCACATGTCATGCATCCTTTACATTCATAATTTATGAACTAGAGTTTCCTTATTAGTCTAAGTAGTTTCTATCAGTGGGGCCATAGTCTTAAGTCCAATGTTGTTGAATGATGCACACATTCATTTTCCATTGATCAATAGAAAATTTCTACTTAATAAATACTTTTCTTTCAAGTAGTTTAAATCCTCCAACATGCACTTTCCATTGATTTAGCATTGTACTCAGCACTATCCATTGATGCAACTAAAATGTTACAATGATCTAATTTATCTTAGAGACAGAGGAGAAATTTGCATTTAGGCAAAGTTATGACTAAACTAGTGGAAATAGGTTTACTTCAAATGGAAAGCTTGATTTATGGAAACATTGTTATATAATTTCATGGTTAAGGCAAAACAAAGACATGATAAATGCATGAAGAATATTGTCTTATATTCATTGATGTTGTATGACTGTATAAATAATACATAGAGGCTATGGTGGGAAGCAAGGTCCCATGATCAGGTAGTGAGAAGATTTATACACTTGATTTGCTAGATGTGTTCTAGAGTACAACTAGATCAAGCCACAAAATGTGGTAAGGCTTATTGACAAATCAAAAGACTAGTTTACATAGTATACAATGTTGTGTATTTATAAAATAAGTTGTTAGCTAAGCCTTCCATAATATGCTAACAAGTCTCATTCATATATGGTGTGGTTTTCATATGGCTAGTGTCATTCCAAATGTCAAACTTGTTTGGTGGTACTTGGTTGGCATGATCATGTGGAGTAAGTAGGTGTTGGATTCATATGGAACCAAACTAAATATATTATGTAGATGCATGTGTTATTCATGTGTAGGTTACATACAATGTAAAAAGGTTGTAGGAGTTTAACAATGCTATTTTGTAAAAGTGCAGACTCCTAGATTTCCATAGTGTGACTAAAGAGTGTGGAGGTGTCCTATAATGTCTTACATGGAGATATTAGAATTAATGCTAACATAGACATCTAGAAATCCCTTCTTGTAGAAGTCTTTATCTAGTGCAATGTATTTTGTAATCTAATGTGTGTGCAAGGGTCATGTTGTAGTATGAAGGCATTGAAGCTAATCCATTATGTAGAAGTACATGATGCATGAAATTATGCATGAATCATTTACCCTTTCTTATAGAGAAATAGTCTCCATTATGTCTAGTGCAAAAATGAAGAACTTAACTAATGTTGATCTAAAAAGGTACTGGTCATGTTGAGTCATAATATGGTTGTGTCTACATCATTGTGCCTCTTTCTTGTAGAGTAGTGTCCTTGTTATGCTAGAAAGACCTGGGGTTGTTAACATAGAAAGTGGGACTAGTTACACATGGGGAGTGGCTTAGTGATTCATGTGTCTGTTGATGAATTACAAATGTGAAGATAGAAATATTTTATATAGCTCTGAAGAGTTAATAAGGATCCAAAGGAGTTTTATGTCTTCCCTAGAATTAGTGAAGGTACTGACTGTGATGGCATGGTAGAAGTCTAAAACATGGTATTGACTATGCATGCTTGTAAATGTTGAAGGGATCTTTCCTTTCTACTTTGTCACTAAAAGGAGAGGGTGTTGTTGAACCTTCTCAAGAGAAGTTGGTGTTTGTATGTAAAAGGTGGAATGCAGAGTTATGCATACCTAGATCAAAATTGATGATGGATATTACCTTTATTGGTTGAAGAAGTGGCTCATTGGCATAGACTGCTAAAGTTGTATTATATTTTATTAAACTAAGCACTATTGGGAAGTTCTTTAATGTGGCTATTGTCTAGTGTGGTGCAAGTTTGGTGTGGTCAAAGTAAGAGTTCAACTATTAGAGTGAAGCTATGGAGACTTTGTGAATATTTTGTCTCAAGAAGAGTTGAGTGCTTCCGATATGTGCATAGATGTTTCCTATCATGAGTGAAAAGATCTAGAAGCTATCCTTTTGTAAGGATGTGCCTAGGGAATAGTTGAATGTTTCTACACATTGTTTTGTGGATGTCATGGTTTATAAGGGTCATCCATTGAAGATGTCATTTTTTGTTCTAGTTGGAAGAGCATATATGTTGCTCTTGATATCAATTAGCAAGAAAATAATTAAACCACTATATTATGGGGTGCAGTGTGGATTGTTGTAAAATCTTGTGTACTTCATGATAGAGGACGTGCAATTGTAACTAATTTGATATTATCCTTGTGGTGTTGGTGATTGACTGATGCTCTAGATTTAGTAGTGGTCGTTGAAGGTGTGCACAATCAAGGGAGGACTATTATAGAACCTTATCTCCTAGATTTTCTCATATTTATAGAAAAAACATGAGGAAACATCATGCAATGTAAAGGGCTCAATGTAGCCCTTGTGAATAGTAGATGTTTTAGTCCTTGGTTGTAGTGCAGCCACTAAGGACTAGGTTAGTGAACTACAACTTTGTGAGTGAAGTGCATGTATTGTAGCTACTACTTTTGACATCAAATAAATTTGATCTCTAGATTTGAATAATTAATTTCCACTTCCAAATATGACACTAAAACGTTCCCTTCCAAGTGATGGTTTGGCTCTACATGTATTTCTCCATGTTCTAGTGTAAAGGAAGGTTGGAGTTATATAATTCCTTGAAGCTAAATAGATGTGTTTGATTATAGGTAACATGAATTTGAGCCTTTATTTTATAATACCAATGATTTGGTTTCTATCTAATATTAGAGGACAACTTCGCATGTACATAATGTTATGCCTAAGACAATAAAAATTGGTTTACTTCTAATTGAATTATTGAGTTACAAAAGCATTGTTATATAATGTCATGGCTAAAATAAATCAAAGACATGAAAAATACATGAAGAATATTAGGCTATATTTATTTATGTTATAAAGGCTATGATAAGAAGCAATGTCATATGATCAAGTAGTGAGAAGATACGTACATCTAATTTTCTAGACACACTTTGGAGTATAACTAGATCAAGCCATAGAATGTGGTAGGGATTTTGGTGAATTGGATACCTATTTTACACAATATACGAAAATATGTATTTATACAATAGGTTATCAACTAAGCCTTCCTTAATATACTGACAAGTGTCATCCACATATGGTGCACTTTTCATGTGTCTAGGGTTGAGCTAGATACCAAGTATGTATGGTTCACATTGGTTGGTATGATCATGTGGAGAAAGAATGATCAAATTTTCGAAGCATATAGAACCAAATTGAATGTATTGTATAGATGCATATGTTGCCCATCGGTAGGTTGTACATAATGTGGAAAGAATGAAAGAGTTTGACAGTGCTATTATGAAGAAATGGAGACTACTAGAGTTGATGACATGAATGAAGAGTGTATATGTGTTTGTCATGCACTATATTGCATGAAGTTATTATAATTAAGGTTTATGCAAATGTGTGTGAAACCATTATGTTAGAAGCATTTATCCACATACAATATATTTTTTCAAGTAATGTGTGCACAAGGGACATGTTGTACTATGGAAGGAATTGAAGTTAATCTATTGCATAGAATTGCATGATGTGAAAAATTATACAAAAATGATTTAGCACTCTACTTGGCACTAGCCATTGATGTAATTCAAAAGTTCAAACCTATAAAATATTGTGCTAACAAGTCCTAGTCAATGCATGCATGACTATTTCTCATTGGCTAATTTGAGCAAGACAAAAATTACACCATGGCATTATTTCACTGACTCAAATCAAACACTACCATGATTTCTAGTAATAATGTCAATATTGGGACCAACATTGAAGACTTACATCCTTGTAAGTAGATATGTAGTCGAATATTATTAAATGGTGACAAAAATGAGTTTGGTGGGAAATTAAATTGATCACTTGTTTATATTGGCCATTGTGCACTTGCTATTATATTTTGAAGCCTCCTCAATTTCTTATGTGTTCTACAAATTAAAATTACAATTTAAAAGGGTTGACATTTGATTTCACATGCACATAGTTGAGATGCCATTACTGAACACTTCCTCTTTCATTCCATAGACCTTCCCATTCAAATCATTTCTAAAGTCCCATCTGGTTAGATATCCTAATCTTTATGCTCTACTTTTCAATAAAGTCTTGTTAGTGAATCTCTATATATTTTTTCTTCCTTCCAAGTGTGTTTTTTGGGGTATGTGTTAATTATCTTCTATGCATTTTTCTTATTTTTGTGTTGTTGAATTATCCCATGCTAAAAATTGTTCTAGGGTTAGGGTTTGCATTGGTTTTATATAAGATAAGGAAATTTTAGTATAGTTTTTGAGCCAAGATTTCTATTACAAAATTTTATTTGTGTCCTAGCTTTGCAATAACCTTTAAGGTTGCTACTATTAAATTGACTTTTATTATGTTAAAAACATCAAATGATAGCCAAAAGAGTCACTAGTGAAGACAAAGGAAGATTCTCCCATGGGCATCAAAGAAGAATAAAAGGACCACTAGGAAGGGATTGATTTCATTAAGAATTTCATTGATGAGAAGGTGAGAATTAGGGATGCCTTAACAACCATTTTGGGAAGGGACCTATTTGGTAGTGATTTTTTGAAGATAAATTGTCATAGGCCAATCAATAATGCTTGGGAATTGGAATCAATGAAGGTAGTGTTTCCCAACTACCTCACTGATCCAAACATTATGAATTCTTTTAACCCTCCTTGTTTTTCTTCTTACATATTGTTTTGTCCTCCATCAAAATCACACATGCCATGTGTTGCATCTACCTCTAGAGTGAGTTTGTCTAAACACCTATGTTGTAGACATCAACATCACCATCACTAGGTCTACACACATTTACCAATTTTCTATTTGTTCTTTTGTGGAAAGTTGATATATAATCAATAAGAGATTGTGTGTGACATTCTCCTAAACAAAATTTTTAAAACTTTTCCCACACTTAGATATGATTATCTCATCATCTAAAGGGTACATGAGTTGATTTCAAGGGGGAATAGGTCAAGGATTAAAGGCAAAGTACCCCAAAAAGTTTTAGATCTCTAGCCCTTAAGGACACCTACACTACTAAGGGTCTCAAACACCCCCTTCCATTACAACAACACCCACTTTAAAAAATGCATCCTACAACTGCTAAAATTCACGAACTGGCATTTCTATTAAACTTTAGTTCATTTCCAATCTCATACCTAAAAATGAAAAACTAGAACAGACAAGTTCTATCTCTTGTAGGGAGGGTGCAAGTGTGTCAAAAAGTATTATCTTCTTATTCTATCTATTATGCCTCAATGTGGTTGTTCTTTAACTACCAAATTGATAGCATACAATAGTTAATCAAGATTTTTTTGAGGTCAGATGTGAAAAGTAAAAGAAAAAAACATGCAGTTAAGTGGAGCTGGTGTTGTATGAGTAGAGAGAAGGGTAGATTAGGGCTTAAGGTTCTAAAAATTTAGGATGTCACTCTAGTTACAAAATGGAGTATTAGATACTTTGAAGGAGAGGAGCCATGGAAGGTGCTAATAATAAATAATTTAAATCATTTTCATCCCAAGAGGGCTCCCAAGTGGAATAATATACATCCTCATGATTTTATTTTTGGGAACATCAAAACTAAAGTGTTTATGTCTATAGTGTTTGGGTCCATTCAAAGGGCATGGGAAATAGTGAAAGGACTAATCTTGAATATAGAAGTTTTCAGTTGTAAGAATAAGTGGTTAGGGGTATAGATCTTTGTGGTAGAATTTGAGGCACAAAAATAAGCCTACAGGGGTGCTCTACTCTTAAATGGCACAGAAAAGGATTGAGAACCTTTGAGGACTTGTTAAATGAAGATGGCATAAAAATATGGGAGGAGGTTTAATTATAATTTGGCATTCCTCAATCTTAGAGGACATACTCTATAATTGATAAAGTTTATTCAAACAACCCAGGACATCTAGAGAAGTTGGGTGAACTGGACTAGTTGGAGAAACTAGTGTGGGAAGATGGAACTACCCTATAAAAAGGTGAACCAACAAAGATTTATAAAATGATTTCTAACTCCCTAGAGGTCTATGAGCATAGCAATAGGGTTTGGGAATTTAAGGTGAACCATAAATTGCTAGCCTATTCTTTTTGTTTGATGTGGTCCAATTATATAGAGCCTAAAAAGGGGAGTTTTAGGTGGCTATTACTTTTGAAGAAATTACCATTAGGGAAAAATGCTTATGTTTGTCCTCTTTGCAATGTTACTGAAACTTTTGAACATATTTTCTTTGAATGTCCCTTTGCAGTGTATGTATGGGATATGTTTATGGGTAATCTTAAAGGTTGGTCTTCCTTGAATAAAAAGTGCTGGCATGAAATATGGTGTGGAAATGTTTGTGGAATGAACCTTAAATCTAACATTTTTTTTTGCTTCGTCTAAAAACTAAAATTTTATGGATTTTGTGGAAAAGAAGAAACAAGGACCAATTTAAAGGTAAGAAGAGATGCCTTACTGGGTCTGCCTTAAGACTCATCATATCTTATGTTTTTATACAACTTTTTCCAATGCAAATTCCCATTGAAATATTTATGAAGATTATGGACAAAGGGTCAAAATTCATATATAGGGAAAACATACAGTATGAGGAATCTTGGCCTCATGACCTAAGGAAAAGCCATCAAAAATTTAATGACGAGTACATAGACTTCCAAAATAGATATAGCAAGCAACACCAATTAGAAAGATTGAGAGGAGGGGCTCAAAAAGACCTAGAAGTGACTTTCCAAAACCTCAATGTGGATATTGACTAGCTCAAGGCATCTCCTCCAATTGGTACCTTTAGAGGCCTTGATTCGTATGATGCTAGTGATAATAAATCTCTTTTGGAAAAACTAAACAGATCTCCAGGGCAAGGGTCAAGTGGTAGCAGTTAGGAAAATGTGGCAGTCTGTCAAGATATGGAGCATAACAGATACCTCCTTTATTCATAGGATGAGCAAGTACAGGTAGGGGTAGACAGTTTTTACATTCCAGAGTAAGTACATAAAGGAGTTTAAGAGTTGGACAAGGAGAAAACACCATTAAAAGAATATAGATGATAGTAATCTAAGCTTTATAATGAATGTATTTTGATAATATCATGATAGAACTGATACACTGGGAATTTCGTAATATTGTAAAATCTTCAGTAGTATAGTTTGCTTCAGTTTACTCTAATTTTACTACTACTTTTTGAATTGTAAGGGAAGGGTTCATTCTATGGCTCTCTAGGCCACATAGTATGTAGTGATATTGCTTTTGAGATATATATAAAGTACACTATCTTCAATTCAAAAAAAAAATCCCATATCTAACATAAATAGATTTCACATGTTTCACTTCAATAATCATTTCAATTTACATATTTTCATTTCCTAACTCCTATACTTTTTATTTATAGGTTAGTATTGTTAATTCATTTATGTTTTTCTGTTATATGTCTAATTATTGAGATTTAGTACAAAAATACTAGATCTTTTAAAGATTTTACACCTAGAAGGTAAATTTTTTTTTGGGCACCTAACATCAGGTGGGCCATAATAATTTTTGTATGCCTTATGAAGGATGCAAAAGTGGAATTCAATGCTAGTTAAAGTAGATTATTATGTTTTTCACATTTGAGAAGACTTTAGAAGGAACATAGACTTTAATATAAATTTATTTACTTTCATGTATCCTAGACCTAGTGAAATAATTAAACTTACTTAGCTGATATCTTAGGCTTAGATTTTCTATGATGACATCTATAGCTCCAAAAGATTATACCTAGTTATCCAAAGATTAGGATTGTTTGGAATTTATAAATAGATAAACAAGAAATAATTCATATTTTAGGTTTGAAATTATCCAACTTAAAGGTTTGATTAAATTAATACATCTTGACTCTCTGGACAAAACTAAAATCAGTGTCATGTGGGACAATAAATTTAGTTTAAACTTGACAAGCAACTAGAGGGTTTAACAAATTACCTTGGAATGAAGGTAAATAAAACATAATGTAGTTTGATTCTTCATATTAGAGTTTGGTTACTTGTGATCCAATGAACATGTTAATTGGAGTTTGGTTGCCTAAAGATTATCCTATGTTAGGATTGTCTAGAATTTATAAAAGGATAAATAAGAACAATTCATATTTTAGATTTTAGATTAGCCAACTTAAACCCTTGATTAAATTACAACACCTTGAGTGTGAGAAGGAGACTAACATCATGAGTGTCATGTGGGACAATAACTATGGTTTAAACGTGATGAACAACTAGAGGTTTGTTTGATGGGTTACCTTGGAAAGGTAAAGAAATCATAAGTTAGTTTGGTATCTAATTCTTTAAATTAGAGTTTGGTTACTTGGCGATCCAATAAACATGTTAATGAGGAGTGTGTTGGGAAATGAGGTGTCTCAACCTTGCATATTTCCCGTGAATAGTAATTTTTATTTAATATTTTCTTACACCTATTAAACATTGTCGGTGCCTTGAAAATTGGTTTATTAGGTGTCAAAAGATGCCCACATGGTGGTATATGATGGAAGGCCTATTTTTAGGCATATTATGACAAATTCTATGACATCTGTAAGGGTAAAAAATAAGGGATTTCATTTTGGACGTGAGAGCTTATTTTGGGACTAGAATCTTGGCTGAGAAGCCTCGCACATGGTTTTGTAAAACCACAGGTGGTTTCTTGTATAGCCAGAAGTCTATAAATTGGAGGCTTGAGGAGTAGTTTGCATAGTGTGAGTTTGCAAGTATTGTTATGCTACTGGAATGCTACTGGAATTCTTCTAGAGTTGATTATTGGTGATACTCCTATAATAAACTTGCTTTTCAAGTGTATGTAATCTTGTTATTGGATTTGGAATACATTGAGTAGGCTTTTGGAGTGTGGGGTTTTTCACTTGGAAGGGTTTTCCCCACGTATATCTGGTGTTTTGTGTTTTATTATTTATTTCATGTTTTGAATGTGCTTCTAGATTTTTTGTAGTTGTTAGATCAATTTTTTAAAGTTTTGCATAATTTCTCTCGTCAAGATTGGCGTAGGAAGTTATTTCTACTACTTTAACTTCCTTACAAGTGGTATCAGAGCCTGATCACCTTTGGTTTCAGTTGTGGGTTTTTGGGTTTTTTGTGCTAATCAAGGTTTGAGTGGGGGCTTGTGTGGAGGATATTTTGTGATCTTGTTGTAGGCTCTTTCAGATGGCGAGCACATCTGGGAGAATGGAGGTTGAAAATTTTTCTAGCATAAACTTTGAAATGTGGAAGCTGAAGATGGAAGATCTGTTAATTAATCGAGATCTATGGGATGCGGTGGATGGAAATGTCTAGAGGCCTACGGATCCAACTTTAACTGTAAAATATGATGTAATGGACCAAAAAGCTAAAGGTCTCATAAGACCGTGTCTTGTAGACTTGATTTTGATAAATGTTCATGAAGAATCCACTTCGAAGAAGCTTTGGAAGAAGTTGGGTGAGATATACCAAGCTAAATCTTTAGTAAATAAAATTTTCTTGAGAAGAAGTTGTATTCCTTGAGAATGGAAAATGGTGGATAAATTTATGAGTATCTAGAAACATTCAATATGTTGGTGACTCAGTTGACCTCAGTTGGGGTGAAAATAGATGAAGAATGGTGCCAAACTTTGCTGTGTTTGCTGCTAGACTCATGGGACAACCTAGTCATGGCCATTGGGAGCACTTCAGTCACTCTAAAGATGGAGGATGTTGTTGGTTCTCTACTCTTCAAAGAGATGAGAAGGAAGGCCTCCATGAATGCCAAAGAGGATTTGAGTGTTTGAGGAAGACTAAAAGAACGAGGCAAAGATGAGAAGCAGCGTGGCCGTTCCAAGTCCAAGGATAAGGGGATATCAAAATCCCCTGGTAAGTTGAAGGCAATATGCTAGAACTGTGGCAAATCTGGACACTTTTGAAAGGAATGTAAAGAAGAGAAGAAAAAGAAGAAGAAGAAGAAGAAGCAAGATTCTAATTCTGAGTCTGAGAAAGAAGATGGAGATGCCTTTATTGCAGCCTTGGCCACTCATGTAGGTGATAATGCATGGTTGATAGACTTAGGTGCATCTTTCCACATGACTCCTAACAGAAACTGGTTTAGTAAGTATGAAAACAATGATGGTGGTAAGGTGTATTTGGGTGACAATTCTTTCCTTGACATTGTTGGCTATGGTAGTATTCATGTGAAATTTTCTAATGGTAGAGTCAGACGATTTGATGGTGTCTTGCATATTCTAGGACTAGCAAGAAATTTATTATCTGTTAGCAACCTAATAGATGCAGGTGTGCATGTACAATTTTCTCAAGCAAGTGTCAAAATGGTGAGAGGTGCTATGGTGATAGCAAGAGGAAGTAGATTGGGTACATTGTACCAGCTTGATGCATGCACGGTCGAGTACAATAGCACTTTTGATAAAATTAAGATAGAAACTACTTCGCTGAAAAAAGAGATGGTTTCCTCTTCTGTGGATGGTCGTGGCTTCTGGGTACCCAAGGGTGCTCTGTCTACCAAATCAAAGTTGCTTGTAGAGAAGACCATGTTATGGCAGCAGAGACTTGGCCACATTAGAGAGAGGGGTTTGAAAGCCCTGAAAAATAAGAACCTTGTTGAAGGTTTGAATGATTGCAATCTAGAGTTTGATTTATGTGAACATTGTATTTATGGCAAACAAAACAGTGATCAATTTTACTTGTCTTCTCATAAGTCTTCATGTATTTTGGATATAATCCATTTGGATGTATTTGGTCTTGTTGATGTTGCTTCTATTGGTGAATTAGTTTATTATGTTACTTTCATTGATGATTTCAGTAGGAGGACATAGGTATATTTTTTAAGGAGTAAATCTGAAGTTTTCAATCATTTTAAGGAGTTTAAGGCTTTGGTAGAAAATCATACTAGAAAGAAAATTTAATGTTTGAGGATTGACAATGGCGATGAGTACTATTCTATAGATTTTGATAGATTCTATATAGATTACGGGATTAAAAGGCCAAAGACAACTCCGTATTCTTCTCAGTAGAATGGAGTTACAGAAAGAATGAACAGAATGTTGATGGAGAAGGCTAGGAGTATGTTGAGTGGAGCTGGTCTAGAACAAAAGTTTTGGGCTGAAGCTATTGCCACTGCTTGTTATTTGATAAATAGATCTCATACATCAGCGCTTGTTGATAAAACGCCAATGGAGGTGTGGTCAGGGAAAAAGCCTTCACTTAAACATCTGAGAGTTTTTGGTTGTGAGGCATATGCACATGTGCCTAAGGAGAAGAGAACAAAGTTGGATTCTAAGGCTGTCAAATGTATCTTCATTGGCTATGGCTATGGTGTGAAAGGATAAAAGCTTTGGGACCCTATTGCACATAAGGTAATTTATTTTAGAAGTGTTGTTTTCAGAGAGACTAAATCTTCTCAAGTTACTTTTCAGCCAAAATAGCATAAAGAAATTAAACAGAAAAAAGATGTGATTCAACTTCCTTCTATGCCTGAGGAAGTTGAATCGAGGTCCCAAGATAGACAAGAAGTTGAGGAGAGATCGTCAAGCTCTAAATCTTCAGAAGAGGGAGACGAGGAGGAAGAAGTAGAAGAATCTCCATCTTAGCTTGTTCGAAGGTCTACAAGGCATAGGCAACCACCTAAAAGGTATGGGTATTCACCTGATGATTGGAAGTGTATATTTGCTTTGAATACTAACATTGATGAACCGAGATCTGTTACATCCCTATTTCTGACTTGCTATACTTTTACCTTTTACTTGGGCATAAGTAAATTTATTGAGATGTTATAGATTTTTGAGAAGATATGACATGGAATTATATTGAATATCATTTAGGAAATCATGGAAATGATTATGTTATAGTCAATCTAATAATTGTATTACGAGATTTGATTTACTAGTTGAATTTATTGAATAATGATGCACTGATCTCTTATTGTTTGATGACAAGTGAAAACAGGATTACAGGTTATCGACTCTCAAAGAAGAGAGAGAATCTTTCGAGAAGAGAGATATAGACCTTGGAATACGAGTGGTCTATTTGCCAAACGAATCTAGTGTTAAACGATAATGTGAACCAATGATTCGTAAGAGGTAAGTCTTGTCTTGCTAGTTACTTTCGAATCTAATTCGACGGGTAGTTGATATCTTGATTATCATCTAGTCAAGTTGATGGTGAGTCGACATAGTCATTTGTAAAGTTAACAATGTCATAGCCATAAAACGGTTGCGTTATTCTTCTTGTGTCGCTTGAGGTTTTATTGTCGCCTCTTAAACGTCAAGACGTTCCCATCAAGTTAGATGACGCTAATATTGTCGACGTTTAATGTCAACAGATGAACATATTTGTGGCGGATTTGTGGATCACATCTCATAGTCGAAAGATGCGAGAAGTCATTTTGTGCGTCAAACGATTTAGAAAACTTGTGTTGCGTTACGCCCAATCCATCGTGATTGCCGTCAAAACGTGTCAATCATGTGTTGTGAATTTGTTTCCTTTTGTAAATCATTAGAAATTGAATGTGAAGTCAATTTATGCTATAACTGTTTTGGTCGTCATTTGGAAGGATATTCCAAAATCGTTTAGTCGTAATTCAGCTAACGCGATGTAGTTTTTCGTCAGTTTCCTTGAGGTCAGCTTCTCATCGAGTCATGTCGTTTTATGCCCAAGCTCTGTCGGTTGGGACGTCATCCTTTGCGAATACGTCTTTTTCTCTTCGAGTTTACAACTTCAGTTATCTTAAATCGAACCCACACTTTCTTTCTCTAGTTGGTCTTGATCCTTTATCTCTTTTTCGACCTTGGAGACACTCTTTGCACTTATTATTCACCACCTTGTAAGAGCATTCGGTTATTAGTGCAAACGTAGAGGTTTAAAAGCCATGATGCCTGAGCAAGTGGGTGAGGTTGTTGTGCCACAACTGCCACATCACGTAGTGGAGCTCCTTATGGAGAGTGGTCGCAGTTATATAGGAGACGTGTTGACATTTGTCAAATGAGAAAAATTAGTTTTGAGTGGTGGGTCGAATGGTTAAATCTGGTATCTGCCACCTCGTAAAGTGGAGAACTCCATCATAGAGATTAACCATTTTCTCATAGTGGTCACGTTTCTTTAAGGAGGAGGTTATGCTGTTGAGAGAAGGGTGGAACAGGAGTTGAATGCATATTCTCCTATGTTGTGGGGAGAAAGGATGAGTGTGTCGGTGGTTGTTTTAGAAACAAAAATTGTAGAGAAAGAGACTGAGGGGAAATCTTCTCCGCGGGGGTCGTGCAGGAGGTTATTGGGTTGAGGTTTAAGTGTAACCCTAAGATAGATACCATTTACTCCATGATAGTGGATGCAGGAGGTAGCAGATCAGGCTGTCGATGTTTGGAAACTGCAGGGAGGCACCATTGATATTGGGGGATTCACTGTGCACGACGGGGGAGGAGGAGTTTTTTGTGTCAAGAAATTGGAAACCGGCAGTGGGTTGCCATTCCTTTTCTCCACGGTGCACGGCCTGGGTAGGAAGAAAGTGTTTCCATCACAACGGTTTTCTTATTGGTGTATACCTGAAACTTTTGATGAGTGCGAGACTACGGGACTGAGGGGGTAGTTGTGGTGAGAACAAGGACAGAGTAAACCAAAAGCTGTGGAGAAGAACACAGCAGATTGGAGGATCCACTGCTACTTATCGAAACCAAGTTCTTTTCCTTACAAGTTTTGTATAAGTTTTAAACGCAGCATTCCTGAGTTCTTGCGTTTGATAGTCTTTGTAGATGTTTGGAAAGGCCGACGTCCAAGGTTGATAGTAGACTAAGGTCAAATAGTTTATTATATTGCCATATAGTACAACTAACAGTGATATAGTTTGAAGGGAACAAAGGGCTTTCGACTATAATAGTTTGGCAGGGTTTCTTTAGATATATGTGAAAATCTTTGGTTAGGAGAAAAGCAACTTGAATATTAACTTAGGACAACCAATTTTTCATCTAGTCCTTGTTTGTTTTGGTGTCAACATATCCTAGACAAACATGTTAGACTCGTAGTTGACCATAGAGTTTGTGGTTACTAGGTTTTATTTTTCCAAAGGGATATAACCATATTACTAACGAATGAATGATATTTGGTAATCCCTTTTTGGAAAGCAATTTTTACTTAGACAAAATTGGAGATATTAAAATGACCTCATAGTCATGATAAGATCAAGAGGATAATTCCTTGGATTACTGAGTTAAATATCATAGGAAAATGTATAGTGTTTTTATGATGGATAGACCAAAACCTAAACTTGACCCAATAGGGAAATTTTATATACTAAATCTTCATGATCACTAAATAGATCGACAACAAAGAGGCAAGTACTCTTTCTACGAATGGTTATTCTTATTTGATAGAGAAGAAACCTTGGACTGTGATTATTAATGGATAGATTATTGATATAGTTTATTTACATTTTTGGAATCAAACAAAATTAGTCGAAGTATAATTATGTTGGAACCTTTAGTTAGGATATAACTAAGGTATACTCATTTATGAAATTAGTCTTGATTTGGGAAATTTATATGACCACGTAGTTGGAAGAAGACTCGAGGTCGATCTTTCTTTTATAATATTACTATTATTATTTTTCCAGAAACCAATTCAATGCATTATTCCATTATGATGGAATAGGGAAGACAAATCCCTAGATTTGACCCAGTAGGGTAGGGTTATAAATTATACCTTTTGGGATTACAACTTGTTTTGGTTGACTATATATATTTGTCGACAAAGAAGGTTGAGTACCCTAATTAAGAATGATTATATTTTCTTTTCAAAGGAGATTTTTCCTAAATGATAATGTTTATCCTTGGTATTAAAACCTATTTGATTGTGTTACAAGTCGTAAGTCTCAAAATTTTGCAAGCGTGCAAGGGGTACCATTAAATGGTTAAGTCAAACATTAATTCATTATACCTTTTATCACAACTTCTCTAAGCTATTACTTGTTGACAAGGGGGTAAATCTCAAACATTGCAAAGATGCAAAGAGAGAAACCTAAGAATGGATAGTCAATCCATAATGATTAATAGAGCAACGACAATGTCTTGTGAATTCACCTAAGTCAGAAAGACTAGGTTTGAGTTAGGAAAAACTCATCAATTGAAACTAAAGTTAACCTAGATATTGTAATAATTATATTAAGGCATTGAGATCATTATTTAGATCGTGATTGAAGGGTCAAGTGCCCTGACTAGGTGTAAATATTCTTACTTGCAAGAAGGGAATTAGATTCCTAGACTATATTGCTTAACCTAGGTAAGGTTATCATATTAGTCGTAATTAATCTATCTATATTTATTATGAGACAATAAGTCATGGACCTCGGGTATTGCAAGGATGCAATGAGAGTCCTTGTACAGAAAGAAAATTGAGTAGGTCTATGGATTATAGACAATGAAAAAAATCATGTATGAGTCAGGAAGACTAAATTAATGAAAACGCCATGACTTCATAAGTTAAACATAATTGACCAAGGTGATCTGTAGGAATATGATAGTATCCAAGTCGAGTTGGAGTGGGTGAACATTACGACAACATTCATTGTGAACGTCAATTTATATTGAAAACTATGGCCATAGTAATGCATATGTCTCTGCATGCATTGTCGGTTCACTGTATCTGGAGTGCACATCCTATTGGGAATCATACTTAGCTAGAGGGTATCTAGGGTTGTATGATAGATAGAGTTGTGTAAGATACAACACTATGTACTCGGAAAGGCAAATTACCACTGGTCACCTTGGTCTATACTTCTCATGAAGGGAAGGGCCACTTCCGGTTAGGAAGGAGTGCGGGAGACCGACGGTCTGTGGTTGGAGGTAAATCACTAGAAAGATACTCTCTCTCTCTAGCAGAAGACATGCCGAGGCTTGCGATAAAGATGTCAGATTTTCAGATGCAGTATATCTCTGATACTTGTGTTTATTGAGACTAAGTAAAACATTATCTGATTCAGGTATTTATAATTGATTTATTTTTGTAAACATTGTACTTGAGAAAGACAATAAGGTTGATTGTATTTGTAATGAGATATCTTGTAATTGTTGTTACTCGACTATATGTTGTATTAAAAAAAAAATTTGCTGTCTCATTTTCACCTTGTTCATTTACTTTTGGTGAATTTTTGGTTTTTACTATGTTTCTAGAACGTGGATGTTACATATGGTATTAGAGCTATCAGGTTCAACACTAGGGCTTATGAGTCCACTGTGCTAACCTGTAGTCAACATTATGCGGTTAGCTAATGTTCAAATTTTCTTGTGCCAGAATGACGTGGAGAAGAATGAAGAAAACAGCTAGGAAGTCTATTCCCTAGCATTTGCCTAGATTAGTGGTTAAGAAGAAACCTATCGAGGAAGTTGAACTTAAAGAGCATGTTGTTTACTCTGAAGGTGCATGGCTGGAGGATTCAGAGACTTTTACTGATGCACTTAAGCATATTCGGCTAGAAAGAAAACAACGTTCTGAACTAGCCAAGAATCCTACTAATTCTATTAGTGTAGTATAACCTAGTAAACTGTAGCCAGTTACGACATGTTACATGAATGTTGATGTGATGTTTTTGTTTTAGGAAAAAGGTGTTGGAGTACTTGTGTGTACATCCACCCTCTATGTTTGTTAAACTGGAAGATTGTCAACCGACAGTGACATATAGTCTTGTCGTATCAACAATATAAATCAAGATGTGGTTACTTCTAAATAAATTATAATAAAGATGACAATGTGTTATACTAATCTTTGGATTATTATGAGATAAATATGTTTGATGTTTTGAGTCACTTAAGATTCAGAAAAACTGTTAGATAACTTAATTTTCTGGCATGAGGAAAATAAGAGCATGTTTTATTCTAGAACCAAACCAGGGTGAAAGTCTAAAAGAGAATAAACCACTAGTTTATCTCTTGATCAAATTGGAACAATCCTAACCATGTTTAAAACTAAGGAGATACCTAGTATGTCTTGGAAAAGAAAGGCATACCGCCAAAGTTGAGGGAACAGTGACTGAATCAACGGAAAACCTTGATCCTCTCAGAATTCGAGGATGAGATACCTAGAAAAGCACCTTATCTTATGACAACTATAAGATTAAGGGAATCAAAAGCCCTTATAAGAATTTTGGCTAAAAGGTTTGATAAGATTTAGTATGTTACCATGGGGTGCACTAGGTATTGTTTTTGTCAAGGAGGACATAACTCTACAATGTGTATTTAGTATCATTTGCTCATTAAAACCACGATAAGGAGCAAATATCTTTCACCACGTATTGGTGATCTCCTTGAATCGATGTGTAGAATGGAAGTGATTGATTAGCAATCAATATATCATCAATCAAGACTAAAGGATGAGGGTATCCTTGAAACAACTTTAGGACAAGAATGGGCACTGTGAGTTAGCAGTGTTGTCCTTTGAACATACAAATGCCTTGTCATATTCATGAATCTCATGAGCAATGTGTCTAGAGATTGTTTAGATATATTTGTTCTAGTCTTCTAGAAGATGTACTTATTTATTTTAAGCATGAAGGAGAACATTAATCCTTATGTGCAAGTGATTCTATAATGATTATGAGAAATTACAACACCAATGTTATGAATTCTTGTTCTGAAGGACAGCTTGAGAGAAAATTGATGCCTCAGGAAATGGTTTAAGGGGTGTACCTTTACATGATGAGTAATTAAGCAAACTCTTGTGGTAAAATTTTAAAGATTCAAGGTATGATAGGTTTTCATTTTAAGTCTCACAGACTATTGAGTTTCAGAGAAAGAATGTGTGTTTCTAATTCTTCAGAAATAAGAAAACTGGTGTGGAAATAAGTTCATACTCCACCATACCCAGGACATCTAGGGTTAACCAAGTACTAATAGATATAAAATCTCTTTAATTCTTGAAAGGAATAAAGAATGATGTTGCGAGATTGGTAGCATATTGTCTGGAGTGCCAGAAGGAAAGAGTAGAACATCAATTCATGTAGGATGGATGTAACCACATGACATACCAGAATGGAAATGGCAAGTTATTAGCATGGATTTTGTATAAAGTCTTTCTATGTCTGGGAAGAGACACGATGCCTTTTTGAGATGATAAACTCTCGAAGGTAGCACAATATATACCAGGGGATTGGACTGATGGAGCATTAGTGTTAGCACACATTTTGTGCAAGATGTGCTTAGACTGCATGGTTCTCTTAGAAGGTTATCTCAGATAGAAATACGTGTGTAAAGTCAAGGTTTTGGCAAACTTGTCCTCTATGTTAAGGACTGAAATTTAAAAAGAGTATAATTTAATATCCTGTAAACAGATGGTTAAACTAAGGAAGTTAACCATGTTTTAGAAGATTGTTCCAAACATGTTGCGTAGATTAGCAATACAAGTAGGGAGACTACTTATCACGTGAAATTTTTGATAATACTTAACTTTTGCTATTAAGATGGCTTGAATTGAAACATTGGACAGAAAGATGCCGAACTCCTATAAGCTGGGTAAGCTAGAAGGTAGGATTAGCATTAGTCCAAAAATGTTATTAGAAATGAATGAAAAGATTTAACTGATCAGGAAAGATCATAGGAATGAATAATGAATAGAAAAGCTACATTAATGATTAAGTGTACACCAAGACAATTCTCGGTTAGAGAAGGAAAATTCTTTTAAGGGTTAAACCCCTGAAAACGTTTCCTAAGGAATGGAACGTATTCTAAACCAGTTCCTAAGTATAAAGGACCCTTCAAAATATTTAAGGTTAGAAATTTTATTGAATTCAAGGATCAATTTATTACCAGTATTGCCAAGAGGCATCATGCTTTTGGTGATTTATATATGAGGAATATATTCATGTAATATATAAATGTTATAATCTATGAATGATTTAAGAGTACAAGAACCTAGAAAAGGTTATGATCAAGCTTCTGAAATACTTGAAGATCATAAGCAATGCTTGTGTAACATAGAGGTTATGAAGTGTGAGGTCCAGTGGGACCAGTATACGTAGAATAGTTTTGCATGGGAAGAAATTATCATGAATTCTAGCGGAAATTTCCTCATTTACTTTACGCTGATAGCAATTAAACAATGAATATGCTTTTAAGTTGCATTTTGATGCTTTATATCATCGAGGACGATGAATCTTTATGGGAAGGATATGTTACATCCCTATTTCTGACTTGCTATACTTTTACCTTTTACTTGGGCATAAGTAAATTTATTGAGATGTTATGGATTTTTGAGAAGATATGACATGGAATTATATTGAATATCATTTAGGAAATCATGGAAATGATTATGTTATAGTCGATCTAAAAATTGTACTACGAGATTTGATTTACTAGTTGAATTTATTGAATAATGATGCACTGATCTCTTATTGTTTGATGACAAGTGAAAACAGGATTACAGGTTATCGACTCTCAGAGAAGAGAGAGAGAGAGAGAGTATCTTTCGAGAAGAGAGATATAGACCTAGGAATACGAGTGGTCTATTTGCCAAACGAGTCTAGTGTTAAACGATAATGTGAACCAATGATTCGTAAGAGGTAAGTCTTGTCTTGCTAGTTACTTTTGAATCTAATTCGACGGGTAGTCGATATCTTGATTATCATCTAGTCAAGTCGATGGTGAGTCAACATAGTCGTTTGTAAAGTTAACAACGTCATAGCCGTAAAACGGTTGCGTTATTCTTCTTGTGTCGCTTGAGGTTTTATTGTCACCTCTTAAACGTCAAGACGTTCCCATCAAGTTAGATGATGCTAATATTGTCAACGTTTAACGTCAACAGATGAACCTATTTGTGGCAGATTTGTGGATCACGTCTCATAGTCGAAAGATGCGAGAAGTCGTTTTGTGCATCAAACGATTTAGAAAACTTGTGTTGTGTTACACCCAATCCATCGCGATTGCCATCAAAACGCGTTAATCATGTGTTGTGAATTTGTTTCCTTTTGTAAATCGACAGAAATTGAATGTGAAGTCAATTTATGCTATAACTATTTTGGTCATCATTTGGAAGGATATTCCAAAATTGTTTAGTCATAATTTGGCTAACGGGATGTAGTTTTTCATCAGTTTGCTTGAGGTCAGCTTCTCGTCGAGTCATGTTGTTTTACGCCCAAGCTCTGTCGGTTGGGACGTCATCCTTTGCGAATACGTCTTTTTCTCTTCGAGTTTACGACTTGAGTTATCTTAAATCGAACCCACACTTTCTTTCTCTAGTTGGTCTTGATCCTTTATCTCTTTTTCGACCTTGGAGACACTCTTTGCACTTATTATTCACCACCTTGTAAGAGCATTCGGTTATTAGTGCAAACGTAGAGGTTTAAAAGACATGATGCCTGAGCAAGTGGGCGAGGTTGTTGTGCCACAACTGCCACATCACGTAGTGGAGCTCCTTATGGAGAGTGGTCACAGTTATATAGGAGACATGTTGACATTTGTCAAATGAGAAAATTTGGTTTTGAGTGGTGGGTCGAATGGTTAAATCTGGTATCTGCCACCTCGTAAAGTGGAGAACTCCATCATAGAGATTAACCGTTTTCTCATAGTGGTCACGTTTCTTTAAGGAGGAGGTTATGCTGTTGAGAGAAGGGTGGAACGGGAGTTGAATGCATATTCTCCTACGTCATGGGGAGAAAGGATGAGTGCGGCGGTGGTTGTTTTAGAAACAAAAACTGCAGAGAAAGAGATCAGGGGGAAATCTTCTCCGCGGGGGTCGTGCAGGAGGTTATTGGGTTGAGGTTTAAGTGTAACCGTGAGATAGATACCATTTACTCCATCATAGTGGACGCGGGAGGTAGCAGATTAGGCTGTCGATGTTTGGAAACCGCAGGGAGGCACCATTGATATTGGGGGCTTCGCTGTAAATGACGGGGGGAGGAGGAGTTTTCTGTTGTCAAGAAATTGGAAACCGACAGTGGGTTGCCATTTCTTTTCTCCACGGTGCGTGGCCTGGGCAGGAAGAAAGTGTTTCCATCACAACGATTTTCTTATTGGTGTATACTTGAAACTTTTGATGAGTGCGAGACTACGGGACTGAGGGGGCAGTTGTGGTGAGAACAAGGACAGAGTAAACCAAAAGCTGTGGAGAAGAACACAGCAGATTGGAGGATCCACTGCTACTTATCAAAACCAGGTTCTTTTCCTTACAAGTTTTGTATAAGTTTTAAACATAGCATTCCTGAGTTCTTGCATTTGATAGTCTTTGTAGATATTTGGAAAGGCCAACATCCAAGGTCGATAGTAGACTAAGGTCAAATAGTTTATTATATTGCCATATAGTACAACTAACAGCGATATAGTTTGAAGGGAACAAAGGGCTTTCGACTATAATAGTTTGGCAGGGTTTCTTTAGATATATGTGAAAATCTTTGGTTAGGAGAAAAGCAACTTGAATATTAACTTAGGACGACCAATTTTTCATCTAGTCCTTGTTTGTTTTGGTGTCAACATATCCTAGACAAACATGTTAGACTCGTAGTTGACCATAGAGTTTGTGGTTACTAGGTTTTATTTTTCCAAAGGGATATAACCATATTATTAAGGAATGAATGATATTTGGTAATCCCTTCTTGGAAAGTAATTTTTACTTAGACAAAATTGGAGATATTAAAATGACCTCGTAGTCATGATAAGATCAAGAGGATAATTCCTTGGATTACTGAGTTAAATATCATAGGAAAATGTATAGTGTTTTTATGATGGATAGACCAAAACCTAAACTTGACCCAATAGGGAAATTTTATATACTAAATCTTCATGATCACTAAATAGATCGACAACAAAGAGGCAAGTACTCTTTCTGCGAATGGTTATTCTTATTTGACAGAGAAGAAACCTTGGACTGTGATTATTAATGGATAGATTATTGATATAGTTTATTTACATTTTTGGAATCAAACAAAATTAGTCGAAGTGTAATTATGTTGGAACCTTTAGTTAGGATATAACTAAGGTATATTCATTTATGAAATTAGTCTTGATTTGGGAAATTTATATGACCACGTAGTTGGAAGTAGACTCGAGGTCGATCTTTCTTTTATAATATTACTATTATTATTTTTCCAAAAACCAATTCAATGCATTATTCCATTATGATGGAATAGGGAAGACAAATCCCTAGATTTGACCCAGTAGGGTAAGGTTATAAATTATACCTTTTGGGATTACAACTTGTTTTGGTTGACTATATATATGGGTCGACAAAGAAGGTCGAGTACCCTAATTAAGAATGATTATATTTTTTTGTCAAAGGAGATTTTTCCTAAACGATAATGTTTATCCTTGGTATTAAAACCTATTTGATTGTGTTACAAGTCGTAAGCCTCAGAATTTTGCAAGCGTGCAAGGGGTACCATTAAATGGTTAAGTCAAACATTAATTCATTATACCTTTTATCAGAAGTTCTCTAAGCTATTACTTGTTGACAAGGGGCTAAATCTCAAACATTGCAAAGATGCAAAGAGAGAAATCTAAGAATGGATAGTCAATCCATAATGATTAATAGAGCAACGACAGTGTCTTGTGAATTCACCTAAGTCAGAAAGACTAGGTTTGAGTTAGGCAACACTCATCAATTGAATCTAAAGTTAACCTAGATATGGTGATAATTGTATTAAGGCATTGAGATCATTATTTAGATCATGATTGAAGGGTCAAGTGCCCTGACTAGGTGTATATATTCTTACTTGCAAGAAGGGAATTAGATTCCTAGACTATATTGCTTAACCTGGGTAAGGTTGTCATATTAGTCGTAATTAATCTATCTATATTTATTATGAGACAATAAGTCGTGGACCTTGGGTATTGCAAGGATGCAATGAGAGTCCTTGTATAGAAAGAAAATTGAGTAGGTCTATGGATTATAGACAATGAAAGAATTCATGTATGAGTCGGGAAGACTAAATTAATGAAAACACCATGACTTCATAAGTTAAACATAATTGACCAAGGTGATCTGTAGGAATATGATAGTATCCAAGTCGAGTTGGAGTGGGTGAACATTACGACAACGTTCATTGTGAACGTCAATTTGTATTGAAAACTATGGCCATAGTAATGCATATGTCTCTGCATGCATTGTCGGTTCACTGTATCTGGAGTGCACATCCTATCGGGAATCATACTTAGCTAGAGGGTATCTAGGGTTGTATGATAGATAGAGTTGTGTAAGATACAACACTATGTACTTGGAAAGGCAAATTACCACTGGTCACCTTGGTCTATACTTCTCGTGAAGGGAAGGGCCACTTCCGGTTAGGAAGGAGTGCGGGAGATCAACGGTCTATGGTTGGAGCTAAATCACTGGAAAGATACTCTCTTTCTCTCTAGCAGAAGACATGCCGAGGCTTGTGATAAAGATGTCAGATTTCTGGATGCAGTATATCTCTGAGACTTGTGTTTATTGAAACTAAGTAAAACATTATCTAATTCAGGTACTTATAATTGATTTATTTTTGTCAACATTTTACTTGAGAAAGACAATAAGGTTGATTGTATTTGTAATGAGATATCTTGTAATTGTTGTTACTCGACTAGCTGTTGTATTAAAAAAAAAATTGCTGTCTCATTTTCACCTTGTTCATTTACTTTTGGTGAATTTTTGGTTTTTACTATGTTTCTAGAACATGGATGTTACAAGATCTGTGCAAGAGGCTTTGGGTATGAATGATGCAGAGTCTTGGAAAGTTGCCATGGATGAAGAGATGGAAGCCATTGAAAGAAATGATACATGGGACCTTGTACCTTTGCCTAAGGGACGCAAACCTATTGAATGTAAATGGGTGTTCAAGAAAAAGATTCGTTTAGATGGAAATATTGAAAAGTATAAGGCACGGTTGGTTGTGAAGGGATACTCTCAGGTTGAGGGTATTGATTACGGTGAGATCTTTTCTCTTGTTGCTAAAATGACATCCATTCGATTTTTATTTTCTATTGTAGCAGCTTATGACCTAGAGGTTGAACAAATGGATGTGAAAAATGCTTTCTTTCATGGTGATTGGGAGGAAGAAATATATATGACACAGCCAGAACACTGGGTGATCCCACAATACTGGGTTACACTTTTTGGCCAAAGTTGACATTGAAATGAAGATTTTGAAAAAAATCTTCACTTTCAGACACCTATAGTTGCTAAATCGTGAGGAATTTGAAAATGATGTAAACTAATTATTTGTCACATTTTGTCTGTAGATTCTAAATATATATTTTTTAAATTTTTTAGAATCAAATTGTATTTCCTTTTCTATCTCCTTCAATAACTAGTTTCTAACAGTAAACACCATTTTTAAAGAGTGACGTGTATTGTGTAAAACATAACTTTTTTTCTATGAAGGATAAAATTCTAATTTTTTTGAATTTAGATTTTTAATTACAATATCTAGAGGATACATTTGGTTTCATAATTTTTTATTGAATATTTTTCTTTTAATTAACTTTTGGAGTCAAACCAATTACAATTTTGACATAGGTGTACTGTGTAAACCATAACTTTTTTTGTATGTATTGGAATTTGTATGTATTGGAATTCAATTTGTTTTTTATTTTTGGAATAAGGACAACAATACCTAGAGGACATGTATTTTTTAGAAAATTTTTTCTATAGTTTCCTATTTTTTCGTATGTATGAAACAAAGACCTTTATGTTCATTAAAAAACCTACATTCATAAGAAATAAAAATGAATATAATAATCAAATTAAATATATTTAAAATTATACTTTTTGGGAAGCTTATAATAAGGACTACATACAAAACATAAAATTTTAAATGAATTTATTTGATCCCCAAAAGGTAAATTAAAAGTGATCTTTTATCAACATTTTGATAGGTGTAGAGGAGACTCCATGATAGGTATGGTTTAAAACTAGCGGGGTTCTATCCAAGGGGGTTTGATCTAAGGGGGTTTGGTCAAACCCTATTCAATTGCAATCTTTTAAATGAAACTTTCAAGGCTTAAATCATTATATTTTATAAAAATATGTGATTTCAGTAAAAATCAGGATGTCCTAGAAAGTGTAACCCATTATTATGGCAACACCCCACTATGTGGTGCAAGGTAAAAGCAAGTTGGTTTATAAGTTAAAGAAATCTCTATATGGTCTTAAATGAATTCCTAGGATGTGGTACCAGGAGTTTGATACTTATGTGTTGAGTTTGGGATTTGTGCGCTCTAAATCTAATCACTATGTATATTTTAAATCTGATGGTGATCATTTCGTGGTAATTGCTTTATATGTTCATGACATGTTGTTTATTGGGAAAGGCAAAGGTTTGATTGTAGAATTGAAATCTCAGCTCTCTACGAAATTTGAAATGAAAGACCTTGGTGCAGAAAAACACATACTTGGGATGGAGATCAGAAGAGATCGTGAGAACAGAAAGCTATGGCTTGGCCAGAGTAAGTATGTTTGTTCAAATTTGCAAAGGTTTAACATGCAGGATTGTAAACCACTTTGTGTTCCTATTACATTGGGAATGAAGCTCTCTATTTCACAATGTCCTACATCTCCATCAGAGATGGAAGACATGAGCAGAGTGCCTTACCAAAGTGCAATTGGAAGCTTAATGTATGCTATGGTCTGTACTAGACTAGACATTGCCCAAGCAGTGGGAGTTATTTCTCGTTATATGTCTAATCCTGGAAGAGTGCATTGGGATGCAGTTAAGAGGGTCTTCAGATATTTGTGAGGTACAACAGAGTACTCTATTTGTTTTCATGGTATAGGAGATCAGCGTTCCCTAAGTATTCACGATTTTGTGGATTCAGACTAGGCTGGTGATGTCGATAGCAAAAGGTCCACCAGTGCATATGTTTTTACTCTTAATGGTGGTGCAATCAGTTGGATGAGAAAGCGACAGGTTGTGGTTGCTTTGTCCACTACTGAGGTGGAGCACATGGTAGCTACTCATGCCTTTAAAGAAGCCATTTAGCTGAAGTGTTTGTGTTTAGATATTGGATTGAAATAGGGTACAGTTACAGTTTATTGTGACAGTCAAAGTGCAATCTGCCTTGCGAAGAACCTGACTTTTCATGCTAGGACCAAACACATTGATGTTCAGTATCATTTCATCAAAGATATGGTCGAGGATGGTAGGGTGAAGCTAGAAAAGGTAGAGACTGTAGCGAATGTTGCAAATGCATTAACTAAGCTCGTGAGCATAGCAAAATTTAGGTGGTGTTCCAAGTCTATGGGCCTTTTGGCCCCTAGTAGTTGATCCATTATGGTGTTATTCCCCTAGCTCATGCAAGGTATTTGACAAGTGGGAGAATGTTGGGAAATGAGGTGTCTCAACCTTGCATATTTCATGTGAATAGTTATTTTTTATTTAATATTTTCTTACAGCTATTAAGCATTGTCAGTGCCTTGAAAATTGGTTTATTAGGTGTCAAAAGATGCCCACATGGTGGTATATGATGGAAGGCCTATTTTTAGGCATATTATCACAGATTTTATGACATATGTAAGGGTCAAAAATAGGGGATTTCATATTGGACGTGAGAGTTTATTTTGGGACTGGAATCTTGGTTGAGAAGCCTCGCACATGGTTTTGTAAAACCACATATGGTTTCTTGTATAGCTAGAAGTCTATAAATTAGAGGCTTGAGGAGTAGTTTGCATAATGTGAGTTTGCAGATATTGTTATGCTGCTGGAATTCTTCCAGAGTTGATTATTGGTGATACTGCTGTAATAAACTTGCTCTGCAAGTGTATGTAATCTTGTTATTGGATTTGGAATACATTGAGCAGACTTTTGGAGTGTGGGGTTTTTCACCCGAAAGACTTTTCTCCACGTATATCTGGTGTTTTGTGTTTTATTGTTTATTTCATGTTTTGAATGTGCTTCTAGATTTTCTGTAGCTGTTAGATAAGTTTTTAAACGTTTTGCATAATAGCTCTCCTCAAGATTGGCGTAGGAAGTTGTTTCCGCTACTTTAACTTCCTTACAGAGTGAACTGAAGTTTAAGAATTAAACTCATATAGTACGAATTAAACTAGTTTGTTGAATAAACTAGTCAAAATATTAATCTAGCATTTTAACTATTAAATTAAAAAATCAGTATAATTTTGGTAACATAATTAAAATGTTAAATATTTTCTTTTCATTTTATATTTGTAATCATAAATTAGATGTACTAAATTTACTATAAAAAAAAAAGATTTTATTCTCAACTTTTAGTTTCCCATTATTGTTAAAATTATATATTTAATCTACTTATAAGAAGCTAAATACTTTCAATTCTTTGATTATTAGTATTATTTAAAGACTTTAGACAGGGAGATAATATGTATATTAAACATAAACATGACTTTTCAAGTTGAAAGGGCTAAGATAGTTATTTTTAGAGCGCTGGGTTTAAACAGCACACACTAAGCTTTGACTTGCTTAGGTGGCTGGTGGGCCCTTTCTCTTACTCTGTTTTGGTAATGTGTCAATAAGAGAGGGGCCCACCAGCCACCTAAGCAAGTCAAAGCTTAGTGTGTGCTGTTTAAGCCCAGCCTTTTTAGAGGCGCTTCCTCTTAGAAGACAGGCGAGAGAGACCATAATATATAATAGAATGTATGACAGGATAGAGTAAAGTAAGAAAAAGGTTGAGAGATTATTATGGAGATGGAAGATAACCTGGATTACGTCCTTGAAGAAATTCCTTATACAGAGGATGAAATTGAATGCTACGCTCAAGCTATTTGGGGTGTGTTGCTGGGTCTCTACGATAGGTATGGCAACTTTTACATCACCTCAAGAATGCTATATTCTGTAAGTATGGATAGTCCTGGGAACAGTATGGATAGTATGGATACTGAATATTGTTTGGCAGAAGGTAACTATTTTTCTGAATCTCCCAAAAAGTCTTGGGAATTAGCTAAGGAGAAATTAGATATGATTTTTGAAGATATTGTGAAGTTTCGTATGCCTTTCAAGAATCCGATGCACCATAAAGTCATCTTCAGTTATACCATATATACATTCATAGAAAGATTGACGAGTGTGGAGATCACTGCCCTAGATTTATGTGTTGTGACTACTTGAGCTTCTTGAAATATTACAGTCCTCCAGCCTTATCGGACATTATTGTAAACTTTAAGCATGACAATAAGTATATCTTGCTTGAACGTGTGTTTGTAAAGTATGTGGACTGCGATTGAGTACACCAAGATGCGAAAAGGCTGTTGAGTTTGTGCAGCCCTCTTGAATATTATCCAAGGAAAAGCACAGATTCCAATCATTGTATTACCTTTCATTATGGCCCAACGAATAGTGGGAAAACTTTTGAGGTTTTGAAAAGCTTTAAGGGAGAAGGAAAATCTGCAATTTATTGTGCTCCACTCCACCTGCTTGCAATGCAAATTTATCAAGATGTGAATAAGGAAGGAATTCTGTGTGACCTTAAAACTGGAGAGGACGTGAAGCATCATTCAGGCTCTGTAAAATGTTGTTGCACTGTGGAAAAATGGGAGGTGGCTGTGATAGATGAGATTCAGATGATTGGAGATGAGCAGAGAGGCGGGGCTAAATGCTGAAGAAATCCACTTGTGTGGAGAGGGCAGCGTCTCGGAACTCATCCAACAACTTTGTAAATTAACAGGAGATCGATTAACGATGGTAAAACACCAGAAAAGAAGCGAATTGGTTGTGGAAGATGAGGCCCTACTTCTCCAGAAAGGTAAAATTGAATCCGGCGACTGCTTTGTTGCATTTTCAGTGCGTAAACTAAATGAAATAAAAAGAAGAATTCTCTTCCACCAGCCTGACATGAAATGCACTCTGTTATACGGCAGCCTTCCACCAGAAGTTAAATTTGAAGCAGCTGAAAATTTTCTGAGAGATTGCGAGAACCAAAAAGGTGTGCTGATAGCCACGGATGTTATTGGAATGGGCCTCAATCTTCCCATAAGACGAGTGATTATCACAGAGACAGAAAAAATATGACGGAGATTCCGTTAGTTATGTGAAGATTCCATTAGTGAAACAAATTGCTGGAAGAGCTGGTCGAGGTAGTGAAAATGGGTATTGTACAGCCACAGACCCTAGCGACCTGAAATATTTAAGGAAATGTGTTGAAGCTCCCATTGAACCCACCAAACAAGCTGTTTTGGACTTGGATCCTAAAATATTGCCCATCCTTGAGCATCGTTGGAGAAAGCTTGTTGAATTCTCAATCTGTGATTTTCTAGAATATCTTGAAAGCTTTGGGAATCGTTTACTTCTTAGTGGGTGTGTCGAAAATGCTTACAAACCTCTGTTTCGCTTCAGGTCATTTCAAAAGGAATTCTTGAATGTGGCCCGTCGGCTCACATTCGACGGTTTATTGCCACGAATAACGCTGTCCGACTTCTTCACGCTTTGCAACTGCCCTTATGGTGACAACACTGTTGTTCTTTCTTGGATGAGCGACATGTTTCTGAGGTTTAATAAATGTTTGTTCAGGTACCATAAGAACGGTGTTTTCCATTATAAAATGGATGACTATAATTGTGAAAGTGTATATGGCCACTTAAGAGCTTATAAATATCTCTATAATCAGTTTCCCCACCAACGATATCTCATGGTCGATTACGATCGCCTCCAAGAACTAGAGTTGCAGATCAAGACACTTATCCGAGAGAAAGAAGAAAAAGAAAAGAAAGAGGAACCCCGGTTACGCTATTATTCAGATTCAGATTCCTCTTAATCGATATACTTTTCAAAGTGTATATAGCCTCATAAGGGCATATAAATAATTTGGATTTTATCTTCAAGTTAAGAATATTATATATTTTTAGTCCCTGCAGGAGACTATTGTTTTTACCTCACAAAAATGGCATTTGTTTGTTTTGGAAACTGTGCCCGGTTGAAATATTAAACAGATTTGCAAAGGTTGTAATTTTTTTAAAAAATTTCCTGACATTTTCGTGTTTCCTGATTGGGCGGAGATTAAAGGCCTTGTTGTTTTTTCCTAAGAGGAAGCTAGGTTTTTCATTGCATGGTTTTTGGCGTGTCAGGGTTATGTACTCCACAGTATATTGAAGCACGTGTTCATGGCTGAGAGCAGGTGTTTTCCTTGATGGAGTCAACGTGTCTCTAAATGCATGGCCCTGGGTTTGCTCGGCCCCTTGAAATCGAAATCGGCAGGGCTTGTATTGATTTTCAATACTCTTCTCCATCTCCGAGCAACATTTCTGGGTGCCGATTCCCATTGTCATCAATCGCGGAGCTTCTGGGTTGTGGCAGAGAACATGGAATGTGGAGTGGGCTTGTGCGAGGTTAGACTTTCGAACCAATGCTTGCAAGGTTATATGGAAGAAGCGCAGCCGTTTGGTGGTTTGTTTGACACTCCGGGTAGTTTGCTTAATTATGGTAGTTTGCTGGGAGGCAGCAGGGGAATGGGAATGGAAATGGGCATTGGTATGGGCATGCTGGACGATGCTTCATTCCAACGCCTCCCAGCTGATTTTCTTCTCGATTAGAGGCCATTCAGTCCACCACAGAAGGTAAGGGTAATTTTTTGCTCCATTTTCCTCAGATGTCCGGAATGACACCCAAGTAGATAGAATATAAAGAAGTCAATTTGGAAGACTTTGTCTTTAAGGCATTTAATATATGAGACCAATCCTCACTGTCTTTTGCTAGCTTCTCCTTTCAAAAATACAGCCTGTTAAACAACAATAAAGGAGCTATTAGTGCTCATCGTTTACTGCACCAATAAATTTTGACTTGTTCTAACTGAATTGTTCATGCCCCTTCTCACCTCTGGGCATTTAACCTTTTGTTGTCTGACTGTGGCTTGCCAATCTTTTTGTTTGCCTTTAATGTTTGGTTATTTGTTTTTTTGGATCAATCATTATCTTCTCTGACCTGTTGAAACAGTTTCTGGGTGCATTTTTAAAGGCTTTTCTGTCAAACTTCACTCAATATTATTTATACCCACATCCAAAGAAATAGGCATTAAAGTACTCATGTTCACTGTTTATCTGCAGTGTAATAGTCATACCTTTGTATCAGCTTGATGAGTTTCTTGTATGGTGCCTGTCAAGTTTTATTTATTCATTGCTCAGGTTGAGCCAGATAAGTTTTATGGGGGGTCTTAAAGCTGTCTTCTTTCTAAACAGGGGCTGATTTTTTGGTTAGTTGAGTGATTTAGAAGATTGGGTTTGATGACATGAGCACTTCCAGATTCATCAAGTGTGTGACCGTGGGTGATGGAGCTGTGGGAAAGACATGCATGCTCATTTCCTATACCAGCAATACTTTTCCAACTGTAAGTTCTACAATGTAATCCCCCTGTTCAAATCAGTTATCTTATGTAAATGGTTCTTCAAATGAGATGAATGTTCTTTGAAAAATAAATAGCAGCTTAGGGTTAAGGGTTTATGTTGAGACGAATCAGAGCATCAGTCTGATATTATCCAATAACACCATAAACTGATATGCTCTTATAAACTTTGAAAGAATTATGGAAATCTTCTGATCTGTTCCATTGTTACTAAACTCAGGCTTGTTGTTGGATTTTATGACTGTAATCATAATTATTTATTTAGTTTTGTTTGGGATGGTGAATGAGGATGAGCTGTGGGTGTTTTGGTTTAATTAGGACTATGTACCGACGGTGTTTGACAATTTTAGTGCAAATGTGGTTGTTGATGGTAATACGGTGAACTTGGGATTGTGGGACACTGCAGGTAAAGGCCCTTCCATATTTCTTTCATGTCTGCAGAGATTTATGTTTTGTGATCCATTTTCTCTGCATTTTAATCTATGCTGTTTGTATAATTTGGTTACTTGATCTCTGTCTATGCAAATAGAGATATGATAAACCAAATTGCCCTTGTCTTATGGACCGGGCTGCAGTTTGCCATCAGCATTGGGGTTTGTCTTTACCTACACGCTGATCTTGTCATCCATACTGAACAAATGCTTTTCGCCATTCATTAGGCCAAGTGTAGTGTAAAGTGTCACTTATGTAAACATAAGAGAGTTGACTGGGCGAAAAGAAAATAACTTTTTGAGAACGGAGGTTGCTAAAATTCACTTCTGTGTAGTTTTGGATCAAATTTTGCTATATTTAACTGTTTTGCCAAAACCTTTACATCCAACTTTTGGTATGATAGCTGAAACAAATCTCTTGTCATCACTTTTGGAGTCTCTTATTTTTTGTGTGTTATACCCAAGGCTTCACCTCTTGGTACTGTAAATTTTCTGCTTATGAGAATGTTCAAAAAGCTAGGAGCTGGATTTAAGTGCAGGTCAAGAAGACTAGGCTGAGGCCCCTCAGTTACAGAGGTGTGGATGTCTTTCTCCTTGCCTTTTCTCTGATCAGTAGAGCTAGTTATGAGAATATCTCAAAGAAGGTAATTCCCAAGATTACACTTTTGTTTCTTCATTTTCTTGACATTGATAGTGGTGAATACCAGATTTAGTTTGTGTGCTTTGCTCAGGTTAGGAATTAAGCTTTTACAGACTTTCTTCTCTATCTTAATGCTATTTTTTATCCTCATTGTAGTGGATTCCAGAACTGAGACATTATGCACCGACTGTGCCAATCATTCTTGTTGGAACCAAATTAGGTGGGCCATAAGCTATCAATATTTTATTGCAGTTAGTCACCTTAAGAACATGTGTACTTTTAAGCTCTTTATTCTGGCAGTTCACTTGTCTCTAGTTTTTATTTTTGTAATTGTGACTTCTTGCCCTTTGAAAACCCTCTCTATGTTTCCATAGATTTGCATGAAGATATACAATACTTTTCTGATCACCCTGGTGCATTTCCAATAACTACTGCTCAAGTAAGTGATTTTTCTTGCACTAATTTGAAGGAATTTTACTTCAGTGAAATTATTGCGGTCCTCAAATGTGTCCATCGATGAACATGCCCTACCCTAGCGTCTGCATAATGAGATGCATCAGAATCAATATATCTGAAGTTGGAAATCTCTGTTCACTGTAAAAGGTATAGTGACCATTTCAAATGTGTGGGAATAAGGAGACCGGAAAGTGACTGATAAGTAGGGAGTTCTGGCAAAGACGAGAAGGTTTTTCATCAATAAACGTCTTCCCTCTGAGAAGGTATTCAATATCGTAGAAATGAAGTTGAAATTCATGTACGAGGTCTGCACTTGAACTTTTTTTTGGTTTTGAGATGTTTTGCTTTGTATCATAAGATAAAGAAAGAAATTTTTCCTTTGCTCTTCATGTTTTTTTGCAGTGCTAAGAAATTTTCATGTAATGCTACAGAAGGTGTTGGTTTTGTTGTCGTTGCTTCAAAAGAACCCATAGGGAACCCAGGCACTCTGTTTGAAGAACTTGCAAGGAACCTAGGGTGCCCAAGTAGAACCTTGGGTGAACCCCCCGCTGTCCTGTACCCAAACCGGACCCATATGGGCACGACGGGCATATGAGAAGAACTTGGTAGCTTAGAACTGAAATAAATTAGTCACCTATCTCAAGTGAAAATCGACCTTCCAATCGTTGGAAGATTTTGAGCATCACACCAAACACCTATCACAAGTCTTTGTGCCTCTCATAGACATGGATCAACTTCAATCACTGAAACTTGGACATCACCTGTTGAAACCCTCCAAACTTTAGAAGATTTCAGATTCTCCACTTTGATATGATTTTAAAATTCAGTACATGGTTTGCATATTCTGCACTCTAGGGTTTGACATAAATTGTTTCACTTAAACTTCAGTCAAACCTGCAAATCTGAATGCTATAATCTTCACACACAAACTTCTGAAAGGACAAGAAACAATGAATAAAAAAGTTGAAATCAGAATAACACTTGCTGTCTGAATTTTTTATTATTTTAAGTTTTGGTTCTGCAGTTCTGATATAAACTAGTGACTGCCTAGGGTCCTAAATAGACTCCAACTCGGGCAAACAGAAAACAAAAAAACAATGTTTTATTTTTAGATGTCTTTACGCAAAGAAAACTCTATAAATATATGTCTGCTGTCCGCCCAGTATAAAGAAGAAAACTAAAAATATATGCCTGCTGTCTACCCAGAATAAGACAGAAAACTAAAAATAAATGATTGCTGACCATCTAGATTAAAGCAACAATGCCTAAAAATAGTCTGAAATCAGAACCTCAAGTAAACTAATAAAAGCGTCTAAACTTAGAAAAAAATCTGCACCTAAAAGAACAGTTACAAAAACTAAAAATGGGGTCTGATTTTCCAGCACCTAGGAGGCAGAATTAATCACTAAAGTTAGGGTCTAATTTATCCTAATTGCTGTGTCACCAGGACACCATCTGAGTGACCCTTAAAAATTGAATAGAACTGCAGTGGAGAGTCTTATGCCAATCCATCTATAGTGAGTTTGTAAGTGTTGGTTGGGACATCAATAGGTTTGGAGAGGGGTGGATGTAGCCCCTAAAAGATGTCAGTTATGTTTACAATACATAGCCTGACATTTTGTAGTGAGTCAGCCACAAGTGTTAAATATAACAATTGTTTTTAATAAGTGGAGAGAGTGCTCTTGTATGTGCGATGCCCTTGGACTCATTTGTACTTTGCTATTGATACAATACAATTAGTGTTGCTGTCTATTTGTGTGTATACATTGTTGTTCATATTTCTATTTATACTACAATTTGTTGTATGGTGTCATTGTATATTTTAGATTAGGTGCAATCTACAACCATGCCAGGGAAATTTTATTCGGAGGATCCCATCGATACCTCAACTATATATATGGCTGGTGTAAATTAAAAACCCATATGAAATACCTTCCAACATCTGAAAAAGGAAAGAAGAAAAAATAGCTTAATACTGGCATTAATCAATAAGTTATCAAATGAAGATGTTGTAGAACAGTCACCTTGAAGACGTTTCAAGAATTACCCAATAAGCACTTCGCTGGAGGAATCTAGATAATCACCAAAAAGGTAAGAGGCAGAAATGTTTTTGGAACTGCTCAACCCAAGCAACTAAACTTCAAGAAACCAAGAAAAAATGGAGATGGGAAGATGGAATAACCTCTACAAGTCGCAAATACACCTTCAATTTCATGCAGGGTATATTCTTTAATCTGTCTTATGACTAGATATCAGTCCTACTGCCGCTAACATGCAAAAAAAATTCTTCAATACATATAGCAAACTAAATATCCAAGCCACAACTATTCCAACTTAATGCAGTATATTGCTATAATCTGTCATATCTACATGCCAGCCAAACAACAAACAATGTGTGAAAAATACTTCAATAATGACATCAAACCGAATATCCACTCAATAATGACTTCAAGGAGAGAAATTAATGTTCAATATTAACTCTAGAAGATCTTAGCAGCTCTGGATAAGTTATGACTGAGATATGGCATATATAATGCCACATAAAAATTATATAGGCAAAAACATACAATAAAAAACAAAGAAATTGAAGATGAGGGGCATGTGTTAGAAGAGAGAATATGGATAAGTTTTCTCTTTTCATTTATATTTTTTAGTTCTTTCTTTTCTTTCATTGGTGGTTAGGGCTCAGATTTTGTATTGGTTGTATCTGATATGTTTCTGACTATATCTGGGATATATTGAGACACAGATACATATCTGGGTAGTATCTGGGGCTGTATTTGAGAAGTATGATCCTTGTATGTATTTTGGATACATGGATACTTGTGCATAGAATCAGGTGACACATTAGATGAGTAATATAAAAAAACAGCAACAGTGCATGAAATTATAGACAAGGAGAAACATGTTTCCCACAATTCTACTGTCCTTCAAAGGTAGCCAATGCCACCATAACAATAAGATCTCTGATGTTTGTACATAGTTCTGTACTTGACATTTTACAATTCTATACATTCCTAACTTGTTTGATTCTGTATGTCTTCATTCTCGGCTACTGTTGTAAACTGATATGCTTTACAGTTTTGAAGCAGTCTGTAAACTGATATGTTTTACAGGTATTTGTTTATTTTGTGCAGCAATACCTAATGGACAATTATTATGATATTTCTATATAAGTCAAATGTACATATTTTGTCATAGCTTGAGTCTTGCCGAGTAGTTTCATAGTTCCTATTCTTAGATCAAATGTGTAGAATGCAGTAAGTCTCTAACTCATATGTATCTCTGTTTGCCATTGTGTGGGCTAGGGAGAATAGTTATCCAAGGGAATCATTGCACGGCTCACCACAATTAAGCTTGGCAGTCCAACATGAATGATACCTTTTTTCAACTCCATTGCTCAAGAATTTTTTGTATGGATTATATCAAAAACTGACTATTCGTAGTGGGGCTGATATTGCATATAAAAATGTTTGTTGAGTTGGAAGCATATTGAACAGATCAAAGTTGCTCTCTTGGGAAAGGGTCTTTCATCTTATTCATCCAAGTTCGGCCCTTTAGATAGCTGGTCTGTGCTAGTTTCTGATTCCTTTCTTGATGGTCTTCAAATATTGGTAGTCCACAGTAGGCTTGCACATTAAGACTTTTATGAAAGAAATTAGCAGAGACTCATGGGAGTCCCTGGATTCCATAAGAGCATGAAGACAAGGAGAGAAAGTACAAGATATTTTCAAGCAGATAAGAGAGACAAGGTGGGTCTCTTGAAACATGGCATAGCAATGCAATTTAACTTCCAGTTGGCAAAGACCTCCCCAGTTTGCTTGTCAAACAATATTGTGAAGGTGTATCACACCATACTAAGTGCATTATCTACCTTACAAACATTATTTTATGTTTCTATTTGCTGGTTGTGATCATGAGTGGGACATTGCTGACTTTGGAAGTGTCTTTTGTACATACACAATCATAAACAGAATCAGCATTAGTCAGACCATTTCTGGTTGTAGTTCAGGATTTGCTACCCTCCCTATCTGCTCTCAACAAGGCATGATTATACAATTAGTAGGAAGCTTCTCTAGAGCCTTGTGTCAATCAATAATTAAGGATGTGTGAATGGCTACATACTTCAAGTACATAAAAAATGGGACCTCTATTATGCATGCTTTAAAAAGTCACAGTATTTTATTAGTTGATGTAGTGCTCTGTAGCATCAACAAGCATTTTGCATTTGTCATTATTCTTTTTTAAAAATTTATATATAGGAACCTTTCTTGTGATCAACTAACTATTGTTGATATGATTACCAATGCCATGTGATTTGTTGGCAAGGCAAGCTCGGTCAGTCAAGCTCCTTATTTTATACGTTCCATTTTCATTAATCTTCTAGCATAAGAACATTATATTACCCCTTACATCTTTAGTATAGTCAACAATTAGTTGTATTCTATTTCTTGTGTTAAAAAAGATGTGCAAGTATTGATATTAAGTGTTGTCAAACATGTAACAGTAGATGAGGAGGTTAAGGAATCAAATTGCATCATACACCTTGCATGACAGGTACATCTTCTAGACAATTGAGCTAGACATTCTCCTTTGCACAAATTCTCCATGGAATCCTTACACGTTTATGTTCTACTTTTTCAGGTGGTGTTTGAAATATAGTGTGAATATTGTATTCACACTCTTTAAGGCTAATCTTTATTTTCTTTTCTTTTTTTTTGGCTCAAAATCTGCAAGCATGATGTTTTTGTGGAGGGCAATGAATATTTGTAAACTTAAATTTCACCTACATATACAATTTTCTGAGCTAGAAAGCTACTTTATATTGCTTTATTGATGACTTTGTATGCTTGGTTTTACAACACAGAGACCTAGTAGCAACTCATAAAGGTAGCCTCACAGCATCAATGAAGCCTCACGCATGCAAGATGTATGTTTTGACAGATGTTGGTCACAACAGTTCTCCATTTACCTGGAATTGCAGGTTTCCTGGTTGCTTCATAAAAACAGTGCTCCTCAAACAGTAGCTTGAATTTTTCGAACCTGGTTCTTTTACTATCCAATGCTTCTTTCTAATTGAACATAATTCAACTTTTTAGCACATTTGTTTCTTTTCCATGCTCTTCTCTTGCTTTATGCTGGCAGCATTTGGTAGGGACTCCTGCTGCGTAGCTCTTGTTTATTTTTAATTAATACAAGTTATTATTTTAAATCTATAGTTTATATTATTTTGTTGTTATAGTTTAAAAAAAACCAACCATGGGATCTACCTTATAAAAGTTACTACATTAAGTGGTAATTAAAATATTAAGAAATGGTGACAAGCTTTATCTAGTTTATGATAGTTTATATTTTTCTTACAACTACATGAAAAAACTATCTATTTAAGTTATATTAATGTGACGCATTGATTTTGCATCACTCAAAAAAATGCAAATCTAAAAATTATAATCTCACTCGAACACAATCAATCACTTAATGATGTATCAACTATTGAAGTGGCTACCATTAGTCAACAACATTAGTCATATTTGTAAGTAGCCAATGGGTAACACATCTAGGATAAATACAACAATGAAACAATCCTATAATGAATAGATCATAGTCGACCAAACATTGTGGTATAAATATGTAGTCTCTAAGTAACACATTAGAACAAATCCACACATAGTATGTACTCACACAAGCAAGATACAAGATACATCTAGTATCACATATGACATGTTCAAAATCCAAATATTTCACCAACTATGTTGGTAATCATCAAAATTCAAAGCTTGAACAATATACAAGTGCTAAAAAATGGTAATGTGTCAACCTCAAAATAGACGTTCGAATAATGAACAAGTGCACAATCCATTAGGCACATTATATGCTTTGAATAATGTTTAATCAACCCACAAGTATTCAATAACTAGGCGAAAACCCAAATCAATGATATGTAGAATTTTAAAATTTTAATCCATGATCACAATCAATAATAGAAATAAATCATCTCACAAAATTTTAGAGGATAGGTGTCAATTTGATAGGTCATAATATGAGTAGATGCATCTTTGAAATATCAAAATAACTAAATTAAAAAAAGAAAAAAAGATCTTCAACCCTAATGAATCATTAAGTACACCAACAATCAATAGGTGTATTTAACAATGTCTCAAGTCATGACAACAAGTCAAACATGTTCAAAGCAAGATTCTTAGCTCATTAATAAATCTAGACCATCTCAAAATATGACAAAACATGAAATTTGATTCATTAATGTTCTCCTATGTTAGATGAGAATGGATAACCCTTGTAAAGAATCATCTTGAAAGGCAAATAGAAGAAATTATCAAAAATAGTTGTATAATGTATAATAACAACTCTAAGAGATTAAATCATGAGCAATGAAGATACATAAATCTATTGACACACTTTCAAGTATTCCTCGTCTTGGTGTAGGTCTCTATTAAGCAACCCCTCATCAATATGTGGTGTAGGAACATCTAGAGGGAAGTGTAGTGGTGTAGGAACATCTAGAGGGAAGTGTAGTATCGCAATGCTTAATAATAAATCATGATTTTCAAGACGAAGTCTATTATCAAGTTGGTTGAACACTTGAGTTGAAATGGAGGATTTTGAAAGTGCTATATTGAGGAAGAAATGATAGATTCATGTGATGGGAGACTATGCAAAGATGTATAAGGGTGAAAGCTTATTCCATACCAATCACATGTTGTTTGAGAAAGTCCTTTGTAATAATTGCATAGTAATACAAAAATTTATTTGTAGTTAGTTGAATAATATTATGTAAATTCATTCATAGTATTCACACATTTTTTGTGGAAAGTAATTTGTAAAAGTGACATAGATGCTATGGAAGTCATTCACAATATTTGAAGAAGCTAGTTCTATTGCCACATACATAGATGCACTTAACCAACGTGTCAAAGCTTTTGCACATAACCCATAGAGGTGATGTACCCATCAATGCAACATATGCAGTATTGGCTATTAAAACTATTGATCCAATATCCTAGAGTTGACACTTAAAAACAAGCCATGAGGAACAAGATTATCCTTACGTAAATAGGTAGACCACATCCATAAAGATTGGATGTTTAATACCAAGTGATAAGAGTGGGCACCTCTTCATCTCGTTTAGGATCTATTAAATTTGTGAGGGTTTACCTAAGCTTTCTATAAGAACTAAAAACATGAACATCCTCTATGAGGACCCCATAATGATGTGTACTCCTTGTCAGGTACATGTAAGAATGAAAGTAATTCCCTCTCAAAAGTGTTTCTCTTGGTGTTCATGTGGGTCTTTGCTTCTTCCTTAGTTTCCCCTTTGTCATACTAACTTTTCATTCACATTTGACATTTGTTAATTTTTGTTTTCTATTTTTGTAACTTTTTTCCTAAGCCTCTTATTCATCTTATTGTTGTAAATTGACCTTTCCCATCCATTCTTTCTTCCCAACCCATCCAACTCACTTTCCAATTGGCTAATGAACTTTTTAAGGCCTAAGAGATTGATAGGATACCCTAAGAAAAATGGTGTTAAGGTATAATTTTATGACACTTTCAATAAAAACTAATGGAACCATTGTGTAGAGCTCAAAGAATCATGTAATTTAAAAAAAATGGCACGCAAAAAGGAGTTTGTATGTGCCTGAATGAGCTCCCGAAAGTGTGAGAATCACTGATTGATTCAAGGCACTAGGATCACTTGCAAAACCTAGGATTTACCTTCTACAAGAGAATAAAGCAAAGATGATGAATTTGCACAATATTGGATGTAATTAATGAATTGGATTCATGAATTACATATGAGAACTTTCTTTTGTATTTGCAAATTAGAAAACCCTAATATGATTTAAGAATAACTTTAGACTAAAATTAGCCCTAAGTCAACTTAATAAAGTGTAATTAAATATTTAATTACACCAACACCCCATAAGTGCAACTTAGAGAGAAATGAAAAGCATGCAAATGATACAAAGATGAGTCTCAACTACAAGGCCATGTTAGGTACCCATGTACAACAAGAATCTCTCATAAAGTGGAGAAAAAAGAGAAAAACCTAGTGTGAGAAAACTCCTCTTCAAAAGAGAGAAAATAGAAAATAAGTGATGAAAGAGAGATTCAATATCTAAGACCCCCCAAGGACTAAATCCATCATGAAAATACAATCAATAGATATACAAGCCCCCATAAGAGAGGATGCAGAGAGAAGGTTTGGTGAGCCCCCCAGAAGTGAGAAGGATGAAACCTCGTGTGAGGAAATGATCCCTCCCAAAATAGAGATGAGAAGAGAGACCATGCAGTGGCTCCTCAAGATGACTCTTGTAGTGTTGGAAGATGCTCGACAAAGAATAAAGATGAAGACCCATGAATGTCAAAAAACATTCATCCCCTTGGGAAGAAATAGAATTGTAGATATGTGCATGATGACATCCCATTCCAGATAGGAATATACAATAAGAAGGATAAATGTCTCTGAAATCTACACATGATCTAGAGACAATAATGATGCTCCTAAAAAATGCTCGAAAGTCTTGAATTTACTGCCAAACTATGACTGAAGAAGAAGAGGATGTTCAAGAACAATCTCTAAAGAAGATGTTGGTGATGCAACTCCATCGAAGCTATCATCAAATAGAAGAAAAACATCGTCAATAGTATAAGAGGTCTAGATCTTCAAACCCCTTCTCAGATCTAGGAAAATTTTATGTAAGCTTTCGCATGGTGCATTTTTTTAGCAAAAAGGACCTCACCATTGAGTCCAAAAGGCCTAAAAACCCTATTTTAATGTAAAGTACTCTATATTTTGGTGACAATTTTTTTGGGTATTTTTTTAGTGTTTCAAGAAATTTAGGTTTGTGAAATCCATATGACCTATACAGAATCTGTACAATTGTATGATACCTTGATTTCTAGCCACCTTGATTTTCATGCCATTGCTTTTTGACTTGATTATGATTTTGGAGTTGCCTCAGTTTTGATGGCACGCTCCCATAAAGCATGCACACATATCCAATACAATTCATCGACTGAGAACATTCCTTTGCATTTTTGAAAAGACTACAACAGACCTTTTGCCATTAGATAACAAGAACTTGGACAACAACATAAAAGATTAAACAAAGTCATTCATGCAATTAAGATTCACCACAACGTTACCAAGGCGACAAGAGATTAAGTTTCATACAAATATTCAATAACAATGATCATAGAAATACTATCTCTACTTTAACATGCTACAAGAACAATCAACATCAAGCTACAAAATTATTATGAACACAAATTAAACTTTTATTCCATACAGCCAAATCGGCCACCATTACAAGACAACAAAACCCTCCTTCACTCAATGACTTATCCTTATGCCGGTTCGTCGGCCCCTATCTGCTTCGTTCTTCTTTCTGGCTTTTAGACTATTTGGCCTTAGGCCACATTCGATCTCCTTCTCTGGCTATCCTTTCTGTCTATTATCAACCTCTCATCATTAATGACCTCTTCATAACAACAGACTTCATTCCTCAGCATATTGTACTCTCTTCCTTTTGAGAATCGGCCACTTCCTACTTCATATCGACCCTTACTCAATTCTTTTATTGGGCTCTCTGTTTGATCAACGCCTCCTCATATTGGTCACCTTTCATTATCAATAGCAACCATTCCTTTATGCAGGGTATCGATTATTGGCCTTATGGCCTACTCCATAATCGGCCACCCATTCTTTTATTCTTTGCACGGTCTCCACCTTATTCTTACTTGTTTGATACACTAAGTCTCTTGCTCTATATTCATGTGACCTATTTATTTGGTTTACTGTCACTCCTCTCTAAGCAATCCCTTCCATACTTGAGTGCATTCAACCTCCTCTTTATTAGCATCGGTCGTTCTTTCTATGCATCGGTCTCCATTATCCATTTGGCCTTTGGCCTCCTTCTACTATATCGTTCTCCCCTTACACTCGGCCTATTGCACCTTCTTCTCTTGTCCAACAACCTCCTTATTGGTCTTCCCCTCTTACACTCAACCTATTCCACCTTCTTCTCTTGTCCAATGACCTCCTTATTGGTCTTCCCCTTTTACACTCGGCTTGTTCCACCTTCTTCTCTTGTCCAAAATGACCTCCTTCTTATTGGTCTTCCCCCTTCCTCTCTGCATTATGCATGATTAGAAATTATATGCCTTCACTGCCACAATCTGCCACTCGCATTCACTCTCCCAATTTATTTTGGTCTCTACCTTTCTCCACTAACCACCGTCAGCCACTAACCGTTACTCCTCATATAGATAGAGAATCTTTCTTGTTTATAGCCATAACAACTACCTTCTCTAATGATCTCATTTCCTCTTGCATCTGCTGTTTGTAATATAACTGTCATCCTCTTATGATATTGCCTGCACCATTATTGTTATTTATTTATTTCTTCTTTTAGCTCCATGCACCACTCAAATCCCTGCAAATTTATAATTGACCAATAACATTCATGTAACTCTGGTGACAAGAATTTCCTACCATCTGCATCCCATCATTCGACCCTACATATTAGACCCAAAATTTGAAAATTAAAAGATACCCCTGCATCAAGTTTACGTTCCATCTTGATTTCCTTGTCACCTCAATTTCCGTGCCATCTTGATTTCTATGCAAAGGTATAGCTAATATTTTTATTAATTTCTTAATTTAAAAAAATTATTGGGGAGCTAGCACCTAGTGTTTAACCCCTGGTCACATGGGTGACCAACACCTAGCTTCTAGGTGCCAACTCCCATACTCTTAGATCCTAGTTGTATGAGTGACCAGAGCCCTAGCCACCAGCCCCTAAAGACTCAGCGCCTAGTCACATGGGCATCTAGGAGCTTCAACATTGCTTCTTTTTTGCCTCTTTGCCCTAAAGGAGTAGTTTTGGTAAATCAGTCATAACTTGGGCAAACAGAGTTAGATTTTTAAAAATGAATAGGCATTGGAAAGCTGGTTCTGAGAACAATCTAGTGTTGTAGGTACTTTTTCCATATTTTTCTATTGGTGACATTTATTTTTGTTTAAAGTACAGATATCTTTTTTGGTCTCCAATCTTGTATCTTTTTTCCATGATCTCCAATTTTTGTGATTCTTGACACTGATTTATTCTATGACCTATTCAGAAAAACTATTTTGAGGGTCACCCGTTATCAATTTAGGGTCATCCATGGGTGAGCAAGGGTCACCCCTGGGTGATTTGGACTAATAAAAGGGGAAACCCATCTCATATGCATCATTTTGACTTGTTTCTAGAGGTTGATGGCTTCCTTATCCCTCCAAAATCATTCTCCAACTATCAATTTTCACCGAGACACCTTCCCTTACAGATCTCTCCCTATTATTTCCAGATCTTTGTTAGGAGATTTGGACTCGTGAAAGGGCCGACCCATGGGCGACCCTAGCATGTTTTTGAGCATGAGTTCTCCTTCATTTAAGGCTCAAATTTGCTTCAAATTAAGCCTTAATTGTGTGAGATATTATCTCTAACTAATTTAAGGCTCCCAATCACTCCATTCTAACTCACAATTCAATTCTTCTTATCTCTCAATCAATTTCATGATAACTCCATTTCTTCTTCTATGAAAGGCTATCAAAGCCTATTCACTCCCAATCAAAGCTTGTTCCTTCCCTAATCAATCCATCTCACTTCTCAATCAAACCTGTTAACTCTACAATCAATTTCAAGTTAACTTCTCAAACAATTTTCCTCTCTTGTGTGCCTCTCCAAGATGTAAATATACCTCCCCTCTTCATTATTTTCCAAGTTGGACAATGCTCTTCCCTTCTTCACAAGATTTTTCAAGCTTCTTCACAGGCCTTTGAGCATCTTTCTTCATTTCTTTCTTTATTTTTTAAAATATTTAAAGATTTCCTTTCATTATTTTTCCAAATCTTCAAAGATATCATTAGTTTTCATTATTTCATAGCTTCAAAGATCCCCCTTTTGGGAGACAATTTTTGTAACACTACTTTTCTCTAGAGTTATTTAATTATTTACAACATGTCTATTATGGTTAGTATTTAGAGTTAGAATAAAATAGAATATTAAATAATGTGTAAACAACAAAAGTAAATTACAAAATTGATAATTTAATAAGATCTTTAATATAGATCAATAACAAAACAAATTGGATAACATAATCACATATATATAATATTCCCAATATCTTTATTAACAATAAGTTAAATACTTATCTGAATAATTGAGCACTTGGATCAACTACTCTTACAATAGGAAGGATTTAGTGGTCTTTGTTGAATACAAAGAATACTGAGAGGGGGGCGAGGGGGGGGGGGTTGAATCAGTATTCTGTAAAAATTTTCTCACACATTCATTAATCCATTTACCAATTTCAATAACATGAAAGTAAATTAAGCATAAGAAGAGCAACCATGAAGTCATAACATATGAACACCAATATTTTTACATAGAAAACCCAAAAAGGGAAAAACCACAGTGGAGGTTAACCCACAAAAATTTATTAGTGATAGTAATACTGAAATACAAGAGGCTCACTGCTCACAAAAGGCTCACTGCCTGAATAAAAGAGATGAGAAGATAGAAGGAATGACTCACTGCCAGGAGAAAACTGCTACAAGTGCATCTATAGAATGCTAAAGTGTAGTTCCAATTATGGCTTAGTATACAGACTCAAATGTCTTCATAATGTCTGCCTTGCTTTTCTACTCTATTTCACATATACTCTATTTTTCTACCCTTACTAATATATATATATATATATATATATATATATATATATATATATATATATATATATATATATATATATATATATATAACAAGATTTAACTCAAAACTAGGTCGGCTTGCCAGTGATGAAACATGTACACAGAAAGCTATACTCTGTCATCTTGAATCCTTTACATGAAGTTATGTGGACCAATGTAAACCTTCAAGAATATTCATATAGGTGTGGACCTATTTTAGAACCACTTAGAATAATGATTCAAGTAGTATATCTTTACTGCACAATGATCCAACTGAGTGTCAGCTTCATTCTTGAGTATACTCTTAACCTTGTTGACTATCATAACACAACTTACAATGCGGACTAGATTGGACTCCAAAATTCATACCAAACATTCATTAGGCATCACCAATCATACCTCTATAACCGCAAATCATAATATTCTTATGTGACAAGATGCGGATCTCTGAACTGATTACTCTGTCTTTGTGAAATATTGTCAAACTGAATGTCGATACTTGGAAGCTTGTAGATGATCTTTCTGTGAAGTTCAGAATCTGAAAGTCTAGAATTAGATACTTATCATATGTGTTTACAACACCTCCAATCCACAGATTGAAACAATCAATACGTGAGGAATGCGGACCGAAATATTCAAATGTTCTTCACTATTTATGGCTCAACTCTGTTCACCTGGACTTAGGCATTTCACCATATGACTTTCAGAGGGAGTTAGAACTTGAACACTGGAACATGACATCACCAGGGGGTTGATTACAACATACCAGAACCACATATCTTGATCTTCAACTACGGAGGAGTACCAACTAAATTATGTCACTGTCTCAATGTGTTATCAATACTTAGTCAATTTGGCTAAGTTAATCTTACTGGACCAAAAAACTATATACATCTTTGTCTCAGGAGTTGTCTCAAAACATGTTAGGTTGTTGCCATCAATGACAACATCATATTAGCAGTGTCTCTTGACTATGTTGCCAACAATCTCCCCCTTTGGCATTGATGGAAACACTTAGTGAAAAATGTTTATCTACTCCCCCTTACTATATACACTATTTTTCATCTTCCCTTGATATGTTCAGCCATTTTTCACTAGATCTTCTTCTCCCCCTTTGACATTAATGGAAAAGGTGTATGTACAGGTAGCAAAATTGTGTCAAAAATTCAAAACTGTCATATTCTACTGCATATGTATAGGTACAATCTTTAGCTTGATTAGTTAGTTGTAGGAGGTAGAATATCACTATAAATGGTCTTTATCAGAGCTAACTCTCCATCTCATCTATTCTTTGCATTTTCCAAAATTTGAATGTGACCATTTATCAAAAAGACTAATTTTTCAGCCTTCTGCAGATCTAAGGGTATATCAATTATTGCTTTTGTCTTCAAAGCTTCTTTTGCAAGATTTGTCATTGAATATATTTGAGGACTTATCAGCCCTTTCAACTGACACAATCTACTTTTAACTTCTTCCCTCTTTTTCATTAGATTGCTCAAATCATTGTGGATATTTACAATTTGTATCTCTTTACTATTTATTGATTCAACTCCCCGATCATATGACTTAAAAATATTTGATAATTGGAATTCTAGATCCTTGATTTTTTCTTGTAACTCCTTAGTAACATCTGGCCATGATAAGAAAAATTTGTATATATCGTGTGATTCCTTAATATCCTTCTCTCTATTTTTGATTCCAATGTCTATCAAAATTATATCGTTATCCACCATGGTCATCAATTCAACTAACCTTTTCTCATTATATTCTTTTCTAACTTTTATTTCTGTAGAGTTTTTGAATGACTCAAAATGAGAACTTACAGATTTGATTAGGCCTTTGAGCTGATTTGTTAGTGGCAGTGATGTGTCCTTTTGGTATGAAGGCATTAACTTCTCTAGGATACCTAATGCCTCACCAATGAGTTCATTGTCCTACATGTGTGACCTTAGTATCTCTTCTTGTGCCTTTGTTTGAACAATTGACACTAGTTTGAATTTTTGCATAGGAGACATTGAGGTCAAATTTATTGGTCCTTGTAGGAGCTCAAACTGATCCAAATCTTGTTGTCTCGCCAAAAGTTCTCTGGCAGAATCAACTGGGGCAACAACACTATCTCTTGTCACTTCTTCAGACACTTCTTGATTTTGTTCTAGAGGTTCCATGTCCATATTCTCTTGTTGACCAACATTTTGCTCCGGTGCAGGTCTCTCCTTAGCTTGATCAAGTTCTTAATTATCACCTTTGATCTACTCATCAATTTCATCCTTGTTTCCTAGATCATCAGTCTATTGTCCTGGAGGAAGAATTGTTTCATTTTGATCCTTTTCAGTGGTGTCTTAATCATTAGCAATAGGGGTTTGATAAGATTCTTCCTTTTGCTCTTATGTTACTCTATCTTTTACTAGAGTATTTGTATCAGTTTGCTCCCAGCCTTGATCTGTGCTAACTTCCGGAATAGATGTGTCATCTTCAATACTTGTTTCTTCATTATCATATTTGGTTGGGAGATGAAATTCCTTTAACACTCTTAAGGTGATCTCCTCGGTCTCTTTGACTACTTTCCCAATGTCGTCTGTCATTAGAGTGTTCATTCTCCTCTTTGTTTTAAATTCTTTATGAAGCACTTTGGAGATTTTTGCTTTTTCTTTAGAGGTGATTTTAGGACATAGCTTTATTAGAGTATGCTCTCTAAGCTCAATGTCCTTGGCCATAGTAGCTTCTTTTCTTGCAGACATGTTATACTATCCAAGTTATCTGGAAGATTAGAAGTTATATCAATAAGAGTTTTGTTGTATATGTCCAGGTATTTGACAACATCAGTCTCGATGATATTTGTGTCTGCATCATCATAGTAATCATACAATTGGGCAATAGGTTTTAGATTGCCATCAACTGTAATGGCCTTCAATACATCCTCTAGGGTTATTGTATCATGTGCTTTGACATGCTCTACCTTCTTCTCCTTCTTTCTTCATTTCCACTTACTAGATGTCTTGCCTTGACCAATACTAGAGGCTTCTACTATTCTAACCTTCATCTTTTTAATCTCTTCATTGGACTCTATTTCCTCCTCATCAACTCCTATACTTACATGCATTCTTTTTGCTTTTGTCTTCATTCTTTTGTGGCTTGTTGTAGGGGCTTCTACACTTGGAGAAGGTGTGGGACCAAAGGATTTAGGTGTAGTACCATATGCAATTTGTGAAGTAGAATCTCTTGTTCTCTTCTTAGTAACTGTAGGCTCCTTTGATTTTGTCTCAGGCTCTTTTGGAGCCTCCATAGGTTGATCTTGTTTCTCTTTAGCTATCCTTTCTACTTCTGCCCTTGCCGTTGTTTCTCTGATTTGTTCTTTGGGGAAACCCTTTTTCAGGGCATAATCTTCTACCATCTTCTTGGCTTTCTTTGATATTTCTAGTATTCTCTGCTCAACAAAGTCTTTTGTTGACAACTCTTCATAGGTTCCAAATCTCTCTTCTTTAGAGTCCTTAGGTTTTCTCAACATGTGTTTGGCATAGTTATCCAATACTTGACCATCCCCTTCATATCCCCTGGGCATGATCCAAACTATCCTGGGCTCAATGGCCTCCATTATGCATTGGTCTTTAGTTACAATAAAGCAAATGTCATTCTTGTATTTGTCAACAATTCCCTTAGGAATCCTTTCCCTAGACTGCATAATTATTTGAAAATTCTTGAAATATCCCCATAGGGCTATGGATTGATCCTCATGGCTTCCTATACTGTTAAATAATCCCTAATTTGCACTACCACTGGTTGATTGCTTAACCAGAACAAGTTTTTCATTTCGGGTAATTCTTGCATGAAGTAGAAGAATAGGAAGATGATCAACTTACCAAATTTGAAGGGGTATTTTCTTTCCTTTGTCTTCTTCAGGTTTTCCATTAGTTGTTGTTGCAGTCATTCATAGAGGTCATAGTCTGCATTCTCCTTAATCATTTGATAGGCGGTGTAGATAGCAATACCAGAGACAAAGTTCTAGCTGGAGAAATAGACCTTATATCCTATCACCATTGATGCAAATCTTACTGCATGATCTGTAATATCATTGATTGTTAATGCCCTTTTGTCAAATTGGGCTCCGATTGCTTCGATCACATTGTTATTCTTCATAGTTTTTAACAGGGGCATACTACTAGTAGAGTTTAATCCTATCACAGCCATAATCGCATCCTTGGTGATCTTGAAGGGCTTTTCAAGCCATATGAATTCATCATGGATCCCGCTCAACAGATATTGAGCTCATTCATCTTTTGTAAATGTAGGGAAATCTTTGTACTAAATGAACTTCCTCACTTCCAATGCCTTATATTCTTGCTTCAACTCAAATTGGTTACCACTTAGATGATTTAGGTATTATTCTATGATTGTATTGTCACCATGTTCTTCTAGAGAAACATGAATGTAAGCCCTAACATCCTCTGTGTGCATCACATTGTGTGGTATACCCGAAAATGCACCAATTGGATCGACTTTTGTTGATTTACAGGGGTGTTTCTTGAATTTTGGCAGAGCTCGCTCAGTGATATCAACAACTTGTGGGGTTTCCATTTTTGCAAAGATTTAAACAAATTCATAGCAGGGTTTCAACTGGAAATACCTCTTTTTTTGTCGAGTTACAGTTTACTTGAATCACTTTGTATCACTTTGAATCTTTGGAGATCATTGAAATCATTTGGAATTCACCTTCAGTTTCTCTTAGATGCTTGATAGCTTAAATGTAAAGTGAATTGTATGTTGAATGAGCTTCTTTTTAACCTTTGTTGTGAAAACCTAAGTCATCATAAATGTTTGTTCAACAAGCTATAAAACTCGTCACTATAGGATACAGTCGATTAGGATTGCTCCGTAATACTCTGCATTAGAACTTTTCTTCCAGAATTTCTTTCAAAGGATCTGTCATGTCAGATTCTACCACATATCTCCATGCTAGATTTTAGCACCAACTTTCTAGCTGGGGGGATTTAGATTTTTAACATTATTTCTCCTGAGCTAGAGCTCTCAATTTATTTCTGAGAGGAAGTATCTTTACTAGAGACTAGTGCGGATCCATTCTTGACTTCATTAGCATCTTTCCTAATCCAGATCTTGCTCGTTTCATTCTTAGTATCTATCAGATCAACCTTGTTCTTTCCCTTGACATCTTTCTGCCCTATTTTCCCTTTCTCTACATGATGGTTTGTTGTTACATTTCTACTTCTGCATAATCTGTCAAAGTATCCACACTTGTTGGAATTGAAACAAACAACATTTTTCTAACCTTGATTCCTTCTGTAATTTAGAATTGACCTTGATCTACACTGATTGGCCATATGCCCAAATCTATTACATGCAAAACATTGTCCATTAAAAATTTGACTAATCCTTGAATTGTTTGGATACCTTCTTGACACACTTCTGCACTCAATTGCTTTATGACCTAATTTTTTGCAATTGAAACATTGATCGGAGAAAGATGGAACATTTTGATTCATTTTTCTTCTACACTGAATAGCTCTATGACCATACTTATTGCATTTAACAAAATAACCATTGAAAGATGGGTACCTTTGAGCATTTGGTTGCCTGACCAGAGGTCTTTTAGGTCTTCTTTTTTTATTCCTTACTGGATGGTCTCTGCCTCTTCCTTCATTAGATCTACCTTGTCTTGAATTTGAACTTTCTCCCTTTTCAAATCCCAAGCCTTGTTTATCATCTGGATACTTTTGATTGGCTACCAAATTATCAAGTTTTTCTGAGCTTATTTTGAATTTTTTTTCATAGCTATTTGCTACTTCTAGATCAAATTTTAAGAGCAAAACTTCTTTCCCTAGTTTTTCACATTCCTCTAACTTGCCTTTCACAACTTGATTTAGATATTCATCATACTTGGTTTCTTCTTCAATCACCTTGAGAAAACTCTCTATAGATTCATTTGCTTGTTTTAGTTGCTCACATAACTCCTTCCTTCTTTCCTGAGATTTACTGATCTGTTCTTTTAATTTCAGAATGCAAACATCTGCTTCTTTGATACTCTCTTCTAAACCCTTCATATCAGCTTTGGAGTTGTCAAGATCTTCTAGAGCTACTTCAAATTGTTCATTATCAATATATACTTGATTACCAATCTTAGTGCTGCTAGGACGATCTACTTCAGGATAAGTGATATACCTTTGTGTTGCCATGAGTAGGCCTTCCCAGATCTTCCTCAAGCTATTAGGCTTCTTTCAAGGAACCTTGCTTTGATACCAATTGTTGAATACAAAGAATACTGAGAGGGGGGTGAATCAGTATTCTGTAAAACTTTTCTATCACACATTCATTAATCAATACCAATTTCAATAACATGAAAGTAAAGTAAGCATAAGAAGAGCAACCACAAAGTCATAACACATGAACACCAGTATTTTTACGTGGAAAACCCCAAAAGGGAAAAACCACAGTGGGGGTGAACCCACATAAATTTATTAGTGATAGTAATACCAAAATACAAGAAGCTCACTGCCTTAGGCCTCATTGCTCACAAGAGGCTCACTGCTTGAAGAAAAGAGATGAGAAGATAGAAGGAATGGCTCACTACCAAGAGAAAACTGCTACAAGTGCATCTATAGATTACTGAAGTGTAGTTCCAATTATGGCTTAGTATACAGACTCAAATGTCTTCATAATGTCTACCTTGCTTTTCTACTCTATATCACATATACTCTATTTTCTACCCTTACTATTATTTTCTGGTCACAAGACTATCTTAAATTGCACATACATCAAATTCACACTATATTCACACACACACACACACACATATATTTGTAACAAGATTTAACTCAAAACTAGGTCAGCTTTCCAGTGATGAAACATGTACACAGAAAGCTATACTCTGTCAGCTTGAATCCTTTACACGAAGTTATGTGGACCAACGCAAACCTTCAAGAATCTTTGTATAGGTGTGGACCTATTTTAGAACCACTTAGAATAATGATTCAAGTAGTATATCTTTACTGCACAATGATCCAACTGAGTGTCAGCTTCATTCTTGAGTATACTCTTAGCCTTGTTGACTATCATAACATAACTTGTAATGTGGACTAGACTTGACTCCAAAATTCATATCAAACATTCATTAGGCATCACCAATTATACCTCTGTAACTACAGATCATAATATTCTTATGTGACTAGATGCGGATCTCTGAAGTGATGACTCTGTCTTTGTGAAACATAGTCAAACTGAATATTGATACATGGAACCTTGTAGATGATCTTCTAGTGAACATCAGAATCTGAAAGTCTGGAATTAGATACTTCTCATCTATGTTTACAACACCTCCAAACCATACATCAAAATAATCAATACCTGAGGAATGTAGACTGAAATATTCAGGTGTTCTTCACTATTTATGGCTCAACTCTATTCACCTGGACTTAGGCATTTCACCATATGACTTTTGGAGGGAGTTAGAACTTGAACACTGGAACATGATATCACCAAGGGGTTGATTACGACATACCAAAACCGCATACCTTGATCTTCAAATGTGGAGGAGTACCAATTGGATCATTGTCACTATCTCAATGTGTTGTCAATACTTAGTCAATTTGGCTAAGTTAATCTTATCAGACCAAAACATTGTATACATCTTTGTCTCAGGAGTAGTCTCAAAACATGTTAGGTTGTTTCTATCAATGATAACATCATATCAACAGTGTCTCTTGACTATGTTGCCAATAGTCTTGGCCTTGGCTATGGTATAATCTAGGAGGAAACAATTCCTTTTAGAACACAACATGCTATTATGCTCTCATACAAGATGTAACAACCCCCGTGTTTGTATTTTGTTATTTCTTTCCCTGATGGATTCTGATGCTTATGATGTTGACATGATTAGTTATTATGTTAGATTACATGCTTATATGTTTATATAATGTTATCATTACTTTTGCAGGATTATGGACAGGAAAGGGATGATGTCGTAACACTTGTATCTGAGAGGCTTACGATGTCATGACCCTCTTCCTATTGTCCATTGATGCTTTGGCTATGATGTATGTTATATGCACATGTGCTTTGACATGTGATCGGAGTGATGCAGGTATTCGGTATCGACTCTGACTGGACTCACAGGCCTGAGCATACTCTTATTCCCCGATGGTGGTTACTGGAGATAGTCACACTAGCCTAAACCACCTGATTCTCGTCATCATCTCCATTTGAGGATGAGTTCTTGACTTGTGTTTTCTCTCGGATGCCACCTAGTTGTCATCTGAATGCCTTATCTTTATTGAGTCCGTAGCAAGCAGGTGTGGTTTTGGAGTCAGTTCCTTGTGGTTGTTTGGGTGTTTATTCATGTATTTTCTATTTCATGGTGCTATCTCTTCATGATGTGGTCATGGTGTTGTATTTCTATATGATCTCTAGTGATGATTAGTTTGGGCATATTAATTGGTCTTTTAAACTATAATCTTGATTTATATCATGACATTCCTCATTGACCTTGGGAGTAGAATGAAATAAAATACTAAGTTGTGGGAAAGAAAGTAAAAAACAATAGGGAGAGATATGTGGCCTTGACTCATCTTTTTAGAGGATCACTCTCACACGAATGTAAAAATAGGATTGGGGAAAAGGGAGAATGATATCCTATGATTATTATTCATTCTCACACAAATACTCCTACTAGGTATTTGGGGGAAAAGGGGGAGGTAGGTTTTGGAAGGGAAGGGAGAAGTGAGAGCAGGGTAGTGGCTGGAGGAGAAGGGGGTTCCTTCTAAGGATTGCCTCTGTATGTAAGTTTCTAAAACCTTCTCTGCAAATCCATTTTTTTGTTTATCATGCAATCATTACAATTCATGAGACCACATTTCTTCTAAGAATTTTTGTGAGTTTCCTACTATCATCGTATTGCATGAGACAACAACTCTTTGAGCTTTCTATCATGCATCCAAACATTGCATACATGCCTACCAGAGCATTTCCAACTAAAATTTTTGACAAAAAAATCCCCTTCCATTATGCTTCGATGGGAGCCCATAACCTATTTCGAAGTTCTCATGCTAGTGCAAGCAACGAGGACATTGGCAAAGGTTTAAGAATTTGGCCTTACGCCTACCAAAGGGCATGTATTCAAAAAGTTTCTAAATCTTTTTTTATCAGATCCATTTTGTGTGTATCCTGCAATCATTACATTCTATGAGAGGAGATGCTCCTCATAAGCGCCATACATTTTTCCAGTCGACCATCTTTAGAGCCACAATATAGAAGAAAATTCACACAAACCTATAAAAACCCATCACTAATCAACATTTACCACCACATATAAATTCAAGATTTTGAAAGTCTTGATATATAAATTAAAGAAATCGAAAGATCTATTTGCTAGTCTTGTTGTATTTCTAAGGGTGAAAATTAGGCATGGTGGAGTAGGTCTTGGAAGGGAGCCAGCTTGACGATCTGGAGAAGCACCCTTCTGGGATCGTTCCTGCACTCCAAAACATTGTGTCAACTGTAAACTTAGATTCCACATTGAATCTTAAGGACATAGGTCTTCACGCTAGGAATGCTGAATACAATCCTAAGCATTTTGCAGCCATCATAATGAGAATAAGGGAGCCAAAAACTACAGCCTTGATATTTGCATCAGGGAAGATGGTGGGTATGCTACTTTGTGGAGATGGTGGTGTATACTTTGGTTTCTCTGTAGACTTTCAAGTTTCAATGTAGCAAAAATGATAATGTAGATTTGTTTTATCAAGCTTGGAATAAATGTACTCTGTGTATCAACCCACTCAACCACCAAGGTGATTGCCTAACCACCCTTAGTTATTTAGGATGTGGTTAGTGTAAGACATAAATGATAAGACCATAGGGAGGAATTTAAACCAGTGTGAAGTGTGAGCATTTATCCAATGTAGATAAGTGTTTTATACTCTAGTTAACTTACCTACTGACCATCATCTTCATCATGACTATCACCTTCAGCCAAGTAAATTGATGTATTGCTAGTTGTAATTTTGTATTCAACTGACAGAGAATTATATATTTATTTTGGCATCTTCCTAGAGTTTAAATTAAAAATGCATTCAAAGATCTCATTCAAGCATGAAATAGGTATGTTGTAATGTTTATAAAAAAAAATCTGTGTAGTTTTTACTAGATCACTAGTGATTGTGAACTAGTTGGTGAATTTAGTGCATGCAAGGGATTTTAAATACTGATAACTCAGGAAAGATCAAGTTGTAGTTGATCTTAACTTTAGATTCATAACATCAACATGTGATTTGAATATTTCCTATCTTAATCTACACCAACACTATGGATTACTGTAGCATAAAACCCCAATTGGAAAAACACCACATTTTCTTGTTCTTTTTGGCTGCACTTGAGAATTTTATTTGTTTTGGAGAGTGTGTGTCAATGTTGACTAACTCTCTCTCCAACCCTTGTTGGCCCCAAATTGAAAATTCTATATGAAGGAATTTGTAGATGGAATTTGTTCTTGCATGGCTGATGTGAATATTTAAGTAGCAGTTTTTTTTACTTGATGGATTTAATTGATGTTATCATGGATTGTGACTAGTTATTGAATTGTTTTCATTTGGTTTGTATACCTTGTTTGGTTAAATGCGATGAGCTTAGGTCTAGAATATTGAGTGCTCGTGCATGGCCTTGGGCACTTGTAAAGGCTAAGGATGCATACTAGAAGTCCTATCCACTTGCGAGGCATTGATTCAGGCATGTTTGAGTCTTCTCGTATGAATGAGAAGTGTACTTGATTCCATGTGGTGTCATCCCTTCATGCACAGATGATGACACCCCATCCAATCTTCACCCTAGTGTCATGTACCTCAGTAGTTGTGAGTAGTACCTGATATGCCATTTAATGAGCTTCCCTATGTTGTGACATTGGCTTTATGCATTGTGTGCCATGACTGATGTGATTGTTGGCCATTGTATCCCTTGCCTTTATTCTTCTATTTGGGCCTTGTGACTACCTTCGAACATGGTGGGGTGGTCTCTTTTGAGTCCACCTAGTTGGGAGGCATTGCCATTGCCATTGAGGACCAGTGGATAGGTTTTTGGAGCACCAGTTGGAGATGTTCTCTCTCTCTCTGTTACCTTATCAGTTAATGTACTCATTCATTTATTGTATCATATTCATGGCTATGCCATTGTTCTTGTATATTATTTTATGTATACTCTTTTGAGAGAATAGATGTAATCATGTAATTTAATGAGAAGAAATGAAATGTTTCTTATTTGACTTACAAATTCTGGTGTGGGTACTAGATCCGCTTGTATTATGATGATTAAAGATTTCAGTTTATAATTGGAAATGGGATTTAGGAACATTTGAATTAGTTCTTAAAATGTACATAGTTTTAGCAATGCTTCTTCTAGAGAGTGAACTAGTCCTCTCCTCTGGGTTGTACATTCAGCCATACATGGCCATGAATGTTGTCAACATATTGAATTAGCAATTGTATCTTGTGTATGTTATCTTTTTATGTCAAAAAAAATATTCTTGCCTTCTTTTGGCTCTTACCCTTTGGGGTTGCGTAGCAGAATGTTACATCTGGTATTAGAGCCCATGTTCACACACTGGGAGCTCTAGTGTACTTAAGCCTTCTATGTTTCACTATGTTTGGCATGTGTTGCATGAGCTTGTTATATTGTTTTTTATAGTCTTGATTGCTTTCATGCCTTAGCATGGCATTAGTGGGTTAAGTTACAACCCCATCCTTAGAAATCATGGAGGAAATAGTCTCCTTGGCATTACCTTACTCAATGGGACTAGAGTGTTTACCTTGGTTGAGAGTCTCCCATGGTTAAGATTGATCACTCTCCCATGTTATAAGACGAGGGTAGGAATGTTCTGCCTTGTGTATTTGTCGGTTGAAGGTAACTTGGGTTGCCTAATTACCCTTTCTTGGATATGCTCTTCTTGTGTCTTCCTTTATGTTTCTAGTGACTTGTGATATGATGTCACATCATGTGTTATTATGAGATGAGAGTGTAATGGGTGTAAAATGAGATGTGTATCCTAATGTGAATATAGGAGTGAATGTAATGATGATTGTGAATATGTTACTTATGTTTATTCGCTAATGTAAAGATTGTAGTGATGATGCTATACATGTTCATGCACTATTGTGTTATGTTGAAAGCATTGCAAGTGAATCTATGATGTTATGGGTAAATGAGTTACCCTTGTGAAAGGAGAAAATTGGTATGGATGTTTGGGATTACTTATTATTGGGTAAAGTTGTATATTTTGATTCATGTTGCATAGTCATATGTGGGCTGTGGTATTGCCTGGGTAAGATAAAATGTGAATTGTACTCCCCATGTTGTCAACATCTGTATTACTCATGTCCTGACATGATGCCTTAGATACGATGCCACACCCCACTGATGTTCTGACACAGTGTTGGTGATGATGTTGTGTTACTGATGGTAGCAAGCTAATCTCCAAGACACAATGCTACATACATAGATACATGAAGGAGTAGTACATATGTTATGTTCCTACTTGTTTAGAGAGGAGTAGTTTCTTGCATAGAGTAGAGGGTTCACTTAGGTTTGCCTCAATTTTGATCGGTTGGCATGTGAGTGGAACCTAGCCATGTGCACCTTTGGCTCGGTGTGTAGCCGCACATGCTTTCTCTGTGGGTATGCACTATGTGGGATGTTCCTATGAGTAGGACATTGCCATGTGGTATTTGGCAATTGCGTGCTTTCTTTCCTTGGTGTATACCATGCATGGTCATTCCACATGAGGTATGTGACCTGGGAGTTCTGGCACATTACCTTTCCATGTGGAGGTTGTGTGAGTTGGCCGCACCCACATGCAAGACTATGGAGATAGTCACACTTTTTTTCCTCCTTCCTCATGTGGTGGCTAGTGATAGTCACATAGTGTTGTAATGTGTATATTTTGAAGATTGTGAACCTTCCCTTCAGTTATTGGTGACTTTTACTTTGCTTATGTGGACTGGCACTTTAGTTTATCTTACTTGTATTGGTTTAGCCACGGATTATGATTTTCTTTGGCATGTAACTCTTGTGGTTACATTTGATTTATTGTTGAAACTATGCACATTTTTCTTATCTTATTGTTGGAATTGAGATTTATTTCTCTTTATTTACATTCTTGGTGGCTAAACTAATTGACTTTTCTATTTTTGAATGATGGTCTTATGTTGTGATGTGATTCCTCATCGCATATGGTGAGATCCAGCCGTTTGAGAGTATACGAGGAAATAGACGTAGGGAAACCTTTAAGGATGAGGGTATGTGTGAGCTATTCTAAGCTCTAATTCACTACCTTCCTATTGTTTGACTATCTCTTGGAGGCTAAAAACTAGGTGGGTTAATACGATCAAGACACATGGATATGGACATTAGACATGGTTATTTGTTATGGACTCATGGATATTTTGATATGGATGGTACTATGCCATCCATGTAAACCCTTAATGTAGCCTTGTGATGTGAATGAGTATGTATGCATGTATATTTGTGTTTGTGTGCTCCATTTTATAGATAGTTGCATATGAAAATCTAAAGAACTAGAAATTTTTTATATTGAAAAGTGCATTTTGCTACAATTTATGAGAAAATTGTATCGTTTGTATTGGTGTAAATTTGCAAATTGATAGTGTGAGCGACTAATTGGCTATTTCACATAGTGATTCTTTGAGAAAATTGAATGTTATGGCATCATTCTTTATTTGATTGGAGAAAATTGTTATATGCTAATGTATATTTTATATGAAATTGAGTGCCTTACCTCTTTTTTACCTGGGTACTAGGACATATTACACGTAACTGTGTATATCGAAATGAATGTGACACACTAAATATTATATTTATATTGAAATTTTTCATGGACTAATGTGTGCTATGGCTGCATCTTAGCGTATTACAGGCATCCAGGAGTAAGCCTAGTCCTAGGGAGGTAGGATGTAACAATCCCCATGTTCGTATTTTATTGTTGCTTTTCCCTAATGGATTCCAATGCTATTATGATGTTGACATGATTAGTTATTATGATGGATTACATGCTTATATGTTTATATGTTGTTATCATTACTTTTGTAGGATTATGGACAAGAAAGGGATGATGTCATAACACTCGTATCCGAGAGGCTTACGATGTCATGACCCTCTTCCTAATGTCCATTGATGCTTAAGCTATGATATATGTCATATGCACATGTGATCGGAGTGATGCAGGTATTAGGTATCAACTCCACCTGGACTCACAAGCTTGAGAATGCTCTTATTCCCCCATGGTGGTTACTAGAGATAGTCACATTGGCCTAAACCACTGGATCCTCATCATCGTTTCTATTTAGGGATGAGTTCTTAACATGTGTTTTTCCCTTGGACGCCACCTAGATGTCATCCAAATGCCTTGTCTTTATTGAATCCATAGCGAGTGGGTGTAGTTTTGGAGTCAGTTCCATGTGGTTGTTTGGGTGTTTATTTGTGTATTTTCTATTTCATGGTGCTATGTGTTCATGATGTGGTCATGGTGTTGTATTTCTGCATGATCTCTAATGATGGGTTATTTAGGCATATTAATTGGTCTTTTAAACTATAATCCAGAGTTATATTCATGACATTCCTCATTGACCTTGGGAGTAGAATGAGACAAAATACCAAGTTATGGGAAAGAAAGTAAAAAAATAGGGAGATATATGTGGCCTTGACTCATCTTTTTGGAGGATCACCGAATGCAAAAATTAGGATTGGGGAAAAAGGGAGAAGGATATCCTATGATTATTATTCATTCTCACATGAATACTACTACTGGGGATTTGGGGGAAAAGGGGGAGCTAGGGTTTGGAATGGAAGAGACAACAGAGAGTAAGGCAGTGGCTAGAGGAGAAGGGGGTTCCTTCTGTGGATTACCTCTGCATGTAAGTTTCTAAAACCTTCTCTACAAATCCATTTTTGCGTTTATCATGCAATCATTGTAGTTCATGAGACCATGTTTCTTCTAAGAATTTTTGTGAGTTTTTTTCTATCATGTGTATTGCATGAGACAACAACTCTTTGAGGCTTTTTGTCATGCATCCAAATGTTGTATACATGCCTCCCAGAGCATTTCCAACTAAAATTTCTGACAAAAAGATTCCCCTTCCTTTATGCTTTGATGGGAGCCTATACCATGTTTTGAAGTTCCCATGCTGGCACAGGTAGCGAGGATACTGGCAAAGGCTTAAGAATTTGCCCTTACGCCTACTAAAGGGCATGTATTTAAAATGTTTCTAACTTGATTTTTTTGTTAGATCTATTTTGTGTGTATCCTGTAATTGTTACATTCTATGAGAGGACATGCTCCTCTCAAGCACCATATATTTTTCCAGTTGACCATTTTTAGAGTTGCAACAAAGAAGAAACTTCACAAACCTATAAAAAACCATTAGTAATCAACATTTACTGCCACATATAAATTCAAGATTTTGAAAGTCTCTATATATAAAATTCAAGAATTCAAAAGATTTGTTTGCTGATCTAGATGAATTTCTAAGTGTGAAAATTGGGCATGGCGGAGCAGGTCTTGGAAGGGAGCCAGCCTATCGATCTAGAGAAGCACCCTTTTGGGATTGTTCCTATGCTCCAAAACATTGAGCCAACTATAAACTTGGATTACACATTGAAGCTTAAGGGCATATCTCTTCATGCTAGGAATGTTGAATACAATCCTAAGCATTTTGTAGTTGTCATAATGAGAATAAGGGAGCCAAAAACAACAACCTTGATATTTGCATTAGGGAAGATGGTGGGTATGCTACTTTGTGGAGATGGTGGTGTATACTTTGGTTTCTCTATAGACTTTCAAGTTTCAGTGTAGTAGAAATGATAATGTAGATTCATTTTATCAAGTTTGGTTCATAAATGTACTCTATGTTTCAACCCACTCAACCACCAAGGCCACTGCCAAACCACCCTTAGTTATATAGGATGTGGTTAGTACAAGACATAAATAATAAAACTATAGGGAGGAATTTTAACTAGTGTGAAGTATGAGCATTTATCCAATGTGGATAAGTGTTTTAGACTCTAGTTAACATACCTACTCACCATCATCTTCATCATGACTCTCACCTTCAGCCATGTAGACTAATGTATTGCTAGTTGTAATTTTGTATTCAACTGAGAGAGAATTTTTTTTTTGGCATCTTCCTAGAGTTTAAGTTTAAAAAAAGACATTCAAAGATCTCATTCAAGCATGAAATAGACATGTTGTAATGTTTATCAAAAGAAAATATGTGTGCAATTTTTACTAGATCACTATTGATTATGAACTAGTTGGTGAATTTGGTGCATGCAAAGGATTTTAAATACTGATAACTTAGGCAAGATCAAGTCATAGTTGATCTTAACCTTGGATTCATAACATCAGCATGTGAGTTTCATATTTACTATCTTAATCTGTACCAACGCTATGGATTATAGTAGCATAAAACCCTAATTGGAAAAACACCACATTTTCTTGTTTTTTTGGCTATAATTGAGAATTTTATTTGTTTTGGAGAGAGTACATCAATGTTGACTAACTCTCTGTCTAACCCTTGTTTTCCCCAAATCAAAAAATCTATATGAAGGAATTTGTAGATGGAATTTGTTCTTACCTGGCTGATGTGAATATTTAAGTAGCAATTTTTTTACTTGATGGATTTAAATGATGTTATCATGCATTGTGACTGGTTATTGAATTGTTTTGGTTTGGTTTGTATACCTCATTTGGTTAAATGAGATGAGATTAAGTCTAGGATATTGAGTCCTTGTGCATGGCCTTGAGTGCTTGTAAAGGCTAAGGATGCATACGAGAAGGCCTATCCATCTACAAGGCGTTAATTTAGGCATGTTTGAGTCTCCTCATCTGAATGAGAAGTGTAATTGATTCAATGTGGCACCATCCCTTTGTACACACATGATGTCACCCCATCTGATCTTCACCCTACTGTCTTCTACCTTAGTAGTCATGAGTAGTACCCGGCATGCTATTGGATGAGCATCCCTATGTGGTGACATTGGCTTTATGCATAGTGTGTTGTGTCTACTCTGTGACTGATGTCAGTGTTGGCCATTGTACTGCTTTCCTTTATTCTTGTGTTTGGGCCTTGTGACTACCTCTGAGCATGGTGGGTCGGTCTCTTTTGAGTCCACATGGTTAGGAGGCATTGCCACCACCATTGAGGACTGGTGAATAGGTTTTTGGAACACTAGTTGGAGATATTTTCTCTCTCCATTATCTTATCAATTGATGTACTCATTCAGTTATTGTATCATATTCATAGCTATGCTGGCATTGTTCTTGTATATTATTTTATGTAGTTGTACTCTTTTGAGAGAATAGATGTAATCATGTAATTTAATGAGAAGAAATGAGATATTTCTTATTTGACCTATGGATTCTAGTGTGGGTATCGGATCCACTTGTACTATGATGATTATGGATTCAAGTTTATAATTGGAAATAGGATTTAGGAACATTTGAATTGGTGTTTAAAATGAACGTTGTTTTAGCAATGTTTCCTCTGGAGAGTGAACTAGTCCTCTCATTTGGGTTATACATTAGGTCATACTTGGCCATAAATGTTGTGGACATATTGAATCGGCAACTATATCTTGTGTATGTTATCTATTTATGTCAAAAGAAATATTCTTTCCCTCTTTTGGCTCTTACCCTTTGGGGTTATGTAGCAGGATGTTACACAAGTGTTGGTTCTAGAAGAACAATGCTAGTTCTAAAAGAACAATGTTCAATGCAATACTCTTACACAAGTGTTGGTTCTTAAAATGACAATGCTCAACACATGCTCTTACACAAGTGTTGGTTCTTAAAAGAACATGCTCAACACAATTTCAAACCATGCCTTGGCCAAGACCATCCCAGGTTGTACGTTGTACCCCAGGTTAGGACACACTTTGTGTGCCCTCTTCTCCTCATGGCTATAGCCCTCCAAAGCAATTCCATATTTTTTGAGTTTTCTCCATTCCCTTTCCAAGTCTCACACAAATGCCTTATATAACCTTTTAAGGGGTGGTTTCGAAACCATCACACCCTTTCACAAAGGTTGTCATTAATAATTAGTTAGTAAACATATTAATTCCTCCCTTTTAAAAGGGTTTTTTTTTATAAATATTCTTTATTTATCTTCACTTTAACCAAAGGATCATAATATCCTTTATTTTCCATCTCCCTTTTAATTAAAAAGGGTTAAATAAACTTTACCCTCTTATAATTTTAAAGGGTTATTCATAAATAGGTTTGTTTTTCCATATAGGGGAAAATGTTAGATAACATTTCTCCCCCTGTAAATCAACTTCCTTCCTCAGTAGCTCAAGTGAATCTACAACATAATTCACCAAAATAATTAGTCAAGTAAAATATGGATGCAACACTATCAATATCACAATGAATTTGTTTCCTTTTAACTTAATCTATTTCTTAAAATTTAGATCTTCTCAATAACTTTTCTGCTTTAACTAAAATTACAATTAAATTCCATAGAAATACTATGTTAATCAATAACATGACTAGAATTATGTTAAGATTTTTATATGAAATAGATCATAAATTTATACTTGAGAAGCTAATACAAGTGTATACAATAAATCTACTATTAAATAATCTTTTAAATTTGGTCATTAATGTGTAACCTTGTCTTCAATACAAATAATTCAATCTTTTAGGTGTCACCTTAATATATAAAAGTATTATCATGTAATCACATAGCACTTACCTAGTGAATGACATGCATATCCCATACTACATAGTCACTCATCACTGAGTACTATATACTAAAAATACATTCAAAGATGCTAGTAGTGCATTCCAGACGACATCAGTATCCTCTTTTCATATACTAAATACAATTGAATAGTAACAAATGTGTCAATGTTATATAATTTCTTAGTCACTCAAATAGAGTTTCGGGACAAGTCTAAATCTAACAAGGATTCAATTGTTTACTATCACTAGGGTGATGATAATAGCTAACCTAGATTTCAATCCTATACAAAACATGTACAAGGTTATTGGGTTGATCAATTCCAATAATAAAGTACAATAAAACAAAAAAAATCTTACAATGCAACTTAAGTAACAAAACATCAATAACTTTTACCATCATAAATCACTTCATAGAGAAACACTATGTCTAATATTTCCTTTAAGTAATAAGGTTAATTGGATATCTTTCTTCATTTTTCCATCTTGTTTGATCTCACAAGCTCATCTTATTATGACTTCCTAAAATAATTAAAGACACAATTAAAGATCTTTTGATTGATTTTCCAAATGCAAATCCCAAACAATATTTAAAAACTCAATATTTCAAAAGATGGTTTACTAATATTTCTATGCCCTTGGAGTCTTTAAATTATAGTAGAAATGATCATGGACTTTTTTTTATCTTTTTCCTTGGGATTATATTTTAATCTGCCTAGGATATGTAAGATGATAATATTTTTTTACTTCCAACAATGAGGTCAAGAATCTTATTCCCGATATGAATTTTAATAACCTTGATGTCTTTCTAGAAGTTCAAAAATTTTCTATAAAATATAAAACATGTCAAAGATTTAAATATTACATAAACTAGCTCTTTTTCAAATAACTTCTTGAGGAGCTTGCATATCACAAAAAGGTTTTATTTAATCTACTAATGGCTCGAGTTTTGGATTGGCCCCCTAAAAATTCCACCATGTCCTCATGACAGATGCTAAGATAATCAGTTTGGTTTCATATCTTGTAAAAGAATTGTTTCATTTCACCTAAACAACACCATTACTCTTGTCTATTTAATCCTTTTCTCTCTCCAATTCCTTCATCAGGGAGACAATTTTTCTTCAAGTCTAGAGCATTCATCAGATTCAGCTTTGAGCTTAGCATTTAGGCAATCTGCAAATCTTTTACCTTTTTCAATTTGAAATTTCATGTTAATTATTTCTTCTAATTCTTTAAGAATAGCCTTATATTCTTTGTTCTCCTTCCTTGCTACTCATACATCATCTAGATAAAAATGAGCTCTCCTTCAAGATCAACTTCATGTTATTCTTCATCAATGGCTATCATTTCTTCATCATCCTCTACAAGATTCTTATCATTTTCCAAAACTTAATTTTCCATAAGTAGGGATACTTCTCTTTCACTTTCAGAGGTGCAATGATTGCCTTCATACATGTTATGAAGTTTTTACTAGATATCCTTAGTAGATTTGCAATGCACTATTTTGAGAAATTTAGACTTTGTCAAACCACATACAATTGTATACATAGGGAATGATCCTTCTTGACTTGCCATGTGTTCAATCCAAGGTCTACCTCCAATTCTTAGACTACATCATGGAGCCTTTCTCTGATATCAATTGTTGAACACACAAAAGTACCGAGAGGAGGGGGTGAATCAATACTTATTCAAATTCTTTCCTTTTAAATGAATTCAATCCAAACTAAACATTTAAACCAAATGAATCATATTTTAGCACATACACACATGACCCCAAATTTATGTGGAAACCCAAGATGGGAAAAACCATGGCAAGAAATCCGCTTGGATCTACTGTCCAAATCCAGCCTCAGAAATAAAAAAGGAAGTGCATAATAAGTTTTATGGGCATTAACCCAAAGGAGAGACAAATCCCCTATTTTATGAACTCCAATTCAAAGGAAGCTTCAACTCATTGATAAAAAGTTTTATGAGCACCAACCCAAAGGAAGCACCAACTTGGGCTGATACAAAGTTTTATGACCATCAACCCAAAGGAAGCACCAACTGCTTGATATAAAGTTTTATGGGCTCCAACCCAAAGGAAGCACTAACTCGTTGATACAAAGTTTTATGGGCTCCAACCCAAAGGAAGTACCAACTCCCTGAAGTGTTACAACACTTACAATACTTACAAGATGAGGCACCAACCTCTGTACCAAAACACTTGATTGATTTTGATGGTTCAATCACCTCCGCAACATAAATTTTACTAGATCTTTGACATCCTTGACATATTCTCAATGACTTAAAACTTCTACTCATAGATATCACTTGCCACCTTGTTTAAAGCTTTTTGCAAGAGAGATTGAAGCTTTTCATCCTCCACTTTGTGGTCATTAAGATCTTTATCCCCCAAAGAAAGATTGTCACCAAGACAAAGGGAAGGTAGTTCCTTAAATCATACAGTAGATTTGAAACTTTCTCATCCATAACCCTACTAGTACCCCTTCTTTCCAAGGGATTATTTTGGGAACTTCCAACTATCTCTGTTAGATTTTATTTCAACAACCCAACAGGGTCTTCCTTTTCACATATGTTCTCTCTGTTTTGTGGAGAAAAAACCACATGTATGTTAAATGCATCCTCTTCCACAGGCTTGTTCTTGAATCCTTTATCCTTTATATGATTTAGAGCTTCTTGCAAATGATCCTCTAGGTGTAAATCAAGTATCACAGACCCATATTGGTTTCACTGACCAAGAGGGGGGAGGTACACCTTTGGGAGATTAATTCTTCATTTTGATTAAGCATTTACGGTTTGATGTAGTTGGTTGGGGCCACTACTATTCCTGAGTGAGTATGAGCTATGTTCTCCTCTATTTTCTTCAAGCCCGCAAGGTAGTTCAAATGAAGCAAATCATCTAGCTCAAACCCATCTTCAAAAAACATTAGAGTCTAATGGTAGAAGACCAGTGAAGGTTTGAGTTAATCTCAACATCTTGATATAATCAAGTAGTAAGAAGAAACATACATCTAATTTTCTAGACACACTTTGGAGTATAACTAGATCAAACCATAGAATGTGATAGGGATTTTGGTGACTTGGATACCTATTTTACACAATATACAAAAATATGTATTTGTACAATAGGTTATCAACTAAGCCTTCCTTAATATACTGACAAGTGTCATCCACATATGGTGCACTTTTCATGTGTCTAGGGTTGTGCTAGATACCAAGTATGTATGGTTCACATTGGTTGGTATGATCATGTGGAGAAAGAATGATCAAACTTTGGAAGCATATGGAACCAAATTGAATGTATTGTATCGATGCATATGTTGCCCATCTGTAGGATGTAGATAATGTTTAAAGTTTGCAAGAGTTTGACAATGCTATTATGAAGAAATGGAGACTCCTCTAGAGTTGATGGCATGCTTGAAGAGTGTATATGTGTTTTTCATGCACTATATTGCATGAAGTTATTATAATTAACATTTATACAAATGTGTGCAAAACCATTATGTTAGAAGCCTTTATCCACATACAATATATTTTTCCAAGTCATGTGTGCACAAGGGACATGTTGTAGTATGGAAGGAATTGAAGTTAATCTATTGCATATGATTGCATGATGTAAAAAATTATACAAAAATGATTTAGCACTGTACTTAGAACTAGCCATTGATGTAATTCAAATTTGGCAACCTATAAACTATTGTGCTAGCAAGCCTTAGTCAATGCATGCATGATTATTTCTCATTGGCTAAGTTGAGCAAGAAAAATATTACACCATGGCATTATTTCACTGAATCAAATCAAGCAATACCATGATTTATAGTAATGATGACAATAGTGGGGCCAACATTGAAGACTTACATACTTGTGAGTAAATATGTAGTCGAATATTATTAGATGATGACAAAAATGAGTTTGGTGGGTAATTAAATTGATCACTTGTTTATATTGGCGATTGTGCACTTGCTATTATATTTTGAAACCTCCTCAATTTTGTATGTGTTTTATAGATTAAAATTACAATTTAAAAGGGTTAACACTTGATTTGACATGCACATAGTTGATATGCCATTAATGAACACTTCCTCTTTCATTCCACAGACCTTCCCATTCAAAGCATTTATAAAGTCCCTTCTGATTAGATATCCTAATCTTTATGCTCTACTTTTCAATAAAGTCTTGTTAGTGAATCTCTATATATTTTTGTTTCCTTCCAAGTGTGTTTTTTGGGGTATGTGTTAATTATCTTCTATGCATTTTGCTTATTTTTGTGTTGTTGAATTATGTTAAAAATTGTTCTATGGTTAGGGTTTGCATTGGTTTCACATAAGATAAGGAAAATTTAATCTAGTCTTGGGAGGCTGTAATGTAGATAGTAGATATATTGGGACTGCTATTAAAACTACTTTAATGAGCATTATTCTTTCTACAAACATTAGCCACTTACCTTTCTAAGTGTTGATCTTGCTCCTCAACTTATCTACCACTTCCACAACTTCCTTTTCTTTTTTCCGCTGAACAAGGGAATGCCAAGATAAACACTTGGGATTTCCTCTATTTTAAACTTAAAGAGCTCTATGACTTCTAACTAGAAAGTATGATCAGAATTGAATAAGAATATCTTTGATTTGTGTGAATTGATAAGCTACCCAGATGACAAGCAATATCTATCCAATGTTTCCTTGGTGAAATGGGCTTCTTGAATCCTAGCTTGACCAAACAATATCATGTCATCCATAAAGAGGGCATGTGTGAAGGGCACATTCAGACTTTTGATTTTGATGCCAAGCCATTCTCTCTTTTGATTAGCATCTCTGATTGCCCAAGTTAGAGCATCTGACATTAAAATAAAGAGGTAAGGGGATAGTGGATACCCTTCTCTAAGACCCCTAGTAAATTCAAAAATAATAGCCTCTCTTCCATTCAAAAGAACATACAATCTCACTCCTGAAATACATGCTAGTATCCATTTCCTTCAATGTTTAGAAAAACCCATTTTATCTTAAACAAGTATTAGAAAAGATCAGTTGACCCTATCAGAAGCTTTTTCCATATCCATTTTTAGTATCATACTCAAAATCTTATCCTCTTTAATTGTGTGTAAAATTTCATGTGTGATGATTGCCCCCTCTATTCTATCCTTACTTGAGACAAAAACACCTTGTTCATCTAAAATAATTTTCGATAGAATGGAAGCTAATTGGATAGCTATTTCTTTTGAAATGACTTTATAAATAAAGTTACAGAGTGAAATAGGCCTAAATTCATCAAAGAACAAAGGGGAATTATTCTTGGGGATGAGTTGGATGTTAGAATTCTTCAATACCATTAGAACATTGTAGAATTTCCTAGACTCCTCCACTACAAGCAGAATGTCTCTACCCACAATGTCCCATGCATGCTAGAAAAAACTATTTGACCATCCATTTGGACCGGGGGTTTCTCACCTTGAAGAGAAAATACCATCAACCACACTTCTTCCAACATGAATTTCTTAGTGAGTTCTTTATTATGATGGTTGGTAATCAGCTTGGGGATATGAACATCATCTCGCTTCAGGCAGTATAGGCTATTTGGTTGGGATAACAATGTTTCAAAGAAGAATTTTGCCTGAGTTTTAATCTCTATCAGGTCACTAGTCACAGAACCATTAGATCTTCTAATGGAGTGGATAGCATTAGAAGCTTTCCTTAACTTAGTTGAAATGTGGAAAAAAGTGGAATTTTTGTCCCCCTCCTTCAACCATGTCTTCCGAGACTTCTATCTCTAGTAAATCTCTTCTCTAGATAAAATTTCTTCTAGTTGCTTCCTCAACTCCTCCCTCTCAAATCTTTCCACATCCATGCCAAAGGAGATGATAGAATCAACATTAGCCCTAATTTCCTACAATAGCCTATTTTTCAATTTTGAAAATATTCTCTTAGTGATGGGAATTCCATTCTATATCTCCCTAGATTAATATATGTTAATTTCATCTCCAGTAGAAACATCCTCAACCCTCTAATAAAAGGTGATTCTTGCCACGATTTTCTAATGAGAGGAATAAAATTAGGATCCCTTAACCACATCTCCTGGAATCGAAACAGACTACCTCCTGAGAATACATCCTTACTAATGACAAGGCATACTAGAAAATGATCAGACCCTGCTAAGGAGAGGATATCTAAATGACACACCATATTATTCTGAATGCAATGTCCATTAATCAAGAACCTATCCAGACATTCTGCTATTTTGGGAAAATCTTTTCTTTTGTTAGTTTATGTAAATCTACCATTCCTTGGTTTACAATCAATCAGATTATTATTTAGAATGAAAATTTTAAGGTCCTCTTGAAACCTAGAAGGATGAAAAATTCCTCCTAACTTCTTGTCTTCTTCCAACACTGCATGAAAATCCCCTCCAATTATCACACACTCATTCCTTAACATATTGATAAGATTGCTAATATGATTCCAAAGATAGACATTTTAGGCAAAACCCATCAGACCATAAACACAAAAAATGCAGAGATCTTTTGATTCTAGTAGATTGGGGAATTTACCCAAAATCCAATTCCCCCTAGTAGATATAGTTTCCATAGGAGGAATGTGTTTTTCCATAACATCGCCAAACCACCTGAAGCTCCAACTACTATAGAAGTTACAAAACTACACCCTTCCACTAACTTAATACCTGAGAACTCTAATCTTGGGATAGCTTGGTCTCTTTTAGTAGAACAATATCCGCCTTAGCCTCATTAATCTAAAGTTTTATGAGACCTCTTTTGTTAGGGGCATTAATGCCCCTAACATTCCATGTGAGGACCCTCATTTCTCACAAGGAGAGCTTTTTGATCCTCTCTTTCATAGCACTTTGTCAATTGTGGTTTGCTTGCCCAAAGCTATCTCATCCCGGGTCTTGTTTTTCCTTTGTTTAGAGATTTCTCAAGTGGAAATAGGTGTGATAGTGTCCATATTCCTTCCCAAGGGGTCTAAGTTATACCCAGGTTGTTTATTTCCTACTCCACACCATTTTCCAACAACACTTCATTTGTTAGTTGCTCATAGATATCACTTGCCACCTTGTTTAAAGCTTTTTGGAAGAGAGATTGAAGCTTTGCATCCTCTGCGTCATGGTCATTAAGATCCTTCTCCCCCAAAGAAAGATTGTCGCCACGACAAAGGGAAGGCAGTTCCTTGAATCTTGCAGCAGCTTTGAAACTTTCTCATCCATAACCCTATTAGAACCCCTTCTTTCCAAGGGATTATTTTGGGAACTTCCAACTATCTCTGTTAGATTTTCTTTCAACAACCCAACATGGTCTTCCTTTTCACATATGTTCTCTCTATTTTGTGGAGGAAAAACCACATGTATGTTAAACACATCCTCTTCCATGGGCTTGTTGTTCTTGAATCCCCTCTCCTTTATATGATTTAGAGTTTCTTGAGAATGAGCATCTAGGTTTAAATCAAGTATCATAGGACCCATATTGGTTTCACTGACCAAGAGGGGGGAGGTACACCTTTGGGAGATTCTTCATTTTGATTAAGCGTTTGTGACTTGTCGCAATTGGTTGGGGCCACTACTATTCCCAAGTGAGTATGAGCTATGTTCTCTATTTTCTTCAAGCCCATGAGGTAGTTCAAATGAAGCAAATCATCTGGCTCAAACCCATCTTCAAAAAACATTTCCTGGACCTAGAAACCTATAGTAGTTTCAAGTTTTATCCATTTGGGCAAAATATCCTTCGTCTCAATGAGTATATAGAGTCTGATAGTAGAAGACCAGAGAGGGTCTAAGCTAATCTCAACATCCTGACATAAACCTAGAGTATTTCCTATACTTAAACAAAGTATCCAGGTCTCTATATTCTATAGGCAAATAGGGGAGTTGGACGCAAAAAGTAAGGATTGGTATCTGTTCCTTACTAATATCAAAATAAGATTTCCATTCCTGACAGAAAACAATTGTTATATCAAATTTCCATAACTTCTTAGAAAGAACTTTATCCCTATCAGCCTTATCAAAGAAAGAAAATGAGAAAAAGTTGTTCCCTAATGCTCCAAACTTCTTAACATCTGGCCATTCCAATGAAAACCATGCTATGAAGTCTTCAACAAAGAAATGAGGAGATAAGACCTTATCGATTACTGCTACCTCCCAAAGAATTGAAGCTCTTTTCTCTAAACTAACATTTTTGATAAAAACACGCACCTACTGAGTATCTTCCTTCCGTATGACTTTCTTGTATATGGGATTAGGCTCCAAGACTCTCTTCTGAGTTGGCCTTATTTCTTTCAAGTTAAATTTATCTGATCGATTCTGATATTGTTTCTCCTTACCTTTTCTATCTCTTCTAAAGCATCTACATTTTCTCTTTCTGAAGTATAATATCCACTTATTTGCTTGAAACTTTTGGTGACGTGCAATCCCTTTATAGTTTCTTTGGAACACTTTGAAAGCCTCCTACTGAGTGTCCAATGGTGCTTTGAACAACTAAGAGTTTCTCCTATCATGCTTTTTGTTGCTGAAATATGTGTATAGCCTTCTCCAACTTTTACTATTTCTGAAGCTGGGGTCTTGATCAAGGAACCTGACCTTCGCCCCCCCCTCCCGCGCTCCCCATCGGAGTCCTTCTAGAGTGTAGGTTCCTATATCTAGGTTCATGATATGCTTTTGTTTCATCCCTACTAGAACGCCTACTTGGGTGACCCCAGGAGGATTTTCCATATTTTCAGCCAAACATTTTTCAAATCTAGTTATTTCAGATCCCAAACCTATGCATATTAATCAACTATTTAGGGTTTCAAGTCTAGAAATCAATTAAGAAAATGTCACTTTTGAGTTTTTTTTCATTTTATATTTGTAATTATAAATTAGATGTACTAAATTCACTTTTAAAATGAAAGATTGTATTCTCAACTTTTAGTTTCCCATTATTGTTAAATTTATATATTTAATCTACTTATAAGAAGTTTCATAAGCCTTTCAAGGAGTCAATGCACCATAAAGTCATTTTAAGTTATTATGACATACATATATACATAGAAAGATTGACGAGTGTGGAGCCAGAGTACCCACAAGGAGATCACCGGCCCAGATTTATGTGTTTTGACTACATGATCTTCTTGAAAAATTACAGTCCTCCAGCCTTATTGGACATTATTTTAAACTTTAAGCATGACAATAAGTATATCTTGCTTGAACGTGTGTTTGTAAGGTATATGGACTGTGATAGAGTACACCAAGATGGGAAAAGGCTGTTGAGTTTCTGTAGCCCTCTTGAATATTATCCAAGGAAAAGCACAGATTCGAAACGTTGTATTACATTTCATTATGGCCCAACGAATAGTGGGAAAACATTTGATGCTTTGAAAAGCTTTAAGGAAGAAGGAAAATCTGCAATTTATTGTGCCCCACTCCGTCTGCTTGCAATGCAAATTTACCAAGATGTGAATAAAAAAGGAATTTTGTGTGACCTTAAAACTGGAGAGGACGTGAAGCATCATTCAGGCTCTGTAAAATGTTGTTGCACTGTGGAAATGGCGGATTTGAGTAAGAAATGGGAGGTGGCTGTGATAGATGAGATTCAGATGATTGGAGATAAGCAGAGAGGCGGGGCCTGGACCCGTGCATTTTTAGGGCTAAATGCTGAAGAAATCCACTTGTGTGGAGAGGCCAGCGTCTCGGAACTCATCCAACAACTTTGTAAATTAACAGGAGATCGATTAACGATGGTAAAACACCAGAGGAGAAGCGAATTGGTTGTGGAAGATGAGGCCCTACTTCTCCAGAAAGGTAAAATTGAATCCGGTGACTGCTTTGTTGCATTTTCAGTGCGTAAACTAAATGAAATAAAAAGAAGAATTCTCTTCCACCAGCCTGACATGAAATGCACTCTGTTATACGGCAGCCTTCCACCAGAAGTTAAATTTGAAGCAGCTGAAAATTTTCTGAAAGATTGCGAGCATCAAAAAGGCGTGCTGATAGCCACCGATGCTATTGGAATGGGCCTCAATCTTCCCATAAGACGAGTGATTTTCACAGAGACACAAAAATATGACGGAAATCTTCGTAGTTATGTGAAGATTCCGTTAGTGAAACAGATTCCTGGAAGAGCTGGTCGAGATAGTGAAAATGGGTTTTGTACAGCCACAGACCCTAGCGACCTGAAATATTTAAGGAAATGTGTTGAAGCTCCCATTGAACCCATCAAACAAGCTGTTTCGGGCTTGGATCCAAAAATATTGCCCATCCTTGAGCATCGTTGGAGAAAGCTTGAGCAATTCTCACAGTCTGATTTTGTTCATTATCTTCGAAACTTTAGGAATTGTTTACTTCTTAGTGAGTGTGTCGAAAATGCTTACGAACCTTTGTTTCGCTTCAGGTCATTTCATAAGGAATTCTGGAATGTGGCCCATGAGCTCACATTCCAAGATTTCTTGCCACGCATAACCCTGTCTGACTTCTTCACGCTTTGCAACTGCCCATATGGTGACAACTCTCTTGTTCTTTCTTGGATGAGAAACATGTTTCTGAGGTTTAGAAAATGTTTGTTCAAGTATCATAAGAACGGTGCCTTCGGCTTCCATTATAAAATGGATGACTATAATTGTGAAAGTGTATATGGCTACTTAAGGGCTTATAAATATCTGTATAATCAGTTTCCCCACCAATGATATCTCATGATCCATTATGATCGCCTCCCAGAACTAGAGTTGCAGATCAAGACACTTATCCGAGAGAAGAAGAGAAAGAGGAAACCTGGTTACGCTATCATTCAGATTCAGATTAATATGAATGTGACTTCGACTAGCCTCTTAATCGATATACTTTTCAAAGTGTATATAGCCTCATAAGGGCTTATAAATAATTTGGATTTTATCTTCAAGTTTAGAATATTATATATTTATTTTTAATTAATATAAGTTATATTAATGTCACACATTGATTTTGCATCACTCACAAAAATACAAATCTAAAAATTATAATTTCACTCACTCACTTAATGATGTGGCTATCATTAGTCAACAACATTAGTCATATTTGTAAGTAGCTAATGGGTAACACATCTAGGATTAATACAACAATGAAAAGATCCTATAATGAAGAGATCATAGTCGACCAAATTTTGCGGTATAAATATGTAGTGTCTAAGTAACACACTAGAACCAATTTTGCATCACTCAGAAAAATGCAAATCTAAAAATTATAATCTCACTCTAACACAATTACTCACTTAATGATGTATAAACTATTGAAGTGGCTACCATTAGTCAACAACATTAGTCATATTTGTAAGTAGCCAACGGGTAACACATCTAGGATAAATACAACAATGAAACGATCCTATTAGAAAGAGATCATAGTCAACCAAACTTTGCAGTATAAATATGTAGTCTCTAAGTAACACACTAGAATAAATCCACACATAATATGTACTCACACAAGCAAGATACATCTAGTATCACATATGACATGTTCAAAATCCAAATATTTCACTAATTATATTGGTAATCATCAAAATTCAAAACTTGAACAATATACAAGTGCTAAAAAATGGTAATGTGTCAACCTCAAAGTAGACGTTCGAATAATGAACAAGTGCACAATCCATTAGGCCCATTATATGCTTTGAATAATGTTTAATCAATCCACAAGTATTTAATAACTAGGTGAGAACCCAAATCAATTAGATGTAAAATTTTAAAATTTGGATCCATGATCACAATCAATAATAGAAATATATCCTCTCACAAAATTCTTAGGATAGGTGTCAATTTGATAGGTCATGATATAACTAGATGCATCTTTGAAATATAAAAATAACTAAATTAAAAAAAGAAAACAAGATCTTCAACCCTAATGAATCATTAAGTTCACCAACAATCAATAGGTGTATTTAACAATGTCTCAAGTCATGACAACAAATCAAACATGTTCAAAGCAGGATTCTTATATTAATAAATCTAGACCATCTCAAAATATGAAAAAACATGAAATTTGATTCATTAATGTTCCCCTATGTTAGATGAGAATGGATAACCCTTGTAAAGAATCATCTTGAAAGACAACTACAAGAAATTATAAAAAATAGTTGTATAATGTAGAATAACAACTTTGAGAGATTAAATAATGAGCAATGAAGATACATAAATCTATTGACACACTTTCAAGTTTTCCTCGTGTTGGTACAAGTCTCTATTAAACAATCCCTCATCAATATGTGGTGTAGGAACATCTAGAGGGAAGTGTCATATTGCAATGCCTAATAAGAAGTCATGATTTTCAAGCAAAAGTCTATTATCAAGTTGGTCACACTTGAGTTTAAATGAAGTATTTTGAAAGTGCTATATTGAGGAAGAAATGATAGATTCATGAGATGGGAGACTATGTAAAGATGGATAAGGGTGAAAGCTATTCCATATTAATCACATGTTGTTGGATAAAGTCCTTTGTAATAATTGCATTGTGCTACAAAAAATTAGTTTTTTGGATTGATAATCTAGCACTAATTATATTCAAAATATAAAAGGAGTTTACATATAAGTGGTCAAGAAGACCACTTCAGAATACAAAAAAATGTCTCTTCAATCCAAAAAAATGAATATAGTATCTTACTACTTATAGTTCTATTCTAATCTTCAAAAACTCAATAAAATACTACTATACTTATGATCATATAAGCACATAATATTAACATTGATTTCATTCCCTGTATTTTGTTTGACTCGTTTATGAGATTCTAGATTCTTGTCCATTGTTGATATGCTCATCCTGTTCATTTGGGTCTTGGTAGTCATCATCCCATTGAGCCTCATTAGTAATTGGCTCAATATCAACTAGTTCTTACATTATTGGATCACCTTTGAGTACCTGCTCTGCTTCCCTGAAGTCCTCATTTCGACCTACATCCTACTGTACTTCCCACTATTGATAGAAGAATCCTTGACTATCATCCAACTCAGTACCACACTTGGAAACCTCTGAACTAACTTTCCTTAGGTCAACACTAGGGTCTATATGCCATCAGATCTCTCTATCCTAGATAAGGCACCAATTATTGATGCCTTCAAATTCATCCACCTCTTTAAAGGTTCCCAGTTTTAGAGAAGCTTGAAGGTGATCAACTCGAACATTGAAATTTTGACTGGATATTTCAATCATTTTTCCTAATTCATTTTCTTTTATCTCCTTTTGTCTCAGTTTGCTATAAACCTCTTGAAAATCTATATATGAGTTGTAAAACCTATGGTCTAGCTTTCTTGGATTGAAGGCACAAAAATTAGTTTCTTTGATATCTTCTTTGTAGAACATAGCTCCAGTCTCCATCATCTTTTTAAACTGGTATATTGAAATTTCCATAGTTGCCGATACCTGTTCAAAGAAAGGGGAAGCAATTAGATTCACAAGAATCTTAGTGGGATCCCTCTTCTTTCCTAGAAATCTTTCTTCATTCCTTCTTTTCCATAAAAACCAAAGAATTTCAGTAGATAAAACTAGCCAAAAGGAGTTAGCTTTTATATTTAGACCAATAATGAATCCACAAATAATTTCTAATCTAATAACAAGATCATATCTAAAGCAATGGATAACATTGCCCATAAATAGATCCCAAACAATTTTTGCATACTGGCAGTCTAAAAAAATATGAGATACTGACTCAGGTTGATTATAGATTGGACATAAATTAGATTCAAAGCCTATATTCAACTTATTTAACAATAGTAGCTGTTTAAAACTAGACTTTTTTGGGTTCTAGACTTTTGGACCAAATGCATTTAAGGGTTTTATTTAAGAGATTACTATCCAGAGTGTTCCCCCATGTGAAGCTAATATGGAGACTGATATTAGTACTTTTAGTCATCATTTTATACATCAACTGAGGTTTCATATGGCATAGTAGAGTTCCATCCTCCCACAACAAATTTCCAATGTTCTATTTGTCAATTATTGATACTTTCGAGATGAGTTTATTAAAAAAATCCTTGTTAAGCATTGAGAAGATTCTAGAGTGAATTCCATCCAAATGAATTTGATTTTTTATTGTTTCCCATGTTTTAGGTATTCCTTATTCAAATAACTCACTCAGATTATTCAGTCCTTTCTCACTACATTTTTTATTTGGGCATCCTTGGGTTAAGGCAAGAAACTTGCTATTATGCTTAACATTCCTCTAGATTGACCTTTGATCCCATATATCACATTTTTCCTAGCTCATTGCCTCTTTCCCTTGAATGAAGGGTTTAGCATGTTCCCATGCTTGCCAAATGCTATAAAAGATAGCAGACCCCTAGGCTTAGACTTGAAACCTCCAAATAGAGCATCAAAGTAGAAGATCTTATCCCAACCTTTTTCATTAATTGAAACAATACTTTCAATATTATTTCTTACCAAAATTTTCCATGGTTCATTTCCATAAAGCGAATTGATAATCCATTTTTCAACTAGAGCTATACCTTGAAGCCTCAAATCTTTTAGCCCCAGACCCCCCAAATCCTTACTTACACAGTACTAATCCCAGTTAACCAGGTGTTTTTTAGCCTTTCCTTTTCCATCAGACCACAAAATGTCTTGGATTAATTTATGAATAACATTAAATTGATATTTTGCAAAAAGCCACATGGATGAATAAAAGATAGAGTATGCAGAAATAATTTTTTGACAAACTTGGGTCCTACTTGCAAGGGAAAGGTGCATTCTACTCCAACTTTTTAACTTCTTTTCTATTTTTGCAAAAAACCAATCCCACATTTGTTTAAGAGAAGGGAAGATGGCAAAGGGGATCCCAAAAAAATGAAATTGTTTTGAGGGCCCCCCCATTGCCATTTACCATCATCCAACCAATCAAGTTTGTCATTATGCCAGGTGAGAAGAATTGATTTGGAGCATGAAATCTTTGAACTAGATGCTAGACAGAAAGTGTTCAATCTTTTCTCCAAGTTATCAAATTCAATTTTAGATATTCTAGGGAAAAGAATAGTGTTGTCTGCAAATTAGACATTCAATAGTCTATCTCCATTGGGTAATAAAATTCCCTCCATCTTTCCTTCTATTAGTTCAGTTCTTAGTAATGAATTTCCTTGGATGCAATAATGGATAAGGCTAGGGCCAAAGGACATCCTTGCCGAATAGACCTGCCCATAAAAAATGGAGCAAAAAGAGCACCATTAACTTCCACCTGGGATGAAACATCTACAAACAACATCTCCACCATTTTATAGAAGAACTTAGGGAAACCAATAGCCCTTAACATTTTAAAAATAAAAGACCGTTCAATCCTATCATGTGCCTTTTCAAAGTCAAGGAGTAGAATTCCTACATTTTGATTGGTTTCATTAGCCCAATGTAGGGCTTCCCAACTTGTGGTAAGGTTTTCTAGGATATATCTTCCTTTAATGAATTCAGTCTGTGTAGGGGTAGTTATTACTAGTAGAACTTCCCTTAGCCTAGAGGCTAAAACCTTTGCAATAATCTTATAAGAGACATTTAAAAGAGTTATAAGTCTCTAGTTCTTTAGGTCTGTTTTATCTCCATCCTTTGGCAATATTTTAATAATACCTCTATTAATTTCTTTCCCTAGTGTCCCTTTTTCTATTGCTTCATTATATACTTCAAACAATTCATCTACAATCCAGTCCATGTTTGATTTGTAGAATTCAATAGGCAGACCATCATCTCCTGATGACTTACCATTGCTCATTGAACTTATGGAAGATTTAATTTCATCCTTAGTTATTCTTCTATCAAGCCTCTCACTCATTTCTAAAGTTAATTTTTTCTTGCAAATCTTTGCACATAGATCCTGAGCCTCTACACAACCTTTCTTATTATCTTCTTCTTTAAACAAATTTTCATATAATTTTTCAAAAGCCTCTAGAATCTCCTCTTGATTGGTTAAAGAGATCCCATTATCAACTATAGTTTGAACATTTTCTTTGATATTTTTGTATTTTAGAAGGTTAAAAAAAAATCTGGATCCCTTGTCACCATCTTTTAGCCAATTAAGTTTGTCTCTAACTTTGGCTCCCTAAGCTTTTTTATCTGAAGTTTCCTCAAGCTGTGCTTAACCCTTCCTATCTCCATTATCAAATTTTCCTCATTCAAATTCTCTTGAAGTTCTTATTCTAACCTTAGGTATTCATTTTGACAAAGAAGCTCCTCTCTTTTTCTATCTAATGCATACTTTTTCCCTATTATTTGGAACATAGATTTACAAGCCTCAATCAATTTATTCCAAAATTCTATTCTACCTTGATTCCTGAATTTTTCTTTGCAGATTTTTTTTAGAGTTCTAATACCTCCTGCACAGTTAGGACCTTTCAAAAGCTCACAGTTAAGCTTAAAAGAGGCTCCACTTTGCTTTCTAACCATTAGCTTTTGAGATTATTACCTTTTGAGATTTCAAAGTGACTACTACTTTAATTGGATGATGGTTAGATAGAGGATTTGGGATAACTTGAATTTTATTTGCTCCTTTCTAACTCATTACTAAGAATGAGTACTTTTCCATGTAGAATCTATCTAGTCTACAATAAATTCTATTGCCAGTCTTCTAACAATTAGACAAGGAAAACCAAATTCCCCTACTACTATCTTTTTTCCCTTCTAATAGATCCACCAGGTTAAGTGATTTCTTAAGTCTTGACCAGAAGAATTTTTCATTGCCCTTCCATTGCATCGAATTACCACCTTTTTTGTCTTGTAGGTGTTCAATCATATTAAAATCTCCTCCTAGAATCCGTGGGACTTTAGGCAATTCTGTGGCCATCCAATTCCATAGCTCTACTCTTCTAGAATATTCATTTGGTGCATAGACAAAGCAAAGCCCCATCTTAACTCCATCTATTTCCATTATAACCCAAATGCATCTGTTATAGGGGGAAAGACTAGTGTCTTTAAGAAATTTCTCCCATTACCTACTAATCAGGATGGAATTTCCACCTTTGCCCTTGTCATGTTTAGAAAGAGTCTTTCCATATAAATCTTAATGTGTTTTCTAACATAAAGCCTACAACCTTTGTTTCCTGAAGAAACAAAGTATCCATTTCTTTGTTCTTATTGCAAAAGTTTCTGACCTCATATTTTCTATCTGGAGACTCTAACCCCCTAACATTCCATGAGTAACAGTGCATGAATCTCATAATAAGGATAAAGAGGGAGATGAGGTGAGGCTTACCTGGGATTAGTCTAAGCAAAGAATTTAGGGATATTGCCATCTTTCCCTTTCTTCCATGACTTAATAGTACTGTTAGATCTGCTCATATCTTTCCTTTTTCTACATTCATCATCAGTTTTATCACTATCATTATCCTTGCCAATTCTTTCTTTCTCCTCAGGAGAAGATCTCACTCTCTTGATGCTCTGTTGAAGCTAGGATAAGTCTACTCCTAAGAGGTCTGCCTCTTTTTTCTTTGAAAATGCTTCTTTAATTTTTTCAAGCTTATGTTTTTGATCAGCAACTCTCCTAATTTTGTCCAGGGCCAGTTGCTAAGTATTTTTTTTCTTTTTACAGTTATGAATCCATCATCTGTAATGCCCTCATTGTTTGAAGTTCCTTTATCTTTTTTATTAGGTTCCACCGATGGGGGTTCCTTATTCTCATCCAAGTTTACATGAGTATTTTCCTGCATTGAGGTTTCTTTAATATGGGAGACTAGAAGGAGGTCATCCTCAACCTCCATTCTTTCTTCTCTTGTGCCTACGGAATAGAGGTTCAGGCTATCATCATTAGTGCTATCTAAGTCACTATCATCTTGTCATTCATTGAAGGGTTCAATAGAGTCCATGCCATCCTCTGAAAGGGAGGCATCATCAGCAAGATTATCCTCCTGCGTAGAGTTAACTATTGGATTAGCTCCAATAGCAACCCCAATCCCAGCCTCAAAGGAGTCGAGGACATTTTTTCAGAGGAATCCCCTAGAGGATCTTGGTTGTCTTTTTATTTATTGGTCTCCTTATCATTCATCTCAAATTCCATGTTATCATTATTCATACTTTTATTTAAAATTGGGCAATTCTTCCTTACATGTCCATCTCTTTTGCACAGAAAACATGAGTTCAGGCTTCCCAAGTTTATTAGGTCACATAAAAAAAATTGTTCTCCCATTTAATTTCCAAAACATCAAGTATTTGAACCCCTGTGTCAAATGATACCAGGAGCCAAGCATCTAAATGGGGTAGAGTGGCCCTGGTTTCATCCACTTTAAGAATTTTGCTGAAGGGTTTAATTATTTGGGGTAGGAAGTTCCAAAACCGAATCAGTACATCTTTAATCAAAATCCACCTTGGGACCAAACATAATTTTATTTCATTTTGAGAGGTATTAGGTGACCATGGAAAGGCTTTTAACAATGTTGGGCCTATGTTCCAATAGCTTTTTTGTACAACTCTTTTCTGCATGCTATGAGATTTGAAAAAAATTACAAATAGCCCAAGTTAGACCAGTCTACAAAATGAGACATGCATCCCTAATCTCTTGCTCCAAACTAAAACCATCCAATTGTGAAAGAATTTTCTTGATGGAATCTTTTCAACATTGATGCAAGTGAAAAATACCACATTTTTCAATCGAGATTCCTCCTTCTTGACTGCATTAACTAATTCTACATTTGGAATCAAGGAAACCTTTCTAGGCACTAAGGAGGACTCACCTTGTTTTCTCCCCAGTGAAGCACCCCCCTCAGCTTCTTCCTCGGTGACTGAATCATTTCTTCTGACCACCGCTACAACTGAGAAGTGAGCATCTTCAGGTGCAACTTTGGCATCCTCATCCCTAAGGATTTATCTGTATGACTTCTCCTACCCTTGGCGATCACTAACTATAGTTTCCCCCATTTATGTTAACTTCCATTCTCCTCCTGCATTAAATGTTCTAGTACCATTCACCTCTTTGCACTCAGCTCACATGCAAGACACTCTGGCAACTTGGGGTAGAGAGAAGGGGAGGGGACACAACAATTAATAAGGAATTGGCTGCAAAAAATATAAATTCAAAGGGACAAGAGACAACATACAAACTATTACTGAGAATATCTCCACACATACAAGTAAATGGCTACGAAAATAGAAGACAAACAAACAAAAGAAAACACAAATATCTACTTAGAATGGAACTAAGAAAATTTCAAACAAGGAGAGGGCCCCCAAATGGGAAGCAAAGTAGGATTTACAGAAACCCTTACGTAGGCCCTCTCAAATTTTCTCCTTTGTTAAGTCCTATAATCTATTCCTTTCAAGACATGCCTTGATAGCAATTACTAGATTCAACAAAAATTTATTTGTAGTTAGTTGAATAATATTGTGTAAATTCATTCATAGTATTCACACAATTTTTGTGGAAAGTCATTTGTAAAAGTGACATAGATGCTATGGAAGTCATTCATATTATTTGAAGAAGCTATTTCTATTGCCACAATGCACTTAGCCAAGGTGTCGAACCTTTTGCACACAACCCACAAAGATCATGTACCCATTGATGCAACATATGTAGTATTGGCTATTAAAACTATTGATCCAATATCCTAGAGTCAACACTTAGAAACAAGCCATGAGGAAAAAGATTATCCTAAGTAAATAGGTAGACGCCATCAATAAAGATTGGATGTTTAATACCAAGTGATAAGAGCGGGCATCTTTTCATCTCCTTTAGGATCTATTAAATTTGGGAGGGTTTACCTAAGCTCTCTGTAAGCACTAAAAACATGCACATCTTCTATGAGGACCCCATAATGATGTGTATTCCTTGTCAGGTAGATAAAAGCATGAAAATAATTCCCTCTCAGAAGTGTTTCTCTTGATGTTCACATGGGTCTTTGCTTCTTCCTTAGTTTCCCCTTTGTCATACTAACTTTTCATTCACATTTGACATTTGACAATTTTTGTTTTATGTGTTTGCAACTTTTTTCCTAAGCCTCTTATTCATCTTATTGTTGTAAACTGACATTTCCTATCCATTATTTCTTCCCCACCCATCCAACTCACTTTCCAATTGGCTACTGAACTTTTTAGGGCCTGAGAGACTAATAGGATACCCTAAGAAAAATGGTCTAAAAGTATAATTTTATGACACGTTCAAGAAAAAGTAATGTAACCAATGTGTAGAGCTCAAAGAACCATGCAATTTAAAAAAATAGCACCCAAAAAGGGGCCTATATGTGCCCGAATGAGCTCTAGAAAGTGTGAGAATCACTGATTGACTCAAGCCACTAGGATCACCTGCAAAACCTAGGATTTACTTTCTACAAGAGAAAAAAGCAAAGATGATGAATTTGCACAATATTGGATGCAATTAATGAATTGGATTAATGAATTACATGTGACAACTTTCTTTTATATTTGCAAGTTAGAAAACCCTAATATGACTTAAGAATAACTTAAGACTAAAATTAGCCCTAAGTCAACTTAATAAAGTGTAATTAAATATTTAATTACACCAACACCTCCCTTAAGTGCAACTTAGGGAGAAATGAAAAACATGCAAATGATGCAAAGATGGGTCCCAGCTACAAGGCCATGTTAGTTACCCATGTACAACAAGAATCTCTCATAATGTGGAGAAAAAGGAGAAAAACCCAATGTGAGAAAACTCCTCTCCAAAAGAGAGAAAATACATAACAAGTGATGGAAGAAGGATTCAACATCTAAGACCCCCTAAGGACTAAATCCATCACAAAAATACAATCAATAGATATACAACCCCCCATAAGAGAGGATGTAGAGAGAAGGTCTGGTGACCCCCTAGAAGTGAGAAGGATGAAACCCCATGCGAGGAAATGCTTCCTCCCTAAATAGATATCAGAAGAGAGACCATGTAGCCAATCCCCAAGATGACTCTTGTAGTGTTGGAACATACTCAATAAAGAATAAAGATGAAGACCCATGAACATCAAACAACATTCCTCCCCTTGGGAAGAAATAGAACTACAGATGTGTGCATGATGTCATCGCACTTAGGATAGGAATATACAGGAAGAAGGATAAATGTCTCTGAACTCTGTACATGATCCAAAGACAATAATAATGCTCCTGAAAACTGTTCAAAAGTCTCCAATTTACTACCAAACTGTGATTGAAGAAGAGGAGGATAAAGAACAATCTCTAAAGAAGATGTTGGTGATGCAACTCCATCGAAGCTATCATCAAATAGAAGACAAATGTTCCCAATGGTACAAGAGCTCTAGATCTACAAGCCCCATCTCAGATATGGGAAAATTTTAGGTAAGAGCTTTTGCATAGTGCATTTTTTAGCAAAAGGGACCTCACCATTAAGTCCAAAAGGCCTAAAAACCCCTATTTTAATGTAAGGCACTCTATATTTTAGTGACAATTTTTTTTGGGTATTTTTTAGTGTTTTAGGAATTTAGGTTTGTGATATCCATACAACCTATACAAAATATGTATGACTGTATGATACCTTGATTTACATGCCATTGTTTTCTAAGGTGATTTCAATTTTGGAGTTGCCTCAATTTTGTTGCAAGTATGTGCCTAACCGGTGTTGTCATTGATGTCAACATATCTATGATGTCATTGGTGTCAACTGTGCTCTTGTTTTGATGTTTGTTTGTAATGAGTTAGATGCCTTGTATTGGATTATATAAGTGTTGAAGATAATGAATAAGTATTCTTGATATTGAATTTCCAAGTGCTTTTGAGCAAATTTGCTCATCCAGTGGAAATAATGTATTGAAGGGTATCTTTGTTCACAGTAGAGCAGTCCAGTAGATTGCTCCACATTTCTTGCAGAATGAATATCTTTGTCTGTAGATTGGAAGGTAGTTAGAGACATGTTTGAAGTTTCTATATTCCAAGTTTGAGCCTCCAGTATGAAGATTTGAGTGAGTTATGTTCACTAGGATGAAAACTACTTTTCTATATATTTGGTGGTGCTAGGGAGAATGTATTATGCTCCACATTCCTCCATGTTTAAGTACTTTAGTCTGCAGTTCTAGAATATAGTTTGTAATGATGATAAGTACCTTCAACTCCAATGGCTCATGATTTGGTGGTCTGCAAGCGATCCTTTGTATATGACAGTGGATAACAGTTATGTTCAGGTATTCCTAATTGAAGAATCTTATGGTTAAAGTGTTTAGAGGTTGTACAGATGTTATTGGCAATTAAAATGTGCTTTTGGATGTCTCATGATCATGTTCCTACCTTTGGATTGGTCCACAAAGAGAAATTTGGATCGTGGATGAAGATTGTTCTCAGAAGACTTAGTGTTAACACCAGTCTTGGCCAACCTGGTTGTTTTCACTACTTGTGGAGGTGCATTGAAGATTATGGAAGTGTGTTGTGGCATGGAAGATTACATTTGAGTCCCAGCTAAGGCATAACATGATTCACATACATATTTTCCTTAGCTAATTTTGTTTAGGTCTAGACCTATTTATACATATGTTTGTAATGTTGACCTTGATGAACATTCCAAGGTTGACGAATTGTATAAAAACATGTAATGAAGTTGTGAAAAAGATGTCCTTGTGTGAAAATGTGAAGATAAGTGAAAAGGTGTAAGAAGAGGAGATTAGAGGAGTTATATTGTGCTTCAATGGAGCTCAACTCATGCATGGAGTAAATTCTAGCAAATCAGTTCGTCAACCCTTGGCAGTGAGCCACAACATTTGTAGTGAGCATTTTGGGTAGTGAGCCCTAAGGCAGTGAGCCTCTATTTTTCATTATTATTATAACATATTTATTTCTATGGGCTAGCACCCACCATGGTTTTTCCCTTATGGGGTTTTCCACGTAAAAAATATGGTGTCTCATGTGTTAAATGCGTTATTATGTTAAGCTTCATGTTTCATGCTTTCATGGTTAAATCTTAATAAAAATGATTAAACATTTAATGTGTTGATAAGTGGTTAATGTTTTGAGACAACTAATTCACCCCCCCTCTCAGTTGTCTTGTGTATTTCAATAATTTGTATCAGAGCAAGGTTCCTTGGAAGTAAGCCTAATAGCTTGAGGTTGATCCAAGATGTCTTACAAGAAGGAAGCTCTGTAGTTTAATGGGACAAATTATGCTTTATGGAAGGTGCGAATGAAAATCCATCTCCTTTGTCTTGGTTATAGAGTATGGAAAGAAGTTTAGAGATAAAGTATACCATACCTCAAAATGGTTTAAAAACTGAATACAAAATCAAAGAATATGAGTTAAATATTAAAACTAGAGATTCTCTATTAAGTGCCTTGTCTGACATTGAGTTGGTAAAGGTCATGGATCTGGAAACTGTTCATGATGTTTGGGAAAAGCTAAAAATTCTATATGAAGGAGATGAGTCTGTAAAGAGCGCCAAATTACAGGGCCTAAAAGTGAAATATGAGGGTTTAAAGATGAGCAAAGATGAAAACATAATAGCCTACATGCAAAAGGTTGATGAAATTATCAATAGAATAAAAGGTGTGGGAAGAACTATTGATGAGAAGGAAGTTGTGATGAAAATTCTTAGGTCATTACCTAAGTCCTACAATCACAAGGTAGCTACAATTGAAGAAGTAATGACTATGCAAGGAGTTACTAAGGATTAGTTGCTTAGAAGGCTTATAGCCTTTGAAATGAGAGAGTTTGGTGATGCTCTATTGAAGATTGAGACTGCTTTCAAAGCCAACACTTTAGAGAAGATCTCCAAAGCTGAGAAGTACAAGGTCAAACCTAATGATGAGCTTGATGAAATTGAAGTAAACTTCATTAACAAACTGTAAAGAGGTTCTAGTAAGTTCAAAGGCAAATTACCTTTCAAATGTTTTACATGTGGTAAGTCTGGTCACTATGCTTCTAGGTGTCCTAAGAGAATTGAAAGGAATAGAAAAAGATTTGAGAATAGACCTAGGGTTCCAAAGAAATGCTACTATGTTAGATATATTGATGATCAAGGTGTTATAGATGATGAATTTGATGATGCTAGTACTAGTGCAAATGAATGCTTGTTTATTGCAATTAAAGTAGAACTTGTGTCTACTAATCTTGCTAGCTGTGTGGAGGAAGAAAAACTAGTGGAAGAAAGAGCTTTGGCTATTCAGGTTGAGAAAGATAAGGATGAATAGGTTATTGATAGTGGATGCCCACATCACATGACTGGTGATAAAAGTAAGTTTGGAAGTTTGGAAAAGTATGATAGAGGACTGGTTCAGTTTGGAGATGATACAACTGGTAATATTTGTGGAAGAGGATCTATTTCTTTTGATGGAAAGTACAATATTGATGATGTTATGTATGTGAAGGGTTTAAAGCACAATCTTTTGAGTGTTGGTTAGATGTGTTAAAAAGGTTATGATCTAAGATTCAAGGACAATGGATGCAAGATCATGGAGAGCTCTAGAATAGTGATTGCTACTCGTAAGAAGACCAGAGGTAGTGTCTATCATTTGAAAGGAACTAATGATTACTATTTGTTGTCTCAGACTAATGAGAGATGGTTGTGGCATAGAAGGATGTGTCATATCAATTTTGACAATTTAGTGAAGATAAGCTCTGCACATGTTGTAAGAGATTTGCCTAAACTTGTGAAGCCTACCAACACCATTTGTAAGGAGTGTCAATTTGGGAAAAAAACAAGAACAAGTTTCAAAAGCAAAGAACAATTCTCTAATGCATTGCTGGAGCTAGAAGCTTGCAAGGTGACATGTATTTTATGTTGCTTATTAATGATTATTCTATAATGACTTGGGTCACTTTTCTAAAAGAAAATCTAAAGCCCTAGACAAGTTTAAAGCTTTCAAGGCAATGGTTGAGAATGAGTTAGAGATGAGGATCAAATACTTAAGGTCTAATAGAGGAGGTGAGTTCACATCAAATGAATTCAATATTTTCTATGAAGAACAAGGGATAAGGGATAGTTGTCTACACCTAGGACTCCTCAATAGAATGGAGTTGTTGAAAGAAAGAACAAGATAGTTCAAGAGGCTGCTAGGACTATTTTAAAGGAAGATGACCTACCAAAAGTTTACTAGAGACAAGCCATACATACTACTATGTGCATCCTAAACAGAGTTCCTACAGTGAAGTATGGTATGGAAGAGTTCCTATAGTGAAGTATTTTAAATTTTTTGGTAGCAAATGTTATATCAAAAGAGAAGAAGAACTAGGAAAGTTTGATGCTATTTGTGATGAAGGAATCTTCCTTGGTTACTCTACTAAGAGTAAGGCCTACCAGTGCCACAACAAGAGACTGAAAAAGATCATTGAAAGTGCTAATGTGAAGGTTGATGAAGAAAAGGAAACAATATCATATCTGAGCGGACATGAATCAGGTGAACATGTGGCTATAGTGAATGAAGAAAAAATTGAACAAAAAGATAGTTAAGATGAAGAAGAGGCTCCGAAAAGTGTTTTTAAGACTCCTAGGTATGTAAGGATTAATCATTTTGAAGATCATAGCATAGGTGACAAAAATAAAGGGGTACTGACAAAAAAAGAGCTGCAAAAGAATAAGTGAATTACTATTTTCTTTCAAAAGTTGAACCTAAAAATGTTAGTGAAGCTTGCAATGATGAAAACTGGGCAAAGGCTATTAAATAAGAACTGATGTAGATAGAGAAAAATCAAACTTGGGAACTAGTTCCTAGACTTGCTGATAAGAATGTGATTGGCACCAAATGGGTTTTTTGAAACAAGATGAATGAGAATGGAGAAGTAATAAGGAACAAGGCAAGATTGGTATGCAAAGGATGTTCTCAAGTTGAAGGGATAGATTTTGAGGAGACCTTTGCTCCCATGGCAAGGATTGAAGCAATAAGAATGTTTCTGGCATTTGTAACATTCAAAGATTTCAAAGTGTATCAGATGGATGTCAAGTCTGTATTCTTAAATAGTGAGTTAGAAGAAGAGGTCTACATTGAACAACCAGAAGGATTTTAGTTATCAAACCAAGATAACATGGTGTACAAATTGAAGAAGGCCTTGTATGGACTAAAGCACGCCCCCAAAGCTTGGTATGCAAGGTTAGACAAGTATTTGTTGCAATTAGGGTTCAGTAAAGGCACTGGTGAAAACAATCTCTATTTAAACATCAATGATAATCAGATCTTGATTGTTCTTGTCTTTTTTCATGACATTATCTTTGGAGGAAATGAAGGTATGTGCATGAAGTTTGCAGAAGAAATAAAATATGAATTTGAGATGTCTATGTTTGGTGAAATGAATTTCTTTCTAGGTCTACAAATTACTCAATCAGATAAAGGAATGTTCATTTCTTAGTCTAAGTATGTGAGAGAGTTGTTGAAGAGTTTAGGATGGAGGACTCCAAACTAGTATGTACTCCCATGGTGAGTGGATACAAGTTGAGAAAAATTGATGAATCACCTAAGACAAATCAAAAAAGGCATAGATCTAAGATTGGAGGATTACTTTATCTAACTCAAACCATACCTGATAGAATACATGCAATATATCTTGTGGTAAGATTTCAAGAAGATCCTAGAGAGTCACATGTGATGGTAGTCAAGAGAATCTTCAGGTATTTGAAAGGCACATCAGATCATGTCTTATGGTATCCAAAGGATAATGATTTCACTCTTAGTGCTTATACAAATGCAGATTTCGCTGAAGATGTTGATGATAGAAAAAGTACAAGTGGAGGTGCTTTCTTCGTAATAGATTGGTTTCATGGCTGAGCAAGAAGCAGGATTCAATCTCCTTGTCTACTGTAGAAGCAGTGTATATTGCAACAGTATGTTGTTGCACTCAAGTGTTATAGATGAAGCAGACTTTGAAGGACATAAGATTTGTGTGTTAAGATCTAATTACAATCATTTGTAACAATACAAGTGCTATAAACATTTCAAAGAATCTAGTGATGCACTCAAGAACAAAGCATAAATCAATAAGGTATCACTTGTTGAGAGAAAAGGTGACAGAGAAAAAAGTAAAGATGGAATATCTATCCACAAAGGATTAGATTGTAGATATTTTTACTAATCCTCTGCCTAAGGATACCTTTGGTATCTTAGGGAAAAGTTAGGGCTTATTACCCCTCCTACTCTAAACTAAGATGCTTAGGAATGCATTAGTCTAGTGGTGCCCAAAAGCCTCATTTTTCATTTGGATTGATGTTTTGAAATCTACCTCTTAGGGGGAGTAGCTAGATGTCATTGACATGAATTCTAAGTGTTACAGTATTGATGAAAGAACAATTTTAGTCTGATCAATGCAACAGAATGCAAGTATGTGCCCTTTGCTAGTGATGTCAAAGGGGGAGAGAAATCATGTGAAAAACTCAAAGGGAGAAAGAGTACAAATGTGTAAAAAGAAAGGGGGAGTATCTTGTCTTGATGGTCTTTATAGTTTTTCACATCATATGTTGCCATCAATGACAAAGGGGAAGATTGTTGCAAGTATGTGCCTAACCGATGTTGTCATTGAAGTCAACATATTTGTGTTGTCATTCATGTCAATTGTGCTCTTGTTATGATTCTTTCTTGTAATGAGTTAGATGCATTTCATTGGCTTATATAAGTGTTGAAGATAATGAATAAGTATTCCTAATATTGAATTTCCAAGTGCTTTTGAGAAAATTTGCCCCTCCAGTGGAAATAGTGTATTGAAGAGTATCTTTGTTCACAATAGAATAGTCCAATAGATTGCTCCACATTTCTTGTAGAATGAATATATTTATCTATGGATTGGAAATTAGTTAGGGACATGTCTGAAGTTGCCATGTTCCAAGTTTGAGCCTCCGGTATGAAGATTTGAGTGAGTTATGTTCACAAGAGTGAAAATTAATTTTTCTGTATATTTCGTGGTGATAGGGAGAATGTATTATGCTCCACGTTCCTCTGCATTTAAGTACTTTAGTCTATAGTTCTGAAATATAGTTTGTAATGATGATAAGTTCCTTCAACTCCAATGGCTCATGATTTGGTAGTTTGCAAGTGATCCTTTCTATATGTTAGTGGATAACAGTTATGTTCAAGTGTTCTTGATTGAAGAATCTTATGGTTAAAGTGTTTAGAGGTTGTACAGATGTTATTGATGATTACAATGTGCTTGTGGATGTCTCCTAATCATGTTCCTACCTTTGGATTGGTCTGCAAAGAGAAATTTGGATCGTGGATGAAGACTATTCTTAGAAGACTTAGTGTTAACACCAGTCTTGGCTAACCTAGTTGTTTTCACTACTTGTGGAGATGCATTGAAGATTGTGAAAGCATGTTGTGGCATGGAAGATTGCATTTGAGTCCTAGTGAAGACATAACATGTTTCACATACATATTTTCCTTAGCTCATTTTGTTTAGGTCTAGACCTATTTCTATGTATGTTTGTAATGCTGACCTTGAAGGTTGTTCCAATGGTTGATGTTTGTAATGCCGACCTTGATGTGCATTCCAAGCCTGATGAATTGTATAAAAACATGTAATTAAGTTACGAAAAAGGTGTCCTTGTGTGAAAATGTGAAGATAAGTGAAAAGGTGTAAGAAGATCAAAGCAGAGCAGTTATACTTTGTTTCATTGGAACTGAACTCAAGCATAGAGTAGATGCTATCAAATTAGTTCACCAACCCTTGGTAGTGAGTCACCCCTTGGTAGTGAGCCGATCTTGGCAGTGAGCCTCAACATTTGTACTGAGCATTTTGGGTAGTGAACCCTAAGGCAGTGAGCCTCTTTTTTTCGGTATTGTTATAATATATTTATTTCTATGGGCTAACACCCAATGTGGTTTTTCCCTTATAGGGTTTTCCACGTAAAAAATCTGATGTTGAATGTGTTATTGTGTTGAGCTTCATGTTTCATGCTTTCACGGTTAAATCTTAATAACAGTGATTGAACATTTAATGTGTTGATAAGTGGTTAAAGTTTTGAGACAACTAATTCACCCCCCTCTTAGTTGTCTTGTACATTTCAACAAGTTTACATGCCATCTTGATTTCTATGCATAGGTACAACTGATATTTTTATTAATTTCTTAATATTTTTTTTTTGGGAGTTAGCCCCTAATGTTTAACCCCTAGTTGCATGGGTGAACAACACCTAGCTTCTAGGTGCCAACTCCCAGGCTCTTGGATCCTAGTTGTATCAATGACAAGAGCCCTAGCCACAAACCCCTAGAGACTTAGCCCCTAGTCACATGGGCATCCATGAGCTTCAACAATGCTTCTTTTTTGCTTCTTTGCCCTAAAGGAGTAGTTTTGGTAAATCAGGCATAACTTGGGCAAAAAGAGTCAGATTTTTTAAAATGAATAGGCTTTGGAAAGTTGGTTCTGAGAATAATCTAGTGGTGTAGGTACTTTTTCTAGATTTTTCTATTGGTGACATTTTTTTTTGTTTGAAGTCCAAATACTTTTTTTAGTCTCAGAGCTCATATCTTTTTTCGACAATCTCCAATTTTTGTGATTATTGGCATTGATTTATTCTATGAAATATTTAGAAAAACTATTTTAGGGTCACCCCCTATTAGTTCAAAGTCATCCATGGGTGACCAAGGGTCATCCATGGGTGACCAAGGGTCACCCCTTGGTGATTTGGACAAATAAAAGGTGCAACCCATCTCATATGCATCATTTTGACTTGTTTCTAGAGGTTGATGGCTTACTTATCCCTCCAAAATCATTTGCCAATTGTCAATTTTCACCAAGACCCCTTCCTTTCTAAAACTCCCCCTATTATTTCTAGATCTCCCTTTGGAGATTTGGACTAGTGAAAGGGCTGACCCATGGGCAACCCTAGCATGTTTTTGAGTGTGAGTTCTCCTTTATTTTAGGCTTAATTTTTTTCCAAATTAAGGCTTAATTGCATGAGATACCATCTCTAATTTATTCAAGACTCCCAATCACTCCATTCTATCTCACAAATCAATTCTTCTTATCTCTCAATCAATTTCATGATAACTCCATTTCTTCTTCTATGAAAGGCTATAAAAGCCTATTCACTCCCAATCAAAGCTTGTTCACTTCCTAATCAATCTAGCTCACTCCTCAATCAAGCTTGTTAACTCTACAATCATTTGAGTTAATTTCTCAAATAATTTCCCCTTCTTGTGTGCCTCTCCAAGCTATAAATACCACTCCCCTCTTCATTATTTTCCAAGTTGGAGAATGCTCTTCCCTTCTTCACAAGTTTTTTCAAGCTTCTTCATAGGCATTTGAGCCTCCATCTTCATTTCTTTGTTTGGTTTTTAAAATATTTAAATCTTTCATTTCATTATTTTCTAAAGCTTCAATGATTTCATTACTTTTCATTATTTCATAGCTTCAAAGCTCCCACTTTTGGGAGGCAATTTTTGTAACACTACTTTTCTCTAGAGTTATTTAATTATTTGCAACAGATTTATTATGGTTAATATTTTGAGTTAGGATAATATAGAATATTAAATAATGTGTAAACAACAAAAGTAAATTACAACATTGATAATTTAATAAGATCTCTAATGTAATTCATTAACAAGGCAAATTGGATAACATAATCACATATATATAATATTCCTAATATCTTTATTAACAATAAGTTCAATACTTATCTGAATAATTGATCACTTGGATCAACCACTCGTACCATAGGAAGACTTTAGTGGTCTTGGCCTTGGCTATGGCATAATCTAGGAGGAAACAAATCCTTTTGGAACACAATGTGCGAATATGCTCTCATATAAGTGTTGGTTCTAGAAGAACAATGCTCAACACAATGCTCAACACAGTACTCTTACACAAGTGCTAGTTCTTAAAAGAACAATGCTCAACATAATGATTACACAAGTGTTAGTTTTTAAAAGGACAATTCTCAACACAATTGCAAACCAAGCCCTAGCTAGGACTATCCCAAGTTGTATGCTATACCCCAGGTTAGGACACACTTTGTATGCCCCCTTCTCCTCATGGCCATAGCCCTCCAAACCACTTCCATGTTTTTTGAGTGTTCTCCATGCCCTTTCCACGTCTTAGACAAATGCCTTATATAACCTTTTAAGGGGTGGTTTCCAAACCATCACACCCTTTCACAAAGGTTGTCACTAATAATTAGTTAGTAAACATATTAATTCCTCCCTTTTAAAAGGTTTTTTTTTATAAATATTCTTTATTTATCTCCACTTTAACCAAATGACCATAATATCCTTTATTTTCCATCTCCCTTTTAATTATAAAGGGTTAAGTAAAATTTACCCTCTTATAATTTTAAAGGGTTATTCATAAATAGATTTCTTTTTCCATATAGGGGAAAAAGTCACATAACATTTCTCATCATGTAAATCAGCTTCTATCCTTAGTAGCTCAAGTTCATCTACAACATAATTCACCAAAATAATTAGTGAAGTAAAATGTGGATGTAACACTATCAATATCACAATGAATCTGTTTCCTTTTAACTTCATCTATTTCTTAAAATTTAGATCTTTTCAATAACTCTTCTGCTTTAACTAAAATTACAATTAAATCTCATAGAAATACTCTGTTAATCAATAACATGATTATAATTATAAGTAGATTTTTCCATGAAATAGATCATAAATTTATACTTGAGAAGCTAATACAAGTGTATACAATAAATCTCCCATTAAATAATCTTTTAAATTTGATCATTAATATGTAACCTTGTCTTCAATACAAATAATTCAATCTTTTAGGTGTCACCTTAATATACAAAAGTATTATCTTGTAATCACATAAGCACTTACCTAGTGAATGACATGCATATCCCATACTATGTAATCACTCATCACTGACTACTATGTACTCAAAATACATTCAAAAATGATAGTAATGCATTCTAGACTACATCAATATACTATTTTCATATACTAAATACAATTGAATATCAATAAATACATCAATGTTTATATAATTTCCTAGTCACTCAAATAGAGTTTTAGGACAAGTCTAAATCTAACAAGGATTCAATTGTTTACTATCAATAGGGTGTTCATAATAGCTAACTTGGATCTTAGTCTTATACAAAGCATGTACAAGGTTATTGGGTTGATCAAGTCTAATAATAAAGTACAATAAAACAAAAAAATCTTACAATGCAACTTAAGTAACAAAACATCAACAACTTTTACCATCATAAATCACTTCATAGAGAAACACTAGGTCTAATATTTCCTTTAAGTAATTAGGTTAATTGGATATCTTTTTTCATTTTTCCATCTTGTTTGATCTCACAACCATCTAATTATGACTTCCTAAAATAATTAAAGACACAAATAAAGGTCTTTTGATTGATTTTCAAAACCCAAATCCCAAATAATATTTAAAAACTCAATATTTCAAAAGATGGTTTACCAATATCTCTATGCTCTTGGAGTCTTTAAATTATAGTAGCTATTATCATGGACTTTTTTTTATCTTATTCCTTTCCTTGGGATTATATTTTAATCTACCTAGGATGTGTAAGATGATAATATTTTTTTACTCACAACAGTGAGCTCAAGAATATTATTCCTGATATGAATTTTAATGATCTTGATGTGTTTCTAAAAGTTTGAAAATTTTCTATAAAATATAAAACATGTCAAATATTTAAATATTACATAAACTAGCTCTTTTCCAAATAACTTCTTGAGGAGCTTGCATATCACAAAATGGTTTTATTTAATCTAACAATGTCTTGAGTTTTGGATTGGCCCCCTAAAAGTTCCATCGTGTCCTCATGAACAATGCTAAGATAATCATTTTGGTTTCATATCTTGTAAAAGCATTGTTTCATTTCACTTCAACAACATATTTTCTAAAGTTTAAGATGTGAAAATGATATAGGGACCTATGAGTTATGGGCCCATAATGTAACTTACATTAACCAAATACTTGGTTGATTATTCATGTAAAACTCCAGAATCAAAGAGATAGATAACAAGGATGAAAAAGAGAATGAATTTGACCAGATGTATTGGCCTCAAGGGCAAGTATAAATAGGATGAGATGAGGCACCTAAATTCCATGAATTAAGGACAGGACTACTTGATCATGGAGTGGTGGCATATAACCTCCCACAAAGGTAGCGTGAGGTGTCAAAGATAAGTTGACACCTCTCAAACACTCCTAACTACCTTGACAACTCACAAATGACAAGTGTCAAGTTGCCTCAGTAGGATTAAAGCCTATGTGTATGACAAATATACACTAACACCCCCCTTAAGCATAACTTAGGTGGGAACAAAAGAAATGGGTCCTAGCTACTAGCCTAGTGAGGTACCCATGTACAATGAAAGCTCTAAAAAAATGGAGTAAGATAAAAACCCAGTGGGAAAAAACTATCCTACAAAAAGAGAGAATTATACAAGTGAAGAAGAACTTATTTCACTATGTACAACAGAGGATTCCACCCATAGGAGAGAAAAAGAAAGAAGATCTATGAGACCCCTCATAGTACACATCCTACTGTAGTGATGTTAGATAGTCAACAGAGGATGCAGATGTAGATCTAAGAATGTCAAACAACATTCCTTCCCTTGGGAAGAAATGAAACAACCTAAAGATGCAGGATATCTTCCCGTGTGAGAAGATATATGTATGATCTTGAATCATGCTAAAGTTGATCCATGATGATGATACCCATGTTGATCCTTTTGAAGAGTGCTTAGGTGTCCCCATATCAACGTCGAAGGATGCCATAATCAAATCAAGTGCATCCCTAATAGATGAGGATGGTGACAATCGAGAACTATGTGTAGGATGATGTAGAGCATGAATATCTGAAGAGTACGATGGAGATGTAGCATCATTTAAACTATCATCAAAGAGAAGACTGATGTCCTCAATGTATGCTTCCATGTCAGCAATGCGGGACTCTACAAATAGACAAGTGATGTTAGGTTGAAATTTGTCCCAATCAACAATGCTAGGAAGACTGATATTCTATTACAAAGAAGCACCGAAAGATTTCAAGGAAGCAAATCTAGAATTTGATGAAGCAACAATAGGAGTGATGACTTCTTCTTTGTTAATGGAATATTTTGTTTCTGTATCATGATTAGGGATGTGAGTTGTGATCAAAGCAGGATCATGTGGGAATTGAGAAATATTTGAGTCTCCAAATATATCCCAAATTTTGATCCATAATGCATGTGGATAGTCAATATCCATGATGGAATACAAAGTGACATCTAGTATATGTCAACTAATCAATCCAACAATATGATCACGATGATTAAACCACTTAGCCTTATTAGATTATTTACCAGGTTCAGGGACAAGTCCATACAGATGGGGTATGAGATTATGGATCCTGAGATGTTTTGGGATGCTTTCACACCAGGACTTATAGTTTCCTTTGTTTAGGTTGATTATAGAAGAGTGAGTTTCATATCCCATGATTAGAACAACTTAATTTGTCTAGACAAAATAAATCAACACATTAGATAACCCCTTGATTAGGTGATCCCCCTAGTTTTGGCACTTTATAACTTAATGCATTTTACAATGCAAGTAGGTTCATGAGATGGGAAATGTGAAAACATTAACTTTTGCAGAAAATGGTGCTCAATTTTGAGCAACCAAGCAAAAGTTATTACAAAATCAATTTTCTGCAAAAATAGCCTATTTAATGCTTTCACACTATAAATTAGAAAAAAAATGCCTATGGAAAGAGGTAGTCTAGCTGTCCAACCACTTGTTGGAGTCAGCAAAAGATGAAGATTACAATGGTTTTATACATGAGGGGGTATTGGCCTCCTGCCAAACCTGACCTCACCCTTCATCTTCATTCAGTGAAGATACAAGGATTTTGAAAACCATTATTTACTCAAAGCAATTTCCCCAAAATTGTAAAGACCCCCTTTGTAAAAAATTTTTTTAAATGTTATATGCCTATTTTGTTTATATCCTTATTTTGTTTAGAACATAGTTCATGTAGACAATTAAAAAATTGTCTATGCTAAGTAAAACAAAATTTTACATTGACCACTTAGGTCATGCCCTCTTGATTTAGGGAAAATTAGGATAGAAGAAAACAAAAATAGACGGGCAGGGGAGACTAACGGTGGCCAGTTCTATGCATAGGGGTTGAAGGTATCAGAAGGAAGAAGCCAAACAAACAAAGCTCTCCAATCTTCAAACAGGCAATTATGCCTCTTCTATGCAAGGGTTGAATAGATAGGGGTAGCCAAGAAAGCTTGTACATAGGTAAATTGACCTTTAATGAGAAAAATAAGCCATCGCTATTTCTACTGTTGTATAAATAGGGCACTATGAGGATAGCAAACTTAAGAGGTGATAGAGGCGAATCAATCGCACTTGCTTTGAGATGTCACTCTTCCTTGCCATTGGCTGTGTCATTTAGGCTACACACCTCTCTGTAGGTGAATTGTCTACCTTTTTCCTACCCTTTGCTCCTATTGTGAGGGCGTTAGGGTGGTGGCTTTTGGACATGAGGGGCCAGTGCTATAGTGAGGGAAAAGATCCCTCTTCCCCACGCACGCCCTCCTTTGACCTTTCCACTAGTGTTCCTTCTCCTACAGGGTCGATCAACTTCATATGCCACATCTCCACAATGGCATCATGATTTCCTTCCACCAACAAAAACCTTTGGGACGAGTGACCCTTCAAATGAATCCTGTAAAAACAAATCAAACTACAACCAAGGGAAAAACTCAATAAAAATGACCTAAAATTATTTCAATACACTTTGATACCATATAAAACTCCAGAATCAAAGAAATAGATAACAAGTACGAAAAAGAGAGTGAATTTGACCAAATATATTGGCCTCGATTGCATGTATAAATAGTAGGAGATGAGGCACCTGAATTCCATGAATTAAGGACATGACTCCTCAATCATGGAGTGGTGGTAGATAACCTCCCACAAAGGTAGCGTGATGTGTCAAAGACAAGTTGATACCTCTCAAACACTCTTAACTACCTTGAGAACTCACAAATGACAAGTGTCAAGTCACCTGAGTAGGCTTAAATCCTATGTGTATGAAAAATATAGACTGACAATTTCTTTCATGATTATTGTTGGATCCTTTATTGTTATAAGACTTTTGATGATATTGTTAGTATAAGGTCAACTCAACTATGAAGTTTTTTGATAAAAAACATTAATAATCACACACTAAAATGGAGACATACAACAAGAGCTAATGAACTAACAAATGGAGGAGCTAATCAAAGCTAACATGGAAAGAGAAGAGAAATAACCAAGGAATTTACAAATTTATTTGGAATTTTTTTAATATGAGAATACATAGAAGACATGAGTATGAAATAAAACAAGTGTCTAGAGAGACCATTTGGTTGAAAATTGATCAGTTGAAGTGCCATCTACCCAATCTCTTGTCAAGGAATTATAACTTTCTTCAAGATCTCTATAGTAGAAGAGATCAAGAATTAGAATAATACATAATTTTCATACATACAAGGAGAGGTATCATTAGGAAGAAGAGGAATGATGTTATTAAAGGAGTTAACAAACTTACATCCAAATAAAGGAGACACTATCAAAGTAAAGAATCAATACAATTGATGGAGCAAAGTGAAATGAAAGCTATGGAAGGAAACCAATAACCTAGCATCAAAGTATTATCATCAATCCTTAAATTGAAGAGATCTTTAGCCAAAGCTAGAAAATAGTTTGTCACCCATGAAAAATAAGTTACTAAATATTATTATATAACTAGGGTTAAAGTAAGAAGTTGAGTATACATTTTGTGGAAGCGCTTGGAATGGTACCCATTTTGAAAAAAAGGGTACCCATTTAGGAATGGGTACCTATTTTAAAAAAGTTTTTTTTTTACATGCCTATGGCTAATTTTTTTTATTTTTTAGAAACGGGAACCCATTTATAATAGGTACCCATTTCTAAAATTTTGAAATTTTAAACCCACCAATTTGCATTGGTTTTAGGCTTGCAAACCCAAGCCTTAGCTTTCGACCTATAACTAGGAGACCATGAAAACAACAAAAGAAAAAACTAGTTTCACCACTATGGCTGACGACTTTTTTTTTTAGAAAATTTTAACAAAATTATAACCCATTATAGATCTGAAAGTCTAGTTTTTTAATATATAATTTTTTGTACTATTGAACATAATTTCTATTTATTATTTATTTTCCAAACAAACTAACTCATAAACTTGAAATAACATAGGTTACTATTTTTTTAATAACTTTTGATTTTGAAAGTTTCTTGAAAAAAAATTATATCTGACCAAACTAGACATCATTCTCTACATGATGAAATTTTGTTTAGTGAGATGATTAGTTTAGCTCAAATTATTTTGTCCGTACATGAGGGGTTTTAAAAAACACTAATTAGAGCCATTAAAAAATTAGTAAATAAAATATTTATAAAAAAATTACAAAAAAATATCTAGATCAAAATTCAACATCCTAAGAATCTTTCCACAAAAGTAATTAGAAAAATACATTAATTTAGGTTAAATTATGTTAGTCGTACACATGCATGCTTTTGCAAAAAATAGGGGACTTTTAGAAAGCCACTTTTGTACATCCAATAAAAAACCAACTTGCATCATTTGGGTATTAGAAAACATTACATATTTCAAAACTACAAACAAAATCCTACATTTCTTATTTTTACATCATCTTAATATTTTATGTGCAAGTGCTTCAAATTGTCACTCCAAGTATGACAAAATTTTTAAAAAAAGGAAAAACACTTCCACTGTTTGGCCAAAAAGTGAACTCATCTTCTTGTACTTACCCACTATCAATTCTTGATGAAGAAGATATAAACTTTTCTCATCAAACTATTTAAAAAATCTTTACAAAGGAATCAGGGATTAATAATAATCCCCTTCACAAAAAGAAGTCCCTATCTTGATATAGAACCTTACAATTTTATCATGGGCAAAAGAGAGACGTATATATGGATAGCATGAGGCATACAAACTAATCAATAAAAAAATGGAGTTTGAGAACATTTAGAGGCCAAGTCTCTTGATAGGAGAGTTTAAAGGTCAAGGTACATTGAAAAGTTCTAAGATAAAATAGGAATATTCATTTTTAGTAGTGATGACCTAAAATAACTTATAAGACACTAGAACATGTGTACAAATTTAGGCGTCCATTAGATGGACAAATGCATATCCTTAGTTGTAGTAATCTCCAACTATTCTTATGAGGAATGTCAATTCATTGGTTTAACACCTTAAAATTCTAGAAACTAATTTTGAGATAGAATTTAAATTGATTAGAGAAAACATGATTGTAACATGATATCCATTAAAATTACACTTTCCAACAAAGGAAACATGAGTCTACATTAGGGTCTTTAAAAAAATTCAAAGAGGTACTAAGATATCTTAAGGAAGAAATCAAATGTTGGACTTAAAAAATAATAGATCATTGAGGAATTAATAGCCATTCTAAATAACATAATCCAACAATTGAACATACAAAAAACATCACAAGACCTCCTTTTCATTCAACCAATATTTCTATCTCACCTTCTAAAAGTGGATGCAAATCCAATTTTAACTCATTGATATAATCTCCTAAAGTTTGATAACTATGTCATGCATTTTCCAAATACATCAACACTTCTCACTCCTCCAAGTCCATAAGTCTATTCACATAATATTGGGTTCATTTTGTCAAGAGCCAAAACTATACTATTTGTACAAATGGGTGTATCACAAGAAACTTAAATAACAACCTTACATACAAGAAGAATTGGTTGAGGTGAAAAAGTTTCAGGTGACCAGGACTTCACAAGTTATTTCCATGTAAAGGTCAATTTTAGGAGGAGGATTCACTTGTATGGGTAAAAGTTTGACCTAGAGAAAAATAAAGATCAAATAGTAATATATCAAAATATTCTATGATTAGATCAAATATCATCACATAATTTAGACCATTGAGCAACAATCTTCAGTGATATAATATCAAACTATTCGCAAAACTAAATGCTTGTAAATTTCTATCCCAACTTATTAAACTTAGTTATATTTTCTTTGGCTTCAATATAAAATTAAGTGTGATTTATTCCTTACTGCATGTAAAAACTGTGTCAATTTTAAACCATGAAGTATCCCTCACATGTAATGCATATTTATGATGTTAATTTGTATTAGATTGTTTTATTGCAATTTTGGATTTACTAAACCAAAATACAAATACATTCATTAACATAGGACGCGACCATTGAAAATTGACTTGGTCGAATGGATCATGAAATTTGGTCAAATAAAGAACAAAACAATGTCTCTGTGTGTGTGCGCGTGTGTGTTGACTACATGAGTTTCTTGAAAAATTATTGTCCTCCAATCTTATTGTATACGATTTTTAACTTTAGGCATAATAAAAAGTATATCTTACTTGAATGTGTGTTTGTAAAGTATATGGATTTTGATAGAGTACACCAAAATGCAAAAAGGCTATTGAGTTTCTCTAGCCCTCTTGAATATTATCCAAGGAAAAGCACAGATTCCAAACATTGTATTACTTTTCATTATGGCCCAATGAATAGTGGGAAAACATTTGAGGCTTTGAAAATCTTTAAGAGAGAAGGAAAATCTGCAATTTATTGTGCCCCACTTTGCCTACTTGTAATGCAAGTTTACCAAGATGTGAATTTACTCATTGTAAATTTTCTCTCTAGTTTGCTCTTCTCTAATCCTTAGTTGTTGGACCCTAAGACCATAACATTGAGTCCTTCTATCATTCCTAATAACATCATCTAATGAATCATTTGAGGTATAATTACCCATTAGATATATAATTAGTTTTCTTCTTCCTAATGTTCTAACATCATTTTCATGTGAGAGAAGGCTTGAGAAGATTATCCTTTTTCTTTAGCTTTCTAGGTTTTTGGTTTTTAATTTGTAGGTGTACCTATATGTTTTGTGTCTTATAAGTGTCTATAAAATCTCCTCTCCTCCATCTTTTATCTTCAATAGGGTCTTCAACTAGCTTCATTAAAATAATTTTGCCACTCTTAACTAGACAAGAGAATGTGATTTTCGTAGTAATAGTACCCTAGTAGGACACTAATTTGAGCAAGTCAAGCACCTTAAAATTAGGATAACCTTAAATTTTTCCTAGTAATGATACCATTTGTTGGTGATCAAAACTATTTTTCCTAAAACATTAAAGTGCAAACTCAATTCCTAAGGCTAGTGAATGTCAAGCTAGTACAATGAGTTGAAACTTATGATTATGCAAGGGATAGTTCAAGACTAAATCTTGAGGTAAGATAGAAGCCTAGGAGGGTAATCCCTAAGGATTCTATAGGAAAAAAGAGAAATAGATGAATTAAAATTGACCTTGAAAGTAAACACTATGCACATGAGACTCTTATGATTTTTTCATGAAACTTCATTATACAAGATTGCTAACTCGAGACTTCAAAAACCTCTTTTAGCATATATTAGATATCATGCATATAATAAATTATGAATCAATATCATACCTTAGAGATGTATGTAGTTCAATTGTTCGGGTAAAAGCAAGAAACTCGGTCCACATATAGGGGAAGTCGCGCGAGCAAAAAAAATACTGCCAGGAACGTTTTCAAAGAAATAGGTACCTGTTTAGGAATGGGCACCCAAACCTAAACAGGTACCCATTTAGTAACGCACACCCAAGCCTAAACGGGTACTCGTTTAGTTTCAGGTGTGTGTTACTAAATGGGTACCCATTTTCAAAAACTATATAATTTTAAAAAAGAACCATGCGGGCTCATTTTCTCCCACTCAGGCCAACAGCAACAGCGGATTCTTCAAAATGGGTACGCGTTGCTGAAGACTAAACAAACACAATAGCAAAGATTTTTTTGCCCTCTCACTTCCTCCCACCACCTCGTCACCACTAAGCTCTTCCAGGTTGGTTCTCTGCCTATTTTTAGCTTGTTTTAGATGTTTTTTTTTCTAATTGTAGGGTTAAAATGAAAATTAGGGTTTTATTTGTTATTAGGGTTTTACTTGTTATTAGAATTTTATGATTTTTTTGTGATTGTATGTTACTGCAAACCCTAAAACCATGTTACTGCAAACCCTAAAAAACTTAAACTATAAACCCTAAAACCATGTTGTACTACAAACCCTAAAAACCTAAACTATAAACCCTAAAAAACCAAATTATAAACCCTGAAACCATGTTGTACTACAAACTCTAAAAATGTAAACTATAAACCCTAAAAAACCAAACTATAAACCCTAAAACCATGTTGTCCTGCAAACCCTAAAAACCTAAACCCTAAACCCTAAAAAACCAAATTATAAAGATTTATTTTTGTGTGAGTATGATTCGAATGCATTCAACTGTTCAATGACTTCTAATGGGAACATAATAGCATTCAAAAGAAGCTTTGTGAATTGAATTGTTGTGGTCAAACAAAATTTTATATTGAATTGACTTGAAATTCCAAACAAGCCACTCTTCCATCCTCCTAAAAATGCAAACTACTAATTAAAAATATCTTATAATTACTTTACTATATATATATCTTCATCATCATTTACTAGTATTCCATTTATGACCACTAAGTAACTATTATTGCTTTTGAAGATCCCATAGTTTCATTTGAATCCCATGCCATGCCCATTGACTACAAAGTTCTCCATCGTTTAGATTCTATCCGCTTTAAGCATTCTTTTACTCCTATTAATTCCATTGCAACCACTTTCATTATCCACGTTTCTATTATCATTATTCTTACTAGCATTATTTGTATTTATTACCTTATGCTATGTAGAATTCCATGATTTGTCCATGCTTGTATTTCTCATCTCACTTTCCTAATATCAAATCCCACTTTTGATTCCTATAGGCTTGTAGGTGGATCTTTCATGTTTTCATTCATCAAGTGTTGAGTTCCAAAGAGTTAGCTTACCATGAGCCACATTGAAAAGAAATACATTCTTCAAAAGTTATTAACTCATCTGCATGCATACCCATCTATCATGTCATTACTAGCCTAGTCTAATCTTTAGTGATGAGTCCTTGTATATTACTTTAGTTGCATGGGATTAGACCTAGGAGGTTGTTGGCCCATGCCCCAAAGTGAAAATTTTTATGTTTCTTATGTGCCTTATTGCTCTGGTAAACCCTACATTGACAAGTGATTGGAAATAATATAATAGAGAAATGGGAAGAATACACTTGGCATGGGCTATCATGCACTTTTAAATTATGACAAATAATGTGATAAATGATCAAAGGAAATAATCAATGATAGTTAAACAAACAAGACAATGGAAATAGAAATTGACACTGGATTAGGAAAAAGTAAACTATAAATACAAGGGTTTAGATGCACTTGTAGGAGATGGAACTACCACTAGAATAATAAAAGGGATAAGTTTGAGGATGAGGAAATCATGTCTACGTGAAAATAATTTTAGGATGAAGACAAATTCCACAAAAATATTAGAATTGTATTTTTTATCAAGTGAATAAACATATATACCCAATAAGGAGTTGCCCTAAGATCACTAATATCTTGACACCTATACAAATCCTATGTGCCTAAAATCACATATAAATTTAATTAGGTTTGCAATTGTTGCATGTGCTACTTCATTCTAGCAATAAATTCTCTAAAAGACAAATTTCGAACAATTAGCTTAATCAAAATAATGTGGTGCACACACATGTTAATCACATGAGGCCCATGCTACTAGTATATAAAAATACAATTTAGCACATGATCACCCCCTATATTTCTAAGAGAAAATCTAGTCAACTCAAAATCAATCCTAAATTTGGATTAATTTATGATTTATCCTAAGCACCACCAAGAAGATATACATGGAACCCAATGACATTGGAATCTAGCTTAAAATCATATCGTAAGCTCAAATAATGATGCCCTGTTCACATTAACTAACTTAGATACCTGCAACAAATGTTATCAAATTTTAACTCATCAATCTAGATTCTCAAATGAATTCTCTACACCTAGCTACCTAAAGAGTTCTCACTTAGAGTAGTAAATGCATCCTATTATCCTAAGTCATATAGTAATTGCTAACCTAGGAATTTTAGATTTCTTTTCACTCCTTGGATATAATACAAACACTTGATAATGTTGACTCAGATATCTTGTCATGTATATACCACTCAAGAACAAATGACCATTTCCAATTCCTCAAGAACACACAGACTCATCCATCATAACATATATTGGTCATCCAAATAAATAAAATTGATTCCTAGAAGCCACATGTTCACCTGGAGCAACTAGAGAGAAACACATCACCTACGACCATAACACATGAAATATCTTATTTCTAATTACCCACGAACAAAGAGGGCTAGATATACACTTTAAATAATTGGTCCCACCTTCCTTATCACCTTGGAGACCATGTGGTATAGACAAATTGACAAGCACTGATAAATTGTACATGGGTACTCCTGATATCAATTCTTAGATGCCATGTGTCAACTGTATATTACCCTTGATCACTACATCAATTGCCAAGCCGTAAATAGCTAGTGCATTGTAAATGATAGGATGTATGGATTTTTTGAAAAGCCTTCCATTCAAATGCACCTAATAACTAGATTGGATAGAATCTTTTCGACGAAACAGGACGTACTATTCGTCAAAGCAATTTCTATAGGTTTCAACCTGCTGTACAGGTTTTGACCAGCCAGTCATTTGCAATGCACTCGCTAGTTAAGTCTTTCCACATAAATTGCCATAGGAAAAATAAATAAGTCAAGGCTTGAAATATTGATGCCATAGATGTGAAGCTCTTGCTCAACCAAGATGAAAGAAAATAAAGGGTTCACAAAGTCTCTAGACATCACAACAAAATAATATTAGACACAACATACCTCCAAAAGTCTATTCTATATAGAATTTAGGTTTGTTCCATGTGGGCCCCATTAGTCACAATCAGACTCAAACAATAATATGACCTTAAAGTCTTGCTCAGTCACATTTAAATAAGCATTTGCAATCCATCAACTCATGGACATGAAACAAAGTTAATTCAATCCCCTACTTATATCCTAGTACATATAAAGCTTAGGTCTACTATGCATAGGCTCCATGGTCTTAAACTCAATATTTCTAAACTTCAAACATGCCCATAGGTGCATTACACATGGGACTGAGGTTTGATAAACACATGTAGCACATAGATTTAAAAATGGATTGTAGACTTCACACACTTCACTCAACATGAATTCGCCAAGTAGCTCAAATCCTAGATGTGATGGTACATACAGAACATGATATAGAGAAGCCATGGTTCTAGGATTTGAAACAATTGAGCCAAGACAAGAACTAGGAAATATCATGATACAAGTGAAGCATGTGGACTCAAGACATAGAATGTGGTCTACATGACAACAACATAAAGCTTATATAGGGGAAAAATTAGGGAAATTATTAGCAATCCAAACTTCAAAACATATACATGACATGCAGAATAAATAGAGCACCAAACTAGACACATGGAAACCATCTATAAGAGTATTACAATCAATATATGTCTAATCGATGGAGACTTATTACAAAAAAAAAATACTATCTTCTAAAGCTTTTACGCTTATAAGGTATAGTTTTTTTCTTTTGGGCACCATGCATCAAGTGAGCCTTAGTAATTCTTGTATGCCTTATGAAGGTTGTAAAAGTGGAATTCAATGCTAGTTAAATTAGATTGTAATATTTTTCACATTCGAGAAGACATTAGAAAGAAAATAGACTCCATAGTAATTTATTTAGTTTTGTGCTTCATGGACTTTAGGGAAATAATAAACTTTCAATTAGCAGATATCTAAGGCCTAGATTTTTCATGATGGTATCTATAGCTCCAAGAGATTATACTTGGTTACCCAAAGATTATTCTAGGTTTGGATTGTCCAGAATTTATAAAAAGATAAACAAGAATAATTCATATTTTAGGTCTAAAATTATCCAACTTAGACCTTTGATTAAATTAAAACACCTTGAGTCTCTAGAAGAGACTAAAATGAATCCATGTGGGACAATAACTTTGGTTTAAACATGATGAGCAACTATAATTTTGTTGGATGGATTACTTTGGAATGAAGGTAAAGAAATCATAAGTTAGTTTGGTATCTAAATCTTGAAATTAGAGTTTGGTTATTTGGGTTGAATAAACTAGTCAAAAAATTAATCTAACTTTTTAATTATTAAGTTAAAAGTCAATCTAATCTTTGATAACATAATTAGACTGTTAAATGTTTTCTTTTCACTTTATATTTTCCATCATAAATTAGATGTATTGAATCCACTCCTATAAAAAAAATTGTATTATCAACTTTTAGTTTCTCATTGTTATTAAAATTACATATTTAGTTTATTTATAAGAACCTAAATACTTTTAATTATTTTGTTATTAGTATTATTTAATTAAAGATTCTAGACAAGTAGATCACATGTATATTAAACAACTTATTAGCACATAAATGACCTTTCATCTTGTTGTTAAGACTGAAAGCACAACTCAATTGCAGAAAGAGAAAAGTAAAAATAGTGCACAGATGTAATTAGAAAGTAAAACGAATAAGACACCAGATTTATCATGGTTCACCAAACTTGGCTACATCCACACTGAGTAGAGGAATTGTTATTGATAATGAATTGTGTTTTACAATGAGATATCAAGCATATATAATGCTTCATTATACATCACAAGAGGAATGTGAAAGGACAAGCAATTGGTAGGAAAAACAATGTGTCCGTTGGTCTTCATTTCCTTACAATCTCCCACTTGAAGGTCAACAGATGCTGCAACTCGCCAATCATTCCACTGCTCTAAACTTCTGATTACTTCTTCTTAACCAAACCAAGAGAAGTCCTGGCACATTCAAACTTCTCTTTGGAAACAACCTTGGTGAAAATGTCTGCCGAATTGACCTTTGTGTCAAGTTTTGCAACTTGTAACTTGCCCTCTTCAACTACATGATGAATGAAATGAGCATGTATGTCAATATGCTTAGAACGGTGCTGAGATGAATGATTATGAGCCATAAAAATGGCGCTGGGACTATCACAAAATATAACATAGTCACTTTGTTGACATTTCAAATCACCAAACAACTGCTATAACCAAATCATCTCCCTAGCACCTTCGGAAAGAGCCATGTACTCAGCTTCAACAGAAGAAAGAGCAACAGAATGTTGCAGCCTTGAGACCCAACTAATGGCAGCTCTAGCAAACATAAAAACATAGCCAGTAGTAGATCTCTGTTTATCTAAATCTCTGGCAAGATCAGAATCAGTAAAACCTTACAGCTGTACCTTATTGCCACCAAAACACAAAGCATAATTAGAAGTACCTTTAAGATACCTTAATATCCATTTGATAGCTTCCCAATGAGGCTTACTGGGATTGCTCATGAACCTACTCACAACTCCCACTGCATGAGCAATATCAGGACGAGTGGAGATCATAGCATACATAATGCTACCAACAATGGATGTATAAGGAACACCTTGCATAAACTCTTTATCCTCTTGTATTTTTGGACACAAATTAGAAGATAAATGAAAATGGGCAGCAAGAGGGAGTAGAAACAACCTTTGCATTAGCCATACCAAATCTGTCTACAACCTTGTCAATGTATACCTTTTGTGACAACATGATCTCCTTCTTTTGTCTATCGCTAGTGATGGTCATTCCAAGAATCTTCTTGGCTAGGACTAAGTCTTTCATAGCAAATCTCTTAGCTAATTGAGACTTTAATTTAGAAACAATCCTCATACTTGTACCGGCTACCAACATGTCATTAACATAGAGCAAGAGAATGACAAACTCACCATTAGGAAGTCGCTTATAGTAGACACAAGGATTTGATTCACATCTCAAGAAGTTATGCTCAGTCATAAAGTGATCAAACTTGAGATACCATTGGCGTGGAGCTTGCTTGAGCCCATAAAAGCTACGCTTCAATCTGCAATAAAGATGTTCCAGTCCTTGTTTTTTAAATCCTTCCGGCTGTTCCATGTACAGTTCTTCATCAACATCACCATGTAAAAAAGCTGTCTTGACATCCAACTGATCAAGTTCAAGATCCCAAACTGCAACCAAACCCAAAACTGCCCAGATTGTGGTCATTCTCACAACTGGTGAGAAAATCTCATTAAAATCTATGCCTTTCTGTTGATCATACCCTTTGACAACCAGTCTGGCACGATAGCGCTTGTTGCCCCCATCTTCCTCTTTCAACTTGTATACCCAGCGGTTCTTCAAGGGTCTTCGAATGATCAGGTGGAAGTGGCACTAAATCCCAAGTGTTATTAGCCTGCAATGAACTCATTTCATCTTGCATCGCCTCTTTCCATTTTGAAGAATCAACTGCCTGGCAAGCCTGTTTATAGGTAGCTAGTTCAGGTTGATCAGAAATCAATAATTCTGGCTCTACCTCCTCTGAATATAATAACTCATAATCAGAAAATTTAGAAGGACGTCTCCTCTCCCGGGTAGACCTCCTTAACTGAGAAACCTCCTCTTGCAAATTTGAATCATCCAGATTCATTTTGTGTAACTAGTTTTGAATATTTGCTATGTCATTTTGCAAATTACCTCCATTCTGAACAATGTCTTCATGACTCTGCCTCTGTACACTTCCTTGTGCCTGCACATTTCCTTCTGATATTTCTCCAATGTTCTACCCCAGAGGCAGTGAATGAGTTGGACCAGACTGTATTTGTGTTAGAGAAGGCTGCGTGTGTGCTTGACCAGGTAGTGAATATGTAAGAAGATGCTGTATAGCAGATGGGGGCAACACTTGACTAGTTATAGGCTGCGTTGAAGATAGACCAATTGTAGATTGGGGTAGCGAAGACACATCTATTGGATTTAAAGAGAGTTGTGAGCATGTTTGGAGACGCTGCGTAGCATTTACCAGAGGCTGCGATTCACAAGGTAAAGGCTACGTAGGATGTGTTTGACCATCTACAAGCTAAGTGGGAGTTATTACCTACTGTGTTGGTGTTAGAGGCAGGGGACTTATAGATGGGGGCAACGATATACCAAAAGGAGGCTGTGTGACTAGTGAGAGACGCTGAATTAGATGGGTATGACCATCTATTGAGGGAGGTTGCATTGGAAGATAAACTGCCAGAGGTAACATGGGAGTAGGGGACTGGGAACTGTATGAAAGCAGCGTTCCAGATTGTATAGGCTGTGTTTGTCTAAAATTGGCAACATTAACAAGTTGCAAACAAATATGTGGAGGGACACTAGAACCCAAAGACTATGAACATGTAGTCAGAGGTTGAGAAAAAGAAACACCATTGTCAAACAAATCAACTGATATATAATCTTTTGAACATGTGTTTTCTTTGTGCAAACATGGCAAAACTTTTTCGTTGAAGATGACATCCTGACTGCGAGTGACCTTTTTGGCGATGGGATCCCATAACCTAAATCCATACTGATCCTCACCATACCCAACAAAGATACACTTATGCGACTTGAGATCCAATTTGGATCATTTCTCAGGAGGAATAAGAGAAAACACTTCACATCCGAACACCTATAGATGACTATAAGAAATATGCTTGCCCATCCACCTTTCCTCAGGAATGTCAAGATTTAACCGAGATGAGGGAGCTCGATTAATGAGGTAAACCACTGTGTTGCAAGCTTCTACCTAGAACTCTTTTCCCAATCCAGCATTGGAAAGCATACACCATGCTTTTTCCAAAATCGTTCTATTTAGCCTCTCTGCAGCCCCATTTTCTTGCAGTGTGTAAGGAACAATTTTGACTCTTCAAATACCATTGTCAGCACAAAACTATCAAACTCTAGTGAACAAAATTCACCGCCATTGTCAGTTTGCAAACACTTGATATTATGCCCACTCTAATTTTCAACTAGAGCTTTAAAAATTTTAAACTTGCTGAACACTTCAGATTTTTTATTAAGCATAAAAATCCAAACTTTCCTAGTGCAATCATCAAGGAAAGTTAAAAAATTATTAGCACCTCCAAGAGAAGTTACCTCGGCTGGCCCAAAAACATCCGAATAAACCAGCTCTAAAGGTGAGGTGTTCTTCTCATGACCCGTCTTTATGAAGCTGATCCGCTTCTGCTTACCGTAAAGACAATGTTGGCAAAAATCCAAATCCACGGATTTCAACCCCGTAGTTGTTCTCTTTTGATCATGACTTCAAGACCTTTCCTACTCATATGTCCAAGCCGTTGGTGCCACAGCTCGGTTTCGCTGTCCGTCACTGTCCTAGCAGCTCCCACTTGAGAGTCATTCCAAAAACATATAAACTGCCCTCTCTATTTCCTTTGGCAATCTGCATGACACCTTTAGTAACCTTCCATGAATCTGGATAGAAGGTAGTATTGCAGTCTTGTGAGAACAATTGGGTTATAGAAATCAGATTCTTTTTCAGTTTTAGGACATGGCTAACATCTTGCAAAAGCCATTTGCTTCCATTTTTAGATTGTAGGAGAACATCACCTTTACCAATGATGTCCAATGAATTGTTATCCCCCAAGTAGACCTTCCCGAACTGTCCTCCTTGATAATTAGAGAAGGCATCCATGCAAGAGGTGGCATGAAAGGATGCACCCGAATCTAGAACCCATGAATCTGAAGTGGTTTCACTTACGGACAAAACCAAAATATTATCACCCTTGTCATAAACAACATTGACCTCGCTGTCTTTAACCTTCTCTTGTGCCTTCTTATAGGAATAACAACTTTTCTTGGTGTGACCGGGCTTACCGCAGAACCAACAGTCGCCAAATCTACCTCTGGATTTTGACCTCTTTACTGATTTTGATCTTCTTCTGTTATTGTCTTTGCCTCTATTCTGAGGCCTTCCTATACTAACAGTGGTTAAGGCTTCACCGGAAGATATTTCTTCGGTCTTTCTACGCATATCTTCACTAAGGAGTGTAGCTGCTACGTCATCAAAAACTAATTTTGTTTTGGCTGCAGCTGAAGTACTTATGGCCATCACGACACCTTCCCAGCTATTGGGCAATGAGCATAGCAGCAAGATTGCTTTAATTTCATCTTCCAACTTTATCTCCACCGAAGTCAATTGGGTAAGTAAGGTATTAAACTCATTCAGATGGTTTGATATAATTCTGCCTTCTTTCATTTTCAGGTTATAAAGCTTTTTCATAATAAAAACTTTATTGGATGCTGAAGCCATCTTATACATCTTACAAAGTTTATCCCACAACTCCATCGAAGTCTTCTCCGCTGAAACATTAAACAATACATTGCTGGGCAGCGAGAGGAAAATCGTAGCTCTTGCCTTCTTATCCATCTTGTCCCACTCTTCATTTGTCATTGAGCTTGGCTTCTTTGCTGTCCCTTCAAGCGCGGGTGAGAGGTCTTGTTTTATCAGCAAAGACTCCATATGTAGTTTCCACAATCCAAAATTCTGACTGGAGAACTTCTCAATCTTCGATTCCTCCATGGCTCGAAAATCCAACATTGATTTTTGCTATCAGCTATACCATCACCGTACAACTCTGATACCAATTGTTAAGACTGAAAGCACAACTCAACTGCAGAAAGAGAGAAGTAAAAACAACGCACAGATGTAATTAGAAAGCAAAAAGAATAAGACACCAGATTTATCGTGGTTCACCAAACTTGGCTACATCCACACTGAGCAGAGGAATTGTTATTGATAATGAATTGTGTTTTACAATGAGATATCAAGCATATATAATGCTTCATTATACATCACAAGAGGAATGTGAAAGGACAAGCAATTGGCGGGAAAAACAATGTGTCTATTGGTCTTCATTTCCTTACACTTGTTAGGGCAAGAGAGTTATTTTCAAAGGTGCGTCCTGTTAGAAGAGATGCAAGAGGGACAATGATATATAGTAGAATATATGAAAGGATATGAGTAAAATAAGAAAAGGCTAAGAGATTATTGTGGAGATGGAAGATAATGTGGATGACATCCATGAAGAAATTCTTTCTATAGAGGATGAGATTGAATGCTACAGTCAAGGTATTTGGGATGTGTTGCTGGGTATCTACGATAGATATGGCAACTTCTCCAAGTATCAAAAACCTGAGCCGTATGGTTTTATTTTTAAATCTTCCACTGATCTAGAAGATAACTATTTTTTTGATCCATCTATCAAATTTCTCTCTCCTAGATCTTCCTTCTAGGAATTAGCTAAGAAGGAATTAGATATGATTTTCGAAGATATTAAGAAGTTCCATATGCCTTTGAAGAAGTCAATGCCCGAGAGATACAACTTAATAAATACATACATAGAAAGATGGACGTGCCCTCAAGGTCACTGCCGCAGATTTATGCATTTTGACATGTGTTTCTTGAAAAATTATTGAAACAGATTGCTGGAAGAGCTGGTCGAGGTAGTGAAAATGGTTATTGTATAGCCACAAACAATATTGACCTGAAATATTTAAAGAAATGTGTTGAAGCTCCCATTGAACCCATCAAACAAGCTGTTTTAGACTTGGATCCAAAAATATTGCCCATCCTTGAGCATCACTGGAGAAAGCTGGGGCAATTCCAACCCTGGGATTTTGTTAATTATCTTCAAAGCGTTAGGAATTGTTTACTTGTTATCAAAAATGTTGACAAACATTTGTTTCGCTTGAGATCATTTCAAACAAAATCCTGGAGTGATGGCGATCGGAGCGCATTCCGGCATTTATTGCCACACATAACCCTGTCTGACTTCTTCAAGCTTTGGAACTGCCCTGATCACACCTACTATACTATTATTTTATGGATGAGCATCATGTTTTCGACTTCTAGAGAATGTAAATTCGAGTATCATAAGTACGGTGACCCCTCTTATAAAATAGATAAGTACGCTGGCTTCAAAGATGAAGATGGTGACACCTCTTGGAAAATAGATAAAGATAATTGTGAAAAAATATATGGCTTTTTAAGGGCTTATAAAAAATATATGGCTTTTTAAGATAATTTAGATCAATTTTTTGGATATTTTTATTTTTCTTAAAATCTATAAAATAAAAAAAATAAACATTTTGTGATTGCATGTTATTTTTATAGCTATGATGTCCCCATTTAAGTTTTGTGAACAATCTCATTTTTCTTTAGTAAAATCAATAGCCTAAGTGAAGATTCCCATAACTATTCTCATCTATTCAAACAATCAACGAGGACCTCACTATTTTTTCTAAAGATATGTATTCTAATTATATATTTGTTAACATTGTTATAATCACACAATTAAAGAAAAAGAAGACTCAATTATTATCATTTTGTTTATTTATTTATTTATTTATCTTCTTCTTTACTTTTATGGTTCAAATGTATTATAAATTTTTATTGTGTTTAAGAAAAATGTTGTAGACATAAAATTGAAAAAAAAATAAATTAATTCTTAAATTAAACAAAACAAATTAATAAGGGATGAGAGGGGTTATATAGTGGCATTAAGGGGATGACTATGACCATGCTTTTTTAATTATGAAGTGTTAAATTTAAAACATATAAATGACATATTTTTATTTTTTAAATGAATGCACATAAGAATTAATTTCAAATATATAAGGGACATAGTTTTATTAAATAAATGCACATTAGAATAAAGTCAATAATCTATATAAATACAAGTAATACACAAACATAAATCACAAAAATATCAAATGAAATAAAAAAGAGCAAAACTAGTTATTTGAATGGTAAGTGCACTATATCTCATCAATTTAATTTGATTTTGTATTCTGTAGAACGGAAATCAATTTGTTGGTTTTGATTCTATTTTATAAAAATTAACTGAGGTTAAATAATATTTTATAACTATATTTTATTAGGTTTAAATTTATTTTATGAACAATGAAATTTAATTTAATGGTTTTTTTCATTATTATTTTGAAAAAATATAATGTCATAAAATAATATTTAATAACAATATTTTATTAGGGTTTAAATAAAAAAGGAGCAAAGTATATTGAAAAGTTATTCCAATGGTAAGTGCATTATATTTTATAGATTTTTTTTAAAGTAAGCACTGCCATATACAGGGGTAGCTCCCTATATTAAAATATTAGAGAAACAAGATACATAAAAGGCTGCGAAATTACATTTAGTAGTATATGTAGCCCATGCTTGCAACAACATCCACCATCCTAGCTATTACATTTTGACCAATCAGACCCGGATTGGCTTCCAGAAACTTCAAAACTTCCCCATTGTTTTTTTCTTTCTCCATGCCCTTTTTGTAGAGGGCCCATGCTTTATGCAGTTTCACTTTTTTGTCTTCATTCAGACTGAGGGTGGCAAGAGCAAAACCTTGTTTGGCCTGCACAGTCACGCCATCCATGGCAGTCCTAACCATATCCATTAGATCATCTCTCACTAGCCTCATTGCAGCTCTTAGCCCCTAGAGTCTAGCTCCCACAACCTATACATAATTTTGAAAAAAATGTTCCAGAACTTGCCCATCGTGCATATGTCTGATTGACCAAAAACTGGGCCCAATCACCTTTAGGATGGCTCCTTTCTCTTCATAAAAGGATTTGATGAATAGATATCTAAGATGTTGCCCTCAAGATTCATCATCCTCACAGCGACACTCTACTCCAAAATGCTTAGGCATTGCTTTGCTTGGAGCTGCTTTCCTAAATACGACCAGTTTAATTTGCTTCTCCTCATCTTGCCTTAAAAAGAAGAGTGAGGGAATGATCTCTCTGAACTTCTAATCCCAAGGATGTCAATTTCGCGTTTAGGATTTTGCCACCTATGGGCGGTCGGTACCACTGCAACTCGTCGGACTGCCTCCAATTGCAGGTTTTGTCCTTTGAATCTATCATTGTATCCCATCAAATCCCTGATAAGGATTCTCTTAACTTCAAAAATATTTCAGGATTTGGCCTTTCATCAGAGCCATGGGATCCTCCATATCTTTTCTTAGGCATGTTCTTAATCCCTCGGGGTTACTATCAGTGGTGTATTGTTCTAACTCTAGAGCTTGTAAGGTCATTCCTCGGTTGGCTAAATAATCCACCACTGAGTTAGCCTTGCGATAAACATGTTTAATTGTGAAGTTCCCTAATTTTGCCAAGTAGACTTGAATTTTGTCAATCCATCTTTTCAACTTCCAATTTTGAACCATCGCTTTCCTGAAGGCATTGATGCATATCAAGGAATCTACTTCTATATCTACTTATCTTATCCCTTTGTCAATACACATCTTTATCCCACAAGCGAGAGCTTCCATTTCTGCTTCATTGCTAGTGGTTACTCCCACATTCTTAGCAATAGCCAACATTCTCCTTTTCCATCTCTGATTATGCAACCTATTCCCCCATATTTCCTTTAGAAGCACCATCTATATTTAGTTTAAAGTGACCTTTTGACAGGGGGAGCCACCTTACATTTCTTCTTTTATTCACTTCCTTAGGGGGAGCTAAATTGGTAGGCTTTAATTTATTCTATTTCTTCTGCAAATCATTGTCCCAGTTGGTGAATCTTGTACCTTTTGATCTTTCCTATTTTGCATTGACTCCTTCACATATACTGGCTTCTATCTTCTTTATCACCTCTTCTTCTGGAAGGCTCTTCTCTTAAAAAACTCTTCTATTGCATTCTTTCCATAAATGCCATAGTACCATGGAAGGTGCTACTAGCCACACATTGGTCCATATGTAATTCTTCTTCTTTGTTAGCTAGCTTCTGACAAATTTGAGTAAATCATTTTGATGAAGAGTTTGTCACCCTATAGATTGGAGGAGCCAATCCTAGCATCTAGAGGTGAACTTGCAGTTTAGTAAAAGATGATTCGTTGTTTCCTCATCTCTGCAACATAATGGGCACATGCTTGGTCCTTGAATGCCTATCGAGGAAAGTCTATCTTCAGTCAGTATTCTTTTGTGGAGAGTTGTCCATAGAAAAGCCCCTACCTTGGGAAGGATGCCCTCCTTCCAACAGTGATTCGCTGGCCAGTCCTAAGAATTCCCTAAGGATTCTTGTATTTTGTATCCTAGATTGACCAAATATTCCCCAAATATGGATCTAGACTAGATGATTTTGTCATCAGTTTCTGACTATAGGATTTTCCTTGGTTCTAATAGTTCAGATAGAAGAGTCGCATCTATTCGAGAGATCCCTAGAGATTCCCAACAACACCATTCAAATTTTACTGAAATATCTAATTTTGTTTGATTTACGTAGTTAGCCACCTTCTTCCCCATCTTATTAATTACTTCCTCTATCTAAGGTTTGTTTCCGAATGTCTTTACTAAGGCCTCATGCCCATTCCATGAGTCGAACCAAAAATCTGCTTTAAGCATGTTCCCTACTTTCCAACTAAGATGATTAGTTATCACCTCTCTACTACTCCAGAGGAATTTCCAAATTGGCAAACCTCCATAAGAGTTATCTTGGGTAAGGATTATGTCTGTGTCCTCATTCTCTAGATATTTTTTCTTAACTATCCTACACCAAAGTCTATTAGGATTCATGTATATGCACCAGCTATGTTTCGATCCCATTGCTTGATTTTGCATCTCCAAGTTCCTAATTCTTGCTCCACCATTCCATTTACTTTGACACGCTTTATTCTAGTTTATTAATGGAATTCTTCTCTCTTCCTTTGCCCCTTCCCAAAAAATTTTTTTGAGGAAGATTTCTATTTCTTTGGTGGCTTTGTTAGTCATATGAAAGGATGACATCATATATATTGGTACTACAAAGAGGACCGACTTGATCATTAAGATCCTCCCGGCCATGAAAAGCCACTTTGACCTCCAAGCTTCTACCTTCTCTCTGCAACTGGCTATTATTTCTTGCCAATATTTTGTTCTATCAATACCTTTGAAAAGGGGAACCCTAAGGTATTTAGCAGGAAGAGCCACCGATTTGAAATCTAGAATATTTGCAATTTTCCTGCAAATCCACTTTTTGTGTGGAAAAAATATATCTCTAATTTTTCCTTGTTGAATGTTTTGTGTGACTGCTCTCATATCTTCATCGTGTTTTGCGTGTCTTCAATACTATCTTCTCTGTGTCTTGCATGCTTCCTACTATCTTCATTGTGTTTTGCGTGTCTTTGATGTGTCTTCTAGTGCTTACCTGAGACTGGGGGCTAGAAATAGTTCCTCAATCTTTGTGTATGCCTTAGCTTCAAGTGTCTGGTGTGTCTGATGCGTATTTTACTATACTTTAATGCATCTATGGATCGTAAAATCATACATAAATTAAAGTGGGGGCTAAATTTTATGTCATAAAATGTCCACTTAGGACTTTTACCTCCTAAGTTTATCTATCAGAACCTTTAGATTTAATCATGCATGTTAAAAATGAATCCCAGAGAAAAATCCCCTTAAACCCATGACAAATGGGACTGAGGGGACATTCTTGAGCTTAAGCAAGTCCCAAAATAAGACCTTGGACTAGGGCACCCGTGCCCTAGTCTAGACCTATTTTGTTTGGACCTAAATTTGAAATGTCCACAAAGTGATTGTTAAAAGGTTTCCCTTTGTTAGCCTATTCAATTTGAATTACAAATGTTTAGTGGGAATGCATATATAAGCATGTTTAGGACTTCATTTTAAATCTAGATGGATAATGCAAACTTGTGATCTTATGCTAAGGATACTCAAGGCTTTCATTATGTTGCAAAGTAGTATTGTATTGAGTTTGTACTTGTTTGTTGTAGATTTTTCTTCATCAATCCATCTCCTCATGGCGTGAAAGATCATCTCCTCGTGAGAGTTTTACCTCTGAGGTGACATGTGCTTTGTGTTTCAATCAATTTATTATATGATTTTCTTTTGCCTCTATCCATCAAGGACACACACTCTCTAAGAATGGTGTTGGAAGCCCTGAATGCCACTCTGAGGTTTGACCGAGGCAAGCTCCTAAACAACGTAACCCCCAACCCCTCTCTTGGGATTGCAAGTTACAGGTTTCAGATCTTGCGGAGAGGAGTTGTAGGAGATCAGAGTAAAGTAGGAAGATTCCATATCTAAAGAAAATGATAGAAAATATCCCTAATTGGACAAGGATGCCCACTCTTTTGTCCTCCAGTTTTGTAGTGTCAGGAATTTCTAAGAAGGTTATAGACTGAAGCATATTTTATTCCGAAGCTCTCAGAAAAAGCACTATATTGGACAAGGGCATCCCGTCTTTTGTCTCGAAAGTTTTCACCTTCTGAAATCCAAAATCCGGTATGTCTTTAATCTCCATTTAGTGCCTTCCTGTGTGATCATTTGTTTGGTTTCATCCAAGTTTGTTTATGATTTTGCATAATTAGGGTTTTAGGCTTAATTGGATTAAGATTTAATAAATTAACCAACAAATTCCAAATTTTCTTATCATTCCAAGTGACACCAAACCTGTAGCTGAGTCCTCTTGCAAAATTTGTGATTCAACTCAGTTTAATGTCCTTGAATGTATGTAGTGAAAGGAGGATCTAATTAAACTATCAACCTCATCAACAAACCCTCTTTTTCTACATAACAATGTCAAATTTTATGTCATTTATTGTTCGAACCATGTCTATGTGCTAGTTTAGATATATTTATGGAATAGGCCTTACAAAATCTATAAAAAAACTTTTAATATTATGCATAAAAGCTCTTCCTTAATCACTTATTTTTTTTAGTGACTTGTTATAATTAGTAAAGTCATAACTTAAAGAATGTGCTCTAAATTTCTCTTCATTTCATACTATCTTGGTTCATGTCATTCATTGCTTGCCCATGTAAGCATTTCAATAAGATTTATTTTCAAGAGCTATATGACATCTTTTTATATGTTGGAAGGTAAACTAAACCTGATATCTAAATGTGTGCAAGTTCTTTTTTACCCATTATGTGTGTCATTGATTTATTTCCTTTCTTAGTGCCCTTTGGTGATCATCTCACGTGTCATGCATCCTTTACATTCATACTTTATGAACTAGATTTTCTATTAGTCTAAGTAGTTTCTATTAGTGGGGCCATAGTCTTAAATCCAATGTTGTTGAATTATGCACACATTCATTTTCCATTGATCCATAAAAAATTCTACTTAATAAATAGTTTTCTTTCAAGTAGTTTTAAATCCTCCAACATGCACATTCCATTGATTTACCATTGTACTCAACACTCTCCATTGATGTAACTAAAATGTTGCAATGATCTAATTTATCTTAGAGAAAGAGGACAACTTTGCATTTAGGCAAAGTTATTGCTAAACTAGTGGAAATAGGTTTACTTCAAATGGAAAGCTTGATTTGTGGAAACATTGTTATATAATTTCATGATTAAGGAAAAACAAAGACATTATAAATGCATGAAGAATATTGTCTTATATTCATTGATATTGTATACATGTATAAATAATATATAGAGACTATGGTGGCAAGCAAGGTCCCATGATCAGGTAGTGAGAAGATGTATACATTTGATTTGCTAGATGTGTTCTAGAGTACAACTAGATCAAGCCACAAAATGTGGTAAGGCTTCTTGAGAAATTAAAAGACTAGTTTACATAGTATACAATAATGTGTATTTATATAATAAATTGTTATCTAAGCATTACATAATATGCTAACACGTCTCATTCATATATGGTGTGCTTTTCATATGGCTAGTGTAATTCCAAATGTCAAACTTGTATGGTGGTACTTGGTTGGCATGATCATGTGAAGTAAGTAGGTTTTGGATGCATATGGAACAAAACCAAATATATTATGTACATGCATGTGTTACTCACATGTAGGTTACATACAATGTAAAAAGGTTGTAGGAGTTTAAGAATGCTATTTTGTAGAAGTGCAGACTCCTAGATTTCCATAGTCTAACTAAATTGTGTGGAGGTAGTTGTCCTATAATGTATTACATGGAGATATTAGAATTGATGCTTACATAGATGTGTGGAAATCCCTTCTTGTAGAAGTCTTTATCTAGTGCAATGTATTTTGGAATCTAATGTGTGTGCAAGGGTCATGTTGTAGTATGAAGGCATTGAAGCTAATCCATTGTGTAGAAGTATACGATGCATGAAATTATGCATGGATCATTTACCATTTCTTATAGAGAAATAGTCTCCATTATGTCTAGTGCACCAATGAAGAACTTAACTAATGTTGATTTAAAAAGGCACTGGTCATGTTGAGTCATAATATGGTTGTGTCTACATCATTGTGCCTCTTTCTTGTAGAGTAGTGCCCTTGTTATGCTAGAAACACCTGGAGTTGATAACATATAAAGTGGGACTAGTTACACATGGGGAGTGGCTTAGTGATTCATGTGTCTATTGATGAATTACAAATGTGAAGATAGAAATATTTTAGAAAGCTCTGAAGAGTCAATAAAGATCCAAAGAAGTTTTATGTCTTCCCTAGAATTAGTGAAGGTATCGATTATGATGGCATGATAGAAGTCTAAAACATGGTATTGACTATGCATGCTTGCAAATGTTGAAGGGATCTTTCCTTTCTACTTTGTCACTAAAATGAGAGGGTGTTATCGAACCTTCTCAAGAGAAGTTGGTGTTTGTATGTAAAAGGTGGAATGCAGAGTTGTGCATAGGGTCAAAATTGATGATGGATATTACCTTTATTGGTTGAAGAAGTGGCTCATTAGCATAGAATGCTAAAGTTTTATTATGTTTTATTACACTAAGTACTATTGGGAAGTTCCTTAATGTGGCTATTGTCAAGTGTGGTGCAAGTCTGGTGTGGTCAAACTAAGAGTTCAACTATTAGAGTGAAGCTATGGAGACTTTGTGAATATTTTCTCTCAAGGAGAGTTGAGTGCTTCCAATATGTGCATAGATGTTTCCTATCATGAGTGAAAAGATTTAGAATCTATCCTTTTGTAAGGATGTGCCTAGGGAATAGTTGAATGTTTCTATTCATTGTTTTGTGGATGTCATGGTTTACAAGGCTCACCCATTGAAGATCATTTTTTGTTCTAGTTGGAAGAGCATAGATGTTGCTCTTGATATCAATTAGCAAGAAAATAATGAAGCCAATATATTATGGGGTGCAGTGTGGATTATTGTAAAATCTCATGTACTTCATGATAAAGGATGCGCAATTGTAACTAATTTGATATTATCCTTGTGGTGTTGTTGATTGAGTGATGCTCTAGATTTAGTAGTTGTCATTGTAGGTGTGCACAATCAAGGGAAGAATATTTTAGAACCTTCTCCCCTAGATTTTCTCATATTTATAGAAAAAACATGAGGAAACATCATGCAATGTAATGGGTTCAATTTAGCCCTTGTTGATAGTAGATGTTTTAGTCCTTGGTTGTAGTGCAGCCACTAAGGACTAGGTTAGTGAACTACAACTTTGTGAGTCAAGTGCATGTATTTTAGCTACTACTTTTGACATCAAAGAAATTTGATCTTTGGATTTGAATAATTAATTTCCACTTCCAAATATGACACTGAAAGGTTCCCTTCCTAGTGATAGTTTGGCTCTACATATTTCTCCATGTTCTAGTGTAAAGGAAGGTGACAGTCATATAATTCCTTGAACCTAAATAGATGTGTTTGATTACATGAAACATTAATTTGAGCCTTTATTTAATAATACCAATGATTTTGTTTCTATCTAATATTAGAGGACAACTTCACATGTACATAATGTTATGCGTAAGACAATAAAAATTGGTTTACTTCTAATAGAATTATTGAGTTACAAAAGCATTGCTATATAATGTCATGAATAAAATAAATCAAAGACATGAAAAATGAATAAATAATATTAGGCTATATTTATTGATGTTATATGTACATGTTTAAATAATATATAAAGGCTATGATAAGAAGCAACGTTGTATGATCAAGTAGTGAGAAGATTTGGAGTATAACTAGATCAAGCCATAGAATGTGGTAGGGATTTTGGTGAATTGGATACCTATTTTACACAATATACAAAAATATGTATTTATACAGTAGGTTATCAACTAAGCCTTCCTTAATATACTGACAAGTGTCATCCACATATGGTGCACTTTTCATGTGTCTAGGGTTGTGCTAGATACCAAGTATGTATCATTCACATTGGATGGTATGATCATGTGGACAAAGAATGATCAAACTTTGGAAGCATATGGAACCAAATTGAATGTATTGTATAGATGCATATGTTGCCCATTGGTAGGTTGTACATAATGTGGAAACGCTGCAAGAGTTTGACAATGTTATTATGAAGAAATGGAGACTACTAGAGTTGATGGCATGAATGAAGAGTGTATATGTGTTTTTCATGCACTATATTGCATGAAGTTATTATAATTAAGGTTTATGCAAATGTGTGAGAAACCATTATGTTAGAAGAATTTATCCACATACAATATAATTTTTCAAATAATGTGTGCACAAGGGACATGTAGTATGGAAGGAATTGAAGTTAATCTATTGCATAGAATTGCATGATGTGAAAATTTATACAAAAATAATTTAGTACTCTACTTGGCACTAGCCATTGACATAATTCAAAAGTTGCAACCTATAAACTATTGTGCTAACAAGGCCTAGTCAATGAATCTATGACTATTTCTCATTGGCTAATTTGAGCAAGAAAAAAATTACACCTTGGCATTATTTGATTGAGTCAATCAAACACTACAATTATTTCTAGTACAATAATGTCAATATTGGGACCAAGATTGAAGACTTACATCCTTGTAAGTAGATATGTAGTGGAATATTATTAGATGATGAAAAAAATGAGTTTGGTAGGAAATTAAATTGATCACTTGTTTATATTGGCCATTATGCACTTGATATTATATTTTGAAGCCTCCTCAATTTCTTATGTGTTGTACAAATTAAAATTACAATTTAAAAGGGTTGACACTTGATTTTACATGCACATAATTGAAATGCCATTACTGAGCACTTCCTCTTTCATTCCATATACCTTCCCATTCAAAGCATTTCTAAAGTCCATCCTGGTTAGATATCCTAATCTTTATGCTCTATCTTTTCAATAAAGTCTTGTTAGTGAATCTCTATATATTTTTTCTTCCTTCCAACTATGTTTTTTGTGGTATGTGTTTATTATCTTCTATGTATTTTTCTTATTTTTGTGTTGTTGAATTACCCCATGCTAAAAATTATTCTAGGATAAGGATTAGCATTGGTTTTATATACAATAAGGAAATTTTAGTATACTTTTTGAGGCAAGATTTCCATTTTGAAATTTTATTTGTGTCCTAGCTTTGCAATATACCTTTAAGCTTGCTACTATTAAATTGACTTTTACTACGTTAAAAACATCAAATGATAGCCAAAAGAGTCACTAGTGAAGGCACAAGGAAGATTCTCCCATGGGCATCGAAGAAGTATAAAGGGACCCCTAGGAAGGGATTGGTCTCATTAAGTATTTCATTGATGAGAAGGAAAGAATTAGGGATGCCTTAACAACCATTTTAGGAAAGGACGTATTTGGTAGTGATTTTTTGAAGATAAATTGTCATAGGCCAATTAATAATGCTTGGGAATTGGACTCAATGAAGGTAGTGCTTCCAAACTACCTCATTGATCCAAACATTATGAATCCTTTTGACCCTCCTTGTTTTCCTTTTTATATCTTGTTTTGTCCTCCATCAAAATCACACCCCATGTGTTGCATCTACTTCTAGAGTGATTTTGTCTAAACACCTATGTTATAGACATCAACATCACCATCACTAGGTCTACACATATTTACCAGTTTCCTATTTGTGCTTTTATGGAAAGTTGAAATATAATCAATAAGAGATTGTGTGTGATATTATCTTTAACAACATTTTAAAAAAAATTCCCACACTTAGATATGATTATCTCATCATCTAAAGGGTACATGAGTTGATTGCAAGGGGGAATAGGTCAAGGATTAAAGGCAAACTACACCAAAACGTTTTAGATCTCTAGAGATTAAGGACACCTACACTATTGAGGGTCACAAACACCCCCTTCCATTACAACAACACCCACTTTAAAAAATGCATCCTATAATTGCTAAAATTCACCCACTAGCATTTCTATTATGCTTTAGTTCATTTCCAATCTCATACCTAGAAATGAAAAATTGGAACAAACAAGTTCTATCTCTTGTAGGGAGGGTGCAAGTGTGTCAAAAAGTAGTGTCTACTTATTCTATCTATAATGCTCAATGTGGTTGTTCTCTAACCACCAAATAGATAGAATACAATAGTTAATCAAGATTTTTTTGTGGTTAGATTGGAAAAGTAAAAGAAAAAAACACACAGTTAAGTAGAGCTAGTCTTGTATGAGTAGAGAGAAGGGTGGACTAGTGCTTAAGTATCTAAAAATTTAGGATGTCACTCTAGTTACAAAATGGAGTATTAGATACATTGAAGGAGAGGAGCCATGGAAGGTGCTAATAAGAAATAATTTAAATCATTTTCATCCTAAGAGGGCTCCCAAGTGGAATAATATACATCATCATGATTTTATTTTTGGGAACATCAAAACTAAAGCCTTTAGGTCTGTAGTGTTTGGGTCCATTTGAAGGGCATGGGAAATAGTGAAATGACTAATCTTGAATATGGAAGTTTTCAATTGTAATAATACAAGTGGGTTGGGGGTATATATCTTTGTGGTAGAATTTGAGGCACAAAAATAAGCCTCTTGCACTACTATAGGGGTGCTCTGCCCTTAAATGGAACAGAAAAGGATTGAGAACCTTTGAGGACTTGTTAAAAGAAGATGGCATAATAACATGGGAGGAGGCTTGATTAGATTTTGGCATTCCTCAATCTGAGAGAAGGACATACTCTATAATTGATTTAAAGTTTGTTCAAACAACCCAGGACATCTAGAGAAGTTGGGTGAACTGGACTAGTTGGAGAAACTAGTGTGGGAAGATGGAACTATCCTATAAAATGGTGAACCAAGAAAGATTTATAAAATGATTTCTGACTCCCTAGAGGTCTATGAGCATAGAAATAGGGTTTGGGAATTTAAGGTGAACCATAATTTGCTAGCCTATTCTTTTTGTTTGTTGTGGTCCAAATATATAGAGCCTAAAAAGGGAAGTTTTAAGTAGCGATTACTTTTGAACAAATTACAATTAGGCAAAAATGCTTGTGTCTATCCTCTTTGCAATGTTACTAAAACTTGTGAACATATTTTCTTTGAATGCCCCTTTGTAGTGTATGTATGGGATATGTTTATGGGTAATCTTAAAGGCTGGTCCTCCTTGAATAAAAAGTGCTGGCATGAAATACTGTGTGGAAATGTTTGTGGAATGAACCTTAAATCTAGTATTTTTTTGGCTTTGTCTAACAACTAAAATTTTATGGATTTTGTGGAAAAGAAGAAACAAGAACCAATTTAAAGGTAAGAAGAGATGCCTTACTGGGTCTGCCTTAAGACTCATCTTATCTTATGTTTTTATACAAGTTGTTTTTACAATGCAAATTCTGATTGAAATATTTATGAAGATTATGGACGAAGGGTCAGAATTCATATATAGGGAAAACATTTAATATGAGGAATCTTGGCCTCATGACCTAAGGAAAAGCCATAAAAAATTTAATGAAGAGTATATAGACTTCCAAAATAGATATAGCAAGTAGCACCAATTAGAAAGATTGAGAGGAGAGGCTCAAACATACCTAGAAGTGACTTTCCAAAACCTAAATGTGGATATTGATGAGCTCAGGGTATCTCCTCCAATTGGTACCTTTAGAGGCCTTGATTCATATGATGCTAGTGATAATAGATCTCATTTGGAAAAACTAAATAGATGTCCAGGACAGGGGTCAAGTGGTAGCAGCCAGGAAAATGTAGCAGTCTATCAAGATAGGGAGCATAATAGATACCTCCTTTATTCACAGGATGAACAAGTATAGGTAGGGGTAGACAGTTTTTACATTCTAGAGCAAGCACATAAAGAAGTTTAAGAGTTGGACAAGGAGAAAACACTGGAAAAAGAATAGAGATGATGGCAATCTAAGATTTATAATGAATGTGTTTTGATAATATCATGATAGAACTGATACACTGGGAATTTTGTAATATTGTAAAATCTTCAGTAGTATAGCTTACTTCAGTTCACTCTAATTTTACTACTACTTTTTGAATTGTAAGGGAAGGGTGCATTCTGTGGCTCTCTAGGCCACATAGTATTTATTCATATTGCTTTTGATATATATATATATATATATATAAAGTACACTATCTTCAATTAAAAAAAAATCTCATACCTAACATAAATTGATTGCACATGTTTCACTTCAATAATCATTTCAATTTACATTTTTTCATTTCCTAACTTCTATACTTTTTATTTATAGGTTAGTATTGTTAGTTTCATTTATGTTTTTCTGTTATATGTCTAATTATAGATATTTACTACAAAAGATACTAGATCTTTTAAATATTTTACACTTAGAAGGTTAATTTTTTTTGGCACCTAACATCAAGTGGGCCATAGTAATTATTGTATGCCTTATGAAGGATGCAAAAGTGGAATTCAATGCTAGTTAAAGTAGATTATTATGTTTTTCACATTTGAGAAGACTTTAGAAGGAAAATAGACTTTAAGATAAGTTTATTTACTTTTATGTCTCCTAGACTTAGTGAAATAATTAAACTTACTTAGCTGATATCTTAGGCTTAGATTTTCTATGATGACATCTATAGCTCCAAAAGATTATACCTAGTTACCCAAAGTTTAGGATTGTTTGGAATTTATAAATAGATAAACAAGAATAGTTAATATTTTAGGTTTGAAATTATCCAACTTAAAGGTTTGATTAAATTAAAACATCTTGCCTATTTGCAGGAAACTAACATGAGTGTCATGTGGGACAATAAATTTAGTTTAGACATGACAAGCAACTAGAGGGTTGTTTAACAAATTACCTTGGAATGAAGGTAAATAAAACATAATTTAGTTTGATTCTTCATATTAGAGTTTGGTTACTTGTGATCCAATGAACATGTTAATTGGAGTTTGGTTGCCCAAAGATTATCCTAGGTTAGGATTGTCTAGAATTTATAAAAGGATAAATAAGAACATTCATATTTTAGATTTTAGGTTATCCAACTTAAACCCTTGATTAATTTACAACACCTTGAGTGTGAGAAGGAGACTAACATGAGTGTTGTGTGAGACAATAACTATGGTCTAAACTTGACGAACAACTAGAGGTTTGTTTGATAGGTTTCCTTGGAAAGGTAAAGAAATCATAAGTTAGTTTGGTATCTAATTCTTTAAATTAGAGTTTGGGTACTTGGCAATCCAATAAACATGTTAAGAGGATTGAACTGAAGTTTAAGAATTAAACTCATATAGTATAAATCAAACTAGTTTGTTGAATAAACTAGTCAAAATATTAATCTAGCATTTTAACTATTAAATTAAAAAATCAATATAATTTTTGGTAACATAATTAGAATGTTAAATATTTTCTTTTCATTTTATATTTGTAATCATAAATTAGATGTACTAAATTTACTTTAAAAAAGAAAGATTGTATTCTCAACTTTTAGTTTCCCATTATTATTTTTAATAGAAAAAGGTTTTGAGACACCCATAGATTACTTAAATAACTTAAAAAGTGAGTATAGAAACTATGAGGATACGAGGTCCAGAAATCTAGAAAATTATTACAAAACATGGCCCTTATCAGACCATATCATATAACAATTTTTAAACAAAAGAAGTGGTCCTTAATAGACCAAATATAGCAAAGACAAAACTAACCAAAGAGAGCATACCAACTACCATCCTTGAACATAGAAATAAGTAAACACCAAACAATTTAAACATTGAAATAGTAAGCATGACCATGCTCAGGCTGCGGGGCTAGAAGCAGGCATATTCTACACCTCCAACTCTGCAGTAGCTACAATTTCATTCTCCTCCTCCGGAATGTCCAAGACATACCTAGGGATACATGGTACCATATTAGGTGCATGAAGCCTAAGAAATCTAATAGCCGTGAATACATCCTCAATGCACTGGGTCTTTTTCTTAGAGATGATGAAGCTGTAAAAGTGCAATTTATTATCAATTTCATAGTTGCTTAGGGACTTGACGCTAGATTGTAGAGCCCTATAGATAGCCTACTAAGGGAGAGAGGTGTGCAGAGTGTTAAGATTAAAAAGGCCTCCAATTAAAGCCTCCCCCTAGTCCATATTGTATGCCTCCATAGTCATTTCTGATCTATCAACTGTATAAATGTTGTTATAGAAAAGACCAGAAGCAAGAACATGTACATAATCCCCATTCAGAACCAGGTCCATTATATTAGATAGAAGCTAGGAAACAATATCTGAATAGTTCAGTATGTGACCTATGTTGTAATGAAATAACTTGCACAATGGAAGAAGATGATATGAAATATTCTGTAAATACTTGATAATAACTAAGAATAATAGGCCACTTCGAGGGGGCAACCTCCAAATATCTCCAATGAGAACACACTCCACAATATAATGATGAAAGAAGACTCACATCCTCCTATATATACCTACTTATGCTTAGGATGAATAGTCTTAAAAATATCTTCCTCCTTAATTTGAATTTAGTGATAACCCGATCTAAGATCTAACTTGGTAAAATACATAGCTCCATTCAATTCATCTAGCAAATCATCAATGGCTGGAATATGAAACTTATCTTTAATGGTGTACATGTTGAGCACTCTATAATCTGGACACATGCGTCAAGTTTCATACTTCTTACGCACCATCACCATAGGCGAGGAGTAAGAACTTTGGCTATGCTTGATAATTCCCACCTCTATCATCTCCTCAACAATTTTTTCTACATCACTTTTTTGTATGTGTGGGTACCTATAAGGTCTGATGTTTGGTGGTTGGCTTCCTAGAACTAGTTGTATGGCATGATCATGATCCCTCTTAGGAGGAAGTCCTTTAGGCATATCTCCAAGAACCACTAAGTGATGATCAATTATTGCTTGTAAATCTAGATGAGTAGGAGAATTAGATTGAGAGAATTCTAATGAACATAGCTAGGCCACAAATCCATTTGCTCCTTTCTTAAGAAACTTTTACATTTGATAAGAGATTACCATCTGTGGGGCTTTTGCCTTCAACCCCCTTAGCTCCACTACCTTTCCTTCTGATTGAAATCTCATGAATAGTTCTTGGATGTTCATCTCAATTGTTCCCAATGTAGTAAGCCATTGTACTACCAAAACAATATCTGCTGCACCCATGGATATCGTATACATTGGGGTATCAAGTTGATAATCTCCCATGGATAATTTAATGCTATGACACTTCCCCGAATAACCAATTATACCACCATCTGCAATCAAAACCTAAAACTCTTGGGCTAGATATATAAAACAATTTAGACGAGTTGCCAACTTTTTGTTGATGAAATTATGAGTACTACCTGAGTCGATCAACACTATTACTTTCTGCTTCTTTAAGAAACCCACTACCTTGAGAGTTTTTGGCACACTAAAACCTGAGAGGGCATGACAAGAAATGATTGGTTGAGATTCATGTGATTCCTCACTTGACTCCCTATCCTCCTCTAATATGGGTTCCTCCTCTTCTTCCTCACTTTTTTTTTTTAGTGTGCCAAAAACTCTCAAGGTAGTACGTTTCTTAAAGAAGCAGAAAGTAATAGTGTTGATCGACTCAGGTAGTACTCATAATTTCATCAACAAAATTGGGCTTTTATAGCTTCATCATCTTTTACAGTGACACTCTACTCCAAAATGCTTAAGCATTGCTTTGCTTGGAGCTTCTTTCCTAAATACGACCAGTTTAATTTGCTTCTCCTCACCTTGCCTTAAAAAGAAGAGTGAGGGAATGATCTCTCTAAACTTCTAATCCCAAGGATGTCAATTTCGCGTTTAGGATTTTGCCACCTATGGGCGGTCGGTACCACTGCAACTCGTCGGACCGCCTCCAATTGCAGCTTTCATCCTTTGAATCTGTCATCGTATCCCATCGAATCCCTAATAAGGATTCTCTTAACTTCAAAAATATTTCAGGATTTGGCCTTTCATCAGAGCCATGGGATCCTCCATATCTTTTCTTAGGCATGTTCTTAATCCCTTAGGGTTACTATCAGTGGTGTATTGTTCTAACTCTAGAGCTTGTAAGGTCATTCCTTGGTTGGCTAAATAATCCACCACTGAGTTAGCCTTGCGATAAACATGTTTAATTGTGAAGTTCCCTAATTTTGCCAAGCAGACTTGAATTTTGTCAATCCATCTTTTCAACTTCCAATTTTGAACCATCGCTTTCCTGAAGGCATTGATGCATATCAAGGAATCTCCTTCTATATCTACTTATCTTATCCCTTTGTCAATACACATCTTTATCCCACAAGCGAGAAGCAAATTAAACTGGTCGTATTTAGGAAAGCAGCTCCAAGCAAAGTAATGCCTAAGCATTTTGGAGTAGAGTGTCACTGTAAAAGATGATAAAGCTATAAAAGCCCAATTTTGTTGATGAAATTATGAGTACTATCTGAGTCGATCAACACTATTACTTTCTGCTTCTTTAAGAAACCCACTACCTTGAGAGTTTTTGGCACACTAAAAAAAAAAAAGAAGAAGAATTACATATGGACCAATGTGTGGCTAGTAGCACCTTCCATGGTACTATGGCATTTATGGAAAGAATGTAATAGAAGAGTTTTTCAAGAGAAGAGCCTTCCAGAAGAAGAGGTGATAAAGAAGATAGAAGCCGGTATATGTGAAGTAGTCAATGCAAAACAGGAAAGATCAAAAGGTACAAGATTCACCAACTGGGACAATGATTTGCAGAAGAAATAGAATAAATTAAAGCCTACCAATTTAGCTCCCCCTAAGGAAGTGAATAAAAGAAGAAATGTAAGGTGGCTCCCCCTGTCAAAAGGTCGCTTTAAACTAAATGTAGATGGTGCTTCCAAAGGAAATATGGGGGAATAGGTTGCATAATCAGAGATGGGAAAGGAGAATGTTGGCTATTGCTAAGAATGTGGGAGTAACCACTAGCAATGAAGTAGAAATGGAAGCTCTCGCTTGTGGGATAAAGATGTGTATTGACAAAGGGATCAGATAAGTAGATATAGAAGGAGATTCCTTGATATGCATCAATGCCTTCAGGAAAGCGATGGTTCAAAATTGGAATTTGAAAAGATGGATTGACAAAATTCAAGTCTACTTGGCAAAATTAGGGAACTTCATAATTAAACATGTTTATCGCAAGGCTAACTCAGTGGTGGATTATTTAGCCAACCAAGGAATGACCTTACAAGCTCTAGAGTTAGAACAATACACCACTGATAGTAACCCTGAGGGATTAAGAACATGCCTAAGAAAAGATATGAAGGATCCCATGGCTCTGATGAAAGGCCAAATCCTAAAATATTTTTGAAGTTAAGAGAATCCTTATCAGGGATCTGATGGGATATGATGACAGATTCAAAGGACGAAACCTGCAATTGGAGGTGGTCCGACGAGTTGCAGTGGTACCGCCCACCCATAGGTGGCAAAATCCTAAACACGAAATTGACAACCTTGGGATTAGAAGTTCAGAGAGATCATTCCCTCACTCTTCTTTTTAAGGGAAGGTGAGGAGAAGCAAATTAAACTGGTCATATTTAGGAAAGCAGCTCCAAGCAAAGCAATGCCTAAGCATTTTGGAGTAGAGTGTCACTGTAAAAGATGATGAAGCTGTAAAAGCCCAATTTATTATCAATTTCATAGCAGCTGAGGGACTTGACGCTAGATTGTAGAGCCCTATAGATAGCCTACTAAGGGAGAGAGGTGTGTAGAGTGTTAAGATAAAAAAGGCCTCCAATTAAAGCCTCCCCCTAGTCCATATTGTATGCCTCCATAGTCATTTCCCATCTATCAACTGTATAAATGTTGTTATAGAAAAGACCAGAAGCAAGCACATGTACATAATCCCCATTCAGAACTACCTAGGTCCATTATATTAGATAGAAGCTAGGAAACAATATTTGAATAGTTCAGTATGTGACCTATGTTGTAATGAAATAACTTGCACAATGGAAGAAGATGATATGAAATATTCTATAAATACTTGATAATAACTAAGAATAATAGGCCACTTCGAGGGGGCAACCTCCAAATATCTCTAATGAGAACACACTCCACAATATGATGATGAAAGAAGACTCACATCCTCCTATATATACCTAATTATGCTTAGGATGAATAGTCTTAAAAATATCTTCCTCCTTAATCTGAATTTAGTGATAACCCGATCTAAGATCTAACTTGGTAAAATACATAGCTCCATTCAATTCATCTAGCAAATCATCAATGACTGGAATACAAAACTTATCTTTAATGGTGTACATGTTGAGCACTCTATAATATGGACACATCCGTCAAGTTTCATCCTTCTTACGCACCATCACCATAGGCGAGGAGTAAGAACTTTGGCTATGCTTGATAATTCCCACCTCTAGCATCTCCTCAACAATTTTTTCTATGTCACTTTTTTGTATGTGTGGGTACCTATAAGGTCTGATGTTTGGTGGTTGGCTTCCTAGAACTAGTTGTATGGCATGATCATGATCCCTCTTAGGAGGAAGTCCTTTAGGCATATCTCCAAGAACCACTAAGTGATGATCAATTATTGCTTGTAAATCTAGATGAGTAGGAGAATTAGATTGAGAGAATTCTAATGAACATAGCTAGGCCACAAATCCATTTGCTCCTTTCTTAAGAAACTTTTACATTTGATAAGAGATTACCATCTATGGGGCTTTTGCCTTCAACCCCCTTAGCTCCACTACCTTTCCTTATGATTGAAATCTCATGAATAGTTCTTGGATGCTCATCTCAATTGTTCCCAATGTAGTAAGCCATTGTACTACCAAAACAATATCTGCTGCACCCATGGATATCGCATACACTGGGGTATCAAGTTGATAATCTCCCATGGATAATTTAATGCTATGAGACTTCCCCGAATAACCAATTGTACCACCATCTGCAATCAAAACCTAAAACTCTTGGGCTAGATATATAAAACAATTTAGACGAGTTGCCAACTTTTTGTTGATGAAATTATGAGTACTACCTGAGTCGATCAACACTATTACTTTCTACTTCTTTAAGAAACCCACTACCTTGAGAGTTTTTGGCACACTAAAACCTGAGAGGGCATGACAAGAAATGATTGGTTGAGATTCATGTGATTCCTCACTTGACTCCCTATCCTCCTCTAAGTAACCCTAATTTTTAAATAACTCACTTATTTTTGCTTCAATTTCTCTAATTTTTGGACTGTAGGATCCTATATTATGTCTCCAAAAACCCAATAAAAATCAAGCTCTAATTGAGCTGTATGTGAGAGATATGTAGATCCCAAATAAATTGTGTAGAAATCATAATTATGTAATAATTTGCACAATTCTACTCCAATTCTTCTAAAATCTATACTGTATCTTCTTTAATATGTTCTTCAAAAACCCTTTAAAAATATTTAAAAAATTTGCTAAAATATGAAAGTTATGCTCTTCCCAAAATTGCCTCTAATATTGAGAAAAAACCTTGCCTCTACGGTGCCAAGATCATGCTCTGATACCACTTGTAATGAAATAACATGCACAATGGAAGAAGATGATATAAAATATTCTACAAGTACTTGATAATAACTGAGAATAACAGGCCACATCGAGGGGGAAACCTCCAAATATCTCCAATGAGAACACACTTCACAATATGATGATGAAATAAGACTCGCATCCTCCTATATATACCTAATTATGCTTAGGATAAATAGACAAACCCCTATATAAGACCTAGTCCATCCTATCTAACTAAATGATAATATGATAATGATAACATGAATTAATTAAGAGTTAAGATAGCCACAAGCTGACTATTCATAACTTAATGTACACCAATATTAAGGGTGTAGCACATGTAACCTCTGATCCATGCATGCCCAACAATGTTTCTCACTGAGAATTGCATAAGAGTACAATCCCAGTCTAGGAGAGTCATCAAATCTAATGACTTGACCATTCCACTAATCTTAGGCTACCAGTCAAATGCCGAAAAGAATAATCTCTGATTCAGCTGTGTATCTGCCATGGTTGCCTGTGACAAAAACCAGTTAAAGGAACTTAAGCAATTAAGAAAAAATAAACCACTTACGAGGAGAATGCTAATGAAGCCTTAAAGACAAGGCATCATCCTTTGAATGATGAGTGAAAAACATTCTTTATGGATCCAAGGGCCATCCTAATTACGACATGGCTAACATCATGAGATCATATAATATCAAGGAGAAGATCTGTGGGCACATTTTCCCTTAAACTCTGGGTATGGTGATGTGGATGTGTCAGAATAAGAAGCCCCCTAAAAGTAGAAAGGAAGCCCACCATCATTCAAATACGGCTGCCATTAAAAGAAATAATTGTAGATCATGTTGACAGGAGGGAAAACGTCTAAAAGAAGTAACTTAGAGGCCAATGCTAACTACCCAACCATTGAAGGGACGTAAATTGGCTAATTGACTTAAAGACTAAAGCTAGACAATGGATGAAACTTGCAACCCTCATGTTAGCTTAGGAAGCTATTTAAAGCTCAACCATCAAAGGAAAAATTGGATCTGCAAGAAAGAAGGCAGTGGGAAGAGTGACCAATGATGATGATAGACCTATCTAAGTAGATATTACTTGGAAAGGAGAGTGGCCAAGTCATCAATAAGAAGTTTGGACAAGGAGCTTGGATGACTCAGAGCTTAAGATAGGAAGATTTCAACATTTGTATCTTGGTCAATAGCTAAGTTGGAAAGAAAGTCTACCACCTTATTGCCTTCTTTGAGAGTATGGGAGATCGTGAAATTGTCCAACTCATTGATCAGGGAGATGGATTATTGGAGGATATAATTTATTTTCCAATTATCTGATCCCTTTGATTTTAGAGCATTAACAATGATTAGGGAGTCACCTTCCATCTAGAGGTTTTTGAGGCCCATCCCGATTGCCAATTGGAGGTCATGCACCAAGGCCCATGCTTCAGCTTCATTATTCGATCCCTTAGGAATGTTTGTCACTTTGGCCTCTAACAAAGAACCATCCTCCCTCCAGATGACACATCTAAACCCTGAGATCCTAGGATTTCCTCGACATGCTCCATCAAAATTTAACTTGGAGAAAGCTGTTGTAGGGGGAATCCATTTTACTTGGTCTCTATTAGTAATTGACTTTTGAGCTTCAATTTTCCCACCAACAACAGATTTGCCAATTAGGGGTTAGTTTTGCACTAGCTCTCCATCACATTTAGACCATTTGGATTGCCTGGAGCATGATCTCCTAACACTAGACACCACTAGATCTAAAATGGCTTCCTCTAGTTTGAAACAAAATAACTTCAAAGAAGCAGCTTCCTTTCTGAAAATGCAATGATTCCTCTCCCTCCACAAATGCCAAGCAATCATCGATGGGCCCAATTCCCAAATGCAAGCAATGAAGGAATCCGTGAAAAGGAGGGGCCAATTCTTAAAGAGTCCTTGAAAATGGGTTGTACAGTTTAGCTTCCAAAAGAACCAGACCCAACATTCTCTACTAAATGGGCAATGCAATAGTAAGTGATGCACCGACTCTTCTTCTCTCCCGCAGAGGACGCAAAGAAAATTGGAGGCAAATCCTAACCTTTTAATTTTATCTCTTGTCAAGATTTTGTTGTGAAGTGCCAACCAAGAGAAGGCTCCTGCCTTGGGTAGTGTAACATTGCTCCAGCACAACTTTGTTGGCTAATGCAAATCCACCTTATCCACGACCAACCTATAACCATCTTTGATAGAATAAGAGCTTGTTTTTTACCCCGTCCAGATCAATTCATCTTCTTTACTAGAGAAGATAACCACTCTTTTCCTCAAGAGTTGAGGTAGGAGCACTTTTTGTTCATAGGGAAAATTGCAATCTCAAGTGCTTTTCCAAACTATAGAGACTGAACTATGTCTCCTCAAATTATGCCAATAATCTTTCACCTTATAGCCCCAGTATGACTGGAGAAAAACTCTAGCTTCTATGAGGTCTACCCTTCTTGAAATCTTGGGCTCTCCACCCCAAGAATCATTCCATAAATCTACCTTTTCCCCATTGTGAATGACCCAAGACAATTCTAGGAGAAGGATATCTCTACTTTTAGTTATGAAGTACCATATTGCTGACTTCTTTATCAGGTTTTCAATTGTGAAGATTCTCTCGCTTGCCTGTGAGTCTAAATATTTTTCTTTCATTAGACGGGCCCATTTTAAGTTAGGTTTCTTATACAGGTCCCATGCCAGCTTAGCCCTTAATGCTTGATTCTGAATATTAAAGTCTAGGACTCGTGCCCCACCTTCATCCTTAGATTTAAAAACTTTATCCTACACTAATAGGTGAATTTTCTTCTCCTAAAAGGTGGCTTGCCATAAGAACTATTTACAAGTACTTTCGATCTTTAAATTAATCCCTTTAAGAATTTGAAAAATTGACATCATGTATATTGGGACTGCAACTAACACAGTTTTGATCTTCACAATTCTGCCAGCGAGAGATAGCCTATGGCCTTTCCAAGTTGCCATCTTGGAATTCAAGTTTCCCAACACCTTGTTCCAGAGATTATTCTTATATATTCCATTAAAGAGGGGTAGATCGAGATAGCTACCTAGAAGGAATTGTAGGTTGAAACTAAAGATCTTACTAATTTCATCCTATAATTGTTGATGCACATTGAAGATATAAACCACTGACTTATTGCAATTGATGAGATGTCGAGAGATAAGGCGATATTTGTTCACTATTTTCATGACATGATTCTGGCTTCATGCACTAATGTTGCCTGAACAAATGATATCATCTATGAATAAGGCATGAGCGTAGAAGTCTTGAATACCTTTAAGCCTGATGTCTTGCCATTCAAAATTCTGTTTGGATTTCTTAATTTCCCATGTGAGAGCCTTAGACATAATGATGAAAATGTAAGGGAAGATAGGATCCCCTTGCCTCAATCCTCTTGATGGTTCAAATATCTCCAATTCCTTACCATTGATTAAGACTAAAATCTTGAAGCCTAAAATCCAAGAGGAGATCCACTTACAAACATTTTTTGTAAAACCAAACGTATTAAGCATGCCTAGGAGGAAACTCCACTCCACCATATCATAAGCCTTTGACATATCTAACTTAATAAGCATAGCTATCTCTTTCTCCTTGTTGAGGGAACGAAGGATATCGTGGGTTAAAATGGTACACTCTGGAGTTTCTTTCCTGGGTAGAAAGCCACCTTCCTCCTCTGAGATTACATTAGGTAGAAAGGTAGCTAAGCGCAATGCTAAGGCTTTGGAAATGATCTTGTAGATGAAATTTCAGAGAGAAATTGGCCTAAACTCTTCGAAGGTTTGAGGAGACTTTATTTTTGGTATAAGCATAAGACACGTGGATTTAATTTCTTTAAGCACGTTCCTAGATTTTCTGGATTTTTCCACTACCAGAAGGACATCTCTACACACTGTGTCCTAGCATTTTTGAAAGAATTACCCAGTCCATCGGTTGAGGCCCGAAGCCTTCTCTCCCGGCATTGAAAAAACAACCACTTTGACTTCCTCCATAGAGAAATCTTTCAACAAATCCAAGTTATGTTGTTCATTAATGTAACATCCATAACTTATTACACTTGAAAACTAGGTTTTAACATAGGTATATATTTTTTTGAAATCAAACATAAAAGAATTCACTACTATCAAGTATAACATTCTTTGATTTATCAATAAACATGATTTCATTTTTCACAAACTAAAAGAAATGATAAACCATAAACATTTAGTTTTCTTACTAATTTGCAAGTTCTTAAAACAAATACAATATTAGAAACATACCATTATCACTGCATCTTGATTGTCGACCAATCACATTCGAGACTCGGCAATCCTCAATATTTGGAAGAGAAAGTATCTTCAAGGAGCTTAACCTCCAAACACAAACCATCGGTCTCCCGCACTCCTTCCTAACCAGAAGTGGCCCTACCCTACTCAAGAGGATAGACTTAGGATAACCATCGGTGTTTGCCATCTGATCTCTAGTGTTGTAACTTACGTGTCTTGTTATCATGCAGATCCCTAGATATCCTCTAGTCATGCATGACCCTCCACAAGAAACGCTATCCAGTCATAGTGAACATTCAATACACTTGAGGATCGTGCATCACCTTGGCCAAAGGATTTGAATTTAAATAGTGTTGTATGAATGCATGAATTAAGTTCACCCACCCTACTCGACTTGAATTAATCGCAAACCTACAGTTTTCCTATTTGTAAGGTTTATATATATGTTGACCTCGATGACCTCAAGGTATTTAAATTTCCTCATGCAGTAGCGCATGGCGCATAGTTTTACTCTATTTCTGATCTTATGGGATCATCTCCATTTTCATGATGTATAAGGGTTTTCTATTTCATTATTTATACGGATAGAATTTGTAATGTGATAATAATCCCATACCCATCTAAAATATTGTATAAAAATATCCACTCCTAAGTGGTCTCTAACTTGGCTATACGGTTTTCAAAAGTTTATACAACATAACCAAGTATAAAATACAATTACCCGTAAGCCCGGAGTTTTAAGTTTTAGACTCATAAAGGTCTTCAAGGTAATAGCGACACAAGGATCATCGCATGCAATTTAATTAACTAAATCACAATATGCGGCTTTCCCACCCTTATCTTTTCATTTATAAGCATGTCAGTTTTTGACCAAGGATAATTACTTATACTTCAACTCTACACCCTCCTTCCAAAACAAATGGTTTTACATGGTTCAATGAGGTAAGAGTTATAAAATAAAGATATTAAAGACTTGGAATCAATCTCAAGAATCTAGAGATGATCATACTCATATATCGACCTCTAACTGAAGATCTAATACCAGATAAGAAACTAGCTAATTACATTTGTCGGCATTCAATCTTTTGTTTTCAGGATTCTAATCTGTTTGGACAGAGAGACATTTTGAAACCTTATCCTACTCTGGTTTTTATCTCCTAACACCACAGCCAGTTAAAATTACACCATCTAGCTATCAAAACAATCTAAAAACTACGTCGAAAACATGTATTAAATCTGAGGTTTAGACTCCTTCACAGTAAGCACATGGTGCAATGTGGCTTCTCACTAAGAAACTAACATTTTGAGTGTACAAAAGAAAGTTTGAGCTGGTATTACAGTCATATAAGAACAACTCAATGCATACATCATTGCCGACACCCAGTAGAATATCGTTCACAACTTGCATCATGCATTTATTGGCATTGGTGTATATATATTTGAAAACTGTGTTCTACTATTATTATGGTATCGCCCATGATGTATAATGATAATGTTTTCTAAGAAGATAGCAACGGTAACATATTCTGAGAAGATAGCAATGATAACATATTCATTGTAAACAAACCTCACTCAGAACTTACAATAAGATGACATTGTTTGCATTATCCTTTACGTTATAAGATCCTACACTATCACTGCAAACATAAGACACAAATAAAGATCATAAACTACGCAGAGGGGAAGAATGGAAACCTGTCGTTGTACCTAGAGTTTCACTATTGCTAGCTCGTCCTTGCTGAGCTCTCAGCGACGTCCTCAAGTTTCTTCGTTCGACTCAAAACCCACGGCACTCTCCTATCCATGTCCTCCTCCAAAGGAAAGTACTCCCTCTCACTACTACGGCGAAGAAGAATAATGGCATTTAACCTCTGCTGTTCCATGCCTAAACAAAAGGAGATCGGTTTATCTACATGCCACCCGACTCCCTAACCTACAATGACCACTAAACATGATGGAGGCTCCTTTATGGTGACGTGGCAGCTGTGGCACAACAACCTCGTCCACTTACTCACACAAGAAGGCTTCTAAACCTCTGAATATGCAACTAACATGATTAGTGGAGTTAAATTCTTAAAAGGTGGTGAATAATAAATGCATATTGTGTCTCTAAGGTTGAAAGAGAGAATGAATAAAGGCCGACTTAATGAAGAAAATATAGGTTAGATTAATGATAACTCAAAGTCTTATGCTCGAAGGGAAAAGATGCATTCGAAGTGGAAGACGTCTAAAAATGACAGAACTTGGGTGTAACCCTACTCGACTTCGACGAGAAAATCGACATCAAACAAACTAAAGGAAATACCTCACGTTTACCAAAATATAACTAAGGCAATTTTGGAATATTCTTCCAAATAACAACCAAAATAGGTTATAGCTCATCTCGGCTTCAAATTTGACTTCTGTCAATTTTCAAAAAGGAATAAATTCACAACACATGTTCAAAGCATTTTTACGGCAATCACAACGGATTGGGTGTAATGCAAAACAAGTTTTCTAGATCATTTGACACACAATTACGACTTCTCGTGTCTTTCGACTATGAGACGCAACTCACAAATCTACCACAAATAAGTTTATTTATTTACCTATAATCGAAATATTAGTCATCTCTATAAGATGACTTGCTTTAGTGGACTTGCGACAACAACGTCGATTTCCAAAATTCTATATGACGACTTACGAAAAGTGTTAAACCTTAACTTCAGACGTCGACATCTAGTCTTAAATTATCTCAGTCGTAAACATGACTAAATTTGAGGCTTCAAAGTTTATCTACCTGCTTGGCATTTTCAGTAACAAACACCCATGGTTAATTTCTAGAGTCTATTCTCTTTCTCAAAAATACTTTCTCTTCCTGTCGAACATGGTCCACCTATTCCTGCAGCGACAGTCTCACATATAATTTTTGTGGTCAAAGCACCTATATTCCAAATCAAAGCATAATATATCCAAACATCATTTTCTCCTGACAAAAAGACATTTTAGTTTATAATATCACATTGATCATAATCAATCGATTCCAAAATTTCATAGAACTAACTTTGTCTATTTAAATCCCCAGTTTCCATGTCGTCCACAACATATTATATAACTGAAATTTGCAAGAAAAGTAAATAGCATTATTGATTCCAAAAAGAGGGATGTAACAATTAACCAACTTTGGAAGGAAGTTAAGAAAGGTGCCATCATCCCTTTCAGGACCAGTACTTTTAGAGAGGAGGGATCTGTAGAAGTCTCTTGCTACAACTTTAATAGCCTCCAAATCCGTGAGGGATGAACCAACATCCACCTAGATTGATTTAATGGAGTTTGAATCCTTGCAGACTTTAGCTAAAAGGTGGAAGAAGGAAGTGTTCTTATCCCCTTCTTTGAGCCATAATTCCTTTGATCGTTGCCTCCAAAAAACTTCTTCTCTCTTAAGAACCTCCTCCAGCTCAATTTAGAGGCTCTTTTGTAGCTGGTATGACCTTCCATCCATTCCATTTCTAATGATGTGTTCTGCAAGAGTCCTCAACTCTTGTTGGAGTCTATGTTTTTCTGCAAAGATATTTCTAAATTGGGATCTATTCCCATCCAAAACCTTCTGTCTTAGAAATTTAAGCTTGTTCACAAGCTGAAACATGCGGGAACCCTTTACAAAAGGGGCTTGCTTCCACCAATCTTCGATGTTTTGGATGGAGGGGGGGTCCCTGAACCACATGGACTGGAATCTGAACTTTTTCTTACCCGGCAAGGAGTCCATCCCAATCCTTAGCTTGACTGGGAGGTGGTCCAATCCAACCAACGATAGGATCTTAACTTCGTAATTTATGTTGATATGATAACATTCTGGCGAGAGAAAAAATCTGTCCAGCCTTTCAGCTATTTTACAAAAATCTTTTCTTCTATTAGTCCATGTATATTTCCCATTTTCAGAGATGCAGTCTAAAAGGAGGTTCTGATTTATGAACTCTTTAAAGTCCTATTGGGACCTAGTTTCCATTATTGTTAAAATTATATATTTAATCTACTTATAAGAAGCTAAATACTTTCAATTCTTTGATTATTAGTATTATTTAAAGATTTTAGATAGGTAGATAATATGTATATTAAAGATAAACATGATTTTTCAAGTTGAAAGGGCTAAGATAGTTATTTTTAGAGGCGCGTCCTCTTAGAAGACAGGCAAGAGAGACCATAATATATAATAATATATAATAGAATGTATGACAGGATACGAGTAAAATAAGAAAAGGTTGAGAGATTATTATGGAGATGGAAGATAACATGGATTACGTCCTTGAAGAAATTCCTTATACAGAGGATGAAATTGAATGCTATGCTCAAGCTATTTGGGGTGTGCTACTGGGTCTCTACGATAGGTATGGCAACGTTTACATCACCTCAAGAATGATATCTTCTATAAGTATGGATAGTTCTGGGAATAGTATGGATACTGAATGTTGTTGGGCAGAAGATAACTATTTTTCTAAATCTCCCCAAAAGTCCTGGGAATTAACTAACGAGAAATTAGATATGATTTTTGAAGATATTGTGAAGTTTCGTATGCCTTTCAAGAATCCGATGCAGTATAGAGACATGTTCATTTATTCGATATCTACATACATAGAAAGATTGACGAGTGTGGAGCTAGTGTACCCTGAAGGACATCACTGCCCTAGATTTATGTGTTATGACTACATGAGCTTCTTGAATAATTACAGTACTCCAGCCTTATTGGACATTATTGTAAACTTTAAGCATGAAAACAAGTATATCTTGCTAGAACGTGTGTTTGTAAAGTATATGGACTGCGATAGAGTACACCAAGATGCGAAAAGGCTGTTGAGTTTCTGCAGCCCTCTTGAATATTATCCAAGGAAAAGCACAGATTCCAAACGTTGTATTACTTTTCATTATGGCCCAACGAATAGTGGGAAAACATTTGAGGCTTTGGAAAGCTTTAAGGGAGAAGGAAAATCTGCAATTTATTGTGCTCCACTCCGCCTGCTTGCAATGCAAATTTACCAAGATGTGAATAAGGAAGGAGTTCTGTGTGACCTTAAAACTGGAGAGGACGTGAAGCATCATTCAGGCTCTGTAAAATGTTGTTGCACTGTGGAAATGGCGGATTTCAGTAAGGAATGGGAGGTGGCTGTGATAGATGAGATTCAGATGATTGGAGATGAGCAGAGAGGCGGGGCCTGGACCCGTGCATTTTTAGGGCTAAATGCTCAAGAAATCCACTTGTGTGGAGAGGGCAGCGTGTCGGAACTCATCCAACAACTTTGTAAATTAACAGGAGATCAATTAATGATGGTAAAACAGCAGAGAAGAAGTGAATTGGTTGTGGAAGATGAGGCCGTACTTCTCCAGAAAGGTAAAATTGAATCCGGCGACTGCTTTGTTGCATTTTCAGTGTGTAAACTAAATGAAATAAAAAGAAGAATTCTCTTCCACCAGCCTGACATGAAATGCACTCTGTTATATGGCAGCCTTCCACCAGAAGTTAAATTTGAAGCAGCTGAATTTTTTTTGAAATATTGCGAGAACCAAAAAGGTGTGCTGATAGCCACGGATGCTATTGGAATGGGCCTCAATCTTCCCATAAGACGAGTGATTTTCACAGAGACAGAAAAATATGATGGAGATTCCGTTAGTTATGTGAAGATTCTGTTAGTTAAACAGATTGCTGGAAGCTCCCAGACCCTACCGACCTGAAATATTTAAGGAAATGTGTTGAAGCAACCATTGAACCCATCAAACAAGCTGTTTTGGACTTGGATCCTAAAATATTGCCCATCCTTGAGCATCGTTGGAGAAAGCTTGTGGAATTCTCAATCTATGATTTTCTACACTATCTTGAAAGCTTTGAGAATCGTTTACTTCTTAGTGGGTGTGTCGAAAATGCTTACAAACCTTTGTTTCGCTTCAGGTCATTTCAAAAGGAATTCTTGAATGTGGCCCATTGGCTCACATTCCAAGGTTTCTTGCCACGCATAACCCTGTCTGACTTCTTCACGCTTTGCAACTGCCCTTATGGTGACAACACTGCTGTTCTTTCTTAGATGAGCGACATGTTTCTGAGGTTTAATAAATGTTTGCTCAAGTACCATAAGAATGGTGTCTGCCCTTATAAAATGGATGAGTATAATTGTGAAAGTGTATATGGCCACTTAAGGGCTTATAAATATCTCTATAATCAGTTTCCCCACCAACGATATCTCATGATCCATTATGATCGCCTCCAAGAACTAGAGTTGGAGATCAAGGCACTTATCCGAGATAGAGAAAAGAGAGAGGAACCCTGCTTACGCTATTATTCAGATTCAGATTCAGATTCCTCTTAATCGATATACTTTTCAAAGTGTATATAGCCTCATAAGGGCTTTAAATAATTTGGATTTTATCTTCAAGTTAAGAATATTATATATTTATTTATTTTTAATTAATATAAGTTATTATTTTAAATCTGTATGTCACAAGTCATCTTTGAGTTTTGAATTTGAATTAGAATACTATGTCTAAAATTATAGGTATTTTATTTTCAAATAACATAAAAGTTAGCTAAATTAAATAGTAAAATTATAGCCTATTTAACAGAACAAAATAATAAACAATTTTTAAATGAATAAAAGAGGTGAGGTACACTTCTAGAAAGGGCACTAAATGAGGAACTTTCCTTCCCTCATTCTCAAGTCAAGACTCCAATTTATAAAATGAGATTTTTTTTCCCCTAAATTAATGAGAATTGGAAACTTGAGTGAAAACCTCAGTCCTTTTCCACAAGCATTGAATGACAATTTAGAAAATGGAGAGAAAGCATTTAATTGGAAGACTTGACTCAAGACTTGGAGTTTCCTCCCTATGGGTTAAGTTTTTCTATAAATTGGAGGGATTTCTTTTGAAGAAGACACTCGTTTTTCTGGTTTGGAGGGCTGGAGCAAACTGTAAGAATTCCCCCTCCCCAATCCTGTTTCCTTTCCTTTGAATTTTTTGTTTATTATTAATATGAATTGTTGTCATGCTTGTTGTATTTGTGAATTATGCATAAGTTTTAATTTTAATTGATTTCATTTGTGCAATAGTTTATGAAGGATTTATGTAACTACTCTGTTCCTGAAACTTCGTTCATACTTGAACATTCCTAAGGCCTACTTCATCAAATCAGTTGTGTGCATATTTTGCAATCATACCTCTTTTAGGATTGGTCTAACAGTTCATGTGCTCTGAAATCTGTGATGAAATTCTTTTTGTTCTTTATGCTCTATTGTATGTCCATGCCCTGTTCTAAATCTCCACGGAGAAGGGATGCTAGCAAAGATCCATTTTGTGCACATCCTAAAATCATTCCAGGCTTGAGACAACATTTCTTGTGGCATTTTGTCAAACTATTCATGTGTCCTACCTAGACGTCCACTTTCAGCATACATGCCTATCTGAGAATTTCCAACTATTAGATCTAACAAAAAATTCCCCATCGCTATACCCTGTCCCAAGTGCCATTCTGGCATACTACGTTGTCCACGGTTGTGGAATTTGACTTTACACCTGCTAACTTCATTTGCTTGAAAATTTTTAAATCTATTTCAAGAAATCCATTTTGTGTGATCCTCCAATCATTGCATTTCATGTTACCACATTGTTTTTAGGCATTTTGTCAAACAATTCACATGCCTTTCAATGTTCCTTATGGTATGATGGATGTCCATTCCCAATTCCAAAGTTTTGGCCTGAGCTAAGGAAGATGCTGGTAAAGGTTGAAGAATCTGTCTTTATAATCGCCATTTGCGTTTCCTTAAAAGTTTTCTAAGGCCTCTTCAACAAACCCATGTTGAATGTACCCTTATCATGGCAATTTGTGAGATCACATTTCTTTGAGTCATTTTGTTAATCAGATCACATGTCTTGTTTATGCATCCACATTTTGAATACATGTCTATCAAAATATTTCCATAATTTTTAAAATGACAACTATAGAAATCTTGATTCATTTGCCAATACCATATATGGTTGTTAAACTCTACGATTCTATTTAATCTTGTACATACCCTTTTCTACAACAAATATATCTGGTTGATCAGAACCATTGAAAATTCAAAATAGCACTATCTGTACTTCAGGCTATGATATTTTGAAAATTTTTAGGTAAAATTTACCTAGATGGCTTTAAGATACCGCCAACAGTTAATTTTGTTTTTATAGTCAATAATAATCCAACCATGACCAACATGGCTTGCAATTCATTCATTGGCCAATCCTCATTGACCAATCCTAATCTGTTACCCACTAAGAAAAACCTTCCCAAGAACTAAATACTATTAATTAAAAATCTAGAAACATGAAAATGAAAGATAGTTGTTCTTGAGATGTTTTGCCTCAGAGAAGTTTGTTCTGAAAAAAAAATAATGAATATGGTTTATTTCTTAAAATTATGAACAACTGAAAGAGGAAATAATATTATAATAGACATGGATTTTATTAAAAAACAACTAAAATAAAATCATATGGGTATGTTGAATGAAAATTTCATGTTAAGTGTTGACTATTTTATGTTTCAGCATACTACATAACTACTTGAATAGAATATATTCTTAAGCCATATATTTGACTTTCCATTACCTTTAAAGGGGTTTTAATTGATGAGAATAAATAATCTATTTAAAAAAAATTAATCTCGATAAAAAGTTTTTTTAGAACAAATGATGGATCATTGTTTTATTCTGAAAATGATCACAACCAAAAAAAGAAAAAACATGACCAACTAAATCTCTATACCAGATAAAGCATTGGCCATCTATAATATATAGATTTGCAAGCAGCAAATTGGCATCTTAATGATAATGTTTAGGATGTACTCATGGTATCTAGTGCTTTGAAGAAGGTCAACCATAACAATCATTTAGATATTTCTACTTTTCATATTTTGGTGCATGTGTAGTCTATTGATTTTATCTACATTTTAGAAGGCATTTGGTCTATTCACCATGAATTATTCACAATGAATCTTAGTGATCGGTGTTTGTAGTGTTAGTGTGCACATGGTACTACTTGTCGAGGCCTAATGTGTTATTTATATTTCTCTTCAATTACTCTATTCTAGACTTCTATCACAACCCTCCATAATTTTTTCAAATCCAAATGTGTAGGGAAGTAGCCCACTCCTATCAACTAGTCCATCATTTCCACTGTTTGATCATGAGTATCCTATTTTCACTTGCGCTAATGCATATTCCTAAGTTTTTGTTTTGAGTCTAGTCTCTAGGATTTTTTGAGCTTGAATTATGGGAACCAAGATAATAGAAGGAATATGCTAAACCATTTCCATCTAATTAATTTTGGTTATAGTTTTAATAATTACATTTATATTATACCATAAGATTTGTTAATTTCCATTTATTTCAAACTAAGACATCTTTTTCCATAGTGAATAAATTATGTATCTAAATAATACCATAGAAAAATGTGAATCTTTATAGATTTCTATGCACTTATTAAATTTGGAGGCTTAAGGCCCAAATACCAATTTATGAGTTTGTTTTATAAAGATCTTAATAACCTAGAAATATTAAACTAAAATCTTATATTAGGAAACAATGTAGAACCTTTCCCACACATTTAATGTATCTATGTAGATGGTATAAACTTGACAATCAAGTATCATTACTAATTCCATCATATAGTCTAATGTTAATGTAGATGTTAGAATGTCATTGGAGTTTATATGAATTTTGTAGATAGGATATCGAGTATGAATCAAAGTTATAAATTTTAGAGTTGGAGTACATAATTTAGTTGGTTGAGGAAGAATTTTATGAATTAGAAATAAATGAAAAAGTGCACTAATTCAAGATCATGATGTAAATGACATAAAAAGTGCAAGTGATAACTTAATAAATAGCACATAAGAAAATAAAGGAATTAATGGCATAAGGTAAACTCGTAAAAGAGTATTAGAATATACCTAGAAAATATACATATAGTGGAAATGGATGTTTTGTGCGTATGTTATCATGAAAGCTCATGAGAAGGTATAGTCCTTATGATACATGTAGTAATTATAAGTAACTTTGCATTTGGAAATGTGATAAAAAGAATTATTGAAATTGTATATGTTGATTTAGTAGTGGAACTGGTTATCAAAGATTCTTTATTTTAACCTAGATTAAATTTTCACCTTACTGTTAGATTATCTTTTCTAGTTTATGAGTTGATATAAGTATCTTTCTAGTCATATGTTTTATGAAATTGATTAAGTTCTTTTCTAGTTCTATTCATTATGATCAAGTATCTTTTATCTGCATTTTGATTTAAAGAAGTATTTCCCATTATCAACTGTTATTATGCAAGTTTTTCCCTTGCTACTATATAGGTAAACCTTGTAAGTAAACATCCAAAACTCAAACAATTCATAGTGTTTGGTATTTATGGTACCTTTGTATCATGTTTATGGGTAATGCCATCACATTGAACCAAGTACCTTGCGCCTAACATAGCTGCAACAACGATGTCTGGCCACCATCCCTCTAAATCATCGAGGAGTAATAAGGGACATGTCAAAGTTAAATCTGTAGGAAGGGAAAATCTCCTTGGATACCTTACTAAAAATATTAACTAAAAAGAAAAGACAGGTCTATCGAAATAGTTTTAGGACAATTACCACGATAGATAACCCCTTTTATCTATGAACAGAATAACCTCGTCAGACAAATATGCATACTAGGTAAACTATCCTCACATGCAAAATTAAACGTCAAACACTCTTGGGAGGTGTTTTTGCAAAATAGTTTTCTAGGAATTCCATCACTGTATCACTCGATGGATGTCAGTCGGCAAAGAACTATGTACCCACTCATAGTTACATAAAACATAGTGCAAGATAGAACTACATGTTTGCATCCCAGTGACGATCACATCCGAAGAGGGCTTTGATCTCGTGGATATAGGGTATGTATGTAGTTTAGATGGTGAAGGATGCCCCCAATACTTAGGTCCCTTAGATATAAGATACTCTTTTATAATCAACTCTATAATCTTGGTCCCTAGTTAAAGGTTATCTAGGTAACTTAAGAACTCTCCTAGTACTCAGAAGAATCTTTGGGGTGGATTACTTGTACCCATCTTTGTCGTAAGCTGAGGCGAGTACAAGTTGATGTTATGTGTTCCTTGATTGACATCCTTAGTACAATTCTTGGGCAGATTGTGGTCTCTAGGAAGTGACTCATGAACCCGTATTGGTCCCGAGGGAGTCAGAAGTCTTTGGCCAGAGCATAATGATTCCTGTCCTCTTTAGCCCATTAGGCTGTCATGTTTACTTATCCTAGATTGGATAGAGTGTTGGTCTATTTGACCCACTACGCCCTTTGGCCACTATTTGTTCTACCCCGTATCAGGTAGCAAAAAGGTCTGTTTGACGTAGTTCCATATGAAGCTATTTGCCTAAAGGATAGAAGAGCCCATGTTGGCTTAAGAATGTTCCATTTGAACACATGGCCCATATTGGCTGAAGTTTTCCTGAGTACTCAATCAAAGTCTTGATATATCACATATGAACTTGTTAATAAGGTAAAAATTTTGAAAATTCGAGTTTGGACCAAGCGGGTCCTTACATGTGGTATCAGAGCAAGGTTCAAACACTTGGCCTGGAGGCCTACTAGCCTAAAATTGGTAATAATTGGTATCTAAGATAAGAATTGTAATAGATTTAATTATAATCAATTTGCATGTTGTAAACCAAAAAAAAATTGTAGCAAGTGGTAAATAACCTCTCTCCTTATTTTAAGAATTAAAATGGTGAAAACTTGAAATTTGTGAGAACTGCATGGAGAGGAATCGGTCAACCAAGAACCAACTAAAAACCCACCTGAGAATCTAAATGCTGACATAGAAACAATTATTAAATTGTTGACAGAGCAAAGAGAAAAATTGGAAATTCTTGAGAAAACTGTACAAGACTTGAAGACTAGTCAGGGGACCATAGAAAACATTCTGGAACTTGAAGATGAACATCAAAGTGAGGAAGTATCCATATCTAAAACAACTAATGAGCCAGAGGTTCCTAGGTCTCAGCAAGAAACCATCATCCTAGATATCTCACAAGACCTTAAGAAGATAACTCCTTCAAAATTTGATGGTAAACATATGGGGGATGCTACAGAAGGATGGCTCACTGAAATGGAAAAATATTTTGAGTTAAGGAACTACTTAGAGAATATCAAAGTAACTTGGGGAGCTTATCAACTGGAGGGAGAAGCTGCTAGTTGGTGGATAAACATAAAGGAACAATATTGCTATTCAAAGGAAAACCTAACTTGGAGGCAGTTTGTGAGCCACTTCTGTGAGAGATGGCTTCCACAACTATTTTATGATGGAAAGATGATCAAGTTTTTAAATCTCAGACAAGGAAATCTCACAGTCCAACAGTATTGGGATAGATTTGCCAAGCTAGTAAAATATGTTCCTATCTATCAAAAGGATGAAAGGTCTTAGGCAAGGAAGTTTCTTTTGGGATTGAATACTGATATTGGGGCAGAAGTGGATATGTTTGCCTTTGAGAACATGAAACAAGTCTTGGAGAAGGCACTCAAATAGGAAAAGAAATTATAGGCACTATCGGTGGCAAAACAAAACTTTTGGGACAACCAATTTGCCTTCATAAGGAAACTAGACAATAGAGGCAACAGAGGAGCTTAGAAGAACAAGAGGAGAGACTGGGGTACAATAGAAGCTGCTGGTAATCAGAATAACAAGAACAATTACAATGGTAATGCTAGAAGGAATGATTGGAATACCCCACCTTGAAGTTCTAATGGACCCCTTGGCGGATGTTTAATGTGTGGAGGCAATCATTATGCAAGGGGTTGTTCAAAAAGAAATGGGTCCAATCAGCCACAACAACTTTGACAACATCAAATACATGCTGCTGTCATAAATCAACAAACTTGCCATCAAAATGTACCTATGGAGACAAAAGGTATGCTTTTTGGTAAACCCGTAACTATTTTGATAGATACTGGTTCCTCCGAGAATTTTATTTCACCAGAATTGGTAAGCAAAATGTCTTTGCAAACGAAGAATATGGAATCATCATGGATGGTTCAGTATGGTGACAAGGCTACACAAAGAGTGAACAAGTACATAAAAGGAGCCCTCATTAAGTTTCCTGAAATAGAAACCGAAGTCGACTTATATCTCGCACCCCTAGGAGCTTATGATGTCATAATCAGAATAAGTTGGCTAACGAGTCATAAGGCTAACATAGATTGGTATAAAAAGGTGGTGGAGTGTGTAGATGATAAGGGGTGTAGAGTTAGGATCCAAGAAATTTACAAACCTATATCATTGGGGACCATTTTTGCTATGCAACTAAAGAAGGTAAGGTGAAAATGAGGAAATCAGATATTCTTAGTATCTTTAGATGAGAAGGGAGAAGAGAAAGAAGCCCCTACCTTCAAAATAGTCCATTCCTTTGGGACTACAAGGATGTGTTTCCTGAAGATCTACTTGGATTACCTCCTAAAAAGGAATTCAATTTTTTAATCAATATACTTCCCGAAACCATACCTATATCTAAAGGCCCATATAGGATGAACACCATAGAACTCCAAGAGTTGAAAATATAGTTGCAAGAATTGCTGGAGAAGGGGTTGATAAGGCCTAGTGTATCACCTTGGGAGCACCAGTCATATTTGTAAAGAAGAAGGATGGAACACTAAGGTTATGTATTGACTATAGAATGTTGAATAAGGCCACCATGAGGAATAGATATCCCTTGCCTCGTATTGATGATCTATTTGACCAAATGAGAGGAGCCTTAGTGTTCTCCAAAATTTACCTTCACTCAGGCTATCACCAATTAAGGATAAAAGAAGAGGACATCCCAAAGACAACATTTAGGACTGGTAGGGCTACTATGAATTTACTATAGTCCCATTCAGGATAACAAATGCTCTGGCTGCCTTTATGAATCTAATGAATAGTGTGCTCCATGATTATTTGGATAAGTTTGTGATTGTGTTTTTGGATGACATCTTAATATATTCAAAGGATGAAGAGGTACACTTAACCCATCTACAGGCTATCTTACAAAGGCTATGGAAGCATAAGTTGTTTGGGAAGTTATCCAAATGCTCCTTCTTTGAAATGAGGGTCCACTATTTAGGGCATATCATTTCAGACGAGGGTATAGCGGTAGATCCTGATAAAGTAAAAGCCTTCAATGAATGGCCTATACCTACAAATGTGACTGAAGTAAGAAGTTTTATGGGATTGGTAGGGTACTATAGGAGGTTTGTGATAGACTTTTCAAGGATAGCCAATCCAATCACATCTTTACAAAAGAAGAACAAAAAGTTCATTTGGACTGAGCAGTGTGATAAGGCATTTCAAGTACTGAAGGAAAGACTAATGCCACCCCTAATTCTAAAGGTGCCTGACCCTAATGGTAACTTCACAGTAGTAACAGATGTATCCATAGAAGGACTAGGAGGAGTCCTTTTCCAAGAAGGAGTAGTGGCTTATGAATCATGGAAAATGAAAATCCATGAAGTCAATTATGCTCCCCATGACCTTGAACTTGCAGCCATAGTTCATGCCTTGCAAAAATGGAGACATTTCTTGTTGGGAAAACCATTTGAGCTTAAAACAGACCATCAAGGACTAAAATATATCTTCACTCAACCTCATTTGAATGCAAGATAGAGAAGGTGGTTAGAATTCCTAAGTGAGTATGATTTTGAGATTGAATATATCAAGGGGAAAGAAAACAGGGTGGCTGATGCTCTCAGCAGGAGGAGACACATAATGGCCATATCCAACTTGCACATAGACATAAAGAAACAAGTACTCTCCGAGAAGAAACATGACCCATGGTATGCTCAGGTTAAGGCATCTGTAGCTAATACCTAGATGTGGAACCTAAGTATTCGGATTATGATTTTGATTATGATGGACTAATGAGGTACCAGGGAAGAATATACATTCCTGATAATGGGGAACTAAGGGGTATGATCTTGACAAAGCCACATAAGGCTCCATATTAAGGACATCCATGGGTGAATAAGATGTATGCAGATCTCAAAAGATTATATTTTTGGCCAGGAATGAAGAAGGATGTGGTAGACACAGTTGCCAAATGCCTAGAATGTTAGAGGGTTAAGGCAAAACATGTACATCTAGCAGGACTTCTTTATCCACGTAATGTACCTTTCTATAAATGGCCCACTTCATACCAGGAAACAAAGTTAACCATGGATTCAATCCCCTACTTATATCCTAGTACATATAAAGCTTAGGTCTACTATGCATAGGCTCCATGGTCTTAAACTCAATATTTCTGAACTTCAAACATGCCCATAGGTGCATTACATAGGGGACTGAGGTTTGATAAACACATGTAGCACATAGATTTAAAAATGGATTGTAGACTTCACACACTTCACTCAACATGAATTCACGAGGTAGCTCAAATCATAGATGTGATGGGACATATAGAACATGATATAGAGAAGCCATGGTTCTAGGATTTGAAACAATTGATCCAAGACAAGAACCTAGGAAATATCATGATACAAGTGAAGCATGTGGACACAAGACATAAAATATGGTCTACATTACAACAACATAAATCTTATATAGGGGAAAAATTAGGGAAATTATTAGCAATCCAAAGTTCAAAACATATACATGACATGAAGAACAAATAGAGCACCAAACTAGACACATGGAAACCATCTATAAGAGTATTACAATCAATATATGTCTAATCAATGGAGACTTAGTACAAAAAAAAATACTATCTTCTAAAGCTTTTACGCTTATAAGGTATAGTTTTTTCTTTTGGGCACCATGCATCAAGTGAGCCTTAGTAATTCTTGTATGCCTTATGAAGGGTGTAAAAGTGGAATTCAATGCTAGTTAAATTAGATTGTAATATTTTTCACATTCGAGAAGACATTAGAAAGAAAATAGACTCCATAGTAATTTATTTAGTTTTGTGCTTCATGGACTTTAGGGAAATAATAAACTTTCAATTAGCAGATATCTTAGGCCTAGATTTTTCATGATGGTATCTATAGCTCCAAGAGATTATACTTGGTTACCCAAAGATTATTCTAGGTTCGGATTGTACAGAATTTATAAAAAGATAAACAAGAATAATTCATATTTTAGGTCTAAAATTATCCAACTTAGACCCTTGATTAAATTAAAACACCTCGAGTCTCTAGAGGAGACTAAAATGAATCCATGTGAGACAATAACTTTGGTGTAAACATGATGAGCAACTATAATTTTGTTGGATGGATTACTTTGGAATGAAGGTAAAGAAATCATAGGTTAGTTTGGTATCTAAATCTTGAAATTAGAGTTTGGTTATTTGGGTTGAATAAACTAGTCAAAAAATCAATCCAACTTTTTAAATATTAAGTTAAAAAGTCAATCTAATCTTTGATAACATAATTAGACTGTTAAATATTTTCTTTTAACTTTATATTTTCCATCATAAATTATATGTATTGAATCTACTCCTATAAAAAAAATTGTATTCTCAACTTTTAGTTTCTCATTATTATTGAAATTACATATTTAGTTTATTTATAAGAACCTAAATACTTTTAATTCTTTTGTTATTAGTATTATTTTATTAGAGATTCTAGACAAGTAGATCACATGTATATTAAATAACTTATTAGCACATAAACGACTTTTCATCTTGTTAGGGCAAGAGAGTTATTTTCAAAGGCGCGTCCTGTTAGAAAAGATGCAAGAGGGACAATGATATATAGTAGAATATATGAAAGGATATGAGTAAAATAAGAAAAGGTTAAGAGATTATTGTGGAGATGGAAGATAATGTGGATGACGTCCATGAAGAAATTCCTTCCATAGAGGATGAGATTGAATGCTACTGTCAAGGTATTTGGGATGCGTTGCTGGGTATCTACGATAGATATGGCAACTTCTCCAAGTATGAAAAACCTGAGCCGTATGGTTTTATTTTTAAATCTTTCACTGATCTAGAAGATAACTGTTTTTTTAATCCATCTATCAAATTTCTATCTCCCAGATCTTCCTTCTGGTAATTAGCTAAGAAGGAATTAGATATGATTTTCGAAGCTATTAAGAAGTTCCATATGCCTTTCAAGAAGTCAATGCCCGAGAGATCCAACTTAATAAATACATACACAGAAAGATGGACGTGCCCTCAAGATCACCGCCGCAGATTTATGTGTTTTGACTACATGTGTTTCTTGAAAAATTATTGAAACAGATTGCTGGAAGAGCTGGTCGAGGTAGTGAAAATGGGTATTGTACAGCCACAAACAATATTGACCTGAAATATTTAAAGAAATGTGTTGAAGCTCCCATTGAACCCATCAAACAAGCTGTTTTGGACTTGGATCCAAAAATATTGCCCATCCTTGAGCATCGTTGGAGAAAGCTGGGGCAATTCCAACCCTGGGATTTTGTTAATTATCTTCAAAGCATTAGGAATTGTTTACTTGTTATCGAAAATGTTGACAAACATTTGTTTCGCTTGAGATCATTTCAAACGAAATCCTGGAGTGATGGCGATACACATAACCCTGTCTGACTTCTTCAAGCTTTGGAACTGCCCTGATCACACCTACTATACTGTTATTTTATGGATGAGCGACATGTTTCCGACTTCTACAGAATGTAAATTCGAGTATCACAAGTCCGGTGACCCCTCTTATAAAATAGATAAGTACGCTAGCTTCATAGATGAAGATAGTGACACCTCTTGGAAAATAGATAAAGATAATTGTGAAAGAATATATGGCTTTTTAAGGGCTTATAAATATCTCTATAATCAGTTTCCTCAAAAACGATATCTCACGATCCATTATGATCGCCTCCCAGAACTAGAGATGGAGATTGAGACACTTATCCGAGAGAAGAAAAAGAAAGAGGAAAAAATTTGGTCACGTTATCATTCAGATTCAGATTAAAATTAATATGAATGTGCGTTGGACTATCCTCTTAATCGAGACACTTATCCGAGAGACAGAAAAAATAAAGTGGAAGAAAAATGGTATACATAGCCAATCGATAACACTAGGCATATTTTGTAAGTAGCCAATCGATAACACATTCGGGACAAATACAACGCTCACGAAAGAATCCTAGGATCACTATGGAGCAAGCTTTGTGCTATAAATATGTATTCTCTAGGTAACATGCTATAAGTAATCATCAAAAGTCAAAACTTCAATAATATACAACTGCAAAAAAAAATGGTAATGTGGTAGGTTCTAAATAGATGTTTGAATAATAAACAAGCACATGATCTAGTTAGGACTCGAATTTAGGACCAAAATGTTTAACACTTGAAAAGAAAGGGAGTCAATAGATCTTGGAGGTACTAATAAAGGCTTATTCACATATTGATAAGATCTCATAGTTTTAACTAAAGCTACTGAGTATCAAGTCAGAAAGTATGATGCATTGGATTAAGTAAAGAGTAGATCTCTAGGGATTTCTATGGTCAACTTAGAGAAAATTAATGTTGATTATACTGTGTATCAAGTGGAAAAATCCTCTAGGTCCTAGGGGAGTGGAAATTTAGTCTCTATTTTAAATAAATTGAATTAGTAGTGACATTTTTAAATATATGTTGATAAGACTATCTCTAGGTTGGAGATCATTTCTAGTGAATTTTAGCATAGCTAGGTTAGCCTTATTTTTTGTTGTTGTTTTCTACGATCTTGGAAACATAGTAATGTTACATTAGATATATATGCAAATAGAAATTAGTATGAGTTCTTTGTTATCATAATTTCTTTTGTGATTCATTGAATATTTGTGTCTATATTAAATAAATGTTTTTGCATGTGTAAATAATTGCTTGTTGGATTGTATTAGAATTATAGATGTGAATTTGGTTAACTAGTGTATGGTTTCTTAAAAAGATAATGAACTTAGTAAATATATGGCATGTCTTCTAATGACTTACTTATTCTTCTCTTAGCCCTTTTTTCTCTGTTTATCTTCTCTAAATTAAGCTACATTAATTTAGATCAATTTTTTGGATATTTTTATTTTTCTTAAAATCTATAAAATTAAAAAAATAAACATTTTGTGATTGCATGTTATTTTTATAGCTATGATGTTCCCATTTAAGTTTTGTGAACAATCTCATTTTTCCTTAGTAAAATCAATAGCCTAAGTGAAGATTCCCATAACTATTCTCATCTATTCAAACAATCAATGAGGACCTCACTATTTTTTCTAAAGATATGTATTCTAATTATATATTTGTTTATCTTCTTCTTTTACTTTTACGGTTCAAATGTATTATAAATTTTTATTGTGTTTAAGAAAAATGTTGTAGACATAAAATTGAAAAATAAATTAATTAATTCTTAAATTAAACAAAACAAATTAATACGGGGTGAGAGGGGTTATATAGTGGCATTAAGGGGATGACTATGACCATGTTTTTTTAATTATGAAGTGTTAAATTTAAAACATATAAATGACATATTTTTATTTTTTAAATGAATGCACATAAGAATTAATTTCAAATATATAAGGGACATAGTTTTATTAAATAAATGGACATTAGAATAAAGTCAATAATCTATATAAATACAAGTAATACACAAACATAAATCACAAAAATATCAAATGAAATAAAAAAGAGCAAAACTAGTTATTTGAATGGTAAGTGCACTATATGTCATCAATTTAATTTGATTTTGTATTCTTTAGAACGGAAATCAATTTGTTGGTTTTGATTCTATTTTATAAAAATTAACTGAGGTTAAATAATATTTTATAACTATATTTTATTAGGTTTAAATTTATTTTATGAACAATGAAATTTAATTTAATGGTTTTTTTCATTATTATTTTGAAAAAATATAATGTCATAAAATAATATTTAATAACAATATTTTATTAGGGTTTAAATAAAAAAGGAGCAAAGTATATTGAAAAGTTATTCCAATGGTAAGTGCATTATATTTTATAGATTTTTTTTTAAGTAAGCACTACCATATACAGGGGTAGCTCCCTATATTAAAATATTAGAGAAACAAGATACATAAAAGGCTGCACAATTACATTTAGTAGTATATGTAGCCCACGCTTGCAACAACATCCACCATCCTAGCTATTACATTTTGATCAATCAGACCCGGATTGGCTTCCAGAAACTTCAAAACTTCTCCATTGTTGTTTTCTTTCTCCATGCCCTTTTTGTAGAGGGCCCATGCTTTGTGCAGTTTCACTTTTTTCGTCTTCATTCAGACTGAGGGTGGCAAGAGCAAAACCTTGCTTGGCTTGCACAGTCACGCCATCCATGGCAGTCCTAACCATATCCATCAGATCATCTCTCACTAGCCTCATTGTAGCTCTTAGCCCCTAGAGTCTAGCTCCCACGACCTGTACATAATTTTGGAAAAAATGTTCCAGAACTTGCCCGTCGTGCATATGTCTGATTGACCAAAAACTGTGCCCAATCACCTTTAAGATGGCTCCTTTCTCTTCATAAAAGGATTTGATGAATAGATATGCTAGATGTTGCCCTCAAGATTCATCATCCTCACAGCGACACTCTACTCCAAAATGCTTAGGCATTGCTTTGCTTGGAGCTGCTTTCTTAAATACGACCAGTTTAATTTGCTTCTCCTCATCTTGCCTTAAAAAGAAAAGTGAGGGAATGATCTCTCTGAACTTCTAATCCCAAGGATGTCAATTTCGCGTTTAGGATTTTGCCACCTATGGGCGGTCGGTACCATTGCAACTCATCGGACTGCCTCTAATTACAGGTTTCGTCCTTTGAATCTGTCATCGTATCCCATCAAATCCCTAATAAGGATTCTCTTAACTTCAAAAATATTTCAGGATTTGGCCTTTCATTAGAGCCATGGGATCCTCTATATCTTTTCTTAGGCATGTTCTTAATCCCTCGGGGTTACTATCAGTGGTGTATTTTTCTAACTCTAGAGCTTGTAAGGTCATTCCTCGGTTGGCTAAATAATCCACCACTGAGTTAGCCTTGCGATAAACATGTTTAATTGTGAAGTTCCCTAATTTTGCCAAGCAGACTTGAATTTTGTCAATCCATCTTTTCAACTTCTAATTTTGAACCATCGCTTTCCTGAAGGCATTGATGCATATCAAGGAATCTCCTTCTATATCTACTTATCTTATCCCTTTGTCAATACACATCTTTATCCCACAAGAGAGAGCTTCCATTTCTGCTTCATTGGTAGTGGTTACTCCCACATTCTTAGTAATAGCCAACATTCTCCTTTCCCATCTCTGATTATGAAACCTATCCCTGCCTCCCCCATATTTCCTTTGGAAGCACCATCTACATTTAGTTTAAAGTGACCTTTTGACAGGGCGAGCCACCTTACATTTCTTCTTTTATTCACTTCCTTAGGGGGAGCTAAATTGGTAGGCTTTAATTTATTCTGTTTCTTCTGCAAATCATTGTCCCAGTTGGTGAATCTTGTACCTTTTGATCTTTCCTATTTTGCGTTGACTACTTCACATATACTGGCTTCTATCTTCTTTATCACCTCTTCTTCTGGAAGGCTCTTCTCTTGAAAAACTCTTCTATTACATTCTTTCCATAAATGCCATAGTACCATGGAAGGTGCTACTAGCCACACATTGGTCCATCTGTAATTCTTCTTCTTTGTCGGCTAGCTTCTGACAAATTTGAGTAAATCATTTTAATGAAGAGTTTGTCACCCTATAGATTGGAGGAGCCAATCCTAGCATCTAGAGGCGAACTTGCAGTTTAGTAAAAGATGATTCATTGTTTCCTCATCTCTGTAACATAATGGGCACATGCTTGGTCCTTGAATGCCTATTGAGGAAAGTCTATCTTTAGTCAGTATTCTTTTGTGGAGAGCTGTCCATAGAAAAGCCCCTGCCTTGGGAAGGATGTCCTCCTTCCAATAGTGATTCGCTGGCTAGTCCTGAGAATTCCCTAAGGATTCTTGTATTTTGTATCCTAGATTGACCAAATATTCCCCAAATATGGATCCAGACTAGATGATTTTGTCATCAGTTTCTGACTATAGGATTTTCCTTGGTTCTAATAGTTCAGATAGAAGAGTCGCATCTATTCAAGAGATCCCAGAGATTCCCAACAACACCATTCAAATTTTACTGAAATATCTAATTTTGTTTGATTTACGTAGTTAGCCACCTTCTTCCCCATCTTATTAATTACTTCCTCTATCCCAAGGTTTGTTTCTGAATATCATTACTAAGGCCTCATGCCCATTCCATGAGTCAAACCAAAAATCTACTTTAAGCATGTTCCCTACTTTCCAAGTAAGATGATTAGTTATGACCTCTCTGCTACTCCAGAGGAATTTCCAAATTGGCAAACCTCCATAAGAGTTATCTTGGTTAAGGATTATGTCTGTGTCCTCATTGTCTAGATATTTTTTCTTAACTATCCTACACCAAAGTCTATTAGGATTCATGTATATGCACCAGCTATGTTTCGATCCCATTGCTCAATTTTGCATCTCCAAGTTCCTAATTCTTGCTCCACCATTCCATTTACTTTGACACGCTTTATTCCAGTTTATTAATGGAATTCTTCTCTCTTCCTTTGCCCCTTCCTAGAAAAATTTCTTGAGGAAGATTTCTATTTCTTTGGTGGCTTTGTTAGTCATATGAAAGGATGACATCATATATATTGGTACTACAAAGAGGACCAACTTGATCATTAAGATCCTCCCAGCCATGGAAAGCCACTTTGACCTCCAAGCTTCTACCTTCTCTCTACATCTGGCTATTATTTCTTGCCAATATTTTGTTCTATCAATACCTTTGAAAAGGGGAACTCTAAGGTATTTAGCAGGAAGAGCCACCGATTTGAAACCTAGAATATTTGCAATTTTCCTGCGCAATCCACTTTTTGTGTGGAAAAAATATATCTCTGATTTTTCCTTGTTGAATGTTTTGTGTGACTACTCTCATATCTTCATCGTGTTTTGCGTGTCTTCAATACTATCTTCTCTGTGTCTTGCATGCTTCCTACTATCTTCATTGTGTTTTGCGTGTCTTCGATGTGTCTTCTAGTGCTTACCTAAGACTGGGGGCTAGAAATAGTTCCTCAATCTTTGTGTATGCCTTGGCTTCAAGTGTCTGGTGTGTCTGATGTGTATTTTACTATACTTTAATGCATCTATGGGTCGTAAGATCATACATACATTAAAGTGGGGGCTAAATTTTATGTCATAAAATGTCCACTTAGGACTTTTACCTCCTAAGTTTATCTATCAGATCCTTTAGATTTAATCATGCACATTAAAAATGAATCCCAGAGAAAAATCCCCTTAAACCCATGACAAATGGGACCTAGGGGACATTCTTGAGCTTAAGCAAGTCCCAAAATAAGACCTTAGACTAGGGCGCCTGTGCCCTAGTCTAGACCTATTTTGTTTGGACCTAAATTTGAAATGTCCACAAAGTGATTGTTAAAAGGTTTCCCTTTGTTAGCCTATTCAATTTGAATTACAAATGTTTAGTGGGAATGCATATATAAGCATGTTTAGGACTTCATTTTAAAACTAGATGGATAATGAAAACTTGTGATCTTATGCTAAGGATACTCAAGGCTTTCATTATGTTGCAAAGTAGTATTGTATTGTGTTTGTACTTGTTTGTTGTAGATTTTTCTTCATCAATCCATCTCCTCATGGCGTGAAAGATCATCTCCTCGTGAGAGCTTCACCTCTAAGGTGACATGTGCTTTGTGTTTTAATCAATTTATTATATGATTTTCTTTTGCCTCTATCCATCAAGGACACACACTCTCTAAGAATGGTGTTGGAAGCCCTAAATGCCACTCTGAGGCTTAACCGAGGCAAGCTCCTAAACAACGCCCTAACCCCTCTCTTGGGATTGCAAGTTACAGGTGTCAGATCTTGCAGAGAGGAGTTGTAGGAGATCAGAGTAAAGTAGGAAGATTCCATATCTAAAGAAAATGATAGAAAATATCCCTAATTGGACAAGGATGCCCACTCTTTTGTCCTCTAGTTTTGTAATGTCAGGAATTTCTAAGAAGGTTATAGACTGAAGCATATTTTATTCTGAAGCCCTCAGAAAAAGCACTATATTGGACAAGGGCATCCTGTCTTTTGTCTCAGAAGTTTTCACCTTCTGGAATCCAAAATCTGGTATGTCTTTAATCTCCATTTAGTGCCTTCTTGTGTGATCATTTGTTTGGTTTCATCCAGGTTTGTTTATGATTTTGCATAATTAGGGTTTTAGGCTTAATTGGATTAAGATTTAATAAATTAACCAACAAATTCCAAATTTTCTTATCATTCCAAGTGACACCAAACCTGTAGCCAAGTCCTCTTGCAAAATTTGTGATTCAACTCAGTTTAATGTCCTTGAATGCATGTAGTGAAAGGAGGATCTAATTAAACTATCAACCTCATCAACAAACCCTCTTTTTCTTCATAACAATGTCAAATTCTATGTCATTTATTGTTCAGACCATGTCTATGTGCTAGTTTAGATATATTTATGGAGTAGGCTTTACAAAATCTGTAAAAAAACTTTTAATATTATGCATAAAAGCTCTTCCTTAATCACTTATTTTTTTTAGTGACTTGTTATAATTAGTAAAGTCATAACTTAAAGAATGTGCTCTAAATTTCTCTTCATTTCATACTAACTTGGTTCATGTCATTCATTGCTTGCCCATGTAAGCATTTCAATAAGATTTATTTTCAAGAGCTATATGACATCTTTTTATATGTTGGAAGGTAAACTAAACCTAATATGTAAATGTGTGCAAGTTCTTTTTTACCCATTATGTGTGTCATTGATTTATTTCCTTTCTTAGTGCCCTTTGGTGATCATCTCACATGTCATGCATCCTTTACATTCATACTTTATGAACTAGAGTTTCTATTAGTCAAAGTAGTTTCTATTAGTGGGGCCATAGTCTTAAATCCAATGTTGTTGAATTATGCACACATTCATTTTCCATTGATTCATAAAAAATTCTACTTAATAAATACTTTTCTTTCAAGTAGTTTTAAATCCTCCAACATGCACATTCCATTGATTTAGCATTGTACTCAGCAGTATCCATTGATGTAACTAAAATGTTGCAATGATCTAATTTATCTTAGAGAAAGAGGACAACTTTCCATTTAGGCAAAGTTATTGCTAAACTAGTGGAAATAGGTTTACTTCAAATGGAAAGCTTGATTTGTGGAAACATTGTTATATAATTTCATGATTAAGGAAAAACAAAAACATTATAAATGCATGAAGAATATTGTCTTATATTCATTGATATTGTATACATGTATAAATAATATATAGAGGCTATGGTGGGAAGCAAGGTCCCATGATTAGGTAGTGAGAAGATGTATACATTTGATTTGCTAGATGTGTTCTAGAGTACAACTAGATCAGGCCACAAAATGTGGTAAGGCTTCTTGACAAATCAAAAGACTAGTTTACATAGTATACAATAATGTGTATTTATATAATAAATTGTTATCTAAGCCCTACATAATATGCTAACACGTCTCATTCATATATGGTGTGCTTTTCATATGGCTAGTGTAATTCCAAATGTCAAACTTGTATGGTGGTACTTGGTTGGCATGATCATGTGAAGTAAGTAGGTTTTGGATGCATATGGAATGAAACTAAATATATTATGTACATGCATGTGTTACTCACATGTAGGTTAAATACAATGTAAAAAGGTTGCAGGAGTTTAAGAATTCTATTTTGTAGAAGTGCAGACTCCTAGATTTCCATAGTCTAACTAAATTGTGTGGAGGTAGTTATCCTATAATGTATTACATGGAGATATTAGAATTGATGCTTACATAGATGTGTGGAAATCCCTTCTTGTAGAAGTCTTTATCTAGTGCAATGTATTTTGGAATCTAATGTGTGTGCAAGGGTCATGTTGTAGTATGAAGGCATTGAAGCTAATCCATTGTGTAGAAGTATACGATGCATGAAATTATGCATGGATCATTTACCATTTCTTATAGAGAAATAGTCTCCATTATGTCTAGTGCACCAATGAAGAACTTAACTAATGTTGATTTAAAAAGGCACTGGTCATGTTGAGTCATAATATGGTTGTGTCTACATCATTGTGCCTCTTTCTTGTAGAGTAGTGCCCTTGTTATGCTAGAAACACTTGGAGTTGATAACATATAAAGTGGGACTAGTTACACATGGGGAGTGGATTAGTGATTCATTTGTCTATTGATGAATTACAAATGTGAAGATAGAAATATTTTAGAAAGCTCTAAAGAGTCAATAAAGATCCAAAGAAGTTTTATGTCTTCCCTAGAATTAGTGAAGGTATCGATTATGATGGCATGGTAGAAGTCTAAAACATGGTATTGACTATGCATGCTTGCAAATGTTGAAGGGATCTTTCCTTTCTACTTTGTCACTAAAATGAGAGGGTGTTATCGAACCTTCTCAAGAGAAGTTGGTGTTTGTATGTAAAAGGTGGAATTCAGAGTTGTGCATAGGGTCAAAATTGATGATGGATATTACCTTTATTGGTTGAAGAAGTGGCTCATTAGCATAGAATGCTAAAGTTGTATTATGTTTTATTACACTAAGCACTATTGGGAAGTTCTTTAATGTGGCTATTGTCAAGTGTGGTACAAGTCTGGTGTGGTCAAACTAAGAGTTCAACTATTAGAGTGAAGCTATGGAGACTTTGTGAATATTTTATCTCAAGGAGAGTTGAGTGCTTCCAATATGTGCATAGATGTTTCCTATCATGAGTGAAAAGATTTAGAATCTATCCTTTTGTAAGGATGTGCCTAGGGAATAGTTGAATGTTTCTATACATTATTTTGTGGATGTCATGGTTTACAAGGCTCGCCCATTGAAGATCATTTTTTGTTCTAGTTGGAAGAGCATAGATGTTGCTCTTGATATCAATTAGCAAGAAAATAATGAAGCCAATATATTATGGGGTGCAGTGTGGATTATTGTAAAATCTCGTGTACTTCATGATAGAGGATGCACAATTGTAACTAATTTGATATTATCCTTGTGGTGTTGTTGATTGAGTGATGCTCTAGATTTAGTAGTTGTCATTGTAGGTGTGCATAAGCAAGGGAAGAATATTTTAGAACCTTCTCCTCTAGATTTTCTCATATTTATAGAAAAAACATGGGGAAACATCATGCAATGTAAAGGGTTCAATTTAGCCCTTGTTGATAGTAGATGTTTTAGTCCTTGGTTGTAGTGCAGCCACTAAGGACTAGGTTAGTGAACTACAACTTTGTGAGTCAAGTGCATGTATTGTAGCTACTACTTTTGAGATCAAAGAAATTTGATCTTTGGATTTCAATAATTAATTTCCACTTCCAAATATGACACTGAAAGGTTCCCTTCCTAGTGATAGTTTGGCTCTACATATTTCTCCATGTTCTAGTGTAAAGGAAGGTGACAGTCATATAATTCCTTGAACCTAAATAGATGTGTTTGATTACATGAAACATTAATTTGAGCCTTTATTTAATAATACCAATGGTTTTGTTTCTATCTAATATTAGAGGACAACTTCACATGTACATAATGTTATGCCTAAGACAATAAAAATTGGTTTACTTCTAATAGAATTATTGAGTTACAAAAGCATTGCTCTATAATGTCATGAATAAAATAAATCAAAGGCATGAAAAATGAATAAATAATATTAGGCTATATTTATTGATGTTATATGTACATGTTTAAATAATATATAAAGGCTATGATAAGAAGCAACATTGTATGATCAAGTAGTGAGAAGATTTGGAGTATAACTAGATCAAGCCATAGAATGTGGTAGGGATTTTGGTGATTTGGATACCTATTTTACACAATATACAAAAATATGTATTTATACAATAGGTTATCAACTAAGCCTTCCTTAATATACTGACAAGGGTCATCCACATATGGTGCACTTTTCATGTGTCTAGGGTTGTGCTAGATACCAAGTATGTATCATTCACATTGGTTGGTATGATCATGTGGAGAAAGAATGATCAAATTTTGGAAGCATATGGAACCAAATTGAATGTATTGTATAGATGCATATGTTGCCCATTGGTAGGTTGTACATAATGTGGAAAAGCTGCAAGAGTTTGACAATGTTATTATGAAGAAATGGAGACTACTAGAGTTGATGGCATGAATGAAGAGTGTATATGTGTTTTTCATGCACTATATTGCATGAAGTTATTATAATTAAGGTTTATTCAAATGTGTGAGAAACCATTATGTTAGAAGAATTTATCCACATACAATATAATTTTTCAAATAATGTGTGCACAAGGGACATGTAGTATGGAAGGAATTGAAGTTAATCTATTGCATAGAATTGCATGATGTGAAAATTTATACAAAAATAATTTAGTACTCTACTTGGCACTAGCCATTGACATAATTCAAAAGTTGCAACCTATAAACTATTGTGCTAACAAGGACTAGTCAATGAATCTATGACTATTTCTCATTGGCTAATTTGAGCAAGAAAAAAATTACACCTTGGCATTATTTGATTGAATCAAATCAAACACTACAATTATTTCTAGTACAATAATGTCAATATTGGGACCAAGATTGAAGACTTACATCCTTGTAAGTAGATATGTAGTGGAATATTATTAGATGATGAAAAAAATGAGTTTGGTGGGAAATTAAATTGATCACTTGTTTATATTGGCCATTATGTACTTGATATTATATTTTGAAGCCTCCTCAATTTCTTATGTGTTGTACAAATTAAAATTACAATTTAAAAGGGTTGACACTTGATTTTACATGCACATAATTGAGATGCCATTACTGAGCAGTTCCTCTTTCATTCCATATACCTTCCCATTCAAAGCATTTCTAAAGTCCATCCTGGCTAGATATCCTAATCTTTATGCTCTATCTTTTCAATAAAGTGTTGTTAGTGAATCTCTATATATTTTTTCTTCCTTCCAAGTGTGTCTTTTGTGGTATGTGTTTATTATCTTCTATGTTTTTTCTTATTTTTGTGTTGTTGAATTACCCCATGCTAAAAATTGTTCTAGGGTAAGGATTAGCATTGGTTTTATATACAATAAGGAAATTTTACTATACTTTTTGAGGCAAGATTTCCATTTCAAAATTTTATTTGTGTCCTAGCTTTGCAATATACCTTTAAGCTTGCTACTATTAAATTGACTTTTACTACATTAAAAACATCAAATGATAGCCAAAAGAGTCACTAGTGAAGACACAAGGAAGATTCTCCCATGGGCATCGAAGAAGTATAAAGGGACCCCTAGGAAGATATTGGTCTCATTAAGTATTTCATTGATGAGAAGGAAAGAATTAGGGATGCCTTAACAACCATTTTAGGAAGGGACGTATTTGGTAGTGATTTTTTGAAGATAAATTGTCATAGGCCAATTAATAATGCTTGGGAATTGGACTCAATGAAGGTAGTGCTTCCAAACTACCTCATTGATCCAAACATTATGAATCCTTTTGACCCTCCTTGTTTTCCTTTTTATATCTTGTTTTGTCCTCCATCAAAATCACACCCCATGTGTTGCATCTACTTCTAGAGTGATTTTGTCTAAACACCTATGTTATAGACATCAACATCACCATCACTAGGTCTACACACATTTACCAGTTTTCTATTTGTGCTTTTATGGAAAGTTGAAATATAATCAATAAGAGATTGTGTGTGATATCAGCTTTAATAACATTTTAAAAAAATTTCCCACACTCAGATATGATTATATCATCATCTAAAGGGTACATGAGTTGATTGCAAGGGGGAACAGGTCAAGGATTAAAGGCAAACTACACAAAAAATTTTTAGAACTCTAGAGATTAAGCACACCTACACTATTGAGGGTCACAAACACCCCCTTCCATTACAACAACACCCACTTTAAAAAATGCATCCTACAATTGCTAAAATTCACCCACTGACACTTCTATTAAACTTTAGTTCATTTCCAATCTCATACCCAGAAATGAAAAATTGGAACAAACAAGTTCTATCTCTTGTAGGGAGGGTGCAAGTGTGTCAAAAAGTAGTGTCTGCTTATTCTATCTATTATGGCTCAATGTGGTTGTTCTCTAACCACCAAATAGATAGAATACAATAGTTAATCAAGATTTTTTTGTGGTTAGATTGGAAAAGTAAAAGAAAAAAACACGCAGTTAAGTGGAGCTAGTCTTGTATGAGTAGAGAGAAGGGTGGACTAGTGCTTAAGGATCTAAAAATTTAGGATGTCACTCTAGTTACAAAATGGAGTATTAGATACTTTGAAGGAGAGGAGCCATGGAAGGTGCTAATAAGAAATAATTTAAATCATTTTCATCCTAAGAGGGCTCCCAAGTGGAATAATATACATCATCATGATTTTATTTTTGGGAACATCAAAACTAAAGCCTTTAGGTCTGTAGTGTTTGGGTCCATTTGAAGGGCATGGGAAATAGTGAAATGACTAATCTTGAAGATGGAAGTTTTCAATTGTAATAATATAAGTGGGTTGGGGGTATATATCTTTGTGGTAGAATTTGAGGCACAAAAATAAGCCTCTTGTGCTACTACAGGGGTGCTCTGCCCTTAAATGGTATAGAAAAGGATTGAGAACCTTTGAGGACTTGTTAAAAGAAGATGGCATAATAACATGGGAGGAGGCTTGATTAGATTTTGGCATTCCTCAATCTTAGAGAAGGACATACTCTATAATTGATTTAAAGTTTATTCAAACAACCCAGGACATCTAGAGAAGTTGGGTGAACTGGACTAGCTGGAGAAACTAGTGTGGGAAGATGGAACTATCCTATAAAATGGTGAACCAAGAAAGATTTATAAAATGATTTCTAACTCCCTAGAGGTCTATGAGCATAGAAATAGGGTTTGGGAATTTAAGGTGAACCATAAATTGCTAGCCTATTCTTTTTGTTTGTTGTGGTCCAAATATATAGAGCCTAAAAAGGGAAGTTTTAAGTAGCGATTACTTTTGAACAAATTACCATTAGGCAAAAATGCTTGTGTCTGTCCTCTTTACAATGTTACTAAAACTTGTGAACATATTTTCTTTGAATGCCCCTTTGCAGTGTATGTATGGGATATGTTTATGGGTAATCTTAAAGGCTGGTCCTCCTTGAATAAAAAGTGCTGGTATGAAATACTATGTGGAAATGTTTGTGGAATGAACCTTAAATCTAGCATTTTTTTGGCTTTGTCAACAACTAAAATTTTATGGATTTTGTGGAAAAGAAGAAACAAGAACCAATTTAAAGGTAAGAAGAGATGCCTTACTGGGTCTGCCTTAAGACTCATCTTATCTTATGTTTTTATACAAGTTGTTTTTACAATGCAAATTTTGATTGAAATATTTATGAAGATTATGGATGAAGGGTCAGAATTCATATATAGGGAAAACATATAATATGAGGAATCTTGGCCTCATGACCCAAGGAAAAGCCATAAAAAATTTAATGAAGAGTATATAGACTTCCAAAATAGATATAGCAAGTAGCACCAATTAGAAAGATTGAGAGGAGAGGCTCAAAAATACCTAGAAGTGACTTTCCAAAACCTAAATGTGGATATTGATGAGCTCAGGGCATCTCCTCCAATTGGTATCTTTAGAGGCCTTGATTCATATGATGCTAGTGATAATAGATCTCATTTGGAAAAACTAAATAGATGTCTAGGACAAGGGTCAAGTGGTGGCAGCCAGGAAAATGTAGAAGTCTATCAAGATAGGGAGCATAATAGATACCTTCTTTATTCACAGGATGAACAAGTATAGGTAGGGGTAGACAGTTTTTACATTCTAGAGCAAGCACATAAAGAAGTTTAAGAGTTGGACAAGGAGAAAACACTGGAAAAAGAATAGAGATGATGGCAATCTAAGATTTATAATGAATGTGTTTTGATAATATCATGATAGAGCTGATACACTGGGAATTTTGTAATATTGTAAAATCTTCAGTAGCATAGCTTACTTTAGTTCACTCTAATTTTACTACTACTTTTTGAATTGTAAGGGAAGGGTGCATTCTGTGGCTCTCTAGGCCACATAGTATGTATTCATATTGCTTTTGATATATATATATATATATATATATATATATATATATATATATATATATATATATATATATATATATATATATATATATATATATATATATATATATATATATATATATATATATAAAGTACACTATATTCAATTAAACATTATTTTTGCCTCTTGTTGCAAGCCTCGTCATGATGGAAACCAATATTTTTGCAATATATCACACAAATGAAAGGTAAATTCTCTAAAAAATTTATTGTAACTTACCAGGGCCAAGATACAACTTACCCTAAAAAAACTAGAAAAAATTAGCAAGTTTGCAGCCTTGACAGCGAATTTGTTGGTAACCCTAATTTTTAAATAACTCACTTATTTTTCCTTCAATTTCTCTAATTTTTGGACTGTAGGATCCTATATTATGTCTCCAAAAATCCAATAAAAATCAGGCTCCAATTGAGCCGTATGTGAGAGATATGTAGATCCCAAATAAATTGTGTAGAAGTGGCCCTCCAACCATAGACCGTCAGTCTCCCGCACTCCTTCCTAACCAGAAGTGGCCCTACCCTACTCAAGAGGATAGACTTAGGATAACCATCAGTGTTTGCCATCTGAGCTCTTGTGTTGTAACTTACGTGTCTTGTTATCATGCAGATCCCTAGATACCCTCTAGTCATGCATGACCCTCCACAAGAAACGCCATCCAGTCACAATGAACATTCAATGCACTTGAGGATCGTGCATCACCTTGGCCAAAGGATTTGAATTTAAATAGCGTTGTATGAATGCATGAATTAAGTTCACCCACCCTACTCGACTTGAATTAATTGCAATCCTACAGTTTTCCTATTTGTAAGGTTTATATATATGTTGACCTCGATGACCTCAAGGTATTTAAATTTCCTCGTGTAGTAGCGCATGGCGCATAGTTTTACTCTATTTCTGATCTTATGGGATCATCTCCATTTTCATGATGTATAAGGGTTTTCTATTTCATTGTTTATACGGATAGCATTTGTAATCTGATAATAATCCCATAACCATCTAAAACATTGTATAAAAATATCCACTCCTAAGTGGTCTCTAACTTGGCTATACGGTTTTCAAAAGTTTATACAACATAACCAAGTAGAAAATATGATTACCCGTAAGCCCAGAGTTTTAAGTTTTAGACTCATAAAGGTCTTCAAGGTAATAGCGACACAAGGATCATCACATGCAATTTAATTAACTAAATCACAATATGCGGGTTTCCCACCCTTATCGTTTCATTTATAAGCATGTCAGTTTTTGACCAAGGATAATTACTTATACTTCAACTCTACACCCTCCTTCCAAAACAAATGGTTTTACATGGTTCAATGAGGTAAGAGTTATAAAATAAAGATATTAAAGACTTGGAATCAATCTCAAGAATCTAGAGATGATCATACTCATATATCGACCTCTAACCGAAGATCTAATACCAGACAAGAAACTAGCTAATTACATTTGTCGACATTCAATCTTTTGTTTTCGGGATTCTAATCTTTTTGGATAGAGAGACATTTTTAAACCTTATCCTACTCTGGTTTTTATCTCCCGACACCACATCCAGTTAAAATTACACCATCTGGCTGTCAAAACAATCTAAAAACTACGTCGAAAACATGCATTAAATATGAGGTTTAGACTCCTTCACAGTAAGCACATGGTGCAATGTGGCTTCTCACTAAGAAACTAACATTTTGAGTGTACAAAAGAAAGTTTGAGCTGGTATTACAGTCATATAAGAACAACTCAATGCATACATCATTTCCGACACCCAGTAGAATATCATTCACAACTTGCATCATGCATTTATCAGCATTAGTGTATATATATTTGAAAACTATGTTCTACTATTATTATGGTATCGTCCATGATGTATAATGATAACGTTTTCTGAGAAGATAGCAATGGTAACGTATTCTGAGAAGACAACAATGATAACGTATTCATTGTAAACAAACCTCACTCAGAACTTACAGTAAGATGACATTGTTTGCATTATCCTTTACGTTATAAGATCCTACACTATCACTACAGACATAAGACACAAATAAAGATCATAAACTGCGCAGAGGCAAAGAATGGAAACCTGTCGTTGTACCCAGCTTTTCATTGTTGCTAGCTCATCCTTACTGAGCTCTCAGCGACGTCCTCAAGTTTCTTCCTTTGACTCAAAACCCACAGCACTCTCCTATCCGTGTCCTACTCCAAAGGAAAGTACTCCCTCTCACTACTATGGTGAAGAAGAATAATGGCATTTAACCTGTGCCGTTCCATGCCTAAACAAAAGGAGATCGGTTTATCTACATGCCACCTAACTCCCTAACCTACAACGACCACTAAACATTATGGAGGCTCCTTTATGGCGATGTGGTAGCTGTGGCACAACAACCTCATCCACTTACTCACACAAGAAGGCTTCTAAACCTCTGAATATGCAACTAACATGATTAGTGGAGTTAAATTCTTAGAAGGTGGTGAATAATAAATGCATATTGTGTCTCTAAGGTTGAAAGAGAGAATGAATAAAGGCTAACTTAATGAAGAAAATATAGGTTAGATTAATGATAACTCAAAGTCTTATGCTCGAAGGGAAAAGATGCATTTGAAATGGAAGACGTCCAAAAATGACAGAACTTGGGTGTAACCCTACTCGACTTCGACAAGAAAATCGACATCAAACAAACTAAAGGAAATACCTCACGTTTACCAAAATATAACTAAGGCAATTTTGGAATATTCTTCCAAATAACAACCAAAATAGGTTATAGCTCATCTCAGCTTCAAATTTGACTTTTGTCAATTTTCAAAAAGGAATAAATTCACAACACATGTTCAAAGCATTTTTACGGCAATCACAACGGATTGGGTGTAACGTAAAACAAGTTTTCTTGATCATTTGACACACAATTATGACTTCTCGCATCTTTCGACTACGAGACACGACTCACAAATCTGCCACAAATAAGTTTATTTATTTACCTATAATCTAAATATTAGTCATCTCTATAAGACGACTTGCTTTAGTGGACTTGCGACAACAACGTTGATTTCCAAAATTCTATATGACGACTTATGAAAAGTGTTAAACCTTAACTTCAGACATTGACATCTAGCCTTAAATTATCTCAGTCATAAACATGACTAAATTTAAGGCTTCAAAGTTTATCTACCTGCTTGGTGTTTTCAGTAACAAACACCCATGGTTAATTTCCAGAGTCTATTCTCTTTCTCAAAGATACTTTCTCTTCCTATCGAACATGGTCCACTTGTTCCTGCAACGACAGTCTCACATACAATTTTTGTGGTCAAAGAAGCTATATTCCAAATCAAAGCATAATATATCCAAACATCATTTTCTCCTGACAAAAAGACATTTTAGTTTATAATATCACATTGATCATAATCAATAGATTCCAAAATTTCATAGAACTAACTTTGTCTATTTACATCCCCAGTTTCCATGTCGTCCACAACATATTATATAACTGAAATTTGCAAGAAAAGTAAATAGCGTTATCGATTCCAAAAAGAGGGATGTAACATATCCTTCCCCTTTAAAAATCATCGTCCCCAATGATTAAGTTTATGAAGAAAAAATTAAACTTAAAACAAACTTTTTATAGTTCCACATTAATGTCTTTGAAAAGTTTAGGAAATCTTTGGTAAATGTCTTTATAGTCTTCCCAAGTGGCACTATCCTCGCCATATTGGTTCCACTGAATTTTGCATTGCAAAACTTCTCGATTATGTAAATGAAGTTTATGCATTTCGAGCACCTTGAGTGGCTCGATCACAACCACCCTGGGTTCTTGCATCTGTAAAGAATTCCAGTTAAGGATGTGGTTATTACCTACAAAATATTTCTTTAAATATGAAACATGAAAAATATTATGCATCTTGGACAAGGCTGGAGGTAGAGCAACTTTGTAGGCAATTGGATTGATAATCTCAAGAACTTCAAAAGGTCCGACATAACGAGGAGCCAATTTCGATGATTTACCAAATTTTATTGAACTCTTATGGGGTTTCACTCACAAAAGCACTTTCTCACCAATAGAGAAATGTCTAGGCACTCATTTGTGATCTGCATAACTCTTTTGCCTATCATTGGCTTCTGCCAACCTCTTCCTAATCATTTTCACTTTTTCTTCCATATCAGCAAGCATTTCAGGTCCAATGCTTATCTTATCTTCCATCTTATCCTAGCTTATAGGAGTTCTGCATTTCCTTCCATATAATGCTTCAAATGGCGCCATCTTAATGGCAGAATGATAGGAGTTGTTATAGGCAAATTTGACAAGAGGTAGATATTCCTCCCATCTATATTGCTGATCCATGCAATACATTCTCAAAAGGTCTTCTAATACCTGATTCACTCTTTCTATTTGTCCATCAGTTTCAGGATGATAAGCAGTACTCACATTAAGTTTAGTCCCTAATGTAGAAAATAAGGTTTGCCAAAACCGTGAAGTTATCTGAGCATCTCTATCAGATATGATCTTTTCAAGTACACCATGCAATCTAAAAATTTCCTGCACAAATTTTTGAGCCAAAAGAAGAGCTCCATCCATCAAATTTCCTGGTATGAAATGTGTGACCTTGGTTAGTTTATCCACAACAACCAATATTGCATCATGCCTATTCTTAGACATTGGTAACCCCTGGACAAAATCCATACTAACAACCTGCCATTTCCATTCTGGAATATCATGCGGGTATAACAATCCAGCAGGATGTTGGTGTTCTGCCTTAACTCTCTGACATGCCAAACAACTAGGTACAAACCTTGCAGCAACACTTTTCATTCCCTTCCAGAAATATAGCAGCTTGACATCAGCTAACAGTTTTGATACACCAGGGCATCTAGAGTATGGTGCACAGTGAACTTCCTTCCAAATAAGGTTTCTAACTTCTACTAAATCAAGAACGTAGATTCTTCCCTTGAATCTCATCAATCCATTCAATTCAAAACTGAATCTATCATATCTTGGGTCCTCAGGTTTTAAGTGCAGAGCCTGTTTCACTTGCTCATAATACTCATCTCCAGAAAAGCTTTGCATTACTAAATCTTTAAAGTTAGCATATATGGAAATTATAGAAACTGTGTGTCTTCTTCTACTTAAGGCATTAGCTACTTGGTTTTCCTTGCCTTTGATATAAGAAATCTCAAAGTCATAATTTGATATTAATTCCAGCCATCTTCTCTGTCTTGCATTGAGATTAGGTTGTGTAAATATGTAGCGAAGACTTTGATGATCGGATTTTAGTATAAAAGTCTTTCCCAACAAATAATGTCGCCACATCTGAAGGGCGTGAATCACTGCTGTCATTTCTAAGTCATGAGGAGCGTAATTCTACTCATAGTTTTTCAACTTCCTTGATTCATAGGCTATTACCTGGCCATCTTGCATAAGCACACCTCCTAACCCTTCCCCCGAGGCATCAGTGATAACCTCAAAATATCCCTTAGGATCAGGAATTTTCAAAATTGGAGTGGTTGTTAATTTTTCTTTTAACAAATCAAAGGCCTTTTGACATTCTTCCGTCCAAACACACCTTTTTCCTTTTCTTTGCAAGGAGGTAATTAGGCTAGCAATGCTTGAGAAATTCAACACAAATTTCCTATAATAACCTGCCAACCCCATAAAACTCTGCACTTCTGAAACATTGGAAGGTTCAGGCCATTCCATAATAGCCTTTATTTTAGCTGGATCAACTGATATCCCATCAGCTGATATTATATGACCCAAATACTGCACTTCTTTTTGAAAGAAGGTGCACTTTGAGAGTTTCGCATACAATTTGTGTTCTCTTAATCGTTGCAAGACTATTTGAAGATGTTGTCTATGATCCTCTTCATTTTTGGAATAAATCAGAATATCATCAATGAAAACTAGCACAAATTTATCAAGACAATCTCTGAAAACACTATTCATGAGATTCATGAAAGCAGCAGGTGCATTGATCAATCCAAATGGCAACACCATAAACTCATAATGACCGTATCTCATTCTAAATGCCGTCTTGGGAATATCTTCATCTTTCAACCTTAACTAATGGTATCTAGATCTCAAATCTATTTTTGAAAAGATTGATGCACCACACATTTGGTCAAATAGATCATCAATACGTGGCAAGGGATACTTGTTCTTTATTGTCACCTTATTAAGCATCCTATAATCTATACACAGCCTTAGAGTTCCATCTTTCTTCTTGACAAATATAACCGGAGCTCCCCATGGTGATACACTTGGTCTAATTAGATTCTTAGACAATAGCTCCTGCAATTGAGCTTTTAACTCCATAAGTTCAGTGGTGGTCATACGATATGGAGCTTTAGAGACTAGCTCCGATCCTGGTTTAATATCTATGCCAAAATCAAATGTTCTTTTTGGAGGCAAGCCTGGTAGCTCCTCGAGAAATACATCACTGAAATTGCAAAGATATGGATATTTTTCTTCAAATGTTTGTTTCTCCAAGGTTTCCTCTACAAGGTCCATTTTGACTGCAAAAAGTTGACATCCCTTCCGCCTAGCCCGTTTTAGTTGTTTTGAAGAAATGGATCTAATCCTTATTTCCCTTTGAATTCCTTGAAGATTTACTGAATTGCCCTTCTCATCCAGACACTCTATTGTTTTATGAAAACAATCTACCTTGGCTCGATGTTTCCACAACCAATTCATTCCTAAGATGACATCGTAGGACCCTGCTTCTGCTGCATCTCCAGTTTTCATTCCATCGAACTTAGGAGGGTTAACCTTCTTCATATCCTTAGATAATTCTAATGCAAGTTTATCTTTGGCTTTTCTTTGAACTTCACTGTCGTCAGGGTTTTCACTTGACGTGCCATTTTCCCAATGTTTACTTTTGCTTGTATTATGTGAGTTCTCATTTTCACCCTCTATGTTCCTAGTTTCATCCATTTTCTTTTCCAGTTTGTTCAACCTTTCCTTGGTTTTAGTAAGCATATTTAGAATCCTATCCAACTTGTCAGTAGAGTTTTCCCGAGAGTTATGACCTTCCTGATCTTCCCCCTCGTTAAACTCTGATTGGTCCATGATAGTTTAGTTTCTCACCTGATTAAACATATACTAATCAGTTTTATGCTTATCATATTATATATCACCAAAAAAAGAACAACAATTGATCATAATCATAATTGTTCTCAAACCAAAAAATTGTCTTTATTCAATTTGCAAAATTATTCCTACATTCAATACAGATAGACATATCTCATGTTTTTACTCAGTATTATCAAGTGGGGTGTAACCTTCAGATTCATTGTCTGACACATAATCACAAGGTGTATACCCCTCAGGCTCACTATTAGATGATAGCTCAATGATCTCAGCTCTAGGCGCTATATGAGGATCCCTAGTGATCATTGGTATACTAATAGGTATACTCACAGGTATACTAACAGGTACACTAACAAGTACACTATTAGGTACAATAATAGGGCAGCAATTGATCATGATTCGAGCCGCCGTCATTGCTACCTCTTGAAATTCTCTTCTCATTCATTTAAGTCATGACAAGGCATTGGCAAAGGTTTCCACATCATCAAGCCAAATGTCATTTTCGTCATTAGTTTTCTCAATTATCTTGATCATCGCAAGTCGTTTCTGCTTAGCTTGCAGATAACGTTCCTTACCCGCGAAGGATTTTCTTGCAGTTTTCTGGATGCGTACCATCCTGGCACAGTAAATCAAATCATTAGCTACCTGCGTAATACTGATTTCCTAATCAGGTTAGTGGACTCATCAGCCCTAGTGCTGAACCTGGTTAGCTCTGATACCATATGTAACATCCATAACTGATTACACTTGAAAACTAGGTTTTAACATAGGTATATTTTGTTTTGAAATCAAACATAAAAGAATTCACTACTATCAAGTATAACATTCTTCGATATATCAATAAACATGATTTCATTTTTCACAAACTGAAAGAAATGATAAACCATAAACATTTATTTTTCTTACTAATATGCAAGTTCTTAAAACAAATACAATATTAAAAACATACCATTATCACCGCATCTCGATTGTCGACCAATCACATTCAAGACTCGGCAATCCTCAATATTTGGAAGAGAAAGTATCTTCAAGGAGCTTAACCTCCAACCACAGACCGTCGGTCTCCCGCACTCCTTCCTAACTGGAAGTGGCTCTACCCTACTCAAGAGGATAGACTTAGGATAACCATCGGTGTTTGCCATCTGAGCTCTGGTGTTGTAACTTACGTCTCTTGTTATGATGCAAATCCCTAGATACCCTCTAGTCATGCATGACCCTCCACAAGAAATGCCATCTAGTCACAGTGAATATTCAATGCACTTGAGGATCGTGCATCACCTTGGCCAAAGGATTTGAATTTAAATAGCGTTGTATGAACGCATGAATTAAGTTCACCCACCCTACTCGACTTGAATTGATCGCAATCCTATAGTTTTCCTATTTGTAAGGTTTATATATATGTTGACCTCGATGACCTCAAGGTATTTGAATTTCCTCATGCAGGAGCGCATGGCGCATAGTTTTACTCTATTTCTGATCTTATGGGATCATCTCCGTTTTCATGATGTATAAGGGTTTTCTATTTCATTGTTTATACGGATGGCATTTGTAATGCGATAATAATCCCATAACCGTCTAAAACATTGTATAAAAATATCCACTCCTAAGTGGTCTCCAACTTGGCTATATGGTTTTCAAAAGTTTATACAACATAACCAAGTATAAAATACGATTACCTGTAAGCCCAGAGTTTTAAGTTTTAGACTCATAAAGGTCTTCAAGGTAATAGCGACACAAGGATCATCGCATGCAATTTAATTAACTAAATCACAATATGTGGGTTTCCCACCCTTATCTTTTCATTTATAAGCATGTCAGTTTTTGACCAAGGATAATTACTTATACTTCAACTCTACACCCTCCTTCCAAAACAAATGGTTTTACATGGTTCAATGAGGTAAGAGTTATAAAATAAAGATATTAAAGACTTGGAATCAATCTCAAGAATCTAGAGATGATCATACTCATATATCGACCTCTAACTAAAGATCTAATACCAGATAAGAAACTAGCTAATTACATTTGTCGGCATTCAATCTTTTGTTTTCGGTATTCTAATCTATTTGGACAGAGAGACATTTTTAAACCTTATCCTACTCTAGTTTTTATCTCCCGACACCACAGCCAGTTAAAATTACATCATTCAGCTATCAAAACAATCTAAAAACTATGTCGAAAACATGCATTAATTCTAAGGTTTAGACTCCTTCACAGTAAGCACGTGGTGCAATGTGGCTTCTCACTAAGAAACTAACATTTTGAGTGTACAAAAGATAGTTTGAGCTGGTATTATAGTCATATAAGAACAACTCAATGCATACATCATTGCCAACACCCAGTAGAATATCGTTCACAACTTGCATCATGCATTTATTGGCATTGGTGTATATATATTTGAAAACTGTGTTCTATTATTATTATGGTATCGCCCATGATGTATAATGATAACATTTTCTGAGAAGACAACAATGGTAACATATTCTGAGAAGACAACAATGATAATGTATTCATTGTAAACAAACCTCACTCATAACTTATAGTAAGATGACATTGTTTGCATTATCCTTTACGTTATAAGATCCTACACTATCACTGCACACATAAGACACAAACAAAGATCATAAACTGTGTAGAGGGGAAGAATGGAAACCTGTCGTTGTACCCAGAGTTTCACTATTGCTAGCTCGTCCTTGCTGAGTTCTTAGCGACGTCCTCAAGTTTCTTCCTTCGACTCAAAACCCACAGCGCTCTCTTATCCATGTCCTCCTCCAAAGGAAAGTACTCCCTCTCACTACCACGGCGAAGAAGAATAATGGCATTTAACCTCTGCCATTCCATGCCTAAACAAAAGGAGTTCAGTTTATCTGCATGCCACCCAACTCCCTATCCTATAACGACCACTAAACATGATGGAGGCTCCTTTATGGTGACGTGGCAGCTGTGGCACAACAACCTCATCCACTTACTCACACAAGAAGGCTTCTAAACCTCTGAATATGCAACTAACATGATTAGTGGAGTTAAATTCTTACAAGTGGTGAATAATAAATGCATATTGTGTCTCTAAGGTTGAAAAAGAGAATGAATAAAGGCTGACTTAATGAAGAAAATATAGGTTAGATTAATGATAACTCAAAGTCTTAAGCTTGAAGGGAAAAGACGCACTCGAAATGGAAGACGTCCAAAAATGACAGAACTTGGGCGTAACCCTACTCGACTTCGACGAGAAAACTGACATGAAACAAACTAAAGGAAATACCTCACATTTACCAAAATATAACTAAGGTGATTTTGGAATATTCTTCCAAATAACAACCAAAATAGGTTATAGCTCATCTCGGCTTCAAATTCGATTTCCGTTGATTTTAAAAAAGGAATAAAGTGACAACACATGTTCAAAGCATTTTTACGGCAATCACGACAGATTGAGCGTAATGCAAAACAAGTTTTCTAGATCGTTTGATGCACAATTATGAATTCTTGCGTCTTTCGACTACGAGACGTGACTCACAAATCCGCCACAAATAAGCTTATTTATTTACCTATAATCGAAATATTAGTCATCTCTATAAGACGACTTGCTTTAGTGGACTTGCGACAACAACGTCGGTTTCCAAAATTCTATATGACGACTTACAAAAAGTGTTAAACCTTAACTTCAGACGTCGACATCTAGTCTTAAATTATCTCAGTCATAAACATGACTAAATTTAAGGCTTCAAAGTTTATCTACCTGCTTGGCATTTTCAGTAACAAACACCCATGGTTAATTTCCAGAGTCTATTCTCTTTCTCAAAAATACTTTCTCTTCCTGTCAAACATGGTCCACCTGTTCCTGCAACAACAGTCTCACATACAATTTTTGTGGTCAAAGCACCTATATTCCAAAACAAAGCATAATATATCCAAACATCATTTTCTCCTGACAAAAAGACATTTTAGTTTCTAATATCACATTGATCATAATCAATTGATTCCAAAATTTCATAGAACTAACTTTGTCTATTTACATCCCCAATTTCCATGTCGTCCACAACATATTATATAACTGAAATTTGCAAGAAAAGTAAATAGCATTATTGATTCCAAAAAGAGGGATGTAACAATTAACCAACTTTGGAAGGAAGTTAAGAAAGGTGCCATCATCCCTTTCAGGACCAGTACTTTTAGAGAGGAGGGATCTGTAGAAGTCTCTTGCTGCAACTTTAATATCCTCCAAATCCATGAGGGATGAACCAACATCCACCTAGATTGATTTAATGGAGTTTGAATCCTTGTAGACTTTAGCTAAAAGGTGGAAGAAGGAAGTGTTCTTATCCTCTTCTTTGATCCATAATTCCTTTGATCGTTGCCTCCAAAAAACTTCTTCTCTCTTAAGAACCTCCTCCAGCTCAATTTAGATGCTCTTCTCTAGCTGGTATGACCTTGCATCCATTCCATTTCTAATGATGTGTTCTGCAAGAGTCCTCAACTCTTGTTGGAGTCTATGTTTTTATGCAAAGATATTTCTAAATTGGGATCTATTCCCATCCAAAACCTTCTGTCTTAGAAATTTAAGCTTGTTCACAAGCTGAAACATGCGGGAACCCTTTACAAAAGGGGCTTGCTTCCACCAATCTTGGATGTTTTGGATGAAGGAGGGGTCCCTGAACCACATGGACTGGAATCTGAACTTTTTCTTACCTGGCGAGGAGTCCATCCCAATCCTTAGCTTGACTGGGAGGTGGTCCAATCCAACCAACGATAGGATCTTAACTTTGTAATTTATGTTGATATGATAACATTCTGGCGAGACAAAAAATCTGTCCAGCCTTTCAGCTATTTTACAAAAATCTTTTCTTCTATTAGTCCATGTATATTTCCCATTTTCAGAGATGCAGTCTAAAAGGAGGTTCTGATTTATGAACTCTTTAAAGTCCTAGTGGGACCTAGTTTCCATTATTGTTAAAATTATATATTTAATCTACTTATAAGAAGCTAAATACTTCCAATTCTTTGATTATTAGTATTATTTATTAGTATTATTTAAATATTTTAGATAGGTAGATAATATGTATATTAAAGATAAACATGATTTTTCAAGTTGAAAGGGCTAAGATAGTTATTTTTAGAGGCGCGTCCTCTTAGAAGATAGGCAAGAGAGACCATAATATATAATAATATATAATAGAATTTATGACAGGATATGAGTAAAATAAGAAAAGGTTGAGAGATTATTATGGAGATGGAAGATAACATGGATTACGTCCTTGAAGAAATTCCTTATACAGAGGATGAAATTGAATGCTACACTCAAGCTATTTGGGGTGTGCTGCTGGGTCTCTACGATAGGTATGGCAACGTTTACATCACCTCAAGAATGATATCTTCCGTAAGTATGGATAGTTATGGGAATAGTATGGATAGTATGGATACTGAATGTTGTTGGGCAGAAGATAACTATTTTTCTAAATCTCCCAAAAAGTCCTGGGAATTAGCTAAGGAGAAATTAGATATGATTTTTGAAGATATTGTGAAGTTTCGTATGCCTTTCAAGAATCCGATGCAGTATAGAGACATGTTCATTTATTCGATATCTACATACATAGAAAGATTGACGAGTGTGGAGCTAGTGTACCCTGAAGGACATCACTGCCCCAGATTTATGTGTTATGACTATTTGAGCTTCTTGAATAATTACAGTACTCCAGCCTTATTGGACATTATTGTAAACTTTAAGCATGAAAACAAGTATATCTTGCTAGAACGTGTGTTTGTAAAGTATATGGACTGCGATAGAGTACACCAAGATGCGAAAAGGCTGTTGAGTTTCTGCAGCCCTCTTGAATATAATCCAAGGAAAAGCACAGATTCCAAATGTTGTATTACTTTTCATTATGGCCCAACAAATAGTGGGAAAACATTTGAGGCTTTGGAAAGCTTTAAGGCAGAAGGAAAATCTGCAATTTATTGTGCTCCACTCCGCCTGCTTGCAATGCAAATTTACCAAGATGTGAATAAGGAAGGAGTTCTATGTGACCTTAAAACTGGAGAGGACGTGAAGCATCATTCAGGCTCTGTAAAATGTTGCTGCACTATGGAAATGGTGGATTTGAGTAAGGAATGGGAGGTGGCTGTGATAGATGAGATTCAGATGATTGGAGATGAGCAGAGAGGCGGGGCCTGGACCCGTGCATTTTTAGGGCTAAATGCTCAAGAAATCCACTTGTGTGGAGAGGGCAGCATGTCGAAACTCATCCAACAACTTTGTAAATTAACAGGAGATCGATTAACGATGGTAAAACACCAGAGAAGAAGCAAATTGGTTGTGGAAGATAAATTTTACTTCTCCAGAAAGATAAAATTGAATCCCGCGACTGCTTTGTTGCATTTTCAGTGCGTAAACTAAACAAAATAAAAAGAAGAATTCTCTTCCACCAGCCTGACATGAAATGCACTCTGTTATACCGCAGCCTTCCACCAGAAGTTAAATTTGAAGCAGTTGAATTTTTTTTGAAAGATTGCGAGAACCAAAAAGGTGTGCTGATAGCCACGGATGCTATTGGAATGGGCCTCAATCTTCCCATAAGACGAGTGATTTTCACAGAGACAGAAAAATATGACGGAGATTCCGTTAGTTATGTGAAGATTCTGTTAGTTAAACAGATTGCTGGAAGAGCTGGTTGAGGTAGTGAAAATGGGTGTTGTACAGCCACAGACCCTACCGACCTGAAATATTTAAGGAAATGTGTTGAAGCTCCCATTGAACCCATCAAACAAGCTGTTTTGGACTTGGATCCTAAAATATTGCCCATCCTTGAGCATCGTTGGAGAAAGCTTGTGGAATTCTCAATCTATGATTTTCTACACTATCTTGAAAGCTTTGAGAATCGTTTACTTCTTAGTGGGTGTGTCGAAAATGCTTACAAACCTTTGTTTCACTTCAGGTCATTTCAAAAGGAATTCTTGAATGTGGCCCATTGGCTCACATTCGAAGATTTCTTGCCACGCATAACCCTGTCTGACTTCTTCACGCTTTGCAACTGCCCTTATGGTGACAACACTGCTGTTCTTTCTTGGATGAGTGACATGTTTCTGAGGTTTAATAAATGTTTGCTCAAGTACCATAAGAACGGTGTCTACCCTTATAAAATGGATGAGTATAATTGTGAAAGTGTATATGGCCACTTAAGGGCTTATAAATATCTCTATAATCAGTTTCCCCACCAACGATATCTCATGATCCATTATGATCGCCTCCAAGAACTAGAGTTGGAGATCAAGGCACTTATCCGAGATAGAGAAAAGAGAGAGGAACCCTGCTTACGCTATTATTCAGATTCAGATTCAGATTCCTCTTAATCGATATACTTTTCAAAGTGTATATAGCCTCATAAGGGCTTTAAATAATTTGGATTTTATCTTCAAGTTAAGAATATTATATATTTATTTATTTTTAATTAATATAAGTTATTATTTTAAATCTGTATGTCACAACTCATCTTTGAGTTTTGAATTTTAATTAGAATACTATGTCTAAAATTATAGGTATTTTATTTTCAAATAACATAAAAGTTAGCTAAATTAAATAATAAAATTATAGCCTATTTAACAGAACAAAATAATAAACAATTTTCAAATGAATAAAAGAGGTGAGATACACTTCTAGAAAGGGCACTAAATGAGGAACTTTTCTTCCCTCATTCTCAAGTCAAGACTCCAATTTATAAAATGAGATTTTTTTTCCCCTAAATTAATGACAATTGGAAACTTGAGTGAAAACCTCAGTCCTTTTCCACAAGCATTGAATGACAATTTAGAAAATGGAGAGAAAGCATTTAATTGGAAGACTTGACTCAAGACTTGGAGTTTCCTCCCTATGGGTTAAGTTTTTCTATAAATTGGAGGGATTTCTTTTGAAGAAGACACTCGTTTTCTGGTTTGGAGGGTTGGAGTAAACTGTAAGAATTCCCCCTCCCCAATCCTGTTTCCTTTCCTTTGAATTTTCTGTTCATTATTAATATGAATTGTTGTCATGCTTGTTGTATTTGTGAATTATGCATAAGTTTTAATTTTAATTGATTTCATTTGTGCAATAGTTTGTGAAGGATTTATGTAACTACTCTGTTCCTGAAACTTCATTCATACTTGAACATTCCTAAGGCCTACTTCATCAAATTAGTTGTGTGCATATTTTGCAATCATACCTCTTTTAGGATTGGTCTAATAGTTCATATGCTCTGAAATCTGTGATGAAATTCTTTCTATTCTTTATGCTCTGTTGTATGTCCATGCCCTGTTCTAAATCTCCACGGAGAAGGGATGCTAGCAAAGATCCATTTTCTGCACATCCTGAAATCATTCCAGGCTTGAGACAACATTTCTTGTGGGATTTTGTCAAACTATTCATGTGTCCTACCTGGACGTCCACTTTCAGCGTACATGTCTATCTGAGAATTTCCAACTATTAGATCTAACAAAAAATTCCCCATCGCTATACCCTATCCCAAGTGCCATTCTGGCATACTACGTTGTCCACGGTTGTGGAATTTGACTTTACACCTGCTAACTTCATTTGCTTGAAAATTTTTAAATCTATTTCAAGAAATCCATTTTGTGTGATACTGCAATCATTGCATTTCATGTTACCACATTGTTTTTAGGCATTTTGTCAAACAATTCACATGCCTTTCAATGTTCCTTATGGTATGATGGATGTCCATTCCCAATTCCAAAGTTTTGGCCTGAGCTAAGGAAGATACTGGCAAAGGATGAAGAATATGTCTTTATAATCGCCATTTGCGTTTGCTTAAAAATTTTCTAAGGCCTCTTCAACAAACCCATGTTGAACGTACCCTTATCATGGCAATTTGTGAGATCACATTTCTTTGAGTCATTTTGTTAATCAGATCACATGTCTTGTTTGTGCGTCCACATTTTGAATACATGTCTATCAGAATATTTCCATAATTTTAAAAATGACAACTATAGAAATCTTGATTCATTTTCCAATACCATATATGGTTGTTAAACTCTACGATTCTATTTAATCTTGTACATACCCTTTTCTACAACAAATATATCTGGTTGATCAGAACCATTGAAAATTCAAAATAGTACTATCTGTACTTCAGGCTATGATATTTTAAAAATTCTTAGCTAAAATTTACCTAGATGGCTTTAAGATACCGCCAACAGTTAATTTTGTTTTTATAGTCAATAATAATCCAACCATGACCAACATGGCTTGCAATTCATTCATTGGCCAATCCTCATTGACCAATCCTAATCTGTTACCCACTAAGAAAAACCTTCCCAAGAACTAAATACTATTAATTAAAAATCTAGAAACATGAAAATGAAAGATAGTTGTTCCTGAGATGTTCTGCCTGAGAGAAGTTTGTTCTGAAAAAAAAATAATGAATATGGTTTATTTCTTAAAATTATGAACAACTGAAAGAGGAAATAATATTATAATAGACATGGATTTTATTAAAAAACAACTAAAATAAAATCATATGGGTATGTTGAATGAAAATTTCATGTTAAGTGTTGACTATTTTATGTTTCAGCATACTACATAACTACTTGAATAGAATCTATTCTTAAGCCATATATTTGACTTTCCATTACCTTTAGAGGGGTTTTAATTGATGAGAATAAATAATCTATTTAAAAAAAATTAATCTCGATAAAAAGTTTTTTTAGAACAAATGATGGATCATTGTTTTATTCTGAAAATGATCACAACCAAAAAAAGAAAAAACATGACCAACTAAATCTCTATACCGGATAAAGCATTGGCCATCTATAATATACAGATTTACAAGCAACAAATTGGCATCTTAATGATAATGTTTAGGATGTACTCATGGTATCTAGTGCTTTGAAGAAGGTCAACCATAACAATCATTTGGATATTTCTACTTTTCATATTTTGGTGCATGTGTAGTCTATTGATTTTATCTACATTTTAGAAGGCATTTGGTCTATTCACCATGAATTATTCACAATGAATCTTAGTGATCAGTGTTTGTGGTGTTAGTGTGCACATGGTACTACTTGTCGAGGCCTAATGTGTTATTTATATTTCTCTTCAATTACTCTATTCTAGACTTCTATCACAACCCTCCATAATTTTTTCAAATCCAAATGTGTAGGGAAGTAGCCCACTCCTATCAACTAGTCCATCATTTCCACTGCTTGATCATGAGTATCCTATTTTCACTTGCGCTAATGCATATTCCTAAGTTTTTGTTTTGAGTCTAGTCTCTAGAATTTTTGGAGCTTGAATTATGGGAACCAAGATAATAGAAGGAATATGCTAAACCATTTCCATCTAATTAAGTTTGGTTATAGTTTTAATAATTACATTTATATTATACCATAAGATTTGTTAATTTCCATTTATTTCAAACTAAGACATCTTTTTCCATAGTGAATAAATTATGTATCTAAATAATACCATAGAAAAATGTGAATCTTTATAGATTTCTATGCACTTATTAAATTTGGAGGCTTAAGGCCCAAATACGAATTTATGAGTTTGTTTTATAAAGATCTTAATAACCTAGAAATATTAAACTAAAATCTTATATTAGGAAACAATGTAGAACCTTTCCCACACATTTAATGTATCTATGTAGATGGTATAAACTTGACAATCAAGTATCATTACTAATTCCATCATATAGTCTAATGTTAATGTAGATGTTACAATGTCATTGGAGTTTATATGAATTTTGTAGATAGGATATCAAGTATGAATCAAAGTTATAAATTTTAGAGTTGGAGTACATAATTTAGTTGGTTGAGGAAGAATTTTATGAATTAGAAATAAATGAAAAAGTGCACTAATTCAAGATCATGATGTAAATGACATAAAAAGTGCAATTGATAACTTAATAAATGGCACATAAGAAAATAAAGGAATTAATGGCATAAGGTAAACTAGTAAAAGAGTATTAGAATATACCTAGAAAATATACATATAGTGGGAATGGATGTTTTGTGGGTATGTTATCATGAAAGCTCATGAGAAGGTATAGTCCTTATGATACATGTAGTAATTATAAGTAACTTTACGTTTGGAAATGTGATAAAAAGAATTATTGAAATTGTATATGTTGATTTAGTAGTGGAACTGGTTATCAAAGATTCTTTATTTTAACCTAGATTAAATTTTCACCTTACTGTTAGATTATCTTTTCTAGTTTATGAGTTGATATAAGTATCTTTCTAGTCATATGTTTGATGAAATTGATTAAGTTCTTTTCTAGTTCTATTCATTATGATCAAGTATCTTTTATGTGCATTTTGATTTAAGGAAGTATTTCCCATTGTCAACTATTATTATGCAAGTTTTTCCCTTGCTACTATATAGGTAAACCTTGTAAGTAAACATCCAAAACTCAAACAATTCATAGTGTTTGGTATTTACAGTACCTTTGTATCATGTTTATGGGTAATGCCATCACATTGAACCAAGTACCTTGCGCCTAACATAGCTACAACAACGATGTCTGGGCACCGTCCCTCTAAATCATCGGGGAGTAATAAGGGACATGTCAAAGTTAAATCTGTAGGAAGGGAAAATCTCCTCGGATACCTTACTAAAAATATTAACTAAAAAGAAAAGACGGGTCTATCGAAATAGTTTTAGGACAATTACCACGATAGATAACCCCTTTTATCTATGAACAGAATAACCTCGTCAGACAAATATGCGTACTAGGTAAACTATCCTCACATGCAAAATTAAACGTCAAACACTCTCGAGAGGTGTTTTTGCAAAATAGTTTCCTAGGAATTCCGTCACTGTATCACTCGATGGATGTCAGTTAGCAAAGAACTATGTACCCACTCATAGTTACATAAAACATAGTGCAAGATAGAACTACATGTTTGCATCCCAGTGATGATCACATCCAAAGAGGGCTTTGATCTCGTGGATATAGGGTATGTAGGTAGTTTAGATGGTGAAGGATGCCCCCAGTACTTAGGTCCCTTAGATATAAGATACTCTTTTATAATCAACTCTATAATCTTGGTCCCTAGTTAAAGGTTATCTAGGTAACTTAAGAACTCTCCTAGTACTCAGAAGAATCTCTGGGTTGGATTACTTGTACCCATCTTTGTCGTAAGCTGAGGCAAGTACAAGTTGATGTTATGTGTTCCTTGATTGACATCCTCAGTACAATTCTTGGGCAGATTGTGGTCTCTAGGAAGTGACTCATGAACCCATATTGGTCCTGAGGGAGTCAAAAGTCTTTGGCCAGAGCATAATGATTCCTATCCTCTTTAGCCCATTAGGCTGTCATGTTTACTTATCCCAGATTGGATAGAGTGTTGGTCTATTTGACCCACTACGCCCTTTGGCCACTATTTGTTCTACCCCGTATCAGGTAGCAAAAAGGTCTGTTTGACCTAGTTCCATATGAAGCTATTTGCCTAAAGGATAGAAGAGCCCATGTTTGCTTAAGAATGTTCCATTTGAACACATGGCCCATATTGGCTGAAGTTTTCCTGAGTACTCAATCAAAGTCTTGATATATCACATATGAACTTGTTAATAAGGTAAAAATTTTGAAAATTCAAGTTTGGACCAAGCGGGTCCTTACATGTGGTATCAGAGCAAGGTTCAAACACTCGGCCTGGAGGCCTACTAGCTTAAAATTTGTAATAATTGGTATCTAAGATAAGAATTGTAATAGATTTAATTATAATCAATTTGCATGTTGTAAACCAAAAAAAAATTGTAGCAAGTGGTAAATAACCTCTCTCCTTATTTTAAGAATTAAAATGGTGAAATCTTGAAATTTGTGAGAACTGCATGGAGAGGAATCGGTCAACCAAGAACCAACTGAAAACCCACTTGAGAATCTAAATGCCGACATAGAAACAATTATTAAATTGTTGACAGAGCAAAGAGAAAAATTGGAAATTCTTGAGAAAACTGTACAAGACTTGAAGACTAGTCAGGGGACCATAGAAAACATTCTGGAACTTGAAGATGAACATCAAAGTGAGGAAGTATCCATATCTCAAACAACTAATGAGCCAGAGGTTCCTAGGTCTCGGCAGGAAACCGTCATCCTAGATATCTCACAAGACCTTAAGAAGATAACTCCTTCAAAATTTGATGGTAAACATATGGGGGATGCTACAGAAGGATGGCTCACTGAAATGGAAAAATATTCTGAGTTAAGGAACTACTTAGAGAATATCAAAGTAACTTGGGGAGCTTATCAACTGGAGGGAGAAGCTACCAGTTGGTGGATAAACATAAAGGAACAATATTGCAATTCAAAGGAAAATGTAACTTGGAGGCAGTTTGTGAGCCACTTCTGTGAGAGATGGCTTCCACAACTATTTTATGATGGAAAGATGACCGAGTTTTTGAATCTCAGACAAGGAAATCTCACAGTCCAACAGTATTGGGATAGATTTGCCAAGCTACTAAAATATGTTCCTATCTATCAAAAGGATGAAAGGTCTTAGTCAAGGAAGTTTCTTTTGGGATTGAATACTGATATTGGGGCAGAAGTGGATATGTTTGCCTTTGAGAACATGAATCAAGTCTTGGAGAAGGCACTCAAATAGGAAAAGAAATTATAGGCACTATCGGTGGCAAAACAAAACTTTTGGGACAAGCAATTTGCCTTCATAAGGAAACTAGACAATAGAGGCAACAGAGGAGCTCAGAAGAACAAGAGGAGAGACTGGGGTACAATAGAAGCTGCTGGTAATCAGAATAACAAGAACAATTACAATGGTAATGCTAGAAGGAATGATTGGAATACCCCACCTTGAAGTTCTAATGGACCCCTTGGCGGATGTTTAATGTGTGGAGGTAATCATTATGCAAGGGGTTGTTCAAAAAGAAATGGGTCCAATCAGCCACAACAACTTTGACAACATCAAATACATGCTGCTGTCATAAATCAACAAACTTGCCATCAAAATGTACCTATGGAGACAAAAGGTACGCTTTTTGGTAAACCCGTAACTATTTTGATAGATACTGGTTCCTTCGAGAATTTTATTTCACCAGAATTGGTAAGCAAAATGTCTTTGCAAATGAAGGATATGGAATCATCATGGATGGTTCAGTATGGTGACAAGGTTACACAAAGAGTGAACAAGTACATAAAAGGAGCCCTCATTAAGTTTCCTGAAATAGAAACCAAAGTCGACTTATATGTCGCACCCCTAGGAGCTTATGATGTCATAATCAGAATAAGTTGGCTAACGAGTCATAAGGCTAACATAGATTGGTATAAAAAGGTGGTGGAGTGTGTAGATGATAAGGGGTGTAGAGTTAGGATCCAAGAAATTTACAAGCCTATATCATTGGGGACCATTTCTGCTATGCAACTAAAGAAGGCAAGTTGAAAATGAGGAAATCAGATATTCTTAGTATCTTTAGATGAGAAGGGAGAAGAGAAAGAAGCCCCTACCTTCAAAAATAGTCCATTCCTTTGGGACTACAAGGATGTGTTTCCTAAAGATCTACTTGGATTACCTCCTAAAAAGGAATTCAATTTTTTAATCAATATACTTCTCGAAACCATACCTATATCTAAAGCCCCATATAGGATGAACACCACAGAACTCCAAGAGTTGAAAATATAGTTGCAAGAATTGCTGGAGAAGGGGTTGATAAGGCCTAGTGTATCACCTTAGGAGCACCAGTCATATTTGTAAAGAAGAAGGATGGAACACTAAGGTTATGTATTGACTATAGAATGTTGAATAAGGCCACCATGAGGAATAGATATCCCTTGCCTCATATTGATGATCTATTTGACCAAATGAGAGGAGCCTTAGTGTTCTCCAAAATTTACCTTCACTTAGGCTATCACCAATTAAGGATAAAAGAAGAGGACATCCCAAAGACAACATTTAGGACTAGGTAGGGCTACTATGAATTTACTATAGTCCCATTCGGGATAACAAATGCTCTAGCTGCCTTTATGAATCTAATGAATAGTGTGCTCCATGATTATTTGGATAAGTTTGTGATTGTGTTTTTCGATGACATCTTAATATATTCAAAGGATGAAGAGGTACACTTAACCCATCTACAGGCTGTCTTACAAAGGCTATGGAAGCATAAGTTGTTTGGGAAGTTATCCAAATGCTCCTTCTTTGAAATGAGGGTCCACTATTTAGGGCATATCATTTTAGATGAGGGTATAGCAGTAGATCCTAATAAAGTAAAAGCCATCAATGAATGGCCTATACCTACAAATGTGACTGAAGTAAGAAGTTTTATGGGATTGGTAGGTCACTACAGGAGGTTTGTGATAGACTTTTCAAGGATAGCCAATCCAATCACATCTTTGCAAAAGAAGAACAAAAAGTTCATTTGGACTGAGCAGTGTGATAAGGCATTTCAAGTACTGAAGGAAAGGCTAATGCCACCCCTAATTCTAAAGGTGCCTGACCCTGATGGTAACTTCACAGTAGTAACAGATGTATCCATAGAAGGACTAGGAGGAGTCCTTTTCCAAGAAGGAGTAGTGGCTTATGAATCGTGGAAAATGAAAATCCATGAAGTCAATTACACTCCCCATGACCTTGAACTTGCAACCATAGTTCATGCCGTGCAAAAATGGAGACATTTCTTGTTGGGAAAACCATTTGAGCTTAAAACAGACCATCAAGGACTAAAATATATCTTCACTCAACCTCATTTGAATGCAAGATAGAGAAGGTGGTTAGAATTCCTAAGTGAGTATGATTTTGAGATTGAATATATCAAGGGGAAAGAAAATAGGGTGGCTGATGCTCTCAGCAGGAGGAGACACATAATGGCCATATCTAACTTGCACATAGACATAAAGCAACAAGTACTCTCCAAGAAGAAACATGACCCATGGTATGCTCAGGTTAAGGCATCTGTAGCTAATACTTAGATGTGGAACCTAAGTATTTGGATTATGATTTTGATTATGATGGACTAATGAGGTACCAGGGAAGAATATACATTCCTGATAATGGGGAACTAAGGGGTATGATCTTGACAAAGCCACATAAGGCTCCATATTCAGGACATCCATGGGTGAATAAGATGTATGTAGATCTCAAAAGATTGTATTTTTGGCCAGGAATGAAGAAGGATGTGGTAGACACAGTTGCCAGATGCCTAGAATGTTAGAGGGTTAAGGGAAAACATGTACATCTAGCAGGACTTCTTTATCCACGTAATGTACCTTTCTATAAATGGCCCACTTCATACTAGGAAACAAAGTTAACCATGGATTCAATCCCCTACTTATATCCTAGTACATATAAAGCTTAGGTCTACTATGCATAGGCTCCATGGTCTTAAACTCAATATTTCTGAACTTCAAACATGCCCATAGGTGCATTACATAGGGGACTGAGGTTTGATAAACACATGTAGCACATAGATTTAAAAATGGATTGTAGACTTCACACACTTCACTCAACATGAATTCAAGAGGTAGCTCAAATCCTAGATGTGATGGTACATATAGAACATGATATAGAGAAGCCATGGTTCTAGGATTTGAAACAATTGAGCCAAGACAAGAACCTAGGAAATATCATGATACAAGTGAAGCATGTGGACACAAGACATAAAATATGGTCTACATTACAACAACATAAATCTTATATAGGGGAAAATTAGGGAAATTATTAGCAATCCAAAGTTCAAAACATATACATGACATGAAGAACAAATAGAGCACCAAACTAGACACATGGAAACCATCTATAAGAGTATTACAATCAATATATGTCTAATCAATGGAGACTTAGTACAAAAAAAAAATACTATCTTCTAAAGCTTTTACGCTTATAAGGTATAGTTTTTTTCTTTTGGGCACCATGCATCAAGTGAGCCTTAGTAATTCTTGTATGCCTTATGAAGGGTGTAAAGTGGAATTCAATGCTAGTTAAATTAGATTGTAATATTTTTCACATTCGAGAAGACATTAGAAAGAAAATGGACTCCATAGTAATTTATTTAGTTTTGTGCTTCATGGACTTTAGGGAAATAATAAACTTTCAATTAGCAGATATCTTAGGCCTAGATTTTTCATGATGGTATCTATAGCTCCAAGAGATTATACTTGGTTACCCAAAGATTATTCTAGGTTCGGATTGTACAGAATTTATAAAAAGATAAACAAGAATAATTCATATTTTAGGTCTAAAATTATCCAACTTAGACCCTTGATTAAATTAAAACACCTCGAGTCTCTAGAGGAGACTAAAATGAATCCATGTGAGACAATAACTTTGGTGTAAACATGATGAGCAACTATAATTTTGTTGGATTGATTACTTTGGAATGAAGGTAAAGAAATCATAGGTTAGTTCGGTATCTAAATCTTGAAATTAGAGTTTGGTTATTTGGGTTGAATAAACTAGTCAAAAAATCAATCCAACTTTTTAATTATTAAGTTAAAAAGTCAATCTAATCTTTGATAACATAATTAGACTGTTAAATATTTTCTTTTAACTTTATATTTTCCATCATAAATTAGATGTATTGAATCTACTCCTATAAAAAAAAATTGTATTCTCAACTTTTAGTTTCTCATTATTATTAAAATTACATATTTAGTTTATTTATAAGAACCTAAATACTTTTAATTCTTTTGTTATTAGTATTATTTAATTAGAGATTCTAGACAAGTAGATCACATGTATATTAAATAACTTATTAGCACATAAACGACTTTTCATCTTGTTAGGGCAAGAGAGTTATTTTCAAAGGCGCGTCCTGTTAGAAGAGATGCAAGAGGGACAATGATATATAGTAGAATATATGAAAGGATATGAGTAAAATAAGAAAAGGTTAAGAGATTATTGTGGAGATGGAAGATAATGTGGATGACGTCCATGAAGAAATTCCTTCTATAGAGGATGAGATTGAATGCTACAGTCAAGGTATTTGGGATGCGTTGCTGGGTATCTACGATAGATATGGCAACTTCTCCAAGTATGAAAAACCTGAGCCGTATGGTTTTATTTTTAAATCTTTCACTGATCTAGAAGATAACTGTTTTTTTAATCCATCTATCAAATTTCTATCTCCCAGATCTTCCTTCTGGTAATTAGCTAAGAAGGAATTAGATATGATTTTCGAAGCTATTAAGAAGTTCCATATGCCTTTCAAGAAGTCAATGCCCGAGAGATACAACTTAATAAATACATACACAGAAAGATGGACGTGCCCTCAAGATCACCGCCGCAGATTTATGTGTTTTGACTACATGTGTTTCTTGAAAAATTATTGAAACAGATTGCTGGAAGAGCTGGTCGAGGTAGTGAAAATGGGTATTGTACAGCCACAAACAATATTGACCTGAAATGTTTAAAGAAATGTGTTGAAGCTCCCATTGAACCCTTCAAACAAGCTGTTTTGGACTTGGATCCAAAAATATTGCCCATCCTTGAGCATCGTTGGAGAAAGCTGGGGCAATTCCAACCCTGGGATTTTGCTAATTATCTTCAAAGCATTAGGAATTGTTTACTTGTTATCGAAAATGTTGACAAACATTTGTTTCGCTTGAGATCATTTCAAACGAAATCCTGGAGTGATGGCGATACACATAACCCTGTCTGACTTCTTCAAGCTTTGGAACTGCCCTGATCACACCTACTATACTGTTATTTTATGGATGAGCGACATGTTTCCGACTTCTACAGAATGTAAATTCGAGTATCATAAGTCCGGTGACCCCTCTTATAAAATAGATAAGTACGCTGGCTTCATAGATGAAGATAGTGACACCTCTTGGAAAATAGATAAAGATAATTGTGAAAGAATATATGGCTTTTTAAGGGCTTATAAATATCTCTATAATCAGTTTCCTCAAAAACGATATCTCATGATCCATTATGATCGCCTCCCAGAACTAGAGATGGAGATTGAGACACTTATCCGAGAGAAGAAAAAGAAAGAGGAAAAAAGTTGGTCACGTTATCATTCAGATTCAGATTAAAATTAATATGAACGTGCGTTCGACTATCCTCTTAATCGAGACACTTATCCGAGAGACAGAAAAAATAAAGTGGAAGAAAAATGGTATACATAGCCAATCGATAACACTAGGCATATTTTGTAAGTAGCCAATCGATAAAACAATCGGGACAAATACAACGCTCACGAAAGAATCCTAGGTGTTGATTTTATAATCAGATTTAAACAATCAGAAAATGCAACACAATGAACAATGAACACAACAAGATACCCTGGGAAAACCCTCCAACTTGAGGGGAAAAACCCAGCAACAATATATCTCTTATATATTGAATGATAAGAATAGCAATCTGCTTTACAATGGCCAAATCCAAGGCCTACAGGTATGGCTTCACTTCTTGAAGCACATTGAATAAGTCCACACTTGATAAATCTGATTTGATCTTGAAATAACTTGATCTGCTCCTTAGAAATCTGCTCTGCTTTAGAAGTCTGCTCTGCCTTAGAAATCTGCTCTGCCTCCGAATTAAGCATGTAATTTTAATGTGTTTGATTGAGAGAGCAATGACCTTGTATATATATATGTATATGTGAGGGACACACCCTTTCACAAGCAGTCAGCCTTATTACAATGTTAATTGGTCGGCCTGTAGAAGGATCCGACTGACGCTAAAAACATCAACACTCCCTCTTAGCTAGGGAGGATACTTCCAGCTGTATGAGACCTATCACCTCATCGTGATGTCAACCACAATGGATGACATTCACTATGGCTTTCCCAAAGGGTGGAATCAAGGGATTTCACCTCGAACTTCTCTCACAGAGAAGAACTCATTATCAAGGGATTTCACCTCAAACTTCTCTCACAGAGAAGAACTCGTTATCAAGGGATTTCACCTCAAACTTCTCTCATAGGGAAGAACTCGTTATCAAGGGATTTCACCTCGAACTTCTCTCACAGGGAAGAATTTGTTATCAAGGGATTTCACCTCGAACTTCTCTCATAGGGAAGAACTCGTTATCAAGGGATTTCACCTCGAACTTCTCTCACAGAGAAGAACTCGTTATCAAGGGATTTCACCTCGAACTTCTCTCACAGAGAAGAACTCGTTATCAAGGGATTTCACCTCGAACTTCTCTCACAGAGAAGAACTCGTTATCAAGGGATTTCACCTCGAACTTCTCTCACAGAGAAGAACTCTTTATCAAGGGCTTTCACCTCGAACTTCTCTCACAGAGAAGAACTCGTTATCAAGGGATTTCACCTCAAACTTCTCTCACAGAGAAGAACTCGTTATCAAGGGCTTGCACCTCAAATCCCTCTCACAAAGAGAAATGCATTAACAAGGGCTTGCACCTCAAATCTCTCTCATAGAGAGAAATGCATTAAAGTACATCTCAAGAAGTCACTGATACTGATACTCCCTCTTAGCAAGGGCTTCACTCTCCACAACTCCAAGCTTGTCTCGAAAATGCACAAACTTTACTTTGGCAAGAGGCTTGGTGAGAATGCCTACCATCTGCTCATCAGTGCTGATGTACTACCATATCTCTGAAATAGTGGAATTTGATCTCCACATGTTTAGTTCTTTCATGAAACACTAGATTGATAGAAAGCTTCACACAGCTTAGATTACCATAATGAATGACACTCGGCTCCAATGATTGTCCAAACAATCTTTTAAGAAGCTTCCGAAGCCACACTGCTTCTCGAGCTACCACACAAGCTACAATATACTCAGTCTCTGCTGAACTTAGTGCCACTAAAGACTGCTTCTTGCTACACCAGGATATCATAGTGGACCCCAAACTGAAGCAACATCCAGAGGTGCTCTTCTGATCAGTGACACACCCTATCCAATCAGAATCAGTATATCCATGCAGCTTCAAGTCTACCCAGAAGAATATCTCAAGCCATACCCAACTGTGCCATGCAAGTATCTTAGGATATGCTTCACTGCAACTAGATGTACTTGTCTTGGTTCACATATGAACTGACTAAGTGCACTCACTGTATAGCAAATATCTGGTCTAGTATTGACTAGATACATCAATGATCCAATCAACTACCTGTACATAGTAGGATCCACCAGATCTGAACTGGCTGCAACCTCTTTTAAATTCTAAAAATTAGTTTCCATAGGTGTAGACATGGATTTGCAATCCATTATACCAAATCTCTTTAGAATATCAATGGTATACTTCCCTTGACTTAGAATGATCTCATCAAGCTTCTGCCATACTTCTGAACCAAGGAAGTAGTGCAAGTAACCAAGATCCTTCATTTCCAATTCAGAAGCTAACTCCTTACATTTGATAATGAGGTGATCCTTTCCAGTAAGAAATAAATCACTATAAGGAACCAAGATCAACTAGATTACCATCTTCTTCAGGTTTAGTAGGCATCCTCTGAATCTTTTAGTACTTGCATCAACCTTATGACCTCTTTGTCCAAGATTGGTTGCAATGCTTGCCTTAGAGAAAATTTTTGCTCTGATATTGTAGAGAGTTCAGGATTGTCCTCCTCGACCCCAACCTAGATCACTCTATTTTGAATACGTTTGCAGAGCTATCAATCAAATCCAGATAGATTATCTTGTGCAATTCTGTTCTCAGCATTCAAAGAGGTCTTCCAAGGACATTTATCATCAACTTTGCAATGCTGCAACCTTCACTTCTTCTCAGTGAGTCATAGAACTCCCTCTTGACCCCTACCTTAGAGATTGCAAAGAAGACTTCTAAAAGTGAACTCCCTCTAGCCACTAACTCAGTCCTGTAGCTGCAAGTTGTGACTCCATGCTTGATCATTTCTTTGGTCGGCATAACTTTCTCACAAGATGCCTGAAGCTCTTCCTCCTAGTGCAATCTCTCATTACTTTCATGCTCCTCGATCGATCCTGGGAGCATTTTAGAGAGAGATTACTAACAGTTTGTAACTATCCAAAGAAATATCAAGGCTAGAATCATACACGGTTTACTACCTCAAGTTATAGGATGAATACATAAGAATTTATGAACAATATTAAAACACGAATAATGAAATCAACCTATAAGTGAAATATGTAGCAAATATCAAGAGATAAAAAATGAAGGGATAAAGAAACTTATCTTTATTGAAATCTGATATATAACTCTTTCTTCCATGTTTTCTTTCGAGAGTGCTAAACTCAGCACAACAAAAGACAATTTGCAAAACTACATATTTCTTAAATGCATTTAGCATGTAGAACCAACCCTCTCAAAGAGTCAAGGCTCTATCACAATTCATGCATTAGAGAATGACATTGATGTGACCAACTAATCACCATCGACATTTTAGATCTCTAGCCTAGATAAGAGTGATTTCAAGGGCACAAACAACAAGGAGAAATACCTTGATCTGCTCCTTAGAAATCTGCTCTGCTTTAGAAGTCTGCTCTGCCTTAGAAATCTGCTCTGCTTTCTGATGTACTATGGAGCAAGCTTTGTGCTATAAATATGTATTCTCTCGGTAACATACTGTAAGTAATCATCAAAAGTCAAAACTTCAATAATATACAACTGCAAAAAAAAAATGGTAATGTGGTAGGTTCTAAATAGATGTTTGAATAATAAACAAGCACATGATCTAGTTAGGACTTGAATTTAAGACCAAAATGTTTAACACTTGAAAAGAAAGGGAGTCAATAGATCTTGGAGGTATTAATAAAGGCTTATTCACATATTGATAAGATCTCATAGTTTTAACTAAAGCTACTGAGTATCAAGTCACAAAGTATGATGCATTGGATTAATTAAAGAGTAGATCTCTAGGGATTTCTATGCTTAACTTAGAGAAAATTAATGTTGATTATATTGTGTGCCAAGTGGAAAAGTCCTCTAAGTCCTAGGGGAGTGGACATTAGTCTTTATTTTAAATAAATTTAATTAGTAGTGACATTTTTAAATATATGTTGATAAGACTATCTCTAGGTTGGAGATCATTTCTCGTGAATTTTAGCATAGCTAGGTTAGCCTTATTTTTTGTTGTTGTTTTCTATGATCTTGGAAACATAGTAATGTTACATTAGATATATATGCAAATAGAAATTAGTATGAGTTCTTTGTTATCATAATTTCTTTTGTGATTCATTGAATATTTGTGTCTATATTAAATAAATGTTTTCACATGTGTAAATAATTGCTTGTTGGATTGTATTAGAAATATAGATGTGAATTTGGTTAACTAATGTATGGTTTCTTATAAAGATAATGAACTTAGTAAATATATGGCATGTCTTCTAATGGCTTACTTATTCTTCTCTTAGCCCTTTTTTCTCTTTTTATCTTCTCTAAATTAAGCTACATTAATTTAGATCAATTTTTTGGATATTTTTATTTTTCTTAAAATCTATAAAATTAAAAAAATAAACATTTTATGATTGCATGTTATTTTTATAGCTATGATGTTCCCATTTAAATTTTGTGAACAATCTCATTTTTCCTTAGTAAAATCAATAGCCTAAGTGAAGATTCCCATAACTATTCTCATCTATTGAAACAATCAATGAGGACCTCACTATTTTTTCTAGAGATAAGTATTCTAATTATATATTTGTTAACATTTTTATAATCACACAATTAAAGAAAAAGAAGACTCAATTATTATCATTTTATTTATTTATTTATTTATCTTCTTCTTTTACTTTTATGGTTCAAATGTATTATAAATTTTTATTGTGTTTAAGAAAACTGTAGTAGACATAAAATTGAAAAATAAATAAATTAATTCTTATATTAAACAAAACAAATTAATACGGGGTGAGAGGGGTTATATAGTGGCATTAAGGGGATGACTATGACCATGCTTTTTTAATTATGAAGTGTTAAATTTAAAACATATAAATGACATATTTTTATTTTTTAAATGAATGCACATAAGAATTAATTTCAAATATATAAGGGACATAGTTTTATTAAATAAATGCACATTAGAATAAAGTCAATAATCTATATAAATACAAGTAATACACAAACATAAATCACAAAAATATCAAATGAAACAAAAAAGAGTAAAACGAGTTATTTGAATGGTAAGTGCACTATATGTCATCAATTTAATTTGATTTTGTTTTCTGTAGAATGAAAATCAATTTGTTGGTTTTGATTTTGTTTTATAAAAATTAACTGAGGTTAAATAATATTTTATAACTATATTTTATTAGGTTTAAATTTATTTTATGAACAATGAAATTTAATTTAATGGATTTTTTCATTATTGTTTTGAAAAAATATAATGTCATAAAATAATATTTAATAACAATATTTTATTAGGGTTTAAATAAAAAAGGAGCAAAGTATATTGAAAAGTTATTCCAATGGTAAGTGCATTAATATTTTATAGATTTTTTTTTTAAGTAAGCACTACCATATACGGGGGTAGCTCCCTATATTAAAATATCAGAGAAACAAGATACATAAAAGGCTGTGAAATTACATTTAGTGGTATATGTAGCCCATACCTGCAACAACATCCACCATCCTAGCTATTACATTTTGATCAATCAGACCCGGATTGGCTTCCAGGAACTTCAAAACTTCTCCAATGTTGTTTTCTTTCTCCATGCCCTTTTTGTAGAGGGCGCATGCTTTGTGCAGTTTCACTTTTTTCTTCTCTTCATTCAGACTAAGGGTGGCAAGAGAAAAACCTTGCTTGGTTTGCACAGCCACACCATCCATGGCAGTCCTAACCATATCCATCAAATCATCTCTCACTAGCCTCATTGCAGCTCTTAGCCCCTAGAGTCTAGCTCCCATGACCTGTACATAATTTTGGAAAAAATGCTCCAGAACTTGCCAGTCGTGCATATGTCCCCCTGACCGAAAACTGGGCCCAATCACCTTTAGGATGGCTCCTTTCTCTTCATCAGAGGATTTGCTGAATAGATATGCTAGATGTTGCCCTCCAGATTCATCATCCTCACAGTGACACTCTACTCCAAAATGCTTAGGCATTGCTTTGCTTGGAGCTGCTTTCCTGAATACAACCAGTTTAATTTGCTTCTCCTCACCTTGCCTTAAAAAGAAGAGTGAGGGAATGATCTCTCTGAACTTCTAATCCTAAGGATGTCAATTTTGCGTATAGGATTTTACCACCTATGGGCAGTTGATACCACTACAACTCATCGGACCGCCTCCAATTGTAGGTTTCGTCCTTTGAATCTGTCATCGTATCCCATCAATGTCATGTCCCTATAATGATTTATAATTGAATCATTTATTTAAATAATAAGTTAGCCTTATATAAACTAAATATATAATATATTTATTTAAAATATATTATTAATATGTATTATTTAATAAATAATATTATTAATTTAATATAATTTAAATATTATAAAATATAGGAAATATATATATTTAATTAATTAGATATATTATAATTATAAATATTTTAATATAATATTTATGTGAATAATTAATAAGATATATTATTGTATATAAAAATCAATATTACAAAGAGTCTTACCCAGTAAAGATAGAAAGTAAAGTAATTTAGAAAGTAAAGTAATTTGGAATAAGACAAAGTAATACGGTTAAACAAAAGGTCAAATTCAAAATAAAATCATATAAAGATAAAAGTCTAATAAGAGAAAAACATTATCCACCATATTATATGCGTGTGAATAAAATAAGATAAAAGAGCTCCCACACTTAATAACAAATGTATATGTTTAAACTATATATATTATATAAATAATGTACTTTAAAAAACATTAAGGGGAGGCCGAAGGAGGATATTTATAAGTCTAGCAATTAAATTGGTTGACACCAACGATCACATTAATAAATAATATATTATAAATATATGTAATAATATAAATACAAATATTATTATTATCTTATATTGTAATATAAATACAAATAATATAATATAAATAACATAAATAATATATCATTTAATATAATGATATAATATAAATACAAATAATATAAATACAATTAATAAAAATAAACATCTTTTAACCTATCCTCTTATGATAAGGGAGAAAAGGGAATTAATATAATGTAATAAAATTATAAGAGGGTAAGTATGTCTTTTACAACCAAACATAATAAGAGATGTGCCTTTTCCAACATATCCCTTGAAAGGGAAATAAATAAAGATTGTGAGATAGAAGGAAAAGATCATGGGAAGAAAATATAAAAGAGTATTGGATAAATACATATATTTAGATTTGTATTATTATATAGAGATATGTACATCAGTGGTAAAAGTGTGTGAAATATATATTATAAAATATATAAACGACAACAACAATACAATAAAAATAATATTACGGCGGCACAGGTAATAAATCCTAGGTAAAGCTACAGCAGGTAACTAAGCAATTATATTTACTTATTCAATTTATGATTTGTAAGAAATTATATATACAATAAAAATAATATTATGGCGGCACAGGTAATAAATCCTAGGTAAAGCTACAGCAGGTAACTAAGCAATTATATTTACTTATTCAATTTATGATTTGTAAGAAATTATATATACTTGTTCAATTTATAAGATATAAATGATAAGGTTATAAATGTTGTGAATAATCCATTGAATGCTAGGAAGCTCTAATAATCTCATATTAGGAAAAGCTAATAATAATAGAGTAAACATCTAATGAAATATGCATTCAAAGGAAAATATCAATATACTAGAAATTATTGAATATCCAAGAAAGTGAATTTTTAATCAGAAGGCATGATGCCTAGAATGATAAGTATGTTCTATCAAGGGTTTGATTATGAAATCATCCCTAAGAAGTAATCAACATGACCTTGGAGTACCAGGCTAGGATTAGTAGCCTTCCCCTTAATCCACCTACACACCTTATTAGTATGAGACTGGTGGTCAGAAGGAATCTAGTGTCTAGCACTCGAGCTCGCAAGTCATTGCCCGTCTGAGCTAAGAGTGAAGTATTGTTGGGTGTAGCATGAAGCTCTTAGACCTAGGGTAAGAACGAAGCATTGCCGGGTGTAGCATGAAGTTCTTGACCTTATGGTTGTGTAGGACCTAGATAATATTAATGGCCTAACGGTAGGTGCACCTCGAGCTGGCTATAAGCCCCTCCGAGCCAAGAGTGAAGTACCTCCAGGTGTAAGGTGAAGCCTTGGGCCTACAGCCATGGGTCTTGGGATCCTTAACCCACCCTCTCATATTAGCTGAGTGGTCTGATTAATGGGTAGGATCACGAACGTCCTCCCCAAGGTATGTCCATGACTCGTGTGATTAAGAATCTAATCTAGATCATGAACCAATGATGACATGAATTATATGAAACTTAATGTGAATATAATCTAATATGTTTTAGTCTTACTGATTATATATTAAAAGAAATGATTAAAAGATTACTAATGTTCTCTTTTACTAAGTTGAAGTTGTGTTAAATAGTGAAAAATTTCAGCTGATTAGAAGGGGACATTACAGTGGTATCAGAGTAGTCATCCTGCCATCCTGTGAATAATAGTTAAATAAATAAATAAATAAATAAAATGAATTGCTAGATAATGGTGTTTAATACATCGCCAATATATATATATATATATATATATATATATATATATATATATATATATATATATATATATATATATATATATATATATATATATATATATATATATATATATATATATATATGATGCAATATTAAAAAAAAAAATTACTTACAAATATGTAATAAATAATGAGTAAATAAAGGGGAAAAACATTAAAAATAAAACAACTCCTAATAACAATAAAATTACATTAAGTAAATATACTATAAAATATCTCTAGTTCTTGATAATAATATATTTGACAAAGTTATTTTCATTTATGGGTAACCTACGGGGTGAAATGACATAAGAAAAAACAAATTAAAATATACTTAACCCAAAGTATTTATTGTTTATTAGTTATAAAATAAATTATTTATAGAATATAGTGCTCAAAAGATAAAACCCTATAAAATAAATTATTAATAAAATTTAGGGAAACCTAATAATTATAATGTTATTAAATACAACTTTAGGATACCTAATTATAGTTAATAAATTATAATGTTATTAAATATTACTTTAGGATACCTAATTATAGTTGCTTGAGGACAAGCAATTTTGAGTGGGGAGGGTTGTCATGTCCCTATAATGATTTATAATTGAATCGTTTATTTAAATAATAAGTTAGCCTTATATAAACTAAATATATAATATATTTATTTAAAATATATTATTAATATGTATTATTTAATAAATAATATTATTAATTTAATATAATTTAAATATTATAAAATATATGAAATATATATATTTAATTAACTAGATATATTATAATTATAAATATTTTAATATAATATTTATGTGAATAATTAATAAGATATATTATTGTATATAAAAATAAATATTACGAAGAGTCTTACCCAATAAAGATAGAAAGTAAAGTAATTTAGAAAGTAAAGTAATTTGGAATAAGACAAAGTAATACGGTTAAACAAAAGGTCAAATTTAAAATAAAATCATATAAAGATAAAAGTCTAATAAGATAAAAACATTATCCACCATATTATATGCATGTGAATAAAATAAGATAAAAGAGCTCCCACACTTAATAACAAATGTATATGTTTAAACTATATATATCATATAAATAATGTACTTTAAAAACATTAAGGGGAGGCCGAAGGAGGATATTTATAAGTGCAGCAATTAAATTGGTTGACACCAACGATCACATTAATAAATAATATATTATAAATATATCTAATAATATAAATACAAATATTATTATTATCTTATATTGTAATATAAATATAAATAATATAATATAAATCATATATTATTTATTATGATATAAATGATATAATATAAATACAAATAATATAAATACAAATAATATAAATAAACATCTTTTAACCTATCCTCTTATGATAAGGGAGAAAAGGGAATTAATATAAAGTAATATAAATTATAAGAGGGTAAGTATGTCTTTTACCACCAACCATAATAAGAGACGTGCCTTTTTGAACATATCCCTTGAAAGGGAAATAAATAAAGATTGTGAGATAGAAGGAAAAGATCATGGGAAGAAAATATAAAAGAGTATTGGATAAATACATATATTTAGATCTGAATTATTATATAGAGATATGTACATCAGCAGTAAAAGTGTGTGAAATATATATTATAAAATATATAAACAACAACAACAATACAATAAAAATAATATTACGATAGCACAGGTAATAAATCCCAAGTAAAGCTACAGCAGGTAAGTAAGCAATTATATTTACTTATTCAATTTATGATTTGTAAGAATTTATATTTACTTGTTCAATTTATAAGATATAAATGATAAGGTTATAAATGTTGTGAATAATCCATTGAATGCTAGGAAGCTCTAATAATCTCATATTAGGAAAAGCTAATAATAATAGAGTAAACATCTAATGAAATATGCATTCAAAGGAAAATATCAATATACTAGAAATTATTGAATATCCAAGAAAGTGAATTTTTAAATAGAAGGCATGATGCCTAGAATGATAAGTATGTTCTATCAAGGGTTTGATTATGAAATCATCCCTAAGAAGAAATCAACATGACCCTGGAGTACCGGGCTAGGATTAGTAGCCTTCCCCTTAATCCACCTACACACCTTATTAGTATAAGACTGGTGGTCAGAAGGAATCTAGTGTCTAGCACTCGAGCTCGCAAGTCATTGCCCCTCCGAGCTAAGAGTGAAGTATTGCCGGGTGTAGCATGAAGCTCTTAGACCTAGGGTAAGAACGAAGCATTTTCAGGTGTAGCATGAAGTTCTTGACCTTATGGTTGCATAGGACCTAGATAATATTAATGGCCTAACAGTAGGTGCACCTCAAGCTGGCTATAAGCCACTCTAAGCCAAGAGTGAAGTACCTCCGGGTGTGAGGTGAAGCCTTGGGCCTACGTCCGTGGGTCATGGGATGCCATTACTGAGCACTTCCTCTTTCATTCCATATACCTTCCCATTCAAAACATTTCTAAAGTCTGTCCTAGTTAGATATCCTAATCTTTATGCTCTATCTTTTCAATAAAGTCTTGTTAGTGAATCTCTATAGATTTTTTCTTCCTTCCAAGTGTGTTTTTTGTGGTATGTGTTTATTATCTTCTATGTATTTTTCTTATTTTTGTGTTGTTGAATTATCCCATGCTAAAAATTGTTCTAGGGTTAGGATTTGCATTGGTTTTATATACAATAAGGAAATTTTAGTAGACTTTTTGAGGCAAGATTTCCAATTCAAAATTTTATTTGTGTCCTAGCTTTGCAATATACCTTTAAGCTTGCTACTATTAAATTGATTTTTACTACGTTAAAAACATTAAATGATAGCCAAAAGAGTCACTAGTGAAGACACAAGGAAGATTCTCCCATGGGCATCGAAGAAGTATAAAGGGACCACTAGGAAGGGATTGGTCTCATTAAGTATTTCATTGATGAGAAGGAAAGAATTAGGGATGCCTTAACAACCATTTTAGGAAGGGATGTATTTGGTAGTGATTTTTTGAAGATAAATTGTCATAGGCCAATTAATAATGCTTGGGAATTGGACTCAATGAAGGTAGTGCTTCCAAACTACCTCATTGATCCAAACATTATGAATCCTTTTGACCCTCCTTGTTTTCCTTCTTACATCTTGTTTTGTCCTCCATCAAAATCACACCCCATGTGTTGCATCTACTTCTAGAGCGAGTTTGTCTAAACACCTATGTTGTAGACATCAACATCACCATCACTAGGTCTACACACATTTACCAATTTTCTATTTGTGCTTTTGTGGAAAGTTGAAATATAATCAATAAGAGATTGTGTGTGATATTATCCTAAACAACATTTTTAAAAAATTTCCCACACTTAGATACGATTATCTCATCATCTAAAGGGTACATGAGTTGATTGCAAGGGGGAATAGGTCAAGGATTAAAGGCAAGGTACCCCAAAAAGTTTTAGATCTCTAGAGATTAAGGACACCTACACTACTGAGGGTCACAAACACCCCCTTCCATTAGAACAACACCCACTTTAAAAAATGCATCCTACAATTGCTAAAATTCACCCACTAGCATTTCTATTAAACTTTAGTTCATTTCCAATCTCATACCTAAAAATGAAAATTGGAACAAACAAGTTATATCTCTTGTAGGGAGGGTGCAAGTGTGTCAAAAAGTAGTGTCTGCTTATTCTATCTATTATGGCTCAATGTGGTTGTTCTCTAACCACCAAATAGATAGAATACAACAGTTAATCAAGATTTTTTTATGGTTAGATTGGAAAAGTAAAAGAAAAAAAACACGCAGTTAAGTGGAGCTAGTGTTGTATGAGTAGAGAGAAGGGTGGACTAGCGCTTAAGGATCTAAAAATTTAGGATGTCACTCTAGTTACAAAATGGAGCAGTAGATACTTTGAAGGAGAGGAGCCATGGAAGGTGCTAGTAAGAAATAATTTAAATCATTTTCATCCTAAGAGGGCTCCCAAGTGGAATAATATACATCATCATGATTTTATTTTTGGGAACATCAAAACTAAAGCCTTTAGGTCTATAGTGTTTGGGTCCATTTGGAGGGCATGGGAAATAGTGAAATGACTAATCTTGAATATGGAATCTTTCAATTGTAAGAATATAAGTGGGTTGGGGGTATAGATCTTTGTGGTAGAATTTGAGGCACAAAAATAAGCCTCTTGCGCTACTACAGGGGTGCTCTGCCCTTAAATGGAACAGAAAAGGATTGAGAACCTTTGAGGACTTGTTAAAAGAAGATGGCATAATAACATGGGAGGAGGCTTGATTAGATTTTGGCATTTCTCAATCTCAAAGAAGGACATACTCTATAATCGATTTAAAGTTTATTCAAACAACCCAGGACATCTAGAGAAGTTGGGTGAACTGGACTAGTTGGAGAAACTAGCGTTGGAAGATGGAACTATCTTGTAAAATGGTGAACCAAGAAAGATTTATAAAATGATTTCTGACTCCCTAGAGGTCTATGAGCATAGAAATAGGGTTTGGGAATTTAAGGTGAATCATAAATTGCTAGCCTATTCTTTTTGTTTGTTGTCGTCCAAATATATAGAGCCTAAAAAGGGGAGTTTTAAGTAGCAATTACTTTTGAACAAATTACCATTAGGAAAAAATGCTTGTGTCTGTCCTCTTTGCAATGTTACTAAAACTTGTGAACATATTTTCTTTGAATGCCCCTTTGCAGTGTATGTATGGGATATGTTTATGGGTAATCTTAAAGGCTGGTCCTCCTTGAATAAAAAGTGCTGGCATGAAATACTGTGTGGAAATGTTTGTGGAATGAACCTTAAATCTAGCATTTTTTTGGCTTTGTCTAACAACTGAAATTTTATGGATTTTATGGAAAAGAAGAAAGAAGAACCAATTTAAAGGTAAGAAGAGATGCCTTACTAGGTCTGCCTTAAGACTCATCTTATCTTATGTTTTTATACAAGTTGTTTTTACAATGCAAATTCCCACTGAAATATTTATGAAGATTATGGACGAAGGGTCAGAATTCATATATAGCAAAAACATATAATATGAGGAATCTTGGACTCATGACCTAAGGAAAAGCCATAAAAAATTTAATGAAGAGTATATAGACTTCCAAAATAGATATAGCAAGTAGCACCAATTAGAAAGATTGAGAGGAGAGGCTCAAAAATACCTAGAAGTGACTTTCCAAAACCTAAATGTGGATATTGATGAGCTCAGGGCATCTCCTCCAATTGGTACCTTTAGATGCCTTGATTCATATGATGCTAGTGATAATAGATCTCATTTGGAAAAACTAAACAGATCTCCAGGGCAGGGGTCAAGTGGTAGTAGTCAGGAAAATGTGGCAGTCTGTCAAGATAGGGAGCATAATAGATACCTCCTTTATTCATAGGATGAGCAAGTATAGGTAGGGGTAGATAGTTTTTACATTCTAGAGCAAGCACATAAAGAAGTTTAAGAGTTGGACAAGGAGAAAACACCAAAGAAAGAATAGAGATGATAGCAATCTAAGATTTATAATGAATGTGTTTTGATAATATCATGATAGAACTGATACACTGGGAATTTTGTAATTGTAAAATCTTCAATAGTATAGCTTACTTCAGTTAACTCTAATTTTAGTACTACTTTTTGAATTGTAAGGGAAGGGTGCATTCTGTGGCTCTCTAGTTCACATAGTATGTATTCATATTGCTTTTGATATATATATAAAGTACACTATATTCAATTAAAAAAAATCTCATACCTAACATAAATTGATTGCACATGTTTCACTTCAATAATCAATTTACATTTTTTCATTTCCTAACTTCTATACTTTTTATTTCTAGGTTAGTATTGTTAGTTTCATTTATGTTTTTCTGTTATATGTCTAATTATAGATATTTAGTACAAAAGATACTAGATCTTTTAAAGATTTTACACTTAGAAGGTTAATGTTTTTTGGCACCTAACATCAAGTGGGCCATAGTAATTATTGTATGCCTTATGAAGGATGCAAAAGTGGAATTCAATGGTAGTTAAAGTAGATCATTATGTTTTTCACAGTTGAGAAGACTTTAGAAGGAAAATAGACTTTAAGATAAGTTTATTTACTTTTATGTCTCCTAGACTTAGTGAAATAATTAAACTTACTTAGCTGATATCTTAGGCTTAGATTTTCTATGATGACATCTATAGCTCCAAAAGATTATACCTAGTTATCCAAAGTTTAGGATTGTTTGGAATTTATAAATAGATAAACAATAATAATTAATATTTTAGGTTTGAAATTATCCAACTTAAAGGTTTGATTAAATTAAAACATCTTGCCTATTTGGAGGAAACTAACATGAGTGTCATGTGGGACAATAAATTTAGTTTAAACTTGATAAGAAACTAGAGGGTTATTTAACAAATTACCTTCAAATGAAGGTAAAGAAAACATAATTTAGTTTGATTCTTCATATTAGAGTTTGGTTACTTGTGATCCAATGAACATGTTAATTGGAGTTTGGTTGCCCAAAGATTATCCTAGGTTAGGATTGTCTAGAATTTATAAAAGGATAAATAAGAACATTCATATTTTAGATTTTAGCTTATCCAACTTAAACCCTTGATTAATTTACAACACCTTGAGTGTGAGAAGGAGACTAACATGAGTGTTGTGTGAGACAATAACTATGGTCTAAACTTGACAAACAACTAGAGGTTTGTTTGATGGGTTACCTTGGAAAGATAAAGAAATCATAAGTTAGTTTGGTATCTAATTCTTTAAATTAGAGTTTGGTTACTTGGCAATCCAATAAACATATTAAGAGGACTGAACTGAAGTTTAAGAATTAAACTCATATAGTACAAATTAAACTAGTTTGTTGAATAAACTAGTCAAAATATTAATCTAGCATTTTAACTATTAAATTAAAAAATCAGTATAATTTTTGGTAACATAACTAGAATGTTAAATATTTTCTTTTCATTTTATATTTGTAATCATAAATTACATGTACTAAATTTACTTTAAAAAAGAAAGATTGTATTCTCAACTTTTAGTTTCCCATTATTTTTTTTAATAGAAAAAGGTGTTGAGACACCCATAGATTACTTAAATAGCTTAAAAAGTGAGTACACAAACTATGAGGATGCAAAGTCTAGAAATCTAGAAAATTATTACAAAACATGGCCCTTATCAGACCATATCATATAACAATTTTTAAACAAAAGAAGTGGTCCTTAATAGACCAGATATAGCAAAGTCAAAACTAACCAGAGAGAGCATACCAACTTCCATCCCCAAACACAAAAATAAGTAAACACCAACCACGCACATTGAAATAGATTCCACGTAAACTACATTAGGTCCAAACCACCAAAACCACCTGCCAAAAATAGAGTAGGGAGACGAACAACATCTGTAGAACCACATCCATTAACCCACAAAAGGAGCTGCCACGCAGAAGCCACTACGCTACCAACAAGGGAAACACCAAAATGTGCACTAACCACCAGGAAACTAATGAAACCATGGGGGAGGGGCCGCCAAAAAATTTAAACGTTGAAATAGTAAGCATGACCATGCTCAGGCTGCGGGGCTGGAAGCAGGCATATTCTACACCTCCAACTCTGTAGCAGCTACAATTTCATTCTCCTCCTCTGGAATGTCCAAGACATACCTAGGGATACATGGTACCATATTAGGTGCATGAAGCCTGAGAAATCTAATAGCCATGAATACATCCTCAATGCATTGGGCCTTTTTCTTAGAGACGATGAAGCTGTAAATGCCCAATTCATTATCAATTTCATAGCTGTGCAGGGACTTGAGGCTAGATTGTAGAGCCCTATAGATAGCCTACTAAGGGAGAGAGGTGTGCAGAGTGTTAAGATTAAAAAGGCCTCCAATTAAAGCCTCCCCTTGGTCCATATTGTATGCCTCCATAGTCATTTCCCATCTATCAATTGTATAAATGTTGTTATAGAAAAGACTAGAAGCAAGCACATGTACATAATCCCCATCCAGAACTAAGTCCATTATATTAGATAGAAGCTGGGAAACAATATTTGAATAGTTCAGTATGCGACCTGTGTTGTAATGAAATAACTTGCACAATGGAAGAAGATGATATGAAATATTCTATAAATACTTGATAATAACTGAGAATAATAGGCCACTTCGAGGGGGCAACCTCCAAATATCTCCAATGAGAACACACTCCACAATATGACGATGAAAGAAGACTCACATCCTCTTATATATACCTAATTATGCTTAGGAAGAATAGACACACCCCTATATAAGACCTAGTCACTATCTAACTAAATAATAATATAATAATGATAACATGACTTAATTAAGAGTTAAGATAGCCACAAGATGACTATTCATAACCTAATGTACACCAATATTAAAGGCGTAGCATGCCCCCCTATTCAAAGAAGCATTGTCCTCAATGCCAACCAAGTGTGGATTCTTTTGAATGAACCCCTCGTCCTCCCATGTGGCCTCTTCAACTGGTAAATTCTTCCATTGGATGAGATACTCAGTGAGGGTTCTATTCCTCATTTTCTTCGTTCGTGTTTGAAGAATGCACTCTGGTTCCACAATGATTCTTCCTTCTTCATCAAGCTCTGGTAGTACTGTTTGAGTAGGAATATTATGCCCAATTACCTTCTTCAAACAAGAAACATGAAAAATTGGATGTATCTTTTTTGTTGGTAGCAACTCTAGCTTGTAGGAAACACTACCAATCTTTTGCATTATTTGGTATGGCCCATAATATCTTGGAGACAACTTATTATTCTTTTTTGTTGCTTCAGCAAGTTTTTCTTATAAGGTTGCAATCTTGATGTAAGAAGACCCAATCACCAACTTCAAAATTTCTTTCATTACGATGTTGGTATGCTTGTTGTTTCATTTGATTTTGTGCCATGGCTAAATTCTCCTTGAGTCCTGAATGTCCCTGTTGTTGATGAAGCAAGTGGTCCTCTACTGTCTGAACTCTTGGTGACTCCTTTAATGATGATGTTATGGAAGGAGGATGATATCCATAAAGTGTCAAAAATGGAGACCTTTTTTATGAGCTATGAAAAGAAGTATTATACCACCATTCTGCAAGCGGTAGCCAATCTACCCATTGAGACTATTTCTCTGAAGTGAAACAACATAGATATCCTTTCAAACACTTATTAACAACCTTAGTTTTCCCATCTGATTGAGGGTGGTATGAAGAATTATGAGCCAATTGAGTACCCAAACATGAGAATAAATCTTTCCAAAAGTGACTAGTAAAGATAGGATCATGATCACTAACAATAACCTTAGGTGTACCATGTAGCTTTTGGATACTCTCCAAAAAAACTTTTGCCATTGCACTTGTTGTAAAAGGATGTGATAATTAAATGAAATGTGTATATTTAGTGAGGCGATCAACTACTACCATGATGACATTATGACCTTTAGATTTGGGAAGCCCTGTGATGAAGTCCATGGGTACCTCTTCCCAACACTGGCTAGGAATAGATAAGGGCTGCAAGAGACCTGGTGTCTTAATTGTTTCCCCCTTATTTCTTTGACAGACCAAACATTTAGCCACAAATTTTTGAACATCACCTTTTAGCCCTTCCCAAGAAAAGTCCTGCTTAACCTAATGATATGTATTCAAAAATCCTAAATGACCACCAATTGGGGACTCATGTAGCTCTGTAAGAATCTTGTGTTTCAGAGTGGAATTCTTGCAGAGATACAAGTGCTCTTTATACCAAAGAATATCCCCCTTCAAACAAAACTTATCTAAACTACTAGGATCACTTTTTAATTGTTGGATGAGATTATTTTTTGCAACATCATGTTGACACTCTTCTTCCACCCAATTTTCTTGTAATATTGAAAGGGCACACAATAAGGCTTCATCTTTCTCATCCTTCCTAGAAAGTGCATCAACCACAATATTTTCCTTCCCTTTTTTATATACAATCTCAAATTCATATCCCAACATCTTAGTGACCCATTTTTGTTGCTCTTTAGAGGATAATCTTTGTTCTAAAAAATATTTTAGGCTATCATGATCTGTCTTGACCTTGAAGTGTCGACCCATTAGATAAGGCCTCCATTTTCTAACTACATGAAGGATTGCTAGCATTTCCTTCTCATAAATAGGTTTGAGCTGATTCTTACCCTTTAATTGATGACTCTCAAAAGCAATTGGTTGACCTTCTTGCATGAGGACTACTCCTATCCCATTTCCAGAAGCATCACATTCCACAATGAATTCCTTGGTGAAGTCCGGAGTGGCAAGCACTGGATTTGTACACATATCTCAAATGTTACATTAGCAGACTCATTCTAATGAAAAGAATCCTTCTTCAATAGAGTGGTGAGGGGTGCTGCTATATGACCATAATTCTTCACAAATCTTCTATAGTACCCTGTCAATCCCAAGAAACCCTTCAGTTTCTTAATGGTTTTTGGAATAGGCCATTCCATGATAGCCTTAATTTTATTAGGGTCCACCTTTACTCCTTCATGTGAAACTATGTGTCACAAATACTCCACCTCCTTAAGACCAAAAGCACACTTGGATGGGATAGTGTAGAGTTGATGATCTTCTAGTAGTTATAATGCTTGATCTACATGCTGCAAATGTTCTTCCCAAGTCTTGCTATAAATCAATATATCATCAAAGAACACTAACACAAACTTTCTCAAGAACTTCTTAAAAATGGAATTCATCAAACTTTGGAATGTAGATGGTGCATTGGTAAGACCGAATGGCATCACCAAAAATTCATAGTGACCTTCTTGCTTCCATCATTCTTTTCCCTCCCGGCCACAGACCGAGACATTTTTTTTCAGTTTGTTTGACTTGACGCACCTAACGGGACGCTGCATCAAAGAGGGGCAAAATGTAAACTCCTAAATTTCACCATTGCACAATTTTGCACTGCATTCACATAATTTCATATCAATTCACCTAATTTCTCATCATTCCACGTTAATTCAATAAATTCACTAAATATCATCATATTCCTCTATCTTAATTAAATAATCCAAATTATTTAATTAAATCATCCTTCCTCCAATTTAAATAAACAAAATCAAAATTATTTATGTAAATAATCAATTTTCCCTCCACTTTAAATAAATTCAAAAATATTTATTTAAATAATCTATTTCCTCCAAATTGAATTAAATTAAATATTTAATTCAATTATCCCATGTGCACATGAAATTAAATAAATTATTTATTTAATTTTCTAATTATCCTCACCCATCATAAATTCCTCCAATCAAAATCAGTTAACAGATCAATCAAAAGAGCTGACTCATCAATCAATTCAGTCATCTGTTCAATCAAATCAATTAACAAATCAATCTAATTTGTTAATAGATCAATCAACCCAGTCATCTAATCAATCAATTCAATCAACTCTCCAATCAATTCTATTAACTCCCTTGATTCATGAAGGAGCCAGGACACTTGTCCTTCTTTGATTCGTGCACACTCTATCAGCCATCCTCAACCATTGATCTTTCTGATCATCCTCAATCGTTGATCTAATTCCTCACAAGTTTATAAAATGAGCTTCATTTTCGATTTTTTATCATCTCTCATTTTAGTAAACTTATGATGTCCTTATTCATCCTCGGTAGATGGTGCATTGGTAAGACCGAATGGCATCACCAAAAGTTCATAATGGGTTGAGGGTTGAGGGTTGAGGGTTGAGGTTGAGGGATAGGGTTAATGGTTAAGGGATTAGGTTTAAATAAGAGTGTCGAGGGTAGAGGGATTAGGGTTTAAGGTATAGTATCGAGCCTGTTGAAGGTCTAGGAATAGGGATAGCATTTAGGGTTTAGGGATGAGGGATTAGAGTTGAGGGATGACGGATGACAGATTAGGGTTGAGGGATTAGGGTTTAGGGATAAGGTTTAGGGTTAGGGTTGAGGGATTAGGGTTTAAGGTATAGTGTTGAGGGTTAAGGGTTTAGGGATAGGGTTTAGGGTTGACGGATTAGAGTTTAATGTCAAGGTTTGGGTTAGAGTGTCGAGGGTAGAGGGATTAGGAATAGGGTTTAGGGTTGAAGGTTTAAGGATTGAGGGTTGAGGCTTTACGGATGAGGGTTTAAGGCTTAAGATATAGTGTCAAGTGTTGAGGGTGTAGGAATAGGGTTTAAGTTTTAAGGGTTAAGGGTTGAGGGATAGGGATTAGGGTTTAAGGTATAGTGTTGAGGATTGATGGTTTAGGGATAGGGTTTAGGTTTGAGGGATTAGGGTTTAGGGTTGATTAATTAGGGTTTAATGTTGAGAGTTGAGGGTTGAGGGTTGAGGGTTGAGGGATAGGGTTAATGGTCAAGGGATTAGGGTTAAATAAAAGTGTCAAGGGTAGAGGGATTAGGGTTTAAGGTATAGTATCGAGCCTGTTGAGGGTCTAGGAATAGGGATAGCATTTAGGGTTTAGGGATGAGGAAGTAGAGTTGAGGGATGACGGATGATGGATTAGGGTTGAGGGATTAGGGTTTAGGGTAAGGGTTGAGGGATTAGGGTTTAAGGTATAATTTTGAGGGTTGAGGGCTTAGTGATAGGCTTTAGGGTTGACGAATTAGGATTTAGGGTTGACAGATTAGGGTTTAGGGTTAATGGATTAGGGTTTAATGTCGAGGTTAGCGTTAGAGTGTCAAGGGTAGAGGGATTAGGGATAGGGTTTAGGGTTGAAGGTTTAAGTATTGATTGTTGAGGCTTTAGGGATGAGGGTTTAAGTCTTAAGATATAGTGTCAAGTGTTGAGGGTGTAGGGATAGGGTTTAAGTTTTAAGGGTTAAGGGTTAAGGGATAGGGATTAGGGTTTAAGGTATAGTGTTGAGGGTTGATGGTTTAGGGATAGGGTTTAGGTTTGAGGGATTAGGGTTTAGGGTTGATGAATTTAAGGTCTAATGTTGAGAGTTGAGGGTTGAGGGTTGATGGTTGAGGGTTGAGGTTGAGGGATAGGGTTAATGTTCAAGGGATTAGGCTTAAATAGGAATGTCGAGGGTAGAGGGATTAGGGTTTAAGGTATAGTATTGATCCTGTTGAGGGTCTAGGAATAGGGATAGCGTTTAGGGATGAGGGATTAGAGTTGAGGGATGATGGATGATGGATGAGGGTTGAGGGATTAGGGTTTAGGGATCAGGTTTAGGGTTAGGGTTGAGGGATTAGGGTTTGAGGTATAGTGTTGAGGGTTGAGGGTTTAGGGATAGGGTTTAGGGTTGATAGATTAGGGTTTAGGGTTGACAGATTAGGGTTTAGGGTTGACAGATTAGGGTTTAATGTCAAGGTTAGGGTTAGAGTGTCTAGGGTAGGGATTAGGGATAGGGTTTAGGGTTGAAGGTTTAAGGATTGAGGGTTGAGGCTTTAGGGATGAGGGTTTAAGGCTTAAGATATAGTGTCAAGTTTTGAGGGTGTAGGGATAGGGTTTAAGTTTTAAGGGTTAAGGGTTGAGGGATAGGGATTAGGGTTTAAGGTATAGTGTTGAGGGTTGATGGTATAGGGATAGGGTTTAGGTTTGAGGGATTAGGGTTTAGGGTTGATGAATTAGGGTTTAATGTTGAGAGTTGAGGGTTGAGGGTTGAGGGTTGAGGGTTAAGGTTGAGGGATAGGGTTAATGGTCAAGGGATTAGGGTTGAATAAGAGTGTCGAGGGTAGAGGGATTAGGGTTTAAGGTATAGTATCGAGCCTGTTGAGGGTCTAGGAATAGGGATAGAATTTAGGGTTTAGGGATGAGGGATTAGAGTTGAGGGATGACATATTAGGGTTGAGGGTTGAGGGATTAGGGTTTAGGGATAAGGTTTAGGGTTGAGGGCTGAGGGATTAGGGTTTAAGGTATGGTGTTGAGGGTTTAGGGATAGGGTTTAGGGTTGAGGGATTAGAGTGAAGGGTTAAGGGATTAGGATTTGACATTGAGGGTTAAGGGTTTAGGGTTTAGGGATAGGGTTGAGGGTCGAGGGATTAGACTTAAGGGTTGAGGGATTAGGGTTTGACATTGAGGGTTGAGGGTTGAGGTTCAAGGGTCAAGGGTTTAGGGATAGGGTTGAGGGTCGAGGGATTAGGATTAAAGTAGAGTTTGGAGGGTATAAGGATTAGGGATAGGGTTGGAGGGTTTAGGGATAAGGGATTAGGGTTTAAGGTATAGTATTGAGTATGTTGAGGGTTTAGGAATAGGGATAGCATTTAGGGTTTAGGGATGAGGCATTAGAGTTAAGGGATGACGCATTAGGGTTGAGGGTTGAGGGATTAGGGTTTGAGGTATTGTGTTGAGGGTTTATGGATAAAGATTTGTGTTGATTATGAGGGCATTTTGTATCAAGAACTTGATTATGAGGGCTTTCCCCTTCATTGTTATGCCTATCATATGTTGGAGCACCTGGCAAGCTCTTGCAGGAAACAGGGAAAGTTCCACCTCAAAAACCTTGTGGTCATTCAAGTCTGAAGGGGAAGGTTTGGAAAGAGATTTGATCAATGCAAAGGATGTGATCAATCTATAGCAGGACAAAATGCGAGCGCGTTATAACGTGCTCGCATTTTGTCTTGCTATAGAAATGGTAAAAAAGTGTTGACCCCCATGATCCAGGCCCACATGCTCTGTTTTCATACTGATTCTACGTGTGCTCCGACAAAAAAGAAGTGCTTTCATCCTGTTGGTAAGTTCACATGCACATTTGACACATTGTACCACCTTTGCATGATCTTTCCACCACCTTTTCTGCTTTACCGACTTGAGAAGGAGGAAATAACATAGTTTTCACACCAAGTTTGATATATATCTATTCAAGTTTCAATTTTTGTAGTGTTGTAATGTTAATTGTGATCCAATTTTAGGAATTTAACATCATAGATTGGTTAATAGTATTGTTGTTAGTAATTATATTTGAGTGTTATTCAATTTAACATTGAAAAGGAAGCAAGTGGTGAAAAACTCAAATTGTTGAGGAGTTTGATGCAACAAGAAAAAACACTACATAATTGGGTACTCTCTCCATTCGAATCTTCATTTTTTAGGTATGTCAAATCTTTACATGCATGTTCTTTACATTTTCCTTATTTAGGATTGAATTACTTTATCATGCTTTATCATACATGTTTAAAATAGACACATTCCCAATCAAGAAAGCAACCTACAATCTCACATGATGCCATGTATATTTTCTACACTTGGGGTATTTAATAATTATGTGTAATAAACAGACCTTAACATACCATGATCTCAAACTATACAAGAATAAATCCTTACAACATAATAAAAATACAATCCCACTATTATCTTGTATTCATTTCTTAGGAACTAATATTGGTCTCTTTATCATGCTACAGACAAATTCTCCATCATGCCGAGGAAACAATCAAGAATTAAACCAACACAGGAAGAGATAGAAGCTAAGAATACAAAGAAAGCAGTGGCTATGGGGGAACTTCGTGAGAAGAGGAAATTGGACATGATAAATGAAGACATACCAATTGAAGAGGAACCACAACCATCACAAAGAGATATGGTATTGGCAGCACAAAGAGAATCAATACAAAAACTCCGTGGTACAAGAGATTTGAATACCATAGTTGGAGACACATCCTCTATCACAAGTCAACATGTAGGGACATGATCTACCACATCTCAAGTTGAGAGTACATCATCACTCACATGTGATGAAGGAGGTACACCATCATTCCCACCTCAACCTCAAGGCATGTCATCTATTCCATCTTCGATCGAAGGTATGCCATCTAACCCATCTCATTTAAATATTGATGAAATTCCTAATGTTGAGATGAATTTACCTAACTAAACACCACCTAGAATTTTGCATAGAAAGCCAAAGTATTTGATTGATATTGATGAGAATATTTTGCAGCCAATGGAAGGTAAGATTCCAAAACGCACTTGTAGAAGATATGCGAATAAGATTTGGATATTGTTCTTTGAAAAGTTAAATGAGACTGCAAGATGTCAACTATTCATTGAAATGTTGTGAAGTATAAAGTATAGGTCTATCATGAAGATTCTTGGGTTGAGAACATCAGAGGCTTCAAGTGAAAAATCTATTGTCAAGAATCTAATGAGTGCGTATGAGAGTGTGGGTAACACCTCACGCACAAAAGATAGTAAAGCAACATGGCGTGTGATTACATCGACTATAGTAAGTAGTCAAATGAGGAAACCTTGTCTCATTAGAAAGATGAGTCAAGAATTGAGAATTAATAGGAAAACTTTATCAAGAGCCATTGGAAGACGCCAAAGAATTGAGGACACTAATGCCAATGAATTATAGGCATTCTCAGGGAGACTACCACGAAAAGATAAACCAATTGTTGAAGCATTGAGATCACTAATTGAAGACTTTTGGAAGAATTACACAAGGGTATCTCTGAATCAAAGGGATGTGGTAAGAAGGAGAATCGGTAGTTAGAACCGCGAGCCACATCCAAAGCATTTTTTGGATGAGACTCAAACATAGTTTTATGGTAAATTTCTAGAGAAGTATCCTCAAATTAAAATTTGTCAAAGATATTTTGAAATGCTAAAACCTTTCTATGTTAAGATAAATCACACATGCACTACTTGTTGTTGTAGATTACATATTGAATTTTCTAACCATTTTGATGCTTATAGGTCTATATGTTTAGATATGCATACTAACAATAATTTGCAGGGTTGTGCCATATGTGCCCCACCAACATCTTCAAGAGACTTCATATCAAGAATTTTATGTGAAAGAGAGGAAGGTTAGATATTCTACAAGAAATTATGCTTGGATGGCTCATGTCATAGTTGCAGTGGCTTGCAACATTTGCCAATATGTGAACATATGGAAAGAACACATGCGGTTGGAAACGAACTAGTAGAGTTTGGCAAGTATAAAATAGTGGCATACAATACAAAAGATGGTAAAGAAACAAAGAGGTGTGAATTGGTTATTGAAAAGATTCCAGTGTATCAGTTTATGCCTATATTTCATGACAACATAGTGTATGAGTATGCAAGACATGCCCATAGAGCTCGATGGTTGGACTTGCAATTCAACTTATGCAAGGACACATTTCTGGTTGGTAGCATTGTTTCAGTCATTGACTTTGTAGAGAACTACATTCTATAGCCACAGCGTGAGGTGCAATCACAATATTACAACTCCACACAGGTTTCTATATTTGTGTACATCGCATTCATTCATGCAAATGATAGTACAGAGGATGACACAAAGATCATAAGGGAGTATAATTTCTATATTAGTGATGATCGCACACATTCTACGAAGTTTGTGCAAGGTTGCTTTCAGGTGTTCTACAATGATTTGGCTAGAAAGGGCATATCGTTCAGTCAACATATCATATGGTCAGATAACTGTGTATCAGAATTTAAGAACTCGTAGAATTTCTATTGGCTAAGTAGGAGGCATAATTTTACAGGTATTCAACATATGTGGAACTTTTGTGAGGCCGGGCATGGAAAGGGGGAGCATGATGGTGCAGGAGCATGTATCAAAAGAGCCATAGCATGAGAAGAGTTAAAGTATAAAGAAAATGCAAAGTTGACAAATGCAAAATCAATTGCCGAGTGGTGTAATACTTCCATGGGTCTAGGTAATGAAGGTAAGTCTTCAGTTCGTAGATTTTTTTGGTTGATAGATGATACTAACATTGCACCATATGAGGACCGGTGTACACTGACAGGATCAAATGAGATGCACTTTTTCAGAAGCTCAATTGCAGGTTCATGGAGTATCCATACACAAAAGATGTCATGCTTTTGTTCTTCCTATACAATTCAAGTCTAGGATGAGTGCGAGTCAAAAGAGTGAGTTGACGAATGGCAATTATGTTATCTTAGCCCACTTGACATGTATCAACCCCCGACGACACTGGAACTAACACAGATGGAATCATCAGTTGACTTTGACCACATATCAAATTTAGTTCAACCAGGTAATATAGGGCACGTATATGCATCTAATTTCATCTAGTTCAACTAGGTAATGTCATCTTACTTTGTAGTGTTTTTGTAATGTTGACTAATTTCATCTAATTTGCTACACATATCAATGTAGGGCACGTATATGCAGTTATTGCAGATGAAGATAATGAAGAGGGAACAGATTATTACTTATGTCATTGTGTTGAGGCCAAAAAGAAATTGGAGGCCCCTATTACAGATGGAGAAAACATCGAATACCCTACATGCTCAGTGGTTATTACTGGAACATGGCTTAGAAGGTACCCACATAAGAGTGTTAATATTTGGCTATTTCAGGACTTCAACACGCATCAGAAGATTCTTCATTACTCGAATCTTGTCGTGGCATCCAATGTTTATTTGATAAAGTATCGGGGTAGACCTTTGAACAAAATCTTGTGGAAGGTGCGTGAGTCTGACCATGAAGCAATACTTGACACAATAAAGAGTAGAGCAGACCTGAATGGTTCATTGGATTAATTTGTAAGTATTCACATTGATTTTGTAAAGTCATGTTACATTGAGTTGTAAGTATGCACATTAATTTGTAAGGTTTGTCTTTTTTTTTATTTTCTCCTGCATTTTTACACATATACACATTTTTACATCATCATGTTAAGCATTTTTGGTGTCTTGCTCCTGATGTGACCAAACTCATAACTCACCCTACTTCCTCTAGACACCATTTGATGATCTCTCCAACACTCTGGATCCAGGCTGCCCAATCATGATGATGACCTATATACCATTCTCCCAAGGTGCTCATAATGAATGAAAAGAAGACCAAGGGCACCCAAGCTTAATAGACTTATTTCTTTCAATTTTGATGATCCAAACTCTTGCAAAATGACATCCACTTTCATGCCTTTAGATCTTCCTTCACATACAGGGCACCAAAATGGATGAAAGGAGACATGAAATGCGCCTTAGGACTCCATGCTAAGGTTTGAGCCATTAAAGTCTCTTGATATTAGGCGCTCATGATGATGAAACTTAAAGCTTTTTCCTTTCCTATGCGCTCATCTAAGATGTTTGAATGATAAGGAGCACCTCAACCTCTATAATGTACATTGGGTGCTAAAATCAAGGTGATTTTAAGTCACTTTGAGTCATTTGGGGTTAGTTTGAGTCTTTGAGTCATGTTGCAAAAAAGTGTCAATGTTGTCAAGTTGCACAAAGCAACTTTTGCATTTTTGGTGTCCTACTCATGATGCGACCAAACTGACTATTCCAACGCATCTGGATGGGTACATTTACGCTAGGCATGGTCTCTTTTTTCACCCAAACATGTCAAAATAGTCTGAGCTACATTGTACCGATGATATCCCTGAAGAGTCCAAAGTGCAAAAAGGTAGCAATCTTTGATGAGATGTTACTCGAAAACTATGTCACTTAGAAACATTCCATCTAAGGAAATGCGATCACATAGAGTGCCTCTACAATAAACTCTCTCAATTTTTTATATCTCTGAGGCATTTGGCTATGGTGAAAGGTTATCTGCTGCCCCAAAAATCGTCAGAAGGAGGCAGTGTAAAGTTGCAAAGGGGTGTAACTTTTGTCCTGCTCGTGATGCGACCAAACTAACTATTCCAATGCATCTAGATGGGTACATTTACACTAGGCATGGTCCTATTTTTCACCCAAACATGTCAAAACAGTCTGAGCTACATTGTACCGACAATATCCCTAAAGAGTCCAAAGTGTAAAAAGGCAGCAATCTTTGACAAGATGTTACTCAAAAAACATGTCACTTAGAAACATTCTTTCTAAGGCAACGTGATCACATAGAGTGCCTCTACAATAACCTCTCTCAATTTTTTATATCTGTGAGACATTTTCCTGTGGTGAAAGGTTTTCTGCTGCCCCAAAAATTGTCAGAAGGAGGCAGTGTAAAGTGGCAAAGGGGTATAACTTTCATCCTGCTTGTGATGCGACAAAACTGACTATTCCAATGTGTCTAGATGGGTACATTTACGCTAGGCATAGTCCTATTTTTCACCCAAACATGTCAAAATAGTCTGAGCTACATTGTATCGACAATATCCCTGAAGAGTCCAAAGTGCAAAAAGGTAGCAATCTTGGACAAGATGTTACTCAAAAATTGTGTCACTTAGAAACATTCCATTTGCGGCAAAGCGATCATGTAGAATACCTCTACAATAACCTCTCTTAGTTTTTTATATCTTTGAGACATTTGCCCGTGGTGAAAGGTTTTCTGCTGCCCTAAAAATCTTCAGAAGGAGGTAGTGTATTAAGTCAGGATGAAAGCCTATTCACTCTAGGTGCCAATCTCAAGTTGCACAATCATGAATGGGTTCCTAGAGCAATAAGGCACTACATCATGGTTCCAGGACCTTGAAATGGCGCCCAAGCATGTAGGAGGAATTTTTAAGGAGCCAGAATGTTTTTGAAACTCTAAGGAACTAGTGCAAAGACTCTATGGTGCCATCTTGATACCATTGAGTCAACTTTGGAACTCAAACATATTGAAACAAGGTCTAGGAAGCTAGGTGCCATCTCTTGCTAGTTCAACCTCTCAGATGCGCCAACATTGGAAAGACTCTTAATGAGCGCCTAAGTTTGAATTGATCTTGTGATTGAAAGTTTGGTGATGTATTGGTGCAAGATGATCTTCAGTTGAAGCAATCTAAGTTCTAGGAAGGGTTTAGAAGTTATCAACCTCTTCACTAAGTTAGGCGCACTTTACAAAATTTCTTACCCAAGAGTTGCACCTCATTAAGACAAGGCGCATCTTAACCTCTGGGACTTTTCCAAAGAAGCGCTTTAGTTTATTAGCACCTTTGGACCTTGTTTTGCATTCTGAAAGAGAAGGCACACTTTGGAGGCATTTCTAACCCAGATTGATGCCTAGGTATAGTCATCTCTCTGGATCATTACAATGTGTTTTAAAATGAAGCAGGACATTTCATAAGTTGGGGAATTGATCACTGAAAACCTTGTAGTGTTTGAATTACTCTAAGAAAGAAGGCGCATTTCCATGGAGTAGCATACTCTAGATAGCACCTAATGCCATCAAGGTGCAATTCCACCCACACTTTGGTGCCTATCATCAAGAAGGGGCATTGGGCATTCCTTGAAAAGATCTGAGCGTTTGAAGTTTGTGAAATCACCAAGGAATGTTGGGCACCATGTGTATCCTCAACAAGCTTGAGTTTGTGTCTAGACAAGTTGGTGCGTATTCATGTTTTAACTTCCCTCTTGAAGCACCTAACTTGGGAAAAAGTTATCTTGTTGTTAGTCAAGTGTTTGATGTGTTTTGGAGAATCCAAAAGACTTCCTCTTGGTAGGTGCTCTTCTTGGCAACTACAACCTTCAACTAGCGCCTAGATCCTGAAGAAAAACACTTGCAAGTGTGGGCGCACTTTCCTTGTGATGGTGCATCAAACTAGTGCCTAGAAATCATAATGCATGAAGTGAGCGCCTAGGATGCTATTGGTCCAATAGGTGGTTTTGGGATCTGTGTCAAGTCATTGGATTAGGTTGCCAACTCAGAATGATTTTCATGCACTTAGACTTCAAGGCGCCAAAACTAGTAGGAAAATATTTGGGGGGAAACCACGCTGATAAAAGTTGGGTAAATTTAACCTCCAAGTCTGATTAGGCTCCATATAACAACAATATTTATATCATGTCCCTTTGCTTTATGAAACAAGTAGTATGTGTCAAGTCATACGAATAACACTATGGTCCTTAGAAATTTCTCTGTGACTTTTGATAAGATTATCTACTATTATGTGGATGCTTGATAGTATTATCCTAATCCATTGGACTAGTGTGGCTATGAGGTTGGAAAGTGTTGCAACCTCCATCCTTTAAACTTCTGCACCTTGTTATGGGTTCTTTTGAGTATTTTCACTTGCTTTCTCTTCGAGAATATTTTCTAATGATACATGATGTGTCATAGATCATTCAATTTGATAAACAACATGGAGGGATTCTCATGCCTCCTATACTTCTTGCAAGTTTCTTTATAGATAGCTCACATCATTGTCCATCTAGGTGGTCATTTCCCTAAATATTATGATAAGATAATCATGTTAATGAACTTTGGATTGAATGAGAATCAACATGCTTTGTCTTGACTAGAATAGTTGGGATGGACAAAAATCTATTGACTCTAGGTTGGGTTGTTAAAGGTCAAGAAGTTTTGGTGTCTAATGCCCTCTAAATCTAAATATTCAAAATCATAGTGGTTCAATAAGTTACAACAAATAGTTAGGTAGACAATAGACTATAAGGAACAAGGACTACACATGAATCCAAAACAACACCAGTCAATAAGGAAATCACAAGTAACTCAACATTACTTCCAGAGGCATTCACAAAAACAAAGGGGAGAACACAACTAGAGAATGCTAGACTGTAGTAGGGATGAGTGTTTGATGCAGAGCACACAGTGGAAGCATAGAATTATCAAATTTTGAACCTTTGAACTCACTATTGGTGAGACAACATACCATCAGCGAGCTTAAAATTTCATCGGTCGATAGGTCGATGCCACCATTACTCTGTTTGATTTTACTTCTGACAAACATCCCATCATTGACTCTTATCGGTCAGACAGACTGCTATCAGTGACTTTATATCCTTTCACACTGATGTCTTTGTCACTCTGATATGAGACTCTAAGTCCCTCGCCTATCGGTAGGACTTAATACCATCAGCACACTCAAAAACTCTTCTACCAACACACCGATCTCACCAATGACAACCTTCAGACCACACCCGTTGGTGAGACTCCAAACATTGGCGAACTCTAATCTCATTGGGCTAATACACCGATGGATTTTGACTATTAGTGTGACCCCCTTCATCGGTGAATCTCTTAACTGCTCTTCCGATGCGCCGATGGGATTATCTTCTGATACATCGATGTCTTCGACTTCAAACCATACTCATCGGCAAGACAGACCACTATCGGCAAAGCCTAACCAAGGTCTACCGATATGCCGATACGACCAACTCTTGATGTCGATACAAGGTTCTTTTGAAGGCAAAGGGCGCCTAGGCCTATGGGGCTCAATTTGATGTATTTATTGAAAGCTCAAGGTGAATTGATGCTTATTGAAAATGCCACTTAGTCCTTCATTTACATTCTAGGCGCCATTTCCTATTGACTTATATACTCCTCCTCATGCTAGGGTGCCATAATGAAGTGGTTTAGACAATAGGTGCGCTTCACTTGCTAGAGGCTTGTTCTCCTTCCACCTTAGGTGCACTTTTATGGTGGAACAGGTGTCAATGGGTGCCTTGTCTTAAATGAATGCTCTCTCTAAGTTGGGTGCCCTTTTGAGGCTTTATGAGTTGCAAATTGTGCCTTAACCCTTCATGCTTGTTGCTCAATGTTTGAATGTTTAAGAAAGTCTCCTTTAGGCACTCATCTTAATGACTTTTTCTCAAGGTGCAATCATCCTAATGACTTGGATATTCATCCTAGTGTTTTAGGATATCAGGCTACCAGACTTAGTCATTTTCAGGATCTCAAACATAAAGAATAACATGATGATTCATTTTTTTGTATTGCATATAGTTGACATTCTATGCTACTCATAAAGAATATTAATATTTTTTGTTCAACATGATGATTCATTTTTTTTTTAATACAACTTTTATCTTTTAGTTCGAAAATGAGGTTTAGGTGATACTTGAATAACAATAGCTAGCTTATTGGATCAACAAACATCCTATGTAATACAATTGGACTTTAAATATTTGAAGTAGCCATCTACAAATATCCATTCAAACGTGGATTTATAGTGCAAGTATGGATGCCATCAATAAAAAAGATTTGTATTAACCAAATATCCATATAGGCATACATCAATATCTGTCGATATAAGTATAACATATATACAAAATAGCCATATAGGATTACAAGAATGCCATATAGGCATACAATGTCAACTATGTACAATACAAAATATATGTCCACAAATGCCATATAGGCATACAACAAAGGAACACAATAAAAAGTCATTCCCCTCTAGATGGTGAAGAGAATAAATCATGGCCAGCCTTTGATCTTCTAGGGGATGGAGACACACATGTGGGTGGTCTACTACGAACCCGAGGGATACTCCTCCTATTTAGTTCTTCCTGCATCTTTACCTGTTACAATAAAAAGTATAGACATTAATATATAGAAATTACATGTTATAAAAAATGAAACATTTAACAAAATAATCACTTACTGCTAACATATAATCTGTCTCCTCGCTTGCCTCAGTAGTAGGAATAGGCCCTGGTGATGTCAAGTCCTATAGAAACCATCCAGATAGAAATTAAACTTTAAATCAATTATCATTTGATTTTTCAAAAATAGACAACTATAACAATGAATGTAAATTGAAATTTACTAATCTACCTCATACCCTTGTCAATGCCATGGAGCTATGAATTGCAGAGGCCACACCATGCTCCATTGCCCTCTAAACATGGGGAGGTGTCTCCACAGCCTACATCATCTGCAAATAAAACAACATTATTCAATTATGAAAACTATAATAGTGATGCAAATCATGGCTCCTAACATACACACATGTTCATCTAAACATGGAAGTACACACAATAAAGCACACAAGTCACATACAAAAATCTAGTAAGTACAATTCATTCATTAAACTATTTATTTTATTACATCTGTAAAACTTTGAAGTCCACCACCGCTGGCAGGTGTTGCTGTGAAATATACAATATTAACCTATTCAACATCCAAAATCAGATATTAGAATACCATTCATATAACGATGCTATTCACATGTAATATTTATAATTGTTTACTAGTTACATACCCCGACAATAGATGATCTAGTGTAAAATGCAGGTGGAGAACCACTGAAAACTACATCGACGCTATGACCCTGATATTTCATTAAAACCATCAATTTAAATTAGTTAATCTTGCATTTCAGTGATAAAATTTAATAAATTAAATTCAATAAACTTGCTAATATTTACCTGAGTATCAAGGCCGAAAGTCTCACTCAGGAGGGTATCTGTCATCACCATCTGTTTAGCTGCAGATGTAGCATGTGCACCTGCTTCCTAACTATCCATGGGGTCATAACCATAGGCTAACCCACAAGCCTGACAAGCATGGGGTGGGTCCCTACTCCTCGCACTATCTCCCAACCTACTCTGTGCTGCAGGACCGGCATGCTTTATGATGCTCTGGGTGAAGGCACTAACAGACTGAAGTGTATCGACCTCAACACTCTCCTTCACAATGGAAGGGATAGAAACATGCTCATGGGCTGCTCTGCTGATTACTCATCTCACTACCCGCTGTGGGTCAAGACATGCCCCTGGTCTATCTTGTGCTGACCCTCCACCTCTACCCTGGAAGTCCCACATATCAAAATAGTTTGGCACTTTATTGAGGACAAACTCGCAGTAGAGTTTCCTCAAAAAGTATTGCGGGACCTCATTATTATTGCATGGAGGATGGTTAAAAACCATCCACCACCTCTGCCCAAAATTGTCCCTTTTTGCTTGGTTGTTGCACCAATGGATAGGGAACCTCTTGCATGTAATGGGTGGAGGTTGATTTGTTTGTGGGTTTGTGAAAATGGAACACAAGTCTAATTTTGTGATTTGTAATTTTTTCACATCTTGGTATGACAACTTGTCTGCATAATAATCTCTGAACTCTCTCCTCTTATCCATCCAACTAGTTATTTGCTTGCTAATTGAATCTACATTTGATAACATAGATTCAAGAGATTCAACAAGTATGGACCTATGCAAGGTTGAAGTGGAAGGATCTTTCAACCTTGCAATTATATCTTCAATTTCTTTTTTGTTGTTTTCAATTTGCCCCATTATATTTTCTTGTGTTCCAGGGGCATGTCGAGGAATGGATGGAGGAGGTTGTTGTTCTGTATGTATTTCCTCCTCAAGATTTTTTGGATTTTGAGGAGGAGGAGGTGCATTAACATTTCTTAAAAATTAACGAAATATACATCAAAAAACAACTCAAACCTACCTATTTAGAAGCAAATTCAAACAAAAAAACAAATAAAACTCACTCCTTTGGCGTGCTCGATGTCATGGTGGCATTTTGGTGATGAATTAGTGAGATTTTGTTGTTGAATTGGCTTTTCCAAAATGCAAGCGCGCTTCGTAGGGTTTGCAAGCCACGGGGATAGAGGAGAAAAATAGAAATGAAATGAAATGATAGCCTTTTTTTTATTTATAGTGGTTCATAATGCGCTCGCATTATAACGTGCTCGCGTTATGTATTATTTTTTTTAAAAACCATTTGGCCACTTTTTGGCCCCCCATCTTTTTGTACTTACCCATACTTAAAATCTTATCCTCTTTGATTGTGCGCAAAATTTCATGTGTGATGATTGCCCCCTCTATTGTCTCCTTACTTGAGACAAAAACACCTTGTTCATCTGAAATTATTTCTGATAGAATGGAAGCTAATTGGATAGCTATTTCTTTGGAAATGACTTTATAAATAAAGTTACAGAGTGAAATAGGCCTAAACTCATCAAAGAACAAAGGGGAATTATTCTTGGGGATGAGTTGGATGTTAGAATTCTTTCATACCATTAGAACATTGTAGAATTTCCTAGACTCCTCCACTGCAAGTAGAATGTCTCTACCCACAATGTCCCATGCATGTTAGAAAAAACTATTTGACCATCCATTTGGACCAGGGGCTTCTCACCTTGAAGAGAAAATACCATCAACCGCACTTCTTCCGACATGAATTCCTTAGTGAGTTCTTTATTATGATGGTTGGTAATCAGCTTGGGGATATGAACATCATCCTCCTTTAGCCAGTATAGGCTATTTGGTTGGGATAACAACATTTCAAATAAGAATTTTTCCTGAGTTTTAATCTCTATTGGGTCACTAGTCACATGACCATTAGATCTTCTAATGGAGTGGATAGAATTAGAAGCTTGCCTTAACTTAGTTGAAATGTGGAAAAAGTGGAATTTTTGTCCCCCTCCTTCAACCATGTCTCCTGAGACTTATGTCTCTAGTAAATCTCTTCTCTCTATAAAATTTCTTTTAGTTGCTTCCTCAACTCCCTCTCCCTCTTAAATCTTTCAACATCCATGCCAAAGGAGATGATAGAATCAACATTAGCACTGATTTCCTACAATAGCCTATTTTTATCTTTGAAAATATTCTTGAAGTGATGGGAATTCCATTCTATATCTCCCTCTTAATATATTTTAATTTCATCTCTAGTTAAAACATCCTCGACCCTCTAATAAAAGGTGATTCTTGCCACCATTTTCTAATGAGAGGAATAAAATTAGGATCCCTTAACCACGTCTCCTGGAATCGAAATGGACTACCTCCTGAGCATATGTCCTTACTAATGACAAGGCAAAGCAAGATTGTCGTCAAGACAAAGGGAAGGAAGTTCCTTGAATCTTGCAGCAGATTTGAAACTTTCTCATCCATAACCCTACTAGAACCCCTTCTTTCTAAGGGATTATTTTGAGAACTTCCAACTATCTATGTTAGATTTTCTTTCAATAACCCAGCATGGTCTTCCTTTTCAAATATGTTCTCTCTATTTTGTGGAGAAAAAACTACATGTATGTTAAATGCATCCTCTTCCATAGGCTTGATGCTCTTGAATCCCTTCTCCTTTATATGATTTAGAGTTTCTTGTGAAAGAGCCTCTAGGTGTAAATCAAGTATCGTAGAACCCATATTGGTTTCACTGACCAAGAGGGGGGAGGTACACCTTTGGGAGATTAATTCTTCATTTTGATTAAGTGTTTGTGGCTTGATACAATTGGTTGGGGTCACTACTATTCCTGAGTGAGTATAAGCTATGTTCTCCTCTGTTTTCTTCAAGCCCATGAGGTAGTTCAAATGAAGCAAATCATCTGGCTCAAATCTGTCTTCAAAAAACATTTCTTGGACCTAGAAACCTATAGCAGTTTTAAGTTTTATCCATTTGGGCAAAAGCTCCTTCGTCTCAATGAGTATATAGAGTTTGATGGTAGAAGACCAAAGAGGGTCTGAGCTAATCTCAACATCTTGACATAAACATAGAGTATTTCCTATACTTAAAAAGTATTTGGGTCTCTATATTCTATAGGCAAATAAGGGAGTTAGACACAAAAAGGAAGGATTGGTATCTGTTCCTTACTAATATCAAAATTAGATTTATGTTCTTGATAGAAAACAGTCATTTTATCAATTTTCTATAACTTCTTAGAAAGAACTTTATCCCTATCAGCCTTATCAAAGAAACAAAATGAGAAAAAGTCATTCCCTAATGCTTCAAACTTCTTAACATCTAGCCATTCCAATGAAAACCATGCTATGAAGTCTTCAACAAAGAAATGAGGAGATAAGACCTTATTGATTACTGCTAACTCCCAAAGAATTGAAGCTTTTTTTTATCAAAACTAACATTTTTGATAAAAACATGCACCTGCTAAGTATCTTCCTTCCATATGACTTTCTTGTATAGGGGATTAGGATCCAAGACTCTCTTCTAAGTTGGCCTTGTTTCTTTCAACTTAAATTTATCTGATCGAGTCTGATATTGTCGCTCCTTACCTTTTCTATCTCTTCTAAAACGTTTATTAATCAGCTATTTGGGGTTTCAAGTCCAGAAATCAATTAAGAAAATGCCACTTTAGATTTTTTTTTTTCATTTTATATTTGCAATCATAAATTAGACATACTAAATTCACTTTTAAAAAGAAAGATTGTATTCTCAACTTTTAGTTTCCCATTATTGTTAAAATTATATATTTAATCTACTTATAAGAAGCTAAATACTTTCAATTCTTTGATTATTAGTATTATTTAAAGAGTTTAGACAAGTAGATAATATTAAACATAAACATGACTTTTCAAGTTGAAAGGGCTAAGATAGTTATTTTTAGAGGCGCGTCCTCTTGGAAGACAGGCAAGAGAGACCATAATATATAATAGAATGTATGACAGGATACGAGTAAAATAAGAAAAGGTTGAGAGATTATCGTGGAGATGGAAGATAACCTGGATTACGTCCTTGAAGAAATTCCTTATACAGAGGATGAAATTGAATGCTACGCTCAAGCTATTTGGGGTGTGTTGCTGGGTATCTACGATAGGTATGCCAACTTTTACATCACCTCAACAATGCTATCTTCTGTAAGTATGGATAGTCCTTGTACTGAATGTGAATGTTGTTTGGCAGAAGATAACTACTTTTCTGAATCTCCCAAAAAGTCCTGGGAATTAGCTAAGGAGAAATTAGATATAATTTTTGAATATATTGGGAAGTTTCATAAGCCTTTCGAGGAGTCAATGCAGCATAAAGTCATCTTAAGTTATTATGACATACATATATACATAGAAAGATTGACGAGTGTGGAGCCAGAGTACCCTCAAGGAGATCACCGCCCCAGATTTATGTGTTTTGACTACATGATCTTCTTGAAAAATTACAGTCCTCCAGCGTTATTGGACATTATTTTAAACTTTAAGCATGACAATAACTATATCTTGCTTGAACGTGTGTTTGTAAAGTATATGGACTGTGATAGAGTACACCAAGATGCGAAAAGGCTGTTGAGTTTCTGTAGCCCTCTTGAATATTATCCAAGGAAAAGCACACATTCGAAACGTTGTATTACTTTTCATTATGGCCCAACGAATAGTGGGAAAACATTTGATGCTTTGAAAAGCTTTAAGGAAGAAGGAAAATCTGCAATTTATTGTGCCCCACTCCGTCTGCTTGCAATGCAAATTTACCAAGATGTGAATAAAGAAGGAATTCTGTGTGACCTTAAAACTGGAGAGGACGTGAAACATCATTCAGGCTCTGTAAAATGTTGTTGCACTGTGGAAATGGCGGATTTGAGTAAGAAATGGGAGGTGGCTGTGATAGATGAGATTCAGATGATTGGAGATGAGCAGAGAGGCGGGGCCTGGACCCGTGCATTTTTAGGGCTAAATGCTGAAGAAATCCACTTGTGTGGAGAGGGCAGCGTCTCGGAACTCATCCAACAACTTTGTAAATTAACAGGAGATCGATTAACGATGGTAAAACACCACAGGAGAAGCCAATTGGTTGTGGAAGATGAGGCCCTACTTCTCCGGAAAGGTAATATTGAATCCGGGGACTGCTTTGTTGCATTTTCAGTGCGTAAACTAAATGAAATAAAAAGAAGAATTCTCTTCCACCAGCCTGACATGAAATGCACTCTGTTATACGGCAGCCTTCCACCAGAAGTTAAATTTGAAGCAGCTGAAAATTTTCTGAAAGATTGCGAGCATCAAAAGGGCGTGCTGATAGCCACGGATGCTATTGGAATGGGCCTCAATCTTCCCATAAGAAGAGTGATTTTCACAGAGACACAAAAATATGATGGAAATCTTCGTAGTTATGTGAAGATTCCCTTAGTGAAACAGATTGCTGGAAGAGCTGGTCGAGATAGTGAAAATGGGTTTTGTACAGCTACAGACCCTAGCGACCTGAAATATTTAAGGAAATGTGTTGAAGCTCCCATTGAACCCATCAAACAAGCTGTTTTGGACTTGGATCCTAAAATATTGCCCATCCTTGAGCATCGTTGGAGAAAGCTTGTGCAATTCTCACTCTCTGATTTTGTTCGTTATATTCAAAACTTTGGGAGTTGTTTACTTCTTAGTGAGTGTGTCGAAAATGCTTACGAACCTTTGTTTCGCTTCAGGTCATTTCATAAGGAATTCTGGAATGTGGCCCATGAGCTCACATTCCAAGATTTCTTGCCACGCATAACCCTGTCTGACTTCTTCACGCTTTGCAACTGCCCTTATGGTGATAACACTGCTGTTCTTTCTTGGATGAGCGACATGTTTCTGAGGTTTAATAAATGTTTGCTCAAGTACCATAAGAATGGTGTCTACCCTTATAAAATGGATGAGCATAATTGTGAAAGTGTATATGGCCACTTAAGGGCTTATAAATATCTCTATAATCAGTTTCCCCACCAACGATATCTCATGATCCATTATGATCGCCTCCGAGAACTAGAGTTGCAGATCAAGACACTTATCCGAGAGAAAGAAGAAAAAGAAGAAACCTGGTTACGCTATCATTCAGATTCAGATTCAGATTAATATGAATGTGAAATCGACTAGCCTCTTAATCGATATGCTTTTCAAAGTGTATATACCCTCATAAGGGCTTATAAATAATTTGAATTTTATCTTCAAGTTTAGAATATTATATATTTATTTTTAATTAATATAAGTTATATTAATGTCACACATTGATTTTGCATCACTCACAAAAATACAAATTTAAAAATTACAATTTCACTCACTCACTTAATGATGTATCAACTATTGAAGTGGCTATCAGTAGTTAACAACATTAGTCATATTTGTAAGTAGCCAATGGGTAACACATGTAGGATAAATACAACAATGAAATGATCCTATAATAAAGAGATCATAGTTGACCAAATTTTGCGATATAAATATGTAGTCTCTAAGTAACACACTAGAACCAATTTTGCATCACTCACAAAAATGCAAATCTAAGAATTATAATCTCACTCTAACACAATCACTCACTTAATGATGTATCAACTATTGAAGTGGCTACCATTAGTCAACAACATTAGTCATATTTGTAAGTAGCCAATGGGTAACACATCTAGGATAAATACACCAATGAAATGATCCTATAATGAAGAGATCATAGTCGACCAAACTTTGTGGTATAAATATGTAGTCTCTAAGTAACACACTAGAACAAATCCACACATAATATGTACTCAGACAAGCAAGATACATCTAGTATCGCATATGACATGTTTAAAATCCAAATATTTCACTAATTATATATTGGTAATCATCAAAATTCAAAACTTGAACAATATACAAGTGCTAAAAAATGGTAATCTGTCAACCTCAAAGTAGACATTTGAATAATGAACAAGTGCACAATCCATTAGGCCCATTATATGCTTTGAATAATGTTTAATCAATCCACAAGTATTTAATAACTAGGTGAGAACTCAAATCAATTATATGTAGAATTTTAAAATTTTAATCCATGATCACAATCAATAATAGAAATAAATCCTCTCACAAAATTCTTAGAGGATAGGTGTCAATTTGATAGGTTATGATATGACTAGATGCATCTTTGAAATATAAAAATATCTAAATTAAAAAAAGAAAACAAGATCTTCAACCCTAAGGAATCATTAAGTACACCAACAATCAATAGGTGTATTTAACAATGTCTCAAGTCATGACAACTAATCAAACATGTTCAAAGAGATTCTTATATCATTAATAAATCTAGACCATCTCAAAATATGACAAAACATGAAATCTGATTCATTAATGTTCCCCTATGTTAGATGACAATGGATAAAGCTTGTAAAGAATCTTCTTGAAAGACAACTAGAAGAAATTATAAAAAAATAGTTGTATAATGTAGAATAACAACTTTGAGAGTTTAAATCATGAGCAATGAAGATACATAAATCTATTGACACACTTTCAAGTTTTCCTCATGTTGGTGCAGGTCTCTATTAAGAAATCCCTCATCAATATGTGGTGTACGAACATCTAGAGGGAAGTGTATTATTGCAATGCCTAATAAGAAATCATGATTTTCCAGCAAAAGTCTATTATCAAGTTGGTCACACTTGAGTTGAAATGAAGGATTTTGAAAGTGCTATATTGAGAAAGAAATAATAGATTCATGAGATAGGAGACTATGTAAAGATGCATATGGGTGAAAGCTATTCCATATTAATCACATGTTGTTGGAGAAAATCCTTTGTAATAATTGCATAGTGCTACAAAAAATTATTTGTAGTTAGTTGAATAATATTGTGTAAATTCATTCATAGTATTCACACAATTTTTGTGGAAAGTCATTTGTAAAAGTGACATAGATGCTATTGAAGTCATTCACAATATTTGAAGAAGCTAGTTCTACTGCCACAATGCACTTAGGCATGGTGTCGAAGCTTTTGCACATAACCCACGGAGATCATGTACCCATCAATGCAACATATGTAGTATTGGTTATTAAAACTATTGATCCAATATCTTAGAGTCAACACTTAGAAACAAGCCACGAGGAACAAGATTATCCTAATTAAATAGGTAGACCCCATCCATAAAGATTGGATGTTTAATACCAAGTGATAAGAGTGGGCACATCTTCATCTCCTTCAAGATCTATTAAATTTGGGAGGGTTTACCTAAGCTCTCTGTAAGCACTAAAAACATGTACATCCTATATGAGGATCCCATAATTATGTGTATTCCTTGTTAGGTACATATAAGCATGAAAATAATTCCCTCTTAGAAGTGTTTCTCTTGGTGTACATGTAGTGCCCCTCAACCTATCATCTTTTGGACTGATGTTTGCTTAGTAGCACTGGACATCTTGACAGTATTTTTAGATCGTTGATGATGGATTTCTAGTTATTTTGCTATTTCAGTATGAACTTAATTATTATGATAACAGATGTTGATGATGGATTATGTCACTTTATGCTTTACAATTTGATAAATGAACTAATGTTTTAGATGCTTTCATGTTATTCATTATATGGGATTGGAAGTTAGTTGATCATTTTATGTTGTAGACTAGTAATCTGATACCTTGTTCAATATAGTTGATTGTTATTTATAAACGTGAATGGAACAGTGTTGTATTACTCATTCCCGAGTACCCTACCCCACTACGATTTCCATTCACGATAGGACTGCATGTGATGTATATGTATATCTTGTTATGGTTAATTGTGCGTTGCTGCAGGATGCAGGTACTAGGCATCGACTCCACCTGATTACAGGTCTGAGCGTGCCTTCGCCAATGGATTAGTTGGTTGGAGTTAACGTGAGGTCCCTAGTCAGTGTTCCTTCGTCGTCAGTTTACCCTTGTGGTTATTGGTTGTCGTTCACTCATGTCTTGTTGTCAGGTAATATCGTATCTTGGAGTCTAATGAGTTCTGCAGGTGTCTAAGTATGTGTGGTAATGTTGTGCTTTAATTAGAATTATTCTACGGAAGAGTATAAGTGTTGTTATATAGGCATAAAGTCATTGTTGTCGATTTTAGCTATAAATAAATTATTATTTTAAGAGAAGTGTTGTTGATAAATAAAGTTGTAAGAAGTTTGTATTATTCGATATAATATTATTTATAATAAATATGTAAATAAATAAATAGATATAATCACGCTTGTAAATTGTGATTCACAACTTGATTAATAAGATAAATTATAGTACAAAATTATATATTGTCGAAATAGTACTATTCTATTTATAACAATATTTTGGGTCGGCTATAAAGAAAAATAATAATAAAATAAAATATATAATAATTGGGATCTTTAAATGAAATAAAAATACATATTCTTTAAAGGAGTTATGCACGGGATCGCGTGCCAAGCCCTTGGAGAGGAGAGAGGCTGTGTTATAAAAGAGTTGTAGGGGCATCAAGGACAGCATCACAGGTGAAAGGGAAGAAGCAGCTTGGAACTGCAACGATTGGAGCAGATTCGTCGAGTTGATTGCGAAACCAGGTTCCTTGGAATACTTGCCTTCTTTCGCTATTTATTTTCTCTGAATCTGAGCATGTTGATTGTTTGCGCCTTTGTCTGATTTATGAAATGGTTTTGGTTCAATGGTTTCTGCCGGAACTTTCTGTTATTTCTGTAAATGTGTATTCTCTGTAGACGGGTTTAGATGAAAACCTTGGGTCTGTAATAAATGGAATTCTCCCACCGTCCTCCAACAGATTAGAATTGTTTTTTCCAAGTTACATTTAAGGGAGATCGTCCATATGAGGGTTCCAATTTGTAGGTGTCTTGCTGTGTTTTCTGTAGCTCACCTTCTCTCTCTGACATTAGACGACCATGGTTTCCTCTCCACATTGAAATCTCCTAACACCTCAGGCAAGCGATTTGATTGTGTGAAATCAATTCTGTTCTTTTTTTCCTTACAGTCTTTGAACCCTAGTTTAGGGAGAGAACATTGGCAGGAAGTAGTCGGCATATACAGATTTCATTGTTTCCATCATAGTTTTTTTTTAAAAAATAATAATAGCAGTGAGTCGACCATTCTAACAATTGCGGTCCCTTTTTCCTGAGATCCTTTCTGTGCATCCACTGATCATTGATCAGTGCCTCTGATATAGCGAACTAATCATGGATCGCTTTGGCAATAGCTAGTCGCACTTCTATCAGGTCAGCGAACTAATCATGGATCGCCTTGGCAATAGCTAGTCGCACTTCTATCAGGTCAGCGAACATATTTAGCCATTATATTTGAAAACTCTGTGTATATATTGCTATTTGTTGTGGTTAGTTTTACTTCTGTGTGGACAGATAATAAAGGGTAATTCACTGCTTTGTTACCACTCGTTTTGGAATGAAAGTCCAAAGCCTCTTTTTCGCCATTTACTAGATATCATACTATGGACCGTTGACAAACTATGCCATGGCCGGAGTCATTGAAACCCTTTCATATTCGCTTATTGAAGGATCTTCTGTAGAATATCAACTCTGCACTCGTCCCTTGTTCCTAGCCATTTGGGCTAAGGCGCGTATCTACAAGCTAGGGCGTCATTGGTGGATCGCTGCTCTTGTCTGATGGTCCTTCGATTTGGTAGAAATGTCTGAAGCCTTTTCAGTTCGTTTTCCCTCTAGTGTGGTGAGACGAATCCCATGTATACTGCTTTTGTGTGTTGGTATTATTTCTTTTGTAGATCGATAGCATTAGGTAGGTCCGCTGCCTTGTTTCATTCGGTTGAAAGGAAAGTCCTGAATTCTTTTTCTTCCACCATTAACTTAGTATTATACTATGTTCTATTTGTTTAGTTTACTCCATAGCTGGAGTTGTCATCCTGTTTGGATATCGATCTGCACTCGTTATAGTGTGTTCCTAGCCATTTGGGCTAGGTGCATATCTGGTAGGGGCAGAAAGGTCTACAGGCTGTTCGTGGTCGGAAGGATGAGCCAGTGTGAAACCCTTAACCGTTCTCCATTAGGGAGGAATATATTGGAGTTGAACTTTGGATGTTAAACCATGTTTTTTTCCCCACTGCCAAATGTAGTCGTGATGCTCTAGGAAGGCCGCAGTTTGACTGACAGTTGGAGTTTTCCCTAAAAGGGTTTTGCAGAGGTTGTTATGATGTAGTGCAAACACATTACATAGAATAGCGTGTAGACAACCACTGTCTGAAGGTGTTCAGAGTTATGAGCTGGACGCGTAGTAAAGAATTCTAATGCTTATCTTTCTCAAACCATGAGCTATAGAGAGATCGCTTCTGATAACTATAGCATACCAGTGTGCAAATTCCCGTAGATAGTCGGCTGGTGTATTACATTTGCCTCTATACATATATATATTCAGTTTATGAAACATTCACCCATATACTGTTAGCAATGTATTTAGTGAACAAAGATTCATCGCTGCACCAGGAAATTCGTTCTTATATGGTGTAAACTGCAATAAGATTCCCTCTAGAAACCATTGCTGTAACATAGCGTTTTTTCTAGTTTTTCACCGTCTTTTGTGATTATTGCTATTCGTTAGAAAATGAGCAAACGATTTACGTAAATACCGTCAACGCAGTAAGTTTGCAAGTTTAGTAATCATAGCCGGAAGTCATCAGACCGAATGCATATCATTCATGTCAGTGGTAAAACAGTCAATAGCAATTTCACACCTCAGAAGTAAAATATCCCAAGCTGTTCGCATAGGGCGCATTTACGATCGTTCTCCTTGAGGAATTAAATCACCACGGATAAAATTAGTTTCAGAGACATCTTCAAACCATCATAAAAGAATCCATTTGATTGAGCTCGCTAGAATGTCTGCAAGACCGTATGAAGGATAACAAACTTTTCATGACTGAACCCTCCTCGTGTAATTACCGTTCAGCCGTAAGATATCGTTATGGAAGTGTCGAAAGGTAAACGGAAATTAAGTGGTTCTTTTATCTATTATTGTAATGATTTAGTTAATCAATTTATTTATCTTTTGAAACAATATAAGGTTAGTTAGAGATTTGGTTGCAAGGTATTAATTTAATTGTTGTAATATAATGTTGATTTTATTTCAGAAGCTGTTTGCATTAAACTAAGAATGAATTGTAGTATTTCATCTCTTGAATCTGAATTGAATTGAATTGAATGAAGTGTCATAATGAGTTGGATTGAGGTTGTTCAAACTTGTATCCCAGAGGCTAAGTTGTCGTTGTTAAGTATTCGCAACTTGTGTATTGTTGTTTTTGTAATTACGACGTAATAGCGTTTATGTGTATCAAACAAAGTATGAAGTATAATGAGTTTTTGTCAAGGTTGAATGTTGTGTCTTGTAAAGTAATAATCTCAGGATGAAATATCAAACCTCTTGTGCTCTTATTGTACCATTTTGTCGTAAGGAGAGATCTGAAATCTGTAAGAGGATAAAGTATTGCAATGTTAATAGTGTTGGATAACAATTGATGTTATGATTCTATTTTGATGCAAGAGGGTTTATGCCTTGCAGTGTATATATTCGTGTTTTGTTATAAGTTTTGTATGATGTCAAGGTTACTAGGTGTTAGGAAGGAGAGTGGCTTTCAACGTGGGGCCGGCGCCCAAAGTGGCAGTCAGGATAACCCGTTGGAAGTAGATTAATCAAGTGATAACCTAAAATTAACTAGGGGGTTAAGGGTAGATTTCACATTAATAAGATTAATGGATTCCTCTCCCATGACCTGTAGTGCTTGTTTAGACTAAGGATGGGTAGAGAAGGCCTGGTCGGCATGATTGACTTCCTTGTCCTCATGAAAGGAAGGTCGATTCTGCATGTGTCACCCTATGGGGCCAGCGCCTAGTGAGAGGCTATCAGGATAACCATAGATGGGGGCCGGCGCCTAGTGAGAGGCTGTCAGGATAACCCATGTTAGGACCGTGCGATGACACTCTCCCTACTACAACCTAGCATCCCTTGTTCAGTCTCTCCTCATTTGTTTTGTATCGCCTCATGGAAGTGGAAGTGGAAGTGAAAGTTAAGTTAAGTTAAGTTAAGTTATGTTGTGTTGTATTGATATTGCCATGAGTTGTATTGGCGTTTGGTCGTCCTTTGTTCTTGTTTGTCTTTCGTCTACCTGACTGTCAGTGTTTGGGACCTCATGTTAACTCCTAGCTCGGGGGGTGGACCTTAGGGTTCCACATGGTCGGGTGGAAGAGCTATTTTATCCATTGGTTACTCTTGTCAAGATCTTATGCAGAAAAGGATTTGTTCCAGTTATACTTGTTCCAATGATGATGATGTAAGTGCACAACCTTATACCAGATTTGTGTAACAGAACATTCTTTATGTATGTAACTTTGATGTAGACTAAAAGTGGCAATGTAATGATGTCTTGATGTACTTATATGAAAGCATTTCAGCTATGTATTTTATCATGCAGATTCCGTTATTTGATGATTGCAATGAATGTGAATAAGTTATTTATTTGAGCATGGATTTGGATTAGTCACTGATGTATGTTAATTTGTGTTAGTTGATTTGTTAAGTGATGCAGCCTTGGACCCTTAGAGATTATGTTGTAATTAGTTGTGTTAACGTTACTTTATCATTTTAAAAAAAAAAATTCCTGTTTCATATTGCATAAGTGTGTATTCTTTAAGGCGTTCAAGGCGGGTGTTACATCTGGTATCAGAGCCAAGTTACTAACACTAGGTACTCTGGTTTTATAATTAGCCCATTGATCTATGCTAGTTGCTTAAACTCTGAAGAACATATTCATTCATAGTCCTTGCCTAGCAACCTGAAGTTGTTCTTGGATGTGTTGTCCAGGAAGATGCCTAGGGTACGAGGCCGAGGACGTGGACGAGGTAGGGGTTGTGGGAGAGGTGTTGAAATCAGCCCTCCTCCTAGTTCCCCTCATGGAAGTACACAAGAAGGTGGAAGTGAGAATCACGAGAATCAGGATCAGCCCGAGGGTGCTCAACTACGCCAGCTCCTTGAGGAGGTGCTTGCTCGTCTTGGTCCGAGGCAGGAGGTGGTGCAACCAGAAGAGAGAGAAAGAGAACAATCTCCTAGAAGGAGAGAAATTACAGCTGAACAAGAAGCCATTCTTGCAGGCCACATGAGAGACTTGATGAGAGCCTGTCCTCCTACATTCGATGGCTTCGGTAGCGGTTTGGAAGCAGAAACATGGCTAATTGATTTGGAGAGGTGCTTTGCTATGCATCCATATGGCAGCAACACTAAGGCAAGATGCGCCATCATGCATCTAAGAGGATTCGCCTCTACTTGGTGGCATCTTGAGGAACAAAAGTTGCATCTAGATATTGCGACAATTTCATGGGAACTATTTCTGGAAAGGTTCAGAGCTCGATTTTTATCTGATCACTGGAAGCAACGACGAGCGGACGAATTCCATGGGTTGAGACAGATGGCCATGACAGTGGAACAGTATGAGCGCAGGTTTTATGAACTCAAGCAGTATGTAGGTATTGGAAACGACGAGGCCATGTTAGTTCAACATTTTATCAGAGGTCTGAATGCACGCATCAGCGGAGGAGTTCGTGTGTTCGAGCCGAAGACCATGGAGGTAGTAGTTGAGAAGGCTCAACTGGTGGAAGAGAACTTGACCATGGCCCTAGGGGGTCATACAGGTGTACAGATTGGTAGCTCATCTCAAGCAGGTTCGGGTTTCCAAGGTGGTCAGTCTCATGCAGCAGGTAACTCGAGGAGTCAACAAGTACCTTCTAAGAGTGGACAGCAGCAACAACAGTTTTCTCAGACGAAATCGAGAAACTCTCAGTATCAGCAAAGCAACAGATTTCATTCTAGGAAGGATCGAAGTTGGCAGAGAGTTAAACGTGATCGGGCCAGTCAACCAGTGCAAAGCACACAATCTGCAGCAAGTAGAGGTAGTTTTCAGTAGTTAAATGCTCCTGTAGGCGGTGGAGGTTTTGGCAGGGGAATAGGATGTTTCTCTTGCAGCCAGCAGGGCCACATTGCTAGACAGTGCCCGCGTAAGAATACTTCAGGATTTGGACAGAGGCCCGCAGTTTCAGAGCCCACTGTTGGTGATGCAGGTAGGTCACATAGAGTGTTTGCGGCGGTGGATAATCACCAAGCGGAGCACCAAGGTACCGTTGTGGAGGTTGCAGGTGTCTTGCGAGGTATTACCATTTCTATTCTATTTGACTCTGGTGCTTCAGATTCTTTTATTTCCCCTTCTATAGTGGAACGTTGCAAATTAGTGGCAGCAAAGCAAGATGTTAAGTGGCAGGTGGAATTGGCCTCTGGGTCTAGGGTATCAGTAGACTCTCTTGTGTATGGTTACGAGTTGAGGATAGGACCTTTATCTACCACAGCAGATCTTCGCATTATACCATTAGGATCCTATGACATAGTGCTGGGAATGGATTGGTTGGATGCTCATCGAGCGGTGATAGACTGACGCCACAAGTTAGTGAGGTGTGTTGATGATTCGGGCAAAGAAGTAGAAGTGGTTGGGATTCAAAGACCCATCTCCTTGCGCATGATTTCTGCTATGCAATTGAAGAGATGTTTGCGTCAAGGATGCAAGTTGTTTGCTGTAACAGTTAATGACTTAGATTTTGGAAAAAATAGGGAGACATCCCTTGACGATTATCCTATTCTCAAGGAGTATGAAGATGTTTTTCCTAGCGAGATTCTAGGTATGCCACCGAAGCGGGATATTGATTTCAAGATAGACCTTGTTCCCGGAGCAGAGCCTATCTCACGAGCTCCATATCGGATGACTACTCAGGAACTTAAGGAGCTTCGCTTGCAGCTAGAAGAGTTATTAGCGAAGGGATTCATTCGTCCAAGTGTCTCTCCATGGGGAGCACCTGTGATTTTTGTGAAGAAAAAGGATGGATCTCTGCGTTTGTGCATCGACTATCAACAGCTTAATAAGGTGACTGTGAAGAACATGTACCCATTGCCACGAATTGATGACCTCTTTGATCAGATCAAGGGAGCTAAGGTGTTCTCCAAGATAGACCTAAAATTGGGATATCATCAGTTGCACATTTTTGAGGCTGACATCCACAAGACAGCATTTCGCACTTGCTATGGGCATTATGAGTTCACTGTTGTACCTTTTGGATTGACAAATGCGCCATCAGTATTTATGAGCCTGATGAATGGTGTGTTTCGTACCTATCTGGATAGATTTGTTCTTGTCTTCTTAGATGATATATTGATTTATTCAAGGTCTATGGAGGAGCATGAAGAACATTTGTGTCAGGTTCTGCAGTGTTTAAGAGAAAATTAGTTGTATGCCAATCTAGCTAAATGTGATTTCTTTCAAACTGAAGTAAAATATTTGGGACATGTTATTTCGGACAAGGGTATTGCAATGGATCCTTCAAAGATTCAAGCCATCATGGATTGGCCGGCTCCTACCAATGTTTCAGAGGTTCATAGTTTCATGGGTTTAGCAAGCTATTATCGGCGATTTGTGGAAGGATTTTCAAAGATAGCTCATCCTATAACTTCTCTTTAGAGAAAAGGAAAGAAGTTCATTTGGTCAGAACAGTGTCAAGTAGCCTTTCAGAGTCTTAAGGAGTGGTTAACTAGTGCACCTATTCTAGCAGTGCCTGATCCTGCCAGAGATTTTGTGGTATGTACTGATGCATCGTTGGAAGGTTTAGGAGCAGTTTTAATGCAGGAGGGTCGTGTGATAGCTTACGAGTCCCGTAAACTCAAAGATCATGAGTTGAACTATCCTACACATGACCTAGAGTTGGCTGTAGTCGTTCATGCATTGGTAAGATGGAGACACTTCTTGCTGGGGCATCGGTTTGAGCTGCACAGTGATCACCGAAGTTTATAGTATATTTTTACTCAGCCAAACCTGAATGTGAGACAGAGGCGATGGATGGAGTTTCTATGTGAGTACAATTTTGAGGTAAAATATATCCAAGGTAAGGAGAATGTGGTGGCGGGTGCTCTTAGTCGGCGAAGACATGAACTTTCGTCAATCACTCTTGGAGTGGATTTGAGAGGGTAGATTCTTGCAGCACTCCCTGTAGATAGATGGTATCAAGAAGTGAAAGATGAAGTGGAGTCTGGTAGAGCCTTGGAGGGTAGATATGCTGGGTATTCTGTCGAGTCGGATGGTCTCTTGCGACATTTAGGTCGCATTTATGTGCCTTCTACAGAGGGTCTCCGCACCCTAATCATGACTGAGGCTCATCGGGCACCTTATTCTGCGCATCCAGGTGTCAAGAAGATGTATGCAGACCTTCGTCAGATATATTTTTGGGCTGGAATGAAGAGGGATATTGCTGATTTTGTTTCGAGATGCTTAGAATGTCAGAGGGTTAAGGCGGAACATCAGCATCCCGCAGGTCTTCTTCAGCCACATCTTATTCCGGAATGGAAATGGGACATCATTTCAATAGATTTTATATTTGGTCTACCCATGTCTTCTCATCGCCATGATGCGATAACGGTCACTGTAGACAGGCTTACGAAAGTAGCACACTTTTCTCCTGTCCGATCTTCATATAATGCCCTATCTGTGGCCAAAATTTTCATGGAAGATATAGTCCGATTGCACGGGATTCCTCGCAGGATTATCTCCGATCGTGATCCAGTTTTTACTTCAGCTCTTTGGACATCTCTTCAGCATGCATTGGGGACTCAATTGAACTTCAGTTCAGCTTATCATCCAGAGACTGATGGGCAAACTGAGAGGGTCAATCAGATCCTTGAGGACATGCTCAGAATGTATGTTATGGATCAGCAAAACTGATGGGAAGATTATTTGTATTTGGTGGAGTTTGCATACAATAATGGGTACCACAGTTCCATTGGCATGTCTCCTTTTCAGGCCCTTTATGGTCATCCTTGTCGTACCCCATTGAGTTGGGATCGTCTTGAGGATAGAGTTCTCCTAGGTCCACAGATGCTCCAAGAGATGGAGCAGCAGGTCGATCGCATCAGAGAGCATCTGGTAGCAGCTCAGGATAGACAAAAGAAATATGCAGATGCTCACAGACTTGATCGTCAGTTTTCAGTTGGTGATCGGGTGTTCTTGCGGGTGCGTCTGCGAAAGAGTCCGATCCGTTACGGAAAAGGCTCTAAGCTCGCGCTATGCTTTGTGGGGCCATTCGAGGTTTTGGAAAGAATCAGTCCTGTTGCATACCGTCTTGCTTTGCTACCTAGCTTGTCTCGTGTCCATGATGTATTTCATGTTTCTGTTCTTAGACCTTATCATCCAGATATTTCACATGTCCTTGATTGGAATGCTTTACAGGTAGAGGACGGGCAGCTAGCTTTGGAGCCCGTAGGCATTTTGGAGCACAGGCGACTCGCTCTCAGGGGCAGAGTCATAGAGCAGGTAAGGGTCCAATGGGATCCTAATGATGAGACTTCAGCGACCTGGGAAGATACTTCCCGTATGTGAGAGCTATATCCATATTTGTTCGCAGGCTTCCAGGAGTAAGCCTGATCCTAGGGGGGAGGATGTAGTGCCCCTCAACCTATCGTCTTTTGGACTGATGTTTGCTTAGTAGCACTAGACATCTCGACAGTATTTTTAGATCGTTGATGATGGATTTCTAGTTATTTTGCTATTTCAGTATGAACTTAATTATTATGATAACAGATGTTGATGATGGATTATGTCACTTTATGCTTTACAATTTGATAAATGAACTGATGTTTTAGATGCTTTGATGTTATTCATTATATGGGATTGGAAGTTAGTTGATCATTTTATGTTGTAGACTAGTAATATGATACCTTGTTCAATATAGTTGATTGTTATTTATAAACGTGAATGGAATAGTGTTGTATTACTCGTTCCCGAGTACCCTACCCACTGCGATTTCCATTCACGATAGGACTGCATGTGATGTATATGTATATCTTGTTATGGTTAACTATGCGTTGCTGCAGGATGCAAGTACTAGGCATCGACTCCACCTGATTACAGGTCTGAGCGTGCCTTCGCCAATGGATTAGTTGGTTGGAGTTAATGTGAGGTCCCTAGTCAGTGTTCCTTCGTCGTCAGTTTACCCTTGTGGTTATTGGTTGTCCTTCGCTCATGTCTTGCTGTCAGGTAATACCGTATCTTGGAGTCTAATGAGTTCTGCAGGTGTCTAAGTATGTGTGGTAATGTTGTGCTTTAATTAGAATTATTCTACGGAAGAGTATAAGTGTTGTTATATAGGCATAAAGTCGTTGTTGTCGATTTTAGCTATAAATAAATTATTATTTTAATAGAAGTGTTGTTGATAAATAAAGTTGTAAGAAGTTTGTATTATTTGATATAATATTATTTATAATAAATATGTAAATAAATAAATAGACATAATCACGCTTGTAAATTGTGATTCACAACTGATTAATAAGATAAATTAAAGTATAGTACAAAATTATATATTGTCGAAATAGTACTATTCTATTTATAACAATATTTTGGGTCAGCTATAAAGAAAAATAATAATAAAATAAAATATCTAATAATTGGGATCTTTAAATTAAATAAAAATACATATTCTTTAAAGGAGTTATGCACGGGATCGCGTGCCAAGCCCTTGGAGAGGAGGGAGGCTGTGTTATAAAAGAGTTGTAGGGGCATCAAGGACAGCATCACAGGTGAAAGGGAAGAAGCAGCTTGGAACTGCAACGATTGGAGCAGATTCATCGAGTTGATTGCGAAACCAGGTTCCTTGGAATACTTGCCTTCTTTTGCTGTTTATTTTCTCTGAATCTAAGCATGTTGATTGTTTGCGTCTTTGTCTAATTTATGAAATGGTTTTGGTTCAATGGTTTCTGCTAGAACTTTCTGTTATTTCTGTAAATGTGTATTCTCTGTAGACAGGTTTAGATGAAAACCTTGGGTCTGTAATAAACGGAATTCTCCCACCGTCCTCCAACAGATTAGAACTATTTTTTCCAAGTTACATTTAAGGGAGATCGTCCGTATGAGGGTTCCAATTCGTAGGTGTCTTGCTGTGTTTTCTGTAGCTCACCTTCTCTCTCTGACATTAGACGACCATGGTTTCCTCTCCACATTGAAATCTCCTAACACCTCGGGCAAGCGATTTGATTGTGTGAAATCAATTCTGTTCTTTTTTTCCTTACAGTCTTTGAACCCTAGTTTAGGGAGAGAACATTGGCAGGAAGTAGTCGGCATATACAGATTTCATTGTTTCCATCATAGTTTTTTAAAAAATAATAATAATAGCAGTGAGTCGACCATTCTAACAATTGCGGTCCCTTTTCCCTGAGATCCTTTCTGTACGTCCACTGATCATTGATCAGTGCCTCTGATATAGCGAACTAATCATGGATCGCTTTGGCAATAGCTAGTCGCACTTCTATCAGGTCAGCGAACTAATCGTGGATCACCTTGGCAATAGCTAGTCGCACTTCTATCAGGTCAGCGAACATATTCAGCTGTTATATTTGAAAACTCTGTGTATATATTGCGATTTGTTGTGGTTAGTTTTACTTCTGTGTGGACAGATAATAATGGGTAATTCACTGCCTTGTTACCACTCGTTTTGGAATGAAAGTCCGAAGCCTCTTTTTCGCCATTTACTAGATATGATACTATGGACCGTTGACAAACTATGCCATGGCTGGAGTCATTGAAACCCTTTCATATTCACTTATTGAAGGATCTTCTGTAGAATATCAACTCTGCACTCGTCCCTTGTTCCTAGCCGTTTGGGCTAAGGCACGTATCTGCAAGCTAGGGCGTCATTGGTGGATCACTGCTCTTGTCTGATGGTCCTTCGATTTGGTGGAAATGTCTGAAGCCTTTTCAGTTCGTTTTCCCTCCAGTGTGGTGAGAGGAATCCCATGTATACTGCTTTTGTGTGTTGGTATTATTTCTTTTGTAGATCGATAGCATTAGGTAGGTCCGCTGCCTTGTTTCATTCGGTTGAAAGGAAAGTCCCGAATTCTTTTTATTCTGCCATTAACTTAGTATTATACTATGTTCTATTTGTTTAGTTTACTCCATAGCTGGAGTTGTCATCCTGTTTGGATATCGATCTGCACTCGTTATAGTGTATTCCTAGCCGTTTGGGCTAGGTGCATATCTGCCAGGGGCAGAAAGGTCTACAGGCTGTTCGTGGTCGGAAGGATGAGCCAGAGTGAAACCCTTAACCATTCTCCATTAGGGAGGAATATATTGGAGTTGAACTTTGGGTGTTAAACCATGTTTTTTTCCCCACTGCCAAATGTAGTCGTGATGCTCTAGGAAGGCCGCAGTTTGACTGACAGTTGGAGTTTTCCCTAAAAGGGTTTTGCAGAGGTTGTTATGATGTAGTGTGAACACATTACATAGAATAGCGTGTAGACAGCCACTGTCTGAAGGTGTTCGGAGTTATGAGTTGGACGCGTAGTAAAGAATTCTAATGCTTATCTTTCTCAAACCATGAGCTGTAGAGAGATCGCTTTTGATAACTATAGCATACCAGTGTGCAAATTCCCATAGATAGTCGGCTGGTGTATTACATTTGCCTCTATACATATATATATTCAGTTTATGAAACATTCACCCATGTACTGTTAGCAATGTATTTAGTGAACAAAGATTCATCGCTGCACCAGGAAATTCGTTCTTATACGGTGTAAACTGCAATAAGATTCCCTCTAGAAACCATTGCTGTAACATAGCGTTTTTTCCAGTTTTTCACCGTCTTTTGTGATTATTGCTATTCGTTAGAAAATGAGCAAATGATTTACGTGAATACCGTCAACATAGTAAGTTTGCAAGTTTAGTAATCATAGCCGGAAGTCGTCAGACTGTATGCATATCATTCACGTCAGTGGTAAAATAGTCAATAGCAATTTCACACCTCAGAAGTAAAATATCCCAAGCTGTTCGCATAGGGTGCATTTACGATCGTTCTCCTTGAGGAATTAAATCACCACGGATAAAATCAGTTTCAGAGACATCTTCAAACCATCATAAAAGAATCCATTTGATTGAGCTCGCTAGAATGTCTACAAGACCGTATGAAGGATAACAAACTTTTCATGACTGAACCCTCCTCGTGTAATTACCGTTCAGCCGTAAGATATCGTTATGGAAGTGTCGAAATGTAAACGGAAATTAAGTGGTTCTTTTATCTATTATTGTAATGATTTAGTTAATCAATTTATTTATCTTTTGAAACAATATAAGGTTAGTTAGAGATTTGGTTGCAAGGTATTAATTTAATTGTTGTAATATAATGTTGATTTTATTTCAGAAGCTGTTTGCATTAAACTGAGAATGAATTGTAGTATTTCATCTCTTGAATCTGAATTGAATTGAATTGAATGAAGTGTCGTAATGAGTCGGATTGAGGTTGTTCAAACTTGTATCCCAGAGGCTAAGTTGTCGTTGTTAAGTATTCGCAACTTGTGTATTGTTGTTTTTGTAATTACGACGTAATAGCGTTTGTGTGTATCAAACAAAGTATGAAGTATAATGAGGTTTTGTCAAGGTTGAATGTTGTGTCTTGTAAAGTAATAATCTCAGGATGAAATATCAAACCTCTTGTGCTCTTATTGTACCGTTTTGTCGTAAGGAGAGATCTGAAATCTGTAAGAGGATAAAGTATTGCAATGTTAATAGTGTTGGATAACAATTGATGTTATGATTCTATTTTGATGCAAGAGGGTTTATGCCTTGCAGTGTATATATTCGTGTTTTGTTATAAGTTTTGTATGATGTCAAGGTTACTAGGTGTTAGGAAGGAGAGTGGCTTTCAACGTGGGGCCGGTGCCCAAAGTGGCAGTCAGGATAACCCGCTGGAAGTAGATTAATCAAGTGATAACCTAAAATTAACTAGGGGGTTAAGGGTAGATTTCACATTAATAAGATTAATGGATTCCTCTCCCATGACCTGTAGTGCTTGTTTAGACTAAGGATGGGTAGAGAAGGCCTGGTCGGCATGATTAACTTCCTTGTCCTCATGAAAGGAAGGTCAATTCTGCATGTGTCACCCTATGGGGCCGGTGCCTAGTGAGAGGCTGTCAGGATAACGCATGTTAGGACCGTGCAATGACACTCTCCCTACTACAACCTAGCATCCCTTGTTCGGTCTCTCCTCATTTGTTTTGTATCGCCTCATGGAAGTGGAAGTGGAAGTGAAAGTTAAGTTAAGTTAAGTTATGTTGTGTTGTATTGATATTGCCATGAGTTGTATTGGTGTTTGGTCGTCCTTTGTTCTTGTTTGTCTTTTGTCTACCTGACTGTCAGTGTTTGGGACCTCATGTTAACTCCTAGCTCGGGGGGTGGACCTTAGGGTTCCACATGGTCGGGTGGAAGAGCTATTTTATCCATTGGTTACTCTTGTCAAGATCTTATGCAGAAAAGGATTTGTTCCAGTTATACTTGTTCCAATGATGATGATGTAAGTGCACAACCTTATTCCAGATTTGTGTAACAGAACATTCTTTATGTATGTAACTTTGATGTAGACTAAAAGTGGCAATGTAATGATGTCTTGATGTACTTATATGAAAGCATTTCAGCTATGTATTTTATCATGCAGATCCCATTATTTGATGATTGCAATGAATGTGAATAAGTTATTTATTTGAGCATGGATTTGGATCAGTCACTGATGTATGTTAATTTGTGTTAGTTGATTTGTTAAGTGATGCAGCCTTGGACCCTTAGAGATTATGTTGTAATTAGTTGTGTTAACGTTACTTTATCATTTTAAAAAAAAAAATTCCTGTTTCATATTGCATAAGTGTGTATTCTTTAAGGCGTTCAAGGCGGGCGTTACAGTACACGTGGGTCTTTGCTTCTTCCTTAGTTTCCCCCTTGTAATACTAACTTTTCATTCACATGAATTCAACATTTGTCAATTTTTATTTTCTGTGTTTGTAACTTTTTTCCTAAGCCTCTTATATATCTTATTGTTGTAAATTGACCTTTCCTATCCATTCTTCTTCCCCACCCATCCAACTCACTTTCCAATTGGCTACCAAAGTTTTTAGGGCCTGAGAGACCAATAGGATACCCTAAGAAAAATGGTCTAAAAGTATAATTTTATGACACTTTCAAGAAAAACTAATGTAACCAAAGTGTAGATCTCAAAGAATCATACAATTTTTTAAAAAAGCACCCAAAAAAGGAGTCTGTATGTGCCTGAATGAGCTCTAGAAAGTGTGAGAATAACTTATTGACTCAAGCCACTAGGATCACCTACAAAACCTAGGATTTACCTTCTACAAGAGAAATAAGCAAAGACAATGAATTTGCACAATATTGGATGAAATTAATGAATTGGATTAATGAATTACATGTGAGAATTTTCTTTTATATTTGCAAGTTAGAAAACCCCAATATGACTTAAGAATAACTTAAGACTAAAATTATCCCTAAGTCAACTTAATAAAGTGTGATTAAATATTTAATTACACCAACACCTCCCTTAAGTGCAACTTAGGGAGAAATGAAAAACATGCAAATGATGCAAAGATGGGTCGCGGCTACAGGGCCATGTTAGGTACCCATGTACAACAAGAATCTCTCATAAAGTGGATAAAAAGGAGAAAAACCCAATGTGAGAAAATTCCTCTCCAAAAGAAAGAAAATACAAAACAAGTGATGGAAGAAGGATTCAACATCTAAGACTCCCCAAGGACTAAATCCATCACAAAAATACAATGAATAGATATACAACCCCCCATAAGAGAGGATGTAGAGAGAAGGTCTAGTGACCCCGCAAAAGTGAGAAGGATGAAGTTCCCCATGCGAGGAAATGCTTCCTCCCAAAATAGAGATGAGAAGAGAGACCATGCAGCCAATCCCCAAGATGACTCTTGTAGTGTTGGAAGATGCTCGACAAAAAATAAAGATGAAGACCCATGAACGTCAAACAACATTCCTCCCCTTGGGAAGAAATAGAATTGCAGATGTGTGCATGATGTCATCCCAGGGTGCTGCCACAATAATGGGTTACACTTCCTAGGACACCTTGATTTTTTTTAAATCACATATTTTTATAAAATATAATGATTTAAGCCTTCAAAGGTTCCATTCAAAGGATTGTAATTGAACAGGGTTTGATCAAACCCCCTTAGATCAAACCCCTTTCGATAGAACCCCGCTAGTTTTAAACCATACCTGTCATGGAGTCTCCTCTACACCTATCAAAATGCTGATAAAAAATCACTTTTGATCTACCTTTTGGGGGGATCAAATGACATCATTTAAAATTTTATGTTTTGTAAGTATGTAGTCCTTATTATAAGCTTCCCAAAAAGTATAATTTTAAATATATTTAATTTGATTATTATTTTCATTTTTATTTCTTGTGAATGTAGGTTTTTTCATGAACATCAAGGTCTTTGTTTCATACATACGAAAAAATAGGAAAATATAGAAAAAAAATTCTAGAAAATACATGTCCTCTAGGTATTGATGTCCTTATTCCAACCAAAAAAAAAAAATTTGATACATACAAAAAAAGTTATGCTTTACACAATACACCTATGTCTAAATTGTAATTGGTTTGACTTCAAAAGTTAATTAAAAGAAAAATATTCAATAAAGCATTATGAAACCAAATGCATCCTCTAGGTATCGTAGTTAAAAATCTAAATTCAAAAAAAAATATAATTTTATCCTTCATAGAAAAAAAAGTTATGTTTTACACAGTACACATCACTCTTTAAAAATGTTGTTTACTATTAGAAACTAGTTATTGAAGGAGATGGAAAAGGAAATATAATTTGATTCCAACAAATTTTTAAAAATATATTTAGAATCTACAGACAAAATGTGAGAAATCATTAGTTTACATCATGGTTTAGTAACTATAGGTGTCTAAAAGTGAAGATTTTTTTCAAAATGTTCATTTCAATGTCAAATTTGGCCAAAAAATGTAAACCACTATTGTGGGATCACCCCCCATTTAGGATAGGAATATATAGGAAGGAGTATAAATGTCTTTGAACTTTGCAGATGATCCAAAGACAATAATGATGCTCCTGAAAACTAGTCAAAAGTCTCCAATTTACTACCAAACTATGATTGAAGAAGAGGAGGATGAACAACAATCTCTAAAGAAGATGTTGGTGATGCAACTCCATCGAAGCTATCATCAAATAGAAGACAAATGTCCTCAATGGTATAAGAGCTCTAGATTTACAAGCCCCTTCTTAGATATGGGAAAATTTTAGGTAAGAGCTTTTGTAGAGTGCAATTTTTAGCAAAAGGGATCTCACCATTAAGTCCAGAAGGCCTAAAAACCCCTATTTTAATATAAAGCACTCTATATTTTGGTGACAATTTTTTTGGGTATTTTTTGAGTGTTTCAAGAATTTAGGTTTGTGAAATCCATACGACTTGTATTAAATATGCATGACTATATGATACCTCTATTTACATGCTACCTTGATTTTCATGCCATTGTTTTCTAAGGTGATTTCAATTTTGGAGTTGCCTCAATTTTGTTGCAAGTATGTGCCTAATCGGTGTTGTCATTGATGTAAACATATCTATGTTTTCATTGGTATCAACTATGGTCTTATTTTGATGCTTGCTTGTAATGAGTTAGATGCCTTGCATTGGCTTCTATAAGTGTTGAAGATAATGAATAAGTATTCTTGATACTAAATTTCCAAGTGCTTTTGAGAAAATTTGCCCATCCAGTGGAAACAATGTATTGAAGCATATCTTTGTTCATAGTAGAACAATCTAGTAGATTACTTTACATTTCTTGTAGAATGAATATCTTTGTCTATGGATTGGAAGTTAGTTAGAGACATGCCTGAAGTTTCTATGTTCCAAGTTTGAGCCTCCAATATGAATATTTGATGGGTTATGCTCACTAGAATCAAAACTATGTTTCTATATATTTGGTGGTGATAGGGAGAATGTATTATGCTCCACATTCCTCCGTATTTAAGTACTTTAGTCTGTAGTTTTGGAATATAGTTTGTAATGGTGATAAGTAACTTCAACTCCAATGGTTCATGATTTGGTGGTCTGCAAGCCATCCTTTGTATATGATAGTGGATAATAGTTATGTTCAAGTATTCCTGATTGAAGAATCTTATGGGTAAAGTGTTTAGAGGTTGTGTGGATGTCTCCTGATTGTGTCCATACCTTTGGATTGGTCCACAAAAAGAAATTTGGATTGTCGATGAAGATTGTTCTTAGAAGACTTAGTGTTAACACCAGTCTTGGTTGACCTTGTTGTTTTCACTACTTGTGGAGGTGCATTAAAGATTGTGGAAGTGTGTTGTGGCATGGAAGATTGCATTTTAGTCCTAGCTAAGGCATAACATGATTCATATACATATTTTCCTTAGCTAATTTTGTTTAGGTCTGGTTTGTAATACTAACCTTGATGTACATTCCAAGGTTGATGAATTGTATAAAAACATGTAATGAAGTTACGAAAAAGATGTCCTTGTGTGAAAATGTGAAGATAAGTGAAAAGGTGTAAGAAGAGGAGAGTAGAGGAATTATACTATGCTTCAATGGAACTAAACTCAGGCATGGAGTAAATACTATCAAATCAGTTCATCAACCCTTGGTAGTGAGCCTCAACATTTGCAGTGAGCCTTTACTTTTTGGTATTGTTATAACATATTTATTTCTGTGAGCTAACACCCATCATAATTTTTCCCTTATAGGGTTTTCTATGTAAAAAATTTGGTGTCTCATGTGTTGAATGTGTTATTGTGTTGAGCTCCATGTTTCATGCTTTCATGGTTAAATCTTAATAACAATGATTGAACATTTAATGTGTTGATAAGTGGTTAAAGTTTTGAGACAACTGATTCACCCCCCCCTCTCAGTTGTCTTGTGCATTTCAACAATTGGTATCAGAGCAAGGTTCCTCAGAAGTAAGCCTAATAGCTTAAGGTTGATCTAGGATGTTTTACAAGAAGGAATCTCCATAGTTTAATGGGACAGATTATGCTTTATGGAAGGTACGAATGAAAATCCATCTCCTTTGTCTTGGTTATAGAGTATGGAAAGCAACTTAGAGACAAACTATACCATACCTCAGAATGGTTTAACAACTAAATACAAAATCAAAGAATATGAGTTAAATATAAAAGCTAGAGATGCTCTATTAAGTGCCTTGTCTGACACTAAGTTGGTAAAGGTCATGGATTTAGAAACTACTCATGAAGTTTAGGAAAAGCTAAAAATTTTGTATGAAGGAGAAGAATATGTAAAGAGCACCAAATTGCAAGGCCTGAAAGCAAAATATGAGGGTTTAAAGATGAGCCAAGATGAAAACATAACAGCCTACATGCAAAAGGTTGATGAAATTGTCAATGGAATAAAAGGTATGGGAGCAACTATTGATGAGAAGGAAGTTGTGATGAAAATTCTTAGGTCATTACCTAAGTCTTACAGTCACAAGGTAGCTACAATTGAAGAAGTAATGACTATAGAAGGAGTCACTAAGGATCAGTTGCTTGGAAAGCTTATAGCCTTTGAAATGAGAGAGTTTGTTGATGCTCTACTGAAGATTGGGACTACTTTCAAATCCAACACTTTAGAGAAGATCTCTAGAGCTAAGAAGTACAAGGTGGAACCTGATGTTGAGCTTGATGAAATTGAAGAAAACTTTGTTGACAGACTGCAAAGAGGTTCCAGTAAGTTCAAAGGCAAATTACCTTTCAAATGTTTTACATGTGGTAAGGTTTGTCACTATGCTTCTAGGTGTCCTAAGAGAATTGAAAGGAACAAAAAAATTATTTGAGAATACATCTAGGGTTCCAAAGAAATGCTACTATGTTAGAGATCTTGATGATGAAGTTGTGATAGATGATGAATTTGATGATGCTAGTACTAGTGCAAATGAATGCTTGCTTATTGCAATTAAAGATGAACCTATGTCTACTAATCCTACTAGTTGTGTGAAGGAAGAAAAACTAGTGGAAGAAAGTGCTTTTGCTGTTCAAGTTGAGAAAGATAAGGATGAATAGGTTATTGAAAGTGGATGCTCACATCACATGATTGGTGATAAAAGTAAGTTTGTAAGTTTGGAAAAGTATGATGGTAGACTAGTTCAGTTTGGAGATGATACAACTGGTAAGATTTGTGGAAGAGGATCTATTTTTTTCATGGAAAGCACAATACTAATGATGTTCTATAAGTGAAGGGTTTAAAGAATAATCTTTTGAGTGTTGGTCAGATGTGTGAAAAAGGTTATGATCTGAGATTCAAGGACAATGGATGCAAGATCATGGAGAGCTCCAGAACAGTGATTGCTACTTGTAAGAAGACCAGAGGTAGTGCCTACCATTTGAAAGGAAATAATGATTACTATTTGTTGGCTTAGACTGATGAGAGCTGGTTGTGGCATAGAAGGATGTGTCATATCAATTTTCACAATTTGGTGAAGATAAGTTATGCACATATTGTAATAGATTTGCCTAAACTTGTGAAGCCCACCAACACCATTTGTAAGGAGTGCTAATTTTTGAAACAAACAAGAACAAGTTTCAAAAGAAAAGAACAATTCTCTGATGGATTATAGGAGCTAGTACATACAGATTTGTGTTGTCCCACAAGAACAAGAATCCTACAAGGTGATAGGTATTTTATGTTTCTTACTGATGATTATCAAATGAATTCAATATTTTCTGTGAAGAACAAGGGATAAAGAGACAGATGTCTACATCTATGACTCCTCAGTAGAATGGAGTTGTTGAAAGAAAGAACAAGATAGTTCAAGAGGTTTCTAGGACTATCTGAAAGGAAGATGACCTACCGAAAGTGTACTAGAGAGAAGCCATACATACTACTGTGTACATCCCAAACAGAGTTCAAGTCAAAGGTAACAACTCTAAAACTGCTTAAGAATTATGGTATGGAAGAGTTCCTATAGTGAATTATTTCAAAGTTTTTGGTAGGAAATGTTATATCAAAAGAGAAGAAGAACTAGGCAAGTTTGATTCTAGGTGTGATGAAGGAATCTTCCTTGGTTACTCTACTAAGAGTAAGGCCTATCGGTGCTACAAAAAGAGACTAAAAAATATCATTGAAAGTGCTGATGTGAAGGTTGATGAAGAAAAGGAAACAATATCATATCTGAGTGGCTATGAATCAGATGAACCTGTGGCTATAGTGAATGAAGAAAAAATTGAACAAGAAGATAGTCAAAATGAAGAAGAGGCTCTAGAAAGTGTTGTTAAAACTCCCAGGTATGTAAGGATTAATCATTCTAAAGATAATATTAAAGGTGACAAAAACAAAGGGGTACCGACAAGAAAAGACCTACAAAAGTTTAAGTGAATTACTGTCTACTTTAAAAAGTTGAACCTAAAAATTTTAATGAAGCTTGCAATGATGAAAATTGGGTAAAGGCTATGGAAGAAGAACTAATGCAAATAGAGAAAAATGAAACTTGGGAACTAGTTCCTAGACCTACTGAGAAGAATGTGATTGGCACCAAATGGGTTTTTAGAAACAAGATAAATGAGAATGGAGAAGTAATAAGGAACAAGGTAAGATTGATATGCAAAGGATATTCTCAAGTTGAAGGGATAGATTTTGATGAGACCTTTTCTCTTGTGGTAAGGATTGAAGAAATAAGAATGTTTCTGGCATTTGTAACATTCAAAGATTTCAAAGTGTATCAGATGGATGTCAAGTCTACATTCTTAAATGGTGAGTTAGAGGAAGAGGTCTACATTAAACAACCAGAAGGATTTTAGTTATCAAACCAAGATAACATGGTGTACAGATTTAATAAGGCTTTGTATGGACTGAAGCAAGCCCCCAAAGCCTGGTATGCAAGGTTAGACAAGTATTTGTTGCAATTAGGGTTCAGTAAGGCACTGGTCACATCAATATCTATTTCAAAATGAGTGATAATTAGATCCTGATTGTTCTTGTCTTTGTTGATGACATTATCTTTAGAGGAAATAAAGGTATGTGCATGAAGTTTGTAGAAGAAATGCAAAATGAATTTGAGATGTCTATGTTTGGTGAAATGAATTTCTTTCTAGGTCTACAAATTACTCAATCAGATAAAGGAATCTTCATTTCTCAGTCTAAGTATGTGAAAGAGTTGTTGAAGAAGTTTGGGATGGAGGACTCCAAACTAGTATGCACTCCCATGGTGAGTGGCTGCAAGTTGAGTAAAACTGATGAATCACCTAAGACTAATTAGAAAAGGTACAAATCTATGATTACAGGATTACTTTATCTAACTCAAACTAGACCTGATATAATGCATGCAATATATCTTGTGGCAAGATTTCAAGAAGATCCTAGAGAGTCACATGTGATGGTAGTTAAGAGAATCTTGAGGTATTTGAAAGGCACATCAGATCATGGATTTTGGTATCCAAAGGATAATGATTTCACTCTCAGTGCTTATACAGATGCAGATTGGGCCAGAGATGATGAAAGAAAAAGTACAAGTGGAGGTGCTTTCTTCTTGGGTAATAGATTTGTCTCATGGATGAACAAGAAGAAAGATTCAATCTCCTTGCCTACTGCAGAAGCAGAGTATATTGTAGAAGCATGTTGTTGCACTCAAGTGTTATTGATGAATCAGACTTTGAAGGACATAAGAGTTGTGTATTAAGATCCAATTACAATCATTTGTGACAATACAAGTGCTATAAACATTTCAAAGAATCCAGTGATGCACTCAAGAACAAAGCATATATAAATAAGGTATCACTTTTTGAGAGAAAAGGTGATAGAGAAAGAAGTAAAGATGGAATATGTGTCGACAAAGGATAATATTGTAGATATTTTCACTAAGCCTCTGGCTAAGGATACCTTTGAGTATCTCAGAGAAAAGTTAGGGGTTATTACCCCTCCTACTCTGAACTAAGATGCATAGGAATGCATTAGTCTAGTGGTGCCCAAAAGCGTCATTTTTTATCTGGATTGATGTTTTGAGAGCTACCTCTTAGATGGAGTAGCTAGATGTCACTAACATGTGTTGGGATAAGGTGCCATTAACCTTGTAAATCCCAATATTGTATTTATTTCATTTAGTATATGCAATTTGTAATTATCCATGAGGAGATGTACTAGTTTCACTAGTAGGGGTAATTTTAGAGTCACCAGAAGTTATTACGGAGTGACTTTTACTATCGAAAAATGTAAAAAAATCATGGTAAATAAGGATAGGAATGCTCCCTTGAGGAATATGCTATTTTTGGCATATATGACAATTGTCATAATGTTTGGTGAGTGAATCTATGATAGCTGCAAGTTGTCATTAGATTCTATGATTCTATGATGCATATGATGGATATGTTAGTTGTATATTTTCTATATTTAGCCCAAGGCTCCTATCTTAGAAAGATACTCTTTAGCTAGAATCTATGATGGTTATGATGCATCATAAGATGTTGTAAGAGGCCAGATTTAGTCTTGGGTACCCAACCTTTGCATGGCTATTTTTTGAACAAGTGTAAGATGCTTGTAAGATGGCATTTAATGTTTGTATGTTGCAGAATCTCATGAGAGAGAAGGTGAATGCCTAAGATGAGTTAGAAAATGTTTCTATAAGTATTTTCCATTTATTAGTTGTTGTAATATAGATTTTAGGTACTCGAGTGCTGCTGGAATGCTGTCAGATTGAAGACTAGTGGAGAGAGTTGAAGTGTTGTTGTATTGTAAATCATTTTCAGAATAATACAAACATTGGGCCTCTTTCCTGTGTGGAGTTTTTTATCCAAAAGGGTTTTCTCCATGTTAAACATTGTGTTATGTGTTCATATTTTTGATTTTGCATTTCTATGAAGCATAGTTTTGTTTGTGTGTTACAATCTCCATTAATAACACACAGTTAAAGATTGCTGAAATTTATCTTCAATCAGATTTCCATTGAAGTAGTGTTTCTTTCATTTCTAACATTTGGTATCAGAGCCTGGCCAGCTTTGACTCTTGGGTGGTAGTGTGGAAACTGTAGCTACAGTGGGAGATTTGGTTGTGTTTGTTTTGTAGATCTTGTGTTGTTATTATGGTTGCATCCACCGTTGCATCAACCTCTCGAATGGGCATTGAGAAGTTAAATGGAATGGGGTATGAGTTGTGGAAGCTGAAAATGGAAGATTTGTTGGAAGAAAGAAACCAATGGTTGGCTATCCAAAAAGAGAAGAAACCCGACAATGTCTCTCAAGATGAGTGGGATAGACTGGATAAGAAGGCACAAAGAACCATCCAGTTGTGTCTTTTAGATTATATTCTGCTGAATGTCGCAAAGGAAGAGACTGCATACAAATTGTGTAATCTGTTGGGTGAGATCTACCAAGCCAAGAGTATGGTAAATAAACTTTATTTAAAAAGGAAGTTGTTTTCTTTAAAAATGAAAGAGGGTGAGTTGGTTGGAGAGCATTTAAATTCTTTTAATTTGTTGGTGAGTTAGCTTGATTCAGTAGATATTGAAGTTAGTGAGGAAGATAAATGTATCTTACTTCTTTGTTCTTTACCTGAGTCTTGGGAGAATGTTATCCTTTCTGTCACTGCTAACCTTGTAGATCTAAAGTTGGATGCTCTTGTTTTAGTGCTACTGTCACAGGAATTGAGGAAGAAGAGTTTAGATAGTTCATGGGATGCTCTCAGTGTCACGGGAAGGTCTAAGGAAAAAGGACCTAAAGGAGATCAGAAAGGGGCTAAGGACAAGTCCAAGGGCCGGTCTAAGACTCCTGGTAAAAAGAACAAAGTTAAGTGTTGGAACTGCAGTAAAAGGGGACATGTGAAGAAGGAGTGCAAAAACCCAAAGAAATAGTGGGAGAGTGCTTTAGATAAGTCCTCAAATGCAGGTGAAGAAGTTTTACTTTCTGCATGTAATCTTGTTTCTAATGATCACTGGTTGGTTGACTCAGGGTGCTCGTTTCATATGACCCCGCATAAAGAATGGTTCTCCACATATGAAGAATATGATTGAGATAATATCTACCTTGGTGACAACTCTACATATTCAATTGTTAGGAAAAGAATGGTATTGTTGTGTTTTAGTGATGGGAGGATTAAAACTCTCCCTAGTGTTTTACATGTTCTTGGATTAGTTAGAAATCTGAATTCAAGTTTGAAGTTGAATGATTTGGGAATGCATGTGACATTTGACAAGCATGGTTGTAGATTGGTGAGAGGGAACTTGGTGGTAGCAAAAGGTAAGAGATTCAGGAACTTGTTTAAGCTTGAAGCCACTACAGTTTGTAATGCCTCCTATGTATCTGAGACCATTACTGAAAATACATGTATGTTATGGCACCATAGATTGGGCCACATAAGCAATAATGTACTAAAAACTATTAAAAATAAAAATTTGTTGGATGGTTTCTCCTATTTTGATGAGCACTTTGATTTTTGTGAGCATTGTTGTTTGGTAAACAAAACAGAAAATAATTTCCTTCAGGAAGCAATAGAGAAAAAGAGAAATTAGAAATTATTCATACGGATGTGTTTGGACCTGTGGATAATGAATCTATTGGAAAATCTTGTTATTTTGTCACCTTCAATGATGATGTATCCAAATTTAAATGGATTTATTTTATGAAACATAAATCTAAATTTTTCACCAAGTTTAAGGAATTCAAAGTCTTAGTAGAGAACCAATTAGGTTTAAAGATAAAAATATGAAGATCTAGCAATGGAGGGGAATATTTCTCTAAGGAATTTGATGAGTTTTGCAAGCATGTAGGTATAATCAGACAAAAGACAACTCTAGATACACCATAGCAGAATGGCATTGCGGAAAGGATGAACCAAACAATTATGGAAAGGGCTTAGTGATGCATAGTTAGATAAATGCTTTTGGGCAGAGGCTGTGTGTACTTCTTGCTACTTGATAAATAGATCTCCCTATAAGGCTCTTGATTCGACACCTTATGAAGTGTGGACTGGTAAGAAACCTTCTATTTGACATTTAAGGGTTTTTGGTTGTGAGGATTTTATTCATATGCCTAAGGAAAAATGATCTAAGTTGGATCCAAAGGCTAAAAAGTGTACATTCATTAGATATGTTGATAATGTGAAAGGTTATAAGCTTTGGAATCCACCAACCCGCAAGATTATCTTTTCTAGAGATGTAATTTTCAAGGAACTTGGAGCTATTTCTGAACCTGAGCAGCCAAAAGAAAAAGATGAAAAGGTAAAGAATGTGCACTTTGATTTAGAGCAGCAAGATGCACCTCAATAAGAACAAAATGATGGATTGGGGGGTGAAGAAGAAGAATAATATTCAAGTAGTTCTGATGAAGATTCAAATCTATTGTAACAGAAGAAGTTGGTGCAGATGATCATGTAGAAGAATGGGGAGAGTCTCCTACTCCACCCTTAAGGAGATCCACAAGACAACAAAATCTAATTGATAGGTATAGCCCACCAGATTTCCATTGTGTATATACTTTATTGAGTACTAGTGATGAACCTAGATCCTACAGGGAAGCTATTTCTACAGATGATAGTAATTCTTGGCAGTTAGCCATGTAGAAGGAGATGATAGATTTAGACTCTTGTAACACCTGGGATCTTGTTCATTTGCCTAAAGGAAGAAAGGCCATAGGATGTAAGTGGGTCTTCAAGAAGAATTTTGGAGCAAACCAGTCATTGGAGAAGTACAAGGCTAGACTGGTGGCCAAGGGCTACTCCTAGAGAGAGGGAGTTGACTCTGGTGAGATATTCTCTCCTGTTGCTAAATTGACTTTTATTAGATTTCTCTTATCTATTGCTGCAACTTATGATTGCGAGATTGAGCAAATGGATGTTAAGACTACATTCTTGCATGGAGATCTTGAAGAAGAAATTTATATGCAACAACCTACAGGTTTTGAGGTAAAAGGAGGAGAACATTGGGTTTGCAGGTTAAAGAGGTCTCTCTATGGTTTAAAACAGTCCCCCAAAATGTGGTATCAAAAGTTTGACTCATTTTTTTTGAAATTGGGTTTTGTTAGAAGTGAGGAGGCTCACTGTGTTTACATTCATTGTGTTGATGATTCTATACTGGTTATTGCTTTGAATGTTTATGACATGTTTTTCAGCAATACTAAGGGTATGGTTAGTGAGCTTAAAGCCCAACTTTTAGGTGCATTTGAGATGAAGGATATTGGTGCTACAAGGTATATTTTGGGAATGGATATCAGGAGGGATAGAGTTAACAGAAAGCTTTGGTTGTCACAAAGTATGTGAATACTATTTTGCATAGGTTTAGTTTGCAGGACTGTAACCCAATTAGAGTTCCTTTACCCATTGGTACTAAGATTTTATTAGATATGTGTCCAAAGACTGAGGATGATTTTAAGGATATGTCTAATGTGCCATATGCTAGTGTTGTAGGGAGTTTGATGTATCCAATGATTTGCACTAGACTAGATATTGCCAAAGTAGTGGGATTTTTGAGCAGATTTATGTCTAACCCTAGTAGACAGCATTGGAACTATGCAAAGAGGGTGTTTAAATATCTTGTAGGTACTCCTGATCATTGTTTGGTTTATTCTTGTACTGATATTACTGATAAATCTTTGGACATACAAGGTTTTATTGATGCAGATTGGGCAGGTGACTTGGATAGTCGAAGGTCCACTGGTGGCTATGTGTTTACTCTATTTAGAGGTGCAGTGAGTTGGATGAGTAAGAGGCAGCCCACAGTTGCTTTGTCCACTACAGAAGCAAAGTATTTGGCTATTACTCATGTCTCTAAGGAGGTAGTTTGGTTGAGGAGACTATGTACATGTATTGGTTTTGATTGCAGGATCATTCAGATTTGTTGTGATAGCCAGAGTGCTATCTGTTTGGCCAAGAATCCCATGTATCATGCTTGGACTAAGCATGTTGATGTTCAATATAATTTTGTTCGAGAGTTGGTTGCAAATGGATAGATTAAGCTAAAGAAGATAGAAACTTAGGAGAATGTTATAGATTCATTGACTAAGACTATGAGCATGGAGAAGTTTGTGTGGTGCAGAGAGGCCATGGGCCTTGTTTCTAGTGCTTGATTATTTTCATTTAATTTCCTATGGGTTTATTTACAATGTATAATGTCAAGTGGGAGAATGTTGGGATAAGGTTCCATTAACCTTGTAAATCTCAATATTGTATTTATTCTATTTATTATATGTAATTTCTAATTATCCATGAGGAGATGTACTAGTTTCACTGGCAGGGGTAATTTTAGAGTCATCAGAAGTTATTATAGAGTGACTTTTAATATTGGAAAATGTAAAAACTCATGGTAAATGAGGATAGGTGTGCCCCCTTGAGGAATATACTATTTTTGGCATGTATGATAACTATCATAATGTTTGGTGAGTGAATCTATGATAGTTGCAAGTTGTCATAAGATTATATGATTCTATGATGCATATGACGGATATGTTAGTTGTATAGTTGCTATATTTAGCCCAAGGTTCCTATCTTGGGAAGATACTCTTTTTCTAGAATCTATGATGGTTATGATGCATCATAAGATGTTGTAAGAGGCCAGTTTTAGTCTTGGCCACTCAACCTTTGCATGGTTGTTTTTTGGACAAGTGTAAGATGCTTGTAAGATGGAATTTAATGTTTGCATGTTGGGGAATCTCATGAGAGAGAAGGTGAATGCCTAAGATTATTTAGAGAATATTTCTATAAGTATTTTCCATGTATTAGTTGCTACAATACAAATTTTAGGTACTTGGGTGCTGCCGGAATGCTGTCAGATTGAAGACTGGTGGAGAGAGTTGAAGTGTTGTTGTATTGTGAATCATTTTTAGATTACTACAAACATTGGGCCTCTTTCATGTGTGGAGTTTTTTACTTAAAAGGGTTTTCTCCATGTTAAACATTGTGTTATGTGTTCATATTTCTGATTTTGCATTTCTATGAAGCATAGTTTTGTTTCTGTGTTACAATCTTTATTAATAACACATAGTTAAAGATTGCTAAAATTTATCTTGAATTAGATTTCCATTGAAGTAGTGTTGCTTTCATTTATAACAACATGAGTTCCTGATTAAAAGTAGTAAGTGTTACAGTATTGATGAAAGAACAATTTCAATCTCATCAGAGTAGTATAGTGCAAGTATGTGCCCTTTGCCAGTGATGTCAAAGGGAAATATAAATCATGTGAAAAACCTAGAGAGAGAAAGAGTACAGATGTGTAAAGAAGAAAGGGTGAGTATCTTGTCTTGATGGTCTTTATAGTTTTCACATTATATGGTGCCATCAATGACAAAAGGGTAGATTTTTGCAAGTATGTGCCTTACCCGTGTTGTCATTGGTGTCAATTGTGCTCTTGTTTTGATGCTTTCTTGTAATGAATTATATGTATTGCATTGGATTATATAAGTGTTGAAGATAATGAATAAGTATTCCTAATATTTAATTTCCAAGTGCTTTTGACAAAATTTGCCCCTCTAGTGGAAACAATGTATTGAAGAGTATCTTTGTTCACAACAGAACAGTCCAGTAGATTGCTCCACATTTCTTGTAGAATGAATATCTTTTTCTATTGATTGGAATTTAGTTAGAGACATGTCTGAAGTTGCTATGTTCCAAGTTTGAGCCTCCAGTACGAAGATTTGAGTGAGTTATGTTCACAAGAGTGAAAACTATTTTTTTTGTATATTTGGTGATGACAAGGAGAATGTATTATGCTCTGCATTCCTCTACATTTAAGCACTTCAGTTTGTAGTTCTAGAATATAGTTTGTAATGATGATGAGTAACTTCAACTCCAATGGCTCATGATTCGGTAGTCCACAAGTGATCCTTTCTATATGTCAGTGGATAATAGTTATGTTCAAGTGTTCCTGGTTGAAGAATCTTATGGTTAAAGTGTTTAGATCTTGTGTGGATGTTCTTGTGGATGTCTCATGTTTGTGTTCCTACCTTTGGATTGGTTTACAAAGAGAAATTTGGATCGTGGATGAAGATTGTTCTTAGAAGACTTAGTGTTAACACCAGTCTTAGCTGACCTAGTTGTTTTCACTACTTGCGAAGATGCATTGAAGATTGTGAAAGAATGTTGTGGCATTGAAGATTGAATTTGAGTCCTAGTGAAGACATAACATGATTTGCAAACATATTTTCCTTAGTTTCATTTGTTTACCTGTCCAGGCCTATTTCTATGTATGTTTGTAATGTCAACCTTGGAGGTTGTTCCAATGGTTGATGTTTGTAATACTAACCTTGATGAATTGTATAAAAACATGTAATGAAGTTGCAAAAAAGATTTCCTTGTGCAAAAATCCAAAGATAAATGAAACGTTGTAAGAAGAGCAAAGCAGAGGAGTTATACTGTGATTCAATGGAACTGAACTCAAGCATAAAGTAGATGCTATCAAATCAATTCACCAACCCTTGGCAGTGAGTCACCCCTTGGTAGTGAGCTAATCTTGGTAGTGAGCCTCTATTTTTTAATATTGTTATAAAATATTTATTTTTGTGGGCTAACACTCACCGTGGTTTTCCCTTATAGGGTTTTCCACATAAAAAATCTGGTGTTGAATACATTGAATGTGTTATTGTGTTGAGCTTCATGTTCCATACTTTCATGGTTAAATCTTAATAACAGTGATTGAGCATTTAATGTGTTGATAAGTGGCTAAAGTTTTGAGACAACTAATTCACCCCCTGTCAGTTGTCTTGTGCATTTCAACAATTTTACATGCCATCTTGATTCTCTTGTCACCTCAATTTTTGTACCATCTTGACTTCTATGTATAGGTACAACTGATATTTTTATTAATTTCTTAATAAAAAAGATTTTTTTACTTGGGAGCTAGCCCCTAGTGTTTAACCCCTAGTCGCATGGGTGACCAACACCTACCTTCTAGGCACCAACTCCTAGGCTCTTGTATTGTTGTTGTATCAATGACCAGAGCCCTAGCCACCAACCCCCAGAGACTTAGCCCCTAGTCACATGGGCATCCGGGAGCTTCAACAATGCTTCTTTTTTGCTTCTTTTCCCTACAGGAGTAGATTTGGTAAATCAAACATAACTTGGGCAAACAGAATCAGGTTTTTAAAATGAATAGGCATTGGAAATCTAGTTCTGAGAACAATATAGTGGTGTAGGTACTTTTTCCATATTTTTCTTCTAGTGACATTTATTTTTGTTTGAAGTCCAAATACCTTTTTTGGTCTCCAAGCTCGTATCTTTTTGCCATGATCTCCAATTTTTGTGATTCTTGACATTGATTTATTTTATGAACTATTTAGAAAAACTATTTTAGGGTCACCCCCTATTAGTTTAGGAGATTTGGACTAGTGAAAGGACCGACCCATGGGCAACCTTAGCATGTTTTTGAGTGTGAGTTCTCCTTCATTTTAGGCTTAAATTTTCTCCAAATTAAGCCTTAATTGCATGAGATACCATCTCTAACTGATTCAAGACTCCCAATCACTCCATTCTAACTCACAAATCAATTCTTCTTATCTCTTATTCAATTTCATGATAACTCCATTTATTCTTCTATGAAAGGCTATAAAAGCCTATTCACTCCCAATCAAAGCTTGTTCACTCCCTAATCAATCCAGCTCACTCCTCAATCAAACCTGTTAACTCTACAATCAATTGAGTTAACTTCTCAAATAATTTCCCCCTCTTGTGTACCTCTCCAAGCTATAAATACCACTCCCCTTTTCATTTTTTTCTAAGTTGGAGAATGATTTTCCCTTCTTCACAAGATTTTTCAAGCTTCTTCATAGGCCTTTGAGCCTCTATCTTCATTTCTTTGTTTAGTTTTTAAAATATTTAAATCTTTCATTTCATTATTTTCCCAAAGATTCAAAGATTTAATTAGTTTTCATTATTTCATAGCTTCAAAGCTCCCCCTTTTGGGAGGTAATTTTTGTAACACTACCATTCTCTAGAGTTAATTCATTATTTGCAACAGATTTATTATGGTTAATATTTCAAGTTAGGATAATATAGAAGATTAAATAATGTGTAAACAACAAAAGTAAACTACAACATTGATAATTTAATAAAATCTCTAATATAAATCATTAACAAGGCAAATTGGATAACATAATCACATATATATAATATTCCCAATATCTTTATTAACAATAAGTTCAATACTTATCTGAATCATTGAGCACTTGGATCAACCACTCTTACCATAGGAAGACTTTAGTGGTCTTAGCCTTGGCTATGGCATAATCTAGGAGGAAACAATTCCTTTTAGAGCACAACATGCTATTATGCTCTCATACAAGTGTTAGTTCTTGAAGAACAATGCTCAACACAATGCTAGATCTAAAAGAACAATGCTCAACATAGTACTCTTACACAAGTGTTGTTTCTTAAAAGAACAATGCTCAACACAATGCTCTTACACAAGTGAACTAGTTTTTAAAAGAACAATTCTCAGCACAATTTCAAACCAAGCCCTAGCCAGGACCGTCCCAAGTTGTATGTTGTACCCTAGGTTAGCACACACTCTGTGTGCTCCCTTCTCCTCATGCCCATAGCCCTCCAAACCACTTCCATGTTTTTTGAGTGTTCTCCATGCCCTTTCCAAGTCTCACACAAATGCCTTATATAACCTTTTAAGGAGTGGTTTCCAAACCATCACACCCTTTCACAAAGGTTGTCACTAATAATTAGCTAGTAAACATATTAATTCCTCCCTTTTAAAAGGGGTTTTTTTAATAAATATGCTTTATTTATCTCCACTTTAACCAAAGGATCATAATATCCTTTATTTTCCATCTCCCTTTTAATTATAAAGGGTTAAATAAACTTTACCCTCTTATAATTTTAAAGGGTTATTCATAAATAGATTTCATTTTCCATATAGGGGAAAAAGTCACATAACATTTCTCCTCCTATAAATCAGCTTCTATGCTTAATAGCTCAAGTTAATCTACAACATAATTGATCAAAATAATTAGTCAAGTAAAATGTGGATGTAACACTATCAATATCACAATGAATCTATTTTTTTTTAACTTAATCTATTTCTAAAAATTTAGATCTTTTCAATAGCTCTTCTGCTTTAACTAAAATTACAATTAAATCTCATAGAAATACTGTGTTAAGCAACAACATGATTATAATTACAAGTAGATATTTACATGAAATAGATCATAAATTTATACTTGAGAAGCTAATACAAGTGTATACAATAAATCTCCTATTAAATAATCTTTTAAATTTGGTCATTAATGTGTAACCTTATCTTCAATACAAATAATTCAATCTTTTAGGTGTCACCTTAATATACAAAAGTATTATCATGTAATGTCATAGCACTTACCTAGTGAATGACATGCATATCCCATACTATGTAGTCACTCATCATTGAGTACTATATACTCAAAATACATTAAAAAATGATAGTAATGTATTCTGAACTACATCAGTATCCTCTTTTCATATAATAAATACAATTGAATAGCAACAAATACATCAATGTTTATATAATTTCCTTGTCACTCAAATAGAGTTTTAGGACAAGTCTAAATCAAACAAGGATTCAATTGTTTACTATCAACACGGTGTTCATAATAGCTAACTTGGATCTTAGTCCTATACAAAGCATGTACAAGGTTATTGGGTTGATCAAGTCCAATAATAAAGTACAATAAAACCAAAAAAATCTCACAATGCAACTTAAGTAACAAAACATCAACAACTTTTACCATCTGTTGGCAAATAGATTTTGCACTATAACATATGAATTATTATATTAACTCTTTGCCTAGAAAACACAGTGAAAATAAGTACCAACAGTTGGTAAAGTTGTAGTTTTTATATCAACTTACCTCTGCGTATGGAGGGATAGCTCCCTCATTTGATAAATTATGGATTTTTAGAATATTTGAGAAAGAAATGAAATTAAAAAAAGATTTGGAAGATTAAGACAATGGGCTTACGAACATTGACTCATCCCACATGTATAAAGTTTAACAATCCCACTAAGACAATATAAGAACACTTCTTAAATTGTTAAAGTGAGTGTAGTATTAGAAAGAAGAAATGGTTCAAGAGATATTCAACATATGTTGAAACATTATCTAGCAATCAATTCCTCCAAGACTAGTTGTTATTCCACATTGCAGATGCAAGATTACGTAAAGAAAAACATCATCCATCAACATAAGAGGAATGAATAATGTTAAAAAGATATTTGAGATCACACAATCTAAAATGTCTCTTATTTCTCCACACTGAGTTGTACAACTCTATTCCTTATAACATCCTTTGAAATGTGAAAGCCAAAAGGTCCCTTTTTACAAACACCAAGCCTTATTTTTATAGACTTGTTTTAGTAAACAACTTTATAACTACCTTATAACTACTTCCCGTAACTACCCAAAATATATTATGAAAATAAAAGTGCACTTTAATTAACCTTTATACAGTCTGTCAAAAGTCCCCTAAATAATAAAATGCACTTTTCACCTTAATTACAAAAGAGTGACATAAAGTCACTTTCATAGAAAGAGAACTAAAACCTATCATTTTGTAAACTTTGAAAAGTACACCAGTATGATTGATCTCACAAGAAACCATCAGGTTTTATCCTCACCATCTTTGGTACCATCTGAAGATGCTTTTACTGCTACAAACTACCATGAAGGAAGAGGAGACTTTGTTTTGTATGCTCTGAACATCCTGACTACTACAGCTATAAGTTTATTTTTGGGAACAATTACTCTTGTCATGCGAAGCTTCCATTCTAATTGATCTTTATGGACATTATTCAAATTATGTCGATGATCTGATATGTGATCAACACCAGAATTGATAGCAACAAAGATGAGATTCAATTTATTCATAAGTCCTTCATTGAAAACCTATTTATTGAACAACTCTGTGTTAATCATGTCTTCAAAGTATCTTTTGATAGCTTGGGCTTCCAAAACCAAAAATTTATCTTTTTCAATTACATCAAGATTGATTGCCAATAAATCAGCCTGAATCTTCATCTTCACTTGTTCACAAGTTTCCAAGAGCCTTTCTTGAGCTACCAACACTTGTCTTATATTTGACAATTTCCATTCAACTGGACAATGCCAAGAACTAGATTGGTTTTCTTCAATGTTTGAAAAGATTTTTTCAGCAAATAATATCTCATTATCAGTTTTGATCATCTCACTAAGGTCCTTGGATATTCCCTGCCACAACAATTCTTCCTTTTGGATACCTCTCATTTCTTTATCGACCTCTTCCCTCTTTGTTTCTGTTTCATCAAATAGACTCTTTGCTTGCTCAACGAAACTGAATGCTTTTAATTTCATATGTTCAACCCATTTTTTAGTCTCCTTTCCATACATCTGATATTTGCTGACACTCTCAATAATTTCTTTTTCAACATTATTTTCAAGAGAGAAATTAGTGGAGGTAAAGGAAGTATCAAGAGGCAAAGCAGATGTATCTATGATGGCTTTGAGATAGGATGTCAAAACCTACACCTGTTGCTTTAGTTGATCTTTCGTGTGTCTTTCTTTCTCTGTTCTTTTTATTAACTAGGCAGCTAATACTTGAAAGTTTTGCATGTCACCCTCATATGTAGATGGACCAAGATCTATCTTAGTGATATTAAAATCACTTTCTGTAGCCTCATTCAAATTCTTTTCTGAAATAGGTTGTGCAACCTCAACATAGACATTGCCTGATGAAGAATCCACTGCCATCCTTGATGTAACCTTGATCTTTTTAGATTTGGGAGACCTTTGCAACAAATTGGAGACTGTATCAAAATCAGGCATGATTAATTGATCATTGTTTCTTTTTCTTGACAAATTTTGTTGCAACCAGGAAGAAGAAGGATTATGTGAGGATTCTGGAATATTTGTGGAAAGAGGTACTATATTTGAGGGAAGAGTATTTTCACTGAATATGTTGAGAGCTAGTGGGAGCATCGATTGTAATGCATGAAGTGAATGAGGTGTTTCATGAGAAGGAGAAACAACAAGGAGTAAAGGAGAGACATTCAAATGCTCAACATTTTGATGGATTATTTTAGGACTTGTGGACTTGTTTTCCTCGACTACTTCTTGTATGGGAGGCAATGCATTATCCTTTGTTTTTGTATTTCCCCTTTTCTACTTTTCATCATTTTCACAAATGCTCCTAGGACCCTGTCTTCTTGATGGATCTTCTCCATCATCTCCTCCTTGAGTACTCTTATGTGAACCAATTCTTAAAGATGGAGAATGAGAATGAAAAGAAGAAGAAGAAGAATTTGAATGCTTATCTTTTCTACTTGATGATAAAGCATTATTACTTGTCGGTTTAGTAGCTATTGCCTCAGTAGCCTTTTTCTTTACCCAATCTTTACTCTTTTGAATGATATGTGCAATTCTTGTAGCTAAATCTTTGATCTCCTCATTAGCCCAATTGATGGGTGGTAAAGACTGTGTTTCAATTTTATCAAAATACACAAGGTCAATTTATGAACCATCTTCCTCAATTCCATCTATATTGCAATCTACTTTGAATTCTCTGATCTGTGGAATGGTCATCCTCATCCAGTCTCATTTACGTACCTCATAATCATTTTCACAATCTTCCAAAAAGTCTTCAAGTTCTGGAAAGTGACAGTAACCTGCACCAAGCCATAGATTGTCTCTGACATATCCTTTGCTATCAAAAGGGAATCTCATAGTATAAGTATACAAGCTGATTTTTATCAAAGATCTTTCTATGTTTTGAGAATCTGCAAAAGATTTGCAGCTATAGTGACTAAGGCCAATGGGAAATGAAACTCCAGGTTTCCTCTTGTCTTTGCATTTCTTATTAAGTGAACCAATTTGCCTGCATAGTTCTATCAATATCATCTTGTCATCTACATATCTAGGTAACTTATATGGATATCCATCAAACCCGCCAACTCGCAAATAGGTAAATCTAGGATATTGGAAGAAGTAGCTCCCATATATTTTGATTAAACTGGCAGCTTCTGGTGATATCTAGAGTGCAGTATTACCTTGAAGTTCTCTTACTGTCAACATTGTGAAGGCATCATTTACCCTACAGTAGTGTTTGTAACTTTGTTCTAGTTGTAACTGAGGGTAATAATCATAGATCTATGTCATGTTATTATATATTCGTTTGGTAGCAAGACCTGGCCATGGTTTCATGCACACAATTGCATAGAATAAGAGGTCATGTAGAAATGCTCATTCAATTCAAAATTGGTCTACTGATAATGCAAATTGTCACTAATAATGCTGCCCCAATCAACAAACTAATTTCCTGCACAAATAACATTTACTAAAAGGAACATCCACATTTCAAAATTTGTTGCCTTTTCATCTCCCATCACTCTATGGAGTAGAACAATCATATTGGAAATATCCTCTATGAAACATGATCTGTGAAGGACTTTAGGCAACTGTGATTTTCCTCCTTTCGGTGTATGTAACCAGTGTTTTGCAATGGTGTTGACACATTGATGTTTCTTTTCATTGAAATATTGATGAGCAAGCCTTTTGTCTATGTTCACAAACTGATCTCTGACAGGTAACTTGAAAGCAATACCAATCAAAACACTGTCTAACCTGACAATTAGTTTGTCATCAACGATTCTAATCTCTCTGGTATCTAGTTTATAATGCTTCATACATTCTAAAACTAGGTCTGTGCATTGGACTGCCATAGGAAAACCAGCTGCTTGGGCTAATCCACTGTCAAACAATTTCTGAGCCATCGGTGATCTTTTTCCCTGTTCCATTGTCTCCTAGAAATCTACCAAACTAATGTGTCCTAGAGAGGTATATGGAAGCATGGATTCAAGGACTAAGAGAAACTCAAACCCCTGATATTTGTATTTCATGATTAAATATTTTCCACAAGTCGTGAAAACTTCCTGTGTTTATTATCTTTCAAAGTTTTCTGGAGTGTTTTAGGAGGTCTTGTTTAATAATTTGCAATGTGTTGTAATGGGTTTCAAAAGAATATTTGAAAATACATGATTCAAACAAGAAGACAGTAAGTGTCCATACCCAGGCATCTATATGAAGCATGGAATTCTTTTTGAGGTTGCTTACGTGTCTAATCTCTATCTTTCACAATCGGCATACATGTTACATTCAAAGTAGTTTTTACTGCATACCCCACATTCTTTGCATTTGCTGTAACAACATTTATCTGAGGCTGTCAAGTGACTCTCATACCTCTCATATACCCCTATGTATAATGTAATTATTTGTCCAAATATTGAGCTAATTTGTTAAATAGTTGATGTGCATTGGCTATGATTCTGCATTTTCTATTTATATCTGCTAGCACTTGCACTCATAGGAGGTTCAATAAATGACAGGATCAATAGAAGAATTTAGAAAATATTTCAAAATGAATTCTCACGAGGCAATCTTCTAAGCATATAATTCTCTCATATGAAAACTTGTCAACTAAGTTTTTGAGGTCTGCCAGAGTAAAACAAAAAAAATCTATTTCCCATTATGTTTTGATAGATGCCCATATACTGCTACTAGTGGAGAATGTTTGCAAGGTTGTGGAGTTTAGCTTAGAGCCAGGAAAGAGCCTTCAACAAAGCATTCTGTGTAGACTCAACAACTGTGGTAGAGGGCTTGTGGAAATAGCTTTACAACTGCCAGTCGTGTTTGCTTAAAAGTTTATAAATGCTTTTCAACGTCTCCATTTTGTACAAATCTCAGAATATTGCATCCATGTGAGGCCACGTTTCTCAGAGCATTCTAAACTATAATATTTGACAATAATCTTTCCACCATTACACTATGCTTGGGTGGATGACCATAACCTATTCAAAATCCTTCATTAGGGTGCAGGTCGAGAGGAAGAATGCTAGCAAAGATGAAAATGCCAAAGCATATTCAGTGACACTCTAACCCACTCATCCATTGATAACATTTGACAAGTATTTCGACGGATAGAGGATCATCAGTAATTGTATTCATTAAAGACTCCCTAAATCTTTTTCGATAGTGTTGTAGTGGTCTTCCTCCGAAGCATTTGATAAAAACCAATATATATACTATTCTTACAACTTTCTTTGGTGCTAGCAATGAGATACTGATGGTGGTGATGTTTCAAGTATTGCATCTACTGTTAGTTTCTACAATAATCAAATGGGAACACTTTGTTCGCATCTCTTCGAAATGTTGTGTCTAGAAGTTCATGCAAATTATTGTCTTTTAACATTCTGCATGCAAGTTCGCCAACTTATTTGAAGGTTTTTTTTTAAACTAATCCATAAACTTCTCAACCGTTATTTGTTCTTACAAGATCACATCTCTTTAAGTCATTTGATGAAGCAATTATTTGAGGTCTTCCTTCGCGGGGAGAAATGGCAATGATTGTTAAATCGTCCTTCAACTATCATAAATGACATGCCACAACATCATATATTTTGAGGTTTCACTCTTTATCATTGTAACTGCACACGGAGTATGTGCTTATCAACCTTTCCATTTCACACTTTTTACATATGCCAACTACTTGAGAATTGTTGATGGAGTTTTAACATGACCACCTTCTCTGGCATGTGATTTTCACATAAGTTCAAATCAACAACCTTGGCATGATTTTAGGGAAATGTGGCTACCTTTCCCGAGATGTAACTCTCAATAAATTTAACATATGATCCATTTAAGAGTTTAATATATGATGTATTCATTTGAGACAATAATAAACTCTTGTTTTTACGTGGCCAACTTTTCTACAAGATTCAATAGAATTCGAGAGATGGACGTGAGTAAATGTCTCACCCAAACAAAAACATGAATCTTTGGATGCTTGTAATTTTATACCTTTATTTATATCCTTCTTACACTTGTTTCGAAGGAGAACAACGTGTAAATTTTTGTGACTCGAACAATAAAAACCAACAAGTAAAAATGAATATTTAACTATTGGCTACCACAAGTGGATGAAAATTTCTTCATCTCTCTGAACTTATATCGTAGGTAAAAAGAGAACATGTACAACTTAGGCAAACTCAAAAGTCATGTGCACTTAGTGAAAGGCAGAAATTGACGTGAGTTTTGCAAAGATCGAAAGCCAATACAAAATGAACATGGCAAAAAATGAAAGTTAACGCGGACTTAGCATAAAACTAAAAAATAGACGCAAAATAAAATATTACTAAGCCACGAATTTTCTGCCTTGGTATAATATTGCTGTTAAAGCTTAAATGGAGAGAAAATAAGACAAGGGAAGATGCTATGACAATGGATTATCAACATGATTTAATGCATGCAACACAACACCGACGAATTGCAATGAAAAAGGTAACTTAAAACAGAGGATAATTTTGCAAGAAGATTTCTTAAAAATTGGGTAGAAAGATGGGGTAAATAGTTGGGTCTACTTGGGGATAAGAACTGCAAGGATGTAGACTAACCCCAGTGTTTTTGACAAGACTAGTGATCTTATCTTAGGGTAGATAGAGTCAGACTAGAAAAGAGATGTACAACATGACAGAAATAGGACAAAACAAGGAGACTTACTAACACAACAAAACTTTCCTATATACAAAGAGTTGGGAATAAATCCCACTTTCACTGATTGTAAATCTTCAGGTATTGCCCATTGTAGTGCAAGGGCAGATGAGTGCCATCAAGATACGCCAAGTAAAATGAATTATCACCACAAGCTTCTCTAATTTGGAAAGGTCCTTTCCACAGAGACTCAAACTTTCCATGCATCCCTTTAGGTTCTTTCCTCTTATCCCAGAGTAGAACGAGATCTCCTACAACAAACTGCCTTTGTTTTCTCTTCTTATCAAACAGTTTCTTGACTTTTGCTTGATGTTCTACTATTCTATCAACTACTTGACTCCTTTGTTCTTCAATTTTTGTCAGATGCATGATTCTTTTCTCTAGAGAATCTTTAAATTCATTACCTTCAATTACTGTCTAAAGAGAAAGAGCAGTAAGTTCTAGAGGGATTGGCAAGCGAGCGTCAACTCCATAAACAATTTGGAAGGGAGATGTGCCAATGATCCTTTTATATGTGGTCATGTCGGCCCATAACGCATCAAATAACCTTTTGTGCCAACTCTTTTGTTTTTCCTCTAGTAGCTTTCATATGATAGAGATGAGGTTTTTGTTGGTGGACTCTACCAATCTGTTCCCTTGTGGATAATAATCAGAGGAATGTGCAAGTATGATATCATGTCGATAATAGAAATTAGAGATTTCATGAGAGGAGAAATTGGAAGCATTATCCATGACAATTTTCTGAGGTACACCAAATCTCACAAGAATATTCTTCTTTAGAAAATCACACACGACCTAGGAGGAAGTTTGACGGACTAGAATGGTTTCAACCCATTTAGTAAAATAATCTGTGGCCACCAAGATGTGTGTATTCTCGGCGCTAGATGTTGGATGAAGTGGACCAATGAAATCTAGTCCCCATTGACGAAAAGGTTCTTCAATAATAATAGGCTTCAATGGTTGCATGGCTAGCTTGACCTTGCCTTTAAATTGCTGACAAGATTCACATTTTTTCACCCATTGGTCTGCATCTTTGAATAAGCTAGGCCAGTAATAATTATGTCTTAGAATTTTATAGGCTATGACACTGGAAGAGAAATAACCACCACAAGCTTCATTATGAAAGAATTGAAGCAATTTTTCTTGTTGTTCTTTATCACGCATTTCAGGAAATTTCCATCGATCCCCTTCTTGTATAAACTGCCTTCCCAAATAATATATTTTATAGCTTTCAACATGATTGCTCTTTTCTGCTTCGGAGTTAAGTGTGAAGGGCATTCACCATATGTCAAGAAATAAGCAACATCTGAGAACCATTCATCTGTCAATCCTACAAACAACACTTGAGGTAACTCAGCATTCTCTTTTGGAGATTCTTCAACTGTGTGATTTTCAGCTATGAGTTTACATAAGCCCCTTCCTCATACCAATTTGGTTGGCTTAATATCAATATCAAATTCTTGAAATTTAGCAATCCAAGAGGCTCTTTTGTTGACACCTATTTCTTGTTAGGTAAGTATGGTTTGGATCGAAGTGTTCGACACAAAGACCTTAGAATGTAAATTGAGGATATAGAATCTTAACTGTTTAACTACCTTGACAACTACATAAGCATGCTTCTCTACCAAAGAATAATTCAACTCGTGCTTTTTCAGAGGGACACTCATAAATGCAATAGGTGCTTCTATACGGTCATCATTTTGTTGAGTCAAGATAGCAGATAAAATATGCTCCGAAGCATAACAATATATAATGAAATCTTTGGAAAAATTTGGATGAATTAAAACCAGAGCTTCCATGATCGCTATTTTAATAACTTGAAATGCATGTTTCCCTTTTTCAGTCCACTTGAAAAGCACCTTATCTCTCATCATGTCTACAATGTGGTGAGTTAATTTAGAGAAATCTGGTATGAATCTTCTTAAGAAATTGATCTAACCAAAGAAAGACCTTACTCTAGGTTTGCTTGATGGTAATGGCAATTTTTGGATAGCCTCAACACGTTCAGGATCAATCCGAATCCCATCTTTAGACACAATGTGCCCTAGTATTTTTCCTTCAGTAACCCCAAAAATTAACTTCTTGGGGTTAAGAGAGATTCCTTGCTCACGGCAATGATGTAGGACTATCTCCAAATGTTTGATATGATCTTCTCTTTTTCTTGAAAAGATAGTGAGGTCATCCAAGTACACCACAATAATCTTGTTTTTCAAATCTCCAAAAGAGAGATCCATGGCACGTTGAAAAGTTGCACCGGCATTGATCAACCCGAATGGCATTCGATTGTAAGCTAGAGTTCCCCAAGGCATTGTAAAAGTAGTTTTATGTTGATCCTCTTGAGAACCTCTATCTAATTATACCCAAAAAACCCATCAAGTAATGACATCATTTCAGATCCAGCCACAGTTTGCAGGACGTGATCCATCATGGGTAAAGGGTAGTTGTCTTTTAAAGATGCTTGATTAAGATTACAGAAATCAACACAAATCCTTATTTCACCATTCTCTTTCCTCATAGGAACTATATTCACTACCCAAGTCGAATGATGAATAGGATATATAATTCTAGCCTTTAGCATCTTATCAATCTCTGCAAAGATAGCACCAGCAACTTTAGGATTGAATTGCCTCTATTTTTGCCTAAAAGGAGTTACCCCAGGTTTAAGAGTGATATAATGCTAAAATTTTCCACCCTTGAAACTCTTCAAATCCTCATAACACCATGCGAACACGTCCTTGTATTTAATCAATAGGGTGATGAGCTTCTTTCTTTCTTCTAGTGAACATGCTTTGCCAATGCCAACAATTTTAGGATCATCTTTAGTGCCTATGTCTACTTTATCATACTGAGAAGGATTGGGATTTTTCTCTTGGGCCTTATTCTTCAAATGGAAATTGTGCTTATCAAGCAGTTTCTCTAGAGTAATCAAACCCTTTGGAATGGTGTTCCCCTTTAATTGTAGCACTTCGTCCTCTACAGAAGTTTCACTTCCTTCAAATAATAGATTGACAAAAGTACCGGCCTTCTCCAAAAAGGACACGATTTGTCTGTCGTCATAAAAAACTTGCCAATATTTTTCATTATTAGGCACGATTGGTCGATATACTAATTCAATCTTGTATTGATCTTTATTGAACTCCGGATGTGGAAGCAAGAGAGCCACGGAAACTGCAAGGCAATCAGCTTTAGAATTAAGAGTTCGAGGAATAGCCTCTATAGAGAAAGCATCGAAGAATTCTATTTGATCCCATACTAAGTTTCGGTATCTTCTCAACTTGGTGTTCTTTGTTCGAAACTAATTTCTTACTTGCTTGACAACCAATTCTGCATCTCTGAGAACTCTCAACATTTTGATACCTTTCTCTTTAGCAGCCTCGAGGTCTAAAATGAGCACCTCATACTCTACCGTATTATTAGTGTTGTCAAAAACCAACTTGAAAGCCATAGGAAACTTCTCCCCTGTAGGTGAAATAAGAACAACTCCAGCCCCTGAACCAGAAGAAGAACAACTACCATTGAATTCCATAGTCCAAAGGCCAGAAGACACGTTAGGAGAGATAACTTCAGGGGTTACTTCTTTTTCTTGCATGAGCATATATGTACCTAGTCCAGTTTCTTCATATAGTATCTCTGCTCTTGGATCATCATATTTCAGGACTGTATACTTTGCTTTGGGTTCTGGATTTAATCTAACTTTCTTTCCATGTATGGAGACTAAGGCATGGGACCAATCTAATTGTATTTCTCCACCTAGGTCTTTACAAAAACATCTGCTAAGTAGCATGTCATAGCTTGCAGGAATGTCAGCAACTAAGATGGTGAGCTTTAATTTCTTTTCTAGAAAGCGGTTAAAGCAACTTGCATGTCTTTGAGTTGACCTACTAATGGGACTAATTTGGATTCCATTGAATAAACTTTACTTGAAGGTTTATTTAATGACAAGCTGAGAGCATGAGCAACTTTAGCGGGCATGACGTTATCAGAAGTGCCATAATCTATTATGCAATTGCTAAGTTTACAGCCAGCTATATACAAAGAAACCTAAAATGGGTTAGGCTTATCTGGGAGAATAACATTTACCAATGGAGTACCATTTTGTGGAGATTCACCAAGGAGATCATCATGTGAAGGCTCTTCAGGTTGTGAGTCATTTGACTCTTGGTGTACTGAAGAAGAAGGATCTGGTTTTCCTTTGACAATATGCATTAATCTCTCCAACTGATGAGGATTCGACTTCAAGTAATCAAGTTGAGAAATTTATACCTTCATTTTCTTGCAATATTCTATGAAATCAAATGCATCATCAGGTAGGGGAGATGAATCACTAAGAGGGGAACCTTGTGTACCTTTATCTTTCACGGAAGTAAGAGGTTGATTCTCCAGAGAATGTTTTCTTGATAGAATATTCAGGGTATTTTCTGGAATTTTGTGGGCAGATTCAACTTTGGCTTTTCCTTCATTCTTTTGATACTGATTTCTTGTGAAGATATTACAAGAATGATTATTAATGTCATGAACCTCTTCTTTTTCCTCATCAGACTCATACTCAAGAAAGTTGATTGTTGGTTGGCCATAGGTCTCATTTGTCTCATCTTCTTGAGAGACATATTCTTCTATCTTCTTTCTTGATAGATTCATCTGCATGAATCTTGTCATTTCAGGACAAGTGCTGCCATCATGGTTAGTAGTCAGATGAAAATCACACATAGCTGTAGTTTGTTTATGACTAGAAGAAGGATGTTCAATAGCTAGTCTTTGCACTAGAGGAGGAAGCCTAGGAGGCTTGTTCTGCTGGTATGGTACATAATTTCTCCTTGGTATATCTTGATATAGTAGAGGTGGATTATGCAGAAGTTGTTTCTTGAGCAGGAGTAAATCATTAGCTAGATTCTGAATCATCGGGTATGTAGTGGATGGATTAGAAGACTGTGCCTTCCCCTTCTACAATTCTTTGTTCCATTTCCCAGCAGTCAACAAATCATCCTCGATCTCAATGGCCATAGTTTGTGCTGCTTGTAAATCAGCCACTCAAGCTCTTCTCAAATGGAAACTTATATCTAGAGGTTGCGCATTTAGAAAGAAACATTTTTGATTCTCCGCAGTTGGCTTTTTAGCAGTTTCAATTCTATTCACCAACTTGTTAAATCGTGCCACAAACTCCCACATCAGGTCATGAATCTCTTTCTTCATTTGAGTAAGTTGTGCTAATAATGCATGCTCATCTTTAGCACTTTTGAAACGATCTTGAAATCTTTGGCACATAATCGCCCATGAGTTTATAGTTCTAGCAGGCAAATGGTGAAACCATTCTGCTGCTCCTTTAGTTAGAGATTCAACAAACAATCAGACAGAAACATCTTTGTGCATGACGCCTAGAACACCGCATGCGAAAAAGAAGGCATTAATATGCTCATCTGTAGAAACTTTTCCATCTCCAGTGAACTTAGGTAAAACTTTTCTAGATCCATGTGGTAAATCATGCAATTGATTACCTAAGGTGAGGGGACCAATAGATGCTCCCCAAGGCACAGGTTGAGCCATTTGTAATGGTGGGATTGGTTGAATATTTATAATAATAGGAACTGCAATCCCGTGCATGGTCAATGCTTGGTAAGTAGAAGAAGAGGCAGAGGTTCTGGTGGGACTTCTTGCGGGTGAAGGAGGCATACTAAAAGATTTCATGTTCCTTCTTGGGAGAATAAAAGATTGAGAAAAAGCAAGACTTGGTAGCTCTTCAAAATCAGGATCCAGGATGCCCTTTTCACGGTCTCCTCTGGTATATCTCTTGGCGGCCAGGTTGATTTTGAGAAGGATTCAGAGGGCGATATTCTTGAATAGGCCAAATAGGAGGACCTACTTGTCTATCTCTTCTTGGAGCTACTTGAAAAGGAAAATGTCTTTTAGCTCTTTCCAAATCTTCTTCTGCGATGCCTTAAGCTATTAACCGAGCACGAACACGAATTTATGTTCCTATGTCTTATTCTTCATCAAGTACTGCATCTACTTCTTGATATTGGTGGTTTGACCTTCTATATCTCCAAGCCAATACTCGCAAATCAGTAATTATATCTTCTTGCTCAAGGTCCAACCAATTAACATTAGGTTGTAAAATAGGTCCAGCTCTACGTTGCAGCACCATATTTATGGATCAAAAATATTTTCTTTGAAAACATTAAGGCAACTTTCTCCAAATAAAAGAGGTATGTCTGAATCCAGTCCCCAGTAGAGTCACCAAAAATCTATTGGTAAACAGATTTGCACTATAACATATGAATTATTATATTGACTTTTTGCCTAGAAAACACATAGTGAAAATAAGTACCAACAGTTGGTAAAGTTGTTGTTTTGCTATCAACTTACCTCTGCGTGTGGAAGGGCAGCTCCCTCATTTGATAAATTATGGATTTTCAGGATATTTGAGAAAGAAATGAAATTAAAGAAAGATTTGGAAGATTAAGACAATGGGCTTACGAACATTGACTCATCCCACATGTATAAAGTTTAACAATCCCACTAAGACAATATAAGAACACTTCTTAAACTGTTAAAGTGAGTGTAGTATTAGAAAGAAGAAATGATTCAAGAGATATTCAACATACATTGAAACATTATCTAGCAATCAATTCCTCTAAGACTAGTTGTTATTCCACATTACAGATGCAAGATTACGTAAAGAAAAACATCATCCATCAACATAAGAGGAATGAATAATGTTAAAAAGATATTTGAGATCACACAATCCAAAATGTCTCTTATTTCTCCACACTAAGTTGTACAACTCTATTCCTTATAACATCCTTTGAATTGTGAAAGCCAAAAAGTCCCTTTTTACAAACACCAAGCCTTGTTTTTAAAGACTTGTTTTAGTAACCAACTTTATAACTATCTTATAACTACTTCCCGTAACTACCCAAAATATTTTATGAAAATAAAATTGCACTTTAATTAACCTTTATACGGTCTTTCAAAAGTCCCCTAAATAATAAAATGCACTTTTCACCTTAATTACAAAAGAGTGACATAAAGTCACTTTCATAGAAAGAGAACTAAAACCTATCATTTTGCAAACTTTGAAAAGTAGACCAATATGATTGATCTCACAAGAAACCATCAGGTTTTATCCTCACCATCTTTGGTACCATCTGAAGCTGCTTTTGCTGCTACAAACTACTGCGAAGGAAGAGGAGACTTTGTTTTGTATGCTCTAAACATCCTGACTGCTACAGCTATAAGTTTATTTTTGGGAACAATTACTCCTGTCATGCGAAGCTTCCATTCTAATTGATCTTTACAGACATCATTCAAATTATGTCAATGATTTGATATGTGATCAACACCAAAATTGATAACAACAAATATGAGATTCAATTTATTCATAAGTCCTTCATTGAAAACCTGTTTATTGAACAACTCTATGTTAATCATGTCTTCAAAGCTTATTTTCATATCTTGGGCTTCCAAAACTGAAAATTTATCTTTCTCAATTACATCAGGATTGATTGCCAATAAATTAGCTTGAATCTTCATCTTCACCTGTTCACAAGTTTCCAAGAGCCTTTCTTGAGTTGCCAACACTTGTCTTATATTTGACAATTTCCATTCAACCGAACAAAGCCAAGAGCTAGATTGGTTTTCTTCAATGTTTGAAAAGACTTTTTCAGAAAATAATATCTCATTATCAGTTTTGATCATCTCACTAAGGTCCTTGGATATTCCCTGCCACAACAACTCTTCCTTTTGGATACCTCTCATTTCTTTATCAACCTCTTCCCTCTTTGTTTCTGTTTCATCAAATAGACTCTTTGCTTGCTCAACAAAACTAAATGCTTTTAATTTCATACGTTCAACCCATTTTTCAGTCTTCTTTCCATACAACTGATATTTGCTGACACTCTCAATAATTTTTTTTTTAGCATTATTTTCAAGAGAGAAATTAGTGGAGGTAGAGGAAGTATCAAGAGGCAAAGAAGATGTATCTATGATGTCTTTGAGATAGGATGTCAAAACTTGCACCTGTTTCTTTAGTTGATCTTTCATGTGTCTTTCTTTCTCTATTCTTTTTATTAACTGGGCAGCCGATACTTGAAAGTTTTGCATGTCACCCTCATATGTAGATGGACCAAGATCTATCTTAATGATATTAAAATCACTTTCTATAGCCTCATTCAAATTCTTTTCAAAAACAGGTTGTGCAACCTCAACATAGACATTGCCTGATGAAGAATCCACTGCCATCCTTGATGTAACCTTGATCTTTTTAGATTTGGGAGACGTTTGCAGCAAATTGGAGACTATATCAAAATTAGGCATGATTAATTGATCATTGTTTCATTTTCTTGACAAATTTTGCTGCAACCAGGAAGAAGGATTATGTGAGGATTCTGGAATATTTGCGGAAAGAGGTACTATGTTTGAGGGAAGAGTATTTTCACTGAATATGTTGAGAGGTGGCGGGAGCATAGATTGCAATGCATGAGGTGAATGAGGTGTTTCATGAGAAGGAGAAACAACAAGGAGTAAAGGAGAGACATTCAAATGCTCAACATTTTGATGGATTATTTCAGGACTTGTGGACTTGTTTTCCTCAACTACTTCTTGTATGGGAGGCAATGCATTATCCTCTGTTTTTGTCTTTCCCCTTTTCTACTTTTCATCATTTTCACAAATGCTCTTAGGACCCTTTCTTCTTGATGGATCTTTTCTGTCATCTCCTCCTTGAGTACTCTTATGTGAACCAATTCTTAAAGATGGAGAATGAGAACGAAAAGAGGAAGAAGAAGAATTCGAATGCTTATCTTTTCTACTTGATGATAAAGCATTATTACTTGTTGGTTTAGTAGTTGTTACCTCACTAGCCTTTTCCTTTACCCAATCGTTAGTCTTTTGAATGATATGTGCAGTTCTTGTAGCTAAATCTTTGATATCCTCATTAGCCCAATTGATGGGTGGTAAAGACTATGTTTCAATTTTATCAAAATACACAGGTTCAATTAATTATGAACCATCTTCCTCAATTCCATCTGTATTGCAATCTAGTTTGAATTCTCTAATCTATGGAATGGTCATCCTCATCTAGTCTCATTTGCGTATCTCATAATCATTTTCACAATCTTCCCAAAAGTCTTCAAGTTCTGGAAAGTGACAGTAACCTGCACCAAGCCGTAGATTGTCTCTGACATATCCTTTGCTATCAAAAGGGAATCTCATAGTATAAGCATAAAAGCTGATTTTTATCAAAGATATTTCTATGTTTTGAGCATCTTCAGAAGATTTGCAGCTATAGTGACTAAGGCCAATGGGAAATGGAACTCCAGGTTTCCTCTTGTCTTTGCATTTCTTATTAAGTGAACCAATTTGCCTACATAGTTCTATCAATATCATCTTGTCATCTACATATCTAGGTAACTTATATGGATATCCATCAAACCCACCAACTCGCAGATAGGTAAATCTAGGATATTGGATGAAGTAGCTCCCATATATTTTGATTAAACTTGCAGCTTCTGGTGATATTCAGAGTGCAGTATTACCTTGAAGTTCTCTTACTGTCAACATTGTGAAGGCATCATTTACCCTACGGTACTATTTGTAACTTTGTTCCAATTATAACTAAGGGTAATAATCATAGATCTGTGTCATGTTATCATAGATTCCTTTGGTAGAAAGACCTAGCCATGGTTTCATGCATGTAATTGCATAGAATAAGTAAGAGGTCATGTAGAAATGCTCATTCAATTCAAAATTGGTCAACTGATAATGCAAATTGTCACTAATAATGCTGCCCCAATCAACAAACTGATTTCTTGCACAAATAACATTTACAAAAAGGAACATCCACATTTCAAAATTTGTTTCCTTTTCATCTCCCATCACTCTATGGAGTAGAACAATCATATTGTAAATATCCTCTATGAAACATGATCTGTGAAGGACTTTAGGCAATTGTGATTTTCCTACTTTTGGTGTATGTAACTAGTGTTTTGCAATGGTGTTGAGACATTGATGTTTCTTTTCATTGAAATATTGATGAGCAAGCCTTTTTTCTATGTTCACAAACTGATCTCTGACAGGTAACCTGAAAGCAATACCAATCGAAACACTGTCTAACCTGACAATTAGTTTATCATTAACAATTCTGATCTCTCTAGTTTCTGGTTTATAATGCTTCATACATTCTAAAACCAGGTCTGTGCATTGGACTGCCATGGGAAAACCAGCTACTTGGGGTAATCCACTATCAAACAATTTCTGAGCCATCGGTGATCTTTTTCCCTGTTCCATTATCTCCCAGAAGTCTGCCAAATTGATGTGTCTTAGAGAGGTATATGGAAGCGTGGATTCAAGGACTCAGAGAAACTCAAACTCATGATATTTGTATTTTATGATTAAATATTTTCCACAAGTCGTGAAAACTTCCTGTGTTTATTCTCTTTCAAAGTTTTATGGAGTGTTTTAGGAGGTCTTGTTTGATAATTTGCAATGTGTTGTAATGGGTTTCAAAAGAAGATTTGAAAATACATGATTCAAACAAGAAGATAGTAAGTGTCCATACCTAGGCATCTGCATGAAGCATGGAATTCTTTTTGAGGTTGCTTACGTGTCTAATCTCTATCTTTCATAATCGGCATACATGTTACATTCAAAGTAGTTTTTACTTCATACCCCACATTCTTTGTATTTCTGTAACAATATTTATCTGAGGCTTTCAAGTGACTCTCATACCTCTCATATACCCCTATGTATAATGTAATTATCTGTCCAAATATTGAGCTAATTTGTTAAATAGTTGATGTGCATTGGCTGTGATTTGACATTTTCTATTTATATCTATTGGCACTTGCACTCACAGGAGGTTCAATAAATGACAAGATCAATAGAAGAATTTAGAAAATATTTCAAAATGAATTCTCATGAGGCAATCTTCTGAGCATATAATTCTCTCATATGAAAACTTGTCGACTGAGTTTTTGAGGTCTGCCAGAGTAAAACAAAAAAAATCTATTTCCCATTATGTTTTGACAAATGCCCATATACTGCTACCAATGGAGAATGTTTGCAAGGTCGTGGAGTTTATCTTAGAGCTAGGAAAGAGCCTTCAACAAAGCGTTCTGTGCAGACTCAACGACTGTGGTAGAGGGCTTGTGGAAATAGCTTTACAACTGTCAGTCATGTTTGCTTAAAAGTTTCTAAATGCTTTTCAACGTCTCCATTTTATATAGATCTCGCAATACTGCATCCATGTGAGGTCACGTTTCTCAAAGCATTCTAAACTATAATATCTAACAATAATGTTTCATCCATTACACTATGCTCAGGTGGATGACCATTACCTGTTCAAAATCCTTCATTAGGGTGCAGGTCGATAGGAAGAATGGTAGAAAATATGAAAATACCAAAGCATATTCAGTGACACTCTAACCCGCTCATCCATTGATGACATTTGACAAGTATTTCGACGGATAGAGGATCGTCAGTAATTGTATTCATTAAAGACTCCCTAAAGCTTTTTCTACAGTGTTGTAGCGGTCTTCCTCTGAAGCATTTGATAAAAACCAATATATATACTATTCTTACGACCTTTCATTGGTGTCGGCGGTGAGATACTGGTAGTGGTGATGTTTTAGGTATTACATATGCTGTTAGTTTCTGCAATAATCAAATGGGAACACTTTGTTCGCATCTCTTCGAAATGTTGTGTCTAGAAGTTGATGCGGATTATTTTCTTTTAACATTCTGCATGCAAGTTCTCCAACTTATTTGGAGGTTTTTTTTTAAACTAATCCGTAAACTTCTCAACCGTTATTTGATCTTACGAGATCACATCTCTTTAAGTCATTCAATGAAGTAGTTATTTGAGGTCTTACTTCACCGGGAGAAATGGCAATGATTGTTAAATCATGCTTCAACTATCATAAACGACATGCCATGACATCATATATTTTGAAGTTTCACTCTTTATCATTGTAATTGCACATGGAGTACGTGCTTATCAACCATTCCATTTCACACTTTTTACATATGCCGACTACTTGAGAACTACTGATGGAGTTTTAACATGACCACCTTCTCCGGCATGTGATTTTCACATAAGTTCAAATCGACAACCTTGGCATGATTTTAGGGAAACGTGGCTACCTTTCCCAGGATGTAACTCTCAATAAATTTAACATATGATCCATTTAAGAGTTTAAAATATGATGTATTCATTTGAGACAATAGTAAACTCTTATTTTTATGTGGCCAGCTTTTCTACAAGCTTCAACAGAATTTGAGAGATGGACGCTGGTAAATGTCTCACCCAAACAAAAACATGAATCTTTGGATGCTTGTAATTTTATACCTTTATTTATATCATTCTTACACTTGTTTCGAAGGAGAACAATGTGCAAATTTTTGTGACTCAAACAATAAAAACCAACAAGTAAAAACCAATATTTAACTGCTGGCTGCCACAAGTGGATGAAAATTTCATCTCTCCGAACTTATGCCATCAGTAAAAAGTGAACATGTATAACTTAGGAAAACTCACAAGTCACGCGCACTTAGTGAAAGGTGGAAATTGATGAGAGTTTTGCGAAGATTGAAAGCCAATATAAAATGAACTTGGCGAAAAATGAAAGTTAATGCGGACTTAGCATAAAATGAAAAATAGATGCAAAATAAAATATTACTAAGCCACGAATTTTCTACCTTTGTATAATATTGCTGTTAAAGCTTAAATGGAGAGAAAATAATACAAGGGAAGATGCTATGATGATGGATTATCAACATGATTTGATGCATGCAACACAACACCGATGAATTGCAACAAAAAAGGTAACTTAAAACGGAGGATAATTTTGCAAGAAGGTTTCTTAAAAATTCGGTAGAAAGATGGGGTAAACACCATCATAAATCACTTCATAGAGAAACACTAGGTCTAATATTTTGTTTAAGTAATTAGGTTAATTGGATATCTTTATTCATTTTTCCATCTTTTTTGATCTCACAACCATCTAATTATGACTTCCTAAAATAATTAAAGACACAACTAAAGGTCTTTTGATTGATTTTCCAAACCCAAATCCCAAACAATATTTAAAAACTCAATATTTCAAAAGATCGTTTACCAATATTTCTATGCTCTTGGAGTCTTTAAATTATAGTAGCTATGATCATGGAATTTTTTTATCTTGTTCCGTTCATTGGGATTATATTTTAATCTGCCCAGGATGTGTAAGATAATAATATTTTTTACTCAAAACAATGAGCTCAAGAATCTTATTTCTTATATGAATTTTAATGATCTTGATGTGTTTCTAGAAGTTCAAAAATTTTCTCTAAAATATAAAACATGTCAAAGATTTAAATATTAAATAAACTAGCTCTTTTCTAAATAACTTCTTGAGGAGCTTGGACATCACAAAAAGGTTTTATTTAATCTAACAATGTCTTGAGTTTTGGATTGCACCCCTAAAGTCCCATCATATCCTCATCAAGGATGCTAAGATAATCATTTTGGTTTCATATCTTGTAAAAGCGTTGTTTCATTTCACCTAAACAACACATATTTTCTAAAGTTTAAGATGTGAAAATGATCTAGGGGCCTATGAGTTATGGGCACATAATGTAACTTACATTAACCAAATACTTGGTCTATTATTTTTGTAAAACTCCATAATCAAAGAAATAGATAACAAGGACGAAAAAGAGAATGACTTTGACTAGATGTATTCGCCTCAAGGGCAAGTATAAATAGGACGAGATGAGGCACCTAAATTCTATGAATTGAGGATAGGACTCCTCGATCATGGAGTGGTGGTGGATAACCTCCCACAAAGGTGGTGTGAGGTGTCAAAGACAAGTTGACACCTCTCAAACACTCCTAACTACCTTGACAACTCACAAATGACAAGTGTCAAGTCGCCTAAGTAAGATTAAAGCCTATGTGTATGATAAATATAGACTAACACCCCCCTTAAGCATAACTTAGGTGGGAACAAAAGAAATGGGTCCTGGATACTAGCCTAGTGAGGTACCCATGTACAATGAAAGTTCTCAAAAAATGGAGTAAGATAGAAAACCCAGTGGGAAAAAACTATCCTACAAAAAGAGAGAATTATACAGGTGAAGAGTACTACTTATTTCACTATGTACAATAAAGGATTCCACCCATAGGAGAGAAAAAGAAAGAAGGTCTATGAAACCCTCCATAGTACACATCCTATTGTAGTCATGTTAGATAGTCAACAAAGGATGAAAATGTAGATCCAAGAATGTCAAACAATGTTCCTTCCCTTGGGAAGAAATGAAACAACTTGAAGATGCAAGATATCTTCCCATGCGAGAAGATGTATGTATGATCTTGAATCATGTTGAAGCTGATCCATGGATGATGATGCCCATGTTGATCCCTTCGAAGAGTGCTTAGGTGTCCCCATATTGATCCTGAAGGATGCCATAATCAAATCAAGTGCATGCCCAATAGATGAGGATGATGACGATCTAGAACCATGTGTAGTCCATGATGTAGAGCATCAATATCTAAAGAGTACAATGGAGATGTAGCTTCATTGAATCTATCATCGAAGAGAATGCTGATGTCCTCAATGTGTGCTTCCATGTCAATAATGCGGGTCTCTACAAACAGACAAGTGATGTCAGGTAGAAATTTGTCCCAATCAGCAATGCTAGGAAGACTGATATTTTATTGTAAAGAAGCACTGAAAGATTTTGAGGAAGCAACTCTAGAATTTGATGAAGCAACAATAGGAGTGATGACTTTTTCTATGTCAAAGGAATATTTTTTTTTGTATCATGATTAGGGATGTGAGTTGTGATCAAAGCAGGATCATGTGGGAATGGAGAAACATTTGAGTCTCCATATATCTCCCAAATTTTGATCCATAATGCATGTGGACAGTCAATGTCCATGATGGCATATAAAGCAGCATCTTGTATATGTAAACTGATCAATCCAACAATATGATCATGATGATTAAACCACGTAGCCTTCTGAGATTGTTTACCAGGTTCAGGGATAAGTCCATAAAGATGGGGTCTAAGATTATGGATTCTAAGATATTTTGGGATGCCTTCATACCAGGACTTATAGTTTCTCTTGTTTAGGTTGATTATAGAAGAGTGAGTTTCATATCCCATGATTAGAACAACTTAATTCGTCTAGACACAAGAAATCAACACATTAGACAACCCCTTGATTAGGTGGTCCCCCCACTTTTGGCACTTTATAGCTTAATGCATTTTACAATGCAAGTAGGTTCATGAGATGGGAAATGTGAAAACATTAACTTTTGCAAAAAAATGGTGTTCAATTTTGAGCTACCAAGCAAAAGTTATTACAAATTTTTTTTTTTGCAAAAATAGCCTATTTAATGTTTTCACACTATAAATTAGAAAAATTGCCTATGGAAAGATGTTACATCCCTCCTTTTGAAAACAATTATACTATTTACTTTCTTGCAAATTTCAGTAAATTACTATGTTGAGAACAACATGAAAACTGACAATTTATCTTACAAAGTTGTTATATGAAATTGCGGAATCTATTGATTACGATCAAGATATGTAGACTAAATGTCTTTATAATAAATGCAATGATGTTTGAATATATTATATTATATTTGGATCATAGATGCTTTGACCACAAAATTGTATGCGATTCTGTCGATGCAGGAACAGGTGGACCGTGTTCGACGGAAGAGAAAGTATCTTCGAGAGAGAGTATAGACTCTAGAAACTAACCAAAGGTGTTTGCCACTAAGATCGCCAAACAGATAGATAAATCTAGGAACCAACAAGTAAGTCTTGTTTGTCGGTTTGGGTAGTTTATTTGATGTCGACGTCAAAGGATAAAGTATAACATCCTAGTCGGAAGTCGTCTTGTAGAATCTTGGAGTCGTCGATGGCGTCGTAAGTCCATAATAGCAAGTCAACTTATTTAGACGTTTAATATTTACGTCTATAAGTATTTAATGAGTCATCTTGTGGCAAAATTGCAAATCTTGTCTCGTAGTCGAAAAATGCGAGAAGTCGGCTTTGTGCGCCTAACGTTGTAAGAATTGTTTGCGTTACGTTCAATCCATCGTGATTGACGTAAAACGCGTCGAACTCATGAATTTATTCTTTTCTGTAGATCGACGAATGTCGATTTAACGTGATAGCGGGTAATAATTTGTGTGTCCATCGTTTAGCTTGAGTCCTTCCTTTTGGCTTTGACCGTGAGTTATTTTGGTCTAACCTTGAGCCTCTTATTTAGAGTGGTCTTAATCGCCCTTTCTTATTCAGCCATAGAGATGCCGTAGGCAATTGTTTATTCATTACCCTGTAATGTTTAACTCCTTAATTCGACCTTTAAATTAGTCTTGGAAAGTTAAATGTTTTGTTTATCTGGAAAGGACGGAGTTGTTATGTCCTTTAACAAGCCATACCACCGAAGGAGCTTTAATCATTCTTGTGGTTGTGGTGAGTATCGAAGTTGGTTATACTTGGATATGCCGACCACCTTGAAGCTTAGGCATGTTTCGCTAGATGTTGAATGTCTTATTTTCCTCCACCATCGGAGAGAGTGAAAGTTTAGCGAATTATGATAGAAACTTAAACTGTTTGATTTAATGCCAAGCTGCCTCATCATTGAGGGAATGGAATCATAGGTGTAATTGTTCATTTTACGTCAGATGTTCTTTCTTCATTGCGGATATGAAGGCCACGTTTTGCTGTTGTTCAAAAATGTGAGAAGACCGCCGCTAGGTAGCCTTTCTCCACGTCATGTGAGGTCTCACTTTGGAGGTGGGACGTATGTGGTTAGAAAAACCATCATCATGGGCTTGAGGTGGCGAATGAGAAGCCGTTATACGTTTGTTGAGGCCGAGATTCCATGAGGCAACGGAGTTGCTGTTGTTTTGGAGAGGAAACTGCGAAGTGTTGAGGAGTGAGTCGGGAATATGGAAGAAAGATGGGATCGCGAATTGAAGAGGAGGTTAGAAGACGGCCGAGTAGGAGGAATAAGGGGGGATCGTGATAGAAGAAGGCAGGGAAAACTGCGAAGTGGGAGAGATTCGACGGGGATAGGAAGACAGTTAAGGAAGTCATCTTGGTTATGGTTGGAGGATAGTCGCGGGGTGAGGAAAAGGGAAACAGCATCAAGAGATACCCGACGGGGGGCAGTGAGATTGGGGAGTGCAACAGAGATTCGGGGGGCTGTGTAGAAGGCAGTGGATGAATTTGTTTACGGGGAAAAGGAGAGCATATCGTGGTATAGAGAGAGAACTATGAAGAGATAAGGGGAAGATAGTTTATTAAGTTGTAACGCTGTGCGAAGGGGGTTGGCTGTGCAAAGAGAGCACAGCTATGTAGAGAGAGGCCTTCATCAGAGGGAGAGGTGAGAGTTAAGGAAGTCGGGTGCTGTCTAGAAGAAGTGGGGAAACGAACAGCAGAGAGGGAATGGTGAGTTACATTTTGTGCACCATGGAAAGGATAGAGGGTCTTAGAAGTTGCTAAGGGGCAGTGAGAGACTGGTCTGGCAGAGAAGAAAACTGTGGAGCTTGTCTTTGCTCGAGAAGTGACCGGTTGAGAGGAGGACGACTAGCCAGAGGAGAAAAGAACTTGGCACGGAAATCCTTATTTCTGTCAACAGGTTTTTACCATTTTCTCTTCTGTTCTAGGAATAGATCAGTAAATGAGTCTAATTTATGAAAGAATAATTATGTTTCAATGAATGAAAAGTGAAGACAATCTCTTCTACTGCGAAACTGTGTGAGGTTTATTGTTGTAAATGTTTCATTGCTGTCTTATAGTAATAAAAACCTCAAGTGTCTTTAATGCTGCTGTTGAATTGTTTGCAAGAACTTAGAAGATAGATTATTATTTCTCTTGGAAGATGCCATAAGATGATAGAACATAGGTCACCATGTTTTTCCTCAAAGATGGAACAATGCATGATTGCTAATGTGAACTACAAACTTCAAAAGATGTAGCATATTAAAGAGTTCCTTTAAAACTGAGGTATTAACGTAAAATTACCCTAAAGTATTTTAAACGATAGCTGCATTGCAAGAAATCACGTTGTTCCACGTGCATGATGTGTGGAAGACTAAAACCACAGAATTAGAGCATGCTCGGCGTAAACTTTAATGTGTTTGATAGCCGAAGTTGTAGTTGCAACTAGCTTGAGTCATTTCCATCTTTTATCTTTTGTTAGAGGTCGACCGTGAGTGTGGGTCATCTCTAAGGTCATATGAAAGAGTTCAAATCTTTTATTATGATAATGTGCGATTCTTACCTCAATAACTTATGCAAAATTATTGACTTAAAAGCGAAGTAGGGAGTTAATGTCCTTGTGTCGTAAAACGTCATGTTTTTATGACGAGCTTGTAGAGTGGAAAACCCGCTGGTGGAATTTAGATTACGTTGCATGCGTTGACTCTAGTTTCATTTTGGTAGACCTTATGAGTCTAGAACCTCTGAAATCTGGGATAACGAGAATATGTATTAGATACTTGAGTGTGTTGCACAAACATGGGAACCGAGTACACAACTATGAAACCACTTAGGAGTGGGCGCTTATATATAATGTTTTTACAAGAAATGGGTTTTGAAACTATGAACTCGGGATTAGAGTAAATGTTACACCATGCGCTATTATAGGAGGATATCCTAAGCCCTTGAGGTCATCAAGGTCGTCAAAATAGTTCAAACAATGCAAATAGGAAACTGTAGGATTTTGACCAGTTCAAGTCGAGTAGGGTGGGTGAACCAAGTTCATGCGTTTTTAGAACACTAACTAAATACAAATCCTTTGGCCAAGGTGGTGTACTATCCTCAAGTGCATCGAACGTTCACCATAACTGGATGGCATTTCTTGTGGAGGGTCGTGCATGACTAGAGGGTATCTAGGGATCTGCACGATAACAAGACACGTAGGTTACAACACCAGAGCTTAGATGGCAAACACTGATGGTTATCCTAAGTCTATCCTCTTGAGTAGGGTAGGGCCACTTCCAGTTAGGAAGGAGTGCGGGAGACCGACGGTCAGTGGTTGGAGGTTAAGCTCCTTGAAGATACTTTCTCTTCCAAATATTAAGGAATTGCCAAGTCTTGAACGTGATGAGTTGACAATCGAGATGCATGGTAATGGTACGTTTCTGATATTTGTTATTTCAAGAAAATTTCATTTGTTAGAAAACAAAGTGTTTCAATGTATATCATTTCTTTTAGTCTTTATGAAAATGCAATCATGTTTATGATAAAATGAAAATGTGGTATTGGATTATGGATAAGTTTATTTATGTATTTGATTACCTTGTTAAAAAAAAATTTACCGTTGTGAAAACTTAGTTACTTCTTGTCATTTCAGATGTGGATGTTACATATGGTATCAGAGCTAACCAGGTTCAACACTAGGGCTGATGAGTCCACTAACCTGATTAGGAAATCATCATTATGCGGGTAGCTAATGATTTGGTTTACTGTACCAGGATGGCATACACCAAGAAAACCGCAGGAAAATCCTTCGCGGGTAAGAAGTGTTATCTGCAAGCTAAGCAGAAACGACTTGCGTTGGTCAAGACCATAGAGAAAACCAATGACGAGAATGACATTTGGCTTGATGATGTGGAAACCTTAGCCAATGCAATGTCACGACTTAAGCGAGTGAGGAGAGAACTCCTAGAGGGAGCAGCGATGGCAGTTCAAACCATGATCAACCATTGCTCCTGGATTGAAACTGATAGTGTACCTGAGATTGTACCCAGTACTATACCCATGATCACTAGAGATTCACGTATAATGCCTAGAGCTGAGATTATTGAGTTATCTTCTGATAGTGACTCTAAGGGGTATACACCTCGTGATTATGTGTCGGACAATGAATCTGAAGGTTACACTCCACTAGATAACACTATGTAGAAACATGAGATTTGTCTATCTCTAATGATGTAGAAACAATTTTGCAAAATGAATAAAGACAAAATTTTGGTTTGAGAACAATGATGATTATGATCAAATGTTGTGTTCTTTTGTTGGTGTTTAATTTAATAAGCGTAAAACTGATTAGTATATGTTTAAACAGGTGTGAAATTTCATTAGCATGGACCAATCAGGGTTTAACGAGGGGGAGGATCGGGAAGGTCATAACTCTCGGGAAAACTCCACTGACAAGTTGGATAGGATCCTCAACATGCTCACTGAAACCAAGGAAAGGTTGAACAAACTAGAGAGGAAAATAGATGAAACTGGTAACACAGAGGATGGAAACGAGAACTCACACTTCACAAGCAAGAGTAAGCATTGGGAAAATGGCACGTCAAGTGAACATCATGATGACAGTGAAGCCCAAAGAAGAACCAAGGATAAACTTGCCTTAGAGTTATCTAAGGATATGAAGAAGGTTAACCCTCCAAAGTTTGATGGAATGAAAACTGGAGATGCAGCTGAAGCATGGTTGACTGAAATGGAGAAATATTTTGAGATCAGAAACTACTCAGAGGTTACTAAAGCTGTGTGGGGAGCCTATCAGCTGTCTGGGGAAGCATCCACTTGGTGGATGAATAAGAAAATGGAGTTGGAACTAAGCCCCTTGAAGGTGACATGGGATGAGTTCGTGGAACTATTCTGAAAACGGTGGTTACCACAGTTGTATTTTGATCAGAAGCTAACGGATTTTCAAAACATCAGGCAAGGTGAACTATCTGTGGTCGAGTACGCAGAAAAATTCACTAGGCTACTGAAGTATGTTCCCCAATACCAAAAGGATGAAAGGTTCCGAATCAGAAAGTTCATCATGGGACTCAACCCTCAGATCGGTGGTGAAGTGGAGGTGCATGGTCCAAGCACAATGGATCAAGTTTATGAAAAGGCAATAAAACAGGAGCAGAAGATTAAGTCTATCTCTGCTTACCGTGACAAGAAACGCAAGAAGTTTGATAAGAACTTCAAGGATCAGTCTTTTAAAAGGAAAAACGATAAGGGATATGGAATCAAGAGGTTTGATAAGGGAAATCGAAAGAATCAAGGAGAATTTGGTAATGAGCGCAGAGGCAAAGATTTTAAGAGAAATGCAAATTTTAAGAAGAATGGTGATTCTGCAAGTAGGCCATCTGAAAAGCAAGGACCTATAGGAGGATGTTTCTCTTGCGAAGGAGATCATTATGCCAACTGTTGTTCCAACAAGAAGCCGAATGGGAGGCCTAGGAACACGGAGCTTCCTTCCCAACAGGAAGCCTTTCAGCAAAGGATTCATGCTGCTCTTGACAATCAGCAAGCAGAGTATCAGATCACTCCTATTGAGATGACAGGTACCTTATTTGGAGTTCTTGTTTCTATTCTATTTGATACTGGTGCAACAGAAAATTTTGTGTCACCTAGAGTTCTAAGTAAATTTTCTAGAAAAGCTGGCTTTATGTCAAAACCTTGGATAGTAGAGTATGCAAATAATTCAAAGGCTCAGGTAGAGCAATGTTTGTTCGAAGCTAGGATTGATGTTTCTAACTTCACCACTGAGGCAAACTTGTACGTAGCGCCTTTAGGGTCCTACGATGTCATCCTAGGAATGAGCTGGTTGTGGAAACATCGAACCAAAGTAGATTGTTTTCATAAAACCATTGAGTGTCTGGATGAGATGGGCAAAACTGTAAATCTCCAAGGAATTCAGAGGGAAATAAAGGTTAGATCCATTTCTTCAAAACAACTGAAGCGGGCTAGGCGAAAGGGGTGTCAACTTTTTGCAGTTAAGATGGACCTAGTAGAGGAAACCTCGGAGAAGCAATCTTTTGAGGAAAGATATCCATTTCTATGCAACTTTAGAGACGTATTTCCTGAGGAGTTACCTGGCTTGCCTCTGAGGAGAACATTTGACTTTGGTATAGATATTAAACCAAGATCGGAGCCAATCTCTAAAGCTCCGTATCGTATGACTACCACTGAACTTATGGAATTAAAAGCTCAGTTGCAGGAGCTTTTGTCTAAGAATTTGATTAGGCCAAGTGTATCACTGTGGGAAGCCCCAGTTATCTTCGTCAAAAAAGAAAGATGGAACTCTCAGGCTGTGTATAGACTATAGGATGCTTAACAAGGCAACTATAAAGAACAAGTATCCTTTGCCACGAATTAAAGATCTATTTGACCAAATGTGTGGCGCATCGGTCTTTTCCAAGATAGATCTGAGATCTGGATACCATCAGTTAAGGTTAAAAGATGAAGACATTCCCAAAATAGCTTTTAGAACGAGGTATGGTCATTACGAGTTCACGGTGTTACCGTTTGGATTGACCAACGCACCTGCTGCTTTCATGAATCTCATGAATAGCGTATTCAGAGATTGTCTCGATAAGTTTGTATTAGTCTTCATTGATGATATTTTGATCTATTCCAAGGATGAAGAGGAGCATGCACGACATCTTCAAATAGTCTTGCAGCGATTAAGGGAGCATAAGCTGTATGCGAAACTCTCCAAGTGCACTTTTTTTCAGAAAGAGGTACAGTATTTAGGGCACATAATATCAGCCGATGGGATATCAGTTGATCTGGCCAAAATAAAAGCTATTATGGAATGGCCGGAGCCTACCAATGTGTCAGAGGTACGAAGTTTCATGGGATTGGCAGGGTACTACAGGAAATTTGTGTTGAATTTCTCAAGCATTGCTAGTCCTATTACCTCTTTGCAGAGAAAAGGAAAAAGGTTTGTGTGGACGGATGAATGTCAAAAGGCTTTTGACTTGTTAAAAGAAAAATTAACAACTGCTCCAATTCTGAAAGTTCCTGATCCAGAGGGAGAGTTTGAGGTTATCACTAATGCCTCGGGGGAAGCATTGGGAGGTGTGCTTATGCAAGATGGCAGGGTAGTAGCCTATGAGTCAAGGAAGCTGAAAAATTATGAGCAGAACTACGCTCCTCATGACTTAGAGATGGCAGCAGTGGTTCACGCCCTTCAGATGTGGCGACATTACTTGTTGGGAAGGTCTTTTATTTTAAAATCTGATCACCAAAGCCTTCGCTACATATTCACACAACCTAATCTCAATGCAAGGCAAAGGAGATGGCTGGAACTAATATCAGATTATGACTTTGAAATTTCTTATATCAAGGACAAGGAAAACCGAGTAGCGAATGCCTTAAGTAGAAGAAGGCATATAGCCTCTATAATCTCTATACATGCTAACTTTAAAGATTTAGTATTGCAAAACTTATCTGGGGATGAGTATTTTGATCAAGTGAAACAGGGTCTGCACCTAAACCCTAAGGACCCAAGATATGACGGATTCAGTTTTGAATCCAATGGATTGCTGAGATTCAAGGGAAGAATTTATGTTCCTGATTCAGAGGAACTTAGAAACCTTGTGTGGAAGGAAGTTCACTGTGCTCCTTACTCTGGACACCCTGGTGTAACAAAACTGTTAGCTGATGTCAAGCAGTTATATTTCTGGAAGGGAATGAAAAGTGATGCTGCAAAGTTTGTAGCTAGTTGTTTGGAGTGTCAGAGAGTGAAGGCAGAACACCAACATCCTGCTGGGTTGTTGTACCCACATGATATTCCGGAATGGAAATGGCAAGTTATTAGTATGGATTTTGTCCAGGGGTTGCCAATGTCTAAGAATAGGCATGATGCAATATTGGTTGTTGTGGATAAACTAACCAAGGTTGCACATTTCATACCGGGAAACTTGACAGATGGAGCACATCTTTTGGCTCAAAAATTTGTGCAAGAAATTTTCAGGTTGCATGGGGTACCTGAAAAGATAATATTTGATAGAGATGCTCGGATAACTTCACAGTTTTGGCAAACCTTATTTTCTGCATTAGGGACTAAACTGAATGTAAGTACTGCTTATCATCCTGAAACTGATGGTCAGATAGAAAGAGTGAACCAGGTATTAGAAGACCTTTTGAGAATGTATTGCATGGATCAGCAATACATATGGGAGGAATATTTACCTCTTGTCGAATTTGCCTATAACAACTCCTATCATTCTGCCATTAAGATGGCGCCATTTGAAGCATTATATGGAAGGAAATGCCAAACTCCTATAAGCTGGGATAAGCTGGAAGATAGGATAAGCATTGGACCTGAAATGCTTGCTGATATGGAAGAAAAAGTTAAAGTGATTAGGAAGAGATTGGCAGAAGCCAATGACAGGCAAAAGAGTTATGCAGATCGCAAGCAAGTGCCTAGACACTTCTCTGTTGGCGAGAAGGTGCTTTTGCGGGTGAAACCCCAAAAGAGTTCTATAAAATTCGGTAAATCTTTGAAATTGGCTCCTCGTTATGTCGGACCTTTCGAAGTTCTTGAGATTATCAATCCGGTTGCCTACAAAGTTGCTCTACCTCCAGCCTTGTCTAAGATGCATAATGTTTTTCATGTTTCGTATTTAAAGAAATATTTTGTAGGTAATAACCACATCCTTAACTAGAATTCCTTACAGATGCAAGAATGCGGGGTGGTTGTGATCGAGCCAGTCAAGGTGCTCGAAATGCGTAAACTTCGTTTACGTAATCGAGAAGTTTTGCAATGCAAAATACAGTGCGACCAATATGGTGAGGATAGCACCACTTGGGAAGACTACAAAGACATTTATCAAAGATTTCCAAAACATTTTAAAGACATTAATGTTGCATTATAGAAAGTTTGATTTAAGTTTAAGTTTTTGCTTGATAAACTTAATCATCGGGGACGATGATTTTTAAAGGGGAAGGATATGTTACATCCCTCCTTTTGAAAACAATTATACTATTTACTTTCTTGCAAATTTCAGTAAATTACTATGTTGAGAACGACATGAAAACTGACAATTTATCTTACAAAGTTGTTATATGAAATTGCGGAATCTATTGATTACGATCAAGATATGTAGACTAAATGTCTTTATAATAAATGCAATGATGTTTGAATATATTATATTATATTTGGATCATAGATGCTTTGACCACAAAATTGTATGCGAGTCTGTCGATGCAGGAACAGGTGGACCGTGTTCGACGGAAGAGAAAGTATCTTCGAGAGAGAGTATAGACTCTGGAAACTAACCAAAGGTGTTTGCCACCTAGATCGCCAAACAGATAGATAAACCTGGGAACCAACAAGTAAGTCTTGTTTGTCGGTTTCGGTAGTTTATTTGATGTCGACATCAAAGGATAAAGTATAACATCCTAGTTGGAAGTCGTCTTGTAGAATCTTGGAGTCGTCGATGGCGTCATAAGTCCATAATAGCAAGTCAACTTATTTAGATGTTTAATATTTACGTCTATAAGTATTTAATGAGTCATCTTGTGGCAAAATTGCAAATCTTGTCTCGTAGTCGAAAAATGCGAGAAGTCGGCTTTGTGCGCCTAACGTTGTAAGAATTGTTTGCGTTACGTTCAATCCATCGTGATTGACGTAAAATGCGTCGAACTCGTGAATTTATTCTTTTCTGTAGATCCACAAATGTCGATTTAATGCGATAGCAGGTAATAATTTGTGTGTCCGTCGTTTAGCTTGAGTCCTTCCTTTTGGCTTTGACCGCGAGTTATTTTGGTCTAACCTTGAGCCTCTTATTTAGAGTGGTCTTAATCGCCCTTTCTTATTCAGCCATAGAGATGCCGTAGGCAATTGTTTATTCATTACCCTGTAATGTTTAACTCCTCAATTCGACCTTTAAATTAGTCTTGGAAAGTTAAATGTTTTGTTTATTTGGAAAGGAGGGAGTTGTTATGTCTTTTAACAAGCCATACCACTGAAGGAGCTTTAATCATTCTTGTGGTTGTGGTGAGTATCGAAGTCGGTTATACTCGGATATGCCGACCACCTTGAAGCTTAGGCATGTTTCGCTAGATGTTGAATGTCTTATTTTCCTCCACCATCGGAGAGAGTGAAAGTTTAGCGAATTATGATAGAAACTTAAACCGTTTGATTTAATGCCAAGCTGCCTCATCATTGAGGGAACGGAATCATAGGTGTAATTGTTCATTTTACGTCAGATGTTCTTTCTTCATTGCGGATATGAAGGTCACGTTTTGCTGTTGTTCAAAAACATGAGAAGACCACCGCTAGGTAGCCTTTCTCCACGTCATGTGAGGTCTCACTTTGGAGGTGGGACGTATGTGGTTAGAAAAACCCTCATCATGGGCTTGAGGTGGCGAATGAGAAGCCATTATATGTTTGTTGAGGCCGAGATTCCATGAGGCAACGGAGTTGCTGTTGTTTAGGAGAGGAAACTGCGAAGTGTTGAGGAGTGAGTGGGGAATATGGAAGAAAGATGGGATCGCGAATTGAAGAGGAGGTTAGAAGACAGCCGAGTAGGAGGAATAAGGGGGGATCGTGATAGAAGAAGGCAGGGAAAGCTGGGAAGTGGGAGAGATTCGACGGGGATAGGAAGACAGTTAAGGAAGTCGTCTTGGTTATGGTTGGAGGATAGTCGCGGGGGGAGGAAAAGGGAAACGGCATCAAGAGATACCCGACGGGGGGCAGTGAGATTGGGGAGTGCAACAGAGATTCGGGGGGCTGTGTAGAAGGCAGTGGATGAATTTGTTTACGGGGAAAAGGAGAGCATATCGTGGTATAGAGAGAGAACTATGAAGAGATAAGGGGAAGATAGTTTATTAAGTTGTAACGCTGTGCGAAGGGGGTTGGCTGTGCAAAGAGAGCACAGCTGTGTAGAGAGAGGCCTTCATCAGAGGGAGAGGTGAGAGTTAAGGAAGTCAGGTGCTGTCTAGAAGAAGTGGGGAAACGAACAGCAAAGAGGGAACGGTGAGTTACATTTTGTGCACCATGGAAAGGATAGAGGGTCTTAGAAGTTGCTAAGGGGCAGTGAGAGACTGGTCTGGCAGAGAAGAAAACTGTGGAGCTTGTCTTTGCTCGAGAAGTGACCGGTTGAGAGGAGGACGACTAGCCAGAGGAGAAAAGAACTTGGCACGGAAATCCTTATTTCTGTCAACAGGTTTTTACCATTTTCTCTTTTGTTCTAGGAATAGATCAGTAAATGAGTCTAATTTATGAAAGAATAATTATGTTTCAATGAATGAAAAGTGAAGACAATCTCTTCTACTGCAAAACTGTGTGAGGTTTATTGTTGTAAATGTTTCATTGCTGTCTTATAGTAATAAAAACCTCAAGTGTCTTTAATGCTGCTGTTGAATTGTTTGCAAGAACTTAGAAGATAGATTATTATTTCTCTTGGAAGATGCCGTAAGACGATAGAACGTAGGTCACCATGTTTTTCGTCAAAGATGGAACAATGCATGATTGCTAATGTGAACTACAAACTTCAAAAGACGTAGCATATTAAAGAGTTCCTTTAAAACTGAGGTATTAACGTAAAATTACCCTAAAGTATTTTAAACGATAGCTGCATTGCAAGAAATCATGTTGTTCCACGTGCGTGATGTGTGGAAGACTAAAACCACAGAATTAGAGCATGCTCAGCGTAAACTTTAATGTGTTTGATAGCCGAAGTTGTAGTTGCAACTAGCTTGAGTCGTTTTCATCTTTTATCTTTTGTTAGAGGTCGACCGTGAGTGTGGGTCATCTCTAAGGTCATATGAAAGAGTTCAAATCTTTTATTATGATAATGTGCGATTCTTACCTCAATAACTTATGCAAAATTATTGACTTAAAAGCGAAGTAGGGAGTTAATGTCCTTGTGTCGTAAAACGTCATGTTTTTATGACAAGCTTGTAGAATGGAAAACCCGCTGGTGGAATTTAGATTACGTTGCATGCGTTGACTCTAGTTTCGTTTTGGTAGACCTTATGAGTCTAGAACCTCTGAAATCTGGGATAACGGGAATATGTATTAGATACTTGAGTGTGTTGCGCAAACATGGGAACCGAGTACACAACTATGAAACCACTTAGGAGTGGGCGCTTATATATAATGTTTTTACAAGAAATGGGTTTTGAAACTATGAACTCGGGATTAGAGTAAATGTTGCGCCATGTGCTATTATAGGAGGATATCCTAAGCCCTTGAGGTCATCAAGGTCGTCAAAATAGTTCAAACAATGCAAATAGGAAACTGTAGGATTTTGACCAGTTCAAGTCGAGTAGGGTGGGTGAACCAAGTTCATGCATTTTTAGAACGCTAACTAAATATAAATCCTTTGGCCAAGGTGGTGTACTATCCTCAAGTGCATCGAACGTTCACCGTAACTGGATGGCATTTCTTGTGGAGGGTCGTGCATGACTAGAGGGTATCTAGGGATCTGCACGATAACAAGACACGTAGGTTACAACACCAGAGCTCAGATGGCAAACACCGATGGTTATCCTAAGTCTATCCTCTTGAGTAGGGTAGGGCCACTTCTGGTTAGGAAGGAGTGCGGGAGACTGACGGTCAGTGGTTGGAGGTTAAGCTCCTTGAAGATACTTTCTCTTCCAAATATTGAGGAATTGCCGAGTCTTGAACGTGATGAGTTGACAATTGAGATGCATGGTAATGGTATGTTTCCGATATTTGTTATTTCAAGAAAATTTCATTTGTTAGAAAACAAAGTGTTTCAATGTATATCATTTCTTTCAGTCTTTATGAAAATGCAATCATGTTTATGATAAAATGAAAATGTGGTATTGGATTATGGATAAGTTTATTTATGTATTTGATTACCTTGTTAAAAAAAAATTTACCGTTGTGAAAACTTAGTTACTTCTTGTCATTTCGGATGTGGATGTTACAAAAGAGGTAGTCTAGCTATCCAACCACTTGTTGGAGTCAGCAAAACATGAAGATTACAATGGTTTTATACATGAGGGGGTATTGGCCTCCTGCCAAACTAGACCTCACCCTTCGTCTTCATTCGACAAAGAAAAAAGGATTTTAAAAACCATTATTTACTCAAAGCAATTTCCCCAAAATTGTAAAGACCCCCTTTGTACAAAAATAATTTTAAATGTTATATGCCTATTTTGTTTATATCCTTATTTTGTTTAGAACTTAGTTCATGTAGACCATTAAAAAATTGTCTATGCTAAGTAAAACAAAATTTTACATTGACCACTTAGGTCATGCCCTCTTGATTTAGGGTAAATTAGGATAGAAGAAAAAACAAAAATAAATAGAGGGGCAGGGGAGACCAATGGCGGTCAGATCTGTGTGCAGGGGTTTAAGGTATCAAAAGGAAGAAGCCAAACAAACAAAGATCTGCAATCTTCAAACAGGAAATTATGCCTCTTCTATGCAAGGATTGAATGGATAGGGGCAGCCAAGAAAGCTTGTACACAAGTAAATCGACCTTTAATGAGAAAAATCGATTGTTACTATTTCTATTGTTGCATAAATAGGGCAATGTGAGGATAGAAAACTTAAGAGGTGATGGAGGCAAATCAGGCGCACTTCCTTTGAGATGTCGCTCTTCCTTGCCATTGGCTATGGCGTTTAGGCTGCATGCCTCTCTATAAGTGACCTATCTGCCTTTTGCCTACCCTTTGCTCTTGTTGTGAGGGCGTTAGGGCAGTGGCTTTTGGACATGAGAGGCCATCACTACAGTGAGGGAAAAGATCCCTCTTTCCCATGCACACCCTCCTTTCACCATTCCGCTAGTGTTCCTTCTCCTACAAGGTCGATCACCTTCACAGGCAACATCTCCACAATGGAATCATGATTTCCTTACACCAACAAAAACCTCTAGGATGAGTGACCCTTCAAATCAAGCCTGCAAAACCAAATCAAACTACAACCAAGGGAAAAACTCAATAAAAATGGCCTAAAATTATTTCAATTCACTCTGATACCATGTAAAACTCCAGAATCAAAGAAATAGATAAAAAGTATGAAAAAGAGAGTGAATTTGACCAAATGTACTGGCATCAATGCCAAGTATAAATAGGAGGAGATGAGGCAACTGAATTCCATGAATTGAGGACAAGACTCCTCAATCATGGAGTGGTGGCGGACAACCTCCCACAAAGGTAGCGTGAGGTGTCAAAGACAAGTTGAATACCTCTCAAACACTCTTAACTACCTTGACAACTCACAAATGACAAGTGTCAAGTCACCTAAGTAGGCTTATAGCCTATGTGTATGACCAATATACACTAACAATTTCTTTCATGATTATTGTTGGATCCCTTACTGTTATAAGACTTTTGATGATATTGTTAGTATAAGATCAACTCAACTATGAAGTTTGTTGATAAAAACATTAATAATCACACACTAAAATGGAGACATACAACAAGAGCTAATGAACTAACAAATGGAGGAGCCAATCAAAGCCAATAAGGAAAGAGAAGAGAAAATAACCAAAGAAAATTACACATTTATTTGAAATTTTTTTAATATGAGAATGCATAGAATACATGAGTATGAAATAAAACAAGTGTCTAGAGAGACCATCTCGTTGAAAATTGATCAGTTGAAGTGCCATATACCCAATCTCTTGTCAAGGAATTATAGATTTTCTTCAAGATCTCTATGGTAGAAGAGATCAAGAATTAGAATAATACATAATTTTCGTACATGCAAGGAGAGGTATCATTAGGAAAAAGAGGATTGATGTTATCAAAGGAGTTAATGAACTTACATCCAAATAAAGGAGACACTATCAAAGTAAAGAATCAATACAATTGATGGAGCAAAGTGAAATGAAAGCTATGGAAGGAAACAATAACCTAGCATCAAAGCATTATCCTCAATCCTTAAATTGAAGAGATCTTTAGCCAAAGCTAGAAAATAGTTTGTCACCCATGAAAAATAAAGTGACTAATTATTATTATATAACTAGTGTTAAAGCAAGAAGTTGAGTATACATTTTGTGGAAGTCTCCCGCGGATGAAAAATATCACTTGGAATAGTACCCATTTTGAAAAAAATGAGTACCTATTTAGGAACGGGTACTCGTTTTCAAAAAGTATTTTTTTTACATGCCTATTGCTATTTTTTTTTTTTAGAAATGGGCACCTATTTATAATGGGTACCCATTTCTAAAATTTTAAAATTTCAAACCCACCAATTTGCATTGGTTTTAGGCTTCGAAACCCAAGCCTTAGCTTTGGACCTGCAACTAGGAGACCATGAAAACAACAAGAGAAAAAAACTAGTTTCACCACTATGGCTGATGACTTTTTTTTCAAAATATTTTAATGAAATTAAAACCCATTGTAAATCTCAAAGTCTAGTTTTCAAATATGTATTTTTTTCTACTATTGAACATAATTTTCTATTTATTATTTATTTTTCAAATGAACTAACTCATAAACTTGAAATAACATAGGTTACTATTTTTTAATAACTTTTAATTTTAAAAGTTTCTTGAAAAAAAATTATGTCTGACCAAACTAGACATCATTCTCTACATGATGAAAAAGGCATTTTAGCGAAATAATTATTTTAGCTTAGTTTAGCTCAAATTATGTTGGTCGTACACAAGGGGTTTTAAAAAACACTAATTAGGGCCATTAAAACATTAATAAAAAAATATTTACCAAAAAATTACAAAAAGAATATCTTGATCAAAAATTCAACATCCTAAGAATCTTTCCACAAAAGGAATTAGAAAAATACATTAATTTAGGTTAAATTATGTTGGCCGTACACATGCATGCTTTTGCAAAAAATAGGGAACTTATAAAAATCTACATTTGTACATCCAATAAAAAATGAACTTGCATCATCTAGGTATTAGAAAAAAATTACATATTTGAAAACTACAAACAAAATCCTACATTTCTTATTTTTACATCATCTTAATATTTTATGTGCAAGTGCTTCAAATTGTCACTCCAAGTATGACAAAATTTGCAAAAAAGGAAAAAACCACTTCCACTTTTTGGCCAAAAAGTGAACTCATCTTCTTGCACTTACCCACTATTGATTCTTGATGAAGAAGATATAGACTTTTGTCATCAAACTATTTAAAAAATACTTACAAAGGAATCAGGGATTAATAATACTCCCCTTGACAAAAAGAAGTCCATATCTTGATATAGAACCTTACAATTTCATCATGGGTAAAAGAGAGACGTATATATGGATAGCATGAGGCATACTAACTAATCAATAAAAGAATGGAGTTTGAGAGCATTTAGAGGTCAAGTCTCTTGAAAAGAGAGTTTAAAAGGTCAAGGCACATTGAAAAGTTCTAAGAGAAAATAGGAATATTCATGTTTATTAGTGATGAGACAAAATAACTTATTAGACACTATAGAACATGTGTAAAAATTTAGGAATCCATTAGATGGACAAATGCATATCCCTTAGTTTGTAGTAATCTCCAAACTATTCTTATGAGGAATGTCAATTCATTGTTGTAACACCTTAAAATGCTAGAAACTAAATTTGAGATAGAATTTAAATTGATTAGAGAAAACATGATTCTAACATGATATCCATTAAAATTACACTTTCCAACAAAGGAAACATGAGTCTATATTAGGGTCTTTAGAAACATTCAAAGAGGTACTAAGATATCTTAAGGAAGAAATCAAATGTTGGACTTAAGAAATGAGAGGTCATTGAGAAATTAAATACCCATTCTAAATAACATAATCCAACAATTGAACCTACAAAAACATCACAAGACCTCATTTTTATTCAACCAAATATTTCTAGCTCACTTTTGAAAGTGGATGCAAATCCAATTTTAACTCATAGATATAATCTCCTAAAGTTTGATAATTATGTCATGCATTTTCCAAATACATCAATAATTCTCACTCCTCCAAGTCCATAAGTGTATTCACATAATATTGGGTTCATTTTGTCAAGAGCCAAAACTATACTATTTGTACAAATGTATGTATCACAAGAAACTAAAATAACAACCTTACATATAAGAAGAATTGGTTGGGGTGAAAAAGTTTTAGGTGACCAGAACTTCACAAGTTATTTCCATGTAAAGGTCAATTTTAGGAGGAGGATTCACTTCTATGGGTAAAAGTTTAACCTAGAGAAAAATAAAGATCAACTAGTAATATATCAAAATATTCTAGGATTAGATCAAATATCATAACATAATTTAGACCATTGAGTAATAATCTTCAATCATACAATATCAAACTATTTGCAAAACTAAACCCTTATAAATTTCTATACCAACTTATTACCTTAGTTATATTAAGTTTTATTTGGCTTCAATATAAAATTAAGTGTGATTTTATTCCTTACCGCATGTAAAAACTGTGTCAATTTTAAACCATGAAGTATCCCTCACATGTAATGCATATTTATGATGTTAATTTATATTAGATTGTTTTATTGCAATTTTGGATTTACTAAACGAAAATACAAATACATTCATTAACATAGGACGCGACCATTCAAAATTGACTTGGTCGAATGGATCATGAAATTTGGTCGAATAAAGAACAAAACTATATATATGTGTGTGTTTTGACTACATGAGTTTCTTGAAAAATTATTGTCCTCCAATCTTATTGTATATGATTTTAAACTTCAGGCATAACAAAAGTATATCTTGCTTGAACGTGTGTTTGTAAAGTATATGGACTGTGATAGAGTACACCAAAATGCGAAAAGGCTGTTGAGTTTCTCTAGCCCTCTTGAATATTATCCAAGGAAAAGCACAGATTCCAAATGTTGTATTACTTTTCATTATGGCCCAACGAATAGTGGGAAAACATTTGAGGCTTTGAAAAGATTTAAGAGAGAAGGAAAATCTACAATTTATTGTACCCCACTCCGCCTGCTTGCAATGCAAGTTTACCAAGATGTGAATTTACTCATTGTAAATTTTCTCTCTAGTTCACTCTTCTATAATCCTTAGTTGTTGGACCCTAAGACCATAACATTGAGTCCTCCTATCATTCCTAACAACATCATCTAATGAATCATTTGAGGTATAATGACCCAATAGATATATAATTAGTTTTCTTCTTCCTAATGTTCTAACATCATTTTCATGTGAGAGAAGGCTTGAGAAGATTATCCTTTTTCTATAGCTCTCTAGGTTTTTGGTTCTTTATTTGTAGGTGTACCTAAATGTTCCATGTCTTATGAGTGTCTATAAAATCTCTTCTCGTCCATCTTCTATCTTCAATAGGGTTTTCAACTAGCTTCATTAAAATAATGTCGCCACTCTTAACTAGACAAGAGAATGTGATTTTCATAGTAATAGTACTCTAGTAGGACACTGATTTGACCTAGTCAAGCACCTTAAAATTAGGATAACCTTAAATTTTTCCTAGTAATGATACCATTTGTTGGTGATCAAAACTATATTTCCTAAAAAATTAAAGTGTAAACTCAATTCCTAAGGATAGTGAATGCCAAGCTAGTACAATGAGTTGAAACTTATGAATATGCAAGGGATAGTTCAAGACCAAACCTTAAGGTAAGATAGAAGCCTAGGAGGGTAATCCCTAAGGATTCTATAGGAAAAGCAAAGAGAAATAGATGAATTAAAATTGACCTTGAATGTAAACCCTATGCACATTAGACTCTTATGGTTCTGTCATGAAACTCCATTATGCAAGATTGCTAACTCAAGACTTCAAGAACCTCTTTTAGCATATATTAGATATCATACATATAACAAATTATGAATCAAGATCATACCCCTAGAGATGTATGCAGTTCAATTGTTTACTTCATGATTGATAAATCATACAAACAACATAGCATAACCCTTTGAAGATTTTTCTTAGGATGGCCCTCCTATAATGTTATGAAATTCAAGCACATTAGGTTATGTAGGTTGGGGGGATAAATTAAAATAAAATACTTGTAAATAATATATGTTTTTGTTTTTTTCTTTAGAGTGATGTGGTGAAAGGTCATGCTAGAAGAAGACTAGTGCCTTAATCCAAATGGATTGTAGAGTCAAGTTCTCAATCACATGTGTATACCAATGAGTAAACATTATGCCTATTAGATAAATCTAATTCAAAGACAAATCTTAGAATGAAGAAAGCACTAGGCTCACATAAGCTCTACTATATGGTTCTTAAAATTTAATCCAAAGATGTGTCATAAGCTACTAGAGACAAGGCATACTTTAAAGATCCTAGAATCAACACAACCATTCTGTATATTATAGCAATAAGTTTCCTTGAGAAATCTTAATGGTAATTACAACTCTAGAACTAAGTCAACTACTTGAGTGCAATGCAAATATAAAAAAAGGTTGTATCAGAAACAATAACAGTCTCTTAAAATAGGTATTAGGCCATAAGAGAAACCCAAATGAATAAAAAGAATTATATAAATGAATACCTTATCAAAAGTTTACAATTCTTACACATGAAAAACTAGAACTTGACACAATGGTTGGTGCCCTAATATCTCATAAGGATTAAAGAACAACCAAAGAATTTCCCAAAAATTCCACAAAAATATTAGCAATGTATTTTTTATCAAGTGAATAAACATATATAGCCAACAAGGAGTTTCCCTAAGATCACTAATATCTTGACACCTATGCAAATCCTGTGTGCCTAAAATCACATATAAATTTAATTAGGTTTGCAATTGCTACATGTGCTACTTCATTGTAGCAATAAATTCTCTAAAAGACAAATTTCAAACAATTAGCTTAATCAAAATAATGTGGTGCACACATGTTAATCACATGAGGCCCATGCTACTAGTATATAAAAATACAATTTAGCACATGATCACCCCCTAGATTTCTAAGAGAAAATCTAGTCATCAACTCAAAATCAATCCTAAATTTGGATTAATTTATGATTTATCCTGACCACCACCAAGAAGATATACATGGCACCTAATTACATTGGAATCTAGCTTAAAATCATATCGTAAGCTCAAATAATGATGTCATGTTCACATTAACTAACTTAGATACCTGCAACAAATGTTATCAAATTTTAACTCGTCAATCTAGATTCTCAGATGAATTCTCTACACCTAGAATTTTAGATTTCTTTTCACTCCTTCGATATAATACAAACACTTGATAATGTTGACTCAGATATCTTGTCATGTATATGCCACTCAAGAACAAATGACCACTTCAAATTCCTCAAGAACACACATGTGCATCCATCATAATAGATATTGGTCATCCAAATAAATAAAATTGATTCCTAGAAGCCACATGTTCACCTAGATCAACTAGAGATAAACACATCACCTACAACCATAACACATTTAAATATCTTATTTCTAATTACCCATGAAATGTAACATCCCACTATGTAACCCTGAAGGGTAAGAGCCAAAAGAGGACAAGACTTGGATGCCAATTCGATAGATCAGTAGCATTCATGGCCAAGTATGGCTGAATGCACAACCTAAAAGAGAGGACTAACTCACTCTCCAGACAAAACATTAAAACAACTACATTCATTTTAAAACACCAAAGAAAATGTTCCTAATCCCATATCTAATTATAAACATGAATCCATAATCAACATAGTACAAGCGGATCTGATACCCACACCAGAATTTGTAAACTAAAAGGAAACATCTCATTTCTTCTCATTAACTTCAATGATTACAACTTCTGTCTTAAGAGAGTACAATTACATAACTACATATACAATTAGAATGACATATCCCAGAATATGATACAAGTATAATAACATAGTCTTAAATATGATATAAGGACTGAATGGGTACAATAACTGAATGAAGTGATGGAGAGAGAGAGAACATCTCCATTGGTGCTCCAAAACTTGTTCGTCAGTCCCCAATGGTGGTGGCAATGCCTTCCAACCATGTGCACTCATAAGAGACCACCCCATCATGCTCAGAGATAGTCACAAAGCCCAAATGGAAGAATAACGACAAGGGGATACTAAATGGCCAACACTCACATCAGACACAAAGCAAAAATGGAGAACAGTGCATACAACCAAAGTCATAACATAGGTGTACTCATCCAAGTCATAGGTCAAGTACTACTCATGACTACTAAGGTGCTAGATACTAGAGTGAAATTAGATGGAGTGTCATCATGTGTTCTCGAAGGGATGGCACCACATGGAACCAAGTACTCCTCTCATGCAGACGAGGAGACTCAACCAAGTACTCCTCTCATGCAGACGAGGAGACTCAATCATGCCTGAATCGATGCCTCGTAGACAGATGACTCGATGCCCTACAGACAGAAAGGCCTTCTTGTTACATCCTTACCCTTTACAAGCGCTCAAGGCCATGCATGAGGTCTAATTATCTTATTAATGTTTATACCCCAATATTTTAATTTCATTATCACTTATTATGGTAACTCTGCTACTAGTTCCCCTGGTAGCCACTTGCGGGCCCTGGGCTCGTAGAGAGCCACTCCAAATGACCACTCTAATACCTAGACCTTGTTCATCTCATTTGACTAAATGAGGAATCCAAAAAGACTAAAACACTAAAGTATAAATTAGAACTAGAAAAAATGTGGTCTGTAAGACAAAAGCTTTCTTTGACAGAGTAATTTATTGAAAACAACCCCTTGCCAGTCAGATCAGTTTTGTAAGAACTCCACTGACCCCAATTTGATCACTCTTCACACAGAAATGCATGGACATAATAAGAAAAGTATGGAAAATGGCATTGCAAGTCTTCTCACAGCCAAAGTTTTGCATTTTGGCTACCATATTTAGCATAACATAAAAGAAAATGTAAAAAGACTAACAAAATAGAGATCTTAATTTTCCCTCCTACAAAAGTTCCACAATGAATCTAATGTATTCTAGTACCATAAAATTATTTAACTCAAGGAGGACATCTTCCCCAGGCTAGAAATTAACAAAAAATAGCCAAATGACCAAAACAAAGGCTGCCCCCAGTTTATTAAGAAGAGTTGTAATGAAAATCACACCAGAGGAGTCAATGTAAAGCAAAAGATTATATGGGATGTAGATCTCTCAAATCTCTATCATGGCATCCCCATTCTGTATGGCTACACTCTTCTATTCTCTTAAAGAAATTGGCCCTCTTTGTTGCCTAAAATTTATACACAAAAACCATAATCTTTTTTTTAAAAACCCATCTATCTAAAGCGTTCAGGATAAATAGTTTTGCATTGGAGGAAATGGTTCAAGGAAAAAGTAAAAGTAAATATCTTGTATTGAAATAAATTCTACATTAATAGAGTCGATTCAGGAAAAGAGGTAGTATAAATGTCTTGCATCGAAATAGATTTTAGCATATTTTATTAAAAGAAAGGTAGCATGGGGTTTTCGGCTTTTTCTATGCTTAATGAAATAGCAGCAACCATATTTTAGTTTTTTTTCAAAAGGCAGTAATGCGATTTTAGTTTTTCTATGCTTAATGAATTAGTAGCAAAAATATTTTAGATTTTTACAAAGGCAGTGATGGGGTTTTGATCTTCCTATGCTTAATAGAAATAACAACAAACATATGGTAGTTTTATTTCAAAGTTAGAGATGGAGTTTCAATTTTTTGTGCTAAAGAAATTACAACTAACAGACCTTAGTTTGTCTACTAGAAACAAAACAAGAAAAATAAGGTAAATACAACACAACTATACACACTCCCCTTCATCTCACCTCAGGTCTAGCAATTTGATATGCTTCCTCAGATCATTTGTTTTCCCCTGTCTTCTCTATTTTTTTTTTGTGTTTTAAACCCTCTGCATCCTTCTGCCAAATGTGTTGACTCTCCTCTATATCTTCTCTGCCCTTCCATCCCCTCTGCCTTCATTCTCTCTACCTTTGTTCTATCTGCCTTTTTACTCTCCACCCCCTTCCTCTCTATGTCTTTCTTTTTCTTTTGTTTTAAAACTGAGAGCCTCCAAAAATCCCTTGTGACTTCCTACCTCATCACTCAACTCCTCCTATTTCAGATATTTTCATTCTTGTTTAGTCTTTTCTACCTCCGTCCTCTCTTTTCCCTTGATCAGATATCTTCTCTCATCCTTATCCTGTCACCGACGCTCACCCACTTCGACAGATATTTCTTTCTCGCATTAACTATCTTCTCTCTTCCGCAAAACGTTGACTCTCTATATACTATCTCATGAGATAATTTCTCCATTTAAAATCTACCAACCTTATTGCCAACGTAGTAAGGAGGTTGTTACATTCTACCCCCCTAGGACTAGGCTTACTCCTAGAAGCCTACAAACACTAAGATGCATCCAAAACACAAAATAGACCAAGAAACTTGATATAATCAAAGGAAGCCAAGGAGAAATGTCTCAACAAATGGATTGGCAAACTACACATGACCATAAGGTATTTCAGACATTACCATTAGGTAACCAAATGATAAGACAACAACACAGAAACACTACACTAGCAGGGTACAGTGTGCTAGGGTAGGGAACAGGCCCTGTGACTATCTCCAGTAACCACCATCGGGGATAATAAGAGTACGCTCAGGCCTGTGAATCCAGGCGGAGTCGATACTCAGTTTCTGCATCACTCCAAGCACATGTCAAGGTACCTATGCATATATATACATCATATAGCCGAAGCAACATCAATCATGTAAGTATGAAATCTGTCATAAGTAATAATAATGTCCACATCATAAGAGTATCAAGATTGCACATCACTAGTGCCAATACAAAATAATAACAAGACGAATAATCCAAAACAAAATATATAGTCATCCAAGTCAATCAAGATAAGAAAAAACATAATACGAACAAAGGGATCATTGCATCCCCTAGAAGTCTGCAAAGAGATATGGATAAAGGTCTCTCATCCTCGCCGTATCTTCCCAAGATGATGAGGACTCACCATCAGAATCCCATTGGACCCTTACCTGCTCTATGTCCCGACCCCTGAGGGTCAACCTCTAATGCTAAAGGATGTGTACAGGCTCCAAAGAAAGCTTCTCATCTGCCTCGACCTAACAAGTAGTCCAATCAAGAACATGGGTCACATCAGGAATATACTATCTAAGAACTAAAACATGGAACACATCGTAGATGCGCGATAGACTCAGTGGCAATGCAAGGCGATAGGCAATAGGACCAATACTCTCAAGGATCTCAAAAGGTCCAACAAAATGAGGTGCCAGCTTCGATCCTTTCCCATAATGAATGGTGATCTTCCGCAAATGAACTCTCAAAAACACACGGTCACCCACCGAGATGTGGTGATCCAACCTACGAGCATTAGCATACTTCCTTTGTCGATCCTAAGCTGTAGCCAACTACTCTCTAATCTGCACTACCTACTGCTCCATATCCTGAAGCCTCTCTGGACCCAAAAGAACTCGGTCCTCTAAGAGATCCCAACTCAATGGAGTGCAACATGGCCTACCATACAAGGCCTGGAAGGGAGACATACTGAGAGAACTGTGATACCCATTATTATAAGAAAACTCAACTAGGAACAAATAGCCCTCCCAACAAGACTGTTGATCCATAATGTACATCCAAAGCATATCCTCTAAGACTTGATTAACCCACTCTGTCTGTCCGTCAGTCTCAGGATGGTATGTAGAGCTGAAATTAAGATGAGCTCCCAAAGCATGCTAAAGAGAAGTCCAAAAAGTTGAAGTTAACACTAGAACACAATTGGAAATGATCCTACGAGGAATACCATGCAGATGCACAATATCCTCCATAAACACTCGAGCTATGGATGCTGCAGTGTACGAAGATCTCATGAGTGAGAAGTGTGCCATTGGACAACTTGTCAACTGTAACCATAATAGCATCATGACGACGTGAAGACATAGTAGCCCCACTATGAAATCCAAAGATATCATATCCCACTTGCATCCAGGGATGGAATGAGGCTGCAACAGTCCTGTTGGGTGCTGATACTCTGCCTTCACTCGCTAACACTCAAGACACCAAGCTACAAAATCAACAATATCTTGCCACAAACTTGCCCAATGATACAATTGTCGAAGAAAGGCATGCATCTTCGTGACACCCAGATGAGCTAAATAGGGTGCACGATGTGCCTCTGACAAAACCAAGGAATGAAGATCACCATAATCTAGAACATAAATATAACCAAGATGTCGTAAAAGTCCATCAGACTCAAGAGAGAAACCTACAAACCTACCCTCAAGGACTCTCCCAGACTCAATCTCTTCTCTCACCTCCTAATACCAAGTATCATTAGGAAGTGACTCCAAAATACAGCTCCGCAAATCCACTCCAAGAGATAAAACTGAAATCTCATGGCTCCTCCTACTTAAGGCATCCATGACAACATTGTCCTTACCCTGAATGTAGTGAACCTCGAAGTCATACTCATAGAGGAACTCCATCCAACGACACTACCGAGAATTCAAATTTAGCTGAGTGAAGATATACTGCGAACTATGATGATCACTATGCAACTCAAACCGATGTCCCAACAGGAAATGTCTGCAATGCATAAGTGCATGGATGATAGCCGCTAACTCTAAATCATGGGTGGGGTAGTTTAGCTCATGGTCCTTAAGCTTACGGGACTCATATGCAATCACTCATCCCTCCTGCATGAGAACTACCCCCACACTCTCCAACAAAGCATCGGTGCACACTAAAAAATCTCCTATAGGATCTATCACTACTAGGATAGGTACACTAGTCAGCCACTCCTTAAGAGCCTGCAAAGTTGACTCACACTGATCTGACTACACAAACTTCTTCCCTTTCCGCTGAAGAGAAGTGATAGGATGGGCAACCTGAGAGAAATCTCTCACAAATTGGTGATAGTAACCCACCAATCCCATGAAACTACACACCTCAGCCACATTCATTGGCGTTGGCCAATCCACAATGGCCTAAATCTTAGAAGGATCCACTGATCTATACCCTCTCCTGAGATGATGTGGCCTAAATATCTCACCTCAATCTGGAAGAACTCACACTTGGCCAAATTGCCAAACAACTAATTATCTCGCAAGCACTGCAACACTTTCCACAAATGGACTTCATGCTCCTCCATAGTCCTCAAATAATTCAAAATATCATCAAGGAACATGAGAACAAACTAGTCAAGATAGGTGTAAAATACCCCATTCATCAAACTCATGAAAACTGATGGAGCATTGGTCAACCCGAAAGGGACAACTGTGAACTCATAATGCCCATAGCGTGTACAAAATTCTATCCGATGAATGTTTGCCTCATGAATGTGAAGCTGATGGTATCCTGACTTCAAATCTATCTTGGAGAACACCTTGGCTAACCTCATCTGATTGAACAAATCATCTATCCGAGGCAACGGATATCAATTCTTCACCATCACTTTGTTCAACTAGCGATAATCAATGCACAAGTGAAGAGATGCATCCTTCTTCTTCACGAAGATGACAGGTACCCCCCAAGGGGATACACTAGGATGAATGAAACCCTTCACCAGTAACTCCTCTAAATGCAACCACAATTCACTCAAATCCAGAGTAGTCATGCGATACGGTGCCTGATAAATAGGTTCCGCACTAGGAAGGAGATCAATACATGAGTCTATTTCGCGCTTAGGCAACATACCTCGAATATCACTCGGAAAGACATATGCAAATTCCTGAAGAATAGGATGATCATCAAGAGATACCTCCTGAATCCCACCCTCAACAAGATCACTAACTGAAATAGTGAACATATGACAACCTTTCCACATGGCACGCTTTAACTGCATAGCTAAAATCACATGGAGAGAAATGGGTCTCTAAATCCCAACTAACTCAACACACTCTCCAACATCGTCAACATACTGAACCAACTTACACCGACAATCTATACTATCTAGGTGGGTCTCTAACCAATCCATGCCTAAAACAATCCCGTAGGAACCCAAAGGCAACACACGGAGATCCACTATGGTAGTGAAGGTGCCCAAATCCAACACACAACCACGAATAAGGGAGTCTACAGCCACCTTGGATCCAGTAGCTAAATCAACTTTGCAACCAACATCTTGCCTTGCCACCATGAGTCCACAACGTTCCACGAGAGAAGGAGCAATAAAAGAATCTGAAGCTCTTGAATCAAACAAGATAGATGTGGTAATCCCACATAACACACCTGAATACTCAACCACAGTGCCTTGATGCTCAGCCTGATGATTATCAACCACCGCAAAAACTCTATGTGACCTACCAACATCACCTACTGTAGGCTCTAAAGTAGCTTGTCTCTGACTACCTCCATCCATTGATCTCTAAGGACACTGAGTAGCTATATGACCATGCTGCCCACAAGCATAACAACCATTCCTATCAAAACCTCAGCCCAAAAATGGTGCACGTGACTACTAGGATCCACCACCCCTAGAACTCTACTATGCACTATGAAAACTCTGTGTCAGACCACTCTGATGCCTACTCTGAGAATGATGACATGAATGATCTCTAGAAAATAGAGTACCAAGATTCGGCCCACTCTGCTAAGACTGAGCAGGCCTATGCCTCTGTCACTAACTAGGTCTAGGGGGTGCAGTATGAAATCTAGACAGTCTAGCTCCATAAGACTATGTACCCTGAGCAACTGATCCTGAAGGAGGGGCACTACCAATCTGAACACCTACCTGACCACCAAAGTCTCTAGTCAAATTCTCCTCTATCAACCTCACCTTCTCCATAGCGATCTCTAAGGTCTTCGACTCAAACACACGGACACCACCGATGATATGGGCATTCAAGCCCCTAATGAAATGTTGTACTAACATTGGCTCATCATCAGAAATACTAGTATACTTCTTAATCTCAAATAAGCGGTACTCATACTGATCTACTGTCATAGTCAACTAACTAGGTTCATAGAATTCATCAGCACATCTCTGTCAGTAGTAGTCTAAAAGAAATCAAGCACATAACCTCTCTAAGAATAGTCCCCATGACATGAAAGCAATGTCTAGGTGAAGCTTTTGCTCCTCTACTCTCCACCATGTAGATGCAAAACCTATGAGATGCATGATGGAACATTGAGATCTAGTATTGCTACTATAAGGATGCATAGAAAAGCATCGATCGAGATCGATCAACCAAGTCTCTACCTCGGTACATATACCAAAATCATCAAAAGTAGGGGGATGAGCTCTAAGAAGATCCCTCATGTGACATGCAACAACATTGTCTCCATCCACCCTATCCCTCACAACAATTGCTCTCGACTGATGTAGACTACAGGAACGCTCATGCTCAGTTCTAGCACCCTAACCATCCTGACGAGAAGGGTGTGACTCCGCCTCATGAGATACCTCCTAACAAGGTCCTAATTAGTCCATAATCTATTGTAAAAGAGCTACCACTTGAGTACCCCTGAGCCCTTCATCTTGATTCTCAACCCACAATTCCTCCTGACACTCACCTTGATTACCCTGATTGCCCTAATTGCCGTGATTTCCCTAATCGGCATTATGCTGGGTGCTACATTGAAGAACAGTGGCTATACCTCTAATTCTACCTTTAGATCTGCCCCTAGGAGGCATCCTAAAGGAAGCAAAGAACACATCAAAATAGATCATCACAAGGACAACCTATACACCATACTAAGGCATGAAAGCATAACAACAAGACTATGAGACAATATAACAAGCTCACGCCACACACACCAAACACAACAAAACATAGAAGGCTCAAGAACGCCAGAGCTCCTAGTGTGTGAACATGGGCTCTGATACTAGAGGTAACATCCAGCTACGTAACCCTGAAGGGTAAGAGCTACGTAACCCTAAAGGGTAAGAGCCAAAAGAGGACAAGATAATTTTTTTTAACATCAGTAGACTACACAAATTCAGTTGCCAATTCGATAGATCGATAGCATTCATGGCCAAGTATGGCTGAATCTGCAACCTGAAAGAGAGGACTAATTCACTCTCCAGAGGCAACATTAAAACAACTACGTTCATTTTAAAACACCAAAAAAAATGTTCCTAATCCCATATCTAATTATAAACATGAATCCATAATCAACATAGTACAAGCGGATCTGATACCCACACCAGAATCTGTAAACCAAAAGGAAATATCTCACTTCTTCTCATTAAAATCAATTATTACAACTTCTTTCTTAAGAGAGTACAATTACATAACTGCATATACAATTACAATGACATATCCTAGAATATGATACAAGTACAATAACATAGTCCTAATTATGATACAAGGACTAAATGGGTACAGTAACTGAATGAAGTGATGGAGAGAGAGAACATCTCCACTGGTGCTCCAAAACCTGTTCGTCGGTCCCCAATGGTGGTGGCAACGCCTCCCAACCATGTCGACTCATAAGAGACCACCCCACCATGCTTGGAGATAGTCATAAGGCCCAAACAGAAGAATAATGACAAGGGGATACTATATGGCCAACACTCAGATCAGACATAGAGTAAACATGAAGAACAGTGCATACAGCCAAAGTCATAAAATAGGCATGCTCATCCAAGTCATAGGTCAGGTACTACTCATGACTAGTAAGGTGCTAGATACTAGAATGAAATCAGATGGAGTGTCATCATGAGTGCTTGATGGGATGGCACCACATGGAACCAAGTACTCCTCTCATGCAGACAAGGAGACTCAATCATGCCCAAATCCACACCCCGCAGATGAATGACTCAACGTCCCGTAGATGGATAGGCATTCTCATTGCATCCTTAACCTTTACAAACACTCAATGCCATGCACGAGGTCTAATTATCTTATTAATTTTTTTACCCCAATATTTTAATTTTATTATCACTTATTACGGTAACTCTGCTACTAGTTCCCCTGGTAGCCACTTGCAGGCCCTGGGCCCATAGAGAGCCACTCCAAACAACCACTCTAATGCCTAGACCTTGTTCATCTCGTTTGACTAAACGAGGAATCCAAAAAGACTAAAACACTGAAGTATAAATTAGAACTAGAAAAAATATGATCAATAAGACAAAAGCTTTAGTCGATAGAGTAACTTATTGAAAACAACCCCTTGCCAGTTAGATCAGTTTTTGTAATAACTCCAGTGACCCCAATTTGATCACTCTTCACATAGAAATGCACAGACATAATAAGAAAAGTATGACAAATGGCATTGAGAGTCTTCTCACAGCCAAAGTTTTGCATTTTGGCTACCATATTTAGCATAACATAAAAGAAAATGTAAAAAGACTAATAAAATAGAGATCTTAACTTCTCTCCTACAAAAGTTCCATGATGAATCTAATGTATTCTAGTACCATAACATTATTTAACTCAAGGAGGACGTCTTCCCCAGACTGGCAATTAGTACAAAATAGCTGAATGACCAAAACAAAAGGCCGCCCCTAGTTTATTAAGAAGAGTTGTAATGAAAATCACACCAGAGGAGTCAGCGTAAAGCAGAAGATTAAATGGGATGTAGATCTCTCAAATCTCTGTCATGGCGTCCCCATTCTATATGGCTACACTATTCTATTCTCTTAAAGAAATTGGCCCTCTCTATTGCCTAAAACTTATACACAGAAACCATAATCTATTTTTTTTTAAAACCCATCTATCTAAAGTGTTCAGGATAAATAGTCTTCCATTGGAGGAAACGGTTCAAGGAAAGAGGAAAAGTAAATATCTTGTATTGAAATAGATTCTATAGTAATAAAGTCGATTTAGGAAAAGAGGCAGTATAAATATCTTGCATCGAAATAGATTTTAGCATATTTTATTAAAAGAAAGGTAGCATAGAGTTTTCAGTTTTTTCTATGCTTAATGAAACAACAACCATATTTTAGTTTTTTTTTTTCCAAAAGGCAGTAATGGGATTTCAATTTTTCTCTACTTAATGAATCAGCAACAAACATATTTTAGATTTTTACAAAGGCGGTGATGGGGTTTTGATCTTCTTGTGCTTAATAGAAATAATAGCAAACATATGGCAGTTTTGTTTGAAAGGCAGCGATGGAGTTTGAATTTTTTGAGCTAAATAAATTGCAGCTAACAGACCTTAGTTTGTGTGCTGGAAACAAAACCAGAAAATTGAGGTATATACCTCACAACTGTATGCACTCCCCTTTAGCTCGCTTCAAGTCTAGCAATTTGATATGCTTCCTCAGATCATTCGTTGTCCCCTGTCTTCTCTATTTTTTTTGGGTGTTTTAAACCCTTTGCTTCCTTCTCCCAAACGTGTTGACTCTCCTCTATATCTTCTCTACCCTTTTGTCCCCTCTACCTTCATTCTCTCTACATCTGTTCTCTCTACTTTTTTACTCTCCACCCCCTTCCTCTATATGTCTTCCTTTTTCTTTTGTTTTAAAATTGAGAGCCTCCAAAAATCCCCCGTGACTTCCTACCTCATCACTCAACTCCTCCTCTTTTAGATGTTTTCATTCCTGTTTAGTCTTTTCTGCCTTTGTCCTCTCTTATCCCTTGATTAGATATCTTCTCTCATCCTTATCCTGTCACCGATGCTCACCCACTTCGGCAGATATTTCTTTCTCGCATTAATTGTCTTCTCTCTTCCCCAAAATGTTGACTCTCTATACGCTACCTCATGAGATGATTTCTCCATTTAAAATCTATCAACCTCATTGTCAACGCAGCAAGGAGGTTGTTACACAAATAAAGAGGGCTGGATATACACTTTACATAGTTGGCCCCACCATCCTTATCACCTTGGAGACCATGTGGTATAGACACATTTACAAGCATTGATAAGTTGTACATGGGCACTTCTGATATCAATTCTTAGATGCCATGTGTCAACTGTATATTACCCTTGATCACTATATCAATTGCCCAGTCATAAATAGCCAGTGTGTTGTAAATGACCAGATGTACAGATTTTTTGACAAGCCTTCCAATCGAATGCACCTAACGACCAGATTGGCTGGAATCTCTTTGACCAAACAAGCTGTACTATTTGTCAAAGGAATTTCTATAGGTTTCGACCTATCATATAGGTTTCGACCAGCTAGTCATTTGCAACGCACTGACTAGTTAAGTCCTTCCACATCAATTACCATAGGAAAAATAAAGAAGTAAATGCTTGAAATATTGATGCCACAGATGTGAAGCTCTTGCTCAACCAAGATGAAAGAAAATAAAGGGTTCACAAAGTCTCTAGACACCACAACAAAATAATATTAGACACAATACACCTCCAAAAGTCTACCCTATATAGAATTCAAGTTTGCTCCATGTGGGCCCCATTAGTCACAATCAAACTCAAACAAATAATCTAACTTGAAAGTCTTTCTTGGTAATATTTAAATAAGCATTTGCAATCTATCAACTCACGGACATGAAACAAAGTTAACCATGGATGCAATCCCCTACTTAAATCCTAGTACATATAAAGCTCAAGTCTACTATGTATAGGCCCCGTGGTCTTAAACTCAACATTTCTGAACTTCAAACATGCTCATAGGTGCATTACATAGGGACTAGGGTTTGATAAACACATGTAGCACATAGATTTCAAAATGGATTGTAGACTTCACACACTTCACTCAACATGAATTGATGAGGTAGCTCAAGTCCTAGATGTGATGGTACATACAGAACATGACATAGAGAAGCCATGGTTCTAGGATTTGAAACAATTGAGCCAAGACAAGAACCTAGGAAATATCATGATACAAGTGGAGCATGTGGACTCAAGACATAAAATGTGGTCTACATGACAACAACATAAAGATTATATAGGGGAAAAATTAGGAAAATCGTTAGCAATCCAAACTTCAAAACATATGCATGACATGAAGAATAGATAGAGCACCAAACTAGACACATGGAAACCATCTATAAGAGTATTACAGTCAATATATGTCTAATTGATGGAGACTTAGTACAAAAAAAAACATAAATACTATCTTCTAAATCTTTTACGCTTAGAAGGTATACTTTTTCTTTTGGGCACCATGCATCAAGTGAGCCTTAGTAATTCTTGTATGTCTTATGAAGGGTGTAAAAGTGGAATTCAATACTAGTTAAATTAGATTGTAATATTTTTCACATTCGAGAAGACATTAGAAAGAAAATAGAGTTCCATAGTAATTTATTTAATTTTGTGCTTCATGGACTTTAGTGAAATAATAAACTTTCAATTAGCAGATATCTTAGGCCTAGATTTTTCATAATGGCATCTATAGCTCCAAGATATTATACTTGGTTACCGAAAGATTATTCTAGGTTAGGATTGTCCAGAATTTATAAAAAGATAAACAAGAATAATTCATATTTTAGGTCTAAAATTATCCAACTTAGACCCTTGATTAAATTAAAACACCTTGATTAAATGTGTTGAAGCTCCCATTGAACCCATCAAACAAGCTGTTTTGGACTTGGATCCAAAAATATTGCCCATCCTTGAGCATAGTTGGAGAAAGCTGGGGCAATTCCAACCCTGGGATTTTGTTAATTATCTTCAAAGCGTTGGGAATTGTTTACTTGTTATCGAAAATGCTGACAAACCTTTGTTTCGCTTGAGATCATTTCAAACGAAATCCCGGAGGGATGGCGATCGGAGCGCATTCCGGCATTTATTGCCACACATAACCCTGTCTGACTTCTTCAAGCTTTGGAACTGCCCTGATCACACCTACTATACTGTTATTTTATGGATGAGCATCATGTTTTCGACTTCTAGAGAATGTAAATTCGAGTATCATAAGTCCGGTGACCCCTCTTATAAAATAGATAAGTACGCTGGCTTCAAAGATGAAGATGGTGACACCTCTTGGAAAATAGATAAAGATAATTGTGAAAAAATATATGGCTTTTTAAGGGCTTATAAATATCTCTATAACTAATTTCCCCAAAAACGATATCTCATGATCCATTATGATCGCCTCCCAGAACTAGAGAGGGAGATTGCGACACTTATCCGAAAGAAGAAAAAGAAAGAGGAAAAAAGTTGGTCACGTTATCATTCAGATTCAGATTCAGATTCAAATTAATATGAACGTGCGTTCGACTATCCTCTTAATCAAGACACTTATCCGAGAGAGAAAAAATAAAGTGGAAGAAAAATGGTATACATAGCCAATCGATAACACATTCAGGACAAATACAACACTCCCGTGAGACTCCTAGGATCACTATGGACCAAGCTTTGTGGTATAAATATGTATTCTCTAAGTAACATACTATAAGTAATCATCAAAAGTCAAAACTTAAATAATATACAAGTGCTTTAAAAAAATGGTAATGTGGTAGCTTCAAAATAGACGTTTGAATAATAAACAAGCACATGATCCCGTTAGGATTCGAATCTAGGACCAAAATGTTTAGCACTTGAAAAGAAACGGAGTCAATAGATCTTGAAGGTACTAATAAAGGCATATTCACATATTAATAAGATCTCATAGTTTTAACTAAAGCTATTGAGCATCATGTCACAAAGGTTGAGAATGCATTGGATGATTTAAAGAGTAGATCTCTAGGGATTTCTATGCTCAACTTAGAGAATATTAATGTTGATTATACTATGTGCCAAGTGGAAAAATCCTTTAGGTCTTAGGGGAGTGGACATTTAGTCTTTATTTTAAAGAAATTGAATTAGTAGTGACATTTTTTAATATATGTTGATAAGACTATCTCCAGGATGGAGATCATTTCTAATGAATTTTAGCATAGCTAGGTTAGCCTTATTTTTTTGTTGTTTTGTATGATCTTCCGAACATAGTAATGTTATATTAGATACATATACAAATAGAAATTAGTATGAATTTTTTGTTATCATAATTTCTTGTGTGATTCATTGAAAATTTGAGTCTATATTAAATAAATGTTTTGGTATGTGTAAATAATTGCTTGTTGGATTCTATTTCCTTCAAAATTTGTACAAGAAATATAGATGTGAATTTGGTTAACTAATGTATAGTTTCTTATTAAGATAGTAAACTTAGTAAATATATGGCATGTCTTCGAATGGTTTACTATTCTTCTCTAAGCCTTTTTTTTTCTTTTTACCTTTTCTAAATTAAGCTACATTAGTTTAGATCAAATTTTTGGATATATTTATTTTTCTTAAAATCTATAAAATTTTAAAAATAAACATTTTGTGATTGTATGTTATTTTTATAGCTATGATGTTCCCATTTAAATTGTGTGAACAATCTCATTTTTCCTTAGTAAAATCAATAGCCTAAGTGAAGATTCTCATAACCTTGAGGAACTCTTTCCTTCCAAGGGAGAAAAATTATTCTCATCTATTCAAACAATTAAGGAGGACCTCACTATTTTTTCTAAAGATAAGTATTCTAATTATATATTTGTTAACATTTTTATAATTACACAATTAAAGAAAAAGAAGACTCAATTATTAACATTTTATTTATTTATTTATCTTCTTTACTTTTATGGTTCAAATGTATTAAAAATTTTTATTGTGTTTAAGAAAAATGTAGTAGACATAAAATTGAAAAATAAATTAATTAATTCTTAAATGAAAACAAAACAAATTATTACAGAGTGAGAGGGGTTATATAGTGGCATTAAGGGGATGACTATGACCATGTTTTTTTAAATTATGAGGTGTTTTAAATTTAAAACATATAAATGACATATTTTTATTTTTTAAATGAATGCACATAAGAATTAATTTTAAATATTTAAGGGACTATTTTATTAAATAATGCACATAAGAATAAAGTCAATAATCTATATAAATACAAGTAATACTCAAACATAAATCACAAAAATATCAAATGAAATAAAAAAAGAGCAAAAGAAATTATTTGAATGGTAAGTGCACTATATGTCATCAATTTAATTTGATTTTGTTTTTGTAGAATGAAATTCAATTTGTTGGTTTTGATTCTATTTTATAAAAATTAATTGAGGTTAAATAATATTTTATAACTATATTTTATTAGGTTTAAATTTTTTTTTTCACAATGAAATTTAATTTAATGGTTTTTTTTCATTATTATTTTGAAAAAATATAGTATCGTAAAATAATATTTAATAACTATATTTTATTAGGGTTTAAAAAAAAAAGGAGCAAAGTATATTGAAAAGTTATACCAATGGTAAGTGCATTATATTTTATAGATTTTACTATAGTTTGTTAATATTAGATTAATGAAAATACTTTATTTTTTATTAATATTAGATTTAGTTGGAGTTTTATATTTAGTTAGAGATATCAAGTTAATTATTGACTTAAATTGTTAATTTTATAAGAATTATTCTATACTGTATTTTGTAATTATAGTATCACAATGAAACTCACGAGTAATCTTTGTTGCCAAGCTATATTTTATTTGGAGTTTTATATTTTAGTTATAGATTTAAATGATGAGTGAATTTTTTTTATTTAAGGAGTTATTTTAATTACCCCTATCTACTTCTTATAAAAATATAGAGAGGGGTGTTTAAGGTATTATAATAATTTATTGTAGAGTTATTTTAATGAAAATACTCAATTAATATGTTATTTTATTTATTATAAGATATCTTTGGGCCTGTATTAGAGATAGATTTTTCTAAAGATAGGTATGCTAGTTTACTTCATATATTTAGCTATTTTGTTAAACATGTGTAGTAAATAATTTGAAAAATCAAATTAATTTACCAACACCCTCGCTAAGTTATTTTACTTTAGGACTATTTAAGAAGTATTTTATAGTTTTAGTTTTTTAAAATATATGTTGGCTAAATTTTTAATACCTTGACATGTAAATGTCTATAGTTGAGTGTTAATATTTTTTGTTAATATGCTCAAGAAATACAATTTTTTAAAAAAATTTGACATATTGCAAGTTTTCTTTAGTATGGGTGTTTTTTTGACCTATTCGGCCTGTTTATGCCTCCTAGTTCAAAGGATTTTTTTGTATTTTGAAGGTGTTCACCCTTGTTTGTAGATTGTGTGACTTTCTCTAGCTAGTGAATGATGGTAGCATGAACGTCGTGTGAAGAATCTATAGGTTGTGTTCCCATTGGGGTAAAGAGGGTGTTAAAAGCCCAATCTAGCAAGGGTGAGGTTGTGGAAGGGAGACCCAAGGCTAATTTGTAGCTTGTGTTGTATTTCAAGGCATAAACTACCTAATTCTCTCATGTCAAGCGCACAACTCACTGCTTGTGTTTCACACAGCGACAACCTGCATAAAGGCCAATGTGGATTGGCGGCTTTGAGGCTTGTTTCAAGGTCGTAACCTACATTGTAAGGCACACACAACCTATACAAAGAGGTGCCCAAAATGCATGCTTGAACATGCGAAGATCAGCAACTCAATCAAGGCATGGTACATTTTTCCAAAACCTTCTTCAAAGCACCTAAAAATGCCTCATATTAGGGTTTGTGGAAGCTAACATCTATCTAGAGTAGAGAGGGCGGCATAATCAAATCATTGTGTAACATCACTATCCATAATGCTCAGGATTTAACATAAACATGTATCTTAATCAAGTGATTAGTTAACAAGATGATTGATCTAATCAAATTTTAACCAAAAGAAACATAATCTTTTCATCAATTATGCATGTCAATCTAATCATGATATAACAAAGCTTACATTTTAGTAAACATTTACAAATCTTTAGTGAGTAACCAATCAAGTACAAGATATGCTCAAGGCATTATAGTTCAATTAATAAATTACAATAGACCCTCTAGTCATAAATGCAAATACTGTATCTGGAACCAATGACATCTATCTCCATAAGCCTCAACTTGTCTCATGCTTGGGAAGGAGAGCATCATCTTGGTGCTTTTCCTCCAACCACGGACCTGCGATCCCCCACTCAACTTCCTAACTAGAAGTGGCCCTACCCTTCTAAGAAAGGTTATACATTAGTAACCATTAGGTTAGCCATTTGAGTATCTGGTGTTGTGCCCTTCCTAATGTCTCACAAACACACACTATAGATCCACTCTAACTTGTATGACACTACTGGAGACACTAGGCCATCTGAAACACTATGGACCGACAATGCATGCAGAGATGGATGCATTACTTTGGCCAAAGATTTACATACATACACATTGCACAATGAACATCGTCATATGTCCACCACCCTAACTCAACTTATAAGCTATCATTTCGTACAGTAAGTTCTTATCGACCTTGTTCTTTAGGTCTAGTATAAGTAGGATCAGTTTGATTCATTGTCCATACTTGGACATTTGACTCCCATCATAAGTTGGTTACAACTAAATAGGTTACTTTCATAACAAGGAACTAGTGACTCCTTGTCACCTTGTTCCTCTTTAAACTCATATCACAATTTGACCAATTTTCACCACCTTAGGTCTTCTATGGTCTATAATTTTCATATCAAATCATCATATAGGATGAAGTCATAATCATGGTACTCAAGGCATACCTTGCCTTAGTAGAATAGAATGGTTTCATTATGCTAAATAGCTCTTATTATCTTTATGATCTTTAGGAACTAAACACCATTCTTAATAGTTTAAAAATGAGAATAAACAAAGAAATCATAACTTGTATCATTAACCGACAGGTCTTAATTTAGACACATAGAACAAATCTATATTATTCCTTGAGCACAAATAAGTTGTTATGTGATGAGACCATGATCTCAAAAGATTTCACCACCTTCATAATCTAGGGTTAAGGAGTACAATCCTGACAGTTCAAAATAACCCTTAGTATATATATCACAGTTAGATTTCCATCCATGCCAAACTTGTTAATAGTGTAAGTGATGCAAACACAATAATGTTTAAGTGCCTTTACAGCTGTCTCCATAGTCGAGTGACTGTAAGATTCAATTATAGGCTATAATCATTAACTGCAGTCATTACCAATTATGCAATATTTCCATGCCGAGAGCACTTCATCTCTAATTTCATCATTATTTGATGAGTGCTTAACATGTTTTGAAGGCCTGCTCATCCATAACGGCTTCGAACACCTATTATCATAAAATGTGTAATGCATTATAGCTGGGTCGTAAGACCTCAAGCTCAGACATAGAAAAGAGTTTATCTCTATAAAGCTCAGCCTTGTAGCCTCGAGCCAATGTCACAATAAAACCATATTGCAATTGTTGCTCATCTTTTAAGCCTCATGCTTAGTCAGGGGAAAAGATTACTATGTTTCACTACTCAGCCACATGGCCTGGAGTGTAGTCTGAAGAAAATATTACAATGTTCTATTATTCAGCCTTGTGGCCTTGATCTTAAAGTCTCAATAAACTATATTGTGTGTTTCATTGCTTGGCCCTATGGCCTTGAGTTTGATAATAAGAAAATTTTTTGTGTTGATAGCTCAGCCATAATGGCTTCGAGCCTATTCTCATCACAGAGATAATATGATAAGGCTTGGCTTTAAGGCTCTAAACCACTAAAAGAATAAAGCTTTAAAACAATACTAGCTCAGCTATATCAGCCTTGAGCCATGACTATGAAGATATTAACATAAACCATGGCACGGTATCATAGGACTCGTACCTCTGTGTTAAATTATACAATAAGAAATATAACACCATACTTTCTCTGATAGCGGTTCAACACAGTTATAACTCAGTATACAGAAAGTAAATGGGAATTATCTCCACCATTTTACCTAGACAAGACTTTCAATAGGAATGTAGTTCCAGACCCAGTCTCTTTTGAGCTACTCACAGCTTCTTATCTCTCAAATCTTTCCTAGAAAAGCTTCGCCACCTTCTTCACAAAAACCCCCAACAACGAACCCTTCACTAGCAAAATTCTCTCCACAAAAAGAAAACCCAAAAGTAGTTAACTGACTGACTCTTGGGATGTTGATTTGGGTGCAAACTACCACCCACTTGGTCGGTTTCCACAAAAGGTGGCTTGATCAAGGCATCATGCACCTAAGAAGGATGAGCTCAAAGATCTCCTTCGTTCCTCAAGGCTGACTATAACAAATTATTACTATTCGATAGTATTGAATAATATGATAAGTAAAAAATAATAATTACACTACTATAGAAATCAAACTATAAAGAGGTTCCCATAAAAATATATTCATATTTAATATTAAGGTTTAACACTGTATAAATAAAATCACAAAATAATTCACAACAAGATTGTTGATTGTCAAGGTTGAGTAATACTTCCCTGAAATCGACTATCATCATTATTCAAATGACTAGGAAATTATATCCCCGAGAACAAAAGGATAATAAGATACATCCTCATCTCTCAATATGATTGTCCCTCAACTTGAGATGATGTTCCAAGAACATTGTCTAGCCATCACCACTAGTCGTGATAACACTCACGATATAATGACTTACAAAGAACCCAATTACTAAGAAAGGAGAAATGACACACAACTTACAAAGGGATTTGAAGGACATAGAAGTTGATAATTAGACAGCTAATCAACCTTTTTCTTTCTCAATGTCTAACCCTTCCTCCAGGATGATACTCTCCTTCCTTCTTCAAAGGACGTTCATTTTCGTGTTCACACTTAGGACCACAAGATCATGATCAGTGCATCATTCTTATCTCATAATATAAATCATTTAATTTACAAAACTAATTAAGAATAGTCATTACTCCATAATAAAAATTAAATCAGATATTTTTACAATATCAAATAAGTTAACTATGACTAATCCTCTTGATTATCATGCCAAGTTAATGATTAAGTCTAATTGTAAGTTGGGGATGTAACACATTGTGTATCCGAGAGGAGGGCGTGGATCTTTATAAAAGTTGTAGATAACCCTGCACAAGGAGGCATAACAAAGGGCATGAGGAGGCATCATTCTATTTCCCCTACATGCTTTCTTGGCCACCATTCCCCATCATAAAATTGCCATAATCTTTTTGGGCATGATATTTTTCTTATATGCCCTAATTTGTCGTTTTTGCAAAGGCATTTCAATTTTTTAATGTTTATTTTTTTCTTAATGATAAACATATGATGTATTAAGAAAATACAAATGTAAATTTGGGGTAGGGCATTTAAAATTAAGGTAAATTGCTTTGAGAAAGAATTATGGTTATTACAACCCTTGTGTTTTCACCTATCAAAGACAAAGGGTGAGGCTCGAGTTGGACGGAGGTTGATTCCCCCTCGCAATCAAAACCATAGTATTCTACTCTTTTTGCCAATTCCAATGAGTGGTTGGAAGTTTAGGTTCATCTCACCTTAGAGTAATTTTTTAATGTTTTAGTGCAAATGTATTAAAATAGGCCTCATTTATGAGAACTTGTTTATGTTATAAATTTTGATCGGTAGCTCAAAATTGAGTACCATTTTTGGCAAAAGTTAATTTTCTTTCATTTCCCATACATTGGTCCTATTTTCATTGTAAAATGCACTAAGCTATAAAGTGCAACAAATCTAGTGGTTACCTAATATTGAATCAAGGGGTGTATATAGTCGTGCCAAGAACACTTCTGAGTTGTGCCAAAGAGCACTTACATAGAGTCATGTCAAGAACACTTCCTTGAGTCATGTCTAGAACACTTCCACACTTCTTTCCATATTTTTAGCTAAGGGGTTACATCAAGCAATTTGGGGGTTATACATGCACTCAACTTATAAAGTCCCACAAATCTCAAAGGGGATCAAATATTGAATTATGGAGGGGTTCATAGAGTTGTGTCAAGAGCATTTCTGAGTTGTACCAAGAGCACTTCCATAGAGATATGTCAAGAGCACTTCCACTTCCAAGTTGTATCAAGAGAACTTCAAAGTTATGCCAAGAACACTTCTATAAGAGATATGTCAAGAAAAATTCCACTACTCTTTCAACATCCTTTAACATTTTTTCTATGTGCCAAGAACACTTCCACATCACCATCACCTAATGCTACATGTTAATCTAGAGTTGATTCTTAGAGGACTTCTAGACATTCGTCTCAACAGAAGATTGATATCAGTTCCATTGCTTCTATAGATTTCAAAGTTTCTTCATAGAAGGCTTCTAGAGAATCTTCAAAGCAAGATTTCACTGTAGCCACCTGGCATGTAATTTTTCACATTTCTCTCTTTTGGAGGAAAGTTTTTCCCCACAGATTTTTCTTTCTTTCTCCACCTTATGAGAGATGCATTTATACATGTGTACCACATCAGACCTAGTAGCCAGGACCCATCTTTATTGTGCCCACCTAAACTATTCTTAAGGGGGATGTTCGTGTAGGAATACTAATGCTATTACTTATTATTTAAATAAGTAATTATGTGTATATTCCACACATGGATTTAATCCACCTTAGGTGGTTAGGTGATGACTTGGAGAGTTCAACACAAACTCTCCAAGACACATGTCAATAGTCTTTCTTCCACCTTTAGTTGAGTGTTGAAGTCAACTTCTGAGTCAACTCAACCTCTCTCACCTATATGTACAACTACCTTGTTCATAATTTAATTCACTCCATTTTTTTATCGGCATGAGTTTAGTCAATCCTCTATTCTAATAAATACTAGCTGTGAAAAGTTAGTTAATAGTAAAATCTTAGGAATATTCTAAGATTTGTCACATTCCATCCCTTCCAGCTACCTCAAAATGCTTTTAGTGGTAAGTTCAAACCTAGCCAGTAGCCTCATAGATGTAAACAATATATTCCATTAAAATCCTAGTTGTAATGTCGTCTTGCCTTCTATGAAACCACCTAAATTTGCATGTAAACAATTTTCTGCAATCCATAGGTGGTTTTTGGTCAAAACCAATAGTTTTGAGATCTTCAAGGTAGTTTCTAATATTTACTAGGTAATTTTAGGTTTAGAGGAGAATATTCTAGTGAATTTGGCTAGATTATGTCTGCTAAATTTTGCTAATGTCATCCTCAAGCATCTTACTTGTTGACATCATCTTCTTAGAAGGTGACATCATCTTTTTACGATAGTGAGGCATATTTCATCAGGTGATGTCATCCTACATCAGGATGACATTATTAAATCATCTACTAGCATCATATTTTTGTTTGCTGATGTCATGAGACCTTTTTAAAACTTGGCTCGTCCCTCTCATTTGCATTTTTGTTCTGATATTTAGACTTTGGAGGCCAATTTCTTAGTCATCCCAACTCCTTTTTTTAAGCAATTTTTTTTATTTGGGCCAAAATTTCACAAGATTCATAGTGGTGCAATTGGATTTTAAATTTGGTGCCTATTTTTTCTAGAAATTGCAGATTTTCATTGTTGTTGTTGACTAGTTCTCATTTTGAGAACTTCCAGGGCTCCGTTTGGGCTCATATGGTAACATTTTTTGTTGATTTTTTGAAAGTACATAATTTTTTGAGTACTTTTTAGATCTGTAATTATTTTAGTCTGATTCTACATAAAATTTGTGCTTTTAGTTATATCTTATTTTTGGCATTTGCATTGTACCAAAATCAAAGACCACTTTATTATTTTGGCTAATAGGAATTGTAATTGCACTAAGTATAAAGTGTCACAATCATATTTTTTCTACGGGGTGATCTCATTGATTGTACATAAATGGGGGGTTGTACTTGTGTTGCTTCAGTTTTTGTATTCTTATATCTCCAACATGGATTAACCAAACTTACCCTACTCATACCATAAAATTATCTTGAGTGGAAGGAAAACATTGAGATTCATTTGAGAAGCTTTGGTTTACATAGAGTTACAATGGGTATAGAAATTAAACCATCAACTACTATAGAATAGAGAAGCTGGTATAATAGATGTGATGAAGCCTATGGAACATTATGCATGTCTATTTCTCATGATCTACTTTTTCACATTGAATCTTGCACTACACCAAATCAAATTTGGACTACATTAAAGAGTCTCTTCGGAAAGAAAGATACTATGAGAGGTTTTAAATTGGAGAATGAACTAATTTGTTTGAATCCAACAGATTTTGATAGCATCCAAGACTTCTTCACAAAACTAAAAATGTGTAGATTGTAGCTAAAACAATGTCGTATTGAGAAAGAGGACACTAATTGATTATTTTTATCCTTCCAAACTTGGTCTTGATTATTTAGGTTTTGTTTTTACATTCTATACTACTATGAATTCTCTTAGTACTACATTCAAAATGCCTTCACTTGATGATTTTGCTACATCACTCACTATGGGGTGGGAAAATTTAGTACAAATGGGTACCTTGAAGTCTCCAAAATCACATGTTCAAGATATTGCTAATTAAGGTAGAAAATATCAAAAGGCTTTACCTAGTAAAGGAAAGAAATAGAAAACCAAGGATTTCAAGAACAATGAGAAAGCCAAGGAATCAAATAGTTCACCTAAGTTCTCATCCTCTTCCAAAGAGTAATCATCAAAGTGTGCATATTGCAAGAAAGTAGGACATGGTGAGCATAAGTGTTTTGAAAAAGGATTGATGAGTTGACACATCTTCTTCAAAACCACAATATCCAATTACCTTCATCAATGCCATCTAGTTCTTCTTCTTCTACTCCATCATTATCTACATAGTCAGGGACAACTGGATTTTCTAATGTGACAAAAAAGATAAAAGGCAAAGCACTCTTGGCATCTACAAGTCTTAAGTTAGGGAGACTGCTTCTTGATTTTGGAGCCTCACATCATATGGCATCATCATAGGGGATGTTCTCTTCATTGGAGCCTTGTACTTTACAACACATCCTGATGGGGAACAACACATCCTGATGGGGGCATGGGCTTTGTGAAAGCTCTCGTTTACTTGCATGTTTTCTCTCTACCTTAATGTGCTTGATATCCATACATGACATCAACCACCTTAAGGTGGGGCATATATACATTTGATCTCTGTCTGATGATTTTGATCTACTAATGAAACATGTTTGTAACCCTTTTCTGTAAGGTGGGATGTTGTATTTCTAGCGTGAGTGCACATGTTTATTTAAATGGCAATCAAAAAGCCCTCTCCCCAAGGTAGGATAATGTATCTCTTGAGCTAGTGCATATCCTTTTATACAAAAGCCCTCATCGCGAGGTGGGATGGTGTATCTCTTGACCTAGTGCACATCCTTTTATTACAAAAGTCCTCCACAGAGGCGGGGTTGGATCTTGAGACTATCCTCCCTTAAGCATGTTTTTGGCAGTTGTTGTCGCATAAGCCAAACCATTAGGTGTGTCTACAACATGTTTGAGATGGTGGGACTTAGAAATAAGCTCCTTCCATCACTCATGTTTGTTGTGTATAATATGTATAGTATGTTTATGGCATGCTATATGGCGCTCATGTATTCCATGTGTCTTCCGTGTGTGGTTTCAAGGGTGTAGAAATGAGCTCCTCCCACACTCAGGTATTTGTATGGCATGTTTTCCCCTAGGTGTAGTATCAAGGGTCTAGCAATGAGCTCCTCCTAAACTTTGGGTTTTGTATGGCGTGTTTTCCCCCGTGTGTGGTTTCAAGGGTGTAGTAATGAGCTCCTCCCACAATTGGGTTTTGTATGGCATGTTTTCCCCCCTGGTGTAGTGTCAATGGTGTAGTGATGAGATCCTCCTACATTTTGGGGTTTTGTGTTGCAATTTTATTTCCATGTATATATATATATGAAAATGCTATGAAAATGTTATTGTATTCTTTATGTTTTCCATGACTACTCTCATGTATTCTTTCATGCCCTCATTTCCCATGCGGTCACGACACACAACACACGTGTCACATCCACATTTTCCATGTGGTCATGACACGAATTATGAAAAAAATTTCTACCTATCCCTAGGAACCCCTTCGCATGTGTCTATGTGCTCGGTGGCAATATGCATAAGGCATAAACATGTCAAAAAAATTTAGGGAGGTACGTTGTTCCATGCAGTCCCCTGCATGATGATATCCATCTAGGGGGTATGTGACACAAAGTGTGTCACTTTTAGGGTTAGAACAGTTTTAATCTAAACCCTAGTTTCCTAGGTGAGAAGGGGGTTTCATCTGATTTGAAACCTAACCCTAACTCAGATCAAAAATGAAATCGAAATAAATATTAAGAAATAATGGCATGATGGACACATGATTAAAGTGGAATGGTGAAATAAAAGTTAATAAAATATCGTAAAATTAAAACCCTAGAAATCTAGGAAAAATTCGACAGCATAACGCGTTTTCAATAATCGCATTAAAAATTTTAAAATAAAACACCAATATGAAATTAAAAAAAAAATTAAGAATAAAATTTTGAACTTAAGAACAAATTTAAAACAAATTAAAATAACAAAATAAATACCTTGCCAAGGTTAAATAAATCGACTCACAATAAAATAATAAAACTTGGAATAAAATAATAAAATAATTAAGTGAGGCCAAAATAGATTTTAAATTTGAGTCCGTTAATAAATATAAATTCAACATTATATTTATTAATGAACTCAGAATAATAGAGAAGGGAAGAGATTAAGATACTCATTCTCGTAAAATAATAATAATGAAAATTGTTGAATAAAATGTTTAAATCACGCTAGGAAATTAAAACAAATGCCCTAATTAAAATGAATAAAAAGGTGAAGGGAATACACTTCACAAAATAACAAAATTAATGCCTCCCTTTTAAAATAAAATAAAACTCACAAGGCAATAAAATAAAATGCAAAACCCCATCTAAATGTTAACAAATAAAATGAGACACAAGAATTAAAAGCCAAGGGCAAAAATAGAGAGTTAAAAAAAAATATAGAATTAAAACAATTTCCTCACAAAACTCTTCTCAATCAAATAATGATTTCCCCAAATTAGAAAAGCCCTAATTCCATTCTAGAATTGGTTATCTAGAAGAAAAGCCCTAATTTGTATTCTATTGTTTTCTCCATTGTGCCCTAACTTCTCTATCACAATCTTTCTTTGTTTACTTCTTTGTTTTGTTTTGGTTCTCTGTTTAAGCAGGATAGGGTTTGAAAACAACAAATGGAGGCCATGAATGAGTTGTTTCTACCTCTCACAGAGGTATACACAACTAAACTATATATATATATATATATATATTTAAATAGAGACTGATATATATATATATATCAATAATATAAAATGTATATATTTTAAAGAATTTTTCGCAGGTTTGTAGAGTAAGAAGGGTCGACGGTGGCTAAGGCATGGGGAATGTGACACGGTCAGAGGAGAGGTAATGGCGTAGCTGATGAGCACAGTTTTAAAATATAGAATGGTGGGGAGGGGACTGAAAGCGCCACCCACACCCTTGGGTGTGGGTGGGGGTTTCGACCCCCTCCCCACACCCCTATTGTTGACGGCGATGGCGGTGGGAGCTGTGGTGGGCCCCACCCTAAATATATATATTTTTTTAACATTTTCTATTCTGCGGTCCACAGTCCACTAAATGCCTGAAAACATCAATTTTTTTAATATAAATTTTAGTTTAAATATATATATACTCAAATAAATACTAATAGTTTATTCAAAATGACACAGTATAAAAACATTCTTTTCTATTACTATACACACACACACACACACACACACACACACACACACACACACACACACACACACACACACACACACACACACATGTTTATATATATTTCAATATATACAGAAAATAAATAGTTTTAGTTCTCTCTTTTTTTTTTTTATAAACAGTGACTTATAAAGATCAACAGGTTGGATTACAGCTGATAAGGATGTATGTATATATATATATATATATATATATATATATATACATACATATATATATATACATATTTCTAACTTTCACCAATACATATCTATTATTTAACTCAGAATACAAATTTTCTGTCTAACCTTATAGGTAAAATTCAGATAGCATTTTTTTTAAAACATAAATAACCAGAGATATTTTTCCCTCTTTTTATCTTTGAGCATGTAAGATAAATATTACCATTTCATTTAAATATTCTGTAAACTATATTCCTAAACATCACCCATTAACATGAAATTTCCAACAACATAACAAAAAATATTTCACTTAGATTTCTATCTCTTTTTTTTTTTTTGAAAGGATCATACAAGGTAGAATATGTATTTTAATCTACATTTTTCCAACAACAACTAATACAATGAAACTTTAATGCAACAAAACAGATAACTAATCTCAAATTCCTCTTTCTTGTATGCAATAAAATATAAACAGCAACTGATGCATATCTTTTTTTTTTTGAAAAGAACAATAACAACAAATGTATATATTTTTTTTGCAAAGAACAAATGACAACAATTAAATCAACTATTGTACTTCTCCAAAACACCCAAACTCCACAATATAGGAAATAAACAGTTTTTAAATAAATAAAAAGAATGTTTACATTTCAACACTTTTTACAGCCAACTCCAGGGGCATATTAACTTGACCAAATAAATGCAATAGGGCCACAAAGGCCATGACTCAAATAGCCAACAACAAGGGCCAAGCCACACAAAAATGGACTTCTCATCAAGCTCCATTTCTTCATTTAAGCACCTACAATAAATACACAATAAGGAGAAAAACCCAACCACTTCGAAATGCCCTCCTCCCTACTGTAGACCCGCAAGAGGGTCACCCCCGAGATAGGGAGGTAGGGATTCACATGGTTGCAACATACCACAACAAACACCAAAACAACAATAACACAACAATCAACCCCAAGGATAAACACATAACACAACTCATGAGAATGAGTTTGATGGGGGTAGAGAATGGACCCCTCTACTTCAAAGGCCACACCAAAATATCAAAATACCAAGTCTCATGGCCTCAAGCCAAAACCTCCAAAACCACAACTCTCCAAATATCTCAAAATAAACCTCCATGGCACTTTTGTCATTCAAATAATTTCCACAACAAGTAAAAAGCCCTCAAGGCTATCAATAGCACCAAAAAAGGAGTGACCTCAAGGAGGTTCCTTTCCCCTACCCCAAACAAGTCAAGCCTTACCTCCAAATGGAGGTGCTCTCACCAAACTCCCATCCCACACAGAAATAAAACAACAACAACCAAAACTACAAACACATTACAATAAAAATATGCAAAGGTAAAGAACATAGACATGAGACTTACCTTCAAAGTCCTATAATGGAAGCACATTTCGTGATGAGCTCCAAGCTTCTCCAAACCTTCCAATCTCCAAGAATTCCTCTAACTTCCCCAAAATTGCTCAAAATAGAAAGAAACTCCAAAATGCAAGAACCCCACACTCCTCAACAAGAGGAGGTAATATAGGCCATCAATTTTGGCCTTGAGGAATGAGAAGGTGACACTTGTCACCTTCTCCTTCCTCCTCCAATGCCACTTGTAAGGGAGAGGAAGTGTGAGGGTGACAAGTGTCATCCTCCAATTCTATCTCAATCCTCACCTTATCCACTTGTGCTCTCACACATGTGTGAGAGAACAAGTGGTGAGGTGGCATTCCCCTCTAAGTCTCCATGAGGATAAGGCATGCCATATGGCATCCTCCTATTCTCTAAGAGAGCCATCTCCCTCCAAGATGCTCTCACACGTGTGTGAGAGGCTTGGAGGAAGATCCCACACACTTGGGAGTCTTGGAGACCTCCCAAGTCTTCCTAGGGAAGGGATTCCCAAACTTTGGGAAGGGAGATGAGTCTTTCCCAAAGCATGACTCATCTCCCACCCTTATCTAATTCAAATTTCGTCACTTTGACTAAACCTTAGTTTAGAGTGACCAAAAGTGAGTTTACCTAAGGTTTAGTTAGATAAAATTGACCCTAGACCCATGGGTAACCACCTAGGGTAAATTTTGGGACACTAAGGTTCACCTAGGGGATCATAAATCAACTTTAAATGGCCTCAAAAATAAAAATAATACCAAGTGGTATAAGTCAATAAAAATTATACAACACATGATACAATTAAATCAAAACAAGGGGTACTAGGCCAAAATGATAAAATTAAACAAGCACTTAAATCAACACTCAATTCAAACGTGATCCTCATCCCTCTTTGGAATGGATCGGTTTCACCGGGAATAACATATGTGTGAATTCTACCTCTAATTTTCTGTGGCCTAGGAATGTAAATCCTGCACATCTCGATCAAGTGTCAATCATATCATGAATAATCATAGCCGAAGCAAATGGAATTAAATTCATGCCATTGAATGCAACAATAATCATCTATAACATAATTCTGAATTAAACTGCATTTTTCTATCAATTGTCACATAATCATCATCACATAAATAACTATAAATCACATCATAAAACATCATCTAATATATCTCACATGTCTAATCACAAGATAGCATCAAAATATGATCAAATCGAACCACCATATGTCTAATCAATGTCATATCAAAATCAGGAGATATAATCAAATCTGCATCATGAAACCATAGTCTCTAAAAGTCTGATAATGTCATCAACTGAAATGCATAATGATCAAAACAAGGAAGGAAAAATAATCGGCCTCACATCCTCCCCCCCTAAGACTAAACTTCCTCCTGTAAGTCATCAAAAAGGTGAGGATAGAGTGCCCTCAAACTAGCTGCATCCTCCCAAGTCGCTATGACCTCATCATAATGATCCCATTGGACCCTAACCTGGTCCAGCTCTTGACCTTGAAGGCCCAGTGTTCGATGAGCCAATATGCAAGTTGGCTCCAAAGACAATTGCCTATCTACATCTACCTGTAGAGTACTCTAGTCCAGTACATGAGATAAATCAGATATATATCGCCTCAATACAGAAATATGAAAGACATCGAAGATACGTGACAGGCTAGGTGGCAACGCTAGACAATAGGCAATAGGTCCTATCCTCTCCAAGATCTCAAAGGGTCCTACAAACCATGGTGTGAGATTAGAGCCCTTTCTATAATGGATTGTACTCTTGTGTGGCCGCACTCTAAGGAAAACCCTATCACCCACTGAGAAGCTCTGATCAGTCCTCTTAGCATCGGCATACTTCTTCTATCTATCCTATACCTCCTGAAGTCTCTGCCTAATCAGTGTGACCTGTTGCTCCATATCCTAAACTAACTCTAGACCAATGGAAACTCTGTCCTCTATCTGATCCCAACTCAATGGTGTCATGCATGGTCTGCTGTATAAAGCCTGAAAAGGAGGCATACCCAACGAGCTGTGATGCCCATTATTGTAGGCAAACTCAACCAGATACAGATACTCCTCCCATCTAGACTGATGGTCCATAACATACATATGAAGCATGTCCTCCAACACTTGATTCACCCACTCTGTCTATCCATCTATCTCGGGATGATAAACGGAGCTAAAGTTGAGCTATGTGCCCAACACCTGTTGCAAGGCTCTCTAAAATGCTAAAGTGAATACAAAATCCCTATCTGAAATGATGTGGCAAGGTACTCCATGTAATCTCACAATATCATCTAAGAATACTCTCGCCACTATTGGCACATTGTACATCGTGCGTACAGATGAGAAATGTGCCACCTTGGTCAACTTGACGACTATCACCATGATGGCATCATGGCGACACGAAGACATAGGAAGACTAACAATAAAATCCATGGAAATGGTGTCCCATTTCCACTCAGGTATCTCATGTGGGTATAAAAGACCCGCTGGATGCTAATGCTCATCCTTGACCCTCTAGCACTCAAGGCATCAAGCAACAAACTCTGCAATATCTTGTCTCATACCCACCCAATGGTACAGCTGTCGTAGGTTAGCATGCATCTTCTTCACCCCTGGATGTGCCACATATGGTGCTCTGTGAGCCTCTGATAACACTACAATACGTAGGTCACCTACGCGAGGTACATAGATGCACTATCGATGACGAAGCCACCCATCTTCCTTAAGTGAACACCATGCAAACTTGCCAACAAGGGCCCTCTATGAACTGATCTCCTACTGCACCTCAAGAAACCACTCATCCTCTGGCAGATGCTGAATAATGCATCCTCTCAAGTCCACACTCAAAGTCAAGGTCAAGAGCTCGTGGCGCCTCTAATTCAATGCATCAGCAACCATGTTCTCCTTCCCTTTGATGTAGTGGACATCAAAGTCATACTCACAAAGAAACTCCATCCAACACCACTAACTAAGAGGGGGGTGAATCAGTTATCTTAATTTACTTAACTTTTTGTTCTTCTTTAACAACTAGTGCAGCATCAAAGCAAATAATCATCCATAAGCATGAAAGTAGAAACAAAGTCAATACACATAACTCAATGATTTTGACGTGGATAACCCTGTTAAGGGAAAAACCACAAGGTGACTAACCCAAGAATGTATTCTCTATTAGAAGAATAGAAGTACAAAAATGGCACTTGCCAATTAGGGCTTACTGCCCAAGCACACTGCTCACAAGAGGCTCACTGCCTATAAGAGACTCACTGTCTACAAGTTATAAAGAGAGTAACAAGATACTTGAACTGATAAGAAGCATCCACATATGCTGGAGTTCAGTTCTGGTTAGGCTTAGTATACTGATCTACTGCACTTCATCCCTTCTCTTCTTTTGTGCCGCTATCCTTTCACATACCGGACCTGCCTTACTACTTCCACACTACTCTTTTACTTTTCTTCGCACACTTCACACACCACACACACTTCTCATTGAAATCCATCTTGTATATATATCCGTACAAAGAATTTCATCCTCTTTCTAGTCGGCATCCGGAATAGTCAATATTTTCCCAAACTCTAGTCTATCGACTGAATCCTTGCTTACCAAGTGATGCGTATCAAAGAGATACTCATAGAAGTCATCTAACATGTCGGCCAATTATGAATGGTACCTTGAGAACCTTGATCACCATCAATATCTCATCCAGAATAATGTTTGATGCTTTGTCGGTCAGTTCTTACTCTGTCAAACAGGACCCCAATACTTAGATGCTCATATCTCTTCACTCTTTCATCACCAGAAGCTCAATCCCTGGAATATATCAATCAAGGTACTCCTCTTGACTTCCCCAAATCTGTACTTTACTAAGATACTTCCTCTGAGAGATCTAGACCTGACTGTCAGATCTTGCCACATGCTCTGTTCTTACATATCGGACCACAACACTCTTCAATCTGACTTCCGGTATAGACACACCATGTCATGCGGATGTGTGGGATGAACTTTGTTTCCATCAATGACAACAATCATGAAGCTACAATGTGTCTCTTGCTAACAATCTCCCCCTTTAGCATTGATGGCAACACTTAGTGAAAAATGACTAAGTGTTATACTATACTCCCCCTTGGTTGATGCTCTGTTCTAATGTACATTTTACCAAAGCTCCCCTTAGCTGGATTCCACATTTTTCACTATTCCTTACTCCCCCTTTGACATCAATGGCAAAGGGTAGGGTCCATACACCAAAATTCCCAAAAATTCAACTATACTTAGCCGCATAAGTATATAAACAGGTTATACTTACATATACTGTAGTATGTCTGCAAAAATTGTCTTCAATTGGACAAGTTCTATTGCCCAAGTCTGCTTCATCCTATCCAAAATTGAGATGTGACCACTCAACAGGAATGCCAAGGCTTCTGCCCTCTTGAGATCTGTCGGATCACTGGTTCAGGCTATGGTCTGAGCATCAGTTAGAGCCTCATGCATGGCCTCTAACTTAGGGATAATAATCCCTCTTAGTTCACTTAGCCTGCTTATTCTAATTTTCTTCTCCTTCTCAAGCTTCTTTATTTCATTTATAGTTGCAAGAGTCTGGCACTCTTGATTTACTATGGAAGAGGAGAGAGGGTCAAAACTTTGAGATAAACTTGTTAGTTTATCCTCTTGCTCTTTTACTTTCTTCTCAATTTCCTTGGTTACTTTAGTCCAGGATAAACAAAATTTATATATATCTCTGCCATCTTTAAGAGCATTTTCTAAGCTCTTTATCCCAATATCCATAACTCTTCTATCATTTGAAATTAGACCTTGTACTTCAGAGAATCTCTTTCCTAAAAACTCTTTCCGAACCTTCTCCTCAGCTGATTTCTCTAAAGACTCAAAATGAGTGCTGACAGAGCTAACAAGAGACTTGAGATTACTAGATGAAGAAGTTGAGGAATCCTTCTGAAAGGATGGCATGATCTTTTCAAGCACAACGGATGCAATTTCTAGCAGCTCACAGTCTTCCATGTGAGACTTTAGAAGTTTCTCTTTAGCCTTTGCTTGGGCAAAGGATACTATCTTCATTGTTTGTATCGAGGAGAGAGAATCAAAGTCAAATGGTCCTTGAAGTAACTCCAGTTCATCAATCTCCATCATTTCTTTAGTCAAGAAATCCTTGACTGCTTCTGATGTCTCTTGCTGGTGATAGGATTTTCTCCCCTTCTGTAGCCTTAGCACTGTCATCTGTGGTCTTTTCTGTTTGACCTTCTTATTTTCCCTTCACTTCTTCTTCTTTCTCCTCTATTATTTCTTCTCCTTTTGATCCGAAGACTGTTGGGGAGTTCAGATTTACTTCTCCTTGAGGTTCCTCTTCTGGAATAGAGGAATCTAAGTCTTTAGATTTCTCTTTATTTGACTCCTTTTCCTCTTCTGCCACTGTCTCAATAGATTCTTCTTTGTCATCCATGGTAGAGGGTTTATCACTTATGTCCTCTATGATAGGAATGTTGAATCTTTTGTAGGCATTCCAGAGGATCTCCTCAATTTCTTTAGCTATTTTGTCAGTTTCTCCAAGCATAAGTTGATTCATTCTAGCTTTTCTCTGGAACTCATCCTTGCAATCTTTGAAGATCATATTCATTTGCTTCAGATTGATTGAAGGATAAAGCTGAATAGCTATTTGTTCCCTGATCTCAAGGTCCTTGGCCTTGCCATTGTTCTTCCTGATTTCTAGTTCCTTCTCTAGGCTCTTTGGAATCAGAGATATAATCTCAATGAATGCTTTATTATAAATGTTAAGATACCTGACTGTGGCTTCTTGCAGGATCTTCTGATTAGCTTCACTATAATCGTCATAAAATTTAGTCATTGGCTTCAAGTTCCCATCCACAGTGACTGATTTAACTACATCATCTAAGGACAGAGTGGGCCTTTCAACAAACTCTTCTGCCTCTTCCTCCTTGTCTTCCCCGGATACTTTCTTCTTCTTCTTTATCTTCTTGATCTCTTCATTAGATTTTGTGTCTTCTTCATCCTTCTGACTGATATAAGACCTTATGGCCTTTGTCTTAGTTCTTTTCTCTGCTTTATCAGATGATTTTGCTTCCGGTTTAGATGCCTTTGAGCTTTTAGTAGTTGTAGGTATAGAACTCTTAGAGGATCTGGTCTAGGAGGGGGCTTTTATTGGAGCACTTTCTTTTTCTACTCTTTCCATCTTTTCTCTGTGGGCATCAAGTGCCTCTTTTGAGATTCCATGCCTCTTGGCAACTTCTTCAACTTCCCTTCTCACTTTCCTCTCAATTTGAAGCTGTCGAAGTTCCACATGAACTTTTACACTCAGCTCTTGGAAGGTTCCAAACCTTTCTGCCTTAGGGTCTTTGGGCTGGCTCAGCAGATGTTGGATATGTAGCTCTACAATTTTCTCATCTACTTCATACCCTATTGGCATGATCCAGACTGTCCTTCGCTCCACTGCCTCCATTAGGCATTGATTAGTGTCAACCATGAAACACACTGTATCTTTGTACTTCTCAACCAATGATTGGGGAATTCTTTCTCTGGTTTGGATCATATTTTGAAAGTTCTTGAAGTAACCCCACAGAGCTGTATTTCTTGCCTTAGCATCCCCAAGCCCATGCAAGTAATCTCTGATTTGAATTGCAACAGGTCTGTCATTCTGTCATACCCAACCACTCGATTTGCTCATTCATAAAGTAGAAAAACAAACACAATATCAGTCCACCATACTTAAAAGAGTTCTTTTTGTCCTTCTTGATCTTCTGTAAGTTTTCCATCAATTGGCTTAGAAGGAGTTCACAGAGATCATAATCTGCATTCTTTCTCAACATTTCATAAGCAGTATACACAACAGTTCTGGATACTGAATTCTCCCTGCTGGAGTGATATATCTTATGGCCAATTATCATAGATGCAAACTTGATATCTGGATTAGTGATATCTTCTATGGTCATTGCTCTCTTATCAAATTTTGATTTGGTGGCCTCACTCACAGTTTGGTTTTTGACAGATTTGAGAACAGGTAACCCTTTGGAAGAGTGTAAACTGGTTACTGACCTAATTGCATCCTTGGTGATCTTGAATGGTATATTCAACCATAAGAAGTTATCATGCACTCTGCTCAACACATACTGGACCCACTCATCTTCTTCAAAACAGGGGAAATGGATGTACTGACCGAAATGTTTATCCCAGATGGCCTTATACTGAGGTTTTAGTTCAAAAGATTCATCTATCAATTCCTTGTGGTAGATGTCCATCAGCTTGGATTCACCAAAATCTTCAATGTTTGCATGAATGTAAACCCTAACGTCTTCTACATGCAAAACCCCATGCAAAATGCTGGAAAATGCCCCTAAGGGATCCACTTCTAGAGATTTGTAGGGATGTTTCTTAAATTTGGGGTGAGGCCTATCAGAAATCTTTACAACATTCAGAGTAGCCATCTTAAAGATTCAGATAAAGTTTGATCAAGAGTGAAAAATACATTTTTACACTTCTAGGTTTCACGGAATGAGCTGGATCGGATTGCTGGAAGAATTGTCTTTTGTGGTTGATCTTCGAGAGACTTAAGACAATTTGTTTGCATAGCTCTTTTTCTCTTCTTTTTGAGTGCAAATGTGTAAATGACGATTAAATGAACCCTTTTATCCTTGAGCAAACCCTAATTCCATATTGCAATAAATGCGCCATTTAAGTTATTTCAGTTACCTTGTTCTTCTTGTTCTGAGAAAAGATCTTTTCTGGATCACTAAGAAACATTTAGAGTTATTCTTGGTGATGATTGACAATCTATCTTTCTTTCCCCAAACATTTCATCTATCCGCAGATCAAGATTCCTCAGTTTGAATCATACTGGATCTAACTATGATAATCCTGTTTTACCAGATGACTGTTAAACTGAATCAATCTTGGAAGATTAGACTCTTCACATCTTCCTGCGGATCTTCTATATATTTACCAAGATTTCTTTAGATGTTTCTCTGAGAATCTTTTAATCCGCAACTTCCCATGTGCCAATTTTAGGCACCAATTAACTGGCTGGGGGATTTGTTTTTCTTAGTGACTCCCCCTGAGCCAGAGCTCATCTTACTCAATTTCTGGAAGGATTATTAGCACTAGATTCTAGTGCGGATCCATCCCCAACATTCTCTATGCTTCTCTTCACCCAGATCTTATTCATCTCCCTTTGAAGATGCACCGGACCCCTTTTGTCCTGATTCTTCTATAGAATTTGGCAATATGACAGGATCTATTGCAATTGTGGAAAACAACATTTCTTTGCATATTTGGTTCATATCTTCTTGATCTACATTGATTAGCCATATGTCCCATTCTATTGCATGCAAAGCATCTACCATTGAATGAATTGTTCATTTGCATATTTCTGCATTCATGAGATTTGTGACCATATCTTTTACAGTTGAAACACTATCCGGAGAAGGATGTATTAGTCTAATTTGTTCTCTTTCTACACTGATTAGCTTTATGACCAAAGTTATTGCAGTTGTGGTAGCATCCATTGAAGGATGGATATTTTTGAGCATTAGGTTGCCTTACCGGAGGTTTTCTAGGCCTATTCCTTGGATTTCTTGATCCAAAATTCTTCTGACCGAATCCAGAGCTTTCACCTTTCTCATATCCCAAGCCACGCTTGTCATCTACCCTCTTTTGGCTTTCAAGAAGAACTTCAAGTTGAGTAGAACTTATCTTGAATTTCTCTTTGTATTCATTTGCTATTTGAAGATCCTTTTTAAGAGTGTCAATTTGATCCTCAAGTTTTTCTTCATTATCTCTATCATCTTCAAGATCAAATTTAAGATGTCTGATTATTCTATCCATCTTGTGGCAATCTTCTGATTTCTCCTTGAGAGATTGTCTTAGATCATCTTCAGTTTTTCTTTTCTCTTCAATTTCTTGGGTAAATTTCATAACTCCTAATTCCATTTCATGTCTTACCATAATGATCTCTTTTGATAACTTTTCACATAACTTGGTTTTCTCCTTTAGATCTCCATTTGTATCATTTGCTTCACCTTGACTTGCCAATTGCTGAAGTAGATCCTTTCTCTTTTTCATAGAGAGACTCAGTTTCCCTTTTAGTTCATTTATGAAATCATCAGCTTGTTTGAGTCTTTCCTTCAATTCATTGACTTCAGAATTAGATTGCTCAAGATCATCTAAGGCAGACTGAAGTTGTTCCCTCATGCCATACACATCTATTTGAATTTCTAGATCTTCCTCAAGCTGTTAGGCTTTGTTTGGAGGAACTTGGCTCTGACACCAATTGTTGATAACTGAGAGGGGGGGTGAATCAGTTATCTTAATTTACTTAACTTTCTGTTCTTCTTTAACAACTAGTGCAGCATCAAAGCAAATAAGCATCCATAGGCATGAAAGTAGAAACAAAGTCAATACACATAACTCAATGATTTTGACGTGGAAAAATCTGTTAAGGGAAAAACCACGGGGTGACTAACCCAAGAATGTATTCTCTATTAGAAGAATAGAAGTACAAAAATAGCACTTGCCAAATAGGGCTTATTGCACGAGCACACTGCTCATAAGAGGCTCACTGCCTACAAGAGACTCACTGTCTACAAGTTATAAAGAGAGTAACAAGATACTTGAACTGATGAGAAGCATCCACATATGCTGGAGTTCAGTTCTGGTTAGGCTCAGTATACTGATCTACTGCACTTCATCCCTTCTCTTCTTTTGTGCTGCTGTCCTTTCACATACTGAAACTGCCTTACTGCTTCCACACTACTCTTCTACTTTTCTTCGCACACTTCACACACCACACACACTTCTCATTGAAATCCATCTGGTATATATATATATATATCCGCACAAAGGATTTCACCATCTTTCTAGTCGGCATCCGGAATAGTCAATATTTTCCCAAACTCTAGTTTGTCGGCTAAATCCTTGCTTACCAAGTGATGCGTATCAAAAAGATACTCATAGAAGTCATCTAACATGTTGGCCAATTAAGAACGATACCTTGTGAACCTTGATCACCATCAATATCTCATCCGGAATAATGTCTGATGCTCTGCCGATCAGTTCTTCCTCTATCTACTCTGTCAAATAGGACCCCAATACTTAGATTCTCATATCTCTTCACTCTTTCATCACCGGAGGCTCAATCCCTAGAATATATCAGTCAAGGTACTCCTCTTGACTTCCCCAAATCTGCACTTTACTAAGATACTTCCTCTGAGAGATCTGGACCTGACTGTCAGTTCTTTCCACATGCTCTGTTCTTGCTTACCGGACCACAACACTCTTCAATCTAACTTTCGGTATAGACACACCATGTCCTACAGATGTGTGCGATGAACTTTGTTGCCATCAATGACAACAATCATGAAGCTACAATGTGTCTCTTGCCAACAGTGGACATCAAAGTCATACTCGCAAAGAAACTCCATCCAACACCGCTAACGGGTGTTCAGATTTGGCTATGTAAAGATATACTGAAGGCTATGGTGATCTGAATGGAGCTCAAAGCAATGACCCAATAAGAAATGTATCCAACAAACTAGAGCATGAACCACTGCCACTAACTCCAAGTCATGCATGGGGTAGTTCAGCTCATGGGTCTTGAGCTTTCATGACTCATACGTGATTTCTCTACCACCCTGCATAAGTACGGCTCCCAATCCCTCAATTGATGCATCCATACAAACCATAAAATCTACTGCAGGATCAGGAACCGCTAAAATGGGAGCACTGGTAAGACACTCCTTGGGGACCCCAAAGGCCCTCTCACACTGCTCAGTCCATAAAAAGCTCTTCCCTTTCTACTGAAGGGAAGTGATGGGGTGCGTTACCTGAGAAAAAACCTCAACAAAGGGACAGTAATAACAAGATAACCCCATAAAATTCATGACCTCTGTCACACTGGTGGGTGCTGGCCAATCTCTGATAGCCCTGATCTTCGATGGATCTACTAAGATTCCATCGCCAGATAGGATATGCCCTAGATACTATACCTGTGTCCTAAAAAATGCACACTTCGCCAAGTTCCCATAAAGATTCTACTCCCTCAAACACTGTAGAACCTGATGTAGGTGCTCCTCATGCTCCTCCTCAATTCGTGAATAGATCAAAATGTCATCGAGGAAAATAATCACAAACTAATCTAAGTAGGTACGGAACACCCCGTTCATGAGCCTCATGAACACTGTAGGGGTGTTCGTCAAACTGAAGGGGACCACAGTGAACTCATAGTGGCCATATCAAGTCCAGAAGGTGGTCTTATGGATGTCCGCCTCTATGATACGTAACTGGTGGTAATTAGACTTCACGTCAATCTTAGAGAACACCCTGGCTCCCTACATCTGATCAAAGAGATTGTCAATCCTAGGCAGAGGATAACGGTTCTTCACCGTCACCTTATTCAACTAACTATAATCCATGCACAATCGAAGAGACCCATCCTTCTTCACGAAGATGACAGGAGCACTCCAAGGTGAAATGCTCGGTTGGATGTGCCCTTTCTTGAGCAAGTCATCAAGCTGTAACTTGAGCTCTGTGAGCTCAAGAGTGGTCATCCTGAAGGGTGCACGAGACACTGGCTCGACACACGGTGGGGTGGCATCCCCGGTAACTCTGCTGGAAACACATCAGAAAACTCTCTAAGGATGATGGAAAACATCTGGCATCCCTTCTACATGCAGTACTTAAGCTGCTAAGCGGATATCATACACACTGTTGTGGGCTTCTTCATGCCCACTATCTCAACTGATGTAACATGATCATCTAAGCAGCTGATCACCTTTCAGCGATAATCTAGCTTGGCTCGATGAGCCGCAAGCCAGTCTATACCCAACACCACATCGTAGGTTCATAATGTCATAACTCTAAGGTCACATACTATGGAAAAGGGTTCCAAAGAAATCTCACAGTCATGGACTAAGGCATCTACTATCATCTTGGCCCCTAAGGCCAACTCAACCACCCACCTATCACCCTACCTAGAGGCCACCAGCCTGCAATGCTCTACTAACGATGGAGATATGAAAGAGTCAGTAGCACCAGAATCAAAGAGAATAGAAATGGGGATACCCCCTATCATACCTAACGTCTTAATCATTGACACCTAAAAAGAATCCTGGTGGTTATCAACCGCTGCGAACATACGGTGGGACCTACCCACATCTCCAACCATCTACTCTGATCCTCCTACATGAGGCTGCCCCCTGTTGTAAAACCCTGTGGACACTTTCTAGCTAGATATCTTGCTCCACCACACACATAACATGGGTCCCTAGCCTGTACCTATCTAGTCTGAGTCCTACTTGATTGCTATTATCCTGACCTATTAGTGGACCCCTGTTAGCCCCTATATGAGTGCTACAATCTCGCGGGTCCCGCAGGTGGTCCCTCTTGCCTCTGATCTTTACGCAAGCCCTACTACTGCCAACCTCTATTATGCCCCCCATGTGCCCTTTGCTGTGTCCTAGCTCTCTACTACTATTGTGGCTGCTGCTACTGTGGGGACCTAGGAGGTAAGGGTGTAGAACTAAATCCTCCCCTATGAGGTGGCTGTGATGGTCTGCAGAAACTCTGCTGATGTTGTTGCTGCCCACGATCCTGAAACTGAAGGCATGAACTCTGCCCTCGTCCCTGTATCTCCTTAGCAATATATGCCTTCTTGGTAGCATCACTCAAAGTCTAGGGGTCTGCCATGTGAACAGGCCCTGCTATGTTGTGGTTCAGTCCTCTGATAAACTTATGAACTAGGAGTTTCTCATCATGGAGATACTTTGCATACCAAGACAACTCGGTAAATCTACCCTCATACTGAGCAATTGTAAGTGCTCTCTACTGAAGGTCATGAAAGTCATCTATGCGACGCTACCTGTAATGATCTGATAAGTATCGTGCATTGAAGTGCTTAATGAAGGTCTCCCAAGTGAGAGTGTCTAATGATAGGTGATGCTTGCACTCCTCAATGCGCCACCAGGTAGCTGCTGCATCTCGCAACAGGCATACTGCTACAAAGGCTACACGAGCCTTTGTGTTTCCCTTGTAAGGACGCAATGTGAAGCATCTATCTAAGCTGATGAGTTAGGCCTCCGCCTCAGCTCCCTCTGTGGTCCCGATGAAAGTAGGAGGGTTCAGCCTCAACAAATCCCTAATGGGATCTCCTCTGTCTTTGTACCCTCTAATAGGATCATCTGTGTAATAGTCATAAGGTCTGTGAACAATGTGCTCTACTCGTACTGCCTCATCATGCCTAGCATGACATGGAGAGCTCTTGCTACGGGCCTTGTCGGTCGATCCAATCTCCTTTGTCGTCGTCTCTGGCACCTCAACATATGGCTCCACACATGGTGCCCCTCACAGCTCAATGCGGGGCTCCACACATGGCTCGACATGAAACTTTGTTTGTGGCTCCACACGTGGCTCCTCTCGTGAATCCTCGTGGGGCTCGATACATGGCTTTATGCGTGGTTCAACTACAGCTAATCGAAGCCTATCTAAAACTGCCTGTAAAGCCTGTAATATCTATGGTCCAATATCTGGTAGGGCCGGTGGTGCCTACAATACCTGTAGGACCAGCTGTGCCTATCCCTCAGCTGAAGAGTCACTGTACACCTCGAGGGGTGGAGTGTGGCGAGACTGTGCTCTCTGAACTTGTCGAGGAGGCATCCTACAAAAATGAGGTAACCACAAATTAATCAAAGTTGCAAAAATAATAATGTGCCCTAAACAAGCCCAGTGTTTAAACTTAGGCTCTGATACCAAATGTCATGCCCACATTTCCCATGCAGTCACGACACACAACACATGTGTCATGTCCACATTTGCCATGTGGTCATGACACGAATTACAAAAAACTTTTCTACCTATCCCTACGAACCCCCTCGCACGCGTCTACATGCTTAGTGGCAATACACATAAGGTGTAAACATGTCAACAAAATTTAGGGAGGTACGGTGTTCCATGTAGTCCCCTACGTGATGATAGTCGTCTAGGGTTATGTGACACAAAGTGTGTCACTTTTAGGGTTAGAACAGTTTTAATCCTAACCCTAGTTTCCTAGGTGAGAAGGGGGTTTCGTCTGATTCGAAACCTAACCCTAACTCAAATAAAAAATGAAATCGAAATAAAGATTAAGAAATAATGGCATGATGGACGCATGATTAAAGTGGAATGGTGAAATAAAAGTTAATAAAATATTGTAAAATTAAAACCCTAGAAATATAGGAAAAATTCGACAGCATAATGCGTTATCAATAATCGCATTAAAATTTTTAAAATAAAACACCAATATGAAATTAAACAAAAATTTAAGAATAAAAAATTGAACTTAAGAACAAATTTAAAACAAATTAAAATAACAAAATAAATACCTTGCCAGGGTTAAATAAATGGACTTGCAATAAAATAATAAAACTCAGAATAAAGTCGATAAGGGCGTGGTTCGGTGGTTAAGTCACTCGGTTGTAGTGGCGGCCACCAAAGTTCAAACCCTCGCTGGGCCAATGAGCTTGCAGGCTTTACACCTTCGCTGAGCCAACGAGCTCGCGGGTTTGAAGTGTTCTTGCTAGGGGATGAGGTCCCCTATGTTGTGGCTTCACTGGTTCATTGCTTCGAGCAAAAGCATTCACGTGGAGCCGGAGGGCGTATCGCACCAGCGTCACCGGTCACGTTAAAAAGTTTACCAGGCGCATTTTAAAAAAAAAACTTAAAATAAAATAATAAAATAATTAAGTGATGCCAAAATAGATTTCAAATTTGAGTTCGTTAATAAATATAAATTCGGCATTATATTTATTAACAAACTCGGAATAATAGAGAAGGGAAGAGATTAAGATACTCATTCCCATAAAATAATAATAATGAAAATTGTTGAATAAAATGTTTAAATCACGCTAGGAAATTAAAACAAATGCCCTAATTAAAATGAATAAAAAGGTGAAGGGAATACACTTCACAAAATAACAAAATTAATCCCTCCCTTTTAAAATAAAATAAAACTCACAAGGCAATAAAATAAAATGCAAAACCCCATCTAAATGTTAACAAATAAAATGAGACACAAGAATTAAAAGCCAAGGGCAAAAATAGAGAGTTAAAAAAAATATAGAATTAAAACAATTTCCTCACAAAACTCCTCTTAATCAAATAATGATTTCCCCAAATTAGAAAAGCCCTAATTCCATTCTAGAATTGGTTATCTAGAAGAAAAGCCCTAATTTGTATTCTATTGTTTTCTCCATTGTGCCCTAACTTCTCTATCACAATCTTTCTTTGTTTACTTCTTTGTTTTGTTTGTTTCTCTGTTTAAGCAGGATAGAGTTTGAAAACAACAAATGGAGGCCATGAATGAGTTGCTGCTACCTCTCACAGAGGTATACACAGCTGAGCTATAGTGTTATATATATATATATATATATATATATTTTCTTTTAAAAAAAATTGAGACTGATATATATCAATAATATAAAATGTATATGTTTTAAAGCATTTTCCATAGGGATTGTAGAGTAAGAAGGGCTGACGGTGGCCAAGGCACGAGGAATGGGGCGTGATCAGAGGAGAGGTAACGGCATAGCTGATGAGCACAGTTTTAAAATGTAGAATGGTGGGGACGGTGCCAAAACCCCCACCCACACCCTTGGGTGTGGGTGGGGGTTTCAACCCCCTCCCCACATCCCTACTGTTGACGGTGGTGGCGGTGGGAGCTATGGTGGGCGACGCCCACCACAGCCCCACCCTAAATATATATATTTTTTAATATAAATTTTAGTTTAAATATATATATATATACATGTATTTATGTATATATATATATACATAAATACATGTATAGATATGTATATACAAAAATACATGTATATATATGTATATACATGTATATATATATATATATACACACATGTATATATATATATATACACACATGTATATATATGTGTGTGTGTGTGTGTGTGCTTATATATATTTCAATATATATGGAAAATAAATAGTTTTAGTTCTCTTTTTTTTTTATAAACATTGACTTATAAAGATCAACAAGTTGGATTACAGTTGATAAGGATATATATATATATATATATATATATATATATATATATATATATATATATATTTCTAACTTTCAGCAATACATATATATTATTTAACTCAGAATACAAATTTTTTGTCTAACCTTATAGGTAAAATTCAGATAGCATTTTTTTTAAAACATAAATAACTAGAGATATTTTTCCCTTTTTTTTTCTTTGAGCATGTAAGATAAATATTACCATTTCATTTAAATATTCTTTAAACTATATTCCTAAATAGCACCCATTAACATGAAATTTCCAACGACATCACAAAAAATATTTCACTTAGATTTCTATCTCTTTTTTTTTTGAAAGGATCATACAAGGTAGAATATGCATTTTAATCTACATTTTTCCAACAACAACTAATACAATGAAACTTTTAATGCAACAAAACAAATAACTAATCTCAAATTCCTCTTTCTTGTATGCAATAAAATATAAACTGCAACTAATGCATATCTTTTTTTTTTTAAAGAACAATAACAACAAATGTATATATTTTTTTTTGCAAAGAATAAATGACAACAATTAAATCAACTATTGTACTTCTCTAAAACACCCAAACTCCACAATATAAGAAATAAATAGTTTTCAAATAAATAAAAATAATGTTTACATTTCAACACTTTTTACAGCCAACTCCAAGGGCATAATAACTTGACCAAATAAATGCAATAGGGCCACAAAGGCCATGACTCAAACAACCAACAATAAGGACCAAGCCACACAAAAATAGACTTCTCATCAAGCTCCATTTCTTCATTTAAGCACCTGCAATAAATACACAACAAGGAGGAAAACCCAGCCACTTCAAAATGCCCTCCTCCCTATCGTAGACCTGCAAGATGGTCACCCCTGAGATAGGGAGGTAGGGATTCACACGGTTGCAACATACCACAACAAACACCAAAATAACAATAACACAACAATCAACCCCAAGGATAAACACATAACACAATTCATGAGAATGAGTTTGATGGGGGTAGAGAATGGACCCCTCTACTTCAAAGGCCACACCAAAATATCAAAATACCAAGTCTCATGGCCTCAAGCCAAAACCTCCAAAACCACAACTCTCCAAATATCTCAAAATAAACCTCCATGGCACTCTTGCCATTCAAATAATCTCCACACCAAGTAAAAAGCCCTCAAGGCCATAAATAGCACCAAAAATGGGAGTGACCTCAAGGAGGTTCCTTTCCCCTACCCCAAACAAGTTGAGCCTTACTTCCAAATGGAGGTTCTCTCACCAAACTCCCATCCCACACAAAAATGAAACAACAACAACCAAAACTACAAACACATTACAATAAAAATATGCAAGGGTAAAGAACATAGATATGAGGCTTACCTTCAAAAGCCCTATAATGGAAGCACATTTGGTGATGAGCTCCAAGTTTCTTCAAATCTTCCAATCTCCAAGAATTCCTCTAACTTCCCCAAAATTGCTCAAAATAGAAATAAAGTCCAAAATGCAAGAAACCCACACTCCTTAATAAGAGGAGGTAATATAGGCCATCAATTTTGGCCTTGAGGAATGAGAAGGTGACACTTGTCACCTTCTCCTTCCTCCTCCAATGCCACTTGCAAGGGAGAGGAAGTGTGAGGGTGACAAGTGTCATCCTCCAATTCCATCTCAATCCTCACCTTATCCACTTGTGCTCTCACACGTGTGAGAGAACAAGTGGTGAGGTGGCATTCCCCTCCAAGTCTCCATGAGGATAAGGGATGCCATATGGCATCCTCTTATTCTTTAAGAGAGTCATCTCCCTCCAAGATTCTCTCACACATGTGTAAGAGTCTTGGAGGAAGATCCCACACACTTGGGAGTCTTGGAGACCTCCCAAGTCTTCCTAGGGAAGGGATTCCCAAACTTTGGGAAGGGAGATGAGTCTTTCCCAAAGCATGACTCATCTCCCACCCTTATCTAATTCAAATTTCGTCACTTTGACTAAACCTTAGTTTAGAGTGACCAAAAGTGAGTTAACCCAAAGTTTAGTTAGTCAAAATTGACCCTAGACCCAGGGGTAACCACCTAGGGTAAATTTTGAGACACCAAGGTTCACCTAGGGGGTCATAAATCCACTGTAAATGCCCTAAAAAATAAAAATAATACCAAGTGGTATAAGTCAATAAAAATTATACAACATGTGAGAAAATTAAATCAAAACAAGGGGTACTAGGACAAAATGATAAAATTAAACAAGCACTTAAATCAACACTCAATTCAAATGTGATCCTCATCCCTCTTTGGAATGGATCGGTTTCACTAGGAATAACATATGTGTGATTTCTACCTCCAATTTTCCATGGCCTAGGAATGTAAATTATGCACATCTCGATCAAGTGTCAATCATATCATGAATAATCATAGCTGAAGCAACTGGAATTAAATTCATTCCATTAGATGCAACAATAATCATCTATAACATAATTTTGAATTAAACTGCATTTTTCTATCAATTGTCACATAATCATCATCACAAAACATCATCTAATATATCTCGCATGTCTAATAACAAAATCCCATCAAAATATGATCAAATCGAACCACCATATGTCTAATCAATGTCATATCAAAATTAGGAGATATAATCAAATATGCATCATGAAACCATAGTCTCTAAAAGTTTGATAATGTCATCAACTGAAATGCATAATGATCAAAATAAGGAAGGAAAAATAATCAACCTCACATATTCATCAAGTTTTGTTTATCTTTAATACTTTCTTCTCCATGTCTTGTGTACTTCCTACTGTCTTCATTGTGTTTTGTGTGTTTGCAATGTGTCTTCTAGCGCTTACCTGAGACTGGGGGCTAGAAATAGTTCCTCAATCTTTGTGTATTCCTTAGCTTCAAGTACATGGCGTGTTTGATATGTTTTCAACCATACTTTAATGCATGTATGTATCATAAGATCATACATACATTAAAGTGGGGGCTAAATGTTATGTTGTAAAATGTCCCCCTAGGACTTTTACCTTCTAAGTTTAGCTCCTAGGTCCCTTAGATTTAATCATGCATGTTAAAAATGAATCTTGGAGTAAAATTCCCCGAAACCCATGTCAAATGGGGCTTAGGAGACACACTTAAGCTTAATCTAGTCCCAAAATAGGACCCTGGACTTGGGTGCTTGTGCCCTAGTCTAGACCTATTTTGTCAAGACCCAAATTTTAAATGTTGGTAAATTGACTATTAAAAGGTTTCCCTTTGTCAGCCTATTCAATTTGAATTACGAATGTTTAGCAGGAATACATATATAAACATGTTTAGGACTTCATTTTACACCTAGATGGATAATGTGAACTTGTTATGTTGTCCTAAGGATATTCAAGGCTTTCATAGTGTTGCAGACCAATTTTTTGTTGTGTTTGTACTTGTTTGTTATAGATAAATGTCTTCATCAATCCATCTCCTCATGGAGTGAAAGATCTTCATCTCCCTGTGAGAGATTCACCTCCAAGGTGACATCAACTTTGTGTTTCAAGTAATTTATCATGTCATTTGCTTTTTCCTTTGTCCACCAAGGACACGCACTCTCTCTAGCAATGGTGTTGGAAGGCTTGAATGCCATTCCAGGGCTTGACCAAGGCAAGCTCCTAAACACCACAACCCCCAACCCCTCTCTTGTGATTGTAGGTTACAGGTGTCAGATCTTATGGAGAGGAGTTGCATGAGATCATATTAGAGCATAAAGATTCTAGATATGAAGAAAATGACAAAAATATCTCTGATTAGACGTGCAGGTACCCACTCTTTTGTTCTCTAGTTTGATAGTTCTAGAAATCTATGAGCAGGTTACAGTCTGAAGCATATTTTGATCCAAAGCCCTCAGAAAAAGTACCACATTAGACACAAGCGCCCGTTCTTTTGTCCCCAAATTTTCTACTTTCTAAAATCTAAAATATGATATGTATCTAATCTACATTTAGTGCCTTCTTGGACAAGCATTTGTTGATTTTTGTCTACTTGTTTACAATTTTGCATAATTAGGGTTTTAGGCCTATTTGGAATAGGGTTTTAACAAAATATCAATCTATTCTATCTTTCTAATCATCTCATAGTGACATTAGACCTGTAGCTGAGTCCTCTATCATAGTTGTGACTTAGCTCCATCTATGTCTTTGAATGTATGTATGAAATAAGGGTTTGATTGAATCTAATTAACTATACACTTTACATCTTTCTTTCAACCCCATTTTCATACATAACATAATTGCTATCCTATTTAAATGTAGATTCTTTCATTAGTAGTTGTGTGAAAGGAAGAGTGTGATCTGCAAGTTGTGAAACAAATCGACAGATGGCCTGAATCTTTCCTTGTAAGAAATGAAGTTGTGAAACATTATTAGGAGATGGCATGTTAACAATAGCGTTAATCTTTTTCATGTCAACTTCAATACCATGATGCAAAACAATGAATCCCAATAGCTTTCCACTATCAACACCAAAGATGCATTTATGAGGATTCAAGCACATGTTGTATTTCTAAATGCGATCAAAGATTTGATAGAGAGTTTTGACGTGATCCTCGTGCAAGATGGATTTGGCCAAGATATCATCGACATAATCCTCTAAAATGTTATGTGCATGAAATTGTGAAAGATAAGCACCATATCACATTGATAAGTTGCCCCAGAATTCTTTAATCTAAATGGCATGACGACCCAATTAAATGTTCCCCAAGGAGTTATAAAAGTTGTTTTATACTGATCCCAAGGATTGATGAATACTTGATTATAACTAGAGAAACCATCCATAAAAGAAAGTAATGCATGGCTAGCAATAGAGTCGACAATCATATCAATATTAGGAAGAGGAAAGTCATTCTTCAAAGATGCTTTGTTCAAGTCCAAAAAATCATTACACATTCGAATATGGTTGTCAGATTCAGTGACAACCACAATATTTTAGATCCAAGGCAAGTAGTCAATAGGGCAGATAAAGTCTGCTTGTAAGAGCTTCTCTATCTTAGCTTTGACCAACAATGTAACCTTAGGATTCATCTTACAAATCTTTTGTTTAACAGATTTAGCATCAGGATGAATGACAATATTATGTGTTACCACCTGAGGATCGATGCTGAGCATATCAGAGTATGTCCAAGCAAAGAGATCAAGATATTCATGTAGGAGAGATGTGATTTCTTGTTTTTCTTCTAAGTTTAAACAATTCCCAATAGGGATGATGTTTTTAGGGTCATCCTTGTCCATCAAAACATCGATAGTTTTTCCATTAATAAGAATAGTGTTGTCTTAATTGTCAGGAGGATGAAGGGATTCTATAGATATCATTAGATAAACAAGTGTCCTTCCCAAAGTATGCCTCTACATTTAAACAATAAAGAAGGCAACAATCATGGTGATAATGAGGCAAATGATCATAAGATCCTAAGAATTTAGCCAAAGTTTCATTTGATGAAAAAGTATCTAAAGGAATTTCTTGAGAACCTGTATCAATCAACTTTGGTTACACACATTTAAGTGAAGAAGATGAGATTGTATTAACATTTAGATTAGGACGATGAGAAGGTTTGGTGGGTCCTAGAGGGTGGTATCTGTTAGCACAGTAAAATTTTCAAAATTTTACTATTCCCTTACTCCATCATATTTGAATAAACTCTAAGGAATATCCCAAAAGGACCACAATATAAAATTTTTGTATCTCATAAAATGTCTAGGGATGAACAGTGTCAAAAATCATCAAAATCAATCCATCGGCATGAGGTCGTGTGGCTTACACCGATACACAAGGAATTGTTTGAAAACAACCATCGGCGTGAAAATAGAGATCGGAAGAAGAATCATGGAGCTCACCGATGGAGTAAGCAACACCGATGACTTTACATCGGCAAGAAAGGCAAGTGGTCATGCCGATCGGTATGACAAATATCTATCGGATGATCTTTTAGAAGTTGCCCCGACGGTATATATCATACCGATGAAGCACTTTCGGCAAGAGTTTCACCGAACAGCACGCAAGGGCAACAAAGCAATAGTCATCGGTGAGAAATGAACCATCGGAATAGAAAACAAGTAAGTCTCCGACGATCAAAAGTCCTGGCGATAAGAAAGTTATCGGCAAGACTCACAGCGATGCATCTTCATCGGGATAGCTTGACATATCGGAACAAAAGAAGCAAGTCTTGCCGATTCATAAGTCACGGCGATCAAAAGATATCAGTGACACTTTACTAAGCTTTGCCCGATGAAGGATGTGATAAAGGGCATCGGGGAGATGATTTGGATCGGGATATCTTGAGAAAGCTATCCCGATAGAGAATGTCATTCCGATAAAGATAAAAGTTCATACATGAAGAGATTATCGGTAAGACAATAGAGATCGGGGAAACATAATTTTAGTATCCCGATGGTCTCAATCTTCCCGATAAGCAAAGCATATCGGTGGGACTTGCCATATCGCGGAGAGATCTAAAACCCTTGGCGATGAAGGAAATCACGCCGATGGTCGCACCCACTTGAAATGTGATACTACATGGCGTCGGGGATACAATTGAGGGGTCACGCCGATTGACTGTCCGCGCCATAAAAAAGGGGTTGAGGTCGCCCAGACATTTCAAAAAGCACGCCGATAGGAGGAGTTATGGCGATGTGACACTTCACAGCGATGAACATTGAATTGATCAGATAATTAATACAAAACGGCTACAAAGTTCATACGATCATTATAATTGCAAAAAACCGTCCGAGAGCAGAATACAGAAGAATTCTCAGGGCAAAAGCAAAGACTTCCAATTCCAGCCATCGAGCGACAGGTACACATACACAAACCACTATATTACCTGTATTTGAATTTCCTGCCAAATTTTTCAAAAATGGAAACTTCAGGGAAAGGAAAAGGAAGAAAATCACAAGGGGAAACCAGTAAACCAAAGAAGCAAAAAACTGATCAAACCCCTGAAGAAAAAGTGAAAGACAGGAAACTAAATCAGGACTTGATTGATCAGTTGCCTGGGTCAGCTCCCAAGGCCAGGAGGTCTACCCAACTCAGGGCAGAAGTAGAAAAATTGGAAGACAAACATAAGCGCCTGGGAGATATTTGGACCCCAATTAGGGGATATGAACTCTTCAGATTCCACTACAACAGAAGATTTAGAAATGCCCCTGTGTCAAACCCATGGCACATGAATTTAGGCAAACTGGTTGTACCTAATGTATTCTTGAATGTAGAACTCCTGCAACTGTTGGCCAGGCATTACAATTCAGGCCTGAAAGCTATCTGCAACCCTCAAGGAGAACCAATTGTACACCTATCAAAAAATGCTATTTGTGAGGTGTATGATTTGAATGATTTGTGCACTGTCCCTGTTGTTTATGAAGATTTGGATAAAGAATACTGGAGAATGGATACAACCTACAATGGATGGAGGTTACCCATACACAGACCCAGGATTGAAGGAGAAGTGATACCCTTGACTGAGAATGATGGCCCTCCCTTTCATGTATCCATTTTTGAGCCATACATTCAATATACTTACTATTCTGTAGGCCAAGTCCTTGGCTCAGAGGTCCCTGAGTTCATGACTATTCCTCTAATGGTCATAACCTCTGATATTCAATGTCACAATGCCAAACAATTTGATTATGCCTCCTATGTTGCTACTAGAATAGACTCTGGTCTATCTGCAATAAGAAACAATGCTCCAGCATGCTCTTTTGAGCATTACTCGATGCTCATGCATATGGTCTTATACTATGGCCAGGAAGTAGGATTGTGGCCAAATGAGTTTCAAGTTGTTGCTGCGGATAAGAAAGGGGAGAAGATACCTGTACAAATGTGGACCCGAATCTGGGATAGCAGGTATGCTAACTCCAGCTATGCTCAATTTGAAGAGCATTGTGTTAAAGTGCTATATAGGTATTTCAACCACCCCTGTGAATATTCAATTTCAAATGAAATAAAAAGATTCCTCAGACCCAAAGATTTTGGTGGCCCCCCTACTGTTACTCATAATTGGGGAGATTGGTATTGTTTTGAGGATGCCACTATGATCAGAGTATATGGTTTTGAGGATGCTCCATTTATATTGCCTAAAACTGTCCCTGACAGGATTGCATATTTGGAAATAATTAGGCAAATGCATTGTTCCAATGTCATGCATCTAAGTTTGCATGATAAACAATCATTCATGCCTAGTACTTTGTGTTTTGGAGATTTTACTGTGGTTTCAAAAGAAGGATACAATCTCATTTTGGATAAACTAATGCATTATAACATGGTGACTGCTGAGGTGAGGAAAGGGTTTGACCCTGAGGGTTTCATTGACTATGCAAGAAGAAAACAAAATCTCAGTGGATACACGCACATACATTATCCACATGATGATGTCATTAGAAATTTGGAAGAGGCTGAAGTCGACTTAGTGGTGGAGAAATATAACAGAGATTTGAATGAAAAGAAAAAGCAGTTGGCAGAAGTTGAAGTGGTATCCTCTGAAGAGGAAGAATTGACTGAACAGCCACAAGATAAGACAATAGAAATGTCTAAAAGAAAAATGCAACAATATCAGCCTCCAGTTGTGATACATGATGAGGAGGGGTCTGCTGATGAAGATCCACGCCAAAAGGCTTATGATTCTTTTGTGTCAGATGATACATTCATTCATTCAAAGGAATTTAAATCATTCCTGTATAAATACAAGGGAAAGGAAATTAGAGAGTCAGTAGATAATGTTTCTGCTGACAATGAAAAACAGTTATTAGAGATGTTAAAGGAGACAGTGGACAAGGAAATGCAGGACATGACACCAAGCAGAGGCAGACAGCTGCTTAAAGATGCGGGGCTTATGATTTTTCCCGGCTTGGATTTAAATTCTGCTCTGGTTTTTGATAGTTTTTTGAATAATGCTGATGATAAGTATAAGCTTACTCCAGAAGGAGTTAATGAAGTCTATATGGGAACGAGATACAATAATGATGAAAATTCTTTAATGATATGGGCATTGTACCCTCCCCATAAGAAGACGGCCATCATAGATACTGAGGAAACTTTTGGCCATGTTATGACTTTTAGAGCAGGTGAGACTGACCCCATAATTACTGCAGACATTGGTATCAATGTTGCAAAATTGAATAAAGCACAAGCTCAGATGTTAATCAAGGAAAGGGATGCTTATAAGCTGAATTGTGAAAGATTAACAAAGGAGAATGACTACTTGAAGGACGCTGTTAAGAGCACCTTTGGGCAATCTACGAAGAGAATAACTCAAGGTGAAAGCTCACAAAGTAGTCAAGAGATATCCCATGATCAAGCCAAACAAATTCAAATAGATGCATTTGTTACAATACTGCAGAGCAGGTATGCAAACATGGTACGGTGGTTAAACCAGTTTTGGGATAACTACTCGGAAAATCATAAAGCAGTCAAAGAACATGAGAGGCTTGATCAGAGGACACAAGAAAAGGTGATCGAGTTGCAAAACAGAGGTACCCCTGATAGCACAGATATCTCTGATGCAAGAGCATTGCTCAAAAGGCACCAGAATTATTATGATAAACTCAAAGCTGATGCTAAGGAAGGGACTGATGCATCAGACGCAGGGGTGCCCAGGATATTCAAAGATAATGGAGAGGTAAAGAGCAAAGAAGAGTGGACTGTTGATTGTCAAGTTATATTGCACAAAGCCACAGGAGCTCTAAAAGATAAAGCCTCTGTATCTACAGAAGTTTGCAAGCAACTGGAGGAAATGGTCACCCTCGATATAATCACCAGGAGTGCAGTCGAGCTTACTGATTCTCACCGTGCGCAGGAGTACTTGGATCATCTAACAAAAGTTTATTTATGGCTAAACAGAGCCTAATTAAGATTATGTAATTATTGTTTGATAAAATCCCAAGAGACTTATTGAAGAGTTGTATCTCTTCATGAAAATATCTATATAAGTTCAAACAATCTATGCTGAAAGATCATCAGCAGTAGAAGTATTCATATATACATATACATAATATTCCAAAATGACCGTGTTGCATATTTTATTTTGAGGAAGAAATTTGAAGTTCTCTGATTCAGTATTTCTACTTTGGTATCAGTTATTTGTTGAAATTATTCAATCGTGTGGCTGTCTCCATTTCTGCATTTCCCTGCTATTCAGATTAAGATATCAAGTATATATTTAATCTGTCAATACACATTCGCTGTATCTGTGTGATTAATTCGGTTGGTGTCCATCCTAAGGAATTAAACCCTTCTGATTCATTCACAGTAGCCTGGAAGTAGTAAGTTGGGATTACTAAGTAGAGCCATATAATTAGGATTGACACACTGTCTCCAGTAAAATATTATCTGTTAATCTTGTCTTTTCATTTCATTTGGTTCCTTCAAGTAAGGATTAAAATACCTTCTGGTGAATTATAAGATATCTGATTTTATTTGGTTGGATTATCAAGAAGAGTCTGTCAGTCATTTACTTGCACGTTTATACAAGCTATAAACCAGAACTGTGCCAAATATCTAGAATTATTACCATTTAGAAACTACTATTCTTAGTCCTTCAAATTGACTCTGTTACCCAACAAGGCACTGGTCTCATTCAACTCATTAATTAAAACCTTTTTTGATATTGCTTATACAATTTCTGCCAATCACTTATTAAACATTACACATAGAATTAATTAGTCAGCTTTGTCATCTATCTTACATCCTATGCCATTGTAGATAGACCTAGTTAGTCCATTCATCCACACTCAGACTGCTTTAATATTTCAAGGTTCACCCACCTAGGTGTAGCAGGACCTAAAGTGTAGGAAATCATCAAACCTTGAAGGTTGATTTCGTCAAGTTAGTTCAAAAACGTTGCAAATCCAAATATAGAGCCTGGCATCCTCTTAGGATTAGTAACTTGCATTTTTGAGACCTAACAAATTGGCGACTCTACTGGGGACTTAGTAAAAAGACCTTAGAATTTAATCCTTTCTTTCATAGAGTCATTTAAAATTTCTTTTTGGTAACTCTGCTGGTGACAAAGAACCTTACAGATAAAAATATAAACTTTTCCTATTCAATAGGTGGCGACTCTAGTTACAATCATAACAAAAATTTCAAATGGATGGTAGGAGATCCAAGATGGAAGGCAGAAACTTGCAGTCATCTCCACCACTTAGAAACATCTCCAAAAGAAATATGAATCCAAAATATTCCCACCAAGATAATAATCTAGACATCCAGGAGAATGATTCAGAACAAAATATTGCAATTCACAATAAATTCACACCTCTGCATGATTCAAACGAGAACCTCAGTGGAGCAACTGATGATATTTTGGCAAGGTACAGACCCACTCCTCAAGAACAGCGGGATCATGATGCAAAGGTCATGAGGGATATTGATAGGAACCAAGCTGAACATGATTTCAAGGTCTCGTTTAACCAGGGAGAAGAGATAGGATATGAATTGTCAAATCAGGGAATAAATGACAATCCAGAATATCAGGAAATAAATAATCAAGACATGAGTGATGAGAAACAGGAAATACTCATGCTCAGGAAGGAACTCGAAAGGTACAAAATACAAGAGGAGAAGGAGTTATTGCAGCAAGAAATTCAACAGAGGAGGAATAAAGCCAAAACAGCTCCCCCTAAATATGTACCCCCGCATAGAGGGAATATTTCAAGGAATACACAACAAAATACAAATAGTGCTCAAAACTCACATGCTTCTGGAAGTCATCAGAACACTATTCCCCAAATCCCCAGACCACCTCCCATAAGTAATGCATCCCTACATATGGCAAATAATTACCCACCCCCTGGTCAACAATATTATAGGCCACAAAATCAACACATAAATCCCCATATGAACCAACATCAACAATATGCATATCATCAGCCACCAGGTGGATATAATTACTATCCCAATCCACCACATCTCAATTTTCCTCCCCAAAACCTTGCTAATATATGCAGTCAATTTGATTTAACTGGATATCAGTTATATCCATATCCTATGGATAGTACTTGGAGAAACATGGTTCCCAAGTTTACTGGAAACAATGCAGTATCTGCAGAAGATCATATCAGAAGTTTTAATGCTTTTGTACAGGATATAGGTATGGACTGGGAAGACATTAGAATGAGGTTATTTATGATGTCCCTCACTGAAGATGCCAGAGATTGGTTTAATAGCTTGCCCGATGCATCAATCAATTCAATGACTGATTTCCATAACCAGTTTAAGGATCAGTATGGTAACCAATACGCTCCTGAGTTTGCCTTACATGAACTAATAAGTATACAGAAGTATCAAAATGAATCAGTATTTGATTTCAACCTGAAGTTTTCCAAGTTACATAATAAGGTACCACATGGAGCCAAGTTATCTGACCAGGCTGCACTGAGTATCTATATGAAGGCATTTGACCCCAAAACAGGATATGAACTCAGAAACCGGTGTCCTGCAACGTTGGCTGAAGCACAGAAAATAGCCATAACTATTGAAAATAATAGAAAAGCTGCAGGAATGGTCAGTAAAAGGGAAAATCATAGAAATCTTCAGAATCCAAATGCTCAACAGACTAAACCAGAGGGTCAGCATAGGCAGGATAGACCTAGGTTACATGATATGCCTTACAATACAAATTGGAAGGATGAAAGACCTATTGACAACAACAGAAAACAGCCATATGGAAAGGATACTCCTGATCCATTGAAGAGAAACATGGCACATATGGCAGAAAATAAACCTTGGTGTTCTATATGTAACTTGCCACATTCACCTGAATATTGTGAGGTAGCTAAATCAATACAGCAAGAGGAAATGCTATATAACTATAATAGAGATAATCACACCATTAATATGATGCAGGATACACCATGTGTGGTAACAGAAGATTATTCTTCTTCAGAGGAAGAAGGGTATGAGTATGATGTAGGGAACCAAAAATATCATGTTAACATGGGAGAACAGCAAGTATTCTCAGACCAGGAAGACATTTATGACAATAAACCATATGGTCAATGGAGAAAACCTACTGAGGATGAAAAAGAAGCTCTCACAATAGCTGCAGTGGCTCAAGCTTGAAACACTTATAACTTAAGGAATAGAACAACAAATACTGGGCAAGGAACTCCTGGGAGTGTATTCATAAAAGACCAGAATAACAAAGGGAATAATACAAAATCATCACCTAAAGAACCAGAAAAAGGGGATAAAAATAAAATGAAAGAAAATATAGAAAAAGAGAATACAAAAACAGAAAAGAATGACCATATCATAACCCCTTCTTTTGACATTGCACAGGCAGTGTCTCAGGTGAAGATATCAGTCCCACTCTTAGAGATGATGAAAATAGATAAATATAGGAGTACAGTCGTCAAGATGATTTCTGATACACCTAATCCAAAACATAAAGGGTTTGAAAAAACAACAAATAATGTGCATCAAGAAAATTTTAAGATGCCTGAGGTATACCTTGGTGACACACTTACAAAAAATCCCTCACAGGTAGATCCGTTCTATACTACACTAGTAATCAAGAACAGAATAGTCAGGAATTGTATGATTGATTCAGGTGCTGCTATGAATATCATGCCTATAGCAGTGATGAAAGAATTAGGGATGTGGGTTGATACTACGTATGGCCAATGTTATGCAATGGATAACAGATCTATTCCAGTAGTTGGTATTATGAAAGATGTAGAAATAAAACTTGCTTCATATCCTGAGGCAACATATAACATTGACATCACTGTGGTTGATATCCCACCGTATTATGGAATGCTGTTATCAAGGCAGTGGGCTGCAATGGCAGGAGGCAATGTTCAATTAGATCTATCGTATGCCACCATACCAGTAGGTGACAAGGAAATCAAGTTGTGCAGAGAACCAAGGTATGACAATATTATAGAAAGAATGGACGCATCAGGTGAATTTCTTTTGTGACATGGATTTAGGGGTTTTCAAAGTTGGAGAAACTACCCCAGAATTGCATAACACTGACCCAATACACACTGAATCTATGAAAAGAGAAAATGATTTGTGGAAAATGTATTTCGATGGTGCATGCAGCAAGATAGGAAATGGGGCCGGAGTAGTTTTTATCTCACCAGGAGGTAAAACATTCAAATACTCTTTCTTACTGACATTTGAATGCACCAATAACGTAGCTGAGTATGAAGCCCTACTCATTGGCTTAGACATAGCCACCAAATACAAAATAAAAAAGTTGGCTGTCTATGGTGATTCTGAATTGGTCATCTCCCAAGTAAGAGAAAAATATTTATCTAAGAATAAAAGATTAAGACAGTACAGAAATGCAGTTTGGGATAGTGTTGAATTATTTGATGCTTTTTCAATCAGCTGGGTTGATAGGTCTAAAAACATCATGGCAGATTTTTTAGCAAACATTGCATTAAAGAGAGATGATCTAACATTAGGAGGGATCACAGAAGTAGAATTTAAAACTAGACCTACCATCCCTGATAATATACAGAACTGGCAGGTGTTTGACAGCGATGCTGATATAATCAATTTCTTACATTGTGCTGATTATTATGAAAATCAAGAAATTGATTTCAGTGCATTCGTGGAGGAACACGATGGGAAAGAAACCCTATTTGGCCAAGAAGTGGTTCAACTGAAGACGAATAAGATACCCAAAGGGCTTATTTCATTAGAAAAAGCATTTGATGGGCATGATAGATACAAGAAGAAAGAAACACCAGTGATACCTGAGAATCTTGAGGAAGTGAACTTGGGGACTCAGACAACCCCAAAAAATGTATATATTGGGAGGAATCTTGACCAGAAAATCAGAAGTAGAATTATCAATCTACTTAGGAAGTATAGGCATGTGTTTGCTTGGTCATATGATGACTTAAAGGCATATAGAGAGGATCTATTTCAACATGAGATACCACTCAAACCAGATGCAAAACCATTCAGACATAAACAAAGGCCGATTAATCCTACATTGGCTCCGAAAATGCTGGAGGAACTTACAAAGTTAAGGGATGGAGCTATAATCAAACCTATTAGACATTCTTCCTGGGTCTCAAACTTAGTACCTGTCAGGAAAAAGAATGGTGACATTAGACTGTGCGTGGATTTCAGAAACCTGAATAAATCTTCTCTCAAAGATAATTATCCTCTTCCCAATATGGAGGCGATATTACAGAAAGTTACTGGATGTGAATTACTATCCATGATGGATGGTTTCTCCGGCTACAATCAGGTAAAGGTTAAGGAGTCTGAACAATTCAAGACCGCATTCACCACTCCGTGGGGAACATATGTATACTTGAGAATGCCATTTGGATTAACTAATGCTGGGGCAACATTTCAAAGAGCGATGGATGTAGCTTTTGCTGAATTGATCAATAAGATTATGATAGTCTATCAAGACGATTTAACAGCATATTCAAAAAAGGCTGAAGATCATTGCACACATCTAGAACAGATATTTGTCAAAGCCCTAGAATATGGAATATCATTGAACCCTAAAAAATGCCAATTTGCAGTAACAGAAGGAAAATTGCTTGGCCATATAGTCTCGAAGGAAGGAGTTAAAATAGATCTTGAAAGGGTGGAAGCAATTGATCAGGTCCCTATTCCAAAAAATGTAAAAGCTATACAATCATTTTTTGGTCAGATAAATTTTGTCAGAAGATTTATACCAAATTTCGCAGAGATTGTTTGTCCTATATCAAGAATGCTGAAGAAGAACTCAGATATGAAATGGACAACAGAAGCAATGGAAGCATTTGGTAACATTAAGGAGGCCATCAAACAAGCTCCAGTCTTAATATCCCCTGACTTCGGCAAACCTTTCCAACTTTTTTCATTTGCTTCCTATCATACAGTGGCAGCAGTGTTGTTGCAGAAAAACAATGATGGATATGAACAGCCAATCTCTTTCTTTAGCAAGTCCCTTCAGAATGCAGAGTTGAAGTATGACATTATTGAAAAACAGGCATATGCATTGGTAAAAGCAGTAAAAAACTTTAGACCATATTTGGTAGGGGCTAAAATCATAGCATATGTTCCTAATGCTGCAGTCAAGGATGTACTGATTCAAACTGAGGTCACGGGTAGGAGATGTAGGTGGATCAATAAGATTCAGGAATTCAACATTGAAATCCAAATCACTAAATTAGTAAGAGGACAGGGTCTTGCCAAATTGATGACTGAAAATAATCTAGAAGCTTCCCATATATGTAATATTGATGCAAGTACCAGTATTGAACGTACTCCATGGTATACTGATATAGTATATTATCTAACACATATGAAGAGTCCTGAAGGATATGATGATAACAAAAGAAGGACACTCAAACTACAAGCTTCAAAATATGTACTCATTGGTGGAGATCTCTATTGGAAAAATAGAGATGGGGTTCTACTATTATGTTTGGATGAATATCAATCAAAACATATTATGAAGGAATTGCATGAAGGCATGTGCGGAGGACATTTCTCAGCAAAAACTACAGCCCACAAAATTTTGAGGGCAGGGTACTATTGGCCTAAAGTCTTTAACGATTCATACCAGTACACTAGAAAATGTGAAGCATGCCAAAAGTTCTCAGGGAAGTTAAAGTATCATGGAGCACTACCTTTAAAACCTATGCAAGTTGAGGCTCCATTTTATCAGTGGGGTATTGATTTTATAGGTGAAATTTCAGAGAAATCAAGTGGGGGGCACCGATGGATTTTAGTAGCTACTGATTACTTTACAAAGTGGGTGGAAGCAATCCCAACCAGACAGGCTACTAGTAAAGTTGTGATAAATTTTCTAATGGATAACATTATATGCAGATTTGGTACTCTTGTAAGACTGATTACTGATAATGGGATGTGCTTTAGATCTGATGAATTCAAAGGTTTTTGCAGCACACATGGTATCACTGTTTCTTATGCTGCTCCTTACCATCCACAGGCCAATGGACAAGCTGAATCAAGTAATAAGAGTCTGTTCAAAATCATAAAAAGAATGTTGGATAGAAATAAAAAGGCTTGGGATTCAAAATTAAGAATGGCAGTATGGGCTGACAAGATTACTATAAAAAGGGCAATTGGGAGATCCCCTTATGAATTGGTATATGGAACCCAAGCAAGATTACCATTAGAAAATCTTATACCAGTATACAAATTCATTCTCCAGGAAGACTTGAATATCCCTGAACCAATGGAGGAAAGGTTGGAACAATTGGCAGAGCTTGATGAAACAAGAAGAATGGCTCAGAAACAGAATATTAAATTACAGTCACAGGTAAAATATCTCTTTGACAAAAAGGCCAAAGAAAGAAAGTTTGAAATAAATGATCTGGTACTAATGTGGAATGCAAGATGTCAAGACAAGGGAAAACATGGAAAATTTGAAGCCCTGTGGTTGGGTCCTTTTGTTATCACTGGCAAGGGAGGTGATGATTCTTACTATGTACAGAATATGTCAGGAGAGGAGCAAGAATTGCCAGTACATGGGCAATACTTGAAGCAGTTCTTTTCATAAACATGTACAAAGAGAATTGAGTGTTGCCAGTGCATGGACAACATTCAAATAATTCTCAAAAATATTTTATTCCATGCACAGTAGTCTAGGAATCATTCCCGCTCCCCATCATTTGTTCCTTTCCTTTTTCCAGTTCCATAAAACCTCACCCCAAAATAATAAAAGATGTGGTCTACTTCCCCAGGAGATCTGGACCCTTGTATACTCACAGGGAGTATTCATCCCAGACAGAGCCACTGTTAGCACAGTAAAATTTTCAAAATTTTACTATTCCCTTACTCCATCATATTTGAATAAACCCTAAGGAATATCCCAAAAGGACCACAATATAAAATTTTTGTATCTCATAAAATGTCTAGGGATGAACAGTGTCAAAAATCATCAAAATCAATCCATCGGCATGAGGTCGTGTGGCTTACACCGATACACAAGGAATTGTTTGAAAACAACCATCGGCGTGAAAATAGAGATCGGAAGAAGAATCATGGAGCTCACCGATGGAGTAAGCAACACCGATGACTTTACATCGGCAAGAAAGGCAAGTGGTCATGCCGATCGGTATGACAAATATCTATCGGATGATCTTTTAGAAGTTGCCCCGACGGTATATATCATACCGATGAAGCACTTTCGGCAAGAGTTTCACCGAACAGCACGCGAGGGCAACAAAGCAATAGTCATCGGTGAGAAATGAACCATCGGAATAGAAAACAAGTAAGTCTCCGACGATCAAAAGTCCTGGCGATAAGAAAGTTATCGGCAAGACTCACAGCGATGCATCTTCATCGGGATAGCTTGACATATCGGAACAAAAGAAGCAAGTCTTGCCGATTCATAAGTCACGGCGATCAAAAGATATCGGTGACACTTTACTAAGCTTTGCCCGATGAAGGATGTGATAAAGGGCATCGGGGAGATGATTTGGATCGGGATATCTTGAGAAAGCTATCCCGATAGAGAATGTCATTCCGATAAAGATAAAAGTTCATACATGAAGAGATTATCGGTAAGACAATAGAGATCGGGGAAACATAATTTTAGTATCCCGATGGTCTCAATCTTCCCGATAAGCAAAGCATATCGGTGGGACTTGCCATATCGCGGAGAGATCTAAAACCCTTGGCGATGAAGGAAATCACGCCGATGGTCGCACCCACTTGAAATGTGATACTACATGGCGTCGGGGATACAATTGAGGGGTCACGCCGATTGACTGTCCGCGCCATAAAAAAGGGGTTGAGGTCGCCCAGACATTTCAAAAAGCACGCCGATAGGAGGAGTTATGGCGATGTGACACTTCACAGCGATGAACATTGAATTGATCAGATAATTAATACAAAACGGCTATAAAGTTCATACGATCATTATAATTGCAAAAAACCGTCCGAGAGCAGAATACAGAAGAATTCTTAGGGCAAAAGCAAAGACTTCCAATTCCAGCCATCGAGCGACAGGTACACATACACAAACCACTATATTACCTGTATTTGAATTTCCTGCCAAATTTTTCAAAAATGGAAACTTCGGGGAAAGGAAAAGGAAGAAAATCACAAGGGGAAACCAGTAAACCAAAGAAGCAAAAAACTGATCAAACCCCTGAAGAAAAAGTGAAAGACAGGAAACTAAATCAGGACTTGATTGATCAGTTGCCTGGGTCAGCTCCCAAGGCCAGGAGGTCTGCCCAACTCAGGGCAGAAGTAGAAAAATTGGAAGACAAACATAAGCGCCTGGGAGATATTTGGACCCCAATTAGGGGATATGAACTCTTCAGATTCCACTACAACAGAAGATTTAGAAATGCCCCTGTGTCAAACCCATGGCACATGAATTTAGGCAAACTAGTTGTACCTAATGTATTCTTGAATGTAGAACTCCTGCAACTGTTGGCCAGGCATTACAATTCAGGCCTGAAAGCTATCTGCAACCCTCAAGGAGAACCAATTGTACACCTATCAAAAAATGCTATTTGTGAGGTGTATGATTTGGATGATTTGTGCACTGTCCCTGTTGTTTATGAAGATTTGGATAAAGAATACTGGAGAATGGATACAACCTACAATGGATGGAGGTTACCCATACACAGACCCAGGATTGAAGGAGAAGTGATACCCTTGACTGAGAATGATGGCCCTCCCTTTCATGTATCCATTTTTGAGCCATACATTCAATATACTTACTATTCTGTAGGCCAAGTCCTTGGCTCAGAGGTCCCTGAGTTCATGACTATTCCTCTAATGGTCATAACCTCTGATATTCAATGTCACAATGCCAGACAATTTGATTATGCCTCCTATGTTGCTACTAGAATAGACTCTGGTCTATCTGCAATAAGAAACAATGCTCCAGCATGCTCTTTTGAGCATTACTCGATGCTCATGCATATGGTCTTATACTATGGCCAGGAAGTAGGATTGTGGCCAAATGAGTTTCAAGTTGTTGCTGCGGATAAGAAAGGGGAGAAGATACCTGTACAAATGTGGACCCGAATCTGGGATAGCAGGTATGCTAACTCCAGCTATGCTCAATTTGAAGAGCATTGTGTTAAAGTGCTATATAGGTATTTCAACCACCCCTGTGAATATTCAATTTCAAATGAAATAAAAAGATTCCTCAGACCCAAAGATTTTGGTGGCCCCCCTACTGTTACTCATAATTGGGGAGATTGGTATTGTTTTGAGGATGCCACTATGATCAGAGTATATGGTTTTGAGGATGCTCCATTTATATTGCCTAAAACTGTCCCTGACAGGATTGCATATTTGGAAATAATTAGGCAAATGCATTGTTCCAATGTCATGCATCTAAGTTTGCATGATAAACAATCATTCATGCCTAGTACTTTGTGTTTTGGAGATTTTACTGTGGTTTCAAAAGAAGGATACAATCTCATTTTGGATAAACTAATGCATTATAACATGGTGACTGCTGAGGTGAGGAAAGGGTTTGACCCTGAGGGTTTCATTGACTATGCAAGAAGAAAACAAAATCTCAGTGGATACACGCACATACATTATCCACATGATGATGTCATTAGAAATTTGGAAGAGGCTGAAGTCGACTTAGTGGTGGAGAAATATAACAGAGATTTGAATGAAAAGAAAAAGCAGTTGGCAGAAGTTGAAGTGGTATCCTCTGAAGAGGAAGAATTGACTGAACAGCCACAAGATAAGACAATAGAAATGTCTAAAAGAAAAATGCAACAATATCAGCCTCCAGTTGTGATACATGATGAGGAGGGGTCTGCTGATGAAGATCCACGCCAAAAGGCTTATGATTCTTTTGTGTCAGATGATACATTCATTCATTCAAAGGAATTTAAATCATTCCTGTATAAATACAAGGGAAAGGAAATTAGAGAGTCAGTAGATAATGTTTCTGCTGACAATGAAAAACAGTTATTAGAGATGTTAAAGGAGACAGTGGACAAGGAAATGCAGGACATGACACCAAGCAGAGGCAGACAGCTGCTTAAAGATGCGGGGCTTATGATTTTTCCCGGCTTGGATTTAAATTCTGCTCTGGTTTTTGATAGTTTTTTGAATAATGCTGATGATAAGTATAAGCTTACTCCAGAAGGAGTTAATGAAGTCTATATGGGAACGAGATACAATAATGATGAAAATTCTTTAATGATATGGGCATTGTACCCTCCCCATAAGAAGACGGCCATCATAGATACTGAGAAAACTTTTGGCCATGTTATGACTTTTAGAGCAGGTGAGACTGACCCCATAATTACTGCAGACATTGGTATCAATGTTGCAAAATTGAATAAAGCACAAGCTCAGATGTTAATCAAGGAAAGGGATGCTTATAAGCTGAATTGTGAAAGATTAACAAAGGAGAATGACTACTTGAAGGACGCTGTTAAGAGCACCTTTGGGCAATCTACGAAGAGAATAACTCAAGGTGAAAGCTCACAAAGTAGTCAAGAGATATCCCATGATCAAGCCAAACAAATTCAAATAGATGCATTTGTTACAATACTGCAGAGCAGGTATGCAAACATGGTACGGTGGTTAAACCAGTTTTGGGATAACTACTCGGAAAATCATAAAGCAGTCAAAGAACATGAGAGGCTTGATCAGAGGACACAAGAAAAGGTGATCGAGTTGCAAAACAGAGGTACCCCTGATAGCACAGATATCTCTGATGCAAGAGCATTGCTCAAAAGGCACCAGAATTATTATGATAAACTCAAAGCTGATGCTAAGGAAGGGACTGATGCATCAGACGCAGGGGTGCCCAGGATATTCAAAGATAATGGAGAGGTAAAGAGCAAAGAAGAGTGGACTGTTGATTGTCAAGTTATATTGCACAAAGCCACAGGAGCTCTAAAAGATAAAGCCTCTGTATCTACAGAAGTTTGCAAGCAACTGGAGGAAATGGTCACCCTCGATATAATCACCAGGAGTGCAGTCGAGCTTACTGATTCTCACCGTGCGCAGGAGTACTTGGATCATCTAACAAAAGTTTATTTATGGCTAAACAGAGCCTAATTAAGATTATGTAATTATTGTTTGATAAAATCCCAAGAGACTTATTGAAGAGTTGTATCTCTTCATGAAAATATCTATATAAGTTCAAACAATCTATGCTGAAAGATCATCAGCAGTAGAAGTATTCATATATACATATACATAATATTCCAAAATGACCGTGTTGCATATTTTATTTTGAGGAAGAAATTTGAAGTTCTCTGATTCAGTATTTCTACTTTGGTATCAGTTATTTGTTGAAATTATTCAATCGTGTGGCTGTCTCCATTTCTGCATTTCCCTGCTATTCAGATTAAGATATCAAGTATATATTTAATCTGTCAATACACATTCGCTGTATCTGTGTGATTAATTCGGTTGGTGTCCATCCTAAGGAATTAAACCCTTCTGATTCATTCACAGTAGCCTGGAAGTAGTAAGTTGGGATTACTAAGTAGAGCCATATAATTAGGATTGACACACTGTCTCCAGTAAAATATTATCTGTTAATCTTGTCTTTTCATTTCATTTGGTTCCTTCAAGTAAGGATTAAAATACCTTCTGGTGAATTATAAGATATCTGATTTTATTTGGTTGGATTATCAAGAAGAGTCTGTCAGTCATTTACTTGCACGTTTATACAAGCTATAAACCAGAACTGTGCCAAATATCTAGAATTATTACCATTTAGAAACTACTATTCTTAGTCCTTCAAATTGACTCTGTTACCCAACAAGGCACTGGTCTCATTCAACTCATTAATTAAAACCTTTTTTGATATTGCTTATACAATTTCTGCCAATCACTTATTAAACATTACACATAGAATTAATTAGTCAGCTTTGTCATCTATCTTACATCCTATGCCATTGTAGATAGACCTAGTTAGTCCATTCATCCACACTCAGACTGCTTTAATATTTCAAGGTTCACCCACCTAGGTGTAGCAGGACCTAAAGTGTAGGAAATCATCAAACCTTGAAGGTTGATTTCGTCAAGTTAGTTCAAAAACGTTGCAAATCCAAATATAGAGCCTGGCATCCTCTTAGGATTAGTAACTTGCATTTTTGAGACCTAACAAATTGGCGACTCTACTGGGGACTTAGTAAAAAGACCTTAGAATTTAATCCTTTCTTTCATAGAGTCATTTAAAATTTCTTTTTGGTAACTCTGCTGGTGACAAAGAACCTTACAGATAAAAATATAAACTTTTCCTATTCAATAGGTGGCGACTCTAGTTACAATCATAACAAAAATTTCAAATGGATGGTAGGAGATCCAAGATGGAAGGCAGAAACTTGCAGTCATCTCCACCACTTAGAAACATCTCCAAAAGAAATATGAATCCAAAATATTCCCACCAAGATAATAATCTAGACATCCAGGAGAATGATTCAGAACAAAATATTGCAATTCACAATAAATTCACACCTCTGCATGATTCAAACGAGAACCTCAGTGGAGCAACTGATGATATTTTGGCAAGGTACAGACCCACTCCTCAAGAACAGCGGGATCATGATGCAAAGGTCATGAGGGATATTGATAGGAACCAAGCTGAACATGATTTCAAGGTCTCGTTTAACCAGGGAGAAGAGATAGGATATGAATTGTCAAATCAGGGAATAAATGACAATCCAGAATATCAGGAAATAAATAATCAAGACATGAGTGATGAGAAACAGGAAATACTCATGCTCAGGAAGGAACTCGAAAGGTACAAAATACAAGAGGAGAAGGAGTTATTGCAGCAAGAAATTCAACAGAGGAGGAATAAAGCCAAAACAGCTCCCCCTAAATATGTACCCCCGCATAGAGGGAATATTTCAAGGAATACACAACAAAATACAAATAGTGCTCAAAACTCACATGCTTCTGGAAGTCATCAGAACACTATTCCCCAAATCCCCAGACCACCTCCCATAAGTAATGCATCCCTACATATGGCAAATAATTACCCACCCCCTGGTCAACAATATTATAGGCCACAAAATCAACACATAAATCCCCATATGAACCAACATCAACAATATGCATATCATCAGCCACCAGGTGGATATAATTACTATCCCAATCCACCACATCTCAATTTTCCTCCCCAAAACCTTGCTAATATATGCAGTCAATTTGATTTAACTGGATATCAGTTATATCCATATCCTATGGATAGTACTTGGAGAAACATGGTTCCCAAGTTTACTGGAAACAATGCAGTATCTGCAGAAGATCATATCAGAAGTTTTAATGCTTTTGTACAGGATATAGGTATGGACTGGGAAGACATTAGAATGAGGTTATTTATGATGTCCCTCACTGAAGATGCCAGAGATTGGTTTAATAGCTTGCCCGATGCATCAATCAATTCAATGACTGATTTCCATAACCAGTTTAAGGATCAGTATGGTAACCAATACGCTCCTGAGTTTGCCTTACATGAACTAATAAGTATACAGAAGTATCAAAATGAATCAGTATTTGATTTCAACCTGAAGTTTTCCAAGTTACATAATAAGGTACCACATGGAGCCAAGTTATCTGACCAGGCTGCACTGAGTATCTATATGAAGGCATTTGACCCCAAAACAGGATATGAACTCAGAAACCGGTGTCCTGCAACGTTGGCTGAAGCACAGAAAATAGCCATAACTATTGAAAATAATAGAAAAGCTGCAGGAATGGTCAGTAAAAGGGAAAATCATAGAAATCTTCAGAATCCAAATGCTCAACAGACTAAACCAGAGGGTCAGCATAGGCAGGATAGACCTAGGTTACATGATATGCCTTACAATACAAATTGGAAGGATGAAAGACCTATTGACAACAACAGAAAACAGCCATATGGAAAGGATACTCCTGATCCATTGAAGAGAAACATGGCACATATGGCAGAAAATAAACCTTGGTGTTCTATATGTAACTTGCCACATTCACCTGAATATTGTGAGGTAGCTAAATCAATACAGCAAGAGGAAATGCTATATAACTATAATAGAGATAATCACACCATTAATATGATGCAGGATACACCATGTGTGGTAACAGAAGATTATTCTTCTTCAGAGGAAGAAGGGTATGAGTATGATGTAGGGAACCAAAAATATCATGTTAACATGGGAGAACAGCAAGTATTCTCAGACCAGGAAGACATTTATGACAATAAACCATATGGTCAATGGAGAAAACCTACTGAGGATGAAAAAGAAGCTCTCACAATAGCTGCAGTGGCTCAAGCTTGAAACACTTATAACTTAAGGAATAGAACAACAAATACTGGGCAAGGAACTCCTGGGAGTGTATTCATAAAAGACCAGAATAACAAAGGGAATAATACAAAATCATCACCTAAAGAACCAGAAAAAGGGGATAAAAATAAAATGAAAGAAAATATAGAAAAAGAGAATACAAAAACAGAAAAGAATGACCATATCATAACCCCTTCTTTTGACATTGCACAGGCAGTGTCTCAGGTGAAGATATCAGTCCCACTCTTAGAGATGATGAAAATAGATAAATATAGGAGTACAGTCGTCAAGATGATTTCTGATACACCTAATCCAAAACATAAAGGGTTTGAAAAAACAACAAATAATGTGCATCAAGAAAATTTTAAGATGCCTGAGGTATACCTTGGTGACACACTTACAAAAAATCCCTCACAGGTAGATCCGTTCTATACTACACTAGTAATCAAGAACAGAATAGTCAGGAATTGTATGATTGATTCAGGTGCTGCTATGAATATCATGCCTATAGCAGTGATGAAAGAATTAGGGATGTGGGTTGATACTACGTATGGCCAATGTTATGCAATGGATAACAGATCTATTCCAGTAGTTGGTATTATGAAAGATGTAGAAATAAAACTTGCTTCATATCCTGAGGCAACATATAACATTGACATCACTGTGGTTGATATCCCACCGTATTATGGAATGCTATTATCAAGGCAGTGGGCTGCAATGGCAGGAGGCAATGTTCAATTAGATCTATCGTATGCCACCATACCAGTAGGTGACAAGGAAATCAAGTTGTGCAGAGAACCAAGGTATGACAATATTATAGAAAGAATGGACCGGCATCAGGTGAATTTCTTTTGTGACATGGATTTAGGGGTTTTCAAAGTTGGAGAAACTACCCCAGAATTGCATAACACTGACCCAATACACACTGAATCTATGAAAAGAGAAAATGATTTGTGGAAAATGTATTTCGATGGTGCATGCAGCAAGATAGGAAATGGGGCCGGAGTAGTTTTTATCTCACCAGGAGGTAAAACATTCAAATACTCTTTCTTACTGACATTTGAATGCACCAATAACGTAGCTGAGTATGAAGCCCTACTCATTGGCTTAGACATAGCCACCAAATACAAAATAAAAAAGTTGGCTGTCTATGGTGATTCTGAATTGGTCATCTCCCAAGTAAGAGAAAAATATTTATCTAAGAATAAAAGATTAAGACAGTACAGAAATGCAGTTTGGGATAGTGTTGAATTATTTGATGCTTTTTCAATCAGCTGGGTTGATAGGTCTAAAAACATCATGGCAGATTTTTTAGCAAACATTGCATTAAAGAGAGATGATCTAACATTAGGAGGGATCACAGAAGTAGAATTTAAAACTAGACCTACCATCCCTGATAATATACAGAACTGGCAGGTGTTTGACAGCGATGCTGATATAATCAATTTCTTACATTGTGCTGATTATTATGAAAATCAAGAAATTGATTTCAGTGCATTCGTGGAGGAACACGATGGGAAAGAAACCCTATTTGGCCAAGAAGTGGTTCAACTGAAGACGAATAAGATACCCAAAGGGCTTATTTCATTAGAAAAAGCATTTGATGGGCATGATAGATACAAGAAGAAAGAAACACCAGTGATACCTGAGAATCTTGAGGAAGTGAACTTGGGGACTCAGACAACCCCAAAAAATGTATATATTGGGAGGAATCTTGACCAGAAAATCAGAAGTAGAATTATCAATCTACTTAGGAAGTATAGGCATGTGTTTGCTTGGTCATATGATGACTTAAAGGCATATAGAGAGGATCTATTTCAACATGAGATACCACTCAAACCAGATGCAAAACCATTCAGACATAAACAAAGGCCGATTAATCCTACATTGGCTCCGAAAATGCTGGAGGAACTTACAAAGTTAAGGGATGGAGCTATAATCAAACCTATTAGACATTCTTCCTGGGTCTCAAACTTAGTACCTGTCAGGAAAAAGAATGGTGACATTAGACTGTGCGTGGATTTCAGAAACCTGAATAAATCTTCTCTCAAAGATAATTATCCTCTTCCCAATATGGAGGCGATATTACAGAAAGTTACTGGATGTGAATTACTATCCATGATGGATGGTTTCTCCGGCTACAATCAGGTAAAGGTTAAGGAGTCTGAACAATTCAAGACCGCATTCACCACTCCGTGGGGAACATATGTATACTTGAGAATGCCATTTGGATTAACTAATGCTGGGGCAACATTTCAAAGAGCGATGGATGTAGCTTTTGCTGAATTGATCAATAAGATTATGATAGTCTATCAAGACGATTTAACAGCATATTCAAAAAAGGCTGAAGATCATTGCACACATCTAGAACAGATATTTGTCAAAGCCCTAGAATATGGAATATCATTGAACCCTAAAAAATGCCAATTTGCAGTAACAGAAGGAAAATTGCTTGGCCATATAGTCTCGAAGGAAGGAGTTAAAATAGATCTTGAAAGGGTGGAAGCAATTGATCAGGTCCCTATTCCAAAAAATGTAAAAGCTATACAATCATTTTTTGGTCAGATAAATTTTGTCAGAAGATTTATACCAAATTTCGCAGAGATTGTTTGTCCTATATCAAGAATGCTGAAGAAGAACTCAGATATGAAATGGACAACAGAAGCAATGGAAGCATTTGGTAACATTAAGGAGGCCATCAAACAAGCTCCAGTCTTAATATCCCCTGACTTCGGCAAACCTTTCCAACTTTTTTCATTTGCTTCCTATCATACAGTGGCAGCAGTGTTGTTGCAGAAAAACAATGATGGATATGAACAGCCAATCTCTTTCTTTAGCAAGTCCCTTCAGAATGCAGAGTTGAAGTATGACATTATTGAAAAACAGGCATATGCATTGGTAAAAGCAGTAAAAAACTTTAGACCATATTTGGTAGGGGCTAAAATCATAGCATATGTTCCTAATGCTGCAGTCAAGGATGTACTGATTCAAACTGAGGTCACGGGTAGGAGATGTAGGTGGATCAATAAGATTCAGGAATTCAACATTGAAATCCAAATCACTAAATTAGTAAGAGGACAGGGTCTTGCCAAATTGATGACTGAAAATAATCTAGAAGCTTCCCATATATGTAATATTGATGCAAGTACCAGTATTGAACGTACTCCATGGTATACTGATATAGTATATTATCTAACACATATGAAGAGTCCTGAAGGATATGATGATAACAAAAGAAGGACACTCAAACTACAAGCTTCAAAATATGTACTCATTGGTGGAGATCTCTATTGGAAAAATAGAGATGGGGTTCTACTATTATGTTTGGATGAATATCAATCAAAACATATTATGAAGGAATTGCATGAAGGCATGTGCGGAGGACATTTCTCAGCAAAAACTACAGCCCACAAAATTTTGAGGGCAGGGTACTATTGGCCTAAAGTCTTTAACGATTCATACCAGTACACTAGAAAATGTGAAGCATGCCAAAAGTTCTCAGGGAAGTTAAAGTATCATGGAGCACTACCTTTAAAACCTATGCAAGTTGAGGCTCCATTTTATCAGTGGGGTATTGATTTTATAGGTGAAATTTCAGAGAAATCAAGTGGGGGGCACCGATGGATTTTAGTAGCTACTGATTACTTTACAAAGTGGGTGGAAGCAATCCCAACCAGACAGGCTACTAGTAAAGTTGTGATAAATTTTCTAATGGATAACATTATATGCAGATTTGGTACTCTTGTAAGACTGATTACTGATAATGGGATGTGCTTTAGATCTGATGAATTCAAAGGTTTTTGCAGCACACATGGTATCACTGTTTCTTATGCTGCTCCTTACCATCCACAGGCCAATGGACAAGCTGAATCAAGTAATAAGAGTCTGTTCAAAATCATAAAAAGAATGTTGGATAGAAATAAAAAGGCTTGGGATTCAAAATTAAGAATGGCAGTATGGGCTGACAAGATTACTATAAAAAGGGCAATTGGGAGATCCCCTTATGAATTGGTATATGGAACCCAAGCAAGATTACCATTAGAAAATCTTATACCAGTATACAAATTCATTCTCCAGGAAGACTTGAATATCCCTGAACCAATGGAGGAAAGGTTGGAACAATTGGCAGAGCTTGATGAAACAAGAAGAATGGCTCAGAAACAGAATATTAAATTACAGTCACAGGTAAAATATCTCTTTGACAAAAAGGCCAAAGAAAGAAAGTTTGAAATAAATGATCTGGTACTAATGTGGAATGCAAGATGTCAAGACAAGGGAAAACATGGAAAATTTGAAGCCCTGTGGTTGGGTCCTTTTGTTATCACTGGCAAGGGAGGTGATGATTCTTACTATGTACAGAATATGTCAGGAGAGGAGCAGGAATTGCCAGTACATGGGCAATACTTGAAGCAGTTCTTTTCATAAACATGTACAAAGAGAATTGAGTGTTGCCAGTGCATGGACAACATTCAAATAATTCTCAAAAATATTTTATTCCATGCACAGTAGTCTAGGAATCATTCCCGCTCCCCATCATTTGTTCCTTTCCTTTTTCCAGTTCCATAAAACCTCACCCCAAAATAATAAAAGATGTGGTCTACTTCCCCAGGAGATCTGGACCCTTGTATACTCACAGGGAGTATTCATCCCAGACAGAGCCACTGTTAGCACAGTAAAATTTTCAAAATTTTACTATTCCCTTACTCCATCATATTTGAATAAACCCTAAGGAATATCCCAAAAGGACCACAATATAAAATTTTTGTATCTCATAAAATGTCTAGGGATGAACAGTGTCAAAAATCATCAAAATCAATCCATCGGCATGAGGTCGTGTGGCTTACACCGATACACAAGGAATTGTTTGAAAACAACCATCGGCGTGAAAATAGAGATCGGAAGAAGAATCATGGAGCTCACCGATGGAGTAAGCAACACCGATGACTTTACATCGGCAAGAAAGGCAAGTGGTCATGCCGATCGGTATGACAAATATCTATCGGATGATCTTTTAGAAGTTGCCCCGACGGTATATATCATACCGATGAAGCACTTTCGGCAAGAGTTTCACCGAACAGCACGCGAGGGCAACAAAGCAATAGTCATCGGTGAGAAATGAACCATCGGAATAGAAAACAAGTAAGTCTCCGACGATCAAAAGTCCTGGCGATAAGAAAGTTATCGGCAAGACTCACAGCGATGCATCTTCATCGGGATAGCTTGACATATCGGAACAAAAGAAGCAAGTCTTGCCGATTCATAAGTCACGGCGATCAAAAGATATCGGTGACACTTTACTAAGCTTTGCCCGATGAAGGATGTGATAAAGGGCATCGGGGAGATGATTTGGATCGGGATATCTTGAGAAAGCTATCCCGATAGAGAATGTCATTCCGATAAAGATAAAAGTTCATACATGAAGAGATTATCGGTAAGACAATAGAGATCGGGGAAACATAATTTTAGTATCCCGATGGTCTCAATCTTCCCGATAAGCAAAGCATATCGGTGGGACTTGCCATATCGCGGAGAGATCTAAAACCCTTGGCGATGAAGGAAATCACGCCGATGGTCGCACCCACTTGAAATGTGATACTACATGGCGTCGGGGATACAATTGAGGGGTCACGCCGATTGACTGTCCGCGCCATAAAAAAGGGGTTGAGGTCGCCCAGACATTTCAAAAAGCACGCCGATAGGAGGAGTTATGGCGATGTGACACTTCACAGCGATGAACATTGAATTGATCAGATAATTAATACAAAACGGCTATAAAGTTCATACGATCATTATAATTGCAAAAAACCGTCCGAGAGCAGAATACAGAAGAATTCTTAGGGCAAAAGCAAAGACTTCCAATTCCAGCCATCGAGCGACAGGTACACATACACAAACCACTATATTACCTGTATTTGAATTTCCTGCCAAATTTTTCAAAAATGGAAACTTCGGGGAAAGGAAAAGGAAGAAAATCACAAGGGGAAACCAGTAAACCAAAGAAGCAAAAAACTGATCAAACCCCTGAAGAAAAAGTGAAAGACAGGAAACTAAATCAGGACTTGATTGATCAGTTGCCTGGGTCAGCTCCCAAGGCCAGGAGGTCTGCCCAACTCAGGGCAGAAGTAGAAAAATTGGAAGACAAACATAAGCGCCTGGGAGATATTTGGACCCCAATTAGGGGATATGAACTCTTCAGATTCCACTACAACAGAAGATTTAGAAATGCCCCTGTGTCAAACCCATGGCACATGAATTTAGGCAAACTAGTTGTACCTAATGTATTCTTGAATGTAGAACTCCTGCAACTGTTGGCCAGGCATTACAATTCAGGCCTGAAAGCTATCTGCAACCCTCAAGGAGAACCAATTGTACACCTATCAAAAAATGCTATTTGTGAGGTGTATGATTTGGATGATTTGTGCACTGTCCCTGTTGTTTATGAAGATTTGGATAAAGAATACTGGAGAATGGATACAACCTACAATGGATGGAGGTTACCCATACACAGACCCAGGATTGAAGGAGAAGTGATACCCTTGACTGAGAATGATGGCCCTCCCTTTCATGTATCCATTTTTGAGCCATACATTCAATATACTTACTATTCTGTAGGCCAAGTCCTTGGCTCAGAGGTCCCTGAGTTCATGACTATTCCTCTAATGGTCATAACCTCTGATATTCAATGTCACAATGCCAGACAATTTGATTATGCCTCCTATGTTGCTACTAGAATAGACTCTGGTCTATCTGCAATAAGAAACAATGCTCCAGCATGCTCTTTTGAGCATTACTCGATGCTCATGCATATGGTCTTATACTATGGCCAGGAAGTAGGATTGTGGCCAAATGAGTTTCAAGTTGTTGCTGCGGATAAGAAAGGGGAGAAGATACCTGTACAAATGTGGACCCGAATCTGGGATAGCAGGTATGCTAACTCCAGCTATGCTCAATTTGAAGAGCATTGTGTTAAAGTGCTATATAGGTATTTCAACCACCCCTGTGAATATTCAATTTCAAATGAAATAAAAAGATTCCTCAGACCCAAAGATTTTGGTGGCCCCCCTACTGTTACTCATAATTGGGGAGATTGGTATTGTTTTGAGGATGCCACTATGATCAGAGTATATGGTTTTGAGGATGCTCCATTTATATTGCCTAAAACTGTCCCTGACAGGATTGCATATTTGGAAATAATTAGGCAAATGCATTGTTCCAATGTCATGCATCTAAGTTCGCATGATAAACAATCATTCATGCCTAGTACTTTGTGTTTTGGAGATTTTACTGTGGTTTCAAAAGAAGGATACAATCTCATTTTGGATAAACTAATGCATTATAACATGGTGACTGCTGAGGTGAGGAAAGGGTTTGACCCTGAGGGTTTCATTGACTATGCAAGAAGAAAACAAAATCTCAGTGGATACACGCACATACATTATCCACATGATGATGTCATTAGAAATTTGGAAGAGGCTGAAGTCGACTTAGTGGTGGAGAAATATAACAGAGATTTGAATGAAAAGAAAAAGCAGTTGGCAGAAGTTGAAGTGGTATCCTCTGAAGAGGAAGAATTGACTGAACAGCCACAAGATAAGACAATAGAAATGTCTAAAAGAAAAATGCAACAATATCAGCCTCCAGTTGTGATACATGATGAGGAGGGGTCTGCTGATGAAGATCCACGCCAAAAGGCTTATGATTCTTTTGTGTCAGATGATACATTCATTCATTCAAAGGAATTTAAATCATTCCTGTATAAATACAAGGGAAAGGAAATTAGAGAGTCAGTAGATAATGTTTCTGCTGACAATGAAAAACAGTTATTAGAGATGTTAAAGGAGACAGTGGACAAGGAAATGCAGGACATGACACCAAGCAGAGGCAGACAGCTGCTTAAAGATGCGGGGCTTATGATTTTTCCCGGCTTGGATTTAAATTCTGCTCTTGTTTTTGATAGTTTTTTGAATAATGCTGATGATAAGTATAAGCTTACTCCAGAAGGAGTTAATGAAGTCTATATGGGAACGAGATACGATAATGATGAAAATTCTTTAATGATATGGGCATTGTATCCTCCCCATAAGAAGACGGCCATCATAGATACTGAGAAAACTTTTGGCCATGTTATGACTTTTAGAGCAGGTGAGACTGACCCCATAATTACTGCAGACATTGGTATCAATGTTGCAAAATTGAATAAAGCACAAGCTCAGATGTTAATCAAGGAAAGGGATGCTTATAAGCTGAATTGTGAAAGATTAACAAAGGAGAATGACTACTTGAAGGACGCTGTTAAGAGCACCTTTGGGCAATCTACGAAGAGAATAACTCAAGGTGAAAGCTCACAAAGTAGTCAAGAGATATCCCATGATCAAGCCAAACAAATTCAAATAGATGCATTTGTTACAATACTGCAGAGCAGGTATGCAAACATGGTACGGTGGTTAAACCAGTTTTGGGATAACTACTCGGAAAATCATAAAGCAGTCAAAGAACATGAGAGGCTTGATCAGAGGATACAAGAAAAGGTGATCGAGTTGCAAAACAGAGGTACCCCTGATAGCACAGATATCTCTGATGCAAGAGCATTGTTCAAAAGGCACCAGAATTATTATGATAAACTCAAAGCTGATGCTAAGGAAGGGACTGATGCATTAGACGCAGGGGTGCCCAGGATATTCAAAGATAATGGAGAGGTAAAGAGCAAAGAAGAGTGGACTGTTGATTGTCAAGTTATATTGCACAAAGCCACAGGAGCTCTAAAAGATAAAGCCTCTGTATCTACAGAAGTTTGCAAGCAACTGGAGGAAATGGTCACCCTCGATATAATCACCAGGAGTGCAGTCGAGCTTACTGATTCTCACCGTGCGCAGGAGTACTTGGATCATCTAACAAAAGTTTATTTATGGCTAAACAGAGCCTAATTAAGATTATGTAATTATTGTTTGATAAAATCCCAAGAGACTTATTGAAGAGTTGTATCTCTTCATGAAAATATCTATATAAGTTCAAACAATCTATGCTGAAAGATCATCAGCAGTAGAAGTATTCATATATACATATACATAATATTCCAAAATGACCGTGTTGCATATTTTATTTTGAGGAAGAAATTTGAAGTTCTCTGATTCAGTATTTCTACTTTGGTATCAGTTATTTGTTGAAATTATTCAATCGTGTGGCTGTCTCCATTTCTGCATTTCCCTGCTATTCAGATTAAGATATCAAGTATATATTTAATCTGTCAATACACATTCGCTGTATCTGTGTGATTAATTCGGTTGGTGTCCATCCTAAGGAATTAAACCCTTCTGATTCATTCACAGTAGCCTGGAAGTAGTAAGTTGGGATTACTAAGTAGAGCCATATAATTAGGATTGACACACTGTCTCCAGTAAAATATTATCTGTTAATCTTGTCTTTTCATTTCATTTGGTTCCTTCAAGTAAGGATTAAAATACCTTCTGGTGAATTATAAGATATCTGATTTTATTTGGTTGGATTATCAAGAAGAGTCTGTCAGTCATTTACTTGCACGTTTATACAAGCTATAAACCAGAACTGTGCCAAATATCTAGAATTATTACCATTTAGAAACTACTGTTCTTAGTCCTTCAAATTGACTTTGTTACCCAACAAGGCACTGGTCTCATTCAACTCATTAATTAAAACCTTTTTTGATATTGCTTATACAATTTCTGCCAATCACTTATTAAACATTACACATAGAATTAATTAGTCAGCTTTGTCATCTATCTTACATCCTATGCCATTGTAGATAGACCTAGTTAGTCCATTCATCCACACTCAGACTGCTTTAATATTTCAAGGTTCACCCACCTAGGTGTAGCAGGACCTAAAGTGTAGGAAATCATCAAACCTTGAAGGTTGATTTCGTCAAGTTAGTTCAAAAACGTTGCAAATCCAAATATAGAGCCTGGCATCCTCTTAGGATTAGTAACTTGCATTTTTGAGACCTAACAGTATCCAAGTCCAAATGAAGAGTAATGTGCATTAGCCTCCAAATGAACTTTAATACCTTGCTCCTTTATACCACAACCAAATTACTATTGTATCCACATTGAGAGAGGATTTGAAACCCTTGACCATAAAAAGATGCCATTTTTTATGAGGAAGGAGGCAATCCATATGTCTCATATTCAGTAGTATAAGCATAAGTATTATCATCATTATGTTTCAAGAGAATTTTAGGTGATATATGAGTAGAAACTAAAGCCACCTTAGGACTTTTCGGCTTTGATGGTGAGACTTTATATTCTCCTACAAATGTAGGTGTAAAGTCTAACGAACCCCAATCATTGCCAAAGAGTGTATTCGAAGGTGAACTAGATTCATCTATCACGATTTCCTCAGGAGAATAATTAATTTTAGGAAGAGGAGAAAAGGACTTGAAATATTTTTTGGTTTTAATTTTAGTTTGTAAACAACTATCTATAATTAGATCAGCTTCAATTGTATAAAGATAATCATTGTGAACAAACTTTACTGATTGATGAAGGGTAGATGGGACTGCCCCCATGGCATAAATCCAAGGTCTACCAAGAAGAAGATTGTATGAAAGATAATTAGACATGACATGGATAAGGGTAGGCAAATTCATGGGGCCAACCCTAAGAGGTAAGGTGATGGTACCCAATGATTGTCTACCAACATTATCAAAGCCACGAATGTTGAGTTTATCTGGTTTAATAAGAGAGGTATCAGCATTAATTTTATTTAACAAGTCTATGCCATAGACATTAAGACCTTATCCACCATCAATCATGGTATGTCTAAATCTTTTCTTGTAAATGAAGATAAATATCATAAGAGGCTCATTTTGGTTTCGAACTTCTATGGGAGGCAACTCATGTGGTTGAAATATAATATCCAATTTAGTCACATGCACACAATTAAATAGAGCTGCTACTTCATTTAGCTGAACAATAGGTGGAACAATCACCTTTTCTAAAGCTTCTTAGAGCATTCTGTGGTATGCAGGTGATGTTTGTGTCAACTCCCATAGAGACATCTTTGCTAGAGTAGCTCAAAGCTTCTCAAAAAGATCATATTCTCTACCATTATGAATAGGAAGATGAGGTGCTTGAGGAAACATGGGTTGAGAAATAGGCAGAGACGTAGGAACAAATTGAATTTGTTTCTTTTGTTTGTTACTTATAGTGTTGTATGTGTGAGAAAATTCTTGATGAATAGGTTGCTTCGACATATTTTGATTAGAAGGACTATTTCTAGTTATTTGTTTTGCATAATTAAGTATGTAACCAGGAGGTCTAGGTGTTTTCATTGAGCCTCCTATTATAATATGTGTTTTGGGAGCATCATTTTGAAGAAGCACAACAATTTTGGGTTTCTCAAGATCTTTTGGGGAACTGGAAACATAAATTGTGTTAATGATCCTTTCAAACCAAGATGGTTTAGGAGTCGTAGAGGAAGATTCTGAAGAGATAAAGTCCTCCAAGGCTTCATCTAGTATACCAAAATCTTCACTACAAAATGTCTCATCAAAGGCATTGAAATCCTGAATAAAATAATTCGACATAGTTGTATCTTCTTCTTTTCAAACTTTATGGTGGGGTGCTACCACAATAATGAGTTACACTTTCTGGGACATCCTGATTTTTGCTGAAATCACATATTTTTAGAAAATATAATAATTTAAGCCTTGAAAGGTTCTGTTTAAAGGATTTTAATTGAAGAGGGTTTGATCAAACCCCCTTAGATTCAAACCCCCTTGGATAGAACCCTACTAGTTTTAAACCATACCTATAATGGAGTCCCCTCTACACCTATCAAAATGCTGATAAAAAAGCACTTTTGATTTACCTTTTGAGGGATCAAATGAATTCATTTAAAATTTATGTTTTGTAAATATGTAGTCCTTATTATAACCTTCCCAAAAAGTATAATTTTAAATATATTTAATTTGATTATTATATTTATTTTTTATTTCTTGTGAATGTAGGTTTTTCAATGAACATCAAGGTCTTCGTTTCACACATATGAAAAAATAGGAGAATAGAGAAAAAAATTTATAAAAAATGCATGTCCTCTAGGTATTGATGTCCTTATTTCGACAACAAAAAAAATGAATTCTGATACTTACAAAAAAGTTATGTTGGATAGAATATGCCTATGTCTAAATTATAATTGGTTTGACTTCAAAACTTAATTAAAAACAAAATATTGAACAAAATATTATGAAACCAAATGTATCCTCTAGATATCGGTGTTACCAATCTAAATTCAAAAGAATTAGAATTTTATTGTTTGTAGAAAAAATTATGTGTGACAGAATACACATCACTTAAAAAAAATGTTGTTTACTATTAAAAACTAGTTATCAAAGGAGACACGAAAAATTAAAAATTTAACTCCAAATTTTTTTTAAAATATATATTTAGAATCTACACACAAAATCTCACAAATCGCTAGTTCGCATCATCTTCAAATTCCTAATGGTTTAGTGGCTATAGGTGTCACAAAGTGAAGATTTAGTTCAAAATGTTGATTTCAATGTCAAGTTTGGCCAAAAAGTGTAACCCATTATTGTGGGATGACCTGGTGATAATGAATGAAATTAAGTATCTTTATGCTCAATAAGAGAATGTATCACACTATGTGCAACAAAGTTATCCAACATATAGCATGAGTATATGCAAATTTTATCAATTTCCAAACTAAAGTTCTCATAAAATGAAACCCTTAACCAATGTAAATGAATGAAAGAAATATGTATGACTAAAGAATGTATCCCAAATTCAAATGCAATCAGACCTAAATAATGGATCAACAATTTAAATTGGACTACCAAGATCTAATTTCATCCACTAATATCAAGAATACAAAGCTTTCTTATTTTTCCAATTTCAAATGACAATGTGCAAAGCATGTACCAAGGATAAAGTATGATTAAGTATAGAAAATAAACTTTCTTTAACCAACCTAATAACATCAACAAGATCTGAAATTACAAGCTAACCCTTAAACCCTAGATCTAATACTAGCTAGGTTTTTAAGAAACACAAAGATTTTACAACCCTTATGATGAATTTAAATGCAAAGTTTACAATATGAAATCAAAGGAAGTATACTTTAAATCAGATTTGTAATAGTGAAAAAACTTTTTCAGCAAGGAAGGAAGATTCAAAAGGTGTAGGAGACGTTGAGCTCACCAAAATATGATGTAGAAAAGAGAGATCTAGCCTTAGAAGTCAAACTAGGTCAAAACCCTCTTCTACAAAATATTGAGACACAAACCAAGCTTAGCTTCTACCCTTGAAGGAGAGCTTAAGCTACATGGGTTCTACCTCTTTGTTGTATAGATGAGTGGTTAACCGAATTTAACCAATCAAGCTAGGGCATAAGATCAAAAATCCTAGTTTATGCTATAAATAGATTAACAAACAACTGTCAAAACCAAACCAGAGGTGCAAAAGAAATAATAGAAGATGTAAAACATATCAAAGTTGGCACCTATTAATTTAGGAAGACACAGGACTAGGGCACTTGGGTTCTTAGGACCTCCTTTAGGGATTTCAAAAACTATTCAATTTTTTGGGTCTGTACCTACAAGTGCTTCAGTCTTCCAACATGTCACCTTCTGAAACTTGTTCATCAGTCCTACACACAAGAAAGAAGAGGAAAAATGTTGTGGCTATGTAGGAGTTTGCCTCAGTCAAACCCCTGTTTCAATATTCCTACATCACGGATAGCCAAGATTAAATCTAGATGTCATGTGTGCTTAGAAATCCTAAGTGTGAGCAGTAACATGCAAGATCTAATCAATAAATATCAAACCCTAGCCTTATATGATTCAATAAAATAGAATGGGATGATGCCAATGATGATTCACTCAAGAGAGTCAATAACTTCACCTCAAAGATCAAGATTCATGGAAGTTCTATAGAACAAGAAGGTGTTGTCACCATACCCTTTGTGGGTACTCAAGCCAAACTCTAGTTGGTGAATCCAACCCTTCTCTCGATCGTGCAAAGTATTCCAACCTAGGATCTCATGAGATAGACTCAAGATCTCATGTCCTAGCCTTCATTCAAATCTCTTCCAAGAGCAAAGTAAACTTCAATTGATCCAAAAACCTGCAATAAACAATGGCATATAGAGTGCAATAGTAATAGAGCTTGTTCACATCAAATCGCTTCATAAAATCTTCTCTCAAAATGATTTCATTCACTTACCTTTATACAAGTTTTATAGAAAGGGAGTAATTCAAATCAAAATGCCAACATAACATGCCAAAAACCAAATTTAGATTTAGGGTCAGCCTAAGCCACATGAAAGTAAAGTTATCCATTAAAATTGTCCCCCCAAATCTCGGAAGGACCAGGGCGCTTTGGCGGCTTGGGCCCAGGGCCAATTCACGACTTAATTTTTCTTTTAATGCAATGCTAACTCTAAATCATCCTTCATTTTCTGGGGTTATGATGGAAATTTAATCAAGATTACGACTTATTCTATAAATAATTCTACAAGAGAGCTATAAAGGTAGACCTAAAAATAAACTAGGCTTGGGACCACTAGATGGAAGAGCTAAGCATAGTGAAATTTTGCCTATACACAAGTGTACGCAATTTATGCCATTGCACCCTTATCATCCATCCATTATATTGTCCATCCACCCATTTACTTATGATGGATATGATCCAATGACTATTAGCAATGAATCAACCATCCCCATGTCATCAAACACCTATCATTGAACATATCAAAGAGCCTCCAAACACCATGTCTATTCTTCCAACCCCATCATGTAGCCCACAACCCATCAAGCATATTAAAGATTCCATTTACATGAGGTCAAGTCAAGATCCATTATATGCTCATTTTAATGATCTATAACCAATCAAGCCTATCCAAGAGTTTCCCACTCCCATCCAAGAAAATAAAAAGCTATGTGAAGAGCCTCGTCTAAAGCATGTAGAAATATCAACCCCTTATCCAAATAAAGAGCAAAGTACCTTCATTCAACCTATCCATAACCTATCTCTTCTCTATGATCAAGATATTATCTATGATAAAGAGCCTATCCATGAGAAAATTCATCCGATACATAGCACTCTTAATCCTATTTATGATCAATCTGCCATCTATGATCAAGATCCTAAATCTATGATCAAGAAAACCATGATGATCCTCTTAGCCAACTTTATGTATTCCATGAGTAGGATATCCAAACTACTCACCTAGCCCTATCCATGATCCAACAACATCCAATTCCCTTTATGAGACAATTGACTCCCAAGTAAATATGGATAATCAAACAAATAACTTGGATCCTTTTACACATAGATATCTAAATGAGCATAATCATAATCAAGATCCAAGCATCCAAAGTCACCCATTTTTCGTTCCCACACCATCATTGCCTATTGATCCCCCATTATCCCCCATTGATACCTCATCATCCCTTATCAAACCTATCCCAAATCCATCATATTATCCTCTTGGTCCCACTACCTTCATCCGTGGTGGTTCTCTCATAGGAGAGGAACAAACTCTATCCACCATCTTGCCTTCCCCATCGAATAATGGACTCACATATTGTTTATAAAGCAACAAACATCCCATAGCACACCACATGTTCCAAAACATGAATTATCAAGGCAAAGGTCTAAGCCTTCTTGAAAAAGGTATTTTGGAGCCCATCCATGTCAAAATCCTTCCACACATGCATGGTATTGGCTATACATCTCAAGATTGTAACAAAGCACACATGATGGTACCACCTTCACCCCTCCTAAATCCACTCCTTTTAATCATAAACCCTGTGCATCCCATCATACCCCCAAATCATATGTTGACATCCCTCCTCCATTGGACCATACAATTCCCAAAAGCATGTGACCATATATCTCCCTCCATCCACTCTACCTCCACTCCTCCCAACTCTTAATATCCCTATCCTTAAATCCCCTAACCCATCTATCCATGCATCTTGTTCCCTTAAATCCCCTAAAATCCCTAATCAAGATCAACCAATGCACACATCGACCAAACATGAAGATATCAAAAAATCCATGGGATCCCACAATACTCATTTGGATGCTTCCCCACATAAAGTAAAAAACCTACAAAAGCCTCAAAATTATCATGTTGAAGGACATTGATAAACAAATCAAAAAATCCCAAAGGCTACAAATGCCCACACCCCCAAAATAAAAAACAAAAATGGTGTGGGTCCCTAAGCAAAAAAAAATCAATCCAAATGAAGCATTTAAATCCCAATGTATCAAAAATCCTAAATCCCAAAATCCTACAAATCCTGCTCCCCATCTAAAACTTCTAAAAATCCTAAGTCCAATTGGGTCCCTAAGTACTCAAATTGAGAAAATAACAAATCCTCATTACTCTTAATACCCCATCCCAATCAAAATCTTCAAAATCCAAAATGGCGTGTGCAACCATTGGTCTTGATTCCTTTCCATTCGAAAACATTTCCACATACCTCCATCTCCCCATCTTTCATCCACTATCCCACATATTTCACCCATCATATCCCTATGGTCCATGCTTTTGCATAATCCTTCTATACATAATCCACATCATAATTCACTATCCTCCATCCATCCATAATCCTCATCATAATCCACTATTATCCATACATCCATAATTAACTCCATATCCATCTCATCCAATCATATACCAATGTTCATCCATGCGTGTAATAACACTTGACATGTTCTATGTGTTGCAAACATCCAAAAATGGGACACTATCACCTCCTCTTAGCAACAGATGCTTGAGTCCCCACCCACCATCCAAATCTCTCTTTCCCCCATCCACCCATCCCTTCGAAGTATAAAAACATCAATCAAAAAAATAAAAATAAAAAGAAAAAAGTGAAAAAAAAATAGTAGAGAAATCATTCATCCAATGGTGAAAACTTGGCAGGAAGGTGCCTTGGATAAGTACCATGATGAAAATCTAGAAAACAGGCATCATGTGTAGATTAATTGTCTATGAACGTTACACTTGGGGGCATGTTGTCTAGTCTACCCATCCTATCATTCCTTCTACCTATAATTTCCCATCCTAACTTCCTTATCCATTATATATGTATAATTATCCCCTTGATCCAATCCATCCTCCTTTCCTCCTTTCGATCTTGACAAAGATAGGGAAAAAATGTTGAAACATGCTTTGGACAACTCTTGATGTATCTAATACTTCCCAACATATCCTAACATCTTATCATTTCCAATATTGTCATGCCAAATCCTTCGTCTTATACCTAGAATGGGGCATGTTATTCCTATGCAACATAGTCTTTGGAGATCATATCCTAGACATCTCATCCATTCCATCATTTATTTCCTATCCTTTTATCCATTCATCTATCCTTTATACATTTCCCATCCATTATCCACTAACTCCCATTGTTTTATCCATTCATCCAATCACATCTCCATCTTTTAGATCTAAACTTGGTTTTATCTTGTCAATGGTATCTAGCATCTAGGCTATCCAAATTGTAATCCAATGTCATCAAAACATTCCAAAAAATCTAAAGACATCAAAATATTCAAAAAAAATTAAAAACATCAAATTGAAAAACATTGAAACATTCCAAGATTATAATCCAAAAAATGATAAAAAAATTACAACATTTCAAAAAATCCAAGCAATAAATCCAAATGCAAGTCATATTTAATCATACCAATCCATTTGAATAATCTATCCAAACATCCAAAAGCATACTTTGGTTTTGTTTCCAACCTTGTTGTCAAACCTATCAATCAATCATTTATCCAATCATCATCAACAAGATATATTGTTCCCGCATCCTTGTGTTGTTCTAGGGATATCGTTCCCCATAATGACAACATTATCTTCAATCAATCTAATCAATCCTTGATCAATCAATCATCAGTTTACCACTTGACAAGGGAAATACCTTGTTTGTTTTTGAATCATTTGTGCATGCATGCTTACTTGCTTGTGTGTGTTATCCTTTTTATCTTGCATTTGTATTAGTCCTGGTAGAATATTGTCACCACGACATCATGGTCTTCCATATCATGGTGCCCAACATCATATTTTTTCTTGTGAACTTTTATCTTTTATGCATAGGACACATCATCACCCTGGTCTTTATACCTTGGTGCATAATGTCTAGTGCTTTATCAAACTATATGATTGCTCACTCAATTCAACATAACATATCATTTATCCATTTCATCCATCCCTTATCTTTCCTCCGTTTCCTTAACCAATTTGATTCATCCATTTCAAGAGCATACTTGTGTTCTTCTAACCCACCTATCCTCTTGAGGGGGCATACCATCCCTACATCATCTTTCCTTGTCACTTTCACTTCAAGTGATTGGGGCATCATCATCCCTAATCCTACCATCTTCTTCTATCCAACCAAGCACTATATTTTATCTTTCTTTGAGATGATGTTGCTTCACAACACCATCTCAAAGAGCAGCAAAATGTAGACACCTGAAATTAACCCCACTTTCTGACTTGATTATTAATTAAACGATTCTTAATTATTTAATTAATTTCAATCATTCAACCTTATTCTTCTACATTAATTAAATAATTATTAATTATTTAATTAATCCTTCAATTTTCTAAATTTAATTAAATAATTTATTATTTAATTAATTAAATCACATCCAACATTAATTAAATAAATCAAACATTTATTTATTTAATAAAATACAAATCATATCTTCTTCTCGATTTCTTTCCTTTTTTAACTCATGTATCTAATTAATTTATTTAATTAGATAATCCTCTGAATTATCCTCTCATCTTTTTTTTGATTTATTTCCTTTTAAATCAAATAAAAATCAAATCCCTTCTATATTTTCAAATATTATCTTATCTTCTCGATTTATTTCCTCTTTTGATCAAATAAAGAAAAAATCAAACCTTTATTTCCAAAATCAAATCTGTATCTCTCTATCATCAAAAATCTATAAATATAGCCTCAACCAAGCCATTATCATCACACAACAAATAATGTTATGCTGCAGAATTTATGAGCAATCAACATATCAACATCTCATTCTATCTTTCATAGCATAGGGAACATAGCTAGTGGATTCGAGTGCACATCTACTCCATTCTATCGAAGTATGTGGACTTTATTTAAGAAGGAGATATTGTGTATTTGCATGTATGTCTTCTTATTTCCTCTAATACATTTTCCTGTATACACCTATAAGTGAAAAACGGAGCACAATAACATATCTATCATATACAAATGAGAGTGTGTAAAATACAAAGAGAAGGAGGTAGGAAGGTAGGAATCAACAACTAACTACCCCTACAAGTATGCAACATTTGTCAACTCACATGACATGTGTGAGGGCAAGTGGCAATCCAAAAATAAAGAGGTGTCTAATATGTATGAGGACACGTGTCATCACCACATAAGGTGAGATAACTTTCTAGAAAGCTAAGTAAACTTAAGCTTATGTTTGAATAGGATTTTGACTATGTAGACTAGAAACTAACTAGTTAGATAAAGCCACTATTTACACTAACACCCCCCTTTAAGTGTAATTTAGGAAGAATACAAAGATTAATATGGGTTCTGGCTACTAGGCCATGTTAGCTACCCATGTACAAATGGATTTCTATAAAATAGAGTAAACGAGAAAACCTTGTGGGAAAAACCCCTCTACAAAAGAGAAATGATACATGATAGAATTGTACAAGTGACAAAGAAGAAAAGGAGGACTATACATGACCCCCCAAGGACTACTTCTAACACTAAAGGACAATATATGCTCCCCATAGGATAAAATAGAGAAGGTCAATGTGAGCCCCCCAGAAAATATGAAGGAATAAACTCCATGTGAAGAGATGGATCCTCCCAAAACTTATATAAGAAGACTAACCATGTATCCTCACTTCAAAATACCCCCTGTAGTATGTGTAGAAGATCGACAGTGGATGGTAAAGATGATCCATGAATATTGAAAAACATTTCTCTCCTTAGGAAGAAATCAAACCCCAGAAGTGTGCAAGTGATCTTCCCATTCCTAATAGAAACATATAGGAAAAAATATGAATGTATATAAATTCTAGACATGATTCAAAGACTCAAATGATGCCCATGATGTCTTTGAAGGATACTCAAGGATCTCCAAGCCAATGCTAATGGGTGATAAATGTTGATAGAATGAATCAGGTACCATAAAAGATTCAGGAAAAAGAACCATAAATGTATAGTGATAACAGGACCCAAAAGAATCTGATACTACTACAAAGGATGTCAAAATACATGATGATGGATTTGAATATGTGGACTCATAAGTATCTACAGAATATGTCACTATAGAAGTTGATGTATGTTGAACACCCAGAATACTGAGAGGGGGGTGAAACAGTATTCTTTGAAACCACTTAATCATTTAATCATTCATTTCACATAGCATGTTTAACTTGCATTAAGAAAGGAAAGCATGAAATCAACAATTAAAGCATGTCACACATAAACATGAGATTTTTATGTGGAAAACCCAAAAAGGGAAAAACCATAGCGAGGATTAGCTCAGAATATATATTAATAAAGCAACTAGTTAATGTTGATACAATTTAGTGGACTCAATGTCCAAGAATGCTCATTGCAGGTGGCTCACTGCCAAAGGACTCACTATCCTAAAAAAACAAGAGATAGAAGAAGGGGTGGTTCACTACCAAAGATAATTGTTAGAGTGCATCTGACTTATGCTGAGGACACAGTTCCACTGAAGCTCAATATACTGACTTGATACACTTCATCTTCACCTCAAACTTATTTGAACCCTTTTCTCATCAAACTCTTCTCGACCGTACACTTACTTCTTTCACATGCATCACACCATAAAAATCACATCTTCACACAAGAAATCAATCTTATATATATACCAGTTTCAATTAAACCATCAAACAGGTCGGCATAATGAATGTACCATGTGACTTCTTATCATGTCGGCACAAAACACAATCCAATACACTTTGCAGAGAGAACCAAAGTGTGTAACATATTCATATAGGTCAAAACAACCTATAATTACTCCCATGACATTATTCCATACATGACTTAGCTCCGCACAACCTCAACACCTTCAGGTTGGCCTAACTAATGAAGCAACAGTACCATGAACTAATTGTCAGTTCATAATTCAGCATGTGGACCACCAAAATGCTTACCATTTGAATCATACACACCTCTAACATCCATAACCTCTTCCTCAAAATAGCATGGCAAGATATTCATCTGTGATGAAATGTGGAGAATTCTAATCTATTTCTGGCACTATCATTACAGAGTCTGGTACTCTGTCAACTCTATCTTTCACTCTGGAAGATTTCAAAACCTAAATCTTTGGATTTAGACTCATTTAGTATGCACTATCATCACCTTACAATCGCAGAGAAAAACTCTTTATAGTAGAGAAGTGCGGACAAAAATAGTGTGACCCTGTCTTAGGTTTTGGTCAGTGAATGCCTTAGGGAAATCTTCAATATGTTATACTAGGTTGTGGAGCACCACAATTAATGCATATCATGCTTGGATATATTCTTCATCATACTACACTTAGTAACTTCTCCAGATCAACACTTAGGATATCATACTTAACCAAACCAACACAACTGTACCTGTATACCTTACTGAACCTCTCCAAACCAACACCACTATATCTTTACCCTTTGTTGCCATCAATGACAATAATGCTTACTACCATGCACATCATTCTCTCCATCATCATGCTTATGTTCCCTTTAATCTCCCCCTTTGTCATTGATGGCAACATATCCAAAATTTCTCCCCCTTTATCATAAATGACAAAGGCACTATTTGTATATCTTCAAGTCAAAAATTTCTCCCCTATCAAATGTATTTGTATATACATGAGATTGACTCCCCCTTACTATTTTATTTCTATACTTCAATATGTACATCAAGGTATCAAAAATTGTTTTTTTTTCTATTCTTCTGCATATGTACAAGAAATCAAAAACTTTTCTACTTGGAGGGAAGGATCCTTGTAAATATTCTTTAGTTGCAACACCACAGAATCCCAATGCATCCTACCAGAGTTAAGTTCCTGTATCTGCCCATTGATCTACAAAAATAATTCATCTGCTTCTTCCATAGATGCTAGTACAATGGTCATCTAGACAATCTTGTCAGCCTCCTTTAACATTCCTGTCAAAGTTGCAATCTTAAAACTGACTATCTCCCTTAGCTGGCTCATCTAATCCTTGATCACTTCTTTCTGATTCTGCAACTTCTTAATGATTATTGTTATCAACTAGGATTGTACCCGTGATGTGAAGATGGTAAGCTCAACAATCATGTGTAAAATGGGAATACCTTCAAGTTGTGGGTACCCTATGACGAAGGTAAACCTCCAGATTATGGGCCGGTTCCCCTTTAGATCTCCTAGAAACTATTGGATTTGAATGAAAAAGGGATTGAAAGATAACTAAAAATGTAATCAAATCTTAGGAGGTGATGCACCATTAATGAATGAGATTTTAAACTGCTGCACAAACTCACAATTTTCTTCAACAAAGAGGTTAATCTATTAACAACTTGATTTAGGACATGAGGTACATGAATATTTCATATGGAGGTAGCTGACCCTAGTGTTTGCATGAAGGAAAGTGAAGTTTCACAACTACAAACTACTGAAAGCATCTGAACACAACATATAACCTATACTAATCATGAAATAACATGTTCAATCATTGCAAAGATGGAAAAGAATCAAAGGATTTACTTAATTTAATCACAGTAATCACTTTACAACCATACAATAATTATGAAAACTAAGAATAAAACCAGAAGGAACTACTACATACTTTATTGAATCATCAAGGAATTGTGTTCAAAAAGCATTGAGAAAATGCTTTCAAATAGCTAAAACTGAGTTGTAAATCTCTCTTTGCCTCTCTGCAACATGCCAGAGAAAGCCAAAAGGTATGAACTAAGAAAAAATTAAGTTTTTTCTCCAATATATAAAAAAATAAACTCTCAAGTGCATGGAAAAGCGCTGCAGTTCAACTGTATTCTAAAAATAACTCCTCCAAGTTGATTCACGAGAAAAAGAGAAAAGCCTAGAAATGAGGCCTCATAACTGATCCAAATTGAGCAAAAATAGCTCCAAACTACCTCTCACATCTAGTTTGACCATGTGGAACTCCAAACCCCTCCAAGTTTGACCAAAAATCAAGCAAAAAGCTCCCAAAATACCTCAGTTAACTCCATCTCCTGATTTTGCATGATTTTGGGATGAGGAAAAAAATGTGAACAAATAATAAAGTAATCAACATGATTTACTTTACTATTTATGAATTTGTCTATTTTTGACTTTTACAACTTAATGACAAATAATAAAGTAATTTATAATTTATTACTTTATTATTTGTTTACATTTGTTCATTAGTTTCCAAGTCGTGCAAATTGAGGAGAATCTAATTATTTCAAAAGGCTAGAAAATAATAACTATCCTTATAACTCCCCTTTGAATTGCATAATCACTCCATGCATCCTATGATGATGCCAATAAAAACACCCTCCTCGATGCAAAAGTCAAAAACACATTATCATATGTGAGATATGATCAATAAAAATTATGGATTAATCTCTTATATCTCCCATGCTAACATGCTATATCATTAGACCTCATCCATGCATAACTCAAACTAAGTCATCATGCTATATCATTGTTTATACACATCACTGCATCCTTATGACTCCCATGTCACATCCATTATGGCATTTCCATGCATGTATATGATATTTCCTTGCATTATTATCTTCATGTCTGTTGGTATACAAATTTGCACTATAACATATGACTGATTTTATTGACTCTTTGCCCAGCAAAACACATAGCAAAAATAAATACCAACAGTTAGTAAAGTTGTAGTTTTTCTATCAACTTACCTCTGCGTGTAGAGGGGCAGCTCCCTCATTTCATAAAGTATAGATTTTTTTGAGAATAAAATACAATTAGAGAAAGGTTTGGAAAATGAAGACAATGAGCTTACGAAAATTGACTCATTCCGTATAAAGTTCAACAAAACAAATATAAGAATACTTATTAAACTGTTACAATGAGTGTGGCATTTGAAAGAAGAAATGATTCAGGAGATATTCAACATACGTTGAAACATTGTCTAATAACCAATTCCTTCAAGACTAGTTATTACTCCACATTACAGATGCAAATTTATGTAAAGAAAACCATCATCCATCAACATAAGAGGAATGAATAATGTTAAGAAGATATTTGAGACCACAGAATCCAAAATGCTTCTTATTTCTCCACACTCAGCTGTACAACTCTATTCATTATAACATCCTTATAAATGTGAAAGCCAAAAAGTCCTTATTACAAACCCCAAGCCTTGTATATATAGACTTGTCTTAGTAACCAACTTTAAAACTACCTTATAACTACTTCTTGTAACTACCCAAAATACGTTATGCAAATAAAACTACATTTTAGGTAACCTTTATATAATGTTTCAAAAGTTCCCTAAAAGAATAAAATGCACTTTTCACCTTAATTACAAAAGAGTGACATAAAGTCACTTTCATAGAAAGAGAACTAAAACCTATCAAAACTTTGAAAAGTAGACCAATAAGATGGATCTCATGAGAGACTATCAGGTTTTGTCCTCGCCATGGTTGACACCATCTGAAGATGTTTCTGCTGCTCCAGATTGTTGTGAAGGGAAAGTAGACTTTGTTTTGTATACTCTGAACATCCTCACTGTTGTGGCTATCAGTTTATTTTTGGGAACAATTACTCCCATCATGCGAAGCTTCCATTCTGATTGATCTTTATGGACATCATTCAAATTATGTCGATAAATTGATATGTGATCAATACCAGAATTGACAGCCGTGAAGATGAGGTTCAATTTATCCATAAGTCCTTCATTGAAAACCTATTTGTTGAACAACCTTGTGTCAATCATGTCTTCAAAACTTCTTTTGATAGTTTGGGCTTCTAAAGCTGAGAATTTATCTATCTCAATTATATTAGGATTGATCATCAATAAATCAGTTTGAATATTCTTCTTCACCTGCTCACAAACTTCCAAGAGCTTTTCTTGGGCTACCAACACTTGTCTTATATTAGACAATTTCCATTCAACTGAAAATAACCAAGAACTAGACTGATTTTCTTCAATGTTTTGAAAGACTTTTTTAGCAAGTAATATCTCATTATCAGTTTTGATCATCTCACCAAGATCTCTGGATATTCCCTGCCATAACAATTCTTCTTTTTGGATACCTTTCATTTCATTCTCAATCTCTTCCCTCTTTGTTTCTGCTTCATCAAATAGACTCCTTGCCTGCTCAAAGAAACTAAAAGCTTTTGATTTCATATGCTCAACCCACTTTTCAGTCACCTTTCCATACAACTGATATTTGCTGACATTCTCAATAATTTCTTTTTCAACATTACTTTCAAGAGAGAAATTAGTGGAGGAAGAAGAAACCTCAAGAGGCAAAGTTGATGTATCTATGGTGGCTTTGAGATAAGATGTCAAAACTTGCACATGTTGCTTTAGTTGCTCTTTTGTGTGTCTTTCCTTTTCTGTTCTTTTTATTAACTGAGCAGCCGATACTTGAAAGTTTTGCATGTCACCCTCATATGTAGATGGACCAAGATCTACCTTAGTGACGTTAAAATCACTTTCCGTGGCCTCATTCAAATTCTTTTCTAAAACAGGTTGTGCAACCTCAACACAAAGATTGTCCGATGAAGAATCCATTACGATCCTTGATGTGACTTTTATCTTTTTAGATTTGGGAGACCTTTGCAGCAAATTAGAAACTGTGTCAAAATCTGGCATGATTAATTGAGCAGTGTTTCTTTTTCTTGACAAACTTTGTTGCAACCAGGAAGGAGAAGGTTTATCTGAGGATTCTGGAATATTTGTCGAAAGAGGCACTATGTGTGAGGGAAGCATAGGTTCATTAAAGATATCCATAGGTAGTGGGAGTGAAAATTGTAATGCATGAGGTGAACAAGGTGTTTCATGAGAAGGAGAAGCAACAAGAGGTAAAGGAGAGACATTCAAATGCTCAACATTTTGATGGGTTACCTCAGGACTCGTAGACTTGTTTACCTCAAATATTTCCTGTATGGGAAGCAATGCATTATCCTTCATTTTTGTTTTCACTCTTTTCTATTTTTCATCATTTTCACAGATGCTCTTAGTACCTTTTCTTCTTGATGGATCTTCTCTGTCATATCCTCCTTGAGTACTCTTATGGGAAATACTTCTTAAAGATGGAGAATGAGAATGAAAAGAGGAAGAAGAAGAATTTGAATGCTTATCTTTTCTACTAGATGACAAATTATGACTTGTTGGTTTAGTAGCCGTTCCCTCAGTAGCCTTTTTCTTTACCCAAACTTTAGTCCTTTGAATGATATGTGCAGTTCTTGTAACTAAATCTTTGACCTCCTCATTGGCCCAATTGATAGGTGGTAAAGACTGTGTTTCAATTTTATCAAAATACACAGGATCAATTAATTCTGAACCATCTTCCTCAATCCCATCTGTATTGCAATCTAGTTTGAATTCTCTGATTTGTGGAATGGTCATCCTCATCCAGTCCCATTTATGTACCTCATAATCATTTTCACAATCTTCCCAAAAATCTTCAAGTTCTGGAAAGTGACAGTATCCCGCACCAAGCCGTAGATTGTCTCTGACATATCCCTCACTGTCAAAAGGGAATCTCATAGTATAGGCATACAAGCTAAGTTTTATCAGAGATCTCTCTATGTTTTGAGCATCTGTGGAAGATTTGTAGCTGTAAAGGCTAAGACCAATGGGAAACGGAACTCCAGGTTTCCTCTTGTCTTTGCATTTCCTGTTAAGTGAACCAATTTGCCTGCATAGCTCTATCAATATCATCTTGTCATCTACATATCTAGGTAACTTATATGGATATCCATCAAACCCACCAACTCTCAGATAGGTAAATCTAGGATACTGGATGAAGTAACTTCCATATATTTTGATTAATTTGGCATCTTCTGGTGATATCCGAAGTGCAGTGTTACCTTGAAGTTTTCTTACTGTTAACATTGTGAAAGCATCATTTACTCTACGGTAGTGCTTGTAACTTTGTTCCAGTTGCAACTGAGGATAATGATCATAGATCTGTGTCGTATTGTCATAAGTTCCTTTAGTAGTAAGGCCTGGCCAAGATCTCATGCATGTAATGGCATAGAATAAGTAAGAGGACATATAGAAATGTTCATTCAGCTCAAAGTTGGTCAACTGATAATGCAAATTGTCACTGATAATGCTGCCCCAATCAATAAACATTTATCCTGCACAAATAACATTTACAAAGAGAAATATCCACATTTCAAAATTTGCTGCTTTTTCATCTCCCATCACCCTATGAAGGAGAACAATCATATTTGAAATCTCCTCTATGAAACATGATCTGTGAAGAACTTTAGGCAACTGTGATTTTCCTCCTTTCAGTGTATGTAACCAATGTTTTGCAATGGTATTGAGGCACTGATGTTGTCTTTCACTGAAATATTGATGAGCAAGCACCTTATTTATGTTCACAAACTGATTTTTGACAGGTAATCTGAAAGCTATACCAATTGAAACACTATCCAACCTGACAATAAGTTTGTCATCAATGGTTCTAATCTCTCTGGTTTATGGTTTGTAATGTTTCATACATTCTAGAACCAAATCTGTGCATTGGACTGCCACAGGAAAACCAGCTACTTGGGCGAATCCACTGTCAAACAATTTCTAAGTCATGGGTGATTTCTTCTCTTGTTTCATTGTCTCCCAAAAATCTATCAAACTGATATGCCCTAGAGAGGTATCTGATATTTCTGGAAGAGTGGATTCAAGTACTGAGAGAAATTAAAACCCCTGGTATCTGAATTTCATGATGAAATGTTTGCAATAAGATGTGAAAACTTTCTATGTTTATTCCTTTTCAAAGTTTTACTGGACTGTTTTAGGAGGTTTTTGTTTTGGCAATGTGTAAATTGTTGCAATGAATTTCAAATTTGGAAAGATACATCATTCAACGAGAAGGTGGAAAAAAAAAGTTCATACTCGGCATCTTCATTGACTAGACATGATTGCACTGCATGAGGACTGCATTTGGTGATGTCCATACTTCTGTATTTCTCCACAAAGCTACACCTCTTGTATGACAAATAAATCAATCTGTAGAAAATTGACATGTGTTGGCTTGTGATTTCACATCTTACACCCATATCAGCTTGGGATATGTACTCAAACAATAATCATAACCTACAAACCAATTTTCTGGTAAAAGACTTCCTTTGTAGAGATTGTCAATGGAAACAAACATTTCACTTCAATGCAACAAGAATCTTGTGATTTTGATTTCAGAGTTATAGTTTCTACATAGCAAATCGGCCTTCCACGATGTTCATTCATCTCTGCCACAAATCTTGTTGTACTAACAAACACACTGTTATACACAAATGCATATGCATCACTTTCAATGAGCAGCCACCTCAATAAACCATCATCTCAGTTTTTAGAACATGTTCAAAACCGCTGTGTTCCCATTTCCTCTAGCTGACTGTCGAATCATGTGTTGTGATTGTTATTTCCAAATAACTATGAGTTGTGCTTCTATCAATGATTTAAAGTCGTGTTCTATGAGATATACTTTCTTCAAGTTCCAAATAATCATGTTATCTACATGATAACTTTCGACTCTTTCATATTGTAGAAAACTGACAAAAGAATGATGGCAATGCACCTGACTTTCAGTCCTTCGAAACCCTTAGTTTTGTGAAACCTCAAGGTGGCGAGCATCTGTCGTCGACATCATGCAAACACGCAGCACTGTGTGTGTTTTAAGATGACTGTTGCATGGCCGAAATCAATCGACAAAAAGAGACCACGACATAATGGTTTGTTACCTCCTGTGTGCCATCTTCAGATTCTGAGCCAGAGACTTCACAACGAGTGCCAAGATTGTCGATGGAGTAAAAATAGTAGTAAATCTGCAATTACAATAGTTCTATGAAGTTTTCTATCGTGGAGAACAACCATTCGCAAGATATTCCAAAGCCACAACCCATATACTGAGAGGAAGAGAGCGTCTGGACAGTTTCGTGGTGCACATCCCGTGAAAGCTAGCAACTCAGGTATTTGGCTTGAAATAGCCTTCCTTCAGTCTGCAGAACGTATTTACTGAAGTCAGGATCAACGATACAATTGTCTTTGGTGTTTAAAACTATCTAAAAATGGTCTCGTAGTGGCATTTCATGGCGTAGACTGTTGTTAACTTCTCTTGATTACCTTAAGTCTGCAATTTGAGGACGTTACGTGAGGCATGATCTTCACCATCATACAAGGGATGGTGAGAATGTGGTAATTGTATACCAACCAACTTCTATCTCATGCCATGATGCTCGGTGGAGGATGGCATGAAATAAGTTTGAGGTTCAACATTTTCGAACACCTGTCGACTATGCCACTTTTCCCGACATACATCAATCACGTATTACTGAACGGTAAAACCAATTGGTGAAATAACATGTATAGTGGTTGTGGCAACTTAATCTTTTATTTTAAGACGTGTGACAACTTAGGTTTGTGGACTGAAAACATAGATGGTCGATTCCTTAACCATCGGATAGAACCAAGAAAATAACTTGAAACCCTTCATGCCATTGGAAAATTAGAATTGAGTTTTAATGATAGTTATGAATAACAACATGGCAGGGAGGTGTTTAAAAGAATATTCCCAGAGATGATCATGGACACAAAAATCATAACCAACTTTTAATGCAAGTAACAAACGAATTTTAACACCTTGGTTGTTCGTATTTTACACCCCCACTATACTTGCTTCATAAAAGAAAAATGTGCAACTTGTGATTTGAATAGAAACGGCACTTACTTCACGGTTGTCACAAGTGAATGTAAACTTCTTGCATCGGTGAAAAGTGAATATGAACAACTTAGACAAACTTCACAAGTTGCGCACACTTAGCGAAAAGGAGAAATTGGTGCGAGTTTGGTGCGGATTAAAAGTAGATGCAAATGGACTTGGGGAGAAGCAAAAATTAACGCGGACTTAGTCAAAACCGAAAATAGACGCAAAGCAAAATGTGACTAAGTGGTGAGTTTTGCTTTGGGATAAAATTTGTTTTGACGTTTAAATGGAGGGAAAAAAAATGAGGCGAGGGAAGACTAATGATAACAAATTAAGATTTAAAAGTTTACAATGCGACCCCAAATGCATTTGAAACAAAAAATACAACTTCACACAGATGTTTAAATTTTGCAAGAAGATTTTATAGTCTGGATAGAAGGATCAGGGTAAATAGCTGGCTCTACTTAGGGACAAGGACTGTAAGGACGTAGACGAACCTCAGTGTCTTTGGCAAGACTAGTGATCTTATCTCAGGGCAAATAGAGTTAGACTAGAAAAAGAGATGTTCAACATGACAAAAACATGACAAATAAGGAAACTCACTAACACAACAAAACTATTTTATGTACAAAGAGTTGGGAGCAACTCCCAGATTACTGATTGTAAATCTTTAGGTGCTGCCCGTTATAGTGCAAGGGCAGATGAGTACCATCAAGATATGCCAAGTAGAATGAATTATCACCACACGCTTCTCTGACTCAGAAAGGTCCTTTCCAGAGAGACTCAAACTTTCCATGCATCCCTTTAGGTTCTTTCCTCTTATCCCAGAGTAGAACGAGATCTCCTACAACAAATTGCCTTTGTGTGGTCTTCTTATCAAATAGTTTCTTTACTTTTACTTGATGTTCTACTATTCTGTCAACTACTTGACTCCTTTGTTCTTCAAGTTTTGTCAGATGCATGATTCTCTTCTCCAGAGAATCTTTAAATTCATTATCTTCTATTACTGTCTGAAGTGAAAGAGCAGTAAGTTCGAGAGGAATTGGCAAGAGAGCATCAAATCCATAAACAAGTTGGAAGGGGAACATGCTGATGATTCTTTTGTATGTAATCCTGTCGGCCCATAAAGCATCAAACAACTTTTTGTGCCAATTCTTTTGTATCTCCTCTAGTAGCTTCCGTATGATAGAGATGAGATTTTTGTTGGTGGACTCGGCCAATCCGTTCCCTTGCGGATAATAATCAGAAGAATGTGCAAGTATGATATCATGTCGATAACAGAAATCAGAGATTTCATAAGAGGAAAAATTGGAAGCATTATCTGTGACAATTTTCTGAGGTACACCAAATCTCACAAGAATATTCTGCTTTAGAAAATCACACACCACCTGGGAGGAAGTTTGACGAACTAGAATGGCTTCAACCCATTTAGTAAAATAATCTGTGGCCACCAAAATGTGTGTATACCTGGCGCTAGATGTTGGATGAAGTGGACCAATAAAATCTAGCCCCCATTGACGGAAAGGTTCTTCAATAACAACAAGTTTCAATGGCTGCATGGCTAGCTTGACCTTGCCTTTAAATTGTTGACAGGATTCACACTTTTTCACCCATTGGTCTGCATCTTTGAATAAGCTAGGCTAGTAATAATTATGTCTTAGAATCTTATAGGTTGTGACACTGGAAGAGAAATGACCATCACAAGCTTTGTTATGAAAGAATTGGAGCAATTTTCCTTGTTATTTATCCACGCATTTCAGAAAATTTCCATCAATCCCCTTCTTGTATAAACTACCTTCCCAAATAATATATTTTGCAGCTTTCAACTTGATTGCTCTTTTTTTCTTCAGAGTTAAGTGTGAAGGACACTCACCATATGTCAAGAAATAAGCAATATCTGAAAACCATTCATCAATCAATCCTACAAATAATGCTTGAGGTAATTCGGCATTCTCTTCTGGAAATTCTTCAATCATGCGGTTGTCAGCTATGAGTTTACATAAGCCTCTGCCTCGTACCAATTTGGTTGGCTTAATATCAATATCATATTCTTGAACTTTCGCAATCTAAGAGGCTCTTTTGTTGACACCTATTTCTTGTTGTGTAAGTATGGTTTTGATCGAAGTGTCTAACACAAAGACCTTAGAATGTGAATTGAGAATATAGAATCTAAAATGTTTTACTGCCTTGACAACTGCATAAGCATGCTTCTCTGCTAAGGAATAATTCAACTCATGCTTTTTCAGAGGGACACTCATAAATGCAATAGGTGCTTCTAGATGGTCATCATTTTGTTGAGTTAAGATAGCAGATAAAGTATGCTCTGAAGCATAACAATATATAATGAAATCTTTGGAAAAATCTGGATGAATTAAAACCAGAGCATCTGCAATCGTTGTTTTAATATCTTGAAATGCCTGTTTCCCTTTTTCAGTCCACTTGAAGACCACCTTATCCCTCATCATGTCTAAAATGTGGTGAGTTAATTCAAAGAAATCTGGTTTGAATCTCCTTAAGAAATTGATCTGACCAAAGTAAGACCTTACTCCAGGTTTGCTTGATGGTAATGGCAATTTCTGGATGGCCTCAACACATTTAGGATCAATTCGAATCCCATCTTTAGACACCATGTGCCCTAGTAGTTTTCCTTTAGTAACCCTGAAAATGGACTTCTTGGGGTTAAGAGATATCCCCTGCTCACGACAACGTTGTAGAACTATCTCTAGATGTTTGATATGGTCATCTCTTTTCCTTGAAAAGACAGTAAGGTCATCTAAGTACACCACAATCATCTTGTTTTTCAAATCTCCAAAAGAGAGATCCATGGCACGTTGAAAAGTTGCACCGGCATTGATCAACCTGAATGGCATTCGATTGTAAGCCAGTGTTCCCCAAGGCGTTGTAAAAGTAGTTTTATGTTGATCCTCTCAAGCAACCTCTATCTGATTATATCCAGAAAACCCATCAAGTAATGACATCATTTCAGATCCAGCCACAGTTTGCAAAATGTGATCCATCATAGGCAAAGGGTAGTTATCTTTTAAAGATGCCTGATTGAGACTGCGAAAATCAACATAGATCCTTATTTCACCATTCTTTTTCCTCACAAGAACTATATTTGCTACCCAAGTTGAATGATGAATGGGATATATAATTTTGGCCTTTAACATCTTATCAATCTCTGCAAAGATAGCTCCAGCAACTTTAGGATTGAATTGCTTCTATTTTTGCCTAAAAGGAGTAGCTCCGGGTTTAAGAGTGATATAATGCTGAAATTTTCCACCCCTGAAACTCTTTAAATCATCATAGCACCATGTGAACATGTCTTTGTATTTGACCAACAGGGTGATGAGCTTCTTTCTTTCTTCTGACGAACATGCTTTGCCGATGCAAACAATTTGAGAATCATCTTTAGTGCCTATATCAACTTTGTCATACTGAGAAGAGTTGGGATTTTTCTCCTGATCCTTATTCTTCACATAGCAATCGTGCTTATCAAACAACTTCTCTAGAGTAATCAAACCCTTTGGAATGGTGTTCCCCTTTAATTGTAGCACTTCATCTTCTAGAGAAGTTTCACTTCCTTCAAATAACAGATTGACAAAAGTACCGGCCCTCTCCAAAAAGGACACAATTTGTCTGTCATCATCAAAAACTTGCCAATATTTATCATTATCAGGCACGCTTGGTCGATATAATAATTTAATCTTGTATTCATCTTTATTGAACTCTGGATGTGGAAGCAAGAGAGTCGTAGAAACTGCAAGGCAATTGGCTTTAGAATTAAGAGTTCGAGGAATAGCATCTATAGAGAAAGCATCGAAGAATTCTATTTGATCCCATACTACATTTTGATATCTTCTCAACTTGGTGTTCTTTGTTTAAAACTAATTTCTGACTTGCTTGACAACCAATTCTGCATCTCCGAGAACTCTCAAAATTTTGATGCCTTTCTCTTTAGCAACCTCGAGGCCTAAAATGAGTGCCTCATATTCTGCTGTATTATTAGTGTTGTCGAAAACCAACTTGAAAGCCACAGGAAACTTCTCCCCTGTAGGTGAAATAAGAACAACTCCAGCCCCTGAGCTGGAAGAAGAACAACTACTGTCAAATTCCATTGTCCAAAGGCTAGAAGATATGTCAGGAGAGATAACTTTAGGGGTTACCTCTTTCTCCTGCATAAGCATATATGTACCCAGTCTAGTTTCTTCATATAGTATCTCTGCTCATGGATCATCAGATTTCAGGATTGTATACTTCGCTTTGGGTTCTGGATTCAATTTGACTTTCTTTCCATGGATGGGGACAAAGGCATGAGACCAATCCAATTATATTTCTCCACCTAGGTCTTTACAAAAACTTCTGCTAAGTAGCATACCGTAGCTTGCGAGAATGTCAGCAACTAAGATGGTGAGCTTTAATTTCTTTTCTGGGAAAGTGGCTAAAGCAACTTGTGCGTCTTTGAGTTGACCTACTAATGGGACTAACTTGGACTCCATTGAGTAGACTTTACCTGAAGGTTTATTTAATGACAAGCCGAGGGCATGAGCAACCTTAGTAGGCATGACATTATCAGAAGCGCTAGAATCTATTATGCAATTACTAAGTTTACAACCAGCTATATACAAGGAAACATAAAATGGGTCAGGCTTATCTGGGAGAATAACATTTACCAGTGGAGTACTTTTCTGAGGAGATTCACCAAGGAAATCATCATGTGAAGGTTCTTCAGGTTGAGAGTCATTTGACTATTGGTGTACTGAAGAAGTAGGATTAGGTTTTCCTTTGACAACATGCATTAGTCTCTCCAGCTGTTGAGGATTTGACTTCAAGTAATCAAGTTGAGAAATTTGTACCTTTGTTTTCTTGCAATGCTCTATGAAATCAAATGCATCATCAGGCAGGAGAAATGAATCTCCAAGAGGGGAACCTTGTGTGCCTTTATCCTTCGTGGCAGTAAGAAGTTGATTCTCCAGAGGTTGTTTTCTTGTTAGAATCTTCAGGGTATTTTCTAGAATTTTATGTACAGGTTCAACTTTGGCTTTTCCTTCATTCTTCTGGTATTGATTTCTTGTGAAAATATTACAAGAATGATTGTTAATATCATGAACCTCTTCTTTTTTCTCATCAGATTCGTATTCAAGAAAGTTGATTGTTGGTTGACCATAGGCCTCATTTGTCTCGTCTTCTTGAGAGACATACTCTTCTATCTTTTCGCTCGATAGATTCATCTGCATGAACCTTGCCATTTTAGGACAAGTGCTGCCATCATGGTCAGTAGTCAGATGAAAATCACATGTGGCTATAGTCTGTTTATGACTGGAAGAAGGATGTTCAATAGCTAGCCTTTGCATTGGAGGAGGAAGCCTAGGAGGCTTGTTCTGCTAGTAAGGTACATAATTTCTCCTTGGTATATCTTGATATAGCGGAGGTGGATTATGCGGAAGCTATTTCTTGAGCAGGAGTAAATCATTAGCTAGCTTCTGTATCATCGGGTCTATAGTAGATGGATTAGAAGACTGAGCCTTTCCCTTCTGCAAGTTTTTGTTCTATTTTTTGGCAGTCAACAAATCATCCTCGATCTCAATGGCCATAGTTTGTGCTACTTGTAAATCAGCCACTCGAGCTCTTCTCAAATGGAAACTTACATCTGGAGGTTGCGCATTTAGAAAGAAACATTTTTTATTCTCCACAGTTGGTCTTTTAGTGGTTTCGATTCTATTCACCAACTTGTTGAAGCATGCCACAAACTCTCGCATTGGCTCATGAATCTCTTTCTTCATTTGAGTAAGTTGTACTAATAATGCATGTTCATCTTCAACACTTTTGAAACGGTCTTCAAACCTTTGGCACATAATCGCCCATGAGTTTATAGTTCTGGCAGGCAAATGGTGAAACCATTCTGCTGCTGCTTCAGTTAGAGATTCAACAAACAATCTGATAGAGACATCTTCGTGCATGACACCTAGAACACCGCATGTGGAAAAGAAGGCATTAATATGCTCATCTGTAGAAACTTTTCCATCTCCAGTGAACTTGGGCAAAACCTTTCTGGATCCATGAGGTAGTTCATGCAACTGATTACCTAAGGCGAGAGGGCCAATAGCTGCTCCCCAAGGTACTGGTTGAGCCATTTGCACTGGTGGGATTGGTTGAATACTTATAACAATAGGAACTGCAGTCCTGTGCAAGGTTAATTCTTGGTAAGTAGAAGAGGAGACAGTGGTTCTGGTAAGACTTCTTGCGAGTGAAGGGGGTCTACTAAAAGATTTAATATTCTTTCTTGGGGGGATCAAAGATTGAGAAAAATCAAGACTTGCTAGCTTTTCAAAATCGGGATCCAGGATGCCCTTTTCACGGTCTCCTCTGGTGTACCTCTTGGCGGCCAGGTTGATTTTGAGGAGGATTCACAGGGCGATATTCTTGAATAGGTCAGATAGGAGGACCAACTTCTCTATCTCTTCTTGGAGCTACTTGAAAAGGAAAATGCCTGTTAGCTCTTTCCAAATCTTCTTCTGCAATGCCTTGAGCTATTAACCGAGCATGAACACGAATTTCTGTTCCTATGTCTTCTTCTTCATCAAGCACTGCATCTATTTCTTGATATTGGCGATCTGACCTCCTATATCTCCAAGCCAATACTCGCAAATCAGTAATTATATCTTCTTATTCGAGGTCCAACTAGTTGGCATTTGGTTGTAAAATAGGTCCAGTTCTACGTTGCAGCACCATATTGAGTAATCAAAAAGATTTGCTTTGAACACATTAAGGTGAATTTTTCCAAACAAAAGAGGTATGCTTGAATCCGGTCCCCAGCAGAGTCGCCAAAAATCTGTTGGTATACAGATTTGCACTATAACATATGACTGGTTTTATTGACTCTTTGCCCAGCAAAACACATAGCGAAAATAAGTACCAACAGTTGGTAAAGTTGTAATTTTTCTATCAACTTACCTCTGCATGTAGAGGGGCAGCTCCCTCGTTTGATAAAGTATAGATTTTTTTGAGAATAAAATACAATTAGAGAAAGGTTTGGAAAATGAAGACAATGAGCTTACGAACATTGACTCATCCCGTATAAAGTTCAACAAAACAAATATAAGAATAATTCTTAAACTGTTACAATGAGTGTGGCATTTGAAAGAAGAAATGATTCAGGAGATATTCAACATACGTTGAAACATTATCTAATAACCAATTCCCTCAAGACTAGTTGTTACTCCACATTACAGATGCAAATTTATGTAAAGAAAACCATCATTCATCAACATAAGAGGAATGAATAATGTTAAGAAGATATTTGAGACCACACAATCCAAAATGCTTCTTATTTCTCCACACTGAGTTGTACAACTCTGTTCATTATAACATCCTTATAAATGTGAAAGCCAAAAAGTCCTTATTACAAACCCCAAGCCTTGTATATATAGACTTGTCTTAGTAACCAACTTTATAACTACCTTATAACTACTTCTTGTAACTACGCAAAATACGTTATGCAAATAAAACTACATTTTAGGTAACCTTTATATAATGTTTCAAAAAGTCCCTGAAAGAATAAAATGCACTTTTCACCTTAATTACAAAAGAGTGACATAAAGTCACTTTCATAGAAAGAGAACTAAAACCTATCAAAACTTTGAAAAGTAGACCAATAAGATGGATCTCATGAGAGACTATCAGGTTTTGTCCTCGCCATGGTTGACACCATCTGAAGATGTTTCTGCTGCTCCAGATTGTTGTGAAGGGAAAGTAGACTTTGTTTTGTATACTCTGAATATCCTCACTGCTGTGGCTATCAGTTTATTTTTGGGAACAATTACTCTCGTCATGAGAAGCTTCCATTCTGATTGATCTTTATGGACATCATTCAAATTATGTTGATAAATTGATATGCGATCAATACCAGAATTGAAAGCCATGAAGATGAGGTTCAATTTATCCATAAGTCCTTCATTAAAAACCTATTTGTTGAACAACCTTGTGTTAATCATGTCTTCAAAACTTCTTTTGATAGTTTGGGCTTCTAAAGCTGAAATTTATCTATCTCAATTATATCAGGATTGATCGTCAATAAATCAGTCTGAATATTCTTCTTCACCTGCTCACAAACTTCCAAGAGCTTTTCTTGGGCTACCAAAACTTGTCTTATATTAGACAATTTCCATTCAACTCAAAATAACCAAGAAGTAAACTGATTTTCTTCAATGTTTTGAAAGACTTTTTCAGCAAGTAATATCTCATTATTAGTTTTGGACATCTCACAAAGATCTCTGGATATTTCCTGCCATAACAATTCTTCTTTTTGGATACCTTTCATTTCATTCTCAATCTCTTCCCTCTTTGTTTCTGCTTCATCAAATAGACTCCTTGCCTCCTCAAAGAAACTGAAACCTTTTGATTTCATATGTTCAACCCACTTTTTAGTCACCTTTCCATACAACTGATATTTGCTGACATTCTCAATAATTTCTTTTTCAACATTACTTTCAAGAGAGAAATTAGTGGAGGAAGAAGAAGCCTCAAGAGGCAAAGCTGATGTATCTATGATGGCTTTGAGATAAGATGTCAAAACTTATACCTGTTGCTTTAGTTGCTCTTTTGTGTGTCTTTCCTTTTCTATTCTTTTTATTAACTAAGCAGCCGATACTTGAAAGTTTTGCATGTCACCCTCATATGTAGATGGACCAAGATCTACCTTAGTGACATTAAAATCACTTTCTGTGGCCTTATTCAAATTCTTTTCTAAAACAGGTTGTGCAACCTCAACACAAAGATTGCCCGATGAAGAATCCATTACCATCCTTGATGTGACTTTTATATTTTTAGATTTGGGAGACCTTTGCAGCAAATTAGAAACTGTGTCAAAATCTGGCATGATTAATTGAGCAGTGTTTCTTTTCCTTGACAAACTTTGTTGCAACCAGGAAGGAGAAGGTTTATCTGAGGATTCTGGAATATTTGTGGAAAGAGGCACTATGTGTGAAGGAAGCATAGGTTCACTAAAGATATCCATAGGTAGCGGGAGTGAAAATTGTAATGCATGAGGTGAACAAGGTGTTTCATGAGAAGGAGAAGCAACAAGAGGTAAAGGAGAGACATTCAAATGCTCAACATTTTGATGGGTTACCTTAGGACTTGTAGACTTGTTTACCTCACCTATTTCCTGTATGGGAAGCAATGCATTGTCCTTCATTTTTGTTTCCCCTCTTTTCTATTTTTCATCATTTTCACAATTGCTCTTAGTACCTTTTCTTCTTGATGGATCTTCTCCGTCATCTCCTCCTTGAGTACTCTTATGGGAAATACTTCTTAAAGATGGAGAAAGAGAATGAAAAGAGGAAGAAGAAGAATTTGAATGCTTATATTTTCTACTAGATGACGAAACATTATGACATGTCGGTTTAGTAGCCGTTGCCTTAGTAGCCTTTTTCTTTACCCAAACTTTAGTCCTTTGAATGATATGTGCAGTTCTTGTAACTAAATCTTTGACCTCCTCATTGGCTCAATTGATAGGTGGTAAAGATTGTGTTTCAATTTTATCAAAATACACAGGATCAATTAATTTTGAACCATCTTCCTCAATCCCATCTGTATTGCAATCTAGTTTGAATTCTCTGATTTGTGGAATGGTCATCCTCATCCAGTCCCGTTTACGTACCTCATAATCCTTTTCACAATCTTCCCAAAAATCTTCAAGTTCTAGAAAGTGACAGTATCCCACACCAAGCCATAGATTGTCTCTGACATATCCCTTACTGTCAAAAGGGAATCTCATAGTATAGGCATACAAGCTGATTTTTATCAGAGATCTCTCTATGTTTTGAGCATCTGTGGAAGATTTGCAGCTGTAATGGCTAAGACCAATGGGAAATGGAACTCCAGGTTTCCTCTTGTCTTTGCATTTCTTGTTAAGTGAACCAATTTGCCTGCATAGCTCTATCAATATCATCTTGTCATCTACATATCTAGGTAACTTATATGGATATCCATCAAACCCACCAACTCTTAGATAAGTAAATCTAGGATACTGGATGAAGTAACTTCCATATATTTTGATTAATTTGGCAGCTTCTGGTGATATCCGAAGTGCAGTGTTACCTTGAAGTTTTCTTACTGTTAACATTGTGAAAGCATCATTTACTCTACGGTAGTGCTTGTAACTTTGTTCCAGTTGCAACTGAGGATAATGATCATAGATCTGTGTCATATTCTCATAAGTTCCTATAGTAGTAAGGCCTGGCCAAGATCTCATGCATGCAATGGTATAGAATAAGTAAGAGGACATATAGAAATATTCATTCAGCTCAAAGTTGGTCAACTGATAATGCAAATTGTCACTGATAATGCTGCCCCAATTAATAAACTGTTTTCCTACACAAATAACATTTACAACGAGAAACATCCACATTTCAAAATTTGCTACTTTTTCATCTCCCATCACCCTATGAAGGAGAGCAATCATATTTGAAATATCCTCTATGAAACATGATTTGTGAAGAACTTTAGGCAACTGTGATTTTCCTCCTTTCGGTGTATGTAACCAATGTTTTGCAATGGTATTGAGGCACTGATGTTGTCTTTCACTAAAATATTGACGAGCAAGCACCTTATTTATGTTCACAAACTGATTTCTGACAGGTAATCTGAAAGCTATACCAATTGAAACACTATCCAACCTAAAAATAAGTTTGTCATCAATGGTTCTAATCTCTCTGGTTTCTGGTTTGTAATGTTTCATACATTCTAGAACCAAATCTGTGCATTGGACTGCCACAGGAAAACCAGCTGCTTGGGCCAATCCACTGTCAAACAATTTATGAGTCATAGGTGATTTCTTCTCTTGTTTCGTTGTCTCCCAAAAATCTGTCAAACTGATATGCTCTAGAGAGGCATCTGATATTTCTGGAAGAGTGGATTCAAGTACTAAGAGAAATTAAAACCCCTGGTATCTGAATTTCATGATGAAATGTTTGCAATAAGATGTGAAAACTTTCTATGTTTATTCCTTTTCAAAGTTTTACTGGACTGTTTTAGGAGGTTTTTGTTTTGGCAATGTGTAAATTGTTGCAATGAATTTCAAATTTGGAAAGATACATCATTCAACTAGAAGGCAGAAAAAAAAAGTTCATACCCAGCATCTTCATTGACTAGACATGATTGCACTGCATGAGGACTGCATTTGGTGATGTCCATACTTCTGTATTTCTCCACAAAGCTACACCTCTTGTATGACAAATAAATCAATCTCTAGAAAATTCACATGTGTTGACTTGTGATTTCACATCTTACACCCATATAAGCTTGGGATATGTACTCAAACAATAATCATAACCTACAAACCAATTTTCTGGTAAAAGACTTCCTTCATAGAGATTGTCAATGGAAACAAACATTTCACTTCAATGCAACAAGAATCTTGTTATTTTGATTTCAGAGTTATAGTTTCTGCATAGCAAATCGGCCTTCCACGATGTTTATTCATCTCTGCCACAAATCTTGTTGTACTAACAAACACACTATTATACACAAATGCATATGCATCACTTTCAATGAGCAGCCACCTCAATAAACCATCATCTCGATTTTTAGAACATGTTCAAATAGCTGTGTTCCCATTTCCTCTACCTGACTGTCAAATCATGTGTTGTGATTGTTATTTCCAAATAACTACGAGTTGTGCTTTTGTCAATGATTTAAAGTCGTGTTATATGAGATATACTTTCTTCAAGTTCCAAATAATCATGTTATCTGCATGATAACCTTTGGCTCTTTCATATTGTAGAAAACTAATAGAAGAATGATGGCAATGCACCCAACTTTCAGTCCTTCAAAACCCTTAGTTTTGTGAAACCTCAAGGTGGCGAGCATCTGTCGTCGACATCATGCCAACACGCAACAGTGTGTGTGTTTTAAGATGACTGTTGCATGGCCGAAATCAATCGACAAAAAGAAACCACGGCATAATGGTTTGTTACCTCCTGTGTACCATCTTTGGATTCTGAGCCAGAGACTTCACAACGAGTGCCAAGGTTGTTGATGGAGCAAAAATAGTAGTAAATCTGCAATTACAACAGTTCTATGAAGTTTTCTATCATGGAGAACAACCATTCGCAAGATATTTCAAAGCCGTAGCCCATATACTGAGAGGAAGAGAGCGTCTGGACAGTTTCATGGTGCACATCCTATGAAAGATGGCAGCTCAAGTATTTGGCTTGAAATAGCCTTCCTTCAGTCTGTAGAACGTATTTACTGAAGTCGGGATCAACGATACAATTGTCTTTGGTGTTTCAAACTATCTAAAAATGGTCTCGCAGTGGCATTTCATGGTGTAGACTGTTGTTAACTTCTCTTGATTACCTTAAGTCTGTAGTTTGAGGATGTTACGTGAGGCATGATCTTCGCCATCATACAAGGGACAGTGAGAATGTGGTAATTGTATACCAACCAACTTCTATCTCATGCCATGATGCTCGGTGGAGTATGGCGTGAAATAAGTTTGAGGTTCAACATTTTTGAACACCTGTTGACTATGCCACTTTTCCTAACATACATCAGTCACGTATTACTGAACGGTAAAACTAATTGGTGAAATAACATGTATAGTGGTCATGGCAGCTTAATCTTTTATTTGAAGACGTGTGACAACTGAAGTTTGTGGACCAAAAACATAGATGGTCAATTCGTTAACCATCGGATAGAACCAAGAAAATAACTCGAAACCCTTCATGCCATTGGAAAATTAGAATTGAGTTTTAATGATAGTTATGAATAACAACATGGCAGGGAGGTGTTTAAAAGAATATTCCTGGAGATGATCATGGACACAAAAACCGTAACCAACTTTTAACGCAAGTAACAAACGAATTTTAACACCTTGGCTGTTCATATTTTACGCCCCCACTATACTTGCTTCATAAAAGAAAAATGTGCAACTTGTGATTTGAATAGAAACGACGTTTACTTCGTGGTTGTCACAAGTGAATGTAAACTTCTTGCATCGGTAAAAAGCGAATATGAACAACTTAGACAAACTTCACAAGTTGCGCACACTTAGCAAAAAGGAGAAATTGGTGTGAGTTTGGTGCGGATTAAAAGTAGATGCAAATGGACTTGGGGAGAAGCAAAAATTAACGTGGACTTAGTCAAAACCGAAAATAGACGCAAAGTAAAATGTGACTAAGTGGTGAGTTTTGCTTTGGGATAAAATTTGTTTTGACGTTTAAATGGAGGGAAAAAAAATGAGATGAGGGAAGACTGATGATAACAAATTAATATTTAAAAGTTTGCAATGTGACCCCAAATGCATTTGAAACGAAAAATATGACTTCACACAGATGTTTAAATTTTGCAAGAAGATTTTATATTCTGGATAGAAGGATCGGGGCAAACAATGTCATAATTCCATTTCCAAGCATAAGTGACCCTTACATCATTATTTTTATTGACTTTATCATTTCAAACCTTAAGAAAATCAAAACAAATAAAAACACCCACGGGCTCCCATTTGACTGATCACTAGGCGTAATGATTTTGAAGTCTTCACCACGGGCAACATCAGCTTGGAATTTGATTTTTTGATAAGAATGTGGAAAAATTATCCCAAGGGGATTGAACCACCATTGGAGTTTGTGCATGCATATCCAAAAAGCAAAACTTTTTCCCTAATCGGGCTCATTATGCATTTCACACTTCTTTCATCTTCATGATGTTACCATGAACTAGGGTTTGAACCTAGTTTTTAATGCATTCTAGTGTTGTTCTAGAGATTCTTATGCAAATATCTAGTCTTCTTCATCTCTCTGCAATAGGTAACTTTACTTATCTAATGGTATTTGCTGCTTCTCTATGCGTTTTCTTCAGATACTCTGCTGCCTCCTTCGTTTTCTGCATATTATGCTTTGAGATCTATTTTGAAAAGCTTTGGAATGAGTAAAATACTATCTATCTTCATTATATCTCTTGTGGATATGAATAAAATGCTAAGACTTACTCTCTTTTCTCCCATTACTACTCCTTTGTTCATGGCATAATGATTTATCTTGGGTTTTTCTTGAGAAAGATGGTCTTTTTTGTGGCAAACTCTAGCTAGGGTTATGAGAATGAAATATATCTTTTCTCTCTTGACTTTAAACTTTCACTAGAAAAAGGTAAACTCTCTAAAAAACTTTTGCATTTGGCACCCTTTGACTGCTACAGGAACAAGTATGTATTTGTGTACAAAGTGTCCTTCTGCAAAGATGAGAGCTTTGTTACCCTAGCTAGGGTTTTGTAAATGACATGATGAAAGGCTTTCTCTGTACTCTCCTAGCTTTCTACTCTCTATAGAATAGAATTATATAATGTGTATTGTATCTTCTCACTGATGGCATTATGAGTTCTCCTCATGATTTATTGTTCTTCTGTAATGCACTTCACCTGCACCTTGAGGTTCCTTCACTGATCCTACTCTTCATATAGTATTTATGCACATACACACTTATCTTCTCAAAAAAACTTATAGTGTCAAGGACTATCCTTCATTATCACTGTCATGGCAATTGTAACTATCATCCTTGTTGACTAGGCAATGAAAGAATTTACAGCTTCAATGATACTCTTTATGGACTATATTTTCCACCACTGCCCATGCATCACTTCTATTGATGACTATCACCTCTTATGTATGTTTAGCTTGTGTATGCCATCTGGAGTGATGATACTCTCATGACAGTGGCTTGGTATAAAGTATATTTCAGACTTTATAAAACCCCTTTTTTCTTCAAAATATGTCCAACAGTCATAGAGGATGCAATTAACTATAGCTTTAAAGCAATGAAGGATATGAAAATAGAGTTAGCACATATTACCATGACTGTAGACTATTCTACATCCTTATGGTTGCACCTATAGCCTATGATTTTCTCTTCATAATGCAAAAGTATATGGTGATCATATGATGAATGCTTTGTCCTTAAGGTGATTGTCCCATGGTTTGAAACATTGTAAGTTCTTCTCTGACTTATCATAACAATTCGTTGCTCCTTTACTTCTTATGGCAGTTTTATTCACTCTACTTATGATCTCCCCTACATACTAGATAGCTGAGATGGCACTTATACTTTATTATATCAATCATGACTCAAGTTGTTCCTCTTATTATAGATATAGGACTGTTTCTCATTATATGATTGTCCTGTAGCTGATAATATGCCTTTTGATTGATAGGACAACTTTGTGATCATGACTGATTTTTGTCCTTTATGTTGTTTAATGCATTCAAATAGCAATCTTACACCTCATTCACAAAAAAAGTGGTAAATAGTTGTTCTATTGCTATCCTACTATTGCTCCATGATGCATCTTTGTTGTCATGCTGACTATCTTTTTACTTTTTGTTCTTTATGGCTGCTAAGAATGGACAATGTTATACTGATTTTCAATTAGAATATGCTTTTATCTATTGATCTGAAAGTTTCTTGCTTATCTTTTATCCCTCTTAAGATCTAGGGGCAGCATGCTGATCTCAACCCTTGTGGGAGCCCATTTTTTACCACATGCTGAGATGTCATGCATAATAATGAATGCACATGTACCTACACATTGCACAAACAAGTTAGATAAAAACAATGAGGTTCAATACTCATGTGATGATTTGATCTTTCTAACTCTCTTGTACACATCTGCTATTTATTGATCCAATGCATCATGACATGTGCTATATTTCTGTTGGTAGGGTACATAGGAAGATTCATATCCGGAGCTCTAACCAATTTTTTATCATGATTCAAGTTCACTTGAAGATCAAGAGAGATGAGGAAGAGACAATGAAGATCCACCCAAGACTCTATCAGGCAATGATGGATATGCCTTTTCCTTTATTCTTCTTTTTCATTTCTTTCATCCTCCGGTGTATAGCACATTTTATGTTACATTGGTTCAGCTACTCCCATGGCTTTTGTGGGACATTTGATTACTCTTTTCTTTCCAATGAATATAAATGCAACACTTGTGTAATTCTGTGTATATTTCTTTTGCAAAATGAATGAAACAAATTATAGAATTGAATGAAAGCAATGTCTTGTGTTCTTTATGTACTTTCCTTTATGTTGCAAAAACTCTAAACAACAAAACTCAATTCAATACTTTTTTTAAGAACCTAAAATATGCAATGGTTAAGCATAGCAAAAATGTGAGAGTACCTTTCACCTTTGATGTAATCAGCTATTTCAGCTCTACCAAATTGAGCTGTAGGTGAAATTTTGGTAACATTTATGGCAATTTCTGTTGAATGCTTGCTTGCTAAGTATATAGACCAGTTGCCTAAATAATCCATTGGGCATGGAGTCAACTTCTGTTCTTGATAACCTTGAAAACCCTTTGTAACTCAACTGTCAGAAACATACAATAGCAAAACTAAAACTGGAAACAACTATCATGGCTCTGTTTAAGACATGGCCAATAAACATGTGCAAAACACTTCTTGGAAAATGAAAACTTAGCCTAACCTATACTAACCTACTCTAACTAGCCAAAGAAGCTGGTCAAACAAACCCATTAACTAACTTTGTAAAATAAATCCTTCTAACCAACATAGGATGTTTTGCAAGGTTATGATTTATTACTGATAAGATATGACCCATAAGAACATACCTTATAGAATGTTGTAAAACTCTCTGAAGAAGAAAAACAAACCCACTCACCATCTGAACCTGATCATAGATACTATTGTTATAGGGTGAATAGATGATCTTTTTCTGTTGTTCTAAGGCTGCAATCTCCTCTTTAGGTGCAATAGTAACATGTGTCTCTTTATTTAGCTCTCTGCTGGCTAAATCTCTAATTGAACACCCACTTGCAATGATGAACCTTTGGCTAATACTCTTGGTTTCTTGATTGAGATTTGTTGTTACATCCTTTATCACAATTTCAACCTAATCGAAGGAGATGTTGATCTATCATCAAGTAACAAAGAGATGACTACTTTTTTCACCTGAATAGGCTGATCACATATTGCCAATTCACATGGCGTCAAATCATTATCAATGTTAGAGCAAAAATCTTCTATGATACTAGAGAAAATGTTCTCATCAAACTCATAGTCTTGTACTAAATCTAGATGAGTTTCCTCAATCTACTCATGGTGGCTATCATCAAACCTTCCCTCTTGTTGTTCATTAATTTCACCTTGCATGATAACCTGCCATGTCAATTCCTCCTCCATGGTTAATGAATCATCTTCTTCCATTATGACAGCCAATAACTCATCAAAGCTATTAGATCTTTGAAGGATCTTAGGAACAACAATCTCTTCATTTTCCAAAATAAGACTGTCCTCATTTTGTTCTCAGTAAGCCAACACACTATCACAATTATTTGCATCCTCCTATTGTCCCTTTGTTGTTGCCTTTGGTATGAGCATGCTTTCCTCATCTGGCTCAACAAAAATAGGTAGCTTATCAAACAAATAAACCAATTCTTCCTCCTCATGCAGTGCTTTCTGCAATGACACTTGGGTATTCTATCTTTGCAACTAAGGACTTTCACCTTGTGACATCTGTACTCTTCTTTCATTCATCTTATAAACAACATTAGAAAACTTTGCAAATGAATCAAAATGTAAAGGATTCAATGTCAACTTTGAACCAACATCCTCTTCATATTCATCATGCTCATATTCAACTAGGAATGCAACACAAACAATAGCAACCTCTTGCTCCACATCTAATTTTTCTGATTTGGTGGCACAAAAAGGACTACAAGAACCTTCAGTTATTGGATTCAAACTTGAAATTTTGATTGGCTTGGGCTCTAAAACCTTTTTCTCCTGTTCACCACACCAACTTGGAATCTTGATTGGTTCATATTTTACTACCTTTTTGTCTTGTTGATTTTGGATTGGTATGGGAGGGGTAGCCTTAACAAGATTTGGCATTTTATAATCAAGATACTTAGTCCAAGAAGGTTGTCATGGTTGTTCAAAACTTTGATGATTTGGTTCAGGTACTTGATATGACTGATACCGAGGATTAATGGACTAGTTTTGAATGCAAAAAGGCTCCTAAGCAAAATCAGAACTTCTAAATCTTAGAATTTAGATACTTTGGGGAGTTTCTTGAGTTTTGTGGAGGAAAAAAAGCTCCTCAAGTGGTTGGTTTTGAAGCATAACAAATTTTGATTGTGTCAACTTAGGCTCTTGCAATGGTAAAGGATTTCTAAAACTAGGAATTTGGCCCTGAGGAGGGTTAGGAGACTCACTTTGCTTGAAACATAGAATTTCATACCTACTAACCTCATCCTAAAAGGGCTGATCTAGAATGAAAGGAGTTGTTTGAATCTCATGCCTTTGTGTTTGAGCAAACAAAAACTTCATCTGCTCCTCTTTTGTGGCTAACTCCCTCTCAAGCTTTTCTTCAAACTGTATCCTTTGTGTCTCCAACTCTTGCTCATAGAGATAGGCCTGATAAGACATCTCTTCTTATTATTGCTCATACTCTTGCTGCCTCTTGATCTCTTTTATCTGCTTTGTGAAGTCTAACAATGTGTCCTTCATATCATTCACAATATTCTTTATATCCCTAACCTCCAAATCTTGGAGGTGATCAAGAGAGTGTTTGAACTGATTTGACATCAAAGATGTTTCTTGACGCTAATTGAAAGAATGGGTAGGCTACCAATAGTATTAAGGAGGGGTGGACGGGTGGCATACATATTGAGCATGCTAGTTTTCTTGGAAAGTCATGAAATTTAGACTAAAACCAGCACCATGGTTGGTTTGATATAGTTGATAAGATGGTGGATTAGTAGCATTTTCATGATATGATGGATATGACATATTCCCATGAAACATAGACATGCTTATTCACTCAAAATCTGAAAACAAGAGAAAAATAGAATTACTTGAAATAAACCACCACCTAATCATACTAAAACCAGCTCAAATATCATTCAAAGTCACCGAGTATGTTTATTTTTTGCCTCCAAAGGCTAAGATTGATGGTGCACACACCAAAAACTAGCAATGAAATGATGAGCTTTGAACTATGAGAGTTCAAACAGTCCCACCAGGCGTGCCAAAAATTGTTATCAACTAGGATTGCACCCATGATGCAATGCTGGGAAGCTCAGTAATCCTATGTAACATGGGAATACCTTCAGGTTGTGGGTACCCTATGATGAAGGTAAACCTCTAGATTATGGGTTGGTCCCCCTTTAGATCTCCTAGAAACTATTGGATTTGAATGGAAAAGGGATGGAAAGATAATTGAAAATGTAATCAAATCCTAGGAGGTGATGCACCATTAATGAATGAGAGTTTAAACTACTCCACAAACTCGCAATTTTCTTCAACAAAGAAGTTAATCTATTCACAACTTGATTTAGGACATGAGGTACATGAATATTTCATATGGAGGTAGCTGACCCTAGCATTTACATGAAGGAAAGTGAAGTTTCACAACTACAAACTACTGAAAGCATCTGAACACAACATATAACCTGTACTAATCATGAAATAACTTGTTTAATCATTCTAAAGATGGAAAAGAATCAAAGGATTTACTTGATTAAATCATAGTAATTGCTTTACAATCATACAAAATAAATGAGAACTAAGAATAAAACTAGAAGGAACTGTTGTACTTTATTGAATCATTAAGGAATTGTCTGCAAAAACCATTGAGAAAATGCTTTCAAACAGCTAAAACTGAGTTACAAATCTCTCTCTGCCTCACTACAACATGCCAGAGAAAGCCAAAAGGTAAGAACTAAGAAAAATCTAAGTTTTTTCTCCAATATATCAAAAAATGAACTCTCAAGTGCATGGAAAAGCACTGTAGTTCAACTGCACTCTAAAAATAACTCCTCCAAGTTGATTCACAAGTAAAAGAGAAAATTCTAGAAATGAGGCCTCATAACTGATCCAAATTCAGCAAAAATAGCTCCAAACTTCATCCATTTTGACCATGTGGAACTCCAAACCCCTCCAAGTTTGACCAAAAATCAAGCAAAAAGCTCCCAAAATACCTCAGTTAACTCCATCTCCTGATTTTGCATGATTTTGGGATGAGGAAAACAATGTGAACAAATAATAAAGTAATCAACATGATTTACTTTACTATTTATGAATTTGTCTATTTTTTACTTTTACAACTTTATGACAAATAATAAAGTAATTTATAATTTATTACTTTATTATTTGTTTACATTTGTTCATTAGTTTCCAAGTCATGCAAATTGAGGAGAATCTAATTATTTTCAAAAGGTTAGAAAATAATAACTCTCCTTATAACTCCCCTTTGACTTGCATAATCACTGCATGCATCCTATGATGATGCCAATAAAAAACACCCTCCTCACATGCAAAAGTTAAAAACACATTATCATATGTGAGATATGATCAATAAAAATTATGGATTAATCCCTTTTATCTCTCATGCTACCATGCTATATCATTAGACCTCATCCATGCATAATTCAAACTAAGTCATCATGCTATATCATTGTTTATACACATCACTGCATCCTTATGACTCGCATGTCACATCTATTATGGCATTTCCATGCATGTATATGATATTTCCTTGCATTATTATCTTCGTGTCATAATGACATTTCCAAGCATAAGTGACCCTTACATCATTATTTTCATTGACTTTATCATTTCAAACCTTAAGAAAATCAAAACAAATAAAAACACCCACGGGCTCCCATTTGACTGATCACTAGCCATAATGATTTTGAAGTCTTCACCACAGGCAGCATCAACTTGGAAATTGATTTTTTGACAAAAATGTGGAAAAAATATCCCAAGGGGATCGAACCACAATTGGAGTTTGTGCATGCATATTGAAAAAACAAAACTTTTTCCCTAATCGGGCTCATTATGCATTTCACACTTCTTTCATCTTCATGCTGCTGACATGAACTAGGGTTTCGATCTGGTTTTTAATGCATTCTAGTGTTGTTCTAGAGACTCTTGTGCAAATATCCAGTCTTCTTCATCTCTGTGCAACAGGTAACTTTACTTATCTAATGGTATTTGTTGCTTCTCTGTGCTTTTTCTTCATAGACTCTATTGTCTCCTTCGTTTTCTACACATTATGCTTTGAGATCTATTTTGAAAAGCTCTGGAATGACTAAAAGACTGTCTATCTTCATTGTATCTCCTGTGGATATGAACAAAATGCTAAGACTTACTCTCTTTTCTCCCATTACTTCTCCTTTGCTCACGGCATAATGATTTAGCTTAGGTTTTTCTTGAAAAAATGGTCTTTTTTGTGGCAAACTCTAGCTAGGGTTATGAGAATGAAATATATCTTTTCTCTCTTGACATTAAAATTTCACCAGAAAAAGGTAAACTCCCTAAAAAAAATTTGCATTTGTCCCTTTGACTACTACAAGAACAAGTATGTATTTGTGTATAAAGTGTCCTTCTAGAAAGATGAGAACTTTGTTACCCTAACTAGGATTTTGTAAATGACATGATGAAAGGTTTTCTTTGTACTCTTGTAGCTTTTTGGTCTCTATAGCATATAATTATATCAAGTGTATTGTATCTTCTCACTGATGGCATTATGAGTTCTCCTCATGATTTATTGTTCTTCTGTAATGCACTTCACCTGCACCTTGAGGTTCCTTCACTGATCCTACTCTTCATATAGACTTTATGCACATACACACTTATCTTCTTAAAACAACTTATAGTGTCAAGGACTATCCTTCATTATCACTGTCATGGCAATTGTAATTATCATCCTTGTTGACCTAGCAATGAAAGACTTTACAACTTCAATGATACTCTTTATGGATTGTAGTTTCCATCACTACCCATGCATCACTTCTATTGATAACTATCACCTCTTGTGCATGTTTAGCTTGTGTATGCCATCTAGAGTGATGATACTCTCATGACAATGGCTTGGGATAAAGTATATTTCAGACTTTATAAAACCCCTTTTTCTCCAAAATGTGGAACAACCATAGAGGATGCAAGTAACTATAGATTTAAAGAAATGAAAGATATGAAAATAGAGTTAGCACATATTACCATGACTGTAGACTATTCTTCATCATTGTGGCTGCACCTGTAGCCTATGATTTTCTCTTCATATTGTAGAAGTATATGGTGATCATATGATGAATGTTCTGTCCTTAAGGTGATTGTCCCATGGTTTGAAACATTGTAAGTTCTTCTCTGACTTATCATAACAGTTTGTTGCTCCTTTACTTCTTATGGCAGTCCTATTCACTCTACTTATGATCTCCCCTACATACTAGATAGCTGACATGGCACTTATACTGTATTGTATCAATCATGACTCAAGTTGTTCCTCTTATTATAGATATAGGACTGTTTCTCATTATATGACTGTTCTGTAGCTGATAATATGCCTTTTGATTGATAGGACAGTCATGATCATGACTAATTTTTGTCCCTTATGGTTGTTTAATGCATTCAAATAGAAATCTTACACCTCATTCACAACAAAAGTGGTAAATACCTATTCTATTGTTGTCCTACTACTACTCCATGATGCATCTTTGTTGTCATGTTGACTGTCTTTTCACTTTTTGTTCTTTATTGCTGCTATGAATGGACAATGTTATATTGATTTTCAATCCGAATATGCTTTTATCTATTGATCTAAAAGTTTCTTTCTTATCTTATATCCCTCTTAAGATCTAGGGGCAACATGCTGAGCTCAACCCTTGTGGGAGCCCATTTTTTACCACATGCTGAAATGTCATGCATAATAATGAATGTACCTGTACCTGCACATTGCACAAACAAGTTAGATAAAAACAATGAGGTTCAATGCTCATGTGATGATTTGATCTTTCTGACTCTCTTGTACACATCTTCTATTTATTGATCCAATGCATCATGGCATGTGCTAGATTTATGTTGGTAGGGCACATAGGAAGATTCATATCTAGAGCTCTAACTGATTCTCTATCATGATGCAGGTTCACTTGAAGATCAGGAGAGAGGAGGAAGAAACAATGAAGATCCAACCAAGACTCTATCAGGTAATGATGGATATGCCTTTTCCTTTATGCTTCTTTTTTCATTTCTTTCATCCTCGGGTGTAGAGCACATTTTATGTTACATTGGTTCAGCTACTCCCATGGTTTGTGTGGAACATTTGATTACTCTTTTCTTTCCAATGAATATAAATGCAACACTTGTGCAATTCTATGTATATTTCTTTTGCAAAATGAATGAAACATTACAGAATTGTATGAAAGCAATGTCTTGTGTTCTTTATGTACTTTCTTTTATGTTGAAAAAACTCTAAACAAAAAAACTAAATTCAATCCTTTTTTCAAGCACCTAAAATATGCAATGGTTAAGCATAGCATAAATGTGAGAGTACCTTTCACCTTTGATGTAATTAGCAATTTCAGCTCTACCAAATTGAGCTGTAGGTGAAATTTTGGTAACAATTGAATGAGTCTTTTGAATTTTAGCTCTCAAATTTCCATTGTTATCCTTTAAAGGCTCATAAGTCTCTAAAATTTTAGCAATTTGTGTTTCAAGATCATCAATTTTGTCCTTTACATCCTTTTTGGTAAGAGGCCAAGATAGGTAGTATTTGAAAGGAAGCTAGGTGTGCAAAAATCGCTTCCTACACTAATCTAATGAGGAGAGATGAGTGCAAATTCTTTTTAACGTTTACAATTATAGAATGTTTAGCACAACAATCAAGATATTGTAGCAATACACAACACAAGAATGTAAGATAGAAGAAGAGAGAGACAAGATATAACATGGGGAAAACTCTTATTGGTGAAAAATCCCACACTCTAAAACACAACTCAAATGTATTCCAGTAAACAATCAAGGTTACAATAAAGTTTCAGAGCCAATGATCATGTAGGAGTCTTCAACACTCATATCTAGAGACAATTTTGTAGAATAATAGTACCTATCAATCACATACAACATCTCCTCTCAAAAGCACATGTTTATATAGAAATTACAAGGCCAAAATGGACCTTTCTTGAGATGTACATCCAGCTTGGCCTCATGGCTCAAAACCCACACCTAGGGACACTTGTCCAACACTGTAGGATGTTCATGACACTTGTCATATCACCCCATCCCAAAGAGGTCTCCTATTCCCAAGTTGTGCAATGACAGATGCTCTTACGACTCTTACAACTATCATAGAATCTGTCATAATTGTCATATCTTATAGCTATAAGAGAATCTATCATACACAGGCTAAAAATAGTATATTCTCTTACAATATGTCATAACCCTCCTTGGGGCTCCCAAAGATGCCTTCTTCCAAGATGCCTTGTGACACATGTCTTCACCTATCATAGATTCTTCCATTTACGGCTCTTATGCGTCATAGATTTGTCATAGGAATCTGTCATAACCATTTCGGTCAATATTCCCTTACACACTATCCAAGATGCTGACACATGGAAAAATATTCCTAGCATAAAGTGGGATGCCTATCTCCTCCTGTGAGGACAAATTTACATGTGGTCACCTTCCACGTAGGATGACACATCACCATGCCAACTCCCACAAGATGACAATAAGGATTTGCATCCTAATTACAATAATAGGCAATAAATAAATAAATAAATACAATGAAATAATACAAGGAATTACCAAGGTTGAGACACCTTAATTCCCAACATTCTCCCACTTATCAAACACCTTGTAAGAGCCAATGGAAATAACAGGATTTAACTACTATAGGCCGAGAGGCCCACAGACTTTGAACACCATCTGAACTTCTCTATGCCCACTGGTTTCATTAATGCATCCGCAACATTCTTCAAAGTGTCTACCTTCTCCAAATTCACCTTCCCATCCTCTACCATGTCTCGTACGAAGTGAAACTATACATCAATATGCTTTGTTCTAGCATGGAAAGTTGGATTCTTTGCTAGGGAAATCACACTCTAACTGTCACAACAAATTGTAATCTATCCTATATCAATACCAATATCTGAACACAATCTCTTAAGCCAAATGGCTTCCTTACAAGCATGAGTTACTACCATATACTTAGCTTCTGTTGTGGACAAAACAATCACAGGATCGCTTACTCATCCAACTAATTGCACCACCAAACATAGTGAACACATAAGCACTAGTGGATCTCCTGCTGTCAATGTCACCTGCCCAATCAGAATCCATGAATCCATGAATACAAATAGAATGTGGAGGTGTTGTAACATTACCATGATAACATATGGAATACTCAGAAATACCCCTCAAATATCTGAACACTCTCTTAACTGCATCCCAATGTACCTGTCCATGATTAGCCATAAATCAACTAAGGACTCCCACTGCTTGGGCAATGTCTGGTCTTGTGCAAACCATAGCATACATCAAACTGCCAACAACACTAGCATAAGGTACTCTGCTCATGTCCTCCACCTCACTAGGAGATTTTGGACAATCATTAACAAACAACTTTGTCACCAAAGAAACAGGAACACACAATGGTCTACAATCTGCCATGCTGAACCTATCCAACACGGTCTTTACATACTTACTCTAGCTTAACCAAAGTTTTATGTTAGCTCTGTCTCTTATGATTTCCATTCCCATAATGTACCTGGCTACTCCTAGATTTTTCATCTCAAATTATATTGACAACTGAGACTTCAAATCAGAAATTATATTCTTACCATTCCTAATTAACAACATATCATCAACATACAATGCAATAATGAGAATGTGATCATTGTCAAATTTATAATACACACAATAATCTGATTTTGATCTCATAAATCCAACTGACAACACAAAGGCATCAAACTTCAAGTACCACATCCTAGGAGACTACTTCAAACCATACAAAGATTTTTTCAACCTGCATACCAAATTTTCTTTACCTTTCTCTATGTAATGCTTTGGTTGTGATATGTAAATTTCTTCCTCCAAATCACCATGAAGCAATATTGTCTTCACATCCATCTACTCCACCTCTAAGTCATAAGCAACTACAAGAGATAATAGGAACCGAATAGATGTCAGCTTTGCAATGGGAGAGAAATTTCACCATAATCAATTCCCTCCACTTGTGAATACCCCTTCACAACCAATCTAGCCTTGTACTTTTCGACACTGTCATCTATACCAAATTTCTTCTTGAAAATCCATTTGCATCCAATAGGTTTCTGACCATCAGGCAAAGGCACCAAGTCCCAAGTTTTATTCTTTTCCAAAGAAGTCATCTCATCTTCGATGGCCTCCTTCCAGGAACCTACGTCTTTCATGCCCATAGCCTCTGTCACATTTCTAGGCTCATCAACATTAGTAAGCAAAGCAAAAGAACAACTAGAATCAAGCAATGTATAACCAAACCTATCAAGTTACTTCCTTGTTCATGTAGACCTCCTCAATTGCTGAGGTTGAGGTTCTACTTCTACTTTTGAACTTTCAGAGCTGCTAGAGCTCTCCTCATCATCAAGTCTCACCAGGTCTGTCAGTTCAGTCTTCTTAAGGGTTGAAGGAAACTGGACCAGATATTCTTTCTTTTCTATTTCTTCTAGCTGTAGAACAATGGAAGAAGGTGTTAGCTCTCTAAAAATAACACTTCTGCTATACAACACTTTTTCAGCCACATGATCCCAAAACTTGTATCCTTTCACACCGACACCATAGCCAATGAAAATACACTTAACAGCCTTGTTCTCCAATTTAGACCATTTCTTCCTAGGCACATGTGCATATGCCTCATGACCAAAAACATGAAGATGTCTAATTGAACGCTTCTTACCAGACCACACCTCCATAGGTGTCTTACCAACAAGAGTTGATGTAGGAGACCTGTTTACCAGGTAGCAAGCAGTGGCTATAGCTTCAGCCCAAAACTTTTATTCGAGGCTTGCTCCAGTAAGCATACTCCTAGCCCTCTCCATTAGTGTCTTGTTCATCCTCTCTGCAACTCCATTTGTTGCAGGGTGTATGGAGTTGTCTTATGTCTTTCAATCCCTTTCTCTTTACAAAACTTATCGAACTCTATCAAACAAAAGTCACCACCATTATCAGTTCTCAAACACTTAATCTTTTTACTAGTCTAATTCTCAACAAAAGCTTTAAACTCTTTGAACTGACTAAAGACTTCAGTCTTGCTTCTGAGAAAATAAATCCATGTCCTACTATAATCATCTATGAAAGAAACAAAATATATAGATTTGGAAATCAAAGGAACACTAATAGGACCAAACACATCAGAATGAATAAGGTCCAACACACCAGAAGACTTGTGAGAACTAGAGTAAAACTGAACACGGTTTTGCTTTCCATATGTACAATGTTCGCAAAAGTCAAACTCGAGATTACAATCATTTAACCCCTCAACAAGGTTTTTATTTTTCAAGGTTCTAAGACCCTTCTCACCAATGTGGCCATATCTCATATGCCATAACATAGTCTTTTCAACAAGAAGCTTAACTTCCAAAGCATAAACACCCTTGGGTACACAAGATGCACTACCATCAGAATTTGTTACAACAAATTTGTTCGCTGCTTGTTCAGATGGTGGGGATGAAGTGACTGTAGCTCTTTTGTTCGAGTCAAAAGAACTATTGCACTATGAAGTACATGCCTCTAGCTAAAATAGAGTAACTCTCTGAGTACCCTTCGCAAGCACCATAGATCCTCTAGTCATCTAGCATCCATCCTTTGAAAAGAGAACCTGCACACCTGCATCATTCAACATACTTACAGAAAGCAGGTTCCGTGTCAAGCCTGGGATGTGCATAACCCCAATGATCCCCTTCACTCATCCATCAGGGAATCAGATTGAGACTCTTCCACAACCAACAATCTTTAGATGAGAATCATCACCCAGGTACACTCTTCCACCATCAAACTCTTCATACTTCATGAACTAGCTTTGCTGCAAGGTCATGTGGAATAATGTACTAGAATCTATCAACGATACATCATCAGATGCATGGGTGGCCAGGGCTGCGATGAAGGCATCACCATCATCTTGTGACTTGTCAGAATACGAATTTGGGGCATTCTTCTTCTTCTTTTTCTTTTCCTCTTTGCATTCCTTTCAGAAATTCCCAATTTTGCCACAGTTCCAATAGAGAGCCTTAGACTTTCCACGAGATTTGGATCTCCCATGAGATTTGGATCTACCCTTCTTAGATGTCTTGTCCTTCTTTTTCCCTTTCTCCTTGGGTCTTCCACGAACTACAAGAGCCTCTTTGGCTACCTCAGAAGACTTTCTCCACATCTCTTTAGATAACAACGAAGATACCACTTCATCCATTTTGAATGTGGATGTGGTGATCCCAATAGCCATAACAAGATGATCCCATGAGTCCAATAAAGAACAAAGCAAGGTCATACAACGATCCTCCTCCTCCATCTTCACACCAACAGATGTCAACTGTGCAACTAACATGTTGAAAGCATTCAGGTGATCTGTAATAGATCCTCCATCCTCCATCCTCAGAGAATACAACATATTTCTTAGAAAAATCTTGTTCACTAGGGATTTGGCTTGATAAACATCACCCAGCTTCTTCCAAAGGTCTTTCGTGCTCTTCTCCTCATAGACATTTAATAGGATAGAATCAGCTAGACTGAGTCTTATGAGACCCTTAGCCTTCTGATCTTTGAGATCCCAATTAGCTTGTGCCATTGTGGTTGGTTTTACACTGGATACAGTTTCCCATAGGTCATAATCAACAAGGATGTTGTACATCTTAAATTTTCATAACTCAAAATTTGTACCATTAAATTTCTCCACCTCTAATCTTTCGAATGTGCCTACCATCTCTTTCTTGCAATAAGATTATAGAATACTCTACATAAAGCTCCCACTCAACCTAAGATTAGCTCAAAAAACCCCTACACAACAACTAGGACCAAAGGTGATCAAACTCTGATACCAATTGAAAGGAAGCTAGGTGTGCAGAAATCACTTCCTACACTAATCTAATGAGGAGAGATGAGTGTAAATTCATTTTAACCTTTACAATTATAGAATGTTTAACACAACAATGGAGATATTGCAGCAATACAGAACACAATATTGTAAGACAAAAGAAGAGAGAGACAAGATATAATGTGGGAAAAACCCTTACAGGTGAAAAACCCCACACTCCAAAACATAGCTCAAATGTATTCCAGTAAACAATCAAAGTTACATTACAGTTTCAGAGCCAATGCTCTTGTAGGAGTCTTCGACACTCATATCTAGAGACAATCCGATAGCATAACAATACCTGTCAATCACATACAACATCTCCTCTCAAAAGCACCTGTTCATATAGAAGTTACAAGGAAAAAATGGACCTTTCTTGAGATGGGAGTCCAACTTGGCCTCATGGCCCAAAACCCACACCTGGGGACACTTGTCTAACACTGCAGGATGTTCATGACACTTGTCATATTACCCCATCCTAGAGAGGTTGCCTATTCCCAAGTTGGGCAATGACAAATGCTCCTACTACTCTTACGACTGTCATAGAATCCATCATAACTGTCATATCTTACAGTTGTAAGAGAATCTATCATACATAGGCTAAAAATAGCATATTCTCTTACAACATGTTATAACCCTCCTTGGGATGCCCAAAGATGCCTTCTTCCAAGATGCCTTGTGACACATGTCTTCACCTGTCATAAAATCTTCCATTTATGACTCTTACGCATCATAGATTTGTCATAGGAATATGTCATAACCGTTTCAGTCAATATTCCCTTACACACTATCCAAGATGTCAACACATGGAAAAAAATTCCTACCACTAAGTGGGATGCCTATTTCCTCATGTGAGGAAAAATTTACATGTGGTCACCTTCCACATAGGATGACACATCACTGTGCCAACTCCCACAAGACGACAATAAGGATTTGTATCCTAATTACAATAATAGGCAATAAATAAATAAATACAATGAAATAATACAAGGAATTACCAAGGTTGAGACACCTTAATTCCCAACAGTATTGATACATTACTTTGGCCTCTTCCAGAGCATTTTTGAACATTCTTTACACTGACTCCCAACAAGTTATGTATTTTGGTGCATTTATCTATTAGATCTATCAGTTTCTTATTTCTGATTTCTTCAAAAACTTTCTTCTTAGCAGCCTTCTCTAAGGACACAAATTTTTTGTTAATTGACTCCATTAGTTGCTTCACTTGTTTTGCATGAGTTAGAGAAGCATCTATCTTGGCATCTAGTAGCATCTTCTCAAAAACCTTCATTGCTTCTTCTAGAAGCTCATTGCCTTCTACATCTGACTATAGAATCTCCTCTTGAGTTCTGACTTGAAATATTGTTCCAAGTTGTAGTTTCCTCAGTGGAGAGATACTAGACAAATTGATTTGTCCATCCAAGGATTGTAGCTCAAGTAGTTGTGGTGAGGATATAGTTTAAATTTGTCTTTGTTGTGCTAAAAATTCTTTGATAGAGTCTATTGGGGAGACTCCAGAGCACTCACCAACTTTATTCCTTTTTTCCTCTTCTAAGATGGATATCATATGAGAGATAGAGGTTTCTAGAGGACAATTCTCCTCATGTATCTCTTCTTCTTCATTCCCCAGAGGTACAGAGACATTATCCACAGTGTTTTTTGCTTGTGCTGAAACTACCTCACTCTGTTCTCCTTTCTCTTCATCTTTATTCCTTTCAGGTATCTCCCATATCTCTTTAATATTCTTTATAATTTCTAGAGGGCTAACAACATTCTGATCTTCTGCATCTATGTCTGCTGATGGAGATGGCACATTTTGTTCAATCAACACATCTTGATCTACACTTGTTGTACCAACATCTTCATTCTTCTTAGGATGGTCACCATCCTTTTCCTTTTCTTCAGAGGAGTACCCTTCTTTAATTGTACTGATCTTTAACTCCTTAAGGACATCTTTAGTTATCTTCAAAGTGTCCTTTTCCAACCTTTCTATTTCATCTTTATCATTTGACATCAAGGTATTCAACCTTCTTTTTGTCATGAACTCCTTGGCTAACCTCTATATGGCCTTATTCTTTTCTTGCTCAGAAATTATGGGACAAACTTTTTCAAGAGCCATGTTTCTTATCTCAAAATCTTTATTCGTGGCTTCATCTCTTTTCTTAGTTTGAACACTAGCACGACTATCAAGCAACTTATCAATAATTTCAATTAGAGCAACATTAAAGGCATCCATGTACCTGATAATTGTTGTTTCAATAATTGTCTAGTTATGTAAGGATCTTTCATTATACATCTCTGCAATTTCTTTTAGATTATCATATTCTATTAGAGCATTGATGGTGGCTTCCAGTTGCAAAGGTGGAAGGCGTTATGTCTGTAACTTCTTTGTCTTTTCTCCGAAAGCTTCACTTTCACTTTTCTTCTTTCCCTTTCCTTTTCCCTTGGGAGACTGAACTCTTTCATTAGTTTTCTCTTGTCTTATTTTGAAGATGAATCCTTCCTCTTCCTTCTCATTTTCTTCCTTTGAAACAATATTAACTTTTGCTCTTTTGTCACTTGTCTCCTCCTCGGAGACTTGAGGCTCTCTTTTCCCTTCTAGACCAACTTAGATCCTTCCTCTTCTTCCTCATCATCATTGTGACTGATGTATTTTTCTCTTGTTGCTTTTTCTTTTACCCTTCTTTTCTTAAGGGGTTGTTGTTTCTTAGAAACACTAGATGCTTCATTCTTCTTTTATCTTGCTATAAGGATGGCTCCGAAAGATTTTGGAGCAGTAGCAAAGGACATAGAGGTCCTAGTTGACATTCTTGTCCTTGGTAATTCTTTTGGAGTAGTAGATACATCTTTGGATATAGGTGATATCATTTCCTCAACCTTAGTTCTCATCTCTTTAACTTTTTCTCTTATTTCTCTCTCTTTGTGCTTCAAATGTACTTTAGTGGATTTTTCTTCATAAGTTCCAAATCTTTCTATAGAGGTGTTAAGGTTGATATAATTTGGTGGACTCACTGTCCAAGAATACTCACTACAGGTGGCTCATTGCCAAAGGACTCACTGTCCTAAAAAGAAAGAGATAGAAGAAGGGGTGGCTCACTGCCAAAGAGAACTTTTAGAGTGCATCTGACTTATGCTAAGGACACAATTCCACTGAAGCTCAATATACTAACTTGATACACTTCATCTTCACCTCAAACTTATCTAAACCCTTTTCTCATCAAACTCTGCTTGACCGCACACTTATTTCTTTCACACACATCACACCATCAAAATCACATCTTCACACAAGAAACCAATCTTGTATATATACCACTTTTAATTAAACCATCAAACAAGTCAGCATGATGAATGTACCATGTGACTGCTTATCCTATCAGCTCAAAACACAATCCAATACACTTTGCAAAGAGAACCAAAGCATGTAGCATGTTCATATAGGTTGGTACAATCTATAATTACTCCCATGACATTATTTCATACATGTCTTACCTCCACACAACCTCAACACCTTCAGGTCAGCCCAACTGATGAAGTGCAGCAATAGCATGAACTAACTGTTATTTTATAATTTAGTGTGTGGACCACCAAAATGCTTACCATTTGAATCATACACACCTCTGACATCCATAACCTCTTCCTCAAAACTATATGGAAAGATATTAATTTGCATTAGAATGTGGAGCATTCCAATCTGTCATGGGTACTATCATTACAGAGTCCAGTACTCTGTCAACTCTATCTTTCACTCCAAAGGATTTCAAAACCCAATTCTTTGGATTTAGACTCCTTTAGTATGCACTATCATCACCTTACAACCATAGAGAAAAACTCTTTATAGAGAAGAAGTGCAGACATAAATACTGTGACCTTGTCTTAGATTTTGGTTAGTGAATGCCTTATGGAAATCTTCAACATGTTATACTAGGCTGCAGAGCACCACAATGAATGCATATCATGCTTGGATGTATTCTTCATCATACTACACTTAGTAACTTCTCTGGATTAATACTTAGGATATCATACTTAACCAGACCAACACAAGTACACATGTATACCTTACTAAACCTCTTCAGACCAACACCACTATGTCTTTACCCTTTGTTGCCATCAATGACAACACTGCTTATTGCCATGCACATCATTCTCTCCACCATCATTCTTATGTTTCCAACAATGTAGGCATAGAAAGAGCAATCATAACTGAAGAAGATAATGATGATGCAACTTTTTCTGTAAGTGCATTATATTGATCAATAGAAATGTCAAAATAATAAATAAGTTGTTCCATTTTGTTGAGGTAGTGAGGGATACATTAGTCTATTATATGTCACTTCATCCCACAATAGCCACATTTGATTTTTCATTTATTACAGGGTTTATTAACAATACTCAAATGGAAGGGATTATGTGTGAGACATGATCAAATTTAAGCAATATGTAAGAAGAAATGAAAAATTCCCCCCCCCCCAAAATGATTAGTGCTGAAACATAGGCCCCCAAAAAAGATGTGCAAGAGAAAAAATTACAATTTGTGTAAGTTTGGAAGCCAAATCATCCATTTATAACACCTAAAAATTTTTACAAAGTTTTTGAAAAATGGCTATCCAAAACTGAATTTTACCTATACTAATGAATTTCTTGTGAAATTTTGATAGATGTCAAAAAAACGTTTGCAATTTTTTTTTATAACTAGGGTAAAAGTTATCCCCCATCAAAAATTATGATTACATTTGACTTCTAAGGCCAAAAAATGTTACAAAACAACACAATTTTGGAAAAATTTTGATATCGCTATGTTAGTGATGGAAGTAGCTTCTTGTTGACTATAAATTTGTTAAAAAACACACCTCTGTGGGTGAAAGTTATGACAAAATGAGAAAAAGGCCCTATGTAAGGACTTTAAGACCCATTGCGGTCTACTCTAGCTTAAAAAGTTACTTGTCATAGTTTGAGGAACCACTAGTGGTTAGCAAATTTGTTGGTGGTTACAAAGGATAAAGGTAGAGTTTAGAGGACTTGTAGTTGTTAACAATCAATAATGAAATGCTAACAAACACCATAAAACCCAAATGTAGGAAAGTGGATGTGAGTTAATAAATAATGATGCAACATGTAACTACAACAAACAAAACTAAGAGAAGAGATAAACCACATGTGTGGAGGAATTGATCAAGTGAGATCAAACTTTGATCATTGTTTGGATTGTAAATGCTACAACCATACGAATAGTTGAAGTGACTAAACACATTACACGGAGGCATCAACCTATAAGGGTTTAAAGACCATGGTAGAAAATTCCAAAAAGGACTATGTATGGATGAAGGTGGCTAGAGAGTTGGAGATGACGACTATTGAAGAATCCTAAAACCCTGAGCAGACCATGTATGGACACCACGATTATTGCAAGATTTGAACTGCAACTAGGGCTTTGATATGTCACCAAAAATAACAACCAAGCAATTGTGAACAAGGTAGTTTGGTGAAGTCGACCATAACATGGAAAATGACCTTGAAGGAACTACAATGTTGATCAAAGCTAGATCAAAGTGGAATGAAGACTTCAATGAGTAGGTGGTAGCTTTGAATGTTGACTATGTTGCAGAAAGTGATTGATAGAGAAAAATCTGCAAGGGGAAGCCATGAAGATCAAACAACAACCACAAATGATCTATGACAACTTGGAGGAAAGTTGATACAGTTGAATAGAGAACTAAAAAAGATACAGAACCTGTAGAAATAAAATAGTAAGAAACCAAAGACTTTGAACTTGGCATCAAAACTATCAACCAACAAAATTGACCATCATGCTAGTAAAATGACCACAGAAAATGTTGAATGCTAGTCGAACTTGAATGTGGACCAAATGTAGGGGGCCTAAGATGGGGCCAATCTAGTCTTGAAGGCCAAAATGGGACCAAAACAAAACAAATAGAGAAGTAAGAATAAATAAATAGCAACTAAGATGCAACAAATCATTGAACTTAGCATGCAAACCAGAAGGGTGAGGGCAAGTATGTGGAACATGTTGTTAGATCCCTAGCAACAATCTTAGATGATGAAGATGGTGTGTGATTGCAATCTATAGGTTCATTGTAAAGAGAATGAGATCAAAATAAAAGATTACGACCTTTTCCTAGATCAAGAGTGAAATTCTTTGAGGGCCAAGTAGCTAACACAATATAGAGGGAAGCCATGAATAGAAGAGCTAAATCGATGTTAGAGACCTATGAGAAAATGATCCAGAAACCCTAGATGTGGCCAAAACACAAAAATCACCCAAACTTGTCAAATCAATAAGTGAAACCTATGAAATGTTATTTTTCTAAAAAATATGTTTTTAATAGGTATAAATCTATATATGGCCATACAACCATATGGTACAGGGGGCAAGGTCCCCAAAGTTGTTTTTTGCAAAAAAACACCTATGTCAAAAATCAACAAAATGACAGGCAATCTTTATTTATTTGGGCCTTCCAGACTCAATGGTGAGGTCCATTTAGCTCCATGACACTTTGATGATAAGGCTAAGTACTGGAGTCACCGATTTGGGAAGGAATTTGCAAGCATATTTCTAATACCATGTTGGAGCAGCCAAGATAAACAAGCACAAATAGCATAACCTTTGACAAGTTGAAAATGGAGCACAATAACATATCTATCATATACAAATGAGAGTGTGTAAAATACAAAGATAATCCTTGCATAAATAAGCAAGGTGAAGGAGGTAGGAAGGTAGGAACCAACTACTAATTACCCCTACAAGTATGCAACACTTGTCTAACTCACATGACATGTGTGAGGGCAAGTGGAAAGCCAAAAGAAAGAGGTGTCTCATATGTATGAGGACATGTGTCTTCACCACATGAGGTGAGACAACTTTCTAAAAATCTAAGTAAACTTAAGCTTATGTGTGAATATGACTTTGACTATGTAGACTAGAAACTAACTAGTTATATAAAGCCACTATTTACACTAACAGAAAAAGGCCATGAAAATTATTAGTGGTTATGTTATTTAGAGTTGAACATCTCTTGTATATCCTATTGAGAGAACTTGAACTTTACATCGTATTGTAATTTTATTATTGATATTAATACTTTTAGTGTATTTTGGAGGCTAGGTTTTTCTTGTAAGGGTTTTCCTAGGGTATATCTTGTGTAATCTCTTAGCATTACTCTACTAAAATTGTATAGATCTATGCTTAATTTCATTGTTTCTCTCATAGGATTAGTGTGGATCTAGTCTAGTTTCATTTCATTTGGTATAAGAGTTAGAATAAATTATTAGTCTATGTGAGGAGAGGGTGTTGTATTAATCCTTGTTTAAGTGGGAGATCTGTGTAAGTAATCTTATTTTTTAGGTACAAAGAGTGTATGCCACATCTTGAATAGAGATTAAGAAGTTCAACAATACTAACTTGAGCTTTGGAATCTTAAGATAAAATATAGTCATGTTGATAGAGATTTATGGGTTATAGTGTCGAGTCAAAAACCCTTTGACATGTCTATAGAAGATTAGATAGTGATTTATAAAAAGGCATGAAGATTGGTTTCCCTTTTCCTTTTATAATTTATTGCTCTTGATTTTTTCTTGGAAGAAATCACCACTAAGAACCTTTGAATCATGTTACAGAAACTATATCATAAAAAGTCATTTGCCAACAATTTTATTGTTTGGGATAAGTTGTATTCACTGGGGATGAGTGATGGTAATTCTATGATAGAGAACATGAATGACCTCACCATTGTGGTGATCAAGTTATCATCTATTAATGTAAATATAAACAAGGAACACCAATATATCATGCTACTAGGTTCTTTCTCAAATATATGGGACAACTTGGTTATGACAATTAATAGTACAATATCGAAGCTAAAGCTTAATGAGGTCATAGGTGCCTTATTGTTAGAATAAATGGGGTGGGAAAATTTAGAATCCTTCAAGGATGCTTTAGTTTTCAAAGGCTAGTTAAAAGGAAGGAGCATGAACAAGAAAGGGGACAAGATCCAAAATCAAGATAAGATCTTATTATATCATAAAATTTCCCCCTAGGAATTTTACCTCCTAAGTTTAGCTCTTAGGTCCTTTAGATTTAATCATGCAAGTTAAAAATGAATCCCAAAGAAAAATCCCTTGAAACCCATGTCAAACGGGGCCTAGGGGAGAATCCTAAATCTTAATCAGGCCCTAAAATAGGTCCCTAGACAAGGGTGCTTATGCCCTTGTCCTACCCTATTTTGTTGGGGTCCCAAATTTGAATGTCAGTTGGTGACCGTTAAAAGGTTTCCCTTGTCGGCATCTTAAATTTGAATTAAGAATGTTTAGCAGGAATGCATATATAAACATGTTTAAGAATTAATTTTAAACATAGATGGATAATGCAAACTTGTGATCTTATGTCAAGGATACTCAAGGCTTTCATTGTGTTGCAGAACAATATTGTGTTGTGTTTGTTCATGTTTGTTGCAGATTTGTCTTCATCAATCCATCTCATGGCATAAAAGATCTTCATCTCCCTATGAGAGCTCCATAGGCTCTGAGGTGACATTTACTTTGTGTTTCAATCATTTATCATATCATTTCATTTGCCTCTATTCACCAAGGACACACACTCTCTATCTAACAATGGTATTGAAAGGCTTGAATTCTATTTTGGGACTTGACCGAGGCAAGCTCCTAAACACCACAACCCCCAACCCCTCTCTTGTGATTGCAGGTTACAGGTATCAAATCTTGCAGAGAGGAGTTGTAGGAGATTAGAGCAGAGAAGGAAAAATCTAGATATGAAGAAAATGATAGAAAAGATCCCTAATTGGACAAGGGTGCCTACTTTTTTGTCCCTCAATTTAGCACTATTGGGAATCTCTGAATTTGTTGCAGTCTGTAACACAAAATATCCCAAAGCCCTCAGAAAAAGCATTACATTGGACAAGGGCGCCTGCTCTTTTGTCCTTGAAGTTTCCACCTTCTAAAATTTGAAATCTGGTATGTATCTGATATGCATTTAGTGTCTTCCTGTGTGAGCGTTTGTTGGTTTTCGTCCATTTTTTTATGATTTTGTATAATTAGGGTTTTAGGATTAATCAGACTAGGGTTTTAACAAAATATCAATCTATTCTATCTTTCCAAGCATCTCATAGTGACATCAGACTTGTAGCTAAGTCGTCTATAATAGTTGTGACTTAGCTGGATCTATTTCCTTGAATGTATGTGTGAAAGAAGGGTTTGATTGAATCTAATTAACACACAATTTGATCATCCCCATTTTCATACATAACATATCTAACCTCCTAGAAAATTGAATGTGAAATAATAGAACTATGGAAAAGAATGAGAATGATGATGACTTGGATTCCAAGGCCTCTACTAAAGAATCTAGAGATGTGTTCTTGGCATCTTCAACCACATATGCATGTAATGATGCATGGCTAATTGATTTAGACACTTCATATGACATGACTCCCCACAAGGAGTTGTTTGCTATCCATGAGAGTCATGATGAAGGTAAATTCTTCTTGGGAGATAAATCATATAAAAGTATTGTTAACTAAGGAAAGATTAATTTTATATTCCATCATGGAAGGGTTAATGCCCTCACTAACTTATTGCACATTCTTAGTTTAGCTAGAAATTTAATTTTTGTAAGAAAAATGAATCATTAAGGTGTGTAGGCTATCTTTAATAAGGATGGATGTAAACTAATTAGATGTTCCATGGTGTTATAAAAACAAGTTCATATTGGAAATCTATTTTGGATTGATTCAAGAACCATTATTGAATGTAATAGTTCTGAGGTAGATGATTTGAAGAAATAGAAACTTTTTGCTAATAAGACTATTGTGGCATGAATGCACAAGATATATTGGTGAGAAATGCCTAAGGACCTTGAAATAAAAGGATATGGTTGAGGTTCTTATATATTATTATTTTGAATTTTTTGAAGATTGAATCTTTGGGAATCAAAATCATGATAAAGTTTACATTGTGGACCTATTAGATTTGATGAGATATTGTACTTGTTCATAATTATGTATTTGGACCAGTTGGTGTTCCCTGTGTAGGAAAATCCTTGTATTATGTATGTTTTGATTGATAATTTATCTATAAAAACATGGGAATTCTTTTTGAAACTGAATTCTAAAGTTTTCTATTTTAGAATAGGTGTCTCAACCTTTCATTCTAGTCTTAAGAATAAAAAATTGTAAATTTTGGGCTATAGAACATAAAAATGCAATTTTTAAAGCTCTATAGGTTGATTTTGGCCCCAAAAAATGTTGAAATGATCTTTAATTAGAGAAATTAGGTTGTGATGACATGGATATCTTCAAGATCTTCCATTTCTAAAATGGTCTCAATTAGCTTATTGGATCAAAAGTTATAGTTTTTAGAATTTGGGCCTCCCATATTGGAAATGTAAGAAATCCTATGACACATAAGAGAGATCCAAGAGGGAGTTATACTTGTTGACCAAATTATGGTGAATGTTATGGCACATCATAATGCATCTTTGAATGGAGATAACAGATCTAAAATAAAACACCCAAGTTGGTGAGTGGATTGTGATGAGCTTATGATAGGTGTGAGAAATATGTTATTTTTATCCTATGGACTCATCTTAGGATTTTGGTGCCACATTAAGGAAGGTTTAGGCTCATGGTTTCCAAATAATAATTTGATGGTTTCTTGTATTAACTCTCCTATTTATTGAGTGCTTGAGATGGAGGTTATATAGTGAGTTTTGTAGGTATTGATATGCTTCTAGAATTGCTTCAAATGTCTTGTTGTTGATATTCCAATTAAGCGTGTTGCAAGTATGTACTAACTAGTGTTGTCATTGATGTCAAAATGTTTGTGTTTCATTGGTGCCAACTGTATCTTCTAATATTGTTGTTTGTTGATTGATTGAAGAACACTGTCTACTCCGCACTTTCTCTGTATTGAAGACTAGAGTATGATATTTGCATAAAATTTAGAGAAGTGTTTGAAGATGCTAAATCTAGAATTTGGTGGTCCAGATCACTGTGCAGAAAAAGTTTTGTTCACTAGTTTGAAGACTATGTCTGGCAAGGTTTGTAGAGTGACAGGGAGAAAGTGTTTTGCTCTGCATTTCTCTGCAGATTGGATTTTGGATTTATGGTTCTAAACTAAGCTTATAAGATCCTTAGTCATCTTCATTCTAAAGGACTTGTCATTTGGTGCTCCAAAAGGAAAGATAGTGATTAGAAAAATTTGATAGTGTTTGTTAAAAAGTAGTTTGTGATGTGTTCTCAAGTGATATTTGTTGTCTTCATGTGAGATTTGTTGTGCTGGTTGGATTGATCTACTCTAAGTGATTCTATGTTGTTCATGGATGTCTCTAGAATGTGTTGAAGGCATGTGCTTGATCCGCAAGCTACAATGAAGATCTTGCAAGCATGTTTTTAAGTGTTCTTGATATGTGCATAAATTCTGGCCGACCTGGTTTGTCACACTTATTGGGGAGGTGATTCGTGGATTATGGAAACATGTCCAAGCACGTGAGGATGTATTTGGGTCTAAGCTAAGCCATGATGTGTTCATCCTTCATTCATTTACCCTATAAGTTTGTTTAGGTCTAGTCCTAATTTGATTTATGTATGTATATCAACCTTGGAGATAGTTCCAATGGTTGTAGAATGTAATGCCGACCTTCATGTACATTCCAAGGTTGATGATAGGTATAAATGTATGTAATAAATTCATGAATGAGTGTGGAAGTTGCGAAGATGAAAAGATAAGGTGTGAGTTGTAAAAGCAGAGTGGAGCAGAGGAGTTATATTGTGCTTTAATGGAACTAAACTTAGGCATGGTGTAGATGCTAATATATTAGTTCAACCCTGGTAATGACCCAACCCAACAGTGAGCCAACCCTCAACAGTGAGCCACCCTTTAGTAGTGAGCCATTCTTTTGGGCAGTGAGCCACTTTTGATATTCGGTATTGTTACTACATTACATTGTGAGCTAACACTCACCATGGTTTTTTCCTGTTTAGGGATTTCCATGTAAAAATCTGGTGTCCATGTGTGTATGGTGTTGATGTGTTCATGTTTTGATTCTACTATTCATGTTTAATGTTCATAACATAATAAGGAGTTATATTAAGTGAATGTGAAAGTGATTTTTGTTTAAAGAAGTTAAAGTTTCTTATACAACTGATTCACCCCCCTCTCAATTGTCTTGTCCCTTTCAACAATTGGTATCAAAGTAGGATCCTTAGAAGAAAGCCTAACAACTTAAGGTAGATTTGGGATGGCACACAAGAAAAAAATTCCTCAGTTTGATGGATCTGACTATGCCTACTGGAAGGTACAAATGAAAAGTTATCTTATCTCTATTGGTTATCATGTTTGGATAATGGTTAAAGATAAGTACACAGTACCTAAAGATGGTTTAGAGTCTAAAGAAGAGATTACAGATTTTGAAGCTAATCATAAAGCTAAAAAGCTCTATTAAATGCCCTGTCTAACACTGAAATGGCAAAAGTTGTGAATCTGGAAACTACCTATGAGATTTGGTACAAATTAAAGCAAATCTATGAAGGTGATGCATTTGTCAAGAAGGCCAAGTTGCAAAACTTAAAGACCACATATGAAACCATGCAAATGGCTAAAGATGAGAACATAACAAGTTACTTACAGAAGATTGATGAAGTTGTCAGTAGCATCAGGGGTCTTGGTGGAGAATTAAAGGGTGAGGATGTTACAAATAAGATACTCAAAACTCTTCCCAAAAATTATAGTCACAAGGTATCTTCCATTGAAGAGTTACTTGATATGGGCAAGCTTTCAAAAGATCAATTGCTTGGTAAACTAACTTCTTTTGAGATGAGAGAGTTTGGTACTACTGATGGCTTAATGAAAACTGAGACTTCTTTCAAGGCCAAAGAAGAAACTAAGACTTCTAGATCATAGAAATATGATGTGGAATCAGATGAAGAAGATTTTGCAAAGATTGAGGCAAAATTTGCAAGCAAAATAAAAAGGGGCAGCATAGGAAAGTTCAAAGGTAAGTTACTTTTCAAATGCTTCAAGGTGTCCTAATAGAGCTTTGAAAATCAATGAAAGCAAAGTAAATATGGTAAGAAAGAGTTACTATGTTAGAGATGATGATGGTGTAACTGATTATGAATCTAATTTTGATGATGGCAATAGTAGTGAATGTATATTTATTGCACTTAAAGAAGAACCTGTTTCTGCTAATCTTGCTAGCTATGTGAAGGAAGGAAGTCCAAGAGAGTTGTTTGCATTTCATGCTGAAAAGGAAGATGAATGGATCATAGACAGTGGGTGTTCAAATCACATGACTAGAGATAAAAGTAAGTTTGTTAAGTTTGAAAAATATGATGGAGGACTTGTTAGGTTTGGTGATGATGTAGCTGGTAAGATTTGTGGAAAGGGATCTATTACTTTTGATGGCAAGCATAATACAGATGGGGTTCTTTATGTCAAGGGCCTAAAGCATAATCTTCTAAGTGTTGGACAAATGTGTGACAAAGGGTATAATCTTGTGTTCAAGGATGATGGGTGTAAGATACAGAAAAGCTCCAAAACCTTAATTGATGCTGGTAAGAAGACTCATGGTAATGTTTATCATTTGAAAGGTGCTAAAAATTGTTGTTTGTTGGCTAAGACAGATGAAAGTTGTCTATGGCATAGGAGACTATGTCACATTAACTTCACTAATCTGGTGAGAATAAGCATTGTTCAAGCTGTAAGAGACCTACTAAAGATTGTGAATCATGTCAATGCTATATGCAAAGAATGCCAGTTTGGGAAGATGACAAAGGCTACTTTCAAAAGCAGAGAACAATCCTCTACCGGTTTGCTAGAGCTAGTGCATACAAACCTATGTGGTCCCACAAGAACAAGAAGTCTGCAAGGTGAAAGGTATTTCATGCTTCTAATTGATGATTTTTTAAGAATGACTTGGGTTACTTTTCTTAGAGAAAAGATAGAAGCTCTAGATAAATTCAAGGCATTCAAAGATATGGTTGAAAATGAATTGGATTTGAGAATCAAATGTTTAAGATCTGACAGAGGTGGTGAGTTTACTTCAAATGAGTTCAATGCTTTTTGTGAAGAATATTGAATAAAGAGACATTTGTTTGCTCCTCAGACTCCTCAACAAAATGGAGTGGTTGAAAGGAAGAATAGAACTATTCAAGAAGCTATTAGAGCAATGATCAAGGAAGTAGACCTACCAGAAGTATAATGGAAAGAAGCAATACACACTACTATCTACATTTAGAATAGAGTGCAAATTAGAGTAGAAGAAACAAAGACACCTTATAAGCTGTGGTATGGTAGAACTCCTACTGCCAAATACTTCAAAGTTTTTGGAAGTAAATGTTACATCAAAAGAGATGAAGAATCAGGAAAGTTTAATGCCAGATGTGATGAAGACATATTCCTTGGGTACTCTACTAAGAGCAAATCTTGCTAGTGCTATAATAAAAGACTAAGAAAGATCATTGAAAGTGCAAATGTGAAGGTAGATGGAGATATTCAATCATATGGATATGAGTCAGATGGACCTGTTGATACAGAAAAGGGGGAAAATGGCAAAGAAGAGGAAGCTCAAATTGAAGTATAAACTACTCCGGAGGAAGAAGAAGTTCAAGCTGAAGATCTGATAAGAATACCTAAAACTCCAAGGTATGTGCAAAGAGATCATTGAATGATCATATTATTGGTGACAAAAGGAAAGGTGTAATGACAAGAAGCAAGATTGCAAAAGAACAAGTAAATCTCTATCTACTTTTAAAAGTGGAACCTAAAACAGTAAATGAATCATGCAATGATGAATATTGGGTTAAGGAAATGGAAGAAGAATTGTTACAGATTGAGAAGAACAAGACTTGAGAACTTGTCCCTAGACCTGCAAACAAGAATGTGATTGGAACAAAGTGGGTTTTCTGGAACAAACTAAATGAAGTTGGAGAAGTTGTGAGAAACAAGGCAAGACTTGTATGTAAAGGCTACTCCCAAGTGGAAGGAATTGATTACGAAGAGATCTATGCTCTGGTGGCAAGAATGGAAGCTATAGGACTATTTTTGGCATTTACAGCATACAAAAACTTTGAAGTATATCAGATGGATGTGAAATCTTCTTTCCTAAATTGTGAGCTAGAAGAAGTCTACATAGAGCAACCGGATGGGTTCTAGTTATTAGACAAACCAAACATGGTATGCAAGTTGAAGAAATCTTTGTATGGATTGAAACAAGATCCTGGAGCTTGGTATGCAAGACTAGACAAGTATCTGTTGCAACAAGGTTTCAGTAAAGGGTCCGCAGACAGATAAAGGCATTTTTATTTCTCAATCTAAGTATGTCAGGGAATTGATAAAGAAGTTTGGAATGGAGGACTCTAGACCAGTATGCACTCCTATGGTCACTGGTTGTAAACTGAACAAGAATGACGAATCTCCTAAGGTTGATCAAAGCAAGTACAAATCAATGATTGGAGGACTACTTTACCTAACTACTACCAGACCAGATATCATGTATACAGTCTATCTTGTGGCCAGATTTCAATCAGATCCCAGAGAATCACATGTGATGGCAGTAAAGAGGATATTCAGGTATTTGAAGGGCACACTATCATGGCTTGTGGTATCCCAAGAACAATGACTTTTCTTTAAATGCTTATACATATGCAGATTGGGTTGGATGTGCTAATGACAGGAAAAGCACAAGTGGAGGTGTATTCTATTGGGATAAGGTGCCATTAACCTTGTAAATCCCAATATTGTATTTATTCCATTTATTATTTGTAATTTGTAATTACCCATAAGGGATGTACAAGTTTCACCGGCAGTGGTAAAAATTATTTACTGTTCACGGTAATTACGGAGTTACTGCACGGTAAGTCCCGGAGTTACTGCACGATAAGTCCTGGAGTTACCAGTGGTAGTTATGGGATGTCATTTACTATGGTAAATGGTAATTGGTCAAAGTGGGGAGTACATGTGGAGGAATAATCTATATTTAGTGTTATGACGCACGTCATAGATCCTGTAAGAGGGTGTAAGAGAATATATGACAACTGTAAGTTGTCATAAGAATCTATGACACTAATAATAGCATATGATGCATCATAAGATGTTGTAAGTGGCTATTTTTGGCCCCAAGTCGTTCAAGCTTGCATGGGAACATTTTTCCAAGTGTAGGATGCATGTATGACAACATCTATGACCCCGTAAGAGCCTATTCTTGGCTATGGACTCCCAATGTTGTATTGTTGACTCTTGACAAGTGTTATGGGCTTGTAAGAAGTCATTTAATGTATTGAGGTTGTGTAAATTCTATAAAAACCACAGAATAGTAGATGAGATGTATATATAACAGTTTACAGGTACCCGGGTTCTACCAAAGTGAAGGTTGGAGGATAGAGGAAGTGAATGTATTTGTAATCTCCTTGTGAAGATAATACAACTTGGCCTCTTTTCTTGGTGGAGTTTTTTACCCAAAAGGGTTTTCTCCACATTAAACACTTGTGTTATGTGCTTCATTCTGCTTCTAGTATATTTATGTATTGTGGGTTTATGTTTTGTTACAATCTCCATTGTTAATACACACTTGAAAGATTGTTGAAATTTATTCGAATCAGATTTCCATTGAAGTAGTGTTGCTTTCATTTATAACATTGGGTATCAGAGCCTGGCCAGCTTTGACTCTTGGGTGGTAGTGTGGAAGCTGTAGCTATAGTGGGAGATTTGGTTGTGTTTGTTTTGCAGATCTTGTGTTGTTATTATGGCTACATCCACCGTTGCATCAACCTCTCGATTAGACATTGAGAAGTTCAACGGAACAGGGTATGAGTTGTGGAAGCTGAAAATGGAAGATTTGTTGGAAGAAAGAAACCAATGGTTGGTTGTCCAAAAAGAGAAGAAACCTAACGATGTCTCTCAAGATGAGTGGGATAGACTGGATAAGAAGGCACAGGGAACCATCCAGTTGTGTCTTTCAAACTCTGTCTTGTTGAATGTTGCAAAGGAAGAGACTACATACAAGTTGTGGAAACAGTTGGGTGAGATCTATCAAGCCAAGAGTATGGTAAATAAACTTTATTTAAAAATAAAATTGTTTTCCATGAAAATGCGAGAAGGTGAATCAGTTGCAGAGCATTTAAATTCTTTTAATTTGTTAGTGAGTCAGCTTGATTTAGTAGATGTTGAGGTTAGTGAGGAAGATAAATGTATCTTACTTCTTTGTTCTTTACCTGAGTCTTGGGAGAATGTTATCCTTGCTATCACTGCTAACCTTGCAGATCCGAAGTTGGATGCTCTTGTTTTAGTGCTACTGTCACAGGAATTGAGGAAGAAGAGTTTGGATAGTTCAGGGGATGCTCTCAGTATTAGGGGAAGGTCTAAGGAAAGAGGACCTAAAGGAGATCAGAAAGGGGCTAAGGACTGTATACACCTAAAAATGACACAATTCACTCTAAATAAATATTCTAAATATTTATTCCATTCTTCTATCAATTAAATAAATATTCTAAATTTATTCAATCAATTCACTATCCGTAATTAAATAAAATCAATTTATTTAATTAAATTCCCTAAATTCTTCTAATATCTCACACAATTAAAATAATCCTAAATTATTTAATTGTTCATAAATCCCCCTATCCTAAGTTCTAATCCCAAAAATCCACCTCACTTTTCCACCTCATCGGGTTGCACATGTAATTAAATATATTAAATATTTAATTACCTATTTTCCCCCTCACCCACATGTCCTATTTCTTCTCAAATCAAAAGTTAGTTAACTAATCAATCAGAAGTGTTAACCAACCAGTCAATTGAGTTAATCCCTCAATCAATTCGGTCAATTCCATAATTCATTCTTCCAACTGACTAATCAAGTTTGTTAATTGATCAGTTAAAGGAGTTAACTCTCCAATCAATGTTGTCAAATCCCCTCTTTCATGATGGAGATGAGACACTTGTCATATTTCCACTAGTTGCACATTCCTCAACCATTCTCAGCCATTGATCATCATACTTCTCCTCAACCATTGATTCTCATTCTTCCAAGTCTATAAAAGAAGCTTCATCCTTCCATTCTATTCATCCAGGTTATTTGTATTGTTACTCTGCAGAATTCTACCCGCGTGCATTTGGCACCCCCAATACAATCTACTTGAGATCACCATTTGCTTTGAAGTCTCTCTTCACAGCAATATTTATCAATATAGCCATTTACTACCGACATCCTACAACACAGCTAAAAGAGTGTACTCACTGAGGGCCTACTTCATCAGCAAAGGACAATTGTATTAGGCGAACAATAGAAGCTTTGATTCAAGGAAGGTTTGCACTGTGTTATTCACTACTTCATTCCATTCAATCTTTCTTGATTTCATTATTCTATTGATGTTTGGATTTTATTATTGTTCATTTGATTAAACCACATTTTACCCTAACAAGGACAAGTCCAAGGGCCAGTCTAAGACTCCTGGTAAAAAGAACAGAGTTAAGTGTTGGAACTACGGTAAAAGGGGACATGTGAAGGAGTGCAGAAACCCCAAGAAACAGTGGGAGAGTGCTTCGGATAAGTCCTCGAATGTAGGTGAAGAAGTTTTACTTTTTGTATGTAATCTTGTTTCTAATGATCACTGGTTGGTTGACTTAGGATGCTTGTTTCATATGACTCTACATAAGGAATGGTTCTCCTCATATGAAGAATATGATGGAGGTAATATCTACCTTGGTGACAACTCTACATATCCGATTGTCAGGAAAGGAAAGGTATTGTTGTGTTTTAGTGATGGGAGGATTAAAACCCTCCCTGGTGTTTTCCATGTTCCTGGATTAGCTAGAAATCTAATTTCAGTTTTGAAGTTCAATGATTTGGGAATGCATGTGACATTTGACAAGCATGGCTATAGATTGGTGAGAGGGAACTTGGTGGTACTGAAAGGGAAGAGATTTGGGAAATTGTTTAAGCTTGAAGCCACTATAGTTTGTAATTCCTCCTATGTATCTAAGGCCACTACTGAAAATGCATGTATGTTGTGGCACCATAGATTGGGCCACACAAGCAATAATGTACTGAAAACTATTAAGAATTAAAATTTGTTGGACGGTTTCTCTTATTCTGATGAGCACTTTGATTTATGTGACCATTGTGTGTTTTTGTAAACAAAATAGAAAATCATTTCCTTCAAGAAGCAATAGAGCAAAAGAGAAATTAGAAATTATCCATATATATGTGTTTGGACCTGTGGATAATGAATCTATTGGAAATTCTCATTATTTTGTCACCTTCATTGATGATGTATCCAGATTTACATGGATTTATTTTATGAAGCATAAATCTAAAGTTTTCACCAACTTTAAGGAATTCAAAGTCTTAGTAGAGAACCAATTAGGTTTAAAGATAAAAATATTAAGATCTGACAATGGAGGGGAATATTGCTCTAAGGAATTTGATGAGTTTTACAAGCATGCAGGTGTAATCAGACAAAAGACAACTCCATATACACCACAGCAGAATGGTGTTGCAGAAAGGATGAACCGAACAATTATGGAAAGGGACATAAGTATGCTTACTGATGCACAATTGGGTAAATTCTTTTGGGTAGAGGCTATGTGTACTGCTTTCTACTTGATAAATAGATCTCCTTGTAAGGCTCTTGATTCAACACCTTATGAAGTGTGGATAGGTAAGAAACCTTCTATTTCACATTTAAGGGTTTTTGGTTGTGAGGCTTTTGTTCATGTACCTAAGGAAAAGCAATCTAAGTTGGATCCAAAGGCTAAAAAATATACATTCATTGGATATGGTGATAATGTCAAAGGTTATAAGCTTTGGAATCCACTAACCCACAAGATTATCTTTTCTAGAGATGTTATTTTCAGGGAACCTAGAGCTATTTCTAAACCTGAGCAGCCAAAAGAAAAAGAGGAAAAGGTAAAGAAGGTGCACTTTGATTTAGAGTAGCAAGATGCACCTCAGGAAGAACAGAATGATGGATTAGGGGGTGAGGAAGAAGAAGAAGAAGATTCAAGTAGTTATGATGAAGATGAATATGTTGTTACAGAAGAAGTTGGTGCAGATGATCATGCAAAAGGACAAGTAGAGTCTCTTACTCCACTCTTGAGGAGATCCACAAGATAACAGAATCCAGTTGACAGGTATAGCCCACTAGATTTTTGTTGTGTATATGCTTTATTGAGTACTAATGATGAACCTAGATCCTTCAGGGAAGCTATTTCTGCAGATGATAGTGAGTCTTGGTAGCTATCCGTGCAGGAGGAGATGATGGCTTTAGACTCTTGTAATACTTGGGATCTTGTTCATTTTCCCAAGGGAAGAAAGGTCATAGGATGTAAGTGGGTCTTCAAGAAGAAGTTTGGAGTAGACAGGTCATTGGAGAAGTACAAGGCTAAACTGGTAGTGAAGGGCTACTCCTAGAGAGAGGGAGTTGATTTTTGTGAGATATTCTCTCATGTTGCTAAATTAACTTCTATTAGATTTCTCTTATCCATTGCTATAGCTTATGATTGGGAGATTGAGAAAATAGGTGTTAAGACTATGTTCTTGCATGGAGATCTTGAAGAAGAAATTTATATGCAACAACCTATAGGTTTTGAGGTAAAAGGAAAAGAACATTGGGTTTGTAGGTTAAAGAGGTCTCTTTATGGTCTGAAATAGTCCCCCAGAATGTGGTATCAAAAGTTTGATTCATTTGTTTTGAAATTGGGTTTTGTTAGAAGCAAGGAAGATCATTGTGTTTACATTCATTGTGTTGATGATTCTATACTGGTTATTTCTTTGTATGTTGATAACATGTTATTTTTCAGCAATACTAAGTGTATGGTTAGTGAGCTTAAAGCCCAACTTTCAGGTGCATTTGAGATGAAGGATCTTGGTACTGCAAGGTATATTTTGGGAATGAAGATCAAGAGGGATAGAGTTAACAGAAAGCTTTGGTTGTCACAAAGTAAGTATGTGAATACTATTTTGCAGAGGTTTAGTTTGTAGGACTGTAATCCAGTTAGAGTTCCTTTACCCATTGGTACTAAGCTTTCATTAGATATGTGTCCAAAGAGTGAGGATGATCTTAAGGATATGTCTAATGTGCCATATGCTAGTGCTATAGGGAGTTTGATGTATGCAATGGTTTGCACTAGACCAGATATTGCCCAAGCAATGGGAGTTTTGAGAAGATTTATGTCTAACCCTAGTAGAAAGCATTGGAACTATGCGAAGAGGGTGTTTAAATATCTTGCAAGTACTCCTGATCATTGTTTGGTTTATTCTAGTATTGATAGTGCTGATAAATCTTTGGACATACAAGGTTTTGTTGATGCAGATTGGGCAGGTGACTTGGATAGTCGAAGGTCCACTAGTGGCTATGTGTTTACTCTGTTTGGAGGTGTAGTGAGTTGGATGAGTAAGAGGATGCCCACAGTTACTTTGTCCACCACAAAAGCAAAGTATATGGTTGCAACTCATGTTTCTAAGGGTGCAGTTTGGTTGAGGAGACTATGTACAGGTATTGGTTTTGATTGCAGGAATATTCAGATTGGTTGTGATAGCCAGAGTGCTATCTGCTGGCCAAGAATCCCATGTATCATGCTCAAACTAAGTATGTTGATGTTTAGTATCACTTTGTTTGAGAGTTGGTTGCAAATGGAGAGATTGAGCTAAAGAAGATAGACACTCAGGAGAATGTTGTAGATTCATTGACTAAGAATGTGAGCACATAGAAGTTTGTATGGTGCAAAGAGGCCATGGGCCTTGTTTCTAGTGCTTGATTATTTTTCATTTGATTTCCTATGGGTTGATTTACAATGTATAATGTCAAGTGGGAGAATGTTGGGATAAGGTGCCATTAACTTTGTAAATCCCAATATTGTATTTATTCCATTTATTATTTGTAATTTGTAATTACCCATAAGGGATGTACAAGTTTCACCGGTAATGGTAAAAATTATTTACTATTTACGGTAATTACAGAGTTACTGCACAGTAAGTCCCGGAGTTACCAGTAGTAGTTACGGGATGTCATTTACTATAGTAAATGGTAATTGGTCAAAGTGGGGTGCACATGTGGAGGAATAATCTATTTTTAGTGTTATGATGCACGTCATAGATCTTGTAAGAGGGTGTAAGAGATTCTATGACAACTGTAAGTTGTCATAAGAATCTATGACACTAATAATAGCATATGACACATCATAAGATGCTGTAAGTGGTTATTTTTGGCCCCAAGTCATTTAAGCTTGCATGGAAACATTTTTCCAAGTGTAGGATGCATGTATGACAGCATTTATGACCCCGTAAGAACCTATTCTAGGCTATGGACGCCCAAGGTTGTATTGTTGACTCTTGACAAGTGTTATGGGATTGTAAGAAGTTATTTAATATCTTGAGGTTGTGTAAATTCTATAAAAACCATAGCATAGTAGATGAGATGTATATAACAGTTTACATGTACCCAGGTTTTGCCTGAGTGAAGGTTGGAGGACAGAGGAAGTGAATGTATTTGTAATCTTCCTTTGTGAAGATAATACAACCTAGCCTCTTTTCTTGGTGGAGTTTCTTACTTGAAAGGGTTTTATCCATGTTAAACACTTGTGTTATGTGCTTCATTCTGCTTCTAGTATATTTATGTATTGTGGGTTTATGTTTTGTTACAATCTCCATTGTTAATACACACTTGAAAGATTTCTAAAATTTATTCAAATTAGATTTCCATTGAAGTAGTGTTGCTTTCATTTTTAACATATTCTTCCTTGGAGATAGAGCAGTGTCCTGGCATAGCAAGAAACAAGAATCAGTCTCATTGTCTACTACAAAAGCAGAATATATTGCTGCAGTATCATGATGCACTTAGATGCTATGGATGAAATAGACCTTAAAGGATATCAAGGTTAAGTATGATGGGCCAATCCCTATCTTTGTGATAACACGAGTGCCAAAAATATTTCAAATAATCCAGTGATGCATTCAAAGACAAAGCACATTTAAATCAAGTATCAATTTTTGAGGGAGAAAGTTGTAGAGAATGAGGTAAAGCTTGAGTATGTGCCTACAAAAGATCAAGTTACTAATATATTCACTAAGGCTCTTCCAAAAGACACATTTGAGTATCTCCAAGAGAAATTAAGGGTTATTGCCCCTCCTTCCTTGAACTAGATGCATAGGAAGGTGCATCAGTCTAGTGTGCTTCAAAGTACATTTCTCTTTTTGGACTGATGATTGGAGGCTACTGCTCGGGGGGGCAGGTAGGAGTTTGAGATGACTATTACATTCAATGGGAGTAAAGAATGGTTTTAGACTGATCAGAGAAGCAATGTCCAATTATGTGTAGTAGAAGAGAAATGATTCCATTTTCCATTGATGTCAAAGGGGGAGAGAGATCATGTGAAAAAACCAAGAGGAGTAAGAGTGCAGATGTGTAAAAAGAAAGGGTCAGTTCTGATGTAGAATTGTGTCTTGATGATGGAACATGTTTTTCAAATCATATGTTGTCATCTATGACAAAAGGGGAGATTGTTGCAAGTATGTGCTAGCTAGTGTTGTCATTGGTGACAACTGTATCTTCTCATATTGTTGTTTATTAATTGATTAAAGAACACTGTCTGAGTATTTTCTTCCGCATTTTCTCTGTATTGAAGACTAGAGTATGATCTTTGGATATGATTTAGAGAAGTTTTTGAAGATGCTAAATCTAGAATTTGGTGGTCTGGATCGTTGTGCAGAAAAAGTTCTATTCACTAGTTTGAAGACTGTGCTTGGCAAGGTTTGTAGAGTGATAGGGAGAAAGTGTTTTGCTAAACATTTCTCCACAAATTGGATTTTGGCTTTGTGGTTCTAGAATTAATCTTATAAGATCGTTAGTCATCTTCACTCTAAAGGATTTGTCATTTGGTACTATGGAAGGCAAGCTAGTGATTAGCAGAGTTTGATAGTCTCTTAAAAAGTAGTCTGTGATGTGTTCTCAAGTGATATTTGTTGTCTTCAAGTGAGATCTATTGTGGTTGGATTGGTCAGCTCCCAAGTGGTTCTGTATTGTTCATTGATGTCTCTAGAATGCGTTGAAGGCATGTGCTTGATCTGCAAGCTACAATCAAGATCTTGCAAGCATGTTTTTAAGTGTTCTTTATATGTGCATAAGTTCTGGCCGACCTGGTTTGTCACACTTATTGTGGAGGTGATTCATGGATTATGGAAATGTGTCCAAGTGTGTGAGGATGTATTTGGGTCTAATCTAAGCCATGATGTGTTCATCCTTCATTCATTTATCTTGAAAGTTTGTTTAGGTCTAGTCCTAATTTAATTTATGTATGTATATCAACCTTGGAGATAGTTCCAATGGTTGTAGAATGTAATGCCAACCTTTATGTGCATTCCAAGGTTGATGATAGGTATAAATGTATGTAATAAATTTGTGAATGAGTGTGGAAGTTGTGAAGATGAAAAGATAAGGTGTGAGTTGTAAAAGTAAAGCAAGGCAGAGGAGTTATATTGCACTTCAATGGAACCAAACTTGGGCATGGTGTAGATGCTAATATATCAGTTCAACCATGGCAGTGAGCCAACCCCAAAAGTGATCCAACCTTGGTAGTGAGCCAACCTCGATAGTGAGCCAACCCTGGCAATGAGCTAACCCTGAGAGTGAGCCAACCCTCGGCAGTGAGCCATTCTTTTGGGCAGTGAGCCCTTTGGCAGTGAGCTACTTTTGATATTCGGTATTGTTACTACATTATATTGTGAGCTAACACTCACCGTGGTTTTTCCCTATTTAGGGTTTTCCACGTAAAAATATGGTGTTCACGTGTGTATGGTGTTGATGTGTTCATGTTTTGATTCTACTATAAATGTTTAATGTTCATAACATAATAAGGAGTTAGATTAAGTGAATGTGAAAGTGATTTTGGTATAAAGAAGTTAAAGTTTCTGATACAACCAATTCACCCCCCTCTCAGTTGTCTTGTGCCTTTCAACAAAGGGTTAGACTCTGCAAGTGTATTGTAACTATTTGAATATTGAATAATACATTGAGTTTTTTAAGAGTGTTTTTTTCTCCCAAAATAGTTTTCCCCACATAAATAATTATGTTACGGTACATTTATTTTGTGTTTTTTTTCTTGTAATGGTATGATCAATTTAATTTTTCACAAACCTCTCATAGATTCATGTAAAAATTGTATTCCAGACCTTTTCTTCCTTTCATTTTAGTATTAGATCTTGATCATCTTAGGTCCTAGGTATTAAGGACAAGGTTTTTTTCTCTAATCTTAGTCTTAGTAGGATCTTGTATAGAAGAAGATTTTGTTGTAGAAAAATGACAAGTACATCAAGAATAGAGATGGAGAAGTTCACCAAAACTAAATCTATATTATGGAATCTCAAGATGGAGGATATGATTATAGATAAATATATATAGACTATCATATCTAGATCTAAACCCACTATAATGTCTCAAGATAATTGGGATCATTTAGATAGAAAGATGAAGGGCCTCATTAATCTATGCTTGTCAAAATCCATTACATAATCTCTTTGGAATAAGTTGGGATACTTATACTAGGCTAAATCCTTGGTTAAAAAACTTTTCCTAAAAAGATGTTGTACACCTTGAGAATGGCTAATGGTGGTTTTGTGTTCAAGCATTTGAACATGTTCAATATGATTGTGATCCAAATACACTCTATAATGGAGGAGGAGGATTGTTGCATGACACTACTATATACTTTGCTAGACTTGTGGGAAAATTTGTTGATGGCAATCATGAATAATACCTCAAAACTCAAAATGGATGAGGTAGTGATTGCTTTACTCTCAAAGGAGATGTGGAAAAAATATTTTGAATCTACTAAGGGGGGACTAGTTGTTCATAGAAGACTGAAGGACAAAGGAAAGAAGAATGACAAGAAGAAAGAAAATTCTAGGTCCAACTCTTGTGGGAGATCCAAATCTCCTAGAAAGATCAAGGCTAAGCATTGGAACTACAACAAGAATGGACACTTCCATAAAGAATTCAAAGAGGAGAAAATAAATAGAAAAATGATTCAAATGATGAGTCTAAAAATTCTTCTCATGATGATGAAAATACCTTTGTCATGACCTTGGTAACTCATGCATTGGAAAGTGCATGATTGATAGACTTTGGGGCTTCCTTCCATATGACCTACCTTCATGGGTGGTTTTCAAAGTATGAATAATTATTCAAAAAAATAGTATTCCATTAACTAAATTCAATTTGTTTTAACTTCTATAAATACCATTTTTAAAAAATTGTAGATAAGTTCTTCAATTTGTTATGTGAAATTACATAAGCCTATTTTTTTAGCATTTTTGTTACCACTTAAGGGTGTTGTTTGTCCCATCACAAACTTGTACTCAACCTTGAAATTTTCACATGATGTTATTTTTAATGCATATTACATGATTATTGAGATGTGCGTGATTAAGTATCATTCACATATGTTTTCTCCTCTTGTCCAAATCCTTGCATTCAATGTATGCAAATAATTAGAGGGGGTATATAATATCAACAACACTCTTTGATGATAGTGTTTGTAGTAATCAACTCATGGTTATGATGATTATCTTTGTTCCAAATGAGGCCCTATTACTTTTTATTTTGGGAATAGTCCTACTACTACTCCATGTGGAATTTTATCCCATGTCCTATACAAATTTATGGTTTGGGAAGATCTTTACTTTACTCTTTTCTATTAACTCCCAAATAGCTATTTTTTCTTTTTCATATAGGCAATTTTTTTTGTTGTCTTTATGTCTATTTTAAAATGTTTAGCGAATGCTACTCATTGAAATTTTTGTTCTATTCTTAAAGGTAACCAAATCAAGCACTCATGGCAAGGAGAGTACATTAAATCAATGTCCTTATCTATATCTTTTATGAGTGTATGAATATTTACTTTCATGTTGCTTACTTGTTTTACTTTGACATGCATATTCATAAGTAGCTCTCATGCAATTCAAAGTGGGGGTAAAATATAAGGGTAAGTGCAAGAAGATGGGGGGCCAAAAAGGGGTCTTAAGTGGCCACTTTTTTTCTGAAATCAGGAAATACTGGCCTTGGATGAGAAATTGAGCATAGTTACACTCAAAATTTAGAGATGCAACCAAAACAATGTTCGTAGTGCTCCGAGTCTACTTTCTAAACTACTATTTTGTTTTGAAAATGGCATAGATTAAGGGGTTCAAAAGAGGGAGCCACAGAAATTGGTGTTGTTTCTGTCAAAAAAACATAACATAGCATGTTTTGTGGCTCCCTCAAAAGGTCAACTTTTTTTTGGTATTTTTAAAATCGCTTCAGTGAGAAATTAGCTAATAGCATGTAGTTTATGCCTAATTTTTCTGATAATTTTTTGATGAATATTTGATTTTTTACTAATTTTTAAAGTGGACACATCCTAAAAAATAGAATTTTGGCCGTGCTACCCCTATAAATTTTGAAAACTAATTGAAAATCATTTTTTTATTTTTTTAATATTTGTAGAATGGAGTCTAGTTTCTAAATATGTAATTTTTTTGAAATTTGAATGAATAGTTATTTTACAATGAAAAAAAGACCAAACAGTGGTTTTTGCATAAAAACAGACACACAAACAAAAGAAATTAAAGATGAAAGGCTTAACATTGTTAAAATGTGAAAAAAATCACATCGTCAAATAGCTAAGAGAAAGCCTAACATTACCCATGTGTTCGATTTGTTCAACCTTGAAACACGTGCAAATTTGTGGGTTAGCACGAACGAAATTATGTGAAATTTTGAAGAATACAGAAAAACACATCTGTGACTATTCATAAGGCACTCCAAGCCTTTGGGTTGGAAATCCAAAGCAAATCCCAAGCCCAAGGCTTGGGATTCCCAAAGCAAGAAATAATGCGCTCGCGTTATAACGCGCTCGCGTTATTTCTTGCCTTACATTTTTTCCCGCAAGTCTGTCTTTTGCCATGTTTGACATAACGCGAGCGCGTTATAACGCGCTCGCGTTATGTCCCACTCAAATTTTTTTACATTCAAGGCTATTCATCATGAGGGTTAAGGCATAAGGGATAGAGTTGGAAGGTTTACGGATAAGGGATTAGCGTTTAAGGTATAGTATCGAGCCCGTTGAGGGTCTAGGAATAGGGATAGCGTTTAAGGTTTAGGGATGAGGGATGACAGATTACGGTTGAGGGTCGAGGGATCAAAGTTAAGGGTTGAGGGATTAGGGTTTGACATTAAGGGTTGAGGGTTGAGGTTCAAGGGTCAAGGGTTTATGGATAGGGTTTAGGGTCGAGGGATTAGGGTTAAAGTAGAGTGTGGAGGGTGTAAGGATTAGGGATAGGGTTGGAGGGTTTAGGGATAAGGGATTAGGGTTTAAGGTATAGTATCAAGTCTGTTGAGAGTTTAGGAATAGGGATAGCATTTAGGGATTAGGGATGAGGGATTATAGTTGAGGGATGATGGATTAGGGTTGAGGGTTGAGGGATTAGGGTTTAGGGATAAGGTTTAGGGTTGAGGGTTGAGGGATTAGGGTTTAAGGTATAGTGTTGAGGGTTGAGGGTTGAGGGTTTAGGATTAGGGTTTAGGGTTGACGGATTAGCATTTAATGTCGAGGTTAGGGTTAGAGTGTTGAGGGTAGAGGGATTAGGGATAGGGTTTAGGGTTTAAGGTTTAAGGATTGAGGGTTGAGGCTTTAGGGATGAGGGTTTAAGGCTTAAGATATAGTGTCAAGTGTTGAGGGTGTAGGGATAGGGTTTAAGTTTTAAGGGTTAAGGGTTGAGGGATATGGATTATGGTTTAAGGTATAGTGTTGAGGGTCGAGGGATCAGAGTTAAGGGTTGAGGGATTAGGGTTTGACGTTGAGGGTTGAGGGTTGAGGTTCGAGGGTCAAGGATTTAGGGATAGGGTTGAGGGTCGAGGAATTAGGGTTAAAGTAGAGTGTGGAGGGTATAAGGATTAGGGATAGGGTTGGAGGGTTTAGGGATAAGGGATTAGGGTTTAAGGTATAGTATCGATTCTGTTGAGGGTGTAGGAATAGGGATAGCATTTAGGGTTTAGGGATGAAGGATTAGAGTTGGGGGATGACAGATTAGGGTTGAGGGTTGAGGGATTAGGGTTTAGGGATAAGGTTTAGGGTTGAGGGATGAGGGATTAGGGTTTAAGGTATAGTGTTGAGGGTTTAGGGATAGGGTTTAGGGTTGAGGGATTAGGATTTGACGTTGAGGGTTGAGGGTTTAGGGTTTAGGGTTAGGGTTGAGAGATGAGGGATCAGAGTTAAGGGTTGAGGGAATAGGGTTTAACGTCGAGGGTTGAGGGTTGAGGTTCGAGGGTCAAGGGTTTAGGGATAGGGTTGAGGTTGAAGGGATTAGGGTTAAAGTAGAGTGTGGAGGGTGTAAGGATTAGGGATAGGGTTGGAGGGTTTATGGATAAGGGATTAGAGTTTAAGGTATAGTATCGAGTCTGTTGAGGGTTTAGGAATAGGGATAGCATTTAGGGATTAGGGATGAGGGATTATAGTTGAGGGATGATGGATTAGGGTTGAGGGTTGAGGGATTAGGGTTTAGGGATAAGGTTTAGGGTTGAGGGTTGAGGGATTAGGGTTTAAGGTATAGTGTTGAGGGTTGAGGGTTGAGGGTTTAGGATTAGGGTTTAGGGTTGACGGATTAGCATTTAATGTCGAGGTTAGGGTTAGAGTGTTGAGGGTAGAGGGATTAGGGATAGGGTTTAGGGTTTAAGGTTTAAGGATTGTGGGTTGAGGCTTTAGGGATGAGGGTTTAAGGCTTAAGATATAGTGTCAAGTGTTGAGGGTGTAGGGATAGGGTTTAAGTTTTAAGGGTTAAGGGTTGAGGGATATGGATTAGGGTTTAAGGTATAGTGTTGAGGGTCGAGGGATCAGAGTTAAGGGTTGAGGGATTAGGGTTTGACGTTGAGGGTTGAGGGTTGAGGTTCGAGGGTCAAGGATTTAGGGATAGGGTTGAGGGTCGAGGAATTAGGGTTAAAGTAGAGTGTGGAGGGTATAAGGATTAGGGATAGGGTTGGAGGGTTTAGGGATAAGGGATTAGGGTTTAAGGTATAGTATCGATTCTGTTGAGGGTGTAGGAATAGGGATAGCATTTAGGGTTTAGGGATGAAGGATTAGAGTTGGGGGATGACAGATTAGGGTTGAGGGTTGAGGGATTAGGGTTTAGGGATAAGGTTTAGGGTTGAGGGATGAGGGATTAGGGTTTAAGGTATAGTGTTGAGGGTTTAGGGATAGGGTTTAGGGTTGAGGGATTAGGATTTGACGTTGAGGGTTGAGGGTTTAGGGTTTAGGGTTAGGGTTGAGAGATGAGGGATCAGAGTTAAGGGTTGAGGGAATAGGGTTTAACGTCGAGGGTTGAGGGTTGAGGTTCGAGGGTCAAGGGTTTAGGGATAGGGTTGAGGTTGAAGGGATTAGGGTTAAAGTAGAGTGTGGAGGGTGTAAGGATTAGGGATAGGGTTGGAGGGTTTATGGATAAGGATTAGAGTTTAAGGTATAGTATCGAGTCTGTTGAGGGTTTAGGAATAGGGATAGCATTTAGGGTTTAGGGATGAGGGATTAGAGTTGAGGGATGAGGGATTAGAGTTGAGGGATGAGGGATTAGGGTTGAGGGTTGAGGGATTAGGGTTTAGGGATAAGGTTTAGGGTTGAGGGTTGAGGGATTGGGGTTTAAGGTATAGTGTTGAGGGTTGATGGTTTAGGGATAGGGTTTAGGTTTGAGGGATTAGGGTTTAGGGTTGATGAATTAGGGTTTAATGTTGAGGGTTGAGGGTTGAGGGTTGAGGGTTGAGGTTGAGGGATAGGGTTAATGGTCAAGGGATTAGGGTTAAATAAGAGTGTCGATGGTAGAGGGATTAGGGTTTAAGGTATAGTATCGAGCCTGTTGAGGGTCTAGGAATAGGGATAGCATTTAGGGTTTAGGAATGAGGGATTAGAGTTGAGGGATGACGGATGACAGATTAGGGTTGAGGGTTGAGGGATTAGGGTTTAGGGACAAGGTTTAGGGTTAGGGTTTAGGGATAGGGTTTAGGGTTGAGGGATTAGAGTGAAGGGTTGAGGGATTAGAATTTGGCGTTGAGGGTTTAGGGTTTAGGATCAGGGTTGAAGGTCGAGGGATCAGAGTTAAGGGTTGAGGGATTAGGGTTTGATGTTGAGGGTTGAGGTTCGAGGGTCAAGGGTTTAGGGATAGGGTTGAGGGTCGAGGAATTAGGGTTACAGTAGAGTGTGGAGGGTATAAGGATTAGGGATAGGGTTGGAGGGTTTAGGGATAAGGGATTAGAGTTTAAGGTATAGTATCGAGTCTGTTGAGGGTTTAGGAATAGGGATAGCATTTAGGGTTTAGGGATGAGGGATTAGAGTTGAGGGATGAGGGATTAGGGTTGAGGGTTGAGGGATAAGGTTTAGGGTTGAGGGTTGAGGGATTAGGGTTTAAGGTATAGTGTTGAGGGTTGATGGTTTAGGGATAGGGTTTAGGTTTGAGGGATTAGGGTTTAGGGTTGATGAATTAGGGTTTAATGTTGAGAGTTGAGGGTTGAGGGTTGAGGGTTGAGGTTGAGGGATAGGGTTAATGGTCAAGGGATTAGGGTTAAATAAGAGTGTCGATGGTAGAGGGATTAGGGTTTAAGGTATAGTATCGAGCCTGTTGAGGGTCTAGGAATAGGGATAGCGTTTAGGGTTTAGGAATGAGGGATTAGAGTTGAGGGATGACGGATGACAGATTAGGGTTGAGGGTTGAGGGATTAGGGTTTAGGGACAAGGTTTAGGGTTAGGGTTTAAGGTATAGTGTTGAGGGTTTAGGGATAGGGTTTAGGGTTGAGGGATTAGAGTGAAGGGTTGAGGGATTAGAATTTGGCGTTAAGGGTTTAGGGTTTAGGATCAGGGTTGAAGGTCGAGGGATTAGAGTTAAGGGTTGAGGGATTAGGGTTTGATGTTGAGGGTGAGGGTTGAGGTTTGAGGGTCAAGGGTTTAGGGATAGGGTTGAGGGTCGAGGAATTAGGGTTAAAGTAGAGTGTGGAGGGATGACGGATGATAGATTAGGGTTGAGGGTTGAGGGTTGAGGGATTAGGGTTTGATGTTGAGGGTTGAGAGTTTAGGGTTAGGGTTGAGAGATGAGGGATCAGAGTTAAGGGTTGAGGGATTAGGGTTTGACATCGAGGGCTGAGGTTCGAGGGTCAAGGGTTTAGGGATAGCGTTGAGGTTGAAGGGATTAGGGTTTAGGGACAAGGTTTAGGGTTAGGGTTGAGGGATTAGGGTTTAAGATATAGTGTTGAGGGTTTAGGGATAGGGTTTAGGGTTGAGGGATTAGAGTGAAGGGTTGAGGGATTAGAATTTGGCGTTGAGGGTTTAGGGTTTAGGATCAGGGTTGAAGGTCGAGGGATTAGAGTTAAGGGTTGAGGGATTAGGGTTTGATGTTGAGGGTTGAGGGTTGAGATTCGAGGGTCAAGGGTTTAGGGATAGGGTTGAGGGTCGAGGAATTAGGGTTAAAGTAGAGTGTGGAGGGATGACGGATGATAGATTAGGGTTGAGGGTTGAGGGATTAGGGTTTGATGTTGAGGGTTGAGGGTTTAGGGTTAGGGTTGAGAGATGAGGGATCAGAGTTAAGGGTTGAGGGATTAGGGTTTGACGTCGAGGGCTGAGGTTCGAGGGTCAAGGGTTTAGGGATAGGGTTGAGGTTGAAGGGATTAGGGTTTAGGGACAAGGTTTAGGGTTAGGGTTGAGGGATTAGGGTTTAAGGTATAGTGTTGAGGGTTTAGGGATAGGGTTTAGGGTTGAGGGATTAGAGTGAAGGGTTGAGGGATTAGAATTTGGTGTTGAGGGTTTAGGATTTAGGATCAGGGTTGAAGGTCGAGGGATTAGAGTTAAGGGTTGAGGGATTAGGGTTTGATGTTGAGGGTTGAGGGTTGAGGTTTGAGGGTCGAGGGTCGAGGAATTAGGGTTAAAGTAGAGTGTGGAGGGATGACAGATGATAGATTAGGGTTGAGGGTTGAGGGATTAGGGTTTGATGTTGAGGGTTGAGGGTTTAGGGTTGAGAGATGAGGGATCAGAGTTAAGGGTTGAGGGATTAGGGTTTGACGTCGAGGGCTAAGGTTCGAGGGTCAAGGGTTTAGGGATAGGGTTGAGGTTGAAGGGATTAGGGTTTAGGGACAAGGTTTAGGGTTAGAGTTGAGGGATTAGGGTTTAAGGTATAGTGTTGAGGGTTTAGGGATAGGGTTTAGGGTTGAGGGATTAGAGTGAAGGGTTGAGGGATTAGAATTTGGCCAAGTAACGGCATAATGTTGAGTAGTTTGTGTACGTGTCATTACCATTTGTAACTGAACTGAATGTCTGAAAGGTTTGTAACCGATTGGCAGGGTGGTTATAGGTGATTCACCTTCCACCGTGTGTAACTATCAATTGAGAGTCTTTATATTGTTGGTCTCTGTTCATGTAGAGGGGAGTGAACGAACAGAGAGAGAAATTGTATTTTATTCTGAAGCAGAAGGAATAAAGAAATTCTGTGTTTTCTGGTCAAACTACAGTGATACCGATTGGAGTCATTCCACTGGTGGATTTCTTTGAAATCAGTGGAATGATCTCCATGTAGTTAGATTTATTTCTGTTATGTAGTTTTAGTGTTTCTGTGTGTTCTGTTCGGTTACAATATGCAGAGAAGGAATTAGCACTTTATGTGTATACAATGAATGTTTGTGAGGACAGTTCGTATCTTCCATTTGAATATCATTGTTGTATGTGAGGGTTTTAGAATAAGCATTTTGAACGATGCAAGAAATGACCGGTGGAAACAGTAAGGAGGACTGGAAGAATAAGTCGAGCAATGTATGGAGAAGTCATCGGATTGACTATGTCTATCGGGTAGACAAAGGTGCATTGAACCGATAACATTAATCTTTCCAATCGTGTTTGTGTCGAGGTGACAAATGGTAATGTCTTACCGAAGATGAAGCATTATGTTGAGTTATCGGTAAGAGTTGTATTGTCGGAAGATGGGCGAAGAATCCCACCGATGGTCTTGTTGGATCTAGGGCATACAACTGAGAGGGGGGGGGTGAATCAGTTGTATAAAACTTCTTATTTCAAACACTTAATTCTCTGTTGTTAGTTAGCAGCATATCAAATACTCATTCATGGAAGCATAATACATAAACACAAGAGCAGATAAGCATCAACACATTGAACACCAAGATTTTGACGTGGAAAACCCGGTTAAGGGAAAAACCACGGGGTGATTAACCCAAGAATTATTCTCTGTTAGAAGAATAAAGAAAAATGAATGGCACATGCCAATAAGGGCTCACTGCCCGAGCACACTGCTCACAAAGAGGCCCACTGCCTACAAGGAGACACACTGTCTACAGAGTGATAAAAATCACAGTCTTGAACTGGAGAATGACATCTCTACCATGTCTGGATCAGTTCCAATTAAGCCCAGCATCTCTGCTCTGCCCTTCGCTCGTTTCTTCGCTATGCCACACTCATCCACACACCACACACTTTGAAATGAACTCACAAACCGTTATTTATACAAGACATCGACTTAGGAACAAACATCTAAGTCGGCAAACAACCATAGGAGTATCCGCAAGATGAATAACACATCCGGTCGGCCATCACAAGAACATTCGCAGGATGAACAACTCATCCGGTTGGCTAAACAGAGCAAGAACTTCATCCGGAAGAATAACTTCAATTCCGGGCTCTACCATCAATGCGGACCAACAACATAACCTAAACATGATTCAAGAACCTTCACAAGCCTGTCTGAATGTCCGGATACATCCGCACTTCCTCTACTTACTGGGATCTCTTGTCTTCCTCATCCGGAACTTCAAGAACACAGTCTGTCGCCACTGTCATAATGCAAGAGGTACTTCCGGACCTCCAAATCATACACAAATCAGGATGACACATCACAAGGACATCCCAAACACTCCGTCCAATCCGCAGATTAGGATGATACAATTCTGGACCTCACCGGACCTTTTTGTGATCCTCTGTCACCTCTGGATACTTGCCGGACCCGGTTCTATACCGGCAGCCACAACTCCTTCAGATCTTCATGCGGACCTCTGAAATCTTAACTGTAGCATCTCAAGACTCATATCTACTAACCCTTTAATCCGCATCCTCCGGTTCTCATCCTATACAGTACATTTACCTTCTTCTCATCACTATTCTTCACTATTCCTGACTGAGGCTAATTTTCTCAATATCCTCAGTACACAGCTCATCAAATCCTTCTTGTCAATGCAATATGAGTATGTTGACATCAATGACAACAATGGCTCACCTCATACTTGCAACAATCTCCCCCTTTGTCATTGATGGCAACATATGATGTGAAAAACCATTAAGACAAGAACTTCAACTTATCATATGTCTTCTCTTCCTTTACTGCTCCCCCTTTGATCATCAACCACTTGTTTTTCACATGTCTTCTCTCCCCCTTTGACATCAATGGCAAAGGGCTCATACTTGCAATTCTCATACATCAGAATCATACTAGCTGCTCCCCCTTAGTTGCAGCTCCCCATTAGTCCGGATCACAAGATATGACTGTGATAGCCACCGGACTGATGCACATTAGTGCATCTTAGTTCATCACCGGAGGGGCCATGACCCCTAACTTCTCCCGGAGATATTCAAAAGAGTCTTTGGGAAGAGGTTTTGTAAAGATATCTGCAATCTGATCCTTGGAGGGAACATACTCCAATCTGACTTCTTCCTTGTTTACTTGTTCTCTCAAAAAGTGAAATTTAATAGATATGTGCTTAGTCTTAGAATGCAATACCGGATTCTTGGAGATATTAATTGCACTTGAATTATCACAGAAAATTGTGATAGGCTTCTCATATTCAACTTTGATGTCTCTTAGCATCTGCTTCATCCATAAGATTTGAGTGCAACTACCTGCTGCTGCAATGTATTCTGCTTCAGTTGTAGACAGAGATATTGCATCTTGTTTCTTGCTTAGCCAAGAAACCAATCTCTTCCCCAAAAAGAATGCTCCACCACTAGTGCTCTTCCGGTCATCCACATCTCCTGCCCAATCTGCATCTGTGTAAGCATGAAGAGAGAAGTCCGGATCTGTAGGATACCATAGACCATACTCAACTGTTCCTTTCAAGTATCTAAAAATTCTTTTGATTGCCATAACATGAGATTCTCTAGGATCAGCCTGGAATCTTGCCACAAGACCAATAGCCTGCATTATATCTGGTCTAGTTTGAGTGAGATACAACAGTCCACCAATCATTGATCTATACTTTGTCTGATCTGCCTTTGGAGAATCATCATCTTTGCTTAACTTACATCCGGTTGCCATAGGAGTGTTCATAGGCTTTGAGTCTTCCATACCAAATTTCTTTAACAATTCTTTCACATATTTGGTCTGAGAAATGAAGATCCCTTCTTTTGTTTGAGTAATTTGCAGACCCAAGAAGAAATTCATTTCACCAAGCATAGACATTTCAAACTCACTTTTCATCTGATTTGCAAAAGTTTTGCACATACTATCTTTTCCTCCAAAAATGATATCATCCACAAACACTTCAACAATTAAAATATTTTCATGATCAATTTTGAAATATAAGTTACTGTCAGCAGTACCTTTGTTGAATCCAATCTGCACAAGATCCTTATCCAACCTTTCATACCATGCTCTTGGGGCTTGCTTCAATCCATACAAAGCTTTCTTCAACTTGCAGACCATATCATTATTATCAGACAATTGAAATCCATCCGGTTGTTCAATGTAGACTTCTTCTTCCAGATCACCATTTAGAAAGGCAGACTTGACATCCATCTGATATACCTTGAAGTCTTTGAAGGCAGCAAATGCAAGAAGTAATCTGACTGCTTCAATTCTTGCTACCAGAGCAAAAGTCTCTTCAAAGTCAATTCCTTCTATTTGAGAGTAGCCTTTGCAGACCAATCTAGCTTTGTTTCTAATTACTTCACCAGCTTCATTTAGTTTGTTCCGGAAGACCCACTTGGTTCCAATTACATTCCTGTCTCTAGGTCTGGGAACAAGATCCCAAGTATGATTTTTCTCAATTTGCATCAATTCATCTTCCATTGCTTTGGTCCAGTTTTCATCATTGCAGGCTTCATTTATTGTTTTAGGTTCAATCTTTGAAATCAGACAACATTCATTCTGATTTTGAGCAATATTCCTTCTAGTTTGTACACCTTTGCTTCTGTCACCTATGATCTGATCTTCAGAGTGATTCAGTCTTACATACCTTGGAATTTTGGGAGTATCCAGCACTGTTGTTTCTTGATCAGGCTCATTCAAACCTATCTCTTCTTCCTGATTTACCGGATCATGCTGACTCTGTCTCACCGGAGAGGATTGAGGTCCTTGAACACTGTCTTGGTCATCTTCATCAAACTCATAAAATCTTGAAGGCTTCTCAATTCCTTCATCAACCTTTACATTGGTGCTTTCTATCATCTTCCTCAATCTCTTATTGTAACACCGGTATGCTTTGCTTTGAGTGGAGTAGCCCAAGAAAATTCCTTCATCACTTCTAGCATCAAACTTTCCTAGATCTTCATCTCTTTTAATATAACACTTGCTACCAAATACTCTGAAATATTTCACGGTAGGAGTGATGCCAAACCAGAGTTCATAGGGGGTCTTACCGGTGTTGTTTCTGATTTGAACTCGATTGAGAGTGTAGACTGCAGTGCTGATAGCTTCTTTCCAAAACATTTGAGGAACATTTGCTTCCAACATCATTGTCCTAGCAGCTTCCTGGATGGTCCGGTTCTTTCTCTCAACTACTCCATTCTGCTGTGGAGTCTTAGGAGCAGACAACTGTCTCCTTATACCCTGTTTTTCACAAAAGTCAATGAATTCACCAGATGTAAATTCACCACCTCTATCAGACCTTAGACACTTTAGTTTCAATCCGGTTTGATTCTCCACCATAGCTTTGAAGATTTTGAACTTCTCAAAAGCTTCTGATTTTTCATTTAGAAAGGTAACCCACATCATCCGGGAATGATCATCAATTAACAACATGAAATATCTATCACCTTGCAGACTCTTGATTCTTGTCGGACCACATAGATCAGTATGTACTAATTCCAACAATCCGGTAGAAGACTGATCTTTGCTTTTGAAAGAGACTCTGCTTTGTTTACCTAACTGACATTCTTTACACACACTATTTGTAGGTTTCATCAATTTTGGAAGATCTCTCACAGCCTGAGTATTGCTTATCTTGATGATGTTATCAAAATTTACATGACACATTCTTCTATGTCATAACCAACTCTGATCAATTTGAACAAACAAACAACTTTTATTTGAACCAACCAGATGAAAGATGTTACCTCTTGTCTGAGTACCGGATGCAATTTCAGTTTCGGAGCTTGTAAAGATTCTGCATTTTCCATTCTTGAACTGGAGATCATAGCCTTTGTCCACTAACTGACCAACACTGAGAAGATTGTGCTTCAATCCTTCAACATACAGTACATTTCCTGTTTTGCTCTTACCATCAAAGGAAATAGTTCCCCTACCTCTAATTCTGCCAGCAGAATTGTCACCAAACTTTACCATTCCTCCTTCATATCTTTCCAAATCTAAGAACTTGTTCTTGTCACCAGTCATATGGTGAGAACATCCACTGTCAATAACCCAATCATCCTTTTCTTCCACTTGAGCAGCCAAGGCTTTTTCAACAAGTTTGTGATTGACAGATTCAGAGAGTATTGAATCTGCTTCCTTGATGGCTATAAACACCCACTCATTTCTGGATTTGCTTCCTAGTTCTGATTCATCATCTGTTACTCCTTCATTGTCATCTTCTTCATGAACATAATAGCAATTCTTTTGAAACCTTTGTCTGTGAGTATTAGATCTTGCAGATCTCTCCGGACATCTTGAGGCAAAATGACCAATCTTATTGCAGTTGAAACACTTAAAGGGTAGTTTTCCTTCATACTTACCGGATCCTCTTGGCAGTCTCTTTGCAATGAGGGCTTCAAGTTGAGCTGTTTCTGCTTCTTCTTCTTCCATGTCTCTTCTTGCTTGATCATACCATGACATTTTCCTTGATGAGTTTTCACCCGGATCAAATCTCTGTTTGCCTTTCACATAGGCACTGGCTTTGAAAGCAGATTCAGTCTTGGGAGGATCATCTCCAAACTCGGTCATTTCAAATGCAGCTAGTTTGCCAGCCAGTTGTTCTCTTGTGACAGTTGTGTGGGCTCTGAATTCATCAATGGCAGCAACTTTGATTTTATAGGCAGCAGGAAGGGATCTTAGGATTTTGCAGACAATCTCATTTTCATCTAAAGTTCCACTAGCATTTCTGATTCCACATACCAGCTCATTTACTCTTGGCATAAAGGTAGTGATGTTTTCATCATCTCTCATTTTCAATCTTTCAAATTTTCCTTTCAGACTTTGCAACCTTGCACTTTTGACAAACTCATCTCCTTCATACAGAAGTTCCAGTTTAGTTAGGATCTCATATGCAGTTGGTAGGTCAATGACATTCGAGAGATCTGAGTCATTCAATGCGCTTAGAAGAGCTTCCTTGGTCCGCAGATTGTTTTCAGCTTCTGTGATTTCATTCAGAGTTGTCGGACCACCTTGTGGAGGTACATATGGTTTTGAAATCATAGCCAAGTATGCTTTTCCCATACATTCCAAGTGACACTTCATGCGACCTTTCCAGAGAGTGAAGTTGGTTCCATCGAACTTCGGACTATCCTTCTTGTATGACGACATCCTGGATCTCCTCAAGCGGTTAAGCTCCTATCAGAGGAACTTAGCTCTGATACCAATTGTTGGATCTAGGGCATACAACTGAGAGGGGGGGTGAATCAGTTGTATAAAACTTCTTCTTATTTCAAACACTTAATTCTCTGTTGTTAGTTAGCAGCATATCAAATACTCATTCATGGAAGCATAATACATAAACACAAGAGTAGATAAGCATCAACACATTGAACACCAAGATTTTGACGTGGAAAACCCGGTTAAGGGAAAAACCACGGGGTGATTAACCCAAGAATTATTCTCTGTTAGAAGAATAAAGAAAAATGAATGGCACATGCCAATAAGGGCTCACTGCCCGAGCACACTGCTCACAAAGAGGCCCACTGCCTACAAGGAGACACACTGTCTACAGAGTGATAAAAATCACAGTCTTGAACTGGAGAATGACATCTCTACCATGTCCGGATCAGTTCCAATTAAGCTCAGCATCTCTGCTCTGCCCTTCGCTCGTTTCTTCGCTATGCCACACTCATCCACACACCACACACTTTGAAATGAACTCACAAACCATTATTTATACAAGACATCGACTTAGGAACAAACATCTAAGTCGGCAAACAACCATAGGAGTATCCGCAAGATGAATAACACATCTGGTCGGCCATCACAAGAACATTCACAGGATGAACAACTCATCCGGTTGGCTAAACAGAGCAAGAACTTCATCCGGAAGAATAACTTCAATTCCGGGCTCTACCATCAATGCGGACCAACAACATAACCTAAACATGATTCAAGAACCTTCACAAGCCTGTCTGAATGTCCGGATACATCCGCACTTCCTCTACTTACTGGGATCTCTTGTCTTCCTCATCCGGAACTTCAAGAACACAGTCTGTCGCCACTGTCATAATGCAAGAGGTACTTCCGGACCTCCAAATCATACACAAATCAGGATGACACATCACAAGGACATCCCAAACACTCCGTCCAATCCACAAATTAGGATGATACAATTCCGGACCTCACCGGACCTTTTTGTGATCCTCTGTCACCTCTGGATACTTGCCGGACCCGGTTCTATACCGGCAGCCACAACTCCTTCAGATCTTCATGCGGACCTCTGAAATCTTAACTGTAGCATCTCAAGACTCATATCTACTAACCCTTTAATCCACATCCTCCGATTCTCATCCTATACAGTACATTTACCTTCTTCTCATCACTGTTCTTCACTGTTCCTGACTGAGGCTAATTTTCTCAATATCCTCAGTACACAGCTCATCAAATCCTTCTTGTCAATGCAATATGAGTATGTTGACATCAATGACAACAATGGCTCACCTCATACTTGCAACAGGTCTTAGTCACATCGACAAAGGTAAAGCGGAGGATGTGCATCAGCGTAAGGTTTGATATCAGACGACGAGGATTAAGTTACGCCGATAGTCTAAGTCAGACCGACGAAAGAGAAGTGAAGTATATCGGTGTGAGTAATGCCATCGGCATAAGAAAGTTGGTTTGGACCGATGGTAGGATCTCTCACCGATCGGGGTGAGATTCAAGAAGTCTTACCGATGGTAAGTCTATCGGTGTAACCGATAGCATCGGCAGGAGACTTAAAGAGTTCCCCGATAGTTATGTTCTCTCCGATTGGGAAGACGACGGGAAAGTGCGGCTGATGTAACATATGTCGGCATGAGTTACCTCATCGGCCGATGAGAGAAAGGTGGTTGCCGATAGCCATTGTCTTGCCGATAGGCAAGAATAGGTACATTTTGGTGTGACATTTAAATTGTCTTGCCGATATACACTGTAAAGGTTATTTTGTGGACTTTCAAGGATTTTTTCACCTGTGTTAATGTTCAACTGGTTTCGCTCTGCATCAAGGGATTAGGGTTTGACGTCGAGGGCTGAGGTTCGAGGGTCAAGGGTTTAGGGATAGGGTTGAGGTTGAAGGGATTAGGGTTTAGGGACAAGGTTTAGGGTTAGGGTTGAGGGATTAGGGTTTAAGGTATAGTGTTGAGGGTTTAGGGATAGGGTTTAGGGTTGAGGGATTAGAGTGAAGAGTTGAGGGATTAGAATTTGGCGTTGAGGGTTTAGGGTTTAGGATCAGGGTTGAAGGTTGAGGGATTAGAGTTAAGGGTTGAGGGATTAGGGTTTGATGTTGAGGGTTGAGGGTTGAGGTTCGAGGGTCGAGGGTTGAGGAATTAGGGTTAAAGTAGAGTGTGGAGGGATGACAGATGACAGATTAGGGTTGAGGGTTGAGGGATTAGGGTTTGATGTTGAGGGTTGAGGGTTTAGGGTTAGGGTTGAGACATGAGGGATCAGAGTTAAGGGTTGAGGGATTAGGGTTTGACGTCGAGGGCTGAGGTTCGAGGGTCAAGGGTTTAGGGATAGGGTTGAGGTTGAAGGGATTAGGGTTTAAGGTATAGTGTTGAGGGTTGATGGATCAGAGTTAAGGGTTGAGGGATTAGGGTTGAGGGTTGTAAGGATTAGGGATAGGGTTGGAGGGTTGATGGATTAGGATTTGACGTTGAGGGATTAGGATTTGACGTTGAGGGTTGAGGGATTAGGATTTGACATTAAGGGTTGAGGGTTTAGGGATAGGGTTGAGGGATTAGGATTTGACATTGAGGGTTGAGGGTCAAGGGATCAGAGTTGAGGGTTTAGGGTTTAGGGATCTATAGCAAGACAAAACGCGAGCGCGTTATAATGCGCTCGTGTTATAACGCGCTTGCGTTTTGTATTTCTATTGAAACGGTAAAAAAGTGGTTACCCCCGTGATCCAGGCCCACATGCTCTATTTTCTTACTGATTCTGCACGTGCTCTGACAAAAAAGTACTTTCATGCTATTGGGAAGTTCACATGCACATTTGACACATTGTACCACCTTTGCATGATCTTTCCACCACCTTTTCTGCTTTGCCAACTTGAGAAGGAGGAAATAACATAGTTTTCAAACCAAATTTGATATATATCTATACAAGTTTCAATTTTTATAGTATTGCAATGTTAATTTTGATTCAATTTTAAGAATTTAACATTGAAAAGGAAGCAAGTGGTGAAAAACTCAAATTATTGAGGAGTTTGATGTAAGAAGATAAAAACACTACATAATTGGGTACTCTCTCCATTCAAATCTTTATTTTTTAGGTATGTCAAGTCTTTACATGCATGTTCTTTACATTTTCCTTATTTCGGATTGAATTACTTTATCATGCTTTATCATACATGTTTAAAATAGACACATTTCCAATCAAGAAAGTAACCTACAATCTCACATGATGCCATGTATATTTTCTACACTTGGGCTCTTTAATAATTATGTGTAATAAACAAACCTTAGTTCATACCATGATGTCAAACTATACAAGAATAAATCCTTACAACATAAAAAAATACAATCCCACTATTATCATGTATTCATTTCTTAGGAACTAATATTGGTCTCTTTATCATGCTACAGACAAATTCTCCATCATGCCGAGGAAACGATCAAGAATTAAACCAACACAGGAAGAGATAGAAGCTAAGAATGCAAAGAAAGCAATGGCTATGAGGGAACTTCGTGAGAAGAGGAAATTGGACACGATAAATGAAGACATACCAATTGAAGAGGAACCACAACCATCACAAAGAGATATGGTATTGGTAGCACAAAAAGAACGAATGCAAAAACTTCGTGGTACGAGAGATTTGAATACCATAGTTGGAGACACATCCTTTATCGCAAGACAACATGTAGGGACACCATCTACCACATCTCAAGTTGAGAGTACATCATCACTCACATGTGATGAAGGAGGTACGCCATCATTCCCACCTCAACCTCAAGGTATGTCATCTATTCCATCTTCGATCGAAGGTATGCCATCTAACCCATCTCATTTAAATATTGATGAAATTCCTAATGTTGAGATGAATTTACCTAACTTGACACCACCTAGAATTTTGCATAGAAAGCCAAAGTATTTGATTGATATTGATGAGAATATTTTGCAGCCAATGGAAGGTAAGATTCCAAAATGCACTTGTAGAAGATATGCTAATAAGATTTGGAGATTGTTCTTTGAAAAGTTAAATGAGACTGCAAGATGTCAACTATTCGTTGAAATGATGCGAAGTATAAAGTATAGGTCTATCATGAAGATTCTTGGGTTGAGAACATCAGAGGCTTCAAGTGAAAAATCTATTGTCAAGAATCTAATGAGTACGTATGAGAGTGTGGGTAACACCTCACGCACAAAAGATAGTAATGCAACACGGCGTGTGATTACATCGACTATAGTAAGTAGTCAAACAAGGAAAGCTCGTCTCATTAGAAAGACAAGTCAAAAATTGAGAATTAATAGGAAAACTTTATCAAGAGCCATTGGAAGACGCCAAAGAATTGAGGACACTAATGCCAATGAATTATGGGCGTTCTCGGGGAGACTACCACGAAAAAATAAACCAATTGGTGAAGCATTGAGGTCACTAATTGAAAACTTTTGGAAGAATTACACAAGGGTATCTCCGAATCAAAGGGATGTGGTAAGAAGGAGAATTGGTAGTCAGAACCACGAGCCACATCCAAAGCATTTTTTTGATGAGACTCAAACACAGTTTTATGGTAAATTTCTAGAGAAGTATCCTCAAATTAAAATTTGTCAAAGATATTTTGAAATGCTAAAACCTTTCTATGTTAAGATAAATCACACACGCACTACTTGTTGTTGTAGATTACATATTGAATTTTCTAACCATTTTGATGCTTATAGGTCTATATGTTTAGATATGCATACTAACAATGATTTGCAGGGTTGTGCCATATGTGCCCCACCAACATCTTCAAGAGACTTCATATCAAGAATTTTATGTGAAAGAGAGGAAGGTCAAATATTCTACAAGAAATTATGCTTGGATGGCACATGTCATCGTTGCGGTGGCTTGCAACATTTGCCAATATGTGAACATATGGAAATAACACATGCGGTTGGAAATGAACTAGTAGAGTTTGGCAAGTATAAAACAGTGGCATACAATACAAAAGATGGTAAAGAAGCAAAGATGTGTGAATTAGTTATTGAAAAGATTCCAGTGTATCAGTTTATGCCTATATTTCGTGACAGCATAGTGTATGAGTATGCAAGACATGCCCATAGAGCTCGATGGTTGGACTTGCAATTCAAGTTATGCAAGGACACATTTCCAGTTGGTTTCATTGTTTCAGTCGTCAACTTTGTAGAGAACTACAGTCTACAGCCACAGCGTGAGGTGCAATCACAATATTACAACTCCACACAGGTTTCTATATTTGTGCACATCGCATTCATTCATGCGAATGATAGTACAGAGGATAACAGAAAGATCATAAGGGAGTATCATTTCTATATTAGTGATGATCGCACGCATTCTACGGAGTTCATGCAAGGTTGCTTTCAGGTGTTCTATAATGATTTGGCTAGAAGGGGCATATCGTTCAGTCAGCGTATCATATGGTCGGATAATTGTGCATCACAATTCAAGAACTCGCGGAATTTCTATTGGCTGAGTAGGAGGCATAATTTTACAGGTATTCAACATATGTGAAACTTTTGTGAGGCCGGGCATGGAAAGGGGGAGCATGATGGTGCAGGAGCATGTATCAAAAGAGCCATAGCACGAGAAGAGTTAAAGTATAAAGACAATGCAAAGTTGACAGATGCAAAATCGATTGTCGAGTGGTGTAATGCTTCCATGGGTCCAGGTAATGAAGGTAAGTCTTTAGTTCGTAGATTTTTTTGGTTGATAGATGATACTAACATTGCACCATATGAGGATTGTTGTACACTGACAGGATCAAATGAGATGCACTCTTTCAGAAGCTCAATTGCAGGTTCATGGAGTATCCATACATGAAAGATGTCATGCTTTTGTTCTTCCTGTACAATTCAAGTCTGGGATGAGTGCGAGTCAAAGGAGTGGGTTGACGAATGGCAGTTAAGTTATCTTAGCCCACTTGACACGTATCGACCCCCGACGGCACTGGAACTAACACAGATGGAATCGTCAGTTGACTTTGACCACATATCAGATTTATTTCAACCAGGTAATATAGGGCACATATATGCATCTAATTTCATCTAGTTCAACTAGGTAATGTCATCTTACTTTGTAATGTTTTTGTAATGTTGACTAATTTCATCTAATTTGCTACACATATCAATGTAGGACACGTATATGCAGTTATTGCAGATGAAGATAATGAAGAGGGAACAGATTATTACTTATGTCGTTGTGTTGAAGCCAAAAAGAAATTGGAGGCCCCTGTTACAGATGGAGAAAACATCGAATACCCTACAGGATCAGTGGTTATTACTGGAACATGGCTTAGAAGGTACCCACATAAGAGTGTTAATATTTGGCTATTTCAGGACTTTGACATGCATCGAAAGATTCTTCATTACTCGAACCTTGTCGTGGCATCCAATGTTCATTTGATAAAGTATCGGGGTAGACCTTTGAACAAAATATTGTGGAAGGTGCGTGAGTCTGACCATGAAGCAATACTTGACATAATAAAGAGTAGAGCAGATCCAGATGGTTCATTGGATTAATTTGTAAGTATTCACATTGATTTTGTAAAGTTATGTTACATTGAGTTGTAAGTATGCACATTAATTTGTAAGGTTTGTCTTTTTTTATTTCCTCCTGCATTTTTACACATATGTACACATTTTTACATCATCATGTTATGCATTTTTGGTGTCCTGCTCCTGATGCGACCAAACTCATAACTCACCCTACTAGACACCATTTGATGATCTCTCCAACACTCTGGATCCAGGGCGCCCAATCATGATGATGACCTATATACCATTCTCCCAAGGCGCTCATAATGAATGAATGATAAGGAGCACCTTGACCTCTATAATCAAGGTGATTTTAAGTCACTTTGAGTCATTTGGGGTCAGTTTGAGTCTTTGAGTCATGTTGCAAAAAAGTGTCAATGTTGTCAAGTTGCACAAAGCAACCTTTGCATTTTTGGTGTCTTGCTCGTGATGTGACCAAACTGACTGTTCCAACGCATTCGGATGGGTACATTTACGCTAGGCATGGTCCTATTTTTCACCCAAACATGTTGAAACAGTCTGAGCTACATTGTACCAACGATATCCCTGAAGAGTCCAAAGTGCAAAAAGGCTACAATCTTTGACGAGATGTTACTCGAAAATTGTATCACTTAGAAACATTTCGTCTAAGGCAACGCTATCACGTAGAGTGCCTCTACAATAACCTCTCTCGGTTTTTTATAGCTCTGAGGCATTTACCTGTGGTGAAAGGTTTTCTGCTGCCCCAAAAATTGTCAGAAGGAGGCAGTGTAAAGTTGCAAAGGGGTGTAACTTTTGTCCTGCTCCTAATGTGACCAAACTAACTATTCCAACGTGTCCGAATGGGTACATTTATGCTAGGCATGGTCCTATTTCTCACCCAAACATGTCGAAACAGTCGGAGCTACATTGTACCGATGATATCCCTGAAGAGTCCAAAGTGCAAAAAGGCAGCAATCTTTGACGAGATGTTACTCAAAAATAGTGTCACTTAGAAACATTCCTTCTAAGGCAATGCTATCACGTAGAGTGCCTCTACAATAACCTCTCTTGGTTTTTTATAGCTCTGAGGCATTTACCCGTGGTGAAAGGTTTTCTGCTGCCCCAAAAATCGTCAGAAGGAGGCAGTGTAAAGATGCAAAGGGGTGTAACTTTTGTCCTGCTACTGATGCGACCAAACTGACTATTCCAACGCGTCCGAATGGGTACATTTATGCTAGGCATGGTCCTATTTCTCACCCAAACATGTCGAAACAGTCGGAGCTACATTGTACCGACGATATCCCTGAAGAGTCCAAAGTGCAAAAAGGCAGCAATCTTTGACGAGATGTTACTCAAAAATCGTGTCACTTAGAAACATTCTGTCTGAGGCAACAGGATCACGTAGAGTGCCTCTACAATAACCTCTCTCGGTTTTTTATAGCTCTTAGGCATTTTCCCGTGGTGAAAGGTTTTCTGTTGCCCCAAAAATCGTCAGAAGGAGGCAGTGTAAAGTTGCAAAGGGGTGTAACTTTCGTCCTGCTCCTGATGCGACCAAACTGACTGTTCCAACGCGTCCGAATGGGTACATTTATGCTAGGCATGGTCCTATTTCTCACCCAAACATGTCGAAACAGTCGGAGCTACATTGTACCGACGATATCCCTTAAGAGTCCAAAGTGCAAAAAGGCAGCAATCTTTGATGAGATGTTACTCAAAAACCGTGTCACTTAGAAACATTCCTGTCTGAGGCAACGCTATCATGTAGAGTGCCTCTACAATAACCTCTCTCAGTTTTTTATAGCTCTGAGGCATTTGCCCATGGTGAAAGGTTTTCTGTTGCCCCAAAAATCGTCAGAAGGAGGCAGTGTAAAGTTGCAAAGGGGTGTAACTTTTGTCTTGCTCCTGATGCGACCAAACTGACTGTTCCAACACATCCGAATGGGTACATTTATGCTAGGCATGGTCCTATTTCTCACCCAAACATGTCGAAACAGTCGGAGCTACATTGTACCGACGATATCCCTGAAGAGTCTAAAGTGCAAAAAGGCAGCAATCTTTGACGAGATGTTATTCAAAAATTGTGTCACTTAGAAACATTCTGTCTAAGGCAATGGGATCACGTAGAGTGCCTCTACAATAACCTCTGTCAATTTTTTATAGCTCTGAGGCATTTGCCCGTGGTGAAAGGTTTTCTGTTGCCCCAAAAATCGTCAGAAGGAGGCAGTGTAAAGTTGCAAAGGAGTGTAACTTTCGTCCTGCTCCTGATGCGACCAAACTGACTATTCCAACGCGTCCGAATGGGTACATTTATGCTAGGCATGGTCCTATTTCTCACCCAAACATGTCGAAACAGTCGGAGCTACATTGTACCGACGATATCCCTGAAGAGTCCAAAGTGCAAAAAGGCAGCAATCTTTGATGAGATGTTACTCAAAAATTGTGTCACTTAGAAACATTCTGTCTGAGGCAACGGGATCACATAGAGTGCCTCTACAATAACCTCTCTCAGTTTTTTATAGCTCTGACGCATTTGCCCATGGTGAAAGGTTTTCTGTTGCCCCAAAAATTGTCAGAAGGAGGCAGTGTAAAGTTGCAAAGGGGTGTAACTTTCGTCCTGCTCCTAATGCGACCAAACTGACTATTCCAACGCGTCCGAATGGGTAAATTTATGCTAGGCATGGTCCTATTTCTCACTCAAACATGTCGAAACAGTCGGAGCTACATTGTACCGACGATATCCCTGAAGAGTCCAAAGTGCAAAAAGGCAGCAATCTTTGACGAGATGTTACTCAAAAATTGTGTCACTTAGAAACATTCCGTTTGAGGAAACACTATCACGTAGAGTGCCTCTACAATAACCTCTCTCGGTTTTTTATAGCTCTGAGGCATTTGCCCGTGGTGAAAGGTTTTCTGTTGCCCCAAAAATCGTCAGAAGGAGGCAGTGTAAAGTTGCAAAGGGGTGTAACTTTCGTCCTGCTCCTGATGCGACCAAACTGACTGTTCCAACGCGTCTGAATGGGTACATTTATGCTAGGCATGGTCCTATTTCTCACCCAAACATGTCGAAACAGTCGGAGCTACATTGTACCGATGATATCCCTGAAGAGTCCAAAGTGTAAAAAGGCAGCAATCTTTGACGAGATGTTACTCGAAAACCATGTCACTTAGAAACATTCCGTCTGAGGCAACGCTATCACGTAGAGTGCCTCTACAATAACCTCTCTCAGTTTTTTATAGCTCTGAGGCATTTGCCCGTGGTGAAAGGTTTTCTGTTGCCCCAAAAATCGTCAGAAGGAGGCAGTGTAAAGTTGCAAAGGGGTGTAACTTTTGTCATGCTCCTGATGCGACCAAACTGACTATTCCAACGCGTCCGAATGGGTACATTTATGCTAGGCATGGTCCTATTTCTCACCCAAACATGTCAAAATAGTCGGAGCTACATTGTACTGACGATATCCCTGAAGAGTCCAAAGTGCAAAAAGGCAGCAATCTTTGATGAGATGTTACTCAAAAATCGTGTCACTTAGAAACATTCTGTCTGAGGCAACGGGATCACGTAGAGTGTCTCTACAATAACCTCTCTCAGTTTTTTATAGCTCTGAGGCATTTGCCCATGGTGAAAGGTTTTCTGTTGCCCCAAAAATCGTCAGAAGGAGGCAGTGTAAAGTTGCAAAGGGGTGTAACTTTCATCCTGCTCCTGATGCGACCAAACTCACTATTCCAACGCATCCGAATGGGTACATTTATGCTAGGCATGGTCCTATTTCTCACCCAAACATGTCGAAACAGTCGGAGCTACATTGTACCGACGATATCCCTGAAGAGTCCAAAGTGCAAAAAGGCAGCAATCTTTGACGAGATGTTACTTGAAAACCGTGTCACTTAGAAACATTCTATCTGAGGCAACGGGATCATGTAGAGTGCCTCTACAATAACCTCTCTCAATTTTTTATAGCTCTGAGGCATTTGCCCGTGGTGAAAAGTTTTCTACTGCCCCAAAAATCGTCAAAAGGAGGCAATGTATTAAGTCAGGATGAAAGCCTATTCACTCTAGGCACCTGTTTTTGACCAAATCACACATGCGCCTTGAACAACTCTGTCTTCAAGGTGCTTTTCTCTAATCTCTGTAACTCTCCAAATCCACTAAGGCGCAAATTTTACCTCTTGGGCTCAAGATATAGGTTCTTCATCCAAGGCGCCAGAATGGTCCAAAGGCGCATTTCACCTCTAACCTCACCTCTGACCTTACTTGGAGGTGCTAAACCTCATCTCATTGCTCTCCTCCATTACAAGCGCTCACTTACCTCAATCTTGGGCGCATACCAACATCCCAACATCCAAATCACCTAGGCGCTCAAAACCTTCAAGACTTAAGGTGTATTTTATGATCAAACAAGGTATCTCCTGAACAAGGCGCTCATAGTCTCATCAGGGCGTTAATCATCATCATGAGCACTCATATTGTTCTAGGCGCACAGTTATCTCTGGAATGCTCAAGGCGCACATACCCTTCTCTAGGCTAGTTTACACTTATTCAAGGCGCTCATTCCAAACTTACATGAACTCCTCATTACAAGACGCACAAACTAGATGATCCTAGGGCATAAGGGCGCTCATAGGAGTTGTTATGTGTCATTTTGGCCAAGGTTTTCCGGAGCAGTGAAGACATTAGGAAGGGGATGATCGTTTGGATAGTTTTGAATGCTTTATTTCTCCTTGTTTAAACTAGGCGCTCACTGAGGATTGGAGTAGCCTTTGCACCCTCACATCACGTTAATCGGCGTTTCAGAGGCAATCATAGTATAGGAAGATTTGCGCCTTGAAGAAGAGAGTTATCTGGTGAGTGCTTAGGAGTTCTGGCGCCTAGGGGAAAGGTCTAGGTAGAGTGCCTTCAGACTTTGACAGTGAAGTGCCTTAAGGAGTTGGATGATGTTTTTGCCTAGAGTGGAGATGATGTTTTTAGCGCCTTAAGGATGATGATGGAGCACCTTGGAGTCAGGTTAGTCTGGAGTACCTTAAGAAGGTAAAGCACTTCAAATGTAAACACAAGTGTTTTGAGCGCCCTAATGAGAAGTTGTCTTGGCACCATAAGTTGTTCAAACGAAGATATGCGCCTTGGATAGTTGCAAAGACCTAATTTAGCACCCAAGGTTGGAAGACTCTTTGTGAGCGCCCAGTGTTTGAAAGCTCTTTGTGTTTGGTGCATTAAAATGAATTTGGCACCTAAGTAGTATTGAAACACTCAACTGAGCGCCTAAAGCCCATGAGAGAAGTGATATGCGCCTTGATAGGAATATCATGGAAGATGAGTTTACTGAATGGCGCCTTGAATGACTTGGTTGATTAAGTGTTTTAGCACCTAGATATGGGATGAATCATTAAGCGCCTTTGGTTGAGATGATGTCAGTACCTTTGAGATTATAACACCTTGGAGTCAAGTTCGAAGGAGCACCTTGAGAAGGTAAAACACTTCAAATGTTTTCAAGGAATTGGAGAAGTCACTTAGTGCCTAGAAGGAATTCCAGAGCAAGAGGGTTGGAGCGCCTTGAGCTTCAAGTTAGATATGCGCCTAGACCTCTACCCTTTAGCAAGTTGAAGCCCTCTAAGCCTTGACAACATGAGAATGCCTTATAGTGAATATGCGCCTTGGGCAAGGTTGAATACAAAGTTGAGGAGTATATCATAATGAGTAAGTGCACTGTAGGGTTAGATGATAAAGACTAGTGCCTTGAGTGTCTTGGTCAAAATTTTGACGTGAGAAGTCTTGCAAGATCAAACCCTGGAGTGCGCCTTAGAGAGAACCTATTGATCCTTTGCTTTGACAAGATTTGGGCGCCAGAATGATCCTTAATAAATGGAATGTATCTACACCAATTTTGCGCCTTTAGGGAAGTGATGGTGGCCAGAATGATCCTTAATCTCATGTTTGTGCGCCTAGGTCTAGAAGCAAGATTTGAGCGCCTTAGGATAGGGTTTTTTGCACCTTGTCTTAGAGAGTGAATTTGCGCCTTGGATGATGTTGAAGCGCCTTGGGATGAAATGCGCCCAAACTTACAGAGGGCCTTCAGTGAGGGAGTTGAAGAGAGTGCTTAGAGGAAGAATAGCCTTAAGATCAAACTAAGTACTTAGAAACCTAAGATTAGCGCCTTATTTGAAGTTATACACCTATTCTGGCACCAGAGAGTGAGTTTGAGTGTGAAGAAGTGAATGTCTGCACCTTGAAGGGGATACAAAGGGAAGATGATGCACCTTGATGGGTTGATGATGGAAATTTGCGTTTTGGAGCTAAATGTGCGCCTTGAATCTAAATGATATTTGAGTGCTTAGAGGTAAATAGGGGTGCCTTTGAGAATTCTTTGTGCTTTAAGGAATGGATTGTGGCGCTTTGGACTAAGGTAAGTCCTGAGCACTTCCAATGATTTTAAGGAGCACCTTGAAGGAGATAGTGCATAGAGGTACAATGAATCTTCCGGAGAACATGGATAGACAACTAAGTCTCCAACTTGAGTCTTCTAAGTGAATTGGATGATGAAGAGAGTCTAGTTATTTTGGGCGCTAGTATCAGGATGAATCATCCAAAATGGGTGCCTAGAACTAGAAGGCGCCAATGCATGAGTTCAAGGATCCTCCATTGGAGCGCCTAGCCCAGATGGCTATAGATTGAAAGTTTTAAAGCTAAGTGATGTCTCTTAGGTGAATTCCTAGCCCAGGTGTATGTGTTGGGAAAAACTCTTTGGCTCTGGCGCCTAGAATTGGGAGCTTTGTAAGATGCACCAATTGATGAAACATTTCCATTTTGCGCCTAGAATAGAACTCTCTCACATAGTTGAAATTGACTTGATAGAAGGAGATAAGTCTTAAGGACTAGTTTGGCGCCTCACTTGCCTATCTCACCTTTGAAATGCGCTTTGGTTGATGATCATCATTGATGGAGCCTAGTGAAATGTAAAGCTATTTGCATCTCCAGAGGATCAAAATTGGATTAGGAGATCATCCTTGCAGTTGAGATTGACAGAGAAGTGTTAAAGGAATCACTTCAAATGGGCGCCTAAGCTAGTTGAGGCGCATATCAATTCCACTGTAACTCCAGACTGACGCTTAGGATCCAGTCATCTCCTAAGGCGCAGTTCCATTCACCCATGACCTCGCTTGGCGTCTAAAACTTGGAAACTCCTTTGGAAAGCTCCTGTTGCGCCTAGAAGATGAGTTTGGGATATCAACTTGCAAAAGGCTTAGAAACTCTTCAAAGATGTTAGGCACAATCCCATGGCACTGGAGCTCAGTTTTGGCGCCTTCAAGGAATAGCACATGAAGGAACTTAGGAGGTCAGGTGCTTGTAAAAGGGAACACCTTGTAACATCTTCCAGGGGTTGAAGTAGTAAGAAAACATCAAGTGAGTCTAGGCACACTCCCTTGTGTGAACAGTTTAGCTCTGGCACCTAGCCACAGAGTGAGCCAGAAGAAGTAGTTTGGACATTAGAAGATAGGCGCTCATTCTACAATGAAGCATTCCACCTTCCTAATCAACAAAGACTTGCAAGAATTGACAAAGGAAGCTAAGGCGCATCTTCTACTTGTTTCCACCTCCAGAATGCGCCTAACCTTGAAAGGGGGTTCAAAGATGTTTGTTAGACCTTTTCACTCAAGGCGCTCACCTTAGGTGCACTTTCTAAGTCCTTGTCACCTCAAGGAAACACCTAGTTTGGAAGGCGCTTGCCCTGTTCTCCACTCCTTTCAATTGGCACCTAGAACACAGAATGCATGAAAGGAGTGCCTAGACTCTAGAGGGCTCATTTGGGCGCCTAGCATTTAAAACACTTTCATAATGATGATGTTTTGGCGCCTACTCTTGGAAACAATCTAGAGCATCCATAAACTCTAATTGGCACCTAATGTTGACAAGGCGCAACTTCAGGAGGAGGTCACCTCAACTTGGCACCCAAGTCAGAAAAACCTATAAATCCTTCAAATATGCGCCTACCTTGTGAGGTGATGAGTTGAACATTCCAAATCTTCAAATGTTGCTCAAGTAAGGAAGACATTGTAACATCAAGGCTTCAAGGCCTGTCCTTGTATTTCCATTGAATGAGTTGTACTTCATGCTATTGAAAGCATTTTCCATGTAATAAGACATTGCCAGTTGATTGAATCAAGTAACAAGACAAGTACCCAACTCTAATGTTGTTTCATTCAAATAGTTATCTTGATGTATATCTTTATGTTATTGAAGTAGTTGATGAATTGTTAGCAAGTAAAAGTGTTTAAGTAAGGAAAATTTTTCGTAGAACTAGTTGGGTATCTTACACTTACACCATGCCTATCCATCAAACATCACAATGCAATCAAAATCCTAACAACATGCCCATGATCCAAGATCAAGTGCAATCATGCAAAGCTATTATCAATCACAAGCCTATTAAGAATGAACTAGAGTCTTCTAGTACCATACTTTTCCATCAAACACCATCATGTAATCCATGGCCTATCAAGCCTATCAAAGAAAATGCAAACATCCTATGTAATACAATCAGACTTTAAATATTTGAAGTAGCCATCTACAAATATCCATTCAAAAGTGGATTTATAATGCAAGTATGGACGCCATCAATAAAAAAGATTTGTATTAACCAAATATCCATATACGCATACATCAATATCTGTCGATATAAGTATAACATATATACAAAATAGCCATATAGGCTTACAAGAATGCCATATAGGCATACAATGTCAACTATGTACAATACAAAATATATGTCCACAAATGCCATATAGGCATACAACAGAGGAACACAATAAAAAGTCATTCCCCTCTAGCTGGTGAAGAGAATAAATCATGAGCAGCCTTTGATCTTCTAGGGGATGGAGACATGCATGTGGGTGGTCTACTACGAACCCAAGGGCTACTCCTCCTATTTAGTTCTTCCTGCACCTTTACCTGTTACAAAAAAAAGTATAGATATTAATATATAGAAATTACATGTTATAAAAAAATGAAACATTTAACAAAATAATCACTTACCGCTAACATATAATCTGTCTGCTCGCTTGCCTCAGTAGCAGGAAAAGGCCCTGGTGATGTCATGTCCTATAGAAACCATCCAGATAGAAATTAAACTTCAAATCAATAATCTTTTGATTTTTCAAAAATAGACAACTATAACAATGAATGTAAATTGAAATTTACTAATCTGCCTCATACCCCTGTCAATGCCATAGAGCTATGAATCGCAGAGGCCACACCCTACTCCATTGCCCTATGAACATGGGGAGGTGTATCCGCAACCTGCATCATCTGGAAATAAAACAACATTATTCAATTACGAAAACTATAATAGTGATGCAAATCATGGCTCCTAACATACACACATGCTCATCTAAACATGGAAGTACACACAATAAAACACACAAATCACATACAAAAATTTAGTAAGTACAATTCATTCATTAAACTATTTATTTTATTACCTCCGTAAAGCTTTGAAGTCCACCACCGCTGGTAGGTGTTGCCATGAAATCTACAGTGTTAACCTATTCAACATCCAAAATCAGAAATTAGAATACCATTCATATAACGATGCTATTCACATGTAATATTTATAATTGTTTACTAGTTACATACCTCGACAGTAGATGATCTAGTGAAAAATGTAGGTGGAGAACCACTGAAAACTGCATCGACGCTATGACCCTGAAATTTCATTAAAATCATCAATTTAAATTAGTTAATCTTGTATTTCAAAAATAAAATTTAATAAATTAAATTCAATAAACTTGCTAATATTTACCTGAGTATCAAGGCCAAAAGTCTCACTCAGGAGGGTATCTGTCATCACCATCTGCTCAGCTGCAGATGTAGCTTGTGCACCTGCGTCCTGACTGTCCATGGGGTCATAACCACAGGGTGACCCGCAAGCCTAGCAAGTATGCGGTGGGACCCTACTCCTCGCACTATCTCCCAACCCACTCTGTGTTGCAGGATCGGCATGCTCTATGATGCTCTGGGTCAAGGCACTAATCGACCTCAGTGTATCGACCTCAACACTCTCCTTCACAATGGAAGGGATAGAAACATGCTCGTGGGCTGGTCTGCTGATTACTCGTCTCACTACCCGCTGTGGGTCAAGACGTGCCCCTGGTCTATCCTGTGCTAAGCCCCCACCTCTACCCTGGAAGTCCCGCATATCAAAATAGTTTGGCACTTTATTGAGGACAAACTCGGAGTAGAGTTTCCTCAAAAAGTACTGCGGGACCTCATTGTTATTGCATGGAGGATGGTCAAAAACCATCCACCACCTCTGCCCGAAATTGTCCCTTATCGCTTGGTTGTTGCACCAATGGATAGGGAACCTCTTGCATGTAATGGGTGGAGGTTGATTTGTTTGTGGGTTTGTGAAAATTGAACACAAGTCTACTTTTGTAATTTGTAATTTTTTGACATCTTGGTATGATAATTTATCTGCATAGTAATCTCTAAACTCTCTCTTTTTATCGGTCCAACTAGTTATTTGCTTGCTAATTGAATTTACATTTGTTAACATAGACTCAAGAGATTCGACAAGCGTGGACCTATGCAAGGTTGAAGTGGAAGGATCTTTCAACCTTGCAATTATATCTTCAATTTGTTTTTTGTTGTTTTCAATTTGCCCTATTATATTATCTTGTGTTCCAGGGGCATGTCGAGGAATGAATGGAGGAGGTTGTTGTTCTGCAGGTATTTCCTCCTCAAGATTTTGTGGATTTTGAGGAGGAGGAGGAGGAGGAGGAGGTGCATTAACATTTCCTGACAATTAATGAAATATACATTAAAAATCAACAAAAACCTACCTATATAGAAAGAAATTCAAACAAAAAAATAAAGATAACTCACCTCTTTGGCGTGCTCGACGTCGCGGCGGCATTTTGGCGATGAATTGACAAGATTTTTGCTTTGATTGGCGTTTTGCAGAACGCGAGCGCGTTTTTGAGGGTTTGGAGGCCGCGGGCAGAGGAGAAAATGGGAGAAATGAAATTGAGTTGCTTTTTTTTTTCATTTATAGCAGCCCATAACGCGAGCGCGTTATAACGCGCTCGCGTTATGCCTTAATTTTTTTTCAAATTATTTTGGCCACTTTTTGGCCCCCTATCTTTTTGCACTTACCCATAATGGAAAAATTATATATTGCACTTTTATGTGTGTTTTGAACTCACTTTTGTTGAGAAACTTGGTTATAGGGTACAGTAAAATACTTAACTTAGTAATCAAATCTTAGAGGATTACAATATAAGAGTAGCAACAAAAAAATATGATAATCAAAGGATCATACACAAAACAAAGTAGAACTTTGATACATGTGGGAAAAACCCTTTTGGTTAAAAGAACCACTACCAAAGGGAGCACAAACTTGTATTGAACTCAAATGCAAGAATACATAATACACCTAGCTTCTCCCTTTAATACATGTCTCCTTCTACTTGTAGCACAACCTTACTTAAAACTATGATGTATAATAAGATGCTTCTTTCTCATCTATATGTATTTATTTATAAGCACATAACCATATGAAACCACTATGTAGATTTACAAAACAATGGGAATAAAACCATGGTCCAACTAACTACCTTCAAAAAGTGACCAATTTTTTTATCAAGGGATGGTTCCCTTGAACCCCTACATTGTGGGGCCACTAGCCCTAATAAGCCCCAATTAGGGCAATTCCCTAGGCCCCAAAAAATTAAGGACAAAAATATAGTCCATTAGGAGTGTAAAACATGTTAATTATACAATGCATTCTTAACACATGCTAAGTAGCCAAGGATTCCTTATCAATGTAATCCTTTATTCAATGCACCTTACAATCAATATTTCTAAGTGTTTAGAGGAATATTACACTTCACATGTGCCTCCAATGTCCACATGGGAATCTCATTTGACCTATTCCATGATCTTTGAGAAGACATACATGAAATATTATTTGCAAAAATTTAATCCTAGCAAGAATTTAGATTACAATAACATTTATAAGGACCTGCAAGATGAATAGCACACCTGGTCCTAAAATTTCAACCACTTGTCCTTTATGTAGTGAATAGTGTACAAGTGGTAAGTTCTGGCATGAAAATTGTGAAATGATCTAAGCCTTATCTAATTTTATGTATACACTTTCCCAAGGATAAGTCTTGACTCTTAGATTTCCATTCATTGTACGACATCATTTTTGTAGGACCATTGAACTAACCTAGTTTAGATTCACATGTACAAAATTGACCCTTGAAATTTTAAAAATCATATTTAAAATTGAATACTTAATGACTCCCTCTTACTAGCCCTTATGAGTAAACTAAATCATAAAAAATATAAACTTGTGTTATAGGCAATTGTATTTAAAGACAAACCATAATTCATTTGAAAAAGATTTAACACACATTTAGGACCTAGCCCAAGAGCTTCATTACTCATTACATCATCACAAGAGAATGACATCAAAATTACATCAACACTCTAAGTATACTACATGATTTCATATTATCTTCGGTCTTTATTTTGTATTGTTGACTTGGTTACAATGATTTAACCAAAGGAGAATATTCCTTGTCTATAAAAGTCCTTGATAGTTTCTATTAAAACAATACTCCATTTAGGCATAGGTTATATACATAGAAGCAAATAGATTCCTAGTAGCCATATGTGAAGTTTATATTTATAACCCATGTCAAAATCCATCCATAGGATTTAATTTTTCACTTGCAAAGGTCATTTCTATAATTGTAGAAGTGAACCAGAACATGAAACAACAATTGTCTTAGTCCTAAGTTATTCATCTAATAGAAGGTCCACATCTTGGTAAATAATCTCATACCTCCTTTTGTAGTAAGATCTTCATCAAACATAGATTTAAGTGCATTTATTTTATTAATTTAATTTCCTAATTCAATGGATTAACAATAGTCCCAACTATTTCTATGCATGTGGATGGAGAGAGTGTGGGGGTGATTGAGTCAGTGGTGAGTGCAAAAAATATGGTATCCAGTGTGATTCTACTAAGATTTCTAAGTTTGGGATGTCTTCTTTTTTTCTACTCTCTAGTGGTCTTGGGAGCAAGTGACTCATGTGAACTTTCCATTGGGTTTTTGAATGTCAAATTGGTCTTGCAATTCGTACATAATTTCTAGATTTGTGGATAAGGAATATTGCCCTATCTTCTAAAACTCTCCCTACTTAGGGGTTTGTTTTAGAAGATGTCTTTGGTTTTCCCCCAAGAACACGAGTTGATATGATCAAAGTCATTTCTTCTCCCAACCCTATTATATCTTCTCTCCCTATGGAAGTTGGTCAAGGATGGAGGCTTGAAATTATAGATTTTGTTGTTGATAGATTGTCCTCCGAGTTGGCTAATGCTCTAGTGGGGAAGTTTATAGGGGCTATGCCTAATGTGGATAGTTTCAAAAATTAGGCTAAGAGGAAATGGAAGATCAAATATTCGTTGGATGTTTTTGTTTTGTCAAAGGGATTCTTCCTCATTCTATTTTCTCTTCACTAAGATTATTTTTAGACTTTGAAGGATAGTCCATGGTTCCTTCACAAATCCTATTTTTTCCTTAAGAATTGGGAGCCTAGATTGGATTTGGATAAATCTTGCATCGAAACAATCCCAGTTTGGGTTAGAGTCTCTAGTTTACCCTTGGAGTACTAGGATGAGGAAGTGTGGACAACTATTGCTTTCTCCCTTAGAAAACTCATTGTAGTCGATGGGGTGACTAGATCTAGGAAGCATTTTCTAATTGCTAGATATTATGTCAACATTGTTGTTGACAAGGTGCTCCCCTCTTCAAACACCTCATCCTCAAAACTTGGTGAATGGGTGTAGAAAAACATATATGATGAGTCCCTAGTGATGTGTCTCAATTTCCACAAGTTAGGCCATGCTTCTGTTGTGTGTGGGGCTTAAAAAAAGGATTTTTCACAAGAAAAATAAGGATCAATGGGATCGTTCTCCCCATTAGAATGAGGTTGAAATTCCCTCAAAGGGGATTGGTGTATTACCTAGTCCTCTTATGGATAATAATAACTCAAAGACTCTTGGTGCTATCTCTTTGGTGAAGAAACATAAAGCAATGGAAGTAGTTTTGGCCCATGACACGTCTCCTAGTCCTCAGTGTTCATCCTCTAAAAATGAAATTGAAAAGTCATTTCTTCTAATAAGAACTCTTTAAATCCTCTCAATTTGACCTTTATTCTTAAGTTTGTGAATCCCTCCAATAAGGAACTTGATATGGTTAAGTCTTGGGATTCTAGCTTGAAATAAAGTTCCCCGAAGAGTTATAGCTTGTACAAACTCTAGTTGGCGGTCCTATTTTTTAGGGGCAATTTCCCTTGTTCTTTTTGTGCAGAGTGTTGTTGTTTGCTATTGTATCGTTTTCTCATTTTTCTTTGCCCCTTGTTTCTCCTTAATGTTATTTGGACATTGTTGTTTGTTCTTTCTAATTATTTATAAAGGGTGAGACCCTTCCAATTTATAAAAAACAATCCCAACTCTATCTTATTTATTGTTTTTATGTAATTAATTATCTAAAGATATTCATATAGAGGTAAGATTTTCATATATAAAAATAAGATACACTTTTTTTTTTAACTATGACAAGTAAATATTTTTAATTTTATAGAACTATATATGTTTTTTTAAAATTAAATTTAACTACATAGTTTATAGTATTTTTTAGTTTTAATTTTAAAATTAAAATTAAAATTATATACATTAGGTCCACCTTATATAAAAAATTCTTACCTTGATAGGTAGGGACAATTACAATTCATAATCAACAATTATGTGTTTAGATTGTAGTTAAAATACTAGAAATGGTCACAAGCTTCACTTAGATTACCATACAATCCTAGCTACCTAAGATTGATTAATTTTAGCCACATATATTTTTTATCATGATGAATATTATTCACTTCTATCCATTTATGGGTTTACCATAAAATGCTAGCTACTTAAGTTTGATTATTATTATTTATTAAGGTAAAGAGGTTTTGAAAGGGGCCCCACTCTGTTATAAAAGACCTCTCATTAGGAAAAGAGACAAGCCCCACAAGGTGCGCAAGGGAACAAGAAGAAACAACAACATAAGAACAATAGCAAAAAGATAGAACATCACAGTTGCAACCAAGATGCTAGGAAAGGTGTTAGATTTTGGGCAAACAACTGGGGGGGTGAATTAGTTGTCCAAATCTTTCTTCCAATTAAACACTTAAATCCACTTTGTAATTCAGCAGCATAATAATAAATCAATCATGGAAACATAATGCATTAAATCAAGAGCTAAAACATATTAACACACAAGACACCAAGATTTTGACATGGAAAACCTGGTTAAGGGAAAAACTATAGGGTGATTAACCCAAGATTGTATTCTCTGTTAGAATAATAGAAAGAACAAAATGACACATGCCAATTAGGGCTCACTACCCGAGCACACTACTCACAAGAGGCCCACTACCTACAGGAGACACATTGTCTACAAAATAATAAGTATTACATACTTGAACTAAAGAATAGCATCTTCACCATGCTTGAGTTAGTTCCATTTAAGCTCAATACTTTTGATCTACCTTTCGCTCTACTCCTCTCTACCACTCTCTCATATCCACAAGACACACTTTGAAATGACTTTATAACTCCTTATTTATACAAGACATTGACTTAGGAATTGTCATCCAAGTCGACATACATTACAGAGCAAGTATATAAATACAACATGACTTATTACAAAAAGACTTTACGCAGATCAACACACTGTCGGCTACACAGATATGAGACTTCAATCTTTCTTTGGGAACATGCCATTCTTCACATGATACCTTTTAGATCATCCACAGGATATGCAACTCATCCAGTTGGCCAGACTTTAAGAAGAACATCATCATTTGGAAGTAAATCTTTAATTGCGAGCTCAATCTTCAATACGGACCACCAACACAAACTGAACATAATCCAAAGACCTCCACAAGCTTTCCTAAATCACCAAGAACATCCACACTACTACTGTCTACTAAAATCATTCTCTCCTTCATCTGGAACCTCAAGAAAACAGTCTGTCATCACTGTCATATTGGAGTAGATGCTTGCAGACCTCCAGACCACTAACCAATTGAGTTGTCACTTCACATGGACTTACTAAACACTCCATCAAATCCGTAGAATAGGATATTGCATTTCTGGATCTCACCAGACCTATCTGTATCACTTTGTTACCTCTTAACATCTGCCAGAACTAGTTTTACTTAAGTGACCATAACTTCTTCAGATCTTCATGCGGACCTCTAAAATCTTTACTGGATCATTTCAAGACACATATCTACAAACCCTTTGAAGTGTATCCTCTAATTTTTATCTTAACTGGGATCTTTACCTTACTATCTTCATTATTCTTCTCTATTCCTGATTAGGACTAATTTTCTAAATATCCTCAACACACAGCTCATCCAATCCTTGTCATCACTGCAACATGAGTATGTTGACATCAATGACAACACCGGTTAGGCTCATACTTGCAACAAAAGGAACAACTAAAAACTATATAAAAAACACCAAAGAGGCCAAGGAAAGGCCAAAAGAAGAGATGAACAACTCTAAGGTTGAAAACTAAAACTGGCCTAAAAGAAGTGACACAAATAGGATCCAGTAAGGTCAAACACCCACCAAACGGAGACCAAAAGTTGGTTTCTCAAGGTGGCTTGAAGATAAAATGCTTTAGAGAGCATTGTGCTAGAATATCCCCTTCTATTGTCTTGTTGAAACATAGTTGCTTCTTGATTGGGCACTCATCCTTTGAAGCCAAGATATAGTTAGACAAACTAAATCCTTGCCAACCATCTTTGACCCACAAGTCTTAGAATGAGGCCTAACATTAGTAGGAAAATTATTAGAACTAGAATAAGGTGGAACCTCTACACCACTATGATCTATTGGTGATTTCTCAACTAGAAAGTAAGTGAGAGGCATAGCCTCGACCTTATTCCTCCCCAAAATTTTCTTTGTTTGGTTATTCCTACAACATGTCACTAGATGACTCACTTTGTTGCATTTGAGGCATAACACCCTAAATTCTTCATAGATAATTTGTTGAACCCATTTCCCTAGCTTGGAATAAAAGACGATAGTAGATGGAAGTACCTTGTCAACAACTTGATATTTCCTAGTGTAAATAAGGTCATTATGTAACTAGTTAGGATAGCACCTTTACTAGAATTGACCTATTCATACTAAGCTTAAGTTTTCTTAACTATTTTAGACTTTGTCTCACTTAAGAAATGTATCCTCATTCTTATGAGACACCTATTGCATGTTTGATTTGCACTTACATGAGCACTTGTCATTTAGCTCACAAGTGTCGCTTCTTTGGAGGGGTAGTCATTTGTCGACTCCTACCTTCCTACCTCCTCTCTCATGACTATTTATACAAGGCATATTCATACTCTGTTACTTATCTTTTGAATAAATTATTTGGATTTTATGTGCAATTATCTTTTGTGGAAGTTGTTTTGTCTTTGATTGTTGATCTTGGCTGCTTTAACATGATATCATCGCATGCAATTTTCTTTGCAACTCCATCTCATTATTCCATGACATCACTCCAATTCATGTTCACCTGTACCACTAACATCCATTCACATGTCACTTGTAAGATTTCATACCAACTTTCATGTACATATTGTTTAATTAATAATTATTTATAATCACATCATTTATTACTATATTTCACACTTAAACTCATAAATTTATTCATTTATTACTCCATGATACATTTCCAATCTATCCCATCATTCCTATCCCTCCCCTTACTTATATTCCGTGCGGTCACATGACCCAATAAGTTGGGGGTGGTGGATTAATTTTCTATAGCCATAATAATTATCATTACCACCTTTATTAAGACTTACCATTCCACCCTCAAAATTTGAAACTTCACCCATACACATGTAGCATGTTTGAGCTGGAAACTTGACCATTGCTTACATTCTATCTAAATACTACCATTTTTAGCCTATTAATTTTGAAACAAGGAGATAACCCTAGCCCTTTTAAGATAAGAAATTTGAATAAGTAATAGAGAGTACAAGGTAGGAAGGGTTTGAATTGGTGGAATTTTAGAAGGAAAATATAGAATGGAGGGCGACTTAGTAAGGAAAGAGCCTATAGACCATACCACAATTCTAAGTGATGCAAAAATTCTTCCCATTTTTCAACAAGTAGGTTGGATGGATTACTTTCAGAGATTAGATGGGTTCAATAATGAAATTGTAGTTCAATTTGCTCAAACCTTGAATGAGGGGGAAGCAAAAGTAAAGGGTTTGAAGGTGTCTATTATAGAGGTGGCTATATCTGAAGTTGTTGGGCTCCCTGCAACAGGGGAAAACTTTCTAGAATGAGGAAATGCAACTACAACTCATAATGAATTTATAGAAGCGGGAGAACAGTTTGAATTCTTGTCACAAGGAATGAAATGGTTGTTGCTACCGGTGAGATGGACTCAAGCAAAAACCTATATTATCTAATGCATTACTTACGAAGGTAGACAATCCTTGCTTCACATTATATATTTCAAGGTTTTGATTCATTTGCATCATGGGAGCTAAGTAAATGTGGTGTAGTCATAGATGGAGGGTCTAGGGAAAGGATTGTCCAACCATGCATCTTTAGAGTAACAAAATGGAATAAAAACAAAGAATGCAACAAAAATTTGGAATTTTGATTGATTCAACTTCACAAATGATTACAATAAGGCTCATAGGCATGTTGCATGGGCATTACAATCCTTACAAATAGTTATGTGAAATATATGACAATTGGGCACATTCACCTTTTAGAACTTCCAACTCTAGGATTATCCTATCTACATATGAGAAATGCTTCTAAATGAATCTAGGAGACGTATATATATATATATATATATATATATATATATATATATATATATATATATATATATATATATATATATATATATATATATATATATATATATATATATATATATGTATATATATATATATATATATATATATATATGTATATATATATATATATATATCCTTTCCAATCTCTTGGAGTGATCCGTATTGGCTGCAAGAGGTTCCAAATCTCAATGCCTTATGAATTGTGTAGTTCAGCTAAAATCATATGATGATGCTCTTAATGTTGATGAAACTTGTTGAATTTCTAGATGAAAGTGCCTCTGGTCCCATAGTGTATTGTGAGATGTTTCATCCAATGCCATAATTTATGGGAAGGTGCCACAAACTCTGTATGCCAAGTTGAATGTTAAATTCTCTGAACAATAAATTCTGATAAAGCTTCTGACAGTGATAGCTTTGTATAGACAATTGCAAATCTCTTAAACCTGGATATGATGTAGATGAACCATTGTATAATCCTGATCCTATGCCATGAGATGCGGAATGATCATGCAGTGAAATGTGGTACAATCTACTAAGACTAAACTTACTAAAATGCAAGAAACTAAACTAGTTAAAATGCAAGAAAAGAAACAAACTATTTTTGGTTGATGTAAGATTGCTTTTCAACCTAGGTTGCTCCTACATCAAACACCCAGGGTTGTTTGAAAACTGAGTCCCTCAATTTCCTGGGGCTAGAGGAAAACCAATGCGGTCTACCTCAGCCTATGGAATCCATGATGAATCTTCCTGTTGATGATGATTTTATTCAAAACAACAGTATATAAAATTCACATAGAATTATGTCTTATCTTGAAGAATATGGAGAATTATTGAAATACTTCTCAATTCCAAGTTTACAGTAACTAGATCATGGTTGTGTTAGATTTACTTAGGGTTCAATGTGAATTATTTTGTTCAAGGGGCCTTACGTGATTTAAGGGATGTGTACTAGCTATTTTTACTTACAATTTGCAAATAACTACAAATTGCACTATAACTAGTGATCCTTTACATGTATTTACCATTTTAATACAAAGCTTTGCATGAATTTCAATGAGAACATACTTTGTACCTCAGATTTATATGAAAACTATTAAAGATCTTTGAAATTCACAATTCTTTATTCAAATCTATAACAATCTCCTTTAGATAACTGCTTGCATGCTAATTATTTAAAGATTTAATGAAAAAAAGTTAAAAAAGAAAGGGTTTAGAAAACTTGATTCTGTAGGAATTATTTTTCCACTACTCATGTGCACAAGTTTGATTAGTTGTAAAACTCAAAGGAGCTAAATTCATGTATGTTTCTTCAGAGCAATATCACAAATTAACATACAGAACTACAATCATCAAAGGAAATATATCAAAGAACACCTGAATCTAATTACACTCTGAAATAGAAGCAACAATTAGATGTTTGTATTCATTAACATATGAAAGCCATTTCAAATTTACAATGTATTTTGACTTCAAAGTCTTTGAAAGTACCAGCAAACTAAATCAAACTTACAGAAATTTTCCAGTTACAGAGAGAAAACAAGACATTCCACATTCTCTCCACTATAGACACAGGAAAAATGCTAACTCAACTCCCTATGCTCAAAATATTTTCACAAATCACTTCTATTGCAAATTCTCTAGTTCTTTTCTATATCAGCCATGTGTCTAAATATACATATCAAAGCCTCTTATATAGACTCAAAATCCCCTGCTACGGTCACAAAATGGTTCAAATTCAAATTCTCATGCCAACTGTCACTTCAAAATATTCCAAAAGAATATTCTCTCAGGCACAAAGATGCCTTTAGAATCTTTTGAAATATTTTGACTTTACTTTGACCATTTACTAATACAAAATCACAACAAAGTACCATATTAAACAAATAATGAACAAGCAACCTAGTCACTATCACTGGCGTCCTCTATCTACATTTCCATTTTCTTATCACTCATGTATTTTTTGAACATTTCAGTTAGAGTGGATATGGAGGCATGACTCATTCTCTAAGAAGCATCCCAAGTGTACTACTTGTTGTTGACAAATTTTTAAACCCAAAAATTTTAATCTTTTCCCCATCTTGATTCTATGTATAAAGTGCAGGTCCCCATTGCTATATTCAAGTTCTCCTACATGCTTTTATAATCAAAATTGCAAATGTATATGTCTAAGTATCTGCTTCATATGATCACCCGAAATAATTATTGTAGTGGATGTAATATTAAGGAAAAAGCAAAGGTTCATTATATAATTTGTTACAGTCTGCTTGTGAGAAAGTTCACAAGAATGATGACGCACCTCATGCTACTGATGAAGATGTAGACGACTATGATAGTCGTGAAGGTTTAATATGCAAAGGCTGGTCTCATTGTCTTATGAGCAGAAGAAGATGTTCAAGGAAGAGAAGTAGATTCACATTGCCCCTAGATCAATAACAGTTTGATTGTGGGTGATTCTCTAACAAGATCCTTCATTTGATTCTTGGATATCCATATGTTTGATAGGAGTTTCTACCCTTCTGATTTACAATTTGGAGGGGTTATTGAGAACACAGTTACTAGATATTTTGATATTACAAGTTTCTCTTCACCAATATGGAATGTTGCATGTTTAGACGAAGGATCAGAGGCTTTCACAAGATGATGTCTAGTGTAAATTTTGCATTTATTATTGGAAAGGAAAGAGCCATCAAAGTTTAAAGAGCATTGTTAATGGATTACATCTAACGAAAGGTAGGTCAAGCCATCATATGGAGGACTATCATGTTGCTAAGTTTTAAAACAATTAGAGGCCAAGAGGTAGACAAACCTCATGTTTAACTTCTTCATGAGGATAATTCTAGTCAAAATGTTGGTGGAAGTGTTCTTATTATGTTACTTTGAGATGATGAATGTATAGGCTTGCAGATTATTATCAAAGACCTATGGTTTTCTACAAAGCCGATCTCAAATGCTCTAGTTATCAATATAGGAAACTTTCAGGTTGACGTAACTAAAAATGTGAACTCAAACTTGCAAGTATTACAAGCATCCTTTCTTCCCATCAAAAATAGGATTCTTTGTTGATATTATCATTAGAAGTTGCTCATGTATGTGAAATGCAAAAGTGTTGACAGGTATGCATATGAAGGCATAGAGGAAGTCACGGTATTTTTAGAAGTTGATATTTATAAAATGGACATGTTGAAAAACCTTCAGAAACTATAAAGTAAACATAGTTGACAGTTGTAACATCAATCTTCTTTGCTTTTGCCAGTGAGTTCTTGCTTGTATTGATATATGAATGGATTCTTCAAAATGTGAATACAGTTGGTCGTAAAAAGAAAAAGCCTGAATTCAATCTATGCTAGCGTGCTCCCATCCTATATCAAATAGAAACAACCCATAATAGAAGTTTTTGTCACATGCTATAGTTGGAAATGCTCTGGTAGCCAGCATGCAAATGTAAAGCATGATGATAGCATTAACTTTGTCAAACACCATAGTTGAATGTAGTTATCCTTCTCTAGTACCATCGACCTACCTGCACTCGTCGTTATATTGTGCTAGGATTAGAAATATCGTAAGATTTCATGGAGATGCAATTGGTAGTGTAACGTCAGTGCACTTTGGGATGAGGGATGACAATGGTAAAAAAGAAGTTCTAGATGGAAATGCGTTAGTAGATATGCATACTAAATGTAGAAGCATAGACAAAGCCTGCAACAAAATGAAAAAGATTATCTACAATGAAATTTATGTGAGAGAGTATGGTTAGAAAAGCTCTTAATATTCATGCAATCTTTGGAGCCCGATTTGACCAATACCTTTCACCATTAGAAGAAGAGTTGGATACCAAAGAGCAACAAAGGGATGCTTGGTTTTGATAAGATTACACAACATGGTGCCAACACACTCTCATCTCATAACAAAAGGAATGTTTCTATATTGAGTGCAATTGGTCTGGCCATGCCAAATTGGGGAATATAATATAGATTTCTGATAGATGTTATAATCAAAAAGCTCGACTACATATATCCAAAACATGGAAGCTTTTGCCAAACATTATAGAAAGAGATACCCGCCATGCAAACGAAGTGGACATTTTGTTTTAAATTAAAAGGTTTGGAAACTATCAAGCAAGGCAACCGGAAGATGTAATCTGCTCTAGCCACACCCCTACTAGAAGTCCAATATATATTTTCCAGTATAAGCACAAAATGGTTGTATTGAAAAGGATTTAGAAACTTTCAATCCAATACAGTTGGCATATGTAACGCCATATTCCCTCCAATCCACCGTATATCCTTTTTCAAGCTTAATTTAGAAATTGAAATAGAAATAGCGGTTCATGTCAGATATGAAAGTTGTAAATAGTCTGGTAAATGCCGAAGATATGCTGGTTTCCTTGTTGCCTTGAATGCATGTTGAATTTATGTAGATAAGACCTGAAGGATTGGAAAAATAGGATTGCATCTTGGCAGAATTGTTGGTAGATTGATTTAAAGATGTTTTTGCTTTGTCTTGTAGCAAGAAAAGATCAATGAACCTCCATCACTGTAGACCATTTTAGACAAGGTTGCTATGGGTAATAAGACAATAACTACATTGAATTACGTATGGGCATCACCAAATTCTATGGTAGATATTTTCTTGGAAAGTTTCCACATTGGAGAAGGAACCAGTGAGTCCTTGAATCATCTGGTTATAGTTGTTTTAGATCAAAGGGCTTGTGATCAGTGCATATATATCCATTCTCACTATTTTATACTCAAGACTGAGGAGAAGAATTGATTTCTCTAGGATTGTGCTTGAAATGGGATGTAGCTTTGTTTTTATGGATGCAGATATAATGTGGTTTAGAAACTTATTCCTACATTTTGCAACAGGTGCAGATTTCCAAATTCCTTGTGACCGTTATACTAGCAGTTCAAAACTTGGAAAACATGCCTGGGAATACGATGTCATGCCAAAAGGGGGAACAAATGGCGTGCTTTGATGATGTTATCACAAAATAACCTTTTTGAAACTAGAAAGTCGAGCAAACTTCTTGCTGTCCAGAAGCTGAACTAGAGTATCGGCGGATAGACAAGCCTCTGTTGAAGGAAAACCTATATAAAATACTAGATGCTAATGATGGAACTCTTACTCTTGATGTTGTAAGAGTTTTGGATTTCTCTGGAAAGCAGGGTGGGATACATTGCCCCAGTTTGTCTACCATTGTGGGCAGTGCAGTCGCAGCAAGACTAATGGGTACTGTTGGAGTTTTCCCCACAACAACTTCTCTATTCTGCGTAGGTTATATTGTAGGCTAGAAATGACAAACTACGAGTGCCAGTTGGGCAAAATAAACATGTAATCAATGTAGCCAAAGATTAAAGAAGAGGCAAAGTGTGGAATGTTAAGAGTCATTGGTGACTCTTCACTCTCTTTAATATTTTGTTTTGTAAGTTTTTCTTGGGAAGATTATGACTTTTGGGCTGCCATCTAAGGAGTTCTATAAAATGGGGATTGCTATTCATTGTAAAGGATATTTTGGCTATTCAACCAAGAGCTCCTATGAGAGCTATGGGGTGTGTAGTATTAGATAGTTGTTCTGATCTTTTTACTGCCCTGTATAGTGGGAGAGTTTTGTAAAGGAGGAATAAGGAGACTTTGTGCTTCTATTATTTTAAAAATAGAAGAGTTGTGGTTCTTATGTCTTTAATTTCTTTTGAGAAACTAGTTATTCCTATGTTTAATTAGTTTCTTCCATGTTTATAATCTCTTTTACTTGGCTCTTGGTGTACAAGTTTAGGAGACTTTGTTCTTCTTTCTTTTCATTCACATTGTTTTTCTAGGTTTCTGTTGTGTTCCTATGTTCATAGCTGAGACTCTTTACTTCATTAGTTTTCTTTCTTTTTGCTACCTTCTTGTACCCTCTAGTCAAAGGTACTCAAAAATATAAAAACCCCCATCATACGAGGGAGCTGCCCCTCTCAAAAGCAGAGGATAATCATTGCACTCTCAACGATTACCCCATTTGTTGGTTTCTTTTGTCGCTACCTATTGTGTGAATCAGGGTGTTTTTGCAGTGACAAAACTATTAACCAATAGTTTTTGACAACTCTATTGGGGAAGAATCAAAGTGCATGTGTCTTGTTTCCTCAAAAATTTCATGATACCTCCACTGGAACTGAGGTTGGTGACTCTATTGTATTTGAAGATCTCAAAAAATGATTCCATGCCAGGCAGAGCAAAGAAATCAACCCAAAGCCAGAATACCACCTATGCCAACTATTGAAGAGATATTGTCTGAAGATGATGAAATACTTATGATTACTTATGGAGTAGTCTCAAAGAAAGCATCTCTGAAGTAGAGAAGAAGAAGTTGCATCCATCCAAAGATTACAAATCCACATCATTGCTCAGAAGTTTGCATGACAGATTTTATTTTCTCAAAGGTCTTGAACATAAGACTCATCAAGTAGCTGCAGAAAGATTAAGGTTGCTCAAAGAAGAACTAGAGAGAGGATCAAGTTTATTATAACTTTTCTATTCTTTGTGAATGAGATTCTATGCAAGCATTGGTTGAGCCCAGAGATTTGTTAGTGCCATGGAATCACAATCAACAACAAGAAAAAAATTTGAGCCAGGCTGAAAATAAAGGACTAGAATCTTTCTCAACATGCATACAGAGGAGTGAGATTGAACAATCATCTACTATTGTTGAAGAGAATAATGGAAAGGTACTATCAGACGAACCCAATGTCATTCTCATTCCAAACTGGTGTGTGGGAAGATCAAATGATGACTTTTTATGTGGAGTCCTAGAGGAAGATGGTCACATTATTGAAGTTGAAATGACTATAGCCACTTGTGTCTTCGATGATATGAAAGAAGGTATGAATGGTACCATATCTATTCCTTCAATTTCTCCTGAATCAGAAATCTTTAGCTTTGATATGGATGAAAAATACCAAGTGATAGAAAGTATTTCTCATGAGGCTAAAAAAGGGTTTTTAAATCATAGTTCAGACATGGAAGTTTTTGTCTTTGATAATATCCATTTAGCATTTGATAAAGTAGAAAAAGAAGAGCCTGATGAGAGAATATATAAATTGCATTCCCAATCTGCTTATCCTCTTGGTGATGATTTTCCTTGTGTGAGAGGAGAAATCCTTTCTATCAAACTTGATCCCATACTTGTAGAATGTGATATTCAAGGATCACAATCAACAGTCACATTTCCAGAGATTGATTCATCATCCAATTTGTGGAAACAATGTTTTATTTTTTATGTTTTCTCTCCAAGTCCTAGTGCTAGTAATAGAGTTATGATTGATACATAGCCAAAGTATATGGTTGTCAAGTTTCATGAAGAAGCTAATAAAGGAGAAATATTGCAGCCAAAGGTTGATGAAAGTTTGCGGCCTCAAAAGTTTTTAGATGATTCAGATGATGACCTTCTTTATGAAGAAGATGATGTGCTCTCTCCTATACCATGTGTTGAGGAAGAATTCTCTATAGCTGAATGTCCAAATATGGGGGGTCTAACAACTCCTATTGCAGCTAGTGAACAAATGTTTAATGAGGAGAATAGCTGGAATGACACATGGGAAATATTTTTGAATCATTTGCAGCTGGAGTGTGAAGCTGTTGAGGTTCCCACATGGAATCATGAAGAGATAGAGATGCAAGAAAAGGTTAGAAATGATTTCACTCTTGAATCACCTCATTTTGAATCTAATTTTGAAGTTGTGAAATGGGGGATAAAGAATGATTGTATGAATGAGTATGGAGAAAGTGATGCTAATTTTGTGAATGAGGATTTTCATTCCCATGTTATTCACATTCCAAAGTGGTGCTTAGAAACACTAGAAGATGGTTTCTTATGTGGCGAAGAGGTGTTTGTGTCTTCTTTATAGGTTTTAGAGAGAGATGGTTTGGGGGATGAATCTGGAAATATAGATCTTCCTATAGAGAAGGATGAATCAAACAATGAAGATAGAAGTGAAATCATTTTATTTGAGAATGTTTCCAAATTTTATAAGGCTGTTGTCCATGATGTGATTCTTCTAGCTATTCTAAAAGGGGTTGATATTGAAAATAGTTCACAAGAAACTTCAGAGGTATAAGATGAAGAGTGGCTCTTTGGTGCATCTTTCAAGAATCTCTTTTACTTCATAAGCATTAGGTTTATGTTCATGGGAAAGAAGTTGATTCTAAGCTTGCAGGTGCCTCATAAGTGCACACCATTATTTCACACTAGCATATATTTCTCCTAGCCAGTGAATGGCTTTGCATAATTTCTTGAGAGGATGGGGTGTGTGGTACCCAGTCCATGTACATAAGTGTCCTAGTTTCATTTCATTTCATGTTGTCTGTGTTATTCTATTTTGTTTCAATTTTTGGCTTTGTTTGAGGTCTTCGGTTATTTTCCCCTTTATTTTCCCCTTGACTCTATCTGCCCAATAACCCCTTTATTTTCCCCTTGACTCTATCTGCCCAATTGATTGGCACTAGTCTTCACCTATGATTCTGGATTCTCTGCATCCCTCATGGTCCTTGTCCCCAATTAGAGCCTATTGTTGTCCACAAATTTTTAAACTAAAAAATTTTAGACTTTTCCCCATCTTGATTCTATGTATAAAGTGCAGGTCCCCATTGCTATATTCAATTTCTCCTACATGCTTTTACCATCAAAACTACAAATGTATATGTCTAAGTCTTTCCTTCATATGATCACCCGAAATAATTATTTTAGTGGATGTCATATTAAGGAAAAAGAAAAGGTTCATTATATAATTTGTTACAGTTTGCTTGTGAGAAAGTTCACAGGAATGATGATGCACCTGATTTTACTGATGAAGATGTAGATGACTATGATAGTCATGAAGGTTTAATATGCAAAGGCTAGTCTCATTGTCTTATGAGTAGAAGAAGATGTTCAAGAAAGAGAAGCAGATTCACATTGCCCCTAGATCAATAACAGTTTGATTGTGGGTGATTCTCTAACAAGATCCATCATTTGATTCTTGGATATCCATATGTTTGATAGGAGTTTCTACCCTTCTGATTTACAAGTTGGAGGGCTTATTGAGAACACAGTTACTAGATATTTTAATATTACAAAATTCTCTTCACCAATATGGAATATTGCATGTTTAGACGAAGGATCAGAGGCTTTCACAAGATGATGTCTAGTGTAAATTTTACATTTATTACTGGAAAGGAAAGAGCCATCAAAGTTCAAAGAGCATTTTTAATGGATTCCATCTAATGAAAGGCAGATCACGCCATCATATGGAGGACTATCATGTTGCTAAGTTTTAAAACAATCAGAGGCCAAGAGGTAGACATACCTCATGTTCAACTTCTTCATGAGGATAATTCTAGTCAGAATGTTGGTGGAAGTGTTCTTATTGTGTTACTGTGATATGATGAATGTATAGGCTTGCAGATTATTATCAAAGACCTGTTGTTTTCTACAGAGCCGATCTCAAATGCTCTAGTTATCAATATAGGAAACTTTCAGGTTGACGGAACTAAAAATGTGAACTCAAACTTGCAAGTATTGCAAGCATCCTTTCTATGCACCAAAAATAGGAGTCTTTGTTGATATTATCGTTGGAAGTTGCTCATGTATGTGAAATACAAAAGTGTTGACAGGTATGCATATGAAGGCACAGATGAAGCCATGGTATTTTTAGAAGTTGATATGTATAAAATGGACGTATTGAAAAAGCTTTAGAAACTTTAAAGCAAACATAGTTGATAGTTGTAATGTCAATCTTCTCTACTTTCGCCAACAAATTCTTGCTTGTATTGAGATATGAATGGATTCTTCAAAATGTGAATACAGTTGCCGTAAAAAGAAAAAGGCTGAATTCAATCTATGCCAGCACGATCCTTGCCTGTATGAAATAGAAACAACCCATAATAGAAGTTTTTGTCACATGCTATAGTAGGACATGCTCTGGCATCCATCATGCAAATGTAAAGTACGATGGCAGTAGTAACTTTGTCAAACACCATAGTTGAATGCAGTTATCCTTCTCTAGCACCATCAACCTACCCGCACTCTTGCCATTATATTGTGCCAGGATTAGAAATATCATAAGATTTCATTCAGATGTAATTAGTAGTGTAACGTCAGCATGCTTTGGGATGAGGGATGACAATGACAAAAATGAAGTTCTAGATGGAAATGCATCAGTAGATATGCATACTAAATGTAGAAACATAGACAAAGCCTGCAACAAAATGAAAAAGCTTATCTACAATGAAATTTATGTCAGAGAGAATGATTAGAAAATCTCTTAATATTCATGCAATCTTTGGAGGCTGATTTGACCAATAGCTTTCACCATTAGAAGAAGAGTTGGATCCCAGAGAGCAAAAAAGGGATGCTTGGTTTTGATAAGATTACACAACGTGGCGCTAGCACACTCTCATCTCATAACAAAATGAATATTTCTATACTGAGTGCAATTGGTCTGGCCATGCCAAACTGGGGAATATAATATAGATTTCTAACAGATGTTATAATCAAAAAGCTTGGCCACATATATGCAAAACATGGAAGCTTTTGCCAGACTTTATAGCAAGAGATACCCGCCATGCAAACAAAGTGGACATTTTGTTTTAAATTAAAAGCTTTGGAAACTATCAACCAAGGCAACCAGAAGACGTGACATGCTCTAGACGCACCCCTACTAGAAGTCCAATATATATTTTGCGGTATAAACACAAAATGGTTGTACTGAAAAGGATTTTGAAACTTTCAAGCCAATAGAGTTGGCAAATGTAATGCCATATTCCCTCTAATCCACCACATATCCTTTTTTAGGCTTAATTTAGAAATTGAAATAGAAATGGTGGTTCATGTCAGATATGGTAGTTGGAAATAGTCTGGTAAATGCTGAAGAGATGCTAGTTTCCTTGTTGCCTTGAATGCATGTTGAATTTCTATAGATACGACCTAAAGGATTGGAAAGATAGGATTGTATCTTGGCAGAATTATTGGTAGATTGATTTAAAGATGTTTTTGCTTTGTCTTGTAGCAAGAAAAGATCAAAGAACCTCCATCGTTGTAGACCATTTTAAACAAGGTTTCTATGGGTGATAAGACAATAACTACATTGAATTACGTATGGGCATCACCAAATTCTATGGTAGATCTTTTCTTGGAAAGTTTCCACATTGGAGAAGGAACTAGTGAGTCCTCGAATCATTTGGTTATAATAGTTTTGGATCAAAGGGCTTGTTATCATTGCATATATATCCATTCTCACTGTTTTATACTTAAGACCAAGGAGAAGAATTGATTTCTCGAGGATTGTGTTTGAAACGGGATGCAACTTTGTTTTTATGGATGCAGATATAATGTGGTTCAGAAACTTATTCCTACATTTTGCAATAGGTGCAAATTTCCAAATTCCTTGTGACCGTTATACTAGTAGATCAAAACTTGGAAAACATGCTCGGGACTATGATGTCATGCCAAAAGGGGGAACAAATGGCATGCTTTGATAATGTTATCACAGAATAACCTTTTTGAAACTAGAAAGTCAAGCAAACTTCTTGCTATCCAAAAGATGAACCAGAGTATCGGTAGATAGACAAGCCTCTATTGAAGGAAAACCTACAGAAAATACTAGATGCTAATGATGGAACTCTTACTCTTTATGTTGTAAGAAAAGAAGGTTTTGGATTTCTATGGAAAGAAGGATGGGATACATTGCCCCAGTTTGTCTTCCATTGTGTGTAGTGCGGTCGCAGCAAGACTAATGGGTACTGTTAGTAGAAATATTGTAAACATCAATAAAATACTAATAATCCAATAATCTCAATGAAATATGATGCAAATCAAATAAACAAAGAAATATTACCTTGAATACTGATTTACCTTGAACCTTCCATTGTTTGCCTATTTTGTATTGATCGTGTTGATGAATAGAGCTCCGAGAAGCGTGCTTCCTCGCTGTTTGAAGATGACAATACTTGAATGATTGTATGTTGGATAAAATGCAATGAAGATTACCTACAATGCAACTATTGTGAAGATGAGGGATGGATGATTGAATCCATGGTTGTATGGATATGAAGATAATGGATATAAAATGCAATGAGCAATATGGATGCTTTGCCAAAGGTATGCTAGAATTTCTACATAGTAACTTTGCTATAGCTTTGTGTGTTGTTGAATGAGGGAATGACCTTCCTTTTATAGGCCAAGGAGGGGGCAAATCCACGTGTCAAGATATAAACGGTGGAGACTTGGTCTTGTGAGGTGTATGGTGAGGATTGAATTAGTTGAGATGAGGGAGAGAAAGAGGGAAGATGTTCCTCTCACCTTGACATGGTGGAGAGAAAGGGATGACATGAGTCCACATGTCACAAGGCTCACCATGACCCAAGAGAGAAGGTCAAACAAGGAGACCATGTTTGTAGGGAGGTTGGAAATATTCTAGGGACTATGGAACAAGTGTCCCTTTGACCATGATGACACAGAGATACCATGCCCTTTGGAATAGGGATGGTTGGAGGAAGAATAGGCCCATGTGGGGGAGGGAAAATAGATTAATTAAATATTAAAATAATTAATTACATGTGCAAGATGATGAGGTGGGCGTAGGAGGTGGATTAGATGATGTGGAATAGAGGACTTTTGACTTTGGAATAGGATGATTTGGGATTAAACAATTTGATTATTATTTAATTAAGTGATGACATTAGAAGAATAGATTTAATTGATTTAATTAAATAAATTAATATTTATTTAATATTTGGACTGTTAATGATGAACGTGAATCAAATAGATAAATTGATGAATTTATTAAATTATAGAAGAATGGGAATTAAATAAATAATAAAAAATTATTTAATTTGTTTTTGCCATTTTTAGGTGTATACATTTTGCCCTTCTTTGAGACAATGTGTTTTTGACACGTTGTTTCAAAGAATATTTTTTTTTTGGTTGACACATGCCCCAATTTTTTGCCCCTGGTATAGGTTAATGATGATAGGATGCCCCCTCGAGAGATTAGATGGGAAGATACGATGACAGGATGACATAGAATCTCATGATGAGATAGGTTGAATGACAGGTTGACTGGATAGATGGGTGAAGAAATTGGTTGACGCCAAAGAAAAACTAGGTGAAAAATCATGCCCTAGCACGGACAAGGTCAAGCACCTCCCATTAGGGTTCCATGTGCTATATATAGGAGTGTGGGGTCACATTCCTAGTCATTTGTACACATGTTTTTGTTGGAGAGCTTTTAGGAGATTAGAGCCTTTTGAGCATAGAGTAGCCAATGAAGATGCAGTAGTATCCTATTGAGCTTCATCGATTCGAGCGGATCTGATGGTTCAACCGTCCAGCAGACTACGGGCTGTTGGTAAGTACCTCTTCATTTCTAGGTTAGGTACATTTATGATTGCATTAAATGCTAGGAAAAGTTTTAGGGTTTGTATGCGCTGAATGGAAGAAGCACACATATGATGCATGATACTATGCATATGCCATGATTCTGCACATATGATGCTAAAATTGGTGCATATGCATAATTTTCGCAACTAAAGTGTTTATCGGTGCAAACAAATTCTTGATGTACATTCAATGAGGGATGTTGTGCTTTTAAGTTTCTACTATGCATGTGATATTTTCTTGTTCTTACAAGATTTTTCTACGCAAACAAGGAGCAGCACTATGCATGTAGTGCAAAGCCATGCATTCAAGATAAATATGCGCATATGAGTTTATCTTGCACATATGATGTAAAACTGCACATGCAAGAAGCAGAATTGCACAAATGAATCTGGTTGATCAAACACTTAGAAATTTGATGAAGTTGATTGTGCGATGGATGTTGGTCAACTGATAGGTCATCTCTGAGATTGATAGAATCTCTGAAGAGATGATAGGATTGCTTTCCTGTTGAAATAACTAAGTTTTTGATGTTGGATAGATAGACTTGCAGTTTAGTTGGTTTTGATTGATTAACATGTGCTTGCTTGTTTGCAGGAGGAGTTAGATGATGTCCTCATGTCGAGGGATCAGTTTCTAGTTACATAGACATTGAGGCCTTATCTGATTGAGACTGATCTACTTGTTATTGGATTAGCTGGATTATCATTTGTGCTCTTCATGCTCGAGATTAGGGCTAATCTCAGCATGTTGACTGCTCTAGTTGAGAGATTTCACAGTGAGGATGGGACCTTTCACCTTCCCACTGGGGAGATTATAGTGACACTAGAGGATGTTCATAGGATTCTGCATATTCCTATTGATGGAGAGCTCGTTGAGTACGATTCGTAGACTGGGGCAGGATTGGACGAGTGTAGACGAGTTTTTGATGATGATGAGATCAAGGGTACTGAGATCAACTGGGTTGACATGGTGGCTTACTATGAGCCTCTTCCTTCAGTTGTGGCTGGGTTGATCAGAGGTATTGTGTGCCTCGATAGACGATCACATGGTTTTGTAGTTAGATGGGGATGAGTGTTAGAGTGGATCACTATGGAGGGCACTAGATATGCCTAGGGGGGTCTGCATCCTTGCTCACTTATACCATGATCTACACCAATTTGTTTATGATGGTTCTTCCAGTTTGGCTTGTGGAGTTTCACTTTTGCAGATATGGGCATGGACACACATAGCCACCAATTGCCCTATTGGCATTAGCACTTGGGGTAGGGGTCAGCCCTACTCCTACATGTTTTAGGATAGCCTTTCCCAGCCCAAGCTAGGAAAGCTGGAGTATTGGAGACATGCTTTTGACAATGTTGACTCTATTGTTTGGCGACCATACCTGGACTATGAGGTATGAGACGATGATGCTTCTGAGCTTCCGCTATGCTTTCATACTAGATGTCTTATAGGGATGACACCCTATATACTGGAGAGACAAATTGTATCATGTGTGTTTAGGCAGTTTGGCAGAATCCAGGGGATGCCCCAGGGTAATGCCATATTTGCACAGACACACAAGGAGAGGACACGATGGGGACCTAGCCCATCCTATGAGATAGCTTGGGATGAGTTCTTACATATTCCATATCATCCATGGGTGATGCATAGGGCAGTGGAAGATGCAGGCACTACAAAGGATTTCTTTGATTGGTTTGCTGCACATTCATTTCCACGCTACTCTAGACCAGGAGAGCGAGCCCCGATTCTGGATGATCGGCAGGATGAGGATGAGAGGCGAGGGAGGTGACACAGGAGATGTAGAGGACGAGGAGGTAGAGGTGGCTGAGGTGGGGATGATGGCGGTGGTAGAGGAGGAGGAGGAGGTAATGATGGCGGTGGCAGAGGTGGTCATGATGGAAGATAGGATGGCAGTGATGGAGATGATGGTAGAGATGGAGATGGGAGGAGGGTTCACCAGTGGATTGATCCCACCCAACATGCATAGCTAGCTTTATAGGCATAGGTGCAGTCTCCAGTGCAGCCATAGGCGTAGGGGCTAGATGATGGGGTTATAGCAGGGTTACGAACCTAGTTGGCTCAGGCTCAGTCTTTTCTACAGCAGTAGCAGGGACAGATAGGGTAGATGTAGGCCTAGATTACATAGCTGTAGGGTGACCTACAGACTATGCAGTTAGAGAGAGACAACCATCTAGAGGTATGGTAGGGAAGAGGCACTCTTGGAGCAGGTGCAACAAACTGCGGCACAGGGTGGCACTAGCCAGATGGTTGCAGAGATGGTTAGGGCATGTTAGGAGATCTTCTACTAGCGGTCTCTATATGAGCAAGCAATGCCACCAAAGTGCAGGGCAGGCAGTTATCAGCCCAGTTACCACAGCAGGTCATAGAGGGGACTAACAGAGAGTGGCGAGATGATGGGACCTATGGGGCCACCTTGTGGGCCATCAGGAGGGTGTGCACCAGGGACAGGGTCAACAGGCGAAGGAGGAGGAGGAGTAGGAGACACCATACCACCACAACCAACACCATCAGGAGGGAGTCACGCCTAGTTGTCTCTTTACATGTATCATTTTTTAGTAGTTTTATTTGGACATGTATACACTACTTTGGTTCAAACACTTCGAGATGTATTGTTATTTTGATATCATTGTATACTTGGACACTGTTATTCTTTTTTATGATGATAATGATGATAGGAGACCATGATTCGACAGACTATGTTATGATTTACATATGTGATGATGATATGCAATGAACATGAGTAATGTTATGATGCTATGATGCGCTATGCTTATAGATGACTTACATGGTTACGATTTTCATGTTCATGCTTATGTTATGTGATGGACCTGATGCTCTTTATAATATCTTGTATGATGCAGCACTATCATGATTATGTTGATGCTTCTATAGATTTTTTATTTGCTAGACATAATGCCTCTGCATGCTTATGATGTTTGACCTAATGTTATATATGATGATGCATCTATATGCGATGATTTTCACATGTGTTGATTTGTATAATGCAAAATGTAATGATATGAACCATGTATGCATGCATTAAGATGGTTTAATTGATGATTACTCTATCTATGTTTTTTGCATTTTTTTTGTTTTCCTATCATGATACACATATGACACTCAAATGGATGAATGATGTAAGTATATGACTCTTGATATGGTGATTTATGATTTACTTGTGTTTATGCATCCTAATGGACAAAATGATATGCATCTATGATGATGGACCTAATCATGACACATGATGGTTTATTTTTGTTAATGCCAAGTATACTCAATCTTAATAACAATACACTTTTAGAAGAAAATGAATTGGATATATGAAAAGAAATGATAATGAAAGATAAGAAATGTGATAATGAACAATAAGAAATTGGATAATGATAGATAAGAAATTGGATAATGAATGATAAGAGACATGGATTTTGGTAAAATGATAACATGCTTATAATGCAATGGGATAAATATGGATATGAATTCTTGTCATCTTCGATTGTGCGATTTTTTGAAGTATTTTGTTTCATCATTGAGCTTTTAAAATGTTGTAAGAAAATACAAGCATCTAGGTATAATTAAACCATGATGACCTGAGTATTTCTTACATGGATTTTGATTTAGCAAGTTAGTACAAGCATCTAAGTATAATTGAACCAAGATGACCTGAGTACTGCTTCTGTATCAACAAACAAGGATTAAACCTGTTTCATGTTTAGACCTTTTATGTCCTCGATGATCATTGTGTTGATCATGTCGTTAAACAAGGCTTTCATATTACTAAATATGAATCTTCAAACAACAAACAAATAAAATGATTATGCCCACATCATAGATTCTCTAGTTTGAAACATCCTTGAGTAGCGTAGAAAGACATAAAAACAAAAATCATGATATAAGACTTTTAAAACAACCACTAAAAAAATTTCTTGCCTAGAACATGTATTCTTGCAATAACTTGATAGAATCAGTTTGATGTCTTAGGCCAAAAGGGATTTTACCAAGCGTAGTTTCTTCTATCTTTTGTGTCAAGATGATGTTGAAAGCTTGCTTGTCATGCTTCTTGTTGTCTAGTGATAAAAATCATGATCCATTTGCTTACCCTCTGAATTTATAGCATTCAAGAATCCTATTCCCTGACTAGGTCGAGGACTTGCTCCCAGTCAAGTAGAGGATTTATTTATTATGGATGAACTAACGATGAACAATGTGATGGGCCCTAATGGACTAACCTAGTTCCTCGAGGCCTCATTGCTAAATGGCCTTGCCTATGTGACGACACAAAGACAAGGTAGTTCAGGGTGGACCTATGTGGACCTAAAGACCTAGGCGATGATAAACGGTGTAGACTCAAATGGACCAAAGGTTCAATGTCATAGGATGGAATGGATGGAAAAGGAGCCTTGGGGGCACATCGATGATGGCCTTGCCTAAGTGATAACTCAAAGGTGACATAGTTAGGAAATAACTGATAGTGATGATAGACTTTTGATAAGATAAATGATAGGATAATGTGATGAGATGACCCTACTGGTTAAGGTGACAGGGATGACAAGACACCAAGCTATGGTAGGTCATTGCTAGGTAGATGCGAAATGGATGCGGTTACTAGATGAATACAATAGGAAAGATGGATGAAAGTCAGGATTTCTAACAGATGGAGGTAGCAGTTTATTACTGACATTATTTTTTATTCCCTTGCTTTAGAGTTTGTAGGATTGATAATTGGATAAAAGGATGGGTGATAAGGGATGGAATGGCTACATGCGTTAGAAAATAAGGATGTGATCCCCAAGGACTATGTCACATAGGAATAGCTCAGGATCTGACATGACAACGCTTACGATGAAGGGGGATGATAGGATTAGATTGTTTTGAAAAAGATAAGGTATATCAAGAATTTTTCCAAAGCATGTTTCAACATTTTGCCTTCATATCTTTATCAAGATCAAAAGAGGAATGGAGGATGAATGGACTCAATATAATAGGTATATGTAGAATGAGGATGATAGAATGGTATGGTAAGATAGGATGGAAAATGATAGGGTCGATGAGAAAATGGGCTCCCAAAGGTAAGGTGACATAGAAGATCAACCTACACATGACACCTGTTTTCCAGGTTTTCATCATGGTACTTATCCAAGGTGCCACCAAGGGTGGTTTTCATCGTTGGACGAAGGGATTTTTTTTTAATTTGTTTAGATAGGATAGGTGGCATACCGATGAAAGGGGCTCAAGTGTCTAGCTCCATGAAAGGTGATAATCAGCTAGATGGATGTCATTGCAAATGGGCCATGTCAAATGCTCATATATGTTGGTAAGGGATTGTATGAAAGTAAAATGGATTAGGTAGATGGTGGATTATGATGTGGATAATGTTTGGTGCAGGAGCACCTACCTGACAGCTGGTCATGATAAGGCAGTTAGTAGTTTAGGTCTTGTTTGTGTTTCCAAGAAGGTCTGTTAAGACCAGTTGCATGTAATAAGGTCAAGCTGATCATGATAAGATCATGCTGACCGGGCTTTTGCTATTTTTAGCTAGTTAGTTGTAACAGCTGTCATGATGTATGTTCGGTGGGATCTCCCAGCCGCCTGGAGAGTTCCCAGCCGCTTGGAGTTGGGTCAGTAGTACTCATAGGGAAATCTTTATAAGCATGAGATCGGTTGATTGTAGAGATCATCGATCGGCAGTCTAGTATTGTATTGCGCAGAGGAGGTTGAGTGTTCTGTGTGAGGAACATCATATTGTATTGCATCTTTGAATCAATAAAGATCCTATTTCGTTTCTGTTTGATCTCCTTTGTGTAATCGATCTGCTGGTTTGAGTGGTTGCATGGATTTCCTGATCCATTCCACCGGTTGACTCATCTGATCGGTGGAATGGTAATGTACAGTAGGTTAGATTGTAGGTTGTTTTCTGTTTACATGCAGGTGTGCAGGATCGCGGTCAAGAGATGTTGAGGACCCTAGCATCCTCATGTGCTAGGTCAAGTTGAGAAGTTCAAGTTGAGAGAGATCACCCTAAGACTGGATCGGGTCATCCCTGGTGGATCGGCGAAGAGAGATTTCGCTAAGTGCAGAAGTTCGTGAAGACGGCATCATCAGGATATTTCTGCAAATATCCTGCAGTCGGGTTAGGCATCATCATCCGGATAAGTGAAGATGAACATGATGCAGTTGAGCGCATGAAGTGCGGGTTCGTCGGGGTGATCATTAGCAGGAGGAGCCGAGGAGCGTATCGGCATCAGGATCATCATATTGGGCGTGCCAAACATCCGCATATCGCGAGTAGATGCGGGAGAGAGTTCGGATTTTTGACTAAGTATTGAGAAGGTCATCAGGATATTGGGTGACGTCATCGTCATCAGGATATGACGTCATCGTCATCAGGATATTGAGATATCCCCCCTGTGCGAGTTTATCCTGCCGTCGTAAGGTGTTAAGGTATCGGCGGAAGTCCGTGGCAGGAAGTTGTATTAACATCATCAGGAGGTTTCGAGGGAACCGGATGAATTATATCATGATGCTGTTGCTTGTGTCGTCGGGTAGCGGAGCATCGAAGGTAAGCTGCTGAAGATGAACGTCATCAGGATATTTGGAGCAACCGGATGTTGAATATCCTGCTGACGAAGGTAGTGTCGAAGGTCATGATGATGACGATAGTGTCTCGAGCCCGATGAACAGTGGAACAGGAGGATGTGTGCGCCCGCTGAACATCATGATGATGATGTTAGAAGGAAAGCGGAGATGAACAGTAGTCGGCAGGCGGATGTTTGCGATCGTCCGAAATATGATGATGCTGACTGTGTAACGCAGAACATGATGATGCTGTTGGTAGTTCTAGGGAATATGATGATGATGGCGAAGATGATGATGATGAGGTTGGTCTGCAGACATTCATGCTGTATGCGAATGATATAGTGTGGATGCCTCTGCATCATAGTGGTATCAGAGCTCAGCAAAAGGTCTGGGCTGTTGTGTGTTGATTCTGTCACCGAAAGGGCAGAGGTAAGAGATAGAGTTGATTGTGTTGTGATTGAGAGGTTGACAAAATGCCTCCTAAAGGTAGTGGTACTGCAAGGGAATTGCAGGAGATGAAGGAGAAACATGCTAGAGAGATGAGGAAGATGAAGGAGCTTGCTGAAGCACTTCAAGCCAGGCTGACAGCCCTGGAAAAGAACAAAAAGAGGGAAGTAGAAGACAATGAGTCTGAAGAAGAGGCAGATACTGTTGAAGAGTATGAAGAGGTAGCTGAAGATCTGGATGCTGAAGACCAGAGATTGGCAAAACTGTTAAAGGCAGTGCAGAGTGAAAAACCTAAGGTAAAGGTTGATGTTTCCAAATATACTGGAAGCTTGAATGAAGATGAGTTGTTGGATTGGATTGCTGCACTGGATAATCACTTTGAATGTGAAGATGTTGCTGAGGATCAGAAGGTAAAAATTGCAAAGACCAAGTTAGGAGGTCATGCTTTGGTATGGTGGGATTATGTACAATCTGAGAGAAGGAAGCAAGGGAAGTCTAAGATCACTTCTTGGGATAAGATGGTAGCAAGGATCAAGGGTAAATTCTTACCAAGGGATTATGAAATCCAGATGTTTAAGAAGCTGCAATTTTTAAAGCAGAAAGACAGGGATGTGAAATCATATACTGAGGAATTTTATCTGTTGAGTATGAGATCTGGTCATCATGAGAATGAGGTAGAAAAGGTGGCTAGGTACTTGGCTGGTTTAAGGTTTAACATACAGGATGAGTTAGTGTTAGCTAACCCTAAGAATGTGGAGGATTGTTATCAAATGGCAATCAGGATTGAAGAAAAGCTGAATAGAGGACATGATAAGTCCATGAGAGGAAGAGGAAACAATAGGGGAAGAGGAGCAGCCCCTACACAAAAGCAAACCAATGAGGTTCAAGAAGACACTAGTAAGGGACAAGGACAGTCTGATTTCAGAGGTGGATGGAAAGGCAATAGAGGAAGATTTGGAGGTGGTAGAGGTTCTACTACGTTTTCAGGAAAGTGTTACACCTGTGGAGAGTTTGGTCATCCATCTTTCAAATGTCCAGAAAACAAAGGTTCATCATCCAGAAATGATAGAACAAGTGACAAGAGGGTACAACTGGTACAAGAAGAGAAAGAAGAAGAAAGTGCACAGAGTTCAAACAAGGGTCCTGAGAATTTTGGCTATCCAGAGAGTGGAGAATCATTGATGTTAAGGAAAACAAGTTTGCAGGCATCAAAGGATATGATGCAAAGAAGAGCTCTTTTCAAAACCACATGTAAGAGCAAAGGTAAGGTATGTAAGGTTGTCATTGATACTGGTTCAACAGACAACATGGTATCTCAGGAGATGGTTGATAAACTGAAGCTGGAAAGGATTCCACATCCACACCCTTACAAGGCATCTTGGGTGAGTGATAGTCAATCACTTTTTGTCTCTGAGCAGGCATATGTGGATTTCCAGATTGGACCATATCAGGATAGAATTTTGTGTGATATATTGCCTATGGAATGTTGTCACCTACTGCTGGGTAGACCATGGCAATTTGACAGAAGGGTACTGTATGATGGGTATGCTAATACCTACACCATCAAGAAGGATGGGAAGATTATTAAGTTGATGCCATTGCAGGCAAAAGCTACAGCACAGAAGGCAGCTCAAATCATTTTGATGGGAAAGAAGGAGTATGTGCAGATGCCTAGAGGAGCAGGCATGAAGACAGTTCAGGATACTGCAGAGAAAGGAGTTGTTACAGACAACAAGCTGAAGAAAGTTTCAGTTGTAACTGACAGAGGTCAGCAGCAGGTGCAGAAACAGGTTTGTACCCAGCAACCAGTTGAGAGGCATGACAAGGATGTTGTCATAGTTGGGACTATTGTTTGTCCTATAAGAGTTGAAAGGAAGATAGACTTGAACACTTCAGAAGTTCAAGAGGTAGTTCAGCCAGAGGTTCTGGTTAGGCAACCTGACAAACACAGGGTATGTGAGAAGAAGGCCTACATCAACAGGCATGATGATTTACTTGCCAGAAAGCAAGTTACAGTTCAGAAGTCTTGGAGCAGCCAAGAGACAGCAGCAGATAAAGCTGGAGCAGGTCAGACGACTGACAAAGCAAAGTGTAACGGTGGAGGACTTCCACATACTAAACTCATGGGACATGAGTTCTTTTCTGTTGGGGAGTATGGTGCAGGAGCACCTACCTGACAGCTGGTCATGATAAGGCAGTTAGTAGTTTAGGTCTTGTTTGTGTTTCCAAGAAGGTCTGTTAAGACCAGTTGCATGTAATAAGGTCAAGCTGATCATGATAAGATCATGCTGACCGGGCTTTTGCTATTTTTAGCTAGTTAGTTGTAACAGCTGTCATGATGTATGTTCGGTGGGATCTCCCAGCCGCCTGGAGAGTTCCCAGCCGCTTGGAGTTGGGTCAGTAGTACTCATAGGGAAATCTTTATAAGCATGAGATCGGTTGATTGTAGAGGTCATCGATCGGCAGTCTAGTATTGTATTGCGCAGAGGAGGTTGAGTGTTCTGTGTGAGGAACATCATATTGTATTGCATCTTTGAATCAATAAAGATCCTGTTTCGTTTCTGTTTGATCTCCTTTGTGTAATCGATCTACTGGTTTGAGTGGTTGCATGGATTTCCTGATCCATTCCACCGGTTGACTCATCTAATCGGTGGAATGGTAATGTACAGTAGGTTAGATTGTAGGTTGTTTTCTATTTACATGCAGGTGTGCAGGATCGCGGTCAAGAGATGTTGAGGACCCTAGCATCCTCATGTGCTAGGTCAAGTTGAGAAGTTCAAGTTGAGAGAGATCACCCTAAGACTGGATCGGGTCATCCCTGGTGGATCGGCGAAGAGAGATTTCGCTAAGTGCAGAAGTTCGTGAAGACGGCATCATCAGGATATTTCTACAAATATCCTGCAGTCGGGTTAGGCATCATCATCCGGATAAGTGAAGATGAACATGATGCAGTTGAGCGCATGAAGTGCGGGTTCGTCGGGGTGATCATCAGCAGGAGGAGCCGAGGAGCGTATCGGCATCAGGATCATCATATTGGGCGTGCCAAACATCCGCATATCGCGAGTAGATGCGGGAGAGAGTTTGGATTTTTGACTAAGTATTGAGAAGGTCATCAGGATATTGGGTGACGTCATCGTCATCAGGATATGATGTCATCGTCATCAGGATATTGAGATATCCCCCCTGTGCGAGTTTATCCTGCCGTCGTAAGGTGTTAAGGTATCGGCGGAAGTCCGTGGCAGGAAGTTGTATTAACATCATCAGGAGGTTTCAAGGGAACCGGATGAATTATATCATGATGCTGTTGCTTGTGTCGTCGGGTAGCGGAGCATCGAAGGTAAGCTGCTGAAGGTGAACGTCATCAAGATATTTGGAGCAACCAGATGTTGAATATCCTGCTGACGAAGGTAGTGTCGAAGGTCATGATGATGACGATAGTGTCTCGAGCCCGATGAACAGTGGAACAGGAGGATGTGTGCGCCCGCTGAACATCATGATGATGATGTTAGAAGGAAAGCGGAGATGAACAGTAGTCGGCAGGCGGATGTTTGCGATCGTCCGAAATATGATGATGCTGACTGTGTAACGCAGAACATGATGATGTTGTTGGTAGTTCTAGGGAATATGATGATGATGGCGAAGATGATGATGATGAGGTTGGTCTGCAGACATTCATGCTGTATGCGAATGATATAGTGTGGATGCCTCTGCATCAATGTTGGATTTATGCAAGAGGATGGGTGAAAGGCTTATGCAAAAGCATGGACCATAGGAAGGTGATGGGTGAAATATGAAGGATAGTAGTTAAATGATGGAGAGATGGAGGTATGCGGTAATGTCATGGAATGAAAGGGAATCATGACCAATGGCTGCACACACCGTGATAGAATTTGAATCTTTTGATGGGAAGGTGGTGTACGAAGCAATGGAAATGGTTTCTTAGGAGATGGTTGATGGAATGATTTAGGGACCCACATGGACTTAGTATTTGTATGATTTTTTATTTTGATGTGGGATGAAGAAATGTAATATTGTTGAATGAAATGGATGGACAAGGATGGTTGGGATTTTTGAGAGGTGGATGCCTCTTTTGACTTGATTGCTTATTTTCGCTTGGGAACCCATACCATTTTAGTTTTTGAATTTGCTTGTGAAGGTATGGGTTTGGATAACTTTTTGGATGAATTTTTCTTTGATTCTTTGCATTTGTACCCTAAGGCATTAGGACCCTTAGGAAATTTTTCTTTATAGGTAGAGGCATCCAAGTTTTAATTTTTGGATCCCCTAGGTTTGGTGGAATGAGTGGAAGCTTTATGTTTACAAGATGTGTGCATTTGTTGGTCATGATTAGGAGTGTAAGGGTATTTATGGATAATAGGTATGTTAGGTGTTGGAAATGATAGTGGTAAAGTGGAGGGAGGGATATGTGGAGCTGGAAGAAGTGGAGGTAAAGTGGATGGTGGAAGGTGTATGGTCACATGCTTTTGACATTTGTAGGATGATGGGGGTGGAATGGCAACATACATCGTAGGTATATGGTAGGATTTGCGGTGGAAAGTGGCAGACGTAGGAGGAATGGAGGAAGTACCAACATCTTTAGATTGTTCACATTGGGGTAGGTACCCAAGGTCGTATGAGGGTGGAGGGACTTCGACATAGATAGGCTCCAAAATACCTTGTTCATGGAGGCCTAATCCTTTACCTTGATAGTTCATATTTTAGAGTATGCAGTGGACAATGGGACTAAGTGTGCTTTGGGAATTAGACATGAGTTCCTTATTTTATGAAGAAGGCAAAGTGGTAGAAAAACGTTGTTGTTATCCCAAGGAGGAACACTCATGAATGAATGTGGATAGACCAAGTTGATATGATGGATTTGTAATGGAGTTAATAATGTATGATGTGAAAGGATCATTAGGATCTTGATTGTGCTCATTAGGATCTAATTTATTTGTTTGATCTTCTATGCTTTCTTGGGAGGCAAGTGTCTTATCATGACAAGTGGATGGTATAGGATCATGGATAGGTGGAGAGGTTTCTAGGAAGGCCATGAAATGGGGTGAATTTTCAAGTAGATCAACAAGACTTGCATTAGATGGAGCATGTAGGTCTTGGGTATCTTGCTCACGAATGGTTGTGGAGGTATGAATAGGATCACAGTTTTCAGGGATAAGTTCTTCATCATGGATATCATCTTGATCATGGAAAAGATATATGTTACAAATGGGTTGGATTTGGATTTCTTTCTCATGGATAGGCATAGGATCAAGTTGCTCATGGATAGCTTCTTCATGGGTAATATCTTGATCATGGAAAAGGTAAATGTTATGGATGGGTGGAATTAAAGTTATTTGATCTTGATTAGGACTAGGACTAGGTGTTTCCACTTGCTTTAGATTATGTTCTTGACATACTTCTTGAATGGAGGGGGAAGTAGATGACTCATGGAGAGGCTCTTGAATAGGCTCAATGGGTTGTGGATGACATGGTTAGTTTGAAGGACTTGGCATGGTATTTGAGGGTTCTTGGATAATTTCAAGGATGGGGATTTGATGGCATGAGGGTGGTTTATTCTTGCTAGTATCCTTTGGATCACATCCTTTGTAGGTGTATGGGTAGATGAATGAGGTAATGCTATGAGAAAAAAGGTTTGCTCAATGGAATACTCGCATACACCTTTATCCTTGATCTTGAATTTTTGTTCCATGGATTTTGATGTAGAAGGTATTGAGCTTGGGTCAACATTGGCTATAGAGGGTGAAGCTCCATGGTTAGTGGGGATTACAACTTCGGGTTTAGACTGTATGGTATTGTAATATTGAAAAGGATTGGGGTCCCCTTGTATGGTTTTTTCTTGACCGTTATGCGGGAACTTGATACATTAGTGATATGTTGATGGGACAACCTTCACTGCATGGATCCAAGGTCTACCTAGGAGAATGTTGTTTACAAGTTCCATGTCAAGCACTTGGCACACTACATCTTTTTCTACTAGTCCCACTCATATTGGCAAAACCATCGTTCCTTTGGAGGTCCTTTCTTCCTCATCATATGCCTTGATGGTTATCTTTTTCTTGGGATTAATGGCATTTTCAAAAAACCCCAATGCAAGGATTAACTTTAGTGTAAAAAGGTTCAAACCAGCCCCTCCATCTATTAGGACCCTTTTTATTCTGTGCTTATCTATTAGGGCCTCAATGTGTAGGGATGCATTGTGTGGTTGATTTATTGACATGTCATCCTTCTTAGTGAAGGATAGGAAATACGGTATGGTGAGATGGCCTACCATAGCCTAGAATTGATCTTGGGCAAGGTTCATAGGAACTGTTGTCTCCAAGAGAGCTTTTTCTAAAATGGCTTTATGGGAAGGTGATAAATTCAATAACTCCAAGATAGATATATGTGCGGGTGTTTTGTGAAGTTGGTCAATAATGTTGTACTGATTTGAAGTAGATGGTGACTTGGATGTGGAAGATGGCCTCAATTGATCCCCTTGCAAAGTTATGTTTCTGCAACACGTGGTCACATTACAATTTGGTTGATCATTGATGGTGATCACATTGATGTGTGAATCACGTTGGGAGATATGATTGATGGTGTAATCAAAAGAAGCATTGTTATAGCTTACTTTGTCATCCCCTTTGTTATTTTGGTTTGAAGAACCTCCTTTTTCGTAATGAGGAAGAGGATTCTTGAATGCTATATGTTCATTGTTGGTAGTATGTCCTTCATTAATGGATATGCACTTTTGGTCAAGAAGGTCTTGAATGACATGCTTGAGTTTCATACAATCATTGGTTTTATGACCTTTGCTCCTATGGTATTCGCAAAAGTCATTTTCATTCCACCAAGGAGATTTGAATTTGGGTTCATATTCATGCACCAGTGGAAGTGTGATCATGTTGCCCCCAATTAACTTTCTAAGTGCGGATTCAAGTGATTCACCAAGTTGAGTGAACTTTCTTCTTGGATGGAAGTTGTTTTGTTTTTGTTCAGTACCTTGAGGTTTGGTAGATGGTGCATTATTTTGTGGATTGGATAGGTTGAAAATAGGTTGCTTTGGTGCTGCATGTTTTGCATCTACCACACCATCATTGACTATGGGTTTGTTTTTAGTCCAAAACTGTGACTTATCTGCATTATTGTTAGATCTTGGGGTTTCTTTGTATATCTTTACTTACCCCTTCGCTATCAAGGCCTTCTCAATGAGAAGCCCCATCTCAATGACCATATTGAAAGTTGATGGACATTGGATTTGTATTTGACAGCTTAGCTAAGTAGACAAATTATGTACGAACATTTCTATCATCTATTTTTTAGGTATGTGATAGGGACACTTGCTTGCAAGTTGCCTCCACCTTTGTAGGAAAGATGCAAATGATTCTCCTCCTTTTTGTTTATTATTGTAAAGGTCTAGCATGGAGATTTCATGTTCTATGTTATAAGAGAAATGTGTGATGAATTTATCCACTAATTCATTAAAGGTGTGGATGCTGAGAGGTAGACATGAAAACCACTCCATGGCTTGTCCTCCTAGGCTTCTAGGGAATAGTCACATTAGATAAGTTTCATTGTGGGTGACTTCAAGACAAGCGACACTGAATTCCCTAATATGATCTCTAGGATCTCCTTTTCCTCTATACTTGTCAAATTTTGGCACTTCAAATCTTATAGGAAAAGGTATCATGTTCAGGGATTTGTCAAATGGGTAGGGTGAGATATCTTCAAGCGAATAATGTTTCGTTGAGGTTCCGCTTTGGATATCTACCAATTGTTGTTGTAAGGCTTGGATTTGGGTTGTCAATACATCCAATGGATTAAGTGTATACTTAGCCTTTTCTATTTTTGGAGTCTCTTTTTCAATTTTGGAGCCATCTTTAGATGACTCAGCTTCATTTGAGGCATTATTCTATCCTAGATTAGAGATATCAAAGTCTACGAATAGCTTTGCTCCTTGTTGAGCAAGCATGAGGAAATACTTTTGGGGATCGATAGAAACAACTCTATCCATTATCTTTTGGAACTTAGTATCTTGGAGTTGTTGGAGGATTTCCTCTTGAGAGACTTCCTCATCATCCAGATTAGGTATATTATTGTTAAGGTTGTCCATGTTTTGCTTTTGTTTTGATTGAGATCTAGTTTGTACCATGCAAGATTTTGGGATAGGATGAAATGAGATTTGTTGGATTTTGCTCTTTTGATTGGAGGTGTGATATGGTAGAAGGTGAGTTTAATTGGAATCAATTTTGCTACGGTTTTGTTGATTCTATGTTTGTCTCAAACAAGGTAAATCTTGAGCTCTAATGTCTAATAGATATCGAGTTGTTGATACAAGTGGTAGTCCAAATAGAGATAGATTGACACCGCTATTTGATGTGGACTATTTTCTTTTCAAGGTTACACTAGTATAGTTTTGTTGAGAAGGATGATTTGAAATCCTGTTATAAAACTACCTAGCTCTTGTTTGGGTTGGTAAAGTATCAACTAGGTCCTAGAAGCAAGTTGTGGTTTGATTGCAAGGCAATGATGTGAAAAGAAGATGTTTGTGAAAATGATATGGAAAGGTGTTTGCAATGGTATAACTGATTTTTCAGGGTGAAACTACAACAAAAAGGGTACCTAAAACTGATAATGTTTTTATCCCAAACTATATGGAATATGCCTCTATTTTGGATGCGCGGCTTCAAAAGCGTAGAATAATAGGTCAAATGCGCAACTCTATTGGTCAAATGTGCAGATCTGGCTGATTTTGAAAGCACAACACTATGTTTTATAAGCGCAACTCTGTATGTTAAATATGCTGAAAGATTATATGCACAACAAAATGGTCTAGATGCACAACATAATAGGTTAAATGCAAAGCAAAACTGGTTATATGTGCAACAAAATGTTTAAATGCACAGAACTGCATGTACTTAGTTTTCTATTTCAATTTGATAGTTTGATTTTCTTGGAACATTTTCCTAAGTTAATCTAAGGTTTGCAATGCTGATTTTGGTTCAAGTTATTGCTAGAAAACACAGAGAAAAAAAGGTTTCCATGATTTACTTAACAAAATGAAAAACAAACAATTATAATCCTAGGATGGAAAGGACAATATTTGATGACTTCTAACTTGGTTTTTACACCAGCCACTTGCATAAAGGTAGACAGCTAATAACTTGGTAGGACTGGCTCCCCTCCATAGCACTCACTTCTCACTCATACCAAGTTATAGTTCCTCCGAAGAGCTGAACTTTTTTGTCTCTACACTAAATGAGTGTATTACATTAGATGGCTCTAGAGGTTCCTCCTCCTATGTCACCAAATAGGGGATTTTGGCTTACTATAACAAATGGAGTTTAGTCAAGGCATCCATTTGGGTGGTTACACATGCGGCCATTCACTTCGATAAGAAGGCTACCCAGCTTGCAGAGGTTACGCTCCACAGGGTTTTGGGGGAAACATTGGTCGATGCAATAGCACCCATCACTTGCAACTTTCCTCACAAATGCAATTTATTTATAGTGACTTGGAGGAGCTTGGCTTTAGCCCATTATCACTTAAGGTCTTCCCACTTGGAAGGAAGGAATTCCAAGGGCAGGCCTCTCTAAAGGTAAAACATGCAAAATGATAAGTTTGGCATTTTGGTCACCCAGTTAAGGGGAGGGCATAGTCCTATTATCATTATGAAAACATAGAGAACATTGGATCCTTAACTCCCTAGTTGAAAGAAAAACAACTAAATGTGTTAACTCTACCAAGCATAGAAATTTGTAACAAGATAGTAATAACTTGGAAAAGATTTTGTTAATTTTATCCCTTTAACAAATCTAGATGTAGATTGTTGTTTGAAAAAATAAGACAAATGTTACTTTCCCCTATTATGCTAAGTGATAGATTGTAGTGCAAGATAGTAAAAACATAAAGGAATTGTTCAATTTTAACCCCTAGGTTGGGATTAGATGAAAGTTGTGATGCAACAAATCGATTTAATTTCCTCCTAGTTAAGTCTATGTGCATATTTGCATGAACATATTAAGTTACTCCTTCCTAATTAGTTCTAGGTGGCTTAATAATGCAGCTAAAATGACTAAATCTAGCTCCTAACACATGCAAATGAAATTTAGTATGGAAAACCTTATAAAACTTTTACAACTCTGTTAGAAATTGAATGTGCAGGACTGCAAATTATATGTGCTAATTCAAAAATGCGCAGGAATAACAGTCAAAAGTGCAAGAATGCATTGTATATGTGCAAGAGTATCAGAAGCACAACAAGACTCATCAGGTGTGTAGCAGAACAGTTTGGATGCGCTAAAAGGTAAAAGTGCTGTAGGAAATGTTGTATGCGCAGAACAGGAAGTTGTTTACATAGAGCCAACCTGTCGTGATAGAACCTTCACAAAACACTTAGATAGAAGTTAAAAATGGGGCAAGGCCCCACGGTGGGCACCAAAAATGTTAGTTGAAATATTGTAAACAACATTAAACTACTAATAATCCAATAATCTCAATGAAATATGATGCAAATCAAATAAACAAAGCAATATTACCTTGAAGACTAATTTACCTTGAACCTTCCATTGTTCACCTATCTTGTATTGATCTTGTTGATGAATAGATCTCTCAAAAGCATTCTTCCTCTCTGTTTGAAGATGACAATACTTGAATGGCTATATGTTGGATAAAATGCAATGAAGACTGCCTACAAAGCAACTATTGTGAGGATGAGGATGGATGATTGAAGCCATGGTTGTATGGATATGAAGATAATGGATATAAAATGCAATGAGTAATATGGATGCTTTTCCAAAGACGCGCTGGAATTTCTATAGAGTAACTTTGCTATAGCTTTGTATGTTATTGAATGAGGGAATGAGCTCCCTTTTATAGGCCAAGGAGGGGGCAAATCCATGTGTCAAGATCTCAATAGTGGAGACTTGGTCTTGTGAGGTGAATGGTGAGGATTGAATTGGTTGAGATGAGAGAGAGAAAGAGGGAAGATGTTCCTCTCACCTTGACATGGTGGAGAGAAAGGGGTGACATGAGTCCACATGTCACAAGGCTCACCATGACCCAAGAAAGAAGGTCAAACAAGGAGACCATGTTTGTAGGGAGGTTGGAAAGAGTCTAGGGACTATGGAACAAGTGTCACAAAGTGTCCCTTTGACCATGATGACATGGAGAGACCATGCCCTTTGGAATAGGGATGGTTGGAGGAAGAATAGGCCCATGTGGGTGAGGAAAAATGGATTAATTAAATATTAAAATATTTAATTACATGTACAAGATGATGAGGTGGACGTATGAGGTGGATTAGATGATGTGGAATAGAGGACTTTTGACTTTGGAATTGGATTATTTGGGATTAAATAATTTGATTATTATTTAATTAAGTGATGACATTAGAAGAATAGGTTTAATTGATTTAATTAAATAAATTGATATTTATTTAATATTTGGACTGTTAATGATGAACGTGAATCAAATAGATAAATTGATGAATTTATTAAATTTTAGAAGAATGGGAATTAAATAAATAATAAATATTTATTTAATTTGTCTTTTCCATTTTTAGGTGTATAGAGGTACTGTTGGAGTTTTCCCCACAAAAACGTGTCTATTCTGTGTAGGTTATATTGCAGGCTAGAAACGATAAACTACGAGTGCCAGTTGGGCAAAATAAACATGTAGTCAATGTAGCCAAAGATTAAAGAAGAGGCAAAGCGTGGAATGTAAAGGGTCATCGGTGACTCTTCGCTCTTTAATATTTTTTTTTGTAAGTTATTCTTGGGAAGATGATGACTTTTGGGCTGCCATCTAAGGAGTTCTATTAAATGGGGATTGCTATTCATTGAAAAGGATCTTTTGGCCGTTCAACCGAGAGCTCCAGTGAGAGCTATAGGGGGTGTAGTGATTAGATAGCTGTTATGATCTTTTTACTGCCCTGTATAGTGGGAGAGTTTTGTAAAGGAGGAATAAGGAGACTTTGTACTTCTATTATTTTGAGATATAGAAGAGTTGTGGTTCTTATGTCTTCAATTTCTTCTGAGAAACTAGTTATTCCTATGTTTAATTAGTTTCTTTCATGTTTATAATCTCTTTTACTTGGCTCTTGGTGTACAGGTTTAGGAGACTTTGTTCTTCTTTCGTTTCATTTACATTGTTTTTCTAGGTTTCTGTTGTGTTCCTATGTTCATAACTGAGACTCTTTACTTCATTAGTTTTCTTTCTTTTTTCTACCTTCTTGTACCTTCTAGTCAAAGGTACTCAGAAATATAAAAACCCCCATCATACGAGGGAGCTGCCCCTTGCAAACGAAGAGGATAATCATTGCACTCTCAACGATTACTCCATTTGTTGGTTTCTTTTGTCGCTGCCTATTGGGTGAATCAGGGTGTTTTTGCAGTGACAAAACTGTTAACCAACACTACTATATTTCAATACTTGTCTTCAGTGCCTGTGCTTTGTTCTCTCTATCTTCTCTCCTCTTATGATATTTTCTAATCTTAGCGCACTGTTTCATCATATTTTCCATTGCTTCCTCATCTAACTGGTTTATAGGATCTTCAATGCATGACTAGAAGTTGCCTTTGAATTCCTTTATAGTTGTGTCTGCATCAAATACCTGAACATGAGGGTATGGATGTTTAACCAAATGTCCAACCATCTTCACAAGTTTCTTCAACAAAACTTGAATATTCTTTTCTAATTCTTGTATATTGGCCAAGCAAGGCCTTAGTATCCCTTCTTCAAACTTCAATTCCATCTTCATTTTGGGGATTTAAAATACAATCTGTAGGGTTATGACGCCCTCATTCACCAAGGACTTTGTATGTCCTTCCAAAGCTTCGAGTTTCTTTAATTCATCTATGCTCTGCTTTATTCTTGCTTGGCACCTTTGTTCAATGTGAACACAATTATTCTTTTCTCTCAATGTGATATTCCAATTGCTAATGGCAATTTTTATTACCTCTTCTCCTTTATGAATAAATGAATTGACAAAATCCTCTAGCATACTAGCTTCGTGCTTTTTATTCTCTATGTCTCCTACCTGTTCCTTAGAAAGAATAGTTAAATCAGAAGCCAATTCTAGCACATTTTATGTGGGATCAAATATCCCTTGAATGAATTTCTCGTATTGGGCAATTTTCCCCTTCAACTGCTTTATTTTTTGCTTATCTCTTCTCATTCTATTTACGGTGAATTCAATCATTTCCTGCAATTCTTCAATGTGTTGTTCTCTGTTGGCATGACCAATATGATAACCTTATACTCTTCTACACTTATTTCTCCTTTTTCCTTATTATTTTGGGGAATTGCCATTTGTACAGTCCTACCACCAGGGGGATCTCTCTTTATGGATGACATGGTTCTAGCCTTTCTTCTGCCTCTCTTCACAGCCTCAATAGTTAACAAGCACTTGATATCAATTCGTACCACTTGGACTATTGTGTCTTGTCTTACTTTAGATTCTAACCAAGTTGGCACCTCTTTATTCATATTTGTTGCTTTCTCATTTAACACTTCTTCTTGAGCTCCTTCTATGAGTACTTCTTCTTGTTCTTGCTCTTGTTGCTGATGATCATGTTGTTGCTGTGGGGGAACTTGTTGAGGAGGTTGTTGTTGTTCCTATTGGACATTCCTTACATTTTACTACTCCTCACGATAGGGTACCTCAGGATTAGGAACCTCCTGTTGTATATCTTGTACTTCATCCTTTCCTTTTTTCTCCATCTTATCTGTAGGCATATTTTCTTGATTAACCTCTTCTTGAACATCTTGTACCTTTCCAATGTTAGCATTTTCTTCTTCTACTTGATTTCTCATTATTTCCTTGGCCAACTCCTTAACCTCTTCCATGTATCTTTTGGCACCAAGTTCTCAAAAGGATCAATTATTCTAATATGTTGTAATGATGGGGTGGCATGTTTTGATTGCCCTGCACCAAATGCTCCAAGCATGAGATGAGACTTTGGCACTTGTCTATCTTCTTCTTCCTCACTGCTCATCTCAAGCCTATCATCACTGTTTTCATCTTCACCCTCCTCTTCATCATCTTCTACATCTTCAATCTTATTCACATCTACTACTTGTACACTTTCTTTTGTGGGTGCTTGAATAGTAGATGCCTTTGCTATCATCTCCTCCGTCATCTCTTGTTTAACCTTGATAAACCCCTATATTTTCTCTTGTTGGATTTGTTCTATAATTAAGGGGGTTTCCAAGGGTGTTTGTTGAGGTGCCTGCACAAGTACTGCATGTTTTGATGGTGGTTGAGATACCACCATTGCCTGTACTATAACTCTCTCTATTGCGACAGCCATAGTGGATGTAGATGTCCCCTCCTTTGCTAACACAAATGTTCCTATAGGTATTTCCACTATTATCCCCAGTGCATAGGGGTCCATTATTGTGGCCTATGTGTTGGCCTTAGCTATTCTAGCTTCCACCACGTGCCTTTTTCTTGTTAGAAAACATCAAAATCCACCTCACCTTCCTGACTTCTCTTTTTACCTTTCTTACCTAGGTACGTGAGTGTTACTCCTTTAGCTTTCAATTCCTCTATCCTTTCTTTTACCCATATATCTGAGTATGTAAACACTGATTTTGAAATATCATCTAATGAATTTTCCTCAAGTTGACTCCAATCTGGTTCAGTTAGAATTTCTTTTGTATTGTCATAACCTGTATGCAAGGTATTCTCATCATCATCCTTGATTTCTTGTGGCACTTCAATTCCTCCCAGTGTTCTCATTTGATCAAGGGTTAGTCTTTGATGAGATCTCCTCTTAACTTCAACTTCACTATCGCAGTCAGGCCAAAAATCCTCAATGTGAGGTTGATGTTTATACTTCTTATCTGTAAAGTTTTGAATCCTTTTAAATGGATCAAAAGATCTGACTAGATCGAAAACTAGAAAACCATAATACAACAATTTTGTCTTTGAGGTTTTAGCTACATCCTCATTAAAGCATTGATATTTTCCAATAACAAAGGAGAATTTGATGTTACCCCTATTACATTGGGCCTTATACATTGTAAAACCTCCAATATCTATCTAGTGAACTCCAACAACTCTACCTTATCTGATGGGTATCTTGGTAGTCTAAAAGGTTTCCCTTTAAACCCTTCAGTTCTAATGTATGTGAAAGTAGATAACTGAATATACCAAGCACTATGCAATGTGATTGCATTCTTTTCTATTTCAGACAACCTTTGATCTTTTTCTCCTATCAATATCCTTGTTAGGTATATGGAAAACACATCATTTACCCTTATCCAATTATTCCCTACATTTTGTGCTTGTAGGTTTGGGTAAAGATCATATACTAACTTCTACCCTGGTCCATTTCCCAATGTGCCAATTCTAGGTATTCCATTCAATTGCATCTTAGCAACACAAGAGTATATAATGTAGGATGACATGAAGAATTTTTTATGTTTGTTAATCTCAAGGCCTGTGCATAAATTGTGTTACTAATAGCCAAAGCCCAGTGTACATCCCCTATTTCTTCTCTGATGAATTGTATCACAAAAAACATTCATGGCTCGAATGCAACAACATCCTCCAACCCCATTATTCTACTCAGTAATGTAATCATGATATATACGTACTCCTTGAAATCCAACCTGTATAAAGTCTTTGGTACCCTGGCAGCTGCCTTCGGCTTCTTATCTGAGGGATACCTGTAATGCCCCGTCATGCAACCCTAGAGTGAAAGGCTAACAAGTGCAAAATTATAGAATAAATTTTTTTTTTTTTGGAGGTAATAAAGTGCAACAACTATATCCAAGGATATCATAAAACACAACATGAAGAAAAGTGCACCTCTAACCACCCTAGGGCAACATAACTGCATTAGAAAATAAGTTAAACCATAAGAGTGATAAACATTAACTATTGAATTAAATAACCCAATAACTTTATCAACAACAATATAATTTGATTACATAGCCCCAGTTCCAAATTACATGATTACAAGATTACAAGATTACAAGATTATAAGGATACAAGATTGCAAGAATACATGATTTCGAGATCGATCTTGTCGATTTACAAATAGTACATAAGAAAGATATACAACACTGCTGAAGAATGAAAGCCACCCGAAATTGGAACAACTCTGCACAAAGCTCAAACTGAATCTCCAAGAGAACCAATGGATAGCTCTACCTCCCAACCGTGTGGAACCCTGAGGTCCACCCCACCGAGCTAGGAGATAACAAGAGGATTACCACTAGGTCAAGGCTGCAGTCAAGAACACAACTACCAACCAGACTCCAAGAAAACAAACATGATGTACAGATTTCACAAGACCGACAGTACTCATCAAGACAGATCAAAACATCAGACTAGATCAGACATGAAAACAAGATCACACTCCAGAGGTACCAACAAGTATGAAGAGAAAATACTGAACCGCGTAAGGAGAGTGTCATCGCATGGCCCTAGCATGGGTTACCCAGGCTATCTCTCACCAGAAGCCGGCCCCCATCTAGGGTTACCCTGGCAGCCTCTCTCTAGGTGCCGGCCCCATAGGGTGACACATGCGGAGCCGACATGTCCTCTCATGGAGATGAGGAGGTCGGCCTTGCCAACCAGGCCTTCTCCTCCCACCCTTAGCCTATGAGAGCACTCAAGGTGTGGGTGAGGTCACATTAATTATCTTGTTAAGTGTATTACTACCCAACGCTCCTAGATACATTATTAGGTTTCCACTTGTTTACCACTTCCATGGGGTTACCCAGGCGACCTCTTGCTAGGCGCCGGCCCCACCATGGAAGCCACTCCCTTAGCGTTCTCTGACCAAACAGTCAAACCACAACATGCAAGGATAATGGTTACATAACAATTCTGATTATCACAAGATCCAATCACTAGCCACAACACACAATTCCCATTGCCCTACTCAAGCTCAACCATACCTCATAAAACAATGAGACACAAGAACCAATGCCAAAGACCAAAAAGTAAGACCTCTGGAGTCGGTGAGTAAGTTCTTTACCCGGTTACTACATCACCTTTCCCCTTCAGGAAACTAGGTTCCACGACCATGATATAATGCAAGATCGACAAGGGGGTGAATACTCAAAACATTCTCAATACAAGCTGACAAGAATACCTGATTAGTTCCAAGGGTAACTTCCCACCATCACCAGACAAGGTTAACATAATAAAATCATAACCCAACAAGGATAATTACAATAATACAAGCTATACCCAAAGAGTTATCACTTCCATGTAAAAGAGATAATTACATTTAAACTATAACTGCAGACCTTTACACATGATTTAATAACAAGTACCCCACATTGATTTTCAAGAAACGATAATCTTCTTTTTTCTTCATAGCCATCCAAGGATTCACTTATAGATTTTACTCAAAGATATAAGACAATTGGAATCATATGAACCCTATTCACAACTACACTAAGATGTAATCATGAACGTTAATCTAGATCACAATGTAATACTATTCTATACAACTCTAGTTAAAAACTACTTCCAAGAGTAACATCATTCCTATCGAATTTATTGCCAAACAACTTCCATTCCCTTCATAAGTATGACTCTATATTTAAAACAAAACATTAATTCATCATAGCATACTTGATCTTTTGTATACAAATACTCTTGCACTCGACTAAATTGTACCCTATGAGAGTTATCTATAGATCAACATTCCTAGGAAACCTATCAAGGAATTCACTATCATTAATCATAATTCCATCTCTAAGAATCTTGTTTATGTCTTATCATTCTTCAAGAAGAGAAGAAAAAGAAAAACAACACTCAATTTCCAACTAAAATAAACATTATTCAAAAATCAAATTCTAATAAATTTAGACACTAGTGTTGATATCACAATAGCACAATTACCCTATGACATAATAATATTTCTACCCTAGTGAGTAGAGGATTCCATAAACAAATTAACAACCGTCATTTAATAACAAATAGATACATAATCTAAAAACATACCTATCCCAAAATGATAGTTGTTAACACGACATTCCATAATTGTAAAATAATACAAAATAAATTTTCATTCATATTTCCAAGATATTTCACATTCTATCTAAAAATAAATAAATCCATATATAATATAAATAGGGAAAATTCTTAAATATTCCCAAAAAAAATAAAAAAATAAAATCATTCTAGTATAAGAAAATATATATACTTTTCTTTCTTTATTTAAAACCATTTATACTTCCCCTTATATAATAAGATAAAATTTTATGAAATAAAAAAAAATATAAGGAAGAGGCTCACGGTTCTAAAGTAAGAAGCTTTAGTTTCTTTGTTTTAAAAAAAAACATAGATTTCTAACAAGTATCCCAAATCTGATTTATTTAATTTTAGAGTTCTAGTCATGTCTTTTGTTTCTAAAAACAAGTTTCCTTCTATTCCTACGTAATGATCAGAAATAAACGGTTTTCTTTTTTTTCTTTTATTTTCTTTTTTTCTTTCTGAACATACACTCAATGCCATGCAGAAGCAAGAGTAAATATTTATACACTTTCTAAATATTCTTTCCATAAGGAAAAAAAAACACAATAATCAAAGGATCTAAAGAAGCATGTTAACAAAAAAATCATACTGAAATTTTCTGTCAATCACCACAAGAGAATGAGGATTAATTTATTGCAAGCGACTGAGTTTCTGATGAGATGCCATATGGTGGCCAAGAAGTGGATGCAGAAATCTACTTTGAGAAAGGCTCAAGTCTTCCAATGTTGCAGAGCCAAAGAGGAAGAGGCTAGAGGTAGAAGAAATTTCAGAAAGAGCAGGGATAAATGCAAGAGAAGGGAGGCCATACGGCAGTGGTAGGAAAGATTGTTATCAACATTAATCAACCATGTTATGGATCGACCAAAGTGTAGTTTGAAAGTTGGATTTCTTTTTGGTATAAAGTTTTAGGAGTAGCCAGTTGAGAACAGCTTGCCAAGACGTGCCATAAAGTGGCCAAAAAAAAATCTAATGAGAATGGATTGCTAGCTTACAAGGAAGAGGCTCTGCCATGAACTCTCAATCCGCAAGAAAAAACTCAGAAAATGTTATTAGGATAAAAATTTGGAAAGGAAAATATTGAAATCCAATTTGCATATGATGGAGAGCACTCAATAAGGATAGTCCCTGAGATTCACCTCCAGTCCAAAGAAATATTAACATCATCTGATCATTGATTGACATGCAGGAAAACAAAACATTACACACAGAGCTAAAGATTGATGAGGGAATCGGTTGACACAAGGGACTAAGTGGTTCTCATCACTTGATTAAAAGAATAGGTAAGTGAAATTGGTTTTGATTTAACCGAAGGTGCATAATATTTTGCCCTGCCGTGATTCCCTCCAAAAGTTACATTGATTTCTGATTGAGACTAAGTAAGCTCTGTCATAGAGATTGCATGTGCCTCACAAATTGATGTGGGCTGCTACAGAGACCTTCACTAAGAGGTTGAAATAGGAATTGATGGTTGGGCAAGATATAATAGAACAATGAGAATGAAATTTGAAGAATAATGTAGGAAGGATTTACAAGCTCATTAATTAAGTCAGAGGAGAAAAATGTCATCATAAGAAAAGTTCAAGAATTGATCTACAGGCAAAAATTGCAGTAGTTCCATCAGATAAATAGGTTGAGGTTGAAAAGATTACTTGAAGAATTTAAAATTTTACCAATCCTTCCAACAAGCAACCAACCAGAGCAAGGAGTTTACAAACGTAACAAGGGCGACTAACAAGTCGATTCTATGCCAGAGTAACCATCAACAAGAATTCAACAAGAACTCTAATTCTTCAGAGCAAACAAAGACAAAGAATATACAGAGATTCACAAGACATACCCGTACAATTCACGCTCCAGAATTGAATCTTCTTTCAGAATTTCTTTTCCTTTCTCTGCAAAATATTTCCTTTAAACATCCCCCCTTCCCGAACAAACATAACCATAGACATAAAAACCCTCTCACACCAAAACCTCCCGAGACCAAAAATAGACAACAACCATTAATTCCAGTAACCCCCAAATCTGAGACACAATCCCCTTCATTAAGAGAAATTGAATTTTTTACTTAACATAGAATTTTTCTGCTTCTTGACAACTATCCAACAATAAATGATCATTCAAAAATCATTAAACTAGCATCCAATACTATTTTTCAAAGACACGATATACTAATTAATCATATTAACTTATGACGTAGATACTGATTAAATCATAGCATATTCCACTTAATCTATATTGGAATTTATTTAAATAATATTCCAATTAAGCAAAATAATATAGTATTCGACAAGCTGTTAAATATTCTTAATACCACATTACCTCATTAAGCAATACCCAGATACAGATGGGCTAACTACCCAAAACTCGACAGTAACATTCAAACCACATGACGACTAACAAACTGAAGGTTAAACTGACCTAGGGAATAAACCTCATGTTATCTCCGTCAACAATATCCATGGTGTAGGGCCCGCTCAGACCTGCTAAGTCAGGTGGAGTCGAGGCCCGGTACCTGCAACCTGCGTGAAAACCAATGGGTTATATAATTGTAAATATATATATATATATCACATACACCGAGACAGAGAATCGCGGTGTAGTAGGGTGCTCGATCCGAGCAGTACTACACTGTCCCCGCTCCAACACAAGACTATAATCAGCAGCATAAACATGATATTTTCTAACCATCACTAAGCATATCCATCTCATCAAAATTGAAATAATCATAATGTCATCAATACCTCCATCGACAAGGTCCATCAAGATTAAGGAGAGCATAAACCAATACATACTAGTCCAAAAATCTCGAAACTGTAATTATGCAATATAAAACTATCAACTGTTCCAGAACTGACAGAAAGCAATAATAGAAATAACATCTAACACAAGCCAAAATGTGAGGGGCATTACATCCTCCCCCCCTAGACCTAGGCTTACTCCTAGAAGCCTGCGAATAAGTGAGGATATAACTCCCTCATCCTGGAAACATCCTCCCAAGTAGCAGAGGTCTCATCATTAGGGTCCCACTGGACCCTGACCTGCTCTACGTCTCTGCCCATGAGAGCAAGTCTCCTGTGCTGAAGAATGCCTATGGGCTCCAAAGCCAGCTGCCCGTCCTCTACCTGTAGAGCAGTCCAATCAAGAACATGAGCAATATCTGGAAAGTAAGGTCTAAGTACTGAAACATGAAACACATCATGGATGCGTGAAAGGCTAGGCGGCAAAGCAAGGCGATAAGCAACAGGACCAATCCTCTCCAACACCTCAAAAGGTCCTACAAAGCGTGGCGCTAGCTTAGAACCCTTTCCATAGCGGATTAGACTCTTTCGCGGTCGCACACGCAAGAACACCCGATCCCCAACTGAAAACTAACGATCGATCCTATGAGCATCAGCAGACTTTTTCTATCTATCCTGAGCTGCCACCAAATGCTCTCTAATCCTCTCAACCTGCTGCTCCATATCTCTAAGCATATCGGGACCTAGAAGAACTCTATCCTCCAGACGATCCCAACTCAAAGGGGTCCTACAAGGACGACCATACAAGGCCTGAAATGGAGACATGCCGATAGAACTATGATATCCATTATTATAGGCAAACTCCACCAGAAACAGGTAATCCTCCCAATGGCTTTGCCGATCCATCACATACATCCTCAACATATCCTCGAGAGCCTGATTAACCCTCTCGGTCTGACCATCAGTCTCAGGATGATAAGCTGAACTAAAGTTCAGCTGTGTCCCCAAGGCATGCTGCAAGGAAGTCCAAAGGGCGGAAGTGAACACTGGATCCCTGTCGGAGATGATCCTACGAGGAATCCCATGAAGTTTGACAATGTCCTCCATGAACACTCTGGCCACCGTAGAAGCATTATAGGAAGCACGGACAGGAGAGAAGTGAGCTACCTTCGTCAACCTATCCACAGTGACCATAATAGCATCATGTCGTCGAGCGGACATCGGCAAACCGACAATGAAGTCTATCGAAATGATATCCCACTTCCACTCTGGAATCAAATGAGGCTGCAAAAGACCTGCAGGGTGCTGGTGCTCTGCCTTCACCCTCTGACACTCAAGACATCTCGACACAAAATCAGCAATATCCCGCTTCATGCCACCCCAAAAGTACAGTTGACGTAGATCTGTATACATCTTCTTGACACCCGGATGAGCAAAATAGGGTGCCCGATGCGCCTCAGACAAAACTAGAGTACGAAGACCCTCAGAACTAGGCACATAAATCCGACCCAAATGTCGCAAAAGACCATCTGACTCAAACAAGTAACCAGAGAATCTACCCTCTAAGGGTCTACCAGACTCAAACTCGGATCTCACCTCTTGGCACCAACTGTCTGTCGGAAGAGCAGCGAGAATCTGACCTCTCAAATCAACTGTAAGAGAGACTGCTGAGATCTCGTGCCTCCGATGACTAAGAGCATCTGCTACCACATTCTCCTTGCCCTAAATATATTTGACCTCGAAGTCATACTCGCATAGGAACTCCATCCAACGCCTCTGTCTCGCATTCAAGTTTGGCTGCGTGAAAATATACTGTAAACTACGATGATCACTGTGTAGCTCAAACCGATGCCCTAACAGAAAATGTCTCCATCTCACCAAGGCATGCACCACTGCTGCTAACTCCAGGTCATGAGTGGGATAGTTCAACTCGTGATCCTTGAGTTTGCGAGACTCATAGGCAATCACGCGACCATCCTGCATTAGAATAGCCCCCAAACCCTCCAAGGAAGCATCGGTACAAACAACAAAGTCTCTATCTGGATCAGGAACTGCTAAAATTGGTGCACTAGTCAACTGCTCCTTAAGAGTCTGAAAAGCTGCCTAACACTGCTCTGACCAAACAAACTTCTTCCCTTTCCTCTGAAGAGAAGTTATAGGATGGGCAATCCTCGAAAACCCCATAACAAAACGACGATAGTAACCTGCCAGTCCCATAAAGCTACGGACCTCAGAAACATTAGTGGGTGCAGGCCAATCCATAATAGCTTGGATCTTCGAGGGATCCACCGCAATACCCTCTCCAGAGATAACATGACCCAAATACTTAACCTCTGACTGAAAGAACTCACATTTCGATAAATTGGCGTAAAGCTAATTTTCTCTCAGACACTGCAACACCTGACGTAAATGTTCCTCGTGCTCCTCCATAGTCCTCGAATAGATCAGTATGTCATCAAGGAACACTAGGACAAATCGGTCAAGATAAGTACGGAAGACACCATTCATCAAGCTCATGAAAACTGAAGGTGCATTCGTCAACCCGAATGGTACCACGGTGAACTCATAATGTCCATAACAGGTACGAAATGCTGTTTTGTGAATATCTGCTTCAAATATCCACAACTGGTGATATCCTGACTTAAGGTCAATTTTAGAGAATACCTTTGCTCCCTTAATCTGATCAAACAAATCATCGATCCGAGGCAAGGGATACCTATTTCTCACTGTTACTTTATTGAGCTGTCGGTAATCGATACATAGCCGTAAAGATCCATCCTTCTTTTTAACAAAGATCACAGGTGCTCCCCAAGGAGAAACACTAGGTCGAAAGAACCCTTTGGCTAACAACTCCTCCAACTGCAGTCGAAGCTCCTTGAGCTCCTGGGTGGTCATCCTGTATGGAGCTCGTGAGATAGGCTCCGCACCAGGAATTAGATCAACCCTGAAATCGATGTCACGCTTAGGTGGCATCCCCGGAATGTCAGAAGGAAAAACATCTGCATACTCCTTCAAAAGTGGGTGATCGTCAAGAGATGCCTCTCGACTCTCCTCCATCTCCAAATCACTCACAGTTACTGCATAAAGCTGACATCCCTGACGCATGCATCTCTTGAGTTGCATAGCGGAGATCATACGTAGGGAAATGGGTCTCTGAACTCCTACAACCTCGACCTCAGCACCTGAATCATCCACACATCTAACAGAATTATGCCGACAATCTATCACTGCCTGATGGGCCTCCAACCAATCTATCCCCAGAACTATGTCATATGAACCCAGGGGTAGAATGCGAAGGTCCACAGAAGTAGATAAAGAGCCAATTGACAATTCACACCCAGAAACTAAAGACTCCACTGCTATCTTAGCCCCGGAAGCCAACTCAACCTGCCACCTATCAACCTGCTTGGTTGCCACTAAGCCACAACGCTCCACAAGAGAAGGAGATATAAACGAATCAGATGCACCGGAATCAAATAAAACAGTAAAATCAATACCTCGCATGCGACCCGAAGTCTCCACCACGGTGCCCTGATGCTTTGCCTGACGGTCATCTACCACTGCAAAGACTCGGTGTGACCTGCCTGCATCACCAACCGTCGGCTCAGATGCCGCTGGTCGATGTCCAAATCCTGATGCACCCTTCTGCGGGCACTGCCTAGCAATATGGCCCTGCTGGCCACAAGAGAAACACCCGGTGCCTCTACCAAATCCACCATCACCCCTGAAAGCACTAGACTGCTGGAAGCTACCTCTGCTCACTGCGGACTGTGTACTCTGAGCTGGCTGATCAAAACGGTTCCGCTTATTGCGCTGCCAAGACCGGTCTTTCATTTTTTGAAATCTATTACCTTGCTGATGCTGAGAACTCTTTGGCTTAGCCTGTGAAAACTGCTGCCGACCACCCTTTGAGGGTGCATGGGAACCTGATGCCTGAGTGTGACCACCTCGAGAACCATATCCTGAAGATGGTGCACTGCCAATGTGCACTCCCGTATGCCCACCAAGTGCCATAGCTAGATTCTCCTCCACTATCCGGGCTTTCTCCACGGCAACCTCCATAGTCTTAGGTTCGAATACACGAACCCCTCCACTAATTCGGGCATTCAAGCCCCTGATGAAATGTTGCACCAACATGGACTCGTCATCTCCAATACCTGCATACTGTTTGAGCTCGTAAAATCTGCGCTCATACTGCTCAACGGTCATGGCCAACTGTCTCAGCTCGTGGAACTCATCTGCTCGACGCTGCCTCCAATGGTCTGAAAGAAAACGGGCTCTGAATCTCTCTAAGAATAGCTCCCAAGACACCGTGCTAATATCCAAATGCAGCTTCTGCTCCTCTAGCCGCCACCAAGTCGAAGCGAACCCTCGAAGATGCAGAATAGCACATCTGGCTTTGGTGTTGCTGCCATATGGATGCATGGCGAAACACCTGCCTAGGTCCAAAAGCCAAGTCTCTGCCTCTAGTCCACTACCAACTCCATCAAAGATGGGAGGGCGTGCTCTCAGTAAATCCCTCATATGGCTGGCTAGGGTGGCCTCCTGCTCAGTTGTCAACTCTCTAGGTCTAGGAGACCTCTCTCTCTCTCTAGGACCCCGCTGGTCAACCTCCTGATCTCCTCGAGTCTGCCTGCCCTCCTGCCTAGGGCCTAAACGGGCAAGGGCATCCTCCAGAATCTGTCTCAACTGAGCTCCATCAGGCTGATCCTGACCCCCTATGTTCTAACCCCCACCTTCATGGGCACTCGACTGAGGAGAACTGGGAGGAGGTGTACCGCCACCACCCCTCCCACGACCCCTACCTCTGCCCCGACCTCGGCCCCTACCTCTAGGCATCTACCTACAGCACCAAAGGCATTTATTACATTAAAAAAAAATATTCACAATAGGGATAAAATTATTCTACAGAGTACAAGAACAAGGTTACATAATGGGCTCGGGGTACCCAGTGTTTAAACTTGGCTCTGATACCAAATGTAATGCCCCGTCATGCAACCCTAGAGTGAAAGGCTAACAAGTACAAAATTATAGAATAATTTTTTTTTTTTTGGAGGTAATAAAGTGCAACAACTATATCCAAGGATATCATAAAACACAACATGAAGAAAAGTGCACCTCTAACCACCCTAGGGCAACATAACTGCATTAGAAAATAAGTTAAACCATAAGAGTGATAAACATTAACTATTGAATTAAATAACCCAATAACTTTATCAACAACAATATAATTTGATTACATAGCCCCAGTTCCAAATTACATGATTACAAGATTACAAGATTACAAGATTATAAGGATACAAGATTGCAAGAATACATGATTTCGAGATCTATCTTGTCGATTTACAAATAGTACATAAGAAAGATATACAACACTGCTGAAGAATGAAAGCCACCCGAAATTGGAACAACTCTGCACAAAGCTCAAACTGAATCTCCAAGAGAACCAATGGATAGCTCTACCTCCCAACCGTGTGGAACCCTGAGGTCCACCCCACCGAGCTAGGAGATAACAAGAGGATTACCACTAGGTCAAGGCTGCAGTCAAGAACACAACTACCAACCAGACTCCAAGAAAACAAACATGATGTACAGATTTCACAAGACCGACAGTACTCATCAAGACAGATCAAAACATCAGACTAGATCAGACATGAAAACAAGATCACACTCCAGAGGTACCAACAAGTATGAAGAGAAAATACTGAACCGCGTAAGGAGAGTGTCATCGCATGGCCCTAGCATGGGTTACCCAGGCTATCTCTCACCAGAAGCCGGCCCCCATCTAGGGTTACCCTGGCAGCCTCTCTCTAGGTGCCGGCCCCATAGGGTGACACATGCGGAGCCGACATGTCCTCTCATGGAGACGAGGAGGTCGGCCTTGCCAACCAGGCCTTCTCCTCCCACCCTTAGCCTATGAGAGCACTCAAGGTGTGGGTGAGGTCACATTAATTATCTTGTTAAGTGTATTACTACCCAACCCTCCTAGATACATTATTAGGTTTCCACTTGTTTACCACTTCCATGGGGTTACCCAGGCGACCTCTTGCTAGGCGCCGGCCCCACCATGGAAGCCACTCCCTTAGCATTCTCTGACCAAACAGTCAAACCACAACATGCAAGGATAATGGTTACATAACAATTCTGATTATCACAAGATCCAATCACTAGCCACAACACACAATTCCCATTGCCCTACTCAAGCTCAACCATACCTCATAAAACAATGAGACACAAGAACCAATGCCAAAGACCAAAAAGTAAGACCTCTGGAGTCGGTGAGTAAGTTCTTTACCCGGTTACTACATCACCTTTCCCCTTCAGGAAACTAGGTTCCACGACCATGATATAATGCAAGATCGACAAGGGGGTGAATACTCAAAACATTCTCAATACAAGCTGACAAGAATACCTGATTAGTTCCAAGGGTAACTTCCCACCATCACCAGACAAGGTTAACATAATAAAATCATAACCCAACAAGGATAATTACAATAATACAAGCTATACCCAAAGAGTTATCACTTCCATGTAAAAGAGATAATTACATTTAAACTATAACTGCAGACCTTTACACATGATTTAATAACAAGTACCCCACATTGATTTTCAAGAAACGATAATCTTCTTTTTTCTTCATAGCCATCCAAGGATTCACTTATAGATTTTACTCAAAGATATAAGACAATTGGAATCATATGAACCCTATTCACAACTACACTAAGATGTAATCATGAACGCTAATCTAGATCACAATGTAATACTATTCTATACAACTCTAGTTAAAAACTACTTCCAAGAGTAACATCATTCCTATCGAATTTATTGCCAAACAACTTCCATTCCCTTCATAAGTATGACTCTATATTTAAAACAAAACATTAATTCATCATAGCATACTTGATCTTTTGTATACAAATACTCTTGCACTCGACTAAATTGTACCCTATGAGAGTTATCTATAGATCAACATTCCTAGGAAACCTATCAAGGAATTCACTATCATTAATCATAATTCCATCTCTAAGAATCTTGTTTATGTCTTATCATTCTTCAAGAAGAGAAGAAAAAGAAAAACAACGCTCAATTTCCAACTAAAATAAACATTATTCAAAAATCAAATTCTAATAAATTTAGACACTAGTGTTGATATCACAATAGCACAATTACCCTATGACATAATAATATTTCTACCCTAGTGAGTAGAGGATTCCATAAACAAATTAACAACCGTCATTTAATAACAAATAGATACATAATCTAAAAACATACCTATCCCAAAATGATAGTTGTTAACACGACATTCCATAATTGTAAAATAATACAAAATAAATTTTCATTCATATTTCCAAGATATTTCACATTCTATCTAAAAATAAATAAATCCATATATAATATAAATAGGGAAAATTCTTAAATATTCCCAAAAAAAATAAAAAAATAAAATCATTCTAGTATAAGAAAATATATATACTTTTCTTTCTTTATTTAAAACCATTTATACTTCCCCTTATATAATAAGATAAAATTTTATGAAATAAAAAAATATATAAGGAAGAGGCTCACGGTTCTAAAGTAAGAAGCTTTAGTTTCTTTTTAAAAAAAAAAACATAGATTTCTAACAAGTATCCCAAATCTGATTTATTTAATTTTAGAGTTCTAGTCATGTCTTTTGTTTCTAAAAACAAGTTTCCTTCTATTCCTACGTAATGATCAGAAATAAACGGTTTTCTTTTTTTTCTTTTATTTTCTTTTTTTCTTTCTGAACATACACTCAATGCCATGCAGAAGCAAGAGTAAATATTTATACACTTTCTAAATATTCTTTCCATAAGGAAAAAAAAACACAATAATCAAAGGATCTAAAGAAGCATGTTAACAAAAAAATCATACTGAAATTTTCTGTCAATCACCACAAGAGAATGAGGATTAATTTATTGCAAGCGACTGAGTTTCTGATGAGATGCCATATGGTGGCCAAGAAGTGGATGCAGAAATCTACTTTGAGAAAGGCTCAAGTCTTCCAATGTTGCAGAGCCAAAGAGGAAGAGGCTAGAGGTAGAAGAAATTTCAGAAAGAGCAGGGATAAATGCAAGAGAAGGGAGGCCATACGGCAGTGGTAGGAAAGATTGTTATCAACATTAATCAACCATGTTATGGATCGACCAAAGTGTAGTTTGAAAGTTGGATTTCTTTTTGGTATAAAGTTTTAGGAGTAGCCAGTTGAGAACAGCTTGCCAAGACGTGCCATAAAGTGGCCAAAAAAAAATCTAATGAGAATGGATTGCTAGCTTACAAGGAAGAGGCTCTGCCATGAACTCTCAATCCGCAAGAAAAAACTCAGAAAATGTTATTAGGATAAAAATTTGGAAAGGAAAATATTGAAATCCAATTTGCATATGATGGAGAGCACTCAATAAGGATAGTCCCTGAGATTCACCTCCAGTCCAAAGAAATATTAACATCATCTGATCATTGATTGACATGCAGGAAAACAAAACATTACACACAGAGCTAAAGATTGATGAGGGAATCGGTTGACACAAGGGACTAAGTGGTTCTCATCACTTGATTAAAAGAATAGGTAAGTGAAATTGGTTTTGATTTAACCGAAGGTGCATAATATTTTTCCCTACCGTGATTCCCTCCAAAAGTTACATTGATTTCTGATTGAGACTAAGTAAGCTCTGTCATAGAGATTGCATGTGCCTCACAAATTGATGTGGGCTGCTACAGAGACCTTCACTAAGAGGTTGAAATAGGAATTGATGGTTAGGCAAGATATAATAGAACAATGAGAACGAAATTTGAAGAATAATGTAGGAAGGATTTACAAGCTCATTAATTAAGTCAGAGGAGAAAAATGTCATCATAAGAAAAGTTCAAGAATTGATCTACAGGCAAAAATTGCAGTAGTTCCATCAGATAAATAGGTTGAGGTTGAAAAGATTACTTGAAGAATTTAAAATTTTACCAATCCTTCCAACAAGCAACCAACCAGAGCAAGGAGTTTACAAACGTAACAAGGGCGACTAACAAGTCGATTCTATGCCAGAGTAACCATCAACAAGAATTCAACAAGAACTCTAATTCTTCAGAGCAAACAAAGACAAAGAATATACAGAGATTCACAAGACATACCCGTACAATTCACGCTCCAGAATTGAATCTTCTTTCAGAATTTCTTTTCCTTTCTCTGCAAAATATTTCCTTGAAACATCCCCCCTTCCCGAACAAACATAACCATAGACATAAAAACCCTCTCACACCAAAACCTCCCGAGACCAAAAATAGACAACAACCATTAATTCCAGTAACCCCCAAATCTGAGACACAATCCCCTTCATTAAGAGAAATTGAATTTTTTACTTAACATAGAATTTTTCTGCTTCTTGACAACTATCCAACAATAAATGATCATTCAAAAATCATTAAACTAGCATCCAATACTATTTTTCAAAGACACGATATACTAATTAATCATATTAACTTATGACGTAGATACTGATTAAATCATAGCATATTCCACTTAATCTATATTGGAATTTATTGAAATAATATTCCAATTAAGCAAAATAATATAGTATTCGACAAGCTGTTAAATATTCTTAATACCACATTACCTCATTAAGCAATACCCAGATACAGATGGGCTAACTACCCAAAACTCGACAGTAACATTCAAACCACATGACGACTAACAAACTGAAGGTTAAACTGACCTAGGGAATAAACCTCATGTTATCTCCGTCAACAATATCCATGGTGTAGGGCCCGCTCAGACCTGCTAAGTCAGGTGGAGTCGAGGCCCGGTACCTGCAACCTGCGTGAAAACCAATGGGTTATATAATTGTAAATATATATATATATATCACATACACCGAGACAGAGAATCGCGGCGTAGTAGGGTGCTCGATCCGAGCAGTACTACACCGTCCCCGCTCCAACACAAGACTATAATCAGCAGCATAAACATGATATTTTCTAACCATCACTAAGCATATCCATCTCATCAAAATTGAAATAATCATAATGTCATCAATACCTCCATCGACAAGGTCCATCAAGATTAAGGAGAGCATAAACCAATACATACTAGTCCAAAAATCTCGAAACTGTAATTATGCAATATAAAACTATCAACTGTTCCAGAACTGACAGAAAGCAATAATAGAAATAACATCTAACACAAGCCAAAACGTGAGGGGCATTACAATACCAACCATATAATATTGCACTCTTACATGTTGCTTCATTCTTATTAAAATCATCAGAGTATTTCTCTATATCAACTTCCTTCATCTTTCCAGTGGTCTTCAATCCAAAAGTTTCTGCTATTCCTTTGATAGACAAATTTGTGAACACCACTCCATTATGTTTTACCTTCCCAAAATTGAAATCATATCTCTGTATACACTCACAAACTAGGTCCCTAGCCTCCATTGCTAATGGAAATCCTACAGCCTTGTACAATCCTACATCCCAAATGTTTTTCATGGCCAAGAATGTGCCAAACTCTTGGATCTTTTCCAATATTTCCTTGGAATCAAAAACTCCAATTTCAGTATCCATTACCCTTGTGAACAATAAATATTTGAACGATAACCTCTTACTGTAAATTCTTCTTTACTTCTGGGTTCCTTCTTTTCAACTTTTCTGGCTGTCTTCTCCATTTTCTTTCCTTTTGGTGGCATCCTGAAAAGATATACATTTATTTTACAACCACATCCACATTTACTAGGGTTTTTTTTACCATACATATTTATTGTTTAACTTTTAACCCTAAGCCTCTTTTCGTTTGAGTTATGCATATGTATCCTATTGTGTTTACTTTTTCGATTTAATCATAACGATTACTTAAGCCTAACATATTTCTGTTATTCAACTGTAATCATTTTAAAATTTCCATAATCGTATCCGTAAAATCACAAGTAAGAGTCTTTTGGTACATACCTAAACTGCAACTGTTGACTTTAATAGCATTGATAAGAAATTTACCATTTGAATTCAACCCAGCTACCATTCTCAAATTTCAATTTGCCCTTTGAATCACCTTTCACCTTAGCTCTGTAAAATGCTCTACAACTTAACTCAGAATGCAATTGTGAAGATTAACATAATCGAATTTCCTTTTTACTTCCTCAAATTTATGTTTTTTAGTGGTAGATGTGCATTAAATGTTGTAACTAATGCATACAATTCAGTTTGAGTTTTACTTTTCCCATTCAATTCATATTTTGAATCTTGTAGACATTAGTTCCCTACACTTTTGATTTTTGTATGTCATATACATGCATGATAAGTCCTTGTGCACTTTAGTAGTTTCCCTCTCTTACTTTTGTATATTTAGTTTTGTATATCTCTATGTATACCTTATACAATCATCGAAATATACGAACTCGAACTCCAACGGGTTTATAAACATATTAAAATTAGTTTCGAGTCTGACTTTGCATCTAAGTATTTTGTATCACCCATCTTTGTATATTGCATTCATGTATCTCCAACATACAAATGTGGACCCCACCTGAAACATACAATATTCAAACCTTTAATTACATCAATTTTTGTATATAATTTATTTGTATATCTCCATGTATATCATATACACGTGTAGATACAAATATCCACGATATTGATTCTTTATCTTTTCTTATGAACAAATGCACTTTATTCCATATTTAATCGTGGGTTCAAATCCACGAATGTATCTTTCACCTTTTGTATTTCTAATACATGCATTAGAATATACAAATGCAGACTTCATTTATAATTAATTTTGTTTGACTTTTTTGGATTGCATCTGATTTTGTATTTGTATATAAGATACATGCAATTATTCATACAATAATACATACAAACATGTGCATTCACTTTATTTTCAGAATTTGATTGAATTTTACTTTTGGGTCCAACTTATATTTGCATCAAAAGCATGCAAAAACAATGTATCTAACATACAAACGAGCTATCCCCAACCTTATACACCATTTTGAACTTATTTTGACATCCACCCATGTATCTTTTGCATTTGTATTTCTAATACAAGAGTGGTAATATACAAACACAACTGCAGATTTCAACGTTTATACAATTCACCATAAAATGCCATCGGGTCCAGACTTGAATATTTTTATGTATACCATATACATCACTAATTTAAAACATGATGAATAAAGTGACCTGACTAACCAAAAGTATAATATATACATGCAAACGACAATGTATATTAGATACATGTTGACTGACATCAATCTAGCATTGACTTTTCACAGAAACAGGCATAACTCTCAAAATATGAAGGATTTTCAAATGATTCAAAAGGCAACCATAGATGATTTTTCATGTAGATTTTGTTGCAACTATGTGCCTAATCAATGTTGTCATTGATGTCAACATATTCTTTTTGTCATTGGTGTCAACTATATTTTATTCTATTATTTGTTTAGAAGACTTGTATGTTGAGGATATTGAGAAAATTAGCCTCTCTGGAAGAAACTAGTGAGCTACAGAGAAGTGCAGTACAGATAGTGAGTTGTATGTTGAACAACAGTCCGGTAAACTACTTCGCTTTTACTTCTGTTTGAAGTTCGTGGTCTGTGGATTGGAAGTAAGTTAGAGGTATGACTAAGGATGTTGCATTCCGGGTTTGAAGCCTCTGCATGAAGATCTGAGTGAGTTGTGTTCACTAGAGTGAAACCTACTTTTTCTATAAGTTCAGTTGGGACATGAAGAAAGTATTTTGCTCCACATTCCTCTACAATAAAGTATTTTTCTCTGCGGTTCTAGATGGAAGTCTGGGATGATGATAAGTGCCTACAGTTGCAATGGTTCGTAGTTTGGTGGTCCACAAGCTATCTTTCTTTTATGACAATTGAAAACAATGAAGTTCATCATGTGTTCCCACAAGAATATTCCTATGGATAGAGTAGTTAAGGTTCATGCAGTTGCTTCTGATGATTATAGTGTTCTTATGGATGACTCCTAATCATGTTCCTATCTAGACTTTGGTCTACATTAAGAAATTGAGATTGTGTTTGAAGATTGTTCCCAGATAATGTAGCGTGTAACCAATCTTGGTCGACCTGGTTAATCCCGGTAATTGTGAAGATCTTTGGAAGATTGTGGAAGCATTTTGTGGTGTGGAAGATTGTGTTTGAGTCCCAGCTAAGGCATGGCATGATCCATATTTCATTTCCTTTGTACAATGTTACAATAGGTCAAGACCTATTTTGTAAATGTTTGTAATACCAACCTTGGACATTGTTCCGATGGTTGATGATTGTGATGCCGACCTTGATGATCATTCCAAGGTTGATGTAGTGTATAAATACTTATAGTTGAGTCATGGAAAAAGTGTCCTTGAGAAGAAATGAAAAGATATTAAGAAAGGTCCAAAAAGCAGAGCAGAGAAGAGGTAGAGGAAAGAAGAGGAAGAGCAGAGCAAAGGAAGAGCAGAGCAAGGGAATTATTATACTTCAGTCATAAATATAGAAAGGTGTTGATCATGGCAGTGAGTCTGGCAGTAAGCTGCCAGTAGGGTTTAACAACCCTTATTATAATCTTGCTAGATTTAGGGTTGAGGCAGTGAGCCTGCTAGACCTAGTTGTTCTTCATGGCAGTAAGCCAATATGTTTAGGCCCGTGGAGTGACCAAGCCTGAACATCATTATTTCAAGATTGCAATATATATTGAGAGTTAATCCTCTCCATAGTTTTTCCTCACCTTGGGGTTTTCCACATAAATATGGTGTCTCTTGTGTTTGATGTTGTATCTATGGTTAAGTTTCTGATTTCATACACTCATTGTTAAATCATAATAATTGTGGATAAGTGATAAATGTTTAATTGTAGAAAGTGTTTAAGTTTTTGTGACAACTGATTCACCCCCCCTCTCAGTTGTCTGGTACATATCAACAATTAGTATCAGAGCCAGGTTCCTCTGAAGAAAGTTTAACAGCTTGAGGAAGATCCAAAATGTCTTACAACAAGGAAGCCCTGCATTTTGATGGAACAAATTATGTTCTCTGGAAGGCTCAGATGAAAATCCATCTTCTTTCTCTTGGTTACAAAGTTTGGAAAGATACATAAATAGAATACGCCATACCTCCAAATGGTCTGACGACATTTCTTAATATATTCTCATTTTTGCTCAAGGACACAAGTTTGTGCAATGTATGGAGGCAATGAAGGTATGTGCTCAGTTTTTGCTAGAGAAATGCAAAGTGAATTTGAAATGTGTATGTTTGGAGAGATGAATTTTTTTTAGGTCTGCAAATAAGTCAATCAGATAAGTGTATCTTCATTTCTTAGTCCAAGTATGTGAAAGAGTTGTTAAAGAAATTTGGGATGGAAGACTCTAAACCAGTATGCACACCTATGACAACTAGTTGTAAGTTGAGCAAAGATGATAACTCACCCCTGGTAGACCAGAAAAAGTTTAGATCTATGATTGGAGGATTACTTGATTTGACTCAAACTAGACCTGCCATAATGCATGCAGTGTCTTGTGGCAAGATTTCAGGCCAAACCCAAGGAATCACATGTGATGACAGTGAAAAGAATTCTAAGATATTTAAAAGGCACAATAGATTGTGGTTTGTGGTAACCAAAGGACTGTGACTTTACTCTCAGTGCATACACTGATGCAGATTGGGCCAAAGGTGTGGATGATAGAAAAAGTACAAGTGGAGGTGCATTCTGCTTGGGAAAAATATTAGTATCTTGGTTGAGCAAGAAACAATATTCAATATCCCTGTCTACTATAGAGGTAAAATACATTGTAGCAGCATGCAGTTGTACTCAGGTGTTATGGATGAAGTAGACTTTGAAGGAAATCAAAGTTGTGTATGATGAACCTATTGCAATCTTTTGTGACAACACAAGTTATCATCTTTGCTCAACTTACAACCAGTTATCATAGGTGTGCATATTGGTTTAGAGTCTTCCATCCCAAATTTCTTTAACAACTATTTCACATACTTGGAATGAGAAATGAAGATACCCTTATCTGATTGACTTATTTGCAAACCTAAAAAGAATTTCATCTCTCCAAACATAGACATTTCAAATTCACTTTGCATTTCTCCAACAAAAACTAAGCACATACCTTGATTGCATACAAAAATAATATCATCAACAAAAACTACAACAATTAGGGTTTGTTCATCATTGATCTTAGAGTAGAGATTACTATCTATAGTACTTTTACTGAACCCTATCTATATCAGGTACCTATCCAACCATGCATACCATGCTCTAGGAGCTTGTTTTAATCCATACAATGCTTTCTTCAATTTGCATACCATGTCCCCTTGTTCTGATGACTGAAATCCTTTTGGTTGTTCAATATAGACTTCCTCTTCCAACTCTCCATTTAAGAAGGTAGACTTTACATCCATTTGATAAATCTTGAAGTCTTTATATGTTGTAAAAGCCAGAAACATCTGTATTGCTTCAATCCTTGCTACTGGACCAAAGGTTTCTTTAAAATCTATTCCTTCAACCTGAGCCTATCCTTTGCATACCAATCTTGCTTTGTTTCTTACCACTTCACCATTCTCATTCATTTTGTTTCTGAAGACCCACTTTGTACTAATTACATTCTTTTCTACTAGTCTGGGAACAAGATCTCAAGTCTGATTCTTCTCTATCTGCATTAATTCTTCTTCCATGGCCTTTATCCAATTCTCATCTTTGCATGCCTCATCCATAGTTTTAGGTTCAATCTTAGAGATCAGATAGAAATCTACTTGTTCTTCTGTAGGTTTTCTTCTAGTTAAGATCTCTTTGCTCTTATCTCCTATGATTTGATTTTTAGAATGACTGATTCTTACATATCTTGGAGTTTTGGTAGCACTTGCTGGAGCTTGTTCTTCTTTATATGTGTTGTCTTCATACTGTACCACTTCTTAAACATCTAGATCATTTGACTCATATCCACTTAATTCTGAAGACTTTTCCTTACATTCATCAACTTTAACATTCGCGCTTTCAATGATCTTATTCACTCTCTTATTATAGCATTGGTAGGCCTTGCTCTTGGTGGAGTAACCAAGGAAGATTCCTTCATCACATCTGGCATCAAACTTGCCTAAATCTTCTTCTCTTCTGATATAACATCTGCTACCAAAAACTTTGAAATATTTCATAGTAGGAACTCTACCATGCCACAATTCATAGGGAGTCATTGAAGGATTGCCACCAATCCAGAGTATTAGTCATCATATGGACCTTATACCTAGAGCTAGTTTGCCTAACAAAGCAGCACATTAGATGACACCAATGGAGAATGCAGAGCTGAATAGACAAATACAAGAGCTGTTGAGGAAAGGATTGATCAGAGAAAGTTTAAGACCATGTGCGGTACCTGTAGTACTAACACTAAAGAAAGATGGGGAGTGGAGGATGTGTACAGACTCTAGAGCAATCAATAAGATCACAGTTAAGTATAGATTTCTATTGCCAAGGATGGATGACATCATGGACTTTTTGGTGGAGCAAAGTATTTTACAAAAATAGACTTGAAGAGTGGATACCATCAAATTAGTATCAGAGAAGGAGATGAGTGGAAGACTGCATTTAAGAGAAATGAAGGATTATATAAATGCTTAGTGATGCCTTTTGGATTAACTAATGCACCAATTACTTTCATGAGGTTGATGAATGAGGTTTTGAAGAAATTATTGGGTAAGTTTTTTATTATACTTGGATGACATTCTAATTTTTAGTAAGACAAAGGAAGAACATTTGTGGCATATTAGACAATTGTAGAGGTTAAGAGAAGAGAAATTGTTGATAAACATCAAGAAACATGTAGTTTCATGAAGGAAAAATTGGTATATTTGGGATTTATGATTTCTGCGAAAGGATTGAAGATGGACCCTGAGAAAGTTAGAGAAATTGTTGAGTGGCCAATGATGAACCTAGTTATTAGCCTATTTTATTATAGTTTTATGCAATTTGAAGGACATTTCTAGACATTATTTTAAGCATATTTCTATATTAGGTTATCCCTTATGATCATTATGCAGACTTGAACCTAGTTAATTAAGTATATAGAGATATGATTATAATATGATGAATTTGTATGTTATATGTGGGAATGTATGGATTGTATAGAATGTTTTGTGTTGATTATGGTTGTTAGTATTTTGTACATGTTTATGGACTAACTCCTACAACTAAAGAAGAAGGACTGTAACCCACAACAACTGTAAGGTGCAACCCACAACCACAACATTTCTAGACAGCAGCGCACGGAAGGTTCCAGTCTCAACTAAGTGTAGAAACTATGGCATGAGGACACTTAATGGAGTTAATCATGCATCGTGATGGTAATCACTAAAGATGACTGAAAGCTTGAATGATTCTATTGCAACTAGAAGACCAACGGGACTGATTCAACTAGTCCATGTTCCCCTGTTTCAATAGAGAGTTCTAATTTTATTAGGACACTTCTTTCCTTCTCTTTCAGTTATTGTTGTTAGCATTCATCACACTCTGGTTCATGTGAAGTGGTGGTTTATGTTTACAATTAAGAGACCTATTTCAATAAACTCCCCCATGCCTATATGTATGGCTCAGTGGTTGAGGTAGATGTTAGTTAGTTAAGTTCAGTTTGAATAGTTTTTGTTCTGTTGCAGATATAGCTATCTGAATCTTTTCCAAATTATGCAGACAATGTTATTATCTTGATGTTATGAATACTACAATTCAACAGGATTTTATGTTATTTGAAAGGATTATTTAATGAATGTTAGAATCAATATGATTGTGTGGATCTAGAGAACTAGATTTGAGTTAAAAGTAGTGAGATAGTCACCTGAGCAAGGGCCACTCAAGGTAACTATTCTTCACTTTTTTTCTTGCATGTTATTATTGCTATAGCAGTTATTTCATAAATGCAAGATCAATTAGATTCTTAAGTTGTTTAGTTCATTTGACTTGTGATACTTTGGATGATAGAATAAGTTATCAGTACCAAGCTAATTCTTAGAATTCATTCCTTTACAGTCATTGTTAGGGTCTTACATTGTAAAGCACTCATAGCAATAGTAGTAGAATTACTTTCTTTTGCCATTAAGTAGTTTTGATTTATGATACTGTACTAGATAAGTTATAAGACAATTTGATCTTTGAAAGCACATACAGTGCCAATGCCATCACAAGCTTCTAGCCCTGGTTGATAATTCAATGAAGGTCTTTTCAAGGGTAATAGTGGACTGTTCAGTAGGTTATTCCTTTGAATTATATGATTACCACTAAATTTACTAGACATAGTAATAACACTACATTTTTTGGTGCCGTTGTCAGGGATGACACTATTTTTAGAGACCAGTTCCTTTTATCTCCAAGATTTCCTAGTTTAAACATTTTGCTTCAGCAAATAGGACACTTAGGTTGTAATTCACCAAATACCAAAAAAGATTCACTAACATTGTGCAAGAGCCATTTCTACACAAAGTCATACCTATTGTATGCAGAGGTAGAGAGATGCTTTGGGAAGGTTTCTTCCATCAATCCAACAAGCTACGATAGATATTAGTGACTACATTAATCAAAGCAAGGGTATTATTGAAGAAGAATCTTCCCTCTCATCAACATCTACTGACAATATAGAAAGAACCTTTCTAACCATGGATGATGCAGTGGATGATTCACCTGAGCATGTGACCTTTGAGTTCCCAATCACCAACCAGGAGAGGGTTGTTGCTTTGAAGAATATATGTCCTTCAGTATTACCAGTCTTCTATGGCTTGGTGACTGAAGATCTAGATACATTCTTGTTCGAGTTTGATGTTCTGTGTAGAAGCTATGACTATACCACCGATCCTCATAGGCTCAAGCTATTTCCTGCTACTTTGAAGGATGCTGCTTTGAGATGGTTTATGGGACTAGGAAAGGATGTTATTCCAGATTGGCACACCATGGAAACAAAATTCTTGGAGAAATACCAAGATTATTGTAGAGGAATTGATAGGAGAAGAGATGACATCTTTAGGATGACTCAAAAAGAGGATAAATCATTGGAGGATTATGTAGAAAAGTTCTAGTTTTGCCTAAAGAAAAATCCACAGAATAAACTCTCAAATGAATCTTTGAAGCTTGTCTTCCTAAGAGGAATCAATGATTACTACATGGATGCCCTCAATCTTATTGGGGAAGGAGATATATCTCAATTACCCTTTGAATATGTCTACAGAGTTTGTAGAAACTACCCAAGGACTTTCACCAAGAGGACAAAGGGAGAAAGAACATCTACCATTGGCAAGGCATCTAATTTAGTTAAAAGGGTGGAATTGAGTAACCTATAGACCAACATGAAAGAAGATATTATCAGTCACCTAGGCACTCAACTATATACTCTACACTTAAAGAAGAAGAAGGAGGAGGAGGATGCAATACTCACTAAATATTGCCCCAATTATAGAAAAAGGAAAGCTAATTGCAAGTACAAAAGGGTGGCCAGTATTACAAAAGATAAATCGGAGAAACCACACTTTCAACCAATTGAAGGTGAAGATGGCTAGATGTACTATGTTGCACAAAGGAAACCATGGAAACAAAGACGAGGTATGCTATGAGATCCTCTAAATTTCAATGCATCATTAGGTCATCATAATTTCTCTAGTTGGAATCCTCAACCTTGGCCAAATACCCAAAACCAATGGAAAAACCCTCAACAATGGCGAAACCCTTAGCAAAACTGGAATCAACAACAACCAAATGTATGGCCCCAACAAAACTTCCAAGGACCTAACTACAAACCTCAATGGTCAATACAACAAAACCAATGGCAACCACAATGGAAAAAGGGATCAGAGATTTTTTTAGTGGAAAATATTCACCAATTAGCGAATATCGTCGATCAGCCAAGTCAGAATTGGCAAATAAATTGCATCCAATAGGGTGGTCAAATCGCCTGGTTTTTATGTATTATCGGTCAAATCCATATCCATTGCCATCGATTTATTTTATGAGAATCAATGAAGTAAGATTTTTTCCATAACAAACTATGTGTTTCAAATGGGCAAACTAATATTTTTGCCTGGAATTTTGGAAACAAGTAATAAATCACCTATATATATGCCAATACTATTAAAACAACATTGTGTATCAGGCCATGTTTCGCCAACTCCATTAAATGGTTGTTGTGCGTGAGGACCCATTTTGCCAACCCCATTACATGGTCACTACGCATGAGGACCCATTTTGCCAATTAAAATTTACAATTAGTTGATTATGAGGGGCCATTTTGCCAATTTGCATGAAACCTCTGTGCTAATCTTAGGGCCATATTCACCTTAGAAATTTCAATGTATGTAGTCCATTGAGGTTTGATTCACTGACACTTAAATGTATTCCTAATATAATCATGCAGGATTCGCCAAATCTTTTTGATATACCATATAGAATTCCCACGGAATTCACCAAATATGGAATGATATAAATACAATCGAAACTCTAATTTATTCTTACACATTTTGTTCAGTTCTGAACTTGTGACTTGTGAGCTCTCAATTCAAATTTTGGAAGTTGGATTTGGCACCTTGAAGTTGATCATAGGCAAAGTTACAAACTTACAACACAAGCATTCTTGCATTAGCGAATAGCAAGTTAGTGAAAACCTAAACTTAAAGGTGAGTGATCATTTCTTCATAGTATTAGTGTTTTAAGATTTCTTTATGGATTTATCCCTCTTCCATTCTTGATTCAATCTTAAAGAAGATATTTAGTAGGGAATGGGATCTATATTCTATGAGTATGCCCTTCTTAAACAAGAAGACATTTTTTCCATCTTTTATTCGAAGTGGATGATCAAGATGTCAAGTGACAAGGGTAAGACTCCTCAGGGTGGTGAAGGGACTGGGAGGCCAACAAAACGTAGAAAAGGTGGAGTTAGTATATAGTCTTACTTTGGAACTGGCAATGTTTCTGATCCATCAAATCAAGATGGAGCTACACCATCAACTCTTACACCAAATAATAATGAAGAAGCCATTCCCAATATCTCACCACCACCAGAAGGTGGGATTGCCATTAAGTTAAATGAGGATGGCAATATCACAAAAGATATTCCAAGGGATACCCTGGTTAGCTAGAATGACGATGGCAATACCATAGAAGATGTTCTAAGGGATACCCTGGTTGGCCAGAATGAGGATGGTAATACCACTAAAGAAGTTCCAAGGGATACCCTGGTTAGCTAGAATGAGGATGGCAATACCGCAGAAGATGTTCCAAGGGATACCTTGGTTAGCTAGATGGAGGATGACAATACCACAGAAGATGTTCCAAGGGATACCCTGGTTAGCCAGAATGAGGATGGCAATACCATCAAAGATGTTCCAAGGGATACACCGGTTAGCCAAATTGAGATTATTGACTTGGAGGAAAAAGAAAATGCTAGCGCTGTAGATGATGCTGACAAGAAGGAAAAAAAAGGCAAATCAAAAGATTCAAAACTGGGGCGCGAGTGGGAAATGTCAAGGAATTTTCAACTTGATTGGGTGTCAAAGTACCCATTCATTGAACCAGTTGAGAAAGAAAACAAAGATGAGAAACCAACAGAATGCAAGTGTGTGATTTGTAGTTGGAAATGTAAAAGAGATAAGAAATTGCAGCTAAATCTTGACACTATATAAAAGCATATAGGTAAATTTTATGAAAAACAAATCATAGTGTTGATGGTTGTTTTGATGCAATCATAACAATAAGTTAAAATTCACATATAATGAACTAAAACTATACTTGAAAGATAACAAGGAATCATTTGAGATTCAACTAATCCCAAGTCTACAATGGTTCGGTTGGTCAAGTTCAGTTGGTCAATGTGAAGCTGTAATGTTCAAGGGGCCTTATGTAGTTTAGAGTTTCCTTGTGGTTTACTGGACTAAGTTTATGCAAAAAGATCATAGATATGTCAATAAGTATTTTATTCATTTGCATACAAGTGTTACTGCGCTACAAGTTTTAAATGGTTTTCTTGAATTATTGCAGCTTTCTCCTTTATACATTTATGAAAACTGTCTACTTTTAACTCTGTTATGCATGCTTCTTCAAATTTGAGACAACTTCCTTTAGATTTCTTTGTTTTCAGCTAAATATTTCAGATGGGTTGGGAAAAGTTAGAAAGATCTAATCTACACCTCATTTACTCTACCGAAGGATCTAATTGTTCTGTTATGCACTATGTAAATACTACAGTAATTTGATCAAATCCACAGTAAAAACCTTAAATGCAAGTTCTGAGCATTTTCACAAACATACATTTAAAATTGCAAGCTCTCAAAGAAAATATTTCAAAACACAAAGAAGAGCAGGAGAACACTCAGAAGATAGATGTAGAACTCCAGATTCTATTGTATTAGAAACAAATATTCATACATGATTTACAACGTAGGAATTACTCTTAGTTTCATTAATCAAACTATAGAGAACTTACAAGCTTTACAGATACAGTAAGGAAGCCAGACATTCCACGCACACCTTACTGCAGACAACAGGCGACCTCCTTCTTCTACTTCTAATCTAAACTAAGCTAACTTGCTGTATGTTCCTAAAAATCCCTGTGTAAAGTATTACAATGTAGAGAGGCACAATATATAAACTTTCTGATTGTCCTCACTACAGCAAAAATCCTAACTAAACCCCTGGTTCAAACCCCTGGTTACAACAATAAATACAAGTGAACCAGTCCTCCAAAATATCTCTGAGCAGTGTCAAATCTGGGTGAAATATTGCCCCTTCTGAGAAGTTCTAGTAGCTCAGCAATAACTTTTGTAGTCTGTTGCAGTAATGTTCTCAGCTGCAACCTGTCCTTCTTTTGAATGGCCTTGACTTCTTCACACTTCATCTTTATCTTCTCGCTCCTGAGATCAGATTTTCTTCCTCCATGATGTCACTGTGTTGAATTTCTAGTTGCTTCCTCAACTGCAAGCCTGCAAGACAAGACAAGCAATAAGTACCAATTTATCAAATAAACAACAAGAAATTAAAATACTGTTTAAATCCGGGTGACACTGCAAAAAATGTGGAAATCGGGTCCAAAAAACTCTCAAAACGCGTTCAAAAATGCATACAGACTGCTCAAAATTATCGAGTCAACTATCGCTAACCGAAAAATACCACGGGCGCCCAAAAATATAGTTTAAAATTCCTATCGCTTTCCATTTCCCACCCATCGGCATGACAATCACCATCAGCGTGTCAAAAAATATATTGGCCGATGTTTGCAGTTGGGCCGATGGCCTTACTCGTTATTTCCACTATCGGCGAGATCCATATTATCAGCGTGATAAAAAAACTCTCCACCGATCACTATCGTTTCATCGATGCCTCTTCGTCGGTGAGACTCTTACCGACGACCCCTTCGTTGTTCTCCATCGGCGTGAGATCGCCCATCGACGACTCACAAACTTCCTCTACCGATGGCCATACCTTGGCCGATACCTTTATCGGCGAGAGTTTCGCCGATGTCTTTTCCCTCCTTCGCATTTCGGCCAAGTCCTTCTCCCTTTTAAAACCAATATATATCGCCAATATACATGCAAAAAACTCTATTATAAAATCACCTTGGTTCTGGAGTTGTATAAAATCATTGTATATAGCCTTGTATATCGCGATATACAAACGCGAATATACAAGGGCTTAATTCCTTTTGATAATGATTTCGAGTCCGTTAATGTATAAAACCATTTGTATCCCGCCAATATACAAGGCCGCGAATATACAAGGTTTTAACCTTGTTTGATAATTACTTCAGGTCCGGCGCTTGTATATGGCGCTTGCATCTTTCGCACTTGCATGTGAATAGTGCATAGTATGTGAACAGTGCTATGTATGTCCGCTTGTATATTCCGCTTGTATATGAAAATATACAAGCCCGAATATACGACTTTTCAATATTTAATAAGGATTTCGGGTCCGCTATGTATATTCTGCAATGTATATTTTGCTTGTATGTTAGAATATACAAGCCCGAATGTACAAAAGTGACCAAGCATAAAAAATATGACTTTGCACATACAAAGGACTTTGTATATGCCAAGCGCTAGACAAACCTAAATGTACATTTTACTAAAATGATCATAACTTGCAAAATATGGCAAATTTTAAGATGGTTCAAAAAGCAACCCTGGCTCATTTTTCACAAGGAATCCAACCATATCATGCAAGGGTACTGAAAATGCATTTTTCTATATTTTTAACAAGGTTTGCAAATTTGACTCTCTTTTCCCTTTACCACCAAGCAAAACAACACAAGCAGAAGCAAAAAGCAAAGCAATAGCAGGGGTCCCCATTTTGCTAAGGGGCAAAATGGGGCGTGTTGTGAACATCACAACAACTAGCAACTAATAAAAAACAATTAAATTCAAAGTGTTCAAGAAAACTAGATGAAATGAATCCATAACTTCTGACTATCCTTCCTGCAAATTACTATTCAACTTGAGACTTAAAGTATTCAATAAGGGTGCATGAATTTCCATTTTCAGTTTAGTTGTGTGCACGTGATTAATTATCCTCATCTTGAAGATCGGTTGAACAAACCAGTGACTGACATTAGCCTACGTAGGTGAGGATATTCCCTCATAGCCGACTGGATAGAGCCTTGCTGCCAACGAGCGTCCATAGCCCCGGCAAGGTTATCGTTACAATTCTCCTAAGTAGAGCCCCACTGCCAATGAGCGTCTATAGCCCCGGTAGAGTTACTTAGATGGCTTAATCTGGATTTTCAGTATAATCCGCTTTATATATATATATATATATATATATATATATATATATATATATATATATTTTCTAATTTTGAAAGATTTCACAAGATATAGCAATTTGTAACTTCATGGTGCAAGGAGTGGACACTTGCTGAAATTAAGCTGAGAATTGTAATGGTAGCAAGGGTAACCTCTAATTTTTCACCTAATATCTACACTGGTAAGTTCAACAAACCCAAGGATTTTAGGTATGTCATCATGAGAAACTTGCTTCAAATTCTCAATCACATTTATTGAATACAAAACTTCAGAAGATAAACAACTCTCTACATTCATGACAGTAACAAGTTATGTGTAGATTGCAAATGATTAACTTGAATATCCTAAATTTTATACTGTTTTGAATGGTTGCTAGTTTGCTACTTAATACTCTAAAGTAAAACAAAGATCCCTGCTGAGGAGACAACAAACAAACCAAACAAACAGGCTGTACAAACAACACAACAAAAAGAAAAACTGTACAAATAGAAAGAAACAAAAATAGAAAGAAACAAAAAGGAACTATACAAACAACTAACCTAAAAAGAAAACAGCAAAAGAAGAAAAGAAAACAAAAACAACTACCTTACAAAACTATATACAAGCCTCTCCAAGGCAAACAGAAACCTAGGAAAAGACCCAAGAACACCCCTAATTGCATATTTCTTTAGATTGTGCAGGAGTAACAGGGTACTGGTTATGGTTCTCATCCTAGCATATTTATCTTTGAATTCTGAAAAAAATTCTTGTATTCTAAATTCATTGTGTTTATCAGAATAGCTCTTAATAATTAGTAACTGAGGCAGCTCATCAGGTTTATGACTAATCCATATGCATGTCCTATCTCTTGAATTTCCATAATCAAAATAGCATTTATCATTGTTCACTAAGGAAAGGAAAGAGACAACCTGATGTGCCTTTAGCTCTGTGGAACACGCTTGTTTATTAATAGCTGGCTTTTCATTTAGCTCTGCATTTTCATTGCCCAGCTCCATGTCTGGTCCTTTTTCAAGTTGAAAGATGAATGACTCTAGATGTATCATTTCTTCATCTTCATCCAGCTTTGTTCCTTCATTCCGGATATTCAATTTTGTTGGCAAGAGACACTATATGGATTCATGGTTGTTGTCATTGATGGCAACAAAGGTCATCCCACATATCCGCAAGTCATGATATGTCTCTACCGGAAGTCAGATTGAAGATTGTTGTGGTCCGGTGAACAAGAACAGAGCATGTGGCAAGGTCCGACAGATTGGTCCGGATCTCTCAGAGGAAGTGTCTTGGTGCAGTGCGGATCTGGGGAAGTCAAGAGGACTATCTTGAGTGGTATATTCCAAGGATTTAGCCTCCGGAGTTGGACAAGGAAAAAGATATGAATAGTTGAGTACCGGATTCCTGAGAGACAGTGAAAACAGAGGAAGAACTGACTGACAGAGTATCAGACTACTTTCCGGATGTGTTACAGATGATGATAAAGGTTGCGGAGGCATGAATAATGTTTGGCCGACATAATTGATGATATCTACAAGTATATGCTTGATCCGCATTGCTTGGTGAGCAAGGATTCAGCCGACAGAACTAAGTTTGTAAGAAACTAGACTGTTCCGGATGCCGACTAGAAAGGTGATGAAATTACTTGTGCGGATATATATAGAGGATGGATTTAGTTGTAAAGTGTGGAAAAAATATGTGAAAGGATATGCGAACAAGTCCAGAGTAGAGCAGAAGTAGCAAGAAAGATCCGGTATGTGAAAGGATAGCAGACTAAAGAACAGAGGAAAGATGAAGTGCAGCAGATCAGTATACTGAACCTAACCGGAACTGAACTCCAGCATATGCAGATGCTTCCAATCAGTTCAAGACTGTGATTCTTATCACTTTGTAAGACAGTGTGTCTTCTTGTAGGCAGTGAGCCTCTTGTGAGCAGTGTGCTCGGGCAGTGAGCCCTAATTGGCAAGTGCCATTTTTGTAATTTCCTATTCTTCTAACAGAGAATAATTCTTGGGTTAATCACCCCGTGGTTTTCTCCCTTAACAGGGTTTCCACGTCAAAAATACTGTGTCATGTGTTTCTTATTTCATGGTTAATGTTTTGTGTTTGATTTTATGCTGCTTCAATTAAAAGGAAAGTTCAATAAGGGAAATAATTAGGATAACTGATTCACCCCCCCTCTCAGTTATCAACAATTGGTATCAGAGCCAAGTTCCTCCTAATAGAGCCTAACAGCTTGAGGAAGATCTGGGATTTCAAATGGATGCATATGGTTTAAAGGAGCAACTCAAGACTGCCCTTGAGGATCTTGAACAGTCAAATTCTGAAGTTAGTGAATTAAGAGAAAGACTCAAACAAGCTGATGAATTCATGAGGGAATTAAAAGACAAATTAAGTCTCTCTATGAAAAAGAGAAAGGAGCTGCTCCAATAGTTGGCAAGACAAAGTGAAGAAAGCAATACAAATGAAGAATTGACTGAGCAAACCAAGTTATGTGAAAAGTTATCAAAAGAAGTCATTATGTTAAGACATGAAATGGAATCAGGAACTATAAAGTTCACTCAAGAGATTGAAGAAAAAAGAAAGGCTGAAGACAATCTAAGACAATCTCTTAAGGAAAAATCAGAAGAATGCCACCAGATGGACAGGATTATCAGACATCTTGAATCTGATCTTGAAGATGCCAAAGATAATGAAGAAAAACTTGAGGATCAAATTACCTCTCTCAAAAGAGATCTTCAAACAGCAAATGAATATAAAGAGAAATTCAAGATAAGTTCTGCTCAACTTGAAGTTCTTCTTGGAAGTCAAAAGAGGACTGATGACAAGTATGGTTTGGGATATGAGAAAGGAGAAAGCTCCGGATCCGGTCAGAGGAATCTTGGATCAGAAAATCCAAGGAGCAGGCCTAGAAGACCTCCGGTAAGACAGCCAAATGCTCAAAAATATCCATCCTTCAATGGATACTGCCACAGCTGCAACCATTTTGGTCACAAAGCTAATCAGTGCAGAATGAGAATGAATCAGATTAATTCATCCTTCTCCGGACAGTGCTTCAACTGCAAAAGGTATGGACACAAATCCCATGAATGCAGAATTATGCAAGTAAACAAATCATTCAAAGGTAGATGCTTTACATGCAATAGAGTAGGTCATATGGCTAATCAATGCAGATCAAGGGGATATCAGTTAAATATGCAAAGAAATGTTATTTGCCAAATCTGCAATAGGTCCGGTCATAATGCTAAAGTCTGCAGAAACAAGAATCAGGACAAAAGAGGTCCGGTGTATAATCAGAATCAAGACAAGGGTAAACAAAAGATGAATGCGGATGAAGTTAGGAATCAGATGAGCAAGATTTGGGTGAAGAAAAGCTTAGAGAATGTAGAGGTTGGATCCGCACCAGATTCTGGTGCTGATACTTCTTCCAGAAATTAAAAAGTGAGCTCAGGCTCAGGGGGAGACTCAAAGAAGATTCTGTTCCCCCAGCCAAACAAGTTGTGCCGGATGTGGCACAAGATGCGGATTAAAGGGTTTGTAGATATAAGTCCTGAGATGCTTCAGTCAAGTTTTCAGAGGTCCGCATGGAGTTATGAAGAAGCTGTGTTCGATTAAGTTAGACCTGTTCAGGGAGGTGCTCCGGTATGATAAAGGATTACAAAAAGGTCCGGAGAGATCCTGAAGTGCACGATCTTGTCTTGCGGATTGGACAGAGTGTTTGGGATGTTCTTGTAATATGTTACCTAGATTTATTCATGATTTAAAGATCTGGATGATATTCAGTGATCAGGACTAATCCGGGATACTCCAAGCTGTCCAGACATGGTAAACCGGAATAATGCAGGTGAAGCATTTATTGCAGACAGATATTAGGGTTTGCGGAGCAATATAAGGGATTTCTCAAAAGTTATCTGCTCATTCTACACTTGAGAAGAAGCGAATAGTGGAGCTCTGCAACAAGGTTCATCAAGCACACCAAGGATCTCCTGCCGAAGCTATTGCATAAAGAAATCAATCCAACCACTCCGTGCAAACCGAAGGCGCATAAGGTATTCTTCGTTTTTCATTGCCTCACTGCAAATCTTTGAAGAATGGCTACTCCAAACATAGTTAAGATCTCTGATAGACCTCGCCCCTCATTCAAGAAACATCCCTACAAATCATTGGAGGTAGATCCACTAGGAGCCTTCTCTAGTGTTCCCCACGGAGTCTTACATACTGAAGATATTAGGGTTTACATACACGCAAACATTGAGGAATTTGGGGAATTCAAATTAAGAGACCTCTATCACAAGCAACTGATAGACAATGCTTTTGAGCTCAAACCAGAGTATAAGGGTATCCAGAAGAAACAATTTGAGCAATTCATTCATTTCCCTAGCTTTGAAGAAGATGAATGGGTCCGGTATGTACTGAGCAGGATGCATGACAACTTCCTTTGGCTAGATAGACCCTGTAAGATCACAAAAGAAGCAATTAGAGCAGTAACTGGTCTATACTCTTCCGGGGGGGTACCTATCCTCAAATCTGTCAAGAACAACGTTGTAACTGAGGCCACCGGATCAAAATATGATAAGAGGGCAATGACCATTGAAGATATTTCGGATCCGGATATCAAATATGCATCAATGATAATAGGATACAAGATCTATCACTCCAGCAGGGAGAATTCTGTATCCGGAACTGCAATATACACAGCATATGAAATGCTAAGAAAGAATGCAGATTATGATCTTTGTGAACTACTACTAAGCCAATTAATGGAAAATGTACAGAAAATCAAGAAAGACAAGAAGAACTCCTTTAAGTATGGTACTCTCATTGTATGTCTATTCTTTTACTTCATGAATGAGCTACCCGGAACAAGTGGATGGGTATGGCAGAATGACAAACCTGTTGCAGTCCAGATAAGAGACTATTTGCATGGACTTGGGGATGCAAAAGCGAGAAATACAGCTCTATGGGGATACTTCAAAAACTTTCAGAGCATGATGCAAGCAAGAGAGAGAATTCCCCAGTCTCTCATTGAGAAATACAAGGACTCAGTATGCTTTATGGTTGACACTGATCAGTGCCTAATGGAGGCAGTGGAGCCAAGGACTGTCTGGATCATGCCCATGGGGTATGAAGTTGATGAACAGATAGTAGAGCTGCATGTTCAACACATGCTAAGTCAGCCCAAAGATCCTAAGGCAGAAAGGTTTGGAACCTTTGAGGAGCTGAGTGTGAAATTACATGTAGAACTCAGGGAACCTGAGATTAAGAGAAAAGTGAGAAAAGAAGTAGAGCACATTGCTCAAGGCCTAGGCATCTCAAAAGAGGCACTTGATGCCAGCCGGGAAAAGAGGAGAAAGGCTGAGGAAGAAGAGAAAAGCAAAGAAAGTGCTCCGGTTGAAACCCCCACCCGGACCAGATCATCAAAGAGATCTGCACCTTCCACAACCAAAAGCTCAAAACCGGAAGTCCAGGCATCCGGTAAAAGATCCAAGACAAAAGCATCAAGGGCTTATGAAAGCCAAAAGGATGAAGAGGAAACAGAATCAGATGAGGAAGTAAGAGAAGTAAAGAAACAGAAGAAGAAAGGATCCGGTAAGCCCTCCACAGGCCAAGACAAGGATGAAATGGCAGAGGTAACTGTTGAAAAGCCCACTCTGTCACTAGAGAGCATAATCAAGTCGGTCACGGTGGATGGAAACCTTCAACCAATGACTGAATCCTATGATGACTTCAGTGAGGCAGACCAAAAGACTCTGCAGGAAGCCACAGTTAAATATCTGAACACATACAATAAGGCTTTCATTGAGATCATATCTCTCATTCCTAAAAGCCTAGAGAAGGAAATGGAAGTAAGAAAGAATAATGCTCATGCCAAAGATCTTGAGATCCGGGAGCAGATAGCTATTCAGCTATATCCTCAAATTGATCCCAAGACAATGAACATGATCTTCAAGGACTGCAGAGATGAGTTCAGAAGTAAAGCCAGGATGAATCAACTCATGCTTGGTGAGACTGACAAAGTGGCACAAGAGACAGAAGAGATCCTCCGGAAGGCCTTCAAAAGGTTCAATCTTCCTGTTGTAGAGGACTTAGGTGCAGAAACAGCTGCTGATTTGGAATCTTCTGTTCCGGAAGAAGTGAGCCCTGAACAGACAAGTGAGGACTTGGGACCCTCTGCTCCAGAAGAAGTGGCCCATGAACAAGCAAGCATCTCTCCTCCGGTTTCCCCTACAGTCTCCGGATCCAAAGAAGAAGAGCAATTGCAGGAGAAGGAAGCAGTGGTGACAGACAAAGAGGTTGACAGTTCTAAGACTGCAGAAGAAAAGAAACATCTGTCTCCGGCAAGAGACACTGCACAAACTGTTCAACAATTTTTGAGCAAAGAAACTCTAGAGATTGATGAACCGGAGCTTCTAAAAGGTCCATTTGATTTTGACTCTCTCTCTCCGGTACAAACAATGAAGATAGCTTCATTTGCAAATGCCAAGGCAAATGAAAAGCTCCTGAAGTCTCATATGGAAGACTGTGAGTTGATAGAGGCTGCTTCCGGAGTACTTGTAAAGATCATGCCATCAATCCAGATAGATCCGACAGCCTCCACTTCCGGTAATCTAAAAACCTTAGTCAGCAGTATTGATACACATTTTAATTCTCTAGAAAAATCAGCTGAAGAAAAGGTCCGGAAGGAATTTTTGGATAAGAGATTTTCTGAAATATTAGAATTAATCTCTAAGGATAGGAAGATTGTAAGCATTGGAATAAAGAGCTTAGAAAATGCTCTTAAGGATGGCGGTGACATCTACAAATTTTGTATATCTTGGTCAAAGGCAACAGCAGCAATTGACAAGAAAATAAAAGAGGAACAGGACAAGCTTCAAAGCTTATCTCAAAGTTTTGATCCTCTCTCTTCCTCTATAATAAATCAAGAATGTCAGACTATTGCAGTCTTGAATGAAATAAAGAATCTTGAGAAGGAGAGGAAGAACATTACCAACCGGATGGGAGAACTTAGAAGGATTATAGTCCCTAAGTTGGAAACTATGCATGAGGCCATCAGTGATGCCCAGACCACCGCCCATACAAAAGATCCGACAGATCTCAGGCGGGCAGAAGCTTTTGCATTTTTGTTGAGTGGTCACATTTCAATCTTGGACAGAATGAAGCTAAGTTGGGCTACTGAAATGGTTCAACTGCAGACATCCTTTGCAGACATTCTGCAGTATATGTGAGTATGTAAATATGCGGCTATATATAGAAAATTTTTGAAAATTTTGGTGTGCGGACCCTACCCTTTGCCATTGATGTCAAAGGGGGAGTGAGGAGCAGTGAAAAATGAGGAATCCAACTCAGGGGGAGTTCCGGAAATTGTATATAAAGACAGAGCATCAGCAAAGGGGGAGCATAGTGTAAACACTTAGTCATTTTTCACTAAGTGTTGCCATCAATGCCAAAGGGGGAGATTGTTGGCAAGAGACACTATATGGATTCATGGTTGTTGTCATTGATGGCAACAAAGGTCATCCCACATATCCGCAAGTCATGATATGTCTCTACCGGAAGTCAGATTGAAGATTGTTGTGGTCCGGTGAACAAGAACAGAGCATGTGGCAAGGTCCGACAGATTGGTCCGGATCTCTCAGAGGAAGTGTCTTGGTGCAGTGCGGATCTGGGGAAGTCAAGAGGACTATCTTGAGTGGTATATTCCAAGGATTTAGCCTCCGGAGTTGGACAAGGAAAAAGATATGAATAGTTGAGTACCGGATTCCTGAGAGACAGTGAAAACAGAGGAAGAACTGACTGACAGAGTATCAGACTACTTTCCGGATGTGTTACAGATGATGATAAAGGTTGCGGAGGCATGAATAATGTTTGGCCGACATAATTGATGATATCTACAAGTATATGCTTGATCTGCATTGCTTGGTGAGCAAGGATTCAGCCGACAGAACTAAGTTTGTAAGAAACTAGACTGTTCCGGATGCCGACTAGAAAGGTGATGAAATTACTTGTGCGGATATATATAGAGGATGGATTTAGTTGTAAAGTGTGGAAAAAATATGTGAAAGGATATGCGAACAAGTCCAGAGTAGAGCAGAAGTAGCAAGAAAGATCCGGTATGTGAAAGGATAGCAGACTAAAGAACAGAGGAAAGATGAAGTGCAGCAGATCAGTATACTGAACCTAACCGGAACTGAACTCCAGCATATGCAGATGCTTCCAATCAGTTCAAGACTGTGATTCTTATCACTTTGTAAGACAGTGTGTCTTCTTGTAGGCAGTGAGCCTCTTGTGAGCAGTGTGCTCGGGCAGTGAGCCCTAATTGGCAAGTGCCATTTTTGTAATTTCCTATTCTTCTAACAGAGAATAATTCTTGGGTTAATCACCCCGTGGTTTTCTCCCTTAACAGGGTTTCCACGTCAAAAATACTGTGTCATGTGTTTCTTATTTCATGGTTAATGTTTTGTGTTTGATTTTATGCTGCTTCAATTAAAAGGAAAGTTCAATAAGGGAAATAATTAGGATAACTGATTCACCCCCCCTCTCAGTTATCAACACAATTTATCCTCAAATTCAGCATACCTCTCAATGTTCTCATTAGTTTCCTTCACATCAGCACTTAAGTAAGTATCTTCATCATCATCTGATATACAGAATTTAATCATTTCTAAATCACTTGAGAGTAAAGGTGGGATAACATCTTTAGATTGGCAGGAGTACTCCCCTGTTTTATTTTCAACATGGCATGCAGGAGATGTCTGATTATGCACAGCAGCTCCAAAATCTTCTGTATTTTCAATTTTTAAGATTTGGTCATCAACTGACTCACATTTATCATCCAGTGTGGAGTCTGCTTCTATTAACCTGCAACAATCCTGAACTTGGTCATTCAATTCAGAGAAGTCAGTCATGGGATTGGGATTTACTTTCTCCTCTATGACTTCATTAGCTTTTATAGTAGGGATCTCATCAATTTTAGTGCACTTTAATTTTTTTATTTGCCCACATTTCTCTTCTCCATAAAATGACTCAAGGAAAGACGTTTTACTGTCTTTACCAAAAGCATTAGGATCAGCAATAAAAACCTTATCCTAACAAATGGTTTCCTCTTTACAAGATTTAAAAGATTTATACTTGCACTCCCCTTTTCCTGTATTGGGAAGTAGAGACCTACTATCAATCCCACCATAATATGACCTAAGAAAAGATGCTCTGTTATCATTCCCTTCCAAAATTGATTTTTCTATTGTATTCTCTAACCACCTATTAGTTTCTAGTGCTGTATTAGCTTGTTGCTGCAAAATTTCCTTTTCCTGCCAGCTTTCAGCCCTGAACACATCTAAAAAAATAATTAGTCCTTTCAAATATGAATCTATCCTAGTGAGGAATGTTAAACATTTAAGTTCATTGTGTTCAATAGTCCGGTGTATCCTGCAACAACTGGACAAACAAAAATTAGATAAACTTTGAGAATAAAACTATTCATTCAAAGCTCCCTGAAATAAAGGACTGTTAACTTGAAAACTGTCCCCATATGAGTCCATTGGAAATGGGACCCCCTTTTCAACTTTTTAGGTTTTTTTTTTTTTTGAAATTTTATGAGATCTAACATATCTCAGAATATAGCATTGAAACTCAGAAAATTAACCCTAAACCAAATCAGGCCCTCCTTCTAGCGCCAAAAAACTATTGATGGTTGTTTTGATGCAATCATAACAATAAGTTAAAATTCACATATAATGAACTGAAACTATACTTGAAAGATAAGAAGGAATCATTTGAGATTCAACTAATCCCAAGTCTACAATGGTTTGGTTGGTCAAGTTCAGTTGGTCAATGTGAAGCTGTAATGTTCAAGGGGTCTTACGTAGTTTAGAGTTTCTTTGTGGTTTACTGGACTAAGTTTATGCAAAAAGATCATAGATATGTCAATAAGTATTTTATTCATTTGCATACAAGTGTTACTGCGCTGCAAGTTTTAAATGGTTTTCTTGAATTATTGCAGCTTTCTCCTTTATACATTTATGAAAACTGTCTACTTTTAACTCTGTTATGCATGATTCTTCAAATTTGAGACAACTTCCTTTAGATTTCTTTGTTTTCAGCTAAATATTTCAGATGGGTTGGGAAAAGTTAGAAAGATCTAATCTACACCTCATTTACTCTACCGAAGGATCTAATTGTTCTGTTATGCACTATGTAAATACTACAGTAATTTGATCAAATCCACAGTAAAAACCTTAAATGCAAGTTTTGAGCATTTTCACAAACATACATTTAAAATTGCAAGCTCTCAAAGAAAATATTTCAAAACACAAAGAAGAGCAGGAGAACACTCAGAAGATAGATGCAGAACTCCAGATTCTATTGTATTAGAAACAAATAGTCATACATGATTTACAATGTAGGAATGACTCTTAGTTTCATTGATCAAACTATAGAGAACTTACAAGCTTTACAAATACAGTAAGGAAGCCAGACATTCCACGCACACCTTACTGCAGACAACAGGTGACCTCCTTCTTCTACTTCTAATCTAAACTAAGCTAACTTGTTGTATGTTCCTAAAAATCCCTGTGTAAAATATTACAATGTAGAGAGGCACAATATATAAACTTTCTGATTGTCCTCACTACAGCAAAAATCCTAACTAGACCCCTGGTTCAAACCCCTCGTTACAACAATAAATACAAGTGAACCAGTCCTCCAAAATATCTCTGAGCAGTGTCAAATCTGGGTGAAATATTGCCCCTTCTGAGAAGTTCTGGCAGCTCAGCAATAACTTCTGTAGTCTGCTGTAGTAATGTTCTCAGCTGCAACCTATCCTTATTTTGAATGGCCTTGACTTCTTCGCACTTCATCTTTATCTTCTTGCTCCTGAGATCGGATTTTCTTCCTCCATGATGTCACTGTGTTGAATTTCTAGCTGCTTCCTCAACTGCAAGCCTACAAGACAAGACAAGCAATAAGTACCAATTTATCAAATAAATAGCAAGAAATTAAAATACTGTTTAAATCCGGGTGACACTGCAAAAAAATGTGGAAATCGGGTCCAAAAAACTCTCAAAACGCGTTCAAAAATGCATACAGACTACTCAAAATTATCGAGTCAACTATCGCTGACCGAAAAATACCATAGGCGCCCAAAAATATAGTTTAAAATTCCTATCACTTTCCATTTCCCACCCATCGGCGTGACAATCGCCATCGGCGTGCCAAAAAATATATTGGCCGATGTTCGCAGTTGGGCCGATGGCCTTACTCGTTATTTCCTCTATCGGCGAGATCCATATTATCGGCGTGATAAAAAACTCTCCACCGATCACTATCATTTCATCGATGCCTCTTCGTCGGTGAGACTCTTACCGACGACCCCTTCATTGTTCTCCATCGGTGTGAGATCGCCCATCGGCGACTCACAAACTTCCTCTACCGATGGCCATACCTTGGTTGATACCTTTATCGGCGAGAGTTTCGCCGATGTCTTTTCCCTCCTTTGCATTTCGGCCAAGTCCTTCTCCCTTTTAAAACCAATATATATCGCCAATATACATGCAAAAAACTCTATTATAAAATCACCTCGGTTCCAGAGTTGTATAAAATTATTGTATATAGCCTTGTATATCGCGATATACAAAAGCGAATATACAAGGGCTTAATTCCTTTTGATAATGATTTCGGGTCCGCTAATGTATAAAACCATTTGTATCCTGCCAATATACAAGGCCGCGAATATACAAGGTTTTAACCTTGTTTGATAATTACTTCGGGTCCGGCGCTTGTATATGGTGCTTGCATCTTTCACACTTGCATGTGAATAGTGCATAGTATGTGAACAATGCTATTTATGTCCGCTTGTATATTCCGCTTGTATATGAAAATATACAAGCCCGAATATACAATGACTTTTCAATATTTAATAAGGATTTCGGGTCCGCTATGTATATTCTGCAATGTATATTTTTCTTGTATGTTAGAATATACAAGCCCGAATGTACAAAAGCGACCAAGCATAAAAAATATGACTTTGCACATACAAAGGACTTTGTATATGCCAAGCGATAGACAAACCTGAATGTACATTTTACTAAAATGATCATAACTTGCAAAATATGGCGAATTTTAAGATGGTTCAAAAAGCAACCCTGGCTCATTTTTCACAAGGAATCCAACCATATCATGCAAAGGTACTGAAAATGCATTTTTCTATATTTTTAACAAGGTTTGCAAATTTGACTCTCTTTTCCCTTTACCACCAAGCAAAACAACACAAGCAGAAGCAAAAAGCAAAGCAACAGCAGGGGTCCCCATTTTGCTAAGGGGCAAAATGGGGTGTGTTGTGAACATCGCAACACATAGATGGAAAGGAAACATTAGTAGTAAGATGGAAATCAAAGGAAGAATGTCTTCATGTGAAGTATGCTGTGGAATATGATGAGCATAAGAAAAGAATGACGAAGCTTGCTGCAAGTGGAGGTACAATCAAGGCTCAATTTGGAAATGCAATGGAAGGAGCACAACTGGCAAAAAACTGTTCAGATGAGTATTGCTTTTCATATTTTGTCTAGAAGGCATCCTATGACAAACTACCCAGAGTATAGTAATTTATTATCTTTTTTGAGTGTAGTAGGATGGAAATCAAAGGAAGAATGTCTTCATGTGAAGTATGATGTGGAATATGATGAGCATAAGAAAAGAATGATAAAGCTTGTTGCAAGTGGAGGTACAATCAAGGCTCAATTTGGAAAAGCAATGGAAGGAGCACAACTGGCAAAAACTATTCAAATGAGTGTTGTTTTTCATATTTTGTCCAGAAGGCGTCCTATGACAGACTACCCAGAGTATAGTAATTTATTATCTTTTTTGAGTGTTCCTCACTATCCTAGCACACATTGGTCAATAAACGCTGGATGGGAATGGGCAAACTGTCTCACTGCGGTGGAAAAGCAAGATTTAAAGGAGAATGTAAAAGAGTCAAACTTCATTGCATTATCTTTAGATGAAGTTACTGCGGTAGAGAATACTTCTTAGGTCTGTATGCATGTGTATACTATAAAAGAACATGTACGCCGAGCTCATCTACTCTGTGTTCATAAAATGAAGGACAATTCAACATCACAACATATATTTGAACTAGTTAAGAAGTCTTTGAATCAAATTGCAGGTATGGATGACTTTACAATTGCCAAAAAGTTGGTGTGTGTAGGAACTGATGAAGCTACAGTAATGCAAGGTCATAGGATCGGTCTTTGCACAAAATTACAAACTACTTGTGCACCATACATACTTGTCATTCACTGCATGGCCCACATAATGAATTTATCATTTAAAATTGTAATCAAGTTTCCTACAGTATCAAAAGTTGAAAATCTAGTCCGCGAGCTCCACGCATACTTTTGCCGAAGTCCCAAACGCTTTGCGGAATTTCAAAATTTTGCTAAGGAAATAACAACAGGAAACAAGCTTCTTAAGGATGTTGATACTAGATGGATCTCCTTGCATGGACCAGGTCAACGAGTTCTTTCAGAATATCCCTCCTTGATTGGAATAATGTACGAGCATCGAAACACAGTAGACAAAGCTCCTGACCTCTTACATAGGTTAAGCGATATAGAGACACTCTTAACTTTAGCTAATCTTCTCCCCATGCTGGATGAAATGAACAATCTTGTGAAGAAAGCCCAAGATAGAACTATGTATATCTATGAGTATAGCAAACTACGTAGAATGACATGCATGGCCCTTGATAATCTATATCTAGATCTAACTTCTCAAAGCCCAAATTTTTATAGGTGGCAGATAATTACATATTTGAATCATCATGAAAATTATTTACAGTTTAATTTAAGTAGGGAGTTATGTGTCTTTGTACATGGATTTGAGATACCAATGCACCATTGTAAGATAGTCAGGCACTCTATCAAAGAAGTACCTGTTAGAAAGGATGATTTTGATGGCATTGTTAAATCTATTAGTAGTAATTTGAAGGAAATTGCAAGCAATCTTTCAACAGAGATTTATAATCAATTCCCTCGAGATGAAATACTTGATGCCATGTCTATTGTCTATCCTCAATTTTGGGTTCAAGGCCACCGAGATAGCCCAAGCTTTTTTCATCAAAACGTAACTATGTTGACCATACACTTTTTGAAAAGTGTAGAATGTAATGGACAACAAATAGAAGGAATTATAGATGGAAATAAGCTTAAAGGACAATGTAGTCAGTTTGCAAGAAGTATGATAGACCAATTTAATACCATGGAGAATCCCTTCGAAATGGGATCAATAACAAAGGCCTGGAAAAACTTGGGTCAGAGTGAAATATTGCATGATTAGATATCAAAATATTTCAAACTTGTTGATTTATATCAAACAATGATATTGGGTTCGGTGGAAGATGAGAGAGTTTTTAGTGCATTGGGGTTTTTGAAATCAAATATAAGAAACAAACTAGACAAGAATTTGGAAAATTGCTTGAGGGCGTTAGGAAGTGCGTATAATGTCAAAAACTTTCCTTATGAAAGGGCACTTACAATCTAGAAGTCCATATGTGAAAGAAGAGGGTTGTGCAACTCTTCAAGTTCAAACACTGGTAGTGGTGGGACAAATGACAGTGACATAATGGATGAATTTGACTTTGGGACTCATAATCAAGACGAAGAAAATGAAGACTAGACTCAGAATCAAGATGACTCTTTTTCTTTATCTGAATGTCAGTTTGAGGACCCTGACTCCATTTGGGAAATGGAAGTGAATTAGCAATTTTTAGGTATTTATACTGCATTTCATGAATTATATTCCAAAACTGTAGTTGATGATATTTTAAATTTGTATTCCTTGAAATTGTGAATCAAATTGAATACATTAACATATTATTAATTATTTCATATTTTAATTGTCATACTGATAAGTTTTACATGTACTCAGTGATTCATCATTCAACTCAATGCTTAATATTTCCTTGCTAAAGTTTATTTGTGCATAGAACATAAAATTTTCCGTAAAGTAGAATTTTGGTTTTTGATTTGATATGGTAAATAAAATTAATTTAACATATTAAAAATCGTAAGATATAGAACAATGAACATCAACAATCGTTGAATGTGTATTTAGTAGTTGAAACCAGAGTTTATTTTCAATTGATAAATTAAATAATATAGATAATTGAACATCAACACATTACTGAATTTGAATTTTCTATTGATTTTTAAATGAAAGAGTACATAGAGGCAATGAAAAATCTTTCTCAAGAGTCAAAGACAACTCTGCACAAAGCTGAGTTGGAACTCAGAAAGTTGAAACTCATAATATCAATATCAAATCATTCTAACAATTTTTTTAGCAAATTCCACTGTTTAGGTGGTGGAATTGTCATTTCTTCTAGCTAATGTTGTCTAACTTGAATTTTTGTTAACAATGTATGATCAAATTTCAATTTGGATCCTGGGTCTAACTTGAATGTTTCAGCCAAACATACATTCAAGAGTATCAACTGTTTAATGAAATCCAAAAAGTTTGCCTCATCTGGGTTCCCAAGAAACTAGTCCAAATCAATATTCCTTGCATCCTCCATCTTCTTTCTGAAATTATCCTTTCCAATGAATCGGTCATTTGTGTCAAAACCTTGTGGCAAACCAAGCTTTGTCAAGTTCCTTACCTTTTCATCCTCCTCCTTAATCTTTGTTGCAGCCTCAATCACAAATTATGTTGTTTCATGCATTCTTGAACACTTTTTAATGATAGATGTCACCTTCATTGCAGCTTCAATCCGATTAGTAATTCCTTTTGAAATCAATTCATTGTCACTAGCTTTGTAGACTGTTTCTAGAACTTGATTTACAGATTTCTCTTCTGCCTGTACTTGCAGATTTGTGTTGTCCATTAAATATTTGCTCAGCTTATCAAAATGTAGTCTCATGGCATCAATGACTTGAAAGAATTCACACAAGTGATCAAACCTCTACATTATTTCTTCCCAGATCTGTTGTTTCATGTGCCTGATTGTTTGTCTACAAAATTTAGTTAACTTTTTTTGACAAGATTTTATTTCATTTTTTGCTTCCATAAGCTGTGTGGCCAATGTTCCATTTTTTTGCCTCTCTTTCTCCAAATTTTGTTCCCACTATTCATTTGCTTTCCCACTGCTTTGTCTTAATTTTTCTAAAGTGGATTTTTCCTTATTATATTTCTTTTTGATCTCATCTAACTCTTGCTTCAGTCCATTCAATTCCAACTCTGTTTGTTTATCCTCTTTGCTTGTTGATGTAGAGGCAGATTTTTTTATTCTTTTTTCTAATTCATTGCTCTTGTTATTTTCTGCTTTCCTCTATGCTTTCTCATTTGCTAAATCTGCCTGTAATTTTTCTATTTGATTCTACAACTTTTTTTTCTCTCTATCATGCTTTAGTAATGATGTGTACACTAATTCATTGTTCTTCTTTGATATATTAATTTTGTCAGTATTTTTTAATCCAAAAAAATCAAATTACAAATTGTTCACCTAAAATTCAAATCGATCCATCTGATTTTTTGGTTTATTTTGAACTGTGGGAACAACAATTGTGTACTCCATGATTTTTGTATTTGTGTCAAATGTGGGTAATATCATGGTTGTTGCAGGATCTGAAGTTATAGCAGACACGCTCTCCATCAGTTGCTTCTTATCCTTTTTATACAATTCTAATTTCTTTTTAAACTCTTGAATGTAATCAAAACCTGGGGACATAGGAATAAGGGAATGCTTGAATGGTGAAGGAATAGGAGTACTTGCAATTTCTGTTATAGCCACACTAACTGGGGGAGTGCCTGGAAATAATTCATTTGTAATGGAACTGGTAGTTGGACTTGGACCTGCCATAATCCTTTGTCTCTTCTATGTCCCTTGATCACTAAGTGTTTGTTTGGTATCTTGTATTGGTGTCCTCTTGTGTGTAACATGTTGTTGGACATATTGTTGTAGCACATGTTGACTAAGTTCTCCACCAATGGCAGTACCAGTCTCACTAGGCTCTCCACCATGGGCATGTCCAAGTTGTGATTGCATCTGACCATGAGGATTAGGATTTGAATCTACAACAAAATCAATTCTTTCAATTCTACTTGTATGACCTTGGTGTATTTTATCAGCTGATCCAGCTCCAAGGCCTCGTTTATCAAATGGTTTTATGGCAGTGGTGACTACATCTATTGGTTTCCAAATGCCTTGTCCTTGGGACCCCAAACCATCACCTTGATAACCCAACTTTTCTACTATGACTGCTCCTGAAGTATATGATTTTTTTGTGTTCTAACATAAACCAGGTTTGTAAATGCTTTGTTCATCCCTATCATCATCAAGTTCATCATCTCTATCACTTTCAGTTTCTTCATCTTCACATTCATTGGGATGCTCTATATTCCACAATTCACTAAACTCTTCATCTTCATCAATTTCTCCATAGTCTGCATCAGTTCTCGGTTCACCTAGATCCTTCCTCATAGACCAAAATGCAGCAATTTTTGACTATATCCAAGATTTTTTTGTAACAGAATCATCTAGATAATCTGGCATTTTTTCTCTAATAGATGGTTTATCACTTTTTCTATAAAAAATATTGTACCTCTTGATTTCATTCTCTATTGGTGCTCGCATAATTTGGATCTGATGCAATGCTATAATTTCTACTGACAACTATTCAAAAGAAATACCTTTCTCAGCAGCAGTTTTCTCCATTGCAATTTTGACCTCATCCCAGGAATCCTTGTTTCTCAAGTTTTCAAGCGAGGGTTTACTTTGATGTTGAATTCTACTTGTAGCATTCCTATTGGCCACAATCATTGTTTTAATGGTGTCACATGGATCATACTACCAATGATAGACAACATCAAAATTAAAAAATTTCAAAAGATCTTGTGCCACCTTAAATGATTTTCTATCGAATGTGCACCCTCCACATGAAAAAGGTAAAGAAGGAAATAAGGTCTTCTTTTACTGACTGGCAAAGTGTAGTTCATCAGTACTCTGCATCTGCCTTACATATTCCAATGCAAAAACCTTTTTTGTCACATGTATTGGAAGTTTGTATGGCTCTACTTCTGATCCATAAAATCTTAACATAGTATATTCTTCCAATAAGTGCCAATCAGCCAATTGTATTTCTTTTCCTAGTTGAATGAAATCTCTACATGACATAGGCAATCTAGGCATTGCACTATTTGTAATTGCTTGATGTAATGGAGCCAAAACATAAGCAATCTAGGCATTGCACTATTTGTAATTGCTTGATGTAATGGAGCCAAAAAGTAGTCTACAAAATGATTGTAGTTCCTTCAAGAATCATGCATCCTTATCTTAGTGGTCCAATCATATACTGGAGCCATTTTATTTTCCTCAGCATTGCTATAGGGCTGAATCTGAAGCTTGTTGTTCTGAAACATTCCACTAAATTTGAATAGAAAAAAATAGCACAAGTATGTTGTGAACCTAAATTTCTTGGTGGAACCTCCTTTAATCATTAAAAATCATTTATGCATGGATTCTACAATGTGCTCAATAAATTTATATTTGACATGTACACCATTACCATAATGGATATTATATACCATTTCAAGGAGGCTTGCATCCACTTCCCAATTGCTATCAAGTCCGAGACAAAATGCTAGCATAGAAATAGTATCCTGAGCCCATGATTTAAAAATTTTCAAAGGATAAGGAGGCTTACGGTTATCTTTCAAGATGTTTTTTTCTTCAACTATTTTATTTAGGAAAGAATTTTTGCTCCTTTCATCCACTACTTCATAATCACTAGCAATCTTTTCTAGGTCAATGTGGACATCTCCAAATTCTTGGGTTGTAAACCCCAACACTTTTCCAAATTTTTCTGCATTAATGGATAAAATTTCTTCTTTGGTATCCTTATTTACAATTTCTCTTTTGTTACCATCATAATTGTGGGCACAGACCATGATAAATTCTAGGCAAGGGAAAACTTCATGTAACATCATGCGCCCTAATCCAGTTTGCCATGGTGCATTGATACTATCAACATTCTTTTTCTTGGAAACCTTATTCTCACATGAAAATCTAAGTTCTAAGGTAAATCTACCATACATGTTAGGATCATAAATATCATGGTATTCATCAGTCAAACCTGAGGTTTTAAGCAATTCAAAATAATCTATTTTTTTATCTGTACTTGCTCTACCTTTCCCAAAAACTTTGTCTGGTCTGCTAGTGGTGGTAGACATGCTTATACAGTGTGAATTTTTCTTAAGTCTCTCAACCCTAAATGCAAAGTTTGACAAAATAAGATTTTAAGAAAAAAGTTTGACAAAATAAGATTTAAAGAAATGATGAAATGTAACCTAGGGTTTCTATGTTTTGTCTTACCAGCTTTGTTGGAAATGGCACTACAATGAGTAATATGAAATCTCCCTAGTGCACTACAACGAGCAATATGAAATCTCCTTGACGCCCCATGTGCTGATCCTCTCAGCTCTCACTTAAAAATAAAATCACTTAGCAATAAAAAGTAGAAACTAGAAAGTTTGCTTTTTTTTATGAAGTGAATTTTTTAGCGAATGAAACATCAAGTCAAGTTTCAACGTGTCTCTATTAGTACATGTCTGACAGGTGTCCTGCATTGACAGCTCACAGCAATCTCTAAACCATTGATCTTTGTAAATCTAAGGGTTTAGGGTGATTCCAGAGATTTAAGTTTGCAAGCCTAGCATTTTTTGCATTTCATTCCGGAATGCAACTAGAACCATCCATCAAATGTTCATCGAATGATGAGTATTTTATGATATGAACAATAAACAATCTGCATTTCTTCATTCATTTAATGTTCCAGAATCCTGAATAACCCTGAGCTATTTAGATTCAGACAAAAAACACATACAACTTGGAGACAGATAACCATATACATGCAACAAGCATTACTCATTTAAAAACAACATGAAACTACTAAATTTAAGCCACCCAGCAAGACTGTATCTTATTATTCCATGAAATTTTGCCAAGTCTAAAACAACCAACCCTATGAAATGACTTAATGAGCAAGACAATTCCTTTATAGATCAGGAACGTGCTATCAGCATTGAATACATTGTACTTCAAATTGTTACTATAGACACCTAAAAATGTCTTTTACCATCAAACTGACTCTCGACATCCCTAAACATACCAATTTCCCTTCTAACCAATTAATTAAATTTTTATTTAATTAATTTATCCATTCATCACCTAATTTTACACCATTTTATCCCCAACAATTGAATTAATTCTATTAATTCAATAGTTCAAACTTTAGCCAATTGATTTAATAAATATGCAATATTTATTTAGTCAATTTCCTCCTCCCCTCTAAATCCAATTAATTAGCTAAATTATGTTTAACTAATTAATTCAACCTATTAATTGACCTATCATACCCTAGGTAATTAAATAAATAATATTTAATTGCCTACCCTAGCCTACCTCATCCTAGCCCTAGGATTAATTAAATACAACCTTATTTAATTAATCTTAAACCTCTCATTAAGGTGGTCAAATCCAGATTAACACCCTTCCCCACATCCTCCAAATAAAAAATTGGAATATATCCACATAAGTCAATTTTTTATTTAAATAAGTCCCACATCATAATTAATTCTTCTTACAACCCCTTACCACCCCCATACCTCATTTATCTCCACTTATCCCCAAATAAATTTTTAATTCATTTTACATTCCCCATATGAATCTTTAATTCATAAATATTCCATCTCACCCATACTCATTTAATTCCTCTTTTTCCCAAAATGAATAAAAGATTTACTTTTATTCCTAGCCTTCTATTCCTCCAAGATCAAATCTAGGCCCTCCACATCACTTTCATCCTCCACCATTGATCTTCCAAACCAATCTCCACCCTTGGATCAAAATCCCTCCAAAAAATCTATAAATAGAACCTCTCCCAAGCCATTTGGGAATTGAATTTTCATGTAATGTTACCATGTCCAAATATCTATTAAGCTAATTAGTGAGTTGTCTTTCAGATAGCATTTCACATTTGAATCAATTAGGGTATATGTTGTCTATGAGCTCTTGGGTGCAAAGCTTCATTCCCTTTTTGATGAGATTGGGTTTTCATGTCTAGGTATAACTATTTGTTTTGATTATGCATTTGGTTTGTGTTTTTACCTTTGATTTGAATCACCTAATCACATTGGCACGCCTAGTGGGACCCACAAGGTCCATATCTAATCCTTTTTTTGGTGAGTTTTTTCTTTGGAGACGTGATTTTGCAAGTCTGGCACTATCCACCCTGTGCAGCGGCGCTATCTCTAGAGTATTTTGGCGCTATTTACTATTTTAGCGCTATTTCACATAACACTTTCCCTATTAACCTCCACTCACAAATCCGTCCAAGTTTCTTTGCTTTCCTGCTATTTTAGAGTTTTTTCGTTCTCTATTTTTGTAGATATCTTGTATGAATAGGGGGAAGGTATGCCAAAATTTTCCTAAGGAAACAAACACATGTTTTGGCATTCTTATTTGTCTTGATTTCCATTCCATTAGGTTAATTAGGCTAACAAGCTCTTTGTCTTTACAGTTGAACCTGTTATTCTAGTTAGGGAGACCTCCATTTTCTAGGACGGATGAGTTCAGATGCGTATTGGCGCTATCAGCACCCAACGCAGCGCCATTTTCAAACTGTGACCACACCCTTTGACTACACGTGCAGTGGCACATTGTTAAAGTATTATTAGCGCTATAGTCTATTTCAATGTTTTATACATGTCATATTAGTGCTATTGTATATCACAGTGCCTTCTCTATATCATTGTAGTGCTATATTGTCTATTGGCACCTTCTGTCTTCTATTTTAGCACCATGTGGTGAATCAGTGCTATCTGTCTGTACATCAACACTATTTGTCCAGAGTGTCAAGTTTTTTTTGTCATTTTTGTCAGTAGCACCATTTGCAGTCCATAGTAGCGCCATTAGGTCTCTATTTTAGTGCTATTTTTAGAAGACTGACTTTGCATCCTATGCAGGTACTAACAAATTGTTTGTAGGTCATCAACATCATTTTGTGGACACTAACAAGTTTTTACAGGGTGTTTATCTTTAGATTAGCAAACACTTTATTTGGGAATTAAAAAGAACCCTTGCATGTTAGCTTAAACAACATTTTGATTTGATACAATAAAAATTGATCAACAACCAACAAACAAATCTTTGTATCTGTGTGCCTTAGTTTAGAACAAACATTTGAATTTGGTGTTCTAAAAATTCACAAGTTTGTGTGCCAACAACTCTATCAAAACATTTCAATTTTGGGCTTTAAAAAAAACCACAAAGTGCATCAACAAACTCATTGGATTAAAAAGAACAACAATCCACATTCTTCACTCATATAAACAAGAAAACAAATCTAATTTGTGTGAAGTATTTTTTGTGATTTTGTTTGTTGTGTGAAAAAGTGTATGCTCTTCCCTCACACCATTGGTGACCTTGGGAATCAAAAGCTTTTCATAACACTTGCATAAATCACCCCCAACATAATCCAAAGAACTAAAATGAACCATGTTTAGTGTGATGCAAGCACAAAGAATACGTATGCTCTCCCCTCGCATCTTTGCATGAACTTGGGGATCAAAAGTATTTTTTGTGGTTGTGTTGCTTTTGTTAATCTTTAGAGGGCCTGCCACCCCACTTCGAAAGGTGGGAACAACCCAAGTGGCAATAAGCTAAAGCCAAGCTCTTTCGAGCCGCTATATAAATTAATGTGTTTGTGACGAAAGTCACAAGCAACAGGTGTTGTTGTATCATACCAATAGCCAACCTCCCCCAAAACCCTCCAAGGTGTAACCCTTGGAGGTTGGGAGACTCCATAATGGAGAGTAGTGCTAGCATACATATGGCCACCTGAATGAATGCACTTACTACAAACCTTTGTTTAGTAAGCCAAAAACCTTCTATTTGTTGATGCAGAAGGGAAACCTTTGAAGCGGCCCCGATTCATGCAGTTCTTAGCTAAGGTAGTAGGGACAATCCTAAGGTTTGTTGAGGGACAAGCCTTCGTGAAAACCTGGATCTTGGTATGCGTGAGAAGTGTGTACAATTGTAAGGAGGAGCCGATACTACCAAGATCCTGGAGCTACCCGCTTTGAATAGGTGCAGCTAGGGGATTCAACAAATTCTATCATATCTTCACCTTAGGTTGTGCAAAGTGCTTGTTTAAGAAAATCACACGTCTTTTCACAAACAAAATCTTGGTTATTGTGTGTTATTGTGCTTGAAGTGCTTTTTAAGAAACTTGCTAAGAGATAATAAAATCATTTGATCAAACTTCATATCAAAACAATTCCAAACTTGACATCAAAATCTATTTTTTCAGAGCCTCGACCAACACTGCCCTGTTTTAGCGCCATCTCTGTCTGCTTTTGGATCCATTTCAGCTATGGATTGGCGCTATTTGGATATTAACTTGCCTGAAACTGAGACCAATTCCATTGTGATCTTTAGCACCTACTTTGCCATAATCCATAGTCACCTTCCAAAAATTCGTCAGCGCCCCATCCATTTTCTACTTAAATTTTCCAAATTATACCTTCATTTTGACCTTAGAGAATCAATCATTATCATTATTGGACCCTTTGCTAATACCATAATCTACTCAATTTCATATCCATTCATCCTCATTGATCTTTTCATACCTTTTTGGACCAAAACAAAAAAAATCCTTGCCATAAGAAATCATTCCAAAATCCAAAAACATATCCAAAATCTTCCAAATCAAAACACCCATCAAAAAAATCATCAACCAAAAAACTTGTCATCCCTTTGAGCTAAGGCTAGATCTAGATTTCATCTTTTACATCATATTTTGCTTGAAAAAGTCATTAGTCAACCTTTCAAGTGAAATAATCATCCTTCTTTGTGTAAGGTCATTAGTCTACCCCAAACAAAGAGAAACATCCATTTGTGCTACACAAAACTAGATCTTACTAAAGCTCATTCATTGATAGTCAAATCCTTTTCAAAAAAATCATCCTAATCTCTCATACCAAACATCTAATTCATCCAAAAATCTCACCAATCCAAATCAACATCAAAATCTCTTTTGTCAAATCATCCTCAAAATAAACTCCATCTCTCATCTACCATTTTGGTCCAAAACATTGTAAACATCAACATCACCCACTCCTATCATCTCTAGATTGACACTTCTTTGGAGAATCATCTTAGAAGTGAGAAATCTATCCCTTCATCACACTACAATCAACCTTTCATCTTCCATTCCACTACCACATCCTCTTTTGGGTCCAAATCAATTCAGATTCTCTAAGGTCTTCATCCCCCTTTCATCCACCTCAAAATCAAATCCATACACTTGCATGACCATAACTAGATCACAACACAAGAAGAATCAAGCAATGGCAGATTTTGGAATGCCTAATACCAACGACAACAACATACCAATCAACCAAACACACAATCTACCTACGGACTTTCAAATCTTGACATATAATCCAAATGAAAATCCCTTCCATTTCTTGCAACCACCACCACCACCACAAAACCTCCACACCATGTCCCAAGATGATCTAGACATTTTGAGCTTTACACAAGTTGCCGATAGCATGGACCTACTTGACAAAATCCTAAGGTCAGATCCAAATAGATATCTTGATTATCTCATCAAAATTGGTGCTCAACCACCCCACAACATGACATTGTCCCAACCATCCACCTCTAACATCAATTCTACCACATCCTCCCAACCATCTACATCAAACACCCAACCTATCATCTCACAAACCTCAAATCCCACCATATCTACCGCCACCACAAGCTCTAATGTCACCACATCTACAATCCCCACAAGTGTCTCCAATCCTACCACCTCCCAACCCATCATCACATCCATTTCCACAACTACCATTCCGCAAATCACCTTGGACATACAAGGGAACCTTATGCACGCAAGTGCTTCCATAAGTGTGCCTCCACTTAACCCTCAAACCATAGCATACATGTGACAATTCTTTTCACAACCACCTTTAAACACGACCAACCCATCCAACATCAATCCATCTCATGTTAACCCATCTAACATCAATGCATCCACTGTCAATCCTTCTCATCTCACATATCTACATAATCCCATAACATCATCAACACATCATAATCCCAACCCTCAAATCCCCCCATATTCTCCAACAACTCCACGATTACCAACAACATCTCGTACAAACCAACCAACACATCATCTTGCAGTACCAAAATAAAAATTCCTAAAACCTTCAACATCAAACACCACCCAATATCCAACACCTCACCCATCAACAAACCTACACACCTCAACCGCCACCAACGCCAGATCTCACAACTATTGTACAGGCCTTGATCCAAAACGTAGATGATATGCAAACTGGGGACAAACACAAGCATTACTCTTTTGAGGATATTTTCCCCTATCCATTTGATTAGACATTGTACATGGCCCCTTTGCCCAAGAATTTTGAAATGCCAAAATTTGACAAATACAAGGGAAAGGGAGACCCTAGGGATCATCTTAGGGAGTTTTACCTCGCTTGCTTAGAAGTCTCAAACAATGATACATATCTAATGAGACTATTTCCAAGAAGCCTCAATGGACAAGCTGTTGAGTGGTTCACACATTTTGCCCCAAGCATTAGGTCTTTCCCTGAGCTTGCAGAAAAATTTGTAAACCATTTCTCCTATAACTTCGAGCATGAAATATCTATAACAAACCTTTACAACACAAAACAAAAAAGTGGAGAATCCTTCGCTTCTTACTTACAGAGGTGGAGAAGCTTAGCAAGCAAGCTCCCTTGGCCAATTCCTAAAAAACAACTCGTCACCATGTTTGTGACTAACCTCAATCAGGTAATAGGGTTCCATTTACAAATCCTTTGTACGTCTACCTTTGAAGAAGTCATCGACAAAGGTACAACGTAGAACGGGCCCTCATCGCCAAGGGCTCCATCAAATTATATGACTACAAGTCCAACAACAACAACAACAAACTCCATATCAACACCCCCAATACAAACAACAATGCCAACACACAATCAAATGACAAACCATGCTATTGGGGGAAGAACAAGAACACCTTGAACGACGGCATCACGGATGTGAAAGCCATCCAACATGTACAGAATCAACCACCCGCACATACATATACCACCACTGTAAATAACCAAAGAGGGCAAACCAAACAAAACAAACCTTGAAGGCAATTCACACCCTTAGGGGAACCCATCAAGGATATCCTCGATAGGTGTCTCAAGAAAGGTTTGATAACGCTCCCACCCATTAAACCCTGTCAAGACAATGAGCTCAAAGCTGTGTGGGACAATTAAAATGATTATTGCAAATACCACCGCATTGTGGGCCATAAAACCACTGACTGCATGAAATTGAAACATTGCGTGCAAGACCTCATTGATCAAAATCAAGTCAGCCTCAATTAGACCACCCAACCATCGCTGAACACTAATCTCAGAGCTTACAAGGATCCATTACCTAATCACAACAAAGCCTCCTCATCCAATCAAGCATACAACATCACCCCACCACCCGTATCCTATGACTCTATCGTAGGGTGGATAGAGCCATCATCTCACCATGTCAACACAATCACCATTCGGGCACAAGCAACCGATTGTGCTGTCACAACTCATTGTGGCTATGTATCCATCCGTATAGCCCCCACCATTGATCAAATGCCCACATCCACATCAAACTCCCTACCCCCTCATCCAACCACACGTCCATCACCTACCAATCACTACAACCTCCTAGAACATCTAGGAAAGACCCCCGCACAAATCTCCATCCTTGAGCTACTACGTACATCACCTCTCCACAAAGATGTCCTTGACAAACCACTCTTGGAAACCCAAGTCCCCGCCAACATGAATGTCAATCAATTCCAATCCATGGTGGGTCATATCGCCGCACCTCATCATCTCACATTTTCAGAAAAGGATCTTCCCGCTTCACAAAACTCACATAATGACGCCCTACACATTGAAGTCCATATCCATAAGTATACCATCAAAAGAGTCTTAATAGATGGTGGCTCCAGCCTAAACATATGCACTCTTAAATTGTTAAAACACTTGGGGTACTCAGATGTGGTTGTAGACACCAGTGAGTGCATAACTATCAAAGGATGTGATGATACTGAATGACTATCTAAAGGCACTATCAAGCTCCCTATTCAAGTGGGACAGAAGATAATGGAAACAAAATGTCAAGTCCTTAATCGTGACCTCCCCTACAACATTCTTCTTGGCTGACCATGGATCCATTCCATGCAAGCAGTCCCCTCCACATTCCATCAATGCCTCAAGTTCCCCCACAACGGCACGTAAGTAACTATCTATGCCGATTCCCACCCCTTCCAATATTGTAGTTTCCTGGAGGGCCATGACCACACCTTCTGTCCACACAACAAAGCCATTACCAAATCTAATCCTACAGCTTCCACATCATACATCGACCCCGCCAACATTTCCACCATGTCATCCCAAACACCACCACCGCCCGAGGTCAAGATCAAGCTTAGTGACATAGGATGTGGGGAATATGACCTACATGGTACCTTTTGTGTGGGTACATTACCCAATCCTAAAATGTTTGGCATCCCAAAGACAGAAGCAGCCAACACAGTCATCATCAAGTGTAAACCATCACCCATCTTCGAGAAGAAACATCTCTTGGATCAGGATGTGCTCGAAGACATATCATCCTGGCTATATAAGGATGAAGAGACTGAGCAAGAAGCCCCCACCATACCAACAAAAATCTATGGTAAAGGGTCAGAAATTGTCAAAAACATGGGCTACAAAGGACAAGGTAGTATCGGCCTTCATGAGCAGGGGATCGTGGAACCAGTCCAAGCGACAAGAAATCCCTATACCCAAGGATTGGGATACGGTCAATGACAACGTATCCTCACTACCGGCTAATGTATCTTAGCTAAGGTCACTATGATTTCCCCTGAAGTCGATAATATCAACGAAACAAGCCATCAAGATTCCTTTAGTGACTTCACTAATTTCTTCAACTCATCCATATGCACCCTATACATGGTCACCACCTTAGCCTCTTCATCCAATGACTTACCCCTTGTATACCCAGACCTCATAGATTGGGACCAACGGGGACCTCCTTTCTTTGACGTAGCACCAAACGATGAAGCCATCGCTGAAATGATGGGGGTTAAAGATCACTTCCCCCTAGGAGATCATAGAGCAGGTTACATCATGGAACTTGATATGGCTACCTATTTTGGGGAGACAACCCCTACTTCCAGTCATAAAAATATAAAAATCAAATATGGATCTGATGGTGAGAACCGTTCCGCGGCAGTATCAGATCCCAAAAAAGTAAAAACAAAATATGTATCTCCTAGTGAAAACCTCCACGGGGCGCTAGGAGATGGAAGCATGGGCCTTCCCGAGATAGACAAAGTATATCCTTATAGATCACCCATCCTAGTGGAGCCAGCTCAAGAGATGAATCTTGGGATAGAAGACGAGATGAAAATCACTTTTAGGACAAAATCTCTTAGCACACAAGAGCAGGAAAACTTATTGGCCTTCTTCAAATGCAGAAATTGCAATTTTGCATGGACCTATGTAGACATGCTAGGACTAGATCCCACTTTGGTTGTCCATTACCTTGTAGTACGACTTGATGCAAAACCAGTAAAATAGAACCTTAGAAAAATGAATCCTCAGATGGCCCTCCTAGTCAAAGCAAAGCTAAAGAAACTACTGGATGTTGGGTTCATTTGCCCAATTGATTATCCCGCATGGGTTTCCAATCTAGTACTAATAGCCAAACCAGATGGCCGAATCCACTACTGCACCGACTTCTGATACCTTAACAAAGCCTGCCCGAAGGATGACTTCCCACTACCTAACATCGACATGATAGTGGATCTTACAGCAGGACATGAGATGTTATCCCTCATGGGTGGTTTTTCAGGATATAACCAAATCAAGATCACCATAGAGGATCAACATAAGACAACCTTCATATGCCCATGGGGGATGTACTACTAGGTGGTAATGTCGTCTGGCCTAAAAAATGTTGGAGCCATGTATCAAAGAGCTATGACTGTCATCTTCCATGACCTTTTCCACCACATCATGGAAGATTATGTGGACGAATTGCTAGGAAAATCAAAGACAAGAGAAGAACACCTAGATGTATTGGCCAAGATCTTCGACTGATTAGAGTAATACAATGTTCATCTGAATCCAAAGAGATGTGTCTTCAGGGTAACCTCTAGCATACTCTTGGGATACATAGTCTCCAGAAGAGGAATTGAGGTAGATCCTGCAAAAGTAAAGGCCATCACTTAAATGCCTCCTCCGAGAACCTTAAAACAACTAAGAAGTCTGCAAGGCAAACTCCAATCCATTCATCAGTTCATTGCTCAACTGGCTGATAAATGTCAACCATTCCAGCATCTACTCAGAAAGGATATAGCTTTTGTATGGAATACTTAGTGTCAGGATGCCTTTGACCAGCTCAAAGATTATCTAGCTAATCCCCATGTTCTAACTCCACCAAGGCAAGGAGAACCCCTCCTATTGTGCATCTCAGCAATAGAGATAGCTATTAGAGCCTTACTAGCACAACACGATGAACAAGGGAAGGAAAGAACCATCTATTACGTTAGCTACACCCTGATCTCATATGAGCTAAACTATACACAAATTGAACAAGCATATCTGGCCCTGGTCTTTACTTCACAAAAATTAAGACACTACATGCTCAATCACAAGACCAAGCTCATCACCAAGATTGACCCAGTGAAATATCTGCTAAATAGAGCTGCTCTTACTGGGTGAATGGCAAAATGGGTCATGATCCTCACTGAATTCGACATTGAATATACTAAGAGAAAAGCCATCAAAGGATAGGTTATTGCCGATCAGCTAGTCGAAGCACCCATCCCTGTAGAATATCCTACACTGGTGGAATTCCCTGATGAAGCCATCCTGACAATAGCACTAGCCATAGAAACATGGAAAATGTACTTTGATGGATCATACACACATAGAGGCTCAGGGGCAGGTGTCTTGTTTGTTACCCCTCAAGGTGACACCATTCCTAAATCCTTCAAAATCACATTCCCATGTACCAACAACGTGGCAGAATATGAGGCCCTTATCACAGGTCTCTGAATGACAATAAAATGGAGAATTGAGAAGCTAACTGTGTATGGAGACTCTCAACTGGTCATCCAATAGGTAAATAATGAGTACAAGACCAAGGATGATAAACTCCTATCTTATAAAAAGATGGTTGATGACTTCAAAGACTACTTCAATGACATCCACTTCGAGCAAATCCCAAGGCTCAACAACAAAGTTGCAGATGCCATGTCCACCATTGGATCCTTGGTCAACATGAAGAAAGATAGCAAGAAGTGTGAGTTCCTGATAGAAGAGCTCCCTATCCCAGTATATGATGTTCCTCAATTAGAGCTCATGTGCAAAGTCATTGGTCCCCTATCCCCATGGTATCAAGAAACCTACCTATACCTCCATGATAATATCATCCCCCCTAACCTATCCACTTCACAAGGAAAATATTTCATCAGCTGAGCCTCCCGCTTCATCCTTATAGGAGACACCCTATACAAAAGGAGTCTTGATGGCATGCTTCTACGATGTTTAGACTCTAGGGAAGTTGAGGTGGCCTTGCAAGAGGTACATGCAGGCATCTGTGGGGCACATTCAAGTGGACCCTCTCTGTCTAAAAAGATCCTGAGGACCGGATACTATTGGCCAACCATGGACCGAGACACCTACCGATTTATCAAAAAATGCCTACCATGTCAACAACATGGCAATCTCATTCATGCACCAACACAGGAATTACAACCCATCACGACGTCATGGCCTTTCTCAAAGTGGGGACTCAACCTCATAGGGAAAATACATCCCCCATCCTCCAATGGCCATAAGTTCATAATCACTGCTATCGAGTACTTCACTAAGTGGGTGGAAGCAATACCACTCACCTTCACCACTGGAACCCAAATATCCAAATTCATCCACCATTATATCATCTGTCACTATGATATCCCTCATTCCATCATCACCGATAATGGAAAACCATTCAAGAACCAGGAAGTTTGCACTTTGTGCGAAAAATTCCAAATCCATCACCATTTCTCCACGCCATATTACCCTCAAGGAAATGGTCAAGCCGAAGCTTCAAATAAAACCATCCTTCACATCCTAAAGAAGACAGTCAATGAAGCTGGCCATGACTGGCACCTCCAACTCAACCCTGCCCTATGGGCCTATCGTACGAGCATCCGCACCCCCACAGGAGCCACTCTATTTTCCCTAGTATTCAGATCTGAAGCCATTTTACCTATTGAGGTCGAGCTCCCATCCCTGTGAGTATCCCTACAAAACATAATCAATGATGAGGAATCCCAAGTCACATGGTTGCATCAACTAGAATTACTAGATGAGAAATACCTGAATGCATTGAACCACCTGCAGGCCTATCAAAATTGCCTCAGAAGAAGCTACAACAAGAGGATTAGAAACTAAAAATTTGAAGTAGGTGACCTTGTCCTTATGGAAAATTAGAAGAACTTGCAAGAGTGCCCTAAGAAAGGAAAGTTCGAGCCCAATTGGCTAGGACCTTATGTCGTCACAACCGACTATGGATCAGGGGCATATCAGCTTGCAACACCTGAGGGGCAGCCCCTGGATGAGCCTATGAACATCCTACATCTAAAGAAATTCTACGCATAACCCATCGAGTACCCCAATCAAAAAAATCAAAAAAATCAAGAAAAAACCTAAGTGTAATAAAAACTTCCAATGGTGAAAATCACTTCGGTGACGCCTTGAATAAGTACAATGGTGAAAACCTGTTTCAGGTGCCATGCGTAGTGGCCGGTTCTACCATCTAATAAATCCTCTTTCCATCACAACACTCCATATCGCACACCTCCCTTGGCTTGGAATTATGAGACATTGAATCATATCACCCAACCCGTACTATCCCACCCAAGGCTAACCCATGGAATGAGGATCCTTGTAAGCTTCCTTTTGTACAGCAGAAAATCAAAAAATCCAAAAATAATACAAAATCAAAAAATCCAAAATCAAAAAATCTGAAAACAACACAATTCACTGTAAATCACCCCATACAATGATCTCGCTACAACTCGCAATCATCAAACATACATCAATCCCAAACCATTCCCACATCATCAAGTCATGCCAGAACTACATATTCATCTCGCCTGCATCTTGAAAGTACCTTGATCCCGTGGACACAGGGTATGTAGATAGTCTGGAATACGAAGGAAGCTTCCAGTACTCAGGTACCTAAGATGCACCCATCCACCCTGTTTGGATGAACCCCATTCACTGAGCTTGCTGAACCCAATAAATGAGACACATGCTAAGTATACACTTGAATCCTGGTCCCTAAATGCAAAAATCATCAATCAACATACCGACTATAATCCCACACATAGCCCGACTATCCTTTTTCCTACCTTTTGAAAATTATCCAACAAAATCCAACTAATTCACATCCTAGGATATATCATTCCTACAATGGACAAGAATCTATCCTTCTATCAACATGTATCTTGGCAAGAATACACAAAGGCTATTTGTATCTTTTTGTTAGTCTTTTTGATTATTGATTTTTATCTTTTGTCTCACTCTAGGTCATCTCCAAAGCTACCTTGATCTCATTATATCATGGAAAGTGGCGGACAACACCTTGAGTAGACATGGTCATTGTTTCTGTATGCTATGCTTATGGGTTGCTTTCATTACTCCAAGAATAGTACTCATATCTTGAAACCTGGGTTGTTTCTAGTATGATGTGACTCATTTGCATATATAGGAATCAAAAAACCTTATATGTACTATTCACACTCATCACTATGAGTCCCCTTCCTAGGCTAGGCAAGGTTATACTACCTTGGGCATGCATGAAATCAACCTGTTGTTTGCGGGTCTAGTCCATGCAATCGTGGGATATATATCATCACCTAGGTCATTTCATACGTTTGTGAACTATATCCTATATTGCTATAGTAAACTAAGAAATGCTCTCCATTAATATATTGCAACTCCTGTTACTAGCTCAAATCATCATCCTAACCTTCTGGGCCTAGATTTTGTAATCACCTACCCTTCCCCCCCCTCACCCTACCAAATCCCCTCACTAATCCCACTCCTCTAACTTATTCCTATGCAACACATCCCGAACCAAACCATATCCCCCCTCAATAACGTGGTGTCTCATGACCTAACAATTCTCTCATTCCATCGCTCCCAATCCTATCCATACCCCATCCATCCACCCTTATCCTCTCGCCACCTATGCCTCTATCACACAGCCCCACCACCCAGGGTCCAAAAATGAACATCATATGTATCAAGACTTAATTATCTCACATATCACCTAGTTTGCATCTCACCTATCACCTAGGTCACATCCCATATACCATTTAGTTATCATAATCATTTAATTTGTATTTCATTAGGTGCATTTTAGAGTCATTTAGTTTCCATATCATAATCATTTAATTTGTATTTCATTAGGTGCATTTTAGAGTCATTTAGTTTCCATGTCATAATCATTTAATTTGCATTTCATTAGGTGCATTTTAGAGTCATTTATTTTCCATATCATAATCATTTAATTTGCATTTCATTAGGTGCATTTTAGAGTCATTTAGAGTCCATATCATAATCATTTAATCTGTATTTCATTAGGTTCATTTTAGAATCTTGTAATTGCATATCATCTCATTAGGTTCATTTATATATATCATTTAGTTACAATCATTTAGGTACATTTTACAATCATTTAGTTACATTGCATAATCATAATCCAAGAAAAAAAACATTTAGTAGCATATCCATACATACCATGTGTTTATTTAGATAAGCATACATTTCCATTGCATTACATTTGACATCCATAATAATTGTTTATTAATCTAAACATTTATTTTCATTTTACATCATCATCCATAAATCACACACATGCATATATCAAAATAAATAAACCATCATTACATCCATCATTATGCATCAATAGGTACATCCATAAATCAACATAACACATCGCATAAACACAACACATCCATAGCATATAATCCATAAAACATACTGCATTCATCAACATGAACATCAACATAATCATAATAGAGCATCATAAATAAACATATAGGCCATCAAAAAGCATCATATCATATACCATCATTGCAAAAAAATGTACATCATTCATATACGCATCAAAAAATGTAGTGTCTTGATACAATACCTCTAAGGGCTAAAATGATACAACTATCACATGGAAGATCCTCTCTCTGAGGGAGTGGGAGACTCTGACCCTAGTCATGGTGGTGGTCCTACCTGTGGCTGTGGATGTGGCTGTGGCTGAACTTGAACTTGTGGAACCTGCTGGGGCACATGTGATGGGTGACCCATCGCCTACTGGACGCTTTGAACAAATCTAGATCTATGAGACTTGGATGCCCTCGATCCACTGACCTGACTGTAACTTGATGCACGCTGCTCTATCGGCACTGTCGTGTAATAAAGGCCCTAATAATACTCCATCCGCCCTCTGGCCTTTGCCAATTCCCCCTATGCCTAAGACAGCTGCCCCTGTACCTGAGACAACTATCCATGTGTTTGATATAGCTGAGACTGTGTCTGAGACACCTGTGTCTGCATCAATGTTAAAACTGGGGTCATACCAACACCTAAAGCCTACAAGCTACCCACTATAGCCTCCGCCTGCTGTGCCCTCACAACTACTGCATCTCACTCTCTAGTCAAAACCACTAAATCACCCTGAGCCTAGGCTAACTGTGCCTGCAATGCAGCCACCTGTCCATCCGACCCATCCAACAATGCTATTGTCCCCCGTAGCTACACCAACTCTGCCTCACGGCTCTCTAATGCCTCCTACAGGCTGGCCACCTGTGTTCGCAAGGTCTCCATCTCCTCCTTCTCACCCCAAGCTCACCGACGGGATGCTAACCTCTCAACCTCTGCCTCTCCACCTACCCTTGAAGGCCCTGCCTCTGCCTACTACCCTGCTACGACAACTTGCTACTACACTACCTATGGTGGGGGTAGACCCCCCTTGTCCACCCTCGGCTGTCCCCCACACTGTCAAGGCCCTCTATGCCACCGTACCACCCTAATCTGCACCTGCTCAACAAGTATTTGCTGCACAGGTGCCTGCTGTCTCACCTGCTATTGGGGCACCTGTCCAGCTATCGCCGTTGCTAGCACATCCATTAGCTAACCATCCCTCCCAACCTCCTCCTCTTGTCCATCCCCTTCAATCTCCACAAGGTAATCTGCAATGATCTCCTCACCCTCCTCCAGGAAATCATCATCATCAAAGTCATCATCCCTATCATCATCTAAATCATCATCCCCTAAACCCGCTGCCTCCTCCATAGGGACTACCTCCTTTGCTAGGTCCGTAAACCATGTCAGTCACCACATCTACCACCATGTATCATATGTAGGCGTAGTGCCTGTATCCCTCACCGTGCTCTGCCAATCCCACTACAATGGCTGCAAACCTGCAAAATCCTCCAAAGCGACCTAGGGCTGTATGGCTACAGGCCAAAAATGCACATCTCAACGAGTCTATGCAAAGATAGCCATCTGCTAAGGAGTATCCTAGTGCAAACCAAACTTCCGCATAACCCGCAATGGTAGATACATATCTATCGTATGGTCTCCACGACCCATCAAATAGCACTACTGAAAAGTAAATGGCAGGTGCACAACATCATCTGGCCACACCTCTACTCTGATGTAAGGTCTCCATGTCACCTAAATGACATCATCTAGCATCCACTGCCACTACTGAACTTGACCAGTGTAGGTGTACTCAGCATCTCGATAAAGGAACACAAAGGCCTCAAATGGCTGGCGATAGTATCCACATCTCGGCTGAGTAACTGTAATGTGCTCCCAAATCCACATATGCAACAAGGTAACATCAGCTAATAAGGCTGCATCATGGTGATAAATGACTGTGTGCATCTCATGATACAGTTGTGCTAGCATCGACAATCCCCAGGCATACATGGTCTCATGAATGGCCATCCCCTTGATCATCTCTCCCCAGCCAACTAGAAATCCCCTGCCCCTCCTATCAGGCATCACTACCCCTCCAATCAATGCACATAAGAATAAGGCAAAGGGATCTGCACCTGCTGCTAGTGTCCTCTCATAACTCATCTCCCTCCCGTCTACTGATAGAACAATATGATCCTGGCCAAATACTCAGATCAGGGCCCTCTGTCCCTTCCTCGTGTCATATCTCACCCGCCGATCGTGAATAGGTAGTTTGAGGATGTGATAAACATCCTCAAGAGTGATAGTAATCTCACCTGTCAGCAGCAAAAAGGTGCATGTCTCTGGCTAATACCACTCCACTACGGCTGTCATCAAAGCTCTATGAGCTCGCAACAATAGCATCGACGCCACTGTCAAGAGCCCCAACCTAGTTAGTCGGGCCTGAGTGGCATCATCAAACTGATCGAATAATGTCATCATTGATGGAACGCGTTGCTCCTGTGAGGACACTATGAACAACCTCGTATCCTGCATCCACAACATTTAGGTCAAAATCTACCTATCTTTTTTCCTTAACACCCCCTTTCTTCTAATGTTGAATGCCAAAATCATTTAGTGCCAAAACACTGCATGCTTCGTGTCGTTTTACAAATAGCGCTACTACTTCTTCTCATGGCACTATTATAGATAATAGCGCCACTATGCAAAACACATCATGCCACTATCATACATAGTGCTACTATGCAATACACTTAGTGCCATTTTAAAAATGGCACCACCCCATCACTTGGTGCTAATCTAAGGAATAGCACCAATTCTCCCAATAGCACATCTAATACATATTGCGCTAATCCTATACATTGCGCTAAAACAAAAGATAGTGCTACTCTAAATAATAGCGCTAGTCTAGAACATAGCGCTATTTTAGCATCCATTTGGTGCTAAAATGCCAAACCCTAACCCCATGCGCACATTGTGCCAATGCAGATGATGGTGCCAAAATGCTGAGTATTTGGCACCAATATACCCCTATTCTACCCAAGTAGATAGCACCAATCCAGAGGATGGCACTAATCAGCGTACTTTTAGCATTGCGCAACCTCACGATAGCGCCACCAATTCCCAAACCCATTTCCTGAACAAAAAAATGTGACAAAATTAAAAAATCACAAAGCCACGGTTAGGCCTTACCTGGGGTCCAGCCTCCGATGCCTGGCCAAATGATCAGAACCACTCAAAAATGTGTTGAAGTCATAGGAATTGGGGGTTGCGCTTTGCCATCTCTCCTCTGCTTCTTCTTCTCACCAAGTCAATGTGCACAAATTTGGCACTCTTAGGGCCTACTTCTCCTAATATAGCATGCCATGTCATCCCCCCACCCACTCTTTTTCCCCTCCAGGGTGCACATCCCAACCTTTTTCCTCTGTTTTTCTTCCTAACATCTTCTTTTCCCATCCTCTATCCAACTGTCGCTCCCGTCACCTCCTTTCGAGAGCTCACCCAATTTTTATTTTTTTTGGCAACCTCTCAAGGGGGCATCCCTCACCCATCTTATTCCTTCCCAGCAGCTAGGGCAAATTCTTTCTTTGACCTAACACCACTTCTCTACTAGGTCCTGACGCCACGTCAAAGAGGGGCAAATATAGACACCTAAAAATGTCTTTTACCATTAAACTGACTCCCGACATCCCTAAACATACCAATTTCCCTTCTAACCAATTAATTACATTTTTATTTAATTAATTTATCCATTCATCACCTAATTTTACACCATTTTATCCCCAACAATTGAATTAATTCTATTAATTCAATAGTTCAAACTTTAGCCAATTGATTTAATAAATATGCAATATTTATTTAGTCAATTTCCTTCTCCCCTCTAAATCCAATTAATTACCTAAATCATGTTTAACTAATTAATTTAGCCTATTAATTGACCTATCCTACCCTAGGTAATCAAATAACTAATATTTAATTGCCTACCCTAGCCTACCTCATCTTAGCCCTAGGATTAATTAAATACAACCTTATTTAATTAATCTTAAACCTCTCATTAAGGTGGTCAAATCTAGCTTAACACCCTTCCCCACAACCTCCAAATAAAAAATTGGAATATATCCACATAAGTCAATTTTTTATTTAAATAAGTCCCACATCATAATTAATTCCTCTTACAACCCCTTACCACCCCCATACCTCATTTATCTCCACTTATCCCCAAATGAATTTTTAATTCATTTTACATTCCCCATATGAATCTTTAATTCATAAATATTCCATCTCACCCATACTCATTTAATTCCTCTTTTTCCCAAAATGAATAAAAGATTTACTTTTATTCCTAGCCCTCCATTCCTCCAAGATCAAATCTGGGCCCTCCACATCACTTTCATCCTCCACCATTGATCTTCCAAACCAATCTCTACCCTTGGATCAAAATCCCTCCAAAAAATCTATAAATAGAACCTCTCCCAAGCAATTTGGCAATCGAATTTTCATGTAATGTTACCATGTCCAAATATCTATTGAGCTAATTAGTGAGTTGTCTTTGAGATAGCATTTCACATTTGAATCAATTAGGGTATATCTTGTCTAGGAGCTCTTGGGTGCAAAGCTTCATTCCCTTTTTGATGAGATTGGGTTTTCATGTCTAGGTATAACTATTTGTTTTGATTATGCATTTGGTTTTTGTTTTTACCTTTGATTTGAATCACCTAATCACAGTTACAGATACAGAGAACAAAAGCTTGTCAATCCTCAGTTCCATATTTGTCATTCCACTCATCGTATGTCTCCTCTGTCGGCCAAGGGAATGAAATAATTTCTTCAATCTGGCCATTGTGGCTGACATACCTGGCATCCAACATACTTTTTATGTGGTTACAGAATGTAGAAAGATTCCTTTCAAGAGTTTATAGATTGTCCAACGCTAGGCTCAGTACTTGCATACTCATAGTTGGATCACTTGCAATTACATCACAAGTGGGAATTAATCGATAAAAATTGTCCACAATCTCATTTCTCCACTTGTCCAAGTGTTTTGTTTTTCCATCACCATCCAATGTGGGAGGTGACCACTTAGTGTCCAACCCTTCAAAACCCCTCAATCTCTCTTTCACAATTGAATCAAATTTCAACTGGAAACTGGCCACATCCTGAAAACACTTCAATATGTTAAGCACCTTCTATATGTTAGGAGGTGCATTGGAATCATACCTGGCACACCTCAGAAATTCTTTGACTTTTTTAGTTCTATGTAGCCATTTTTTTTAAGCTCAATAGTCTTTTTTTGTCAAACTCATGCTTTTCATAGGCTTGTCTCAACTGTGAGTAGGATTTCCAAGTCTCATCAACTCTAGTCAAAATGTTTTTCACCTTGTTCTTGATCAAGTTGGTGACCATCTCTTTAATCTTGTTATCATTTTCCTCCTTCAATCTCTTGTTATCCTCCTTCAACTCTTTGATCTCTACAACGAGAGGCTCTGTATCCACTAGAATAGATTCTATAGTTGGGATCACTAGAGGAGGGGCTAAAGTACTGGCTACCAATGACAGTTGTTTCTTCAACATGTTTATCTCTGCAACTGCCTGATAATAATCAAGTTGCAACTAATTGTAATCCTTTTGCAATTTGTTAGTTGTTGCTTCTGTAAATTATGCAGTCTGTACATTTAGGCTTGTAGCCTGAGGAGCAGGGGTATCAGATACTCTTTTTATTATTACATTCCCTATCATCTCTCCTAATTGAACCCTAGGCTTTTTGTTGTTTGGGGCTAGAGCCCATATTGCCAATGTTTCAAATTTAGGGTTGAAGGCTGCACCAGAGAGGGCCTTTTCAATCTCTTCCCCTGTCACATCTGAATCATCTCTGGTGATTGTATCAAATGCAATGGCATCTGATAGAGTCGAGTGAGGTAGAAGTAGAATATTACTTTTTTCCACTAGTGCTCTCCCTTCCTCTAGAGTCATTGCACTTATAGACTGTTGTACTTCTTTTAGGACCCTCTGAGTAATAACATCATACTCCTTTGGGTCTCCTCCAGCCTTGGCATCTTCAATTTTCTTCTGAAATTCCTCACTCCTCACTTTCAAAACATAGCTCCTAAATTCAAGAGTGTTGACAAATTCATCATCCTCCATAAACTTGTCATGGGCCATCACCCTAACATCTTCAATATCAAAAGTAAGGTTTCTCATTACTCTCACTGCCCTATTCTCTAGGGATGAATAAGGTCTCAGTCTATTGGGTGAACGAGGGCTAGTTTCTTGTGCATGTTCCTCCTCCCCCTCTAGGTCAACTACCTCTATCTGCTCTAGGTTCTCCAAATCAATAATCTTGGCCCTTTTGGTAGGGGAGGGGCCAACTGATTCCCTCTTTACATCATACTCTCCACTTGAGCTACCAAGTTCATAAGCATATCTCTGTTCTCTTGTAGGGGCAAAGGCAATCAACTATTCTGCATTATCCAGCATTTTTGCAATTCTCTTGATTGGGTCTTGCACTTCTGCAAATGCACCTAGATATGTAGGATTCATGTTTCTCTTCATATTCTCACTGGCCATGATAGTAGCCCACTTGATCCTCAAGTGGTGGACTTCATTCATAGTAAAACAATTCCTAGCAATGTCCTCATCGTAATCCACCTGATGAAAGTACTTGACCCTTCCCTTGTAGTTGTTGACTCTAAATATGGTTTTGCTGATGAATCGCTCAGGGTCAAAAGACCTTGGTTGTTCCAAATACATTCCAAAACATTGCATAACTAAATAAATCTCATCCAACCCACTCTTATCAGGGATCACAAAATCTCATGGAGGAAGGGAAGAATGAACCTTTCTTATGGTTCCTAAAGTGCTTTTTGTCAGAATCATTTAACTGCCTTATAACTTCTAAAAATACCACCCTCTTTGGCACATATTTGGGTAGTATGTGAGGTGCAGTCTGGGATCCATAGACCCTTATGCAAGTAGTATGCTCATGATAGAACCAATCACCCCAATTGTGATCAATTCCAAGGTGGGGAGTTGTTGCAATTATGGGCCTAACCGGTGTTGTCATTGATGTCAACATACTCCTATTGCATTGATGACAAGGATTGGATGAGCTATGTGCTGAGGATATTGAGAAAATTAGTCATATTAGGAACAGAGAAGAACAGTGAAGACAGTAAGGTAAAGATCAAAGATAAGATGAGTCTCAGAGGATGCAGTTAAAAGGGTTTGTAGATAAATGTCTTAAGATGATCCAGTAAATATTTCAGAGGTCCGTATGAAGATCTGAAGAAGTTATGGCCGCTCAAGTAAAACTAGTTTTGGCAGATGTTTAGAGGTGACAGAGTGACACAGATAGGTCCGATGGGATCCAAAAAGGAAATATCCTATTCTACAGATTTGGTAGAGTGTTTAGGAAGTCCATGAGAAGTGATAACTCAGTTGGTTAGTGGTCTAGAGGTCCGAAAGCATCTATTCCATTATGACAGTAATGATAGTTTGTGTTCTTGAGGTTCTGGATGAAGGAGATAAGGATTTCAGTAAGCAGATGAAGTATGGATGTTCTTGGTGATTCAGGAAAGCTTGTGGAAGTCTTTGGAGCGTGTCCAGTTCGTGTTGGTGGTCCGCATTAGAGTTTGAGCCCGTAATTGAAGAATAACTTCCAGATGATGGTGTTCTTCCTAAGTTTGGCCAACCAGATGAATTACACATCTTGCGGATGTTCTTGGAGATGTTTTCTAACTTAGATGATTATTCCTAAGTTGATGTCTTATATAAATAAGGAGTTGTAAAGTCATTTCAAAGTGTGTCTTGTGGAGATGTGAGTGTGGTAGCGAGGAAGAGAGTGAAAGACAGAGTAGAAGTTTTGGGCTTAAATGGAACTGATTCAAGCATGGTGAAGATGCTATTCTCCAGTTCAAGTATGTGATACTTATTATTCTGTAGATAGTGTGTCTCTTGTAGGAAGTGAGCCTCTTGTGAGCAGTGTGCTCAAATAGTGAGCCCTAACTGGCATGTGCCATTTTGTTCTTTCTATTCTTCTAACAGAGAATACAATCTTGGGTTAATCACCCCGTGGTTTTTCCCTTAACCGGGTTTTCCAAGTCAAAATCCTGGTGTCTTATGTGTTGATGTGTTTCTACTCTTGATTTAATGCATTGTGTTTCCATGATTGATTAATTATTATGCTACTGAATTACAAAGTGGATTTAAGTGTTTAATTGGAAGAAAGTTTTGGATAATTGATTCACCCCCCCTCTCAGTTGTCTGTCCTGAATCTAACAATTGGTATCAAAGCCAAGTTCCTCTAAAAGGAACTTAACCACTTTAGGAGATCTAGGATGTCGTCCTACAAGAAGGATAGTCTAAAGTTTGATGGAACCAATTTTAATCTTTGGAAAAGTTGCATGCAATGTCACTTGCAATGTATGGGAATGCAGTACTGGGCCATGGCTACAACAAAGTATACACCTCCTCAGAATGGCCCGAAATCCACAAGTGAAATCATAGATGTTGAAAACAATCTACGAACTAAAGAAGCCCTTCTAAGCACCTTGTCTGATTTAGAGCTTACAAATGTTGTTGATCTACAAACTGCTTTTGAGATTTGGGAAAAACTGGAACTTCTGCATGAAGGAGACAAGTATGTTAAATGTGCAAGGCTACAAAGTTTGAAAGGGAAAATTGAAAATCTAAAGATGAGAGAAGATGAAAATATCACTACCTTTATGCCAAGAGTAAATGAGCTTGTTTGTGGCATTAGATGTGCTGGTGGAGTCTTGGATGATGAGATTGTTGGCAAATTTCTCAGATCCCTTCCTGCTTCTTATAAAATCGAGGTTCCTGCCATAGAAGAATTTAGAGCCCATTCAAGTGTCACAAGAGATCAATTGGTTGGTAAATTGGCCACATTTGAAATGACTGAGTTTGGAGATGTCCCCCCCAAGACTGAATTTGCATTCAAAGCTAGTGCTTTAGTGAAAGGAAAACAAAGGTTTGATCCAAGAGAAAACTCTTTAAGGAAACTTTCATGGTATGAAAAAGCAAGAAAAGACCTAGAAGAAGAAGAATCTAAAACTGCTCAGCTTGAAGCCCTTATTGCAAAAAGACTGCCAAGAGGATCTGGTAAGTATGAAGGGAAATTGCCTTTTAAGTGTTTTAACTACAATAAGATTGGTCATTTTGCCTCAAAGTGTCCGGAAAGATTTTCAAGGCCAAATCCTAACAGATCAAGGTTCCAAAAGAATTATTACTATGTTCATGAAGAGGATGATAATGAAGGAGTAACGTATGATGAATCAGAGACAAGAAACAAATCTGGAAGTGATTGGGTGTTTATTGCCATCAAGGAAGAAGATCCAATGCACTTTGAATCTATCAATCATAAAGTTGTAGAAAGAGCTTTGGCTGCCCAAGTTGAAGAAAAGGATGATTGGGTCATTGATAGTCGATGATCTCACCATATGACAGGTGACAAAAATAAGTTCTTAGATTTGGAAAGGTATGAAGGAGGAGTGGTAAAGTTTGGTGATAATTCTGCTGGAAGAATCAGAGGTAGAGGAACTATTTCTTTTGATGGAAAGAACAAAACTGCTAATGTACTATATGTTGAAGAATTGAAGCACAATCTTCTTAGTGTTGGACAGTTGGTGGACAAAGGCTATGATCTCCAATTCAAGAATAGAAAATGCCAGATCTTTGAAAGTTTCAGAACAGAGATTGCATCCGATACTCAGTCAAAAGGTAGTATCTTCCATTTAGCTGGTACTAGTAAAAGTTGTCTATTTGTGCAAATTAATCAAAATTGGCTATGGCATAGGAGGATGTGTCGTGAATTTTGATAATATCATCAAGATAAGCAACACTCAGGTTGTAAGAGATCTTCCAAAACTATTGAAACCTACAAATAGTTTCTATAAAGAATGTCAGTTGGGGAAACAAAGCAGAGTCTCATTCAAAAGCAATGAAAAATCCTCTACCAGATTATTAGACTTAGTTCATACTGATCTATGTGGTCTGGCAAGAATAAGGAGTGTGCAAGGTGATAGATACTTCATGTTATTAATTGATGATCATTCCTGGATGATGTGGGTTACTTTCCTAAAAGAGAAATCAGAAGCTCTTGAGAAATTCAAAATATTCAAGGCCATGGTAGAGAATGAAACTGGATTAAAATTAAAATGTTTGAGGTCTGATAGAGGTGGAGAATTCACATCTGGTGAGTTCATAGAATTCTATGAGAAACATGGAATAAAGAGACAGTTGTCTACTCCTAGGACTCCACAATAGAATGGAGTAGTGGAAAGAAAGAACCAGACCATCTAGGAAGCTTCTAGGACCATGATGATGGAAGCAAATGTTCCTCAGATCTATTGGAGAGAAGCTATCAACACTGCAGTCTATACTCTCAATGGAGTTCAAATCAGAAGCAATACCGGTAAGACTCCTTATGGACTTTCGTTTGGCATCACTCCTACTATGAGGTATTTCAGAGTCTTTGGTAGCAAATGTTACATTAAAAGAGATGAGGATCTGGGCAAGTTTGATGCTAGAAGTGATGAAGGAATATTCTTGGGTTACTCTACTCAAAGCAAAGCACACTGGTGTTATAACAAGAGACTGAGAAAGATTATAGAAAGTACAAATGTGAAGGTTGATGAAGGAATTGAAAAACCTTCAAGGTTTTATGAATATGATGAAGATGATCAGAATGGTGCTCTGATTCAAGGAGCCCAAGCCTCTTCTGAATTTTAGAATCAAACCGTTCCAGTAAATCAAGAAGAAGAGATGAGTTATAATGAGCCTGATCAAGAATTAGAAGTGCAAGAAACTCCCAAAGTTTCCAGGTATGTAAGACTGAACCACTCTGAAGATCAGATCATAGGTGATAAAAGCAAAGGTGTACAAACAAGAAGGAGGATTGCTCAAGATTCAGATGAATATTGTCTGATTTCAAAGATTGAACCTAAGATAGTAAATGAAGCTTGCAATGATGAAAATTGGACTAAAGCAAAGAAGGAAGAACTGATGCAAATTGCGAAAAATGACACTTGGGATCTTATTCCTAGACCTAGAAACAAGAATGTGATTGGAACCAAATGGATCTTTCAGAACAAACTGAATGAAGTTGGTGAAGTAATTAGAAATAAAGCCAGATTTGTTTGCAAGGGTTACTCTCAAATAGAAGGAGTTAATTTTGAAGAAACTTTTGCTCTGGTGGCAAGAATTGAAGCAGTCAGATTATTTCTTGCTTTTATTGCATTTAAGGATTTCAAAGTATATCAGATGGATGTCAAATCTACTTTTCTAAATGGTGACTTAGAAGAAGAAGTATACATTGAGCAACCGGATAGATTTCAATTGTCTGATCATGGTGATATGGTCTGCAAGTTGAAGAAAGCACGGTATGGACTCAAGCAAGCCCCAAGAGCCTGGTATGAAAGATTAGATAAGCATCTTTTGAAGATTGGTTTTAACAAAGGTACTGCTGACAGTAATTTATACTTCAAAATTGATCATGAAAATATCTTGATTGTTAAAGTATTTGTTGATGATATCATTTTTGGAGGAAGAGATAGTATGTGCAAAACCTTTACAAATCAAATGAAAAGTGAATTTGAGATGTCCATGCTTGGGGAAATGAATTTCTTCTTGGGTCTACAAATCATTCAAACTAAGAAAGGAATATTCATTTCTCAAACCAAATATGTGAAAGAATTGTTGAAGAAATTTGGGATGGAAGAGTCAAAACCAATGTATACTCCCATGGCAACCAGATGTAAATTGAGCAAAGATGATGACTCTCCTAAGACTGATCAGAAAAAGTACATGTCAATGATTGGAGGATTGTTGTATCTTACTCAAACCAGACTTGATATTATGAATGTTGTTGGTCTTATTGCTAGATTCCAAGCTGATCCTAGAGAATCTAATGTCATGGCAATCAAGAGGATTTTTAGGTATCTAAAAGGGACAGTTGAGTGTGGTTTGTGGTATCCTAGAGATCACAATTTCTCTCTTCATGCATATACAGATGCAGATTGGGTAGGAGATATGGATGATGGGAAGAGTACCAGTGGTGGAGCATTCTTTTTGGGGAAGAGATTGGTTTCTTGGCTGAGCAAGAAATAAGAGGCAATATCTCTATCCACTAAAGAAGCATAATATATTGCAGCAGCAGGTAGTTGTATTCAAGTTTTGTGGATGAAGCAAATGCTAAGAGACATAAGAGTGGAGTATGAGGATCCTATCACAACCTTCTGTGATAATTCAAGTGCAATAAATATTTCTAGGAATCCAGTGTTGCACTCAAAGACTAAACATATATCCATCAAGTTTCACTTTTTGAGAGAACAAGTAAACAAGAATGAAGTCAGATTGGAGTTTGTGCCTTCCAAGGATCAGATTGTAAACATCTTTACTAAACCTCTAACTAAGGACTCTTTTGAGTATCTCAGGGAGAAGTTAGGGGTTATTTCCCCTCCAGTGATGAACTAAGGTGCACTGATGTGCATCAGTCTGGTGGATATCACAGTCATATCTTGTGATCTGGATTGATGATGGGGAGATGGTACTTAGGGGGAGCAGCTGATATGATTCTCAAGTGGTAGAATTGCAAGTATGCCATTGATGTCAAAGGGGGAGTGAAGACATCTGAAAAACAAGTGGTTGCTAATCAAAGGGGGAGCAGGAAAGGAAGAGAAGACATGTGAATGGTTGTTGCTGATAGGGGGAGTTGTGACACTAAGGAGAAGTTCTTGTCTTGATGGTTAAATCAGTTTTTCACATCATATGTTGCCATCAATGACAAAGGGGGAGATTGTTGCAAGTATGGGCCTAACTGGTGGTGTCATTGATGTCAACATACTCCTGTTGCATTGATGACAAGGATTGGATGAGCTATGTGCTAAGGATATTGAGAAAATTAGTCATATCAGGAACATAGAAGAACAGTGAAGACAGTAAGGTAAAGATCCAAGATAAGATGAGTTTTAGAGGATATAGTTAAAAGGGTTTGTAAATAAATGTCTTATGATGATCCAGCAAAGATTTCAGAGGTCTACATGAAGATCTAAAGAAGTTATGGCCGCTTAAGTAAAACTAGTTCCGGTAGATGTTCAGAGGTGACAAAGTGACACAGATAGGTCCGGTGGGATCTGGAAAGGAAATATCCTATTCTGCGGATTTGGTAGAGTGTTTAGGAAGTCCATGAGAAGTGATAACTTAGTTGGTTAGTGGTCTGGAGGTCCACAAGCATCTATTCCATTATGACAGTAATGACAGTCTATGTTCTTGAGGTTCCAGATGAAGGAGATAATGATTTCAGTAAGCAGATGAAGTATGGATGCTCTTGGTGATTTAGAAAAGCTTGTGGTAATCTTTGGAGTGTGTCTAGTTCATGTTGGTGGTTCGCATTAGAGTTTGAGCCTGCAATTGAAGAATAACTTCCATATGATGGTTTTCTTCCTAAGTTTGGCCGACCGGATGAATTACACATCTTGCAGATGTTCTTGGAGATGTTTGCCGACTTAGATGATTATTCCTAAGTTGATGTCTTATATAAATAAGGAGTTGTAAAGTCATTTCAAAGTGTGTCTTGTGGAGATGTGAGTGTGGTAGTGAGAAAGAGAGAAAAAGACAGAAGAAGTTTTGGGCTTAAATGGAACTGATTCAAGCATGGTGAAGATGCTATTCTCTAGTTCAAGTATGTGATACTTATTATTCTATAGACAGTGTGTCTCTTGTAGGCAGTGAGCCTCTTGTGAGCAGTGTGCTCAGATAGTGAGCCCTAACTGGCATGTGCCATTTTGTTTTTTTTATTCTTCTAACAAAGAATACAATCTTGGGTTAATCACCCCGTGGTTTTTCCCTTAACCAGGTTTTCCATGTCAAAATCCTGGTGTCTTATGTGTTGATGTGTTTCTGCTCTTTATTTAATGCATTGTGTTTCCATGATTGATTAATTATTATGCTACTGAATTACAAAGTGGATTTAAGTGTTTAATTGGAAGAAAGTTTTGGACAACTGATTCACCCCCCCTCTCAGTTGTCTGTCCTAAATCTAACAGGAGTCCTATCCAGAGGTCGTAAGAAATCCATTACATCAGGATGCAACCTTTCACCCTTTGGCTCCAAAAATCCAAGGATTCTCCTCACAAAATATTCTTCAAAGATGACATAATCTGTTGTGACATAGTGCATATCCAACATACATGTCCATACTTGCACTAGCAGCTTGTTCCCTTGAGCATCTAAATCCTTGGCAGTGCCACATCCCTGATAAAGCAAATAAGTACATATGGCACAACAAGGATGAATTCAACTTGGACATTTAGTTTAGACAAATTATTTTTGATCTTTGTCATCTGATCATGCATATGGTCAGCTATGAAAGTGGCATAATCATATGGTTCCTTGACATTTGGTTTCTGAATACCAACAACCACCAGCATCAATGAAATAGACATTCTTTCTAAAGCATCTCTACCTAATACTTGACATAGACTGTGATAGGTTCTGACAAAATATTCATTAAACATACTGCAATGAAAAGGCTCCTCCTCATCATCTGAAATCTTTACCAATTTCCCACCAACACCGCTTGGCTTGTGCTTTGGTAAGTAATATTCCATGTAATGTTGTTTCACAGTCTGGTATTTGTTCTTGAAAGCCCTGAGGTCAATTTGTTTGCTGGATGTAGGGTCCAAGTTGAATATAGTGGCAATGTATCCTTTGGTAAACTTGATCAATGTTGAACCATTTCCATCTATTACTATCCTAGTGGCTGGATTATACCTTAATGTTGTTGACCTAATTAAGTTAGGGTTGGGGAAAACATTGGGACAAATGAGCTTGGCTAAATCATATTTCCAGGCATGATAGATAGGAGCCTTATAGTTCCTCCTCTTATGCCAATTCTCAAAGAGGATCCAACCTGGGACAAGTAATTTGGTGTCCCAACAATTATAATAGTAGTCAAGAAATCTATCCACGGCTCCGCCTAGGCCATGCAATTTCAAAATTATTCTAGCAGAACCAGGGAGTTAGATCATAAGATCCTCATCTAAGCTTCGTTTTGAAGTGGAAGGCTGGCCTGACTGACTCATTTTTCTTTTATGAAGGTAGCTTAGGGTTTTTATGGTTGACAACTACCCTAAAAGCTTTAGAATTAACCTACAGTTGGAAAAACCAAGCACAGAGGATGAACAGTTACTTACTGGTTTTCTGTGCTTGCAGAAGCTTGAGATTACTTTTTCCTGCTTATTCTGATGATTTCTTCTGAATGCAGTCGTGCTCTCAAGAATACCTTAATCCTTGAATTCCTGCACAATTTTCTATATTAATGCACTTCATGCTACAAGCACTTCGAAATCTTTCTCTTTTGAAACTTTGAATTTGGACCATCGATCTTTTCCTTACATTCTGAGATCCACGGTCCTGATTGGCTGACTAGATTTGACAATCTTTGCCACCATTCATAAAATTTACAAGTCAGATACGTGGCAACACCTCATAGCGTAACAACCTGTAATGGCCCACCTCTTACCTAGCCCACGCCGGCATGCCTCACTTCTAAAAAAAATAATGCCACGTGTCGCGATGTCATGACCACGCAGTGCAGATTCCAACCAAAGATATTCTCCTTGTGACGATGCGCAACCATTGGATCAACTCTTTTACCATCTTAGATTTTTTGACATGTGTCATTCTATTGCAGCCACACAGTGAATATTCTCTCCTGATAGATTCCTCATGCGCCCTTGCGTGACCATTAGATTTCACCCTTCCTGCAACTGTTGGATCAAGTCTTTAGTGGGATAGGATGCCAGCTTTGATATTTTGACATGTGTCGTTTTGTCATAGCTGCGCAGCAAATATACTCTCCTGACAGATTCCTCATGCGCCCTTGTGCGACCATTAGATTTCGCCCTTCCTGCAACTGACAACAATGGGTAACCTCTAGAATCCTAGATTAAGGGGCCAATCAACTTACGAATATTAGGACATGAAGTCATGACTTCACTGACCAACAACCTGCTCGCATATTAACTTCTTAAACAATTAAAAAGTAGACCTTGCTAGCTTGCTAGGTTAACCCATTCCCCACCAAGCCGTGACTAACAAGATTAGGTATAAGGGGCCGATAAACAACACAGTTTTGATGGCTCAGGTTTCAACTTAGACAACCGACAACCAAAGGTAGCAAGTCAACATAAGATTACGCAGAGGGTTTCTTGTATGAAATGTCAACCATTGATATTTGGAAATCTAATGGTTCAAGTGTCAAAACCTAATTATGAAAATATTTCAAGCATCATGCATGTAGATAAACTACACTATCAATAGAAAGTGTAATTTTACTTGTGCATATAAAATTTCGTGATTAATTCTATCTAAAAATAACCAAATTGAAATCAAATTAAATCCAAAAAGATTGAGAGTTCACATATATTATAGCTCCCTTAGCTATGCCTATCTCAAGAGTCAAAAAGCAAACAAATGCCAAGCAACATTAGAAACCTCTAGCCATAATAGAGAGTCAGAGACCATCACCAAATCCATGTCAACATGCATAAATTAAAGCAACATATAAGAAGCAACATTAGAAACCTCTAAGTTCTAACCATAACAGAGACCAAATTATATTAATACAAAAAGTAGAAATTATATTAATACAAAAAAGATTTACACTTGGGTAATTATATTAATACAAAAAGATTTACACTTGGGTAATTATGTTATTACAAAAAGATTTACACTCAGGAAATTATATCAATACAAAAACCACTCCAGCGGCTAGCCCAGGCTCCAAAAAACACACAACACCAGAGAGGCTACCATAGTACCATAGAAATCCCTAGCCCCTTGACTGAGCGACTCCTCGCAAACTTGCCACCCTACCACCCTAGCACAAAAATCACCAAAAAAGTGACCTTGAGAGCCCGACCACTCCTACGGCCACTACAAGTAGAATCCCCCCGTATTCATAATGGCTGCGAAGTATTGAAGCCATATCGGAGTATCGTCTGTGTCCATTCCAATTGCCCGTCGAAGAAAGTGTCTCCCACGAGCCACCCAAAGCCTATGCCTTCCGAGTTGTTGCTCATCCATGTTTAGGAGGAACGGCTACCTAGCTACACCCTTCTGTCCCTCTTGCAACTTCTCTAGGTCTCTCGGCCACGGGATACTGACCCCCAATTCAGCATCAATCACCACATCTAAGTCATCCAAAAGAATATCTAGAGTGAATACCCCTCATAAAATGATTAGTACATCCACCTTTGCCTCTCCTAGGTCCAACAAAGAAGGTAGAAAGTGTGAGGAAATATCTGAATTTACCCTATATCTATCCTCAGAGACCAAGAAGTCTTTACCGAGGACCATCTTCACTGCCTCAAGGAAGAATAGGTTTTGCTGGTTACAAATGGTCATTAGTCTGCCATTTCTGATACGGCCCAGAAAGGTGACCTGGGGCTTATTGCAGCGGAGCCTTATGGGAGTCTCCATGCTATATTTTGAGCAAGCTTGTCGAGTGTCGTTTTGCTGGAGACCTCCAGGATTTAAAGGAAGATCTTTAATGAACACATGCTTCAACTAACATGCATTTATTCATTTATTCGTTGTCTAGATTATTTGTAGCGTCAATCTTTGGCTTGTGTAAGGATCGACCATTACCAAAATCTATTTAATAACTTGTCAGATCTATTTAATAAATTAAAAATCAATGCTTGGGAAAAGTATTTTGTAGGCCACCAAATGAAATCGATATCAATGATTCAATATATAAATTTATAATAATATCATATTTTATATAATATAATATATAATTTTATATTGAAAATTTCATTCTTTGAAACATCTATGATCTGTATACATTGCAATTTCAAATCGTAATTACTTTCAAACCGTAATTACTTCTATTTAGTAAAATTTAACATCACCCTTCAAAAAGATTGGGGAATTACATCATACATGAACCTCTAACCAACCTCAGTTCTAAACAAAACTCCTATCCTTCAACCTTCAAACCTTGCTTTGATCCTCCAAAATCTTTTTGGTTCCTCTTTTCAACGATGCGTAATGAATATTTCACTATAGTCCATAATTATCCTATTAACAGGCAATGGATCTGTTACAAATTTAATTGTGTGCTCATTCACAATGTCAGTCAATGATTCACTATAGAACCTTGCACTATATGTACAAGAAACCACTAGGCATGGGTAACAATAAGGCCAATAAAGGAGACTTAAATTGATTTTCTCGAGGTCACTGGCAATTGAGTTGCAATACCAATTCCATGCGTAAATTTGAATTTCTAGTTTCTCATACATGCATGCATGTGTGGGAGATTCAACCCACCACCCAGAATAGAATGCATCATTTGCAAATGTTAAAAGTGTCAATTCTTGACACGATTTATTCCACTTGACGAATGCTCATATTTCCTCATTCTAAGACATGCAAAGCAATAACAACCTACATAGCCACACACAAATTTTTTTTGCATCATATTAGATTCTTATTACTATTCTACATTTGTGAACTGAGAACTCTATCACACAATTAAAATCAAAATCATGAATGATCACAAAATAAATACTTGGTAACTTACTTTCTTCGCACAGCTGCTGTAATGAAAGCCATTACTTTGAACTTTTACAGTCTATTGATTCTTGACCTATCTGAAACTTAGTAATGCAATATAAGTTTGAAACACTAAAGACTATCATATATACATTACATGTACGTCCGTGACAAATGGGTAATAAATAACAAGCAACTCTATTTAATTCATATTGGCTAATCTGTGCAGTTTTTCACAACTTAGTACTCACTTGCCATTAATGAACTTAATTGATCATTGGCTAATCTATGTGGTTAAGTGCATTCAATCAAATCAATCATACCACCACTGACCATTTGATGCACCCTAGAACAAAAGATGAACGGTTGTAGTTCAATTCCGGAAGGTAAATCTCCAACGCCACACATTGCTAACAAAATCCCCCAGAATCAAATAGCAGTCATTAGATATTATTAGATCAATGGTTGACATATATATAAAATATATAATATATTTTATTGATTATTGTGCAAAGATGGCAGTGCGGTAGAGCATAAGTCCTCGATTGTAGAACTACAAATTTGGGAAATTGGGTGTGTTAGTACTTATGCCATCGATTTGTGATCATCTGAAAAACCAAAATCTATTAGAATTTTTTCCATTTAATGACATCCACACTTGAAGTGACCTCTGTCCTTTCTTAATAAATAAGGAATGTTGTGAAAAGCACAATTGCACGTATTTAGGAAGGCAATTTATGCAACTCAATTAAATAATTATCTATTAATTTTTCGTTAATCATAATCATTGTTACTTGACACTTGTCTCTATTCCGAAGACTTTATGTAGAAAGATGGGTGTGTCAGAACTGCAGCCCGGAATGGAACTTCAACTAAAGTCTGATGCCATTCACACAGTATGATTTTTTATTGGCATAATAGTTTATTTTGCCAATTAATTTTTTATTGGTTTGAAACTATATTTAAATTTGCCAATAATTTTTTTATTGCTTTGAAAATTGGTTTAATTCGCTAATGTAAATATATTTTCTAGTTTGAAATTAGATTTTAATCGCCAGCAAAAATATTTTCTTATTTTGAAAACAGGTTTAATTCACCAATGTAAATATATTTTCTAGTTTGAAATTAGATTTTAATCGCCAGCAAAAATATTTTCTTATTTTGAAAATAGGTTTAATTCACCAATGAAAATATTTTATTAGTTTTAAAAAAATTACAATTCGCCAGGATTTTCCATAGACCTCTAGCAATTACAAAAGATTCAGCAAATAAGATTATTATTTTTCCTAGAAAAATGAAAAAAATCACCAATGAAATTAATATTTTTCTTGGGAAGTATACATGATTCACCAAGTTTATACACCTTCTCCAAGGGGGGGTTCTTAAAGTTATCCCTGAAAGGGACAGCAATGACAAAACCAAAATATGAATTACTCACAACCCTTGCTACCTTCTCAGCCACAACAACAAGCCATTATACCAAATCCATCCAGTCCTACAACTCAACCACCAAGAGCACTGCAACTACCTATCCAACCTGCACCTAACCCCAATAACAATCTTGTTCAGTAGGCATACACTAAGGAGGCTATTCAATACCCCACTTATGGGGTAGAGGTGAGTGATGTCCACCTCAGGTCAAGGAAAATGTTAGCTGGGCCTTTATCTCCCCAAATCACTGAGGTGGTGGATGAACAACCAATAGCTAAGACATTAGACAATTCACCTCTAGAACCTGAATCAAATCAGGTAAATCAAACTATCTCAAATCTAGAGCCTCCTTTCCCTTAACGTCTAGCCATTTCAAAACATCAAACCCAAGCAGAGACAGACCTATTGGGTCAACTTAAGAGTGTTAGTATCAAGATACCCCTTTATCCAAGCTATCAAGGACATTCCAATCTATACCAAGACAATGAGAGACCTTTGTTTTAAAAAGCTAGGAAGAAAGAGGAAGGACCCTCAGATAGTCCATGTCCTAGGGAACCTTGCTGATATTATGCTAGGGAACATAACTATCCCTAAATACATAGACCCTGGCAGTCCAATAGTGGATGTTAATATTAATGGAACTCTCATCAAAAATACCTTGATTGACTTAGGGGCAGCCATCAATGTCATGACTAAAGAAATAATGTAACTACTTCAGCTACCTAACCTGAGGCCTACACCAACTATTTTATAGTTGGCAGATAGGTCAATAGTAAAACTTGAGGGGATCATTGAAGACATAGTCATAGCATTAGACTCATGGGAGTACCCTACAGATTTCATACTTTTGCAACCAAAAGTCAATCTTGTAGGTTATCCCCTTATCTTAGGCAGACCATGGTTAGCAATAGCAAATGCATCATAGGTTGTAGGTCTAGAAACATGATAATCTCAAATGGAACTATAACTAAGAAATTGGTCCTCTACCCCCAGCTCAACCTCATGAAAATATAGAACAAATCATATGGCCTACCTTAGAAGAAGAAGAAGACCACTATTCTCTACAAACTGTCATGACCATTGAGTGCAATCCCTTGTTAGCAACCCAAGATGAGGATGACTTAATTGACCACATTATATAGAACCATTGCGGTAGGGACCCACAACAACAAGACTATCTATCATGTTTGCAAGATCCATTGGAGAATATCATACCTGCACATTCCTCAGAGGAATTATCCTAACTTTTCCACTCTCTACTACTTTAGGAGCATGTTCCCAACATTAGTGGATGTGACCTTTCATCTGTCTGATCAGCTTCTAAAACATTGGAAATCATGCTAGGCAAAATGCTGAATATTAACAATGCCCTAACTGAGGAACAACAGACTTCCCTGAACATTGTGCTACAAGCACATACATTAGCTTTTGCATAAGATTACAATGACATGAAAGGAATTGATCCAAACTTGTGCATGCATAGGATCTACATAAATGATGATTTCAAGCCAATAAGACAGCAATAAAGGAGAATGAATCCTGCCTTATGAGACATAGTTAAAACTGAGCTACAAAAACTCCTTAATGCTGGCTTCATTTACCCTATTTCTGATAGTGAATGGGTGTCACCTTTAGTTATTGTCCCTAAGAAAGGAGCCAAGTGGAGGGTATGTATAGATTACATGGAACTTAACACAACCACTAGAAAAGATCATTTCCCATTACCTTTCATATACCAAGTACTTGATTCCCTAGTAGGCAAAAAGTACTTCTCCTTCTTAGATGGTTTTAGTGGCTATAATTAGATAAAAATAGCTCTAGAGGACCATGATAAGACATGTTTGCATGCCCTTGGGGTACATATGCTTATTTTTTCCTTCCTTTTGGGTTATGCAATGCCCTAGCCACTTTCCAAAGGGTAGTGCTATGTATCTTTTCAGGCTATGCTCATGATTCTATGGAGATCTACATGGATGATTTCACCACCTATGGAGACATATTTGAATCAAAACTTAGTAATCTAGAGAAGGTCCTAAAAAGATGTGAAGAACATAATCTATCATTGAGTCATGAAAAATGCTTTATGATGATGACTCAAGGGGTTGTTGTAGGACACTTTATATCCAGTGATGGTATTTAGGTGGATCCCAATAAAATTGAGATAATTTCTACACTTCATGTACCATAGAAACCAAAATATGTCAGAAGCTTTCTTGGCCATGCAGGCTATTATAGGAGGTCCATTCAGGACTTCAGCAAACTTGTAGTACCTTTGTTTACTCTTCTCACAAAAAGACATGGAATTTGACTAGACCACAGAATGTCAGCACTCTTTTGACACACTTAAGGCAACTTTGACAAAAGCACATGTCTTGAGAGGACCAAATTGGATGTTGCCTTTCCACATACACTGATCCTTCTGATTTTTCTATAGGAGTTATATTGGGACAGAAAGAAGGTAATAAGGAGTATGCTATCTATTATATCAGTAAAAACTTACAAGGAGCAGAACTCGATTACACTGTCACAGAAAAAGAGATGTCGGTTGTTGTCTATGATATAAACAAGTTTAGGCATTATATCATTGGTTACCAAGTCTTTATTCATACAAATCATACTGCAATTGAAGGTACTTAATGAACAAACTTGTGGTTGGAGGTAGACTAGTCAAATGGTTGCTCTTACTACAAGAGTTTAATATAACAATAGTGGATAAGCTAGGGAAAGCTAATGTGGTGGTAAATTTCTTATCTAGATTGCCTACACAAATAGAAGAGGGTGTTGTGGATGACTCTTTTCTAGATGAGAATTTTCTTGTTCTTAATATACACACACCATGGTTTGCTAATATTGCTAACTACTTGATAGCAGGGCAGATACCATCACATTTCTCTCCCAGAGAAAGGAGACAGTTAGTGCATAAAACCTTTCCATATTCTTGGATTGCTGGTTACTTATTTTACACTGGTCTAGACCATATTATGAGGAGATGTATAAGAGAAGATGAGGTCTTTGATATCCTAAAAGCTTGTCATGATGAGCCCTGTGGGGGTCACTTTGTAGCCAAAAGGACAACATTCAATATCTTAACAACAGGCTATTATTGGCCAATTCTTCATAAGGATGCAATTAAGTATACAAGGAGTTGTGACAAATGTTAGAAAATGGGCAGACCAACAAGTTCATATGAGATGCCTTTGTAGCCACAAATGGCACTAGCACCATTTGACAATGGGGGCTAGATTTCATTGAGCTAATTTCACCAGCTTCTAATAATAAGGAGTATATTTTAGTTTGCACTGATTATTTGACAAAATTGGTTTAAGTCAAGGATTTCCAATTTGCCAGAGGTGGGAATGTAGCCAAATTCTTGTATGAAGAGATCTTCACTAGGTATGGAGCACCAAGAAAAATTGTCACTGCTCAAGGTCCCCAATTCACTTCTGAACTCATTTCCACACTAGTAAAATAATATGAATTCAGGCATAGAAAATCAACACCTTATCACCACCAAACCAATGGGCAGGTAGAAGTTACAAATAGAGAAATTGAGAATATTTTAATCAAAATAGTGAACATTCATAGGAAGGACTAGGTAGACAGACTACTAGAGGTAGTATGGGCATATAGAACCACATGGAAAACATCAACTAGTTTCACACCTTATGAGTTAGTGTATGGTAAAACAATAGTTTTACCAATAGAATTTGAATATAAGACACTAAGGACTGCACTAGAACTTGGCATGGATCTAACAGTAGCACAACAAGAAATACTCCATATTCTCAATGGGTTAGATGAGATCAGAATGGTAGATATGCACCATATAGAGATAATTCAAAAGTAAAGAGCCAAATGGCATGATCAGTTCATCAAGAATAAAGAATTCCATGTGGGTGATTGGGCTCTATTATATGATTCCAAGTACAAGGATCACAAGGGCAAACTGCAATCAAGGTGGTTAGGACCTTATATATACACCAGGTATTTCCCAATGGAGCTATTAAACTGCAGACCATAGATGAGGTCAAATTTTCACTATTGGTTAATGGCCATATAATAAAGCTCTATACCAGGCTAGTAAACAGAGATGATTTTCAAAATCAATGCTCTATTCCTAGCCATGAATCAGATACTGCTATATTATCACCAAACAGTAACATGGAAGAAGACCCTACTAGTTATCAAAGTGACTCAGCAGGTGAGCTACACAGCTCACCTCTTGAGGTCACTCATGTATAATTTCTTTCATTTCTTTCACATGCACACACAACACCGATGCCACCATCTTCATGGAGACCAATTCAATAAGTCATAGGGACCTATAGAAGGAAACACACTCTACTTACACAATACACATTGGGACCTGTTGAAAAAGGAACATGCAGCAACCATCCGTCCACTCACATGCAGCAACTATCCATAAGCTCATTCAAATTTTGCACCATGCACTCCACTTTCCAAGTACATGCAGTCGTCATTCGTCATCTAACCACATGGATTGACTATTTTTTGAAGCTCACAAAATACAATGAAGGTATGATGAGGAAATTTGCAGCCTCACTCTACCATGATGAAGCCACTATCAAAGGTTTAATAGTGGATGCTTCAGAGACGACAATTGCTAAGATATCTAGTTTACCTAGAAATGGAGAGGAATTTCCTATCAAGGTAGTTGCAATAGCTACAAGAGATGAATTCAATGAGGTAGGGGAGTAGTTGGAATCCACATCACAAGGTACTAAAAGACTATCACTTCTAGATTTCTTGGCTTCTTGTGCTATTCATATTATTAAATACCTCACTTGTGATGGTAGGCAATCCATGTTATACACTGTACATTTTAAATTGTTAAGTCATCTTCACCATAATAGAGTGGTCAATGTGCCAAATTTCCTATATAATTTATTAAAGAGAATGGGATATGAATATCAAAGGAAGTCAAATAAATCAGCATTATCCCATGATTGTTTGGTCACTCTATTAGTAAAGAGAAACCTTAGGATGTGGTATCCACATGTGCCCTAGAAAAGATTCTTGAAATGCAAAAACATTAATGACATCCTTAATAATCTAGTAGCATCAGAGAATGTAGAGTCACCTACTGCATCCTTGAGAGAAAACCATGTTTCACTTGTTGCCTCACCTACCCGCAGCATGGAAGAAATATGAGAATAAGATGTGTCGATTATTCTACATGTAGCATATGACCAACCTATAATGGAAGAAGTGAATCAAACCCTAGTGGAAGAGGCAAATCAGACCCCATCCTCTAGTAAGACATCTAGCACCAAAACACCAAGAACCAGGAAGAAGAAGGGTGGTTCTTCTTCTGAACCTGCAAAAAGGTCAAAAGAGAAATCCACACCATTAAGGTGCTCACACCACCATAAGAAGAAAGGTGTTATGATGGGTGTTGTTGAGAAGCCTAGAAAAGAGAAAGAGGATGTGGTAGCAGTAGAAAGTGACCATGAACAAGAGGCTAATGTGACTGAGAATGTATAAGTCCCTATCAAAAGGAAATGGTAAGTGTCTACTACCTCTGAATCTAAATTAGAGGACATTTTTATTGCTAAGAAAACTAGGAAGAAAACCCCAAAGAACCCTAAAAATGAGGGATATGAGTCCACAGGGGGAGGTGATGAACAACCTTTAAGGGATGAGGAATTATTGATTGAAGAAAGGAATGTAAGAAGAGAATTGTAGGAAGCCTTTGAGAGAATAAAGCAGCTAGAAGAATTGGTCAAAACCTATGAGCAGAGGGACAAAGAGAGAGAAGCAAGGATATGGGAGTTGGAAAAAAAAGTTAACACTTATGATTAGGGGTCAAAACTAGACATCCTTGCAGAGCTAGCCATAGCAGTTGCAAGAAATAAGGAATTAGTGGCTGAAGAGAAAAGACTCCCTATTTTAAAGACCCCAACTTGTCATATAGTTGTGTCCCTAGGATATCAATTATGGAAGGTTACTCAAGATTTCTCAAAACAAAAAGAAGAATGGAAGAGAGAAAAATAAGTCATGATTACAGAACATACTAGGGCATTATAAAGGAAAGACATTGAGTTGGGAAGGCTAGCAGTCAGAATGGAATAAATAACATACAAGGCTGCTCAAATTGTCAAATGTAGATCCCCAGCTAGGACCTATGTCTTGTTTCTGCAAGAGAAATTTTTGAGTTACTAGTTTAGTAAATTGATCAGTAATAAACCAGTTTCAATGAGTTGAAAAATGACCTTCCTAAAAGTTTTTTCTACCGGCACACCTAAAGAGTAAGACTAGCTATGTGAGTTTTACTTACATAATTATGTTGTATCTTAGGATGCTGAATGGAATCCATTGATTTATGTGGGGGACTTACAAGTGAGAGCACTGGCCCCCTACTTCAGGAATGAGAAGTTGAGAGGGGAAATCATGCAAGCTTACACAGAGAGAACAAAATCTATTGCCCTCCCAATCAGAAGAGAATCTGAAATCCCTAAATTAATCATTACAGAATGGAGACCACTCTTGGAACACAAAGGTGTGGGAAGGAAGATCATGAATTTAAGGCTACAGGATTATGATAGGATTCAACATTTAACAGTTGGGCTCATTCATCACTATCATCAGTATGTACAGGATAGATGGAACAGTTTGACTCTAGAGTTACAAAAGAAAGAACCCCACTCTGTTCATAACTTCATGGCTATGTTTGAAAGGGTTGAGAAATAAATGGACATTGCCAAGGGACAAGGACTGAGATGGATACCACCTACTTTCCAACCCCCTATGCTTCCATATCTAGTGCCCCATTGGACTGAGAAGAGGAGTGCAAAGTGTGAGAAAACAAAGGTCTCCAGAATGAACAAGTTGGCATATAATAATGGCTTTTATTTGGAGCAGATCAAGGGAGTAGGTACTCTTGCAGATTTCAAGGAGATCACCTTGCATTATAACCTACAGCCTTAGGTGATTTACTTGAGGACAAGCAAATGGATAGTTGGGGGGTGTGATGAGCCTAGTTATTAGCCTATTTTCTTATAGTTTTATGCAAGTTGAAGGACATTCCTAGACATTATTTTAAGCATATTTCTATATTATGTTATCCCTTATGATCATTATGCAGACCTAAACCTGGTTAATTAAGTATATGGAGATATGATTATAATATGATGAATTTGTATGTTATATGTGGGAATGTATGGATTGTAGAGAATGTTTTGTGTTGATTATGGTTGTTAGCATTTTGTATATGTTTATGGACTAACTCTTGTAACTAAAGAAGAAGGACTGTAACCCACAGCCATTGCAAAGTGTAGCCCGCAACCACAACATTTCTAGAGTGGGGAAGGTTCCAGACTCAACTAAGTGTAGCAACCATGGCATGAGGACACTTAATGGAGATAATCACACATCGTGATGGTAATCAATAAATATGATTGAAATCTTGAAAGATTCTATTGCAACTAGAAGACCAACGGGTCTGATTCAACCAATCCATGTTCCCCTATTTTATCAGAGAGTTCTACTTTTATTAGGATACTTCTTTCCTTCTCTTTCAGTTATTATTGTTAGAATTCATTGCACTCTAGTTTATTAGAGTGGTGTTTTATTTTTATAGTTAAGAGACCTATTTCAATAAGTTCCCCATGCCTATATGTATGGCTTGATGGTTGCGGTAGACGTTAGTTAGTTAAGTTTAGTTTAAATAGTTTTTTCTCTATCGCAGATAGAGCTATCTAAATCTTTTCCAAATTATGTAGACAATGTTATTATCTTGATGTTATGAATATTATAGTTTAGCAAGATTTGATGTGATTTGAAAGGATTGTGTACTGAATGTTAGAATCAATATGATTGTGTTGATCTAGAGAACTAGATTTGAGTTAAAAGTAGTGAGGCAGTCACCTGAGAAAGGGCCACTCAGGGTACATGTTCTTCACTTTATTTCTTGCATGTTATTATTGCTGTAGCAATTATTTTATGAATGCAAGATCAATTAGATTCTTAAGTTGTTTAGTTTATTTGACTTGTGATACTCTGGAGGATAGAATAAGTTATCAGTACCAAACTAATTCTTAGAATTCATTCCATTAGAGTCACTGTTATAGTCTTACATTGCAAAGCACCTATAGCAATAGTGGCAACATTACTATCTTTTGCCATTAAGTACTTTTGATTTATGATATTGTACTAGATAAGTTAGATAGTTGGATCTTTGAAAGCACATACAGTGTTAGTGCCATCATAAGCTTACTAGCCCTGGTTGATAATTCAATGAAGGTCTTTTCAAGGGTAATAGTGGACTGTTCAGTAGGTTATTCCTTTGAATTGTGTGATTACCACCAAGTTTAATAAACATAGTAAAGACACTACAGCCAACACCTATGAATATTGGAGAGGTAAGATCATTTCATGGATTAGCAAGTTTTTACCAGAAGTTCATCAGAAATTTCAGTACAGTATGCACACCTATGATAGAGACAATGAGAGGTGACAAAAAGGATTTCAAGTGGAGATCAGGAGCAGAAGAGTTTTGAGTTGTTGAAGCAGAAGGTGACAGTGAAACTAGTGTTAGCATTACTGGACTTTAACAAAGTATTTCAAGTAGATTGTGATGCTAGTGGAAATACAATAGGAGCTGTATTAAGCCAAGAAGGGAGACCAGTAGCATATTTCAGTGAAAAGTTGAATGATGCAAGGAGAAGATATTCAATTTATGATCAAGAGTTCTATGCCATAATTCAAGCCTGAAGAAGTGGAGACATTATGTGTTGCCTAAGGAATTTGTGTTATACATTGATCATCAAGCTTTGCAATATTTGAACAGTCAAGGAAAGTTGAATCAGAGACATATGAGATGGGTAGAGTTCATGCAGAGTTAAACATTTGTATTGAAGCACAGAAGTGGAAAGTCAAACAAAGTTGCAAATGTATTAAGCAGGAGAAGGAATTTGCTGACAAAGATGAGGGCAGAAGTATTAGGTTTTGAGGAACTAAAGCATATGTATGAAGAGGATCTGGATTTTGCAGAAGCATGGAAAGCATGTAAGGAACCTATTGTGACAAATATAAGTAAGTGGTTGGATCATTTCATTCAAGAGGATATGTTGTTCAAAGGAAATCAATTGTGTATACCTAGGAGTTCAATGAGAGATAATTTGATCAAGGAGAAACATAGTGGTGGATTAGCAAGACATTTTTGGATTGACAAGATGGTAGCTTTGGTAAGTGAACATTACTTTTGGACTTAGATATATAAGGATGTAAGGAAGTTTGTACAAAGTTGTAGAATTTATCAAGTTGCAAAAGGAAGTAGTCAGAATACTAGTTTGTACAAATCTTTGACAATACTGGAGAGACCTTGGGAAGATCTAAGCATGGATTTCATATTAGATTTTCCAAGAACACGAAGAGGATATGATTCTATATTTGTAGTAGTGGATAGATTTTCAAAGATGTCACATTTAATTCCTTGTAAGAAGACAAATGATGTTGTACATGTTGTTGATCTATTTTTCAAGGAGATTGTGAGATTGCATGGATTACCTAAAAGTATAGTTTTAGACAGGGATACAAAATTTCTTAGATATTTTTGGAGGACATTGTGGAAGAAGATGAAGATAGACCTAAAGTTTAGTTCAACATTTCACCCACAGACAGATGGACAAAATGAAGTGGTAAATAGGTATTTGGGTAACTTATTGAGATGTTTAGTAGGAGACAAAGAAGGAAATTGGGATCTAATTCTACCACAAGCAGAGTTTGCATACAATAATTCAGTGAATAGAAGTACAGGGAAGACACCATTTGAAGTTGTGACAGGATTGAAACCTAGAGGAGTAGAAGAGTTGAGAGACATTAGTAGGGAGAGTAAGAGAAGTGCAGAGGTAGAAGAATTTGCAGGATACATGGAGACACTACATAATCAAGTCAAGAAGAATTTGGAGGAGATGAATAGTAAGTATAAGGAGCAAGCAGATGAGAAGAGGAGACATAAAGAATTTTCAATTGGAGATGAAGTTATAGTATATCTAAGAAAGGAGAGATTTCCAGTGGGGACATACAACAAAATGAAGATGAAGAAGTTTGGACCATATGAGATTCTTAAGAAGTTTGATTCAAGGAATGCATATGAAGTGGAGTTACCAGAGACATTTGGTATATCACCTATATTTAACATTGTAGACCTATATCAATATCATGAAGGAGAGACAAGTGACAACATTGAAGATGGTTTGAGGAATCAATTACCACAACAAGAACCAAAGTAGATAGAGAACATGATAGCAAAATTGGACACAATACCAGAGGAAAGTAGTACAAAGAGTATTTGGTTAAGTGGAAAGGAAGACCGGAAGAAGATTCATCATAGATTTCCTAGGCTGAGGTAGACCACCTTGTTTTTTCTCTAGCCCTAGCAAAGTGAGGGACTCACTTTTTCAACAATGCCAGATGTCTAATGTAGGATCATCCTAGATTGTAGAGCAATCTTTCATCAACCAAAAATATTTGCATTCTTTTATTTTCTTGCATTTTAGTTACAATTCAGTGATTTGCAGTTCAGCATTTTCTACCACATTTTGCCGCATCTTCATATTAGAGCTCGTGGAGCAGAAATTATCTTCTATGCCATGTCAGCTACATCATATTAAGATTTTAAGAGATTTGGATTCATCTACGGGAAGTTATCACTATCAAAAGATCATCAGCTTCCACAGAGCAGAGCATTCATGTAGCCAGTTGAGAGGAGAAGTTTTGTGGAGCACTTTCGTGACTTGTGGAGCCTAATGGAACATCGTAAATGCCACATAAGGATCAAATAGACCTTCCTTGAGGTCCACACCATGTTTCATTCATTTGCAGAGAAATACCATATGTTGTAGGGCAACCTACATGTTTCTACACGCTACATCATTCATTGGAATTTGTAACCTCTTGTGGCTGATGCAGAGGATTCTATGAGCTTGAAGATGATATATATAGACATATCTCAAATACATTAGAAAGTATTTTTAGGATATGATTTGATAGATTTGAAGTTAGATTCTTTCTGGAAGACACTTCAATGTCATATCTTGCATATCTGGTGTAACCTAGAAAGCAGGCCTGTGAGCCCTTCGAAGCCCTTTGATTGTAGCCTGCATGTTGCTAGCATTTAAGTATTTTGATTATCTTATATATTGAGTATTTGAATCTTCCATTCCATTCTATGTTTGAGTTGTTTCCGTTGTGTTTACTCTAGTTGCATAGTTTGGACAGTTCATTCTTTGGACCCTCCATCCATGACTACACCACACCTAAACAATTTAGCAAGATTTTTAATATTTTCAAGCTGGGATATTTGACTCTGGGAAGGGGAAAATAAACAGTTTCCTAGTATGATTTTACTTTCTTAAAATAAGGAGTCCTTCCCCTGTTTTATGGGAAGTGGACCAATTAGCAGTTAGTTTTCATAAATGCATAAATTTTTTGAAGGGTGCATATATCTGTCTCACCCAATGTATCGACGATAGATAGATTTTTCTAATGGTTGTAGCAAATTCTCATTTTTGTCAATAAATAGAGTATTATTTTAGGTTGTCTATTATTCTTGTTCTTGATCTATGATGAATAAGTGAATGCATTTATTCAATTGATTAGTTGATAAAAAGAAGGAAGTGGTCAACCCAAGTCAAGGCCCACTTGTGGTAGTCTACCACTTGTTTGTATTAGATTCATGTTATTAGGTTTAGATCGTAGAACTAGATTTGTTATTTCTATTTTAGTTATTATTTTGATGTAGTTGAAAAATAGTTATATAGATTACTTTCATAACTTATAAAATATCTTTCTTGTTTGAACTATTGAATTCCTTTTTCCAACATTCTAGTAGTTTTCCTTTACTAGATATACACAACTGAGCATCCAGAATTCTCTAGTTGTACATATAGTAGTGGCATCATACTAAGAAAGATGTCCCTAGGTTGATAAATTAAATGTAGCATGTGCTGTCCTCAAAATCAGCTGTGCTTATTTTGTAAACAACCCCTACGAAACTTGTCCATTTTGTAGCCTACACTCTAAGTTCGCAAATTGAGGCAAGTTCTCTTGGCCTTGAGTGAAGTCATTTGACATTGTAGAATAGCTTGTGACAATCCCCTAAGTTGATTCCTTGAAATTCATGAAAATTGATTAGGTTGCAAGCTTGTCAAAATATCAATTTTGACCATTTTAAGGTGTTAGAAACATTTTCAGGTTCATGTGCAAAGTCGATAAAAATTACCACTCTTGCAAGTTTATTGTTTATGTTTGAGTAAGATGCATGAGTGGCAAATTTTGCCGATCATACATCTTGTTTTATCATTTTCTTTTGCATATGTCGAGACAGCAAAAATTGCCACTTTGACATTTGTCTTTTTGTTTCCAAGTGCAAGGGTGGCAAATTTCACCACCCATGCATGATGTAGTTGTGATATGCGGAATCGGTAAATTTTACTACCTAGGCAAATCTCGGCAAATCAAGTTAACATGGAGTGCATTAATGGCACTCGTGTAAGTGATTAATATAGTCTTTTAAACCTTTTTAAAGGTGTTTAGTCACTATTTTGTTTAGTTATATTTCTTAAACTCTAGAGACAAACCATCAAAACCTCAAAAAAGATTGTTTGGATCGACCGAATTGCGGATCGAATCATTTCATTTTTCGTGGTCACGTCTACGATTCCAGTCATTTTATAGGTAAGTCTTTAATTTTCATTTTTGTTTTTGTTTCCTTTCTAGGGTTTTTCTTGTACAATAAAATGATTTCTTCTGTCTTTTGAAATTGTATTGTTTAAGTTTTTAAGGAAATCATTCTTCATTTTGTTTTCCTTTTTGAGTCATTTTTAAACCTTAGTCTTTGGTAGACCTAGGTTTATTTTGCCGTCATTTTATTAGGATATTTTCACCATTTTGAGTAAAAACAAATTATAAGTTAGGTCTCGGTCATATGATACACGTTTTTCCACCGATACATGTCCTTAGGAGATAGATTTAACCACACATGCTTAAGTGGTAAATTTCACTGCTTAAAGCATGAAAACTTACATTGTTGTCACAAATGCCAAGTCGGTGATTTTTTCCAGTTAGACATATTGAGTTGTGTTTGTTGACTTCGATGCAATGTGGGCGAAATTCACCGCTCAAAGTCCTATATTACAAAATTTTGCATATATGTGATGTCAGTAGATTTTACTACTTTTACAATGCCTTACATTTCTATGTTAAGTCAGCGAATTTTGCCACTCCAACATGAGAAGTCATTGTTTTATCCCATATGTAGGGTTGGTAAATTTTACCGCCCTGACACATGTAGATTATCCCTAGGATAAAAGGGCAGAAAATTTTGCCACCCATGCATTCACCCCCTCAAAATTTTCTAACTCTGGGATATTTTCTAAATTGCTTTCCTAAGCCCACTTTCCTTCATTTTTTTGACCTGCTCGCCACTTTAGCCCTTTCAAACTTACTCCTGTGGTCATGATTGTCAACATGCAGTTTCCCAAAATTGCCAGTATTTCCCCTAACTACATGATCATGATTTATTGTTGTAGTTTCTCTTGCAAGTAGTTGTCGAGGTCTTCATCTGAAGGAATCATTTTTCCAAATGATTGAGCTACCTCCAAAGAAAGTAAAAGCAATGAAGTAAAAGTATCAAGGTGTTTTCCCAACCACTTTGGTCACTTCGAATGTTGATGATATTCGAGACACAGAGATTGGTCATGTAGATATGACTGAATTTGTAGAGAGGAATAAGTCAGATAACCCAAGCCCTCTTATGCAAAAGATTGTTAAGAGTAACATTCACTTGGTGTCTTCTTTTCCAATGGCAGCACACAATACAGAGTTTGTTCTTCAATGTGCTCATTTCTACAACAAAGATACTAGGGTAGTGGTGGATGCGAGTGAGAATGTTGATAAGGTTTTCATGTGTCCTACTCCTGCAGAGGTTATGAAACTTGATTTTACTATTGCCCAAAAAGAATATGATAAGAATTATGAGAAGGCTAAAAGAGTAATTAATACCAAGTGGCTTAAGACTCTAAGGTCAAATTTGTCTAGGTGGCCGAGGAGCTTTCCCCGGAGTGATTTTGTTGAGGAAGTGGGCGATCTAATAACTCTTCTTAGTAGGGTAAGGGGGCTTGCTTCTTCTTCACTTTTTCATGAATGGATGTATCCTTTCATTAAAATTATACTTCAGGGTAAACAGACTATCTTCCGGGGTAAACAAATCAGCAATGTTTTCCATGAGCAACTGATCAAAGTACCTACTACTTTCGAATTCTATATGACTTCCTATCTTGTGTACATAGCAGCCTCAATGAGGATTTTCCTAGGCTTGGCATCTGAAGGGGATAGGAGGGTTGTTCCTGTTTACCAATATTATCCTTAGCTTACATTGAAGGGTTCAATCCACCATTTTAGAAGGGTAAATGATGCCTTCTTTGTTGTGTTCTTATGCCTTTTTGATCCTCATTTGGAACAAAGAAGAGTCTCTGATGAAGTATGGTCATTAGAAAATGGTTTTGGTTGTTTGTTCCTTCAGTTTCCAACTTTCACATACTTAAGTGTTATCTTTTTCCAATGCTATCCATATATGTTACCAAGATTTCCTTCTGACAAAATGGTTCTGATGGAGTTGTGTTGACAAATGATTATTGTCCATAATAAGCAAATGGAGCTAAAGAAGCCTAGTTTTAGATTTCCTATTGAGATCGGAAGATATTCAGTTTCAATTGCAGTAAAAGCCAGGGCTATGGAAACTGAAATGCAATAGGGAACTATGAAGCAATTCAAGAGGAGGTCAAAATTTGATTACAGGGGAGTGAAGGATAAAATCAAAAGAAAGACTCAAATTCATGAGCCAATGGTTGAGGACATCTTGGTTGACCTGAGGACAGAAGACGAAATCAGAAATCTAGACTACAACAGGTTATCTCTGGATCAAATTGAATATTTGGGTTTAGCTAATATTCCTAAGGGTATGGTAGATAATGAAGAACTGGTTAATCCCAAATATGGTAATGAGTAGATTGCAAATTCTCCTCTACCTCCTATACATTGGTCTCAGAAGGAATTGACTTCCTTAAAGAAAAGATTTGAGCCTGTGTTAGCCAATACAAATATGTGGCTTCAAAGAAAAGGTATACCATTGAAGGATTTTATCACCAGTTCATAGGAAGAAGTTTTTGAGCAAACTGGAAAGAAAGTTGAGATGAGAATTGAGAATAAGAATGATGCTCCTATCACATCTAAGGCTTCCAATCCTAAGATCAAATTTGTGACAAGAGGAAGCAAAGCTAAAGAAGCAGAGGGAGAATCTGTTGCTAAAGAAATGGAAGTTGATGCAGAGAAAGATGTTGAAGAACCAACTTCTGAAGATATCAATGTTGAAGAAATGGATGTTGAGAATAAGTATGCATCAGATAATGAGGGTAATTAGGAGAAAGAAGAGGAAGAAGATGAATAGGAAAATATATAGGATATAGTTGTGTCTCCATATAAAGATGTGTTACAGGATACTGATGTTTCTTCTCCTCATTCAAATGTGCCTATTTCAGTTTTTGTGCCTAATCATCCTATAATCCCAATATCACCAATTCACATTTAATCATCTGAGTCTCCATCATCTTCTAAAACTATTTTTGATGATTCCAGAATTTTGATAATGTTCTTTGTTCTTCTGGATCTTTTCTTAGTTTGTCATCCCCTTCCTATGACATTGATGGTTCTATAATGTTTGAGCAATTTGTTTTGGGTTCCGAGCAAGCTGTTAATGCTGATGTACCAGGTGCTATGTTCACCAACACTTCTCCTATTGTTACTACTATAGGTGTAGGTACATCTCTTTCCACCCCACCAATGGTTCCTGATCAGAATGTAAGTACATCAATACTTCCCCCATGGCTTTCAGCTTATACTCCTAAGCGAAAGAAATAGGAGATATCACCAGATGATATTGATTTGGGGAAACTGTTGACTCCCAAGCCAAAGACACAGAAGAAGAAGCCTAAGACTATGTCAAGGCTTATCAATGATAAGGGTATCAGATATGTAGAGATTTCCAAGCCTCCTCCCGAGGCTACTAAAGATACTTTTGATGCAAATGAATATGTGATACCCAGGGTGGAATTAGGGAAATTGACACATGAAGGTATTAAAGCTGATTTCTAGGTTACTACCACATCTCTTCTTGAGAAATATGATGAAGACAAGAAACAAAAGGAATACTACAAGTTAAAAGATGAGAAGTTAGCCATGGTGTTATAGAAGATCACAATGACATAAAACATCATAGAGCCTATGGCGGTAATAGTTGAAAATCCCTTGGTACAAAAGGCTGAAAGGATTCAAGCAAAAGGCAAGGTTGTAGAGGAATATATAAAGAAATTGTTAATATAGGGTGTTTCATTATTGAAGGCAGTAGTACAAAGAAAAGAAAAAATGGCCAAGGTAAAAGTAGAATTAGATGAATTGATTGATTCTATTTCTACAGATATTGAATATTTGGATTCCAGTTTGGAAAAATTGGAAAGTATGAAAATGAAGACTCTTGTTTCACTTGGCATTATTGCAAATCGAGAGGCATATGTTTCAATAAAAAAGGGCTTAGTTCACCGAAGGAAAGCCCTGAATGAAGTAATCAAAGAACTAGGAGATGCCTGAGAGCTGTGTGATGACAGTGATCTAAGTCTCTTGCATAAGTTGGAGTAGCTCCCATGTAAATTGATTGATGATAATCATGAGTTTCTGCCAGTTGATGAAATGGTGCAGGAATTCAATAAAATGATGCAAGCTGAGTTTGAAGAAAAATCTTTCTCAACTAATTCATTAGATAACTTGATGAATTATCAAGTAACCATAGATAACTTGAAGGTCAAGTTGAAAGATCATGAGAAAGTCAACCCTACCATCAGAGATACCATCACTAAGGCTAGAGTAATCTCCAACAACACTATGGCACCTGATAGTATTGAAATACAAATAGTGATCACAATGTATGAAGGGTCAACAAAGAAGGACGCCAATGGAAGTTGATGAAAGTGATCATGCCTTACGATAATTTTGTAGTTCATATGCATTTTGTATTTAGTTTTGGACATTTTTACATGTACTTTTTCAATATGTAATTACATGTAAAAAATTAGGAAGTCCAAAGTCAATAAGGACTCCTATTTTTTAATAAGTCAAAGTAGTTAGGGTTTTTCCTAAATTTTCTCAAGGCTCCTCCCTATAACTAAAGAGGGCCTCTATTGTAATTACTATCTTTTATCTATTGCAAAGAAACTCTGCCGAATTGGAAAACATATCAAGACTTTGAGCTTTTCATGTTTATCAATTTTTCAAGTGAATATCAATATAAGCAAGTAGTTTGCGTATCAAACTTTGAGTTAAATCATATTGTTTTTATGATATCAGTGTTCTTATGTCATTGGTGTTATATTATATTGAATCATTGTTGGAATCATGGAGTTTATTGAAAATTGAGAGAAGTGTTCTTGTTCTGTTTATATAGACTTTGTGTTATTTTCTCATTGTGGGAGTTTGTGTTTACATTTGTGAGAATAGAATTGTTTAAAGACTTTGTGTTGTAAACTGTTGTGTTCAAGTTAGTTATATCATATTGGGTGAGAGTGGAGACTTTGAGCTACATTTGAATTCAATCAAGTTTATTTGTGGGAAATAGGCCAAGCGATAGAAGACTTTGTGTTTCTATGGTTTGTATCAGCTAAGAAGTTATTAAATATCATTTCTATTGAAGTTATCAGTTTGAAGAGAAAAACATATATTCTGGAAAAAGAGAATAGGATGCAATGAAAACACCCAAAGCATAGTTTTAGTTTGTATAAGTATCAAAAGTTGTTGATTAGAAATAATCCATTATCTAGAGGGAACCTCCCCTTGCTGAGAGGAGAGACTCTATCTCATCATAGCTGTGGCGATATAACCATTTTGCCATTAGTTAGCTAAATCCCAAAATATTCACCCAACAGTTTTTTGGCAACTCTACTAGGGAAGAATGCGCAACTTAGAGCCTCACACTATGAGTTGAAGAATTTCATCCTCGTCCATTATTTTAAGTTATTGCAAAACTTTGTTGACTACATTGCATTCTGGTAGACTCAAGGTATACCAGAAGTAAGAGAGCTCAAGGTATTATTGATCATGTATTTGAGTTAATGCAGCAAAATAACTTTGGTCTTTTGGCTCTACAACCTCAGCTTCAATGAACAAGGAGTTTTCCTCCTACCAGTGCTAGGTCCCCAATACCAGGTGAAGCTTCCAGCTCCAATACTAATAGAGTTTTATCTATTCAAATTCCATGAAGGTTTGTTATCCCACCTTTCAATCAATGCACAATGGCAGCTCAAGGCCCATGGGGTAATACTTTTGGTCATTTGAAATTAACACCTCCACTACATGAACTACCTCGTAGTTCAAGGAAGAATTTCCCTAAATTCTATGGTGATGGGAAAGTCCATCCTGATGAACACATTGCATCTTTTTGTATAGCTTGTCGTGTGCTAGGGGTGGAACATGAAGATGTGGTTGTGAGACTTTTTGTAGAAACATTGTAAGGTGTTGTTGTAGATTGGTTCTACCACCTCCAAGATCAAACCATAACCAACTGGAATACTCTCAAAACTAAGTTTGAAGCTAGGTTTAAGCCTATGGAAGATGCACATGCTTTGTTAGCTCAGCTAACATAGATGAAGAAAGAAGCACATGAACCCATGCGAGATTTCAACACCAAGTTCAATAAATTGACAAATAGGATTCTGACAACTACTCAACCAATGGCGGAGAATATTAAATGTTTCTTCATCAACAGTCAACTTCTTGAGGTAAGCTTTTTATTAAGGTGGGCTGGTCTCGCTGATCTTCCCACAGCTCAAAGCTTGGCTACAGAGGTTGAAGATGATCTTATCCTTGCGGGTAAGATAAGAAGAGATTCAAACACAAATAGAGGTCAGCCCTCTACTGATAACCCTTCCACAAGCACCACAGATCTTATGGTGCAAAAGTTAGCAAATGAGTTGCTAGCTTTGAAAAAGCAAATGTCCCAAGGTATGTATGTTCCTTCTTATAGGGATATACCAAGAAGGACGTTCCCTAATAATTCATATCAAGGCAATGCTACTAGAAATCAAGGGCAACAAAATCGTCTTCCACCTACACAAGGGAAGCTTGCCATTGAAGCACCATCGGTCAACTCAGCAGTTGGCTACTATGAAGCAGAACATGATAATTATTTCCAACCTGATTTAGATCAAGAGAATAATGCTAATATTTTTACTAAAGGAGAAGATGAATTAGCTGGCAACTCTACCATTGGTTTTCTGAACTACCAAGATGAAGCAGAAAGAGAAGGAGAGGTATATGACAGAGCGTATGCTATTTTTACCAGGTCCCAAAATCAATCAAATCAGCAAGTTGATAAAGGAAAGTCAAGAGAAGAGCCTCAACCTGTGATCTCAATTGCCAAGTGAGGAACTCCATTGCCTTTTCAATCAAAGGACCCAGTTGTCAATAAACAAGTAAGTTCATCTAACAATCTTGTTTCTTCTACTTCTGTTCCTCAGACTAGTACTACCCCAACTAAACCCCAGAATGATGGAATTCCTACCTTTGTATCTAATTCATTTCAGCTCTTTGACATAATAGATCATGCTAGGAAAACCAAAATCTAGATGTCTGAGGTAGAATATCTACAAGCTAACCCTGATCAATTTGATAGGTTAGCTAAATATGTTAAAAACAAGATTGTCCCTACAGGGCAAGATTCTCCTAAAATTGTCCATGACTCCTCAAAGAATAGGTCCACCCAAAATGACCTAGTCACTACTCCTCTTGTTCTCCAGGGAAGATAGAACCCTTCTATGTTTCTCTATTGGCCAATGGTCACAAGTTAAGCAATTGTATAATAGACTCCGGGGCTTCTGACAATGTCATGCCTGCCAAGGTGACAGATGCTTTTGGTCTCACTTTGACTAAGACCTTTGGGAGATGTTTTTCAATGGAGAATAAGCAAGTGCCTTTATTATGCCAAATTAAGGATGCCCAATTTGCATTTACAGCCTTTCCCGATAAAAGGATCAAGATGACTATCCTAGTGGTTGATATTCCAGCTTCTTATGGCATTTTGCTTGGGTGTAATTTTTGTAAAGATGTGGGTGGAGAAATAAACATGGATCTATTGATGATGATTATTAGTCATAACAACATGCATAATAATTTGCACAACAAACCTTTATTATCTTGTAAAGTATGATCAGCTTAAGGTAAGTTGATGACTTCAAGTCTCCGTTGATCAGGTCATGATCACCTGACGTTACTCAAAGGTTGATGTAACATGATGTTTTCCATTTCAAGGGGTATTACATTCACCTAGGTGATCAGTATTGCACTGCATTCTGTAAATTCACTCCATAGAGAGGTTAATTCTACTCGATTTCCAAAGATTACTGTGATATTTGTAAGTTTGATCAATTCTTCTGATCATTGATCATTATGAATTCACACATTCTTCTACACTGTATATTCATTTAAATGATGTGTCTACAAGTGGATATTTATGTATTCCTCATAGATATTTATCTGTATTTGCATGATATTTATCAATTTGACATACTTTCATTCAAAATATGCTCTGTATTTTCAATTGCCTACGGGATATCTACATATTTCATGTTTATTTTCTTTTGATTGTGTGTTATTTGCAATTATGGAGATGATCTGTAATGAAATTCAAAGAAATTTAAAAGAATACTTCTAATTTTAGTGAACCTTTAGTTATTGAATAACATACACACAAAATACATTCATGGAGAGAAGAAATCAAACCATAGGTCACCAGGTTGTTCCACAGCTAGGTATGGTTGATGCTAACTTCAAAGGAACAAGGAATGAAAACAATATATGGAGACTAAAAAGCACTCCAAAGGACGCAGCTAATTAATGCATATCTCTAGATTTCAATCATAGATTACCCAAGATTTACAATGATTTGTAATCTAAATAGCTTCTCTTTCATTAAGTATGCAAAACATGTATATTCACAATAACTTTGAAATAAGTTTTGAATTCTTCAACAATCAGATTTCAATTAAGTTTTGAATGACTAAAAGATTGCACCCCTCCACCTTTTATAGAATAAGGTGAGGAGGCAGTTACATTTGACCAACGGTCAAGATTTATCAATTTAGATCAATGGTTAACAATTCTCCTATGACCTAGTCAACTTTTCTCTCATGGCACAGTTTGCCAGCTGGTAACCATCTGTATGACTCATTATTTATAAGTATTCCATGCATATGTTCTCTTAGTGATGCATCTACCTTCCCTCTTCATGTCCTTCTTCTTCATTTTCTTCTTGCTCATCATTCTCTTCATCTTCATCACTTTCATCATCACTATCACTCTGATATACATTCTCTTTTATGTGGACCTTTACTGATGTCCTGATATGTTCATATGCCTACACTATTTTATCAACCTCTCCCCAGTCCTAGATTTTAGATTTTACTATTACACGTTTATGAGATTGCAATCTAGCCTTGAGAGCTTCTAGCTTACCTTTCCTTCTGTTTAATGTCTCATTGTATGTCTCTACTTTAACCTTTATTCTCATAATTCTATTCATTACCTCTTATGTCATGTGGGTGAGAGGGTCATCTTTTACTGGCTTAAAATTGTCATTCAGAGCCTTAATAGAAAAGTCTACATCCTGATTCTCAATTTTACCTTCTATTTTCCCTTCCACGGCCTCCAGGATTTCTGCTTCATATGCCATCATGCTATGTAGTTTAACACTAATATCCCAGAGCTTGTCGCTGCACTTCTTCAAGACATCACACTCAAACATGATATGTGCATACCATATACTTGTCAGCAGGGCAGTATTATTATCTAATAGCTTATTACTTATCAAAAACTACGAATTAATTCTCTTCATCTCGCTCAGAGAACTCAGATCCTTTTCCAATTGGAATGATCATCTCCCTGTGTCATTCTGCACTTTGTCTACCTTCCTCTTCAGGCTACTCAAAGAATTCCACCTCTACAAATAGGTTCTCAATACATCTTTAGCCCCAGTGGGTGCTAAAAACATCCATTTTTCCATCACCATTGCTTCATGTTTCATAAGGTCCAATTTGGTGACCTCCTCCTATGATACAACAGTCAATGGGACTGCAGGATCAACTGGTGTATGATTAGGGTTAATTAACCCTTTTATGAAAGAATGTAATTGAGCAATGTGCTCTTTATGTACTTTATTTTTCTCCTTTTCCTTCTTCACCCTTTGGGTTAAAGAATCAATAATATCCTTCCCCTCTTGACCTTCATGTTCTTCATTGGCAAAACCCAGATCAACACTTGTGATTTGGAATTCCTCCAGGCTTATTTTGCCTTTTTCCTTTTCAACTATGGGAAGTGCTATCTGTGTAGTTCTCCTACCTATGGTAGGATCTCTTTTTATGGTAGATGTTAACCTAGCCTTCCTCCTTGGTTTCATCATGTTCTTAGTAAACAAGGTAGAGACATCAAATTCTTGAACTTCTGACACCTGTTCTGTATATATTTCTTTCTCTAGCCAATGAGGTACATCACCTCCAAATTCTTGGTGACCTTTGTTAATATCATGTGTGTCTAGCCCCCAGTATTAGCTTCTATCCGCAGTGAAGGCACCTTCTTGATTTCATCCTCATGTAGTTCATCATGAGGGGGATCTTGTTGGAGTTCTTCTTGTTGAGGGGTTACCTTCTGCAAAGGAGGATCCTGTGGAATTTCCACATTTTGATATTGTACTTCATCCTGTACTCCCTCCTTTGGATTTTCATCTTCTTTATTATCCTTCTCATCCTGTGGCATATTGACCTCTTGGGAGGCCTATGTATTCTGCCCTTGAGGATCACCTTGATCATGGGTCATTTCTTGTTCTCCACCTGGTGCATTGATATCCTGTGGCTTGGGGTCTTCCTGCCCTAATTTGTCTTCTATTTCTTGGACTTCTCTAAGTAACACCTCCTGATCCTTTTTATCTGGAGGTAATGATGAACCTCCTTGAGTTCAAGCAACACCAATGTTTGATATATCCTGATCATCCCCACTCTTCTATTGAACTTCTGATATTTTTGGTTTTCTGGGTGTCTCATGCTGTTACTGACTTTGATCAAGAGCAGTGCTATCCTTCTCTGTATGCTCTACCACTCTAGTCTGCTTGGGTTCCTTGGGTGCACCCTCATCTTTTCTTGGGCTTATATCACCCCTATACATTAAGTCTATGGTTGCAGGACTAGTAACCTGCTCAACCAAATTGTCTAGCCCTATCTATTAGGCTGCCCTTTCTGGGCTATCTTGTTTCATTTCCTCTATTTGCTTTACTTCTTCCAACACTGCCATCTGAACTAATGGAGTCCCATGAGGAGCCATTTGGGTGTTGGAAACTAGAGTTTCCATTTGTTGGGCGGCCACATTTTGGACCATCTCATTATCAGGTAAGTCTATTATATCATCTAAAGAGAAAGGAACCCCCTTTCTTGTCCTAAGTGTTTCTCTTGTTTGCTCCTTCATTTTCTTGGTTTTAAATTTGATTATGGTGGGAAGAGGAACATCATGCTACAGCTCCTTCCTGAAAACTTCACCACCTACTCCTCTCAAAATGATAGGGTCAGCATGGATATCTCCCCTCATGGCCGCTCTTTGTTTCTTAGGTGGTGACATCAGCGGCATCCCCCTCCTCTTCTTGCTAGCTACCAGCAAGTTGTCATCTTTAGGTTCTTTATTTAATTGTTCTTCTTCTAGGGGGTCTTCGTCTTCCACCTCATGCTACAGGATTTGTCCTTCCACATGCATCTTTATAGTTTCAACAGTAGGCTTCAAAATTCTTTGTCTTTGGTTTTTCTATTAGGGTTGTGCAGATGATGTAGATGTCTGAGCTGATGTAGCTGCACCTATAGTTGTAGTGGCAATCCTCTCTATTATCACCCCCTTTGGTTCATTTTCACCTTTCTTACCCTTAGGGGGGATCCTCTTTTATTTTTCTATAGGTAATCTTTCCCCATTGGATTTTCTCTTTTTAGTGAGGAAATCATCGTATTCCTCATTAGACACCTCCTACCTCTTCTTCTTAGTATCAACTATAAGGGCAACACTCCTTTTCTTCAGTTTGGATACCTTTACATCCACCCAAGCCTCCTGTTGTTGAAATTTGGGGCCGATATGGTGTCATTATAGACCTTTTTGTCCTCATATTCATTGGACATGATTTTCCCATCATCCTTACACAGTTGTGCTAACACCGGGATGCAGTCAAAGGTTTTGATCTGATTCAAGGTTAGTCTTTGATATTTCCTTCTTCTCACCTCAGCCTCATCATCACAATCAGTCCAAAAGTCCTCTAGATGCTTTTGATGTATTTGTTTTCCTAGTATCTTCTGCATCCTGCCGTAAGGATCATATGATCTGGCCAGAGGAAATAGTTGTAGATACATCAATTTTAAACCCCCGATGACATGCTTTATACTTTTTGAATCTGGGCACATATACTAGCCCATGGATACTAGAAACAAAACTAGAGGTATCTTCTTCTGTGCCTTATAGGCTTCAACTATTGCAGATACCTACCTAACAAAGTCCATCAAGACAACCCAATCAATGGGGTATCTTGGCAACATAAGAGGCTGTCCCTCAAACCCCTCAATCCTAATACATGAGAAAGTGGCAAATTGGATAAACCATGCTCCATGTCAGTAAATAATTTCTTGAGCTTCCATTCTCAGCCTTTTGGTCCTGTCCTCCTCCATAGTTCTAACCAGATGAATGGAGAATGCATCATTTACCAATTTATAGTCTAGGAGGTATGCCTTCCTTTGCAATTGGGGATAATGATCCCATATGTATGCATCATCAGCATCACCACCAGCCTTACCCACTATTTTCAAAGCATCAAAAGTTCCTTTATATGCAAAAGAGTACACCACATATGAAGTCATGTAAAATAAACATGTTTGTCCTCCCAGGCCCCTCATTCCCTCATCCAATGAGTCACTGATGATCTTAGCCCATAGGGGTCGGTTGTCTACATATAAGACCATCTAGATGATCCCAAACATCCAGTTCTTGAACTTTCCAGCATGAGGCCTGCCAGTCATCCTGCTTAGCAGAGCAATCATATATTGGTATTCATCATCAAAATCAAACTTGTATAGATGTACAGGTAGCTTGGTTGAGGCAGTATATGTGCTACTCTTTGATCTGCATTGATACAACCTCTTCCTTGCATTCTTCTTGTTATTGTTATACTTTGTTTCTAGTTTACGCAGATCGACATTTACTATCTTTTTCCCAACTGGCAAATTGAAAGTGGCAATAATGTCCTTGACTGAGAAGTCGGCATATATCCTCCCATGCTTCTCTACCCACCTAGTTTCTGGGTTGTAATTTTTTGCACACTCCACTACCACCTCAAGAGCATCCATAGCATAGGGAAAACTAGCTGCATGCCACATACCTAAGAAAAACACCCCATCTAGAATGGGATTATCCTTATCGTTGTCCAATCTTGTTGATCATACTGCCAGGTTCGTATCCCCTTGATGTGTATCACCAATAACTTGTACTTGAACTGCACTCCCTTAGGCTGCACAAACATGGGCTTGAGGAACTCCGCGTCAGACCTATTTCTCCTAAGATCTTCCTTGGATTCCTACAATAAACATAATATATTTTTCCCTATGGTATTCATATGCATTCTTACAACATCATGTACCTCCATCATGTCTACTCTATATATTACTCTTCATTTTACCGTTATACGTATTATCACAAAGCCATACCCCTGTAAAAAATAATACTCTACCTGAAATTATAGAAAACGACAATGGGAGGGTTTACAGTTACTTACCTGACAATGCTTTCTTTTGGATTAGACGAGTGATTATGGAGAAAGACTATAAATGCTTAAGATCACCCGTTCTGTTATGTTGAAGGATCCAATCTATTGACAGGTAGTTGTTGAGGGTTTGACTTCAGAACTCTGTAATTTATTGATTTATCGCAAGGTGAATGAAAATGACCTTTGAATTTTACCTTTAAAATAGATCAATAGGATAGATTAGGGTAAAAAATGCGTTGTCTTGATCAAATCCGTTGATCATCTACAGGGAATCCATAGATGTCGCCAAGTGTTTGTATTTGTGATCGGTGGGAGTCCATCTACCGCATTTAATTGCATTTAATGTCAAAAAAGGGGGGGATGATCTTCGAAAGATCAGGGGATATCAAAAATATGACCCCTCTGGATAATATGACCCCCTGTCTTAAGATCACATATGAGATAACTGAGTGCAAAGGATTGGGTGATATGGTCAACATTTGACCATTGTGCATATCAGGTCATGAAACTAAGATCAGGGGTATCTAAAATATGACCCCCCTTTCCTTGGAAAAGATCAGGGTGACATCATCATGTTAGCAACATCATTTAATTATCATGTTTTAATGACATCATCGTCATATTAAGGAATATGAGGGATGTTGGATATATATCCCCCCGTGGTTTAAATGGAATGATGATGTCATCATCAGGGTGATTTCCTTCATTTATTGGAATTGGATGACATCACCATCATATTTGACATAGGGTGATATTTGTGAAGAGGGTGATATTTCTAAGATGACTGATGTTAGAAATATGACCCCCCCACGAGATATGCGAAGTCCTTCGATAGGTAGATATCGGTTCCTATTTAAATTTGACCTCTGCACATCGCACACCAGGCGATTATCAGATGACGATTCTAAATCAGGGTGATCTTATCAAATATGACTGATGTTAAAAATATGACCCCCCTGCCTGGGATATCAGGTTTGACAAAACTTTGACTCAACATAACTTTCTTCCCTTAGACAATTTTGGGGTGATCTAAAAGACAAACCTGCCTTGAATTTTGTGTACTTTCCAACCATGAAGTTAATAATGAGAATTACCAAATTTGACAACTAACTTCATCATAGTGGCAAATCCACTCCCTTACAAGGTTACATACATGACTGATTTTACCAAACCTCCCAAAGTAGAAAACAAACAAGCCACAAGCAGCAAGAAAAGTTGGGTCCCTATTTTGTCAAGGCAAAATGGGGCGTGTTGTGTAACCACACAACAACTTGCCACCAAAGAAAATAACCAAATTCCAATGATTCAAGTGATGTGATCACATTCTAACATAGCATTTTAACTCTTCCTAAGTATAAGTATTATGATCTTTTTGAATGATAGGGTTTTCATCATTGTAACAATACTAGCAAAGGATCAAGTGTGTGCAAATGATTAATTATCCTCATCGTGAAAGTAAGTTGAAAACATGAGTAACTGATGTTAAGCTACATGTTTGGGAGCATCCCACATAGACAACCTGGATAGAGCCTTGCTGCCAGTAGGCATTTAGAGCCCTGACAAGGTTATCTATACAATTTCCCTAAGTAGAGCCCCACTGCCAGTAGGCGTCTATAGCCCCAGTAGAGTTACTTAGATGGCCTAATTTTATTCCTTTTGGGATTTTCAATATTTATTCCTTCTGTTCATATGATATCATCATGTAAGCTTAATGTGAAAGGCATGGTCACTTGTTGATTTAGGTTGGAGATTGCATTGGTAGCAAGGGAGTCCCTTTAGATTTTTCACTTAACACCTATACTTATGTGTTCCACAAACCCAAGGCTGTTAGGTGAGTCATTGTGAAAAATCACTTTAGTTAAGAAAAGGCACCATAATGAAAAGGATATCACAGACCTAATCACCGATACTCCTCAAAATGAGTCATAACCTATATAGGAATTTGTCCTCACCACTTGAATCCTAACAATTTGATTATTTTCTTAGGGTGATAAGTTGCATCATCTTGACTAACCAAAACGAAACTCAATAGGCAAACAAAAAAGAAAAACAAAATTGTACAAACAAATATACAATATGCACTTTATGATACATTTGACCTACATGACACTGTTTCAGGCTTGAAAATAATGCTTGAGGAACTGTCCATTAACTGGTAATGGGACATCCTCACCGATTAAAGTCTTGAGCCTGTAGGTACTGTCTCCTAAGATTTTTGAAATTTGAAAGGACCTATCCAAAGTTTATCAAATTTACCATGATCCCCTTTCCTTTCATGCGCTTTATCCCACATAAGGACTAAATTTGAAATTCTAAAAGCCTTAACTTTGGCTCTTTTGTCAAACCAATGCTTGACAATAGCTTGATGTTTAGCAAATTGATCGATTGCTCTACTTATTTTTTCTTCTAGATGCATTAACTGAAGTAACCTAACTTCTTGTTTGTTGTCTATACCTGGATACTCCTATGTAAACTACAATGTGGGGATCTTTAGGTTAACAGGGAGGATAGGATCCACCCCATATACTAGGTGATAAGGAGAATTTCCCAATGCTGCCTTCATCCTGGTTCTATCTACCCACAATGCATATTTTAATAGGGTGTTCCACTCTCTTGGGTTTTTCTCTATCAATTTCTTTATGATGTTCAACAAGTTCTTATTTGTAGACTCTGCTAGTCCATTCCCTTAAGGATAGTAATTTGAAGAAAAATTCAAAATGATTCCATGGTCAAAAGCCCAACTTGATAGTCTTATCGATGCAAAGGCAGATCCATTGTCACATACTAAAGCATAAGTAACTCCATACCTAGTTACTATGTTGTTTTCCAAGAACTTGATCACATCCTTAGCATTACATGTCTTACCACTAACAGCTTCAGTCCACCTGGTGCAATAATCAGTAATAGTCAACACATACTTGTGGCCTAAAGATGATGGAGGATTGATGGGTCCTATGAAATCCATGCCCCATGGAGCAAATGGGCACATCTCCATTACTAGTTGCAAGGTCTAAGCAGCATACCTTTCTGTATTTGCAGCAAGTTGACACATATGACAACATTTGATGTGTTCAGCAGTATCCTTAAAAATAGTGGGCTAGTAATACCCTTCTCTAAGCATAGCATGAGTAGTAGCTAAGTATGATCCATGTGTGGTTCCAAACTTATCATGTAATTCTGTTAACACTTGGTCTGCTTCTTGCCTTTCTAGGCATCTAAGATATATTCCTTCATAGTTCTTTTTGAAAAGAATTCATCCTTTTATCATGTAGTTTTGTGATCTTATCTTCAAGGCTCTCCTTTGTGAGGCACGTAACCTTGAAGGACATATTCTAGTAATCAAAACATGCCTAATATCCAAATACCATTCTCCAGTTTCCTTTGTATTTATAACATATTGTTGGCTCATAATGTTAGGATCAATTTCTGATATCATCTAGCTTAGGGCTTGTCCTCTTACTAATTTCATGGGTGTTATGTCCATATCATATTCTTGGAGGATGGTTATCCATTTAGCTCTCTTTTCACCTGGTTCACTTTGCATTAAAAGCATCTTTACTGCTGCATATGGTACAATGAAAATTACCTTACTTCTCAAGATGTAATGTCTAAACTTCTTGACTGCTCGAACCAAAGAAAGTGCTTGTCTTTCGACATCCATATATCTAAGTTATGCATCCCTGAAAGGACAACTCATGAAAGCTATAGGCTTTTCTTCTTTAGCCTCATTTCTTTGTGTTAGTATTGCTGCAGACGTATGCTCTGAAGGAAATGAGTATATATAAAAATCTTTGGTATAGTCTGGACTAATTAGATCAGGAGCATTAGATATATCTTTTTGATATCTTCAAAAGTTGCTCTAGCTTCTGATGTCCATTCAATTTTAGCATCCTTCTTGAGCATTGCATTCAATGGTCTGATAATCTCTACAAAACCAGTAATAAATTTTCTAACGAAATTGATCTTACCAAAATAATATTTGAGCTCTTTCTTACTCCCAGGAAGCTGTATCTTCAAGATTGATTCTACTCTCACAGGGTCAATGATGATCCCATTCTCTGTTATTAGGTGACCTAATAGCTTCCCTGTAGTTACCCCAAATATACACTTCTTAGGGTTTAGGGATATTCCATAATGCTCACACTTCGTTAGTACTTTCCTAAGGTCTTCTACATGATTCCCTCTCTCTTTAGAGAAAACTGTCAAGTCAACCATGTATATGACTATGCATTTACCAATTAATCCCCTTAAGGCTATATCCATTTCTTGCTAAAAGGTGGCCCTAGCATTTATCAAGCCAAAGGGCATGCACTTTTAAGCAAATATTCCCCACTAAGTAGTGAATGTTGTCTTTAATCTGTCTATCTTGTCTACCATCACTTGGTCATAGCCTAAAAAACCATCTAAAAATGACATCATCTTTGCACCATTCACTATCTGCAAGACCTCATCCAGTGAAGGCAAAGGATAATTATCCTTTTCAGAAGCTCTATTTAAATTTTTAATGTCTACACACAACCTAATGTCACCATTCTTCTTCCTTATAGGGACCAAGTTAGCTACCCATGTAGAATGTCTCACAGGAAATATGATTCTAGTATTAATCAATTTCTTCACTTCTTCAAAAATGATGGGCTCCAGCAAAGCATGAATAGGTCTCTATTTTTGTCTAAAGGGCTTGACATCTGGCTTTAATGGTATAGTATGAGTGATGATTGAGGTATCATAAGTTTGCAACTCATCATATGTCCAGGCAATAACATGAATATAATCTTTAAGTGCTTGGGTTATCCCTACCATTTCTTCCTCTGTACACACCTTTTGAATCAGGACATTCCTTTTCTCTTCATCATGTCCTACGTTGACTAGTGAATATTCTCATCCATCTGCTTTAGGGAGATCTTTCTGTTTCAACATATTATCTAAATCAAATGCTCTTTCCAATTCTATCATTCCTTTAGGAATCTTGTTATTGGGAAACTCCATGATCTCTTCTTCTTCCCAGGTATGATCTTCCACATTTCTTTCATCTATAATTTGTGTATCAAACACATCTCTATTGGATATGAAGTCTAAAATATGTTGGTCATCATCAAGCACTTGAAGGTTAATGACATTATCTAGTATAGAGGGTACTGACACTAATTCAACTAAAAATCTCTTCAAACCAGATATGGATAATGGCTCCAAAGTACTCGTGGCTTGGGCCAAGGCATCTGCCCTGTGATTTTGTTCTCTAGGCACATGGGTGATGTTAAATACATCAAAATCTTCTATCAAATCCCTTACCCTATGTCTATAATTAGACAAATTCTTGTAATTACAAGAATATATGCCTCTTGTCTTACTACTAATTCTGAGTCTCCATAGACATGCAGAATATTTACTTTCTTTCTAAGTGCAAACAATATCCCATGAATTAGAGCTTCATATTCTGTCACATTATTTGTGCATGGGAATTGTAATCTATACACTGCCAAGTGGGATTTACCAGCTGGATCAATAAGATCTATTCCTACTCCAGCCCCTTGTTTTGATTTGGATCCATCAAACCTAAGGATCCATGGCTTATCTTCAATTAAAGGTTTGTCTGGACCTTCTCTTTTCTTTTTAGCTCTAGCAGTTGCACCACTTGATATCCATTTTAATTTTGGTGTTTCAATCTTCTCAAACTTCACCTTATCTGACTGATGTGAAGCTGATATTCCTTTTTCTTCTTTATCATTAGAAGGAGGATCTTTTAAACAAGGCATCATCTGATTTTCTAGAATATGCAAACATAATGAGCAAGTAGTCTCTGAATGTGGTGCTTCATGTAACTTGCACCATCCTTCAATTAGAACATCTTGTGGAGAAGTGTGCTGCTGTATCATCTTCTGAATTTGTTTTGAACAAAATTCCTCAAACTTAGACAAATTACTATCTCCATCTTCATCAGATATTTCATAATCTGACTCAACCAAGCAATCTATTCCTAGGGTGATATTCTTGTTACTCTTAGAATTACTCTCATTGCACACTAATTTCTCTTCTACCCTTTGAACATAGCATTCATCATGATATATGCTTTCTTCTATTTCTGCATATGACAGACAAGAATCAGTATCACTGTCACTACTTGCAAAACTTACCATGGATGATGATGCCTTCTCACTGCATGCTTGTTCCAATCACTATCACTACCTGCAAAACTTACCATGGATGATGATGATGCCTTCTCACTGCATGCTTGTTCCAACTCCATCATATCTAAGTAAGCATCACAGGTCTTTTCAAAATGCACTTCATCATGTAACCTGCACTATCCATCGATTAGAACATCTTTAACAAACATTTTTAACGATTGGCAATGTTGCACCGCTTTAGACAAGTGCATTTCAAAGTTCTTAAAGTGATCTACTTCTACCTCATTTTCAGAACTACAATTAGACTCTATAATTATTCTATCATCTTGAAGATTGTCATTATGAACATGAACATCATACATGAGGATCTCCTCTATCTTGATGGTCTGGGGTCTGATGGAATAGACTCTGGATTCAACATCTACATACATGATCTCATTGGTTTTATTATACTCAGTGATCATATGTTTCATACGAGGTTTAGCATCTATCCTTATTTGGTTAGGTATTCCTTTCCAAGGTAACCACATGTGACTAAAATCAATGGACATGTATCCATTGAGTGTTTTTGACCAATCCCTGTTGATTAACATTCCATATGTGTCTGGTATATCTACTACTTGGATATTGATGTAGTATTGGATTCTTGGATCTGATGCTAGTTGCATATGGATGTAAGTCAATTCTCCTATGACACTCACCTATGTTTTATCTAACTGTGTTACTTTCTTCAGTGACTTGGTAGGATGTAGCCCTAAGGCGTTACATATGGATAGAGGCATTACATTAGTAGATGCACTTGAATCTACTAAGCAATTATGCAAATTCTTACTAAACATCCTTATGGTAAGGAGGAAAGGAGGTGATTCAGTTTTATCTCTGTAAAGAGTCAGGTGTGAAGTTTCTACAGCTTGAACAGTGGCTGGAATTTTGTACTTAACACTAATATCCTTAGTAGCATGATCTTTATTCAAAGTTTGACTTGAGGTATGATTGTCCTCTTTTGGAACAAGATCATCTAAGGATTTAATGAAGGATTTTTTAATAACTAGGGTTTTGAGTAGTTCTGATAATGAAAAACTAATTTTGATCTGTTTCATTTCATCTGCTAAGTATGTGACCAATTTATTAGACTCAGAAGACAGATTACCAGTTTTTGGCACTGCATTTTGTGGTTCTAAGTATTGGGCATTAACTTTAGGAAATCCAGGGTTATTGCTTGCCTTAGGATCAGAAGGAGTGTTAAAATTATTTGGAGTCAAGGATGTAGTCAAAGGACTAGTAGGTTGGTTGGAGCTATTCCTTAGGTTGTAGTTATGTCTACCCTAATACTGCTGCTAATAAGCATGCACTTCTTCATGCTCAACTGATGGCTCGTTTTCATCTTCAAATGGAAAAACATAATTGGTTTCAAAAGCCATAGTTGACTCTTCACATGCTAGGGTGTAATTCTCATAGGTGGCATTATTTGCTGATGAGGATGATTCATAAAAATTTCTAGTAGTAGAGAAGAATCATATCCACAAGGGACAATTTCATTTCCTTCGACATAAAGTGGATTACCTATAGTATTAGATACTTCAGCTTGGAATATACTAGCGGCTATCTTAAACTATGGATAATCCAGCTCTGCATGAGCATTGGTGTTATGCATCCTCCACCAGTTTGTAAGGGTTGCTTCTGTCAGGTTCACTCTAGTGGTCTCCTTAGGTTCACTAGAAGGTTGATTATCTAGGGGTGATGGCAGAGAACCATTGTTTGGCCTAGTGTTCCACACTCTAGGTTGTCTAGGGGGATTATTGTTACCACTATTGTTATTATTGTTGTTGTTATATCCTCTATCAGGATAACTAGATCTATCATTGGCATATCCTCTATTCTGATTTGGTTGAGAATAGAAATTTTGACTCCTCAGATGAGTGATTTCAGTAGTGAGTTTTCTCAGTTGTGCCGATATCTCTTTAATTTCTTCCTTTTCTTCCTGAACTTTGGCCACTACATTCTCTGTTTGGGGTTTAAAGGGAGAGCCATTGTTATTGTTATTAGTCTATTCTACAACCTAAGGTACCTGTGTATGTCTTGGATACTGCAGCATTTGACCATTTCCATTTGGAGGTGGCATGATACTAAGTGGAGGTACCTGTAAAGGGCTTGGCATTATAGCTGGAGGTACCATGGCTCCATTGGTCTATTGTTGAGTAGGATATGTAGGATAAACAAGAAGTGTAGGAAATGCAATATTAGGTGTGGGAGTAGCAATCAACTGTTGACTGACTTTTACGGCTTCCTCAAAAGCTCCTGCCAAGGTTGTGACACCAGGATGTGTTCTCCTGATAAACATAGAAGTCAGGGGATCTAATGCTAAGTAGTATATACTCCTAGCAGCTTCATCTGCTACAGTATAGGGAGCAACTAGCTTTGAGAGCAACTTTTGGAATCTTGCATTGAAATTGGAAATAAGTTCTCCTTTCAATCTCTTGATTGTGGCAAATAGATGATAATTCATTGAAGGATCTATAGGTATTTTGAATCTATCCTTAAAGGATTTCTCCAAGGCGTCCCATGAATGAACTAAACCTTGACCAAGATTGATATACCAATTATATGTCTCTTCCCCTAAGGAGAATGGAAATAATCTGCATACCACATCCTGATGTTTAATTCTTGCTCTACAACAGGATTCCTTGAATGTTCTAATGTGATCATCAACATCTTGATATGGATGATATTTAGGACAAATCTTGTCAAGATTTTTAGGTAAAGGACGATATGCAATGAAAGTCAGAGGTGACTCTGTAGCAAAGAATGGCATTGTGATTGGTGGAGGTTGGATTGGGGGCATTCCAGGTGATCCTATAGGTACTTGCAACCTGATAGGGGTTATTGGAGTGTGTTCTGGTGAAGCTCCTAATGCACTAGAACTAGGAGAATGATGAATATCTACTATTCTAGGTCTGAATCCCCAGATAGGCAACTCCTTAAAGAATCCACTAGATCTGGACCTAGTATTTAGCTTGAGAGCTAGGATTTCTTCAATTTAAGAAAATTTGGCTTGTTTACTATAAAGGTCAGCTAAAACACTCATGTAAAGGATGTATTTAAGATCAGAATCTAAAACTGACTAGATATTTATGCAATATTTGTAGAAATGATACAAATATAGGGTGATGTGAGACTTTTAGACACAGGCATCAAGATATCAGGTATCTTAAGTGAATTACTTCAAAGCTTTAGTAAGAAGACCTGAAAGAGAACTTATCTTTCAAGGATCACAATGATTGACTAGAAAGCCTAAAATATTTGCACTCAATTTTGAAAACTTTGTGATGGATAAGCATGAATAGACTCAAAACAACAAATCTTTGCATAAAAATTGAAGTACAAAGCTGTGTGAGTATTACCTTTTCTTCTATGTCACTGAATCACCCTTAGGTAGAGAAGATGGCCCTCCTTCTAGCACCAATTTATGTTGATGATGATTATTAGTCATAACAACATGCATAAAAATTTACACAGCAAACCTTTATTATCTTGTAAAGTATGATCAACTTAAGGTAAGTTGATGACTCCAAGTCTCCATTGATTAGGTCATGATCGTCTGATGTTACTCAGAGGTCGATGTGACATGCTATTTTCCATTTCAAGGGGTCTTACCTTTGCCTAGGTGATTAGTATTGCACTGTATTTTGTAAATTCACTCCACAAAGAGGTTAATTCTACTTGATTTCCAAAGATTACTATGATATTTGTAAGTTTGATCAATTCTTTTGATCATTGATCATTATGAATTCACACATTCTTCTACACTGTATATTCATTTAAATGATGTATCTATAAGTGGATATTTATGTATTCCTCATAGATATTTATCTATATTTGCATGATATTTATCAATTTGACATGCTTTCATTCATAATATGCTCTGTATTTTCAATTGCCTACAGGATATTTGCCTATTTCATGTTTGTTTGCTTTTGATTGTGTGTTATTTGCAATTATGGAGATGATCTGAAATGAAATTCAAAGAAATTTAAAAGAATACTTCTAATTTTAGTGAACCTTTAGTTATTGAATCACATACACACAAGATACATTCATGGAGAGAAGAAATCAAACCATAGGTCACCAGGTTGTTCCACAGCTAGGTATGGTTGTTGCTAACTTCAAAGGAACAAGGCATGAAAACAATATATACAGACTGAAAAGCACTCCAAGGGACACAGCTAATTAATGCATATATCCAGATTTCAATCACAGATTACTCAAGATTTACAATGATTTGTAATCTAAATAGCTTCTCTTTCATTGAGTATGCAAAACATGTATATTCACAATAACTTTGAAATAAGTCCTTAATTCTTCAGAATCAGATTTCAATTAAGTTTTGAATGACTAAAAGATTGTACCCTTGCACCTTTTATAGAGTAAGGTGAGGAGGTAGTTATATTTGACCAACGGTCAAGATTTATCAATTTAGATAACGGTTAACAATTCTCCTATGACTTAGTCAACTTTTCTCTCATGGCACAGGTTGCCAGCTAGCAACCATCTGTATGACTCATTATTTATAAGTATACCATGCATATGTTCTCTTAGTGATGCATCTACATTCACTTTTCATGTCCTTCTTCATTTTCTTCTTTCTCATCACTCTCTTCATCTTCATCACTTTCATCATCACTATCACTCTGATATACATTCTCTTTTATGTGGACCTTTACTGCTACACTAATATGTTCATATGCCTGCACTATTTTATCAACCTCTCCCCCGTCCTAGATTTTAGCTTTTGCTATTGCATGTTTATGAGATTGGAATTTAGCATTGAGAGCTTCCAGCTTACCTTTCATGTTGTTTAATGTCTCATTGTATGTCTCTACTTTAACCTTTATTGTCATAATTCTATTCATTACCTCTTCTATCAAGTGGGTGAGAGGGTTATCTGTTACTGGCTTACAATTATCATGCAGAGGCTTAATAGCAAAGTCTGCATCCTGATTCTCAATTTTACCTTCTATTTTCCCTTCCAAGGCCTCCAGGATTTCTGCTTCATATGCCATCATGCTATGTAGATTAACACTAATATCCCAGAGCTTGCCGCTGCACTTCTTCAAGACATCACACTCAAACTTGATATCTTCATACCATATACTTGTCACTAGGGTAGTATTATTATCTAATACCTTATTACTTAACAAAATCTATGAATCAATTCTCTTCATTTCGCTCAGAGCACTCAGGTCCTTTTCCAATTGGAATGACTGTCTCCCTGTGTCATTCTGCACTTTGTCTACCTTCCTCTTTAGGCTACTCAAAAAATTCCACCTCTACAGAGAGGTTCTCAATACATCTTCATCCCCAGTGAGTGTTGTAAACATCCACTTTTCCATCACCATTGCTTCATGTTTCATAAGGTCCATTTTGGTGACCTCCTCCTGTGATATAACAGTCAATGGGACTGCAGGATTAACTGGTGTATGATCAGGGTTAATTAACCCTTTTATGAAAGAATGCAATTGAGCAATGTGCTCTTTATGTACTTTATTTTTCTCCTTTTTCTTCTTCACCCTTTGGGTTAAAGAATAAATAATATCCTTCCCCTCTTGACCTTCCTACTCTTCATTGGCAAAACCCAGATCAACACATGTGATTTGGAATTCCTCCGGGCTTATTTTGCCTTTTTCCTTTTCAATTGTGGGAAGTGCTATCTATGCAGTTCTCCTACCTATGGTAGGATCTCTTTTTATGATAGATGTTAATCTAGCCTTCCTCCTTGGTTTCATCATGTTCTCAGCAAACAAGGTAGAGACATCAAATTCTTGAACTTCTGACACTTGTTTTGTATATATTTCTTTCTCTAGCCAATGAGGTACATCACCTCCAGATTCTTGGTGACCTTTGTTAATATCATGTGTGTCCAGTCCCCTAGTATTAGCTTCTATCCTTGGTGGAGAAGGCACCTTCTTGATTTCATCCTCATGTAGTTCATCATGAGTGGGATCTTGTTGGAGTTCTTGTTGAGGGGTTACCTTCTTGAAAGGAGGATCTTGTGGAATTTCTACATTTTGATCTTGTGCTTCATCTTATACTCCCTCCTTTGGATTTTCATATTCTTTATTATCCTTCTCATCCTATGGTATATTGACCTCTTGGGAGACCTGTGTATTCTGCCCTTGAGGATCATCCTAATCATGGGTCATTTCTCATTCTCCACCCGGTGCATTGATATCCTATGGGTTGGGGTCTTCTTTCCCTAATTTGTCTTCTATTTATGGGACTTCTCTAAGTAACACCTCCTGATCCTCTTTATCCAGAGGCAATGATGAACCTCCCTGAGTCTGAGAAACACCAATGTCTAATATATCCTATTCACCCCCACTCTTCTGTTGGATTTCTAATATTTTTGGTTCTGTGGGTGTCTCATGTTGTTGCTAACTTTGATCAAGAGCAGTGCTATCCTTCTCTGTATGCTTTTCCACTCTAGTCTTATTGGGTTCCTTGGGTGCACCCTCATCTTTTATTGGGCTTATATCACTCCTATACATTAAGTCTATGGCTGCAGGACTAGTAACCTGCTCAACCAAATTGTCTAGCCCTATCTGTTGGGCTGTCCTTTCTGGGCTATCTTGCTTCATTTCCTTTGTTTGCTTTACTTCTTCCAACACCACCATCTGAGCTAATGGAGTCCCATAAGGAGTCATTTGGGTGTTAGAAACCAAAGTTTCCATTTGTTGGGCAGCCACATCTTGGACCACCTCATCATCAGATATGTCTACTGTATCATCTAAAGAGAAAGGAACCCCCTTTCTTGTCCTAAGCATTTCACTTGTCTGCTCCTCCACTTTCTCAATTTTAAATTTGATTATGGTGGGAAGAGGAACATCATGTTGTAGCTCCTTCCTGAAAACTTCACCACCTGCTCCTCTCAAAATGATACCTAGGGTCAGCATGGATATCTCCCCTCATGGTCGTTCTTTCTTTCTTAGGTGGTGACATCAGCGACATCCCCCTCCTCTTCTTGCTAGCTACCAATAGAGAAATCATATATTGGTAATCATCATCAAAATCAAACTTGTATAGATGTATGGGTAGCTTAGTTGAGGCAGTATATGTACTACTCTTTGATCTCCATTGATACATCCTGTTCCTCGCATTCTTCTTGTTATTGTTATACTCTGTTTCTAGTTTACATAGGTCCACATTTACTATCTTTTTCTGAACTGGAAAATTGAAAGTGGCAGTAATGCCCTTGATTGAGAAGTTGGCTTATATCTTCCCATGCTTCTCTACCCGCCGGTTTTTGGGTTGTAATTTTTTGCACACTCCACTACCAGCTCAGGAGCATCCATAGCATAGGGAAAACCAGCTGCATGCCACATACCTAAGACAAACACCCCATCCAGAATTGGATTATCCTTATCGTTGTCCAATCTTGTTGACCATACTTCTAGGTCCATATCCCCTTGATGTGTATCACCAATAACTCTGTACTTGAACTGCACTCCCTCAGGCTGCACAAACATGGGCTTGAGGAACTCTACCTTAGACCTATTTCTTCTGAGATTTTCCATGGATTCCTGCAATAAACATGATATATTTTACCCTATGGTGTCCATATGCATTCTTACAACATCATGTACCTCCATCATGTGTACTCTGTATATTACTCTTCATTTTACCATTATACGTATTAGCATGAAGCCATACCCCAGTAAAAACAAATACTCTACCTAAAATTAGAGAAAACAACAACTAGAGGGTTTACAGTTACTTACTTGACAATGCTTTCTTTTGGATTAGATGAGTGATTATGGAGAAAGACTATAAATGCTTAAGATCACCCATTCCGTTACATTGAAGGATCCAATCCGTTGACAGGTAGTTGTTGAGGGTTTGACTTCAAAGCTCTGTAATTTCTTGATTTATCGTGAGGTGAATGAAAATGACCTTTGAATTTTACCTTTAAAATAGATCAATAGGACAAATTAGGGTAAAAAATGTGTTGTCTTGATCAAATCCGTTGATCATCTGCAGGGAATCCATAGATGTTGTCAAGTGTTCAATTTGTATTTGTGATCAGCGGGAGTCCATCTATCGCATTTAATTGCATTTAATGTCAAAAAAGGGGGGGTGATCTTTGAAAGATCGGGGGATATCAGAAATATGACCCCTCTAGATAATATGACCCCCTGGCTTAAGATCACCCGTGAGATAACTGAGTGCAAAGGATCGGGTGATATGGTCAATGTTTGACCATGGCACATATCGGGTCATGAAACTAAGATCAGGGGTATCTAAAATATGACCCCCCCTTTCCTTGGAAAAGATTGGGGTAACATCATCATGTTAGCGATGTCATTTAATTATCGTGTTTTAATGACGTTAGTGTCATATTAAGGAATATGACAGATGTTGGATATATACCCCCAATGGTTTAAATGGAATGATGATGTCATCATCAAGGTGATTTCCTTCATTTATTGGAATTGGATGACGTCACCATCATATTTGACATAGGGTGATATTTGCGAAGAGGATGATATTTGTAAGATGATTGATGTTAGAAATATGACCCCCCCCACAGGATATGCGAAGTCCTTCGATAGGTAGATATCGGTTCCTATTTAAATTTGACTTCTGCGCATCGCACACCGGGTGATTGTCAGATGATGGTCCTATATCAGGGTGATCTTATCAAATATGAATGATGTTAAAAATATGACCCCCCTACCTGGGATATTAGGTTTGACCAAACTTTGACTCAACATAACTTTCTTCCCTTAGATAATTTTGGGGTGATCTAAAAGACAAACCTACCTTGAATTTTGTGTACTTTCCAACCATGAAGTTAATAATGAGAATTACCAACATTGACAATTGACTTCATCATAGTGGCAAATCCACCCCCTTACAAGGTTACGTGCATGACTGATTTTACCAAACCGCCCAAAGCAGAAAACAAACAAGCCACAAATAGCAAGAAAAGTTGGGTCCCTGTTTTGTCAAGGCAAAATAGGGCATGTTGTGTAACCACACAACAGGATCTATCTAAGGCAAGGGTACCTGTTAAAGGTGTCATGCATAAATTGCTTCTTGAGAAGGAGGCAAAATATATTGTTACCCAAACTAAAAATCTAAAAGCCTAAATATTGTTTGAGTCTTCAGGGATGGGTAATTATTTCTTGTCTACTTAAAATACTTCTAGTTCATCAGATGAGAGTTCAAATATTTTAGATGGAGAATCAAAATATAATTTAGATGAAAGTTCAGATGAGAGCATAGTGATGTCGGATTCTTCTCTCTTTGATGAGGAAGAATCTACTAGTCGTAGAAACATCAAAGTGGGAAATTCAAATGATGTTAGGATTTTAGAATTTGATGGTAGTTGTTCTTCCACTGGATCTAGAGATAGAGTAGTTCTAATATCTCCACAAGGTGATATCTTTCCTTTTCCTATAAATTGCAGTTCAAAAATACTAATAACACTGCTGAGTACGAGTCATTGTTGCTCAAAATGGAGGCTGCTCGTGTTAAAGGTATTCAAAATCTTCATGCACAAGGTGATGCTAAGCTTGTTGTTTGTCAAGTGCAAAATCTTTATCAGACCAAGAATGAAAGGCTAAGACATTATCGTAATCGTGTCTGGGATTGTATTGAAAGTTTTGATGCTTTCGACATCTCTAGAGTGCTGAGAGAGTTTAATGATAGTGTTGATTCATTAGCTATCTCCGCCACCCTTATGGTCCCTCACAAGGATGTTAAAGGTGATAAATACACAATTGAGTTGGTTTTCTGACCAAGTGTGCCAAACAATGCTGACCATTGGTAGGTCTTCAATGGTGATAATCAGATCATAGCTTTCTTAGAGAAGACAAATAGCTTTGATGAGCTCTACTTTGAAGGTAGTGATTCTCCACCTTGGGAATATGTTTCCAAAATAGATTCACAGACTGGTGAGGAGTTTCTTCAACTAAAAGGGAATAAAATTCTGAAAGGTTTGGTTTCTCTGGAAAATTTATTTGACAAGCATAATAGATATATCAAACAATAGCAAGAACTTGATTCAAGTTCATCCATGGAATTTGAGCAAGTAAATTTGAGTTCTGAAGTAGATCCCAAGATGGTTAACATCAGGAAGTGTTGTACTGCTGATGAGAAATTCAAGTTCATTACACTTCTTCGTCATTACATTGATGTTCTGGTATATTCATATGATGATTTGAAATCTTTCAAACCCAAGGAGATCCAACACGAGATTCCTCTCAAGGTAGGATTGTTCCCTCACAAGTGAAAGCAAAGGTAGTATAATCCCAAGATATTAGGTACTATTCTTTCTGAAATCCAAAAAATGTTGCATGCTAGGATAATCTTTTCCATCCATCATTCCACTTGGATTGTGAATATTGTTCCTGTGAGAAAGAAGAACAAAGAAATCTAAATTTGTGTTGATTTCAGAAATTTGAACCAATCTTCTTTAAAAGATAACTACCGTCTACCTATTATGGACCAAGTGTTACAAACTATAACTAGTTCAGAGATGTTGTCTATGTTAGATAGTTTTTTAGGCTATAATCAAGTAGAAGTTTGTGAAGCAGATCAATATAAGACTGCCTTCACAACACCATGGGGCACATTTGCATACCGTAGGATACCGTTTGGTTTGATTAATGCTGGTGCGACATTCCAAAGAACAATGGACCTTGCCTTCAGAGATGAGATGGGAAAATTCATTGTGGTGTATCTTGATGACTTGACCATTTTCTCTAAAAAGAATCAAGATCTTGCCTACCATTTGCGATAGGTTCTAGAACGATGTCATCAAAATGTTATTTCTCTTAATCCTAAGAAATTAGTTTTTGGGGTTATAGAGGGTAAGCTTCTCGGCCACATTGTTTCTAGAGAAGGAACTAAAATTGACTTAGAGAGAATCAAATCTATCCAGAGTCTTACTTTGCCTACTAGTAAGACAACAATTCATTCTTTCTTCGGGAAGGTGAATTTTCTGCGGAGGTTCATTCTAGAATTCGCAAACAAAACTCATCATATTGTCAATATGATGAAGGGTAAGACAACTTTCCATTGGAGTACGGAAGGTAAAGCAGCATTTGAGGATATTAAAAGGGCCATAGCTCATGCTCCAATTCTAGTTTGTCCTGACTACACTAAAGATTTCATAATGTACAGTTATGCTTCCGAGTATACACTTTCAGCCATTCTGGTTTAGCAGAATGAAGAGGGTGTGGAATCTCCCATTTCATTTATGAGTTTCCCACTAAAGGCTCATGAACTTAAGTACCCAAATATGGAGAAACATGCTTACGCCATGCTTAAGGTGGTGAAGCATTTCTAGTTTTACATTCTAAATTCACATACTATTGTTTTGGTGCCAAACACAACAGTGAAATCTATCCTGACACAACAAGAATTTGGGACTAAAAGGGGCAATTGGATTGCCAAAATTCAAGAGTTTGATCTTGATATCAAACCCACCAAGCTTGTGCATGGGAGAGGTTTGTGTCATTTGATTGCTAACAATGTGCCAAAAGAAATAGGTGATGAAGAGGTAGAAGTTGAGGATGCTCCAATTGTTCTCTTTGTTACTACAACAGATGAGTGGTATTCCAATATCGCTCATTTTCTCACCTATGGTGAGTGTCCTTCTCATTTATCTTATAAAGAGAAGAGAACTATCAAGTTAAAGGTTGTGAACTATGTCTTGTGAGATAATAGTTTGTATAAAAGAAGCCTTGATGGATTTTTTCTCCGTTGTGTGGATAAAGCACAACAAAGAAAACTTTTAGAGTCTTTTCACAATTTGGCATGTGGAGGACATTTTTATGCACCTGTAATAGCTCATAAAATTTTGGGGGCTAGGTACTATTGGCCTACATTATTTCAGGATGCATATAATTGGGTACGTAGATGTGAACTCTGCCAGCAATTTGTTGGGAAGCCTAAGTTAGCTCCACTACCACTAAAGCCAGTTGTGATTGAAGAACCTTTTCAACAATGGGCTGTTGATTTCATTGGTGTTGTGAACCCACCATCGAGTGTGGGACACAATTTTGTTCACACTGCAATAGATTACTTCACCAAGTGGGTGGAGGCAATTCCAGTTAAGCATGCTACTTCAAAGGTAGTATGTAGTTTTCTCAAGGAGAATATTACTTCTTGGTCTAGAGTTCCAAAAAAAATTGTAGGAGATAATGCTACCTAATTTTCTTCAAATGAGATCACTAATTTTTTCTTTGAATATGGGATCATTCTTTCTCATTCATTAGACTATTATCTGCAAGGGAATGGTCAGGCATAATCTAGCAACAAGAATCTGGTTACAATTATCAGGAAACTGGTGGAGGATAATCAGAGGACTTGGCATAAAGCTTTGTTTGATGGTTTATGGGCTGACATAATTACCCCCAAGAGGGTAATAGGCATGTCACCATTCCATCTTCTATATGGTTTGAATGCAGAAATACCTATTACTTTGGAATTGCCAGCTTTGAAGTTGGCAAAAGAAGTGGAAGATAGAACTTTTGAAAGTTATATTGACAAAAGAATAATGTACCTAACTGAACTTGAAGAGCAGCAGGTTATGGTAGTAGACCATATTGCTGAGCATAAAAGTCGAGTCAAGAAAATTTTTGACAAGAAGGCGAAGGCTAGAGAATTTCAAATTAGGGATCGAGTCTTGTTATGGGACAAGAGGAGGGAGCCAAAACAAATGCATGGGAAGTTTGATTCCCTATGGAGAGGCCCATTCATCATTCATCAATTTTGTGGTGAAAATAGTTTCTTGTTGGAGTATCTCAATGGAACACCATTCTTGCTACCCCATTGTGGACAACATCTGAAACATTTCAATCCTTGAAGTAGCAGATAAGTTCATTTGTACATTTGTATAGTTTTGTGTTATTTTATTTTTTTTCATTTTTGTTTGTCTTTTTGTGTCTTTTTGTTTTGGTAGCTTGACTCTATGAACCAATGGCATGGATGAAGGCACTTAGAGATTGGATTCTACTCCCTTTGATCATTTCAAAGAATGATCGAAGGAAGTTCCCCAATTAGAGCCAGTTGTTGTCCTCAAATTAGCTGTGCTTATTTTGTAAACAACCCCTATGAAACTTGTCTATTTCGTAGCCTACACTCTAAGTTTGCAAATCAAGGCAAGTTCTCTTGGCCTTGAGTGAAGTCATTTGACATCGTAGAATAGCTTGTAACAATCCTCTAGGTCAATTCCTCGAAATTCATGAAAATTGATTAGGTTGCAAGCTTGTCAAAATATCAATTTTGACCATTTTAAGGTGTTAGAAAATTTTCAGGTTCATGTGCAAAGTTGGTAAAATTTACCTCTCTAGCAAGTTTAGTGTTTATGTTTGAGTAAGATGCATGAGAGGTGAATTTTTCTACTCATACATCTTGTTTTATCATTTTCTTTTGCATATGTCGAGATGGTAAAAATTGTCGCTTTGACATTTGTCTTTTTGTTTCCAAGTGCAAGGGTGGCAAATTTTGCCACCCATGCATGATGTAGTTGTGATATGCAAAGTCAGTAAATTTTACCACTCAGGCAAATCTTGGCAAATCGAGTTAACATGGAGTGCATTAATGGCACTTGTGTAAGTGATTAATACAGTCTTTTAAGCCTTTTTAAAGGTGTTTAGTCACTATTTTGTTTAGTTATCTTTCTTAAACTCTGGAGACAAACCATCGAAACCTCAAACAAGATTGTTTAGATCGAGTGGATTGTGGATCGAATCATTTCATTTTTCATGGTCACGTCTAGGGTTCCAATCATTTTACAGCTAAGTCTTTAGTTTTTGTTTTTGTTTTTGTTTCCTTTCTAGGGTTTTTCTTGTACGATAAAATGATTACTTCTGTCTTTTGAAATTGTATTGTTTAAGTTTTTAAGCAAATCATTCTTCATTTTATTTTCCTTTTCAAGTCATTTTTAAACCTTAATCTTTGGTAGGTTTATTTTGCCATCGTTTTATAGGGAAATTTTTGCTATTTTGAGTAAAACCAAATTCTAAGTTAGGTCTCGATCATATGAAACATGTTTTGCCGTCGATACATGTCCTTAGGAGATAGATTTAACCACGCATGCTTAAGCGGTAAATTTCACCGCTTAAAGCATGAAAACTTACATTGTTGTCACAAATGTTGAGTTGGCAATTTTTGCCGCTTAGACATATTGAGTTGTGTTTGTTGACTTCTATGCAATGTCAGTGAAATTCGCTACTCAAAGTCCTATTACAAAATTATGCATATATCTGATGTCAGCAGATTTTACTGCTTTGGTAATGCCTTACATTTCTATCTTAAGTTGGCAAATTTTGTCACTCCAACATGAGAAGTCATTGTTTTATCCCATATGCAGAGTCAATGAATTTCACTGCCCTGACACTTGCAGATTATCCCTAGGATGCAAGGGCGAAAATTTTTGCCGCCCATGCATTCATCCCCTCAAATTTTTCGAACTCTGGGAGATTTTCCAAATTGCTTTCCTCAGCTCACTTTCCTCCCTTTTTTCAACCTGCTCGCCACTTTATCCCTTTCAAGCTTACTCCTATGGTCATGATCGTCAACATGCAGTTTCCTAAAAATGCCAGTATTTCCCCTAACTGCATGATCATGATTTATTGTTGTAGTTTCTCTTGCAAGTAGCTGTCGAGGTCTTCATCTAAAGGAGTCCTTTTTCCAAATGACTGAGCTGTATCTGAAGAAAGTAAAAGTAATCAAGTAAAAGTATCAAGGTGTTTTCCCAACTACTTCAGTCACTTCGAATGTTGATGATATTCAAGACATAGAGATTGGTCATTTAGATATGATTGAATTTGTAGAGAGGACTAAGTCAAATAACCCCAACCCTCTTATGCAAAAGATTGTCAAGAGTAACATTCACCTGGTGTCTTCTTTTCCACTGGCAGCACACAATACAGAGTTTGTTCTTCAATGTGCTCATTTCTACAACAAAGATACTAGGGCAGTGGTAGATACGAACAGGAATGTAATCATGAGACTAGATCTAGAGTTTGTTGATAAGGTTTTCATGTGTCCTACTCCTACAAAGGTTGTGAAACTTGATTTTACTATTGCCCAAAAAAATATGATAAGAATTATGAGAAGGCTAAAAGAGTAATTAATACCAAGTGGCTTAAGACTCCAAGGTCAAAGTTGTCTAGGTGGCCGAGGAGCTTTCCCTGAAGTGATTTTGTTGAGGAAGTGGGTGATCCAATAACTTTTCTTAGTAGGGTAACGGGACTAGATTCTTCACTTTTTCATGGATGGATGTATCCTTTCATTAAAATTATACTTCATGGTAAACAAACTATCTTTTGGGGTGAACAAATCAGCAATACTCTCCATGAGCAACTGATCAAAGTACCTACTACTTTCAAATTCTATATGACTTCCTATCATGTGTACATAGTAGCCTCAATGAGGATTTTCTTAGGCCTGACATCTGAAGGGGATAGGAGGATTGTTCCTATTTACCAATATTATCCTCAACTTACATTGAAGGGTTCAATCCACCATTTTAGAAGGGTAAATGATGCCTTATTTGTTGTGTTCTTATACCTTTTTGATCCTCAGTTGGAACAAAGAAGAGTCTCTGATGAAGCATGGTCAGTAGTAAATGGTTTTGGTTCTTTGTTCCTTCAATTTCCAACATTCACATACTTAAGGGTTGGCTTTTTCCAAGGCTATCCGTATATGTTACCAAGATTTCCTTTTGACAAAATGGTTCTGATGGAGTTGTGTCGATAAATGATTGTTGTCCACAACAAGAAAATGGAGCTAAAGAAGCCTGGTTTTAGATTTCCTATTGAGATCAGGAGATATTTAGTTTCAACTATAGCAAAAGCCAGGGCTATGGAAACTGAAATGCAATTGGTAACTATGAAGCAATTCAAGAGGAGGTCAAAATTTGATTACAGGGTGAAGGATAAAATCAAAAGAAAAACTCAATTTCATGAGCCAATGGTTGAGGACATTTGGGTTGACCTGAGGATACAAGAGGAAATCTGAAAGCTAGACTATAGTAGGTTATCTTTGGATCAAATTGAATATTTGGGTTTAGCTGATATTCCTGAAGGTATGGTAGATAATGAAGAACTAGTTAATCCCAAATATGGTAATGAGCAGATTGCAAATTCTCCTCTACCTCCTATATAGTAGTCTCAGAAGGAATTAACTTCCTTAAGGAAAATATTTGAGCATGTGTTAGCCAATACAAATATGTGGCTTCAAAGCAAAGGTATACCATTAAAGGATTTTATCACCGGTTCAGAGGAAGAAGTTTTTGAGCAAATGGGAAAGAAAGTTGAGATGAGAACTGTTGTGTGGTTACACAACACGCCCCATTTTGACTTGGCAAAACAGGGACCCAGCTTTTGTTTTGGCTTGTGTTGTCTGTTTCTGGCGGTTTTGGTAAAAATTAAGTCAGGTGCATCATCATCATGAAGGTCAGGATGAGATAAGATCGTCATCATGAGGTTAGTTTGTCAAAGTTCATATTTTGTTTTTATAACTTCATGGTTAGAAAGAGCTTGAAATTCCATACAGGTTTGCCTTTTGCATCACTTGAAAATTCGTCCATATGAGGGAGTTGTGAGTAGTCAAAGTTTTGGTCAAACCTGATAATTGCTATATGAACATCATCATCATGATATTTGAAAAGCCCCCCGATAATATCCTGAGGTCGAAACATCCGGACGTCAAGTTTAAGTCGTATTAATCCTTTCCCGTCGGGCGGTCTTTTGTATCGCCAAAGGTCATCATCATGATCTTACTCTATCACCCGGTGAATATCATGCAGTCCCGAAATATCCGGACGTCAATCTTAAGTGCTAGTGTGTTTTACCCGTCGAGTAACCTTAAAAACATTGCGAGCATCATGATATTCCAACATCACCCGATATTATAATATCATGCTGATATTATAATATCACCTTACTTAGAGAAATCTGCCATCTGCATAATTTGCGCGCGCACGACAGTCTTGGTGATCAACATCATCATGATATTTCGAGACCCGACATTTCCTAATATCCTCCTGACCTCCTTTTGCGTGATCATGATGATCACCTTATCTTTCGAAGCGGAGGGTGATTTTCATTTCTTAAGTCATGTTGAACAAGATCATCATGATCTTGTTCGTCTCTCCCAACAGTTCGTAATATCATCCTGCCGACGAGTATAACCTTTTGCAAGTATGATGATGACGATGACGTCACCATCACCTTTGTCCTTCGGCAGGATATTTTCCAAGGCGTGATCCATTTCGCCAATATGATGATGACGATGACGTCATCTTCGAAGATTAACACAAGCCCCGGATATCCTGATGACGTCATCAGGACTTTCAGCAGGATCATATTTTTGATCACCCAGTGCGTATATGATGATGATGATGTTCATCATCCTGATCTTTCGAGCGGATTGCCTTGGCCGAAAAGGGTCATACTGCCTTCATGACCTGATCATCTTCCTTAGAGGGAACCCGATATTCCATTTATCTCCTGATCTTCACGAAACATGACGATGACATCATCCCTTTGCATTTTAACCAAGCCTGATGATGACGATGACGTCATCATGATTTTCCTCAGCGGCAGGATCATTTTCCAAGTCCTCCTGTTTGTCTTCATCATGATGATGATGACGATGTCTTTCTTTCCCGAATGTGCAAGAACAAAACATCCTGATGTGCTTTTCATCAGAGCATTAGGAAAGGAGGATCATCATATTTTGTGATATCCTGCGGCCACTTTGAAGATATATAGTTGGTCATCATCATGATTTTTGGCGTCGGTATAACTGTTGCCGTCGGCCTAAGGTAAAATTGTCACCCTGATCATATGTAGTCACGCCGATGCAAATATGATGATGATGCAAAGCCGGATTCTAAGGATGGTTGAAAGGCGATTATTTCTTTGTATAATCTGAGTTCATCATCATCATATTTCGAACCCGATATACAAGAAAATGGGCAAAAACATGAAGCGATGGAAATTTGAAAGGGCCGACTGCCTGATGTTTGGTCAACGAGGGTTGACCTGGTTGTTTTCATGCTGTTTATGCATTTAGTGCATATTTTCACAGGTAAGACCTGTTTGCCTGTAGCTGCACATTGGGACTTGTTTAATAAAGCGTTTATTTCTTGTTGTTTAGCATGATGATGATGAACTTAATGTTTGTCTGTTTACTTGCAGGAAATCATCATGATGCTGCTGAAGCTGAACATTGAAGTCATGATGCTGCTGAAGCTGAACATTGAAGTCATGATGCTGCTGAAGCTGAGCGTGGAAATCATCATGATGCTGCTGAGGCTGAGCATTACAAAGTTGCGCATGGAGGCAACATGAGCCAGAAATGAGGAGGATATTGTCAAATATGTTGTTCGCCAGCTGGAGACCGAATCAAGTTGAAGATGCTGGAATATTCTGTGCCAGCTGTACATTTGCTAACTGGCAAAGCATGTGCTTTTCATCTGGGCCGTTGTTTGTTATGAGAGGATCCTGATCCTTGGATCATTGTAACCATTTTTGGCATTTGCTCTATATAACATCCAGAGCTTGTCATTTTAAAAGGAGGAGGAATACATTAGAATACACAGACGCATCTGGCGCAAAAGTCAATTACTGTAGAATAAGTTAGGAGATCGGATTACTGAGACTAATGAGGATAGAATTGTTAAAATGTCAAGGTTCTTTCTTCAGATCACTGTAAATGTACCTGTTCTTGAGCATACTGAATGAATATGAAGTTCCAGATTACATCCTGATTGTAAATTTTACGTAATCTTCTTGTTGATTTCTGGATATGTACTGGTGAATGCTGTGTTCAACTGGAAGCACTTTCATTTCATTACATGTTGTTGTCAACTTTCCTTTGAAGCTTTGCACTAGATCATGCGGATTTGTGGAATGTCCTGGTGAAGTATGATTTCTAGTTTTCCTTCTTTTCATTGCAAGTATGGGAACTTGTATGTGAATCAGTGATCTAAGTCCAGTAATTTTAGGAATCTCACTCTCTAACCCTTTTCCTTTTTTTCAATTTCATTAATTCATCACCATAACTGCGAATCATGATAAATAACAAGCAGAAACAGTGAAATATGCTGAAATCCCGTAGGTAACTGAAGATCCTTAGCATATTTGAGTTAAATGCATGTAGTACTGAAAATATCATGCAAAGAATCATAAATAATGGTAGAAATCATGCAAATATCGGCCTGTATGCACATTATTTGACTAAATTTACAGTGCAGAAGTAGAATCGTTGGAGACTTGCAGAGCGAACATCCAGAGCAGGATATTTGAAGATGATGATGATGAACAGTGCAGAAACACGTAAGGCCCCTGAATGGAAAACAGCAACACACATCAACCACTGAGTAACGTCAGTAGATTAAGACCTAATCAACGGAGACTTGGGATCATGAATTCTTTGAATTCATCGTATCTTTCAAGATGAGTAAAGGTTGTTGTGTAACTTTTATTCTATGTTTGCGAATGACTAACATCATGACCAACATAAATTGGTGCTAGAAGGAGGGCCAGAGTCCGGAAGATCACGTTCATCATCAGTACTTTCAGGTTTGATGACGCTCAGAGTAAGGTAACTTCAGATCATTTGTGAATTTCATCAAATTGCATAAATATTTGCTGCGACAAGTTTGTATTTGCACATTCTGTGTAAAGATTTCCAAATTTCACATAAATATTGCAAGCTTTACAGTAGATTTCTTTAGATTCACTAAATATTGGCCAAAGATGCATAAATTTGTTCAAGCTTTGAGAATTTGAGCCTTAGACACGTGAGATCTGGTGCTACTGGTCGAAATATCCCAATATCCTGTCATATTTGCAGTATCTTCGCAAATATCGCGTAAATATTCAGTCTGATTTGCAAGTTGACCGCAAATATCACCTCGTCCGGTGGAATCCAGCCAATATTTGCAAAGTTTCAGCTAATTGGCCTCCAAATCGAGAAATCCTGGCTCACAGGATAAATACCAGGTCTAGACATAGTGAAATTTTCGAAGAATTGCCTGTTAGAGGTTTTAGACCTAGGACTGTAGACGTTCACCATACTCCAGAGTCTAGTACGTCCAGAGCTTCACCAGGACCTCCTCCTGTAACTCCTGTTGGTTTGCAAATACCTTTAGTCCAACCTCAGCCAACTGCACCACCAGTTCAGCCCCTTCAGGTTGCAATGTCGTTCTTTGCAGCAGAATCACCATTGACCTTTACTGCGTATCATGAGTTACCAAAGTATCCGGACAAGCTTTGTCCAAAATACCATCCTTATCAGGATGCGGATGATCATATCAGGACGTTTAAAGAGGCTTGCTGCAGAGCCAGAATAGAGCATCAGGATGTGGTGTGCAGATTATTCCCTTTTTCCTTAGGGGAAGAGGCTTATAATTGGTTCATCAGTCTTGGTCAATCTTCTATAGGTTCGTGGGCTGTCTTAGAGAAGGCCTTTCTTGACAGATTCAAGGTCCCTATTGATCCATCCATGAATTACCACCTGTTTGCCACAATCAAGAGATTTGAGCATGAACCTATTGCAAATTTCAATGCTAGGTTCCAGAAAATGTTGTCCAAGCTAGTTACCCCATATGTGGTGGCTGATGATGCTGCCAGAAGTATTTATTATTCAGCCCTGGATCCATTAACCGCCATGTTCATCAGGAGAACACATCCTGCGATCACCACATTGACAGGAGCTTTTCAAGAAGCTATCAAGGTAAATCAACAGCTGATACCTGCTCCTACTCCAAATATAGCATTCCCTGCTTTGCCTGGCATGCAGTCGCAATATCCAGCACAGTATCCTGCAGCTTATCCTTCGCAATATCCTGCACAATACCCAAATGGAGCAGCGATGCCCCCAGCAATCATGCCTGCACCTTTGCAAGTACCTCCATTGAGTATCATGCCTCCTCCTAATGGAAATGGCCAATTGCCACAATATCCTGCACATACTCAGACACCTCAGGGTACAGACCTATCCCACAATAACCATGGATCTTCCTTTTTCCAGCCTCAGACTGAAAATGTAGTGGCCAAAGCTCAAGAGGAGAAAGAGGAAATCAAAGAAATGTCTGCTCAGTTGAGAAAGCTCACCACAGAAGTAACACACTTGAGAAATCAAGGGTTTTATTCACAGTCAGGTCAGAATAGGAGTTATTCCAATGACAGACCAAATTACCCTGACAGAGGATACAACAATAACTTCAACAGTAGTGCTGCAAATAACAATAATCCTCCTAGGCAGCCCAGAGTGTGGAACTCCAGGCCAAATAATGGTTCATTACCATCACCCCTAGACAATCAGCCTCCTGGTGAAGCCAAACAGACTACTAGAGTCAATCTTGCTGAGGCAGCCCTTACCAATTGGTGCAGGATTCACAACACCAATGCACATGCAGAATTAGATTGTCCACAATTTAGGATTGCTGCCAGCATCTTTCAGACTGAAGTGTCTAATACTTCTGGAAATCCACCTCAGGCAGAAGGAAATGAAATAGTTCCTTGTGGATATGACTCAGCTTTTGTGCTGGAAACCTACACTAATCAGCCTCATCAGGATTATAATCAGACCTGTGAAGAATCTGCCTTAACCTTTGAAGCAAATTATGTCTTCCCTTTTGAGGATGAAAACGAACCTACAAGAGAGCATGAGGAAGTACATGCGTACCAGCAGCAATACCCTGGTAAGCACAATTATAACCTGAGGAGTAATGCCAACAGACCTGCCGGTCCATTGACATCATCTCTACCTCCAAACAACTTCAACACACCTCCTGATCCTAAGGCTAGCAATAACCCTGGGTTCCCTAAGGTGAATGCTCAGTACTTGTCTCCTCAAAACACAGTAACAAAAGTCGCAGGTGCACCTCATGAATCTGACAGGTTAGTCAGCTATTTGGCTGATGAAATGAAGAAAATCAAGATCAGCCTGTCCCTATCTGAGTTACTGAAAACTCCTGCCATCAAAAAGGCATTCATGAAGTCGCTGGATGATCCTGCTTCTAAAGAGGATAATCACCTTTCGAGTCAATCCAATAGCAGAGACCATACTGCTAAAGATAGCACTGTCAAGCCCAAAGTGTCAGCCACAGTCCAAGCTGCTGAAACCTCTCACATGACCTTGTACAGAGATAAAACTGAATCACCACCGTTTCTCCTCACCATAAGAATGTTCAGTAAGAATTTGCACAACTGCTTAGTTGATTCAGGAGCCTCAACTAATGTTATGCCTTTGTCAATATGCAACGCATTAGGACTGCATCCTGCTAAATCATTAAAGAAGGTCACTCAACTGGACAAGACAGAAGTAAGTGTCGTAGGAGAACTCACTCATATTCACATGCAGCTAGCGTCTGATCCTAGGATCCAGTATTACATTGACATTCAGGTAGTTGACATACCTGATACATATGGGATGTTGCTTAGCCGGGACTGGTCTAAAACGCTTAACGGATACATGTCCACAGACTTCAGTCACATGTGGTTGCCATGGAAAGGTATACCTAATCAGATCAGGATTGATGCTGAGCCTAGGATGAAACATATGATCACCGAATATAACAGAACAAATGAGATCATGTATGTAAACGTAGAACCTGGAGTTTATCACATCAGGCCGCAAACTGTCCAAATAGAAGAGGTCCTGATGCTTGATGTTCATCATCATCATGATGATGATTATCATGAGGATATGCCAGTCGTAGAACTTAATAATGATCCTGATAATGAGAATGAAATAGATCACTTCAGGGATTTTCAGATGCATTTATCTACTCAGATAAAACGTTGTCAATTATTAAATATACCTGCTAATGATATTTTGATTGACGGATGGTGCAGATTGCATGGAGAAGCACACTCGGAAAAGACTTGTGAACCATGCTTAGACATGATCATGCTGGAGCAGACGTATAGTGAAGCATCATCATCATATTCCGAGGTGAGTGCTACATCTGATGATGATGATGATACTAATTTTTATTTGTCTTCTGCAGGAACAGAAGAGTCGACGGATCCTGATGAGGATCATATCCGAAAAACAGAAGAGATCCTGGTGTCCAACCAGACAAATGATGCGAGAAAGGAAAAGATCACTCCTGGTAGTGATTGCTTCATGGAACCGGATTACGAGTTGTCTGATGAGGATAAAGGCAGTGACCTGACGAAGTTCAAAGAATTTCTGGTCAAAGAAATAAAGAAAATAACACAACAGTGTAGATCTCCCCAGGAGGTTTTAATCAAAGGTTGGTGTAGGCTGCATGAGGCGCCTCACTCAGAAACCACTTGCTCACTGTGCTTGCACATTTTGAAGAAGCATGCAGCTGTATGTGCTGAGCATCATCCTCCTGCTAGGATGGAAGAGAAAACAGAAAAGCCATCAGGCTCATCAGATAAAGGAAAGAAGAAGCTTGAAGATGACACACCTAAGTTAAGGTGGATATCAGGCGGAGCAGCAGCCAGAGCTGCAAAGAAAAAGGAAAGTTCAAATAAATGTCCCGCTGAAGATAAGCCTTGGATCCTGAGGTTTGATGGATCCAAATCTAAGCAGGGTTCTGGAGTAGGGATTGACCTTACTGATCCATCAGGGAAATCCCATTTAGCAGCTTACAGATTACAGTTCCCCTGCACTAATAATGTCACAGAGTATGAAGCTCTGATTCATGGACTGTTGTTTGCCCATAAGAAGAAGGTGAAGATCCTGCATGTCTTTGGAGATTCAGAACTAGTTGTGAGACAAGTAAGAGGAATTTACTCTTGTAACTACAGAAAGCTGTCAAATTACAGACATCGTGTGTGGGACCTGATTGAAGACTTTGATGCCTTCAACATCGTTCACGTGCCAAGAGAACAGAACCAAAGGGCAGATGCACTTGCTCAGGCCGCCAGTACGCTGGAACCACTGTCTATATCTGGTCTGAAGAGATTTGCAGTAGAATTGGTGTCAGTACCTTCGGTACCTGACAATGTGACTAATCTCCAGGTGTTTGATGATGATCAGCACATCCTGGACTTCATATCAAACAGAGATGTATTTGAAGCTCAGATCATAGATGAAAATGGTATGGAAGATCATGTCTGGGAAGAAGATGAGATTTTAGAGTTGCCTGGCAACACAATTCCCAAAGGTATGATTGAATTAGAAAGAGCCTTTGATCTGGATAATATGCTCAAGCATAAGGATCTGCCTAAGGCAGATGGAGGTCAATATTCACAGGTGAATATTGGACAAGCTGATGACAAGAAGAATGTCTTGTTGGGTAAGGTTTGTACACCTGAAGAGTTAGATGGAATAACTCAAGCCCTTAAGGATTATATACATGTAATTGCATGGACTTATGACGAGCTGAAGACGTATGACACTTCTGTCATAACTCATACTATACCCCTCAAGCCAGATGCAAAACCTTTCAGACAGAAGCAGAGGCCAGTCAATGCTCTGCTTGAGCCCATCATCCTTGAGGAGGTCAAGAAATTGTTAAATGCCCGGATAATATTTCCGGTAAGGCACTCCACTTGGGTGGCAAATCTGGTACCAGTCAGGAAGAAGAATGGGGACATCAGATTGTGTGTGGATTTCAGGAACCTGAACAGAGCATCAGAAAAGGATAACTATCCTTTGCCCTCTTTGGATGAAGTTCTGCAGATGGTAAATGGAGCCAAGATGATGTCCTTCTTGGACGGTTTTTCAGGATACAACCAAGTGATGGTTGACAAAATTGACAGATTAAAGACTGCCTTCACCACAAAATGGGGGATATTTGCATATAGACGTATGCCATTTGGATTGATAAATGCTGGAGCTACATTCCAGCGAGCAATGGACATAGCCTTCAGAGGCTTAATAGGAAAATGTATAGTCATCTACATGGATGACCTGACAGTGTTCTCCAAAGAAAGGGGAAATCATGTTGCTGATCTCAGAAGTGTACTGAAGAAGTGTGAAGAATATGGAATATCTTTGAATCCCAAGAAGTGCATATTTGGGGTCACAACAGGAAAGTTACTAGGCCACCTGATCACAGAAGATGGGATTATCATTGATCCTGACAGGGTGGAATCTATTATGAAATTACCACTTCCAGGAAGCAAAAAGGAGCTTAAATCTTATTTTGGTAAGATAAATTTTGTGAGGAAGTTCATCACTGGCTTTGCTGAGATTGTCAGACCACTGAATGCCATGTTGAAAAAAGATGCACAAATTGACTGGACACCAGAAGCCAGAGCTGCTTTTGAAGATATAAAGAAGGCCATTTCAGATGCTCCTGTCCTCATTAGTCCAGATTATACAAAAGATTTCTACATCTACTCATTTGCTTCAGAACATACTTCTGCAGCAGTGTTAACTCAAAGAAATGAAGATAAAGAAGAGAAACCAATTGCCTTCATGAGCTGTCCTTTCAGGGATGCTGAGTTGAGATATGTAGATGTTGAAAGACAGGCTCTTGCATTAGTCAGAGCAGTAAAAAAGTTCAGACATTATATACTGAGGAGCAAAGTGATTGCTGTGGTACCAGATGCAGCAGTAAAGATGCTGCTTATGCAGAGTGAACCTGGTGAAAAAAGGGCCAAATGGATTACGGTACTACAAGAATATGACATGGAGATCACACCCATGAAGCTAGTAAGAGGACAGGCTCTGAGCCAGATGATATCTGAAACTGATCCAAACATCATCAGTCAGCAGTATGTGATAGATGAGAAAGACAATAAAGAATGGTATTCAGACATCAGGCACATCCTGATCACTGGAAGATGTCCTTTGAGGATGCAGGCTTCACAGAGAAGAGCCTTGAAGATGAGATCCCAGAAATATATGATGAAGGGAGGAGCCCTGTTTAAAAAGAATTATGAAGGGATATACCTGAGATGCTTAGAGAAACCAGAAGCCAATAAAGTTTTGACAGAGCTACATGACAAGTTTGGAACTGCCCACGGATCAGCGTTGGCCACCACACATGCAATCCTCAGAGCAGGATATTACTGGCCTACAATTTTTAAAGACACAGCTGATCATGTTAAATGTTGTCATGTTTGCCAGGTTGCTGCCAACAGAGGAAAATATGCTGCACAACCATTGCAGCCAGTGATGGAAGAGCGCCCATTTGCACAATGGGGCATGGATTTCATAGGACCAATCAATCCTCCATCTTCTTCAGGCCAGAGGTATGTCCTAACAATTACTGATTATTGTACCAGATGGACTGAGGCTATCAGCAGCAAAACTTGTACTGCTGATGATGTCATTAAATTTCTGGAAAGCAACATTGTCACCAGGTATGGAACTCCTTATGCATTGGTAAGTGATAATGGTTCTGCCTTCACTTCCACTAAATTGTCAAGTTGGGCTTTTGATCATGGGATTATACTTAAGTTCTCATCCAATTACTATCCCCAGGGAAATGGATTAGCAGAATCCACCAATAAGAATTTACTGAGTATCATAAGAAAATTGATAGAGAAAAATCCCAGGGAATGGAACTCATTTCTGAAATATGCCTTATGGGTAGACAGAACTAGAATGAAAATTGCATTAGGAAACTCACCTTTCCAGCTAGTATATGGGGTAGATCCTATCCTCCCTGTAAACTTGAAAATTCCTACTCTGCAGTTTGCCCAAGACTATCTAGGCATAGATAATAAACAAGAAGTCAGGTTGCTTCAGTTGATGCATCTGGAAGAAAAACGAAGCCAAGCAATTGACCAATTTGCAAAACATCAGGCTGTTGTCAAACGCTGGTTTGACAAGAGAGCCAGAATTAAAGCTTTCAGGATATCAGATTTAGTCCTGATGTGGGATAAAGCCCATGAAAGGAAAGGTGATCATGGTAAGTTTGATAGACTATGGATAGGTCCCTTTCAGATTTCTGAAATTTTAGGAGACAGCACTTATAGGCTTAAGAACCTGACAGGTGAGGATGTCCCGTTGCCAGTTAATGGACGGTTCCTCAAACATTATTTCCAGGCCTGAGTGACTTCATGGCAGTCTTGTGTATCATATTGTATATTTGTATAGTTGTTTGTACAGTTTGCTTGTTGTTGTTGTTGTTTTGTTGGTTGGGACCTTGTTCTGGTAAGTCAGGATGATGCACTTCATCACCTAAGAAAATAACTAAATTGTTAGGATTCAAGTGATGAGATCAGATTTAGATATAGATTGTAATTCATTCTGATAAATACTCATGATCAGGTTTATGATGTCTTTTCATCAGGGTACTTTTTCTTGTCCAAAGTGAATCAAACACAACGAAACACCTAACAGCCTTGGGTTTGTTGAAGATATGAGTATAGGTGTTAAGTGAAAAATCTAAAGGGACTCCCTTGCTACCAATACAATCTCCAACCTAAAGCTGCAAGTGACTACACCTTGTACAAATGAGCAGACATGATGATATCAAATTTAAATTTTTTAAGGAAAATCAGAAATGAAATAAACTTAGGCCATCTAAGTAACTCTACCGGGGCTATGGACGCCTGCTGGCAGTGGGGCTCTACTTAGGGAGATTGTATAGATAACCTTGCCGGGGTTATAGACACCTGCTGGCAGCAAGGCTCTATCCAGGTTGGCTATGAGGGATGATCTCCAACTATGTAGTTTAACACCAGTTACTTATGTTTTCAACTTGCTTTCAAGATGAGGATAATTAATCATCTGCACACACCTGATCTTTTGTTAGCTTTATCACCATAATGAAATTTTATCATTCAAAGATCATGATGATTTACTTAGACAGAATTAGAATACTATAGATGAATATGATCACATCACTTGAATTATTTGAATTTTGTTGTTTTCTTTGGTGGCAAGTTGTTGTGTGGTTACACAACACGCCCCATTTTGACTTGGCAAAACAGGGACCTAGCTTTTGTTTTGGCTTGTGTTGTCTGTTTCTGGCGGTTTTGGTAAAAATTAAGTCAGGTGCATCATCATCATGAAGGTCAGGATGAGATAAGATCGTCATCATGAGGTTAGTTTGTCAAAGTTCATATTTTGTTTTTATAACTTCATGGTTAGAAAGAGCTTGAAATTCCATACAGGTTTGCCTTTTGCATCACTTGAAAATTCGTCCATATGAGGGAGTTGTGAGCAGTCAAAGTTTTGGTCAAACCTGATAATTGCTATATGAACATCATCATCATGATATTTGAAAAGCCCCCCGATAATATCCTGAGGTCGAAACATCCGGACGTCAAGTTTAAGTCGTATTAATCCTTTCCCGTCGGGCGGTCTTTTGTATCACCAAAGGTCATCATCATGATCTTACTCTATCACCCGGTGAATATCATGCAGTCCCGAAATATCCGGACGTCAATCTTAAGTGCTAGTGTGTTTTACCCGTTGAGTAACCTTAAAAACATTGCGAGCATCATGATATTCCAACATCACCCGATATTATAATATCATGCTGATATTATAATATCACCTTACTTAGAGAAATCTGCCATCTGCATAATTTGCGCGCGCACGACAGTCTTGGTGATCAACATCATCATGATATTTCGAGACCCGACATTTCCTAATATCCTCCTGACCTCCTTTTGCGTGATCATGATGATCACCTTATCTTTCGAAGCGGAGGGTGATTTTCATTTCTTAAGTCATGTTGAACAAGATCATCATGATCTTGTTCGTCTCTCCCAACAGTTCGTAATATCATCCTGCCGATGAGTATAACCTTTTGCAAGTATGATGATGACGATGACGTCACCATCACCTTTGTCCTTCGGCAGGATATTTTCCAAGGCGTGATCCATTTCGCCAATATGATGATGACGATGACGTCATCTTCGAAGATTAACACAAGCCCCGGATATCCTGATGACGTCATCAGGACTTTCAGCAGGATCATATTTTTGATCACCCAGTGCGTATATGATGATGATGATGTTCATCATCCTGATCTTTCGAGCAGATTGCCTTGGCCGAAAAGGGTCATACTGCCTTCATGACCTGATCATCTTCCTTAGAGGGAACCCGATATTCCATTTATCTCCTAATCTTCACGAAACATGACGATGACGTCATCCCTTTGCATTTTAACCAAGCCTGATGATGACGATGACGTCATCATGATTTTCCTCAGCGGCAGGATCATTTTCCAAGTCCTCCTGTTTGTCTTCATCATGATGATGATGACGATGTCTTTCTTTCCCGAATGTGCAAGAACAAAACATCCTGATGTGCTTTTCATCAGAGCATTAGGAAAGGAGGATCATCATATTTTGTGATATCCTGCGGCCACTTTGAAGATATATAGTTGGTCATCATCATGATTTTTGGCGTCGGTATAACTGTTGCCGTCGGCCTAAGGTAAAATTGTCACCCTGATCATATGTAGTCACGCCGATGCAAATATGATGATGATGCAAAGCCGGATTCTAAGGATGGTTGAAAGGCGATTATTTCTTTGTATAATCTGAGTTCATCATCATCATATTTCGAACCCGATATACAAGAAAATGGGCAAAAACATGAAGCGATGGAAATTTGAAAGGGCCGACTGCCTGATGTTTGGTCAACGAGGGTTGACCTGGTTGTTTTCATGCTGTTTATGCATTTAGTGCATATTTTCACAGGTAAGACCTGTTTGCCTGTAGCTGCACATTGGGACTTGTTTAATAAAGCGTTTATTTCCTGTTGTTTAGCATGATGATGATGAACTTAATGTTTGTCTGTTTACTTGCAGGAAATCATCATGATGCTGCTGAAGCTGAACATTGAAGTCATGATGCTGCTGAAGCTGAACATTGAAGTCATGATGCTGCTGAAGCTGAGCGTGGAAATCATCATGATGCTGCTGAGGCTGAGCATTACAAAGTTGCGCATGGAGGCAACATGAGCCAGAAATGAGGAGGATATTGTCAAATATGCTGTTCGCCAGCTGGAGACCGAATCAAGTTGAAGATGCTGGAATATTCTGTGCCAGCTGTACATTTGCTAACTGGCGAAGCATGTGCTTTTCATCTGGGCCGTTGTTTGTTATGAGAGGATCCTGATCCTTGGATCATTGTAACCGTTTTTGGCATTTGCTCTATATAACATCCAGAGCTTGTCATTTTAAAAGGAGGAGGAATACATTAGAATACACAGACGCATCTGGCGCAAAAGTCAATTACTGTAGAATAAGTTAGGAGATCGGATTACTGAGACTAATGAGGATAGAATTGTTGAAATGTCAAGGTTCTTTCTTCAGATCACTGTAAATGTACCTGTTCTTGAGCATACTGAATGAATATGAAGTTCCAGATTACATCCTGATTGTAAATTTTACGTAATCTTCTTGTTGATTTCTGGATATGTACTGGTGAATGCTGTGTTCAACTGGAAGCGCTTTCATTTCATTACATGTTGTTGTCAACTTTCCTTTGAAGCTTTGCACTAGATCATGCGGATTTGTGGAATGTCCTGGTGAAGTATGATTTCTAGTTTTCCTTCTTTTCATTGCAAGTATGGGAACTTGTATGTGAATCAGTGATCTAAGTCCAGTAATTTTAGGAATCTCACTCTCTAACCCTTTTCCTTTTTTTCAATTTCATTAATTCATCACCATAACTGCGAATCATGATAAATAACAAGCAGAAATAGTGAAATATGCTGAAATCCCGTAGGTAACTGAAGATCCTTAGCATATTTGAGTTAAATGCATGTAGTACTGAAAATATCATGCAAAGAATCATAAATAATGGTAGAAATCATGCAAATATCGGCCTGTATGCACATTATTTGACTAAATTTACAGTGCAGAAGTAGAATCGTTGGAGACTTGCAGAGCGAACATCTAGAGCAGGATATTTGAAGATGATGATGATGAACAGTGCAGAAACACGTAAGGCCCCTGAATGGAAAACAGCAACACACATCAACCACTGAGTAACGTCAGTAGATTAAGACCTAATCAACGGAGACTTGGGATCATGAATTCTTTGAATTCATCGTATCTTTCAAGATGAGTAAAGGTTGTTGTGTAACTTTTATTCTATGTTTGCGAATGACTAACATCATGACCAACAAGAACCAAGAATAAGAATGATGATCCTAGCACATCTAAGGCTTCCAAGCCTAAGATCAAATTTGTGACAGGAGGAAGTAAAGCTAAAGAAGCAGAGGGAGGATCTGTTACTAAAGAAATGGAAGTTGATGCAGAGCAAGATGTTGAAGAACTAGCCTCCGAAGATATCAATGTTGAAGACATGGATGTTGAGAATAAGTTTGCATCAGATAATGAGGATGATTAGGAGAAAGAAGAGAAAGAAAATGAACAGGAAAATGTACAAGATTCTATTGTGTCTTCCACATAGAGATGTGTTACAGGATACTGATGTTTCTTCTCCTCATTTAAATGTGCATATATCAGTTTCTGTGCCTAATCCTCCTATAATCCCAATGTCACCAATTCACATTCAATCATCTGAGTCTCCATCATCTTCTAAAACTATTTTTGATGACTCTAATGTGAATTTTGATAATGTTCTTCATTCTTCTAGATCTATTCCTAGTTTGTCATCCCCTTCCTATGACATTGATGGTTCTGCAATGTTTGAACAATTTGTTTTGGGTTCTGAGCAAGCCGTTAATGTTGGTGTACCAAGTGTTGTGTTCAATACTTCTCCTATTGTTTCTACTTTAGGTGTAGGTACATCTCTTTCCACCCCACCAATGGTTCCTGATCAGAATGAAAGTACATCAATACTTCCCCCATGGCTTTCAACTTATACTCCTAAGCAAAAGAAACAGGAGATATCACCAGATAATATTGATTTGGTGAAACTATTGACTCCCACGCCAAAGGAATAGAAGAAGAAGCCTAAGACTATGTCAAGGCTTATTGATGATAAGGGTATCAGATATGCAGAGATTGCCAAGCCTCCTCCTGAGGCTACTAAAGATACTTTTGATGTGAATGAATATGTGATATCCAAGGTGGAATTGGGGAAATTGACACATGAAGGTATTAAATCTGATTTCTAGGTTACTGCCACATCTCTTCTTGAGAAATATGATGAAGAGAAGAAACAAAAGGAATACTACAAGTCAAATGCTGAGCAGTTAGCCATGGTGTTACAGAAGATCACAATGACATCAGAAATCATAGAACTTATGGCAGTAACAGTTGAAAATACCTTGGTACAAAAGGCTGAAAGGATTCAAGCAAAAGGGAAGGTTGTAGAGGAATATATAAAGAAATTGTCAATACAGGGTGTTTCACTATTGAAGGTAGCAGCAGAAAGAAAAGAAAAAATGCTCAAGGTAAAAGCAGAATTAGATGAATTGATTGATTCTATTTCTACAGATATTGAATATCTGAATTCCAGTTTGGAAAAATGGGAAAGTATGAAAATGAAGACTCTTGTTTCACTTGGCATTATTGCAAATTGAGAGGCATATGTTTTAATAAAAGAAGTCCTAGTTCATCGAAGGAAAGCCCTAAATGAAGAAATCAAAGAACTAGGGATGCCCGAGAGATGTGTGATGACAGTGATCTAAGTCTCTTGCATAAGTTGGAGCATCTCCCATGTAAATTGATTGATGATAATCATGAGTTTCTTCCAGTTGATGAAATGGTATAGGAATTCAATAAAATGATGCAGGCTGAGTTTGAAGAAAAATATTTCTCAACTGATTCATTGGATAACTTGATGGATTATCAAGTAACCATAGATAATTTGAAGGTTAAGTTGAAAGATCATGAGAAATTCACCCCTACCATCAGAGATACCATCACTAAGGCTAGAGTAATCTCCAACAACACTGTGGCACCTGATAGTATTGAAACACAAGCAGTGATCACAATGTATGAAGGGTCAATAGAGAAGGACGCCAGTGGAATTTGATGAAAGTGATCATGCCTTACGATACTTTTGTAGTTCATATGCATTTTGTATTTAGTTTTGGACATTTTTACATGTACTTTTTCAGTATGTAATTACATGTAAAAACTTAGGAAGTCCAAAGTCAATAAGGACTCCTATTTTTGAATAAGTCAAAGTAGTTAGGTCTTTTCCTAAATCTTCTCAAGGCTCCTCCCTATAAATAAAGAGGGCCTCTATTGTAATTACTATCTTTTATCTATTGCAAAGAAACTCTGCCAAATTGGAAAACATATCAAGACTTTGAGCTTTTCCTATTTATCAAATTTTCAAGTGAATATCAATATAAGCAAGTAGTTTGAGTATCAAACTTTGAGTTGAATCATATTGTTTTTATGATACCAGTGTTCTTATGTCATTGGAGTTATATTATATTGAATCATTTTTAGAATCATGGAGTTTATTGAAAATTGAGAGAAGTGTTCTTGTTTTGTTTAAATAGACTTTGTGCTATTTTCTCATTGTGGGAGTTTGTGTTTACATTTGTGAGAATAAAATTGTTTAAAGACTTTGTGCTATAAATTGTTGTGTTCAAGTTAGTTATATCATATTGGGTGAGAGTAGAGACTTTGAGCTACATTTGAATTCAATCAAGTTTATTTGTGGGAAATAGGCCAAGCGATAGAAGACTTTGGGTTTCTACGGTTTGTATTAGCTAAGAAGTTATTAAATATCATTTATGTTGAAGTTATCATTTTGAAGAGAATAACATCTATTATGAAAAAAGAGAATAGAATACAATAAAAACACCCCAAGCATAGTTTTAGTTTGTATAAGTATCAAAAGTTGTTGATTAGAAATAATCCATTATCTAGAGGGAACCTCCCCTTGCTGAGAGGAGAGACTCTGTCTCATCATAGCTGTGGCGATATAACCATTTTGCCGTTAGTTAGCTAAACGACAAAATATTCACCCAATAGCATGTCTTCACTTATTGAGATTTTTTATTTAGGATGAGTCCATCCATTGGGTTACATGAATGCCTTAGCTACATTAGGTTTAGTGGGAATTGACAATGCTCTAAATTTTTAGCAGAGTATTGTCCTCATTGCAAATACAGGAAGGCTAGTTGCAAATGCAAAAGGCTAGCCAACATTACATAAGAAAAGAAGGAGAAGCCAGACTTTAGAACCCTAGAAGATGAAGATGGTCAAGTATTTTACTTATCCCAGCACAAACCATGGAAGCAAAGATAGGGTATGCCTCGAGACCCTTTGTCTTATAATACTTCATTTCTAGGCTCTTCATTTTTTTCTAATTGGTACAATGTACCTTGAAACAACATGCCACCTCAACCTTGGTCAAACGTGTCACCACCTAAACAGACCCCATAGTAGAAGACCTAGTCATAGTAGCCATATCACCCTCAAACACATAACTAGCAATGGTAGACACCAAAAAAACCCATGGCAACAACAATGGAAAGGAAATCAACCTTGGAAAAACCCCAATAATGGTCTCCTGTAGCCACAACAGGATTTTCCTCAACAACCATCCCTTATGGAAAACACCACTCATGCCTACTCCTACACCATCAAGAGTAACACAACTACCTGCTCAACCTACACCCAATCCTAACAACAAGCTTGTTCAACAGGCTTATGCTAATGAAGCTATTCAATACTCGACCTATGTGGTCAAAGTTAGTGATGTTCAGTTTTGATTAGGAAAACTACTATTTGGACCAACTTCACCAATCATCACTGAACTTCCAGATGAGAAAAGTTCCAGTGATGCTAACCTATATTTCAATAACTAGAATGAGCACCTTGAGCAACCTGCATCACAGGTATAATTGAGACCAAACAACCCCAATTCCTGGTGCAGGAGCACCTACCTAACAGCTGGCCTCCATGAGGCAGTTTGTTTGTTTTAGGTCTTGTTAATGTTTTCAAGAAGGTCTTATAAGACCAATGCATGTAATAAGGTCATGCTGACTGTACTAAGATCATGCTGACCATGTTTTACTATTTTTAGGTAGTTTGTTAGACAGCTGTCATGCTGTAGGTCCGGTTGGATCTCCCAGCCGCCTGGAGAGATTTCCCAGCTGCTTGGAGTCGGGTCAGTAGTACTCGCAGGAAAATCTATTTAAGCATGAGGATCGGTTGATATTGGAGATATCATCGATTAGACTTTGCGAGAGAGAGACAGAGTATTGTAATAGCATCTGTTGAAATCAATAAAGAGATCCTGTTATTGTTCATCCTTTGTTGAATTCCATTGCTTGATCGATTTGCTGGTTTGGTGGTTTCATGGATTCGCTGATCCATTCCACCAGTTGATTCGTCGGATCGGTGGAATGGTCATGTACAGTAGGTTAGGTTTTAGTTTGTTTTCTATTCGCATGCAGGTGTGCAGGATCGCCGTCAAGAGATGTTGAAGACCCTAGCATGGGTATGTGCTAGGTCGAGCTGATAGAGTTTGGAAGATCACCCTGGAAGTGGATCGGGTCATCCCAGGAGGTTCGGCGGATCAGAACAGTGAAAATCCGCTAAGGCTGGAAATTTGTCAAAACGGCATCATCAGGATAATTTGGTGAATATCCTGCAGTTGCTTCGGGCGTCATCCGAATAAGTGGAGAAGAGCATGATGCAGTTGGTTGCATAAAGTGAAAGTGCGTCGGGGTGATCATCATCAGGAGGTGCCGAGAAGGAGTGCATCGGCATAAGGTAGAAGATCAGGTTGATCGCGGCCGAAGAAAAAGTTAAGTTTGGCCAACAGCAGGATATGACGTCATCATCATCAGGATATACGTCATCAGGATATTTCAGAGCAGCAGGATATTGAGGAGCTGCATGTGACGTCATCGTCATCAGGATATATGTCATCAGGATATCGGGGTGACGTAAGCTTCGAGGGGACGGTGCGTGGAGTTAAGGTTTGTCATCATCAGGATATATGGAGGGAACCAGATGTTCTTTATCCTGCTGACTAACATGATGTTGAATATCATGATGCTGAAGATAGTGAAGGTCGAAGTTGTCGGCGAGATGAACAGTGGACGTCAGGAGGATGTTCACGCTTGCCGAACATGATGATGCTGCCGGTAGTCGAATATGATGATGCTACTGACAGGCGAAAGGGCGAAGGCTTGTCATCAGGAGGATATCGGTCGGCGACAGTAAATATGATGATGCTGATAGTGTTAAGCAAAATATGATGATGATGATGATGATGATGATGATGATGGGCTACAGAGATCCATGCTGTATGTCAAGGTTATAGTGTGGATGCCTCTGCATCAATTCCCTAAGAGACTAAACATACAGAAGCAGGAGCCTAAACCTGAATTTGACTTCCTTAGCCAATTAAAGAATGCCTACATTAAAATTCCCTTGTTTCAAGCAATTAAGGATGTGCCCATGTATACCAAGACCGTGAGAGAATTATGCTCAAAAAATCCAGGAAGGAGGTGTAAGAACCCACAAACTATCCATGTAATTAGACAACTTGTTGACATCATGTTGGGCAACCTAGTTATCCCAAAATACGTAGACCCTAGCAGCCCAGTTGTAGATGTGCATATCAATGTCACCCTCATAAAAAATACCTTGATTGACCTAGGTGTTGCCATTGATGTTATGACCAAAGAGACCATTACAACTCTATAATTGCTAGACTTAAGGCCAACACCTACAGTGTTGCAACTGGCAGATAGATTAATAGTTAAACCTGAGGGGGTCATTGAGGATTTGGTCATCACACTTGATTCCTGGGAATACCCTGCTAACTTTATGGTCCTGCAACCAAAGGTAAACTTGGGAGGATACTCACTTATCTTAGGATGCCCATTGTTAGTGACAATTAATGCCTTCATTAGCTATAGGTCAAGTAACATGATAATTTCCAACAAAAATGTTACAAAGAAATCAGTCTTATACCCTCCACCCTATCCTTTTATGATTTTGAACAATCTGTGTAGCTGGACCCTAAAGACAACAATCAATATTCCATCCAAATACTTATGACCATATAAAGAAGCCCTTTGATCACTACAAAGGATGAGGACGCTATGGTTACAAATATAATGCAAAACAATTATGGGGTAGACCCTTTGTTTTATAATTGGTTGACCTGTGTATCTTGCCCATTACATGACATCTTTCCTACAGAACACTCATCCAACTATGATTCTAATATTGATAACACGTTTCACCACTTATTACTCCATAGTTGTTACCTCAACATTTCATGTTTGAATGTATCCTCTATGCAGTCTTTAACAAAAAAAGTTGAAATTTCTCTAGAATGAACCCTGAACATTAATAACTAACTCACTGTGCAACAACAAGATGAGTTGAGTGTTATTTTGTAGGCTCACAAAATAGATTTTGCATGGGATTACCATGACATGAAGGGCCTAGATCAAAACCTCTATACACACCGTATTTACATAAAGGATGACTGTAAGCCCGTTAGACAACCCCAAAGGAGGATGAATCATGCAATCTAGAATATTGTCAGACAAGAATTGAGAAATTGTTGGATGTTGGCTTCATATACCCTATATCAGATAGTCAACGGGTATCTCCTTTAGTAATAGTGCTAAAGAAAGGAGGAAAATAGTGCAAGATCGCAAACATAGACCATACCCTCAAACCTGTGACAAAGATTGACTTCGAAGACCTCGACCTCCTTTAATGGAGACCTACGAATAAGAAAAAATAGTGACCATAGCGAAGATTGTAGAACAAAATGCCTTTTTAAAGGTGAACTTAAAAAAACTTTTGTATCATTCATATGACATCTTTCCATACCTTCCTACAACATCCCTTGTTGCATTCATGTAGCTTCATAATTCTGCATCCTGTAGCCTTCTTTTTGCATTCCTGTAGCTTCAGACTTCTACATCCTACAACCTCCTTGCCACATTCTTGTAGATTTCATGCTGTAACTTCATCCATATTCCATGCAGAATCCTTATTGTCCAACTTCATGAAGTATTCATATCATTTCCTCATATAGCCACTCTCCAAGGGACCTGTAGTAAAGGCACATGTAGCGACTCTTAGAGGGACCTGTAGCAAAGGCACATGTAGTGACTCTTAGAGGGACCTATAGAAAAGGCACATGTATCCACTCTCCAATGGACCTATAGCAAATGTGCATGTCACCACTCTCTAAGAGACCTGTAGCAAAGGCACATACAACAATTCTATAAGGGACATGTAGTCAAACTACATGTAGCAACTCTATGAGGGTCTCATCTCATCAAATTGCTTGGTCTGATATGCTGATATAATATGAAAGTGATTAGAATTTTGCAAGGAATTCCAATTTGTAAACAAATTTAAGATTTGGATTGACCGTTTTGTAAAAGTTACCATAAATTATAAATGGACGATTTGGCATCCAATCTTCAAACAAGTTGTAATTTTTCTTGCACATCTTTCTGCAGAGGCTTCTAAAACTGTCATAATCCTTTTAGGAGGGAAACTAATATTTATTCTTGGATAGTGCTTAAAATTTGATCATGTACATATTATTTTGGATGCCACACATAATCCCTTCCATTCGAGTATTCTCAATAAACCTTGTAATAAATGGAAAATCAAATGTGGTTATTGTGGGGTTAAACGACATACAACAGAAAAATGACATCATCATAAAATTAATGAAATAAAATAATGACTTATTTGTGTTTATCAAATTTCTATAGATCATTATAAGGCACTTACAGAATCATCTAGTCTCACTCAAACATCTTGTGAGACGTCATCATTTGGGGATGAATACTCTAGTCAGTCGACTTGCATTGAGATCTCATCTCCATCTTCACTTGTTGCTACATCTGAATCCAAAGTTGATATCTCCATGGCTTCTAATGATTCTATGCACCAGGCTATGGCTATCAACTTTTTAGATCCACCACATTGGGATGCATATCTACTTGACATTTTTTGTCTTTTCATAGATTCTTGCATTGTAGATTTGGAAGACACCATTGAAGACATTTGTCTTATATTCTATGACAACTTCGATGAAGTTTCATTGCCATTGTCTTCTTTAGTTATGATTTCTCTTGCTTTTCCTACATCAGCTTCTATATTGATAGATTCTACAAATATTTATGAGTCCACATATTTGACTCCATCATCATTGCTTTTGACATCCTCTGTAAACTTATTAGATTTTCATTGATCCAGTTATCACCATACACCTATGGTCCTAGTGCTTCATGTTCCTGAATCTTTATAGTACCCAATTCATCATATCAGCATTCGTCACACATCAGCATTGTCTTTGAGATACTTGAGAATCCTACAAAGACATCATGGACATCATCTACGTATTTGGATCATGTGCATAATTCAGAGACTTTCATTCTTCTTCCTACATGTTCCTATTAGGAATGGGAAGATTATTTGCATACTTCTGTGGTTCTTTTTCTTCCTAAGGGGAGAAATGTGGTTCAACATTCATGGATCAACTTCAGCATCTAGTGTTGAGCTTCTACCAGCACTACAAGAGGTATTTTGAGAGGAGGATGCATGGTTTCTCTTCTCATATTAGTATTGGGAGGATATATTTCTTTGCATGGAGTTTATTCCTTCACATTCTTTGTGGGATCATATTGAACTTCTCATTTTTTCTCCTATGGGGGAACATCTATTGCACATCAGTGATAGAAGTAGCCCTTAAGGGGTCATCACGAGTCCTCCTTCTATCTTCTTCTTCTTCAATTGTACATTTTTATCATGTATCATTTCTCTTTTAGAGAGGGGTTTTTCCCACTGGGTTTTCTCCTTTACTCTACTTTTGAGAAATTCATTTGTACATGGGTACCTAACATGGCCTAGTAGTCGGGACCCATCATCTTTGTATCAATTCTCCCTAAGTTGTACTTAAGGGGGGTGTTAGTGTAAATAAGGTCTTTATGTATCTAGCTAGGATAACATCTTTATTAGAATTGACCTATTCACACTTAGCTTAAGTTTACTTAGGATTTTTTAGAGTTTGTCTCAACTCATATGGTTGAGACATGTGACCTCATTCTTATGAGACACCTATTGTATGTCTACTTGCCACTTGCATGAGCACTTGTAATTTGAGATCACAAGTGTTACATCTTAGGAAGGTTAGTCAATCATTGTCTTCAACCATCCAACCTTCTCTCTCATGCCTATTTATATAAGGCATCTATGTACATTCTAATTATCTCTTGAATATATCTATTAGACTTTTTATGTACAATTATCTCTTGTGGAAGTTGTTTGATCTTTGCTTGTTGATGTTGGCTGCTCCAACAAAGACAATTGAACAAAATAAGCCTAATAATATATTCAAGAGATGACTAAAAATTACATATATGTCTTGTATAAATAGGCATGAGAGAGGAGGTAGGATAGTTGAACAAAATGACTAAATAACCTTCCTATGATGCAACACTTGTGAGCTCAAGTGACAAGTGCTCATACAATTGGCAAGTACACATACAATAGGTGTCTCACAAAGATGAGAACACATGTCTTCACCACATGAGGTGAGACAAACTCTAAAAAAGCCTAAGTAAACTTAAGCTAAGTGTGAATAGGTTAATCCTAGTAAAGGTGTTATCTTAACTAGTTACATAATGATCTTATTTACACTAACACCCCCCCTTAAGTGCAACTTAGGGAAAAGTGATACAAAGATGATGGGTCATGGCTACTAGGTCGTGTTAGGTACCCATGTACAAATGAATTTCTCAAAAGTGGGGTAAGGGATAAAACCTTGTAGGAAAAACCCCTCTCCAAAAGAGAAATGATACATGAAAAAATGTACAAGTGAAGAAGAAGAAGATAGGAGGACTCATCATGAACCCCCAAGGACTACTTCTAACACTAATATACAATATATGTTCCCTCCATAGGAGAGAAAAGATGAGAAGCTCAATGTAATGCCCTCAGAAAATATGAAGGAATGAACTCCATTTGAAGAGATCGATTCTCCCAATACTGATATTAAAAGACTAACCATGAAGCCTCCCCTCAAAATACTTCATGTAGTGTGTGTAGAAGCTCGACACTGGATGCTGAAGATGATCCATGAACTTTGAACCACATTTCTCCCCTTGGGAAGAAATAGATCTACAGAAGTGTGCAAATGATCTTCCCTTTCCAAATAAAAACATGTAGAAAGTAGAATGAATGTCTCTGATTGTTGCACATGATTCAAAGACATAAATGAATCTCTTGAAAACTTATCAAAGGTCTCTAATCCATTTTCAAACTTTGATTGAGGAAGAGGAGGATGAAGAATAATCTCTGAAGAATAATATGGTGATGTAACTCCATCGAAGCTGTCATCAAAGAGGAATTGAATATCCTCAATAGTATATTCTAAATCTACAAGGTGGGACTCTATGAAAAGAAGTGAAATGTCAGGTAGATATGCATCTCAATGTGGTGGATCTAAAAAGATGAAATGAATGTCTTGGTGCAATGAATCACTGGAAGACATCATGTGTCAACTTTAGATTCAGATGTAGCATCAAGTGATGGTGGAGATAGAGGAGAAGTAAGAGGATATGTCTCTATGACATTAGCACATTAAAGAATTTCCCAATAAGTAAGTTCCTTTTCATTGTCATCATCCTATAAAGGATTATCAACATCATCAAGGGGAAGAAGTATGTCCATAACATGATCATCTATGAATGTTCATTGGGATCTCCATACATTTTTCATAGTGTAGTCCAAAGAGTGAGAGGGTACTCAATGTGTGATAGAAGCCACGATGTGTGGTTTCCAATAATTAAACCAATTAATCCTAAGACATGATCATTTTTATTTCCCCATACAAATGTGGTAATACATGGATCCATCAATAGTGCTTAAGGATGTCATTGCGCCAAGACTTGTAGTTTCCTTTTTGTAAAGTAATGACAAATCGGTGATTTTTTATCCTCATTTTTAGTCACTTAGATAGAAATTATCCCCTAATATTATTTTGTTGTTTTAGAAGCCCCCCAGAAAAATGTAAGAAAAAAAACTTGTGTTAAGATTGGATGTCAAATCGACCATTTATAGTGCACAGTGATTATTACAAAATGGACTATCCAAATCTTAGATTTAATTAAAATTTTGAATTCCTTGTGAAATTATGAGCACTTTAAAAAACAAATCATGAAATTTCAATATCGTGGGCAAAATTTATGTCTTGTCAAAATTTACACTTACAATTGGCTTTGAGGTTTTAAAAACTAGTCAAAAACACATTTTTTAAAATAACTTTACTACAACGAAGTAAACAAAAGTAACAGAAAGGCCTTTTTGTTGACTATAATTTTGCAAAAATTGGCCTTCGTGGGCGAAAGTTGTCATAAAATGAAAAAAGGGCCTACTTTAGGCACTTTGAGAGGCCAAGTGGTCATCCTAGCATAAAAAGTTATCATCTGGTTTGTTAGTGTAAACAAGGTCATTATGTAACTAGTTAGGATATTACCTTTACTAGAATTGGCCTATTCACACTTAGCTTAAGTTTACTTAGCTATTTAGACTTTGTCTCACCTCATGTGGTGAAGACATGTGTCCTCATTCTTGTGAAACACCTATTGCATGTTTGATTGCCACTTGCATGAGCACTTATCATTTAACTCACAAGTGTCACATCTTTGGAGGGGTAGTCATTCGTTGACTCCTACCTTCCTACCTCCTCTCTCTTAGGCCTATTTATACAAGACATATTTGTACTCTTCTACTTAGCTTTTGAATACATTATTTGGCTTTTATGTACAATTATCTTTTGTAGAAGTTGTTTTGTCTTTGATTGTTAGCTACTCCAACAATATTAACATAAAATCTTGTAAACAAGTCATTTTCTTGAATTGGTCATAGAGTCCACAACAATGAACTACGCAATGGAGTTCACTATGCCTTCTACCACCTCCTCATCCCAATATTCCAAAGGTAACTTAGGAAGTCTAACCCAAATAGTGACTTTCTTGAAGACCTCCATCTCAGGGTTGAAACTCAGGTGCCAATGTTTGAGAAGCAACCCCAATCTGCTAAAAAACCATAGACCAGACAAAATAACCCAAGAACAATCTTCCTAATTGGAGAAGGAAAACAGAAAGAAGCCCATAGCCATGGCTAAGCTATCAAGTTGACCACTCAACTACCATTTTCTTTGAGCCCAGCACTTGAACACTTCAATGTTAAGCTTGGAGACTAAAAACTTCCTGATGAGGGTATTCCTTAGCATGGAAGTAGTTCTTTCAACAAAGACATTAGAAATACTACACGCAACCTGCTCGCAAGCTTCATACAAGATGAATGGAGCTGAAATAGTGGAGGCATTGAAGTCCCACTTGCCAATAGAGTCACTCAACTCAAAACCCTTGACCAAAGCCTTCTCCTACAACTCACGTAAAACCCCATCCACACTAGATAGAACCCTACCATTTAATGATTTTCTAATGCCACCAAAAACCATAACATGCTCCCTATCAAGCTCAGATGAGAAGTGGTCAACTTCACAAGAGCTTGAAATCGGTAAGGGAGACCACACCTTTGTCCTCACAGTTTTGGAGGTCCCAGCACCACCAAAATGACCATAGGGTAGTAGAAAACCCCTATGCAAACCCTTGCACAAAGTGGAGGATGCGACCTCACCACCAAATACCTCCAAAACCTACAAGGGCACAAAAGAAAAATGACCATCACTAGACTCTATCAGAATAGAGGAGAGAGTAGCCTTCCCTACATAGGCAAGCCTATGAGCCTCCAACCAAATGTTCCAAAGGTGCTTTCTCTTGTCTTCATCGTCCCTACAACCAGTCTTCTTCATCATCCTCTAAATCTAGCTGCTTCTGCTCGTCCCCTATTCAAATGCCCTTTTCCCACTCGTCCAATCTAATTTTTTTCTCTTGTTATTTCCCACCAAAAAAAAGTTAAGTTTGATAGCCATATATTTTTTTTATCACAAACAATAGTATTTGCTTCTATCCATTTACTCTTATACACAATCTTGTACTAGTAGGAGTACAATTATATGGTAGTTATGTGATATGATTTACCTTTTACCATTTTATTTAAATATTGTTCTTCAACAGTCAAATAGTCAATTTCAATTTTATACTTCATTCTTACTAAAAAATGATAAATAATTATCTTATTTTTATTGACCAAAATTTACCTTTAACCATTAAAGTGAATGTTTACATAGACAATCAAAATTAAAAACAATTTATTTATTTTTAAGTTCTTCCCTTTTGTGTTATTTAGCTTTGCAAGGTTTCCAAAGATCTTTTGGGAATATCCAAATACTTCAAAGTACATAGCATTTTTGTAGAGAAATTTTGTACACTAGAGTCTATTCTATTAATCATAAAAATAACATATTGCTAAAACATAAATACAGAACCTTGGACAGATCTTAACTGCACAAAGTTGTCATTGTTTTGCACATTATTTGGAAGTGAAAGTGGTTTCCAAACAAATGGTTTTCTTTCTTGGGCCCATCTTTGAATCAGGGTTTCTTTTCTCAGTTATTATTATGGGCTTTGGTTTAGTCCTTGAGTTTCAAATCAGCCTGTGAGATTTCTCTCTCAGAAGGATTTACTTCACAAGTTCACTGCATTTCAGAGTCTCTATCCACCCTATTACTTCGTAAATTGCAATAGAAAGAGAGGAATCTGCAAAACATGATGATTTCATTTTCTTATAGTAGTTGGTAAATGTTTCCTCTTGTAGCCTGGGCAATTTCAGAAGTGGGTTTGTATGGAGGATGCAGTTACACTTTGTTTCCTTTTTCTTTTTCTCCTTTAGCTTGACACACAAGCCAGGGTGGTGATTTTTACTTTAGTTTAAAGATAATATTGGACAATGTCATATTTTGTTTTTTATGGCAGCAAATAAAACCACATTTTTATAAATTGATCTGTATTTTTTATGGTAATCGTAGTGATGTGAAATATTGTTATTTCCCATGACAGTAAAGTTATGCACCACATACTTGCTTCCTTGTTAAAGTATTTACTAATTTTTCTTTTGCAATATATTATAATATTTTATGATGAGACGGCTCGCATCTAATTCTTTACAATCTTTTTCATATAAATTAAACCCAAAGGTGGCAATTGACATTGATTCTCTGTGAAAGACCATGAGTAGAAATATTTGCTCTGGATATAGAACAGAACGTGAAAGTAAAAAAATATAAGGAACGGCTATGAAAACTCTATTTCTGACATAACTTGATAAGAAACTGATAACTAATATTACATATAATATAGCAATATCATTAAATCCTTAAACCTCATAACATACCCTGATTCTATAAAATCTAATAAAGATATATATATATATATATATATATATATATATATATATATATATATATATATATATATATATATATATATATAGTGCATTAACTAAATGGTAGCAGATGAAACGTAGAAATTCTCAATCTCTTTCATAAACTGAAGGGCGGCTTTCTTGGCCTTCTCAGGAGGAGGAACATCTGCTGTAAGTGGGTTGTATTGGGCTCTCCAAGCAGCAGTGCAATTACCAGCTTGAAGAGGAGTGAAAGAGAAGGTGACTGTATATGGATCATACATCTTCTTCAGCTCCCCTTCCACCACCCTGTAAGTTATCTCATATGTGCCATTCTTGTCCTCTTTCACCTTCTCTATTTTCTCCTTTGATTGGCTCACATACTTATTCACAGCTGCAATTCAATCATCAACAAAATTTGACTACATAAGCCTATGTTCACATAATAGAAGGCTATAAAAAATGTGTTAAGAAAAGCATAGATGGGCTTAGAGCTCTATTTATGTCTGATCTCCCCTTATCAGGTAACAATTTATCAATTCAGAGCTTAAGGCATAGAATATTTTAGAAAAAAATTACCTGGACCTAATTTCAGCAATCTTATGCTACCTGGTGTGCCATCACCTTCAACATATTGAACATCAGCTAGTAGATCAGGATTCACTTTTCTTGTTAACTCATTATTTCTGTAAATTTCCCAAGCCTTGCTTGCAGGAATATTGAGCTTCACTTCCCCATTAAGAAATCCCATGGTCTTTGAAGAAGAGAAAAATGCTGACTCTGCTAACAACAAACTTTATTATGTTCAACAAACAAGGATATGTAGTTTTATAGGTAACATCAGATGTGATACTGTAAGCAAAACAAATAAAATATGTTTTTGCAAATGATGATTGGTTATATCACTATTCCCATAGTTTTAGAAAGTGAATTGGATAGACTGGGAGTAGCCATTACCACATGAAATAGCAGGATTCCTACCCAAATCGATAAGGATGGGGCTGGAATCTTTTCTTTTTGAAGAGGTGATGTTGCTATGTATTATTGTTATGTTTCTAATTTGACCATAACTTGAGTATCTTTATAAAGTTATACTTCAAGCCAACCAACAACATATGTTCAGTTTATCAATCTCTTTCTAAGAATATATTGTCAATCTTTTCTCTGCAAGCTTTAATGTAATTAGCACACTGCCACAAAATCTAGAGGGGTTACAGATTTGCTGACCTCTTGACTAAAAGTGGGCTCATTCGAATATGTTCCTTGGAAAATGAAACCAGACATGTCTTCCAAATGTCATGGACCTGGATTCCATGCATTTTATAAAGCAATTTGTCAGTTGCAAAGAAATGATTCTTTTTCAACTTTTCGCCTACTGTAAACAGCCAGTGCTGTTGAATTCAGCTGCGTTGGACTCAATGCATGGTTATGTAAGTGTGGAATTCACCACATTACTCTTTTCTTATTTAATATTGAAAAGCCATTTCGAAATGCTTTTAATCAAGCCATGGTTGTACAATTAAAAATATAGCATTCCAGTATCCATTTTAAATGTGAGCTACTAAATAAAAATAAAGTATTATATAGGGTCCAACCATGTCAGAAGAGAGCAGAGAAAGATTATGCAGAAGTTTCTTTAGGGAGGATCATAAGCTTTCTATCCAATTTGAGTGGTGGGACCAGTAGATGACTGATATAACCTCACAAAAAAAACCAGACACCCTGAAAAGGACCTCCATTTTATAAAGAGCATCTATTATTTTACTAATGAAGAAGATAACATGCTTGAAAAATTATAGATTCTTGAGATTCTCTGAAAAGCAGGACATATTCCCATGATTTTGTGTGAAGCATGTGAAGGGTGTCCATACAGAGATCTAAGAAAATCTGTTAGCTATTCTCCACTTATGACTCGTCATAGTGAAATGTGAATAGAATCATTTGAGAAAAAAATAAATAATACTCATAATTGAAGTATGATTTATTTGTATCATACGAATAAGTATTTATGCAAGGAAAAAACATATTTTTAAACAAAGAAAAGGAACATACTTAAATAAACCAGAGTTTTTATACAACTGGAGTCCCTTCCTTAAATCTGAAGGTATTCTTTTCTTTAAATTTCATGCAGCTGATGAAATTTTTTCATCATTGAAGGGCCGATTTTGTTATGGAGCTTGAAGCAGCTGTCAACCATGTCTGAAAGAGGTTGCATTAAAAAAATAATAAAATGTACTTTCATTTAAATTATATATGTTTTTAAAGTTAAATGGTAATAATGCATTATATTATTATTTATTATAGTATAAATTTGTATAATTTTAAAACAATATATTAAAAGTATATATAATTTATGGGTAATAACATAGTAAATATAAATAAATTTTTTTTTGAGTTTAATATATATTACCAAAAATAAAGAAGGTTACAATATGTTTCACCAGCCGAGAAGGGGCAAAAAAATATCTTGGATGAAGAAAACCAATCAGCCAATAGCTGTACCAATACATCAGCATATTACATCAAAACATAGTAAATGTCATCAACTACGAAGTCAAAATACCAAAGATCTTACATATTCTTGTATTATGGAAACTCAAAATTTTATTTCAGCTTTCATTGTATTTGTCAAGATCTCCAAAGGTGCCAATGGGTGGAGTAATAGCTAAGATGACATCATTGTCTCTACCAACTTCAAGGGAAGCTTCAAGAGGTAGTTGTTTTTCCTTTAGCCTCATATCTTCCAAAAGCTTCTCATATGTCATGTTCTTGTTGTACCTTTCTTGGAACCTCATGTAGCTTTTAACAAATTGGTCATCCACTTGTCTAGCATCATGGGGCCAAAATTTGGTAGTGATGATCTCTGTACTTTTCAAGACAATCTGGCCTTTGTCCATTCTTCTTTGAGATCTCAAGAGTCATCATAACATGCAAGGCAACATTATAGAATGTGAGTCTTCTTGAAGACTCCATAAGGTGCCTCCTTTTGCCCTGAAAGTTCTCCTCATTTTTCAATTTCCACAACATTCAGAGGATATTGGTGGTCAAAACGAGCCAAAAAAAAGGTTAAAAATAGGTTTAGACCATCAACATAACCAAACAGGATTTCTTGCCATGAAATACTATTCCTTCTATCCCATGACTTAAGACTAGAAAAAATAGAAACAATATAGCTTTAGCAAAAATGCATTCAAAGAACAAGTGTTCAACAGATTCAGGCATCTTGCAAAAACCACAGAGCTTTTTACCAAGATCAGCATCAAAACTGTTGGGAAAAAGGAATCCTTACTAAAGTGGGCAAATATGAAAACACACAGACCAAGGAAACAACAAGAAGGCAGAATAATTTTCTATTTCATTCACATACAAAAATTACATTAAAAAATGTTTACATACAAAACTCAGAGACATAGCCCTATATTCCCTTCATACAATAAACTGCCCAGATTCCAGCGCAACAGAGCTTTCTGTGTGTTGTTGTGTGTTGCTGCTACAAATTTCTAGAGCACTAGAGCTCTGCAATAGCCTCTGCTGCTACAAGTTCTTCTTCTTCCTGTCTACTGACTTCTTCTCCTTTCGTTCTTCTCTACTAAATATTCCCTCCTAAACATTTTTCTATTTTGTCTTTGTTGCCTTCACCAAAAAAATTGCCACTCATTTTCAAAATCAGCAACCAAAATAAATGTGCTGCCAGAAACATTAACTAAGACAGCATATATCTGACACGGCCAATGGGGGGAACGATCCAAAACAAATCTCTTCTGATGCAACATTGAATGCAGTTGGTTGGCTGCTCAAGATTACATTTCCAACACTCCCCCTTAATCTTGAGCCTTTTTGTTTTCCATCACCATTCTAAATTTTCAGTGCTAAATTTATGGAGCTCTATCTTTCCAGAGAAAAATTTTTTGGTAGAGATTGAAAGTTCTAGAGCTTTCTGTCATGTCAAGCCTATCCCTTAGGCGTTCAAAGGAGTCTTTTGACAATGCTTTAGTGAAGATATCAACGAGCTCCTGCTCAGATCTGCAAAACTGAAGTTTAATCTCTCCATGCTCCACCAACTCCCTTATGAAATGGTAGCGGATCTCAATGTGCTTGCTTCCTCTATGAAAGACAGATTCTTTGTCAAGGCAATAGAAGACACATTGTCACAAAATATGGGTGTACCATCTTCTTGCTCCTCATTCAAGTCTACAAGGATTCTTCTAAGCCAAATAGCTTGACATGCTACTGCATTTGCTGCTATGTACTTCGCTTCTGCTATGGAGAGAGAAACTATGGGTTGTTTCTTTGATGCCCATGATATTTCTCCTGAACCCATGTGGAACACATATCCTGATGTGCTCTTCCTGTCATCTACATTTCCCGCCCAATCATTGTCCGTGTACTCAATCAACTGAAACTCATTAGAGGCGGTATACATAATGCCATAGCCTTTCATGCCATTGACATACCTTAAGATTCTCTTTCCTACTTGCTAATGTGTGTCCTTAGGTTGCTCCATGAACCTAGAAATTGGGCTTACCATGTACATCAAATTAGGTCTAGTTGTTGTCAAATACATGAGGCTTCCAATCATGCTATTATAGAGGGTTGGGTATACTTGTTGTTGTCCTCTTTGCTTAATTTTAGACCTATAGCTATTGGGGTTGGGGTAGATTTGCTATCCAACATTCTAAATCTTTTCAAGATTTGTTTGACATAATTATTTTGTGAAATGAAGATGCCATGCTCTATTTGTTGGACCTCTATGCCTAGCAAATATTTTAGCAAACCTAGTGGTATAGGAGCAGCTCGAGACACTAAGGATCAAGAGGATCCCTACTCTTTTTGTCTAAGTTGTCTTGTCATGTTTGTAAGGCCTTAGCGCCATATGGAGTCATACTTGGCCGAGTAACAGCATTAAACTGAGTCTATACACGTGTCATTAAAGATTGTAACCGAACTGTATGAATGTAACCAAATGGCAGAGGTGGTTGTAGGGTGGTTCACCTTCCATCTTGTGTAACTGCCAACGTGAGTCTATATAGTCATTCTATGTTCATTAAAGAAGGAGATATAGTGTGGAAAAATGAACAAAGAGAGAGAGGAAGAATCGATTTTGTATGTATATTCTCAGAGGAATAAAAAGTTCTATTTGATCTAATTATAGATATGTAGATCGAAAGCATTCCACTGGTTGAGATTTCTTCGAAATTAGTGGAATGACTTCCTTAGGAGCAGATCGCTTTATGTTTTGTTGAATTTTGGTTGTTTCTAAAGTAAGTTGTTTGGTTACAGAATTACTGAAGTGTCCTCGGCGTAACATAGCCTTCAGAGAAGTTTTGGGGAGTTACACTGATTAACAGTGTCAGACTGATAGGAGGGTATCGGTGGAGAACGACGTCAGTCTCACCCGAGAAATATATATAGATCAGCCCATCAGGATAACAAGTAAGGAGTCTGCCGACATTTGGAGTCTCGTCGAAGTCACATCGCGCATCAGTATATCAGTGAAGGGATTTAAGGCCTCGCCGACATCTGGAGTCACACCAACGATGGTTGTCATCGGCATATCATAAGGATAAGTAAAGAGTTCACCGAAGGGAGTGGTCACACCAAAATTGAGTGCATCGGCACATCGGCTTGAATTGATGAGCATTCACCGATGGTAAATGTTACACCGACAGTCGAAACCCATCGACGTATCAGAGGATGAAGGAAATGTTTTGCCGATGATCTGAGTCTCACTGAGGAAGGTGATTCGAAGGTTCATTAGGTTGATCGGTATGTCAGCACAATAGAATTTGAGCTTGCCAATGGTATTAAGTCTGGCCGATAGGAGACAATAGGTGTCTGTCGAAAGCAAGGTCAAATAGAGTCATGTGGTATCGGCCCATCGGCCAACAGATATTTAAGCTCACCGATGGTGATGTCTCACCGATAAATGAAGGATGTTTGTTTCGGCATCTTGAGAAGAGTATTTAAAGTTGATTAAGCATTAAGCCCTCTGTACTGTGGGTTAGATGGGTTTTCATCCCTTGTATTGAGCACTTCCACTGAGCACTCTACATCAAATTGGTATCAGAGCTGGCGAAAGGTTTGACGAAAGGTCTAGGATTTTTTTAGTTGTGTATTTGATTTCTATCACTGAGAAAGTAGGTGAAAAGTTGAAAGAAAAAAATTGAGTTAAAGAAAAATGTTTGGTTGGTGACTGTTTTGAAAATAGAGATCATCGAAAGTATTTTGAAGGCTAACAGTAGTTGCTAGACTATTGCAGATGCTCATACCATCTAGTTGCGAGAAGGAATAGGATTCCTGTGGGCAAACGATGATGAGGTCTGTCAAGACCATTCACCAATGAAGATTTGGCTGGAAGAGGGTGCAGAGTGAGGCCACTGAGAGAGAGAGAGTGGTAGTGCATCTCCAGGATCTGTCATTGGACGAGAGGAATGGGTCTGTGTAGCAGCATGTAGGATAGACATCTGAGTGAGCATTGTGTTGTAGTCATTGAAGCTTTGATCAGTCTGAGAATACTCCATTGCTGGGAGTAGAAGGAGTCTGAAGATACTCTAAAATGTTGATGGTAGTTTGCCATTGTTGGTTGGTTGGTCACTATTCCATTTATGTGAAGATTTGAAGCCTGAAGCTGAAGAGACAAAGCAAAAGATGCAGCCAGATAGAGATGCAGGAAAAGGTAGTTTTGTTTTGCAGATACATTTCCAAGGGACTTGGAAATCTTTGTTGGTTGGTTGTATGGTGTAGGAGGACCTCGAGACACTGAGGATCACGAGGATCCCTACTCTTTTTGTCTAAGTTGTCTTGTCATGTTTGTAAGGCCTTAGTGCCATATGGAGTCATACTTGGCTGAGTAATGGCATTAAACTGAGTCTATGCACGTGTCATTAAAGATTATAACCAAACTGTATGAATGTAACCGAATGGAAGAGGTGGTTGTAGGGTGATTCACCTTCCATCTTGTGTAACTACCAATGTGAATCTATATAGTCATTCTATGTTCATTAAAGAAGGAGATATAGTGTGGAAAAACAAATAGAGAGAAAGAGGAAGAATCAATTTTGTATGTATATTCTTAGAGGAATAAAAAGTTTTGTTTGAGCTAATTACAGATACATAGATCGGAAGCATTCCACTGGTGGATATTTCTTCAAAATCAGTGGAATGACTTCCTTAGGAGTAGATCACTTTTTGTTCTGTTGAATTTTGGTTGTTTCTGTAGTAAGTTGTTCAGTTGCAGAATTACTGAAGTGTCCTTGGCGTAACATAGCCTTCGGAGAAGTTTTGGGGAGTTACACTGATTAATGGTGTCATACCGATAGGAGGGTATTGGTGGAGAATGACGTCAGTCTCACCGGAGAAATATATATATCGTCCCATCAGGATAACAAGTAAGGATTCTACCAATGTTTAGAGTCTTGCCAAAGTCACATCGCGCATCGGTATATTGGTGAAGGGATTTAAGGCCTCGCCGATGTCTAGAGTCACACCGACGACGGTTGTCATCAGCATATCAGAAGGATAAGTAAAGAGTTCACTGAAGGGAGTGGTCACACCGAAATCGAGTGCATCAGCACATCGACTTGAATTCATGAGCGTTCGTCGATGGTAAATGTTACACTGACAGTCAAAACCCATCAGCGTATCAGAGGATGAAGGAAATGTTTCGCCGATGATCTGAGTCTCACCGAGGAAGGCAATTCGAAGGTTCATTAGGTTGATCGGTATGTCAGCACAATAGAATTTGAGCTTGCCGATAGTATTAAGTCTGGCCGATAGGAGACAATGGGTGTCTGTCGGAAGCAAGGTCAAATAGAGTCATGTGGTATCGGCCCATCGGCCAACGGATATTTAAGCTCACCGATGGTGATGTCTCGCTGATAAATGAAGGATGTTTGTTTTGGCATCTTGAGAAGAGTATTTAAAGTTGATTAAGCATTAAGCCCTCTATACTGTGGGTTAGATGGGTTTTCATCCCCTATATTGAGCACTTCCACTGAGCACTCTACATCAAATTGGTATCAGAGCTGGCGAAAGGTTTGACGAAAGGTCTAGGATTTTTTTAGTTGTGTATTTGATTTCTGTCACTAAGAAAGTAGGTGAAAAGTTGAAAGAAAAAAACTGAGGAGTTAAATAAAAATGTTTGGTTGGTGACCGTTTTGAAAATAGAGATCATCGAAAGTATTTTGAAGGTTGACAGTAGTTGCTAGACTATTGCAAATACTCATACTATCTAGTTGCAAGAAGGAATAGGATTCCTGTGGGCAAACGATGATGAGGTCTATCAAGACCATTCACCAATGAAGATTTGGCTGGAAGAGGGTGTAGAGTGAGGCCACTAAGAGAGAGAGAGTGGTAGTGCATCTCCAAGATCTGTTGTTGGATGAGAGGAATGGGTCTGTGTAGGAGCATGTAGGATGGACATCTGAGTTAACATTGTGTTGTAGTCATGGAAGCTTTGATCAGTCTGAGAATACTCCATTGCTGGGAGTAGAAGGAGTCTGAAGATACTCTAAAATGTTGATGGTAGTTTTCCATTGTTGGTTGGTTGGTCTCTATTCCATTTATGTGAAGATTTGAAACCTAAAGCTAAAGAGACAGAGTGAAAGATGCAGCCAGACAAAGATGCAGGAAAAGGTAGTTTTGTTTTGTAGATACATTTCCAAGGGACTTAGAAATCTTTGTTGGTTGGTTGTATGGTGCAGGAGCACCTCGAGACACTGAGGATCACGAGGATCCCTACTCTTTTTGTCTAAGTTGTCTTGTCATGTTTGTAAGGCCTTAGAGCCATATGGAGTCATACTTGGCCGAGTAATGGCATTAAACTGAGTCTATACACGTGTTATTAAAGATTGTAACCAAACTGTATGAATGTAACCGAATGGTAGAGGTGGTTGTAGGGCGGTTCACCTTCCATCTTGTGTAACTACCAATGTGAGTCTATATAGTCGTTCTATGTTCGTTAAAGAAGGAGATATAGTGTGGAAAAATGAACAGAGAGAGGAAGAATCAATTTTGTATTTATATTCTCAGAGGAATAAAAAGTTCTATTTGATCTAATTACAGATATGTAGATCGGAAGCATTCCACTGGTTGAGATTTCTTCGAAATCAGTGGAATGACTTCCTTAGGAGTAGATCGCTTTCTGTTCTATTGAATTTTGGTTGTTTCTGTAGTAAGTTGTTCGGTTGCAGAATTACTAAAGTGTCCTCGGTGTAACATAGCCTTCAGAGAAGTTTTGGGGAGTTACACCGATTAACGGTGTCAGACCAATAGGAGGGTATCGATGGAGAACGACGTTAGTCTCATCAGAGAAATATATATATCAGCCCATCAGGATAACAAGTAAGGAGTCTGCTGATGTTTGGAGTCTCGCCGAAGTCACATCGTGCATCGGTATATCGGTGAAGGGATTTAAGGCCTCGCCGACATCTGGAATCACACCGACGATGGTTGTCATCGGCATATAGGAAGGATAAGTAAATAATTCACCGAAGGGAGTGGTCACACCGAAATCAAGTGCATCGGTACATCATCTTGAATTGATGAGCATTCACCGATGGTAAATATTACACTGATAGTCAAAACCCATCGGTGTATCGGAGGATGAAGGAAATGTTCCGCCAGTGATCTGAGTCTCACCGGCGAAGGCGGTTCGAAGGTTCATCGGGTTGATCGGCATGTCAGTACAACATAATTTGAGATCGCCGACGGTATTAAGTTTGGCCGATAGGAGACAATGGGTGTCTGTCGGAAGCAAGGTCAAATAGAGTCATGTGGTATTGGCCCATCGGCCAATGGATATTTAAGCTCACCAATGGTGATGTCTCGCCAATAAATGAAGGATGTGTGTTTTGGCATCTTGAGAAGAGTATTTAAAGTTGATTAAGCATTAAGCCCTCTGTACTATGGGTTAGATGAGTTTTCATCCCCTATATTGATTGCTTCCACTGAGCATTCTACATCACCTAGGTCTATCATTTCAAACTCATTTTTCATTGCCTCTTTGAAATCAAAAATGAAAAGAGCACTATTCCCTGTGAAAATCAAATCATCTACATACAAAACAACAATAAGAATCTCACCATTGGTTGCCTTGATGTAGAGTGTGGGCTCACTATCACTTTTGCTAAAGCCATTGCTTAGTAGGTACAAATCAATTCTGTTGTACCATTCCCATGGTGCTTGTTTAAGTCTGTAGAGAGCTTTTCAGAGCCTATACACTTTATCTTCATGTCCTGGGACATCATAGCTAGGTGGCTGCTCCACATACACCTCTTCTTTCAGCACTCCATTCAAGAAGGCTAACTTTACATCCATTTGAAATACTTTCCATTTGTGCTGGGCTGCAATTGCTAGGACTGCTGGTATTGTTTCCAGCCTTGCAATTGGTGCATATGTTTCATCATAGTCTCTTCTAGGCTACTATTTGTAACCTTTAACAACCAGCCTTGCTTTATGCCTCTCAATCGTACCATCAGCAGTGCATTTGGTCTTATAGACCCACTTAACTCCAATGACTGATTTCCCCATGGGTAAATTAGTGAGCTCACGTGTCTTGTTTCTCTCTATAGCATGCAACTCTTCATTCATGGCCTTACACCATTTTTCCTCTCTCACGACTTCCTCAAAATACTTTGGATCACTATAGGAAAACAATACAAAATCCAAATTTTCATCAAAATCAGCATACCTTGTGTTGTCATAAATTTCCCTCATGCTTCTTGTCCTCTGTGGCATCAAAGATGAAAGCGTAGGGTCTGAATTTCTAGAGCTGCTTGACTGCTGGATTGATGAAGAAGTATGAGCACCGAAATTTTCACCCTATTCTAAATTTTCGGAGCAACTGCTCTATTGAAAATTTCTGGAGCTCCTGTTGTTTTCTAAATTATTACCTTGCTGAAGATTTTCAATGCTCCTGACTTCTAGAGCTTCTTCATCCTCAAAGGGTATTGTGACAGAAATACCCATGTTGTTGTCCTCCAATCCATCCCATGATTCATTTTCAATGAATTCAACGTCCCTATTGATCACCACTTTCTTGGTGATGGGATTATATAATTTGTAGGCTTTTGATTCTTCACTATAGCCTATGAAAATGCATTTTTCACCTTTGTCATCAAATTTCTTCCTCTTCTCTTTTAGCACGAGTGCATATGCTACACACCTAAATATTCTCAAGTGCTCTACACTCCATTTGCATTTTGTTCACGCTTCTTGTGGAATCCTGTCACGAACGACCTTTGTGGGGCACCTATTCAAAATGTGGACCATTGTTGCTACATCTTAACCCTAATAATCATTAGACAAACTTTTTGCCTTCAGCATGCTTGCTGCCATCTCCATGATGGTTCTATTTTTCCTTTTAGCCACTCCATTTTGCTGTGGAGTATACCGGGTTGTGAACTATTTCTGAATGCCTTCATACTTGCAAAATTTCATAAACTCTTTAAAGATATACTCTCCCTCTCTGTCTATTCTGAGGACTTTTCTATAATGGTCGTTTTATTTCTTAGCCAAGGCCTTAAACTCCTTAAACTTCTAAAATGCTTCTAATTTGTTCTTCAAGAAATACACCTAGGTTTTTCTACTGTAGTCATCTATGAATGTCATGAAGTAAACATTTCCACATAGGGCTGGGGTCTTCATGGGACCACACAAATCTGAATGCACCAACTCTAATGGTTCTCTTGCTCTCCTAGAATACCCTAATTGAAAGGGTTGCCTATGTTGTTTACCTAGGATGCATGCTTCACACATTCCATCAGTCTCTCTGATTGTTGGTAGGCCCCTAACCATGTATTTTCTAGCTAAAATACTTAAACTAGAATAACTTAAATGCCCATACCTTAAGTTCCAAAGCTTTGATGGGTCTTTGATGATTGTTTTGAAGGTTGATTGTTTCATGCCTGTTGACTGTGCTGGAATTTGTATTTTGAGGGGAAACATCCGGTTCTTTGTCATTTGAACTGCTGCAATAATCTTCTTGCTTCTGTCCTTGTCATAAATAATGCATTCCCCTTTCTCCATTATGAATCTATAACCATTTTAGACCATCTATCCAATGCTCAAGAGGTTATGTTTCATGCCTGAAGCATAAAAGACGTCATGGATTTGTCTTTCTTCACCATGCTTGGTTTGTATGCACACTATGCCTCTACCCATGACTGGAACCTTCTCATTGTTCCTCATTTTAATTTTAGACTTGATGTTGTTGTCTAGGGAGGCAAATAAATTTCTATTACCACTCATGTGGTTGCTACAGGCGTCTAAATACCAAATTTTAGCGTTGCCTGTTCTGCAAGGTTACATGCAATGAACACTTGTGACTATTTTTCATTTTCAGCCCTATTCTCATTTGTCACATTTGCATTTTGACTCGTTGTTCACACTATTTCTTCCTACATTCACTTGCATAGTGACCATACTTGTGATAGTAGTAACATTGCACATTGTTATTATCATACCTCTGATTTGAGCTGCTATTCTTTTTGTTTTGGAAGTATGATTAGGAGGTGTTGGCCTCCTCTTGACTGTTTGAGCCTCCTCTTCCAGAGTTGCTTTACCTTTACCCCTTTGATCTTTTCCTTTGTCATTTCTTCCTCTTCCCCTGCCTCTCACATTTGGTTGGGCATTGAAGACTTGCTCTAGGGAAGGAGCATATCTATTTAGCCACTACTCATGGGTTTGAAGAGAACCCATCAACTCATCAACTATCATTTTTGAGAGGTCTTTGGCCTCTTCTATGGCAATAACCATTGGGTCATATTTAGAGGGCAAGCTTCTAAGGATTTTCTCAATAATCTTTTGCTCTTCCATTGATTCTCCATTTATCCTCAACTGGTTAACCAAGGTGGAAACCCTTGTGTGAAAATCTGAAATAGACTCATTGTCCTTCATCTGTAGGGTCTCAAAATCTCTCCTTAGCGACTGGAGTTTCACTAATCTCACCTTGTCAGTTCCCTTGTAACTATTTTGTAATATTTCCCATGCTTCTTTTGCATAACTAGTTGTTGCTATTTTAGGAAAAATAGCCTCTATCAAGGTTGCCTCAATCAAACTCAGGGATTTTGCATCATTTTTCCTTCTCTCCTTCAACTGATTCTTTTGAGCATTGCTCAATGCCATATATGCATTGGGTGAGTCACATCTGTGAACCCATTTGCTACTAACTCCCACAAATCATTTGCAACTAAATTGGTTTTCATTTTCTTTGCCTAGAAATTATTGTTTTTACTATCAAACATAGGTGGTTGCTGCCAACTCCTATTATCTCCTCCTGCCATTTTGCTAAATGGGGCTTAATGAAAATACCCAGAAAATATCTAGGGTTTTTCCTAAATACCTAGAAGCTAGGGTTCTATCACTGCATGCCCAGAAAATCTAGGGCTCTAAAACTGAATGCCTAGAAAAACTTAGGGCTCTAATACAAAAACTGTTGGGAAAAAGGAATACCAACTAAAGTGGGCAAAGATGAAAACACAGACCAAGGAGACAACAAGAAGGCAGAATAATTTTGTATTTCATTCACATACAAAAATTATATTAAAAAATGTTTACATACAAAACTTAGAGACATAGCTCTGTATTCCCTTCATACAATAAATTGCCCAGATTCTAGTGCAACTAAGCTTTCTATGTGTTGTTGCTACAAATTTTTGAAGCACTGGAGCTCTACAATATCCTCTACTACTACAAGTTCTTCTTCTTCCTGTCTATTGACTTCTTCTCCTTCCATTCTTCTCTATTGAACATTCCCTCCTAAACATTCTTCTATTTTGTCTTTGTTGCCTTCACCAAAAAATTGCCACTCATTTTCAAAATCACCAACCAAAATAAATGTACTGCCAGAAACATTAACGAAGACAGCATATGTCTAACATGGCAAATGGGGGGAACGATCCAAAATGGATCTCTTTTGACACAGCATTGAATGCAGTTGGTTAGCTACTCAAGATTACATTTCCAACAAAAACAACTAGCACCCACAACAAGTTTTTTTAGAAAAATCAACCACCTAAAACATGATTTTTTTGACTCAATGACATTAGACCAACAATATCTAGAGACTTTAGACCACTACTATTACTAAGGCTTGACTTTCAACAATTATTAACATAATTGGTGATGTCCTAGGAGTTGGTTAAAAGATCATAAACTTTATTAGGACTGATTTTGAGAAGAACAAGTCCATCTATACATTTGATATTGTCATATATCTCAGTGTTGAAACTTAGCTCCATAGGGAACTAAAGTTTAAATAGGATTTTTTGAGTACAGAATAATTTCTTCTTTGGGACTGTGGCAGTCCAAAGGACATGTTGATGTCCTACCAATCTCTTAGATAACAATTCACTAAAATATCATTGAATGTTCTCAATCCCTTATGTTCCCACTTCTTAGTAGATCATCCCTAGAGGAGGGCCAGGGGTTTATTCTTCGAAGATAAGTTCCACTAGACAGATTTGTAAATGCATATTCTTTTCCCAGATTGTTCCCAAGCATTACAGTCCTTAATATAAACTCTTGCCATTTCCCAATACTTCCAAAGGCTCCTAAAAACACTATAACCATTGGGGAAGATAGAAAACTTACCATACAAAACATCATGAGGGTGTAACCCTTTCCAATGTTTATCTTTATTTTGGAACAATAGCTTGAATATTATTTCTAACCAATGTTTTCCATGGTTCATCACCCTCAAAAGACTTTAAACTCCACTTGATAGTAAAATCCATCCCCTGAATTTGCAATTCTTTCAATCCCATTCCTCCTAGGTCTTTTTAATACAATACCAAGTGCTCCCATTTGACTACAACTCTTTTCCTATTACCCCTGCCATTAGACCATACAAATTTTATGATGCTCTTTTGAGTTTCCTTTATGTGACAATTGTTGAAGAACCATATTGAAGAGTAATAAATACTATAAGAAGATAATTTTTTTTGACAAATTTGTAATCTCATTGCCAAAGAGAGATATTGTTTGTTCCATTTCATCAATTTCTTATCAATCTTTCCATGCACCCAATCCCACATGCTCTTCAAATAGGGGTTGATGGTAAAAGGAATACCCAAGTATCTAACCTACTTGTTCGAACCACCCCACATAGGATCATATTTACTAAACCACACAAGAGGTGTTTCAACCCAACTGATGTTAGTAGACTTACTATCAGAGATTTTTGCTTCTGAAGCCTTGCAAAAAATGTCTAATTTTCCCATCAAGTTATCAAAATTTCTTTCATCTATATCAACAAATATTGTAGTATCATCAACAAACTATATATTAATCAACTCATCATTATTTGACAATATTAAACCATTGACATTGTCCCCATGGATGGAAGATCTCAACAAACAGTGTAGTGCATCAGAAGCAATAATAAATAGGGCAGGGGCTAGAGGGCACCCCTATCTTATAGACCTCTGGAGGAAGAATGGTTCAGTTAGGACTCCATTCAGATCAATTTGAGTGACTACATCTCTAAATGATGCTTTGATCATATCACAACATTTAGGAGGGAATCCAAAAGCTTCAAGTGCCATAATAATAAAAGACCATTCAACCCTATTGTATGCCTTCTCAAAATCCAAGAGAAGCATACAAACATTTTGATTGGTGACATTATCCCAATTCATGGCTTCCCAACTGGTTATCAAATTCTCCAAAATATACCTCCCCTTAATGAATCCAATCTATGAAGCTTTGATAAATTTGGGAAGAATATCAGTCAACCTTAGTGCTAATACCTTAGCCAAAATTTAATGACACATTGAGGAAAGAGATAGGTCTTCAAATTTTAATCTGCCCTTTATCACCATCTTTGGGTAATAATCTAATTATTCCTCTATTTATCTTTCTCCCCAAAGAGCCTTTGTTTATTTCTTCCCTCTAAACATGCCAAAGAGCTTTAAGAATCCAATCAATATTTTTTTGTAGAACTTTGTAGGTAATCCATCAAAACCTGGAGACTTGTCATTTTTTAAAGAATTGATAGCAGTTTTAATTTCCTCTTGGCTAATGTCACTACTTAATATGTTAGCATCCTCCTCAAAGATTTTCTTCAGAATTAGGTTCTTACATATATTTTGGACATATTTACATTCCATATTATTGTCCTTTGTAGTGAACAATCTTTGATAAAAAAATTAAATTCTTCCCTTATTTTATTCATATCAATGACTTGCACATTGTCAATCCAGATGGAACTAACCTATTCTCTCACATTTTTGGATTTGATGAAGTTGAAAGAAAAACTTAGAGCCCTTGTCACCAGCCTTCAACCAATTCATATTTTCCCTCCCCTTCATTCCCTAGCCTTTTCTAGTTTGGATACACTTCAAATTGTGCTTGATATCTATCAAAGCATCAACCAAAGAAACATTACCAGGATTATCTTGCAAAAGTTTCTCACCATTACATAGTTCCTCTTGGAGCCTATTCTCCAATTTTCTTCTATATAATGCCAATTTTTTCCAATGGTTTGAAAGAAAATTTTCCAACTCTTTGTATTTTCATTCCATAATTCAATGTGTGACAATTTTTGCAGGAGAATCCTATTAATTTCTTTCAAGGTAAAAATAACTTCATTACAATCCTCATTTATAAGAAGCTTGGTGTTAAGTTTGAATAAATTGTCCCTCCTAGTTTTATTGGAGGAGTGACTATACTAAATAAAAATTATGTCTTCAATAGAGTAATAGTCTGATATTGTATAAGGATTGAATTTCACCAAATTATTGTTGTCACATTTATCAAAATTGAAATACTCATTATTGTCATAAAACCTATTCAACCTGCAATATATTCTTTTGTCACCTTTTTGAAAATAGCACTAAGTAAACCATATATCCTTATTATCTTTTTTCTTTTTCTCCATGGGATCAAAAATCTTTAGATTCCTTTTCATTCTATTCCAAAAGTACTACTCATTTCCTTTCCATCTCATATCAAGACCCCCTATTTTGTCTTCCCTTCGTTCCACCATATTAAAGTCACCACCAATAATCCATGGAATTCTAGGCAATGTTTCTAGCCACTTCCATATTTATATTCTTTCCTTATAGTTATTAGTAGAATATACAATGTAACTAGGGTAAAAATCAGGGCTATGATCATAAATAGCAATCCTCAAACCCCAACAAGCACAATGAAGTACAAGATAGCATAGAAATCAAATGACAAAGCAAACTGAAAACGAATCTCTACACTAATCTTGGCTCTCCTCCATTGCTCTTCTCAATCTCACATAGGAATGCAAGATTTCAAAGGATGATTGTTGGTTTCTCATTCCAGCAGCATAACGATACTCAAAAATGGAATCCTCAAATGGCTTGGTGGAGGGTTGATTTATAGGAAGTGAGTGATTTGAATGAAGGACTATGATTGAAAGTTGGTTTCAATGATGTGGACGATTAGGATCAAATAGGGTTTCCCACTCCATGAGGAGTTGTAATTATGTGACAAGTGTAGGGAGGACCTAATTTAAATAATTTTTTATTTAAATTAGTGGGACATGTGAAGTGTATTAAATGAAAAATGTACTATGTGACATGTGTTGCAATGAGATGAAAGGTGAGGACTAATTCAAATATTTTATTTGAATTAGTTGGAAAATGGTAGATGGAAATTAATTAAATAAATAGGATTTATTTAATTAATTGTCTAGGTGATTAGGATGGGATTAGGAGTGGGATTAGGACAAAATGTTGAATATGATGTCTCTAGTAATGTGTCGACTAGGTGAAGGTCAAGACATGGACAAATTTAAGTGACTACATTTTGCCCCTCTTTGAGATGATGTTGTGACTAAGAGAAGTAACATCATTTCAAAGAAGCTAAGATATGGATAGAGGCAAAGTCTGATGATGTAAAGATAGGATGATGATGCCTCCTCGAGAGGATAGGCAGGTTGGACAAACACAGGTAGACTCTCGAAATGAAAGGGATTGGTCAAAGAAGAAAGATAAGGGAATGTATAGAAGAAATGAATGATACATATAAGGACCAAGGTGACGATGTGTCTTGTGCACCCAGCATAATACAACCTTGTCTAAATGTATGAGGAAGTAAACTTAGAACATTGAAGTCCTAATGCAAAAAAGGTATGATATGACCTTAGATGCAAAAGATAATGCAAAAAGCTATTCCAACATACACAAGATATTAATATTATCTAGAAGGATTTGATTCAAATGCAAGATAAAAATGATAACACACACAAGAAAGCATGCAAGCATGCACAAATGATTCAAAAACAAACAAGGTATTGTCCCTGTCAAGTTGTAAACCAATGATTGATTAATTGATGATTATGATAATGATTGTGTTTAGTTTCAGGAAATGAAACATACCGTATAAGATGCCTAGTTTGGTTTTGACGATGCAACATCCTATATAAGACAATTGCTTGATTGATTGATACTAGTGTTGTTGGCACCATGCAAATCAACACCAGGATTTGATTAATGATTGATTGATTAATTGATTTGGTTTACGTCAAGATTAGGATCAAGACCATTGAATGTGATTGGATAATTTGACTTGATTGATTAACTTGATTGGTATGGATTAAGGATGACTTGCATTTGGATCATTGCTTAGATTGATTTGATGATGATTTGACTTGATGATGATGATTGGATTGATTAGAAGAAGTGATTTGATTGGATGAAATGATTGATTGGATTGATTTTATTGATTTGATTTGATGGAATGATCTGATTGATTGGATGAATTGATTGGATTGAAATAATTTATGATTGGGAGAATTTAATGCTAGAATTGATTAATTGGATGAAATTTATTGATTTGAAGAAATGATTTGATGAATTGATTTAGAAGAATTGGATTGGTTTGATTGAGGAATTGATTTGGTTGATGATTTGATTTACTTGATTGAACTTGATGAAGTGATTAGATTTGATTTGATTGAGGTGATTTGATGAATTGAATTGAGGAATTGATTTGATTGGAATGATTTGAAGAATTGATGTAATTGATCGAATTGATGAATCGATGTGATTGATTTGAAGAATTGAATTGATTTGATTTGATTTGAGTGAGTTGAATTGATGACTTGATGTTTGGATTTGATTTTGATGAATTGGGAGATTTGATGGATTGAGGAATTGGATTGGTTTGGTGAATTGATGATTGGATTTGATTGATGTGATGATGATGAATTGATTGGAAGAATTGATTGAAGGAGTGATTTTATTGCTTGGGTTTTTGTTGGATATTTGATTTTTTTTGTGTTTTTGTAATGTTTTGATTTTTTGGATTTTGGAAATTTTTTTTTTTTTTTGGATTTTTGACATGTTTTGGATTTTTTTGTGTTTTTGAATGTTATGATTTTTTTGTATTTTGGAATTTTTTTTTTTTTTTGGATTTTTGACATGTTTTGATTTTTTTTGTGTGTTTTGAATGTTACATTTTTTTTTTTGTATTTTTGGAATGTTTTGGGTATGTCAATGGATAACAATTGGGATAGCCTTTGTGCTAGATACCAATGAAAAGGGAAGACCAAGTTTAGGTGCAAGGAAGTAGGTGGGATTGGATGAATGGATGAGAGGGTGGGCGATATGATGGAAGACTCATGATAGAGGGATGGATAAAAGGATAGGCTATAGTGGATGGAATGGATGTAGGTATCATAAAGGGGCTAGGATGTGATCTCCAAATACTATGTCACATAGGAATAACATGTCCCATTCTAGGTGTAATACTTAAGATTTGACATGACAAAGCTTATGGTACTAGGATGATGATAGGATGGATTGGAAAGGATGAGGTATATCAAGAGATATCCAAAATATTTGTCAACATTGTGCCCCCAATCTTTATCAAGATCAAAAAGGAGGAAGAGAGGATGAATGGATTCAATATGATAGGTATATGTATGTGAGTGTAAAGGCTAAGGATGGTAGGATGGTAAGGTAAGATAGGATATGATAGGATTTAGAATGATAGTTTGGATGAGATAATGTGCCCCCAAGTGTAAGTGAGATAGATAATCAACCTACACATGATGCCTGTTTGCCAGGTTTTCATCATGGTACTTATCCAAGGCACCACCAAGGGTGGTTTTCACCATTGGATGAAGGGATTTCTCTTTACTATTTTTATTTTTTCCTTTTTGATTTTTTTTTTTACTTTTTTGATTTTTGATTTTTTGAATGGGATAGGTGGATATGGAAAGGAAGGACTCAAGAATCTAGTTCCATGAAAGGTGATAGTCCCACTAGAGATGGATGTTGCACATGGACCATGTGAAGCATCTTTATGCTCATAGATGTTGGTAAAGGATTGCATGAGTGGGAGATGGAGGTATGTGGGAATGTTGTGGAATGGAAGGGGACCAAGACCAATAGTTGCACATAGTGATAAACATTGAAGCTTATGACTTGGATGAGATGTAGGAAGAAATGGGGATGTTTGCTTAGGAGATGGTTGATTGAGTGATTTAGGTAGCCACATAGACTTAGTATTTTTATTATTTTTATTTTTCTTGTGGTATCAGGGAATTTGAGATTTTTCGATGCAATGGCATTTTTTAACATGGATTGGATGGAAGAGGATTGTTGGGATTTTTGAGATGTGGATGCTTCATTTGACTTCACTTCTTTTTGCTTAAGCACCCAAACCATTTTATTTTTTTACTTTGCTTTTGGAGGTATGGGCTTGGATAGCTTTTTGAATGTACTTGACTTTGATTCTTTGCATTTGTACCCTAAGGCATTAGGATCCTTAGGATTTTTGGCTTTATGGGTAGAGGCATCCAAATGTTTATTGTTGAATCCCTTGGGTTTGGTGGAAGCTTCTTGTTTAGATGATGTGTGCATTTGTTGATCATGACTAGGAATTTTAGAGGATTTATGGATGGATGATTTATGGATAAATGGTTAAGTGGATTGGATGATAGGGATAGTAGGCATTGGGAGAAGTGGTGGTAAAGTGGATGGTGGGATATTAGGAGTTAGAAGTAGTGGAGGTAAAGTGGATGGTGGAAGGTGTATGGTCACATGCTTTTGACATTTGTAGGATAGTGGAGGTGGAATGACAACGTATGTTTTGGGAATATGATAGGATTTGTGATGGAAAGTGGTGGACTTAGGAGGAATGGAGGAAGTACCAACATCTTGAGATTGTTTTCCTTGGGGTGTATATCTAAGGCCATATGAGTGTGGATCAACTTTCACATGTATGGGCTCCAAAATACCTTGTTCATGAAGGCCTAAGCCTTTACCTTGATAATTCATGTTTTAGAGCATACGATGGACAATGGGACTATGTATATTTTGAACACTAGACTTGAGCTCATGATTTGATGGAGAGGGTGAAGTGGTGGATAAAGGTTGTTGTTGTCCAAAGGAAGAACATTCATGGATGAAGGTGGATAGACCAATAGGATATGTTGGATTTGCAACATGGTCGATGTTGGATGACAAAGGATCATTAGGATCTTGATTATGTTCATTTAGATCCAAGCTATTGGTTTGATCTTCTATATTTTCTTGGGAGGTAAGTGTCTCATGAAGGGGAGTGAATATTTGTGGATCATGGGTAGGGCTAAATGAAATATGGATAGAAGGTGTGATAAGCTCTTGACCATGGAATGCATAAAGTTGACTAAGAGGATCATCATGGTTTTCTTGATCATATATAGGATCGTGATCATACATGGGAGCTTTATCATAAATGGGATTAAGTGTGCTATGGATGGGTTGGATGGAAGTAATTTGACCTTGATTTGGATAAGGGGTTAATGTTTCCACATGCTTAGTATTAGACCTTTGACATAACTTTTGATCTTGGATGGAAGTGGAAGACTCTTGGATAGGCTTGAAATGTTGTGGACTACATGAGGGGGTTGAAGGGATGGACATGGTATTTGAAGTCTCTTTGATAGGATTAAGGATAGGTGTTTGACATGGAGATGGTTTTATCTTTTCTAGTAGCCATTAGATCACATCCTTCATAAGGGTATGGGTGGATGGACAATATAATGGATGGTTAATTAGGGTGGAAGTTGTGGTAGGCTCAGGATTAAGATTAGGTGGAGGGATAATAGGGTTATTGGATGGATTAGGATTAGGAGGGGGAAGGTCCCATGGTGGAGTGATAAAATGGATGTAATGTGTTGTAGGCTTAAGATTAGGATCGTGATTGGATGGAGGGTCAAAGGGATTGAATGGATTTGTGGATTTGGATTTTCTTTTGTAATGTTTGAACTTAGGACATGGGGTTGATGGATTGGCAAGTGGATTGCATGGTGGTGTTGGGGTAGAACTAGGAGGATCTTGGATTGGCATGTGATTGGATGGTGATGGAAAATACTTATAGGATGCATGACCTAGATTGGTGTTTCCCTTGTAAAAGGTGGCATTAGAACTTGAGGGCATTTGATCTTGTTTCAAGGGGTGACTTAGGATCACATGTTCTTGTTGTGGAATGAATTGATAGGGATGTTGGTTGGGATTGGTTGATGTGGAATGAACTTGACATATGGATGGACTAGGTTGGTATGAAGTGGAGGGGGATGACACATAGGATTGAAATGAATGTTGTGGTTGTGTTGGTTGGGTTTGATATGTGGATGGATTGGGTGTTGGACTTGTCTCATCTCTAGAACATGAAGGAGGTGTTGGGCCACGATTGTCGTTAAACCAAAAGGTCAACCTTTCAATTTCTGATACAAGCACCAGAGTTAATGAATCCACGGGAGATGGTTAGTCCATGTCATGAATCCCACAGGGAGCTCTGACCATTTTCCAATAGACTCCCCCCAACATTACCTAGGGGGATTCAAACCCGTGACCTTTTGCTCTGATACCAATTGTTAAGTGTCCTGCATATTATCACTGTTAATAAATCATTAACTTTGAGAAAGCATTAGGTAAAACATTGTAATTTCACTATTTTTCAAAGAGACTCCCACTAACTAAAAACATGTTTAACAAGACATAATATGAACAAGGTTATCAAAACACCTGTTAGTGTTTATCATCATCATATCTAATGATTTATCAGCTGCATACCCACAATGAGTGAAGACCACAACCACCCCATGCAAGAAGAAATACTGAAGACACTAACATCAAAACTGAGAGCACAATATATCATCCACTCTGTGTAATCCACTACCATATATCACTTGCAAGCAAAACAAAAATACATTGTCAAAGAGAAAACAAAGAGCTCATCTTGCAAGATCATCAAGATACTACACTGTGTATATGCAAGATGAAATTGCACTGACAAAAAGACTCAACAAATTTTCTATGAAAAAAAGAAACATTATCCACTGTCAACACTACATATTATCCACTAAGCATTGCCAAGCAATGATGACAACTATCTAAACCATTGGCAAATCAAGATGCAAAACGATGGCACTTGTGCAAAGGACTCTACATGAAGAAACTGAAATATGTGAAGTATTACCCAACACTAAACATCATGACAACTCAAGTTCTTGATGAACAAAACGCAAGTTAACACAAAACTCAAGTAGTTCCTGATGAAGTCTTGATCATAAACAACAAACTATGTGAATTATAAGCATAAATTCCTAAATATCATGAAGAATGTGAACTCTGTCAACTGAATCTCATAAGATGACCAACATCAAACTCTCTTCATACAACAACAAACCTCTTGGAACACCTTGGGGATAAGAGATAAAACATTGGACAACTCCCCCTAACTTCATGATACATCTTATGCTAATAATGATGTCTTTTGTGCAAAATGCACAAGATTAGGATCTTCTTATTCTAGGTTTTGTTTTCTTTTCCAGACCTTTATAGGCTTTTTCTTTTGCTTGTTTGACATATTTTCCTTAACATAATTAGGTGGCTTCACAGGGTTTCTTCTACAATAATGTTTTGTATGTCCAAGATTGTTACACCTATAGCATATGATATTGCTAAACAAACCAAAGGGATGATAGTTTCTACTTCTTGACATCCCAATAGTACTTCTATGATCATATCTTCTATGCATCAAACAATTTCTTGCTAGATGACCAACTTTATTACAGTTATAACAAACATTATTATAATCCTGATTTGACAAGCTATAGGAACTTTTATCCTTATTCCATCCAAAACCATTTCTTGTATAAGTTTTACAGTCTCTAGCTCTATGACCATAAATATGACAAGAATAGTAATAACCATGAAATTGAGAATAGTTGTACCTTATTGAATGGTATTACCTGAGAGGTGGAGATCTTGAAGATCTACTTGTCCTTCTACCTTCATCAATACATTTATCTTCTATCTTATCTTCAGGAGTAGCAACATGGTGACCCAAATCTATCTTCTTCCTTGGTACATTTCTGACTTTAGAGGTCTGCCCTTCTTCATATCCTAGGCCTATAGTATCCTTATGACATTTTTGTTTGCTTAATATGTCATTTAAGCATTCAGTACTCTTTTCAAATTGTAGATTCTTGTGCAACTTAGAAGATGCCCTTTCCAATTCCTTTTTCAAAGAGACTATTTCTAACTCTAGTTTTAAGCATTCATTAGTTTTGACTTCAAGATCAGATTTTGTAAAATCAACTACCCTTTTTACTTCTTCTATCTCTATCTTTAGGATAATAATTATTTTTTTAGACTCTTTAACTTGTACCTTTGCCTCTTCAAGATCTAAAGATACTTTTACAAGATCTGAAAGTACCTTTTCCTTGGAGTCCTTTTCTTGTTGAAGTTGTACTTCTAATCTCTGATTTTCTTTTTTGAGTTGCTTGATCTTATCTAGAGCACACAAGAGTTCACCTTCAATATCAATCTCACACTCATGTTCATCATACTGCTATTCATAGTCATCTTCACCCACAAAGAGGTCTCCTTCTTTGTCATCAATCTCAAAAACAAAATCATCCTCTCTTTCATCAAGTTCTTGTTCACCTTCACTCACGATAAAGTCTTCTTTTTATCAAAAATCTCAACTACAAGACCATTCTCTTTATCACACTTTGTGTCAACTTTTAGGGGTGACTCATGCAACAACTCATTACTTGACTTGACTGGGGCTTGTTTTACAACCTTTTTCTTGGCATCTTTCCTTCCTCTCTTTCATTTACACTTTCCCATAGTACTCCACTAACATGATCTCCTAAGTTGATTAAACTTTGAACAAGGAACCCAAGGCTCTAATACCACTTGTTGGCCCACGATTTCTATTAAACCAAAAGGTTGACCTTTCAATTTCTGATACAAGTGCCAGAGTTAATGAATCCATGGGAGGTGGTTAGTCCATGTCATGAATCCCATGGGGAGCACTGACCATTTGCCAATAGGAGGGCCTCCTCAAAGTATGATTTTGGGCTTTGGTTTTGTTTTATCATTAGGATTAGAAGGAGGGCCCCATCAGAATACGCGTTTGTGATTTGGATTTGTCTCATTATTGTGACTAGAAGAAGGGTCTCTTCGGAGTATGAGCTTGGGCTTATGATTGGGCGTAGGCTTGCTAAGGATTAGGACCATTTTGACAAGTGATTGACTAATACTAGGATGATGATGATATGGAATGATTAGGATAATGATTAGGATGAAATTGATTGGGTATGTGGAATGATGATGATTAGATGATGTGTAATGATTAGGATATGATTAGGATAGGACAAGTAGGATGATTAAGATGTGGATTAGGTGAATGACAAGGATGATTAGGGTTTGATTAGGATGAAAGGGGATTTAGAATGAATATATTGGCAAGAATGTTTAGAGTGATGATTTTGTGTGTTTGTGTTGATGGCTTGATGTGGTAATATTTTTTGTAAACACAACATATCACATGTACATGCACGAATTCACATACACAAGACACATAAGAAAGTTTGAATTTGAAATTTGAATGTGATGATTAAGCAAGCACTTGAAGAAACATCCACAACCCTAAGATTAGTCAAGCAGGTGTGGCCAATTAGGTCTTACTCAAGGATGTGCAAGTTTGACATGGATGTCCCTAATATACTCAAGGTATAGGGGGCCTAATTCTGTGAAATGAAAGTGAAATAGTGCCAAATAGCTGGGAGAAAGGGGTAACCCACCCTTCACCTTTACTTCCCCAAGGTATAAAGTTCTTGGGGGCTTAGCCTGAATGACAAGATTTTAACTTCCAAGAGGGTGTCTTTCGATTCACACCTCGCTATTTAGACTCTGCCAAAATTCTAGAGTTGAGGTTATCCCTTAGAGTGGTGTGTCACCAAGAAAGCCTCCTAAGAAGGGTGACCAAATCAAATCTAGTGGGTGCTTTTGATCTCCAAGATCACCATATAGTGCGAGGAGATAGCATACACACACACACACTAGATTCACACTCGCAAAGTAAATTCCCCTTAGAAAATTAAATGTGTGGTGTGAAATTGAATGGATGAGAGGTGTTTTTGATTCTTAGGGTCACACAAAGTGCATGAGAAGAGCATACACACCTTCAACCACATTTAAGTTCACCAAACAATGCAAGCAATTGTTCTTATTAATCCCAAATCAAAATGTGTGAAGGAAGACAATGGTTCATTTTAGACCCAATTTTGATGTGTGATTGAAGACAATGAGTTTGTTTTAGAGCCGCAATCCAAATGTGAGAGAAAACAAATGTTCTTTTTAAGACCTAAATTGAAATGTGAGACAAGAAAGATTATTTGATCAAATGAGAGATATGAGAATGAAATGAGTGCACCTGAAAAATTTTGCTTTCCAATCTACTGCTATGACTGATACTAATGTTGTTCCTCCACTATATGAACACCTAAAAGTCACCAAAACCAAGAATAAACAAGAAACTTGCAAACCCTAGTGTGTTATGTGAAAAATGAGCAATCTGATGAAATCTAGTGTTAGATGAAGAGCTACAGAAAAATGGATTGCATATTCAGAAAATTTAGAAAATTCTACGTTGTTTTTAAAAAAATTGCAAGTGCTGAAATCTAATAAAAATTGCTCAAGATATGGTCACTTGAAGTTTAAAAATAGGGTTGATTTTGACTATGAATAATAGGTAAACCTGGTAGAATCTGATGATGAAACTTGCACCACTACGAAGTTGGCTGAGTCACCTTTCCAATGCATCCTTTTTTGCAAAATTCTGACTGTGTACGTGAAAGTTATGGCCAAAAGAAAAATACTACCCCTAGGAGGAAGAGGGTAGGTCTAGTAGTCAATGTTAACTACTAGCGGTTAACAATTTTCAGTCACATTTACATAGCTACTGTTGCAAATATGTGCCTGATGTGTTGTCATTGATGTCAACATATCTTTCTATTAGAACAGTGAAGACAGTGCAAAGGAGTGATTAGTATTTCCAGTAAGGTAAAGATTAGAGTATATAGATTAAAGGGTTTGTATAGGATTGTCTATTGTTGCTCTAGTTGATATTTGAGAGGTCCACATGAAGATTTGGCAAAGTTATGGCCTTCTAAGTAGAACAAGTTTTTGTAGTTGTTCAGTGATAACAGAGTGGCAAGAAGTTGGTCTGGATTGGTTCGGTATGAGCATATTGTGATCTGTGGATCTAGAGGCATGCTTGGAATGTTGGTGTGTTCCCTCAACTCGAGTAAAATGTGGTTTGGAGGTCCAAAAGCAATATTTCTAGTATGACAATCATGACAATCCATGTTCTTGAGGTTCAATGTGAAGATGCAAGTGATTCTGGTGATACGAAGTGGTGTGGTTGTTCATGTTGACTTAATTATGCTCGTGGTGGTCTTTGGATCATGTGGTTCTTGTGTTGGTGCTCTGCATTGACAAAGGAGCTTGTGATTGAAGTTCTCCTCTTGGTTGTTGTTGTTCTTCCTAGTCTTGGCTAATTGGATGTTCCTAGCATGTTTTGGATGATCTAACGATCATTATATGAAGCATGGCATGTTAATAGAGGAAGATTCAAGTCTCATCAATGATTGGCCAACAATGTAAAGATCCACATTAAGTTTGGCCGACCTTGTTGATCAATCCAAGATGGATGAAGTGTATAAATACTTGTTGAAGAGTTGTTAAACATTATCCTTGAGCAAAACAGATTAAATTCAAATAAAGGATTAGAAGCAGAGCAGAGAAGAAAAGAAGCGAGAGCAGTATAGAGTGTGAAGTTAGTAAAGAAGAATTTGGGGCAAAGCAGAAGTTTTTGAACATTCATTAAAACTAAACCAGGCATGAAGTAGATGCTATTTCTTGGTTAATTCATTCTATTCTAAATAAATTCTATAGGCAGTGAGCCTACCTTTTTGAGCAGTGAGCTCTGGGCAATGTACCCAAAGGCACGTGCCTTTTATTTTTCTAAAGTACTTTTAACAGGGTACAAATATTTGTGGGTTAACCCCCACCATGGTTTTTCCCTTAACTGGGTTTCCACGTCAAAATCTTGGTGTCAAGTTGTTGATTATGTTTCTACTCTTATTTTGTTGATCAATGGTTTAATGTTTACATCATTAATATGGTAGTAAGATAATAAAGGAGGTTAAAAGTAGAAAAAGTTTATATTGTGTGACAACTAATTCACCCCCCCTCTCAGTTGTCTAGTCTAATTCCAACAATTGGTATTAGAGCCAAATCCTCTTATAAAAGCCTGACTGCTTGAGAAGATCCAGGATGTCGACCTACAAGAAGGATAGTCCAAGATTTGATGGAACAAATTATTCTGTTTGTAAGAATCACATGGAATGCCATTTACAATGCATGAGCGATGCCTATTAGGTGATAACTAGTGTTAAGTATAAACCTCCAGAGAAAGGTCCTTCAACTCCAAATCAAGTCAAAGATGCTAAAAATAACCTTTGAGCTAAAGAAGCCTTGTTGAGTGCCCTGACTGATTCAGAAATGTCAAATGTCTTTGGTCTAAAAACTAGTTATGAAATCTGGAAAAAGTTGGAATATCTATATGAAGGTGATAAATAAGTCAAATGTGCCAAGTTGCAAAGTCTGAGAGGAAAATTTTAAACTATGAGGATGAGCGAAGATTAAAACATCACAATCTACATGCAAAAGATAAATGAACTTGTGTGTGGTATTAGGTGTGCTGGTGGAACTTTGGAAGAATCAAAGATTGTATTAAAAGTACTCAGATCTTTACCTGATTCATACAAACATAAGGTTGTTGCTATAGAGGAGATCAAGACTATCTCAGATGTTGCAAGAGATCATTTGGTTGGAAAAATTTCAGCTTTTGAATTAAGTGAGTTTGGTGATTCTCTTCCCAAGTATGAATCTACATTTAAGGCCAGTGTATATGGAAAACAAAGATATGATCCAGGTGAAAGCTCTTCTACAAGATCAAATAGATTATTGAAGACAAGGAAGCATCTTGAAGATATTGAACTTGAAACTGCTGATCTTGAAGCTCTTCTCACAAAAAGATTGTTGCAAGGTGTGGCCCTTGGTCTCCTTGTTCAGGCAGCGCTACGGTGGTTCGCGATAAGGGCTTAACCACCTCCCATGCTTGTTAAGTCAAGTGCTTGTATCGGGCATTAACAGGTCGATCTTTTGGTGCAACAGTAGCTAGCAATTGCTATCAGAGCTGAGGTCACAGGTTTATACCCCACACTTGTGCTGGGGGGATTGTTACAAGGTGTGGCCCTTTGTCTCCTTGTTTAGTGCAATGCTATGGTGGTTCGCGACAAGGGCTTAACTGCTTCCTATGCTTGTTAAGTCAAGTGGTTGTATCGGGCATTAACAGGTCAATCTATTGGTGCAACAGCAGCTAACAAAGATTACCAAGAGGATCAGGTAAGTATGAAGGAAATTTGTCACTCAAATGTTTTGCTTGTAATAAGATTGGTCATTTTGCCTCAAGATATCTGGAGAGGTTTTCAAAACCAAACCCTAACAAATATTGAAATCAGAGCAAATGTTACTATGTCCAAGAAATTGGAGAAGGAGTCACAGATGATGAATCTGATCATGGAGGTTCCCCTGAAAATGATTGGGTGTTCATTTCCATCAAAGAAGAAGATCCAGTGAATCTGCTAGCTATGTAAATATAGAAAGTATCTTGGTTGCTCAGGTTATTGAGAAACATGAATGGGTGATTGATAGTGGATGTTCTCATCATATGATTGGAGACAAGAGTAAGTTTGTGAATTTTGAAAATTATGAAGGTGGGCTCGTAAAATTTGGAGATAACTCAGCTAGTAGAATCTGTGGTAGAGGATCCATCTCTTTTGATGGTAAGAATAGCACCAATGATGTTCTGTATGTGCAAGGATTGAAACATAATCTTCTCAGTGTTGGACAATTGGTTGATAAAGGTTATGATCTTTGATTCAAAGACGAAAAGTGTAGAATCTTGGAGAGTTCTGAAATTGAAATTGCATCCGGTACTCAAACTAGAGGTAACATTTTTCATTTAAGTAGCTCTAGCAAAAGTTGTTTGATTGCTTAGATAGATCAAAGTTGGTTATGGCATAGGAGGATGTGTCATGTAAATTTTGATAACATTTTCAAAATAAGTACCACTTAGGCTGTGAGAGATCTTCCAAAACTTGTGAAACCTAATAACATGTGTAGAGAATGTCAATTGGGGAAATAGAGGAAAATTTCATTCAAAAGTAAGGAACAATTTTCAAATGGATGATTGGAACTGGTACATACTAATCTCTGTGGTCCTACTAGAATTAGGAGTGTGCAAGGAGATAGATATTTCATGTTGCTGATAGATGACTACTCCAGGATGATGTGGGTAACCTTCCTAAAAGAAAAATTAGAAGATCTTGAAAAATTTAAGGTGTTCAAAGTAATCGTGGAAAATGAAATTGTTGAAAAATTGAAATGTCTGAGATCCGAAAGGGGTGGAGAATTTACTTCCCATGAGTTTGATGCTTTTTGTGAAAAGCATGGCATAAAAGGATAGTTATCTGCTCCTAGGACTCCCCAACAAAATGGAGTTGTGGATAGAAAGAACCAGATGATTCAAGAAGCTACCAGGACCATGATGATGGAAACAAATGTTCCTCAAGTTTATTGGAGAGAAGTTGTAAGTACTACTATCTATATTCTTAACCGAGTGTAGATCAAAGGCAATTCTGGTAAGACCCCTTATGAACTATGGTTTGGTCATCCTCCTACTATGATATATTTCAGAGTTTTTGGTAGTAAATGTTATATCAAAAGAGATGAGGATTTAGGCAAGTTTGATACAACAAGTGATGAGGGAATATTTTTTGGATACTCTACTCAAAGTAAGGCTTACCAGTGCTTTAACAAGAGGTTGAAAAAGATTGTTGAAAGTGCTAATGTTAGAGTTGATGAGAACAAGGAAGGACATTCTAGGTTCTGCAGATATGATTCAGATGATCAAAATGAAAGTCAAAGTCAAGGAAGGTTAGTTCAAACTCTAACTCAGATGCAGATTGATCCATAAACTCCATAGACTCAAGGAATTAGTATAGATGTTGAGGAACAAGCTCAAGAAACAGAAGCCCAAGCAATTCCCAAAACTCCCAAGTATGTAAGAATGAATCATCATGAAGATCAAATCACAGGGGATAGAAATAAAGGTGTTCAAACTAGGAAAAGAGTTGCTAAAGATCAAGAAGAGATTTGTTTGATTTCAAGGATTAAACCTAAATCAGTTGGTGAAGCCTGCACTGATGAAAACTAGGTAAAAGAAATGGAAGAAGAATTAATGCAAATTGAAAAAGAACCACACTTGGGATCTTGTTCCTAGACCTAAGGACAAAAATTTAATTGGAACCAAATGGGTCTTCCCGAATAAATTAAATGAAGATGGTGAAGTTGTAAAAAACAAAGCAAGGTTGGTATGCAAAGGCTATTCTCAATTAGAGGGAACTGATTTTGAAGAAACTTTTTCTTCGGTGGCAAGAATAGAGGTAGTCAGATTGTTTCTTGCATTTGCTTCTTTCAAAGATTTTAAAGTGTATCAGATGGATGTCAAATCAGCATTCCTGAATGTAGATTTGGAGGAAGAAGTCTACTTTGAGCAACCAGAAGGATTTCAGTTGTCTGATTAGGGTGACATGGTTTGTAGACTGAGAAAAGCCTTGTATGGACTCAAGCAAGCTCCAAGAGCCTAGTATGCAAGATTGGATAAATATTTTCTTAAGATAGGTTTTAGCAAGGGTACTGCTGATAGTAATCTTTACTTCAAGATTAATCATGAGGACATCCTGATTGTTGAGGTCTTTGTTGATGATATCATTTTTGGTGGAAATGAATGTATGTTCAAAGCATTTGCTGACCAGATGAAAAGTGAATTTGAGATGTCAATGTTTGGAGAGACAAATTTCTTCCTGGATTTGCAAATTGTTCAGTCAGATAAAGGTATCTTTATATCTTAGTCCAAGTATGTGAAAGAATTGTTGAGGAAGCTTGGAATGGAAGATTCAAATCTAGTAGGTACACCTATGGTAACCAGATGCAAGTTAAGTAAAGATGATGATTCACCCAAGGCAAATCAAAAAAGGTATAGATCAATGATTGGAGGATTGCTCTATCTGACCTAGACCAGACCTGACATCATGAATGCCATTGGACTTATTACTAGATTTCAATCTGATCCAGAAGAATCCCACATTGTGGTAGTCAAAATAATTTTTAGATATCTCAAGGGGATAATTGATTATGGATTGTGGTATCCAAAAGACAATGACTTTACTCTTGATGCATATATAGATGTTGATTGGGTAGGAGATGTGGATGATAGCAAAAGTACTAGTGGTGGTGCCTTTTTCTTGGGAAGAAGATTAGTCTCTTGGATGAGCAAAAAAGAAAGAGGAAATATCTCTATCTACTATAAAAGCAAAATATATAATAGAAGCAAATAATTGTACTCAAGTTCTGTGGATGAACCAAATGTTGAAGGACATCAGAGTTGTGTTTGAGGATCCAGTCACAATCTTTTGTGATAATTCTAGTGCAATAAGTATCTCAAAGAATCCAGTGTTGCATTCCAAGACAAAGCATATATCTATCAAGTTTCATTTCTTGAGAGAGAAGGTAAATGAGAATGAAGTCAAGTTGGAGTTTGTGTCATCCAAAGATCAGATTGCAGATATCTTCACTAAGCCTCTTCCCAAGGATACCTTTGAATATCTCAGAGAGAAGTTAGGAGTTATTACCCCTCTGGATCAGAACTAAGATGCACTAAGGTGCATCAGTCCGGTGGAATTCTCAGTCATATCTTGAGATCCAGATTGATGTTGAGAAAATACTACTCTAAGGAGTAGTCAGTATGCAAACGTTGGAGATCAGTCTGAAATAAAAAAAAAAGAGGGGAAGAGATGATTGCAAATATGTGCCCTTTGCCATTGATATCAAAGGGGGAGAGAAGTCATGTCAAAAACTTAGAAGTAAGTAGTTGCTATTGAAAGGGGGAGCAGTGAAGAAAGTGGTTGCAGGTGTGAGAAGAGCAAGGGGGAGAAGTTCTTGTCTTGATAGTTGAATCAATTTTTCACATCATATGTTGCCATCAATGACAAAGGTGGAGATTGTTGCAAATATGTGCCTGATGTGTTGTCATTGATGTCAACATATCTTTCTGTCAGAAATAATGAAGACAGTGCAGAGGAGTGATTAGTATTTCTAATAAGGTGAAGATCAAAGTATGCGAATTAAAGGGTTTGTATAGGATTTCCTATTGTTGCTCCAGTTGAGATTTGAGAGGTTCGCATGAAGATTTGGTGAAGTTATGGCCTTCTAAGTAGAACAAGTTTCTGCAGTTGTTCAGTGATGACAAAGTAACAAGAAGTTGGTCTGGATTGGTCCGGTATGAGCATATTGTGATCTACAGATCTAAAGGCATGTCTGGGATGTTGGTGTGTTCCCTCAACTCGAGTGGTTTATGGTTTAGAGGTCCAAAACCAATATTTCTAGTATGAAAGTCATGGCAGTGTGTGTTTGTTGAGGTTAAGTGTGAAGATGCAAGTGATTCTGGTGATACGAAGTGGTGTGGTTGTTCCTGTTGACTTAATTGTGCTTGTGGTGGTCTCTGGATCATGTCGCTGTTGTGTTGGTGGTCTGCATTGACAAAGGAGCTCATGATTGAAGTTTTCCTCTTGGTTGTTGTTGTTCTTCCTAGTCTTGGCCGGCTGGATGTTCCTAGTGTGTTGTGGATGATCTAAAGATCATTTTATGAAGCATGATGTGTTAATAGAGGAAGATTCAAGTCTCAGCTATGATTGGCCGACAGTGTAAAGATCCGTGTTAAGTTTGGCTGACCTTGTTGATCAATCCAAGATGGATGAAGTGTATAAATACTTGTTGAAGAGTTGTTAAACATTATCCTTGAGCAAAACAGATTAAATTCGAATAAAGGATTAGAAGTAGAGTAGAGAAGAAAAGGAACGAAAGTAGTATAGAGTGTGAAGTTAGTAATTAAGAATTTGGGGCAAAGCAAAAGTTTTTGAACATTCATTGAAACTGAACTAGGCATGAAGTAGATGCTATTTTTCAGTTAATTCATTATGTTCTAAATAAATTTTGTAGGTAGTGAGCCTCCCTTTTTTAGCAGTGAGCTATGGGCAGTGCGCCCGAAGGCATGTGCCTTCTATTTTTCTAAAGTACTTTTAATAGGGTACAAATCTTTGTGGCTTAACCCCCACCGTGGTTTTTCCATTAATCACGTTTCCATGTCAAAATCTTGGTGTCAAGTGTGTTGATTATGTTTCTGCTCTTATGTTGTTGATCAATGCTTTAATGTTTACATCATTAATCTGGTAGTAAGATAATAAAGGAGGTTAAAAGTAGAAAAAGTTTATATTGTGTGACAACTAATTCACCCCCCCTCTCAATTGTCTAGTCTAATTCCAACAGTTACAACTTACGGTCAGTGTTTATGGTTAAGGCTTTTAGATTAGCCCCTATTCATCCATATGAATAGGAGTGGGGTCTAAGTGAAAAATAAAAAAAGGAAATAGGAAAGGGGAGTATAAGCCCCCTCCCCCTACCCTCGGTCACAGATGTGACTGGGCACTACTGACAAAAGGAACTCTACGAAATCAAATGAAATGCTAGCAGTTGAATTTAAGTTGTCAGCAAGGATATTGTAGTAGCTGGAGTTGGGGTTTAGATGTTAAGACAGTGGAGCGAAGGTTTGTGTGGGTGGAGTTAGGGTTTTTGTCTGGCGGTGGGAAGCTTAAACAATGGTTGAAGCTTGAAGGTTAGGGGTTTTAGAGGGTCGGTGGGTGAAGCAAGCGACAGACTAGATTTTAAGGGTGGCGGAAAAGGGTACTACTGGTCACCACTAGTAGCGGTGATAAGATCTTCCAAGGCAGAGACAAGATCTTGCATGGTTGAGGCCGACCAATAAGAATGTAGGTCGACGGGCAAAAGGTGAGTCTTGGGAGGAGTGGTGCTAGGGAGGATAGAAGTGGGAAATAGATACCAGTGAGCCAACGAGGAGGCAACAAAAGCAAGGGAGTTAGAATATGGTGGCACTAAGGTTTCAAACTGGTGGTGACCAAATATCTTAAACCTACAAATTTTTTAATTTGCAATCAAAAAACAAAACCTGCAATACATAAGATTTAGCCACAAAAAAATGAAAGGAAAAAAACCCAGTAATTTTTTACCAAAGATGCTTGCGTAGGTGTCGTACGGTTTGGTACAGGTCCATATGGTATGACCTTGCGATAGGGGCCAAACTTAAAAAAATTCAAATTTTTCCTACGATAAAATATCAAGTGTTATATGTCATTTTTCACCTGCAAGGCCTCTTGAATGCAACAACGAGGTTTGTTTCAGGCCTAGAGGTCACCTGCAAAACTTGACTTCCCAAAATCGACAAAAAAAATTTAGATTTGCAAGATTCACATTAGGTTCACCAAATGTAGTTTGGGTAAAAATTAGGGCTATGATCATAAATAACAATCCCAAACCCCAACAAGCACAAAGTACAAGATAGCATAGAAATCAAATGACAAAGCAAACCGAAAATGAATCTCTACACTAAGCTTGGGTCTCCTCCATTGCTCTTCTAAATCTCACATAGGAATGCAAGATTTTGAAGGATGAATGTTGGTTGGTCATTCCAACAGCATAATGATACTCAAAAACTAAATCCTCAAATGGCTTGGTTGAGGGTTGGTTTATAGGAAGTGAATGATTTGAATGAAGGGATATGATTGAAAGTTGGTTTCAGCAATGTGGATGGCTAGGATTGAATAGGGTTTCCCACTCCGTGAGGATTTTTAGTCATGTGACAAGTGTAGGGTAGACCTAATTTAAATAATGTTTTATTTAAATTAGATGGACATGTGATGTGTATTAAATTAAAAATGTAGTATGTGACATGTAGTGCAATGAGATGAAAGGTGAAGACTAATTCAAATATTTTATTTGAATTAGTTGAAACATGTGAGAGGGAAATTAATTAAATAAATATGATTTATTTAATTAATTGGAAAGTGAGATAAATTGGATTAGGAGTGGGATTAGGATAAAATGTCATATGATGTCTCTAATAATTTATCGACAAGGTGTTGCAAGACATGGACAAATTTAGGTGTCTACATTTTGCCCCTCTTTGAGATGATTCACAACTAAGAGAAGTAACATCATTTCAAAGAAGCTAATGTGTGGATAGAGGAAAAGGATGATGATGATGTAAGGATAGGGTGATGATATTCAAAAATAAAAAAAATCAAAACATTCAAAATCCAAAAAAAATAAATATTCCCCCAAAAAAATAAAACATTCAAAACCCAAAAAAATCAAAACATATCAAGAATCCAAAAAAATCAAACATTCCCAAAAAATACAAAAAAATCAAATATCCAACAAAAATCCAAGCAATAAAATCACATTCTTCAAATCACTTCATCAATCAATTCTTCAAACCAATTCAATTCATCAAATCAATTCTTCCAATCAATTCAATTCTTCTAATCATTCAAATCAATCCAATTCTGCTAATCATTCAAACCAAATCATTCCTCATCAATCATCATCAATCATCAATTCAATTCCTCCAATCTAATCATCAAAATCAAATCAATCCAACTTCAAGTCCATTCAATCAAACCAATCCAATTCTTCAATTCATCAAATCATCAAATCAAATCACATCTTCAAATCAATCACATCACTCAAATCATTTCATCAATCCAATCATCAAAATCAAAACAATTCAATTCTTCCAATCAATCCTCCAATTTATCAAAATCAAAATCAATTCATCAATCAAATCCATCCATCCAATCAATTCTTCAAAATCATTCCAAATCCAATCAATTCATCAAATCAAATAAATACAAATAATAAATCCAAATGCAAGTCATTCTTAATCCATACCAATCAAGTCAAATTATCCAATTGCATTCAATGGTCTTGATCCCAATCTTGATGTAAACTAAATCAATCAATCAATCAATCATTAATCAAATCCTGGTGTTGATTCACATGGCCAACAACACTAGTGTCAATCAATAATATCAATTGTCTTATACAAGATGTTGCATTATTGAAACCAGACCAAGTGTCTTATACAACATGTTTCATTTCCTGAAACTAGACATCGCCATGATCATTCATCAATCAATCAATCAATCAATCATTGGTTTATAGCTTGACAGGGGCAATACCTTGTTTGTTCTTGAATCATTTGTGCATGCATGCTTGCTTGCTTGTGTGTGTCATCATTTTCATCTTGAATTTGTTTCAAATCCATATCCTTCCAGTTAATATTCATATCTTGTGTATGTTGGAATGGATTTTTGCATTAACCTTTGCATCTAAGGTCATATCATACCTTTTGTGCATTAAGACTTTAATGCTCTAAGTTTACTTCCTCATACATCTAGACAAGGTTGTATTATGTTGGGTACACAAGACACATCGTCACCTTGGTCCTTATACCTTGGTGCATAACGTCTAGTGCTATATCAAACTTCATGGTTGCTCACCTTCATTACAACATAACATATCATTCATTTCCTCTATTCATTCCCTTATCTTTCTTCCTTGACCAATCCCTTTCATTTTGAGAGCCTACCTATGTTTGTCCAACCCACCTATCCTCTCAAGGGGGCATCATCACCCTATCCTTACATCATCATCCTTTTCCTCTATCCACACCTTAGCTTCTTTGAAATGATGTTACTTCTCTTAGTTGTGAACATCATCTCAAAGAGGGGCAAAATGTAGACACCTAAATTTGTCCATGTCTTGCAACACCTTGTCGATAAATTGCTAGAGACATCATATGACATTTTTTCCTAATCCCACTCCTAATCCAATTTATCTCACTTTCCAATTAATTAAATAAATCATATTTATTTAATTAATTTCCCTCTCACATGTTCCAACTAATTCAAATAAAATATTTGAATTAGTCCTCACCTTTCATCTCATTGCAACACATATCACATACTACATTTTCCATTTAATACACATCACATGTCCAACTAATTTAAATAAAACATTATTTAAATTAGGTATACCCTACACTTGTCACATGACTACAACTTGTCATGGAGTGGGAAACCCTATTGGATCCTAGTTGTCCACATCGTTGAAACCAACTTTTAATCATAGCCCTTCATTAAAATCATGCACTTCCTATAAATCAACCCTCAACCAAGCCATTTGAGGATTCAGTTTTTGAGCATCGTTATGCTACTGGAATGAGCAACCAACATTCATCCTTCAAAATCTTGCATTCCTATGTGAGATTGAGAAGAGCAATGGAGGAGAGCCAAGCTTAGTGTAGAGATTCATTTTTGGTTTTCTTTTTCATTTGATTTCTATTCTATCTTGTACTTCACTATGCTTGTTGGTGTTTGAGGATTGTTGTGTATGATCATAGCCCTAATTTTTACCCTAGCTACATATAGCACAAATGCCAAATTTGAAGTTGTCCTCAATCAAAACCCAAACACCCCTATTATAGCTAGAACATCCACTATCTATAACAAAATTAGTCTCTTTATTATTCAAGAGGATGGCAATGCCTCCCTCCCCTTCTCATGTTTGCTACCAAACTGCATGGTATCTTTCAATATAAATTTCAAATTAGTTTCTAATTGAAAACCCACTACTTTTGTCTCTTGGAGAAACAGAAAGTCAACATCCCTTTTATTTTAAAAAAATTCTTAATAGCATATTTTCTATCAGAGTACTCCAGTCCCCTGATATTTCAACTAATGTAGTTTAGAGTTATCTGTATTAGGAGTAGTGTTATTACCCCTCTATTTTTTGTACAATCTATCAAAACACTTAGGATCCTTTTCACCTTTACCTATCTTCTTACTTTTTTGTTCACTATCATCTCTACTGACTTGTTTTATTTTCCTCTTATCCTCCACCTTATTTAATATTTTATCAATGTCCATCACTCCCTCACCATCACTGGGTGGTGGGGAGAAATCACAAAGTTTGAGGTCATTTTACCCTTCAATTTTAATCTCATTTGTTAAATCTTTGGACTCCCCCTAGTTCTAGTGTAATAGGGTGGTCAATTTCAGCAGAATACTGAACATGTCTTCTTCTCTTAATTTTCCATTTAAAATATTTTCTCTTATTTTTTTCCATCACTAATTCTTGAGAATTCTTCTTTTGATTCACTACTATATTGATTTCCTCATTTACCTTGCTATGTTCGTCACTTTTTTGTTGAGATTTTCATTTCACCAAGTTTCTTTTTCATACCCTCTATGTTCGAGGCTATTTCATCCATGCCCCATTCACCTTTGTGGGTTCCTCAACATTTTTAGGACCTCCATTGAGGATCTCCAGGTCATCAAATTTTTTTAGCCCATCTAAATTTATATTATTGGGGATAGCATGGTCTTCTTTTTCTATAGTCTCTTGACTAATTTTTTCTTTTATTTCTCTTTAAACTCAAGTTTAAAGTTATTAAATCTTTTTATAATTTTAGTTCAATCTCTTTTTAGATGCCCTTCTTCTTTACATAGAAAAAAAACATTCAGATCCCATAAAATTTCAATATTGCAATACACTATATCATTAGCCATATTGATACCAATTTTTTCTAGAATATTTATTCTAGGTGTGAAAGAGACTAACACTCTCACATCCAAATGGGGAAGTGAAGACCTAGTTTCTTCTATGTTAAGAACCTTAGCCAAGGGAAACAACAAGTGAGGAGTAAAATCCCACAACTATGGTGGGAGGTTTTTAACTATTACCCATCAGGGAATAGATGTCATCTGAACTTGTTCATTCAAAAATTTGGTAGACCAAGCCACCAGATTGAACATCGACTTCCCTACATTCTAAAATTGCTTATTTATTGTTAGACACACAAGAATATTGAGAGGGGGGTGAATCAATATTTAAACAATTTTCAATTTCAACAACTTCAACTTATCTGGAGCAGATTAAACCTTAAAATCACAATATCAACATGAAAGAATTTAAGACAATGCACATCAACACTTAGCACCATATATATGTGGAAAACCCTAGAAGGGAAAAACCGTGGTGAGGATTAACTCACAATATATGAAGCTCAAATAATAACTTTGTTTTAGGTGATATAACCCAAGGAAGCTGCTACTCCCTAAGTAACTTTGATTTAGGGTCACTCCCAAGGAAGCTACTACTCCCTAAAAAGAGAACACACTTACAAAAGATTATAGTATGATAGTCTTTCTACTGTCTAAAAACTGACATTGAAACTCACACTTTTGATGATTGCACTTCTGCCTCTTCACACTTTCTTCTAAAGATCTGATCAATTAGGCACATTCTATACTTGATCACTATCACAAATATGTCTTCAAGATGAATTAGGACATCATCAACAACTTTCGCTCTTTCTCCTTCAGTCGCACATCAATAATGCATTTATTCTTCCTTTTATCTGCTTGCGAACCTTTTGAATCAACTTGCAATCACACTCTCTTCACTCAAATTGATTCACTATTTATACATGATATTACATTGATTACATATCTTTTTAGCTAGATACAACATGAAAAATGCATATATACAAGTCAGCCAGACAACACACAATATAAAACATGTAGAAGATAGGTCCTAAGTGAAACCACACGTTACCCCAGTGGAAGATCTAAGCCTTGCAGACCACAATATTTGCTTAACCAAGTCTAAAACATCCTTCATATCTTCAAACACCAAGGAATTACATCCACACACTTTGCCCATTTGGAAATAGGACAACTTTAAGGAAAACACATGAAGACTTGAAGTATAACGGTCATACCAACTTGAAAAACCTTTTGCAGTACTGGAAACAAGAAAGATCTTCATGAAACTTTTCTAGATGAGTCCACATGACTCATAAAACATCCCCAAACACTCCTTTTCCACTGTACCTCAAAGAATTATGCCACACAACTTCATACATTAACTCTAAGAACACTCTGTCATCCAGAACACACTGCAACATGCTGTCATTTGAAAAGATGTGTTGTAGATCGCCAAGAACGTTGAAACTAAAAAGAAGCATATAATCCGCATTTAGAAGCATGTCCTCAAAATTGCAAGGGAAATCATTCAATTGTGGAGGAATGTGGAGCATTCCAACAAACCTTCAGCACTGGCTTACTCTTCCAGGACATATGTTAATGGTCTATCATGCAAAACTTTCACAGCGGAAGGGTAAATGATCTGAATCTCTAGAATTATCATCTTCACTAGAATCTTAACATACCTTTAGAACCGCATAGCCAAATCTACAAATCCAGAGGAATGCGGAGCATCCTACTTCCATGTAGTGATTTTCTTCACATATTAAACACTATCTTCACTCTATCTTTTGCAAAACATACTTTCAGTACTCCACACATCATAAAACTTGGAATATGCAATATTTTTCATTACATTAAGCTATATTCCAGTCAGACAATCTTCAATGATGGTCATTCTGAAACAGAGACTATCACCAACTTTCAGAGTCTAAATCTTCTTTGCATTAATACATGCATTCTTAGGGACAGTAAAAGAGAGCATACAACATATCTTAGTCCATCAATACCATATCTGTTAGATTCAGGACAGACAACTGAGAGGGGGGGTGAATAAGTTGTCCAAAACTTTTCTTCCAATTAAACACTTAAATCCACTTTGTAATTCAGTAGCATAATAATAAATCAATCATGGAAACATAATGCATTAAATCAAGAGCAACAACACATCAACACATAAGACACCAAGATTTTGACCTGGAAAACCCAGTTATGGGAAAAACCATAGGGTGATTAACCCAAGATTGTATTCTCTATTAGAAGAATAGAAAGAACAAAATGGCACATGCTAATTAGGGCTCACTGCCCGAGCACACTGCTCACAAGAGGCCTACTGCCTACAAGAGACACTGTCTGCAAAATAATAAGTATCACATACTTGAACTGGAGAATAGCATCTTCACCATGCTTGAGTTAGTTCCACTTAAGACCAATACTTCTGCTCTACCTTTCACTCTCCTTCTTGCTACCACACTCTCATATTCACAAGATATAGTTGAAATGACTTTACAATCCCTTATTTATATAAGACATCAACTTAGGAATAATTATCTAAGTCGGTAAACATTTTAGAGAAAATACATCATGACTAATTACAAAAGACTTCACGCAGATCAACACACTATCGGCCACATAGATCTGAGACTTCAATCTTCTTCTAAGAACACTCCAATCTTCACATAACATCTTCAAGATCATCCGCAGGATGTGTAACTCATCCGGTTGGCCAAACTTAGGAAGAACACCATCATCTAGAAGTTATTCTTCAATTGCGAGCTCAAACTCCAATGCGGACCACCAACATGAACTGGACACAATCCAAAGACCTCTACAAGCTTGCCTAAATCATCAAGAACATCCACACTACATCTGCTTACTAGAATCCTTATCTCCTTCATCTGGAACCTCAGGAACATAGTCTGTCATCACTATCACAATGGAATAGATGCTTGCAGACCTTCAGACCACAAACCAATTGAGTTGTCAATTCACATTGACTTCCTAAACACTCCCTCAAATCCGCAGAACAGGATATTGCATTTCCAGATCTCACCGGACCTATCTATGTCACTCTGTCACCTCTGAACACTTGTCGAAACTAGTTTTACTTGAGCAACCACAACTTCTTCAGATCTTCATGTGGACCTCTAAAATCTTTATTGGATCACCTTAAGACACATATCTACAAACCCTTTGAACCGCATCTTCTAATCTTTATCTTAGCTAGGATCTTTAGCTCACTGTCTTCACTGTTCTTGATTAGAGCTAATTTTCTCAATATCCTCAACATACAACTCATCCAATCATTATCATCAATGCAACAAGAGTATGTTGACATCAATGACAACACCGATTAGGCCCATACTTGCAACAATCTCCCTCTTTGTCATTGATGGCAACATATGATGTGAAAAACTATTTTAACCATCAAGACAAGAACTTTCCTTTACTGACACAACTCCCCCTATCACCAACAACCATTCACATGTCTTTTCTTCTTTTACTACTCCCTGTTTAATCAGAAACCACTTGTTTTTCACATGTCTTCTCTCCCCCTTTAACATCAATGGCAAAGGGCACATACTTGCAACTCCAACACTTCAGAATCATGCCAGCTGCTTCCCCTGAGTAGAAGCTTCCCACCATCAATCTGGACCACAAGATATGACTGTGATATCCACCAGACTGATGCATGTCAGTACACCTTAGTTCATCACCAGAGGGGTAATAACCCCTAACTTCTCCCTGAGATACTCAAAAGAGTCCTTAGGTAGAGGTTTAGTAAATATATCTGTAATTTGATCTTTAGAAGGCACAAACTCCAATCTAACTTCATTCTTGTTCACTTGCTCTTTCAAAAAGTGAAACTTGATGGACATATGCTTAGTCTTTGAATGCAACACCAGATTCTTAGATATATTTATTGCACTTGAATTATCACAAAAGATTGTGATAGGTTCCTCATACTCCACTCTGATGTCTCTTAGCATCTGTTTCATCCACAAAACTTGAGTGCAACTACCTGCTACTACAATATATTCTACTTCAGCTGTGGATAGAGATATTGCCTCTTGTTTCTTGCTTAGCCAAGAAACCAATCTCTTCCCTAAAAAGAATGCTCCACCACTGGTACTCTTCCAGTCATCCACATCTTCTACCCAAACTACATCTATATATGCATGGAGAGAAAAATCATGATCTTTGGGATACCACAATCCATACTCAATTGTCCCTTTTAGATATCTAAAAATCCTCTTGATTGCCATGACATGAGATTCTCTAGGATCAGCTTGAAATCTAGCAACAAGACCAACAACATTCATAATGTTAGGTCTAGTTTGAGTGAGATACAATAGTCATCCAATCATTGACCTGTACCTTTTCTGACCAGCCTTAGGAGAGTCATCATCTTTGCTCAATTTACATCCGGTTGCCATGGGAGTACTCATTGGTTTTGAGTCTTCCATCCCAAATTTCTTCAACTTTTTTTTCACATATTTGGTCTGAGAAATGAAGATTCCTTTCTTAGTTTGAATGATTTGTAGACCCAAGAAGAAATTCATTTCACCAAGCATGGACATCTCAAATTCACTTTTCATTTGATTTGCAAAAGTTTTGCACATACTATCTCTTCCTCTAAAAATGATATCATCAACAACCACTTCAACAATCAAGATGTTTTCATGATCAATTTTAAAATATAAATTACTGTCAACAGTACCTTTGTTGAAACCAATCTTCAAAAGATTCTTATCCAATCTTTCATACTAAGCTCTTGGGGCTTGCTTCAGTCCATACAGTGCTTTCTTCAACTTGCAGACCATATCACCATGATCAGACAATTGAAATCCATACGGGTGCTCAATGTATACTTCTTCTTCCAAATCACCATTCAAGAAGGCAAACTTGACATCCATCTAATATACTTTGAAATCCTTGAAGGAAGCAAAAGCAAGAAATAATCTGACTGCTTCAATTCTTACCACAGGAGCAAATGTTTCTTCAAAATCAACTCCTTCTATTTGAGAGTAACCCTTGTAGACCAATCTGGCTTTATTTCTGATTACTTCACCAACTTCATTCAGTTTGTTTCGGAAGACCCATTTGGTTCCAATCACATTCTTGTTTCTAGGTCTGGGAACAAGATCCCAAGTGTTATTTTTCTCAATTTGCATCAGCTCTTCCTCCATTGCTTTAGTCCAATTTTTGTCATTGCAAGCTTCATTCACTATCTCAGGTTCAATCTTTGAAATCAGACAATACTCTTCTGAATCTTGAGCAATTTTCTTTCTCATTTGTACACCTTTGCTTTTATCACCTATGATCTGATCTTCATAGTGGTTCAGTCTTACATACCTGGGAACTTTGGGAGTTTCTTGCACTTCTAATTCTTGATCAGGCTCATTCAAACTCATCTCTTCTTCCTAATTTACTGGATCAGTTTGAATCTAAATTTTAGAAGGGGCTTGGGCTCCTTGAATCAGAACACCATTCTGATCATCTTCATCATATTCATAAAAGCTTGAAGGTTTTTCAATTCCTTCATCAACCTTCACATTTGTACTTTCTATAATCTTTCTCGGTCTCTTGTTATAACACTGGTATGCTTTGCTTTGAGTAGAGTAAGCCAAGAATATTCTTTCATCACTTCTAGCATCAAACTTGCCTAGATCTTCATCTCTTTTAATGTAACATTTGCTATCAAAAACTCTAAAATATCTCACTATGGGAGTGATGCCAAACCAAAGTTCATAAGGAGTCTTACCGGTATTGCTTCTGATTTGAACTCGATTAAGAGTGTAGACTGCAGTGCTTACAACTTCTCTCTAGTAAATTTGAGGAAGATTTGCTTCCATCATCATGGTTCTAAATGCTTCTTGGATGGTCTGGTTCTTTCTTTCCACTACTCCATTCTACTATGGAGTCCTAGGAGTAGACAATTGTCTTCTGATTCCATGCGTCTCATAGAATTCTATGAAATCACTGGATGTGAATTCACCACCTCTATCAAACCTCAGACATTTTATGTTCAATCTGGTTTCATTCTCCACCATAGCCTTGAATATTTTGAATTTCTCAAGAGCCTCTGATTTCTCCTTTAGAAAAGCTACCCACATCATCCGGGAGTAGTCATCAATTAATAGCATGAAGTATCTATCACCTTGCACACTTATGATTCTTGCCTGACCACATAAATCAGTATGAACTAAGTCTAATAATCTGATAGAAGATTGTTCCTTGCTTTTGAATGAGACTCTGCTTAGTTTCCCCAACTAGCATTCTTTGCACAAGCTATTTGTAGGTTTTACCAGTTTTGGAGGATCTCTTACAGCCTGAGTGTTTCATATTGTTGTTCTCAAAATCAGCTACGCTCATTTTGTAGACAACCCCACGAAACTTGTCCGTTTCGTGAAACTACACTCTAAGATCGCAAATCGAGAAAAGATGTTCTTGATCTCGTGCGAGGTCATTTGATGTTTTTACGACGCTTCCTTGAATTAATTTCTCAATGAAGGCGAGGAAAGTTCAAGTCGTAAATTGGTCAAGGTGTTAATGTTAGTCTTTTTAAAAGTCTGGTGAATTTTGACTCTTGATATGCAAGAGCGGCAAAATTTGCCGCTCTTACATATCCTTTAAATTTATTTTGTTTTGATGTATAGTCGGCGAAATTCGCCGCTATTACGTCGTTTTTAGTCAAAAGTGCAAAAGCGGCAAATTCCACCGCTCTCGCATATGTCGAGTGACCATCACATGCATCGGCGGCATTTTTTGCCGACTTTGCGTATTAGTCAACAGCGATGCACGAGCGTCTGAATTTGCCGCCCGAACGAGATCTTCGGGATTTTCGTGTCGGACGCCATTAATGGCCACTCGTGCCAGGGGTTTTCAACTCCGTTTTTGATCTTTTAAAAGCCTTTTCTTTCTTCTATTCGTCATTCCTTATCCACAAAACCCCTACGCGACTCGCTCGACGCTCGTCTGATCTCACCGTTCGCCGATTCACCGACCGAGCTATCCTTAGGGTTTTCCTCTACAAGCACGGGTAAGTCTTCCTTCCACTCGTCGTTCAAACTCTTTCTTCAGAAGGTTTTGTTTCTTAGTTTTTGGTTTTTGTTTTCATTTGTTTTTGTTTTGTTTGCAAGGTTTTTGTTTCTTGTCTTGTGTTGACAACCATAGGCTGCCCTAGGTTTTTCGCCTTCAAAATCTTTAAACCTACCTACTACCCCGAAAACCCTAGGGATTCCCTTGCCCTCGAAATCCCAAACCCTCAACACGAAATTCATCTCACACGACATAGGTGAATTTTGCCGTGTTTACATTGTTGGTTACCTGAGTGTCGGATCGGGTAACATCTCGGCGCTCAAAACTTGCGGAGGTTACCTTGCCATGCAACGTCGGCGAAATTCGCCGTTCGTGCATATGTAGAACCCAAATGCAGTGTCGGCACAAATCGCCGACGGAACGTCAAAAATGAAGTTTAGTTATCAAATGCAGTGACGGCGAAAATCGCCGCCCCGAACAACAAACCTTTCGTTCCTATTTCCTGCAAAAGCGGCGAAAATTGCCGCTCTTACCAAACGAACCTCGGTTTACCTATTTCCTGCATTGTCGGCAAATTTCGCCGCTCCAACCATCTCACAGTTTTTTCAAGCTGCACGGGCGGCGAAATTCGCCGCCGATGCACAAACATCAAACCCCTCACATGCAAGGGCGGCGAATTTTGCCGCCCGTGCAAAAAATATCCCAAATTTTCCTAACACTGGAAAATTTTCAATTTCATTTTCCCGAGCCCGCTTCTCCTCTGATTCTTGGCCAGCTTGCACTATAGCCCTTTTTCAAGTGCACTCCCATAGTCATGATCGTCAACATGCAATTTTCCCAGATTGCCCATATTTTCCCTGATTGCATGATCATGATTTCTGTTGCAGTTTCTTCTGCGGAGCTCCTTTCGACGTCAAATTTCTTCTCAGTGAAAGATCGTCCAAATGACTGATTTGTCTCCGAAGAAGGCTAAAGCAATGAAGTATAAATATCAAGGTGTTTTCCCAATCACCTCAGTCCACTCTAATGTTGAAGATATTAGAGATACAGAGATTGGCCATGTTGATATGGCCGAGTTTGTAGAAAGAACCAAGTCAAGCAACCCCAGTGCTATGATGAGGAAAATAGTGGAAAGCAATATTCATCTGGTATCCTCCTTCCCAGTGGCGGCTCACAATACAGAATTTGTTCTTCAGTGCGCCCATTTCTACAACAAAGATATCAGAGCTGTGGTGGACGCCGGTGGTAATGTAATAATCAGGTTGGACCCTGAGTTTATTGACAAGGTGTTCATGTGTCCTCCTGCAACAGAGGTGTTGAAGCTTGATTTCACCGATGCTCAAAAGGAATATGATAAGAATCCAGAGAAGGCGAAGAAGGTAATCAACAACAAATGGTTGAAGATTGCGAGGTCAAGTTTGTCTAGATGGCCACGCAGCTTCCCCCGAAGTGATTTCGTGGAAGAAGTTGGTGACTTGATTACCCTTCTCAGCAGGATCAGAGGTTTGTCTTCCTCTTCACAATTTCAGGAATGGATGTATCCTTTCATTAAGGTCATACTCCAAGGCAAGCAGGTCATTTTCTGGGGAGAGCAAATTAGTAACGCTTTGCATGATCAGCTGACGAAAGTATCCACTACCTCCAAGTTCTTCATGACTTCCTATCTGGTATACATTGCAGCCTCCATGAGGATTTTTCCAGGGTTGTCATCAGAAGGGGATAGAAGAGTAGTCCCAGTATACCAGTACTATTCTCAGCTAACATTGAAAGGCTCAATTCACCATTTCAGGAGAGTGAATGATGCATTCTTTGCTGTATTCTTGTGCCTTTTCAATCCCCAACTGGAGCAGAGAAGAATCTCAGATGAGGCATGGACAGTGGTTAATGGTTTTGGTTGTATGTTTCTGCAATTTCCATCTTTCTCCTACTTGAGGGTTGGCTTTTTCCAAGGTTACCCTTATATGCTTCCAAGGTTTCCTTCAGATAGATTGGTGTTGATGGAGTTGTGCAGGCAAATGATTGTCGTGCATAACAAGCAGATGGAACTCAAGAAGCCTGGCTTCAGATTTCCTGTAGAAATCGGCAGATACTCAGTATTGACTGCCACAAAGGCAAGAGCTATGGAAACGGAGATGCAGCTGGTCACTATGAAGCAATTTAAGAGGAGACCAAAGTTTGATTACCGAGGTGTAAGGGATAAAATCAAGAGGAAAACACAGTTCCATGAACCCATGGTGGAAGATGTCTGGATAGACTTGAGAACAGAGGAAGACATCCGAAAACTGGACTATAGCAGGCTGTCTCTAGAGCAAATTGAATACCTTGGACTTGCTGATATCCCAGAGGACCTTGTAGATGATGGAGAATTGGTTGATGCCAAGTATGAAACAGAACAGATAGCTGGTACTCCTCTACCGCCAATCCAATGGTCCCAAAAGGAGCTGACTTCCCTAAGGAAGAGATTTGAACCCATATTGGCCAACACCAATAAGTGGCTGGAAGATAAAGGAATTACGCTGAAGGAATTCTTCACTGGTTCAGAAACTGAAGTTCAAGAGCAAACTGGTAAGAAGGTTGAAAATAGAACGAAGAATAAGAGTGATGCTCCATCATCCTCTAAAACACATAAACCTAAAATCAGATTTGTGACAAAGAAAGCAAAGGTGGTTGAGAAGGAACCTGAAGCGAAGGATATGGAGATTGAAGAGCCAGCGGCCGAAGATCCAGCAATTGAAGAGCCAACTACAGAAGAGATGGATGTCGGAGACAAGGGGTCAGAGGAACAAGAAAAAGAGGCTTTGTCTCCACAAGACAATACACCTGTTGCACCCCCTGTGCCTGCTTCCCCCATTATCATTCCTTCTTCTGAATCCCCCTCTCCTCCTAAGATAATCTTTGATAATCCCCAGGGCACTTTTGAAAATGTTCTTCATTCTTCTGACTCCATTCCTAGTTTGTCTTCTTCGTCATTTGATATAGGAGATACTTCTATGTTTGATCATTTTGTGATGAATACTGAGCAAATTTCAAGTGCCAATGTAACAGGTGCGGTTTTTACCAACACCCCGCCTATTGTTTCTACCACCGGCACAAGTACAGTCCCAGTAACACCAGTGGCAGAAATGGACTCCAATGTAAATACTTCTCTGCTGCCACCTTGGTTATCAGCTTACACGCCAAAGAGGAAAAAGCAAGTCATCTCTCCAGATGATTTTGATTTCACTAAGCTGACACCGGCAAAACCTAAGGCTCCGAAGAAACCAAAGATCCTGTCAAGGGTACTTGAAGAAAAAGGGCAGAAGGTTTTGGAGATAGCAAAACCCCCACAGGATGCAACTGTCGAAAATTTTGACATGAATGACTATTCTATTTCTAGGGTCAAATTGGGCAAAATCACCCATGAAAGCGCTAAAAATGATATGCAGTCAGCCATGGACATCCTGATCCAAAAATTCGACAGGGAAAAGGAAATGAAAGACTACTACAAGGCAAAGGCAGAACAGCTGACTGCAGTGGTAAGAAAGATCACGTTGAATTCAGAAGCAGTTACTCCGGAGGCCGTGTCTGTAGAAGACCCCGTCATCCTGAAAGCGGAAAAGACTCATCTCAGAGGAAAAGTACTTGAAGAGTACTTAGATAGGATGCGAGCTCAGGGAATCTCTTTGCTCAAGGAGGTATTTGAGAAAACGGATAAGATGAGGAAAGTAAGAGCAGAACTCAACGATCTCATCGATGCCATCTCTCATGATATCGAGCACACAGAGGATACTCATGATAAGTGGGTTGAAATGAGGAAGCTGAAAATGAGCACTTTAATATCCATTGGCGCCATTTCCAACAGGGATTCATATATAGAGACAAAGGAAGCTCTAACGTACAGGAGCAATGTGCTAAGAAATTTGATCAAGGATCTCGAAGCTGCCAAGGAAACCAGTGAAGAAAATGATGTTAACATTTTGCATAAGCTGGAGGAGTTGCCCTGTAAATTGGTATCACAGGATAACCAGTTTCTTTCTGCAGAAGAAATGGTCAAGGAATTTGAGGACATGTTTCAGCAGGAATTTGAAGACAAGGTATTCTCAATAACTTCTGTGGACAACATATTAGACAACCAGTTAACCTTGGACAATTTGAAAACCAGGTTAACCAATCACGCCAAGTCAATCACTACAGTAAGGGATGCCATAGTGAGGGCCAGGATGATTTTCAAGAACACATTCAAACCAGATAGCATTGAAATGCAGGCAACCTTCACTATGTATGATGACCACGTGAAAAAGGGCGGTGACACAAGTCGAAGCAGCTGATTTTTTCCCTTAGTTTATTTTCTGATTTCCATATGTACTTTCAAAACAGTTTTGGACATTTTTACATGTACATTTTTGATATGCAATTACATGTAAAAAATAGGAAGTCCCAAGTCAATAAGGACTCCTATTTTTGAATAAGTCAAAGTAGTTGTAGATTTCCTAGATTTTCTCAAGGTCTTTCCCTATAAATAAAGGGGACCTCTTTTGTAAATATTATCTTTTATCTATTGCAAGAAAACTCTGGCGAATTGAAAAGCAAATCAAGACTTTGTGCTTATTGTGAAAATCAATATTCAAATATTCATCAATACAAGAAAGCAAGTTCAATTCCAATCTTTGTCTTGGGATTATTTGTGTTGTGATAGTTTTGTTCTTATGTCTTGCTATCATAATCTTAATTGATAATAATTGAAAGGTGGAGTTTGTTTCAAGTGATTGAAGAGCGCTCTAGATTTGATTCTGATAAACTTTGTGTTATCAAATCGGTTGTGGGTTATATGTTCATGTTTGTGAAAATACAACAGTTTGAAGACTTTGTGCTGCAAGTTGTTATATTTGAATCATTTTTATCATATTGAAGGAGAGTGAAGACTTTGGGCTGCATTTTGCTTCAAACAAGTTCTGGTTACAAGTAGTGAGTGAGGTAACAGAAAACTTTGTGTTTCTGTGATATTGTGATAATTTATAAGTTTTATATTGAGAGTTTGAAATATAAACATCTATTCTGAAAAAAGAGAATGAGATGAGATGGAACCACCCCAAACATAGTTTTTAGTGTACATAGATTTGATAAGTGTTTGATTTACAAAAGTTAAGCAATTAGAGGGAACCTCCCCTTGCTGAGAGGAGAGACTTTGTCTCATCATAGCTGTGGCTGATATACCCATTTTGCCGTTAGAGAGTTAACGACAAAATATTCACCCAACAGTTTTTTGGCGACTCTACTGGGGAAGGAACGCGCAACTTGAAGCCTCACGCTTTGAGTTGAAGCATTTTTTCAGTTCTTTTCCATTTTTCTTGCAAATATTGTGGTTAGTATAATACAGTCTGGCAGATTCCCGGTACACCAGAAGTAAGAGGGCTCAGGGTATTATTGATCCTGCATTTGAATTAATGCGGCAGAATAATTTTGGATTCTTAACTCCATGACCTCGTCTTCAACGCACCAGGAGTTTTCCCCCTACAAACACCAGGTCTCCAATACCAGGTGAAGTTTCTATTGCCAGTACTAATAGAGTTTTGGCTGTTCATACACCACCAAGGTTTACCATACCACCTTTCAACCGGCGTATCATGGCAGCCCAAGGCCCTTGGGGTAATACCTTTGGTCCTCTAAACTTGACCCCACCATTACATGAACTACCTCGTAGTTCAAGAAAGAATTTCCCCAAATTCTATGGTGACGGAAAAGTTCATCCTGATGAGCACATTGCGGCTTTCTGTATAGCTTGCGGTGTAATAGGTGTCGAGCACGAAGACGTGGCTGTACGACTCTTTGTAGAAACACTACAAGGCGCTGCTGCAGACTGGTTCTATCACCTCCAAGCTCAGACCATAACAAACTGGGCTACTCTCAAAACTAAATTCGAGGCCAGGTTCAAACCTGCGGAAGATGCTCATGCGTTGTTAGCACAGCTGACACAGATGAAAAAGGAACCTCAGGAACCAATGCGAGATTTCATCGCTAAGTTCAACAAATTGAGGAATAGGATTCCTGCTACTGCTGAGCCCACAGCGGAGAATCTCAAATGTTTCTTCATTAATACACAGCTTCCTGAGGTGAGTTTCCTATTGAGGCGAGCTGCTCCTACTGATCTTGCTGCGGCTCAGATTCTGGCAACAGAAGTAGAAGATGATCTTATCCTAGCGGGTAAGATAAGAAGGGATGCTAATAGAAACAAAAGCTCCTCTTCTACTGAAAACCATTTCACAAGCACCACGGATCCCATGGTGCAAAAGCTAGCGAATGAATTGCTGGCTCTCAAGAGACAAATGTCCCAAGGTGTATCTGCGTCTCCTTCTTACCGAGATATACCCAGGAGGACATTCCCAAACAATTCATATCAAGGCACTGCTGCTAGGAATCAAGGACAGCAAAACCGTCTTCCTCCTACTCAGGGGAAGCTTGCTATTGAGGCAGCGCCGGTCAACTCTGCTGTTGGCTACTATGAAGCCGAGAATGAACTCTCTTTCCAACCTGAGTTGGAATATGAAAACGGTGCTAATCTCTTCACAGAAGGAGAAGAAGAGTTAGCTGGCGACTCTACCATCAGCTTTCTGAACTACCAGGACGAAGCTGAAAAGGGAGAAGTGAGTGAAGGAGTATATGCTGTTTTCACTAGGTCTCAAAATCAGTCAGCTCCTCAAGCGGATAAAGGGAAGGTGAGAGAAGAATCTCAACTGGCGATTTCAATCGCTAAACGGGGGACTCCACTACCTTTCCAGTCAAAAGACCCAGTGATAAATAAACAGGTAAGTGTTTCTAATGAATTTGCACCTTCTACTTCTAATCCTCAGACTAGTGCTGTTTCAACCAAAAATCAAAATGATGGTTTTTCTTCCTCCGTATCTAATTCTTTTCAGCAGTTCGACATAATAGACCATGCTAGGAGAACTAAGATACAAATGTCTGAAGTTGAATATTTACAGGCTAATCCTGAACAGTTTGATAGATTAGCCAAATATGTCAAAAATAAGACCGTTCCTGCAGGACAAGAGTTTCCCAAAGCTACCCATGACTCCTCTAAAAGTAAAACTACCCAAAACAATCTTGTTACTACTCCCCCTGAGGTTTCTGGAAAAATTGAGCCCTTCTATGTTTCCCTATTTGTAAATGGCCATAAATTGAGCAATTGCGTAATAGATTCTGGAGCCTCAGACAATGTAATGCCTGCTAAGGTAGCAAATGCCCTTGGTCTCACCTTAACCAAAACTTTTGGAAGGTGTTTCTCTATGGAGAATAAGCAAGTTCCACTTTTGGGTCAAATCAAAGATGCCCAATTTGCATTTGCGGCTTTTCCGGATAAGAGAATCAAGATGACAGTCTTGGTAGCTGATGTCCCAGCTTCATACGGCATTCTCCTTGGACGGAATTTCTGCAAAGATGTGGGTGGTGAGCTGAACATGGATTTGTCTGAAGCTAGGATACCCGTTAAAGGTGTCATGCAGAAATTGCTTCCTGAGAAGGAAGCGAAATATATTGTTACTCAAACATCAAACCCCAAAGCCCAAATTTTGTTTGAATCCTCGGGAATGGGTAACTATTTTCTGTCTACTGAAGATTGTTCCGATTCATCAGATGAGGCTACATCGGGTGATAGCTCCGATATGTCAGATGGAGACTCAGAGGAGTTTTCAGACGAAAGTTCAGGTAAAGATATAGCGATTCCAGATTCTTCCCTCACTGATGAAGAGGAATCTTCTGATCAGAGGAAGCCCAAGAAATCAAATTCTGATGGAGTCTGGATTTTAGAATTTGATGGTAGCTGTTCTTCTACCGGTTCTGGAGCCGGAGTGGTTTTGATATCGCCACAAGGTGATATTTTGCCTTTTTCATACAAGCTACAATTTGACAATACCAATAACACCGCCGAATACGAGTCCTTGTTGCTCGGATTGGAAGCGGCGCGTGCCAGAGGTGTTAAGATCCTTCATGCTCAAGGGGACGCCGAATTGGTGGTTTGTCAAGTAAGAAATTTGTACCAAACAAAAAATGAAAGGTTGAGACACTATCGCAATCGCGTATGGGATTGCATTGAAGATTTCGATGCTTTCAATATTTCAGCAGTGCCAAGAGAGTTCAATGACCGTGCAGATTCATTGGCTGTTTCCGCCACTCTCATGATGCCTCACAAGGATTTCAAAGGAAATAAGTACACTATTGAACTGGTCTTCCGACCAAGTGTACCTGATAACTCTGACCATTGGCAGGTGTTCAATGGTGACAATCAGATCATTGCTTTCCTGGAAAAGATGGATAGTTTTGATGAGCTTTACTTTGAAGGAAGTGAATCACCACCTCGTGAATATGTTTCTGAGGTAGATTCGCAGACTGGCGAAGAATTTCTACAGTTGAAAGGAAATAAAATCCCAAAAGGATTGGTTTCCCTTGAGAGGCTCTTTGATAAACACGACAGGTATATCAAGCAGCGGCAACAACAGCAGGATTCGAATTCCTCCATGGAATTTGAACAGGTCAATTTGGGTACAGAAACAGATCCTAAGATGGTCAACATCGGAAAATGCTGCACGGCTGATGAAAGATTCAAATTCATTACCCTCCTCCGCCATTACATTGATGTTTTGGCTTACTCCTATGATGATCTGAAGTCTTTCAGGCCTAAGGAGGTTCAACACGAAATTCCCCTCAAAGCTGGATCGTTGCCTTACAAACAGAAGCAGAGGCAATACAATCCAAAGATATCAGGTACGATTCTTTCTGAAATTCAGAAGATGCTGAATGCGAGGATTATCTTTCCAATTCATCACTCCACATGGATTTCAAACATAGTACCTGTAAGGAAGAAGAACGGAGAAATCCGTATCTGTGTTGATTTCAGAAATCTCAACCAGTCTTCTTTGAAAGATAACTACCCTTTGCCCATCATGGACCAAGTATTGCAAACAGTGACAGGTTCAGAAATGCTATCTATGTTAGATGGTTTTTCAGGGTACAATCAAGTGGAGGTAAATGAAGCTGATCAGTTCAAGACCGCCTTCACCACACCGCGGGGCACATTTGCGTATCGCAGAATGCCTTTTGGACTGATCAACGCTGGCGCAACATTTCAGAGAGCGATGGATCTTGCTTTCAGAGATGAAATGGGTAAGTTCATCGTGGTGTATCTCGATGACTTGACTGTGTTCTCCAAAAACCGTCATGATCATGTACATCATTTGCGACAAGTGCTGGAGCGCTGTCGGCAAAATGGTATTTCACTCAATCCCAAGAAGTCAGTTTTTGGGGTAACGGAAGGCAAGCTTCTCGAACACATTGTATCCCGAGAAGGTACTAAGATCGACCCGGAGAGGGTCAAATCTATTCAAAGTCTCACTCTGCCAGCGAGTAAGACTGCTGTTCATTCTTTCTTTGGAAAGGTGAATTTTCTGCGAAGGTTCATCCCTGAGTTTGCAGAAAAAACCCGTCACATTGTTAATATGATGAAGGGTAAAGCCACTTTCCGTTGGACTGCGGAAGGTAAGGAAGCGTTTGAGGATATCAAGAGAGCTATTGCTCATGCTCCGGTTCTTGTCTGTCCTGACTACACCAAGGATTTCCTAGTCTATAGTTACGCTTCAGAACACACACTTTCAGCTATTCTGGTCCAGCAGAATGAGGAAGGCGTTGAATCCCCCATATCATTTATGAGTTGTCCTCTCAAAGCTCATGAATTGAAGTATTCGAATATGGAGAAGCATGCCTACGCCGTAGTCAAAGCAGTTAAGCATTTCAGGTTCTATATTCTAAATTCACACACTGTTGTCATGGTGCCTGATACAACAGTCAAATCCATCCTAACTCAACAAGAGTTCGGAACGAAGAGAGGTAACTGGATCGCTAAAATTCAAGAATTCGATCTGGATATCAAGCCTACCAAGCTTGTGCGGGGTAAAGGTTTGTGTCAATTGATCGCAGACAACGTTCCAAAAGAGACAGGGGACGAAGAAGAAGAGGTTGTGGACACGCCAACTGTTCTTTTTGTTACTACAACTGACGAGTGGTATTCCAATATCGCTCATTTCCTTACCTATGGTGAGTGCCCTTCTCACTTGTCTTATAAGGAAAGGAGAACTGTCAAGTTAAAAGCTGCTAACTACGTCCTTTGGGACAATGGTTTGTACAAGAGAAGTCTTGACGGAGTATTTTTGCGTTGCGTGGATAAAGCGCAACAAGGTAAGCTTTTGGAGTCTTTCCACAATTTGGCTTGTGGTGGACATTTTTCAGCACCTGTAACGGCTCACAAGATTTTGCGAGCTCGATACTATTGGCCCACACTATTCCAAGATGCGTATAATTGGGTACGCAGGTGTGAATTATGCCAGCAGTTTGTTGGGAAACCAAAATTGGCAGCCTTACCTCTCAAACCAGTGGTGATTGAGGAGCCTTTTCAGCAATGGGGTATTGACTTCATTGGCGCAGTGAATCCATCATCAAGTGCCGGACACAACTATGTCCTCACAGCAACAGACTATTTTACCAAATGGGTGGAAGCTATTCCAGTCAAACACGCCACTTCAGAGGTGGTATGCAGTTTTCTTAAAGAAAACATTATTTCCAGGTTTGGAATCCCAAACAAGATTGTAGCAGACAATGCTACTTGTTTTTCCTCTTATGAGATCACTGAGTTTTGCTACGAGCATGGGATCACTCTTTCCCATTCTTCAGACTATTATCCGCAAGGGAATGGTCAAGCAGAATCAAGCAACAAGAATCTGGTCACTATCATCAGGAAGCTGGTTGATGAGAATCAGAGGACTTGGCATAAGGCGTTGTTCGATGCTTTATGGGCAGATAGAATTACACCTAAAAGAGCAATAGGCATGTCGCCATTTCAGCTTCTATATGGACTGAATGCGGAGATACCGATCACCTTGGAATTGCCAGCATTGAAGTTGGTAAAGGCATTGGAAGATAGAACTTTTGATAGTTCTATTGATAAAAGGATCATGTATTTGGCCGAACTTGAGGAGCAACGCACTGTTGTGGTGGACCGCATTGCTGAGCACCAAAATCAAGTAAAGAGACTCTTCGACAAGAAGGCGAAGGCTCGTGAGTTTCAGGTTGGAGATCAAGTCTTGTTGTGGGACAAGAGGAGAGAACCAAAAGGAATGCATGGAAAGTTTGATTCCTTGTGGAGAGGTCCATTCACCATTCATCAGTTCTGTGGTGAAAACAGTTTCTTGCTGGAGTATCAAGATGGGACACCATTCTTGTTGCCTCACAGTGGACATCATCTGAAGCACTTCAATCCTTGAGGTTTCAGATAAGTTAAATTGTACATTCGTATAGTTTTGTGTTTTATTTTTGTGTTTTCGTTTAGTCTTTGTGTCTTTTTCTTTTTAGCTTGACTCTATAGCCCAATGGCATGGATGAAGGCACTTAGAGACTGGATTCTACTCCCCTCAATCGTTTCAAAGTTCGATTGAAGGAAGTTCCCCAGTTAGAGCCAGCTGTTGTTCTCAAAATCAGCTACGCTCATTTTGTAGACAACCCCACGAAACTTGTCCGTTTCGTGAAACTACACTCTAAGATCGCAAATCGAGAAAAGATGTTCTTGATCTCGTGCGAGGTCATTTGATGTTTTTACGACGCTTCCTTGAATTAATTTCTCAATGAAGGCGAGGAAAGTTCAAGTCGTAAATTGGTCAAGGTGTTAATGTTAGTCTTTTTAAAAGTCTGGTGAATTTTGACTCTTGATATGCAAGAGCGGCAAAATTTGCCGCTCTTACATATCCTTTAAATTTATTTTGTTTTGATGTATAGTCGGCGAAATTCGCCGCTATTACGTCGTTTTTAGTCAAAAGTGCGAAAGCGGCAAATTCCACCGCTCTCGCATATGTCGAGTGACCATCACATGCATCGGCGGCATTTTTTGCCGACTTTGCGTATTAGTCAACAGCGATGCACGAGCGTCCGAATTTGCCGCCCGAACGAGATCTTCGGGATTTTCGTGTCAGACGCCATTAATGGCCACTCGTGCCAGGGGTTTTCAACTCCGTTTTTGATCTTTTAAAAGCCTTTTCTTTCTTCTATTCGTCATTCCTTATCCACAAAACCCCTACGCGACTCGCTCGACGCTCGTCTGATCTCACCGTTCGCCGATTCACCGACCGAGCTATCCTTAGGGTTTTCCTCTACAAGCACGGGTAAGTCTTCCTTCCACTCGTCGTTCAAACTCTTTCTTCAGAAGGTTTTGTTTCTTAGTTTTTGGTTTTTGTTTTCGTTTGTTTTTGTTTTGTTTGCAAGGTTTTTGTTTCTTGTCTTGTGTTGACAACCATAGGCTGCCCTAGGTTTTTCGCCTTCAAAATCTTTAAACCTACCTACTACCCCGAAAACCCTAGGGATTCCCTCGCCCTCAAAATCCCAAACCCTCAACACGAAATTCATCTCACACGACATAGGTGAATTTTGCCGTGTTTACATTGTTGGTTACCTGAGTGTCGGATCGGGTAACATCTCGGCGCTCAAAACTTGCGGAGGTTACCTTGCCATGCAACGTCGGCGAAATTCGCCGTTCGTGCATATGTAGAACCCAAATGCAGTGTCGGCACAAATCGCCGACGGAACGTCAAAAATGAAGTTTAGTTATCAAATGCAGTGACGGCGAAAATCGCCGCCCGAACAACAAACCTTTCGTTCCTATTTCCTGCAAAAGCGGCGAAAATTGCCGCTCTTACCAAACGAACCTCGGTTTACCTATTTCCTGCATTGTCGGCAAATTTCGCCGCTCCAACCATCTCACAGTTTTTTCAAGCTGCACGGGCGGCGAAATTCGCCGCCGATGCACAAACATCAAACCCCTCACATGCAAGGGCGGCGAATTTTGCCGCCCGTGCAAAAAATATCCCAAATTTTCCTAACACTGGAAAATTTTCAATTTCATTTTCCCGAGCCCGCTTCTCCTCTGATTCTTGGCCAGCTCGCACTATAGCCCTTTTTCAAGTGCACTCCCATAGTCATGATCGTCAACATGCAATTTTCCCAGATTGCCCATATTTTCCCTGATTGCATGATCATGATTTCTGTTGCAGTTTCTTCTGCGGAGCTCCTTTCGACGTCAAATTTCTTCTCAGTGAAAGATCGTCCAAATGACTGATTTGTCTCCGAAGAAGGCTAAAGCAATGAAGTATAAATATCAAGGTGTTTTCCCAATCACCTCAGTCCACTCTAATGTTGAAGATATTAGAGATACAGAGATTGGCCATGTTGATATGGCCGAGTTTGTAGAAAGAACCAAGTCAAGCAACCCCAGTGCTATGATGAGGAAAATAGTGGAAAGCAATATTCATCTGGTATCCTCCTTCCCAGTGGCGGCTCACAATACAGAATTTGTTCTTCAGTGCGCCCATTTCTACAACAAAGATATCAGAGCTGTGGTGGACGCCGGTGGTAATGTAATAATCAGGTTGGACCCTGAGTTTATTGACAAGGTGTTCATGTGTCCTCCTGCAACAGAGGTGTTGAAGCTTGATTTCACCGATGCTCAAAAGGAATATGATAAGAATCCAGAGAAGGCGAAGAAGGTAATCAACAACAAATGGTTGAAGATTGCGAGGTCAAGTTTGTCTAGATGGCCACGCAGCTTCCCCCGAAGTGATTTCATGGAAGAAGTTGGTGACTTGATTACCCTTCTCAGCAGGATCAGAGGTTTGTCTTCCTCTTCACAATTTCAGGAATGGATGTATCCTTTCATTAAGGTCATACTCCAAGGCAAGCAGGTCATTTTCTGGGGAGAGCAAATTAGTAACGCTTTGCATGATCAGCTGACGAAGGTATCCACTACCTCCAAGTTCTTCATGACTTCCTATCTGGTATACATTGCAGCCTCCATGAGGATTTTTCCAGGGTTGTCATCAGAAGGGGATAGAAGAGTAGTCCCAGTATACCAGTACTATTCTCAGCTAACATTGAAAGGCTCAATTCACCATTTCAGGAGAGTGAATGATGCATTCTTTGCTGTATTCTTGTGCCTTTTCAATCCCCAACTGGAGCAGAGAAGAATCTCAGATGAGGCATGGACAGTGGTTAATGGTTTTGGTTGTATGTTTCTGCAATTTCCATCTTTCTCCTACTTGAGGGTTGGCTTTTTCCAAGGTTACCCTTATATGCTTCCAAGGTTTCCTTCAGATAGATTGGTGTTGATGGAGTTGTGCAGGCAAATGATTGTCGTGCATAACAAGCAGATGGAACTCAAGAAGCCTGGCTTCAGATTTCCTGTAGAAATCGGCAGATACTCAGTATTGACTGCCGCAAAGGCAAGAGCTATGGAAACGGAGATGCAGCTGGTCACTATGAAGCAATTTAAGAGGAGACCAAAGTTTGATTACCGAGGTGTAAGGGATAAAATCAAGAGGAAAACACAGTTCCATGAACCCATGGTGGAAGATGTCTGGATAGACTTGAGAACAGAGGAAGACATCCGAAAACTGGACTATAGCAGGCTGTCTCTAGAGCAAATTGAATACCTTGGACTTGCTGATATCCCAGAGGACCTTGTAGATGATGGAGAATTGGTTGATGCCAAGTATGAAACAGAACAGATAGCTGGTACTCCTCTACCGCCAATCCAATGGTCCCAAAAGGAGCTGACTTCCCTAAGGAAGAGATTTGAACCCATATTGGCCAACACCAATAAGTGGCTGGAAGATAAAGGAATTACGCTGAAGGAATTCTTCACTGGTTCAGAAACTGAAGTTCAAGAGCAAACTGGTAAGAAGGTTGAAAATAGAACGAAGAATAAGAGTGATGCTCCATCATCCTCTAAAACACATAAACCTAAAATCAGATTTGTGACAAAGAAAGCAAAGGTGGTTGAGAAGGAACCTAAAGCGAAGGATATGGAGATTGAAGAGCCAGCGGCCGAAGATCCAGCAATTGAAGAGCCAACTACAGAAGAGATGGATGTCGGAGACAAGGGGTCAGAGGAACAAGAAAAAGAGGCTTTGTCTCCACAAGACAATACACCTGTTGCACCCCCTGTGCCTGCTTCCCCCATTATCATTCCTTCTTCTGAATCCCCCTCTCCTCCTAAGATAATCTTTGATAATCCCCAGGGCACTTTTGAAAATGTTCTTCATTCTTCTGACTCCATTTCTAGTTTGTCTTCTTCGTCATTTGATATAGGAGATACTTCTATGTTTGATCATTTTGTGATGAATACTGAGCAAATTTCAAGTGCCAATGTAACAGGTGCGGTTTTTACCAACACCCCGCCTATTGTTTCTACCACCGGCACAAGTACAGTCCCAGTAACACCAGTGGCAGAAATGGACTCCAATGTAAATACTTCTCTGCTGCCACCTTGGTTATCAGCTTACACGCCAAAGAGGAAAAAGCAAGTCATCTCTCCAGATGATTTTGATTTCACTAAGCTGACACCGGCAAAACCTAAGGCTCCGAAGAAACCAAAGATCCTGTCAAGGGTACTTGAAGAAAAAGGGAAGAAGGTTTTGGAGATAGCAAAACCCCCACAGGATGCAACTGTCGAAAATTTTGACATGAATGACTATTCTATTTCTAGGGTCGAATTGGGCAAAATCACCCATGAAAGCGCTAAAAATGATATGCAGTCAGCCATGGACATCCTGATCCAGAAATTCGACAGGGAAAAGGAAATGAAAGACTACTACAAGGCAAAGGCAGAACAGCTGACTGCAGTGGTAAGAAAGATCACGTTGAATTCAGAAGCAGTTACTCCGGAGGCCGTGTCTGTAGAAGACCCCGTCATCCTGAAAGCGGAAAAGACTCATCTCAGAGGAAAAGTACTTGAAGAGTACTTAGATAGGATGCGAGCTCAGGGAATCTCTTTGCTCAAGGAGGTATTTGAGAAAACGGATAAGATGAGGAAAGTAAGAGCAGAACTCAACGATCTCATCGATGCCATCTCTCATGATATCGAGCACACAGAGGATACTCATGATAAGTGGGTTGAAATGAGGAAGCTGAAAATGAGCACTTTAATATCCATTGGCGCCATTTCCAACAGGGATTCATATATAGAGACAAAGGAAGCTCTAACGTACAGGAGCAATGTGCTAAGAAATTTGATCAAGGATCTCGAAGCTGCCAAGGAAACCAGTGAAGAAAATGATGTTAACATTTTGCATAAGCTGGAGGAGTTGCCCTGTAAATTGGTATCACAGGATAACCAGTTTCTTTCTGCAGAAGAAATGGTCAAGGAATTTGAGGACATGTTTCAGCAGGAATTTGAAGACAAGGTATTCTCAATAACTTCTGTGGACAACATATTAGACAACCAGTTAACCTTGGACAATTTGAAAACCAGGTTAACCAATCATGCCAAGTCAATCACTACAGTAAGGGATGCCATAGTGAGGGCCAGGATGATTTTCAAGAACACATTCAAACCAGATAGCATTGAAATGCAGGCAACCTTCACTATGTATGATGACCACGTGAAAAAGGGCGGTGACACAAGTCGAAGCAGCTGATTTTTTCCCTTAGTTTATTTTCTGATTTCCATATGTACTTTCAAAACAGTTTTGGACATTTTTACATGTACATTTTTGATATGCAATTACATGTAAAAAATAGGAAGTCCCAAGTCAATAAGGACTCCTATTTTTGAATAAGTCAAAGTAGTTGTAGATTTCCTAGATTTTCTCAAGGTCTTTCCCTATAAATAAAGGGGACCTCTTTTGTAAATATTATCTTTTATCTATTGCAAGAAAACTCTGGCGAATTGAAAAGCAAATCAAGACTTTGTGCTTATTGTGAAAATCAATATTCAAATATTCATCAATACAAGAAAGCAAGTTCAATTCCAATCTTTGTCTTGGGATTATTTGTGTTGTGATAGTTTTGTTCTTATGTCTTGCTATCATAATCTTAATTGATAATAATTGAAAGGTGGAGTTTGTTTCAAGTGATTGAAGAGCGCTCTAGATTTGATTCTGATAAACTTTGTGTTATCAAATCGGTTGTGGGTTATATGTTCATGTTTGTGAAAATACAACAGTTTGAAGACTTTGTGCTACAAGTTGTTATATTTGAATCATTTTTATCATATTGAAGGAGAGTGAAGACTTTGGGCTGCATTTTGCTTCAAACAAGTTCTGGTTACAAGTAGTGAGTGAGGTAACAGAAAACTTTGTGTTTCTGTGATATTGTGATAATTTATAAGTTTTATATTGAGAGTTTGAAATATAAACATCTATTCTGAAAAAAGAGAATGAGATGAGATGGAACCACCCCAAACATAGTTTTTAGTGTACATAGATTTGATAAGTGTTTGATTTACAAAAGTTAAGCAATTAGAGGGAACCTCCCCTTGCTGAGAGGAGAGACTTTGTCTCATCATAGCTGTGGCTGATATACCCATTTTGCCGTTAGAGAGTTAACGACAAAATATTCACCCAACACATATCTTGATGATGTTATCAAAATTCACATGACACATTCTCCTATGCCATAACCAACTCTGATCAATTTGAACAAATAGAAAACTTTTACCAGTACCAACTAAATGGAAGATATTATCTTTTGTTTGGGTACTAGATGCAATCTTTGTTCTGGAACTTTCAAAGATCTTGCATTTTCAATTCTTGAATCGGAGATCATATCCTTTGTCCACCAACTATCCAACATTGAGAAGATTGTGCTTCAATCCTTCAACATATAGTACATTATCGGTTTTGTTCTTTCCATCAAAAGAAATAGTTCCTCTACCTCTGATTCTACCAATAAAATTATCACCAAACTTTACCACTCCTCCTTCATACCTTTCCAAATCTATGAACTTATTTTTGTCACCTGTCATATGGTGAGAGAATCCACTGTCAATGACCCAATCATCCTTTTCTTCAACTTGGGCAGCCAGAGCTCTTTCTACAACTTTATGATTGATAGATTTAGAGGACATTGGATCTTCTTCCTTGATGGCAATAAACACCCAATCACTTCTAGATTTGTTTCCTGTATCTGATTCATCATCTATTACTCCTTCATTATCATCATCTTTATGAACATGGCAACAATTCTTTTGGAACCTTGATTTGTTAAGATTTGGCCTTGAAAATCTTTCCGGACACCTTGAGGCAAAATGATCAATCTTATTGCAGTTAAAACACTTAAAAGGAAATTTCCTTTCATACTTACCAGATCCTCTTGGCTGTCTTTTTGCAATAAGGGCTTCAAGTTGAGTAGTTTCTGCTTCCTCTTCTTCTAGGTCTTTTCTTACTTTTTCATACCATGATGGTTTCCTTGAAGAGTTCTCTCCCAAATCAAACCTTTGTTTACCTTTTATAGAGGCACTGGCTTTGAATGCAGATTCAGTCTTGGGGGGGCATCTCCAAATTTGGTCATTTCAAATGCATCCAATTTACCAACCAATTGATCTCTTGTGACACTTGAATGGGCTCTAAATTCTTCAATGGCAGCAACCTTGTATTGTAAGAAGCAGGAAAGGATCTGAGAACTTTTCCAACAATCTCATCTTCATCCAAGACTCTACCAGCACATCTAATGCCACAAACAAGCTCATTTACTCTTGGCATAAAATTAGTGATATTTTCATCTTCTCTCATCTTCAAATTTTCAAATTTTCCTTTCAGAATCTGTAGCCTTGCACATTTAACATACTTGTCTCCTTCATGCAGAAGTTCCAATGTTTCCCACATCTCAAAAGCAATTTCAAGGTCAACAACATTTGTCAGCTCTGAATCAGTCAAGGCACTTAGAAGAGCTTCTTTAGTCTGCAGATTATTTTCAGCATCTGTGATTTTAGTTGCAGTTTTTGGGCCATTCTGTGGAGGATTATTCTTCGTTGTAGTCATGGTCCAGTACTGCATTCCCATACATTGCAAGTGACATTTCATGTGACTTTTCCAAATATTAAAATTGGTTCCATCAAACTTCGGACTATCCTTCTTGTAGGATGACATCCTGGATCTCCTCAAGTGGTTAAGCTCTTTTAGAGGAACTTAGCTCTGATACCAATTGTTAGATTTAGGACAGACAACTGAGAGGGGGGGTAAATTAGTTGTCCAAAACTTTTCTTCCAATTAAACACTTAAATCCACTTTGTAATTTAGTAGCATAATAATAAATCAATCATGGAAACATAATGCATTAAATCATGAGCAACAACACATCAACACATAAGACACCAAGATTTTGACCTGAAAAACCTGGTTAAGGGAAAAACCATGGGGTGATTAGCGCAAGATTGTATTCTCTGTTAGAAGAATAGAAAGAACAAAATAGCATATGCCAATTAGGGCTCACTACCCAAGCACACTACTCACAAGAGGCCCACTGCCTACAAGAGACACACTGTCTACAAAATAATAAGTATCACATACTTGAACTGGAGAATAGCATCTTCACCATGCTTGAGTTAGTTCCATTTAAGCCCAATACTTATGCTCTACCTTTCACTCTCCTTCTTGCTACCACACTCTCATCTCCACAAGATATAGTTGAAATGACTTTACAATCCCTTATTTATACAAGACATCAACTTAGGAATAATCATCTAAGTCGGCAAACATTACAGAGAAAATACATCATGACTAATTACAAAAGACTTCACACGGATCAACACATTGTCAGCCACATAGATCTGAGACTTCAATGTTCTTCTAGGAACACTCCAATCTTCACATAACATCTTCAAGATCATCCATAGGATGTGTAACTCATCCGGTCGGCCAAACTTAGGAAGAACACCATCATCCAAATGTTCTTCAATTGTGAGCTCAAACTCCAATGCGGACCACCGACATGAACTAGACATGATCCAAAGACCTCCACAAGCTTGCCTAAATCATCAAGAACATCCACACTACATCTTCTTACTGAAATCCTTATCTCCTTCATCCAGAACCTCAAGAACACAGTCTGTCATCACTGTCACAATGGAATAGATGCATGCGGACCTTCAGACCATGAACCAATTGAGTTGTCAATTTGCATTGACTTCCTAAACACTCCCTCAAATCCATAGAATAGGATATTGCATTTCCGGATCTCACCGGACCTATCTGTGTCACTTTGTCACCTCTGAACACTTGCCAAAACTAGTTTTACTTGAGCGGTCACAACTTCTTCAAATCTTTAGATAGACCTCTGAAATATTTACTAGATCACCTTAAGGCACATATCTACAAATCATTTGAACTGCATCTTCTGATCTTTATCTTAGCTAGGATCTTTAGCTCATTGTCTTCACTGTTCTTCTATGTTCCTGATTAGAACTAATTTTCTTAATATCCTCAGCATACAGCTCATCCAATCCTTATCATCAATGCAACAGGAGTATGTTGACATCAATGACAACACCGGTTAGGCCCATACTTGCAACAATATCTTAGTGCTTCTAATTCCCATATTAATGTGTCTTCTTGATGCTTCTAATTCCCATCTAAATATAACTTCATACTCAATTCTGCAATGAACAAGGCATGATATGAACTTCTAATTCTCATCTCAATGTATCTTCTTTATGAGCATGAATGTATCTAATTCCTATCTCAATGTATCTTCAACTTCTAATTCTCATCTCAATATATCTTCTTTAGGAGCATTACATCCAACTATGAACACTATTACCCATTCATAACAATGTTGACATCAATGACAACCTTGTGACAGTGTTGACATTAATGACAAACAATACAACCATAGGAACCATATGTGTAACAATATCCCCCTTTGGCATTGATGGCAACACATGCTTGCATATTTCTCCCCCTTTGGCATCAAGGACAAAGGGAAACTACCATTAGCTCATCAACAACCATACTTCAACACATTTTTCTTTAGGTTATAATTTCTTCTTGCAACAAACAAACTCCTCCTATCATCATTTACCACTACATGCTCCCCTGAGAGGTAGCCATCATCAGTCCAGGAAACAAGGATATAACATTAACTCCCTTGGATAGATGTATCACTATGCATCTTTAGCAAGGAGGGGCAATTACCCCTAACTTCTGTCAGAGATCCTCAAAGGTGTCCTTTGCAAGATCCTTTGTAAAGATATCTACAATTTGATCCTTTGTTGGAACATATTCAAACTTCACTTCCTTATTTACAACCTTCTCTCTCATAAAGTGATACCTAATTACTATATGCTTGGTTCTAGAATGCATCACTGGATTCTTAGAAATATTGATAGCACTTGTATTGTTACATAAAATAGGAATAGGCTCATCATACAATACCTTGATATCCTTCAGAGTTAGCTTCATCTACAAAACTTGTGTACAACAAGAGGCTACTACAATATACTCTACCTCTATAGTTTATAAGGACACTGAATCTTGTTTTTTACTCTCCCATGAAACTAGTCTACTTCCTAGAAAGAAAGCACCACCACTTGTACTTATTCTATCATCAACTTGACCAACCCAGTTAGCATCAATGTATGCACTCAAATCAAACTCATTACCTTTTGGATACCATAGACCATAGTATGGAGTTCCTTTCAAGTATCTAAATATCCTTTTCACTGCCTTCTCATGTGTTTTCTTAGGATTGGATTGACATCTTGCAACCACACATACTATGTGCATAATGTCAGGTCTAGAAGTAGTCAAGTACAACAATGCTCCAATCATAGACTTGTAGACAGTCTGATCCAACTCTGGAGACTCATCATCTTTTCTCAAGTGACATCCAGTGACCATGGGAGTACTCACTGGTTTTGAATCCTCCATACCAAACTTCTTCAACAATTCTTTGACATACTTATCTTGAGAAATGAAGATACCACCATCTATCTGGGAAATTTGAAGTCCAAGGAAGAAAGACATTTCACTAATCATGGACATCTCAAACTCTTTTTGCATCTCCTCTGCAAACCTTTTACACATATCATCATCTCCACCAAAGATGATGTCATCAACATATACTGCAACTATCAAAATCATGTCTCCTTATGATCCTTTATATAAAGATTACTATCTATAGTACCTTTCTTGAAGCCCCACTGAAGTAAGCACTTCTCTAGTCTTGCATACCAAGCCCTAGGTGCTTGCTTGAGACCATACAAAGTCTTTTTGATTCTGCATACCATATCTAGATCTTCTGATATCTAGAAACCATCTGGTTGTTCAATGTATACTTCTTCTTCTAGGTCACCATTCAGAAATGCTGACTTGACATCCATATGATATACTTTGAAGTTCTTATGAGAAGAAAGAGAAAGAAACATTTTGATTTCATCCATTCTTGCTACTGGAGAAAAAGTCTCCTCAAAATCAATGCCTTCTACTTGAGTGTATCCTTTGCATACTAGCCTTTCTTTGTTCCTTACAAATTCACCTTCTTCATTTAGTTTATTTTAGAACACCCATTTTGTTCCTATAATATTCATGTTTGTTGGTCTGGGAACCAATTACCATGTTTGATTCTTCTCAATCTGATCCAATTCTTCTTCCATGGCTTTTATCCATCCATCATCCTTGCTAGCTTCAACAAAGGTATTAGGTTGTACTTTTGATAAGAAACACAAGTTTACTTGCTCATCCATCTTGGAAAACCTTCTCCTTGTTTGTACACCTTTATTCTTGTCTCCAATGATCTATTCTACTGAATGATTCTTTTGAACATACTTTGCTGGGGTCTTAGGTATCTGCTCTAGTTCTTGTTCCTTTTCTTCTTTCACTTCTTCTTCTTCATATTCAATGCAAGGAAAGATATCATATCTGGTGTCTTCTGAATCTTGTGAGATCTAGTACAAGTCTTCATCTACTTTGACATTTGTTCTTTCAATCATCTTTCCCAACCTTTTTTTGTAGCATCTATAGGCCTTGCTTCTAGTTGAGTAACCAAGAAAGATTCCTTCATCACTTCTTTTATCAAACTTTCCTAGGTCTTCTTCATCTCTTCTAATATAGCATTTGTTGCCAAAGATCATAAAGTATCTAACATGGGAGGTATTCCATACCACAACTCATAAGGGGTCTTAGTGTTGTTGACCCTTAACTACACTCTATTAGTTAGATAGAAAGCAGTGTGAATTGCTTCCAGTATATATCAGGTAGATCTGCATCTTTCAACATTGCCCTAGAAATTTATTGCACATTCATATTCTTCCTTTCCACTACCCCATTTTTATGAGGGATTCTAGGTGCAGACAAATGCCTCCTAATACCATGATCTTCACAAAACTTTTCAAATTCATTTGAAGTAAACTCACCTCCTCTATCTAACCTTAAACATTTGATCTTAGTATCCATTTCATTTTCAACCAAAGATTTGAAAATTTTAAACTTATCAAGGGCATCAGATTATTCTCTTAAGAAGGTAACCCAAGTCATTCTAGAATAATCATCAATGAGCAACATAAAATACCTTTCACCTTGTTGACTCTTTACTCTTGTAGGTCCACATAGGTCTGTGTGAATCAACTCCAATGGATTTGAAGAAGAATACTCCTTGCTTTTAAAATTTGTCTTATTCTGCTTTCCCATTTGACATTCCTTGCATATAGTGTTTACAGGCTTGATTATCTCAAGCATATCTCTCATTGTATGAGTAGAGATGATTCTTACCATATTATCAAAATTGTTGTGTCCCATTATTTTGTGCCACAACCAAAACTCACTGGATTGAGACAACAGACATGTTCTTCCATTTTTCAAGTGATAAATATCACTACCTGTCTTGATACCTTCTACAACTATCTTTCTGGATCCTACCTTCCTGATTTCACAACCATTGGCATGAAAAGTAAGATTGTAACCTTTGTTGCACATCTGACTGACACTAGGAAGATTGTGTTGTAATTCTTTGACATAGAGGACATCCTCAGTCCTATTCTTTCCATCAATAGTTATGACACCTTTTCCATAGATTTGAGCTGACTCATCACCTCCAAACTTGAAATCTCCACCATCCCCCTTCTCAAGACTAATAAACTTCTCTTTTTCACCAATCATGTGATTTGAACAACCACTATCAATGAACCAAGTTTTGGTTTCTTCTTTTGCATGGAAGGAAGTCCATTCAACCATTGATCTTTCATTGTTTTGGATTGTTTGCAAGGTATCAATCCTTCAACATTTTCCAACATCACCCTTTTTGTTACCAACACTCAAGGCCATGAAAAGTGTTTCATTATTTGAATCATCATAATCCTCATCTCTGAAAGAACAAATGTCCTCTATGGAAAATAGACTCCTTTTGAATTTATCTTTTCTATTACTTCTCCTAACTTGTTTAAGAGGACATTAGAAGCAAAGTGACCAACCTTTCCACAATTGAAACATTTGAAGGGTAACTTACCTTTATATTTTTTAAAGCCTCTCTTTAGTGTTCTTACAAAATTTGCTTCAACATCATCAAGGCTTCCATCTTCATTAGTAGTTTCATCCTTTATCTTTTTACTGACTTTGAAAGTAACTTCTTTGTTTGGAACATCACTGTCAAACTCTCTCATTTCAAAAGAAGGGTACCAAACATTTGGTCTAAAATGTATGTATCCAAGTCTGCAGTCTCATTAATAGTAGATACCTTATATGACTATAATATTTGGGAAGAGATCTCATAACCTTCTTCACAATTTAATCCTCTTTTATTGTACTACCAAGGCCTATGATACCATTGACCACTTCATTCACCAGAAGCATGAATCCAACAATGTTTTCATCCTCTGTCAACTTTAGGGTTTCAAATCTGATTTTCAAAATTTGCATATGAACTTGCTTTACTTTCCTATCTCCTTCATAAATAGTTTCAAGTTTATCCCAAACTTCTTGAGCAAAACTACAACTCATCACCTTTGAAAGTTCTGAACCAATTAATCCACTCATGATAGAAAACTTTGACTTTGGCATTATTATCATACTTCTTGATTTCATCTACATCTATAGGAATAGTGTAACCTTTCTTGACAGAATCCCAAACTCCACACCCTAGAGAATTGATGTAGGCTTCCATCCTTAGCTTCGAAAAGGAAAAAATTGTTGCATCAAACCTAGGCATCTTACTAGATCCACTTTATGCCATCTTGAACCCTCCTAAAGTGGTTAAGATTGCCTTAGAGGAACTTGGCTCTGATACCAATTGTTAGACACACAAGAATACTAAGAGGGGGGGTGAATCAGTATTTAAACAATTATAAATTTCAACATCTTCAACTTATCTGAAGCAGATTAAACCTTAAGCATCGCAATATCAACATGAAAGAATAACACAATGTACATCGACACTTAACACTAGATATATGTGGAAAACCCTAGAATGGAAAAACCATGGTGAGGATTAACTCACAATATATGAAGCTCAAATAATAACTTTGTTTTAGGGGATATAACCCAAGGAAGCTGCTACTCCCTAAGTAACTTTGATTTAGGGTCACTCCCAAGGAAGCTTCTACTTCCTAATGACTTTTTTTAAGGGTCACTCCCAAGGAAGCTACTACTCCCTAAAAAGAGAACACACTTACAAAAGATTACAGTATGATGTCTTTCTACTGTCTAAAAATTGACATTGACACTCACACTTTTGATGATTGCACTTCTGCCTCTTCAAAATTTCTTCTAAAGATCTGAACAATTAGGTACACTCTATACTTGATTACTATCACAAATATGTCTTCAAGATGAATCTGGACATCATCAACAACTTCCGCTCTTTCTTCTTAGTCGCACATCAATAATGCATTTATTCTTCCTTTTATCTGCTTGCGAACCTTTTTAATCAACTTGTAATCACACTCTCCTCACTCAATTTGATTCACTATTTATACATGATATTACATTGATTACATTTCTTGTCGGCCAGATACAACATGAAAAATACATTTACAAGCCAGCCAAACAACACACAATATAAAATGTGTTGAAGATAGGTCCTAAGTGAAACCACACATTACACCAATAGATCTAAGCCTTACAAACCACAATACTTTCTTAACTAGGTCCAAAACATCCTTCATAGCTTCAAACACCAAGGAATTACATCCACACACTTTACTCATTTGGAAATAGGACAACTTTAAGGAAAACACATGATGACTTGAAGTATAACGACCATACCAACTTGAAAAACCTTTTGCGGTACTGGAAACAAGAAAGATCTTCATGAAACTTTTCTAGATGAGTCCACATGACTCATAAAACATCCCCAAACACTCCTTTTCCACCGTACCTCAATGAATTATGTCACACATCTTCAATCATTAACTCTGAGAACACTCTGTCATCTAAAACACTGCAACATGTTGTCATTTGAAAAATTGAGATGTAGACCACCAAGAACCTTGAAACTGAAAAGAAACATATACTCCACATCTAGAAACATGTCCTCAAAACTACAAGGGAAATCATTCATTTGCAGAGGAATGCAGAGCATTCCAACAAACCTTCAGTACTTGCTTACTCTGCCAGAACATATGCTGGTACTCTATCATGCACAACTTTCATAGTGGAATGGTAAATGATCTTAATGCAGAGCAGGGCATGAATTCACTATGAATTGAACTTTTGTCTTGACTAGAGTAGCATGGTATGGACTATCCTCCTTCTGTCATACCAGTTTCAAGACTTGGAAAAGGTTAACCACTGTGATTTGAATGTAGGAGAGGCTTACTAAACCTTTCTAGGCAATTGAGATCTTAAAATTGACTTATTACACCTCTCAAAGGTAGACATGAAGGATTCTCAATACCTACTAATGGACTGTCCCAACATGACAGTTTGTCTCTCCAAGTACCATGGTTGCTAAAGGATAAAATATGCATAAATGAAGGTAAATGGGTTGATCAGCCTACTCAACTCCTATTACACCTTGAATCACTCAATATTGGTAGACTAAAACCCCTAAAGACCCCCAAGAACTTTTACTCTATACCCTTCTGGGCGATCCTTTATGACAGTCCTATATTGGTACTAGCCCTAAAAATGAGGTTTTAGGAGCATAACTTGAAGAATCCAAGGCAAACCCATGGAAACAATAGATTTTTGGATACCCATTATGGATTTTTATAACATATCAGACATGCAATAGTAGTTGTTTTGTAACATATGCCTCAAAAAGATGACTGTCCTAACTGAATTAGGCCTAATTGGGCCTCATTCCACATAGCAAATGACCATGCAACTTGTTCTAACCTTCCAAAATCCACTCTAGAGCTTTAATCATGTTATAAATGGTCTGTATACAATTTTCTTAGGGTCCTTGGATCAACCCAAATCAACTATCCTTCAAAACACTAAACTGTCAATGGTAAAAATGCCTAATACATGAAAGATATTAGGCTCTATCTGCTCTGATAGACCTCCATGAGTTCCCTACATCTGTAACATGATAAACAAACAAACATAGCCTATCTAAATCCATTCCACCTATTATGGGCCTATGATGTAGGTGAAATGGATTGAAAACCCATCGCTATCCTCAAAACCCTCAAAACTAGGGTTTTTGTGTAGTTTCAGCAAAATTATTTGTAGATTCCTTCAAGAACAATGAAAACCCCTCTATATTAACTCAAATAAAAGATAACTCTATGCATCAAACAATTTTAGAGGTTTTCCACCATGACAGTACCGTATGGTCAATTACCAGGTGTTTAAATCAGCAAGAATACAAAAAAATGCAGAAAACTATTAAAATTACTATTATTTCTCTTCAAAAGCTTACATCTCCCTTCCTCCTCAAGTCAAGAAAGGTATAAATAATTTGTTTACAATGAAATTCCACCATTAATTCCACTCCCATCATGGGAAAAGCCATTATTAAAGAAAAAACTGACTGTTTACCATAAAAGCTTGACTGTTCACAAATAGAATGTCCTATTATTTTGGGAAACTAAAGAATCCACTACAAAAATGCCTTTTCTTAAACCAACACTACCTGGGCATGGATTTATTACATTATTTTAAAAACCAACACCCCTTAGTCTCTCATTAATGAGACCACACAAAACAAAAATTCAAAAATTAGACTTGAAAATAGCCTAGGTGCCCTCCACCAGATTTGAATGTTTGGAATTATCATCTTCACTAGAATCTTAACACACCTTCAAAACCACATAGCCAAATCTACAAATGTGGCTCAGAATGTGGAACATCCTGCTTCCATGTAGTGATTGTCTTCACAGAACCAACACTGTCTTCACCCTATCTTTTGCAAAACATACTTCTGGTAGTCCACACATCATAAAACTTGTATTTGCAAGATTTTTCATTACATTAAGCTATATTACAATCCGCAAAGGCCCAAAACCAAATTGATGGAAATACAGAGCAATTTCCCAGTTAGTCTTCATAGGTGGTCATTCTGAAATAGAGATTATAATCAACTTTCAGAGGCTAAATCTTCTTTGCATAAACACATGCATTCTTAGGGACAGTAGTAGAGAGCATACAACATATCTTATTCCATCAGTACCATATCTTAGTGCTTCTAATTCCCATATTAATGTGTCTTCTTGATGCTTCTAATTCCCATCTAAATATAACTTCATACTTAGTTCTGCAATGAACAAGGCATGATATGAACTTCTAATTCCCATCTCAATGTATCTTCTTCAGGAGCATGATATGCATCTAATTCCTATCTCAATGTATCTTCAACTTCTATTTCTCATCTCAATATATCTTCTTCAAGAGCATTACATCCAACTATGAACACTATTACACATTCATAACAATGTTGATATCAATGACAACCTTGTGACAGTGTTGACATCAATGACAAACCATACAACCATAGGTACCATATGTGTAACATTTAGGGCATGCTTTTGCATTTTGTGATTTTTTAAAAAAATTATGAACAAACTTTTTTGTACCATCCAATAGAATGAAACAGACAATCTTATTTTTTTCCCCAAACATCAAGAATCCACTCATCAAAGAATTTCATCAAACAAAGAGTGTTGCTATCAACTACAACAAAGAAAATTGTAATGTTTTTGATCCTCCTTTCCTCTTGCTCAACATCCATACTCATATCTTTATTGGGTTCTACAAGGAGGACATTTCAGGAAGGGGTCACCTTACCTTCTTTTGTTCCATCTTGCAGACCTCTGACTCCTCTGTTTTGTAGACCTCCAGCTCCTCCATCTTCACTTACCTTTACTTCAAACTTAGCTTGAATTAGAATGTCAATCTTCTCTTCTCTACCAAGAATCTCCTTGTAGGTTTTCCTTTTCTGCTCAAAGTTTTCTTCATTAATTATGCTATTTTCATCCATTAAGTTCATTTCTTCTCTTTCCACACTTCTACTCATGTCTTCCATTACTCCTGGGTGTACAAACACCCATAGGGCAAGAAATAAATTTGTATTCAATTCAAAAATATAAAAGAAAACACAACAAAATCAATACAAAACCCAATACACAGCAAAGGCCCCAATAAAACTTGGACCCTAAAAAGAAGAAAGACAACCCAAAATGACATCAAATCAACAAAGAGAATGAGGGGAAACAAATTAGATGCAGCAAAGAACACTAATCAAAGTCGATCCAAGAAGAGAGAGCTGCCTCAAGGTCAATAATGATAGGAGACTATTCATCTTCCCCATCAACCTGAGAGCACCCTCCTCCTCAATAGATAAAGATATTGTTATTATTTTTAAATTTATATACAATTAAAATATTTTCTTTGACTTCAAATATACCACATTTAAGGTACTTTGTTAAATGAAATCTTTAGGGAATAGATAGCCAATTGTTGTTAATTACTTCATAGAAAATAAATTCACACCTCTTATGTACTCAATATTATTAATAAGAATTAAAGTGACTAAGATATAATACTGAAAAATTATAGTTTAGTGAATACTCAGTTGATTAATAAATTTTGTATGAAAATATTGTGATAGTATTAAGTTGTAATAATGATTGTTGTTGATCTAGAAATTTGTTTATGATATTTCCTTCTATAAGTACAGACCTAAACATGTGAGTGGAACTAAACTTGTAAGTCATGAATATGATTTGGTTGAATTTTTATTTCTAATGTCTTCACCTTCTTGTATGCACTATGAATATGATAAGGAACAACTAGTGTTTAGGAATACCTTTGGAGAATCTATTTATTTCTAAGGGTCATGTTATCCTCATCAAACCCATGGATGGATGGTTTCAATAGTAGTGAACCAAGGTTGAGGATAATAGGCAAGCATGTAATATTCTCCTAGGATGATGATGCAATGCTAATGTAATCTATCTTAACCATTTGTAAATAGATTTCTAGATGTGATCTGTATATTTCCTAAATGATTTTTAATTTATGGTTAGTCTTTAAACACATCACCCTAGCATGAAATTTGAAATAAGTTATATTCTAGTCAACTCATAATGGCTAGAAAGGGAGAGAAACACTGACTCAAATTAAGAAATTCAATTTTAAAGGTTCAAAGTTCAAATTTGCAAGCATAAAAAAGATGTAGATAAATTTCACACTCTTGGATCTAAACTAAAATGATGAATGACTAAATGTGGAGATCAAATATAGATACTAGGGATGAGTGATGATGTAAAATGCTAGGATAAAGGTGTTTGCCAACCTTTTGTTAGAACCAGGGAACTAAGTGTTGGTGTGTGCTTTAGAAGTTCTAGTTCAAGTTACAATCATTTAATATCTTGCAATATTGTAAATAATGTGCCCACATGGAAAAGGGTGCCCCACTTGGATGAAATATTTGGATTCCATAGTTGTCACTCTTTGATAGGCAATGAGCCTTAAATTAGTTGTAAGATGTCATTAAATAGGGGGTTACTAAGTGGATTATGACTAGCATCTTTGGTCAACTATTTAGAGTGTGTGTAATAGGTGTGTAAGAAATAATTATTACACTTACATGGAGCACTTGGAGTTACTTTGACCCCACATGGTCTTGGGGATTAAACTAGTCAATTAAGAGTTACATTTCATTCATGGGGAAGTTATAATTGGAAATATTGGAGTGCATGGTTTGGACTTGGAAAAACTTGACTTTTTTTGGCTCATGGTTTTGGAAAACCTTTTTTTTTTTTGGGGGGGGGGGGAGGGGTTTCCTTGGCCTATATATAGGGTTTGGGATGGAGATTATATATCTTTTATCTAGATTTATGTTACTAGTATAATGTCATAAATTACATAACCTACAATTTCAATTTATATCTTGCACCTACCTAGATGACCCCCTCATATAACTTAACCTTGTTCATCTTCCCTTAATAAAGTTATTTATAAAATCTATATTGGAAGGTTATTCCCACACCATCGCTACACCCTCATGCCAAATCTAAAACCATTTTCCTAGGACAACAATGCAACATGTAGACATCTACATGACGTGCTAGCATCTTATAACGTACAATGCCACAAGCTATACATTATGTTTTCATGTAGCCACCACATGATTATCACTAGTAGTCATAATACTCTTATGAATGCACCAGGCTATTTTGGGCATGATTCCCTGAACTAAATCTAGTGAAATATAGAAAATTAGCAAGTGCTATTAGTTACTTAGAGAAATAGAAAAGGAAAATTTTTCTAATTATAATGTAAGAGTGTCCTAGAAACTAGACATGAATGAATGAAGCATAGATAATACAAAGTTTCTAAATATTTTCTCCATAGTTGTAATCACCTTTGAGCTCTACATTTTCTAGTGTAGCTTTGAGGTTGTTTAGGCACATTTAATCACTATTATAGGATCCTATTTTTGCATCTCATTTTGTAGGTTTGAACTTAAGGAGAGAATAGCTCATGTGAGAGGCTTAAAGGTTGGAGTTTCTTCCAAGGATTCTCCAAGGTATTTTCCTTAATTTCCAAAAAAACCCATCTTTGTTAAGAATTTTAGTAAGTAGCACTTTTTTTTACTCTCTCAAATTCCTTTGCATATTTCATATTTAAGAATCAAACTCTCTAAGTGTTGGGAATTAAGGTGTCTCAACCTTTACAATTTCCTAGCATTGATATTTATTTGTATATTTATTTATTGGCCTAATTTTGTATTTACTTGCACATCCTATTTTATCATTTAGTTTGAGGTGGCATTGTGACATGTCATCCTACTTGTAATATGACTTGGATGGTCAACTAAACACATGCAAAAATAGGCGTCCCATTTGAGGTGGCACTAATATGCCATGTGTTAGCATCTTGTGGTATGTGGAAGGAGTTATTGTGTATGATGAAATCTATGACATGTAAGAGCCAAGTATAGAGATTCCTATGACAAGTGAGGACAAGTGTCGGATAGTATCTTTACATGTGAGGAAGGCATCTTGGAGCACCCAAGATTGACTATGACATGTTGTAAGAGGAATATTCTATATTTAGTCTTGTATGACGAATTCTCTTACAACATTAAATGTTGTTATGTTGGGCAGATTTTATGACAGATGTAAGATGCGTAAGAGCATCTATCATAACCTATTCTTGGTTGGAGCACTCCACATTGGGAAAGTCAAATTTGCATGTTATGATAGTTGAATGGAGGTTGCTTGCATGTTTTCCAAGTGTCCCAAGGCATTGGGTTTTGACCAAGCATCCAAGTTGGATGCCCATCTCTAGAAGCTTCCTAAGATGGCCTTGTAGACTCTATATAATGGCATACTTGATGTTGGAGTTGCATAGTGTTTTTATAAGTACTATTATGCTGCTGAAATTACTCCTAAAAGAAATTGCATTGCAAGTGTATTGTAAACATCATTAGTTTTGATAATACATTGTGCAGGTTTTGGAGTGTGGGGTTTTTCACCTGAAAAGGTTTTCCCCACATACATCTTGTGTCACTTGTATTATATGTGTTGTTGTTTGTTGTTTTATCTATATGTTACATGCTTAACATAACTGTAATTGTAAGGATCTGAAATTTTGCACTACATTCCCCTCATTAGATTGGTGTTGGAAGCATTTTTCCATACCTTGCTTCCTTTCAGTTGGTATCAGATATTGATCACCTTTGATCCTAGTTGTTGGGTAGGGGTTTTTTTTACTAATATTTGATTGAGTGGGAGTCTATGTAGAGTATTGTGTGATCTTGTTGTAGGAAGGAGATGGATGGCACATCTAGAAGGATAGAATTAGAAAAGTTTAATGGCAGCAATTTTGAGTTGTGGAAACTCAAAATGGAAGACATGCTTGTTGATAGAGATCTATGGGAAACTATATCCAGCACAAAACCAACGGCAATGGCTCAAGAAGAATGGGATCTCAAAGATCAAAAAGCTAAGGGTCTTGTGAGACTTTGTTTAGCTGATTCCATCCTATTAAATGTTCATGAAGAGAAGACCGTGAAAGAGCTATGGAAGAAACTTGGTGATGTTTATCAGGATAAATCCTTGGTAATCAAGTTATTCATGCAGAAGAAGTTGTATTCTCTGAGGATGGAAGATGGAGGATCTATTGTAGATCATTTGAATGCCTTTAACATGCTAGTTGCACAGTTGACTTCTATTGGTGTAAAGATGGAGGAGAAGGATCATTATATGACCTTGCTTTGTTCTTTACCAAACTCTTGAGATCACCTTGTCATGGCTATTGGGAGCACTACAACCATCTTGAAGATGGGTGAAGTGATGTCTTCATTGTTATCTAAAGAAATGTGGAGAACGTCTTCTAAGTTGGCTGAGGCTTTTACGGTTCGTGGTAGACCCAAAGAGAAAGGGAAAAAGAAGGACAAAAAATATAAAAAGGGAAAATCCAAATCTCGTGGGAGATCCAAATATCTTGGAAAGTCCAAGGCACTGTGTTGGAACTGTGGCAAATCTGGGCACTTCCAAAAGGAGTGTAAGGAGGAGAAGAAAAAGAAGAAGAACATCTTTGATTCAGATTCTGACAAATCTCAAGATGATGGTGATGCTTTTATTGTTGCCTTGGCCACCCATGCATTGGAAGATGTGTGGTTGATAGACTCTAGTGCTTCTTTCCACATGACCTCACATCGAGGTTGGTTCATAAAGTATGAAGAGTTTGATGGTGGGAAGGTGTACATGGGTGATGACTCTCACTTGAAGATAGTTGGCTATGGAAGAGTCTTGATCTAATTCCCTGATGGACAAGTGAAGGGAATCAATGGGGTTATGCACATCCCTTGTTTAGCATGAAACCTTATTTCTATAAGTAAGTTGAATGATGTAGGTGTTCAGGTTGTCTTCTCGAATGGAGGATGTAAGATGACAAAAGGAGCTATGATGCTTGCTAAGGGTACTTGGAGAGGTACTCTATTTTAGTTGGATGCATGCACTACTCAGTGCAATAGTTCTTCTATTTCAAAGAAAAGAGTTTCAAATTCTTCATCCTCACCATTAGAACTAGTAGCGAAGAAATGTGTCACTTCAACTTCTGATGGTAATGCTTTCTGGGTACCTAAGGGTGCTCATGCTTTAGAAATGAAACTTCCTACTGAGAAGACAATGTTGTGGCATAAGAGACTTGGTCACATTGGTGAGAAGGGTCTTAGAGCCCTAAAAAATAAAAACCTCACTGAGGGGTTAAATGATTTTAATCTCAAGTTTGACTTTTGTGAACATTGTGCATATGGAAAGCCAAACTATCATCAACAAATACTTCAACAATCAAGATATTTTCATGATCAATCTTGAAGTACGAGTTACTATCAGTAGTACCATTATTGAAACCAATCTTCAAAAGATGTTTATCCAATCTTTCATAATAGGCCCTTAGGGCTTGTTTGAGTCCATACAGTGCTTTCTTCAACTTGCAGACCATATCACCATGATCAGACAATTGAAATCCATCCAGTTTCTCAGTGTATACTTCTTTTTCCAAGTCACCATTCAGGAAGGTAGACTTGACATCCATCTAATATACTTTGAAATCCTTGAAGGCAACAAAAGAAATAAATAATCTGACTACTTCAATTCTTGCCACCAGAGGAAAAGTTTCTTCAAAATCAACTCCTACTTGAGAATAACTCTTGCCGACCAATCTGGCTTTGTTTCTGACTACTTCACCATCCTCATTCAGTTTATTCTGGAAGACCCATTTGGTCCCAATCACATTTTTGTTTCTAGGTATGGGAACAAGATCCTAAGTGTGATTTTTCTCAATTTACATCAACTCCTCCTCCATTGCTTTAGTCCATCTTTCATCATTGCATGCTTCACTTACTATTTTTGGTTCAATCTTTGAAATTAGACAATACTTTTATGAGTCTTGAGCAATCTTTCTTCTTGTTTGAACACCTTTGCTTCTATCACCTATGATCTGGTCTTCAGAATGATTCAGTCTTACATACCTGGGAGTTTTTGGAATTTCTTGTACTATTATATCTTGGACAGGTTCATCCAAACTTATCTCTTCTTCCTGTGTTTTAAGATTCTCTGGATTAGTCTGGATCTGAATTTTAGAAGGTGTTTGAACTTCTTGGACCAAAACATCATTCTGATCATCTTCTTCATATTCATAAAACCTTGAGGGTTTTTCAATGCCTTCATCAACCTTCACATTTGTACTTTCTACAATCTTTCTCAATCTCTTGTTATAACACCGGTATGCTTTGCTTTGAGTAGAGTAACCCAAGAATATTCCTTCATCACTTCTAGCATTAAATTTGCCAAGGTATTCATCTCTTTTAATGTAACATTTACTACCAAATACTCTAAAATACTTCACAGTAGGAGTGATTCCAAACCAAAGTTCATAAGGGGTCTTACCAGTATTGCTTCTGATTTGTACTTGATTAAGAGTATAGACAGCAGTGCTTACAGCTTCTCTCCAGTAGATTCGAGGAACATTTGCTTCCATCATCATGGTTCTAAATGCTTCCTGGATGGTCTGGTTCTTTCTCTCCACTACTCCATTTTTCTATGGAGTACTTGGAGTAGATAACTATCTTTTTATCCCCTATTTCTCACAGAATTCTATGAACTCTCCAAATGTGAATTCTCCATCTCTATCAGACCTAATACATTTTATGTTTAACCTAGTTTCAATCTCTACCATAGCCTTGAATATTTTGAATTTCTCAAGAGCCTTAGATTTCTCTTTTAGGAAAGTCACCCACATCATCCAAGAATGATCATCAATTAGTAACATGAAATATCTATCAACTTGTAAACTTTTGATTCATGCCGGTCCACATAGATCAATATGTACTAAGTCCAACAATTTGGTAGAAGATCTTTCCTTACTTTTGAATGTGACTCTGCTCTACTTACCCAACTGACATTCTTTGCACAATCTATTAGTAGGTTTCACCAGTCTTGGAAGATCTCTTACAGCCTGAGTGTTGCTTATCTTGATGATATTATCAAATTTCACATGACACATTCTCCTATGCCACAACCAACTCTGATCAATTTGAACAAATAAGCAACTTTTTCCAGTACCAACAAAGTGGAAGATGTTTCCTTTTGTTTGAGTACCGGATGCAACCTCTATTCCAGAACTTTCAAAGATTCTACATTTTTCATTTTTGAATTGGAGATCATAGCCTTTGTCCACCAACTGCCCAACACTAAGAATATTGTGCTTCAGATCTTCAACATATAGCACATTACTAGTTTATTCTTTCCATCAAAAGAAATAGTCCTTCTGCCTCTGATTCTACCAGCAAAATTATCACCAAATTTTACAAATCCTTCTTCATATCTTTCCAGATTTATGAACTTATTTTTGTCACCAGTCATATGGTGGGAGCATCCATTGTCAATGACCCATTCATCATTTTCTTCAACTTGGACAGTCAGACCTCTTTCTACCATTTTATGATTGACAAATTCAATGGGCATTGGATCTTCTTCCTTGATGGCAATAAACACCCAGTCACTTCTAGATTGATTTCCTATCTTTAATTCATCATCTGTTACTCCTTCAGCATCATCATCTTCATGAACATAGTAACATTTCTTTTGAAATCTTGATCTATTTGGATTAGTCCTTGAGAATCTTTCCAGACACCTTGAAGTAAAATGACCAATCTTGTTGCAGTTGAAACATTTGAAGGGCAATTTTCCTTCATACTTACCAGATCCTCTTGGCAGTCTTTTTGCAATAAGGGCTTCAAGTTGAGCAGCTTCTGCCTCATCTTTTTCCAGATCTTTTCTTGCTTTCTCATACCATAATAGTTTCTTTGAGGAGTTCTCTCCTAGATCATACCTTTGTTTGCCTTTTATAGAGGTACTAGATTTGAATGCAGATTTAGTCTTGGGGGTGCATCTCCAAACTCCGCCAATTCAAATGCAGCTAATTTCCCAACCAATTGATCTCTTGTGATATTTGATAAAGATCTAAATTCTTCAATAGTAGCAACCTTGTGTTTTTAAGCAGGAGGTAGGGATCTAAGAACTTTGGCAACAATCTCATCTTCATCCAAGGTTCCACCAACACACCTAATGCCACAAACAAGCTCATTTACTTTTGGCATAAATGTAGTGATATTCTCATCTTCACTCATCTTTAGGTTTTCAAATTTTACTTTTAGACTCTGTAGCTTGGCACATTTAACATATTTGTCTCCTTCATGCAGAAGTTCTAGCTTTGACCAAATCTCATATGTAGTTTTTAAATCCATAACATTTGTCAACTCTGAATCAGATAACGCACTTAGTAAGGCTTCTTTAGCCTAAAGATTGTCTTCAACATCTCTGATTTCATCTACAGTTGTCAGACCATTCTTTGGAGGATCATACTTCTTTGAATTTATGGTCCAATATTGCATTCCCATACATTGCAAGTGACATTCCATGCGGCTTTTCCAAAGAGTATAATTAGTTCCATCAAACCTCAGACTATCCTTCTTGTAGGGAGACATCCTAGATCTCCTCAAGTGATTAAGCTCTTTTAGAGGAACTTAGCTCTAATACCAATTGTTGGTATTAGGATAAACAACTGAGAGGGGGGTGAATTAGTTGTCTCAAAACTTTCTTTTCTTTAAACAATTAAATCCTTCTTATATTTCTACAACATAATAATGATTCAATCATGGAAGCACAATGCAATAACTTAAGAGCAAAAACACATTAACACATATGACACCAAGATTTTAATGTGGAAAACCCGGTTAAGGGAAAAACCATGGGGTGACTAACCTGAGATTGTATTCTCTATTAAAAGAATAAGAAGAACAAAATGGCACTTGCCAATTTGGGCTCACTGCTTGAGCACAATGCTCACAAGAGGCCCACTGCTTACAGGAGACACACTATCTATAGAATAATAAATATTACATACTTGAACTAGAGATTAGCATCTTCACCATGCTTGAGTCAGTTCCATTAAGCTCAATACTTCTGCTCTACTTTTCATTCTTCTCCTCTCTACCACTTTCTCATCTCCACACGGATACTTTGAAATGACTTCATAGCTCTTATTTATACAAGACATCAACTTTGGGATAATCATCAAAGTCGGCACAATGCATACTTTATTTTATCACAAAGCAAATACACAAATACAACTTGATTTGTTACAAGAACTTCATGCGTATCACCATACTATCTTCTTTGAGGAACATGCCATGCTTCATAGAACATCATTAAGATCATCTGCAAGATGTGTAAATATCTAGTCGACCATGATTAGGAAGAACATCATCACCTGGAAGTAAATCTTTAATTACGAGCTCAATCTTCAATGCGGACCGCCAACACGAACTGGAGACAATCTAGAGACCCCCACAAGCTTGTCTGAATCACCAACATCTACACCACTTCTGCTTACTAAAATCATTTACATATTCATCTGGAACCTCAAAAACATAGTATGTCTTCACTGTCACATTAGAATAAATGCTTGTGGACCTCCAGACCATGAACCAATTGAGTTGTCAATTTGCATTGGCTTCCTAAACATTCTGCCAAATCCACAGAACAAGATATTGCATTTCTAGATCTCACCGGACCTATTTGTGTCACTCTGTCACCTCATAACTAGTTTTACTCATATGGCGATAACTTCTCCAAATATTCATGCAGACCTATCAAATATTGATTGGATCATCTTTAGACGCATATCTACAAACCCTTTGATGTGCATTCTATGATCTTCATCTTAGCTGGGATCTTCACTTCATAGAGCTTCACTGTTCTTCTTTGTTTCTGATAGGATTAATTTTCTCAATATCCTCAGCACACAGCTCATCTAATCCTTGACATCAATGCAACAGGAGTATGTTGACATCAATGACAACACCGGTTAGGCCCATACTTGCAACAATCTCCCCCTTTGTCATTGATGGCAACATATGATGTGAAAAACTATTTTAACCATTAAGACATGAACTTCTCCTCACTAACTGACATAGCTCCCCCTATCAGCAACAATCATTCATATGTCTTTTCTTTATTTACTGCTCCCCGTTTTATCAACAACCACTTTTGTTTTCCACATGTCTTCTCTCCCCCTTTGACATCAATGGCAAAGGGCACATACTTGCATCAAACAGAATCATATAGACTACTCCCCCTGAGTAGCAGCTTCCTATCATCAATTCAGACCACAATATATGATTGTGAGATCCACTAGACTGATGCACATCAGTGTACCTTAATTCAGAACTGGAGGGGTAATAACCCCTAACTTCTCCCTGAGATATTCAAAAAAGTCCTTAGGTAGAGGTTTAGTAAAAATGTCTGCAATCTGATCCTTAGAGGGCACAAACTCCAATCTGACTTCATTCTTGTTCACCTTCTCTCTCAAAAAGTGAAACATGATGGATATATGTTTTGTCTTTGAATACAGCACTAGATTTTTTGATATATTTATTGCACTTGAATTATCACAGAAGATTGTGATAGGTTCCTCATACTCCACTCTGATGTCTCTTAGCATTTTCTTCATCCACGATACTTGAGCGCAACTACCTATTGCTACAATATATTATGCTTCTGTAGTGGACAAAGATATTGCCTCTTGTTTCTTGCTCAGCCATGAAACCAATCTTTTCCACAAAAAGAATGTACCTCCACTAGTACTCTTCTAGTCATCCACATCTCCTGCCCAATCCGCATCTGTATACACATGAACAAAGAAATCATGATCCCTGGGATACCATAAACCATACTCAATTGTTCCCTTTAGATATCTGAGAATTCTCTTGATTTCCATGACATGAGATTCTCTAGGATCAGCTTGGAATCTGGCAACAAGACCAACATCATTCATAATGTCAGGTCTAGTTTGAGTAAGATATAGTAGTCCTCCAATCATTGACCTATACTTATTATGATCAGCCTTAGGAGATTCATCATCTTTGTTTAGTTTACATCCGGTTGCCATGGGAGTATTCATTGGTTTTGAATCTTCCATCCCAAATTTCTTCAACAATTCTTTCACATATTTGGTCTGTGATATGAAGATTCCTTTCTTTGTTTGAGTGATTTGTAGACCCAAGAAGATATGCATTTCCCCAAACATAGACATCTCAAATTCACTTTTCATTTGATTTGCAAAAGTCTTGCACATACTATCTCTTCCTCCAAAAATGATATCATCAACAAATACTTCAACAATCAAGATATTTTCATGATCAATCTTGAAGTACAAGTTACTGTTAGCAGTACCTTTGTTGAAACCAATCTTCAAAAGATGTTTATCCAATCTTTAATACTAGGCCCTTGGGGCTTGTTTGAGTCCATACAGTGCTTTCTTCAACTTATAGACCATATCACTATGATTAGATAATTGAAATCCATCTAGTTTCTCATTGTATACTTCTTCTTCCAAGTCACCTTTCAAGAAGGCAGACTTGACATCCATTTGATATACTTTGAAATCTTTGAAGGCAGCAAAAGCAAGAAGTAATCTGACTGCTTCAATTCTTACCACCGGAGCAAAAGTCTGTTCAAAATCAACTCCTTCTACTTGAGAATAACCCTTGCAAACTAATCTGGCTTTGTTTCTGACTACTTCACCATCTTCATTCATTTTATTCTGGAAGACCCATTTGGTCCCAATCACATTTTTATTTCTAGTTCTGGGAGCAAGATCCCAAGTGTGATTTTTCTCAATCTACATCAACTCTTCCTCCATTGCTTTAGTCCATCTTTCATCATTGCATGCTTCACCTACTATTTTTGGTTCAATATTTGAAATCAACTAATACTTTTCTGAGTCTTGAGCAATATTTCTTCTTGTTTGAACACCTTTGCTTCTATCACTTATGATCTAGTCTTCAGAATGATTCAGTCTTACATACCTAGGAGTTTGGGAATTTCTTGTACTATTATATCTTGGACAGGTTCATCCAAACTTATCTCTTCTTCCTGTATTTCAAGATTCTCCAGATCAGTCTGGATCTAAATTTTAGAAGGGGTTTGAACTTCTTGGACCAAAACATCATTCTGATCATCTTCTTCATATTCATAAAACCTTGAGGGTTTTTCAATGCCTTCATCAACCTTCACATTTGTACTTTCTACAATCTTTCTCAATCACTTGTTATAACACTGGTATGCTTTGCTTTGATTAGAGTAACCCAAGAATATTCCTTCATCACTTCTAGCATCAGATTTTCCAAGGTCTTCGTCTCTTTTAAGGTAACATTTATTACCAAAGACTGAAATACTTCACAGTAGGAGTGATACCAAACCAGAGTTCATAAGGTGTCTTACCAGTATTGCTTCTGATTTGTACTCAATTAAGACTATAGACAACAGTGCTTATAACTTCTCTCAAGTAGATCTGAGGAACATTTGCTTCCATCATAATGGTTCTAGATGCTTCCTGGATGGTCCAATTCTTTCTCTCCACTACTCCATTCTGATGTGGAGTCCTTGGAGCAGATAACTACCTTTTTATCCCCTATTTCTCCAAGAATTCTATCAACTCTCTGAATGTGAATTCTCCACCTCTATCAGACCTAAGACATTTTATGTTTAACCTGGTTCCATTCTCTACCATAGCCTTGAATATTTTGAATTTCTCAAGAGCCTCAAATTTCTCTTTCAGGAAAGTCACCCACATCATCTGGGAATGATCATCAATTAGTAACATAAAATATCTATCACCTTGCAAACTCTTAATTCTTGCCAGTCTACATAGATCAGTATGTACTAAGTCCAACAATCTAGTAGAAGATTGTTCCTTACTTTTGAATGTAACTCTACTCTGGTTACCCAACTGACATTCTTTCCACAAACTATTAGTAGGTTTCACCAGTCTTGGAAGATCTCTTATAGACTGAGTGTTGCTTATCTTGATGATATTATCAAATTTCATATGACACATTCTCCTATGCCACAACCAACTCTGATCAATTTAAACAAATAAGCAACTTTTTCCAGTACCAACCAAGTGGAAGATGTTTCCTTTTGTCTGAGTACCGCATGCAACCTCTATTCTAGAACTTTCAAAGATTCTACATTTTCCATTTTTGAATCAGAGATTATAGCCTTTGTCCACCAACTTCCCAACACTGAGAAGATTGTACTTCAGACCTTCAACATATAGTACATCATTGGTTTTATTCTTTCCATCAAAAGAAATAGTCCCTCTGCCTCTGATCCTGCCAGCAAAATTATCACAAATTTTACAAATCCTCCTTCATATCTTTCCAGATTTATGAACTTATTTTTGTCACCAGTCATATGGTGGGAGCATCCACTGTCAATGATCCATTCATCCTTTTCTTCAACTTGGGCAGCTAGAGCTCTTTCTACCATTTTATGATTAACAAACTCAATGGGCATTGGATCTTCTTCCTTGATGGCAATAAACACCCAGTCACTTCCAGATTGATTTCCTGTCTCTGATTCATCATCTGTTACTCCTTCAGCATCATCATCTTCATGAACATAGTAACATTTCTTTTGAAATCTTGATCTATTTGGATTAGTCCTTGAGAATCTTTCCAAACACCTTGAAGCAAAATGACCAATCCTGTTGCGGTTGAAACATTTGAAGGGCAATTTTCCTTCATACTTACCAGATCCTCTTGGCAATCTTTTTGCAATAAGGGCTTCAAGTTGAGCAGCTTCTACCTTATCTTCTTCTAGATCTTTTCTTATTTTTTCATGCCATGATAGTTTCTTTGAGGAGTTCTCTCCTGGATCATACCTTTGTTTTCCTTTTACAAAGGCACTAGCTTTGAATGTAGATTCAGTCTTGGGAGGTGCATCTCCAAACTCAACCAATTCAAATGTAGCTAATTTCCCAACCAATTGATCTCTTGTGATATTTGATAAAGATCTAAATTCTTCAATAGCAGCAACCTTGTCTTTGTAAGCAGGACGTAGGGATCTAAGAACTTTGGCAATAATCTCATCTTCATCCAAGGTTCCACCAGCACACATAATGCCACAAACAAGCTCATTTACTTTTTGCATAAATGTAGTGATATTCTCATCTTCACTCATCTTTAGGTTTTCAAATTTTCCTTTTAGACTCTGTAGCTTGGCACATTTAACATATTTGTCTCCTTCATGCAGAAGTTCTAGCTTTAACCAAATCTCATATGCATTTTTTAAATCCATAGCATTTGTCATCTTTGAATCAGATAAGGCACTTAGTAAGGCTTCTTTAGCCCGAAGATTGTCTTTAGCATCTCTAATTTCATCTACAGTTGTCGGACCATTCTTTGGAGGAACATACTTCTTTGAAGTTATGGTCCATATTGCATTCCCATACATTGCAACTGACATTCCATCCATCTTTTCCAAAGAGTGTAATTAGTTTCATCAAACCTCAGACTATCCTTCTTGTAGGAAGACATCCTAGATCTCCTCAAGTGATTAAGCTCTTTTAGAGGAACTTAGCTCTGATACTAATTATTGGTATTAGGACAGACAACTGAGAGGGGGGGTGAATCAGTTGTCTCAAAACTTTCTTTTCTTTAAACAATTAAATCCTTCTTATATTTCTATAGCATAATAATGATTCAACCATGGAAGCACAATGCAATAACTCAAGAGCAGAAACACATTAACACATATGACACCAAGATTTTAACGTGGAAAACCTGATTAAGGGAAAAACCATGAGGTGACTAACCCAAGGTTGTATTCTCTGTTAAAAGAATAAGAAGAACAAAATGGCACTTGCCAATTTGGGTTCACTGCCTGAGCACACTACTCACAAGAGGCCCACTGCCTATAGGAGACACACTGTCTACAGAATAATAAATATTACATAATTGAACTGGAGATTAGTATCTTCACCATGCTTGAGTTAGTTCCATTAAGCTCAATACTTCTACTCTTCTTTTCTCTCTTCTCCTCTCTACCACTTTCTCATCTCCACATGGATAGTTTGGAATGACTTCACAACTCTTATTTATACAAGACATCAACTTTGGGATAATCATCAAAGTCAGCACAATACATACTTTATTTTATTATAGAGAAAATACTAAAATACAACTTGATTTTTCACAAGAACTTCATGCGTATCACCATACTGTCGACCACACATATCTGGGACTTCAATCTTCTTTGAGGGACACGCCATGCTTCATAGAACATCTTTAAGATCATCTGCAAGATGTGTAAAACATTCAATCGACCATGATTAGGAAGAACATCATCACCCAGAAGTAAATCTTCAATTATGAGATCAATCTTCAATGTGGACCACCAACATGAACTAGACATAATCTAGAGACCCCAACAAGCTTGCCTGAATCACCAAGAACATCCACACCACTTTTGCTTACTGAAATCATTCTCATCTTCATCTGGAACCTCAAGAACATAGTCTGTCATCACTGTCACATTAGAATAAATGCTTGAAGACCTCCAAACCATGAACCAATTGAGTTGTCAATTCACATTGGCTTCCTAAACATTCTACCAAATCCGCAAAACAAGATATTGCATTTCCATATCTCACCGGACCTATTTGTGTCACTCTGTCACCTTAGAACCAATTTTACTCATATGGTGATAAGTTCTCCAAATCTTCATGTGGACCTCTCAAATCTTGACTGGATCAAGTTTAGACACATATCTACAAACCCTTTGATATGCATTCTCTGATCTTCATCTTAGCTAGGATCTTCACTTCATAGAGCTTCACTGTCTTCATTGTTCTTCTCTATTTCTAATAAGATTAATTTTCTCAATATCCTCAGCACACAGCTCATCCAATCCTTGACATCAATGTAATAGGAGTATGTTGACATCAATGACAACACCAGTTAGGCCCATACTTGCAACAAAGACACCCATGGAGGTGTGGTCTAGTAAGAATCCGTCGTTGAGACATCTTCATCTTTTTGGTTATGAGGCATATGCACATGTGCCTAAGGAGAAGAGGTCAAAATTGGAGAACAAGGCAATTAAGTGTATTGTCATTGGCTATGGTGTCAGTCTAAAAGGGTACAAGCTTTTGGATCATGTTGCCAAGAAATTATTGTATAGAAGAAGTGTTATTTTTAGAGAGGTAACTCCTATTGTTTTACAGCCAGTAGAAAAGAAAAAGAAAGAGGATGTAGTTTGGTTTCCTACTACCCTTGAGAAGACTAAATTGAAAGACCCTATTGAACTTAATGATGAGGAGAGATCTAGTATCTCTGAAATTTTAGAAGAAGAAGAAGAACCTTCACCTTAGCTTGTGAGGAGGTCCACACGAATTAGGAAGCAACTTGAGAGGTTTGGTAATTCATTGCTTGATTCTAGTTGTGCTTTTCCTTGATTTCTAACACTGATGAGCCTAGAACTATGAAAAAGGCTATGGGTATGAAAGATGCAAGTTCCTAGAAGGAGGCCATGGAAGAGGAGATGGCTTCTTTGAAAAAGAATAAAACTTGGAACTTGGTGCCCTTGCCTAAAGGACAGAAACCTATTGGGTGTAAATGGGTGTTCAAAAAGAAATTTAGAACAAATGGCAGTGTTGAGAAATATAAGGCCAGATTGGTTACGAAGGGGTATTCTTAGGTGGAGGGAATTTATTATGGTGAGATTTTCTCTCCCATTGCAAAGATGACATCTATTTGGTTCTTTTTATCTCTTTTAGTAGCTTATGACTTAGAAGTAGAAAAAATGGATGTGAAAACAACTTTCCTTCATGGTAACTTGGAGGAAGAAATCTATATGTCACAACCAAAGCACTATGTGGTGAAAGGTAAAGAAAATTTGGTTTGCAAGTTAAAGAAGTCTTTGTATGGTTTGAAACAATATCCTAGGATGTGGTACCAAAAGTTTGATGCCTTTGTGTTGAGTATTAGATTTCTAAGATTGAAATCAGATCATTGTGTGTATTTCAAATTTGACAATGATCACATTCTCATTATAGCATTATATGTTGATGATATGTTACTAATTGGGAATGGTAAAGGTTTGATTTCTGATTTGAAGTCTCGTTTGTTAGCACAGTTTGAAATGAAAAACTTAGGGGCAGCCAGGTACATTCTAGGGATGGAGATCAGAAGAGACAGAGTAAACAAAAAACTTTGGTTAAGCCAGAGTAAGTATGTTAACACTATGTTGGAGAGATTTGGTATGGTGGATTGCAGATCGTTGACTTTTCTTATTATGATGGGAACAGAGTTATCTATTGGTGATTGTCCAAAGCCTCCTTCTGAGATGAAGGATATGAGCAGAGTACCTTATGCTAGTGCGGTTGGTAGTTTGATGTATGCTATGGTCTGTACAAGACCATACATTGCCCAAGCAGTGGGAGTCCTTAGTCAATTTATGGCTAATAATGGACGGGTACACTAGGATGCAGTGAAGAGAGTGTTCAAATATTTGTGGGGTACTTTCTAGTATTCCCTATGTTATCATGGTTGTCCTACACAACCTCAGCATTATGTGAGTATTCATGGATTTGTGGATTCTGATTGGGCAAGTGACATTGACAACAGAAGATCCACCAATACTTACATGTTCACTATGTTTGGTGGAGCTATTAGTTGGATGAGTAAGTGACAACCTATGGTTGCTTTGTCCACAATAGAAGCAGAGTGCATGGTAGATACTCATGCTTGTAAGGAAGCCATTTGGCTTACGAGGTTGCGTTCAAATATTGGTTTTGATGCAGGACATATTACTATCTATTGTGATAGTCAAAGTGTGATTTGATTAGCAAATAATCCTACTTTCCATGCCAGAACAAAGCACATTGATGTTCAGTATTATTTTGTTCATGATATGGTAGAATATGGGAATGTGATATTGGAGAAGGTTGACACTTTGAAGAATGTTGCAGATGCACTGACAAAACCTGAGGGCACAGATACATTCAGATGGTGTTTGGAGTCTATGGGCCTCTTGGCCCCTAGCAGTTAAACCATGTCATTCTATTGGATTTTGCAAGGTGTTTGACAAGTGGGAGAATGTTGGGGATTAAGGTGTCTCAACCTTTGCAATTTCCTAGCATTGATATTTATTTGTATATTTATTTATTGGCCTAATTTTGTATTTACTTGCACATCTTGTTTTGTCATTTAGTTTGAGGTGGAATTGTGACATGTCACCCTACTTGTAATATGACTTGGATGGTCAAGTCAACACATGAGAAACTAGGCGTCCCATTTGAGGTGGCACTAATATGCCATGTGTCGACATCTTGTGGTATGTGGAAGGAGTTATTTTGTATGACAGAATCTATGACATGTAAGATCCAAGTATAGAGATTCCTATGACAAGTGAGGACAAGTGTCAGAGCATATCTTTGCATGTAAGGAAGGTGATGCAGAGGCATCCACACTAAAACCTTGACATACAGCATGTATGTCCGCAACCCTTCATCATCATCATCATATTTCCCTTAACACTGTCAGCATCATCATATTTTCTCTGCCGACCGATATCCTCCTGCAGACAAACCTTCGACCCTTCGTCTGTCAGCAGCATCATCATATCCGGCTATCGACAGCATCATCACATTCGGCAAGCGCAAACATCCTCCTGACGTTCACTGTTCACCTTACCGCCAAACTCTATCTTCAGCATCATGATGTTCAACATCATGTTCATCAGCAGGATATAAAATATCCGGTTCCTCCCATATATCTTGATGATGACAACCTCGCGCACCTTTCCTTCGATGCTTACGTCACCCCGATATCCTAATGACGATGACGTCACATGCAGCTCCTTCGATATCCTGTTGTCGGCCAAACTTAACATTATCGGCCCGCGATGGTTTTATCAACCTGATCTTCTACCTTATGCCGATACGCTCCTCCTCGGCAAAACCTGATGATGATCACCCCGATGCACATTCACTTTATGTAATCGACCGCATCATGCTCATCTCCATCTACTCGGATGACGCCCGAAGTAACTGCAGGATATACACAGAAATATCCTGATGATGCCGTTGCGATGGATTTTCCAACCTTAACGGATTCTCAATCCGCTGAACCTCCTGAGGTGACCCGATCCGCTTCCTGGACAACTTTCCAGACTCTAACTACCAGCACGACCTAGCACATGCCCATGCTAGGGTTCTCAGCACATCTCGACTGCGATCCTGCAAACATGCAGATGAACAAACAGAAAATGCAAACTAAATCCTAAACTACTGTACACAGCCATTCCACCGATTCGACGAATCAACCGGTGGAATGGATCAGTGAATCCATGTAACCACCAAAACAGCAAATTGATTTCACAATGGAGATCCAAACAGAGAGTTGACACAAACCGGATCTCTTTATTTGATTTCAAAAGATGCAAATACAATACTCAGTCTCTCCCTCTGTTTCACTCTCTGCAAAGTCTGATCGATGATATATGATATGCAATACCAACCGATCCTAATACATAAATAGGAAATCCCTGCGAGTACTACCACTCGATTCCCAGCGGCTGGGAGCTTCCAAGCGGCTGGGAGCTTCCAACCGAACATACAGCATAACAGCTGTCCTAACAACCTAACTAAAAATAGTAAAGTCTGGTCAACATGACCTTATTACATGCATTGGTCTTATAAGACCTTCTTGGAAACATTAACAAGACTCAAAACAAACTAACTGCCTCATGGAGGCCAGCTGTCAGGTAGGTGCTCCTGCACCAGAAGGCATCTTGGAGCACCCAAGATTGACTATGACATGTTGTAAGAGGAATATGCTATATTTAGTCTTGTATGACAGATTCTCTTACAACATTAAATGTTGTTATGTTGGGTAGATGTTATGATAGCTATAAGATTCATAAGAGCATCTGTCATAGCCTATTCTTGGTTGGAGCATTGCACATTGGGAAACTCAAATCTACATGTTATGATGGTTGAATGGAGGTTTCTTGTATGTTGTCCAAGTGTCCCAAGGTGTTGGGTTTTGACCAAGAGGCTAAGTTGGACACCCATCTCTAGAAGCTTCCTAAGATGGCCTTGTAGACTCTATATAATGAGGTACTTGCTATTGGAGTTGCGTAGTGTTTTTACAAGTACTGTTATGCTACCGAAATTACTCTAGAAACAACATTTGAAGACTCCTGAAAGAACTTGCATTGCAAGTGTATTGTAAACATCATTAGTTTTGATAATACATTGTGCAAGTTTTCGAGTGTGGGGTTTTTCACCTGAAAAGGTTTTCCCCATGTACATCTTGTGTCACTTGCATTCTATGTGTTGTTGTTTGCTATTTTATCTCTATGTTACATGCTTAACATAACTGTAATTGTAAGGATCTAAAAATTTGCACTACATTCCCCTCATTACACTTGTAGAATTTGGGCAAATAAATGACTACATGACTAAAACTTTTAGTCATGACAACTAAAAATGACTAAATTCTAATCATTTTTTGCAACACAGCTATAAATGACTAATTTGATCACCAAGTAAAATCACAGCTATAAATGACTAAATAATTAGTCACACAAATAAAAATTAGACAATATGATATTAAAGTGGGTAATTAAAAAAAATATAGGCACCAAAAGTGAAAAGGATGGGCGCCAAAAGTGAAAAAGGATGGGAACCAAAAGTAAAAGGAGTTTTTTCTAGGTTTGACCTTGTGAGACCCACGCATCACAAAGGGCTAGGGTTTCTTGGTTTTGGCATGAAAGGAGCTCCAATGTTGATATTGAAGGAGTTTATAGTTTTTTGTCACCACGTTGTAGAAGTTCAGGAGAGATTCTTGGACCACATTGTTGGCTAAGAAGGAGGCATGGATATTGGGAGCTTGAAGGAAGTTATTAGTTTCACCACATTGCTGAGGTTCAGGGATTTCAAGCACGTTGCAGGTGGAGTGTTGGATTTCACAGTATGACAAGTATGCCCTATTTTGCCCAAAGTTCAAATCTCTGATAAGAAATGCAAATAATATCTTTGTTAAGAGTTAAAAACGTTTCATGTCAATTAGGGTAGTCGCCACATGCTACAAACACAATTGCACTCTCTTATGAATATTCCCATGTATTATATGCACATAAATGGAAGCCTTTTTGTTATGTTTGAAGCAAAGTTTTTGGGACTATCATACAACCTCATCAATTTTCACTCATTTCTTCATTGCAACACCGCACTATTCTAAGGGTTTATTGCTTGGTTCTTTGTGGGAATGCAGGAAAAGAATGTGAGTTACTGCAATACCGCACCATGTTTGGGGATTTTGGCTTGGTCATTGCAATGAGGTGAGAAATGCCTTCTCATTGCCTTCTCCACAAATTGCAGTGAATGGAAGTGCATTGGAGGGTAGAGAAGGCGTGTGAGATTCAAAGTGGGGTCGTAGGAATTGGAGAGGCACAAATTGCATTGGCATATAACAAGGGCTATACATTTTTAGATATATTTTAATTTGTTGGAAATGAAATATTTTACCATTTATCTTTAGCTATTTGAATGACAGTACTGTTGATTTTAAAATGCAAGTGGCAAGCAATAGATTTTGTGACTCTTAAGAGGAGTACTATTTCATTTTTTGATATTGAGAAACCACAAACTACAATTTCTCAGTGGTTACAAGAAAGAATAAAGGCTACAAAGGTAGTACTACTTTGGGGTTCTATTATTGTGTCTGTTATGGTTCCATTACCACACATTATACTTCCACAAGGGAATCTTAAAGTTAAAATTTTTATTGACATTCACTAACAAATAAATAAAATACATTGAAATCTATATTTGGGAAATAAAAATAAACAAAAAAAGTTCTTCCACAGGTTGGCAGGGGCTTATCTAAGGATGACAAGGCTCGAAAACTAGCTTTCCAGCACTGGCTTGAGGCTATAAGTTTCTAATCCCTATGGAAACTCTAAATTCCTTACAAGAGTCTACTTTTGGATAGGGGAAGCATGGGGTTTGCTACTCTATACACTATTGTTTCCTTGTAGTCTAGAATAATGGAAGAACACGCAACATATCAATTATCTAAAGACTAATATAAAATAAATTGTAAATGCTAACTTAATTTTGAGGTTATATTTGGAGAATATTTCTCAAATGGTTGTTACTCACATGTTATTGTGATGATTGTTTTTCTTTAATACAGATTAACCCACGACACTATTATGGACATAATCTATATTTCTATTATGATGTGTGGTTTGATACTGATACAGTGCAACCTTTTTTCTACTGGTTAGTTTATTTTTCAAATTTCATTTCTAGAGAGTCAAATATTATTTCTATAGAATAAAATATCATCTAGTGGAATCTTAAGAGCATCCACTGCAGATTTAGAACACTTAACTATTTATGCCTATCTTGATTGCAATCATTTCATCTTGTGAAACACTGATGATACCTTTTTCTAGGAATTCAAACTAATTGAATATCCATAGGGCAAGTAACATTTTTTTCTTTCCAAACATCTTGATTAAGGATAGAGTAATGATAATTTAATATACTTAGCTTATCTAAGTATATAACAGTCCAACTTTATTTATTTTTTGTGATTAGAGTTCAAGCTCAAATTGCATTAATGATTAAGAATCTTTATTAATACAAAGCACTTTAACAGGGCATATTATATGAACTAGATTTGGCATACTTTTAAAACTTTTCTTCTCACTCTAAGGAGAAATTTAATGTAGGCTGGATGTTGGAGACGGTAAGGATCTCAATCTTCACTGTTGACCCAAGTGCAAGATGCAACAACAGTGCATAAAATATCTTGGCCTTGTAAGCATTTATGTTTTTCATTCCTTATTTTAGACTCTTTTCAGTTGGATTGATTAATTTTTTTGTTCTGTATGCTTTAGTTAGAATTACCCTATGAACTATGTGGTTTATACCATGATGTTGGACTAATCATACTACAAAGGAAATTATGCTCAAGTTCTTGCATCTTGGTCATAGGTGCTAAATTTTGGTTGGTTCTTATTTCTTAGTCTCTATCTTGTTGGCACCGTCCCACATGGCTTAAGAAAATTTGGATCAGGAATAGCTTTTCGTACATAGTTTTTCTTTTCATTGAACTGTTGGACTTTGGATAGTGATAGTGTGATTTGAGCCCCTAGTCAGTAATTAGGTATCTTTAATGGGATATAATTCCTTCTTTACACTACTAATCTTGATCTGATAAAATGTAGAGCTTTTCTAGAAGATAAGGTATTGGAACAAGTCGTCATCAATGGTGTAATGATGCTTCACAAGGAGATGAGTGTTTAGTAATGTTGAAGGTATATAGTGTCAGTGTCCTGATAGACTTCATCAACTTGTCAACACATATGACAATGCAAGAATAGCTTCTACAACTGGTACACTACAATGGTTTACAATGAAGTGATCTACAGATGATACAATTGTAATGTCCCTTATCCTACTTTGCCCTAGAATTCTCCTATTGAACACAAAAGGGAAACAAATTAGAGTTAGGGTTTCACATTGTTAAATAAATATCTTCTTAATGAAGTAATCCTGGGTCAGAATCCTGCATTCACAACAAGAACAATATATGCAAATATGTATATATGCTAGTTAGGGTTAGACCATTGCATCACATCCATAAATCATCAACAATGCAGCATAGTTGGGAGAAGGGGCATGATGGGTCTACCTAAAGTCATATGCCAAGCCTAAGACGGTGTATACCACAACCCTCCCCCTTAGCAACTTAGTACTTGCTTTCCCCATCATGACCTCTACTCCTGAAATACATTTGCCACCATGAGGAGTTGGGTGGGGGCCATACATGGGTAACTTGACTCTCTATGTAGGGCCCTCTAGTTGGCTACCTACTAGTGTCATTTACCCCTTTTTCTTACACCCCAGGCCCTTCCTACACGGTGGATTTCAAATAATCAAACACATCTTGTATGCATTAAACATTCATCTATTGTGTACGACCATGTTTATGTAGGTATTAGATAAGAAATGATAGAAATATACCTAAATATGGGCTATATATGTTTTACTTCTATTGTGTATATGTATATTTCTAATATAGTCTTAAGTATGAGTGGTGCCTCTGATATATTCTCACTGTGTTGGTTTTTATGAGTCCCTAATTTAATTTGTTGTGCCCTTGTGTCCCTTGTATTCAATGGAGTGTGTCTTCTTAAGATTCGATGATCTAATCATTGCTTGATCTCTATGAGACTGTTGTATGTCATATCAGTTACTCTCTGTTGTTCTGATTAATCCCATACCTCCATATCAAAACTGTATAAATGTTATCATATATGTATATGAACAGTCCCAATTTTTATGAAGGAATACATCCTTTTATTAAGAGGTGCAACTTTGACTAATCACACTATTTCTCACAAACAAATCGCTATCCTCTTGATAAGAGAAATTCACACCTTTTCATATGAAGTCGCTACCTAAATTCAAAACATATTCTATCACAAGTAATTGCACCTCTTGTTAATATGGATCACTATCTTTCTTAACACATGGTTCCTTCTTAATCATATATTATGTATGATCATCGTCTTTTCACACAGAATGCTCCTCCTTGTAGTCGCTACCTTAATAGATATGTTCAATAACAATTACTTTAACAATGTCGATCGTTGTATAATATCATTCCTCATCACTAATCATTACCTTCAAACACATTGATAGTTACTACAATTGTTATCTCTTTCAAGTCACATCATTTGATATTGCATGAAGTCGCACATAATCAATTGTTAGTCACTATAAGGTATATAAAATTATGCTATTTAATTGTCTCTATTATATGACTACTGCCTTATTTGCTCAGCAACGATATATGTTGTTATATAACAACTATTTTCATATTAATCACTCCTCTAGTTTATTTCAGTGTAGTCTGCTGGTAAAAGAATTAAACTTGTAATTGATTTCTAATTGTCAATAATAGAAATATTGATTTCTTGTAGACGAGTTGATGCTCATGGAGTCATCCCATAGGGGGAAGGGACATGACAACAATGGCTATAGTGTCAATCTTGATTCACAAATCTCACATTTTGTTTCAGTGATAGGATAGGTATGGACAATGTCTCTGAGCTTTGTATGAGTTTTTTGTACTACTATATAGTGCTAGTATACTGACAGGAATATGGTGAGAGTGATTTGCATGCTAATCTTGTTCTTAATAGTTGATATGGATTATAGTGAAAGTATCATCTTGCATATGCACAATGGAGTGATGGAGTATCATAGTGAATGGTATGCCTAATATAGTATTCTATCAATGATCAATGACAATAGTTGGTATGACAGTGACAATTTGCAATTCTCTAAATGTGATAGTTATGGTCTTATACTTCTTGCTTGTGACAGTGAAAAAGTGGCTTGCTAATGATAGTGGTTGCTTGTGATAGTGGTATTTGTAACAATGGTATGCATCTGCATCCTTCTTTTGTCATTGGTTGCACATCATTGGTGTCAAAGGTAATGGTGTTTGTTGATGCAAGGTAAGTTTCAAAGGTATTGATAAAAGTTGATGCAAGGTAAGGTACTTATACATATAAGTGTGACAGAGTTGTTACTTGATCATTCAGATATTTAGTGGAAGTGAGTATTGTTATTTATGCTTTAGAAAGTTGCAAGAGGTGTGATTGTATGATTACAAGAGATACAAGGTTGGAACATGTCATGTTTTGATACATGATCAAAGGTGAATAGATATGGTCTTTTGAGACAGTTATATTGTCAATGCACAATGAACAATGGAATATTTACTTCATTTTCTTCTAACATTGACTACTATCCATGAGGCCACCTTGGAAGATGTTGTCTATCCTGTAGAGATTGTTGGAAAGCGAGTTAGATACCATGTTTGATGAAGGGGGTAAATCACAAAACACACAACAATAGAAATGAAACATAGAAAATAGAACTTTCTTTTATTGATCTGGGTAACTCATTACATTATTGAATCCCAATTACAATCAGAGGATGAATCCTTTACTGGCTGCAACACATTACAGCTTCCCAACCTCAAGACTCTAGAATCTTCAGCCTTTTGTAGCCCCAAACCTGCTAGGGTTTCTATTTTTCCTGCCTATTCTTGACTCAACACTTGTCCCCTTTACTCTACTACTGCCTAGGGTCCCCAAAATAGCCATAAATAACACCTTTCGGCAGCCTCTAGCTAAATTTTGAAATTTACAACTCCCTCCAAAAGTAGGTCAACTTCCAGGAAGCATAACTTTTGATCTGGGTGTCTGATTAAAGAACCGTTTTAGGTGTCAAAAAGCTCACGATGTGAACTATCACACCAGAAATCCATAAACAAATTTCCATCAACTTTTTGAGATGTTTAGGGAAGTTTTAGTACCTCATATCTTGTTTTAGAAATTTTTAGGGGTTTTTCAGAAAACAAAAACTTTAATATATTTCAGCTCACAAATGATCTTTGCCTGATTCCTTCGCCAAAGGTCTTATATTTCCATTTAATAACTTTCTACAAGTTTTTGCTTCAATCCGTGCCCTACTGCAAACTTTCCAAAAATAGCAGGTAGACTTTCCAAAATAGGCAGGTTGCTATTTTTAGCATTTTGGAAAAAACTAAAAGTCCTACATCATTATTCTGGATATTATGGAACCAGAAACACTAATTGTGGAAAGAAATGAAAACAACTACAATGATTTTGAATTAACTTCTTTTTTGGGTGATGCAAGATTGCCCTTACACCACTGAAAGTCCTACATCATTATTCTGGATATTATGGAACCAGAAACACTAATTGTGGAAAGAAATGAAAACAACTACAATGATTTTGAATTAACTTATTTTTTTGGTGATGCAAGATTGCCCTTACACTACTGAAAGTCCTACATCATTATTATGGATATTATGGAACCAGAAACACTAATTGTGGAAAGAAATGAAAACAACTCCAATGATTTTGAATTAACTTCTTTTTTGGGTGATGCAAGATTTCCCTTACACCACTGGATGCTCCTGCATTAGACACCCAGGGTAATTTGAGAAGTGACCCTGTCACGTCTCAGATGTTGGCATGAGGGAAACCCAAACAGTCAACCTCTACCTTAGATAACCAAGAGGAATCTTCAATAGGCCTTCCTTCCCATTTTACTAGATATTCTTCATATTGCTTGTTCTAAGTACTTCTTCCCACACGGCTATCCAAGATCTCTTCTATCTCGTTCATTGAAGTAGATGCTGGAATACTCCACTGCGCTTCTATTGGTCCATCCTCTGCTCCACCTTCATGATATTCTGATAAATCAGCAATATTGAAAACAGGGGAAATATTGATCCCATTCAGCAGCTCTACCTCATATGCATTTCCTGAATCACACTTCTTCAAGATTCTGCATGGTCCAAATTTCTTCATTTTCAACTTATTATATGTTCCAATTGGGAACCTTTCTTTTCTCAAGTGAACCATGACTTCATCTCCTACCTAGAACTCCTTATATCTCTTCTGATATGCCTTAGCCTTGTACTGAATATTCATCCTATTAATGTGCTTTCTCACCTCTTCATGCAAATTCTTCAGATGTTCTACAAAGTCTTCAGCTTCAGCACTTGTCTTTTCTCTTTTGTCCAGCTTCCTTAACTCAGAAGCATTTCTCGGGCTATTGCCATAAACAACCTGGAATGGTGATTTACCAGTACTCCTATTGACAAAATTGTTGTAAGCAAATTCTTCCTGTGGTAAAATCAAATCCCATCCCTTGGGCTTATCTCCTACTAAGCACCGTAGTAGGTTACCCAAACTCCTATTCACCACTTCGGTTTGTCCATCAGTTTGTGGATGGTGTGCAGAACTAAACTTCAAATCTATCTTCAACTTCTTCCATAATGTCCTCCAGAAATAACCAACGAACTTGGTATCTCGATCTAAAACTATGCTCTTTGGTAGACCATGTAGTCTCACCACCTCTCTGAAAAATAATTCAACAATATGAACAGCATCATTAGTCTTCTTGCAAGGAATAAAATGTGCCATCTTTGAGAATCTGTCCACCACCACAAAAATGGAATCATGTCCTCTTTGTGTCCTTGGTAAACCCAGAACAAAATCCATACTGATATCATCCCATGGCTTCTTTGGTACAGGTAATGGCTGATATAGACCAATGTTCTGACTTGCTCCTTTTGCCATCTGACATACTCTACAACTCTGCACAAATTTTTGCACATCTTGTTGTAACTGTGGCCAATAATAATTTTCACCAACAATTGCAATGGCCTTATCTCGACCAAAGTTTCCAGCCAATCCTCCACTATGCTTCTCCTTAATCAGGTTCTCTCTCATAGAACTCCTTGGAATGCACAACCGGCTTCCTCTAAATAACATGCCATCTTGGATTATGAAATCCAACCATTTTGTCTTGTCCAAAGTAACAGGTTCCATACAAGCTTTCTAGGCCTCTATGAAATCTGGATCTTCAGGATACAAACTTTTGAGCTCATCGAACCCAACAACCTCTATCTTCATTTTTGTCAACAAATTTTGCCTTCTGCTCAAGGCATCTACAACTCTATTGGACTTCTCACTCCTGTGCTTCAAAACAAAAGTATAGCTTTGCAAAAACTCAACCCATTTTAAGTGCCTTTGGTTCAACTTTCCTTGACTATTAAGATACTGCAAAGCCTGATGATCAGTATATAAAACAAACTCCTTTGGTAGCAAATAATGTCTCCATTTCTTCAAAGCCTAAACTATTGCATAAAACTCCTGATCATAAACAAAATGCTTTTTCTTGGCATCATTAAGCTTCTCACTAAAATAGATAATGGGCTTACCTTCTTGGCTCAAAACAACTCCTATACCACTACCACTAGCATCACAATCTACCTGAAATACCTTATTGAAATCTGGAAGTGCCAAAACAAGTTGTTCTACAACTTTCTGCTTCAATGTATCAAAGCTCTTGTCTGCTCCTTTAGTCCATCTAAACTCTTTTCTATCCCCTCTCATTGTCTCAGTTAGGGGTGCACAAATGCTACTAAAATTCCTAATAAACTTTCTGTAAAAACTTGTCAAACCATGAAAGGATCTTACCTCTAGTGCACTCCTTGGCATAGGCCATTCAATGATAGCCCTTACTTTTTCTGGGTCCATCTTAAGACCTTCCTCTGAGACTACAAATCCTAGGTATACCAACTCCTTCTTTGCAAAACTACATTTCTTCAAATTAATCAGCAACTTCTCCTCCCTAAGTGTCTCCAGAACTATTCTGATATGCATTAGATGCTCATCCCAAGTCTTACTAAAAATCAAAATATCATCCAAATAAACAGTAACAAAACTTCCCAAAAATGCTTTCAATACCTCGTTCATGAGCCGCATGAATGTGCTCAATGCATTGGTTATCCCAAATGGCATGACTAACCACTCATACAAACATTCCTTCGTCTTGAAGGCTATCTTCCACTCATCTCCTTCTTTGATATGGATCTGGTGATACCCACTCTTCAGGTCAATCTTCGTGAAGTACTTGGCTCCACTCAAACAATCCATGATGTCATCCATTCTTGGCAATGGAAATCTATACTTGATCATTATCTTATTGATGGCTCGAGAGTCTGTACACATCCTCCATTCTCCATCCTTCTTATCAGTCCCTTCCTCAACAACTCCTGAACTTGTCTATTCAGCACTTCATTCTCTGCAGGGGTCATTCTGTGGGCTGCCTTGTTTGGCAAACTGGCTCCTGGTATCAAATCCATTTGATGACTTATCTTCCTTATTGGTGGTAAACCTTCTGGTACATTATCAGAGATAATGTCCTGGAACTCTTCCAACATATCTGAAACTTCTACTGGTACATCTTCACAGTTCTCTTGATTAATCTTAGGAATCAATGCAAAGCAATGACGCTCATGCTTCATACCCTCCAAAAATTTCCTACCATCTACCAAGAAAATTCTGGCAGTACTACATACATTTTCTTCCACCTCCTTCAAGGGCTTCAACTTATGATGAACTCCATCCTTTGTTAGGGAATATGTGTTTGCACGACCATCATGGATAGCGCTCCTATCATACTCCCATGGCCTCCCCAATAGCATATGACATGTATCCATCAGTATGATATCACATAGCACCTCATCATGGTAGTCCCCAATCTTGAACTTCACTAAACACTGCTCATTGACCAAAGATCGGTGGTCCTTCTGCAACCTTTCAATCTGATATGGATGTGGATGCTTTCTTCTTGTCAACTTCAACTTGTCAACCATCTCCTCTGAAACAAGATTATCAGTGCTTCCACTGTCAATAATAATATCACAACACTTACCTTCACATTTGCACCTTGTGTGGAATAAACTCTTCCTCTATTTGGGTTCTTTTTCCTCATTTAGCAAGGTTCTTCTGACAACTAGGGTTTCTCCCCTTTCAGCATCTTCAAAATGCTCAGAATGTGCATCTTCATCTACATGTGCAACTCGTGCATTGCCTTCAGGTCTTCTATTTGTCCTTCCTTGATGTTACGGACACTCGTATGCTCAATGTCCTTCTCCACATTGGAAACATGTTCCTCTGAAACCTCCTCTTCCAGGTCCTTGCCCAAGTCTACCTCTTCCTCTTCCTCTTTGCTCACCATTATTCTGGTCACGAGGGCAGTAGGTATTATCTCCTCTCTGATTTTGACTGGTTCCATCTTCTTCACTTTTCTTTGCATCTTCATTTCAGCCCCCATAGGGTCTTCCACCAGTCCTTCCACCTTGACCTCTTCCCCTTTGCTTCCTGTCAAATCTTTTATTCAGCTTCTCTTCCACTTTCAAGGAAAAGTGGTACACATCTTCTATGGTGGTCATTCTGACCAAGCTCAACTCTTCTTGAATACTTGGCCTCAACCCATTAATGTAATGGGCCACCTTCTCCTTTTTGGCCTCTCCATAGCCTGTCCTAATAGTGATCTTATAAAAATCTTCTGTATACTCCTTAACAGACTTGTTACCTTTCTTCAGTCCTTACAACTTCTTCAGTAACTCCATCTCATAGTCCATAGGAATGAACTGCTTCTTTAATTTCTCCATCTGATCCCATTTGGTGATCTTTCCTTTTCCTCTTCTATTCCTCTCTAGTTGGACCTCCTTCCACCAAATATTGGCGTGGCCCTTCAACTTTATTTTTGCAAACTTGACCTGATCTGGGTCCTCCACATCTTCATACTCAAAATACTCCTCCATGTCATTGATCCAATCAAAAAGCTGTTCTGGGTGTAAATCCCCAGAATATGTGGAAACCTTGATCCTAGGCCTCTTTCTGATCTTTGAAATAGCCCTCAACAACCTAACTTCTGTAGGATCTTCGGTAGCTTCTTGTTCTTCCTCGGATAGCTCTTCTTCAGCTTCATCTTCGCTTTCCTCTCTTATCCTCGGCTCAAACCCTCTTCGTAGCTCCTCTTGCAATGCATCAATTTGCCTTTGCAAGGATCTAAAACCCTCTTCTGTCAAAGCATTCCTCCCAACATGATTTCTTCATGGAGGCATCTTGGTCTCTGCAGCAAACCCACAACCTTAGGTCCTGGTGCAAACTGCCTCATAGTCAACAATCTGTCTACACACTCAGGAACCTTTGCTCTGATACCACTTGATGAAGAGGGTAAATCACAAAACACACAACAACAAAAATGAAACACAGAAAATAGAACTTTCTTTTATTGATCTGGGTAACTCATTACATTATTGAATCCCAATTACAATAAGAGGATGAATCCCCTACTGGCTGCAACACATTACAGCTTCCCAACCTCAAGACTCTAGAATCTTCAACCTTCTGTAGCCCCAAACCCGCTAGGGTTTCTATTTTTCCTGCCTATTCTTGACTCTACACTTGTCTCCTTTACTCTACTACTACCCAGGGTCCCCAAAATAGCCATAAATAACACCTTTTGGTGGCCTCCAGCTAAATTTTGAAATTTACAACTCCCTCCAAAAGTAGGTCAACTTCTGGGAAGCATAACTTTTGATCCAGGTGTCCGATTGATGAACTGTTTTAGGCATCGGAAAGCTCGCGATGTGAACTATCACACCAGAAATCTGTAAATGGATTTTCGTCAACTTTTCAAGATGTTTAGGGAAGTTTTAGTGCCTCATATCTTGTTTCAAAAAATTTTAGGGGTTTTTCAGAAAACAAAAACTTTAATATCTTTCAGCTCACAAATGATCTTTGCCTGATTCCTTCGCAAAAGGTCTTATATTTCCATTTAGTAAATTTCTGCAAGTTTTCACTTCAATCCGTGCCCTACTACAAACTTTCCAAAAATAGCAGGTAGACTTTCCAAAATAGGCAGGTTGTTATTTTTAGCATTTTGGAAAAAACTAAAAGTCCTACATCATTATTCTGGATATTATGGAACCAGAAACACAAATTGTGGAAAGAAATGAAAACAACTACAATGATTTTGAATTAACTTCTTTTTTAGGTGATGCAAGATTGCCCTTACACCACTGGATGCTCCTGCATCAATGATGATGGCTCCAAGATAATGAAGGTAAGATGATTGGTGATAAATAAACTTGTATATCTATTTCTTTGGACTTGTTCCAGGCTATATCTTTGCATCTTAAACTTTGACTAGCTGAGTGATTTCCCATTTTTCAGGTCTATCTGGATCCTAAGGAGCGTAATAACACATAATACAAGTTGGAAACCTTTACTAGGGTTTACAAAAAAAATTGTGGGAAGGATGTCATTTTTGAGTACCCTTTGTCAAAGGCTAGTTAAATTATACCTTTAAAGTCTTCTCTCCTTTGTTGGATGGTATTTAATTGATGTTGAGCTTATTCTTTTGATTAGGGTATGTATTTAAATATTGTTTGGTTGGTATTAGAAATTTTTCTGATCAAACATTTTAGGCTTTGAAGTATCAATAATTCTTGTTGAATTCTTCTTATTGTCCTATTCTCTTTAGATGAGTTAAATTTTGTTTATCTAAAAAGAGACTTGCTATACACACAAATGAATTTGAGAAGCATTTGTCACTTATTCATATTTTTATCATTGCTTTATATGGTGAATGGCAAATAGAAGTTAAATCTTGGGGATATGGTTGAGAAATTCACTGGTACTGAAAACTATTTCAGGCCTATGTTGAACACTCTGTTTAAGGCATTTGTTGAGCTTATTCTTTATTAGGGTATGTATAAAAATATTGTTTGGTTGGTATTATAAAATTTTTTGATCAAACATTTCATGCCGTGAAGTATCAATGATTATTGTTGAATTCTTCTTATTTTCCTATTCTCTTCAGATGAGTTAAATTTTGTTTAGCTGAAAAGAGCCTTGCTATACACTTAAATGAATTTGAGAAGCATTTTTCACTTATTCATATTTTTATCATTGCTTTATATGGTGAATGGCTAATAGAAGTTAATCTTGGGGATCTAGTTGAGAAATTCACTGGTACTAAAAACTATTTCAGGCCTATGTTGAACACTCTGTTTAAGGCATTTGTTGACAACGCTACAATTTTTTAATTGATTTATCTTTCTGTTGTGTTTGGACTTACTTTTGTCAACTTGCAATATACAATGCACTTTTATTCTTTCCGAATTGAGACTAATAGTAATTTTGTTCATTGGATTGAGGCATAGCTTCTCTCATGGCAGAAAAGGTAGCATCTTATTGCTCATATCAGATGGCACATTACATATAAAGGAGGAAAGATTATAGGGTTATTGTTGGTTGCATTGAAGGAGAGAGCTTCATATATGGGACATGATCATCACTCTCCTTCTTGGATTCTACACGTTACATCTTGCTCTAGGAAGATTTCCCATGTTGCAGAAGTTTTAAGAGATGAAAGGGGCATGTGCTTGCATTGAAGGGCTCCAAGCATGTGTTTCCATCATCCACGTTGTTGAACTTGTGCATGTTTTCCTTATTTTCTACCAGGTATGTCTCTTATGACAGATTGTTTTTGAAGTTATCTTTAAATACAAGAGTTCAAAGAGCATTGAAAGAGTAGATTTAAAGTTAGAGAAAGTAGTCCTCAAGAATAGTGTTGAAATAATGATAAAGTAAAATCATTTATAAACTCTGGTGCAAGGGATAGTGATAAAATGGTGTAGACAACCAGGCATAAATGATAGATCTATTGATAATAGTCCAAGAAAGGTAGTTTGAGGTGAGATAAGAGTTTAGATATAGGTGATGAAGTTAGCAAAAGAAGGACCAATAGTTTTCTTCATTTAAACAAACAGTCACAAAGCATATTCAATAACCCCAGTGTTATGAAGGGTGGGGATATGACATAGTTGATAGAGTTATAAAGAAATTCAGGTCTGAGATGAGAAGGATCATATGAATGTCATCAATATGAGGGGAAAAGTCCAATATGATAGTCATGCCATGAGTACAAGTAAAAGTCACTAAGACTATCACACTCCATAAAACCAAAAGACCTGACTATGCATGAAGCCTCATTAGAAACTTGCATGGTCAAAAAGAGGATAATACATAGTATGTGCTTTTATCAATAAAAGGGGTTCATGACATTCACTTTATGACAGTGATTCATCACTGTGACTTGTTGACTATGATAGCATAGTCATTGCAACATGAAAGTCATATTGGATAATCTTATGGAAAGTAGCAAGTAGATAAACCTGTGTGAGTGATAATAATGAGCAAATCTTAAAAGGAGCACAAGACACTATCTTCACATGAGAAATCTATGCATTTAGCAAGTGTAATGCCCCTCACGTTTTGGCTTGTGTTAGATGTTATTTCTATTATTGCTTTCTGTCAGTTCTGGAACAGTTGATAGTTTTATATTGCATAATTACAGTTTCGAGACATTTGGGCTAGTATGTATTGGTTTATGTTCTCCTTAATCTTGATGGACTATGTTTGATGGATGTATTGAGACATGTGTTATGAGTTTTGATGACATTATGATTACTTTAGTTATGATGAGATGGATATGCTTAGTGATGGTTAGAAAATATCATGTTTATGCTTCTGATTACAGTCTTGTTTTGGAGCGGGGACGGTGTAGTACTGCTTAGATTGAGCACCCTACTACGCCGCGATTCTCTGTCTTGGTGTATGTGATACTTACACTTTTACAGTTGATCATAGATAACCATTGATTTTCATGCAGTTTGCAGGTACCGGGCCTCGACTCCACCTGGTTTAGCAGGTCTGAGCAGGCCCTACACCATGGATAAGGTGATGGAGATAATACGAGGTCTTTACCACTAGGTCAATTCCAATCCTTGTCATAGTTTGGTGGTCTTTTCGTCTTTTTGCGTCCTTGACGTAGTCTTGTGTACTTGTCGTTATCTTGGGTCCATACCATAGTCTCATGTTGTGGTTTTCAGTCGAGCTTTGTTATTATGCTCTTGTATGGTTGGAGTAGATGTTGGTAATTTATTATTATTCAAATATGTTTCTTTTGAGTATGGCATAATAATTATTTGACCTTGAGCTAAGATTGATATCTTAGTTAGATTCTTCCATAGATTAGAATCAATGATTTGACCAAGAATATTACGTGGTGATTTTGGAGTTATGAGTATTTATTCTTCTTACTGGGCAGAATATTTGGAATAGGAGAAATAAAGATCTCGGGTTGGCAAATTTGAATTCTCTGACTTGTGAAATCCCCATTATTAGTAAAATTTAAAAAAACTCTCCAGAGGAGTGGGTTACGGTGTAACGGATGCATGTCCGTGACAAATTTGGAGCCAAACCATTTTTATTCAGGGTGGTGGTTCTTTTGAAGGGGGCAGAAAAAGAGAAAAAAAAAAAGACAGAAGAAAAGGAAAAGGGAAGAACTGAGGAAGGGTGCGGGTTGGAAGAAACTCTGAAGAAGGACAGAAAACCGGTATGTAAATTGTGTCTCTTTGCAAATTTACCATTGTTGTAGCCAGTAGGCAAAGTTATGGCAGATGTTCTGTGTATAGATTTAGCTTACTGTCGTGTGAGTGTGCATGTAACATAGAATTCTGTCATTCTTGTTGACTGGTGTGGTCGAAAAGATTCTTTTATTTCTGTACGTTCATCCAAAATGATTCTTGGTGTTAAACCTGGACTTAATCTGCTGAAACCTAGTGTTCTCCATGACCTTATGACAGTTTAGTACCAGTCTAGGTTCGTGTGTTACCTATGTCGATATTATGGGTCTTACTCATTGCCAAGCCGTGACATCCTGCAACCATCGTGTCGAATTTTTCCTTCTAGGCTGCTAGGGATAATTTCTCTCCAGGGTTGTCAGTGGTTCCTCTTCAGTTGGTTGCCTTTTTAAATCATTGAATCACAACCTGACGGTGGACGAGAAGAAACACCCTATTCAAACCCTGTTCGGTATGCTCTGATTCCATCGAGTCTTATTCTTGCTGCAGTAGAGCTCTTCCGGTTCCTGGGGAACCAAACCGGGTCTTGCGCCTTGAGTCCATTATGTAGTATGTGTGTGTTGTCGAAGTATGTAGGACTAATAGAAAAAAAATCTCACGAGAGTCTTTCTACCGACCTCATCTCGCAGTAGCAGCTTAGGCTAATTGGCTTTCCAGTCTGGTGTCGCCCTGTTGTCTCAAACCTTGATTTTACTGTGTTCACCTAAGCTCTTATGGTTCGAAGTCTATCATGCTTCGATTCTTGTCCATCGCCCACAGTTGGTTTTGGATGATTACCGAGCCACGCTTGTTGCCGATTCACCATCCTTAATCTCCATTGGGGCAGCCACATGCTACCTGCTAGTAAAAGTGCATTAAACAAGTTTGAACCTAATAGCCGGTGCTCACAGCTTCGTCGGTTCCTTCGGTTAAGCTTTTAGCCTTTCGTTTCTAGTTTTATGTTTCCTTAGAAGCGTTCTTGAGTTATTGCCTGGCCACTCAAAACCGCTTCCAGTGGTGTGAGAGTTTTTCCTTAGAACTGTGGAAACTGCAGCGATCAGTCGGGGTCGGGAGCTGTAGCATCGGAAAGATTCTTATTTTGGCAATCATCATCGTTGTCATCATTTATATGTAACTGTCTCTCCTCTGTAAATGTTCTTATTTAAAAGATAATAATCCAATTTCCATTTGAAGATAGCGACTACACTGGAGTCAACTAACATCACTCCGTCAGTTCGGATGGGTGATTCTTTTGATCACTGGTTTTTTTTGGTAGAAATAGATTGTTACCGCATCCGTGTTTTAGCCAATCATTGATGTAGCACTAGTGGGAACCTTAAGCTTAGAACGTTTAGGTGCAATGATCTCAGAGTGTTGGTATAAGAGTTGGAAATCAATAGTAATTCCTTCCTTTTGGACTTACGTATGTATGCATATTTTGTTGAGAGTGTTGCTGTAGGGAAATACTGGGGTTCTTAGTACATTAGATAGTACCGTGGGAAAAAAGTAATAATGTTTGGGGGTTAAGCTTATAGTGATTATCACATTATATCTATCGTCCCTATTAGGAAATGTGGGATTTGAGCACGTTGGTAAAAGCTAGGTGTTATACTTGTTGTTGCCTTCGTAAACTCTAGAGTGAATTGTGTTAATGTTCGTATTCTTGTAGCAGCATTATCGTGCTTGGGTATCAATTGCATTGTGAAGTATTAGTTGGTTGTTAGGCTTAAAATGTTTGGTTGTTATTATTTATTCTCTTAACATTTGCGTAAAACTTTATAGTGGGCCAAGAGCTCGTTGTCTTTGATAATTAATAGAAATAAATTGTTTTTTTTTTATTGAACGATTATTAAGAGTTAATTTCCTTGTCTTGTTAGTGATCTAGCTTCTTTTGAGATTAGAATTGTTATAGAGTGGCATAATCGTTATTTAGATTTTCGTTCCAAGTTAGAACAATGCGGGAATCTTGCGTATGTAACCATGGTAGATTAGTGGGGTAGATATGAATAGGTTTGTATGGTCTTCAAATGTCTTACCCTTGAGTTAAAGTTTAGTGATCTTTCTTTTGTTGTTGTTGAAACAAAGTAGAAATTCGTTCTTGGGAATCAATGTGAAGGTTTTGTTAATAAATCTTGGGTAAAAGTCCGCGGTTAGAGTGTTAAATGTTATTAGAGCTATTTTATGGAAGTAAGAACTCCTTGGTTAGCCTGGAGTATTGTTTTTACCCTTGTTGAGTTATGATTTGATTTTGTTAATCGGACCGACGGTGGTGGGAAGTTATCTTTGGTACTAGATTGCCTATTCTGGTCAACTTAAGTTTTGAGTTACTACCCCTTGTCGATCTTGCAATATTATCGTGGTCACGGAACCTAGTTTTGCCGAGTGGGAAAAGTGATGTGGTCATCGGATGAATAACTTAGTCACAGACTTCAGAGGCTTTACTTTTGGGTTTTCGGCATTAGTACTTGTGTTCATGTTTTGTGGGGTATGGTAGTGTCTGAGTTGAGTAATGGGAATTGTTGTTGTGCCCAGTGATTGGTTGTTGTGATGACCAGAATTGTTATGTAACCATCATCCTTGCATGTTGTGGTCAACTGTTGGTCAGAGGACGCTAAGGGAGTGGCTTCCATGGTGGGGCCGGCGCCTAGCGAGAGGTCGCCTGGGTAACTCCATGGAAGTAGTAAACAAGTGGAAACTTAATAATGAATCTAGGAGGGTTGGGTAGTGATTCACTTAACAAGATAAATAATGTGACCTCGCCCACACCTTGAGTGCTCACATAGGCCAAGGGTGGGATGAGAAGGCCTGGTTGGCAAGGCCGACCTCCTCATCTTCACGAGAGGACATGTCGGCTCCGCATGTGTCACCCTATGGGGCCGGCACCTAGAGAGAGGCTGCCAGGGTAACCATAGATGGGGGCCGGCTTCTGGTGAGAGATAGCCTGGGTAACCCATGCTAGGGCCATGCGATGACACTTCCCTTATGTGGCTCTGATATGTCTCTCCTTTCCTTGTTGGTACCTCTGGAGTGTGATCTTCTCTTCATGTTTGATCAAGTCAGATGTTATGATCTATCTGGCTAGGTTTTGTCAGTCTTGTGCAATCCGTCCATCATACTTGTCTTTTTGGAGTTTGGGTTTAGCAGTTGTGCTCTTGATTGCAGTCTGGACCTAGTGGTAATCCTCTTGTTATCTCCTAGCTCGGTGGGGTGGACCTCAGGGTTCCACATGGTTGGGAGGTAGAGCTATCCATTGGTTCTTCATGGAGATTCAGATCGAGCCTTGTGCGGAGATGTTCCAATTCCTGACAGCTGTATAACTTCAGCAGTGTTGTATTCCATCTATGTACTATTTGTAAATTGATGAGATCAATCTTGTAATTTTGCTGCTTTGTAATTTTGGAATCTTGTACTCTTGCAATCTGGTATTCTTGTAATCATGTAATTTGGAATTGAAACTTTGTAATCAAATTATATTGTTGTTGTATAAGTTATTAGATTAGTTATTTCTGCAAATTGATGGTTATCGCTCTTATGGTTTCATTTAATTTCCTAATGCTGTTATGTTGCCCTGGAGTGGTTAGATGGACACTTTTCTATTTTACATGTTTCTTAATATCATTGGTTTATGTTTGTACTTTACTATTTCCTAAAAAAAAATTAAAAAAAAAAAAAAGTTCTGTTTCTGCTTTGGTTTATCTAACACTCTAGGGTTGCACGACGGGGGCATTACATTTGGTATCAGAGCCAGGTTTAAACACTGGGTACCCTGGTTATAATTGAGCCCATTATGTAACCTTGTGTTTGAACTCTGTAGAATAATTTTAATCCTATTGTGAATCCTTTTTTTTGTAATATAATAAGTACCATTGGTGCTGTAGGTAGATGCCTAGAGGTAGGGGCCGAGGTCGGGGCAGAGGTAGGGGTCGTGGGAGGGGTGGTGGCGGTACACCCCCTCCCAGTTCTCCACATTCAAGTGCCCATGAAGGCGGAGGTCAGAACATGGAGGGTCAGGGTCAGCCTGATGGAGCTCAGTTGAGACAGATTCTGGAGGATGCCCTTGCCCGTTTAGGCCCTAGGCTGGAGGACAGGCAGACCCAAGGAGAGCAGGAGGTTGACCAGCGGGGTCCTAGAGAGAGAGAGAGGTCTCCTAGGCCTAGGGAGTTGACAACCGAGTAGGAGGCCACTCTAGCCAGCCATATGAGGGATTTACTGAGAGCACGCCCTCCCATCTTTGATGGAGCTGGTAGTGGACTGGAGGCAGAGACTTCGCTTTTGGACTTAGGCAGGTGTTTCGCCATGCATCCGTATGGCAGCAACACCAAAGCCAGATGTGCTATTCTGCATCTTCGAGGGTTCGCTTCGACCTGGTGACGGCTAGAGGAGCAGAAGCTGCATTTGGATATTAGCACTGTGTCTTGGGAGCTATTCTTAGAGAGATTCAGAGCCCGTTTTCTTTCAGACCATTGGAGGCAGCGTCGAGCAGATGAGTTCCATGAGCTGAGACAGTTGGCCATGATAGTTGAGCAGTATGAGCGCAGATTTTATGAGCTCAAACAGTATGCAAGTATTGGGGATGACGAGTCCATGTTGGTGCAGCATTTCATCAGGGGCTTGAATGCCTGGATTAGTGGAGGGGTTTGTGTATTCGAACCTAAGACTATGGAGGTTGCCGTGGAGAAAGCCTAGATAGTGGAGGAGAATTTGGCTATGGCACTTGGTGGGCATACAGGAGTGCACATCGGTAGTGCACCATCTTCAGGATATGGTTCTCGAGGTGGTCACACTCAGGCATCAGGTTCTCATGCACCCTCAAAGGGTGGTCGGCAGCAGTTTTCACAGTCCAAGCCGAAGAGTTCTCAGTATCAACAAGGTAATAGATTTCAGAAAATGAAAGACCGGTCTTGGCAGCGCAATAAGCAGAACCATTTTGATCTGCCAGCGCAGAGTACGCAGTCCGCAGTGAGCAGAGGCAGCTTCCAGCAGTCTAGTGCTTTTAGGAGTGACAGAGGTTTTGGTAGAGGCACCGGGTGTTTCTCTTGTGGCCAGCAGGGCCATATTGCTAGACAGTGCCCGCAGAAGGGTGCATCAGGATTTGGACATCGACCGGCGGCATCTGAGTTGACGGTTGGTGATGCAGGCAGGTCTCATTGAGTTTTTGCAGCAGTAGATGACCGACAGGCAGAGCATCAGGGCACCGTGGTGGAGACTTCTGGTCGCATGCGAGGTATTGATTTTTCTGTCTTATTTGATTCCGGTGCATCTAATTCGTTTATATCTCCTTCTCTTGTGGAGCGTTGTGGCTTAGAGGCGACAAAGCAGGCTTCTAGGTGGCAGGTTGAGTTGGCTTCTGGGGCTAAAATAGCAGTGGAGTCCCTCGTGTCTGGGTGTGAATTGACGATTGGCTCTTTATCTACTTCTGTGGACCTTCGCATTCTACCCCTGGGTTCATATGACATAGTGTTGGGGATGGACTGGTTGGAGGCTCATCAGGCAGTGATAGATTGCCGGCATAAGTCTGTTAGTTGTGTGGATGACTCTGGTGCTGAGGTCGAGGTTGTAGGAGTTCAGAGACCCGTATCCCTACGTATGATCTCCGCTATGCAACTCAAGAGATGCATGCGTCAGGGATGTCAGCTTTTTGCAGTGACGGTTAGTGATTTAGAGATGGAGGAGAGTCGAGAGGCATCTCTTGACGATCACCCACTCTTGAGGGAGTTTGCGGATGTTTTTCCTTCTGATATTCCTGGGATGCCACCTAGGCGTGACATCAATTTTAGGATTGATCTGATTCCCAGTGCAGAGCCTATCTCACGAGCTCCATACAGGATGACCACCCAGGAGCTCAAGGAGCTTCGACTACAGTTGGAGGAGCTGTTAGCCAAAGGGTTCATACGACCTAGTGTTTCCCCTTAGGGAGCACCTGTGATCTTTGTCAAAAAGAAGGATGGATCTCTGCGGCTATGTATCGATTATCGACAGCTCAATAAAGTGACAGTGAGGAATAGGTATCCCTTACCGCGGATCGATGATTTGTTTGATCAGACTAAAGGAGCAAAGGTATTCTCTAAAATTGACCTTAAGTCAGGTTATCACCAGTTGCGGATATTTGAAGCAGATATTCACAAAACAGCATTTCGTACCCGTTATGGACATTATGAGTTCACCGTGGTACCATTCAGGTTGACAAATGCACCTTCAGTTTTCATGAGCTTGATGAATGGTGTTTTCCGTACTTATCTTGACCGTTTTGTCCTTGTGTTCTTTGATGATATACTGATTTATTCAAGGACTATGGAGGAGCATGAGGAGCATTTGCGGCAGGTGTTGCAGTGTCTGAGAGAAAATCAGCTTTATGCCAATTTATCGAAATGTGAGTTCTTTCAGTCAAAGGTTAAGTATTCGGGTCATGTCATCTCTGGAGAGGGTATTGCAGTGGATCCCTCGAAGATCCAAGCTATCATGGATTGGCCTGCACCCACTAATGTATCTGAGGTCCGTAGCTTTATGGGACTGGCAGGTTACTATCGTCGTTTTGTTATGGGGTTTTCGAGGATTGCCCATCCTATAACTTCTCTTCAGAGGAAAGGGAAGAAGTTTGTGTGGTTAGAGCAGTGTCAGGTAGCGTTCCAGACTCTTAAGGAGCAATTGACTAGTGCACCGATTTTAGCAGTTCCTGATCCTGATAGAGACTTTGTTGTCTGTACCGATGCTTCCTTGGAGGGTTTGGGAGCAGTTCTGATGCAGGATGGTCGCGTGATTGCCTATGAGTCTCGCAAACTCAAGGATCATGAATTGAACTATCCCACTCATGACTTGGAGTTAGCAGCAGTTGTGCATGCCTTGGTGAGATGGAGGCATTTTCTGTTAGGGCATCGATTTGGGCTGCGTAGTGATCATCGTAGTTTACAGTATATTTTCACGCAGCCAAACTTGAATGCGAGGCAAAGGCGTTGGATGGAGTTCCTGTGCGAGTATGACTTTGAGGTTAGATATATTCAGGGCAAGGAGAATGTGGTAGCAGATGCTCTTAGTCGTCAGAGGCACGAGATCTCAGCAGTTTCTCTTACAGTGGATTTGAGACGTCAGATTCTCGCTGCTCTTCCAGCGGACAGTTGGTGCCAGGAGGTGAGATCTGAGATCGAGTCTGGCAGACCTTTAGAGGGTAGGTTCTCTGGTTACTCGTTTGAGTCAGATGGTCTCTTGCGACATTTGGGTCGTATCTATGTTCCTAGTTCTGAGAACCTTCGTACCCTAGTTTTGTCTGAGGCACATCGGGCACCCTACTCAGCTCATCCAGGTGTCAAGAAGATGTATGCAGATCTGTGTCAACTGTAGTTTTGGAGTGGCATGAAGCGGGATATTGTTGATTTTGTGTCGAGATGTCTTGAGTGTCAGAGGGTGAAGGCGGAGCACTAGCACCCTGCAGGTCTTTTGCAGCCTCATTTGATTCCGGAGTGGAAGTGGGATATCATTTTGATAGACTTCGTTGTCGGTTTGCCAATGTCCGCTCGTCGACACGATGCTATTATGGTCACTGTGGATAGGTTGACGAAGGTAGCTCACTTCTCTCCTGTCCGTGCATCTTACAATGCTTCTACGGTGGCCAGAGTGTTCATGGAGGACATTGTCAGACTTCATGGGATTCCTCGCAGGATCATCTCCGACAGGGATCCAGTGTTCACTTCCGCCCTTTGGACTTCCTTGCAGCATGCCTTGGGGACACAGCTGAACTTTAGTTCAGCTTATCATCCTGAGACTGATGGGCAGACCGAGAGGGTTAATCAGGTTCTCGAGGATATGTTGAGGATGTATGTGATGGATCGGCAGAGCCATTGGGAGGATTACCTTTACCTAGTGGAGTTTGCCTATAATAATGGATATCACAGTTCTATCGGCATGTCTCCATTCCAGGCCTTGTATGGTCATCCTTGTAGGACCCCATTGAGTTGGGATCGTCTAGAGGATAGAGTTCTTCTAGGTCCTGATATGCTTAGGGACATGGAGCAGCAGGTGGAGAGGATTAGAGAGCATTTGGTGGCAGCTCAGGACAGACAGAAAAAGTATGCCGATGCTCATAGGTTTGATCGTCAGTTTTCAGTTGGGGATTGGGTGTTCTTGCGTGTGCGACCGCGAAAGAGTCCAATCCGCTATGGAAAGGGTTCTAAGCTAGCGCCACGCTTTGTAGGACCTTTTGAGGTGTTGGAGAGGATCGGTCCTGTTGCTTATCATCTTGCTTTGCCGCCTAGCCTTCCACGCATCCATGATGTGTTTCATGTTTCAGTACTTAGACCTTATTTTCCAGATATTGCTCATGTTCTTGATTGGACTGCTCTACAGGTAGAGGACGGGCAGCTGGCTTTGGAGCCCGTAGGCATTCTGCAGCACAGGAGACTGGCTCTCAGGGGCAGAGACGTGGAGTAGGTCAGGGTCCAGTGGGACCCTAATGATGAGACCTCTGCTACCTGGGAGGATGCTACCAGGATGAGGGAGTTATATCCTCACTTATTTGTAGGCTTCCAGGAGTAAGCCTAGGTTTAGGGGGGGAGGATGTAATGCCCCTCACGTTTTGGCTTGTGTTAGATGTTATTTCTATTATTGCTTTCTGTCAGTTCTGGAACAGTTGATAGTTTTATATTGCATAATTACAGTTTCGAGACATTTGGGCTAGTATGTATTGGTTTATGTTCTCCTTAATCTTGATGGACTATGTTTGATGGATGTATTGAGACATGTGTTATGAGTTTTGATGACATTATGATTACTTTAGTTATGATGAGATGGATATGCTTAGTGATGGTTAGAAAATATCATGTTTATGCTTCTGATTACAGTCTTGTTTTGGAGCGGGGACGGTGTAGTACTGCTTAGATCGAGCACCCTACTACGCCGCGATTCTCTATCTCGGTGTATGTGATACTTACACTTTTACAGTTGATCATAGATAACCATTGATTTTCATGCAGTTTGCAGGTACCGGGCCTCGACTCCACCTGGTTTAGCAGGTCTGAGCGGGCCCTACACCATGGATAAGGTGATGGAGATAATACGAGGTCTTTACCACTAGGTCAATTCCAATCCTTGTCATAGTTTGGTGGTCTTTTCGTCTTTTTGCATCCTTGACGTAGTCTTGTGTACTTGTCGTTATCTTGGGTCCATACCATAGTCTCGTGTTGTGGTTTTCAGGCGAGCTTTGTTATTATGCTCTTTTATGGTTGGAGTAGATGTTGGTAATTTATTATTATTCAAATATGTTTCTTTTGAGTACGGCATAATAATTATTTGACCTTGAGCTAAGATTGATATCTTAGTTAGATTCTTCCATAGATTAGAATCAATGATTTGACCAAGAATATTACGTGGTGATTTTGGAGTTATGAGTATTTATTCTTCTTACTGGGCAGAATATTTGGAATAGGAGAAATAAAGATCTCGGGTTGGCAAATTTGAATTCTCTGACTTGTGAAATCCCCATTATTAGTAAAATTTAAAAAAAATCTCCAGAGGAGTGGGTTACGGTGTAACGGATGCATGTCCGTGACAAATTTGGAGCCAAACCATTTTTATTCAGGGTGGTGGTTCTTTTGAAGGGGGCAGAAAAAGAGAAAAAAAAAAAGACAGAAGAAAAGGAAAAGGGAAGAACTGAGGAAGGGTGCGGGTTGGAAGAAACTCTGAAGAAGGACAGAAAACTGGTATGTAAATTGTGTCTCTTTGCAAATTTACCATTGTTGTAGCTAGTAGGCAAAGTTATGGCAAATGTTCTGTGTATAGATTTAGCTTACCATCGTGTGAGTGTGCATGTAACATAGAATTATGTCATTCTTGTTGACTAGTGTGGTCGAAAAGATTCTTTTATTTCTGTACGTTCATCCAAACTGATTCTTGGTGTTAAACCTGGACTTAATCTGCTGAAACCTAGTGTTCTCCATGACCTTATGACAGTTTAGTACCAGTCTGGGTTCGTGTGTTACCTATGTCGATATTATGGTCTTACTCATTGCCAAGCCGTGACATCCTGCAACCATCGTGTCGAATTTTTCCTTCTAGGCTGCTAGGGATAATTTCTCTCCGGGGTTGTCAGTGGTTCCTCTTCAGTTGGTTGCCTTTTTAAATCATTGAATCACAACCTGATGGTGGACGAGAAGAAACACCCTATTCAAACCCTGTTCGGTATGCTCTGATTCCATCGAGTCTTATTCTTGCTGCAGTAAAGCTCTTCCGGTTCCTGGGGAACCAAACCGGGTCTTGCGCCTTGAGTCCATTATGTAGTATGTGTGTGTTGTCGAAGTATGTAGGACTAATAGAAAAAAAATCTCACGAGAGTCTTTCTACCGGCCTCATCTCGCAGTAGCAGCTTAGGCTAATTGGCTTTCCAGTCTGGTGTCGCCCTGTTGTCTCAAACCTTGATTTTACTGTGTTCACCTAAGCTTTTATGGTTTGAAGTCTATCATGCTTCGATTCTTGTCCATCGCCCACAGTTGGTTTTGGATGATTACCGAGCCACGCTTGTTGCCGATTCACCATCCTTAATCTCCATCGGGGCAGCCGCATGCTACCTGCTAGTAAACGTGCATTAAACAAGTTTGAACCTAATAGCCGGTGCTCGCAGCTTCGTCGGTTCCTTCGGTTAAGCTTTTAGCCTTTCATTTCTGGTTTTATGTTTCCTTAGAAGCGTTCTTGAGTTATTGCCTGGCCACTCAAAACCGCTTCCAGTGGTGCAAGAGTTTTGCCTTAGAACTGTGGAAACTGCAGCGATCAGTCGAGGTCGGGAGCTGTAGCATCGGAAAGATTCTTATTTTGGCAATCATCATCATTGTCATCATTTATATGTAACTGTCTCTCCTCTGTAAACATTCCTATTTAAAAGATAATAATCCAATTTCCATTTGAAGACAGCGACTACACTGGAGTCAACTAACATCACTCCATCAGTTCGGATGGGTGATTCTTTTGATCACTGGTTTTTTTTTGGTAGAAATAGATTGTTACCGCATCCGTGTTTTAGCCAATCATTGATGTAGCAGTAGTGGGAACCTTAAGCTTAGAACGTTTAGGTGCAATGATCTCAGAGTGTTGGTATAAGAGTTGGAAATCAATAGTAATTCCTTCCTTTTGGACTTACGTATGTATGCATATTTTGTTGAGAGTGTTGCTATAGGGAAATACTGGGGTTCTTAGTACATTAGATAGTACCGTGGGAAAAAAGTAATAATGTTTGGGGGTTAAGCTTATAGCGATTATCACATTATATCTATCGTCCCTATTAGGAAATGTGGGTTTTGAGCACGTCGGTAAAAGCTAGGTGTTATACTTGTTGTTGCCTTCGTAAACTCTAGAGTGAATTGTGTTAATGTTCGTATTCTTGTAGCAGCATTATCGTGCTTGGGTATCAATTGCATTGTGAAGTATTAGTTGGTTGTTAGGCTTAAAATGTTTGGTTGTTATTATTTATTCTCTTAACATTTGCGTAAAACTTTATAGTGGGCCAAGAGCTCGTTGTCTTTGATAATTAATAGAAATAAATTGCTTTTTTTTATTGAACGATTATTAAGAGTTAATTTCCTTGTCTTGTTAGTGATCTAGCTTCTTTTGAGATTAGAATTGTTATAGAGTGGCATAATCGTTATTTAGATTTTCGTTCCAAGTTAGAACAATGCGGGAATCTTGCGTATGTAACCATGGTAGATTAGTGGGGTAGATATGAATAGGTTTGTATGGTCTTCAAATGTCTTACCCTTGAGTTAAAGTTTAGTGATCTTTCTTTTGTTGTTGTTGAAACAAAGTAGAAATTCGTTCTTGGGAATCAATGTGAAGGTTTTGTTAATAAATCTTGGGTAAAAGTCCGCGGTTAGAGTGTTAAATGTTATTAGAGCTATTTTATGGAAGTAAGAACTCCTTGGTTAGCCTGGAGTATTGTTTTTACCCTTGTTGAGTTATGATTTGATTTTGTTAATCGGACCGACGGTGGTGGGAAGTTACCTTTGGTACTAGATTGCCTATTCTGGTCAACTTAAGTTTTGAGTTACTACCCCTTGTCGATCTTGCAATATTATCGTGGTCACGGAACCTAGTTTTGCCGAGTGGGAAAAGTGATGTGGTCACCGGATGAATAACTTAGTCACAGACTTCAGAGGCTTTACTTTTGGGTTTTCGGCATTAGTACTTGTGTTCATGTTTTGTGGGGTATGGTAGTGTCTGAGTTGAGTAATGGGAATTGTTGTTGTGCCCAGTGATTGGTTGTTGTGATGACCAGAATTGTTATGTAACCATCATCCTTGCATGTTGTGGTCAACTGTTGGTCAGAGGACGCTAAGGGAGTGGCTTCCATGGTGGGGCCGGTGCCTAGCGAGAGGTCACCTGGGTAACCCCATGGAAGTAGTAAACAAGTGGAAACTTAATAATGAATCTAGGAGGGTTGGGTAGTGATTCACTTAACAAGATAAATAATGTGACCTCGCCCACACCTTGAGTGCTCACATAGGCCAAGGGTGGGATGAGAAGGCCTGGTTGGCAAGGCCGACCTCCTTGTCTTCACGAGAGGACATGTCGGCTCCGCATGTGTCACCCTATGGGGCCGGCACCTAGAGAGAGGCTGCCAGGGTAACCATAGATGGGGGCCGGCTTCTGGTGAGAGATAGCCTGGGTAACCCATGCTAGGGCCATGCGATGACACTTCCCTTATGTGGCTCTGATATGTCTCTCCTTTCCTTGTTGGTACCTCTGGAGTGTGATCTTCTCTTCATGTTTGATCAGGTCAGATGTTATGATCTGTCTGGCTGGGTTTTGTCAGTCTTGTGCAATCCGTCCATCATACTTGTCTTTTTGGAGTTTGGGTTTAGCAGTTGTGCTCTTGATTGCAGTCTGGACCTAGTGGTAATCCTCTTGTTATCTCCTAGCTCGGTGGGGTGGACCTCAGGGTTCCACATGGTTGGGAGGTAGAGCTATCCATTGGTTCTTCATGGAGATTCAGATCGAGCCTTGTGCGGAGATGTTCCAATTCCTGACAGCTGTATAACTTCAGCAGTGTTTAATTCCATCTATGTACTATTTGTAAATCGATGAGATCAATCTTGTAATTTTGTTGCTTTGTAATTTTGGAATCTTGTACTCTTGCAATCTGGTATTCTTGTAATCATGTAATTTGGAATTGAAACTTTGTAATCAAATTATATTGTTGTTGTATAAGTTATTGGATTAGTTATTTCTGCAAATTGATGGTTATCGCTCTTATGGTTTCATTTAATTTCCTAATGCTGTTATGTTGCCCTGGAGTGGTTAGATGGACACTTTTCTATTTTACATGTTTCTTAATATCATTGGTTTATGTTTGTACTTTACTATTTCCTAAAAAAAAAAAAAATAAGTTCTATTTCCGCTTTGGTTTATCTAACACTCTAGGGTTGCATGACGGGGGCATTACAGCAAGCAAGAGAGGGTAAAGGATGGTAGTTTGTAGAACAAAGAGTCCATAACAGTGCATTGTGTGAGGCCTACCTTTTTCATTTCCGTTCATGTGACTATTTACCTTATTGTTGCTTATACTTTTATAGTTGTGGGACTGTAGATACTAGATTCCCGAACTATTAGACTTTATTATGTTAAAGGAAAACTAATTGGGTGATGTTAGATAGATGCTTGCAATAAGAGAAAACAAATTGGGTGATGTTAGATAGATGTTTATTTTATAGGAAAACTAATTGGGTGATGTTAAGATAGATGTTTATATTATAGGAAAACTAATTGGGTGATGCTAGATAGATGCTTGTATTAAGAGAAAACAAATTGGGTGATTTTAGATAGATATTTATATTATAGGAAAACTAATTGGGTGATGTTAGATAGATATTTATATTATAGAAAAACTAATTGGGTGATGTTAGATAGATGCTCTATATTAAAGGAAAACTAATTGGGTGATGTTAGTTAGAAAACTGTAATGTGATTTCCTTTATGCTTAAGAGAACTTGTAATATCTTATGCGAGTACAAGTTTTAATTTGCTTCAGCTATGTTATTGATATGTGGAATTAACTTTGCAATTGAGTGCGCAAGTATTTCTAACCAACCACAGATACTAGAGATCATCCCACACTTGATGTTGTAATCCATTGAGAAGCCGACCTAGTTCTACGAGGAACCAAGATCAACTCTGTGTATGATGTAATGTTGTAACGTTAATTTGCATGAGGATAATTGGGTTAAGTCTACCCTCTTTTACTTTGAATTATGATATCTGTTGTAAGAATTGTCCTTGAATTACATTTTTAAATTTTAAATTTTTGGAGACCCTTTCTTGTGTTTTGACTTGACCCTGGGTGTTCTAACTAGGCAAAACTTGACCCTGGGTTATACCCCATGGGTCTAGGGTCCCTTTTGACCTGGGTAACCCTTGGTAAACCTCAATATGGTCACCTTAACATCTGGTGCAGGAGCACCAAGACATCAAGGTTTTAGTTAGATTTTCTAGTAGGTTGTTTTATTTAGTAAGGTCTTGGAGACCATCTTCATAAGGCTTGTAGCCATGTTGTAAATGGACTATGTCCAAATGTCTAAAAGAACCTATTGTTATGTTGCAAGTCCTAGTTAGGATAGTCATATTGTATAGGCAGTCTTAGGAAGTCATTAAGTTTTAATGTTTGTATAGGATAGTCATTAAATTTTCATGTTGTAAGCCTTTAAAGGTATGTCATGGGTTTAGAAGTTTGTGAGAACTTTATCTAAGGTTAACAAAAGATTAGAAAGACATCTTCTAAACATAACATAGTCGGTGGACAGTCAGTGATGCAAAGGCATCCACACTATAACCTTCGCATATAACATGGATGTCTGCAGACCAACCTCATCATCATCATCTTTGCCATCATCATCATATTCCCTAAAACTACCAACAGCATCATCATGACCCGCGTTACACAGTCAGCATCATCATCTTTCAGACGATCGCAATTGTCCTCCTGTCGACTACTATTCACCTTCTCCGCCTTCCGCCTAACATCATCATCATGATGTTCAACGGGCGCACACATCCTCCGGTTGCACTGTTCATCGGGCTCCGAACTCTATCGTCCTCATCATGACCTTCATCACTCTCTTCATCAGCAGGATATCCAAATATCTGGTTGCTCCTAAATATCCTGATGACGATCACCTTCAGCAGCTTACCTTCGATGCCCCGCTACCCGACGATACAAGCAACAGCATCATGATATAATTTATCCGGCTGTCTTGGAACCTCCTGATGATGCTTCACACTTTCTGCCGATGCCGATACTTAACCACTTAACAACGGCAGGTTAAACTCGCACAGGGGGATATCTCAATATCCTGATGACGATGACGTCATATCCTGATGACGATGACGTCACCCAATATCCTGATGACCTTCTCAACACTTAGTCAAAAAAACACGAACTTTCTCTCCCGCATCTACTCGCGATATGCGGATGTTTGGCACTCCCGATAGATGATCCTGATGTCGATACATACACTTAGTATATGTCCGACCTAAAACATCCTGATGCTCTCGCAACATGCAAACGCCAACAATTTCCTGACCCGATCTTCTACCTGATGCCGATGCACTCCTCCTCGGCAACTCCAGATGATGATCACCCCGACGCACTTGCACTTCATGCAACCGACAACATCATGCTCACCTTCACTTATCCGGATGACGATGTCTAACCCGACTGCAGGATATTCACCAAGATATCCCGATGATGCCGTCTTCACGAACTTCTTTACTTAGCGAAATCTCACTTCGCCGATCCTCCAGGGATGACCCGATCCAACCTAAGGGTGATCTTCCAACTCAATCAGCTCGACCTAGCACATGAGGATGCTAGGCTTCTCAACATCTGTTGACCGCGATCCTGCACACCTGCATGCAAACAAACAATCTACCACCTAACCTACTATACACTACCATTCCACCGATCAGACGGATCAACCGGTGGAATGGACCAGTATATCCATGAATCCTCTCAAACCAGCAAATCGGTCAAGCAATAGAATTCAACAGAGGGTGAACACAAATAGGATCTCTTTATTGACTTCAAAAGATGCAATACAAATGATCAGCCTCTCTCTCAGTCTCACTCTCTGCAACTAGCTCGATCGATGATATCTGTCTGTCTCCCCAATATCAAACGATCTCATGCTTATAAAGACTTTCCTACGAGTACTACTGACCCGACTCCAAGCGGCTGGGAACTCTCCAAGTGGCTGGGGGATCCCTCCGAACATACATCATGACAGCTGTTATAACTAACTAGCTAAAAATAGAAAAAGCCCGGTCAGCATGATCTTATCATGATCAACATGACCTTATTACATACAATTGGTCTAACAGACCTTCTTGGAAACACAAACAAGACCTAAACTACTAACTGCCTCATGAAAGCCAGCTGTTAGGTAGGTGCTCCTGCACCATACTCCCCAAAAGAAAAGAACTCATGTCCCATGAGTTTAGTATGTGGAAGTCCTCCACCTGTACACTTTGCCTTGTCAATAGGCTGACCTGCTCCAGCTTTGTCTGCTGCTGTCTCTTGGCTTCTCCAAGACGTCTGAACTGTAACTTGCTTTCTGGCAAGTAAATCTGTATGCCTGTTGATGTAGGCCTTTCTTAGGTTATCTCTGTGTTTGTCAGGTTGCCTGACCAGAACCTCTTTCTGAACTGCCTCTGTGGTGTTCAACTGTATCTTCCTGTCAATCTTCATAGGACAAGCAATAGTCCCAACTATGACAACATCCTTGTCATGCTTCTGAACTGGTTGTTGTTTGCACCCCTGTTTCTGCACCTGCTGCTGACCTCTGTCAGTCACAACTGAAACTTTCTTCAGCTTGTTGTCTGTAACAACTCCTTTCCCTGCAGTGTCCTGAACTGCCTTTATGCCTGCTCCTCTAGGCATCTGCACAAACTCCTTCTTTCCCATTAAAATGATTTGAGCTGCCTTCTGTACTGCAGCTTTTGCCTGCAATGGCATCAATTTAATAGTCTTCCCATCCTTCTTGATGGTGTAGGTATTAGCATACCCATCATACAGTACTCTTCTGTCAAATTGCCATGGTCTACCTAGCAGTAGGTGACAACATTCCATAGGCAAAATATCACACAAAATTCTATCATGATATGGTCCAATCTGTAAATCCACATATGCCTGTTCAGAGACAAAAAGTGATTGCCTATCACTCACCCAAGATGCCTTGTAAGGGTGTGGGTGTGGAATCCTTTCCAGCTTCAGTTTATCCACCATCTCCTGAGATACCATGTTGTCTGTTGAACCAGTATCAATGACAACCTTACATACTTTACCTTTGCTCTTACATGTGGTCTTGAAAAGAGCTCTTCTTTGCATCATATCCTTTGATGCCTGCAAACTTGTTCTCCTTAACATCAATGATTCTCCACTCTCTGGATATCCAACATTATCAGGATCTCTGTTTGAACTCTGTGCACTTTCTTCCCCTTTTTCTTCCTGTACCAATTGTACTCTCTTGTCACTTGTTCTATCATTTCTGGATGATGAACCTTTGTTTTCTGGACATTTGAAGGATGGATGACCAAACTCACCACAGGTGTAACACTTTCCTGAAAATGTAGTAGAACCTCTACCACCTCCAAATCTTCCTCTATTACCTTTCCATCCACCTCTGAAATCAGACTGTCCTTGTCCTTTACCAGTGTCTTCCTGACCCTCATTGGCTTGCTTTTGTGCAGGGGCTGCTCCTCTTCCCCTATTGTTTCCTCTTCCTCTCATGGACTTATCATGTCCTCTATTCATCTTTTCTTCAATCCTGATTGCCATTTGATAACAATCCTCCACATTCTTAGGGTTAGCTAAAACTAACTCATCCTGTATGTTAAATCTCAAACCAGCCAAGTACCTAGCCACCTTTTCTACCTCATTCTCATGATGACCAGATCTCATACTCAACAGATAAAATTCCTCAGTATATGCTTTCACATCCCTGTCTTTCTGCTTTAAAAATTGCAGCTTCTTAAACATTTGGATTTCATAATCCCTTGGCAAGAATTTCCCCTTGATCCTTGCTACCATCTTATCCCATGAAGTGATCTTTGACTTCCCTTGTTTCCTTCTCTCAGATTGTACATAATCCCACCATACCAAAGCATGACCTCCTAACTTGGTCTTTGCAATCTTTACCTTCTGATCCTCAGCAACATCTTCACATTCAAAGTGATTATCCAGTGCAGCAATCCAATCCAACAACTCATCTTCATTCAAGCTTCCAGTATACTTGGAAACATCAACCTTTACCTTAGGTTTTTCACTCTGCACTGCCTTTAACAGTTTTGCCAATCTCTGGTCTTCAGCATCCAGATCTTCAGCTACCTCTTCATACTCTTCAACAGTATCTGCATCTTCTTCAGACTCACTGTCTTCCACTTCCCTCTTTTTGTTCTTTTCCAGGGCTGTCAGCCTGGCTTGAAGTGCTTCAGCAAGCTCCTTCATCTTCCTCATCTCTCTAGTATGTTTCTCCTTCATTTCCTGCAATTCCCTTGCAGTACCACTACCTTTAGGAGGCATTTTGTCAACCTCTCAGTCAACACACAACACAATCAACTCTACCTCTGCCCTTTCAGTGACAGAATCAACACACTACAGCCCAGACCTTTTGCTGAGCTCTGATACCACTATGATGCAGAGGCATCCACACTATAACCTTCGCATATAACATGGATGTCTGCAGACCAACCTCATCATCATCATCTTCGCCATCATCATCATATTCCCTAAAACTACCAACAGCATCATCATGACCCGCGTTACACAGTCAGCATCATCATCTTTCGGACGATCGCAATTGTCCTCCTGTCGACTACTATTCACCTTCTCCGCCTTCCGCCTAACATCATCATCATGATGTTCAACGGGCGCACACATCCTCCGGTTGCACTGTTCATCGGGCTCCGAACTCTATCGTCCTCATCATGACCTTCATCACTCTCTTCGTCAGCAGGATATCCAAATATCCGGTTGCTCCTAAATATCCTGATGACGATCACCTTCAGCAGCTTACCTTCGATGCCCCGCTACCCGACGATACAAGCAACAGCATCATGATATAATTTATCCGGCTATCTTGGAACCTCCTGATGATGCTTCACACTTTCTGCCGATGCCGATACTTAACCACTTAACAACGGCGGGTTAAACTCGCACAAGGGGATATCTCAATATCCTGATGACGATGACATCATATCCTGATGACGATGACGTCACCCAATATCCTGATGACCTTCTCAACACTTAGTCAAAAAAACACGAACTTTCTCTCCCACATCTACTCGCGATATGCGGATGTTTGGCACTCCCGATAGATGATCCTGATGCCGATACATACACTTAGTATATGTCCGACCTAAAACATCCTGATGCTCTCGCAACATGCAAACGCCAACAGTTTCCTGACCCGATCTTCTACCTGATGCCGATGCACTCCTCCTCGGCAACTCCAGATGATGATCACCCCGACGCACTTGCACTTCATGCAACCGACAACATCATGCTCACCTTCACTTATCCGGATGACGATGTCTAACCCGACTGCAGGATATTCACCAAGATATCCCGATGATGCCGTCTTCATGAACTTCTTTACTTAGCGAAATCTCACTTCGCCGAACCTCCAGGGATGACCCGATCCAACCTAAGGGTGATCTTCCAACTCAATCAGCTCGACCTAGCACATGAGGATGCTAGGCTTCTCAACATCTGTTGACCGCGATCCTGCACACCTGCATGCAAACAAACAATCTACCACCTAACCTACTATACACTACCATTCCACCGATCAGACGGATCAACCGGTGGAATGGACCAGTATATCCATGAATCCTCTCAAACTAGCAAATCGGTCAAGCAATAGAATTCAACAGAGGGTGAACACAAACAGGATCTCTTTATTGACTTCAAAAGATGCAATACAAATGATCAGCCTCTCTCTCAGTCTCACTCTCTGCAACTAGCTCGATCGATGATATCTGTCTGTCTCCCCAATATCAAACGATCTCATGCTTATAAAGACTTTCCTACGAGTACTACTGACCCAACTCCAAGCGGCTGGGAACTCTCCAAGCGGCTGGGAGATCCCACCGAACATACATCATGACAGCTGTTATAACTAACTAGCTAAAAATAGAAAAAGCCCAGTCAGCATGATCTTATCATGATCAGCATGACCTTATTACATACAATTGGTCTAACAGACCTTCTTGGAAACACAAACAAGACCTAAACTACTAACTGCCTCATGAAAGCCAGCTGTTAGGTAGGTGCTCCTGCACCAGTCAGTTCTAAAACAGTTTCAAGAAGATAGTTTCTATTTTAAAGCTACAGTTAGAAATCAAGAAGGGAAATCGATGGTTTTGGGCAGTTTGGATCGACCCCTGCCATTCCATGCATTGTAAGAGGCTTGTATTAAGCCAAGGAAAGTTGTATTGTGGAGAAAATTCAATAGCTTTGAAAGATATAGCAAAAAGACTACTATTTTCTGCTTTTTCCTGATTTTCTGAGTTTTTGTTACTGTTTTCCTGCCGTACCTGCGACTGTACGGATGTATTATTGCCCAAGTATGTAATGGATGGAAAGGGGATGGAAGTAGCTTTTCTTTAAGTCTCATTTGAAGTCTTGACATTAATCTTGGTGAGAGAAATCATTGTTCTTCTGCAGACTATTCAAAACCTGTTGTCACAGTTAAGAAATTCACTGTTTTTCTAAGAAATCCGTACCTGTACGAAACAGTCAAGGCCCTAGTTTTTGATGGATAGTTAGGGGGTTGAGTTGAATTTGTTTTGAAACTAGTTTGGGCTCTTGACATCCATTTTTATCTCTACATTTCTATTTTGTTTGGAAGTGGGTTAGAACCCTGACTTAGGGTATTTCTGAGCAAACCGATGGATTTTTGCCCATTCCATTGACCATTTTCTGTCTTTGCTCAATGGAATGGATTGTATTTTAATTGTTTCAAAATCTTGTGAGGATTGGGAAGGTAGGAGAATGGCCTAGTGTGATTTAAGCATGTTAAGGACTTTGCAGACCCCTATGTTTGGCGTTAGAGAAGGACAGCAGCATAAGTTTGGTGATCAGTGACTGTGGGAGTGGACTCCTTGTGGAATACCAGTCTGTAACAATGATGCATGATACCCTAGATTAGATCATGGTCCTGTGACATGAAGTAGTAAGAGGTTTAACCAAGACAACAGTCCATTTTTACCTTATGTTGACTCTGCCAATCCACTTGGAGACAGTCACTGCAAAGAAGGTAATAGACTTGTTTGGTTTAGTTTTTGTTTTGTCAATAAATGCATTAGGTATGTATGCATGTTATAGATTGGCTTGTGGTATGAGATTGAGTATGTCTCAATAGAGATCATCACAAAGAGGATGTGGTGACTGTCCTCCTCATGCAGCAGTGAGGTTGTGACTATCTTTGGAAGGTGTGGTAGGATGTTGCTGTCTTGGAGGTCTGTGTAGAGTTGAAGGATTGATAGATGGAGTTAGGCATCCTGGAAGGTGTGCCCTAAAGTCCCTCTCTATTATGTCATGAACATGCAAAGTGTTGTGAAAGCCCTGCATCATGAGAAGTTGTGAAACAAATGAACCTTAAGAGTAGTTCCAGTTGTAGTTTTTTTGAATTGTCATCCTGCTGTCCTTGATGCTCTGCATCAACATCACACTAAAGTTAAGTAATGAATTTAGAGGCATGGGAGAGATAGGATGAGTGGTACCAACACTCAAACCCATCCCTTTTCTCTTCTCAAGGTTAGAGATGACTCCAAGACCCACCAATTGTGGAGGACTTGACTTCAAGTCTCTCTCACAATTGGTGAGAGTACCCATGGAGTTGTGTGGTCCTTCATGAGAGGAATGTAAGGGGACATATGTGTCACCCTTTCCCTCTTTAACTCCCCTTTTCTCTCCCATGTGTTGGAGAGAGGACATGTGCTAAAAGGTGAGGGAGACTTTGGGGATGGGTGAGTGACATGTGTCAACACCCATCCCTTGGGACATGCTAGTGGTTGGGAGGAAGAGTGAGGAGATGACAAGTGTCACCTCCCCATTCTTCTAAGCTCATGGATTGGGCTTATTTTAATCCCACTTGGGATAAGGTGAGGGGTTGTTGAATTTTTGAGAATTTTAATTGTTTTAAAATTGTTTTGGGAGAGAAAATAGAGGGAGTTTGTTGGCTTAGGTTGGAGGAGATCTTAGAGGATCTCTACATCAACTTCTTCCATATTAGGGATTTTAAAGGTTGGTTTTCAAGGCTAAGGCCTTCCCCTTGTATTTCAATTTGCTTGCATGATGAATGTGTGAGATGTATTTTGCTTGTGTTGTATTTTGTTATTGTGGGGAATATTTAGTAGGGTGTTGAAAGAGCCTCTCCCACTTGGGAGAAAATTCTCATCAAGTGTGGGGTAGGAGAGGAGAGATCTTCCTCGAGGTCATTACCTTGTTTTGGGATGTTGAAAGCCTTGAGGGCATTTTATGTGGTTTTGAGTAATTTGATATATGGCTTGAGAGCCAAAATATGAACTTCTATAGAAATTTTGTTAACATGTTGGCTTGAGGCCATGAGAAAAATTGTGTGGAGATATTTTGAAGGAGTGGCACTCCAGAGTTGAGTGTGTCAACTCTCCTACCCCTTGAAACTCACCTTGGTTGAGTTTGTGTGTTGTAAATATCCATGGATGTAATATTGTGTTTTTGAGATGTTTGTTGTCTTTTTGTGAAGTGGACTTGAGTTCCCTAGGTGTGTGGATGACCTCCCTAGCTCGGGGGTGACCCTCTTCCGAGTCTACGGTAGGGAGGAGAGCAAGATGTGTGGTGTTTCTTTCCCTTGTTGTGATATGCAGGTTTCTTGGAGCATAATGTGAAGTTGAAGAAGTTTTCTTGTTTTGGAGAAAATATTTTATTTTCCTTTACTCTTAAAGCTCATGAGAGAGAGCTTGGCCTTCTTGGAGATCTTACCAATGTTAGTTGTCAAGGATGAGAACTTGGTTCTCTCCTTTGGTTGTAAAATTTACATTCTTGAAGTTGTGTGTGTTGGACATTTCTTAATTGATTTGCAAGTTAGAAGATTGATACTTTAAATGTATATTATTCAAAGGATGAAATGAAGAAAGTTTGTTATAATCTATTTCATTTTATGACTTATTGAAATCTCAAATTTGGTTAGTTATGAAGTTGTGATTTTTATTTGTGTTAAAAGTTAAAATTGCATACCATAATTGTAGCAAAAGAGAAAATTAGTAGTTGTGATAGATTTGGACTATCTAAATTAATTGTATTAGTCCTTCCCTGAAACAAAAGAAGAAAAGAATGTGTAAATTTTTGTCATGCAATGAATTTACTTATAAGATTAAAAATGAGACTTTTCCTTGTATTAGAAAGGATAAAAGAAAAAAAAATATGTTGTACCTTTTACAAATTTGTTTAAATTAGCAAATCTATGAGCATTTAGAAAAAAAAGTTGATAGTTGAAAATATCTAAATTTTATATATTGTGTGTGTTTCTTTTTGAATATATTCACATGATTTTAAAATATTAACTGATTTCTTTAAGTCTATAAATCTAATTTGAGGATATATATATATATAGTTTTATATTAATTTTATTAAAACTGTGAATTGTATTAGTTTGAGGATTTGCTATGTATATAAATTTATATATATATATATATATTAAATATTAATAAACAAAATTTCATTGTGGAAATAAAGTAAAACTATGTAAGTATTACAAAGTAAACAAACTGTGTATTAAAAAAAAAATTAATGAAGTGGTGGGGGGGTTCGAAGCCCCCACCATGACCGCCTTTACAATGGGTGTGGGGAGGGGGTAGAGCCCCCACCCACAGTGTGGGGTGTGGGTGGGGGCTCTGCCCCCTCCCCACACTCCCCTCTTATTCCAACCACCGCGGGCTTCTTTTCCCCTTTGCGCTCAAAACTCTCCCCACTACACCACGGCCTAGCTCCATTTCTGCGGCCCTTCCACACTGCAGACCTCTGCCTCCCTTCCACCGCTCCCTACAGCTTCCAAACAGTGTCCTCCACTTCAAACCCACCACCGGTCCATCCCCTCTTTGTGCCCCTCCACCTGCGGCCTCCTCCATGCTGCCACTGCCATCCCTCACAGCCCTGCCATTAACACAAGCCAAACAAAAACATGTTAGGGTTTTCAATGTGAGCAAATGAAAATATAAAATAAGACAATATTCATATGTTATATAAAGAAAACCAAACATTGTAACACAATAATATATATATATATATATATATTTATATAATAATTATTAATGAAATTGTAATGGAAGCCAAACAAAATTATATTTAAGGGTTTCAATATCTGCCCAAATGAAAATACAAAGAATTGTATGGTTCATAATTATAAAAGTAAATCTTGTAAAAACAATCATCCAATAAGAAGATATATATATATATAATTATTTATACTTAATTAAAAGAAAATGCGTTAGGGGTTTATAACTTCATTTTCAAAGGAAATACAAAGAAAACTAAAAGAAAAATATACATATATTTTATTAAAGAAAAACCTATTGTTGTAAATACAATAGCATATATATGTGTGTGTCTGTGTATTTATAACTTCACATTTATTTGAAGCCAACACATGCATTTCATAGGTGGCCATTTAAACTCAACTTGTAATTTGAGAAAACGACCGATTGAGAAAAATGAGAGAAAAAGAGAAAGAAAGATAAAAGTGAAAACAAAGAGGAGAAAATGCGTGGCTTTTCCGAAATTGGGCTAAGAGTACTAATTGAAATTTAATAATCCTTTAATCATGTTTGGGGGCGGTTTAATTAACAAAATTAATTCAGACATTGAATTAAACCTAGGGCAGAAACTTAGTGGACTTCATCAAACGAAGTTAGTAAGTCTTGTTTACGTGATCTGATCTACCAAGAAATTAGGAATAATGTAAAGGATACAGAGATAACTCTGATTGCTAGAGAACTGATCTACCAAGAAATTAAGAATATTGTAAAGGATGCAGGGATAACTCTGATTGATAGAGAACTGATCTACCAAGAAATTAGGAATAATATAAAGGATGCAGTGATAACTCTGATTGATAGAGAACGTGGAAGAGAGTAAACATAAAATTAAATTTCAGAGAAACGGGAAGAAGAACAAATGATCGGGCTTTGTTGAAAAATGTTCAATTAACTTAATCAACTGTATCCCAATGTAATTAGTGAGTTGTAAGATATTTATTAACCCTATCAGGAAACTTCGTGATCAAGATTATGTTAGTGCAATAAACCCCACTCACGCTCGTGAGGCATTATGCTGCCGGATTTTCCTGGAATTTAGGGTTTAGTAGTTTAGTAAGTTTAACCCTTGTAGCGATGTGAACTGCGTCGTGATGACCCCCTTGTTGGCCTTCTTTTGTTTGGGTATGCGCACGTGTGCATATTACCCTGCTGACAACTGTATTGTTTATGCCTTAAGCATACACCACCGAGCACGCTTACGCGTGCGAGGGGGTTTCTAGGGAAGCATGGGAAAAATTTTAATATTTCGTGTCATGACCACATGACAAATGTGGACATGACATGTGTGATACATGTTGTGACCACATGGGAAATGTGGGCATAACATTTGGTATTAGAGGCTAAGTTTAAACAATGGGCATATTTGGGCACGTTATTTATTACGCAACTTTGACTAATTAGTGCCTACCTTGTTTTGTAAGATGCCTCCCCGACGTGTTCGATGAGCGTAATTATGCAACATAGCATCCGTTGAGGTGCATAGTGATTCCTCTGTAGAGGGATAGGCACCCGTAGTCATAGCAAATTAGCCATTACCACAGGCACCACCAGTACTAGACATAGGTCCTTAAATTTTACAAACATTGCAGGCCATGTTAGATAGGTTACCGCCAGTTATTCCAGAGCCACGTGATGAGCCTCGCATCAATCTGTGAAAGGAACCACGTAAGGAGCTGCATGCTGAGTCACGTGTTGAGCCACATGTGGAGCCCTGCGTCGATCCGCAAGAGGTGCCACGTATTGAACCTTTCATAGAGATCCTTGATACTACAGTAGAGGAGGTAGGGTCAGCCTACCGTGCATGGAGTAGGAGTCTGATGTAGAGTGGCACAAGGAAAGCAACAAAGGTCTAATCTTCTCTCTGCCCACTCACCCACTTCACCTACTTTATGCAATCAATGTCACACCCAAGGGCATATGAAGGATTTGTTAACCAGGCTATTGTTCAATCCTCAAGAATGTTTCTACACCTTAAGGTAGGTTAGCAAACACCTTTCCAACAGTTGGTTTGATCCCCAACTTCACACAACCTTCCAACCTTCACTTGGCCTAGTGAGGCTACTAGCCCTCCTAAACCTATTTTCACTACACAACTTGACAAAACCCTATATGACTAGGCAAATAAATGGTGGTTTTGAATACCCTTCAGAGAACCCTAACAAACCTCCAAGTCTCCTGTTCTAACTCTACTCTAGCAACTCAAAACACTCACTAGGTCTCTAGGCCTAATTGATCACTTTAGGTCTAGGTTACAAAGCAAAGGGTTCAAATTGGGACAATAGATTAGGGATAGGAACTTGGATTTCTTCCACCACATGTAAACATCTCAGAAAACCCTCAGGCATTCATCCACCTTTCAGATTTTGTCATATACAACACTAAATTACACATTTTTGGTCAAATATCTATGAATACTTGACCTAGGGCATCACTCCAAAATTTGAAGACAGTCTTTCCCAGAAAAAAGCTTGTGGAATCATGTAAAGTACATCCCTAGCCTGCATTTCACCGATTTGGATGAGGTTTCATCAGTTAGAATGCATTCTAGGGCCGGATTTGTATGACAAACCCTAGAAACTAGGGTTTTAGAGCAATCAGAATACAAAATGCAATATCTCCCTCCTTAAACCACTTCAAGACCTCAAACTTGTTGCATTCGAACCCTGACTTAACCTATTTTTAGAAAAAGTACATTGATCCACTTGGCCAATCCGTACAGGCCGTACAACTCAAGAAATGCAAGGAAAAATAGTCAGTCTTTATTGTTTTTGTGCCCAAACTCTGTACCAAATCTCCTCTGCCATACTGGAGTGAGAGAACAACAATATACACTGATCCAAGTTGATAGGCAACCTCCAAATGTAGTTTCAACTGTCTAAAACAAGTTGTAACCGGCCAAATGTGTCATTGACACCATTGGCAACATTTGACACTATGGCATTTTTGCATTAACACAAGGTTGTCAATGGGTTTAGCTTGTCTAATGGAATCAAACCACCATCATACTCCCTAGACCATGCAAAAACACAAAACTAGCAAATAGACTCAAAGAAAACCTCATTACACCTACTAGGCCTAAGTGGCACAACTAGGGTCCAAGTGGACTAAGAATGAGTGAGCTTTATATGGTCATCCCAAACATCTTGACCACACAAAAGCACCTTACATCCATGGCTAAAAGCCTTATTACAAACACATTAAACAAAAGAAACCACAACTTATCAAAAATGTAATCAAAAATGATTTAGGTGCCCTACACCAGAGTCCTCCGAGACTTTCGAGATAAGATGAGACTATGAGAGTAGAGAAGATACATCATGGACCATATGAGTATGGGTTGGATGAGTCAGTTATAGGACTTAGGGACAGAGGAGACCCCATCAGAGACCTGCTTAGGCTCAATCCACCTACCTATGTAGGAGCTATAGAGGGAGCTGTGGCTAAGGCTTGGCTTCACTTTAGATAGGTGCTCCCCATTGCGACCTTATGGGAGAAACACGAAAGCACGAGTGGTAGTACACCTTCTGAGAGATGCAGCAGCTACCTGGTGGCACACTGAGGAGTGCAAGCATCGGTTATCCTTAGATACACTCACATGGGACATGTTCATAGAGCACTTTAATGCACGATACTTGTCAAATCACTATAAATAGTGCCAAATAGATGAGTTCCACGATTTACAGCAAAGAGGACTCATGGTTGCTTAGTATGAGAGCTGGTTCATTGAGCTTTCTCATTACGCAGAGTATCTCCACGATGAGAAAATCCTAGTACACAAATTCATCAGAGGTCTAAATCATGGGATAGAAGGACCAGTGCATATGGCAAACCCCCAGACTATGAGTGAGGCTATTGAAAAGACTTTTATTATAGAGGAAATTCAGGGATGAGGGTAGAATTCACGCCCGCAGTTTCAGGACTGTAATCACCAGCAACAGCAAAATGTTCGTAGGCCACAATCTACACCACAGAGAGGAGGATTTAATTCCTCATCATTACCTCCTAAACCTCCACAACAGCAGCAGCGGCATTAGTAGAGGTCTAGTGATGCAGAGGCATCCACACTATAACCTTACAATACAGCATGGACGTCTGCAGCCCATCATCATCATCATCATCATCACCATCATCATCATATTTTGCTTTACACTGTCAGCATCATGTTTCGGATGAGCACAATTATCCTCCTGCCGACTACTGTTCACTTCCTCTGTTTTCTGCCTATCATCATCATCATGATGTTCAACTAGCGCAAACATCCTCCTGTTGCACTGTTCATTGGGCGCCAAGCTCCATCGGCATCATCATGATATGCAACACCCCCTTCGTCAGCAGGATATCCGATATCTGGTTGTTCCAAAGATCCTGATGATGATCACCTTCAGCACCTTCCCTTCGATGCCCCGATAGCCGACGATACAAGCAACAGCATCATGATATGATTTATCCGGTTCTCTCGAAACCTCCTGATGATGTTAACACAACTTTCTGCCGATACCTAAGCACTTAACGACAGCAGGATAAACTTGCATAGGGGGATATCTCAATATCCTGATGACGATGACGTCATATCCTGATGACGATGACGTCACCCAATATCCTGATGACCTCTTCAACACTTAGTCAAAAAAATGAACTTTCACTCCCGCATCTGCTAGCGATACGCGGATGATGGGCACTCCCGAGAGATGATCCTGACGGCAATATATACGCTGAGTATATATCCGACTTAAAACATCCTGATGCACTCGCAACATGCAAACTTCAACAGTTTCATGACCCGATCTTCTACCTGATGCCGATGCACTCCTCTCCGGCAACTCCTGATGGTGATCACCCCGACGCACTTGCACTTCATGCAACTAACCGCATCATGCCGATCTCCTCCACTTTTCCAGATGACGATGCCCAACGCGACTGCAGGATATTTGCTGAAATATCCTGATGATGCCGTTTTCACGAACTTTTAGCCTTAGCGAAATTTCACTTCGCCGATCCTCCAGGGATGACTCGATCCACTTCCAGGGTGATCTACCACACTTTATCAGCTCGACCTAGCACATGCCCATGCTAGGGTCTTCAACACCTTTCAGTCGCGATCCTGCACACCTGCATGCAAACAAACAAACTAACACCTACCCTACTGTACATAACCATTCCACCGATCAGACGAATCAACCGGTGGAATGGATCAGTGAATCCATACAGCCACCAAACCAGCAAATCGATCAAGCAATGGAATTCAACAGAGGATGAACACAAACAGGAACACTTTATTTGATTTCAAAAGATGCAAATACAATGATCAGTTTCTCTCGCTGTCTCACTCTCTACAACCTAGCTCGATCGATTCATGATCTACAGTCAACCGATCCTCATGCTTAAATAGATTTGCCTGCGAGTACTACTGACCCGACTCCAAGCGGCTGGGAACTCTCCAGGCGGCTGGGAGATCCAACCGAACATACATCATGACAGCTGTTCTAACAAACTTCCTAAAAATAGCAAAATCATGGTCAGCATGATCTTATCATGATCAGCATGACCTTATTACATGCATTTGATCTTATCAGACCTTCTTGGAAACATAAACAAGACCTAAAACAACTAACTGCCTCATGAAGGCCAGCTGTCAGGTAGGTGCTCCTGCACCATACTCCCCAACAGAAAAGAACTCATGTCCCATGAGTTTAGTATGTGGAAGTCCTCCACCTTTACACTTTGCCTTTGAAATATGCTGATCTGTTCCAGCTTTGTCCTCTGCTGGCTCTTGGCTGCTCCAAGACTTCTGAACTGTAACTTGCTTTCTAGCAAGTAAATCCTCATGCCTGTTGAGGTAGGCCTTTCTCGCACATACCCTGTGTTTGTCAGGTTGTCTGATTAGAACTTCTGTCTGAACTGCCTCTTGAACTTCTGCAATGTTCAATCCTATCTTCCTTTCAATCGTTATAGGACAAGCAATAGTCCCAACTATGACAACATCCTTGTCATTCCTTTCAACTGGTTGCTGTGTGCAAACCTGTTTCTGCACCTGCTGCTGACCTCTGTCAGTCAAAACTAAAACTTTCTTCAATCTATTGTCCTGAACAACTTCTTTCTCTGCAGTATCCTTATCTGCCTTTATGCCTGCTCCTCTAGGCATCTGCACATACTCCTTCTTTCCCATTAAAATGATTTTGGCTGCCCCCTATGCTGCAGCATCTGCCTGCAATGGCATCAACTTAATAGTCTTCCCATCTTTCTTGATGGTATAGGTATTAGAATACCCATCATACAGTACCCTTCTGTCAAATTGCCATGGTCTACCCAACAGTAGGTGACAACATTCCATGGGCAAAATATCACACAAAATTCTATCCTGATATGCTCCAATCTGAAAATCCACATATGCCTGTTTAGAGACAAAAAGTGATTGACTATCACTCACCCAAGATGCCTTGTAAGGGTGTGGATGTGGAATCCTTTCCAAATTCAGTTTATCCACCATCTCCTGAGATACCATGTTGTCTGTTGAACCAGTATCAATGACAACCTTACATACTTTACCTTTACTCTTGCATGTGGTCTTGAAAAGAGCTCTTCTTTGTGGGGATTCTTTGTCAGGTACCTTCATGGTAGTCACTGTTCTTCTCATCAGCAGAGACTCTCCACTCTCTGGGTATGCATAATTATCAGGCTCCTTATCCTTGTGATAAGTGTTTGAACTCTGCGCACTTTGCTCTACTGTCTCTTCTTGTACCAGTTGTACTCTCTTGTCATTAGTTCTATCATTTCTGGATGATGAACCTTTGTTTTCTGGACATTTGAAAGATGGATGGCCAAACTCTCCACAGGTGTAACATTTTCCTGAAAATGTAGTAGAACCTCTACCACCTCCAAATCTTCCTCTATTACCTTTCCATCCACCTCTAAAATCAGACTGTCCCTGTCCTTTACCAGTGTCTTCTTGACCCTCATTGGTTTGCTTTTGTGTAGGGGCTGCTCCTCTTCCCCTCATATGGTTTCCTCTTCCGCTCATGGACTTATCATGTCCTCTATTCATCTTTTCTTCAATCCTGATTGCCATTTGATAACAATCCTCCACATTCTTAGGGTTAGCTAAAACTAACTCATCCTGTATGTTAAATCTCAAACCAGCCAAGTACCTAGCCACCTTTTCTACCTCATTCTCATGATGACCAGATCTCATACTTAACTTATAAAACTCCTCAGTATATGTCTTCACATCCCTTTCCTTCTGCTTTAAAAATTGCAGTTTCTTAAACATCTGGATTTCATAATCCCTTGGCAAGAATTTACCTTTGATCCTTGCTACCATCTTATCCCATGAAGTGATCTTTGACTTCCCTTGTTTCCTTCTCTCAGATTGTACATAATCCCACCATACCAAAGCATGACCTCCTAACTTGGTCTTTGCAATCTTTACCTTCTGATCCTCAGCAACATCTTCACATTCAAAGTGATTATCAAGTGCAGCAATCCAATCCAATAACTCATCCTCATTCAAACTTCCAATATACTTGGAAACATCAACCTTTACCTTAGGTTTATCATTCTGCACTGCCTTTAACAGTTTTGCCAATCTCTGGTCTTCAGCATCCAGATCTTCAGCTACCTCTTCATACTCTTCAACAGTATCTTCATCTTCTTCAGACTCACTGTCTTCCACTTCCCTCTTTTTGTTCTTTTCCAGGGCTGTAAGCCTAGCTTGAAGTGCTTCAGCAAGCTCCTTCATCTTCCTCATCTCTCTAGCATGTTTCTCCTTCATTTCCTCCAATTCCCTTGCAGTACCACTACCTTTCGGAGGCATTTTGTCAACCTCTCAATCAACACACAACACACAATTCAACTCTACCTCTGCCCTTTCGGTGACAGAATCAACACACAACAGCCCAGATGTTTTGCTGAGCTCTGATACCACTATGATGCAGAGGCATCCACACTATAACCTTACAATACAGCATGGACGTCTGCAGCCCATCATCATCATCATCATCATCACCATCATCATCATATTTTTCTTTACACTGTCAGCATCATGTTTCGGACGAGCACAATTATCCTCCTGCCGACTACTGTTCACTTCCTCCGTTTTCCGCCTATCATCATCATCATGATGTTCAACTAGCGCAAACATCCTCCTGTTGCACTGTTCATCGGGTGCCAAGCTCCATCGGCATCATCATGATATGCAACACCCCCTTCGTCAGCAGGATATCCGATATCCGGTTGTTCCAAAGATCCTGATGATGATCACCTTCAGCACCTTCCCTTCGATGCCCCGATAGCCGACGATACAAGCAACAGCATCATGATATGATTTATCTGGTTCTCTCAAAACCTCCTGATGATGTTAACACAACTTTCTGCTGATACCTAAGCACTTAACGACAGCAGGATAAACTTGCATAGGGGGATATCTCAATATCCTGATGACGATGACGTCATATCCTGATGACGATGACGTCACCCAATATCCTGATGACCTCTTCAACACTTAGTCAAAAAAATGAACTTTCACTCCCGCATCTGCTAGCGATACGCGGATGATGGGCACTCCCGAGAGATGATCCTGACGGCGATATATACGCTGAGTATATATCCGATTTAAAACATCCTGATGCACTCGCAACATGCAAACTTCAACAGTTTCATGACCCGATCTTCTACCTGATGCCGATGCACTCCTCTCCGGCAACTCCTGATGGTGATCACCCCGACGCACTTGCACTTCATGCAACTAACCGCATCATGCCGATCTCCTCCACTTATCTGGATGACGATGCCCAACGCGACTGCAGGATATTTGCTGAAATATCCTGATGATGCCGTTTTCACGAACTTTTAGCCTTAGCGAAATTTCACTTCGCCGATCCTCCAGGGATGACTCGATCCACTTCCAGGGTGATCTACCACACTTTATCAGCTCGACCTAGCACATGCCCATGCTAGGGTCTTCAACACCTTTCAGTCGCGATCCTGCACACCTGCATGCAAACAAACAAACTAACACCTACCCTACTGTACATAACCATTCCACCGATCAGACGAATCAACCGGTGGAATGGATCAGTGAATCCATACAGCCACCAAACCAGCAAATCGATCAAGCAATGGAATTCAACAGAGGATGAACACAAACAGGAACACTTTATTTGATTTCAAAAGATGCAATTACAATGATCAGTTTCTCTCGCTGTCTCACTCTCTACAACCTAGCTCGATCGATTCATGATCTACAGTCAACCGATCCTCATGCTTAAATAGATTTGCCTGCGAGTACTACTGACCCGACTCCAAGCGGCTGGGAACTCTCCAGGCGGCTGGGAGATCCAACCGAACATACATCATGACAGCTGTTCTAACAAACTTCCTAAAAATAGCAAAATCATGGTCAGCATGATCTTATCATGATCAGCATGACCTTATTACATGCATTTGATCTTATCAGACCTTCTTGGAAACATAAACAAGACCTAAAACAACTAACTGCCTCATGAAGGCCAGCTGTCAGGTAGGTGCTCCTGCACCATCTAGACCCCAGCAGAGGGTTCAGGGAGGACAGAACCGTGGTTGGTAGCAGCAGGACCGCGTAGAGATCAGAGACAGCAGGGATCATCTGCGAGACCCGCGAGGTCTCAACAGTCTTACAGACGTTCACAGGGGTCCACAGGACGGACTGGATAGTAGCAGTCAGGTAGGACTTAGTCAGGACAGTTACAAGCTAGGGGCCCGTGTTATGTATGTAGTGGGGTAGGGCATTTCGCCAAAGAGTGTCCATAGGGATTTACAATAGGGGGACAACCCCATTTAGGAGGATCTGAGTAGACTATAGGTGATGTGGCCAGGTCCCACCACATGTTTGTAGCAGTTGACAACCACCAGGCTGACTTCCAGGCCTCATTTATTGAGACAGCAGGTATAATTGGGGATTTCCCCATCTCTATTCTTTTTTACTCTAGAGCTACCGACTCTTTTCTATCTACATCATTAGTGGAATGTTGCAGGCTGGTGGCTTCTAGGTAGGACATTAGGTGGGAGGTTGAGTTGGCCTCTGGGGCCAGGATGTCAGTAGATACCTTGGTTAGAGATTGCGAGATCTCCTTGGGTTCCTTCACTACATCATGTGACCTTAGGGTTATGCCATTAGGATCCTACAGTGTAGTTTTGTGTCTGGACTAGCTTGCGGCTCATAGAGCCAAGCTAGATTGTCACCAGAGGATGATTAGCTACTTAGATGATCATGGCTCACTGGTTGAGATAGTGGGCATTCAGAAGCCCACGGCTGTTCATATGATATCCACTCAGTATCTTAAGTGCTACATGTGAAAGGGTTGTCAATTGTTCGCTATCACAGTCAGTGACAGATTAGAGGATGAGCCTAAGGCTTCATTAGATGATCACCCTATCTTGAGAGATTTTTCTGACATGTTTCCACTAGAATTACCAAGTATGCCTCCACACAGAGAGGTAGATTTCCACATCGATCTAGTGCAAGGTGTCCAGCCAGTGTCTCGTGCATCCTACAGGATGACTACACATGAGATTATAGAGCTCAAGTTGCAGTTAGAGGAGTTACTTGAGAAGGGGCACATCCAACCTAGCATTTCACCATGGGGCGTACTGGTTATCTTCGTGAAGATGAAGAATGGATCTCTTCTCTTGTCCATGGACTACAAGCAGTTGAACAAGGTGACGGTGAAGAACCGTTATCCTCTGCCTAGGATTGATGACCTCTTTGATTAGATGTAGGGAGCCAGAGTGTTCTCAAAAATTGATCTAAAATCTGGGTATCACCAATTGCACATGACAGAGGCAGATATTCACAAGACTACTTTTCAAACTAGATATGGCCATTATGAGTTCACAGTGGTACCCTTCGGTTTGACAAATGCCCCTGCAGTGTTCATGAGCCTCATGAACGAGGTGTTCTACACTTACTTGGATCGGTTCGTAATCATTTTCCTCAATGATATTTTGATATATTCATGGACTGAGGAGGAGCATGTGGATCATCTGCATCAGGTTTTGTAGTGCTTACGAGAGTAGTAGATTTATGGCAACTTGGCTAAGTGTGCCTTCTTCAGGACAGAGGTGCAATATTTGGGGCACATCTTATTAGGCGATGGCATCTCCATAGATCCATCGAAGATTAGAGCGATTCAGGACTGGCTAGCACCCACCAGTGTGACTGAGGTCAGGAGCTTTATGGGATTAGCCAGTTATTACCATAGATTCATTGAGGACTTTTCCAGATTAGTGCATCCCATCACTTCCCTTCATTGGAAAGGGAAGGGTTTCACTTGGACCGAGTAGTGTGAGAGGGCCTTCGGGGTCCTTAAGGAGCGTCTTACTAGCACTCCCATATTAGCAGTTCTAGATCCTGCAGAGGATTTTGTTGTTTGCACAGATGCATCACTAGAGGGTTTGGGAGCCATACTCATGCAAGGTTGTAGAGAGATTGCCTACAAATCATGTAAGCTCAAGACACATGAGCTAAACTACCCTACTCATGATTTAGAGCTTGCAACAGTCATTCATGCTCTTGTTCATTGGAGACACTTCCTTTTAGGTCAATGCTCTAAGCTCCATTCAGATCATCATAACTTGTGGTATATTTTCACATAGCCAAATTTGAATGCCCGTCAGAGGCGTTGGATGGAGTTCTTGTGCAAGTACGACTTTGACATCCACTACATCAAAGGGAAGCAGAACGTGGTCGCTGATGCCTTGAGTCGAAGGCGCCACGAGATCCTGACCTTGACATTAAGGGTGGACTTGAGAGAGCGTATCCTACAACATCTCCCTAAGGACAAGTGGTTTCTTGAGTTGCAGCATGAAATTCAAAATTAAAGGGCCCTTAAGGGCAAACTCGCAGAATTTCCCTTGAGCCGGATGGTTTGCTTAGGCATCGGCAGCACATCTATGTACCCCGTGCGGGTGATCTACATGCAATGATTCTTTCAGAGGCTCATAGAGCACCCTATACAGCACACCCAGGAGTGAAGAAGATGTATGTTGATTTGCGATAGTTATATCATTGGGCTGGGATGAGATGAGACATTGCAGAATATGTTTCTCGTTGCCTTGAGTGTCAGAGGGTCAAGACCGAGCATCAGCATCCAGCAGGACTATTGTTCCCTCACGAGATACCTGAGTGGAAATGGAACACCATTTCCATAGATTTTATTGTTGGTCCACCTATGTCATCCCGTCGCCATGATGCCATCATGGTGATAGTTGACAAGTTGACCAAGGTGGTGCATTTCTAACCTATACGCACGACGTGAAATGCACCATCTGTGGCAAGAGTGTTTTTAGATCAAATTGTCAGACTTCATGGAGTACCTCGCCACATCATTTCTAACAGAGACTCCATTTTCACTTCAACTTTTTGGAGAGCCTTATAGCAGGCGTTGGGCACACAGCTCAACTTCAATTCAGCTTACCATCCTGAGATTGATGGACAGATAGAGAGAGTTAATCAGGTGTTGGAAGACATGCTTCGTATGTATGTTATGGACCATCAGTCTAGATGGGAGGAGTATTTGTATCTGGTTGAGTTTGCCTACAATAATGGGCATCACAGCTCATTGGGTATGCCTCCTTTTCAGGCTTTATACGATAGACCATGCAGGACACCATTGAGCTGAGATCGGATAGAGGACAGAGTCACCATTGGTCCAGAGATAGTTCAAGATATGGAGCAGCAAGTTACACTGCTTAGATAGAGACTTCAGGAAGCTCGGTGACAAGGTATTTTTGAGAATGCGATCGCAAAAGAGTCCAATCCACTATGGAAAGGGCTCTAAGCTCGCACCTTGGTTTGTAGGACCTTTTGAGATCTTTGAGTGGATAGGACCTGTAGCCTATCATCTAGCCTTGCCACCTAGCCTGTCGTGTATCCACAATGTCTTTCATGTTTCAGTTTTACGTCATTACATCTCTGACTTATCTCACGTATTGGATTGAAGTGCTCTTTAGGTAGAGGCAGACAAATAGCTGGCTTTGGAGATAATTCACATATTGGCTCGTCGAACGCTGGCCCTTCGAGGTCAAGAGCTGGACTAGGTTAGGGTCCAGTGGGGCATGTCTGACGAGGTCACTGTGACATGGGAGGATGCAGTGAGATTGAAGACTCTTTATCCTCACCTCTTTGATGACTTCCAGGATGAAGTACAGTCTTAAGGGGGGAGGATGTGAGGCCTACCTTTTTCATTTCTGTTTATGTGACTATTTACCTTACTGTTGCTTATACTTTTATACTTGTGGGACTGTAGATCCCGGATTCCTAAACTATTAGACTTTATTATGTTAAAGGAAAACTAATTGGGTGATGTTAGATAGATGCTTGCATTAAGAAAAAACAAATTAGGTGATGTTAGATAGATGTTTATTTTATAGGAAAACTAACTGGGTGATGTTAAGATAGATGTTTAAATTATAGGAAAACTAATTGGGTGATAATACAAAACAAATTGGGTGATGTTAGATAGATGTTTATATTATAGGAAAACTAATTGGGTGATGTTAGATAGATGCTCTATATTAAAGGAAAACTAATTGGGTGATGTTAGTTAGAAAATTGTAATATGATTTCCTTTATGCTTAAGAGAACTTGTAATATCTTATGTGAGTGCAAGTTTTAATTTGCTTCGGCTATGTTGTTGATATGTGGAATTAACTTTGCAATTGAGTGCGCAGGTATTTCTAACCAACCACAGATATTAGAGATCATCCCACACTTGATGTTGTAATCCCTTGTGAAGCTGATCTAGTTCCACGAGGAACCCGGATCAACTCTGTGTATGATGTAATGTTGTAATGTTAATTTGCATGAGGATAATTGGGTTAAGTCTATCCTCTTTTAATTTGAATTATGATGTGTTGTAAGAATTGTCCTTGAATTACATTTTTAAATTTTAAATTTGTGGAGACCCTTTTCTTGTGTTTTAACTTGACCTTGGGTGTTCTAACTAGGCAAAACTTGACCCTGGGTTATACCCCATGGGTCTAGGGTCCTTTTTGACTTGGGTAATCCTTGGTAAACCTCAATATGGTCACCTTAACTTCACACTGAAGTTAAGTGACGAATTTGGAGGCATGGGAGAGATAGGATGAGTGGTACCAACACTCAAACCCATCCCTTTTCTCTTCCCAAGGTTAGAGATGACTCCAAGACCCACCAATTGTGGAGGACTTGACTTCAAGTCTCTCTCACAATTGGTGAGAGTACCCATGGATTTGTGCGGTCCTTCATGAGAGGAAAGGAAGGGGACACATGTGTCACCCTTTCCCTCTTTAACTCCCCTTTTATCTCCCATGTGTTGGAGAGAGGACATGTGGTAAGGGGTGAGGGAGACTTTGGGGATGGGTGAGTGACATGTGTCAACACCCATCCCTTGGGACATGCTAGTGGTTGGAAGGAAGAGTGAGGAGGTGACAAGTGTCACCTGCCCATTCCTCTAAGCTCATGGATTGGGCTTATTTTAATCCCACTTGGGATAAGGTGAGGGGTTGTTGAATTTTTGAGAATTTTAATTGTTTTGAAATTGTTTTGGGAGAGAAAATATGTTAGGGTTTTCAATGTGAGCAAATGAAAATATAAAATAAGACAATATTCATATGTTATATAAAGAAAACCAAACATTGTAACACAATAATATATATTTATTTATTTATTTATTTATATAATAATTATTAATAAAATTGTAATGGAAGCCAAACAAAATTATATTTAAGGGTTTCAATATCTGCCCAAATGAAAATACAAAGAATTGTATGGTTCATAATTATAAAAGTAAATCTTGTAAAAACAATTATCCAATAAGAAGATATACATATATATATATATATATATATATATATATATATTATATATATAATTATTTTTACTTAATTAAAAGAAAATGTGTTAGGGGTTTATAACTTCATTTTCAAAGGAAATACAAAGAAAATGAAAAGAAAAATATACATATATTTTATTACAGAAAAACCTATTGTTGTAAATACAATAGCATATATATATATATGTGTGTGTGTGTGTATTTATAACTTTACATTTATTTGAAGCCAACACATGCATTTCATAGGTGGCCATTGAAACTCAACCTGTAATTTGAGAAAATGACCAATTGAGAAAAATGAGAGAAAAAGAGAAAGAAAGATAAAAGTGAAAACAAAGAGGAGAAAGTGCATGGCTTTTCCGAAATTGGGCTAAGAGTACTAATTGAGATTTAATAATCCTTTAATCATGTTTGGGGGTGGTTTAATTAACAAAATTAATTCAGACATTGAATTAAACCTATGGCAGAAACTTAGTGGACTTCATCAAACGAAGTTAGTAAGTCATGTTTACATGATCTAATCTACTAAGAAATTAGGAATAATGTAAAGGATGCAGAGATAACTCTGATTGATAGAGAACTAATCTACCAAGAAATTAGGAATAATGTAAAGGATGCAGGGATAACTCTGATTAATAGAGAACTGAACTACCAAGAAATTAGGAATAATGTAAAGGATGCCGTGATAACTCTGATTGATAGAGAACGTGGAAGAGAGTAAAATTAAAATTAAATTTCAGAGAAACGGGAAGGAGAACAAATGATCGGGCTTTGTTGAAAAATGTTCAATTAACTTAATCAACTGTATCCCAATGTAATTAGTGAGTTGTAAGATATTTATTAACCCTATTAGAAAACTTCATGATCAAGATTAGTGTTAGTGCAATAAACCCCACTCATGCCCGTGAGGTGTTATGCTGTCAAATTTTCCTAGAATTTAGGGTTTAGTAGTTTAGTAAGTTTAACCCTTGCAGCGACGTTAACCACATCGCGATGACCCCCTTGTTGGCCTTCTTATGTTTGGGTATGCGCATGTGTGTGTATTACCCCACTTACAACTGTATTGTTTATGCCTTAAGCATACACCACCGAGCACGCTTATGTGTGCGAGGGGGTTTCTAGGGAAGCATGGGAAATTTTTTGATATTTCGTGTTATGACCAAATGACAAATGTGGACATGACACATGTGATGCGTGTTGTGACCGCATGGGAAATGTGGGCATGACACATTGTGAAGAGGTAGTCTTATGGGTATAAAGATTCAAAGGTATAGTAAATAGTCATTATGGCATTTTTATGAATCTTGTGTTGTAACAATAGCATAGCCTTAAGAGAAATTGAGAAGGACAGTACTATGAGAAAATATGAGCTAAGTAGTGATAGTTCATGAGGTCATAGTCATGAGTTTTAAAAGAGGTGGTCATAATATTGAAAGTTAATTTTGTCTATATTACAAGTGACAGGCTAAAGGAAATGAGTCCTCACAACACATGTTAGTATATCAGGGACACAGTGCATAAATGATTTTGGCATTCATGTATGATAGGCTTTGAAGTTGAGGTTTACATGAGACAGTCATGAAGAATCAGTGACCAAAGATGTCATGAAGACAGTCATGAAGACTGAAGGAGCATAAATGACACTAAGCAAGAGATAAAGTACACAGTTCATGCCATAGACAAAGTGAGATGAGTTTTAAGTTGTTGTGATTAAGGGTGGTGTGTTAGTTTTTGAGAAAGGAAGGATAGTTGGCAATGCACAAAGATTAATGAGGAAGATTACAATCATAAGGTGATGATGTTAGCATTTCATCAAGTCTTTGGAAGCAACTAGTAGACAAATTTATAGAAGTCTTAAATAGAAAAAAGGACAGCCACTAATAATGCTATTATTATAAGGCATATATTCTACATGGCAGTATAGTTGCAAGAATATGATAGTTTCATAAACTTATGACAGTCTACAAATAAAAGTCTAAATTATGTATACTTATGGGTGGCTATTCTATAATAGAGAGATAATGAGTTCATAGAGGTCAGATGTTCATGGTGAGTGGAAATGGTCAATGGTTCCCAGGGATACATGCATAGTAAGCATGGTTTCAATGGCATGAGAAAAGGAACAAAGAACTATAGTGTTAGCATTAAAAGGCAAGTCTATGAAAGTTGCAAGGCAATCATCTAGAAAGCAAGTATGCACAATTCATTCACCACAATGACTAAAGACCAAGGACACTAAATATGACTGCCTACCAAGTGTCCATTGTAATAGAGGTAGGGTAAGTAAATGATTTAGACTCATAAAGAGGCTTTTGAAGATGCATTGAAGGAAGAATCTTATTTCATGCCCTAAGAGGACCTGATATCTTCAAACTCAATAAAAACATGTCCCATAAGCAGTGCTGATGACAATACAAGACACAAGAATACAGTGATGTTTCATTAAGGAAGCCTAATCTAGTCCATGTTTCACATTATGATCCTATCACAAACCTGACTACATATGATAGTGCATTTCCTTTGGTTGAAGTCAATAAGGGCAAGTTCTAGATTGATGGGGTAGATTAGATGACCTATGGAAGCAATTAGGCTAGTTAAGAATCAGTTACTGACAATTCACACATGCCCTATTACCATGCAAAGTATTAAAGAGTCAGTTAAGGAGATTTAGTGGTCAGCTTTGTCATTTCCAAGCATCTAGGTTGAACTAATCCGGACAGTTACAAGTATCTAGGATGCAACAAAGTAGAGAGGTTAAAGAAAGATCAGCATTCATCCTTCCCCACACCACTTAGGAGTTATTTTTAATAGCAAAATAAGAGGAAGCAACAGTTAGGCATCCAATGGCTTTTTGACTTTTCAAACTGTGACACATGTCACTTATCTATTGTAACATATTTCTAAGGATTTGGAAAGGCTTGTAGGCTAAAGGGCACGCCTTCTTTTATTTTGAGTTAGTTCTTTTCACTTTTCAGAAAAAGCATTGTAAACTAGGAGAAGTTGCTTTCTTGTCATTTTTGTCCATTGTAACTCAGAGTTTTAGTCTTGTGACTGAAAATAAACATTGTAACACTCTATTTCTAAGCATTTTTCAAGCAAGATAGATATTCCATACTTGTGCACATTGTAAGAACACCTTTCTTTTAATAAAGTTCAACGATTTTACCTTCTCAATGGTTGTCTTATTGTGTGTAATTGATGATTCATGTGTATTTCTATGTTTTATGTTTAAATCCTCAAATATCAGACTAAATATACTATCAATTGATAGAAATTAGTTAATAAATATGACTAAACATATGACTAAATATACTACCAGTTGACAGAAATTAGTGAATAAATATACTACCAATTGACACAAATTTGGTCACATTATAAACGACTGGCAATAAACTACTAATGGTCATGTGACCAAGCTTAGTGAATAAATATGACTAAATATATGACTAAATCAATGACTAAAGTAATGACTAAATATACTACCAAATTGATCAATCAAAACAACCAATAAATGACTAAAAATGGTTTAGCCATCAATTCAGTCGTGCTATAAATGACTAGCACTAAACTACTAATGGTCACATGACCATGTTTAATCATTTATATGCAATTTTTAGTAGTTTTTTTAATCATATATTGATTTTTTTGTACTAGTGTATATGCCAATTGAAACAATAAAGGAGTTTATATCAAGTTTGTTTTGTGAAAGATCTAATGGGAAATTATTTTATTTAAGTTCATGTATTTCTAGACAATGCACTAGTTGTGGCAATCTTTCCTTCTTAAGAGTTTATATGCATAAAAGTGCTAAAAATGATTTTGGACAATAATTAGTGGATGTTAAAAGATTTAAGAATGTTGACTATTCTTTAAAAGATAGAAAAATTGGAAAGAGTTGTGATTTAATTATAGAAAAAGTTAGTGTACATGCATTCATATCAAAATTTAAGAGTGAGATTGTACCAAAATATGTCAAGCACTCTCAACAAGTTCGATGGCTTGATGGACATTTTTGTGCATGTAGAAACACATTTCTAGTTGGTACTATACTATTAAAGGTTAATTTTGCAGAAAACTATACTCTAGCTCCCCAAGAGGAAATCCAATCACAATATTATAATTCAGTGCAGGAGGTTATGTTTGTTCATATTGTTTATAGACATGCAGATGAAGCACAGAGGACGATAGAAACATTTTGAGGGAGTATCATTTCTATTTGAGTGACAACCGGTTACACTCTTCAAAGTTTGTTCAATATTGTTTCAATATATTTTATACAAATTTAAGAGAAAGAAGAATCTAGATGACTGAACATCTCATATGGTTAGATAATTGTACGATGCAGTTTAAGAATGCTCAAATGTTCTATTGGTTAAGTAAGGTTCACAAGGAACATAATTTCCAACATATGTGGATTTTGTTTGAAGATGGACATGGTAAAGGAGAACATGATGGAGCTAGTGTGTGTGTTAAAAGAATTCTTGCTAGAGAGTAACTACAATTTGAGGATGTAGTAAAATTTAAAGATGCACGTGGGATTGTGGATTGATGCAATACAAGATTATCTACACCTGGATCAAGTGAGTACTCTACAGTCCGTTACTTCTTTTGGTTGGTTGAAGAAGAGAACATTCTACCTAGACTTGATTGTGAGACAATCAATGGATATATTAAATAGCATTCATTTAAGAGTTCAAATGCAAGCACATGGACTATTTAGACAAGAGATCTTGCATGTTTTTCTTAGTTTTGTATTTCAAGAGATTGGGAAGCATGTGAGAATACAGAATGGGTTGAAGAGTGGAATCAAATATCATTGACACCTGCACAAGCACATGATCAATATGAAACAACAATTGAAGACAATGATCAAGTGTTTGCATCAGACGATTATGACCATGTTTCAGACCTTCTATAAGAAGGTAATTTAATTCAATTTATTTCACTTTATTACTATTTTGTAGTGATTTTATTTATTTATATACATATGAATGTATGTATTTAGATTGGTTAAATTATATGGACATGTGCAATTTATTGAATCAATTTTTTTTCAAGACATGTGTATGTTGTTGTTGAACCTAAGGAGAATGAAGAGGAAACAAAATATTGGTTGGCTCATTGTGTGGAGAGTAAACATAAGTTAATAGAACATTGACAAGATGATGATGGCTATCATTACCCAACATGTTCAGTGATCCCCTTAAGCAAATTTTGATAACAAGTCTTTGATCCCCTTAATAAAATTTTGAGAACTTCTTTTATGATGGCTATCATTATCCAATAGGTTCAATGGTGATTGTTGGCACATGGCTATGAAAATACCTAATAAGGAAGAATGGTTTGCCTACATTCGAAGATTATGAAACACATAAGAAGATTATACAGTACTCACATTTGGTGGTGGCAACAAATATAAAACTAATGAGGTATCATGGAAGAACTGCAAATAAAGAGCTATGGACAATTTCTATGGAAGAGCATGAGACAATCATAGATGCATTGCAAAAAAGAGAAGATGCAGATGGTACAATGGAATAAGTAAATACAGGTAAATATAGTTTTAGTTTTATATTGTCTTTTTAAATACATTAAATACATGTTTTGATATTGCTTGTGTGTTATTAGTTGAAATTGATTTAAATTTTCCTTTTATATCCTTAGGTCATCATCACAAAGGAGAGTCCATGTATCGATTCAACCTAGACAACATGGAATACTTGGTAAAAACAAGTAATTATTAGTTAAAATATATTTAAATGCATGTTTTGATTATATATTGATATTGCTTGGACATTAATAGTTAAAATTGATTTATTATCCTTTTTTTATCCTTAAGCCATCATCATATTGATCTCATACTTTGAAACAAAAAGGAGAGGATGCATATTAAACCTGTGCACATGTGCACTAGACAATTGTGAATACAGGTACAAGTTGTGTATATAGATAGTTTTATATAAATTAAAATACATGTTTTGATGATATATTGATATTGCTTGTATCATTTTGATATCAGGTGGCGTAAAGACCTACTACATTCCCCACAAGTTTTGGATTTTCTTGAGATGTCATAGCCACATTTCGTAAACATTATTTTGAGTTGGCATATATGTACATACACAATTACACAATTACACATTATGTACAAATTTGTATACATGTACATACACAATTATATTCTACACTTTTATATATCAAAATCAATATTCTATATATTTTATGATGTAGGAGCATCCCTGGTTCAAGAGTAATCTTGCATCAACCAAAAACATTTACATTTTAGTTTATTTGTAGTTTAGTTTGTTTCCTTTCATTTTCTAGTTCAGTTTAGTCAATAGCAACTTCTGTATTTTGGTCCGCATTCTACCACAGTTGTATTTCACATCTTATGGAGCTGGACTTAGCATCTAGATTCATTCATCTACATCATATCCAGAATTCAGAGAATTTGGATTAAGTACCAGAAGATATCACTATCAGAAGATCGACTATTTTCTCATAATAGAGCATCCCGATAGACTTTGATAATTAGCTAAAGGAGAAGACTTGCAGAACATTCCTAGACTTGTGGAGATTAACGCCACATCATTCAATGATTTTTGGTTCGTGACTGACCTTCCCCAAGATTTGTACATCATTACATGCATTTGCGGAGGTGTTCTACATGATTACGTATGACCTATCCATGTACACATGTTACAGCTCTTCATTGGAGTTTGTGACCTTCCTTGGCCGACACGAAGGAATCTTTTGTACCAGAGATGATATATAAGGATGTAATAGATCCATAGGAAAGTAGTCATGATCATTAGCATAAGTTCATAATTTGGATTTTGCACAAAAGGGACTTCAACGCTATATCTTGTGCATATTATGATATTCTGTAATCAGGCCTGTGAGTCCAACTGTAAGCTCGCATGTTGCTGGCCAATCTATATTCGAATTCTATTATATACTGAATGACTAAATCCATGTTTGTTTCATATCTTTGATTTGTTTCTGTTGTGTTTACTCTTTCTGCACAACCTAGACAGTTCACTCTGTGAACCCTCCTACTGTGACTGTACCAAGTCGTATCAGAGCATGGATATTATACCTAGAGCTAGTTTTCCTAACAAAGAAGCACACAGAATGACACCGCTAGAGAATGGAGAGTTAAATAGATAGATACAAGAGTTGTTGAGGAAAGATTTGATCAGAGAAAGTTTGAGTCCTTGTGTAGTACTATTGTGTTGTTCTCAACATGCCCCATTTTACTCCTAGGAAAAATGAGGACCCTTGATGTGGCTTGTTGATTTTGCTTGTGTGTGCTATTATGTTTGGTGGTAAAGGGAAAAAGAAAGTGAAAATTGAAAACTTTGTTAAAACTAGAGCAAAAATGCATTTCAGTACCAGGGCAGAATATGGGTGAATTCCTTGTGAAAAATGAGCTAGGGTTTCTCTTTGAACCATATTAAAATTCCAAGTATTTTGTAAGTTATGAGTATTTTGGTAAAATGTACAAGGGAAGGGTTTGTTGTTGCATATATAATGTCTTTCGTATATCGGGTTGCATATACAAGGCCCTTTGAATACAAGTTCGCTTGTATACAAAGTACTTTGTATATCGCTTTCCATATACAAAGTCGTTTGTATATACAAAGTCATTTTTATACATAGTCGCAATGGGTTGTCAAGTTTTCTGAGTCATCGGGTTGCATATACAAGGTTGTTCATATGCTTTTCTACTTGCATGCTTTTGGCTAGCGTTGCACTTTTGTACATGCAAAGTGGCGGAACCGAAATGTTTATGAAATAGGTTTTTATGTTTGTATGTTTCGCACTTTATATATACATGTTTTGGTTGCATACATTTCAAGATTTATACAATGGCAGGCCTGAAAGTTATCTTAAAGTTGATTAAGTCAATGTATGTTTTGGGCTTGTATATTAATACATACAAAGCCGATATACATTGTACATAGACATGGCCCAAATCTGAAAGTTTATCAAGGTGGGTTAAATTGTTGTATGCTTCGGGCTTGTATATTAATACATACATTGCCGATATACATTGTCCACATGCAAGCCATGGACCCAAAATGGTTGTGAAGCAAGGTTAAATCCTTGTATGTTTATGGGCTTGTATGTTTTGGTGAGATACAACGCTTTATGAATACTACGGAACTGAAATAGTTATTAAATGAGATAAAGTCATTGTATGTTGCGTGATGTATATATCTTAGATACAAAGGTGATATGCATTACAAATATACATTGCCATGGACCTAAAAAGTTATTAAACAGAGTTGAATCATTGTATGCTTTGTGCATTGTATGTGTCCTACATACAAGCCGAGATACAATGCACTTATACATTGTGCGGAACCAAAGGGTTATGAAATGAGATTAAATACTTGTATGTTTCCACCTTGTATGCATGTTTGAGATGCCAAGCGAAACATACATTGTAATTTATACATTGCGGAGAACATACAATACGGATCTCAGCGAAGAATTAAAATTGGTTAAATCGATGCATCATTACTCAATGTATATTAAAAGATGCATTTCGATATATACATGTCGTGGAGTCCAAACTGAATAATCTGTAGTTTATAAAATAGTTGAAGTCTGAAAGGGATATACAAAGGCATTTGTATGTCTGGGGCCTTGTATCTAAGAGAGATACAACCCGATATGCAAAGAGAAATATACAAGGGCCGGATGCGAATAGAGAATTAAATATTGAAACTGCTTTGTATATTCGCTGTGATTGTATATTTAAGACATACATTCGCGATATACAAGGATTTAAGCATGTGAAATGGTGGGAAAGCAAAGCGATGGGTTTTTTGAATCCATCTTAGAGCCCAATGCATGTTTTTGGTCAACGATGGTTGACTCAACCATTTTTTAACATTGTATATGCATTTGAATGTGCTTGTTCACTATTTCAGGACCTGATATCTGTGTTTGCGCTTTCAGCCTGATTTTATGCAATGATTAATTTTCCTGCTAGTTTATTAAATGATGATGCTTAATTCTTGTCTATTTGTAGGTGTGTAGGTGGGTATAAGGATGAAACTTAATGGTGAGGACATCCCAGGTGGCGGATCGGATCACAAAAGATTACAAACCAATAGAAGAAGTAAAGGCTTTCAATGCAAGACAGAGTGCAGGTGGAAAGAAACATTATTATATGAGTAGCGGAAGATATTTTGAGGCGGTTAGGGTTTCCAAAGAGCATCTTTACGCTTGGCATGGGTGTTGCTCAGGGTCTTTTGGCAGGATTTGTTTTCAACCATCTGATGTTGCACTTGATGTGCAGATCATTGATTCATTAGGTTTTTTTGGAACTGTATTAGGGATAATCAGAGATATATATATTCACCCCCTTTACTTTGTAAAAAAGAGGGAGGTCAATCATTCAAAATTGGACCCATAGCAATTTCATGTAGGAGATCGGATTACTGAGACTAATGAGGACTAAACTGTTGAAAAATCAAGGTTCTTTCTTCAGATCATTGTAAATGTACTTGTTCTAAAGCATACTGAATGGGGATGAAGCTTCAGATTACATCCTGATTGTAAACTTTACGTAATCTTCAAGTTGATTTCTGGATATGTACTGGTGAATGTTGTGTTCAATAGAAGTGCTTTCATTTCATTGGATGTTGTTGTCAACTTTTCCTTTGAAGATTTGCACTGGATCATAAGGATTTGTGGAATGTCCTGGTGAAGTATGATTCTAGTTTTCTTCTCTTCATTGCTGTATGGGAACATGTATGTGGACCAATGATCTCAGTCAAGTAATTTTAGGAATCTCATTCTCTAAGCCTTTTTCTCATTTTAATTTCATTGAAATCACTTCCATAACTACAAAATCATGATAAATAATAAGTAGAACAGAGAAATATGTTGACATCCCATAGATAACTAAATATCATTAGCATATTTGAGCTAAATGCATGTAGTGTTGAAAATATCATGCAAAGACTTGTAAATAATGTAGAAATCATGCAAATACCAATCTATAGTTACATTATTTGAGTAAATTCATAGTGCAGAGGTAGAATGGTTGGAGATTTATGCAGGGTAGGCATAAAGGATAGCATATTTGGAAGAATACTGATGAACTTTGTAGAATCTACTGATCTACATAAGGCCCCAAAATGGAAAACAGCAACACACATCAACCACTAAGTAATGTCAGTAGATTATGAACTAATCAATAGAGACTTGGGATCATGAATTCTTTGAATTCATCATATCTTTCAAGATAAATAAGGGTTGTTGTGTAACTTTTATTTGTGTGTTTATGCGTGACTAACATCACCATCAACAAGTACCTGCAGTATTAGCACCTAAGAAAGATGGAGAATGGAGAATGTGTACTAACTTGAGAGTAATAAACAAGATCACAGTTAAGTATAGATTTCCTTTACCTAGCATGGATGATATCATGGATTGTTTGAGTGGAAAAAGATATTTCACAAAGATAGACTTGAAGAGTGGATACCATCATATCAGAATCAGAGAGGGAGATGAATGGAAGGCTGCTTTTAAGACAAATGAAGGATTGTATTAGTGGTTAGTGATGCCCTTTGGATTGACAAATGCACCAAGTACTTTCATGAGATTGATGAACAAAGTCTTCAAGAAATTCTTGGGTAAGTTTGTGATTGTATACTTGGATGATATTCTAATTTTTAGTAAGACAACATAGGAACATTTGTGGCATATTAGACAATTTTTGCAAAGGTTGAGAAAAAAGAAATTGTTGATAAACATCAAGAAGTGTAGTTTCATGAAGGAGGAGTTGGTATATTTGGGATTTGTGATTTCTACGGAAGGATTGAAGATGGACCCTGAGAAAGGGAAAGCAATAGTTGAATGGCCTACACTGGAGAGCATTGGAGAGGTTAAATCATTTCATGGATTGGCTAGTTTCTACCGGAAGTTCATAAAAAATTTTAGTTCAGTTTGTAACCCTATGACAGAAACAATGAGAGGTGAGAGGAAAGACTTTAAGTGGACATCTGGAGTAGATAAAAGTTTTGAATTGTTGAAGCAGAAAGTGACAAAGCAACCTATTTTGGTGTTACCGGATTTCAATAAGGTATTTAAAGTTGATTGTGATGCTAGTGGAAATGCGATTGAAGCAGTATTAAGTCAAGAAGGTAGACCTGTAGCATATTTCAATGAGAAGTTGAATGATGCATGGAGAAGATATTCAGTTTATGATCAAGAGTTCTATGCCATAATTCAAGCCTTGAAGAAGCTAAGGAGTTTGTGTTGTATACAGATCGTCAAGCCTTGCAGTATTTGAATAGTCAAGGTAAGTTGAATCAGAGACATATGCGATGGGTGGATTTCATGCAGAGTTACACTTTTGTGTTGAAGCATAGGAGTGGAAAATCAAACAAAGTTGTTGATGTGTTGAGTAGAAGAAGAAACTTTTTGACATAAATGAGAGTTGAAGTGTTGGGTTTTGATGAATTGAAGAACATGTATGAGGGAGACACTGATTTTGTAGAACCTTAGAAAGCATGTAAGGAACCTGTTGTGATAGATAGAAGTAAGTGGCTAGATTATTTCATTCAGGAAGATATGTTGTTTAGAGGAAATCAGTTGTGCATACCTAAGAGTTCAATGAGAGATAATTTGATTAGGGAGAAACATAGTGGTGGATTGGCAAGATATTTTGGCATTGATAAGATAGTGGCTTTGGTAAGTAAAATCTACTTTTAGCCTCAGATACATAAGGATGTTAGGAAATTTGTGCAGAGTTGTAGAGTTTGTCAAGTTGCAAAAGGGAGTAGTCAGCATACTGGATTGTATAGACCTTTAGCAGTACCGGAGAGACCTTGGGAAGACATAAGCATGTATTTTGTAATGGGATTGCCAAAGACATAGAGAGGACATGATTCAATATTTGTAGTGGTTGACAGATTTTCAAAGATGGCTCATTTCATACCTTGTAAGAAGACAACTGATGCAATGAATGTAGCAGACCTATTTTTCAAGGAGATTGTGAGATTACATGGATTATCTAAGAGTATAGTTTCAGACAAAGACACAAAGTTTGTTGGATACTTTTGGAAGACACTTTGGAAGAAGATGAAGACATATTTGAAGTTCAGTTTAGCTTTTCATCCACAGACTAATGGACAAATAGAGGTAGTGAATAGGAGTTTGGGAAACTTGTTGAGATGTTTGGTTGGAGAGAAGATAGGAAGTTGGGATTTGATTCTTTCACAAGCAGAGTTTGCATACAATAATTTAGTAAATAGGAATACTGAAAGAACACTTTTTGAGATTGTTACTGGAGTAAATCATAGAGGAGTTCTAGAATTGAGAGACATTGGCATAGAAGAAAAGCAAAGTGCAGAAGCAGAGGAATTCGCAGATCACATGAAGATAGTGCATAATTAGGTGAAGAAGCATTTGGATGATATGAATTGTAAGTATAAGGAAAAGGAAGATGAGAAGAGAAGACATAAGGAATTTGCAATAGGAGATAAAGTGATCGTATATTTGAGAAAAGAGAGATTTCCAGTTGGGACATATAACAAGTTGAAGATGAAGAAGTTTGGACCTTGTAAGATACTCAAAAAATTTAATTCAGGAAATGCTTATGAAGTGGAGCTACTAGAGACATTGGGTATATCACCTATTTTCAACATTGCAGACCTATATCAGTATCATGAAGCAGAGTTCAGCGATAGCAAGGAAGAAGACTTGAAGAAGCATTTACCACAACAAGCACTGGAGCAGATTGAAGACATTTTGGATAGTAGAGTTGGACACAGCACTAGAGGAAGACAATACAAATAATATCTTGTGAAGTGGAAAGGTAGACGGGAAGAAGATTTAGCATGGATTTCTCAGGCTGAGGTGGACCATCTTGGTTCTCCCCTAGCCCTAGTAAAGTGAGGGACTCACTTTTTCAATAACCCTGGATGTCTGATGAAGGAGCATCCTTGGTTCAAGAGAAATCTTACATCAACCAAAAACATTTGCATTTCAATTTGTTTGCAGTTCAGTTTGTTTACTTTCATTTTCTAGTTTAGTTCAAGTAGTTCAGTTAGTAGCAGTTTCTATATTTTGGTCCGCATTCTACCACAGTTACATTTCACATCTTGCAGAGTTGGACATAACATCTAGATTCATTCATCTACATCATATCTAGAATTCAGAGCATTTGGATTAAGTATCAGAAGATATCACTATCAGAAGATTGACTATTTTCTTATAATAGGGCATCCTGACAGACTTTGATAATTAGCTAAAGGAGAAGACTTGCAGAACATTCCTAGACTTGTGGAGCTTAACAACACATCATTCAATGATCTTTGGTTTGTGGCTAACCTTCCCCAAGATCCACACATCATTCCATGCATATGCATTTGCGGAGGTGTTCTACATGATTAGGTCTGACCTATCTATGTACACACATTACAACTCTTCATTGGAGTTTGTGACCTTCCTTGGCTGACGCAGAGGAATCTTTTGTACCAGAGATGATATATAAGGACGTAATACATCCCTAGGAAAGTAGTCACAATCATTAGCATAAGTTCATAGTTTGGATTTTGTGTGAAAGGGACTTCAACGTTATATCTTGTGCATATTCTAATATTATGTAATCAGGCTTGTGAGTCCAATTGTAAGCCCGCATGTTGCTAGCCAATCTGTATTTGAATTCTATTATATACTAAATGATTGAATCTATGTTTGTTTCATATCTTTGAGTTGTTTCTGTTGTGTTTACTCTTGCTGCATGGCCTAGACAGTTCACTATGTCAACCCTCCTACCATGACTGCACCATTTTGTTTGTTAAATGTGCATGTTTTGCTACTTTGAATTTACCTTAAATTTGATTGTATTATTGTTAAATTCAGTTGCCTTGGGCAACTTCCCCAAATTTTGAGAACTTCTTTGATTCCCTTAAGACATCGTATTAGGACCCCTTAAGACATCCTATTACAGCATAAATTAAAATAACATTGACACTATTTTTTCTATAGAATGTGATTGTTATGATGAGTCATCATAAATTACATCAATTGTGATTAAATATGACACATGTACTTTGAAGTATTTGATCCCCTTATGACGTCCTATTAGGACATATCCTAAATATTTATACTTAAGTATATCATTTGTTATAATTAGTCACCCTAAAGTCTAATACTTAATTATATCAATTGTGATCCAACATGAGACATGTAGTTTGAATTCTTTGATCCCCTTAAGATGTCCTATTAGGACCCCTTAAGACATCCTATTACGACATAAATTATATTAACATTAACATTATTTTTGTATAGCTTTTGTGATTGTTAAATGATGAGTCATCCTAATTTCTACTACTTAATTATATTGTTTGTTATATGATGAGTCTCCCTAAAGTCTAAAACTTAATTATATCAATTGTGATTAAATATGAGACATGTACTTTGAAGTATTTGATCCCCTTAAACAATTTTTTGAGAACTTCTTTGATCCCCTTAAGCAATTGTAGTGATTAAATATGAGACATGTACTTTGGAGTAAATATGATCCCCTTAAGTAATTTTTTTAGAACTTCTTTGATAAGTTAATGCCTTGACATAGTTTGGATTTTGTGTGAAAGGGACTTCAATGCTATATCTTGTGCATATTCTGATATTATGTAATCAAGCTTGTGAGTCCAATTGTAAGCCCGCATGTTGTCGGCTAATCTGTATTTGAATTCTATTATATATTGAATGACTGAATCTGTGTTTGTTTCATATCTTTGAGTTGTTTCCATTGTGTTTATTCTTGTTGCATGGCCTAGACAGTTCACTCTGTGAACTCTCCTACCGTGACTGTACCATTTTTTTTGTTAAATGTGCATGTTTTGCTACTTTTAATTTACCTTAAATTTGATTGTATTATTGTTAAATTCATTTGCCTTGGGCAACTTCACCAAATTTTGAGAACTTCTTTGATCCCCTTAAGACATCATAGTAGGAACCCTTAAGACATCTTATTAGGACCCCTTAAGACATCCTATTACGACATAAATTAAATTAACATTGATACTATTTTTGTATAGAATGTGATTGTTATGATGAGTCATCATAAATTACATCAATTGTGATTAAATATGACACATGTACTTTGAAGTATTTGATCCCCTTATGACGTCCTATTCGGACATATCCTAAATATTTATACTTAATTATGTCATTTGTTATGATGAATCACCCTAAAGTCTAATACTTAATTATATCAATTGTGATCCAATATGAGACATGTAGTTTGAATTCTTTAATCCCCTTAAGAAGTCCTATTAGGACCCCTTAAGACATCCTATTACGACATAAATTATATTAACATTAACATTATTTTTGTATAATTTTTGTGATTGTTAAATGAGTCATCCTAATTTCTACTACTTAATTATATCGTTTGTTATATGATCAGTCTCCCTAAAGTCTAAAACTTAATTATATCAATTGAGATTAAATATGAGACATGTACTTTGAAGTATTTGATCCCCTTAAGAAATTTTTTGATAACTTCTTTGATCCCCTTAAGCAATTGTAGCAATTAAATATGAGACATGTACTTTGAAGTAAATATGATCCCCTTAAGTAATTTTTTTAGAACTTCTTTGATAAGTTAATGCCTTGACTATGAATCACTAAATTTGTAAAGTGCAAATATTTAAATGTCCTATTAATATCAACTTTAATTTCATATTTGTATTTAATTTCACATTAATGTCCTATTAATGTCTTGACTATGATTTTTTTGTAAAGTACAAATATGATTCCCCTATGGTCAATGTCATCTTAAGGGGATAAAATTTAATTATTAATGTGATACAATATTAATTAATAGATCCATCCAATCAAATTCTTTATAAAATAGATCCATCCAACCAAAGTCTTTATAAAATATCCATCCAAGGTCAAATTCTTTATAAAAATAAATGACCTAATTGAATACAAATGAAAAATATCTAAGGCTCATTTATGTCTAGGGCATGTAAATGAAAAAATAAATAATTGTTAATGTGATCTATGAAATCTCATTAATTGTCTAAGTCATGGCTTAAGGGTATCTTTGAATTAAGGTCCTAGGACAAAATGATGGCTTAAGGAAATAAAATTTGGTGAAGTTGCCCAAGGCAACCAAATTTGGTGAAGTGCAAGATAGTGCTTCTAGCTTTAACTAATTATATGTTTTTTCTAACTTGTGAATATTTTATTATTGTTATCAGTAAATTACAAGTTATTAAATTACATAAATCTAACTATATGTGTAAATGTAAAACAATAGTCCATAAAATACTAAAATTAATAAAGTCCATGAAATAATATATAAAGTCCATGAAATAATATATAAAGTCCATGAAAATACTGAAAGATATATATATATATATATAGATCTAGTCCACATGTGAAATATTGAAATACGTAAACATGTATATATAGAGTCCATGAAATACTGAAACATATATAGTTCTAGCCCATGAAATACTAAAATATTGAAACATGTATACATAGTATGTATGCAACATGTACTGAAACATATATAGAGTCCATGAAATGTACTAAAACATATATATGTCTAACTGGGCCTATCATCCCTATAATCAAGAGACCTCTTCACTCCATGCTGAGTAGGATGATTTGAATCAGTCTGAACAAGACAAAGATTTTCTTGAAATCAAATTTAAAATATTTAGAAATGATAATTTAATTCATTTTAATTTATAAAATCATAAAAAATATGGTATCAGGCTACTCATCTCCTATGACGACCTGCTCTACATGCTCTGCTACATGACTCATCTCATGCTATAGAAGAAAAAGAATTTTTAACACGTGTCAATATATATTCTATTGAAATTTACTTTAAGTTCACAATGTATATCATAATTGACTTTAAATTATATAATCTAAATTTTAAATTATATCGTATGAGGCTACTCATCTCCTCTGTTGTCCTACTCTACATGTATTCTTGTAGGTGGTGTGGCATCAACAAGATGAAACGTGTCACTGACAAGGTCCTACAAGGTCATTTATAAAGCACATGTGTACAAATTAGGTTGAAACATGTATATATTCACTTATATACCAATTTTTTGTTTTAATCTAGATTTAAAAGACCTACATAAATTACACGTACACATAGATAATTTTTTCAATAACCTAAAATGCAAATGACTCTTGAAATTGACTTTGATCATCCAGGTGTGTTGGAATACCCATCCTCATTGTTGTGTCAATCTACATAGACATATTATATTTTTAATATATATAAGTACATGCACATTTGATATAGTGAATTTAAAATACAAAAATCTAAATTGTATAGTTTTTTAAAATAGTATACATACAAATGACTCATGTGAGACACCCAACAATGGAGGAGTACTTGAGACACCCTCTGGGGCATCTGATGTGGAAGTCAGATTAGTTCCCTGAACCAACGTAAATTTTTAATGTATATGTTCAGGATTGCATTATAAATTAAAATCAACTTAAATTTAAATTATTTAATATATATTTAAAAAATCAATCAAAATACCCCAAATGGGTGGCCGAGATGAATAGGTGTCGATGAAAAATAAAAATGATCAAAATAACTCATTGTGCCTGTTGCCATCATCTACACCAAATAATTTGATTGTTAAAATAGTACAATTTAATTGATCTATATGTTCATTCAAAACACGTACTTAAAATTGTTATAAATTCAACATGTGTACCTATATATATCTATCATATGATCAGTGAGATGATCTTCAACAATTAGAAAATCAACAAATGAACCCATATCATCAGATGTTGCACGTGCAACTGAAGTGGGTGCTGCCTGAGGAGGTCCATAACATAATTGATTACAACTCGTACACATATGAGGCATCAATACATGTGGAGAGGTACTAGGACCAGCTCCACCATCTACTCCTCCACAGTCTCAAACCCCAACAACCATCACAGAAGTCTGCTCATTGAGTCTACCTGAGAGTGCACTCAATTCTCCTAATGCAGATACCACCGCATGATGTTGGATGGGTGCAAGAATGGTAGTAGAAGGACGGTCAACAAGAGGTTGAGCAGGCATGGGTTGTTGGGGATCAACTTGTGCCCCTAAGCTCTATTGTGGCATGCTGCCACCAATACCATGGAATGATCTGAAGTCAAAATAATTGGGTTTCCTATTCAAAACAAACTCTGCATATAATTTTCTCAAAAAATATAGAGGAATCTCACAATTAGCATGAGGTGGATAATCAAATACCATCCACCACCTATCTCAAAAATTGGTAGACATCCATACATGTCTACACCACCTAATTGATATTCTTTTCTTTTTTGCTAGAATTGGTTCATTGGTGATGGGGTGCCTAAAATATTGAGCTAAATCAGCTTTTGTGATTTTTAAATCCAAAATCTGCCTATAAGAAAGGCCATCAGTATAAAATAGGTGCCTCTCCTCTCTCCATAATCTAAAAGTGTCCAAGTCCACATCAATGGACCTAACTGAATCTACAATGTTTTTCATCAAAGATGCAAAACACATGAAGTGAGGTGGCATGAATTGTTCACTTTGAATGACATTGATTTTTTCTTCAATGGATGTGATATTTTCATTAATTCTAGCTCGCAAGCGAGCCTCATCTGATCTAGGTGGGGGTGCAGGTGGAGGTGGGGTATTTTGAAGTGGAGGTGGAAGTGGATCATGGTGTTCGGGTGATGGAGACTGTAGAGGTGACGCATTGAGGAAATCCTCAACATCAAAGTCAACATCATGATCCATGATATAAAAACTAGATGAACCTACATTATATACATAAATATACAAACAAGTACAAAATTAACTTTCAAGAATGTATATATATAAATTATAAATAAACATATATCATTTAAACTAGATATTATACATGTTGAGAAATTACAAGAAATATTTAAATTAAACGTACATGACTACATTTAAAAGAAAAATTAGGATCTACATACACATATGTATACATCATTCAACTTGAGCATACATACAAATTTCAAAATTTAAGAGATTCTAGTTCTATGTAATTTTAATACATGTGTACATATACTAAAAAATAAACTGAAAACATGTACATAAAAAAGGTAAATTTTGTGGCTTTCAATTTACATACTTTAAAACTTGTTTACAAGGAATTTGGTGAAGTTTCCCCTTAAATCCTAATTTATTAAATCCCCTTAATCCACATGTCATCTTTTATCAGTCCATAAACCATGCTAATGGAATGATTTTGTCCATAGTTGACCAAGTTTAATATATATATCTTAAACAAGTTTGTAAAAAATTCCATCTCATCTAACATTATACAAATCAAGATCAAATGTGAATGATGAATTTTCAACTATTATTAGTGGCTTAAGGGGATTAATGTGTAGATTTCAAGGGTTAATTAGTGCTATTATTAATGGCTTAAGGGGATTTTATGATCATCCCGTGACAATGACATGTGGTTTGTCTACCTTTGAAAAACAAATAATTGTTAATGTGATGTGAAATCTAGTTTTGTAGGGCCACATTTTGATGGACTATTTTTGTAGGTTAATTATTAGTTGTTTCAACCCCCTACCTATAATTAATTGATAGTACACTTTTCATTTTACATATCCTATTTTTTAAAATGTATTTAGGACGTAATTAATAATATATGATGGCCTCCTATTGTTAATTAATAACTATAAACCCTCAACCCTAAACCCTTAACTGTAAACCCTAAATCGTTAACCCTTAACCCTAAACCCTAAACATTTAATCCTAAACCTGTAACCTTGACCCCAAAACCCTTAACCCTTAACCCTTAACCTTAAACCCTTTTAATACTAAACCCTAAATCCTTAACCCTTAAACCTATACCCTTAACCCTAAACCCTTAACCCTTAACCCTAAACCCTAAACCCTTAACCCTAAACCCTAAACCATTAACCCTAAGTTCCCTAACATTATACAAATTGATGAAATGTGACTGATCAATCTTCAACTATTATTAGTGGCTTAAGGGGATTAATGAGTAGATTTCAAGTTGTACGTCATCTACATCCTCTTAAATCATCCCTTGACAATGAGTAGATTTGAAGGGGATTAGTGCTATTATTAGTGGCTTAAGGGGATTTTATGATCATCCCTTGACAATGATATGTGGAACTTGTCTACCTTTGAATAACAAATAATTGTTAATGTGAAGTGAAATCTAGTTTTGTACAACCACATTTTGATGAACTATTGTTGTAGGTTAATTATTGGTTGTTTCAACCCCTACCTATAATTAATTGATAGTACAGTTTTCATTTTACATATCCTATTTTTAAAATGTATTTAGAACATAATTAAACCCTAAACCCTAAACTGTCAACCCTAAACCCTAAAACCTAAACCCTTAACTTAACCCTTAACCCTAAATCCTAAACCCTAAACATTTAACCCTAAACCCTTAACCCTTCACCCTTAACCCTTAACCTTTAATCCTAAACCCTTAACCTTAAACCCTTTTAACCCTAAACCCTAAACCCTTAACTCTAAACCCTAAACCCTAAACCCTTAATCCTAAACCCTTAACCCTTAACCCTAAACCCTTAACCCTTAACCCTAAACCCTTAAACCTTAATTGTAAACCCTAAGCCATTAACGCTAAACCCTAAACCCTAGTGATTTAACCCTAAACCCTTAACCCTTACCCCTAAACCCTTAACCTTAAACCCTTTTAACCCTAAACCCTAAACCCTTAACCCTATACTGTTAACCTTAAACCCTTAACCCTTAATTATAAACCCTAAACCCTAAACCATATGCATCCTCTTAGGATGGTTCTTAAGCAATTTTCTTAAATCTCCTTAATCCATATCATCTAAATCCTAGGTCCATAAATCATTCTAATGGAATGATTTTGTCTTAAGTTGACCAAGATTAATATATTTATCTTTTTAAACAAGTTTGTAAAAACTTCAAGCATCTAACATTATACAAATTGATGAAATGTGAATGATCAATTTTCAACTATTATTAGTGGCTTAAGGGGATTAATGAGTAGATTTCAAGTTGTAGTTCATCTACATTCTCTTAGGTCATCTATATCCTATTTTTTAAAATGTATTTATGACATAATTAAACCCTAAACTCTTAACCCTAAACCCTAAACCCTTATCCCTTCACCCTAAAACCTTAACCCTAAACCCTTATCCCTTAACCCTAAACCCTTAACCCTAAATCCTTAACCATATACATCATCTTAGGATGGGTCTTAAGAAATTTTCTTAAATCCCCTTAATCCATGTCATATCTAAGCTTGACATATATCCTCTCATCCTTAGCACATTAACTTAGATGTTTCATTTAGTGCTATATTAGCTTATCAATTAATTGAAGTTATATAACATCCCAATACATTACATCATTAACCAATTATTTAATTCAATGATTGCAATTTACAATGAAACTATCTCTATTCTCAAGTGACTCAGCCAAGGAGGATTGTTCTTTGATAAAAAATATTTTAGATACTAGTTGTCAAACTTGAGGGATGTTACCAAATTTTATTCCCCATTTACATAGAAAAATGTGGAGTTTATAAATATTCTAAATATGGATGGACAACCTATTAAAATATATCCTTTTAGAGAAATGGTATTTTAAATTTAAGACTATTGGTGAAATAGGAATTGTTAGAGGGATCATATTAGATATAGTTGTTTAGATGAGTGTAGAAAAAAACTAATAAAAATCTATAATAAAATTAATGCATAAATAATCTAAAACAAATAAAAACCAAAATGCATAGTATGTACTATTTCACTTGAGTAAACCATTTCATGCAACAAATATACCACACTAACCGTCCTTGCTATTGCATAAAAACTCAACTGTACACAATTTAATAATAAATCCCTAACTCAATATTTATGCATATGTGGATATTAATAGGCACATCAAAAATTATATTTACAATTTGTATGAATGCTTTAAAACCATGTATGAAAATTGTAGACACCTAAAATTGGACTGCTCTGCAAACCAATTTTCTGCACCTCTGCACTAATCCACTCTCCCCATCTGCATATCCCTGGTGATCAATTAATTCACCTAATTAGTCCATTTAACCTTACAACCCTATCCTCATCAATTGAATGAATATTCCTAATATTTATTTAGTTGATTTATCCATTTCCCTAATCCCTGTTAATAAGATAAATCCTGATTATCTGATTAACCTAGACTTAAGTTAATTAAGATAACACTTAATTAACCCTGCTTACCTCATCATCCACTCACTGAATTTAAAATTCAGATGTCTCCCACTATCATCCACTCACTGAATTTAAAATTCAGTTGTCCCCCACACTTCTCCAATCACTGAATTTAAAATTCAGTTGTCTCCCACTATCCTCCACTCACTGAATTTAAAATTCAGTTGTCCCCCATTATCCTCCACTCTTCCCAAAATGAGAATTTTTAATTCATCCTCTAGGAATAAAATATTCACTTTTATTCCTAGCCCTTGATCTCATCAAATGAATCCTCACCCTCCATCCTCATCTCCAAAATCCTATAAATAGGACCCGTCTCTAAGCCATTGGAGAGACCTCTTCATGCATCAGAACTCTATCAAAATCACTCCCCAATCCTCTCATCTCATCAAATCTCTGCCAAAATCACTCCAATCATTCCCAATCTCCATCCAAATCAGTCATCAAATCACTTGTCTCTCATCCCCATTGTGTTATATGCATTAAGCAATCCACATCTACACATTTAGTCACACTAATCATGGGAACAATCTGAGGAGATCTCTTGGGTGCATCTCCTTCCCGCATGGATTTGTGAGGTCTTCATGAAGGTATAATTGTGTATTTATGCATTAGATTAGTTTAAATCTTCATTCTGATTTCATTGATCACATTTGGCACGCCTGGTCTCGAATCTACTTGTCGTTTTGTGAAGGTTTCTTGTCAAAATCTTTATTTTTCTAACAGTTTTTGTCAAGTTTTGGTGAGGAAGTGTTGCAGGTTGCGTCTTGGGAAAAAACGGACGTCATTTTTGTGCTCCAGACACTGTTTCTATGAATTTTGACAATAAACTCGCCTAGGTTCTGAGAAAATTTTTTTGAAAAAATTTGAAAGTTTTTTAGGGTACAGTCCGTACCATACGGATCCATACCATATGGAACCGTACCCCCAGGCACTGATCTGTGTTTGGTGTGTCTGCTGTGATTGTGGGTTTTTTCCAGTTTTACAGGTTTAATGGTTTGTTTGCAGGTTTGGTTGAAAACCCCCGCAACCGCTTCACCACCAGCTCGCCGCCCGGTCGCCACCTTTTACAACCACCCCCCCACCAGGTCGAAACCAACCCTCCTTCACCTCCCTATTTCCTCCCCGTGGCCATCGCCTAACCACCAGTCACTGCTGTCTCTGCAACCCTGTCGCCGCCAGTCACAACACCCCACTGCCTCCTCTGCTATCTCCCGCCACCCTTGCCGCTGTTAAAGAAACCCTTATATCTCCCGGCTGACCCACCTCCCCTCCTCCGCCAACACCCCATCCTTCCACCGGTCGACACCTCCTCCTATAACCCCCAGTCGACACCTCCTCCTGCAGTCACTCCAAACTCCCGCAGCCTCCCCCAACTCCCCTCCCTGCCGACCCACCTCCCCTCCTCCTGCGATGCCCCCCGCCTCTGCCATCACTGCTCCCTACAAAACCTCCACCACTCCTCCCTTCTCCCAACTGCACTTTACGCTTAGGGTTTACCCTAATGGTGACCGCGGGGAAGGGCTCTTAGCCCCCCCTTGGTATTTATTTTTTTCAAACTTCCAAACCCCTAGTCATATCAGCGACCAGGGGCCCCTTTTAACCACCAACATACCCTTAACTGTAGGAGATAAACATCAAACACATGTGACCAACATTCCACACATAGCTAACATTTTTTGTAAATAGTCAGAGCTTGATCTTGTGCCTCTTACATGCCTAAATAGGCTATTTTTTTCAAACTTGCACAACTTTCGCATACGGAGGTGAAATCATGCAAACAAGGACTTGTCAGAAAGAGGACTCCGAGCACCTCGTAGTCGTGAGGTTTTCATCAGGTGACGGTACCATTTTCCTACCTTTTTCATCAGTCAAAGTCAAACATGCTTAAAATCTTCAAATCATCATAACTTGTGTAAATTTGATCATTTTTCAAAGAATTTTTTTTCCAAATCGCATAGAATTTCTTGAGTTTTCTATTCATGCAATCTGATTTCCTGTATTAGTTCTTTTTTCATCAAATTTTCTCAGATTATCAATTTTCACATTACAATCCTCTTAGAAGTCTACTTGCTCTTATTTTCGGTTTCATGACTTGTAGGTGATCATTCGGGGCTGGAGCAACATCCAGAGCAGCATCTACATCAATTTGGATAGCAATTTAATTAGGTGCCTTCATTTTTCATCCTTTATCTCATAATCTTATTTTCCTCACACATTTCAATTTGGGCCTTTAAAACAAACATTTGTCTTCATCACACATTGAAATCAGGCTTAAAACAAATTAGTGTCTTCAATCACACCTTGAAATTGGGCTAAAACGAACCATTGTTTGACGTGTTTTTCATCACATTTCAATTTCTAAAGGGCGATTAATCAATTGCGAGTGTGAACCAAGTGGGTGTGTGTATGCTCTCTCCTCACACCACAGGGTGATCTTAGAGATCAAAAACACCTCACTTGATTCACTTTTGTTTACCCTATCCTAGGAGGCCTGCTAGGGGATTTCATCACCCCTAGGGATGACCTCATCCGAGGCTGAATCGAAAGACACCCTCTTTGAAATCAGAATCCTGTCACTCTTGGCTAAGCCCCAAAGAACTTTCTACCTTTGGGAAGTGAAGGTGAAGGGTGGGTTACCCCCTTCTCTCAGCTGTGTGATAGGATTTCCCTTTCAAATCATTAGTCAACCTTGTCTAAACATTGACCAAACCTAATTGGCCATACCCCATCAAACTAGGCATTAGGGCATGTTGATTTGTCTTACAAATGTGATTGTTTAATCATTCTCATATTCTTCAAAATTCAAACTTTAAATTTGCTTGTGTCTTGTGTGAGTGATTCTTGTTTGTACATGTGATCATTTGCTAAACATTGCCAAATCAAACTAAACATCAAACACATAAGACAAGTCCAATCACTCATCTATCCTAATCATCCTAATCACCTACCTTATCCACATCATCATCCAAATCATTCAATCTAATCTTGTCCTAATCACTCTCATCACCCCTAATCCAATTCATCAACATCATTCTAATCCCATCTCATCCAAATCAAATCCAAAATCCAACCAATATCAATCCATAATATTCCAAACCATATTTCAAATCCAATCATCATCATAACCAAGCACTTGCCAAAAAAGGACTTAAGATTTAGCCACATGTGTGACATCATGTCAACCTTAGAGGACTTCCAAAAGCTCCTTCATATGCTTCACCACATGCATGCCAGCCAATCCCCTTTAGAGCAGCGAACCTTTCAAAGCATTCAAGAATTGATTCAAATAGGTCAAACAAGCCAATCCTCACACATACAATACCTCTCGGAATAAATCCAACACCTCTTGGCCACTTTCAAAGTCCAACGACCATCCTATCTAGCACCTATCCCATCATATCCATCTACACATCAAACCAACTCTGCATCAACTTATCCCACTTCATATCAACCAAATTCATCCACATGTCATATCAACCCTTTATCAACTTATCATAACCCTTATCTATATCAATCCATTTCACAACAATCATTATCCTATGCAACCCCTTCATCATCACATCAACACATTTACCAACATCAACAACAAATCATATCACAACAAGAAGTCCAAACACCATCCCAACCTCAACAAATTCCACAACAACATTACATGTCATCATCTTCAACATCATATCAACCTCCATCATCCTCATATCAACCTTCAACCTCATATCAACTTCCATCATATCAACCTACATCATCCTCATATCAACCTCCATAATCCTCATATCAACCCTCAACTTCATACCAACCCCAAAACCTTTCGTCTACATATACTACCATTACACCTAGCTACCAAGACTATCAATGGCCTCCCCAAGAAGCACTAGTGAGCCCAAATCCACCTTTGCAACAAGAAGCACATACAAGTCCAAGTGGTCCCTTATACATAAATTAAATGAGTCCAAGTTATCCTAGGCAAGATCTAGTAACCTTTGACAAGGGAGATACAAATCTAGAGTGCCCTCCAACACCATCATCCAGTCCAATACCTATCCTTGAACCCATCCACGAACCATCACAACTTAATCCCATCACCCCCATATCCAATCCCAATCCTAATCACATACCAACCACCATCATTATCCATCCATTATATTGCTCTTCAACCCATAAACTCATGAAGGATGCCATCCATTGGCTATTAGCAAGGAATCAAACACCCTCATATAATCCACCATCCACCAAATCCCTTGAACAACCCCCTATCATAACTCAAGAACCATCATGCAGCCATGTTCAAGCACACATAAGTCAAGCACCTATCACACCCATCCAAGCACCTATCACCTCCATCCAAGAACCCACCACATCTATCCAAGTCACTCCCACTTCTATCCAAACACACAAGCTATGTCAAGAAACAAATCCAAAGCATGTTGAAACATCAACCCCTTCTCCTAATCAAGATCTAACCATCCCATCTAACCCCATCCCCGATCCCCTCCCATCTATTGGTCAACTTATTGATCCCACACCTTCTTCTACCACCCCTTTACCGTCCCCCATGAATCCTTTACCTCCATCTACCAATCCCATCCCAAATCCATCCCCTTATCCATTTGGAAAAAGCACCTTCATCCATGGTAAACCCCTCGTAGGAGGTGAACAAGTTCCTTCCACCACCTATCTATCTCCAACAAATAATGGATTTGCGTCTTGTTTCCAAAGCACCAGACATCCCATTGCATGTCGCATGCTCCAACACATGAACTATCAAGGCAAAGGCTTAGGCCTTCATGAACAAGGCATCTTGGAGCCCATCCACACCACATTCCATCCATCCTCGCATGGCCTTGGCTATACATCTCAAGGCAAACAACCTACATAGGTCGACACCATCCATCCACCTACCAAAATCCATTCATCCAATCCCAAACATGGCGTATCTCATCGCACTCCCAAAACATATGTCACCATCCCTCCTCCATCATCCTACCATTTGCAAAAGCATGTGACCATCCATCTCCCCCCTTCAAATTTACCTCCACTCCTTCCAACTCCAAAGATCCCTATCAAATCCACTCTACCTCCTATCCTACCAACTCCCAACATCCCTATCCACAAATCCTCTTATCCTCCCATCCTCCCAACTCCTAATATCTCCATCCTCAAATCTCCTCATCCATTTATCCATAAATCCATCCATAAAACCACTAAAATTCCCAATCAAGACCAACACAAGCACACATCTTTCAAACATGAAAGCCTCAACTCATAAAGCACAAAAGCCTAAGGATATTATCCCTTCCAATCAAAATGACAAATCAAAAAGGCTATCAAAGCCCACACCATCAAAAGACAAAGCAAAAACAAAAATGGTGTGGGTCCCTAAACAAAAAGCACCAAACTCTAATGAGGCATCCACATCCCAATCCACCCCAAAATCCCAAACATCCCGCTCCCCCTCTAAAAATCCCCCAAAGTCTAAGTCTATTTGGGTCCCTAAAACCCCAAATCGACCATCCAAATATCCCCCATCCCAATTCCCATTACTCCCAACTCCACATCCCAAGTATAAGCTTCCAAATACATCACGATGTGTGCCACAACTGGTCTTGGTTCCCCTCCATCACTTGCAATTCCCACATACCCCCATCTCTCCATCTTTTGTTCACTATCCTACATATCTTCCCCATCACATTCCTATGGTCCATGCTTTTGCATAATCCACATTATATAATCCATTATCCACCATCCATTCCATCTTCTCCTATCTTCCAACATTCCATGTGATCATCATCCAAAATGCTATCCAACATGGGACCATCTTCTCCTTGCTATGGAAACAGACGCTAGAGTCCCCCTTCCTGTTGTGTGGTTACACAACACGCCCCATTTTGACTTGGCAAAATAGGGACCCAACTTTTCTTTTGGCTTGTGTTGTCTGCTTTCTGGCGGTTTGGTAAAATCAGTCATGTTCATCATCATGTGGAGTCAGGATCAGGTAAGCCCCAATACAAGGTCAGTCTGTCAAAATTCGTATTTCATATATATGACAACATATTCTGAAAGAGCACTAAAATTCATGCAGGTTTGCTTTTTACATCACCCTGATATTCATCAGGATGTGAGAGTTATGAACAGTCAAAGTCTTGGTCAAACCTGATATTCGCAAGAAGAGGGTCATATTTTATAAACTCAGTTATGTTGTTTGAAGAACATCATCATCATATTTGAAACGTCCCCCCGATAATATCCTGCGGTTCAAATATCTGGACGTCAACTTTAAGTGATAGTAAGTCTTCCCCGTCGAATGGTCTTTTGTATCGCGAGCATCATATTTTGAAAGTAACCCGATATTCGTTAATAACATCCTGATGCAAAATATCACCCTTAACAAACATCCTGATGACATCATTTGAATACGATAAACAAGGAAACAAACATCCTGATGACATCATCATCATATTTACATTTCGATAGGATATTTTGTAAACATGATCATGTTCACCCAATATGACGATGACGTCATAAGACATTTCCAATACGAAGAACAAATATCATGATGACGTCATCCTGATATTCCGAAAGGAGAATGAGTAAGTTTGAAGGTCATCATCATATTTTAAAATATCACCCGATGGACCGAAATATCCTCCTGAGGTGCTAAAATGAAAACAAAGGTGCGTTGTCACCTGAATCTTGTCGCGATAACAATTTCAAGACTAGGGAGGATGATATTGAAACTCAACCTGATATTTATGAATATCATCCTGCTCTCATGATATCATGTCATATGAATATCCCCCTGCTCCCTTTGCCGCCATTGCCATTAAATGCACGCAGATATGGTAGGTGATTCCCGCCGACCCCGGAACCCAATGAAACGTCTGGCGAGATCCTGAGTTTTCGCACGAATGATCAAAGATTGCGATCTAACTTGTCAGAGTTACCCTAAGTTTACCCTAACTGCGAGGTTAAAAGGTAATTCAACCGCCATCGTTACATTTACCTGCGTTAAAATTATTTTACAGAGCACTAGCCTCCATATCTGCATAACAGCTACCATTGCGCGACTAGAGCTCATAAACTGAGGAAGGAAGGTGATCAGCAGCTGAATCAAGAGTGTCTCAACGATATACTGGTATAGAAAGAAATCTGCATAACTAAGTAAGTGAACTGAAACCCTCATCATGTTTTTTCTATATGATGCTGTAAGTTCTAGTTATGTATCCATGTAAGCAGGTAATGTGAAATTGATGCAGTAGGCATGATATTTGCAATATGTATGCATGCATATCCCGTTGTGAGAAGAAATGTTGTTAATTGCAGGTACCCATGGCTGAAAAACGCTTAGTCAAGAATCAGGAAGAATTCAGCAGGCCTATGTTCTCTTCATAGAGAGGGGTCTTGTTCAAATTTGGGGCAATTACAGATACCCATCAGGGGAGTACAAACCTGGAAGCTTGGTCAGCCAAGCTGAATGATGGACAAGATAAGAGTCCGATACTGGACGCGGTATTTGTATCCGGCATGTGGAACGCTGCTGGCTTCCCCTACTCCATGGAGTCTCCGGAGCTGGTTATTGAGTGCGCCCGGAATTACAACCCTCAGACGAGGCAGGTGGTGAAGCATGGGAGAGTGTATGCAGACCTATCCATCAAAGGTCTATCCCAAACATTTGGACTGCCAATGGGCAGCAAGGTAAAGAGTGTAGACTTAAAGAAGTCTGAAAGAGAATATGAGGCCAACAAGAAGACGGCCAAAAAGAATATGTATGCTTGGCGGGCCGAGAACAGCACATATAATGCAACGGCCAAGCTCCCTGTGCACATGTTCAAGTTTGATTTTAATGAGGAATATCAGTATGTGATTGCCCTACTGAACAGGGTGACTGGCCAGCCTGATACTGGAGAATTCAGAGACTGGATGTACGTCATAATAATGATGTGCCTATATGCAGACATCAAGCCGCTGTGGGGCCAAATCATAAGTGATGCTCTGCATGAGCAGCTGCTGAACCTGGGAGGTTCAGATTGTCCCTTCTATATGACCTCTTACATTGTTTATTCCTGTGCATATAGAGGTACGTTTGATGCCTTAACCACAGATGGGAAGCTAACAGGCACAAATGCAGCCTATATATGGGATCATCATCCCCAGCTGCAAAGAACCAAGTATATCAAGGACTATAAACTGGTCAATGATGCATTCTCTATGCATCTGGTAAGGACCATGGAAGATGACAGAACTAAAAGACTGAGCATGGAAGCTCAGGAGGCAGTATACAGGCATGGGGCATGGTACATCCAATTTGCCACCTTTTCCTACATCAGGATAGAAGGTTTTGAAGGGCATCCCCTGATGCTGCCAAGATATCCTATAGATGCGGTAGTATTAATGGAATTTATCAGGTAGGGCTCCACCATCATACAGATGTATAAGGATGCCAAGAAGCTGCCACCAATTTTGTTCCCAGTCAGCATCGGCAACTATATGTGCCCTGACTTGGATAATATTAAGAAGGTGATGGTCACTCTGAACAAGATGAATCTACTACCCTTCCCAGTAACAAGACCATATGATCCTTACGGCCGAATGCAGAAGATCCTAGGAAAGCCTATTCACCAGAGGCACCTAGAAGATTTTTGGGCTAACTGCGAGGATGAGGCAGAGGCCAGGAGGAGGAGGTATCAGAGGTTGACTCTGAACCAGATCAGGACATTTGACTGCATCCCCCTCCCTCAGCAGCTGAAGAGTGATGACGGCAGGATAATGGCAGATGAATACGAGCAGAAGAAGATATACAATGATACCATTTCTGCACCTGACCTCACCATGCAGGAGGATATGTCCTTGGACCCATTCTTTGCCAGAACCATACACTTGACCCAAGCTTGGGTAGATGCACAGGTAGAGGCATTGAAGAAAAAGGGTGTTGCCATCACAATAGATAGCAAGAAGAAGGGGCAGGACATCCCCACAGACGAATATGATGACTTCCTGCTGGAGAAGCGGAAGACCAAGGGAGAGAGGATTCCTCCACCACAGCAGCCAAGCAAGAGAGCCCCAAGGGGCAAGAAGGTGGAAAAGGGACCCAAAGGGGTCATAATTGAAAGGACAGTATTCATGGCTGAGGAGGCAGCCAGATCAGGATCAGAATCAGATTCTCCTCCTAAGCCCAAGAAAGCCAAGACAGCAGAGGCTGGAACCACAGAGACCCAAGAAGTGGGTCAGTCATCCAGACAACCAGGCAAGGATATCCTCATGGAGGAAGAGCCTGAAGAAGAGGAGGAAGCTCCACTAGTAATTAGAAGAAAGAGGAGAGCTCCGCAGGAGTTGGTTCCTACCACACCTAAGAAAACAAGGACCTCCATGAGAGGTGAGATGAGTCAACTCCCAGTGCAAGTACAAGGGGTAGGTAGTGAAGTGCAGAAGGAACTTCAGCACAATGTTCCACTTCCTACCATTGTCAAGTTCAAAACAGAACTTGCAGAAGAGCAACAAAAAGAAACATCTCAGGCACAAGCAGAAAAGCATGTCTCGCTAGACGAGACAATAAACTTGTCTGACGATGAGGTGGTGCAGGATGTAGCTGCACAAGAAATGGAAACACTTGCAGCTGCTGGCATCAGTGTGGCTCCTCACAAGCCTCCAACGGTTCAAACAGTGCTTGAAGAGATGAAACAAGTAGAGGCGGAGCGAGAAAAGAGCCCAGAACCAGAGAAGTGCCCAGAGCAGGTAGCTCAGGACATAGGGCTGGACACACTGATCGCTGAGGTGACAAGTCCTGCAGTGGTCGACTTGACGAAGAAAAGGGATGCAAGTCCTGAACAGCCAGCAGGATCACCTGATAAGGGGCACCTGACAAAGGAGATAGAGATGGCCGAAGCAGAGGGCCATGCTCTTGAATCAGGCCAACAAAGCCCACAGGATACATCAGCAGGACCTGCTATAGTAGAGGTCCAAGAATCAAAGGCTGATGATGAGAAGAAAGAAGTGATGGAGGATCCTGCTGATAAGGCACAAGAGGCAGATGCTGCAGGTACAGAGCAAATAGCCGCCGCAGAGCAGATGCCATCACCTCAGGCAGATCCTACAATATTAAAGGTGGTCAACATACCACCAGAAGTAGAAAAGCAAAAGGAGGATGATCAACCTCCACAGGGGGAAGAACTGGGGACAGATGAAATAACGAAGGAAAAAGATCATGATCATCATGATCTACCTACAGGTACACCGCAGGGTTCCCCACACAGAGAAGATGCTCCCCCGGAAAAAGAAGTTCCTCAACAGGAGGAGGCGCCTCAGGATCAACAGCAGCAAGGTGAGCATCAAGAGCCGGAAAAAGAAAAGTCACCATCTCCACAACGCTTGTTGGTGGAAACAGGAGATAGAGGTGAACAGCATCATGATGCTGAGAAGCATGATCAGGTGCCTCCATGGTTAGAAAAGGAAGTGAATGTTGAGGAGGAACTGGAGATTCAGGAGTTTGACGTCTCCACCCTATTCGCCGCAGATATAATGAAACCCAGGAGGAAGGCCAGGATGACTTCGGCCATCAAAAGAGATCCGGCGACAGGGAGAAGGACCGCACAAATTGCTGTGCCTGCCGTAGAGAAAGAGAAAGGCAAAATCACTATGGATGAGTTCCAGATAAGCACAGTTGATTTGGGTTTTGCCAATGAAGAGCAGGAAGGTCAGGAGGGAAAAGACATTATAGACTCTCTAATTCAGAAGGTGAAAAGAGAGAAGGAGAAGAATAAGCAACATAAAGAGCACATTGCTCAGTTGCATGCATACATTAAGGGTTTAACCAACCCTGAGGATACCACAGGTGAAGCTGCAGTCCCATTGACTGCCATTTCTCAGGAGGAGGTAAATAAACTGGACCTCATGAAACATGAGGTGTCCGTAATCAGAAAATGGGTGTCATCCACATTGGATGATGCTATAGAAATAATGAAGGGTTCTTTGAAGAGGTGGAGCATCCTAAGTGACTCCAAAACCAAGGTGGACAGGTTGCAGATGTAGACCAAAAAAAGGTCTTATAAACTGGAGAAAGTCCTCAGCCTGCTGGACGAAATAAGGAAGATAAATCCACAACTGCTTATCAGTAAGCAGGTGTTAAATAATAATACCGCATTATTAGTGGATATCTGGTATAAAGATGTACAGTTTGAATGCGGAGTCCTCAAGAGATGCAATAATAAGCTGAGGGAAATCATAATGAGGCTACGCGATTTAATGGGCATTGAAGCAGACATGCTCGAAGCATTAGAGGGCAAGGTGGAAGGGAAGATAGAGAATCAAGATGAAGATTATGCCCTCAAGGCTCTGTGTAATAACTTCCAAGTGGAAGATGATGGTCCGCTAGTCCACTTGACATAAGAAATAATAAATAAAATGATGAGGATCAAGGTCAAGATGGAGACCTATAATGAGACACTACAGGACAGAAAGAATAAGCTGGATAATAGCAGGGATAAGTATGAAGCGCACAAACACGCCATCATCAAGGCAAAGACTCAAGATGGCGGAGGAATAGACCAAATTGTGCGGTCATATGAACAAATCCAGAGCAGCATGCAGCCCCGTATGCAGCAGCGTCATCATCCGGATAGCAAAAGTTCAGAAAGCGATGCACATGATGATGACCCGCATGCATCAAATGAAGAACATGATGAAGATACATCATGAAGGGGGGAATATCTTGCATATGCAGTATAGATAGTTGCTAGCTGGCAACTTGTGCCTTTTTTTAAAATTGACAAGTCATGATGGTGCAGGAGCACCTACCTGACAGCTGGCCTCCATGAGGCAGTTAGTTTGTTATAGGTCTTGTTAATGTTTTCAAGAAGGTCTTATAAGACCAATGCATGTAATAAGGTCATGTTGACCATACTTTGCTATTTTTAGCTAGTTTGTTATGATAGCTGTTATGCTGTATGTTCGGTTGGATCCTCCCAGCCGCTTGGAAGCTCCCAGCCGCTGGGAATCGGGTTGGTAGTACTCGAGAGGATTCCTATTTATGTAGTAGGATCGGTTGGTATTGGATATCATCAATCATCGATCAGACTTTGTGAGAGAGAGACAGAGTACTGTATTGCATCTTTTGAAATCAATAAAGATCCTGTTTGTGTTCATTCTCTGGTTGGATTCCATTGTTTGATTGATTTGCTGTTTTGGTGGTTACATGGATTCGCTGATCCATTCCACCGGTTGACTCGTCGAATCGGTGGAATGGCTATGTACAGTAGGTTAGGATTTAGTTTGTTTGTTTGCATGCAGGTGTGCAGGATCGCAGTCGAAAGGTGTTGAGAACCCTAGCATGGGTATGTGCTAGGTCAAGCTGATAGTTAGAGTCTGGAAGATCACCCTGAAAGTGGATCGGGTCACCTCAGGAGGTTCGGCGGATCGAAATTCACTAAGGTTGGAAGTTCATCAAAACGGCATCATCAGGATATTTCTGTTTATATCCTGTAGTTACTTCGGGCGTCATCCGGGTAGAAGGAGGTGAGCATGATGCAGTCGATTGCATGAGATGAATGTGCGTCGGGGTGATCATCATCAGGTGTTGCCGAGGAGGAGCGTATCGGCATAAGGTAGAAGATCGGGTTGATAAAACCATCGCGGGCCGATAAGGTTAAGTTTGGCCGACAGCAGGATATTGAAGGAGTTACATGTGACGTCATCGTCATCAGGATAAACGTCATCAGGATATCAGGGCAGCGGGATATTGAAGGAACTGCATATGACGTCATCGTCATCAGGATAATCGTCATCAGGATAAGTCATATCCTGATGCTGTTGTTTGAGTAGTCGGATATCGGGGTGACGTAAGCATCGAAGGAAAGGTGCGTGAAGTTAAGTATCATCATCAGGATATATGGGAGGAACCGGATGTTCTATATCCTGCTAATGAAGATGATGCTGAACATCATGATGCTGAAGATAGAGTTTGGCGCTAAGTGAATAGTGAACATCAGGAGGGTGTTTTGCGCTTGTTGAATATCATGATGCTGCTGATATGCGAAAGGGCGAAGGCTTGTCTGCAGGAGGATATCGGTCGGCAGAGTAAATATGATGATGCTGACAGTGTTAAGGGAAATATGATGATGATGAAGGGTTGCGGACATCCATGCTATATGTCAAGGTTTTAGTGTGGATGCCTCTGCATCATAGTGGTATCAGAGCTTAGCAAAAGGTCTGGGCTGTTGTGTGTTGATTCTGTCACCGAAGGATCTTCAGGAAGGATCTTTGGGAAAAGATAAGGATATAGCAGGATGTCAGATGACGAAGGAACATCAGAGATTCTGGCAAGGATGACCAACGTTGAGTTGGCAGTTCTGGTAAAGAAACAGATTGTAGAAAGCAAGGCCGTGAAGGCTCAGAATCAGGAATTGAAGGATGAGTTAGCGAAGTTGAGGAGCAGAGTAGGTTCTGGTAGAGAAGAAGCTAGGGAAGAAGAAGAGATCCCTAGTTAGAGCGAGGAGGTCATTCCTGCAGACCAGAGACCACTATTGAACGCCCTCAAGGCCATGGAGAGGAGAACCATGGATGTGAAACTGGATTTGCCAGTGTTTATAGGAAAGATGGAACCTAATTCAGTGATGGAGTGGATAGACTGTTTGAACAATTTCTTTGAAACAGAGGAGATACCAGAACAACAGAGGGTGAAGATAGCCCAGTCAAAAATGAAAGAAGCTGCCTTAACATGGTGGAATTTCGTCCAAGATGATAGAGTACAGGAAGGAAAGCGTAGAGTCGCTACATGGAAGAAGATGATGGCATTAGTAAAGGAAGCTTATGTCCCATTGGATTACAGTATCCAATTACACAAGAGGAAGAAAAACCTGAAGCAGAAGGAGCTAGATGTCAGCTCATATACAGAAGAATTCATGAAACTTTGTATGAAAACAAAGGTAAAGGAAAGTGAAGAAGAGAAGGTAGCCAGATACCTTAATGGATTGAGGTTCAACATTCAGGATGATTTAAGTCTGCATAATCCAGATACAGTTCAGAAATGCTTCCAGTTGGCATTGAAAGTAGAAGAGAAGTTAAAGAGAAAACAAGAACAACACAATATGAGGGGAAGAGGATCAGCCCATACAACAAGGCAAACCAATGAGGGTCAAGAAGACACTGGTAAAGGACAGGGATAGTCTGATTTCAGAGGTGGATGGAAAGGTAATAGAGGCAGATTTGGAAGTGGTAGAGGTTCTACTACATTTTCAGGAAAGTGTTACACCTGTGGTAAGTTTGGTCATCCATTTTTCAAATGTCCAGAAAGCAGAGGTTCATCATCTAGCAATGATAGAACGAATGACAAGAGAGTGCAACTTGTACAAGAAGAGAAAGTAGAGCAAACAGATGGAGCTTCTGAAAGTTATGGATATCCTGAGGAGGGAGAAGCATTGATGCTAAGGAGAATTAGTTTACAGACATCAAAGGATATGATGCAAAGAAGAGCTCTTTTCAAGACCACATGTAAGAGCAAAGGTAAAGTATGTAAGGTTGTCATTGATACTGGTTCAACAGACAACATGGTATCTCAGGAAATGGTGGATAAACTGAATTTGGAAAGGATTCCACACCAACACCCTTATAAGGCAACTTGGGTGAGTGATAGTCAATCACTTTTTGTCTATGAACAGGCATATGTTGATTTTCAGATTGGAGCATATCAGGATAGAGTTTTGTGTGACATATTGCCCATGGAATGTTGTCACCTACTGTTGGGTAGACCATGGCAATTTGATAGGAGGGTACTGTATGATGGGTATGCTAATACCTACACCATCAAGAAAGATGGGAAGACTATTATGTTGATACCATTGCAGGCAGATGCTGCAACACAGAAGGCAGCCAAAATCATTTTAGTGGGAAAGAAGGAATTTGTGCAGAAGCCTAGAGGAGCAGGCATAAAGGCAGTTGAGGACACTGCAGGGAAAGAAGTTGTTAAGGACAATAGGTTGAAGAAAGTTTCAGTTTTGACTGACAGAGGTCAGCAGCAGGTTCAGAAACAGGTTTGCAAACAGCAATCAGTTGAGAGGAATGACAAGGATGTTGTCATAGTTGGGACTATTGTTTGTCCTATAAAGGTTGAAAGGAAGACAGCTTTGGACATTACAGAAGTTCAAGAGGCAGTTCAGACAGAGGTTCTGGTCAGACAACCTGACAAACATAGGGTATGTGAGAGAAGGGCCTACATTGACAGGCATCAGGATTTACTTGCCAGAAAGCAAGTTACAGTTCAGAAGTCTTGGAGCAGCCAAGAGCCAGCAGAGGATAAAGCTGGAACAGGTCAGAATTTTGCAAAGGCAAAGTGTAAAGGTGGAGGACTTCCACAACCAAACTCATGGGACATGAGTTCTTTTCTGTTGGGGAGTATGGTGCAGGAGCACCTACCTGACAGCTGGCCTCCATGAGGCAGTTAGTTTGTTATAGGTCTTGTTAATGTTTTCAAGAAGGTCTTATAAGACCAATGCATGTAATAAGGTCATGTTGACCATACTTTGCTATTTTTAGCTAGTTTGTTATGACAGCTGTTATGCTGTATGTTCAGTTGGATCCTCCCAGCCACTTGGAAGCTCCCAGCCACTTGGAATCGGGTTGGTAGTACTCAAGAGGATTCCTATTTATGTAGTAGGATCGGTTGGTATTGGATATCATCAATCATCGATCAGACTTTGTGAGAGAGAGACAGAGTACTGTATTGCATCTTTTGAAATGAATAAAGATCCTGTTTGTGTTCATTCTCTGGTTGGATTCCATTGTTTGATTGATTTGCTATTTTGGTGGTTACATGGATTCGCTGATCCATTCCACCGGTTGACTCGTCGAATCGGTGGAATGGCTATGTACAGTAGGTTAGGATTTAGTTTGTTTGTTTGCATGCAGGTGTGCAAGATCGCAGTCGAAAGGTGTTGAGAACCCTAGCATGGGTATGTGCTAGGTCAAGCTGATAGTTAGAGTCTGGAAGATCACCCTGAAAGTGGATCGGGTCACCTCAGGAGGTTCGGCGGATCAAAATTCGCTAAGGTTGGAAGTTCATCAAAACGGCATCATCAGGATATTTCTGTTTATATCCTGCAGTTACTTCGGGCGTCATCCGGGTAGAAGGAGGTGAGCATGATGCAGTCGATTGCATGAGGTGAATGTGCGTCGGGGTGATCATCATCAGGTGTTGCTGAGGAGGAGTGTATCGGCATAAGGTAGAAGATCGGGTTGATAAAACCATCGCGGGCCGATAAGGTTAAGTTTGGCCGACAGCAGGATATTGAAGGAGTTGCATGTGACGTCATCGTCATCAGGATAAACGTCATCAGGATATTGGGGCAGCGGGATATTGAAGGAACTGCATATGACGTCATCGTCATCAGGATAATCGTCATCAGGATAAGTCATATCCTGATGCTGTTGTTTGAGTAGTCGGATATCGGGGTGACGTAAGCATCGAAGGAAAGGTGCGTGAAGTTGAGTATCATCATCAGGATATATGGGAGGAACCGGATGTTCTATATCCTGCTGATGAAGATGATGCTGAACATCATGATGCTGAAGATAGAGTTTGGCGCTAAGTGAATAGTGAACATCAGGAGGGTGTTTTGCGCTTGTTGAATATCATGATGCTGCTGATATGCGAAAGGGTGAAGGCTTGTCTGCAGGAGGATATCGGTCGGCAGAGTAAATATGATGATGCTGACAGTGTTAAGGGAAATATGATGATGATGAAGGGTTGCGGACATCCATGCTATATGTCAAGGTTTTAGTGTGGATGCCTCTGCATCACATGAAGTGATGACCGTTGATTTGTATTGATAAATCAGATCCGTGGATCTTTTGTAACGGATTCCTCACCTTATTCTATAAAAGGTGGTGGAATGCCTTGTTATTTTCATTTGAAACTTAATTGAAATTTAATTGCTGAAGTATTCAGGACTTATTTCAAAGCTGCTGTATATGTACATGTCTTTTGCATACTTAATGAAAGAGAAGAGTATTTTGATTACAAATCTTCGTAAATCTTGAGTAATCTGTGTCTGAATTCTGGATATGTGCTTTGATTTGCTGTGTCCCTTGGAGTGCTCATCATGTTGCATGTATTGTTTTCATTCATTATCCTCTGAAGTCCGCATCGACTATATCTAGCTGTGGAATGTCCTGGTGAACATATGGTTTGATTTCTTCTCCTCATGACAGTATCAAGCATGTATGTGGATCAAAAGCTAAAGGTTCAACTTAATTAGAAGTATTTCCTTTAATTTCTTTCAATTTCAGAGCATCTCACTATCACAATTGCAAATAAACTGATAATCTTAAGCAAACAACCCAAAATATGCAGACATCTCGTAGATAATCGTAAATATTTAGCATATTTGAACACTAAGCATGCACAATTGAAAATATCATGCAAAGATCTAAGTATTTTACCTCTTTTCATCAAATACCCACATAATTTGACTTCTCTGTAAGGAATTTCTGCAGGAACGTCATGATGATGGTGCATTTTCACGTAAGGCCCCAAAATGGAAACAGCAACTCACATTAACCACTGAGTAACGTCAGTCGATTAAGACCTAATCACCGGAGACTTGGGATCATGAATTCTCTGAATTCACTGTATCTTTCAAGATGAATAAAGGTTAATGTGTACTTTTATTCTATGTTTGTTTGTGACTAACATCCTGACCAACACTTCCATCAAAAAAGCAAAAAAGCAAAAAAGCAAAAAAAAATCAAGAAAATAGTACAGAGAAAAAAAAATCCGTCCAATGGTGAAAACCACTCCTTGTGGTGCCTTGGGCAAGTACCATGATGAAAACCCCTTGTGGGCGTCATGTGTAATCCCTTCTCCATCCATTTTGTATCCCTACACTTGGGGGCAAAACCGTATCCTTCATCCACATCCATCATCTCCTTGCACATCTTATCCACTGTCTTATCGTTATCATATCATATTCCTATCCAACATCCCCTATGTATCCTATCATTTCTCATCCATCATATCCATTATATCTTGTTTCAACCATCTCTTACCCTAGATCTTGATAAAGACAAGGGGCAAAATATCAACAACATGCTTTGGAAACCTCTTGGCATACTTCCTTTCCAAGTATATCCTCCATTCATCTATTGCAAAGACCATTCATTCACACATGAGCCCATCATGCAAAATTCTTTAGACATTGGGGCATATGATTCCTTGCAACCTAGCCATTGGAGAAAATCATCATCCCTATCTTCCATCTATCTAACATACATCCCTATTGCTTGTCCATTCATCTATCATGAATCAGTTATCCATCATCCTTTCATCACCAACCCCCCCTATCCAACCCCATCACCTTCACCTCTAGAGTTGGTGTTCCCTTGTCATTGGTATTTAGCACAAAGGCTATCCAAATGGAATCCAATGACACCATCATAATAAACCATTCCTTTTCCACAAAATCAAAAAATCCAAAAACAATCGAAAACACACAAACTTCCACAAATAATCTATCCATCACACAAATAAAAACTTGCTCCATCACACTCTCATCATCATCACATCTATCCTCAATAAGCTTACACTAGATCCAAGCATCGCATCACCTATCAAAGCATTGTCCTTAATCAAAATCATCAACTATCAAATCAGCATCAATCACAACTTGTCACCATCACAATCTTGAGCCAATTTTACAACATCATCAAATCATCTATCAATCCCTACCTTAGGATATATCTTTCCTACGATAGGCAGCATCTATCACATCATCATCCATTTTGGCAAAAGATACAATGGTTACTTGTTTGGTTCGTTGGTCTTTTAGTTTTTGATTTTTATCTTTTGTCCTATTCGAAGATCACATCAAAGCTACCTTGATCTTATTATATCATAGTATGTAGTGAAAACATCTAGAATGGGGCATGGTCTTGCTTTTGTATGCTGTGATTGTGGGTTGGTCTCATTGCTCCAAGCTAGTATTCATATCTTGATCGATCATAGGGTCGGTTCTAGTATATTGATCTCCTTATGCATCTAAGGTTCATCATACCTTTTTTGTACTAAAGGCTTATGCTATGAGTCCCCTTCCCTCGTCTAGACAAGGTTGTACTATCTTGGGCATGCATGAGATCATCCCTTTGTCTGCATGTCTAGTCCATGCAAATGTTGGATCATCATCATCACCCTAGTCTTCTATACCTTGGTGAACATATCCACTTTGCTATATCAAACCTAGGATTGCTCAAATTTAGTTTCAGCACAACGATCATCCACCAATCATCTCTGAACATCATCATCCTTTCATCCCACCACTTATCCTCTGACCCGTTCAACTAATATGTTCCATTCATTTCGAGAGCACAACCATGTTCTCGCAACCTGCCTATCCTCTCGAGGGGGCATCACCCTTACCAATTATCCCCAAACCTTATTCTTCCAAACCAAAATCTTTTTTCTATCCAATCCATCTCTATGTTTTAACTTCTTTGAAATGATGTTACTTAGCCGCAACATCATCTCAAAGAGGGGCAAATGTAGACACCTAAAATTGGACGGCTCTGCAAACCAATTTTCTGTACCTCTGCACTCATCCATTCCCCCAATCTGCATATCCCTGGTGATCAATTAATTCACCTAATTAATCCATTTAACCTTACAACCCTATCCTCATCAATTGAATGAATATTCCTAATATTTATTTAGTTGATTTATCCATTTCCCTAATCCCTGTTAATTAGATAAATCTTGCTTATCTGATTAACCTAGGCTTAAGTTAATTAAGATAATACTTAATTAACCTTGCTTACCTCATCCTCCACAATCCTCCACTAAATTGAATTTAAAATTTAGATGTCTCCCACTATCATCCACTCGCTAAATTTAAAATTCAGTTGTCCCCCACACTCCTCCAATCACTGAATTTAAAATTCAGTTGTCTCCCACTCATCATCCACTCACTGAATTTAAAATTCAGTTGTCCCCCATTATCCTCCACTCTTCCCCAAATTAGAATTTTTAATTCATCCCCTAGGAATAAAAGATTCACTTTTATTCCTAGCCCTTGATCTCATCAAATGAATCCTCACCCTCCATCCTCATCTCCAAAACTCTATAAATTGGACCCCTCTCTAAGCCATTAGGGAGACCTCTTCATGCATTAGAACTCTATCAAAATCACTCCTCAATCCTCTCATCTCATCGAATCTCTACCAAAATCTTTCTAAATACTCTCAATCCCATCCACTCCATCATCTAATCTCATTCACCTTGTGTTGAGCACTTGAGCAATCCACATCTACACACTAACCACAGGAACAATCTGAGGAGCTCTCTTGGGTACATCTCCTTCCCGCATGGACTCGTGAGGTTATTTATGAAGGTATAATCGTGTTAGTTTGCATTAGATTAGTTTTAATCTTCATTTTAATTTCACTTATCACATTCCATCCATTTCAAGAGCACAACCATGTTCTCGCAACCCGCCTATCCTCTCGAGGGGGCATCACCCTTACCAATTATCCCCAAACCTTACCCTATTCTTCCAAACCAAAATCTTTTCTCTATCCAATACATCTCTATGTTTTAACTTCTTTGACATGATGTTACTTAGCCACAACATCATCTCAAAGAGGGGCAAATGTAGACACCTAAAATTGGACTGCTCTGCAAACCAATTTTTCGTACCTCTGCACTAATCCACTCTCCCCATCTGCATATCCCTGGTGATCAATTAATTCAACTAATTAATCCATTTAACCTTACAACCCTATCCTCATCAATTGAATGAATATTCCTAATATTCATTTAGTTGATTTATCCATTTCCCTAATCCCTGTTAATAAGATAAATCCTGATTATCTGATTAACCTAGACTTAAGTTAATTAAGATAACACTTAATTAACCTTGTCTCCCACTATCATCCACTCACTGAATTTAAAATTCAGTTGTCTCCCACTAATCATCCACTCATTGAATTTAAAATTCAGTTGTCCCCCATTATCCTCCACTCTTCCCCAAATCAGAATTTTTAATTCATCCCCTAGGAATAAAAGATTCACTTTTATTCCTAACCCTTCATCTCATCAAATGAATCCTCACCCTCCATCCTCATCTCTAAAAATCTATAAATTGGACCCCTCTCTAAGCCATTAGAGAGACCTCTTCATGCATCAGAACTCTGTCAAAATCACTCCCCAATCCTCTCATCTCATCGAATCTCTGCCAAAATCACTCCAATCATTCCCAATCTCCATCCAAATCAGTCATCAAATCACTTTTCTCTCATCCCCATTGTGTTGTATGCATTGAGCAATCCACATCTACACATTTAGTCACACTAATCATGGGAACAATCTGAGGAGATCTCTTGGGTGCATCTCCTTCCCGCATGGATTTGTGAGGTCTTCATGAAGGTATAATCGTGTATTTATGCATTAGATTAGTTTAAATCTTCATTCTGATTTCACTGATCACATTTTTTTAATGTGATCAGTGAAATCAGAATGAAGATTTAAACTAATCTAATGCATAAATACACGATTATACCTTCATGAAGACCTCACAAATCCATGCGGAAAGGAGATGCACCCAAGAGATCTCCTCAGATTGTTCCCATGATTAGTGTGACTAAATGTGTAGATGTGGATTGCTCAATGCATACAACACAATGGGGATGAGAGAAAAGTGATTTGATGACTGATTTGGATGGAGATTGGGAATGATTGGAGTGATTTTGGCAGAGATTCGATGAGATGAGAGGATTGGGGAGTGATTTTGAAAGAGTTCTGATGCATGAAGAGGTCTCTCCAATGGCTTAGAGACGGGTCCTATTTATAGGATTTTGGAGATGAGGATGGAGGGTGAGGATTCATTTGATGAGATCAAGGGCTAGGAATAAAAGTAAATCTTTTATTCCTAGAGGATGAATTAAAAATTCTCATTTTGGGAAGAGTGGAGGATAATGGGGGACAACTGAATTTTAAATTCAGTGAGTGGAGGATAGTGGGAGACAAGTGAATTGTAAATTCAGTGATTGGAGGAGTGTGGGGGACAACTGAATTTTAAATTCAGTGAGTGGATGATAGTGGGAGACATCTAAATTTTAAATTCAGTGAGTGGATGATGAGGTAAGCAGGGTTAATTAAGTGTGATCTTAATTAACTTAAGTCTAGGTTAATCAAATAATCAGGATTTATCTTATTAACAGGGATTAGGGAAATGGATAAATCAACTAAATAAATATTAGGAATATTCATTCAATTGATGAGGATAGGGTTGTAAGGTTAAATGGATTAATTAGGTGAATTAATTGATCACCAGGGATATGCAGATGGGGAGAGTGGATTAGTGCAGAGGTGCAGAAAATCAGTTTGCAGAGCAGTCCAATTTTAGGTGTCTACATTTCCCCTCTTTGAGATGGTGTTGCGGCTAAGTAACATTATTTCAAAGAAGTTAGAACATAGAGATGGATTGGATAGAAAAAAGATTTTGGTTTGGAAGAATAAGGTAAGGTTTGGGGATAATTGGTAAGGGTGATGGCCCCTCGAGAGGATAGGCGGGTTGCGAGAACACGGTTGTGCTCCTGAAATGGATGGAATGTGATAAGTGAAATCAAAACAAAGATTAAAACTAATCCAATGCAAACTAACATGATTATACCTTCGTAAATGACCTCATGAATCCATGCAGGAAGGAGATGTACCCAAGAGAGCTCCTCAGATTGTTCCCATGAATAGTGTGTAGATGTGGATTGCTCAAGTGCTCGACACAAGGTGAATGAGATTAGATGATGGATTGGATGGGATTGAGAGTGATTAGAGTGATTTTGGCAGAGATTTGATGAGATGAGAGGATTGAGGAGTGATTTTGATAGAGTTCTGATGCATGAAGAGGTCTCCCTAATGGCTTAGAGAGGGGTCCAATTTATAGAGTTTTGGAGATGAGAATGGAGGGTGAGGATTCATTTGATGAGATCAAGGGATAGGAATAAAAGTGAATCTTTTACTCCTAGGGGATGAATTAAAAATTTTGATTTGGGGAAGAGTGGAGGATAATGGGGAACAACTGAATTTTAAATTCAGTGAGTGGATGATGAGTGGGAGACAACTAAATTTTAAATTCAGTGATTGGAGGATTGTGGGGGACAACTGAATTTTAAATTCAATGAGTGGATGATAGTGGGAGACATCTAAATTTTAAATTCAATTTAGTGGAGGATTGTGGAGGATGAGGTAAGAAAGGTTAATTAAGTATTATCTTAATTAACTTAAGCCTAGGTTAATCAGATAAGCAGGATTTATCTAATTAACAGGGATTAGGGAAATGGATAAATCAACTAAATAAATATTAGGAATATTCATTCAATTGATGAGGATAGGGTTGTAAGGTTAAATGGATTAATTAGGTGAATTAATTGATCACCAAGGATATGCAGATTGGGGGAATGGATGAGTGCAGAGGTACGGAAAATTGGTTTGCAGAGCCGTCCAATTTTAGGTGTCTACAAAAATATAATTAACCAATGCATACACTCAAAAAAAAAATCTTGCTAGCCAAAAGAATACTTAACATTTTTTCAATCACTAGTCTCCATAGCCTTAAATGAGTATACAACATTCTTTCAACACTAATAGGCATGAGAACAACAACAACTATAGTGACACCAATTTTATCTAGAAAATTATGATCCATGGTAACCAACACTATGGTCAACCAATATAACCTAAATAGGCATATACCTACAAATTAGTTGGCATCCATGGTATTGACCAACATAGGCTCTTTACATAGATACTCTCTACCACAACACATTGATTGTTTAATGGATACTTAAATTCTTATGTAAAAAAGAGATACATTATTCACAAGGCATGTGACTCTTTAAGGTCTTTGATAAATATATACACCTCTACCATTAGTTTCAACACCATCTGTGTCCATTTTTTAATTTAAAACTTATGCAAATGTTGTTAGTTCATCTTACCTGCCTATAGTTCCCTACAAGATTCCCCAATTTCAGATTCTACTCCAATGATATTTGCATCCCTAAAGATACCACTATTCTCAATTTACATGGTATCATTTTAAGTTACTTAAATGATCACAACTACCGCAACTCAAATATCAACCACATAAGATGTGATACAAATGATAGCACTCGGATCCAAACTGGATGAGGCAAATGAGTTAACAAGCTAGGCTTTAGTAAAATCTAGAAATATAAATCCATGAGATTTAGCCTAAAGTTACATATGACAAAGCAATATGGAAGGTGAAGAGGTGGTTGAAGAAAAAGGAAAATCATCGAGCCATTACATTATTGTTAAATTAGAGAAAGAAACTTTAAAAGTATATCAGAAGTAAAAAGGGATAATTATATGCCATCAATGATAAAATCAATCTTCGATGTGATAATAGATTAGGTTCAATTTTTTTATTTTAAAAAATAAAGTGTTGAAAAAGAGGTATATGATAGAAATTCTAAATAAATTGATAGAAGAAGTGGTTAGTCAATTGCATCAATTATATGAATAGTTGAAGTATGATAGTTAATCATAGATGTATGTTGGAAAGGTCAAAGGAAAAATTAGAGAGAAGGAAGAAAAGGTAATGGGCTTTGTTGGTTTTAAATCTTGTGTTAGGTCATAAAGATGTATTCTAGACTAAGGTAGATGACTTTAAGAAGATATTTTTAAAACAAATGGAATCTATAGGAAAGGAAGGATGTAAATCTATGATGAATTTTTCCTAAAGAATGCCACTATAATTTTTTATGAACACCTATATAATGTGTCAAGTGATATAAAATAAATAGTCAAGGCATTGATCTATATATGAGGATCATTAATGCATAAAATATCTATGTGGACTACCAAGCATGTAGAGTAGAGATGATTGATAAATCTCTAGTTTAGTACATAAATAAATAATTGAGCACTTGGGATGTGTTGAGGATGAGAGGATATATGCCAAACTTAGATATGTCAAGCAATTTTCTTAAATCCCCTTAATCCTAGGTCCATAAACCATGCTAATGGAATGATTTTTTCTTAACTTGACCAAGTTTAATAAATTTATCTTTTTAAACAAGTTTGTAAAAACTTCAACCATCTAACATTATACAAATTGATCAAATGTGAATAATCAATTTTCAACTATTATTAGTGGATTAAGGGGATTAATGAGTAGATTTCAAGTTGTAGGCCATCTAAATCCTCTTAGGTCATCTATATCCTATTTTTTAAAATGTATTTAGGACATAATTAAAACCTAAACCCTAAACCCTATCCCTAAACCTTAAACCATCAACCCTAAACCCTTAAACCTAAACCCTAGAAACCCTTAACCATCAACCCTAAACCCTTAACCCTCAATCGTAAACCCTAAACCCTTAACCCTAAACATTTAACCTTTAAATCTAAACCCTAAACCCTTAACTGTAAACCCTAAACACTTAACCCTTTACCCTAAACCCTAAACACTAAACCCTAAACCCTTAACCCTAAACTCTTAACCCTAAACCCTTAACCCTTAACCCTAAATCCTTAACCATATACATCCTCTTAGGACGGGTCCTAAGAAATTTTCTTAAATCGCCTTAATAAATGTCATCTAAATCCTAGGTCCATAAACCATGCTAATGGAATGATTTTGTCTTAAGTAAGCCAAATTTGATATATTTATGTTTTTAAACAAGTTTGTAAAAACTTCAACCATCTAAAATTATACAAATTGATAAAATATGAATCATTGAGACTTTAGGGTTTTGTTTCAATTCAGTTTAGGGTTTTCTTTTTCTATGTAGGGTAATAATTTTTAGGTTTCAATTTAGTTTAGGCTTTTTTGTGTGTGTAGGATAATTGTTTTTAGTTTTCTTTCATATGAGGGTTTATACAGTTTTGAAAGATCGAAACCAAATTTCAAACTTAATACACAGAAAAATACAGAAAAAGAACTTCAAATAAAAACTACAAATCACAAAAAATAAACAAATGTGGAAAAATCCACTCACCTAGACTTTTGATGGCTAGAAATGGTGCATTTATACTTGAGATCCTTTTCTACAATTGATGCAAGAGCATCCCTGGTTCAAGAGCAATCTTGCATCAACCAAAAACATTTGCATTTCAATTTGTTTCTTTTCATTTTCTAGTTCAGTCAATAGTAGTTTCTATATTTTAGTCTGAATTCTTCCACAGTTGCATTTTAGACCTTACAGAGCTGGACTTAGCATCTACATTCATTCATGCACAACATATCTAAAATTCAAAGCATTTGGATCAAGTACCAGAAAGTTATTGCTATTAGAAGATCAATTGTTTTCTTAGAGTAGAGCATCCTGACAGTCTCAGATAATCAGCTAAAGGAGAAGACCTGCAGAGCATTTCACAACCTTCGAAGATTAATGACACATCATTCAATGTTGTTTGGTTCGTGGCTGACCTTCCCTAAGATCCGTACATCATTCCATTCATTTGTGGAGGAGTTCCATTCATTTAGGTCTGACCTATCCATGTACACATGTTACAACTCTTCATTGGAGTTTGTGATCTTCCTTGGCCCACGCGGAGGAGTCTTTTGTACCAAATATGATATATATTGATGTAATAGATCCTTAGGAAAGTAGTTCTCATGATTTAGAAGATAGATAGTTTGAATTTGCATGAAAGAACTTCAAAATTGTATCTTGTGTGTTCTGATATTCTGTAATCAGGCTTGTGAGCCCTAACTGTAAGCCCGCATGTTACCAACCAATTTGTATTTGAATTCTATGACATAATGAATGACTAAATCTTTATTTGCTTCATATCATTGAGTTGTTTCCGTTGTGTTTACTCTGGTTGCACGGCTGCGACAGTTCTCTTTGGGGACCCTCCTAACCGTGACTACACCAAGTGGTATCAGAGAAAAAGTTTGAATCTTTGGGAGTGAATTGAGCAAATTTGGTGAAGTAATTCTATTAGATCCTGTTGTGGATAGATCATCGAATCTAAGGTAGGTTACGTGTGTCACGACCAATCGCCGATTGTGAGGCAGTTGTCACCTTGTAGCCTGATCACCGAATTGAGGCAATTTACACTTGATCCTAGGAAGAATACCATCGAGGAGAGTCCGATCTGTTGGAACAATGGCTAATAGAATGGATGAGATGATGGAAATGATGAAAACAATGAGAATTCAATTGGATGCTATCGAAGAAGATAGATGAAGAGGATTGACACCTAGACCTAATGTTGAAAGTGAGGATGAAGAAGAATTTCAATCTATTAAATAAATTTGTGAAACCCTAGGAGGTGATGAAGAAGAAGAATTAGATCAAGTGAATATGTTGTGAGATATTAAAAATATAGGGAAGAGACCTAGAGTTGATGTACCAAATTACACTGGCAATTTGAACCTTGAAGAGTTGATTGACTGGATAAATGACATAGAAGAGTACTTTGAGTATGAAGAAGTTGACGATCTAGAGAAGGTGAAATTTGCAAAAATAAAGTTGAAAGGACATGCTATTATATGGTGGAAAGAAGTCTAGTTGGATAGAAATAGAAGAGGAAAAGAAAAGATTACAAAATGGGATAGGATGGTGACAAAATTGAAGAATTAGTTTGTACTTGCTAACTATGAGTTGGAGCTATTGAAGAGATTACAAAACCTGAGACAAAATGAGAAATCTATGAAGGAGTATACTGAAGAATTTCATAAGATGATCATAAGGATAAGACATAGTGAAGCAAGAAAAGAGAAAGTGGCTAGATACATCAATGGGCTGAGATTAAACATTCAAGAAGAACTGAGTTTGGTGAAGATGACAACATTGGAAGAAGCTTATCAGTTTGTCCTGAAAGTTGAAGAAAAGTTGAACAAGAGACATGATCAGAGACAAAGAGGAAGAGGAGGTAAATTTTAGAGGTAGAACATTTTTTTGGAGGAGAGAGATCATTTGCGGAGTAGAACATATCAAAGAACACATTTAAGAAGGATGACAAAGATAATAATGCATATCAGAGGGATGACAAAAAATTTTACCATAGAGGAAACCCTAGTCCATACCAGAGTGATGTATATAGAAGAGAAGGAAAAGGATCTGATAGGAGAACATTTAGAGGAACATGTTTCAAGTGTGGAGGTGAAGGACATAGAGCATTTGAATGTAATTAGGGGAGTACAAGCAAGAAGACAAAGAATATTGGAAGAGCAGCTTATGTGTAAGAACCTATTGGATCACCTAGTTTAGTTGGTAAACTTGAGAAAGGAGAATCACTTGTGATGAGGAGAGCAGTATTTCAAGAAGAGAAAAATGAGGAACCACTGCAGAAGAAAAGATTGTTCAAGACCAGATGCAAATTAGGAGGTAAATGTTGTAAAGTTGTAATTGATAGTGGTAGTTCTGATAACTTAGTTTCAGAAGATATGGTGACTAAGCTAAAGTTGGAAAGATTGAAACACCCTAAGCCCTATCAGATAGCATGGATTTAGGATGATCATAAGGTATTGGTGAGTGAACAATGTTTGGTGAAATTTCATATTGGATATTATCATGATGAAGTCTTGTGTGATGTTATGCCTATGGATGTTTGTCATATTTTGTTGGGTAGACCTTGGCAGTATGATAGAAAAGCTATACATGATGGGAGAAAGAATGCATACACTATAACATCAAATGGGAAGAGAATTACCTTGATTCCTTTGGAAGATGATCCTAAGAGTGAAGTATGTGGGAATGCTAGAATCTATTTGGTAGATGGAATAAAATTTCTGGATTGTTTGAGACATGAGAACATGTGTTATGCTTTGATCCCTAAAAAGCCTAAAACATTAAGAAGGATTCTATGTTAGATTCAGGATAGACAACTAAGAGGGGGGGTGAATCAGTTGTCCAAAACTTTCTTCCAATTAATCACTTAAATTCACTTTGTAATTCAGCAGCATAATAATAAATCAATCATGGAAACATGATGCATTAAATCAAGAGCAGAAACACATTAACACATAAGACACCAATATTTTAACGTGGAAAACCCAGTTAAGGGAAAAACCATAGGGTGACTAACCCAAGATTGTATTCTCTGTTAAAAGAATAGGAAGAACAAAATGGCACATGCCAATTAGGGATCACTACCCGAGAACACTACTCACAAGAGGCCCACTGCCTACAAGAGACATACTATCTACAAAATGATAAGTATTACATACTTGAACTGAAGAATAGCATCTTCACCATGCTTGAGTCAGTTCCATTTAAGCCCAAAACTTCTACTCTGCGTTTCACTCTGCTCCTCTCTACCACACACTCATCTCCACTAGATTGCTTTGAAATAACTTTACAACTCCTTTATACAAGACATCGACTTAGGTATAATCATCCAAGTCGGCATACATTATAGAGAAAATACTTAAATACAACATGACTAATTACAAAAAGACTTTACACAGATCAACACACTGTCAGCCACGTGTTGTGCCTTGCACACACGCCCCATTTTGCCAAATGGAGACCCCCTCTTTTGCTCTGGCTTGGAATCTAGACCTCTCTTGCTTATGATGATGAGAAGGTGAATTTGTGCTTAGAATGCATGACTTGTTACAGATTTGGGTATTTCACATGTGTGGAGTCAGTTGATGTTTTTCATGATTGATTTGGAAGTGTCTTGAGTGGTCTTGTGCTTAAAAAATAGCCATTTGTTGCCTTCTGCATTGGGATTAGGTGTTATTGTACTTTGCTCTAAAAACCTATGTCACTGGATGTTGGCCTTGAAAGTGCTTCTTAGGATGTTTCATGTTGAAATTCATAGTTTCCAGATCTTATAGTTGCAAAATCACGTCAAATTCCATTAGATTTCACCAAGGGGTCCATAAGCTTTCACCCTGATACATGTTCCTGAAGCCCTAATTTGGCTAAGTCTGAAATCCTGAAAATCCTGAAAAATGGCTAAGTCTGAAATCTGGTAGAACCTCAAAATTCTAGAATCTGCATATGAAATCCTATGGATCTGGAACCTATCTCAAACATCCTGAAAGTATATTTGAAAATATTTAAAGTATAAGAAATTCCATATCTAAACTTATACTTAAATATATTTTTAAATATACTTTCACCCTGACCAATTCAAAATCTGGTGCTAAAAACACCTCCTACTGCAAAACGTGCTAAAACAGCCTCCAACCGACCTTTGCGCTAAATTTGCCTCCGACCGACCTCCCTCCAAGCCACCGCTAAGTCAGTCGGACCAAAAATCCCCACCGAGACAATTTTGAAGAAAAGCGCTAAAAATGCACCTGACGGACCTGCGCTGAAAACTGCCTTCACCGACTGATCTCATGAAACATCATTTTAGTCGGTCGGACCCAAAATCCGCGCTAAGGTCGGACAACCCCAAAATCCGCGCTAAGGTCGGATGGACCCAAAATCTGCGCTAAGGTCAGACAACCCCAAAATCCGCGCTAAGGTCGGACAACCCCAAAATCCGCGCTAAGGTCGGACAACCCCAAAATCCGCGCTAAGGTCGGACAACCCCAAAATCCACGCTAAGGTCGGACGGACCCAAAATCCGTGCTAAGGTCGGACAACCCCAAAAATCTCGCTTTTTGTAGAAAATGCTAGAAAAACATGAAATTAAAATCTGCAAATGGATCCTAATGACTGCAAAAACTTCCTAGATCAATATATTGGCCAAATGGGTACTCAAAAATGATGAAAAATGTAGAAAATCATGCAAAAATCACTAGATTTAAGAGGTTGTTTACAAGAAGGTGACATTGACAATGAGTTGTTTTTGACTGATTCGTGACTGCAAATGGACATGTTTTGATCCAAATTGAAGAAAAATGACTTGTTAAGATGAAATTGATGCTTGGTTGTGTTTATTGTAGGTCTAAGAGCACAAAGGAGCCAACTAGAGCCGTCTTGCAAGGATGTACACACAGATATGCAGTATTGATCCAGAGATGCAGAATCGACATTCTATCAACCGAATTGCTGCTGCACATGCAAAAGGAAGTCAGTATAATGTCCAAGATGATAAAGATGAGTCTCAGAAGCTAAAAGACATAGAAGATCATGCCAAATCACTATTGTTCCTGCAGATCCAGTCCAATGTCCTAGTGATCCAGTCCAAGGGTCATAACTCCTAGCTATTTTATCAGAATTTAAACTTCTTGGACTCGTTGGAAAGATAAACCGGTTGTCTAGTTTGAGCTGTCCGGCTACTTAGGCTTAATGCCAGGCTGCTGATAGGTTTCGAGCCCCCATTCCGCTCTGAAGGCCTCCGAAAATGTAATTTACTACGATGTAGAAAATAACAAAAATTATATTTTTGATATTTTCCCCAAAATGCCACTCAAATAACCTTGGATCGGATCACCAAGACATGCATACAGCTGTCCCAGTAGGCCAGTCATCAAGAATCAGTCTAGAAAGCATCCAATTGGATATATCTTCACTAATAAAGTGCCGAATACTCCTTTTTGATCCAGTCAGCACTTGGAATCCCGTGGATCCACATCAGCTCAAGTTTTCAAGTGTCATGTGACTCTATTTTGGCTTTATTAGGCCTTGAAAATTGACTTTTCATCATGTATAACCAAATGGGTATCTATTTTGTCCAGATTCAATGTATTTGCAACCTATATTTTGTCTTTTTCCTACAAGACAAAGGCAAATCCGAAAATGTAACAAACTGATGTATCTTATTAAATGCCATGTAATCTGGACCGTCGGTGTTGAGTTAATCTCCACCGTTCATTAGAAGGCTAGGGTATGCTGCTTTCTATATAAAGGGCTGCCATTTCCACTTTTTGTAAGAGAGATTTTGATGCCAAATTGTTGACTCTATGCCATTTGAATTAAATACAAAGCAAGTTTCTGCAGTATTTCTGGGGATTTGCATCTTGTGTCGATTCATTGTGGTTTTCATGGTTTGCTTCTTGCTCTCCCGTAGTTAGATTAGTTGTGCTTTTATGATGTTAATGGTTTATTGCAGTATTTGATGAATGTTCCAAATCCATACTTTTAGTTATTTGCTGATGGTAAATAACTGTGTAAAGTTAGCCTGGGCTTATTATTTGTGCTGAAGTTCAACTTCATTTTATGAGTTAAGTTGGGCCATTTATTGGGTATTTAACGACTGAATGTGGTCTGAAAATCTTTTGACTTCCATTGAAGATAGCACCGTCTTCTGTAGCACTGTAACACCCATTTCAGTTTGGTAACTCAGAGAACTGGTTTAAAGTCTGGAATATTTGTCTACTAAGGATAACCCTTGCATTGTGAATGTCACTTAGGATTCCTTCTAAACCCTAAATCTTTTGCATTTTCTTTAAACCCAATGTTTAGTTGTTAGAGTAGAAATTTTAGCAGCACCTTATTTTGGTTTATCAGCTGAGAATCATAATAGGGTTTATGTGTATTTGTTGTCTCAACCTTGAAGATTTGCAGACTGCATGTAAGACCCCTTGTAGGTACAGCTAGAACATAACCTTTGAGAAATTCCAAGCAAGCTAAGACCTAGCTGTATTATCCTTGGAGTAGTCTTGTCTAGGGTGAGATACTTTTCAAGAGAGGTGTGAAACCAGCAATCACACCTGCGTTGTTGCATGCTAAAAACACCATCAACACCACGTAGATCTAAGACTTCAATCTTCCTTTAGGAACACGCCATTCTTCATAGAACATCTTCAAGATCATCCCCAAGATGTGTAACGCATCGGTCAGCCAGACTTAGGAAGAACATCATCATCCAGAAGTAATTCTTCAATTACGAGCTCAATCTTCAATGCAGACCACCAACATGATGACACAATCCAGAGACCTCAACAAGCTTGCCTGAATCACCAAGAACATCCACACTACTTCTGCTTACTGAAATCGTTCTCTCCTTCATCTAGAACGTCAAGAACACAGTTTGTCATCACAGTCATATTGGAATAGATGCTTGCGGACCTCTAGACCACAAACCAATTGAGTTGTCAATTCACATTGACTTCCTAAACACTCCACCAAATCTGCAGAACAAGATATTGCATTTCCAGATCTCACCAGACCTATCTGTGTCACTCTATCACCTCTGAACATCTACCAGAACTAGTTTTACTTAAGTGGCCATAACTTCTTTAGATCTTCATACGGACCTCTAAAATCTTTACTGGATCATCTTAAGACACATATCTACAAACCTTTTTGATACACATCCTCTGATCTTCATCTTATCTGGGATCTTTACCTCACTGTCTTCAATGTTCTTCTCTGTTCCTGATTAGGACTAATTTTCTCAATATCCTCAGCATACAGCTCATCCAATCCTTATCATCAATGCAATAGGAGTATGTTGACATCAATGACAACACCGGTTAGGCCCATACTTGCAAAAATCTCCCCTTTGCCATTGATGGTAACATATGATGTGAAAAACTATTTTAACCATCAAGACAAGAACTTCTCACTAACATAACTCCCCCTATCAACAACAACCATTCACAAGTCTTCTCTTCTTTTATTGCTCCCCCTTTGATCAGCAACCACTTGTTTTTCACATGTATTCTCTCCTCCTTTGACATCAATGGCAAAGGGCACATACTTACATTACTTCATAATCATACTAGTTGCTCCCCCTGAGTAGCAACTTCACAAACATCAATCCAGACCACAAGATATGACTGTGAGATCCATCGAACTGATTCACATCAGTGCATCTTAATTCAGAACTAGAGGGGTAATAACCCCTAACTTCTCCCTGAGATACTCAAAAGAGTCCTTAGGTAGAGGTTTAGTAAAAATATCTACAATCTAATCCTTGGAAGGCACAAACTCCAATCTAACTTCATTCTTGTTCACTTGCTCTCTCAAAAAGTGAAACTTGATGGATATATGTTTAGTCTTTGAATGCAACACCATATTTTTTGATATGTTTATTGCACTTGAATTATCACAGAAGATTGTGATAGGTTCCTCATACTCCACTCTGATATCTCTTAGCATTTGCTTCATCCACAATACTTGAGTGCAACTACCTGCTGCTGCAATATATTCTACTTCTGCAGTGGACAGAGATATTGCCTCTTGTTTCTTGCTTAGCCAAGAAACCAATCTCTTCCCCAAAAAAGAATGCTCCACCACTGGTACTCTTCTGGTCATCCACATCTCCTGCCCAATCTGCATCTGTATATGCATGAAGAGAGAAATCATGATCTCTAGGATACCACAAACCATACACAACTGTCCCTTTTAGATATCTAAAAATCCTCTTGATTGCCATGACATGAGATTCTCTAGGATCAACTTGGAATCTAGCAACAAGACCAAAATCATTCATAATATCAGGTCTAGTTTGAATAAGATATAGTAGTCCTCCAATCATTGACCTATACTTATTCTGATTAGCCTTAGGAGATTCATCATCTTTGTTTAGTTTACATCCGGTTGCCATGGGAGTATTCATTGGTTTTGAATCTTCCATCCCAAATTTCTTCAACAATTCTTTCACATATTTGGTCTGAGAAATGAAGATTCCTTTCTTTGTTTGAATGCTATGCAGACCCAAGAAGAAATTTATTTCCCCAAACATGGACATCTCAAATTAACTTTTCATTTGATTTGCAAAAGTTTTGCACATACTATCTCTTCCTCCAAAATGATATCATCAACAAACACTTCAACAATCAAGATATTTTCATGATCAATTTTGAAGTACAAATTACTGTCAGCAGTACCTTTGTTGAAACCAATCTTTAGAAGATGCTTATCCAATCTTTCAAACTAGGCTCTTGGGGCTTGCTTGAGTCCATACAGTGCTTTCTTCAACTTGTAGACCATATCACCATGATCAGACAATTGAAATCCATCTGGTTGCTCAATGTATACTTCTTCTTCCAAGTCACCATTCAGGAAGGCAGACTTGACATCCATCTAATATATTTTGAAATCCTTAAAGGCAGCAAAGGCAAGAAATAAGTTGGCTACTTCAATTCTTGCCACCAGACCAAAAGTTTCTTCAAAATCAACTCCTTCTACTTGAGAGTAACCCTTGCAAACCAATCTGGCTTTGTTTCTGACTACTTCACCAACTTCATTCAGTTTGTTCTAGAAGACCCATTTGGTTCCAATTACATTCTTGTTTCTAGGTCTGGGAATAAGATCCTAAGTGTGATTTTTCTCAATTTGCATCAGCTCTTCCTCCATTGCTTTAGTCCAGCTTTCATCATTGCATGCTTCATTTACTGACTTTGGTTCAATCTTTGAAATCAGACAATACTCTTTTGAGTCTTGAGAAATCTTTCTTCTTATTTGAACACCTTTGCTTTTATCATCTATGATCTAATCTTTAGAGTGATTCAGTCTTACATACCTAGGAATTTTGGGACTTTCTTGCACTTCTATTTCTTGAACAGGTTCATTCAAACTCATCTCTTCTTCCTGACTCACCGGATCAGTCTGAATCTAAATTTTAGAAGGGGCTTGGACTCCTTGGATCAAAACATCATTCTGATCATCTTCATCATATTCATAAAACCTTGAGGGTTTTTCAATACCTTCATCAACCTTCACATTTGTACTTTCTATAATCTTTCTCAATCTCTTGTTATAACACTGGTATGCTTTGCTTTGAGTAGAATAACCCAAGAATATTCCTTCATCACTTCTAGCATCAAATTTGCCTAGATCTTCATCTCTTTTAATGTAACATTTTCTACCAAAGACTCTGAAATACTTCATAGTGGGAGTGATGCCAAACCAGAGTTCATAAGGAGTCTTACCAGTATTGCTTCTGATTTGTACTCAATTAAGAGTATAGACTGTAGTGCTTATAGCTTCTCTCCAATAGATCTGAGGAAAATTTTCTTCCATCATCATGGTTCTAGATGCTTCCTGGATGGTCTGATTCTTTCTCTCCACTACTCCATTCTGCTGTGGAGTCCTTGGAGCAGACGACTATATTTTTATTCCATGTTTCTCACAGAATTCTATGAACTCACCGGATGTGAATTCTCCACCTCTATCAAACCTCAAACATTTTATGTTCAATCCGGTTTCATTCTCTACCATAGCCTTGAATATTTTGAATTTTTCAAGAGCCTCAAATTTCTCTTTCAAAAAATTCACACACATCATCCGGAAGTGGTCATCAATTAATAACATGAAGTATCTATCACCTTGCACACTCCTGATTCTTGTCAGACCACATAGATCAGTATGAACTAAGTCCAATATTTCGGTAGGAGACTATTCCTTACTTTTGAATGTGACTCTACTCTGCTTACCCAACTGACATTCTTTGCACAAACTATTAGTAGGTTTCACCAGTCTTAAAAGATCTCTTATAACCTGAGTGTTACTTAGTTTGATGATATTATCAAAATTCACATGACACATTCTCCTATGCCACAACCAACTCTAATTAATTTGAACAAATAAGTAACTTTTACCAGTACCAACCAAGTGGAAGATATTACCTTTAGTTTGAGTATCGGATGCAATCTTTGTTCTAGAACTTTCAAAGACCTTGCATTTTCCATTTTTGAATCAGAGATCATAGCCTTTGTCCACCAACTATCCAACACTGAGAAGATTTTTCTTCGGGCCTTCAACATACAGTACATTACTGGTTTTGGTATTTCCATCAAAAGAAATAGTTCCTCTACCTCTAATTCTACCAATAGAATTATCACCAAATTTTACAACTCCTCCTTCATACCTTTCCAAATCTATGAACTTATTTTTGTCACCTATCATATGGTGGGAGCATCCACTGTCAATGACCCAATCATCCTTTTCTTCAACTTGGGCAGCCAGAGCTCTTTCTACAATTTTATGGTTGACAGATTCAGAGGGCATTGGATCTTCTTTCTTGATGACAATAAACACCCAGTCACTTCCAGATTTGTTTCTTATCTCTGATTCATCATCTGTTACTCCTTCATCATCATCTTCTTCATGAACATAGTAACATTTCTTTTGGAACCTTGATCTATTGGGATTTGGCCTTGAAAATCTTTCTGGACACCTTCAGGCAAAATGACCAATCTTATTACAGTTAAAACATTTAAAAGACAATTTCCCCTCATACTTACTAGATCCTCTTGGCAGTCTTTTTGCAATAAGGGCTTCAAGTTGAGCAGCTTCTACTTCATCTTCTTCTAGGTCTTTTCTTTCTTTTTCATACCATTATAGTTTATTTGAAGAGTTCTCTCCCGAATCAAACTTTTGTTTTCCTTTTACAGAGGCACTAACTTCGAATGTAGATTCAGTCTTGGGGGGGCATCTCCAAACTTGGTCAATTCAAATGCAGCCAATTTACCAACCAATTGATCTCTTGTGATACCTGAATAGGATCAGAATTCTTCAATAGCAACAACCTTGTATTTGTAAGAATCGGGAAGGGATCTGAGAACTTTGGCAATAATCTCATCTTCATCCAAGATTCCACCAGCACATCTGATGCCACAAACAAGCTCATTTACTCTTGGAATACATGTAATGATATTTTCATCTTCTCTCATCTTCAGGTTTTCAAATTTTCCTTTCAGACTCTGTAGCTTGGCACATTTAACATACTTGTCTCCTTCATGCAGAAGTTCTAGTTTTTGCCAAATCTCATGCAATTTTTAGATCAATAACATTTGTCAGCTTTGAATCAGATAAGGCATTTAGAAGAGCTTCTTTAGTCCGCAGATTGTTTTCAGCATCTCTGATTTCATCTACAGTACTCAGACCATTCTGTGGAGGAACATACTTCTTTGAAGCCATGATCCAATACTGCATTCCTATATATTACAAGTGGCATTCCATGCAACTTTTCCAAAGAGTGAAATTGGTTCCATCAAACCTCGGACTATCCTTCTTGTAGGATGGCATCCTAGATCTCCTCAAGTGGTTAAGCTCTTTTTACAGGAACTTAGCTCTGATACCAATTGTTAGATTTAGGACAGACAACTGAGAGGGGGGGTGAATCAGTTGTCCAAAACTTTCTTCCAATTAATCACTTAAATCCACTTTGTAATTTAGCAGCATAATAATAAATCAATCATGGAAACATAATGTATTAAATAAAGAGAAGAAACACATTAACACATAAGACACCAAGATTTTAACGTGGAAAACCCGGTTAAGGGAAAAACCACGGCGTGACTAACCCAAGATTGTATTTTCTGTTAAAAGAATAGGAAGAAAAAAATGGCACATGCCAATTAGGGCTCACTGCCCGAGCACACTGCTCACAAGAGGCCCACTGCCTACAAGAGACACACTGTCTACAGAATGATAAGTATTACATACTTGAACTGAAGAATAGCATCTTCACCATGCTTGAGTTAGTTCCATTTAAGCCCAAAACTTCTATTCTGCCTTTCACTCTGCTCCTCTCTACCACACACTCATCTCCACCACACACTCATCTCCACCAGATTGCTTTGAAATGACTTTACAACTCCTCATTTATAAAATACATCGACTTAGGCATAATCATCCAAGTCGGCATACATTTTAGAGTAAATACATAAATAAACATGACTAATTACAAAAAGACTTCACACAGATCAACACACTATCAACCACGCGGATCTGATACTTCAATCTTCCTTTAGGAACACACCATTCTTCACATAACATCTTCAAGAACATCAGCAGGATGTGTAACTCATCTGGTCAGCCAGACTTAGGAAGAACATCATCATCCAGAAGTAATTCTTCAATTATGAGCTCAATCTTCAATGCAAACCACCAACACGAACTGGACACAATCCAGAGACCTCCACAAGCTTGCCTAAATCACCAAGAACATCCACACTACTTCTGCTTACTGAAATCATTCTCTCCTTCATCCAGAACCTCAAGAACACAGTTTGTCATCATAGTCATATTGGAATAGATGCTTGCGGACCTCCAGACCACAAACCAATTGAGTTGTCAATTCACATTGACTTCTTATACACTCCACCGAATCTACAGAACAAGATATTGCATTTCTAGATCTCACCAGACCTATCTGTGTCACTTTGTCACCTCTGAACATCTACCAGAACTAGTTTTACTTAAGTGGCCATAACTTCTTCAGATCTTCAAGTAGACCTCTGAAATCTTTACTTGATCATCTTAAGACACATATCTACAAACCCTTTGATGTGCATCCTCTGATGTTCATCTTATCTGAGATCTTTACCTCACTGTCTTCACTATTCTCTTTGTTCCTGATTAGGACTATTTTTCTCAATATCCTCAGCATACAGTTCATCCAATCCTTATCATCAATGCAACAAGAGTATGTTGACATCAATGAAAACACCGGTTAGGCCCATACTTGCAACAGACTGAAGAATCACAACCAAAGGAGATAAATGAGTTGCTGACATAGTATGAAGACATCATATCAGATAATGTGCCTGAAGGGTTGCCACCAATCAGGAGTATCAGTTATCACATGGATCTTATACCTAGAGCTAGTTTACCTAACAAAGTAGCACAAAGAATGACACCAATAGATAATGAAGAATTGAATAGACAAATACAAGAGTTGTTGAGGAAAGGCTTGATTAGAGAAAGTTTGAGTCCTTATGTATTACATGCAGTGTTAGCACCAAAGAAAGATGGAGAATAGAGAATGTGTACAAACTCTAGATCACTAAACAAGATCATAGTTAAGCATAGATTTCCTTTACCAAGGATGGATGATATCATGGATTGTTTGAGTCGAGAAAATATTTCATAAAAAATAGATTTGAAGAGTGGATACCATCATATTAGAATCAGAGAAGTAGATGAATGGAAGACTGCTTTCAATACAAATGAAGGATTGTATGAGTGGTTAGTGATACCTTTTGGATTGACAAATGCATAGAGTACTTTCATGAGATTGGTGAATGAAGTTTTGAAGAAATTCTTGGGTAAGTTTGTTATCGTATACTTGGGTGACATTCTAATTTTTAGTAAGACAAGAGAAGAACATTTGCAACACCTTAGACTAGTATTACAGAGACTGAGAGAGGAGAAATTGCTAATAAACATCAAGAAATGTAGTTTCATGAAGGAAGAGTTGGTATATTTAGGATTTGTGATTTCTACGAAAGGATTGAAGATGGATCCTGAGAAAGTGAGAGCAATTGTTGAATGGCCTACACCAGAGAGCATTGGAGAAGTCGGATCATTTCATGGATTGGCTAGTTTTCACTGGAAGTTCATGAGAAATTTTAGTTTAGTTTTTAACCCTATGATAGAGACAATGAGAGGTGATAGAAAAGATTTCAAGTGGACATCCAGAGTAGATAAGAGTTTTGAATTGTTGTAGTAGAAAGTGGCAGAGCAACCTGTTTTGGCATTACCAGATTTCTATAAGGTATTTCAAGTAAATTGTGATGCAAGTGGGAATGCAATTGGAGTAGTGTCAAGTCAAGAAGGTAGACCTGTAGCATATTTTAGTGAGAAGTTGAATGATACAAGGAAAAGATATTTAGTTTATGATCAAGAGTTCTATGCCATAATTCAAGCCTTGAAGAAGTGGAGACATTATTTGTTGCCTAAGGAGTTTGTGTTGTATACAGATCATCAAGCTTTGCAATATTTGAATAGTCAAGGAAAGTTGAATTAGAGACATATGAGATGGGTAGAATTCATGCAGAGTTACACTTTTGTATTGAAGCATAGGAGTGGTAAGTCAAATAAAGTTGTTGATGCATTGAGTAAAAGAAGGAACTTGTTGACAGAGATGAGAGTTGAAGTGTTAGGGTTTGATGAATTGAAGAACATGTATGAGGAAGATCTTGATATTGTAGAATCTTGGAAAGCAAGTGAGGAACCTGTTGTGACAGATAGGAGTAAGTGGTTGGATTATTTCATTCAAGAAGATATGTTGTTTAGAGGAAATCAGTTGTGCATACCTAGAAGTTCAATAAGAGATAACTTAATCAAGGAGAAACATAGTGGTGGATTGGAAGGACATTTTGACATTGATAAAATAGTGGCTTTAGTGAGTGAACATTACTTTTGGCCTCAGATACCTAAGGATGTTAGGAAATTTGTGTAGAGTTGCAGAGTTTGTCAAGTTGCGAAAGGAAGTAGTCAGAACACTAGATTGTATAAACCTTTGACAATACCGAAGAGACCTTGGGAAGAAATAAGTATGGAATTTGTAATGGGATTTCCTAAGACATAGAAAGTACATGATTCAATATTTGTAATAGTAGATAGATTTTCAAAGATGGCACATTTCATACCTTGTAAGAAGACAATTGATGCAGTGCGTGTAGCTGACCTAGTTTTCAAGGAGATTGTGAGATTGCATGGATTACCTAAGAGTATAATTTTAGACAAAGATACAAAGTTTGTTGGATATTTTTGGAAGACACTTTGGAAGAAGATGAAGATAGATTTGAAATTTAGTTTAGTATTTCATCCATAAACTGATGGACAGACAGAGGTAGTGAATAGGAGTTTGGGAAACTTTTTGAGATGTTTGTTGGAGAGAAGACATGAAGTTGGGATTTGATTCTTTCACAAGCAGAGTTTGCATACAATAATTCACTGAATAGGAGTACTAGAAGAACACCTTTTGAGATTGTTACCAGAGTAAACCCTAGAGGAGTGGTAGAATTAAGAGATCTCAGTTTGGAAGACAAGAGAAGTACATAAGAAGAAGAATTTGCAAGACATATGGAGACAGTACATAATAAGGTGAAGAAGCATTTGGAGGAGATGAATAGCAAGTACAAGGAGAAGGCAGATGAGAAGAAGAGACACAGAGTTTGTAGTAGGAGATGAAGTGATGGTGTACTTGAGAAAACAAAGATTTCTAGTGGGAACATATAACAAGTTAAAGATGAAGAAGTTTGGACCTTGTAGGATACTCAGAAAATTTGATTCAGGAAATGCATATGAAGTGGATTTACAAAAGACATTGGGTATATCACCTATTTTCAACATTGCAGACCTACATCAATATCATGAAGCAGAGTTAGTTCCAACATTGAAGAAGACTTGAAGAAGTGGTTACCACAACAAGCACTAGAGTAGATTGAAGACATTTTAGACAGTAGAATTGGATGCAGCACCAAAGGAAGACAATACAAAGAATACCTTGTGAAGTGGAAAGGCAAACCAGAAGAAGATTCATCATGGGTTTCTCAGGTTGAGGTAGACCATCTTGGTTTCCTTCTAGCCCCAGCAAAGTGAGGGACTCAATTTTTCAATCACCCTAGATGTCTGATGTAGGAGCATCCCTAGTTCAAGAGCAATCTTTCATCAACCAAAAACATTTGCATTTTAGTTTGTTTCTTTTCATTTTCCAGTTCAGTTTAGGCAGTTCAGTCAGTAGCAGTTTCTATATTTTAGTCTACATTCTTCCAAAGTTGCATTTCAAACCTTGTGGACCTGGACTTAGCATCTACATTCATTAATGTACAACATATCCAAAATTTAGAGCATTTGGATCAATTACTAGAAATTTATCGCTATCAGAAGATCAAATGTTTTCTTAGAGCAGAGCATCCTGATAGTCTCAGATAATCAGCTAAAGGAGAAGACCTGCAGAGCATTTCACAACTTTTGAAGCTTAATGACACATCATTCAATGTTGTTTGGTTCATGGCCAACCTTCCCCAAGACCTGCACATCATTCCATTCATTTGCGGAGGAGTTATGTTCATTTAGGTCTGACCTATCCGTGTACACATGTTATAGGTCTTCATTGGAGTTTGTGATCTTCCTTGGCTGACGCGAAGGAGTCTTTTGTACTAGAGATGATATATATTGATGTAATAGATCCTTAGGAAAGTAATTCTCATGATTTAGAAGATAGATAGTTTGAATTTGCAAGAAAGAGCTTCAAAGTTGTATCTTGTGTATTCTAATATTCTTTAATCAGGCCTATGAGCCCTAACTGTAAGCCCGCATGTTGCCGGCTAATTTGTATTTGAATTATATGATATATTGACTGAATGAATCTATATTTGCTTCATATCTTTGATTTTTTTTGTGTTTATTTTGTCTACATGGCTGGGTCAGTTCTCTTTGAGGACCCTCCTAACCGTGACTGCACCAGCAATTCTCATTGTCGTTGGGAGAAAATGAGCACATAGACTATTTTCTAAAAAATTAATATTTTTCATAAATGGGATCTCGTTTCTTGGTTCTAGGTTTGAGATCTCACTACATAACAGGATCTTATCCTAGATTTTAGGCTCAGGATCCTGATCCATAACCGGATCATGTTTTGTAAAAATGGGATCCCATTTTGGTTTGCCCGATTTTGGATTTTTGCCTAAGTTTGAAACTTCCACCTTAAGTGGACTCAACTTTGTGCATTTACCCATCTACAAAAAATAGCCATAGTGAAGTAAGGAGTTGAATGTGTTGGACAAGGAAATGCCATGGGAGGAGACAAATTTATGGTAGGGGTATGGGTAGAGCAAATGCCACACCATTATTGAGGCATGGCATCCTCCCCTCTCTTCATTATCTCATCCCAAGGAAAGGACAAAGGAATGGCATGCAAGAAGGGAGAAATTAGAGCAGTCTCGTGCGATTAAAAGGGGAGATTTTCATTGGGCAAGAGCAATGCTAGCACAGAAGAAGAAATGAGAAGAAAGCCAAGACACAACGGTATAGGTTCAAAGGATATTAAGAACATGACACTGTAATGTAGGAACAAATACTCAATTGAACATATCAATCAAGGGATATTTTCACTAACATTACACTAGGATTCTATTAACTAATGTTTCAGACAAAATCTATATCTATAGAACTACTTTATGATTAAAAGAAATGAATCAAACTAAACTAAATGTTAAAAGGAAAGAAGGAAACTAATTACAATGCTAGAAAATGAATAACAATAAATAAAATTTTTAGACGTGAAGTACATAAATGAAAAGATAAAATGATAATGAACTTCGTACCAGGCAAACAACCTCACTATCCAAGATGATAGTGTGTCATGTGTATGTTTGCATGTTGCATTGTAGTTTGTACAGTGTGGGTACTAAATAGATTCATGATCTCATCTCTCATGCCAGTCTTTCAAGTCTTTCCTCTCCCCGTCAAGCTTACTGATGAAACCTGCAAATGTACAGATGATAGAGAGGGTTGGGTTGTATAGGATTTTACCTTAGTCAAGCCCTATTTTTAGTGTTTCCACCTCAACGACAGCCAAAGATATAGATTAATAGATTTATAGATTGATATAAAAAGTGTGTGCTCTAATTCTAGGTGTGTCTAGAATTGTTTGAGAAATGACAAGAAAGACTTGATAAGATATGTAAAAGAAATATGATTAATCTAAAATTTGCAATTATTAACAACAAACAATGAATACAATATAGAAAGGGAGTGAACAATGGGTAGAGTATGATGATGGTAAGAAAAAAAATTATAGCATTAGTGGCTCTCAATTTCAGTAGAGCTTTGTTATGAAAGGAAATTGATCGATCCTTTGCAATGGAAAATCTACTTTCTTAAATAGAGAGGGCAAAGGAAAAAAATCATTGAAAGGAGTTATTTGGGTGCAGATAAGCATCAAGAAAATCTTGGAATGCCATGCAAGTAAACAAACACCTTCTAAAAATGGTTGATGAACAAAAAGATGATTTTGGGACATCAGCACACCATGTAGATGTCTGCACCTAGTGCTTTTATCCTTACAATTTTAGTTCTTAGAAGGCCTAGATGACTTAGGGCATTGCCAAGGTTACAACACTTACAATTTTTTTATATGACAAGTAGAAAGGGTCAAATTAGTGTTGTGTGGTTACACAACATGCCCCATTTTGACTTGGCAAAATAGGGACCCAACTTTTTGGCTTGGCTTGTGTTTTCTGCTTCCTGGCAGTTTGGTAAAAGTAAGTCATGCAAATAGCCCTCTAAAGGAGGATGTGGTAAGTCATCATCATGAGGTCAGTTTGTTGAATTCATATTTCATTCTAGTAACCTCATATTTAGAAAGAGCATCAAATTTCATGCAGGTTTGCCTTTTGCATCACCCTGATATTCATTAGGATGTGAAAGTTATGAATGGTCAAAATCCTGGTCAAACCTGATATTCACAGGGGGAGGATCATATTCCTTAACATTAGTCATATTACAGAAGGTCATCCACATCTAATTTATCACCCGATAAATCATGCGGTCCAAATGTCCGGATGTCAATTTCAGGTGATAGTGACCTTTAGCCGTCAGCAGCCTTATGTATTTTGCGAGGGTCATATTTCTCAATGTAACCCAATTTTTCTCAATATCCTCCTACCGCGAAATATCCCCCTAAGCCATTATCCTGATGATGTCATTCAAGTCTGATAAACAAAGAAACAAACATGACGATGACATCATCATCATTTTTACCTCTCAGAGGTATATTTCCTAAACATGATCCTTCTCGCATAATATGATGATGACGTCATGATGCCATAGCAATATAATGAGCGAATATCTGGATGACATCATTCTGATATTCTGAGAGAGGGGTTATAGTTTATCCAGTCATCATCATTTTTGTAACATCACCCGACATATTGAAATATCCTCCTGACGTATAAAGCATGACCTAAGGGTGCGTTCATCGCCCGATCTTGTCAAGATAGGTTTTTCCTCTCGAGGAGGAAGATCAAATTGCACTCGGGATGATATTTGAAAATATCACCCCGATATCCAAATAATATCATGTATTCAAATATATCCTATCATATGGATATCACCCAGCTCTCGTTGCCACCATTGACATTTAATGCACACAGAGGTGGTAGGTAGTTCCCGTCGACCACAAAACCTGATGACACACCTGGCGAAATCCTAAGTTTCCATAAAAAATCAACGATTAAAATCTAATACATCAGGGTTTACCCTAATTTCACCCTAATCGTAAAGTTAAAAGGTAAATTCAATTGTCATTTCACACTTACCTTGTGATAAAATCATTTTTACAGAGCGCTAGCTTTCTGAACCCTTGTACAAGCGATACTTGGACGAACAAAGCTTACAGGCAGGAAGAACCGCGAAATTATTACCAGAATGAAGGGCATTTTTAGGAAACCAATGGTATAATCAAACGGAATCTACATAACCAGGTAGGTAATTGAAACCCTCATCCTATTGCTTCTGCATAATTAGGTATGATGTTGTTGGTTTGAAGTAGTAGTTTATGCATCCCATGATAAGTAAATGCTGAATAAGTATAGTATGCATGATGTTAGTAGAGATAAATCATTATGTGCATGCTTGTGAGTATCCTTTGTAAGACAAATCTTGTTAATTACAAATATCCATGGCTGACAAGAGGTTAGCTAAGTGTGAAGCTGAGTTTAGCAGGCCCATGTTTGCATCTCCTCAAGGAATCTTATTCAAGTATGGTACCATAACAGATACGCATCAAGGAAGTACCGATTTGGAGGCCTGGTCTGCCAAAATGAATGATGAAAAGAATAGAAGCACCTTGTTGGATGCAGTGTTTGTATCAGGAATGTGGAATGCGGCTGGTTTTCTGTACTCCATGGAGTCTCCAGAGCTAGTTATTGAATGTGCATGAAATTACAATCCACAAACAAGACAGGTGGTAAAGCATGGGAGAATATACGCAGACCTGTCCATCAAGGGTCTTTCCAAGACATTTGGACTGCCATTGGGCAGGAAGGTTAACAGTGTAGATTTGAAGAAATTTGAAGTTGAATATGAAAACAATAAGAAGAAGGCAAGGAAGAACATGTATCAGTGGAGGGCTAAGAGTAGCACATATCCTGCAGCGGCCAAGCTTCCTGTGCACTTGTATAAGTATGATTTTGACGAAGCGTATCAGTATATGATTGCATTGCTTAGCAGGTTGACAGGCCATCCTGATGCTAGTAGTTTTAAAGATTGGATGTACGGTGTCATCATGATGTGCATATATGCAGACATTAAGCCACTATGGGGCCAATTGATAAGTGATGCTCTACATGAGCAGCTGATGAACCTGGGAGGTTCAAATTGTTTCTTTTACATGACATCATACATTGTCTACTCCTCTGCTTACAAAGGCACATTTGATGCATTAACAACAGTTGGAAAGATTGGTGGAACCACCAATGATGCTCATATTTGGAATCATCATCCCCAGTTGTAGAGATTTAATTACCTCCAAGATTACAAATTGGTAAATGATGCATTCTCTATGCATTTGGTGAGGACCATGGAGGAGGATAGGATGAAAAGATTGAGCATGGAGGCTCAAGAAATAATCTACAGGCATGGAGCCTGGTACATTCAATTTGCAACATTTTCTTACATGAGAATTGAGGGTTTTGAAGGACACCCCCTCATACTGCCAAGATACCCCACTGATGCAGTGGTATTAATGGAATTTATAAGGCAGAGCTCCACAATACTGAAGACATACAAGAATGCTTAGAAAATACCACCAATTTTGTTTCTAGTAACCATTGGCTGGTATATGTGCCTAGATTCAGAAAATATCAAGAAAGTCATGGTTAGTTTGAACAAAATGCAATTGCAGCCATTCCCATTACTAAGGCCATATGATCCTTATGCGAGGATACAGAAAATAATAGGGAAACCTATTCATAAGAGGCACCTAGAAGACTTCTGGGTAGATTGTGAAGATGAAGCAGAAGCCAGAAGAAGAAGATACCAAAGGTTAACATTGAATCAAATCAAAACCTTTGACTGCATCTCCATTCCTTCACAATTGAAGAAGGATGATGGCAGAATAATAGCAGATGAGTATGAAGAAAAGAAAATATATAATGATACAATATCTACACCTGATCTGACTATACAAGAAGATATATCTTTAGATCCTTTCATTTCCAGGACATTACACCTAACCCAAGCTTGGGTTGATGAACAAATTGAGGCACTAAAGAAGAAAGGTGTTGCCATTACTGTGGATAATAAAAAGAAAGGACAGGATATTCCTGATGAGGAATATGATGATTTTATAATTCAAAAAAGGAAATCTAAAGGGGAAAGGCTGCCTCCACAACAACAACAAAGCAAAAGACCCCCTAGGGGTAAGAAAATTGATAATGAACCCAAGGGGGTGATTATTGAAAGGGCAGTGTTTCCAGCCGAGGATGTAACAGCATCAGGATCAGGATCAGCATCACCTCCACAGGCAGGTAAACAAAAGTCTAAGAAAGATCATACGGCAGAGGCAGTAGTTACTGAGACCCAAGAAGAGGGTCAATCGTCACAAAGACAAATAGAAGAGGATATCCTCCTGGAGGAGGAGCCTGAGAAAGAGGAAGCCCCTTTATTCTTCAAAAGGAAAAGAAAAGCCCCACAGGTGGTGGTAGCTACCAAACCTAAGAAACCAAGAACCTCCATGAGGGGTGAGATAAAGCAATCCCCTATAATGTTGAAAGGGGTAGGTAGTGAAGTTTTCCATAAGGAATTTCAACATAATGTTCCACTTCCTACCATTGTGAAGTTCAAGACTGAACAAGCGGAAGAGCAGATGAAAGAAACCTCGCAAATGTTTCAAAGAGGTCATATCTCACTGGATGAAATAGTTAATCTATCTGATGATGAGGTAGTGAAGGATGTAGCTTCACAGAAGATGAAAACCCTTGCTGCAGGTATGCACGTGACTCCTCATGGGACTCCATTAGTTCAAACAATATTGGAGGAGATGAAGCAAGTGGAATCTAAAAAGGAAAAGATTCCAGAGAAGATAGCTCAAGAAATGGGGCTGGACACATTAGTTGCACAGGTGACAAGTCCTGCAGTAGTGGATTTGACATATAGACAGGATGTAAGTCCTGAACATCCAGCAGGTACACCTGATAAAGGAGAACATATAGAAGAAGTGAAGATGGCAAAACCAAAGGGCCAAGCTTCAGAAATAAGCCAACACCAACAGGATACATCAGCGAAGCCCATTATAGTAGAGGTTCAGGAAAAGAAAGGTGATGAGAAAGATGTATTAGAAGATCATGCTTCTAAAGTTTAGGAAGTAATGCAGGTGCAGAACAAATAGTGGGTTCAGAACAAATACCAGCACCTAAGGAGGATTCCACAGTATCCACTACTATGAATGTGCCTCAATAGGAAGAAAAGTCAAAAGTGGATGAAGTAATAAAGGAGAAGGATCACGATCATCATATAGATGCATCACAAGATCCTCCACCTCAGGATGATGCTCCTCCAGAAAAGGAAATTCCTCAGCAAGAGGATATACCATAGGATCACCCTTAGTATAAGCATCATGAAGAAGAAATGAAGAAATCACCTTCTCCATCACATATGCTGATAGATACAGGAGATCAAGGTGAACATCATGATGATGCGGAGAAACATGATCAGGTACCTCGATGGTTGGAAAAGGAAGTCAACACAGAGGTAGATTTTGATATTCAAGAATTTGATGTATCCACCTTGTTTTCAAAAAATCTAATAAAACCAAAGAGGAAGGCCAGAATGACTTCGGCCATTAAGAGAGATCCAACAACTAGAAGAAGGACTGCACAAATAGCAATCCCTACTGTAGATAAAGAGAAGGGTAAAATTACTCTGGAAGAATTCCAGATTAATATAGTTGACTTGGGGTTTGCAAATGAAGACCAGGAGGGTCAAGAAGGAAAAGACATTATAGATTCTTTGATTCAAAAGGTTAAGAGAGAAAAGGAAAAAAATAAGCAACACAAAGAGCACATTGCTCAGTTGCATGCATATATAGGAAGGTTAACTAATCCTGAAGATAATTCCACTGATCATGCGATCCCATTGACTACTATTTCACAAGAAGAGGTAAATAAGTTGGATCTCATGAAACATGAGTCATCCATATTGAGAAAGTGGATGCATTCCACATTTGATATAGTAGAAGAAGTGGTAAAGGTCTCTTTGAAGAGGTGGAGTTCTCTAAGTGGCTCTAGGAAAAAGGTAGACAAGCTGCAAATGGAAATAGGTGAAAGATCTTTCCAATTGGAGAAGATATTGGATGTCCTGGGAGAAATAAGGAGGATAAATCCTTAACTGCTCATCAACAAGCAGGTGTTGAATAATAACAATGCATTATTGATAGATATATGGTATAAGGACATTCAATTTGAATGTGATGTACTCAAAAGATGCAACAATAAGCTAAGAGAAATCAGCATAAAGTTACATGATATGATGTCTTTTGAGGCAGAAATTTTGGAAACATTGGAAGGTAAAGTGGAAGGAAAGATAGATAATCAAGATGAGGAGTTTGCAATCCAAGCTCTACATAATAACTTCCAATTTGTTGCTGATGATCCATTAGGCCAAATGACATAAGAAATCATGGATAAATTGGTGAGGACCAAGGTGAAAATGGAAAATTATAATGAGACACTATACAACAGAAGAAATAAACTTGATAGCATCAAAAATAAATACCAGGCACATAAACACGTCATTATCAAAGCAAAGACCCAGGATGGTGGGGAAATAGATAAAATAGTGCAGTTGTATGAAAATGTCAAGGTCATCATGCAACCTCATATATAGGGTCACCATCATCAGGATGATGAAAGTACAGAAAGTGATGCACCTGACAATGGAGTGCATGAGTCAGATAAAGTAGATGATGATGCATCATGAAGTAAATGTCAGCATCCAATACTTAGTGAAAATAAGTATTTCAGATAGTTGCCAACTGGCAACTTGTGCCACTTGATAAAGTTGACAAAGTCAAAGGGAAATACTGACCATAGATATTCATAGATAAATCAAGATCGTAGGTCTTTTGTAATGGATTCCTCACCTTGTTCTATAAAAGGTGCTGGAATGCCTCATTTCAAACATTCGAAACTTAATTGAAATCTGTCTGCTGAAATATTTAGGGCTCATTTCAAAGCTTTTTTGTATACATTTATGTCCTTGCATACTTAATGAATGAGAAGACTGTTTTGATTACAATTCATAATAAATCTTGAGTAATCAGTGTGTGAATTCTAGATATATGTGATTTATATGGTGATTTGTTGCATCGCTTGGAGTGCATGTCTACTTGCATATGTTGTTTTCATGCAATTCCTTTGAAGTTAGCATCAACTATATCTAGCTATGGAATGTCCTGGTGAACATATGGTTTGGTTTTCTTCTCTTCATGACCGTATATGATGTACATGTGCTTCAATAGCTAAAGGTTCAACATTAATTTGAAGCATTTCTTTCAATTTCCTTTAAATTTCAGAGCATTTCACCATCATAATTACAAATAATTGATAATCTCAAGCAAATAATGCAAATATGTGGATATCTCATAGATAATTGAAAATATATAGCATATTTGAAGCTCAAGCATGTATAATTGATGAATATCATGCAAAGATTTAAATATTTTTGTATCATTTGATCAAACAACTGCATAAAATGACCTCTATGTGAAGAATCTTTGTAGAAACAATGTCATGATGATGAACTCAATGTAAGGCCCCAAAATGGAAACAGCAACGCACATCAACCTCTGAGTAACGTCAGACGATTAAGACCTAATCACCGGAGACTTGGGATCATGAATTCTCTAAATTCATCGTATCTTTCAAGATGAATAAAGGTTAATGTGTACTTTTATTCTATGCTTGTTTGTGACTAACATCATGACTAACATAAATTGGCTCTAGAAGGAGGGCCTTATCTGAAAGAAGATGCTCATCATCATTATTTTTAGGTTTGATGATACAGAGAGTAGGGTAACCCCAGATAAATCTGTGAATTTCAAATATTGCCTAAGTATTTACTGTAGCAAGCTTGTAGATGATTATTCTGTGTAAAGATTTCCAGATCAAACGTAAATATTGCAAGCTTTACAGTAGATCATCATGAATTCACAAATATTAGCCAATGTTAGGTAAATATGTTCAAGCTTTGAAGAGTTTTGCCTTAGAAACTTGATATCTTGTGGTAAGGGTCATCGTACCTTAGTATCGTCTCATATTTACACTATCTTTGCAAATATTTCACAAATATCCAGTCAGATCAGTCATCCAATCATAAATATCACCTCAGCTGGTGAAATTCAGCCAATATTTACGATCATCTGGCTAATTTCCCATCAAATTCAAGAAATCCTGGCTCACAGGATAAATACCAGGTCAAGATCCATCGGACCTTTTGAAGAACTACCTGTTAGAGGCTTTAGACCTAGGACTGTTGATATTCATCACACTCCTAGTTCCAGTGCATCAGGGACACCACCAGGATGTCCTCCTGTAACTCCTATTGGTTTTAATATACCTACAGGATCTCCTCAGGGTGCACCTTTAGTCCAACCTCAGTCGGTTATACCTCAGACTCAACCTCCTCCGGTTGCAATGTCTTTCTTCACGACAGAATCATCTTTAACCTTCACTGCATATCATGAGTTACCAAAGAATCCAGACAAAATTTACCCAAAGTATCATCCTTATCAAGATGCTGAGGATCATATCAGAACTTTTAAGGAAGCTTGTTGTAGAGCCAGAATAGAACATCAGGATGTGGTGTGTAGGTTATTTCCTTTTTCCTTAGGGGAGGAGGCTTATAATTGGTACATCAGTCTTGGTCAAGGTTCTGTAGGTTCCTAAGATGTCTTGAGAAAGCTTTTCTTGATAGGTTCCAAGTTCCCATTGATCCATCTATGAATTACCACTTGTTTGCCACAATCAAAAGATGCAAGAATGAGCCTATTGCTAATTTCAATGCCAGATTCCAAAAGATGTTGTCTAAGCTAGTGGCTCCTTATATAGTAGTAGATGAAGCTACTAGAAGTATCTATTATTCAGCTTTGGATCCTTTGACCTCCATGTTCATTAGAAGAGCCCATCCAGTGATTACAACTTTGACACAAGCTTTTCAGGAAGCTATAAAGGTCAGTCAGCAGCTGATACTTGCTCCTACTCCAAATATTGCCTTTCCCACACTGCCTGGCATGTATGCATCATATCCTGCACAATATCCTAATTGAGCAATGATACCTCCAATAGTCATGCCTGCACCCTTATAGGTACCTCCATTAAGTATCATGCCACCTCCTAATGGGAATGGCCAATCACCACAATACCCTACACAAACTTAGACACCTCAGGGTGCTGATCTATCCAACAATAACCATGGATCCTCTTTCTTCAAGCCTCAAATTGAAAATGTAGTAGCCAAAGCTCAAGAAGAGGAGGAAATCAAAGAAATCTCTGCTCAGCTAAGGAAACTCACTACAGAAGTGACTCATTTGAGAAATCAGAACTTCTATTCCCAGTCAAATCAAAATAGAAGTTATTCTAATGATAGACCACATTATCCTGACAGAGGGTACAATAATAGTAATTTCAATAATAGTGGTGGAAATAACAATAATCCTCAGAGACAGCCTAGAGTATGGAACTCCAGGCCAAACAATGGTTCATTGCCATCACCCTTAGATAATCAATCACTTGGTGAAACCAAATAGACTACTAGAGTCAATCTCGCTGAGGCAGCCCTCACTAATTGGTGCAGGATCCACAATACAAATGCTCATGCAGAGCTATACTGTCCATAATTTCAAATTGCTGCCAGCATTTCTCAAACAGAAGTGTCTAATACTGCAGGGAATCCACCTCAGGTGGAAGGAAATGAAATTGTTCCTTGTGGCTATGATTCAGCTCTAGTATTAGAAAGTTATACCGATCAACAGGATTGTTCACCAGCATGTGAAGAATTTGCTTTAGCCTTTGAGTCAAATTATGTCTTCCCCTTTGAAGATGAGAATGAGCCTTCCACTAAACATGAGGAGATGCATGCATACCAGCAGCAATATCCTGGTAAGCATAATTATAATTTGAGAAACAATGCCAATAGACCTACTGCCCCATTGACACCTTATCTACCTCCAAATAATTTCAGCACACCTCCTAATCCCAAAGCTAACAATAATCTGGGGTTTCCCAAGGTGAATGCCCAATATCTATCACCTCAAACTGCAGCATCAAAGGTTGTTAGCTTACCTCATGAGTCTGATAAACTTGTTACATGCTTGGTAGATGAGATGAAAAAGATAAAGATCAGCCTGTCTTTATCAGAGTTATTGAAAACCCCTGCAATTAAGAAGGCATTCATGAAATCACTCGATGATCCTACTCCTAAAGAGGATATTCATTCTCCAGGCCAATCTAGTAGTAAAGATCATGCTGCTAGAGATAATAATATCAAGCCTAAAGTGTCGGCTACCATCCAAGTTGCAGAAACCTCGCATATGACATTATACCGAGATAAGACTGAGTCACCACCTTTCCTCCTTACCATAAGGATGTTTAGAAAGAATTTACACAACTATTTAGTGGATTCAGGTGCATCAACAAATGTAATGCCCTTGTCTATATGCAATGCTTTAGGACTACATCTTGCTAAATCCCTAAAGAAGGTGACACAGCTAGATAAGACAGAAGTAAGCGTAATAGGAGAATTGAATCATATACACATGCAGCTAGCATCTGATCCCAAGATCCAATATTACGTTGATATCCAGGTAGTTGACATACCTGATACATATGGGATGCTGCTTAGCAGAGACTGGTCAAAAACTTTGAATGGATATATGTCTACTGACTTCAGTCACATGTGGTTGCCTTGAAAAGGTATACCTAATCAAATAAGAATAGATGTTGAACCCAGGATGAAGCACATGATAACCGAATACAACAAAACGAATGAGATAATGTATGTAGACGTCGAGCCTGGAGTTTATTCTGTTAGGCCACAGATTGTCAAGATAGAGGAGATCCTGATGTTGGATTTTTTTCATCATGATGATGATCATCAAGAAGATATACCTTTTGTAAGACCTGATAATAATTTTGAAAGTGAGAATGAAGGAGATTGTTTCAAAAATTTTGAAAGGCATTTATCCAAGCATATAAAGTGATGTATAGTACTGAATATACCTGCTAATGATATCTTGATTGATGGATGGTGCAGGTTACATAGTGAGCCTCATTTAGAAAAGACTTGCGAAGCATGCAAGGACATGATGGAGTTAGAACAGACATACAGTGATGCATCATCATCATCAGAGGTAAGTTCATTAGATAGTGATAGTGACAGTGATTCTGATTTATGTTTGTTTCTTGCAGGAACGGGAGGGGATAAATGTAAATATAAAGGTCATTTTCAGATAACAGAGGAGATATTGGTGAGCAACCAGGATAATGGTAAAAGAAGATAAGAAATCACTCCAGGAAGTGATTATTTTATGGAGCCAGACTATGAATTGTCTGATGAAGACAGAGGTAGTGACTTGACTAAGTTTGAGGAATTTTTGGCAAAAGAGATAGAGAAGATGACACAGCAGCACAGACTTCCCCAGGAAGTCTTGATTAAGGGTTGGTGTAGGTTGCATGAGGCACCTCATTTAGAGACAACCTGCTCACTGTGTTTACATATTTTAAAAAGACATAAAGTACCAGATCCAGAAGACCATCCTCCTGATGTTGGAAAGAAAAAGAAGGCTCAGACAGCTTCACAAAAGAAAGAAAAAGTGAAGTCCAAGGATACTGAAATTCCTAAACTAAAGTGGATATCAGGTGGAGCAGCAGCTAGAGCTACAAAGAAAAGAGAAGGTTCAGCCAAGCCTTTTGCTGAAGATAAATCCTGGACTCTAAGTCCAAACAAGGAGCTGGAATAGGGATTGATCTCATTGACCCATCAGGAAAATCTTACTTAGTTGCATACAGATTACAGTTCCCCTGCACTAATAATGTGACAGAGTATGAAGCTCTGATCCATGGGATACTATTTTCTCTTAAGAAGAAGGTAAAAATTCTACATGTCTTTGGGGACTCATAATTAGTCGTCAGATAGGTAAGAGGAATCTACTCTTGCAACTATAAGAGATTGTCAAATTATAGACACAGAGTGTGGGATTTGATTGAAGATTTTGATGCATTTAATATCACCCACGTTCCTAGAGAACAGAACCATAGGGCAGATGCACTTGCCCAGGCTGCCAGTACACTGGAGCCACTATCTATATCAGGTCTAAAGAAATTTTCAGTAGAATTGGTATCTATACCATCAGTACCTGATAATGTTACTAATCTTCAGGTCTTTGATGATGACCAGCATATCCTTGATTTCATCTCTAACAGGGATATATTTGATGCTCAGATCATAGATGAGAATAGTATGGAAGATCAAGTTTGGGAAGAAGATGAAATATTAGAGTTGCCTAGCAACAGGATTCCCAAAGGTATGATTGAATTAGAAAGAGCCTTTGATTTGGATAATATGCTGAAACAGAAGGACCTTCCTAAAGCCGATGGAGGGCAATATTCACAAGTGAATATTGGACAAAATGAAGACAAAAGAAATGTCCTGATAGGTAAGGTTTGCACACTAGAAGAGTTAAAAGGAATAACTCAGGCTCTCAAAGATTACATACATGTTATTGCCTGGACATATGATGAATTAAAGACATATGACATATCAGTCATAACTCACACTATTCCCCTCAAGCCAGATGCTAAACCTTTCAAATAGAAGCAAAGGCCAGTCAATGCTTTGCTTGAACCAATAATTTTTTAAGAAGTCAAGAAGTTGTTAAATGCCAGGATAATATTTCTTGTAAGGCACTCCACTTGGGTGGCTAATCTAGTCCCAGTCAGAAAGAAGAATGGAGACATCAGGTTATGCGTAGATTTCAGGAACCTAAATAGAGCATCAAAGAAGGATAATTATCCCTTACCATCATTAGATGAAGTTCTGCAGATTGTAAATGGAGCCAAAATGATGTCCTTTCTGGATGGTTTCTCAGGATACAACCAAGTGATGGTTGATAAGATTGATAGATTGAAAACTACCTTCACCACTAAGTGGGGGATATTTGCATATAGACGTATGCCATTTGGACTTATAAATGCTAGAGCTACATTCCAGCAAGCAATGGACATAGCCTTCAGAGGCTTAATAGGAAAATGTATAGTCATATACATGGATGACTTGATAGTATTCTCCAAAGAAAGGGGAAACCATGTAGCAGATCTTAGAAGTGTGCTAAAGAAATGTGAAGAATATGGAATATCCTTGAACCCCAAGAAATGCATATTTAGGGTAACAACAGGCAAATTATTAGGCCATTTGATAACTGAAGATAAAATCATCATTGATCCTACCAGAGTGGAGTCTATTATGAAAATACAACTCCCTGGAAGTAAGAAAGAACTTAAGTCTTACTTTGGTAAGATTAACTTTGTAAGAAAATTCATCACTGGTTTTGCAGAGATAGTCAGACCTCTAAAGGCCATGCTGAAGAAAAATGCCAAGATTGAGTGGACAGCAGAGGGCAGGGCTGCTTTTGAGGACATAAAGAAAGCCATATCAGATGCTCCTATCATCATCAGTCCCAATTACACAAAATATTTTTACATTTATTCATTTGCCTTGGAACATACCTCTGTAACAATATTGATTCAAAGGAATGAAGAGAAAGAAGAGAAACCAATAGCTTTCATGAGCTGTCCCTTCAAAGATGCTGAACTGAGATATGTGGATGTTGAAAGACAAGCACTTGCATTAGTTAGGGTAGTAAAGAAATTTAGGCATTATATACTAAGAAGCCAAGTAATTGCAGTAGTGCCTGATGCAGCAGTGAAGATGCTGCTGATGCAGCAGTGAACCTGGTGAAAAAAGAGCCAAGTGGATTACTGTATTACAAGAGTATGACATGGAGATTACACCCATAAAGCTGGTAAGAGGATAGGCCTTAAGCCAAATGATATCAGAGATTGATCCAAACATTATGAGTTAGCAGTATGTTATCAATGCTAAAGACAATAAAGAATGGTATTCAGATATCAAGCACATCCTGATCACTGGAAGGTGTCCTCCAAGAATGCAAGCTTCACAGAGGAGAGCCTTGAAGATAAGGTCACAAAAGTATATGATGAAGGGAGGAACCCTATTCAAGAAGAATTATGAAGGAATATACCTAAGATGCTTAGAAAAGTCAGAAGAAAATAAGGTTTTATCAGAATTACATGACAAGTTCAGAACAGCACATGGATCAACCTTGGCCACACCACATGCAATCCTCAGAGTAGGATATTATTGGCCCACAGTTTTTAAAGATACAGCTGAACATGTTAAATGTTGTCATGTATGTCAAGTTGCTTCCAATAGAGAGAAATATGTTGCACAACCCTTGCAGCCAGTGATGGAAGAGCACCCATTTGCATAATGGGGCATGGACTTTATAGGACCAATCAATCCTCCATCCTCTTTAGGCCATAGGTATGTCTTAACAATTACTGACTATTGTACCAGATGGACTGAAGTGGTTAGCAGCAAGACTTGTACTGCAGATGATATTAAATTTCTAGAAAGCAACATTGTTACCAGGTATGGAACTCCTTATGCTCTAGTAAGTGATAATGGTTCTGCCTTCACTTCAACCAAATTGTCAAGTTGGGCTTTTGATCATGGGATTATACTCAAGTTCTCATCCAACTATTATCCCCAAGGGAATGGATTAGCAGAATCCACCAATAAGAATTTGCTAAATATCATAAGAAAATTAGTAGAGAAGAACCCTAGGGAATGGAACTCATTTCTGAAATATGCCTTATGGGTAGACAGAACTAGAATGAAAATTGCACTAGGAAATTCACCTTTTCACTTAGTATATGGGGTGGATCCTATTCTCCCTATTAACTTGAAAATTCCTACCTTACAGTTTGCCCAAGAGTACCTAGGCATAGACAATAGACAAGAAGTCAGGTTGCTTCAGCTAATGCACCTGGAAGAGAAAAGAAGTCAAGCAATTGACCAATTTACAAAACATCAGGCTGTTGTCAAACGCTGGTTTGACAAGAGAGCCAAAGTTAAGGTCTTTAGGATATCTGATTTAGTCCTGATGTGGGATAAAGCCCATGAGAGGAAAGGAGACCATGGTAAGTTTGACAGATTATGGATAGGTCCCTTTCAAATTTCTGAGATACTAGGAGACAGCACTTATAGGCTCAAGAACCTGACAGGTGAGGATGTCCCATTGCCAGTCAATGGACAATTCCTCAAACATTATTTCCAAGCCTAAGTAACTTCATGACAGTCAGGTGTTTCATAATGTACATTTGTATAGTTGCTTGTATAGTTGTGTTTTTGTTGTTTTGTTTGTTTGTTTGTCTTGTTTTGTTTATTTGTTGAGCTTTTGTTTTGGTTAGTCAAGATGATGCACTTCATCACCACAGAAAATAACAAAATTGTTAGGATTCAAGTGATGAGATCAAATTTAGACATAGGTTATGATTCATTCTAAGAAGTATTCATGATCAGGTCTGTGATATCCTTTCATCAGGGTGCCTTTTCTTAACCAAAGTGAATCAATCACAATGAAACATTTAACAGCCTTGGGTTTGTTGAACACACAAGTATAGGTGTTAAGTGAAAAATCTAAAGGGACTCCCTTGCTACCAATACAATCTCCAACCTAAAGCTGCAAGTGACTATACCTTGTATAAATGAGCTGACATGATGATATCAAATACAAATTTTGAAGAAAAATCAGAAAAGAAATAAAATTAGGCCATATAAGTAAATCTACTGGGGCTTTAGATGCCTACTGGCAGTGGGGCTCTACTTAGGGAGATTGTATAGATAACCTTGCCAAGGCTATAGACGCCTGCTAGCAGCAAGGCTCTATCCAGGTCAGCTATGAGGGATGATCTCCAACTATGTAGTTTAACACCAGTTACTTATGCTTTCAACTTGCTTTCAAGATGAAGATAATTAATCATTTGCACACACATGATCCTTTGTTAGCATTGTTACCATGATGAACTTTTATCATTCAAAGGATCATGATGCTTATGCTTAGAAAGAATTAGAATACTTTGGATGGATGTGATCACATCACTTGAATCATTGGAATTTTGATGTTTTCTTTGGTTACAATTTGTTGTGTGGTTACACAACACGCCCCATTTTGACTTGGCAAAACAGGGACCCAACTTTTTGGCTTGGCGTGTGTTTTCTGCTTCCTGGCGGTCTGGTAAAAGTAAGTCATGCAAATAACCCTCTAAAGGAGGATGTGGTAAGTCATCATCATGAGGTCAGTTTGTCAAAATTCATATTTCATTCCAATAACCTCATATTTAGTAAGAGCATCGAATTTCATGCAGGTTTGCCTTTTGCATCACCCTGATATTCATTAGGATGTGAAAGTTATGAATGGTCAAAACCCTGGTCAAACCTGATATTCACAAAGGGAGGATCATATTCCTTAACATCAGTCATATTACAGAAGGTCATCCACATCTAATTTATCACCCGATAAATCATGCGGTCCAAATGTCTGGACGTCAATTTTAGGTGATAGTGACCTTGAGCCGTCAGCAGCCTTATGTATTTTGCGAGGGTCATATTTCTCAATGTAACCTAATTTTTCTCAATATCCTTCTACGTCGAAATATCCCCCTAAGCCATTATCCTGATGATGTCATTCAAGTCTAATAAACAAAGAAACAAACATGACAATGACGTCATCATCATTTTTACCTCTCAGAGGCATATTTCCTAAACATGATCCTTCTCGCATAATATGATGATGACATCATGATGCCATAGCGATATAATAAGTGAATATCTGGATGACGTCATTCTGATATTCTGAGAGAGGGGTTATAGTTTATCCAGGCATCATCATTTTTGTAACATCACCCGACATATTGAAATATCCTCCTGACGTATAAAGCATGACCTAAGGGTGCGTTCGTCGCTTGATCTTGTCAAGATAGGTTTTTCCTCTCGAGGAGGAAGATCACATTGCACTTGGGATGATATTTGAAAATATCACCCCGATATCCAAATAATATTATGTATTCAAATATATCTTGTCATAGAGATATTACCTAGCTCTCGTTGCCGCCATTGACATTTAATACACGTAGAGGTGGTAGGTAGTTCCCACCGACCACAACACCCGATGAGACACCTGGTGAAAACCTGAGTTTCTGTGAAAAATCAACGATTAAAATCTAATACATTAGGGTTTGCCCTAATTTTGCCCTAATCACAAAGTTAAAAGGTAAATTCAATTGTCATTTTCATACTTACCTTGCAATAAAATCATTTTTACAGAGTGCTAGCTTTCCAAACCCTCGTACAAGCGATACTTGGAGAACAAAGCTTACATGCAGGAAGAAGCGCGAAATTATCACCAGAATTAAGGGCATTTTCAGGAAACCAATGGTATAATAAAAGGGGATCTGCATAACCAGGTAGGTAATTGAAACCCTCATCCTGTTGCTTCTGCATAATCAGGTATGATGTTGTTGGTTTGAAGTAGTAGTTTATGCATCCCACGATAAGTAAATGCTGAATAAGTATAGTATGCACGATGTTAGTAGAGATAAATCATTATGTGCATGCTTGTGAGTATCCTTTGTAAGACAAATCTTGTTAATTACAAATATCCATGGCTGACAAGAGGTTAGCTAAGTGTGAAGCTGAGTTCAGTAGGCCCATGTTCACATCTCCTAAACGAATCTTGTTCAAGTATGGTACCATAACGGATACGTACCAAGGAAGTACTGATTTGGAGGCCTGGTCTGCCAAAATGAATGATGAAAAGAATAGAAGCAGCTTGCTAGATGTAGTGTTTGTATCAGGAATGTGGAATGTGGCTGGTTTTCTGTACTCCATGGAGTCTCTAGAGCTAGTTTTTGAATGTGCACAAAATTACAATCCACAAACAAGACAGGTGGTAAAGCATGGGAGAATATACGCAGACCTATCCATCAAGGGTCTTTCCAAGACATTTGGACTACCATTGGGCAGGAAGGTTAACAACGTAGATTTGAAGAAATCTGAAGTTGAATATGAAAACAATAAGAAGAAGGCAAGGAAGAACATGTATCAGTGGAGGGTTAAGAATAGCACATATCCTGCAACGGCCAAGCTTCCTGTGCACTTGTATAAGTATGATTTTGACAAAGAGTATTAGTATATGATTGCATTGCTTAACAGGGTGACAGGCCAGCTCGATGCTGGTAGTTTTAAAGATTGGATGTACGGTGTCATCCTGATGTGCATATATGCAGACATTAAGCCACTATGGGGCCAATTGATAAGTGATGCTCTACATGAGCAGCTGACGAACCTGGGAGGTTCAAATTGTTCCTTTTACATGACATCATACATTGTCTACTCCTATGCTTACAAAGGCACATTTGATGCATTAACAACAGTTGGAAGATTGGTGGAACCACCAATGATGCTCATATTTGGGATCATAATCCCTAGTTACAGAGAGTTAATTACCTCCAAGATAACAAATTGGTAAATGATGCATTGTCTATGCATCTGGTGAGGGCCATGGAGGAGGACAGGATGAAAAGATTGAGCATGGAGGCTCAAGAAATAATCTATAGGCATGGAGCCTGGTACATTCAATTTGCAACATTTTCTTACATGAGAATTGAGGGCTTTGAAGGACACCCCCTCATGCTGCCAAGATACCCCACTGATGCAGTGGTATTAATGGAATTTATAAGGCAGAGCTCCACAATACTGAAGACATACAAGGATGCTCAGAAAATACCACCAATTTTGTTTCCAGTAACCATTGGCTGGTATATGTGCCCAGATTCAGAAAATATCAAGAAAGTCATGGTTAGTTTGAAGAAAATACAATTGCAGCCATTCCCATTAGTAAGGCCATATGATCCTTATGCGAGGATACAGAAAATAATAGGGAAACCTATTCATAAGAGGCACCTAGAAGACTTCTAAGCGGATTGTGAAGATGAAGTAGAAGCCAGAAGAAGAAGATACCAAAGGTTAACATTGAATCAAATCAAAACCTTTGACTGCATCTCCATTCCTTCATAGTTGAAAAAGGATGATGGCAGAATAATAGCAGATGAGTATGAAGAAAAGAAAATATATAATGATACAATATCTGCACCTGATCTGACTATACAAGAAGATATATCTTTAGATCCTTTCATTGCCAGGACATTACACCTAACCCAAGCTTGGGTTGATGAACAAATTGAGGCATTGAAGAAGAAAGGTGTTGCCATTACTGTGGATAATAAAAAGAAAGGACAGGATATTCCTGATGAGGAATATGATGATTTTATAACTAAAAAAAGGAAATCTAAAGGAGAAAGGCTGCCTCCACAACAACAACAAAGCAAAAGACCCCCTAGGGGTAAGAAAATTGATAATGAACCCAAGGGGGTGATTATTGAAAGGGCAGTGTTTCCATCCGAGGATGCAACAACATCAGGATCAGGATCAGCATCACCTCCACGGGCAGGTAAACAAAAGTCCAAGAAAGATCAGATGGCAGAGGCAATAGTTACTGAGACCCAAGAAGAGGGTCAATCCTCACAAAAACAAATAGAAGAGGATATCCTCCTGGAGGAGGAGCCTGAGGAAGAGGAAGCCCCTTTATTGTTCAAAAGGAAAAGAAAAGCCCCATAAGTGGTGGTAGCTATCACACCTAAGAAACCAAGAACCTCCATGAGGGGTGAGATAATGCAATCCCCTATAATGTTGAAAGGGGCGAGTAGTGAAGTTTTCCATAAGGAATTTCAACATAATGTTCCACTTCCTACCATTGTGAAGTTCAAGACTGAACAAGCGGAAGAGCAGATGAAAGAAACCTCGAAAATGTTTTAAAGAGGTCATATCTCACTGGATGAAACAGTTAATCTATCTGATGATGAGGTAGTGAAGGATGTAGCTTCACAGAAGATGGAAACCCTTGTTGCAGGTACGCACATGACTCCTCATGGGACTCCATTAGTTCAAACAATATTGGAGGAGATGAAGCAAGTGGAATCTAAAAAGGAAAAGAGTCTAGAGAAGATAGCTCAAGAAATGGGGCTGGACACATTAGTTGCACAGGTGACAAGTCTTGCAGTAGTGGATTTGACATATAGACAGAATGTAAGTCCTGAACATCCACCAAGTACACCTGATAAAGGAGAACATATAGAAGAAGTGAAGATGGCAAAAGCAGAGGGCTAGGCTTCAGAAATAATCCAACAACACGAACATGATACATCAACAAAGCCCATTATAGTAGAGGTTCAGGAAAAGAAAGCTGATGAGAAAGATGTATTAGAAGATCATGCTTCTAAAGTTTAGGAAGTAATGCAGGTGCAGAACAAATAGTGTATTCAAAACAAATACCAGCACCTAAGGAGGATTCCACAATATCCACTGCTATGAATGTGCCTCAACAAGAGGAAAAGTCAAAAGTGGATGAAGTAATAAAGGAGAAGGATCACGATCATCATGATCATCATATAGATGCATCACAAGATTCTCCACCTTAGGATGATGCTCCTCCAGAAAAGGAAACTCCTCAGCAAGAGGATATACCACAGGATCACCCTCAGTATGAGCATCATGAAGAAGAAACAAAGAAATCACCTTCTCCATCACATATGCTGATAGATACAGGAGATCAAGGTGAACATCATGATGATGCAGAGAAACATGATCAGGTACCTCGATGGTTGGAAAAGGAAGTCAACATAGAGGTAGATTTTGAGATTCAAGAATTTGATGTATCCACCTTGTTTTCAAAAAATCTAATAAAACCAAAGAGGAAGGCCAGAATGACTTCGGCCATTAAGAGAGATCCAACAACTAGAAGAAGGACTGCACAAATAGCAATCCCTACTGTAGATAAAGAGAAGGGTAAAATTACTCTGGAAGAATTCTAGATTAATACAGTTGACTTGGGGTTTGCAAATGAAGACCAGGAGGGTCAAGAAGGAAAAGATATTATAGATTCTTTGATTCAAAAGGTTAAGAGAGAAAAGGAAAAAAATAAGCAACACAAAGAGCACATTGCTTAGTTAGATGCATATATAGGAAGGTTAACTAATCCTGAAGATAATTCCACTGATCATGCGGTCCCATTGACTGCTATTTCCCAAGAAGAGGTAAATAAGTTGGATCTCATGAAACATGAGTCATCCATATTGAGAAAGTGGATGTATTCCACATTTGATACAGCAGAAGAAGTGGTAAAGGCCTCTTTGAAGAGGTGGAGTTCTCTTAGTGGCTCTAGGAAAAAGGTAGACAAGCTGTAAATGGAAATAGGTAAAAGATCTTTCCAATTGGAGAAGATATTAGATGTCTTGGGAGAAATAAGGAGGATAAATCCTCAACTACTCATCAACAAGCAGGTGCTAAATAATAACAATGCATTATTGATACATATATGGTATACGGACATTCAATTTGAATGTGATGTACTCAAAAGATGCAACAATAAGCTAAGAGAAATCAGCATAAAGTTACATGATATGATGTCTTTTGAGGGAGAAATTTTGGAAACGTTTGAAGGTAAAGTGGAAGGAAAGATAGATAATCAAGATGAGGAGTTTACAATCGAAGCTCTACATAATAACTTCCAATTTGTTGCTGATGATCCATTAGGCCAAATGATAGAAGAAATCATGGATAAACTGGTGAGGACCAAGGTGAAAATGGAAAATTATAATGAGACACTGCACAATAGAAGAAATAGACTGGATAGCATCAGAAATAAATACTAGGCACATAAACACGCCATTATCAAAGCAAAGACCCAGGATGGTGGGGAAATAGATAAAATAGTGCAGTTATATGAAAATGTCAGGGTCATCATGCAACCTCATATACAGGGTCGCCATTATCAGGATGATGAAAGTACAGAAAGTGATGCACCTAACGATGGAGCGCATGAGTCAGATAAAGTAGATGATGATACATCATGAAGTAAATGTCAGCATCTAATACTTAGTAAAAATAAGTATTTCAGATAGTTGCCAGCTGGCAACTTGTGCCACTTGATAAAGTTGACAAAGTCAAGGGGAAATACTGACTGTAGATATTCATAGATAAATCAAGATCGTAGATCTTTTGTAACAGATTCCTCACCTTGTTCTATAAAAGGTGTTGGAATCCCTCATTTCAAACATTCGAAACTTAATTGAAATCCGTCTGCTGAAATATTCAGGGCTCATTTCAAAGCTTTTTTGTATACATTTATGTCCTCTCATACTTAATGAACAAGAAGACTGTTTTGATTACAATTCATAATAAATCTTGAGTAATCAGTGTGTGAATTCTGGATATATGTGGTGATTTGCTGCATCCCTTGGAGTGCATGTCTACTTGCATATTTTTTTTCATACAATTCCTTTGAAGTTAGCATCAACTGTATCTAGCTGTGGAATATCCTGGTGAACATATGGTTTGGTTTTCTTCTCTTCATGACCGTATCTGATGTACATGTGGTTCAATAGCTAAAGGTTCAACATTAATTTGAAGCATTTCACCATCATAATTGCAAATAATTGATAATCTCAAGCAAATAATGCAAATATGTGGATGTCTCGTAGATAATTGAAAATATTTAGCATATTTGAAGCTCAAGCATGTATAATTGATGAATATCATGCAAAGATTTAAATATTTCTGTATCATTTGATCAAACAACTGCATAAAATGACCTCTATGTGAAGAATCTTTGCAAAAATAATGTCATGATGATGAACTCAACGTAAGGCCCCAAAATGGAAATAGCAATGCACATCAACCTCTGAGTAACGTCAGACGATTAAGACCTAATCACCAGAGACTTGGGATCATGAATTCTCTGAATTCATCATATCTTTCAAGATGAATAAAGGTTAATGTGTACTTTTATTCTATGCTTGTTTGTGACTAACAATTAGCACAAAGGCACATCTCGTGGGTTAAGGGTAAGGCCAAGCCTGAAAATGATCTTAAAACATGCTAGGGGAGTGGACATTAAAGTGGACTCCAAACATAGTGTGAAATTGTGGGCGAGCACAATTTACAACGCTACATTTAGCCCCCACTTTAGCGAGTGTATGATATGATGTGAAGAAAGTACAGAAAAGAAAGTGATGAAAGTAAATAACCATGAAAAGGATACTATAGAGGATGTAGAGCTATTCAAGTGGAGGAATCAAGCCCCCAGGCTGAGAACCTACAAAACAAATATGTTAGACAACAAAAACCTGTAAGACAATAGTGTTAGAGCATAAACCTACAAAACCACTATGTCAAAACATCACAAACATATATAATTAAATATAAACAACACATACATAGAGGATAAAAACACATAGCAATCAAATAAAAATTGAGTCGACAAAGTGAAAAAGACCTCAATGTGAAAATTTGTCTCAATACTATGTGCCATCCCCAAAATACAACAAAAATAAAGAAAACCACGAATAGAGGAATTCTTAAACAAATATAGAAGAATATAATGAGTCAATCAATTGCTTCAAGGAGAGAAGACATACAAATAGATGGGGAAGCAATCAATATGAATGCAGAAGAGTATGACTCAAACACTAGCTTGCTCTGTCGCTAGGGGTCATGCAAATGACAATACTATCTTGAATCACAGACTAGCAAGTTGCATTATGCTAGGTGACCGTGAGTGTAAAAAGGTAAGTTATATGAGGCACATAGACTAGTAAGCTGCATTATACTAGGTGGCTCATAGACTACATGGATCACAAACTAGAAAGTTGCATTATGCTAAGTGATCATATGCTACCAATGCCTCAGGGAATGTATCAAAAAACCAATGCTACATATCAAACACCAATGCCTCAAGGAGCGTACATCAAACACCAACACCATAGGGGTGAATGCTTAAGGAGCGTTAAATAAACAATGCCACGTGGGCAAATTAATACACAACACCTCAAGGGGTGAATTGATAAGCTACACCTTAGGGGGTGTGAGTAAAGAAGGGTGAATGTATGGATGCACTTGTGAGAACAGTATATGCCCCCCTTAAAATATTAGCATGTATAATATGCAAATATTTTAAGGTAAAAGGAGGAAGAAATAGGAGGGGAGATCCTTATGAAGAATGCACACCCCTAGAACAAATTGTCTCTGCCCCCCAAAATAGGGTGAGGACAACCATGAAAAAGAATATTGTGTTGTTACTGTTACTAGATTTTCACTATAGCTCAATCAGGTGGATTTGTTGAATTTAAACTGAAGAAGTGAGGTACATTTTATTTACTTTCCTTCATTACATTCAATTGTATAAACAAAAAGAAAAATGGGAAAAGATTACAAGGTAATTGTGATAGATTATTGCATTTATACAAGTGCATGTAATAGAGAAAAGATTTACACAAATCTTTCAAGTAATCTTTATTGAATGTAAGAATGTTCATTATCTCACACAAGCTGTGAGATTGACTATTGCTTATTCTAATATAAATTGAGAGCAACATATACATGAATAAGTAATAAAAAGAAATGAATGTGCATAGAAGGAAAGGTAACCAATCATTGCCTGAATGACTAGTTTGTAGTGTTGACTGTGGAGGTTGTAGGTCGATGTAGCCCTGAGCCACTGATTTCTCCTAGCTCATGTTTCTTGCAAAGATTAAGTAATGGTATTAGAGAAATGCTCTAAGCAGTGGCTAATTACCAATATTGTACACACAGTCACCCTATGCATGCATATATTGGTCTCAATATGTATTAGACAAGAAATGTATACTTTGAAGGTCCTAGAAAACAAGCCAGTTGTCAAACACATCCAAAGTATACATTTATTTTCTAACAAGTTTGTTTCATGTGCAGATACAGGTGAAATTGTGTTTCTGAGTAATTCATCCATTTACATCATGAGTGGAGAAAATGTGGCTCCCACAAGGGTTGAGCCCAACTCGTGATTATTACAAAAGCATTTCATATATATTCGATAGATGCAGAGTACAGTCATTCCATAAGTAGAAAGATCAGTTGAAAGACAAGTTGGAGCAATCATTAGTCAAGGCATATAGAAATATGAAGGACAGTCAGCTCATAACTTAGAAGGAAGTCATTAATGAATGTTACATGAGAGAGGAGTAATATCTTTCAAGAAAGACAATGTGGCAGTTCACATACAAAAGACTCCATAGTTTCATGATGATCAGATGCTCAAGGATATGCTACTATCTACTGTAGGTGTTATGTACAAATATCTCTTACCTCGAGCAGTCATAGTCAATGCAACATTAAAGAACAAGAGTATCTCAATGATATGGATAGTGTACTATAGAACAAATAGCCATACATGACAGTTAAGGATAGTATACAAACGAAGCAATGTAAAAAATGAAACTACAGTGGATCTCAGGTTCTTGTGAGAGTTAAGGGTCTGCATTGCTTTCATGGAGGTTGCGAAGATGTAGAGTCTCTATTTGATTCTTACCTACAAAGGAAAAGCATGAGAAAATGATTGTCATAATAGTCATAAGGGACTATCTGATAACAGTTAGAAGGAAATTGCTAGAAGATTGCAAAAGAATAGTCATAAAGGTAAGAGTTTGATTGAGAGATCAAAGTCAATGGAAGACATTTCAAATCATGAGTGACGGAGGCATAGAGCTGTCACAGTGTAGTCAAACATGATGAATGAAAGAATAGTCTAATCTATATAATTTTGTCTATTCTAAAGATCCTACAGGAGAAAATTGCCAGAAAATAGACAAAAGTATATAGATTCATCTTGAAATGTCAAAGGCGCAAATATCATAAGGATCTGAGTAATGATAGCATATGGAGTGCTCAAGTTGTTGTTATAGGAAACATAAAAAAACTGATAAATTAACATTCAAAAGGGTAAGATGCTCCTGGAGTATATACTTTTTGTCCATTTTTAAAATATCTTCAGCATTTCAGCTAGAAAACACAGTGAGGTCAATGACATAAACTTTAAGTATGCAAAAAGGACATTTTAAGGTCTAAGATCACTGACAGGACAGAGCAGCACCTGAAGAGCATACAGTCATGACTGATAAAGTAGAAGGGACATCAGTTCAACTGTCAGCAAGAAGAAAGCATTAACAATCCTAACTGAAGCCTAAAAGTGGGTCTTGGGAAAAAAACACAGAGATCCAAGATTGAGGAGATAGTAACTTGTGAACTCTGTCAGATAAGTGTGGTACAGAAAAATCTTCACAAAGGTTTTGTCTTAACTATTATAGCAGATGGTAGGATTTGTAGACCCACTCCTAGGACAGCAAGTAGAGAGCAGTCAACATTATTACAAAGAAAAGGATAGCATTGATTGAGGAGCAGAGGCTATGTTTGCATACAAGGCACTGTCATCACTAAGGAATTCTGTTAAAATTTTCCAAGCCTTGTATAAATAGTAAAAGTCTAAGAAGGGTTTTAAAACACTTTCAAACCCTACAGATCTTACATGATCAGCTACAATGCTAACCATGATACAGAAGGTTTAGACAGTGGTATTGGAGATTTTGCCTAATATTGAAGAGATTTGTATAGTCTTTTTAGAAGTCTTTAAATATTTCAATACATATTAGGTTTCGTGTTTTGAAGAGATAGGTTTTAAAGATAGAACACTAGGAAGTTGGAATGTTTTCATAAAACATTTTTATGAATGTTGCACAATAGTAACTACTGCCAAGGCTTACTAGTTTCTCCACAGACCCATGAAGGTGTTTATAGTGTTACAATTTTTGACAAACTTTCAAACTAAGTAATCTTGATCATCTATCAGCAGTCACTAGAAAGGTGTCACAGATCAAGCATTTCTGCTACAGAAAAAGGAAAAGTGTCTTTTGGAGCTTGAGAAGATATAGAGTGCCATGGGTTTATCTATAATGAGTGGATCAAATATAGTTTAGAGACCAAACCCTAATGCAACATGTAAACAAAGTTTCAGTCTTCTTTTAAATAATACTAAAAAAAAAGTTAACAATGGACACTGATGATATATAGCCATACATGATACAGAGAGTAAGTTTCATATTAAAACACAATACCATTTTGTGAAAGTCGCATACACCTGAGTATCGTTGCCATAGACAGAAGGATACAATTTTCAAAAGGATGCAGTGCTAAAGATGTAGCAGAAAATGATTAAATTACAGTGTTGTTACAAAGGAAAAATGAGTTCGACAAACTTACCAAAAGCTTCAAAATACTCTGAAATGTCAAAAAACCAATAAGGATGCTCTCATAATCACCTTCAAGAAGCTTAGGGATCAAGCCCTTGTCGGCGGCAAGAAAGATGCAAAGCAAGATTGCACAAAATCAAAATGCAAAAAAAGGGCAAGAAAGTGTCTTTTGTTGTTTAGGGTTATGAAACCCTAAAAGCCCGAGTGAATTTTTTCCTTTTTGCATTTTATTTTTTTCTTAACATTTTAAATGGCCCATGGCCAATAAACTTGTAACATGTAAGCTTAGTAAAATGCCATGAGGTGGCATTGGAAATTGTTGAGACTTGTGTTAAGTCTTTCATCCTTTTGTATTAAAGTAAATACCTTGGTGCCCTCTTGCTTTTATTTTTTCCTTGCAAATATGATATAATATAAAACAATAAAGTCTAAATGATGATCATATAAATCATTTAAGATCTGTTGTTGCCTTTTAATGCAAGGGAGCGTAAAGGAGAGTACAGTGGAGATTGTTTGAGATACTTTATTGCCTTTGAGGAGTTATGGTTGAAAATGTGAAGATGTGGCATACACATGCCAAAGACATAGCATTTTGTTTTGCCAAGGAAGAGAGGAATTTGACTAAGTCATGTTGGTAGTTAATAGTTCTCTTGACTACTTGGAGAGCATCTAGGAAGGTTTTTTTCCTTTTAGAGTCCTTTTTAGATTTGTTTTCATGAGCCATTATGTTTGGCTAGGTCCTAATGGACTTTTTCTTGAAGTATGGGCAATTTTGGAGAGGATTTAGGCACTATATTTTAGGCTTTTTAGGTGCATCCGACCCCAGTCAGTTGGAGATTCCTTCTTTTGTGGGACCACTTGGATAGTGGTGGTTATAGTCACTTTTGTGACTCTATTGTACTCAGTTCTTATTATGCAAAAATATTTTTCTGGAGATTGTGACTGATACAGTCCTTTGTTACAGTATTGAGCATCTTTTGGAACTCATCATTTTTGGAGTATGGAATATAGATTTTACCTTGGAGATTATTGAAGAATCTTGTTACCTTCTTGTTCTTGCAAGCATTGTGTATTACTAGGTGATTGACTGAGCTATTTGTGATATTATTCTTTTCTCCTTTAGTTTTTGTCTTATTTTATGCCTTTTTTGCAAAAGTAGGAATTTGCAAGTTATAAATTGTGTCTTAGGATTGCATGGAAATCTCTAGTTTGTGAAAGTTTTGTCTTTCCTTCTTGAAAGTATATGCAGGACAGACCTGTTTATGAAACACTTATGCAGAAAATTAGAGTAACATGTTGCGTATTTTCAGTGTTCATCATAAATAACCAAGTGTATGTCAGTCTTAGTATCTCATAGCTCTTATTAGTTTGGTGTATCACCCATTTTCACTTCATTTTTCACCACTTTTGTTTAAAATAAGCATATTCTTACCCTTTTCCTCATCAAAGTAGTAGTTTAAGTGATATCCATAGGAAGTTGACCTTCTCCGGAGGTTGACCTTTGCTCATAGAGTAACTCACAACTTTAGAGGTCCTCCCATGTTTCATCAAATAGACTAATTTCTACAAATTAGTCTGGGTGCATATTTAGGTGATAACAGTTACCAAAAATGAAGTATGGTTGCATGTAAGATTGTACCATCATGAATGGAAACGAGAAAATAGAGAAAGCTACAGGTGCCACATAGTGGGTAACAACACGATAAACGAAGGAAGGTGTGATAACCTCATGATAAATTAGAGAAAGAACAATGAACTAGATAGAGGCCATGCTCAATATCATTTGTCCTGTAGAGAAGAGATAGGTGCTTCAACAATAGGAAGAGTGAGAGCACCTGTGTGAAGATGTTAAATTTTGTCCTTCAAGTCTTTGCATTCACTAGTGGAATGGCCAAGTGCTCGATGATATGCACAAAAAGGAAGTGGTGATTGAATGTGTTTAGGAAACTTTTTACATGTAGGAGGAAGAGTGATCAAGTGATCTTTGAGAAGCCTCAGTAAAATACACTCTTGTTTAGATTGAAGAGAAGAACTAGGAGAAGGAAGAAACCATTTTTATTGTGGAGAAAGGTTTGATGTTTAAAAGAAGAAGCTAGAGAGACCTTAGACAATGGAGGAGGGGATTTAGACACAAGAGAAGGATGGTAATGTAAACCCACTGTAGAATGTAAGTGTGGTGTAGGGGCCACAGGGACCTTGACTCCTTGTTCAATGCACCCTAAACCATTTTCATTGTATTTGAGCCCATAACATGTCTCCAAATCAGAAAGAGGAGAATAAACATCACTAGCCTTGTTGAAATGAGATGTTTATATACATTTTGGAGGAGAAGCAGTAGAAAAAATTCACATGAGAAGAGGGATCGATTCTAATACCAGAATGTAGATCCTTGTTGAATGTGGGAATGTCAAAGTGAGAAGAGTCAACCTTATATTCACATGGCCCATGGGGGTGAAGTCTAAGGAGCACCAATAATCACCAAGACATGCATTAGATGAGGAAGGGACATCGTCATAAATAGAGGGTGATGATGGTGTTTGAGAATTTATTGTAGAAGGTATAAAATTATGAAAAGAATAAAGGGCAGGCTTCTCGTGACCCAATTCAGCCCATTGATAGTATTGAAAGGGGTCAGGATTAGCACTTGCCTTATGCACTTTACCATTATAAATAAATTTAAGAGATCGATGGAGGGTAGACAAAATTGCACCCATGGCATGAATCCATGGTCTAGCAAGGAGAAGATTATAAGAAAGACTCTCCTACATGACATGAAATTTAATAACTAATATAACATGGCCTAACATAATAGGCAATGTGATAGTGCCTAAAGCTAGGCGTGTCACATTATCAAAACCTTTCATGAATATATTTGAAGGAGAAATATAAAAAGCATCCATTTTGAGATGATTAAGGAGGTCTAAACTGTAGATGTTAAGACTAGAACCACTGTCAATAAGAGTTCTCTTAATCCTAGTTGATTTTATAACTACAATAATCATAAGAGTATCATTTTTCCTCTAAACTTTAGTAGAAGGGCATTTAGAGAAATGAAAAGTGATACCAGTAGAAAGATGAAGAGGTGGTGAGAGGGAAACATGGATAAGAGTATCATGTTTGTTTCATTGAGTATTATATGTGTGGACTACTATATGGTACTGAGAATCCACAAACATGTTTTGAGTTATACACTTAGAAGTCTCTAACAAGTGATTCAAAGGTTGAGGATTTTTAGGAATATCCCGAATAGTGATCACAGGACAAGAGAGCAGGGGTGGATTAGGCACCCTATGCACAATGATTTTGGGAATAGAAGAGATATTTTAAACATTAATGTACTTATCCAACATCCCCTTTGCAGGTGGGCTAAGTTGATGAACAATTATTGTATTAATATTATTATATGTTTGAGAAATGGATGGTGTAGAAATAGAAGTATTCTCAACATCTATCCATGAGGGATTTGATGTGAGATGAGGCTCTTCATCCGCTAATGCTTCATCGCTATAAGGGAGAGCATTGGAATGAACAGTAGGTAAAGTAATGTTAAGAAAAGTATCTATCATTTCATCCTCTTGCACCAAAATATCCTCATAAGTAGGAGGAATATTAGGAGAGGGATCAAAAGAATAGAGTAACATAGAAAGGGCTAAGTCACCATCACATGCATCGAATGGAACATCACTTTCACGAACCCTTTGAGCAAAGTAGGAAAGTGATGTAAGAAAAGAAGAGAACATTCTAATTTAGAAAAATAGGAGAGAATTAAGAAAGGTATTAACAAATCCCATCGAAGGCTGGGGTTTAGGGCAGTGCCTTGAAAAAATAATTCAGGAAAGAAAAAAAATTGTTTTTGATTTTGAAAGAAAATTGAACGAAAAAGGAGCTTTAAGTAAAACACATTGGGTTCACCAAAATGTAAGGTAGGAAAAACTACTCCTAAACTGAACATATCAATCAAGGGAGCTTTTCACTAACATTACACTAGGGTTCTATTAACTAATGTTTCAAACAAAATCTATGTCTACATAACCACTTTATGTATTAAAAGAAATGAATCAAACTAAACTAAATGTTAAAAGGAAAGAAGGAAACTAATTAAAATGTTAGAAAATGAATAACAGTAAATAAAATTTTGAGAAATGAAGTACAAAAATGAAAAGACAAAATGATAAGGAACCTGGCACCAAGTAGACAACCTTATTATCCAGGACACCAACACACCGCGTGGACATCTACGCATTGCGCTGTAGTCTTTATGGTGCGGGTACTGTATAGTTCACAATCTCAACTCTTGTGCCAGAGTTTTGAGTCCTTTCTCCCATCATCGAGCTTCTTGATAGAACTTGTAAATGCATAGATGACAGAGAGGGTTGGGTTGTATAAGAGTTTTCCTTAGTCAAACCCCATTTTCGGTGTTTTCACCTCAACAATAGCCAGAGATATAGATTGTTAGATTGACATAAAAAGCATGTGCTCTAATTCTAAGTGCGTCTAGAATTGTTTGAGTAGTGACAAGGAAGATTTGATAAGATATGTAAAAGAAATATGATTAATCTAACATTTGCAGTGATTAACAACAAACGATGAATACAATAGAGCAAGGGAGTGAACAATATCTAGAGTATGATGATGGTAAGAAAACAAATTATAGCATTGGTGGCTCTCAATTTTGGCAGAGCTTCGCTATGAAAGGAAATTGATCACTCCTTGGAATGGCAAATCTACTTGCTTAAATAGAGAGGGAAAAGGCAAAAATCAAGGAAAAGAGTCATTTGGGCATGGATAAGCATCAAGAAAAGTCTAGAATTCCATGCAAGTAAAAATGCACCTTCTAAAAATGGTTGACAAACAAAAAGACACTTTTAGGACATTAGCATGCCATGCAGACGTCCACACCTAGTGTTTATTTCATGCAACTTTAGTTCTTTGAAAGTTTAGATGACTTGGGGCATTGCCAAGGTTACATCACTTTTATGGTTTTTGGATATGACAAGAAGAAAGGGTCAAAGCAGCACAAAGGTACATCTCATGGATTGAGGATAAGGCCAAGGCTAGAAATGATCCTAAAACATGCTAAGGGAGTAGACACTAAAGTGGACTCCAAACATAGCATGAAATTGTGGGCAAGCACAATTTATGACGCTATAGACATCATCACCAAGGATGCCACAAAAAGGTAATTTCATGGCCGGGTGATCCCACAATATTGTGTCCCACTTTTTGGCCAAAGTAGGACATTGAAATCAGCATTTTTAACCAAATTTTCACTTTCTGACTCCTATAGAAACTAAACCATTAAAAATTTTAAGATGATACGAACTAGTGATTTTTGAGATTTTGTGTGTAGATTCTAAATGTATTTTTTTTTAATTTTAAGAAATAATTTGTGAATTTTTTTTTACGTAACTTTTAATAACTTATTTTTTATAGATAACAACATTTTTTAAAAGTGATGTTTATACCATACATGATAACTTTTTTTATAGAAAGGATCAAATTATAAAATTTTAAACATAGATTTGTAACACCAATATCTAGTGTGCAGATAAATTTTCATAATTTTTTATTACATATATTTTTTTTATTAATTTTTTAGTGAGATTAATTATAATTCAGACATTGGTTTATACCATACAACATAACCTTTTTTGTATGTATCCAAATTTTTTTAAAAAAATTGTTGAAACAAGGACATCAGTACCTAGTCTGCAAATATTTTCATAAAAAAATTCTCTATTTTTTTATTTTTCCATGTGTGTGGAATAGAGATCCTGATGTTCAATCAAAAACCTATGTTCACTAGAAAATAGAAAATAAATATAATAATCAAATGAAATATATTCAAAATCATACTTTTTGGAAATCTTATACTAAGGGCTACATACTAACAAAATAGAATTTCTAAATGATTTCATTTGATCCTCCAAAAGGTGAAACAAAATTGGTTTTTTGTCAACATTTTGATAGGTGTGGAGGAGACTCCATCGAGGTTTTGATTTAAGACTAGGGGGTTTATTTCCAAGGGGGTTTGATCTAACCCCCTTCAATTAAAACCCTTTAGATGGAACCCCTCAATGCTTAAATCATTAATTTTTCTAAAAAATATGTGATTTCAGACAAAAATCAGGATGTCCCAAGTTTGGGACTCAGTATTGTAGGATCACCCGGCCAGAAGGGTATATGTGCTATATTTTTCACTATTACTAAGTTTATGATTTTATTCAACTGCTAATCAACTAATAGTTGCACGCCCCAACTAGCTGTGGGATGTATGAGTGGAGACTTTTTTTCAAATCATAGACTGAATGATAAAATAAAGAAGATTATAATGGTTTAGAATTTGAAAACCACCTCCTTTCCTCTTCCCACGAACTCCTTAGGTGATAACATGGGTATAAATAGGAAACATAGACAAGGCATGTGAGTTGTTATACAAAAATTTCTAAAAGAAATGTAACTTCCTAGAATGCCACATGTGGCAGAACAATGTAAAAGGGTTTGTTGAAAAGGCCTTGGAAACTTTTAATCAAACACAAAACAACATCCTGCCTATTGATATGTGTCAGAAAACTGAGAAGGGGGGTGGATCAGTTGTCTCAAAAACTTAAACACTTACTACAATTAAACATTCATCACTTATCCACAATTATTATGATTTAACAATGAATGCATGAAATTAGAAACTTAACCACAGAGATAACATCAAACACAAGAGACACCAGATTTTACGTGGAAAACCCCAAGGTGGGGAAAAACCATGGAGAGGATTAGCTCTCAATATATATTGCAATCTTGAAATAATGATGTTCAGGCTTGGTCACTCCACAGGCCTAAACATACTAGCTTACTGCCATGAAGAACAACTAGGTCTAGCAGGCTCACTGCCTCAACCCTAAACCTAGCAAGATTACAATAAGGGTTCTTAAACCCTGGGGGCTGTTAAACCCTACTGGCGGCTCACTACCAAGATCTCTACCATGATCAACACCTTCTTATGTTTATGACTGAAGTACAATAAGTCCTCTGCTCTGCTATGCCTCTATTCTGCTCTTCCTCTTCTTTCCTCTTCCTCTTCTCTGCTTTGCCTTTTGGACCTTTCTTAATATCTTTCCATTTTCACTCAAGGACCCTTTTTCCACAACTCAACTACAAGTATTTATACACTACATCAACCTTGGAATGATCATCAAGGTCGGCATCACAATCATCAACCATTGGAACAATCTCCAAGGTTGGTATTACAAACATTTACAAAATAGGTCCTGACCTATTACAACATTGTGCAAAGGAAATGAAATGCGGATCACACCATGCCTTAGCTAGGACTCAAACATGATCTTCCACTCCATAGCATGCTTCCACAATCTTCCAGAGATCTCTGCAATCACTGGGATTAACTAGGTCGGCCAAGACTGGTTACACGCTACATTATCTGGGAACAATATTCAAACACAATCTCAATTTCTTAACACGGACCAAAGTCTAGATAGGAACATGATTAGGAGACATCCACAAGCACATTATAATCATCACGAGCAACCGTACTAACCTTAACCACTTTATCCATAGGAATCTTCTCACCAAAACACATGAACTTCACTGTCTTCAACTGTCATAAAAGAAAGATAGCTTGCGGACAACCAAACGACAAACCATTGCACCTTAAGGCACTTCTCATCATCCCAAACTTCCTTCTAGAAGTGCAAAGCAAAATACTTTATTACATAGGAATGCAGAGAAAAATACTTTCTTCCTATCTCAACTGAACTTACAAAAAAAGTAGGTTTCACTTTGGCGAACACAACTCACTCAGATCTTCATGAGGAGGGTTCAAACCTGGAATGTAGCATCCTTAGTCATACCTGTAACTTATTTCCAATCCAAAAACCATGATCCTCAAGTAGAAATAAATGCAGAGTAGTTTACCAAACTATTCTTCAGCATACAACTCACTGTCTGTATAGCACTTTTCTGTAACTCACTTGTTCCTTCCGGAGAGGCTAATTTTCTTAATATCCTCAACATACAAGTCTTCTAAACAAGTAATAGAATAAGATACAATTGAAACTAATGACAACAAAGATATGTTGACATCAATGAGAACACCAATTAGGCACATACTTGCAACATTGCCTACCTATGTTCAAATTGGAGCTTGGAAGAGGGTATGAATACTCATCAAGCATAACTGAAAAAAAAAAGGAATTTCTATTAGATGTATCAGTAAAGGCAATCCTACTACCACATCCTTCTATAAACTTTTGTGCAACATTCAATAAAGAAGAAATTTTGGACAAACTCTATATTGAATGATTTTCAAATCATGATTATTTCTCCTTGTAATTTACATTGTGTGAATTGGTTTGAAGCTCCATGTAACTTCCTAATTCCTTATGTGAGGGAGAAAGTGGTGATCTACTAACCCACTTAGATCTATTTAGTTTCATGTGTTGGAAAGTTGGTGCTTTCATCTCCTGAAAGGTTGGTGTTGTGTTCAGCACAGCCTCGGGATTCATGACATGGACTAACTGCCTCTTGTGGATTCATTAACTCAGGCACTTGTATTAGAAATTGACAAGTTGACCTTTTGGTTTAACAACAATTGTGGGCCAACAATTGGTATCAGAGTGAAAGGTCACGGGTTCGAATCCCCGAAAGGTTGGTGTCATGTTTAGCGCAGCCTCAGGATTTATGACATGGACTAACCACCTCCTGTAGATTCATTAACTCTAGTGCTTGTATCAGAAATTGACAGGTTGACCTTTTGGTTTAATGACAATCATGGGCCAACATCATGTTCATTAATCTTTAATAAATTCATGTACATAGCCGTATAGGGCCATTTATATGGAAGAAATTAATATTCCTAGGTTTGTGCTATTGTGTTGTTGATATAAACCATGTTATAAAACCTATTTACATAGATGGTGATTACTACTACTGATCATATGGGGGTTTGAAACACTTGAAAGTAGGGGTAACTAGAGTATAACATGTACATGATATCTATTATAACCAAAACTGAGGAACTAGTATTGGGTCTTGTATGATGACATAACTCATCCATTACTTTTTGGATCTAAGGGTGACTTGGATTAATATACCTTATGGCTTATTGGAAAGAGATATTAGGGTACAGTCTGAAGATTTGAGCCTAGTTTACTCTTATATAGTCAGTTTATACCTCATATTAGATAGTGATAGAACAGTAGAGAAATGCGGTAAGATATAACATATTGCAATGACCTAATGTCATACATAAGTCATCACATACATAAAAAGAAATAAAATTATTACTTCATAACCCTTATATCTCTATATTTTATATAGATTCAATAAGTATTACAAGAGGCGGGTTTGAGTCTCTGCTCTATCATATATCTTTCTCTATCCCTACTTACTTTCTTACATCTTATCTTACTATTCTTATACATTGTGGTATAAAAGGATGTGTCCCTTACAAAATAGTCCTACATCTACTAGCTCAAGTCATCCTTGTGCTCTACACCTCCTTTGCGATGAATTGTGGTAGATTCTCCTTTTTGCTATGTATCCTACCAACATCATCCCTCCTTTTTAAATGATGTCTTGTCCTCAAGACATGCTGATTTAGTTTGATGGTAGGATGTTCTTGTATATCAGCTTGAGTTGTGCCAAGGTGGTATCCCATTGTCTTTTGGCTTGTTGTAGTACTTGAATGTGGCCCTGTGTGAGGTTAAGGTCATTTTTGCCTCTGCTAGACTGTTTGAGATATGTAACTATTGTGTATTTTTCTTGGCTTCCCCTAGAATTATAGGCATGTGTGCTAGTCTTAGACTGATCACCTCCCTCAGTTGTTTGATTTGACTATTGATATGCTCCCTCTGATCTTGCAGTTGTTGGTGTTGTGTGTGAGTGGCCTCTATTTTTTTCCCTTACTGACCCATCCATGTCCTTAAGAGGATTGTATGTTCTCGCCACTAATTAGATTGGTGTTGGAAGTGTTTCCACATACCTTGCTTCCTTTCACTAAGATCCCAACATTCTCTAATAAAAATTTTGAAGAAAGCACTAGAAGTAAATCCATGGCAAAGCTTTGCCTCTCCACTAAGTATTCCTTTGAATTTGGTACTCTTGCAAAACCCTTGTCTATTTACCCAAACCCATTCCTATTACCTTTCTTTCATCTTTGATATTTTGCACACTAGGCCTAGTGTCCTCCTCAGACCAAGGAGGTGCTCCTAGAATCATTTCTTCACTACATCTCCAATTCTAGACACACTTAGGATAGGAGCACACACTTTTTATCAACACCTTTATCATTTGAATACTTGTGGAGGTCAAAAGACCAAATCAAGGGTTTGACCACTCCTAGAAAGCTCCCTAACAGTCCCAATCTTCTTTTCAGTTTTATCAGAAGTAGGTCCATTAGAGGAAATCAAACACATGAAGGTTTGCAAGTGGTTTAATCTAACATTTCTATTGATTTTATCATTTATATTCCATTTGCATTATTTGTCTATCTATATATTACACTTGTCTCTTTTCCTCTATTTTACAGTGTAGGTTAATTTTGAGATCAAATAGGTGGAATAGAAGCTCAATATAAAATTATTGACTACATTTTCTAGACCTTATTATCCATATAATACCATACAAAGGATAACATATGGTTCATACATTCACACAACATGATGGCTCCTTGGCTGAGGTTCCCAAGTTTTATCATCAGGTTATGTTCTATGTTTAATTATGCTTCTTGAATTCTATTTATAAACAATTATTCATATTCACACTATTTGTAAGATTCAAAGCAATCCTAAGAACCCGGTTAATCTAGTTTACAAATCAACTTTTTTTAGAGTGAACTAGAATAGAGTAGAGTTCTCTTTTTCATCTTCACATCTCTAGTGAACCTAATGTGAACCTACTCTTCAAAACCTTCTGATTTCTAGACCCAAACATCTTACACTATGTGTTGTAGGTCCTAACAATTTTATGAGCTTTATGGCCAGTCTTTTCATTTTAAAAATATTGTGCGAAGAAGATATAGAAGCATGTCTAAATCTCAATCTTTTCCACTATGACCAAAATAACAATAAACATCCCTTCATTCTCATGTGATCCTACTAGCACAACATTACCTATTACAAAAATCCTTCTTTTGAGATTGACCATGATACATTTTATGTCAACCATGAACTTTTCAAATGCAAAATTAGACATTGATCTTGAAAATGCATTGAGACCCTCATCTTTTGAAATAAAAAACATAGAACATCTTTAGGATTTTCAAACCTTTCTAACTTAAGAGGCCACTTTCAATATTGTGTGCTCTATCATAGAATCCCCTAGAAATATGTTGATAAACCACCCTAATGGTCTTGACTCACTGTGTAGATTGGGCCCCACTGTTCATAATGATGTACCTACTCTAGTTGCTTCCCATGAGACTGCCCAAACCTTTCATCATCATGTCACATTCTCACATGTTTCTATGTCATTGCCTTCCTCTACCATTTATACACCTACATCTACACAAATAACCACCTCCATTTCATATAATGTCACATTTATGGGAACACAATTCATATGGGTTCATCCCCCTTCTCAGCCACTATCATTTGGTCGATCTTCCATTGCCTCACATTATATAGCTTCAAAAACTTTTCTTGCACAACCTACGACATTCATACAATCATTTGGCATCCCTATGCCTACCACCACTACACTCCATTTACACATAATAGATCTAGTCATTAACCAACTCATGTGCAAAGTGTTAGCATTTTCCAACAACAACTTGCTTCTCTTTTGACTACTTCCATGCAGCCTATCATATCACCTTATGTCAACCCATTATCATTGCACATTATAGCTACCCCCTTGCCTACAGGTTTTGAACATCCTAGATTTGAAAAATTTAATGGCAAAGGGGACCCTTAGACACATGTATCGATGTTCACAACATTATCCATAGACTTCATATTTCAGGACATGTTAGAAAAACTCTTCCTGTGCTTGTTGAAAGGAAACACATTGGATTAATTTTTTTCACTCCCTGACCATTACATAAACTCTTTAAATTAGCTTGTTGACCAATTATTACAACATTTTTAGACTAATATAGGCCCTCTGATGAATTTCAATTATTTACTTTACTATAAACAATGGTCCCAGGAGAAGGTGACCAACTTCATCTTTTGGCATCAATTGTTATTCTTACAAACACCATACCCTCTTCTTGATTTTGATGTCTAAAGGATCTTCGTTGTCAATTTGCGGCTTGCACTTAGAGAGAAGATCTCAATCATGAAATGTCCCTCTTTTCTCCACTTGTTCACTACCCTTAAATATTACCAATAGTCCCTTGATCAATTTAAAACATCTTCTACTCCATCAACCACTATTAGACCTTCAAATAATCAAAATAAAAACCTTAAAAAGGGGACCATGAGTTTTCTAAAGAACATGTATAACATCATTAGTGATAATGTTGTCATCTCTCCTATATTAGAGGCAATGACCCTTATCACTTTGAGGTAAATTAGATAGTTCACTCTATTAGCCTTGATAGTCTATGTTATAGAAGCTCCTTACCATAACCTAGTGTAACTTCTGCCTATTAGGCCTCTTGACCCAAATAAATCAATTTTGAACAATTATGATGTGAAATACTTTCACCAGTTTCATTGGATACCAGGACATGACACTGAGCGATGCATGCATCGCAAGCACATTGTATAGGACCTCATCAATTCTAATACTATCTAGGTGTCTAGAGAAGGTGAAAATGGAAACAAATCTATGGCCAAACCTAATCAAATTCTTCAAATTTATATAGATCCATTTTCCCTACACTCTTCCAACTTCATAGGTTTAGATGCTTGATCACCTAAGTTAGAAGACAATGCTAGCTCATCTATCTCACATTTTCATTCTATAATTAGAGTAGTGGATGCCTAACCTTCAACATATTAGAAAAAATCCATTATTGAGTCCATTATCATGTTTTCCCCATCTGACATCATTTTAAATGTGCTAGACAACCCTCTCTATATTTCCACTTAGGCTAATTAGAAAGCTATTCATGGCATTTTGATTGACCCTATCAGCACTATCATTGTTATTACAAAGGAGTACCTTTATTTCAATAAACTTCACAAGATATCTATGACCTATATTATATCTCTTTTAGAACACATGATGGTATGCACCTTCCCACCTTGGGATTGATCACATTGTCAAGTATGTGAATGTATTGATTTCCATCATTTATACAGCATATCATTTCCAAGTCTTGTTGGGCAAGTCTTGTCTTGTGGAGATGTAAGAAATCTCCTCTTCAGTTTATAAGTGTCTTAAATTCTCACATAACATAGTCATATACATAGTTCCCCATAATGGTTTCCAACCCCTCCAACAGTGGGAAAACTTTTTCTTGGACTATTTTTGGCCCACTCCTACTGAACCACTTTGACCTTGGGTATGATTTTTATTTAGATCCTACTCATGATACAAGGAGAGTCAAGTTGGTCCTAGTTTTCCCCATGCATCTAGACCTAGTCCTTCCACTCCTAAGCCCATGCTTTTGGGCTTCTCCCTCTGAAGGTCACCCAACCATTGGCAATTGCTCCTATTCCTTCTCTTGCCTTAGTGACAGTAAAAGGAAAGTAGCCTATGTTGGATGAATCTCACCATCCTTCTAGTGCTCACCGATATTCAATTGTCCCACCTCCTACTTCCTATACCATGGTTAGGGAAAAGGCACTACTATTTCAACAATCTACTACTTCTTCTTGAACCACTTGACCTTTAGTCACTACTTATGATCCTCCCACCATCATTGTGATGGCTAGAGAAAAGTGACATGTGCAACTAGACTATACTAAGCCATCATCATGCACTAAATGAAACCAAATTACATGAGTGTGAAAGAGTCACCAACATGTTGTGTCTAGAGCTTAGGCTACTGATTCCACCTCTGATGAGTCACCTCAAGACCCAGGTTAGTCTAGTACCAAAAAAGTCCAAGTTGGCTTGGCTCCTTCTCATGACCCTCTAATCATCCCTATCACAGGAAACCATCCACCCTTCTCCAAACCATTTGATCTACCTAATGCTTCTATCATTCCTAAAGAAATATTAGATATTCTAGTGCCATTTCAATGCACTTTCCATCAAGTCTTCCCAAATGTTCTTTGTCTAGCCACAATTGACACAGACATATCGTACCCACAACCCAAGCATAAGCAGAAGTGTTACCCCACTTCATCATATTGTCAATCAAAAACCAACATTTTCCCTTCATATTTGGGGTCTTCTTAATGTTATAAATAAACCAAGATCAACTAGTAAAAATGAGTATACTTCCACAAAGCAAGATTGCACATATAAGCCAAATTGATATTAACAAAAGCTAAGTAAAAGATGTACATAATGCCTTATTATATAGGCATGAATGAGGCAATCCACCTTTCATGTGGATTGACAAGTGCCCCATGATGTGGCACATGCATGTAGACAAGTGTCCTATAGGTGTCAACCTTTGGATCACTTGGAATGTGCAAACCAACAACCTTGTGTGACAAGTGTTGGATGACTACAAAGTGCCTTTTGAGGTGAGATGGAAAGTCTTCCAACCTCAAAAGGTATGCACATGAGGTTTACCAAACAATTAGGTAACCTCTAAGTCTCTAAAAGGTTGCACATTTGGTTAGACAAGATGTTGTCTAACCTAATCAACCTAAGTACACTTAAGCTATAGTGAATAGATAAATTATTCACTCTAATACCCCCTTAAGTGATACTTGGAGAGATCACAAAAGTGCAATAGATACAAAGATATGGGTCCCAGCTACTAGGCCATGTTAGGTACCCATGTACAAAGTTTCTCATAAAATGGAGTAAAGGAGAAAACCCAGTGGAAACAAAACTCCTCTCCAAAAGGAGAAACAAAATGCATGAAAAAGAAAACAAGTGAAGAAGGAGTACTTATATCATGATCACCCCTAGGACAAATTCTTTCACATGTGTACAATAAATTTCTCCAAAATAGGAGATACAAAGAGAGACTTGGAAGCCCCCCATAAGATATGCTATAGTGCTCATAGATGCTCGATGAAGTATGCTAAAGTTGCTCTGTGAATGTTGAACAATGTTTCTCCCCTTAGGAAGAAAGAGAACTACAACTATGTGCAATGAATATTCCCATGGAAGAAGAAGATGATAATTCTTTGGATGTTGCACAAAATCCAAAGATAAGTATGAAGCCTTCACAAAGTTATGATGGGCCTCTATGATAGTACTGAAATCCTCTTAAACCTTCTCCATAAGAACTAATGCCAAGGATGAAGATGGATGCACAATAACATCAAGATGGTTGTCATCAAAAGTGTCTACCAAATATGCAAAGTGGGAATCATCAAACAAACATGCAATGTCTGCCAATTACTCATCCCAAAAAACTAGTGCTGGAAGACTGATGGAAGTAGCCTGTTGATGGAAGTCTATGGGAACCAAAGATGTAGGTTCACAAGAAGATGTGATCTCAAGAAGAACCGATGTGGAGGAAACAACTCCAAGGTTCAAATATCCATATTGAATCTCCTTATCCAGGTGTAATTCATGAAGATCATCATGCAAGTCTATTATATGTGAAGAACCAAAGCAATAGAAAGAGTATAAGTGGGATTCATGATCTACTTTTCCCATTGCAACAATATCTCTACTCTACAAATCCCTTATGATCACTAAATTAGGTGTGAATTTAACTATTTTCCCTATCCCACTATGAGAGATTTGATAAATAGAAAGGAGATTCTTGGATAAAGAAGGGACATACAAAATATCATTGATTGTGCCTTCACCAATTTCTATAGTGCCTTTTCCAAATGTTGTCATGTAGGCATTATTTCCCAAGAGGATAGGTGGATATGAACTTACTTCATAAGTGGAAAACATATCTTTTGAATTTGCCATGTGATGTGAAACCCCTGAATCTAGAAGCCACTTAGATGATGCATTATTGGTAGAGGTAACCAATGCTACTCCTTTGTTCTTATTCACATTTGAAGATGATGGAGAGGAAGAAAGAGGTGTTTTACCAGTATCACTCTAATACCATGTTAGAAATAACCAAGATCAACTAGTAAAAATGAGAATACTTCCACAAAGCAAGATTGCACATATAAGCCAAATTGATATTAAGAAAAGCTAAGTAAAATATGTACATAATGCCTTATTATATAGGCATGAATGAGGCAATCCACCTTCTATGTGAAGAGACAAGTGCCCCATGATGTGGCACATGCATGTAGACAAGTGTCCTATATGTGTCAACCTTTGGATCACTTCGAATGTGCAAACCAACAACCTTGTGTGACAAGTGTTGGATGACTACAAAGTACCTTTTGAGGTGAGATAGAAAGTCTTCCAACCTCAAAAGGTATGCACATTAGGTTTACCAAACAACTAGGTAACCTCTAAGTGTCTAAAAGGTTGCACATTCAGTTAGACAAGATGTTGTCTAACCTCATCAACCCTAAGTACACTTAAGCTATAGTGAATAGATAAATTATTCACTCTAACACTTAATATAGTCCAAATTAAATAGAGGTTCCTTCTCCACCTGCCTTGGTTTCTCCTTTAGACCTTGTCCCTAATGTTAGTGTTTAGCAACAATAGTAGATTGTCCTTTATGACAAAACTATTTCAAAACCTTCCTCTACTAAGGAGCATGTGACCAATGTAGACATTCCTTTATTTTCATCAATTTTTACAAGATCATTGAACCTTACCTCAACTAAGGATGTTGAGTATGATGTTTCTCCTATGACCATCCTTCTATGCTCTTGTGATGGATCTTCGCCCAGTACTACTCTAGTTGTGGTCCTGCTAGCTTGTCAGCTTTCATCCCAAAATAATGATCGAGATTGGGAAAAGGATGACCTACCAGTTTTCAACATTGAGTAGTAGTACCTTCATATCATCTATTTGTATATATGTGCTTTCCCTGATTGTTTCTTTATCCTTGTATTCTTTCTTTGTGTGTACTTGTTAGTTTCTCCTGAAGGACCCATGCTTCTACCATAGGGACATGGACATAAGGGAAACAAAAATGTTGTGACATTCTTCTATATGTATCTAAATTCTTCTATCTATTGTAACTATTATTTGTTTCTTGATATTTTGGGGATGATGCAAAGCATCAAGACATTTAGGTCTCTTCCATGTTGACCCAAAATGATTTCTTTTTATTTTCATGTGTAATTCCTCCTATGTTTTTGTTGTTATACATTCTTGGAGATGATGACAATTCAGTTCTTGCCCCTTCATGATTATCACTCTCGATACATTTATACTAACCCCAAGAATATACATCCCTCAGTGTTTCTTCATAGATTTTTCTTGTTCCTTATGATGACTTTTGTGTCCTTCCTCGAGGACATCCATGTTACACCACTTCATACCGAGCACATTAATAAGCCTACTCAATATATAGCACCTATTATTGCTACCAAAAGTGTTCTATCATTACTCCTTGCAACACCTTTTACTACTCCCAGAAGCATTCAATCATTGATCCCTATAGTATCTTTTGCCGCTGCTAGAAGCATTCTATCTGTGAGGACCGCCCTTTTTACTACTGTTGTTATGACTATTTACAGTACTGTTATTGTTACTTTCATATTTGTGGGATAGCAGTTCCTGAAATTTGTCAGACTATTTAACTTTATTATGTTTTCGGAAAAACTAATTGGGTGATGTTTGGATAAGTTACTTTTCAGAAAAATGAATTAGGGATGATGGAAAATTGTAATATGATTTTTAATTATGTTAAATTGTACTAAGGCATGAGAATGCATGTGTTATTTAAGTTGCTTCGGCTATGATGAATTTATGTGGTTACTGATCTTGTAATTGAGTGTGCAGGGACTACTAATCAAACCACAGATTTCGGAGATCATTCCACACCTTGTTAATTGTTATTCCCTGTTAAGCCGATCTGGTTCCACGAAGAACCAAGATCTCTTTGTGTTTAATGTCATGATGTAATGTGGTCTTTCGTATGGTCGAATGGGATAGGTTACCCTCATGTAACATTATTTTATAAGTAAGTGTTGTAAAGAGATTGAATTTGAAATTCCTATTTTTATTTAAATTATGAGGCCCTTTTTTTCTTGTGCTTTACCTTGACCTGGGGTGTCTTGTATGGGTTAAAATTGACCCTGGGTTCTACCCCATGGGTCCAGGGGCCCATTTGGCATGGGTAACCCTTGAGTAACCTCCATCTAGTCAACTTAACCTTCCCCTGAAGTTAAGTGGCGAAAATTGGAGGTAGGAGGGGACATGATGGGTTGTACCAACACTCAACCCATCCCCTCTACTTTTCCCTAGATAAGAGATGCCATCCATTAGTGAAAGTTGCCTCTTCTTTAGTAAGATTCCCCCATGTACTATGGGGACACCCATGTGAAGAAAGGAGAAAGAGGCATGGGTCACCTGTCTTGTTCCCATTTAACTCTTTTTTTTATTTCTCCCATGAGAAAGTGGAGTCACATGAAAGGAATAAGGAGTACCCTTGGGAATGGAGAGTGACATAAGCCACCTGGACAGAATAGTGATTTTTGGGAAGGGTGAGGAGGTGACAAGTGTCACTCCCCATTTCTCAAAATTAGAAAGAAAGAGAATTTTGGGTTATTTATTTTCAAATTTTGGGATGAGAGGGAGTTAGTTGAATTTTGGGGAAATCTTTCATTTTGGCCTTACCAAAAATAGAGAAGTTAGTTTGGAAGATAGAGAAGGGAGAGGGAGTTGGTGGCTAAGGTTGGAAGTGAACTCTGTGGACTCTGCAACAACTTCATTCCAGGAGGGCTTTGCAAGGTTGGTCTAAATTTTACCTTTGTTTTGGTAGGACTGAAATGTGTATGAAATGTGTGTGAAATATGTGTTTAAATTTGTTTTCTGTGGGGTTCTTGTCGGGTTGTTTGACAGAGCGTCTCCCACTTGGGAGAAATGCTCATCAAGTTTGGGGTAGGGGAGGAGAGATCCTCCTCGGGTGCATACCTGTTTCCATCTTTTGGGATGTTGAAAGCCTTGAGGGCATGTATCTGTGACTGTATTTTTGACTTGAGAGTCATATACAGATTTCTTACAAATTGTGATCACACTTGGTTGAGACCAAGAGAAATTGATATGAGTTCATTTATCTGTCAGGGTGACACTCTGGAGTCGAGTGTGTCCACTCTCCTGCCCCTTATGAAACTCACTGTAGTTGAGTTTCCGTATTGTGTAAAATAACCACGGGTGTATGTGTGCTTTGGGATTGTTGTTGTTTCTGTTGTGAAGTGGAGTGTTTGAGTACCCAGGTGTGAGTATGGTCTCCCTAGCTCGGGGGTGACCCTCTTGCGGGTCTACGGTAGGGAGGAGAGCTAGACGAGTGGTATTTTTCTTCTTTGTTTGTCTTTGATACGCAGGTTTTTTTCTCTTGGAGCTTCTGGTTGGCTATTTATGAAGAAACAGATCATCTTCTTGTCATGAGAATTAGGCCTGGTTCATTTCATAGAGATGAAGAGAGAACACCTCTCTTGTTATTGTTGTAAATTAATGATATTCTGGGAGTGAAGAAAATCACCTCCCTGATCTTGTTATTATTGGATTTTATTGGTTGTCATAAGTTTTCAGTTGTATACTGTTTGGGAGGAGAAAGTTCATATCTGGGAAGTTGGTGTTCATGATTGAGAAGCTGTAATATGAATGTGCTTAAATTTTTAAGTTGATGTTTGCAACCTTTGTTCAATAGCAATTTTTGTGTTTCAAGTATTACTGAAAAGAATAAGTTCGTTTTTGCAATCTAATCTGAGTTGTTTACATTTGAAAGTTTGGAATTGCTTAACTAGTTGAAATGCTAATTTTCTTTTCAATATTAAAATGGAAAAGACAGTTTTAAATATTTGAGTTATTCTCCATATTAATGGATTCTGTTAATTTAGAAGGATTAGAGGAAATCTAGCATGTAAATATATAATCTGTTGCAAAGTTACGAAGTCTTAAATGTTTATGAAAATGAAAAAAAAATTATACTTAAAATAAGGGGATAGCTAGTTACCATTTCTATCAATTAAGTGAAATTGGGATATATATATATATATATATATATATATATATATATATATATATATATATATATATATATATATATATATATATCTAATTGTTATGACAATTTCTTTATAACCGGTTGATTTGGAGAAAATGCATAAAGTAGTGAAATTGAGAAATTTAGGAATTAGTTAAGCACATATATGAATATTTTTATATATAAATAAATTTTAAATATATATATATATATATTCCATATTTTGAGTAATTATCATTTTCCAGAATAATAGAGAAATTGGAAATAAATTATTATTTCTATGAAATGGACTGATAAATATCAATATAAAAATAGATATATATATATATATATAGATCTATAATTATATACTCATTGATAAATAGATATATATATATATATATACATAAGAATATATATATATATATAAATATATATTTTAATGTTGTGAGAAATCAACTAATAGTACATGAGAATGGCGGACCAAATGTAAGCCGCGGATAAAAAAAAAACACAGTCGAATTTATATTGGGTGGTGGGGAATAAACCCCACCGCAGGTTTGTTATTACATTTGGAGGTGTGGAGTGGGGCGGAGCCCCACCCACACCCCACGTCGTGGGAATGTGGGTGGGGCTCCGCCCCACTCCACATCTCCCCCCCCATCCCTTATGCCTCCCGCGGCCTGCGTCAGGCCCGCCGCTCTGCGGCCACCGCAGGTCTTGCCCGCCGCTCTGCGGCCACCACCGGCCCTGCTCCCCTGTCACGCCGCCCATGGCCGCCGTCTACTGTGAATCTAAAGCAATAAAAAATGTTAGGGCTTGGGCCCTAACATATGAGTGGTGTATTTGTAATATAAATACAGTTTTTTTTTATATAGCTTTATATATATAGGCATATATATATCTACTATATATATGTCTATGTATATAGCTATATATATAATGTAATAATGATTATATATCTGTATATATATATATATATAGAGATATAGATATATAAGTTGTGGTAAACCAATTCGTCCATTACATAGACATTAAAATAAATATATTATATATATATATAGGTATGTATAAATATATATATATATATATATATATATATAATATACATAGGAGTAAATCTATGAACCAATTTATTGGGCCCCCGTCTAAAATCGTTATAAACTATGTCTCATGGATATAGAGAAAAAAAAAAAATATAACAATTATAATCTCACAGGAGATGTTATTAAGTGTTGAACACAACAACCAAAGAAGATATATTACCATGAACAGAGTTTTATAAAGTGGTGAACCACCTACATCTATTGACAACGTCATACGAGTTACAATCAGTGTATGAATCGTAATTAAGAGTAACAGTAACAACAGTAATTCTAAACAAGAGAAAATAAAATTATAATGTAAAGAGAGTTTAGGAATATTCAGTGATACTCTGGAAAGAGTTTCTCGGAAGTTTCAGCTGTTAACGAACTAATAATCACCCAGAAAATGAAGAGGAAAATTACACAACTCCTTACTTAAAAGAACACTGGAAATGAACTTAAGAAGCCACCACTGACAATCCTTGTGGCCATATTAATCTCAATTGTAGCAAACGATCTCATATGTAAACCTGTAAGAGGTTCCGAAGAAGGAAAAACTAACATTGGAAAACACAGAGGAGAAAATGCGCGACATTTCTCACACGGGATAAGAGAACTAAGTTGACGAACCCTTCTGCCAATTTTGCTTAAGAACAAGTTGACTAAGTATTTACGAAGAGGAGGAACCTAGATCGGGGAAGATTAGGAGACCGAGTCCAGCGAAATAGTAAACCAGCCTTTGTGACCTAGATCATCCTGAAATTAGGTTTAATATCAACAATAGCTGCAGTAATAACCCTGATTGACGTAAATCATGAAGAAAGGTCAGGATGCACATAAAGAAAGCATAGAAAATGAAAGAGAGAGAGAGACCGAAATATAAACACTCTAAATGAACAAAGAAATAGTTAAGGTAAGGGCGATAAAGATATAATCAGAATTAAGAACTTGTGAAAAGGGAAGAGAGGGCAACCAAACCGCCTTGTTGAAAATGCTAAGTCATAGGAGGGGTATGTTTCAGGAAACAAGAGAGGAGACAGACAACCGTGCCTGGCTGAAAAATGACTAAATAGGGAGATCACTAGCCGGTTTAGTCGGAACAAGGCGTCGTGGGGAGTGGTTCTTCTATCAGCGAACCACATGCGTAAATGAGTGCAGCGTAATTCCCACTAACGCCGTAAGGCATTCTGCTACCGAACATTGCCGAGGGTTCGATTTAAGAACTTTGGTAATCTCACTCTTGCAATGATGTTAGCAGCGTTGTATAGACCCTCTTGTTGATCTATATGCTTCCGGTTGCACGCCATTGTACTTGTATTCCGCCGAAGAGTATAGTGTTTCACCATGAGAGAACACCGTTGAGCATGCGTACGCATGCGAAAGGGGTTTTTAGGACAGTGTGAGAAAAGTTTTTCATATCTCGTGTCATAACCACATGACAGATGTGGCTATGACACGTGCGATGTGTGTTGTGACCACAAGGAAAATGTGGGCATGACATTTGGTATCAGAGCCCAGTTTGTAAACACTGGGCGTATTTGGGCACGTTATTATTCCACAACTTTGGCTAATTAGTTTCTACCTTGTTTTGTAGGATGCCTCCCCGACGTGTTCGACGAACGCGATCACGCCACATAGCGTCAGTCGAGGTGCACAGCGATTCCTCAGCCAAGGGACTAGCACCCGCAGATTCAGCAGCACCACCTGCACCACCTGTACCACAAGCACCACTAGTACCACAGGCGACACCAATATCGGATATAGGTCCACAGATCTTACAGGCACTACAGACTATGTTAGACAGGTTACCACCAGTGATTCCTGAGCCACGTATAGAGCCTCGTGTTGATCCGCGAGAGGAGCCACGTGCCGAGTCACGTATTGAGCCACGTATGGAGCCCCGCGTTGATCCACTAGAGGTGATACGTGTGGAGCCCTTCGTTGAGATTCCTGACACAACAGTAGAGGAGGTAGGGTCGGCCTCTCGAGCACGGAGCAGGAGTCCTCCGAGACTTTTGAGACAAGAACAGGTTCAGCAGGGAGTATATGAGGATGGTGTGGAAGAGCCACTAGGGAGACTTAGAGACAGAGGGGACCCTATCAGAGATCTACTGAGGCTCAACCCACCCACCTTCGCAGGAGCTACAGAGGGAGCTGTGGCCGAGGCTTGGCTAATTAGCTTAGACAGGTGTTTCGCATTGCGACCGTATGAGAGCAACACGAAAGCACGAGTGGCAGTTCATCTTCTTAGGGATGCAGCAGCCACCTGGTGGCGCACAGAGGAGTGCAAGCGCCGACTCTCCGTGGATACACTCACATGGGACACCTTCATTGAGCGCTTCAATGCGCGGTATTTGTCCGAACATTATAGACAGCGTAGAATCGATGAGTTTCATGATCTACAGCAAAGGGGACTCACCGTTACTCAGTATGAGAGCCGATTTATAGAGCTTTCTCGTTACGCGGAATACCTCCATGACGAGAAAATCTTAATACACAAATTCATCAGGGGGCTAAATCACGGGATAGCAGGACCAGTTCGTATGGCAAATCCCCAAACCATGAGCGAGGCTGTTGAAAAGGCCCTTATATCAGAGGAAATTCAGGGACGAGGACAGAATTCACGCCCACAGTACCAGGAACGAAATCCCCAACAACAGCAAAATTTCCGAAGGCCTCAAAACACAACACAGAGAGGAGGATATAATGCTTCATCATTACCTCCTAGGCCTCCACAGCAACAGCAACATCAGCAAAAATCCAAATTTCAACAGAGGGGACAGGGAGGACAGAACCGTGGATGGCAGCAGCAGGGACCACGCAGGGATCAGAGACAGCAGGGTTCATCAGCAGGACCCGCAAGGTCCCAGCAGTCTTACAGAGGCTCACAGGGATCCACCGGACGGACCGGGCAACAACAGTCGGGCAGAACACAGTCAGGACAGTTACAGGTTAGAGGACCATGTTATGTATGTGGTGGGGCAGGGCATCTAGCTAGAGAGTGTCCGCAGGGATTTACTGCAGGGGGTCAGCCCCGATCAGGAGGGTCTGAGCAGACCGTAGGTGACGTGGGCAGATCTCACCACATGTTTGCAGCGATTGATAACCGCCAGGCCGATTTCCAAGCTTCTGTCATCGAGGCAGCAGGTACGATTAGAGACTTTCCCATCTCGATCCTTTTTGACTCAGGAGCTACTGACTCCTTTTTGTCTACATCGTTAGTGGAGCGTTGCAGGCTGGTGGCTTCTAGGCAAGACATTAGGTGGGAAGTTGAGTTGGCCTCAGGGGCCAGGATGTCAGTAGATACCTTGGTTAGAGACTGTGAGATCACATTGGGACCCTTCACCACAACATGCGACCTTAGGATTATGCCATTAGGGTCTTACGGAGTAGTTCTGGGTATGGATTGGCTTGCGGCACATAGAGCCAAGCTTGATTGTCGCCAGAGAACGATTAGCTGTTTAGACGATCATGGTTCGTCGGTTGAGATAGTGGGCATTCAAAAGCCCACGGCGGTTCGTATGATATCCGCACAACAGCTTAAGCGCTGTATGCGGAGGGGATGTCAGATGTTTTCCATCACAGTCAGTGATAGAGCAGAGGATGAACCTGAGGCTACTTTAGATGATCACCCTATCCTTAGAGAGTTTGCCGATGTGTTCCCGCCAGAATTACCTGGTATGCCTCCACGTAGAGAAGTGGACTTTCACATTGACTTAGTGCCAGGTGCAGAGCTGATATCCCGCGCACCCTATAGAATGACGACCCATGAACTCACAGAACTTAAGCTGCAGTTGGAAGAATTACTTGAGAAGGGACACATCCGACCTAGCGTTTCACCATGGGGCGCACCAGTGATCTTCGTAAAGAAGAAGGATGGGTCTCTTCGTCTATGCATGGACTACAGGCAGTTGAACAAGGTGACGGTGAAGAATCGTTATCCTCTACCTAGGATTGACGACCTTTTTGATCAGATGCAGGGAGCCAGAGTGTTCTCGAAAATCGATCTAAAATCTGGGTATCATCAATTGCGAATCACGGAGTCAGATATTCATAAAACTACTTTTCGAACCAGATATGGCCATTATGAATTCACAGTGGTACCTTTTGGGTTGACGAACGCTCCTGCAATATTCATGAGTCTCATGAACGGGGTGTTCCGTACATACCTAGACCGGTTTGTGATCATATTCCTAGATGACATTCTGATTTATTCACGGACTGAGGAGGAGCATGTAGAGCACTTGCGTCAAGTTTTGCAGAAATTACGAGGGCAGCAACTTTATGGCAACTTGGCGAAGTGTGCCTTCTTCAGGACAGAGGTGCAGTATTTGGGACACATTTTATTAGGCGATGGCATCTCCGTAGATCCATCTAAAATTAGAGCAATCCAGGAGTGGCCGGCACCCACGAACGTGACAGAGGTCAGAAGCTTTATGGGGTTAGCCAGGTATTATCATCGGTTTGTCGAAGGTTTCTCCAGGATAGCACATCCCATTACTTCCCTTCAGCGAAAAGGGAAGGGTTTCACTTGGACCGAGCAGTGTGAAAAGGCTTTTGGAGACCTCAAAGAGCGTCTTACGAGCGCTCCTATTTTAGTAGTTCCTGATCCTTCAGAAGAGTTTGTAGTTTGCACGGATGCATCATTAGAAGGTTTGGGAGCCGTGCTTATGCAGGATGGTCGAGCGATCGCATACGAATCGCGGAAACTAAAGACACATGAGTTAAACTATCCTACGCACGACTTAGAGCTTGCAGCTGTTGTTCATGCCTTGGTTCGCTGGAGACACTTTCTCTTAGGGCGACGCTTTGAACTCCATTCAGACCATCATAGTTTGCAGTATATTTTTACACAGCCTAATTTGAACGCCCGCCAACGGCGTTGGATGGAATTCCTATGCGAATATGACTTCGATGTCCATTATATCAAAGGGAAGGAGAACGTGGTCGCTGATGCTTTGAGTCGAAGACGCCACGAGATCCAGACCCTGACCTTGAAGATGAACTTGAAGGATCGCATCTTACAGCATCTGCCGGAGGACGAATGGTTTCTTGAAGTGCAGCAGGCAGTACTAAATCAGAAGGCCCTTGAGGGCAAATTTACAGGATATACCCTTGATTCTGATGGTATGCTTCGACATCGGCAACGCATCTATGTACCCCATGCGGGTAATCTTCGTACAGTAATCCTATCAGAGGCTCATAGAGCACCCTACGCAGCACACCTAGGAGTGAAGAAGATGCATGCTGATTTACGACAGCTTTATCATTGGGCTGGGATGAGGCGTGACATTGTCGAATTTGTTGCTCGTTGCCTGGAATGTCAGAGGGTCAAGGCCGAACATCAGCATCCAGCGGGACTATTGTACCCTCACGAGATACCTGAATGGAAATGGGATACCATTTCTATGGATTTTATCGTTGGTCTACCTATGTCATCACGTCGCCATGATGCTATTATGGTGACAGTTGACAAGCTGACCAAAGTGGCGCATTTTTCACCAATATGTACAACATACAATGCACCATCAGTGGCAAAGGTGTTTCTTGATCAGATTGTTAGACTTCATGGGATACCTCGCCGCATTATATCTGACAGAGACTCCGTATTCACTTCATCGTTCTGGAAAGCCTTACATCAGGCGTTGGGCACACAGCTCAACTTCAGTTCCGCATATCATCCGGAAACCGACGGACAAACAGAGAGAGTTAACCAGGTGTTAGAAGACATGCTTCGCATGTATGTGATGGACCACCAGTCTAGATGGGAGGAGTACCTGTATCTAGTTGAATTCGCCTACAATAATGGGCATCATAGCTCGTTGGGTATGCCTCCTTTCCAGGCATTATATGGCAGACCATGCAGAACACCTTTGAGTTGGGATCGTATAGAGGACAGAACAGTCATCGGACCAGAGATAGTCCAGAATATGGAACTGCAAGTTAAACAGATAAGACAGAGGCTTCTGGAAGCACAGGACAGGCAGAAAAAGTATGCCGATGCTAAGAGGACAGACCGAAGCTTCTCTGTGGGGGAAAGAGTATTTTTGAGAGTGCGGCCGCACAAAAGTCCAATCCGTTACGGAAAAGGCTCTAAACTCGCACCTCGATTTGTAGGACCTTTCGAAATCTTGGAGCGGATAGGACCAGTAGCCTATCGTCTAGCCTTGCCACCTAGTCTGTCACGTATCCACGATGTATTTCATGTATCAGTTTTACGTCAATATATTTCTGACTTATCTCATGTGTTGGATTGGAGTGCTCTTCAGGTAGAGGCAGACGGACAACTGGCGTTGGAGCCAATTCGCATATTGGCTCGTCGGACGCTGGCCCTTCGAGGTCGAGAGCTGGACCAGGTTAGAGTCCAATGGGACTTATACGACGAAGTCACTGCAACATGGGAAGATGCAGAGAGATTGAAGACCCTGTATCCTCACCTTTTTGACGACTTCCAGGAGGAAGTACCATCTTAGGGGGAGAGGATGTGAGGACCGCCCTTTTTACTACTGTTGTTATGACTATTTACAGTACTGTTATTGTTACTTTCATATTTGTGGGATAGCAGTTCCTGAAATTTGTCAGACTATTTAACTTTATTATGTTTTCGGAAAAACTAATTGGGTGATGTTTGGATAAGTTACTTTTCAGAAAAATGAATTAGGGATGATGGAAAATTGTAATATGATTTTTAATTATGTTAAATTGTACTAAGGCATGAGAATGCATGTGTTATTTAAGTTGCTTCGGCTATGATGAATTTATGTGGTTACTGATCTTGTAATTGAGTGTGCAGGGACTACTAATCAAACCACAGATTTCGGAGATCATTCCTCACCTTGTTAATTGTTATTCCCTGTTAAGCCGATCTGGTTCCACGAAGAACCAAGATCTCTTTGTGTTTGATGTCATGATGTAATGTGGTCTTTCGTATGGTCGAATGGGATAGGTTACCCTCATGTAACATTATTTTATAAGTAAGTGTTGTAAAGAGATTGAATTTGAAATTCCTATTTTTATTTAAATTATGAGGCCCTTTTTTTCTTGTGCTTTACCTTGACCTGGGGTGTCTTGTATGGGTTAAAATTGACCCTGGGTTCTACCCCATGGGTCCAGGGGCCCATTTGGCATGGGTAACCCTTGAGTAACCTCCATCTAGTCAACTTAACCTTCCCCTGAAGTTAAGTGGCGAAAATTGGAGGTAGGAGGGGACATGATGGGTTGTACCAACACTCAACCCATCCCCTCTACTTTTCCCTAGATAAGAGATGCCATCCATTAGTGAAAGTTGCCTCTTCTTTAGTAAGATTCCCCCATGTACTATGGGGACACCCATGTGAAGAAAGGAGAAAGAGGCATGGGTCACCTGTCTTGTTCCCATTTAACTCTTTTTTTTATTTCTCCCATGAGAAAGTGGAGTCACATGAAAGGAATAAGGAGTACCCTTGGGAATGGAGAGTGACATAAGCCACCTGGACAGAATAGTGATTTTTGGGAAGGGTGAGGAGGTGACAAGTGTCACTCCCCATTTCTCAAAATTAGAAAGAAAGAGAATTTTGGGTTATTTATTTTCAAATTTTGGGATGAGAGGGAGTTAGTTGAATTTTGGGGAAATCTTTCATTTTGGCCTTACCAAAAATAGAGAAGTTAGTTTGGAAGATAGAGAAGGGAGAGGGAGTTGGTGGCTAAGGTTGGAAGTGAACTCTGTGGACTCTGCAACAACTTCATTCCAGGAGGGCTTTGCAAGGTTGGTCTAAATTTTACCTTTGTTTTGGTAGGACTGAAATGTGTATGAAATGTGTGTGAAATATGTGTTTAAATTTGTTTTCTGTGGGGTTCTTGTCGGGTTGTTTGACAGAGCGTCTCCCACTTGGGAGAAATGCTCATCAAGTTTGGGGTAGGGGAGGAGAGATCCTCCTCGGGTGCATACCTGTTTCCATCTTTTGGGATGTTGAAAGCCTTGAGGGCATGTATCTGTGACTGTATTTTTGACTTGAGAGTCATATACAGATTTCTTACAAATTGTGATCACACTTGGTTGAGACCAAGAGAAATTGATATGAGTTCATTTATCTGTCAGGGTGACACTCTGGAGTCGAGTGTGTCCACTCTCCTGCCCCTTATGAAACTCACTGTAGTTGAGTTTCCGTATTGTGTAAAATAACCACGGGTGTATGTGTGCTTTGGGATTGTTGTTGTTTCTGTTGTGAAGTGGAGTGTTTGAGTACCCAGGTGTGAGTATGGTCTCCCTAGCTCGGGGGTGACCCTCTTGCGGGTCTACGGTAGGGAGGAGAGCTAGACGAGTGGTATTTTTCTTCTTTGTTTGTCTTTGATACGCAGGTTTTTTTCTCTTGGAGCTTCTGGTTGGCTATTTATGAAGAAACAGATCATCTTCTTGTCATGAGAATTAGGCCTGGTTCATTTCATAGAGATGAAGAGAGAACACCTCTCTTGTTATTGTTGTAAATTAATGATATTCTGGGAGTGAAGAAAATCACCTCCCTGATCTTGTTATTATTGGATTTTATTGGTTGTCATAAGTTTTCAGTTGTATACTGTTTGGGAGGAGAAAGTTCATATCTGGGAAGTTGGTGTTCATGATTGAGAAGCTGTAATATGAATGTGCTTAAATTTTTAAGTTGATGTTTGCAACCTTTGTTCAATAGCAATTTTTGTGTTTCAAGTATTACTGAAAAGAATAAGTTCGTTTTTGCAATCTAATCTGAGTTGTTTACATTTGAAAGTTTGGAATTGCTTAACTAGTTGAAATGCTAATTTTCTTTTCAATATTAAAATGGAAAAGACAGTTTTAAATATTTGAGTTATTCTCCATATTAATGGATTCTGTTAATTTAGAAGGATTAGAGGAAATCTAGCATGTAAATATATAATCTGTTGCAAAGTTACGAAGTCTTAAATGTTTATGAAAATGAAAAAAAAATTATACTTAAAATAAGGGGATAGCTAGTTACCATTTCTATCAATTAAGTGAAATTGGGATATATATATATATCTAATTGTTATGACAATTTCTTTATAACCGGTTGATTTGGAGAAAATGCATAAAGTAGTGAAATTGAGAAATTTAGGAATTAGTTAAGCACATATATGAATATTTTTATATATAAATAAATTTTAAATATATATATATATATATATATATATATATTCCATATTTTGAGTAATTATCATTTTCCAGAATAATAGAGAAATTGGAAATAAATTATTATTTCTATGAAATGGACTGATAAATATCAATATAAAAATAGATATATATATATATATATAGATCTATAATTATATACTCATTGATAAATAGATATATATATATATATATACACATAAGAATATATATATATATATATATATATATATTTTAATGTTGTGAGAAATCAACTAATAGTACATGAGAATGGCGGACCAAATGTAAGCCGCGGATAAAAAAAAAACACAGTCGAATTTATATTGGGTGGTGGGGAATAAACCCCACCGCAGGTTTGTTATTACATTTGGAGGTGTGGAGTGGGGCGGAGCCCCACCCACACCCCACGTCGTGGGAATGTGGGTGGGGCTCCGCCCCACTCCACATCTCCCCCCCCATCCCTTATGCCTCCCGCGGCCTGCGTCAGGCCCGCCGCTCTGCGGCCACCGCAGGTCTTGCCCGCCGCTCTGCGGCCACCACCGGCCCTGCTCCCCTGTCACGCCGCCCATGGCCGCCGTCTGCTGTGAATCTAAAGCAATAAAAAATGTTAGGGCTTGGGCCCTAACATATGAGTGGTGTATTTGTAATATAAATACAGTTTTTTTTTATATAGCTTTATATATATAGGCATATATATATCTACTATATATATGTCTATGTATATAGCTTTATATATATAGGCATATATATATCTACTATATATATGTCTATGTATATAGCTATATATATAATGTAATAATGATTATATATCTGTATATATATATATATATATATATAGAGATATAGATATATAAGTTGTGGTAAACCAATTCGTCCATTACATAGACATTAAAATAAATATATTATATATATATATAGGTATGTATAAATATATATATATATATATATATATAATATACATAGGAGTAAATCTATGAACCAATTTATTGGGCCCCCGTCTAAAATCGTTATAAACTATGTCTCATGGATATAGAGAAAAAAAAAAATATAACAATTATAATCTCACAGGAGATGTTATTAAGTGTTGAACACAACAACCAAAGAAGATATATTACCATGAACAGAGTTTTATAAAGTGGTGAACCACCTACATCTATTGACAACATCATACGAGTTACAATCAGTGTATGAATCGTAATTAAGAGTAACAGTAACAACAGTAATTCTAAACAAGAGAAAATAAAATTATAATGTAAAGAGAGTTTAGGAATATTCAGTGATACTCTGGAAAGAGTTTCTCGGAAGTTTCAGCTGTTAACGAACTAATAATCACCCAGAAAATGAAGAGGAAAATTACACAACTCCTTACTTAAAAGAACACTGGAAATAAACTTAAGAAGCCACCACTGACAATCCTTGTGGCCATATTAATCTCAACTGTAGCAAACGATCTCATATGTAACCCTGTAAGAGGTTCCGAAGAAGGAAAAACTAACATTGGAAAACACAGAGGAGAAAATGCGCGACATTTCTCACATGGGATAAGAGAACTAAGTTGACGGACCCTTCTGCCAATTTTGCTTAAGAACAAGTTGACTAAGTATTTACGAAGAGGAGGAACCTAGATCGGGGAAGATTAGGAGACCGAGTCCAGCGAAATAGTAAACCAGCCTTTGTGACCTAGATCATCCTGAAATTAGGTTTAATATCAACAATAGCTGCAGTAATAACCCTGATTGACGTAAATCATGAAGAAAGGTCAGGATGCACATAAAGAAAGCATAGAAAATGAAAGAGAGAGAGAGACCGAAATATAAACACTCTAAATGAACAAAGAAATAGTTAAGGTAAGGGCGATAAAGATATAATCAGAATTAAGAACTTGTGAAAAGGGAAGAGAGGGCAACCAAACCGCCTTGTTGAAAATGCTAAGTCATAGGAGGGGTATGTTTCAGGAAACAAGAGAGGAGACAGACAACCGTGCCTGGCTGAAAAATGACTAAATAGGGAGATCACTAGCCGGTTTAGTCGGAACAAGGCGTCGTGGGGAGTGGTTCTTCTATCAGCGAACCACGTGCGTAAATGAGTGCAGCGTAATTCCCACTAACGCCGTAAGGCATTCTGCTACCGAACATTGCCGAGGGTTCGATTTAAGAACTTTGGTAATCTCACTCTTGCAATGACGTTAGCAGCGTTGTATAGACCCTCTTGTTGATCTATATGCTTCTGGTTGCACGCCATTGTACTTGTATTCCACCGAAGAGTATAGTGTTTCACCATGAGAGAACACCGTTGAGCATGCGTACGCATGCGAAAGGGGTTTTTAGGACAGTGTGAGAAAAGTTTTTCATATCTCGTGTCATAACCACATGACAGATGTGGCTATGACACGTGCGATGTGTGTTGTGACCACAAGGAAAATGTGGGCATGACACTATCATTGCTCGTTGTAGCACCCTTTTACCACTCCCTAAAGTGCTTGATTTTACATTTTTTCCATCCCTTGAGGTGTTTTTATCTTTTATTTATGTGTGTGTTTTTATTTTTGTGTGTAAGTTATATGTTTATGTTTTCTCTCTTTCATGTATTAGATCATATTATTCACTAACACATTTGCTCTACAAATTATATTGAATCTAATCCTTTACCTTGCAAGATTACATGTCTTTGTGGTTCTGAAGGGCAGTTCTAATATTGTGGTTTTGTAGGTTCTGAATTGGAGGCATCATTATTTCCAATTGAAGAATCTCTATAGATCTATAATATCCTTTTTCATTATGATACTCCATTTCATTTTAGTATTTCATTATTGTACTTTAGCATGCTTAATACCCAAAATCTTCAACTTGCTAAAGTGGGGCCAAATTATAATATCATAAATTGCATACCCTATAATTTTACGTTATATCTTACACCCACCTAGATGAACCCCTCATATAACTCAACCTAGTTCATCTTCCTTGAATCAATTTATTTCTAAAATCTAGATTGGAAGGTTATTCCCACCCCTCTCTACACCCTCATGCCAAATCTAGGACCATTTTCCAAGGATGGTAGTGAAACACAAATGTCTATGCAACATAATGGCATATCATACCATAATGTACCATAAACTATACATTACATTTGCATGTACCCACCTCACAATGATCACTGGTAGTTTTGATGCCTTTAAAGATGTGCTAGTCTATTCTGGGCATGATTCCTTAAACCACATCCAGTGGAATCCAAAAAATTAGCAAGTGCCATTAGTTACTAAGAGAAATAGAAAAGGCAAGTTTTTTTATCAAAATGAAAGAGCATCCCAAAAACATGACATGAATGAATGAATGAATGAAGCATAAACAATAACAAGTTTCTAAACATTTTGTCCATAGCTGCAATCATCTTCAAGATCTACATTTTCTAGTGTAGCTTTGAGGTTGTTTAGACACAAAATCACTGTTATAGGCTCCTATTTTTCCATCCTATTTTGTAGGTTCAAACTCAAGGAGAGAATAGCTCATGTGAGACACTCAAAGGCTAGATTTTCTCTTGAGAATTCATCTATTTTTTCCTTCATTTCTAAAAACCCCATCTCTATTAAGCATTTCGGTAAGTAGCACATTTATTTGCTCTCTAAAATTTCTTTTTATATTTCATAAGAATCTATCTATCTAAGGGCCCTGCATTCTCTAATTAAAATTCTTAAAAGAGCACTAGAAGCAAATCCATGGAGAATCTTTGCCTCTCCATTGAGTATTCCCTTGAATTTGTCACTCTTGAAAAACCCTTGTCTATTTACCCAAATTTGACCGTATGACCTTTTTGTCATCCTTGATATTTTATACACTATGCCTAGTGTCCTCCCTGTAGACCAAGGACATGCTCCTAGAATCATTTTTTACTACATCTCCATTCCTAGACACGCTTCGGAGAGGTGTACACACTTTTTATCAACATCTTTATCATTTTATTGCTCATGGATGTCAAAAGACAAAAAACAAGGGTTTGACCATTCCTGACAATCTCCTTAGTAGTCCAAATCTTCTTTTTAGTTCTATTAGAAGTAGGTTCATTGGAGGAAATCAAATGCATTAAGGTTTGCAAGTGGTTTAATATATCATTTTTATTGATTTGATCATTTATATTTCATTTAGATTATTTTTCTATCTAGATATTATGCTTGTCTCTTTTCCTCTATTTTGTTGTGTAGGTTGATTTTGAGATCACACAGGTGGAAAAAAAAAGATCATTGGAAAAGTATTGGTTGCATCTGTCAAACCTTGTTATTCATATAGTGTTGTATAGATGACAACGTAGTGTGTATATGTACATGTGATGCTGGTGCAGGAGAATCCAGTGGTGTAAGGGAAATCTTGCATCACCCAAAAAAATGATGATTTTGTTTTCTGTTCTTTTCAATTTTGGTATTTTCGGATACCCCATTACTTGAATAATGATGTAGAACCTTTAATTTTTCCAACCTACTAAAAATAGCAAACTACTATTTTTAGAAAGTTTTCATTTGAGCATGTATGGAATTGGAAATTTACTCAAATCTTTGGAATTGAAAAATATAATCTTTGGTGAAGGAATTGGCCAAAGATCATTTGTGGGCTAAAAGATATTAAAGATTCCATTTCTTTAAAAACCCTTGAAAAAGTTTCAAGGTCAAATATGAGGCACTTAATGGGAAGACTTAGCAGAGATAATTTTAAGGGTTTAGAGCACTTAACATGCTTTCCAACACATCAAATGATTTATCAATTGAACACTTGAATCAAAAGTTATGGCTCCCAAAAGTTGACCTATTTTTGGAGGGAGTTAATTTTTTTGAAATTTTAGCTGGAAGGCACCAAAAAGAATTATTTATGACCATTTTTGGGAATCCTTTAGGCAGTAGAGAAAGGGGGGAAAGTTGTGAGTCATTAAAGGATGGAAAATAGAAACCCTAGTAGATTTGAAGCTATAGAATGCAAAAGGTTCTAGAATCTAGATGAAGGAAGCTATAACATGTATTGTAGCCTGTTGAGGATTCATCCTCTAATTTGATTCCAGTTTTTGTAACGTAATGTGTTGTTTATTTTAATAAAAGAACATTCCTATTTTCTGTGTACAATCTATGTTAATGTGTGTTCTAGGTTTGACTCCCTCATCAAGTGGTATCAGAGCAAGGCTTCCTGACTGTATAGACAGATCGCCAACCATGAGGTAGTTTACACCAGGGCGTAAGGTTGTGGGTTTGTTGTAGAGATCAAAATGTCTCCAAGAAGAAACTATGGTGGGAGAAATGCTTTGATAAAAAAGAGTTTTAGAGCCTTGTAAAGGAAAATTGATGCATTACAAGAGGAGCTGCAAAGAGGGTTTGACCCAAAAATAAGAGAATAAAGTGAAGATGAAGTTGAAGAAGAAGAGATATTTGAGGAAGAACAAGATGTTGCAAGAGATCCTACACAAGTTAGGTTGTTGAGGGCCATTTCAAAGATTGTAACGAGGCCTAAGATTGAATTTTCTACCTATTCTAGGGATCTAAATCTGAAAGATCTTATTTATTGGATAAACAACATGGAAGAATATTTTAAGTAAGAAGATGTGCAGGATCTAGAACGAGTCAAGTTTGCAAAAACAAAGTTGAAGGGTTGTGCCAATATTTGGTGGAAGGAGGTCTAGTTAGAGAAAAATAGAAGAGGAAAAGGAAAGATTACTAGATGGGATCAGATGGTGGACAAACTAAAGAAGAAGTTCATTCCTATGGACTATGAGTTGGAGTTGTTGAAGAAGCTACAAGGATTGAAGAAAGGTAACAAGTCTATTAAGGAGTATACAAAAGAATTTTATAAGATTATTATCAAAATAGGTCATGCAGAGGCCAACAAGGAGAAGGTAGCCCATTACATTCATGGGTTGAGGCCAAGTATTCAAGAGGAGATGAGCCTAGTCAAAATTACCACCATAGAAGATGCATACTAATTTGCTCTGAAGGTGGAAGAGAAGCTAAATAAAAGATTTGAAAGCAAGCAAGGAGGAAGAGGTCATGGCGAAAGGACTGGTGGAAGATTCTATGGAGGCTGAAATGAAGATCAAAAGAAAAGTGAAGAAGAAGACACTAGTCAAAATCAGAAAGGGGATAATGCCTACCACCCTCGTGACCAAAATAATGGTGAGCAAAGAGGAAGAGGAAGACCTAGGAAAGGACCTGGAAGAGGATGTTTCAAAGAAACCTATTTCTAATGTGGGGAAGAAGGAAATCAATCCTATGAGTGTCCCCAACATCAAGGAAGGACAAATAGAAGACCTGAAGGTAATGCACGAGTTGCAATGTAGATGAAGATGCACAATCTCAACATTTTGAATATGTTTAAAGGAGAGAAACCCTAATTGTAAGAAGAACCTTGTTAAATGAGGAGAAAGAACTAAATCAAAGGAAGAGTTTGTTCCACACAAGGTACAAGTGTGAAGGTAAGTGTTGTGATATTATTATTGAAAGTAGAAGCACTAATAATCTTGTCTTAGAGGAGATGGTTAACAAGTTGAATTTTACAAGGAGAAGGCATCCACATCCATATCAAATTGCATGGTTACATAAGGACCATAGGGCTTTGGTCAATGACCAATATTTAGTCAAGTTCAAGATTGGAGGCAACCATGATGAGGTGCTATGTGACATCATACAAATGGTTACATGTCATATGCTATTGGTAAATCCATGGAAGTATGATAGGTGTGTTGTCTATGATGGCCATCCAAACACCTATTCCTTGACAAAGGATGGAGTTCATCATAAGTTGAATCCCTTGAAGAAGGTGGAAGAAAAGGTATGTAGTATTGCTATAATTTTCTTGGTAGATGGTAGGAAATTTTTGGATGGTATGAAGCATGAGTGTCCTTGCTTTGCATTGATTCCTAAGATCAGCCAAGAGAAGTGTGAAGATGTACCAATAGAAGTCTCATATCTATTAGAATAATTTTAGGACATTACCTTTGATAATGTACCAAAAGGTTTACCACTGGTGAGGATGATAAGCCACCAAATGGATTTGATATCAAGAGCCAGTTTTTCAAATAAGGAAACCCATAGAATGACTCCTCCAGAGAATGAAGAGATGAATAAACAAGTTCATGAGATGTTAAGGAAAGAACCAATAAGGAAGATCCTAAGTCCATGTGCGATACTTGCAATACTAGCATTGAAGAAATATGGCGAGTGGAGAATGTGTACAGATTCTTGAGCCATCAACAACATTACAATCAAGTACATATTTTCATTGCCAAGGATGGATGATATTATGGATTGCTTGAGTGGAGCCAAGTACTTTACGAAGATTGATCTAAAGAGTGGATATCCCCAGATCTAAATTGGAGAAGGAGATGAATGGAAGACATCCTTCAAGATTAAGGAGGGCCTATATAAATGGTTAGTCATGCCATTTGGGTTAACCAATGCACCAAGCACATTTATGTGGCTCATGAATGAGGTACTAAAAGAGTTTTTGGGTAAATTTGCCATTATTTATTTAGATGATATTTTGATTTTTAGTAAGATTTTGGAGGAGCACCTGACACATGTTCAATTTTTATTTGAGAAGTTGAGGGAAGAAAAGTTGTTGATTAATATGAAGAAATGTAGTTTCATGAAAAAGGAGTTGGTGTACCTATGATTTGTTATCTCAGTTGAGGGTCTTAAAATGGATCTAGAGAAGGTGAGGGCTATCATTGAATGGCCTACCTCAAGGAGTGTTATAGAGGTATGATTTTTTCATGGTTTGGCAAGTTTTTATAGAAAATTTATCATGAATTTTAGTAGCATTTGTGCACCCCTAACTAAGACAATGAGAGTGGATATAAAGGAGTTTAAATGGACTACAAGAGTAGCCAAGAGTTTTCATACATTGAAGTAGAAAGTCACAGAGCAACTTGTCTTGGTACTTAAAGATTTTAATAAAGTATTCTAGGTATATTGTGGTGCTAGTGGCAGTGCTATAGGATTTATTTTGAGTCAAGAAGGTAATCACATTGCCTATTTCAGTGAGAAGCTTAATGATGCCAAGAAAAAGTAGTATGTTTATGATCAGGAGTTTTATGCTATAGTTCAGGTTTTGAAGAAATAGAGAAATTATTTGTTATCGAAAGAGTTTGTTTTATATACTAATTGTATACACCTAAAATTGGCTCAGGTCGAATTAAGTAAATATTTTAATATTTATCTTTATTCTTATTTTCTTCTGTCAATTAAATAAATATTATAAATTTATTTAATTGGCTCATTATCCCATAATTAAATAAAGTCATTTTATTTAATTAAAATCCCTAAATTCTTCTTATGTCTCACATCAATTAAATTCCCTAAATTATTCTAAAGTCTAAAGTCCAAAATCCACCTCATCTCTTCCACCTCACCATGTTGCACATATAATTAAATATTCTTAATAGTTAATTAGCTAATATCCTCCATTTTCCAAAATAAATCTTTAAATTAATTATCCTCCACCAAATTGAATATTTAATTCAATGTTCCCCACTAGCCTTCACAAATGGAATATTTAATTCAATGTTCCCCACTAGCCTTCACCAATTGAATATTTAATTCAATGTTCCCCACTAGCCTTCACCAATTAAATATTTAATTCAATGTTTCCCACTAGCCTTCACAAATAGAATATTTAATTCAATGTTCCCCACTAGCCTTCACCAATTGAATATTTAATTCAATTGTTCCCCATTAGCCTTTGCCAATTGAATATTTAATTCAATTGTCATAATCCACTATTCCCAAATAAAGAATTTTTAATTCATCCATTATGAATTAAAGATTCACACAAAATGAGAGCCATTGATCTCATCTTTTGATCCTCACCCTCCATTCTATTTTCAGAAAATCTATAAATAGAACCCTCTTCTAAGCCATTAAGGAGGAACTTCATCTTGCACAATTACTATACCAAAATTTCTCTCATTCTCTCTTCTCCATTCCATTTTTAAGTGTCCTCCATTATCATGTGTTGAAGCTCACATTCAACACAAACCAATATCAAAGCCATTCTTCCTTTGTCATCTTCAACAAGCAAGCAAGGAAAGCTTCTGAGGGCTTCACAATCAAGATCAAAGAAAGATAGGCAAACAATGGAAAATGACAGATAAAGGAGTTTGTAAGTATGTTCTTACTTGTGTTGGTTTAATTCTTCTTTGCTTTCAACTTCCATTGGTGTTTGGGTTTTATATGTTTTCATTAATTTGATTTAAACCACATTTTCTCCCCCTCACATTTTGGCGCCCACCGTGGGGCACTTGCCCCTTTACTAATCAAAAAAGCTAGTGTTTTTAGTCGCAGGTCCGTGCAGGTGAAGAAACAGGTCTCTGACAGCCATTTTGCGCATACAACCTCCATAGTTGCTCATTTGACCTCCGCAGTTGCGCATATGACCATCTTGCGCATACAACCTCCACAGTTGCGCATTTGACATCCGCAGTTGCGCATATGAAAATATTGTGCATTTAACCTCCTCAGTTGCGCATCCAACCTCCTAAGTTGTGCATCCAATCATTACTGTGGCACCTGAGCCCAGTTTGCGCATATACTCTATGTAATTGCACATCCATCGGAGTTGCGCATTTACCCTGTATAGTTGTGCATCTATTCTGTCAAACTGTGCATATGCTATTATTGCACCTGTACCTCTGAGTCTTGCACATTTGCTGTCTGACCTTGCACATCTATTTAAAAGTTGCATACACTCCCTATTTTTGTGCATTCAGGCCGTAGTGTTACGCATCTGTCTTCTACTTTTGTTGTACGGTTTTGTGGATTTTGCACATTGAGCTAACATCTATTTTGCAGAGGTAGTGGCTGGATTAGGTCATTTAGATGATTTTGTCTAGTCCATTTAGACTAACTAGGGGTGAAAGTAACAAGTGCATCTCATAAAATACTTCACATAGTTTTCTAAACTAGGAAGGAAGTAAATGAACCCAATGGTTATCTATGCATTGTCGAATATAGTTTTCTAAACTAGGAAGGAAGTAAATGAACCCAATGGTTATCTATGCATTGTCGAATCTATTTTCCTAAAGTAGGCCATTGCTATCTTTACAAATAGAAAATGAACAATGCTATGTCTTAATCACTTTCAAAGTTAACAAATGGGGAATGAACAATGCTATGATCTAAACACTTCCAAGTTAACAAATCGTGTGAGTGCACAAGTAGCTTAACTCATATAGTTTTTCTACTTTTAACTAGGTTGGATTAACAAGTGTTTTCAATGCTTGCGAATGACAATAGGCTTATACTCTCCCCTTAACTGGGTGATCAAAGTGCCAGACTTGTCATTCTATTTGTCAAACCTTTAGGGGGCATGCCCTTGGATGCATGCTTGTCCAAGTGGGAATGACCCTGAGTGGTAATAGGCTAAAGCCAAGCCCTACCAAGCCACTTAAAATAAATTGTGCTTGGGGTGAAAACCTCAAGCAACGAGTGTTGTTGTGTTACATCGATGGCCAACCTCCCCCAAAACCCTCATAGGCACAACCCTTTGAGGCTGGGAGACTCCATAACAGAGAGTAGTGTCACCGTATGTGTAACCACTCGAACGGTTGCCCTAACTAAGAACCAATTGTACAGCAAGCCAAAAACCCCTATTTGTTGATGAAAAGGGCGAAGCCCTTGAAGCGGCCTCGATTCAAGTGACTCTTAGTAGAGGTAGCAGGGACAATCCTAAGGTTCAGTGTGGGTATGAGCCTAAGGAAACTTAGATCTGGTATGCGTGAGAAGTGAGTGCCGTGGAGGGGAGCCGGTGCTACCAGATCCTGGAGCTACATGCTTTGAGTGGCACAGCTAGAAGATTCAACAAATATTGTCCCATCCAGCCTAGGTTGTATTTATCTTTGAGTCAAAATAGTCCAAAAACACAAAAAAAATATAAAAAGATAAAAATCATGAAAAACTTCTATGTATTTGTTGTGCTTTTGCCATAATTGAATATCAACCTCACAAGAAACATCAAGTTTTTCAAACCAAAAACACTGAAAATCCTGAAAATGATCCAAAATTTCCAAAATTCTAAGAAAACACAAACAAAGAGTCAGATTTGCGCATATGCACCGACTTTTTGCGCATTTAAACTGACTTTTTGTGCATTTGACAGTATTGCACATCTGAAATCTGTCTTTACGGATGCAAACTTAACCAACGTTGTGCATATGTATCGACTTATTGCGCATCTACCTCCTGTTGTTGCGCATTTAAACCAGAGAGCAAAAAACCATATCTTCCAAAGAGCAAAATTTGTCAATACTTTTCAAAAACCAGTTCAAACATGTTCTAGTTTTCAAAATCTGATTAAAGACCTTGCAAAATCAACCATTTCTCCCTTTTTCGCACCATAGTTATTTGTTCATTCAAAATTGCACCACTTTCTCCCAAGTTTCCAACAAGGTTATAGTCAATTTTTTCTTGATCAAAATCAAATCTCAAACAAGACCTAGTGAACCTCCAAGTATCAAGGATTCCTTATCCTTCTCTATCAGAACTCCACTAGTGGATTGAGCGAAGGCTAGTCAACGTCAAGTAACAGATTCCTAACATCCTAGCTTTTGACTATCACTTTTGTATATCCACCTTGTTTGACACCACCTAGATCTAAGAGGAACCTTGCTAAAACCTTGTTCCATCTTAGCACCTTGTTCAAAATCTTCCAATCTCACCTCATCCCATCTCTTTACCACCTTGCATGGTCTTGACAAGATTACAAAAACAAAAACAGTTAGAAATGGCCGAGAAAAGTATTTTTGGTGATCACGAAAGTGACGAAGAACCTTCCATGGAAGAGATCCTCAAAGTGCAACATGACACAAAATTTCAACGCCTATTAGATGGAGTACTTGCACAAGACCCTACAAAATTCTTCTTACACCTAGCAAGCCTAGGAGTAAAACTTCCCAAAGATTATGATGTAGAGGCTCTAAGGGAAACTAACAAAGAGAGAATCCCCAAAGGGAGTAGACAGGATGAAGTACCCACGAATAAGAGCAAAGCAACAATTGACTCTTTGGATGCCCTCAGTCTGATGAACCAGAAAGTTGAAACTCTCCAACAATGAATTTCAAACATGGAAAGGGGAACCTCGACAAAATAGTACACCCTAGAGGATATTGCACCGTATCCTTTTGATAGGGCATTAGTCATGATACCTTTTCCCTCGAGATTTGAAGTACCTAAGTTTAACAAATATCGAGGAAAAGGTGACCCAAGGGATCATGTCAAAGAATTCAATGCCGCTTTCCTGGAGGTCGAACATAATGACACATATCTTATGCAACTTTTTCCTCGAAGCTTAGGAGGACAGACCATGGAGTGGTTCTCCAGATTGCTAACCGACATCAAAACTTTCAATGAACTTATAGATAAATTTGTCACCCATTTTTCCTACAATATTGAGCACGATACCTTAGTATTGGACCTCTGTAATACCAAACAGAAAGCGGGAGAATCTTTCACCGCCTTCTTACAGAGATGGAGACAACTGGCAAGCAAGTTCCCTCACCAAATGCCAGAGAGACAAATGTTAGAGATGTTTGTTCACAACCTACAAATGGACCTAAGCTACCAAGTTCAAATCCAATGTCCTACTTCATTTAGCAAGGTCATTGAGGTGGGCCTCATCATAGAGAAAGCCCTACTTGCAAAAGGTCAGATCAAACACTAAAGGACACTCCTAACACCTATGCCAATAATGATAAACCTAGGTTTTGGACAAAGAACAAAAACATTGTGAATGACGGGGTAGTAGATGCCAAAAATGCGGCACCTAAACAACCAATTTTTAACTTGTCAGCACCCCAAAACAACCCCACACAAAACAAACCAACAAATACCCAATCTAGGTTCACCAACTTTCGACCTAAAAGAACGTTCTCGCCTTTGGATGAATCACTAGAAATGGCTCTACGGAAGGTGATCGCCAACAATCTCATAACACTTCCCTCAGCACAGGAGTATGAACCAAAGGTCAAACCCCGCTGCTGGAATGATAATGATTTCTGTGAATACCATCGAAACAGGGGGCACAAGACAAATGATTGTATTACACTCAAGCATACAATCCAAGACCTAATAGAGTAGAACAAGATATTTGTCAAAGGGCGTACCTCCAATAACAACCATCAGGCATTCAAGGATCCTCTTCCCAATTACGAGCAAGCAGGACCTTCTAACAGAAACAATAATGGCTTTAACAACACAAACTACACAAACGTCGGTTATGACTACGTTGTTAACCATATCTATGAAAGTGGTTCACATATCAATGTGATCACTATAAACAAAGACCTAGATTGTAACGTTACTACCCGTAGTAACAGAGTTACCCTTAGAGGAGCCTCCGCTCCTCTAACCCACCAATACAATATCATGGATCAACTCCACAAAACACCGGCACATATCTCCATATTGGAACTGCTATGTCTATCTCCTTCCCATAGGACCATATTCGATAAAGCCTTAGTAGAAGCCTCAGTTCCCACAAATCTAGCTGAAGAGAAATTCCAAACTATGGTAGGTCACATCACCTCACCACCTTCCTTGTCATTTACTGAGAAGGATGATATGTCCATCACACAACCCCATAATGCCTCCCTCCATATCGAAGCCTTCATACACAAACATAAAATCAAGAGTCCTAATAGATGGAGGGGCTGGTCTAAATATTTGTACATTAAAGCTAATCCTTACATTGGGGTTTTCAGAGAAGGCTATAGATCCAAAAAGGAGAATCACTATCAAAGCATATGATGAGGAAGAGAGAAGGACCAAAGGAACTGTGATTCTACCAATCAGAGTGGGCTCCCTAGTGAAATATGTAGCTTGTTAGGTCCTAGACATGGAGCTGGCATATAACATTCTTCTCGAGTGACCGTGGATACATGCTCTAAAAGCAGTACCTTCCACCTACCACCAATGTATCAAGTTCCCACATGAAGGGCAAGAGATCACCATCCAAGGTGACCCTAACCCCTATCAATACTGCAACTCTATTCAGCCAAAGCCGGAAGTAGTGATCCCAACCAACCGGGCATCTACTGCCTCTTCATCTCATGTAGACCCAGCTACACTTGCTTCCTCTTCAAGAGCATCTCAACTGAGACTCCAACTCAAAGATAATGGCTCGGGTGAGTACATGGCCTCTCGATCCCTATGTTTGGCACAACTACCTCTATCTCATAGATCCCATGGGAGATCCATACTAAGAACACCAAATGCAGAGAAGATCACCAAAGGACCATTTATAAAATGGGGAAGCCTAGAGGACGAGAGTGAGGAAAAAGATATCCTGCAATGGCTATACAAGGATGAAGGCAGTTCTTCAACATTACATGACCACCCCATCATACAAACAATGCAATATGGTCAAGGTTTTCAAATACTAAAGAGAATGGGGTATGAAGGACAAGGTCCACTGGATTCAAGCAAGGATGGCATCACTGAACCCATCCAACCTCATACCTTGGCAGCCCAAGACACTACAGGACTAAGGTACATGGGAACATCAAAAGACACCAAGACCAACATCAGCAAAGGCCAACAAACGGAAGCAGCTACTAGCAATCTGATTGAACACATTCAGAGAATACAGATGTAGAGTGATACTGATTCTAATGAGTATGAGTGGGATAGCATCTCTGAGCTATCTTGTGATGAAAAAGATATTGATGTGGTCCATGAGTATGACCCGACCTCCGTAAATGAGGGATAAAGCCCAAGGGCTAGGTTACTAGAGTCTGTACCACACGATAACTTTAGTGAAAATCGTGAGGAAGGAATGAGTCCACTCTTGACGGATCCACTAATGGAGAATACCACCGCAGACCTCATACATACCAGTGATAATTCCATCCTAACCATTAATGCCAGTGAACTAGACCCAACTAGCAATCCCTTACCTTTGATATATCCTAAACTTATCGACTGGGACCTAGAAGGTACCACCCCTGAGCTGGACACCTTTGAAAATGATGAGGCCATCATTGATTATCTGGACCTTAGAAATCACATACCTGCAGGAGACCACAGGGCCGGCTATGCTATAGAACTCAACATGTAGTCCTATTTTAGGGAGAGCGCCAAGCCTTTCAGTCATAAAAATGTCAAAATAAAAGAAGGGTCTAATGGTGAAAACCGCTCCGCGGCAGCGTTACACCACAAAAATAGTAAAAACAAAGACGCATCCAATAGTGAAAACCTCTCTGAGGCACCGAAAGATGGAAGGCTTGACCCTCTCCCCAATCTTACACATCAGGAGAGATCGTCGATATTGATAGAACCAGTAGAACCTACCAATGTCAACACAGAGGATGATCCTAGGATGATCTACATGGCAAAGGCCCTCACAGAACCTGAAAAATCAGCATTTACAGATTTCTTCAAGAGAAAGCAAGTCAACTTTGTGTGGACATACACTGACATGCCACGGCTTGATTGAAATCTCATCATTCATCACTTATCTTTAGCTCCAGGAGCTAAGCTGGTAGAACAAAAGCTTAGAAAAATGCATCTGCATGTGGCTCTCATGGTCAAAGAAGAATTGAAGAAACTACTAGATGTCAGGTTTATCAAGCCCATAGATTATCCTGAATGGGTTTCAAATATTATACCAGTGGCTAAACCGGATGGCAGGGTCAGAATATGTAGTGACTTCAGGGACTTGAACAAACCTTGTCTGAAGGATGACTTCCCCTTGCCCAACATTGACATGATTGTAGATCTCACGGCAGGTCATACCATGCTTTCACTTATGGATGGTTTCTCAGACTATAACCAAATAAAGATTGCACCTAAAGACCAACACAAGATAGCTTTCACATGTCCTTGGGGCACTTACTGTTGGTGTGTCATGCCATTTGGTCTAAAGAATGCTGGGGCGACATATTAGAGAGCCATGACCACAATCTTCCACGATATGATGCACACCATAATGGAAGATTATGTTGATGATATTCTAGAAAAATCGCTTACAAGAGGACACCTAGTAGTGCTGGATAAAATATTCACAAGACTAGAACAGTTCAAGGTGCGCCTCAATCCAAAGAAGTGTGTATTTGGGGTTACCTCAGGTAAGCTGCTAGGGTACATCATGTCGGCAAATGGGATTGAGGTCGAACAAGCTAAAGTGAAAGCCATCATGGAAATGTCACCTCCCAAGAATCTCACTCAGTTAAGGTCCTTGCAAGGAAAACTACAATCCATTAGAAGGTTCATTCCTCAGTTGGCAGAGAAGTGCCACCCATTTTCCCATCTTCTACATAAGAATGTACCTTTTAAATGGAGCGAGTCATGTGAGCAAGCATTTCAGCTATTAAAAGAATATCTGGTGAAACCACCTGTGTTGATGCCTCCAATTCAGGGTAAACCGCTATTACTATACATCTCAGCTACGCCAACAGCCCTAGGAGCTCTCTTGGCCCAACACAACTATGAAGGGAAAGAACAGCCCATATATTATATCAGTCGGACACTTGTTGGGTATGAACTGCAATATACACCCATCGAAAGAGCATGTCTCGCTGTGGTCTTTGCCTCCCAAAAATGGAGACATTACCTGATGAGTGTCAAATTGCACTCATAAAATACACCCTTTTTGCCTCTCTTTTCCCCTATTCAATTCATCTTCCTTGTGTCTGCACTCAAATTAGTTAAGCAAGATTGTTCTAATTAGTGATTAATTAAGCTAGATTATTTAAGATTAGAATTTCTGATTAAGTGGCTAATGTGCGTGGGATTAATGGAAAAATGCAGAATTTCTCTTTCTTTTTGAATCAGCAGGTGTACATATCAGAAACAGCAGTTTTGTGCATCTCCGAAGATCGCCTTCAATGATCTCCGGAGACCATAACAGAGAACAGTGACACCTGGGTTTTGAAGATTTGGGGAAATGACTCTCCGGAGCTCTGCGAATGTCTGGAATATCTCCAGAGCTTTGCGAATGTCTGAAATATCTCTGGAGCTCTACGAATGTCTAGAATATCTCCGGAGCTGCAGACAGGAACAGCTATCTTCGGAACCTCCTGAGAACAGGGCATGTTCTAGTCAGAGCCGCCAATCAGACACTTCAGCAGCAATCCTAACACCCCCCTTACTTCACTCGAATCATCACGTGAGTGGTGAAGGGTCAACTATCAGTTAAACTACTGAAGTTTTATCTTTCCAAAGATTTTGCATGAGTTACGAATTGAACTAATCCAATATTCTTATTTTTAGGGCTTTGATGCCCAAGTGTATTAAGACCTAAACTTAGACCTCTGAGTGGACTTCTATTCCACTCAAGTCTACCTTTCTTGCATGATGATCTTTCATAGAGTTAGATAGTTAAGTACAAATAAAAGATGGTGTCATCTCCTAGAAAAACTAATAGATAAGTTCAATGATATATCATCACTCTTTTTTTATATATACTTTTAGAAATAGTAATAGAACAACAATGATAAAATTATTCTGATCTTTCAGAGATTTCAGTTCTGCTATAGCCATACATTTTCATGAATATAGAAATGAATGAATTGGACTGAATTTAGTGTAGATCATCTTTTGTGTTGATTTCCTGCAATAGCCTTCAGCCTTAAAGGTGCGGAGCAAGGGCCCACTCTCACCAGTCAGGTAGGAGGCTAGTATCTCTGTTTAATTGTTTCAAGTTTTCTTTTATAAAAGTATTTCCTGTTTTAGTAGATAGATGCATGTTATCGTTCTTTGCTTTGAGTACATTTCCTGTTTTCTTCTGTTTTACAAGCATTCATTACATTTATCCAACAAGCAGATAGATTAGTCATTCCTTTAAGCATTAGGATTAGCTATAAACTGGTCACTTAGAATCCCTAGTTGCAGACAGCCATGGACACAGCCCTGGTTCTTTGACATCTGAAAACAGATTAAATGATGAGGTACAGCGACAACCTGTCATTTTTAGCGCCGTTGTCGGGGATTAGTTTGTGTTAATTAGGGACACTGAGTAAAAATAGTTTTTAGAATAGATCTATATGGTTAGAGCTAGAGATCTCAAAGGAAGATATATTAAACAAACACCCCAACAACACGCCATAGGGGAAAGCAGTGAGGTGGTACAAAATCTTGTTGAAGAAGGAAACCTAGATCTTAATTTGGAACCTGCACTTCAAAACAACAATCCCTTAGATCCCACAGACATTCCACTTGCCAATTATATCCAGGAATTACAACAAAAAGTTGAGGCAGATCCTTTGGTAGAACCTAATTTCCTAGAACCTCAGGGAGAAGAACTAGTACTAAACATGGAAAATGATAATCATAGGGAAGAGGAAAATCAGGCCCCAAGAACCTTCTCTTATCCTATTGTTTTGGCTGCTGGGGACAATGCTCCCATGAAGAATATCTCACCAGCACATCTGCCAAATTATAGAGGACTTTCCTCTGAGGATCCAGATTAGTTCTTGTTTGATTTCAAAGTAGTCTGCCAAACTTATGATTATGGATCAAATAACCAGAAACTCAAACTGTTCCCTTCAACCCTAAAATATTATGCGATGAGATGGTTTATGGGTTTACCCAGGGTTCTATCCGTTCTTAGGATCAAATGGAAACAGAGTTTTTGGAAAAATACCAAGATTATTGCAGATCCAGGAATAAAAATGAAGAACTGTTTAAAATTAGGCAGGGGGAGGAAGAATCCCTAGAAGACTATGTGGATAGGTTTAATTTTTCCTTGAGAAGGTATGGAAATCCAGTGGATCACTCCTTGGCCAGAACCCTGCTTATAAAAGGATTGGATAAAGAATCAAAACAGGCACTGGACCTAATGGGAAAAGGGAACATTAATAAAATGGAATTACCTGACATAGAGGAACTCTGCAGGAATTATTCCAGAACTCAAGATGGAGTAAGGTCATCCAAAACTTTTAAAGGGAAGAATGAGATAGGACAGTTGATAAAGGAAATTGCAAATCTAAAAATAGATATTCTGGTCCAACTAAATACCACATTGGATGGGATTCAAGCAAAAACCAGAACAACTGATCAAAGTAGAGCAACTAAACCGCTTTCCATTTATTGTCCTAGGTGTAGAAACAAACACCTGTTGAGAGAATGTCCCTTGGACAAATCAGAGATTTGTCAAATCTATGATAGGGAACATTCTACCAGCCAGTGTAGTCAGCTTCCAGCCTTGAAAAGATTGAGTAAAAAGAATGCTGTGATAGAGGAGGAGTTAAACTATGTGGGACAAAAACAAGCCAAAAATTTCCCTTATAATCAGTACCCAAGCCAGTCTTCTTACAGGGGTCCTACTAATTGGGGAAATAATCAGTGGAATCCAGCTTGGTATGGCCCTCAAAATAATCCTCCTTGGGGACAACAGGATTGGAAAAACCAAAATTGGCAAAACCAAAACTGGCAAAACTAGCCTTGGGGAAATCAACAATGGCCACCACAGTTTGGGTCACAAGGCATGCAACCACAATGGGGTCCTCAACAGGGATATCATCAACAATACCAAGGACAACCTAGACGTTTCCAACCTCAACAGCAGGCTTTACTAACTGGATCCTCCAACACATAGGGTCAAACACAAAATGAACCAGCTAGTCAACCACCTTTACCAGCTCAACCCATACCAAACCCACGGAATAAACAGGGAGTAGCTGTCTATATGACAGATCAAGAAAATCTGGCTGGAATTAATGCTATATATTCAAATAATCTCCAGCTACGTTCTGGGAAAGCATTCCCAAGACCTTCTCCTCCAACTATAGTTGAAATAACCAATGATGAGGAACCTGAAAATCCATCCAATCAACCCCCAGAGGAGATTACTAACGAAAAAGTGCTAGAAAAATCAACCACAGACAACTCCGAAGTTACTCCTAAAAAGCCAGCTCCGGAGAACAGTCTTGAACACAATTTTGATAAGGGCTCCAGAGATGCTCCGGAGATGGAAAAACTAGCACCCTACCCAGAACGACTTAAACAAAATGCTCCCCAGAAAAAGGTTTTACAAAAACAAATCCAACCCAATCAAGAATCAGAGCTTTTACAAGAACTCAAGCAGCTAAACATTGAAATTCCTCTCCTCCAGGCCATCAGAGATGTACCCGAACTAAATCAATTCATCAAACAGTATTGCATCAAAACACAAGGCAGAAAGAAAAGTTTTCCCTCCACAATACAGGTGGAAGGAAAAGTGATGGATCTATTGATGGGAGAAATTCTCCTCCCAAAATATGGAGACCCTGGGAACCTTGTCATAACTGTTTTCATCTCGGGGGTAGAAATTTCAAATGTTTTGGTTGACTTAGGAGCAGCAATTAATGTGATGACAGTTCATACAATGGACAAGTTAGCTTTGTCAGGTATCCAATCCACGACTATAATTCTTCAACTTGCTAATCAGTCAGTAGCTGTTCCAAAAGGAGTGATCACTGATGTACCTGTTGTGATAGATTCATGGGAATTCCCAGTGGATTTCTTAATATTGGAACCTAGAAACTAGAGAAATGCTTATCCGCTAATTTTAGGAAGGCCATGGCTGGCTACTGCAGCAGCATCTATTGATTGTCGAACTGGAGATATGGTCATTTCTAATGGGATAGATTTAAAGAAAATATCTCTGTATTCTCCAGCTAAACCATCGGTGCATTACACAGGAAGAGTATGGGTGGATGAACCGGATAACATGAACAACAGTGCCTCATTAGCTATGGTAACCATTAGAGAACATCTGGGAGAATTAGGAGAAGAAGTATACTATGATACAATGGAAGACTTCACTCACATCCTAATCAACAAAGATGTGATGGAACTCGCCCAAGACCCTCAGAGAGAACTTCTCGTTTCTTCTCATTGTACCCTTGCCAACATTATTCCTTGTGGGGAAACCTTTTACAGGGACTTAGCCACCTTCCACATGTTACTCCCACATTCTTGTCCTCTCAATGCCATGACACCAATGTATGGACCCACCACATCTATGGATCAAATTACAAAACAAGTCATGATTCTGCCAGGGAAAACACTTAATATAAATACTCAGTTAACAGCAAGTCAGGAAGAAAAACTTATTCAGCTTTTGGTTTCCCACTCAACATCTTTTGCTTGGGAATACCAAGATATGAAAGGCATACCTCCTGAAATCTATACCCATCATATCTACACTGAGGATATTAAACCTGTCAGACAACCACAAAGAAGATTGAATCCTGCCTTAAAGGACATTGTCAAAACTGAAACAGAAAAATTACTTCAGGCAGGGTTCATATATCCAATCTCAGACAGTCAATGGGTCTCACCCCTTGTCATTGTGCCTAAAAAAATGGGAAATGGAGGGTGTGTATTGATTATAGAGAACTCAACAAGGCAACAAAAAAGGACTACTTTCCCTTACCATTTATTGACCAAGTTCTGGACAACCTTGCTGGGAGAAAGTATTTTTCTTTTTTAGATGGATTCAGTGGGTATAATCAAATTCAATTAGCACCTGAGGAGCAAGACAAAACAACATTCACATGCTCTTGGGGAACCTTTGCTTACAAAGTTCTTCCTTTTGGGCTGTGCAATGCCCCAGCCACATTTCAGAGACTGGTCCTAGCTATTTTTGCTGAACTGGCTAATGAATGCATGGAAGTCTACATGGATGACTTTACTGTGTATGGGAATAACTTCGAGGAAGCTCTCACAAACCTTGGAAAAGTACTAAAATGTTGTGATAAAAATTGACTGTCCCTCAACCATGAGAAATGTTTAATGATGGTGGAGGAAGGAATTGTTTTGGGACATCATATTTCAGAAAAAGGGATCAGAGTGGATCAGAACAAGATAGAAGTAATCACACAGTTGCCTTCACCCAAAAATCAGACTGATGTCAGAAGTTTTCTAGGTCATGCAGGCTACTATAGGAGGTTCATAGAAAATTTTAGCAGAATAGCTGCCCCCCTGTTTACCCTGCTTAACAAGGAAACAGAATTTCTCTGGACAGCAGACTGTCAATCAGCATTTGAAACTTTGAAGGAGAAGCTTACTGTGACACCAGTTTTAAGGGGACCTAATTGGACTTTACCATTCCACATACAAACTGATGCTTCAAATGAATCCATTGGGTCCATTTTAGGACAAAAGGAGGAAGGAGAGAGTATGCATGCCATTTATTACATCAACAAAAACCTTACCTCTGCAGAAAGAAATTATACAACAACTGAGAAAGAGTTCTTGGCAGTTATCTATGCTATAAACAAATTCAGACATTATATTACCAGATATAAAATATTTGTGCACACTGATCATGCAGCCATCAAGTACCTAATGAATAAACCAGTAGTAGGTGCAAGGATCATCAGGTGGTTGTTGCTATTGCAAGAATTTGATATTACCATAGTTGATAATCTAGGAAAGTTTAATTTGGTTGCTAATTTTCTGTCAAGATTGCATACAGGAGGAGAAAATCAACCAGTGGAGGACAAATTTCCAGATGAACACCTTTTTGCCATATCCACTACTGCACCTTGGTTTGCTGACATAGCTAATTTGTTAGCTACAGGCTTGTATCTATCCCATTTTACTTCAAAACAAAGAAAATGTTTGCTTAAAGAAAGTTTGTCCTACAAATGGTTGAATGGTTTACTATTTAAATGTGGTCTTGATTTCATTCTACGCAGGTGCTTGAAGGCTGATGAGACTTTTGATGTGTTGAGAGCATGTCATGATGAGCCATCTGGTGGCCACTACTCTTTTCACAGGACAGTCCACAAGATCCTTGGAGCTGGTTACTACTGGCCTTCTCTTCATAAAGACACAAAGAAGTATGTGCAGCACTGTGACCAGTGCCAAAGGATGGGGCAGCCCACCTTTACCTAGGAAATGCTGCTACATCCTCAAGTCATGATGGAACCATTTGAGCAATAGGGTTTAGACTTTGTGGGACCAATTTCACCGCCATCATCAAGCAAGGAGTATATTCTAGTATGCACAAACTATGTTACTAAGTGGGCTGAGGTTCAAGCATTACAGTTTGCAAGAGAAGAAAAAGTTTCTGATTTCCTTTACAATAGAATTTTCTTGAGATTTGGAGCCCCAAAATCAATAGTTTCAGACAAAGGACCTCAATTTACTTTACAGGTAATCAAGGCATTCACAGATTTATACCAAGTCAAGCATAGAAAAGCTTCACCTTACCATCCTCAAGCAAATGGGCAGGTAGAAGTAACTAACAGAGAACTTGAGAATATCCTAACAAGGACAGTGGCAATGAACAGAAAGGATTGGGCTAATAGACTACCTGAAGCAGTTTGGGCTTACAACACCACTTGGAAGTCCACAACAAAGTTATCACCATATGAATTGGTTTATGGGAAAAAGCCTATACTATCTATAGAATTTGAACTCCAGACACTTAAAACTGTATTGGATGTTGGGCTGCCGCTGTCTACAATTCAGTAGAATAGAATTCTTCAGCTCAACGAGTTAGATGAGATTCGGACAGAAGCCATTCAGCAAACAGAACTGGTTCAGTACCAAAGGAAACAATGGCATGACCAACATATCAAGAGGAGGACATTTCAACAAGGAGATTGGGTTCTTCTCTATGATTCTAAATTCAAAAAATTCAAAGGGAAATTACAGACTCACTAGCTGGGTCCTTATCAAATAAAGGAAGTGTTTGAAAATGGAACTGTATTATTGCAACCAATTGATGGAAGCACAAACACATTTCTAGTAAATGGTCACCGGATAAAGCTCTACAAAAGACCGTCTACTAAAGAAGAGTTTTTTGCTGATCTAAGTTTTGATACAGGGGATATCACCTCTGTCACAGTGTTGGAATAAACAAAAAAAAAAGGTTGAAAACCAGCAATGGCTGCCTTCTGAGAAAAAAAAAAAAGCAAAAGAAGGTTGAAAACCAACAATGGCTGCCTTCTAAAATAAAATAAAAATAAATAAAAAATAAATAAATAAATAAAATAAAAAAATTGAGAAAGATGGAAAACCAGCAAATGGCTGTCTTTCTCGACCAAGGGAGTTGAAAACTAGTAAATGGCGGTTCCCTTCTCTAGGACAGTTGTAATAATTGAGCTCCGAATATGATTCATTGCCAGAAATTGGTCCAATACATCTCCGGCGCTTTTTAATAAGGAGCACCTCCGGCGCTCTGTTAATAACGCCGACAGTTCCACAATAAGGGTGGGACCTACCTCGCCAGGTGGTAAAGTAGACAACTCCTATGATGAGGTCATCATGACTATCTTCTACTTCATCGCACAGCATAATTAAAATTAGAATACTAATAATTGCAAGAGCGTCCACAAGTCGGCGCTGACATCACCCATGGGCGTGGATTTTAGTACCACTCAGTGCAATGATTGCAGGTCGCGTGCAAGTAGGACGTGGATGTCATTTCGGGCCGCCACTTAAATGGCACGACGCGTGCAGTTTCCAAAACGGCGCAGCATTTCTCCTGCGTACGTCGCCTCATCATTAAAACTGATCCAGGTAAATCTATTTTTAATTAGTCATTAATTAGTAACTGTCATGTCTTTCTATTTTGAGTGCTACCGTGATGACACGTCCCTCCGCCGTCATTTCCTTTTTCACATCCAAGCATGCCGCCGTCTATGCCTTAATGCCACCTTACCTCCGGAGTGCCCTGTTAGTTCATTACAATTATGGCTGCTTTGGCCCCTTAACCCATCTGCATAAGCCCAGCCTGAAAACAATAGCATCCCTCATCCAAACCTCCAGAATAGACTAAAGCATAAGATAAATTAAACCACTCTCTGGAGTCTACAGAGGAATTTGAACAGTACTCCGGAGCCCACAGATCAGAGGGACAGATAGACTGCAGGCCACAGAAGTAAAAGAATTAAACACAGAAACTGCCATCAATTCAGCAATGGGGGTCAAGAAAAAGTCTAAGCCAGAAAATACTGCAAGTCTTCTAAAGGATGCAGCTACAGCAAACATTTTAAGGGCTGCTGGATGGTTAGATTTCCTAGATAAGTTTGAGGGGTTTCAGGAGGATATTGTGGATGAATTCCTTAGGAATTTAAGCAACGACCAGACCACTGTGAGAGGAAACCAAATCAGTCTCTCCTCCACAATTATCAGCCACATCTCCGGACTCCCCGAACAAGGTGAGAGGTTCTACCACCTGAAAACCTTGTATACTGATTTAATTATAAATTTTTCTATCCGTGGTGAACCTGCTATTCAATTGCATATGAATAAGAATGAGGTCAAAGGCATTTTGAGGTCCACTCTGCCAAACCCTTGGGCAACTGTTGCTACATGGTTAATGAAATACTTTACCTGTGATGGCCAATTCTCCATAGTTTTAGGGCCCATAATGAAAATGCTCATTTTTCTTAGACATGGAAATAGGCACCCCGAATATAACATAAATATCCCCAATTTCCTCTATTCTGTCATCAGGGCAACTACAGAGAAATACCAGCAGGGTAAGGGACCCATGAAACATCATGGCCTCATCTTCCTGATAGTCAAGCACCACTTCTTATCTCAGGCCAATGGGGAAGAACTATTGCAAAACTTTCTTGAGCATAACCCTCAGGTCAGAGCACCAGAGATAACACAAACAAAGGATGAGAGTTCTCCCTCTCACCATGATGAAGAAACCGAACCTACAGCCTCCTCCACAGCTTCCCACAAAAGGACATCACCCTCACAGGAGGCTACATCATCTGCAGCCCCTGTTCCTAGCAAGAAAAGGAAAGGCAAACAAATTGCAGAGCCTGCTCCTACACGGCCTCTATATATGACTCGGTCAGTCAGGCGACAAATGACTTTACCTGAGGAATCTAGGCCTAGGGAATTAACAGAAGAAAAGGCAAGGCAAGAAATTAAGGGGAGATGGTGGGTTGAAGAACCATCTCATGACTCTGATGAGGTACCTCTGGTCAGAAAGAGGAAGCAAAGAGAAAATTCTCCAGCACCTTCTGTTCATATGGAGTCAAGTTCAATTTCAACACCACCTTGTGCTCCGGAGACAGGAAGCTTACCAACTGTTACTATCTCCTCAGATTCTGAGGAAGAAAAACCTGATCCGAAGGCACCTATTCCACCTGTGCTCCGGAGAAGCAAAAGGAAGAGGCAGCTCTCACAGGCTGAGAAGGATATTGTCCTATCGCTGAGGCACTCCTGGAATTGAGCACATATGAGGACAAAGCAGGACCTTCAGTTGTGCCAGCAGCAGCAGTGGATCCTCAGGACAAGGGCATTGCAGAAGGAGAAATAGGGCACACAGATATATTTGGAGAAGCAGGGTAGGTGGCCATGGATAATATTGATAATCAGCCACCAGCCACAGAAGCAGAGGCAAAAACTCTATCACATCCCTCTGACCAAGAGGATATAGAGATCTCAACAGAGCAACAATTAATGGAAGAAATTGAGAATTTAAAAAGGATGCTCTGGGGAAAGAATTTAATTATTACTGACCTCAAGAAGGTCAAAGTAGAGATGGAAATGGAACTAAAGCAAACGATTGCAGAAATCCAAACAGACCTCCAAAACAAGGACAGAATCATCTAGGAAAGGGAGGCAGAGTTGGAAACACAGAAATGTGAGGCAGCAATGGAAGAAAAAGAAAGAGAAGCAGCACAAAAGGTTTCTGAGCTCACCATGGCCAGAGACAACAGCCTCACAGTAACAATTAACTTGGGCCAATAATAGACTGGATGACCAAGAGGAATACATTCAAGAACTGTCTGGCCCAAGGGCAACCAATGAACAGGAAATTCAAACAGATGCCTATGTGGGTCCAATCCCCATTAACATTCCTAAAGCCCTATTTCATTGGGAGGAAAGGTGTAGGGAATTTGAAGCCTCCAAGCTAATGTTGCAATTACAAAGGGCAGTCACTGCCAGAGCAGAAAGGATAGCAACTTTGGAAAGCAAAATCATTCAAATGGCCTCCCTTTCCTCCGAACTTCTATCTTGCAGACCTCCAAGTGCTAGCTATTCCATGTTCCTACAGGAAAGGATACTGCAAAGGAAACTCTCCTTGGTCCTATCTGACATGAATGAGGATACTAAGACAGCAGAAGGTTTCATGGCAGCTTACACCAGAAGCAATGATGAAGACAAAAACTTCCTATGTGAATTATACTTACATGGGTTCTACATTAATGATATAGCCTTCATGATTAATCACTTTGTGAGAGAATGCCAGCTTAGGGCATTCATGTCCGTCATGAGAAACCACTAGATCTGGGATGAAAGGATGGAAGATCATCTTCAAAAGGATTCAAAAATAGATCTCCTCCTCAGAAAAGAATGTCCCAATCCTTTTGCTTTTCAGACCCAATTCAGGTCCATCATCTATCATCCTGCAAGTGCAACCAGCATATTGCCATTATACTTGAAAAATTTGCAGGAGTGCTCCATTGACTTTGGTCTTTTTATGATTAATTCAGCAAATCCTGTCCTTGCTGTAGCAAAGAGGAGATGGAGTATTTTAACACCAAAGCAAAAACTTAGAGAGGTGGTCACCCCTGCAAACCTGAGACTATTCATGAGGAAGGCAAAGATGATATCCAAATTGATGGATAAACATAAACAGGAATGGATAGGAGGGCAGTTCAGACCTCCTCTGATAATTGAACCACTCCCTATATGGACAGAGCAGCTGGAAGATGAGAAATTGCAAGATTGGATGAAGCAAGTTGACAAGTACAGAGGGAATGGTAACACTAATAAAACTACTTGGACAACCTATCTCCAGGAGTATAGTCTGACTGACAGATTGCTTCATCAAAACAAATCCAGAATGTGAAAAGCAAGAGGACCTGCCAAGCCTTAGGTATGGGGGGGATGATGAGTGTCAAATTGCACTCATAAAATACACCCTTTTCCCCTCTCTTTTCCCCTATTCAGTTCATCTTCCTTGTGTCTGCACTCAAATTAGTTAAGCAAGATTGTTCTAATTAGTGATTAATTAAGATAGATTATTTGAGATTAGAATTTCTGATTAAGTGGCTAATGTGCGTGGGATTAATAGAAAAATGCAGAATTTCTCTTTCTTTTTGAATCAGCAGGTGTACATATCAGAAACAGCGGTTTTGTGCATCTCCGGAGATCGCCTTCAATGATCTCCGGAGACCATAACAAAGAACAGTGACACCTGGGTTTTGAAGATTTGGGGAAATGACTCTCCAAAGCTCTGTGAATGTCTGGAATATCTCCGGAGCTCTATGAATGTCTGAAATATCTTCAGAGCTCTGCGAATGTCTGGAATATCTCCAGAGCTGCAGACAGGAACAGCTATCTTCGGAACCTCCTGAGAACAGGGCATGTTCCAGTCAGAGCCACTAATCAGACACTTCAGCAGCAATCCTAACACCCCCCTTACTTCACTCGAATCATCACGTGAGTGGTGAAGGGTCAACTATCAGTTAAACTACTGAAGTTTTATCTTTCCAAAGATTTTACATGAGTTACGAATTGAACTAATCCAATATTCTTATTTTCAGGCCTTTGATGCCCAAGTGTATTAAGACCTAAACTTAGATCTCTGAGTGGACTTCTGTTCCACTCAAGTCTACCTTTCTTGCATGATGATCTTTCATAGAGTTAGACAGTTAAGTACAAATAAGAGATGGTGTCATCTCCTAGAAAAACTGATAGATAAGTTCAGTGATATATCATCACTCTTTTTTATATATACTTTCAGAAATAGTAATAGAACAACAATGATAAAATTATTCTGATCTTTCAGAGATTTCAGTTCTGCTCTGGCCATACATTTTCATGAATATAGAAATGAATGAATTGGACTGAATTTAGTGTAGATCATCTTTTGTGCTGATTTCCTGCAATAGCCTTCAGCCTTAAAGGTGTGGAGCAAGGGCCCACTCTCACCAGTCAGGCAGGAGGCTAGTATCTCTGTTTAATTGTTTCAAGTTTTCTTTTATAAAAGTATTTCCTATTTTAGTAGATAGATGCATGTTGTCGTTCTTTGCTTTGAGTACATTTCCTGTTTTCTTCTGTTTACAAGCATTCATTACATTTATCCAACAAGTAGATAGATTAGCCATTCCTTTAAGCATTAGGATTAGCTATAAACTGGTCACTTAGAATCCCTAGTTGCAGACAGCCATGGACACAGCCCTGGTTCTTTGACATCTGAAAAACAGATTAAATGATGAGGTACAATGACAACCTGTCATTACCTGTTGTCACACTCTATCAGATTAATAGCAAAAATTGATCCACTAAAATACTTGCTCAACAAAGCAGCTCTAACAGGCAGATTATCTAAATGGGTCATGCTTCTCAGTGAGTTTGACATTGAATATGTGGCTAGAAAAGCAATCAAAGGACAAGCGCTTGCGGATCAGCTGGCAGATGCACCCCTAATGGATGATAGCCCTCTAAGCTTCAATTTTCTAGATGAATCTATATTCCACATCAATACAGCAACCTGAAAACTGTACTTTGATGGCTCATTCACTCAGCATGGATCAGGGGCAGGTATCTTGTTGATCACACCTAATGGCGACACTATCCCAAAGTCATACAGGCTACTCTTTCCCTGCACTAACAACGTGGCAGAATATGAAGCACTGGTCATCAGTGTCAAGCTAACCGCAGAATAGAATATCAAAGAGCTACAGGTGTATGGGGATTCCCAACTAGTCATAAATCAAATAAATGACGACTACCAAACAAAGGATGAGAACTTGATCCCTTACAAACGGATGGTAGATGACTTCAAAGGATACTTTGACCAAATCTCTTTTCAACAGAAACCATTGATAGAAAACAAGGCTGCAGACGCAATGGCAACTATCGCATCTCTCTTGGATATTCCAAACAACCAATCGCGTTACGAGTTCTTGGTAGAGCCAGTATCCTGTCCTGCATATGATACCCCAGAATCCCACATTATTTGCCACATTATTGGAACAGATTCCCCCCTATATGGAAAAATATTCACCTATCTCAAAGAGAACACCCTCCTGCCAAATCTCTCCAATAACCAGAAAAGAACCTTTATCCGGCAAGCATCCCATTATACCATTATTGCTAATACCCTATATCGCAGAGGTCTCGATGGTACTCTCCTTAGATGTCTCGATAGGGAGGAATATCAAACCGCCCTAAGCAAAATACATGATGATATATGTGGAACCCACTCTAGTGGCTCTACCCTAGCCAAGAAACTCATGCGCACGGGGTACTACTGGCCAACCATGGAACAAGACTCTTATCAATTCATTAAGAAGTGCAAGAAATTCCAAATCCATGGGAACTTGATACATGCACCAGTGCAGGAGATACAGCCATTGACAACTCCTTGGCCATTCTGTCAGTGGGGACTCAACTTAGTGGGCAAGATTAACCCCCTTCATCTAGCGGACACAAGTTCATAATAACTACCACTGAGTACTTCATGAAGTGGATTGAAGCTGTGCCCTTAGCCAACATCACCGGCAAACAAATTGCCTCATTCATCTTAAACTATATCATTTGTCGCTATGGTATCCCTTCGTCCATTATCATAGATAATGGATGACCCTTCAAAAATTAGGATGTCAGGGAACTATGTGACAAATTCCACATCCAACACCGCTTTTCCACCCCATATTACCCCCAAGGCAATGGTCAGGCGGAGGCATCAAATAAAACCATACTAAAAATCCTAAAAAAGATTGTCAATGATGCCGGTCGTGATTGGCATGTTCGACTAAATCCCACGCTGTGGGCCTACCACACAAGCATCCGCACACCCATAGGTGCAACCCCATACTCCCCGGTCTATGGAGCTGAAGCCATCTTGCCCATTGAAGTCGAGATCCCATCATTGCAAGTTTTGTTAAGAGGCCTCATCTCCGATGAAGAATATAGAGTGACTAGACTGCAAGAGTTAGAACTACTGGAAGAAAGAAGGCAACAGGCCTTTAACCACTTAAAAGCATATCAGCAAAGAATGTCCAAAAGCTACAATCATAAGGTAAAGCCCCAAGTCTTCCAAGTTGGTGATCTCGTCCTCAGAGAGAACCCCAGAAATCAGCCAGATAGAGACAAGAAAGGAAAGTTCAAACCCAACTGGTTAGGTCCTTGTGTCGTCATCACAGCTTATGGATCGGGGGCATATCAATTGGCCACATCTGAAGGTGAACTATTTGATGATCCTGTCAACAGCATGCATCTTCGCAAGTTCTATACCTAAAAATCCCAATGTAAGGGAGTCCTGAAAAAAAATCGAAAAAATTGAAAAAGTGATAAAAAACAAAACAAAAATATCAAAAAATAGAAAAATAACAAAAGGATAGGTACCATGATGAAAAACTGGCAAACAGGTGTCATGTGTACTTTTGGCTATGCGTGCAAATAAAAGTCAGTAGTGAAAACCTGGTAAACAAGCACTATCTGCGACAAACCACTCCCTCCATCTGTGCTGACTTCATTTTGACTCTTGTCTCCATCACACCAAACCAGTCCTTTGAACCAAGTCCTGAACTACGTCACCTCTGAGCTATCACATAGGCAAGGCCATTATCAATGTGCCCTCGAGGCTCCGTTGTCCCGTTAGTCCCATATCTGGTCTGTCTATCTATCTAAGTCCATACCACTTCTACAGATCCACCACCACCTAGGTCTTAGGTCCATTAGGGTTCACCTCGAACTATGTCGCCTCTGAGCTATCACGTAGGTAAGGCCATTATCAATGCGCCCCCGAGGCCCCACTTCCCTGTCCATCTCATATCTTGTCATCTATCCTCTAGTCCATCCATGGTCCAAGCCCTAAACTACGTCGCCTCTGAGCTATCACGTAAGCAAGGCCATTATCAATGCACACCCGAGGCTCCGCTGTCCCATCAGTCCCATATCTGGTCTGTCTATCTATCTAAGTCCATACCACTTCTACAAGATCCACCACCACCTAGGTCTTAGGTCCATCAGGGTTCACCCCGAACTACGTTGCCTCTGCATCGTCACGTAGGCAAGGTCATTTAGCAATGAGCCCCCGAGGCACTAGGTTAGTCCCTTAGGGTTTGTCTCTCCACATCTGTCATCATCTCACCCATAATAAGTCAATCCTGGTCTAAACTGGGGGCAACTCCTTGACCTAGTTGTGGATTTGGGTTCTTGAATGCCATCATTCTGAAAGGAGATACCAATAAAGGATTGCGATTCTTTCACTAGACACCTAGAACAAAGTTCTCGATGCATAACATCAACCTGTCCAAAACAAAAATAAAGCAGAGCACCATATCGAAACACTCAAAACAATTATATCTCAATTATGGCAAAAAGACACATCTAATGCAAGAATGTTTTGTCAACAGGTTAACTTACAAGGTCTTGAACTTTTGTCAAATCATGTCTTCCTATGCTACTCAAGGATGCCAACAGCTAGAGATTCTATGATGGGGACATAATTTTTCTTTGTCTACTGATTGTGGATTAAACTTTAGTAATGGGACAACTTATGTCTAAAGACGTGATCGGCAAAAGATCATCGAGGACTCCGAGGTCTAAACATGAAAAGGGGCAATCCTTGTCTGTTAAAACGTAAGAAGTACTCAGGTCATCTAGATTCAAGTTTGGCTAGATGCTTGTATCAACTTGCTATATCAAAATCTAGGTAAGGGATACTCAGGACATCTAGGCCTAACTATACCTAGATGCTTGTATTGTCGTACCACATTTCAAAAAATGAAAAATACCAAAAAGTGTCTGATGATGAAAGCAAAAGACTTGCAAAGATGACAAATCCGTATCCGCATCCATCTCATATCCAGCAACTCCATATCATCCACACAATAATGCAAACCCTGCATTATATCAAAATGAAAGTCAGTATTTCTCCATGTCTTCTTCTATTTCATTCGTCTATATCATCTCTGTGTCGATTGAGTACATCTGGACATATCAAACACATAGCATATAAGTTGCATATCACATCACATGAGATAGTCATTCGCATGATTACATCATTTGCATACATAATGAGGCCATGAGATCAATTTCCATACATTTTAGATAATCCATACACATTGTGCATCCATACATCATATCAAAAGAAAATCAAAAACATAGGTCACATACATATCGAACTGCATAACCATATCCATACACATTAGCATTCACATAACTCAAGAGCATTCTAAACATCCATCTAGTATGCATAACATATACAAACACATCATAAAATCAAATTGCATCCATAGCATATAAAATGCAAGAACACATACATGTAGAACATCAAATAGGTAGACCATCATATAAACATCCAACACATGTCCAAATGTACAATATATCGCAAACTCTGTCCAATCCCAGAGTCAGGTCATAAATGTATACAAAAAATGGTGATACATGTCTCAGAATAAAAATACATCTATCAGCTATCTCAGCCATCATCAAAAAGGTGCCCCAATACACGTCAAATACAGGTGTCTGGCTCTGACTAACTCTGCTATCGCAGAACACTGCTCCCAGCACTAGCCTATCCTCTATCCACCCCTGACGGTGGTGGGCCCCTCACTGAGCCCACAAATCAAGACCCACCTGCTCTCTGCACTACCTCTGACTGGCTCTGGAAGCTCGAGGCTCTCTGACTCACTGGTACAGCACCATGATATAAGCCCTGGTAATACTGAGTCTGTGCCTGAGCTCTAGTCAGATCACTTTGCAACTGCGCTACCCGGGCCTGGGACTGCTGCACCTATGCCACCAAGAAGCTGGAGGTCCCATCAGTACCCATGGCCATCAAGGCTGCATCCTGCTCTGATCTCATAGCCCGCATACTCACTAAGGCTGCATCTCTCTCCCTGCTCAACTCAGATATCTGAGTCACATCTACCTCTCGCCGTGACTCCGTAGCTCTTAGATGAGCCCTCAACTGCCTAATCTGGGTCTGTAAAGAAACTAGAACTTGCTACTGCACATCAGGCTGTGGAGCCTGCTCGGCCTGTGCCACCTACTATGCTGGCACCTGTCCCTGTACTGGCTGTGCCACCTGCTGAGGTGGTGGCATCTGTCTCTGTGCTATCCCTGGCTGCACTGGCACCTAAACTTGTGCCTGTCCCACTGCCTACTACCCCACGAGCCCCTCTCTGACTCTCTGCCTCTATCTCTATCTCCCATCATCTCCCTAATCTCTCCTCCTCCGCCACCGTCCACCCCTCCCCCTGCCAGCTCCACCCCCTCTGTCTGAGTCACCCTCATCTATATGAGGCGCTACCTCTCCAAGACCTAAGTAGCGAGGAAACAGATGTGCTGCAAACCACTCCTCATAGTCTGGCATCATGCCAACATCTACTATGTCTCTTCGCATTAGCCAGGCTACATAAGGAATCTTCTGAAAATCAACCAATGCCTCCTCATAAGAGGCCACGGGACCCCACCTATACTGCTCAACGTATGTCCTGGCAAAGCGTGCCTCGCCCTGTGGTCTACCCTGTACATGGCCAAACTGTCTCTGCACTCAGCTGACAATCTGTCGCTCCAAAATGTACCGAGTCCAACCAATCAACCACCTCGTCTAGAAATAATAAGGGAGCTCATCTGCCTCATCCTCCCATACCTCACAGTCAAGGTACGGCCTCCAGACAACTGCATCCACGCCATCAAAGGCATGCCTCCAGTACTCAAGCCTCCCCAGTCTATGCTGGGAAATCACACCTGCATAACCGTAACTATAGGGCTCACCCCTCTACCTCTAAAATACATAGATCAGCCGTGTGATAGCAATGTGCTCCCACAACCAAAACTGTAAGAGTGACGTGCCTGCTGCTAAACCAAAGCCTCGGTGGTACACTACCTGATGTATGTCTCTGTATAGGTGTGCAAGCATGCACACACCCCATGCATATCGGGTCTCGTCGGTGATCATACTCTCCAGCACCCGTCCCTAGCCAATGGGGAAGCTATGTGCCCTCCTATCGGGGCATACTACGCCACCGATCAGTCCAGCCACTATACCTGGGAAGTAGTCATAGCAGTCATGCATGTCCTGCCACGAGATCTCCTCCCCTACCAACTCGGGGTCATCAAAAACATGCCTACACTCCTCTAGCCCAGTGTCATGCTGTGACTCGTACTCAACCAACTCTCCCTGAATAGGGAGGTGTAGAATCTGATAAACATCCTCCAGAGTAATGGCCATCTCCCTCGTCGGAAGATGGAAGGTCCCATCCTCACTGTGGAATCGCTCCACGGTTGCAGTCACCATCGTCTGGTTCATGCGAACCTCAGGCATGAAGAGCACATGATACAAACCCATAGCACCTAGAGCCTCTTGCTTCATCTCGGTCAGCATATACCGCTACAACAATGGCAATGGGAACAACTCTCACGATGTCAGAGCGTCCCGAATATCCTCCTGCAACCAAGAAACGCATACTATCAGTGAAATCCAAATCCATATCGAAAACCTGCTCCAAGTAATCAATCTATCCTATCATTGGCTCAACATATCAAATTAATCAAAACAACATATCATCTCTCGACTCGATTCTCAACAATCTCAGAGATCGCTAATCAATTGACGCATCGATCAAGATGCCAATTGGGTTAATTTCATTAAGTCAACTGATTTGCCTAAAGTGCAAATGCACCAATCCAGGTGGCAAATGCGCCATTTCATACCAAAAGCGCAACTTCACCATGAATGCGCTACTTCTTGACATGTATGCACCATTCTGGCACATGTGCAACCTATTATAGCAAATGCACAACTTCCCAACATATGCACCATTCCATAGCTCGCATGTGCAATACTATCATATGCGCAGATTCACAGCACATATGCGCAACTTCGGGATGAATGTGCCACTTCAACGATCAAATGCACAAAAAGAACAAATGCGCACATTCAGGAAACAAATGCGCAAAATAATCAAATGCACCATTTCGCAGCGTAATGCACAGTTTCGCAACATATGCGCAATTTAGGCGCGCATATGTGCAAAACTAGGGTTGTTGTGCATTTGTCCTAGATGGTTTTCCTAGCCATTAATATGCACAAAAATTGACTTTTGACAAGTTTGGAAGAACTACATACTGGGGGTCCTGCCTCTGCTGGCCGATCGAACCGTCGAATCCTCTCAAATCGATGCTCCTCATTCAGGATATCCATCTCTCTGGCTGCCATGCTCTCCTAAGCTCTCTAGAGGACAAATCAACTATGGACAAGTGTACAAATGAATAGATTGTGTGGACCCAACTCATATATATAGCAAGTGACCCATATATGACCGTATGACTCTCTGACTACTTCCCATGGCTATTTCTCCGAACCATACCCCGTTTTTCTCCATCCTAACCCATTTCTTCACCTTCTTCTTCGGGAGATTGTCCGTCTCACGCCGTGCTGTCTTCCTCCCGTCCAATCTCCCGAGGGGGCATCCTGTCATTAAACTTGTACCAGGGGCAAACTGGGGCATGTATCACTGTCAAAAATTCTTATTCTTTGAAACAACGTGATAAAACACATTGCTTCAAAGAGGGCAAAATGTATACATCTAAAATTGGCTCGGGTCGAATTAAGTAAATATTTTAATATTTATCTTAATTCCTATTTTCTTCTATCAATTAAATAAATATTATAAAATTATTTAATTGGCTCATTATCCCATAATTAAATAAAGTCATTTTATTTAATTAAATTCCCTAAATTCTTCTTATGTCTCACATCAATTAAATTCCCTAAATTCTTCTAAAGTCTAAAGTCCAAAATCCACCTCATCTTTTCCACCTCACCATGTTGCACATATAATTAAATATTCTTAATATTTAATTAGCTAATATCCTCCATTTTCCAAAATAAATCTTTAAATCAATTATCCTCCACCAAATTGAATATTTAATTCAATGTTCCCCACTAGCCTTCACAAATGGAATATTTAATTCAATGTTCCCCACTAACCTTCACCAATTGAATATTTAATTCAATGTTCCCCACTAGCCTTCACAAATTGAATATTTAATTCAATGTTCCCCACTAGCCTTCACCAATTGAATATTTAATTCAATTGTTCCCCATTAGCCTTTGCCAATTGAATATTTAATTCAATTGTCATAATCCACTATTCCCAAATAAAGAATTTTTAATTCATCCATTATGAATTAAAGATTCACACAAAATGAGAGCCATTGATCTCATCTTTTGATCCTCACCCTCCATTCTATTTTCAGAAAATCTATAAATAGAACCCTCTTCTAAGCCATTAAGGAGGAACTTCATCCTGCACAATTACTATACCAAAATTTCTCTCATTCTCTCTTCTCCATTCCATTTTTATGTGTCCTCCATTATCATGTGTTGAAGCTCACATTCAACACAAACCAATATCAAAGCCATTCTTCCTTTGTCATCTTCAACAAGCAAGCAAGCAAGGAAAGCTTCTGAGGGCTTCACAATCAAGATCAAAGAAAGATAGGCAAACAATGGAAAATGACAGATAAAGGAGTTTGTAAGTATGTTCTTACTTGTGTTGGTTTAATTCTTCTTTTCTTTCAACTTCCATTGGTGTTTGGGTTTTATATGTTTTCATTAATTTGATTTAAAACACATTTTCTCCCCCTCACACTAATCATTAGGCTTTGCAGTATATTAATAGTCAAGGAAAGTTAAATCAGAGGCACTTATAATGGGTTGAGTTTTTGTGGAGTTTTACTTTTGTTTTGAAGCACAAGAGTGGGAAGTCTAACAAATTTGTAGATGCCTTAAGCAGAAGGCAAAATTTGTTGACAAAGATGAAGATAGAGGTTGTTGGGTTCAATGAACTCAAGAATTTGTACCCTGAATATCTAGACTTTGCAGAGGCCTAGAAATCTTTTTTGGAGCTTGTTACCCTAGATAGGACAAGATGGTTGGATTACATAATCCAAGATGGTATGTTGTTCAGAGGAAGCCAGTTGTGCATTCTGAGGAGTTCCATGAGAGAGAACCTGATTAAGGAGAAGCATAGTTTAGGGTTGGTAGGACACTTTGGTCAAGATAAGACCATTGCTCTTGTTAGTGAGATTTATTAGTGGCCATAGTTGCACCAGGATGTGAATAAATTTGTCTAAAGTTGTAGAGTATGTCAAATGGCCAAAGGAGCGAGTTAGAATATTGGGCTATATCAACCATTACCTGTAGCAGAGGGACCATGGGAGGAAATCAACATGGACTTTGTTGTTGGTCTACCGAGGACACAAAGAGGGCATGATTCAATATTTGTAGTGGTTGACAGATTTTTAAAGATGGCACATTTCATTCCATGTCAAAAAACCAATGATGTTCACATTGCAGAGTTGTTTTTCAGAGAGGTGGTTAGACTACATGGTCTACCAAGGAGTATAGTTGCAAATAGAGATAACAAATTTTTTGGGTATTTCTGGAGGACCTTATGGAAGAAGTTGAAGACTGAGTTGAAGTTTAGTTTTTCCCATCATCCATAGACTGATGGACAGATAGAGGTAGTGAATTGAAGTTTGGGAAACCTACTAAGATGCTTACTAGGAGATAAGACAAGGGGATGGGATTTGATATTACCACAGGTGGAGTTTACATATAACAATTCTATCAATAGGAGTACTAGTAAATCCCCATTCCAAATTGAATATGGGAGTAGTCTGCGAAATGCTTTCGAGCTGAGAAAGATAGACAGAGGAGAGAAGAGTAGTTGGCCGAAGACTTTGCAGAGTGCTTGAAGAGGTTGAATGAAGATGTATGACAACACATTAATAAAATGAATTCTTAGTAAAAGGCTAAGGCAGATCAGAAGTGAAAGTTTAAGGAATTCAAAGTTTTTTATGAATTCATGGTTCACCTAGGGAAAGAAATCTTCCCAATGGGGACATATAATAAGTTGAAGTTGAAGAAATTTGGACCATGCAGGATTCTGAAGAAGCATGATTTAGGAAATGCATATGAGGTTGAGTTGCTAAGTGTAATCAGTATTTCCCCTATGTTCAACATTGTTGATTTAATAGAGTATCTTGAAGGTGACACAGAGGATGGACCAATAGAATAACAGTGGAGTATCTCAGCATTGACTTCAAAGGAGTAGATAGAAGAAATCTTGGATAGTCATGTGGGAAGAAGTACTTGGAATAGGAAATACAAAGAATATCTGGTGAAGTGGAAAGGAAGGCCTATTTAAGATTATTCCTAGTTGTCTAAGGTAGAGGTTGACCATTTGGGTCTCAAACACCTGAGATGTGAGAAGGTCACTTCTCAAATTACCCTTGGTGTCTGATGCAAGAGCATCCGGTGGTGTGAGGGCAATCTTGCATCCCCCAAAAAATGATGATTTTATTTTTTATTCTTTTCAATTTTAGTATTTTTGGATACCTAATTTCTTGAATAATGATGTAGGACCTTCATTTTTTCTAACCTGCTAAAAATATCAAACTGCTATTTTTAGAAAGTTTGCATTTGCGCACGTATGGAAACAGAAATTTACTCAAAGATTCATAATTGAAAAATATAACCTTTGGTGAAGGAATTTTCCAAAGATCATTTGCGGGCTAAAGATATTAAATTTTTCATTTCTTTAAAACCCCTAAAAAAGTTATGGCTCTCAAAATTTAACCTAACAAATCAAATGGTTCATCAATCGAACACTCAGATCAAAAGTTATGGCTCCTAAAAGTTGAGCTATTTTTGGAGGGAGTTACAAATTTCAAAATTTTGGCTAGAAGGCACCAAAAAGGGCTATTTATGACCATTTTTAGGAATCCTTTAGGAAGTAGAGAAAGGGGGGAAAGTGGTGAGTCAGGAAAGGAGGGAAAATAGAAACCCTAGCAATTTTGAAGCTACAGAAGGCAGAAGGCTCTAGAATCTAGAGGAAGGAAGTTGTAATGTGTTGCAGCCTATTAAGGATTCATCCTCCAATTTGATTCCAATTTCTGTAATGTAATGTGTTGTTTATTTAAATAAAAGAACATTCCTATTTTCTATGTGTAATATGTGTTAGTGTGTGTTCTGGGTTTGATCCCCTCATCGGACACACTAGCATCCTTGGCTGAGGCTCCCAAATTTTTGCATCAAGTTCTATTTTGTGTTTCATTCTATTTCTAAAAAAATATGCATATTCAATATGTATTTGCAAGATTCATATTTTAATCCTAGGAAGGGTTAATCTAGTTTTCAAATCAACTTTTATTTAGAGTGGACTATAATAGAGTAGAGTTCTCTTTTTCATCTTCACAACTAGAATTGTTCCAAGTTCATAGTGTAGATCTCACATGAAGCATGAAGATTACTATTATATTGTAATTATTTTTTATTAAGTAATACATTGGATTTAGTGCTTTGTAGGATGGGGTTTTCCCTTATAAGGGTTTTCCTAGGGTATATTTTTCACTTTTGTTGTCTTATTCTATTTTATTCTTCATTTTTCTCTTCTATTCTCATTCATTTCTTTGTGTTGTTACTATGTCAAAATGTTGAAATTTACATATAGATCATAAAAGTTGTAATACTTTTCTCATAGGATTAACTAATATTTAGTGCTTATTTCCTTTCATTTGGTATCAAAGCTTGAGTATCTTGTTAGATTTATGGGAAGAGTAGGGCATGTTTTTGTACTAATCCCTACTCAAGTGAGATTTTTTCACATGATATTTTCTTTCAAGCATAGATATGGAAAGAATTAATAAAATGAAAGTTGATAGATTCAATGGAACAATATTAATCTTTGGAATCTGAAGATGGGGGATCCCCTCGTCGATAGAGACCTATGGGTTTCACATGAATTACTTGAACTAGGTCATTATTGATAGAAAGGAAAGGAGCTTGATTTAACTATTACTTAAAGATTCAGTCCTTCTAAATGTTTTGGGAGAGACCAACACTAAGAACCTCTAGATACCATACTAAATCTCTAGTAAACAAGTTTATTTTGTGGAAGAATATTTATTCCTTTTGGATAGGTGATAGATACTCTATAACAAAACACTCAAATGAGTTTAACATTGTGGAAAGCTAGTTTATTGGGAAAGGTGTTGTACACCTTGCATAAAATATTTGATATTTTATAAATTTATGGTCTACTCTAAACCTGGGCACCACACTTTAGGAGTGCAATATTTTTTTTTTAGTTATTGTATGAGACATTGGAAATGCATTTAATATAATAGGCACAATGGGGAAATACACTTAATATTGGGTATCATGGTTTAGTAAGCACATGGCTTAATAGGCTTATGATTCAATATGGAAGGCACATTGGACAAACATATTTAATGTGGAAGGTACATTGGAGAAATACATTTACTTGTTGAATGTCTTATAAAAATAAATTAATGTTGGATCACATGGAGACAAGTCATCGTGTGTACTTGGATTGAAAATAAAATTTAGAGTGTTTTGGAGGTTGTAATGACTTTTGGATATAGGTTCAACTTGAGAACCCACCTTGGGATATTTCACTTAGGGACATGGATTATTAGTGGCTAGAAAACTTAGTAAGTTTATTTTATTATTGCTATCTTTCCTATATATAGAGATAGCTTGGGTTGGAGGTTAGACATCATATTTTGTATGCTCAATATGAGTGAAGATTATTTTATTCATGTGGAGGATGATTAAGTTACTTATTCAGAGATCCCAAGAAGCATGGAGTGGAATATGTGCATCTCATTTATTCTTGGATTTATCTCATGAGGAATGCAATAATAGTTCTTCATTGATGCTAAAGAAAGTCATATCTAGCATAGTTTTCTCCTTCATTAAGAGTGTTCATCTCCTATGAAGGGTCAAATCTTTATATTATATTAGAAATGATTGTTGCTAAGAAAACATTAGTTTTCTTGCTTTGATAGCTAGGTTATCCCAAAAATATTTTTTGAGGGTATATTAGTATCTTTCTCTCTTGTGTATTTCTTCTATCCTTTATTTCATTTTTGTTATTTATTTAATGTTGTTATAATGTTGGAATACTACTAAAAACTTTATACGTCAAATAGCTTGCGACATCTATCCTTGTAAGATTAAGTAGGATACTATTTAGTATTTCTCCTTCATTTGGTATTAGATCTTGGCCAATTTGTTAGATCTATGAGAGTATGGATTATTTTTATATTAATCTTGTTTGAGTGGGAATATGTTTTAATTCATCTTGTTATAGGATATAGTTATTGCAAGTACTTTTAAAATGGAGGTGGAGAGATTTGATGAAACAAACTTTAAACTCTAGAAGCTAATGATGGAGGATTGTCTTGTTGATCATGATCAATGGATTACATCATATTATTGGAGTTGATCATATGGTGACCTAAAGATCCTATTTGGTAGTATGGATTCTTTGGTTTTTCCCTCATATTGTTGCAAGAATTTCATATGGTGAGCAAATTAGGGAGAATAGAGGTAGAGAAGTTTTATGGTAACAATTTTGATATGTGGAAGCTGAGGATTGAAAATCTATTAATTGATAAAGATTTGTGGGATGCTATTGATGAGAGTGTTTCAAGGCCTATAGATGGTACTTTGGATGCTCAATAGGATGTTATGGACTATAAAGATAAGGTTCTAATAAGATTGTTCTTGGCAAACTCTATTTTAATCAATGTCCATGAAGAGCCCTCTACGAAGAAACTATGGAAGAAACTTGATGAGATATATCAAGACAAATATTTAGTGAGCAAGATTTTTTTGAGGAAGAAGTTGTATTCCTTGAGAATGGAAGAGGGTGGATGAATTGCAGAGCAATTGGAAGTATTCAATATGTTGGTGGCTCAATTGGAATCAATTGTTGTAAAGATGAATGAGGAGGAGAGATGTCAAATCCTACTTTGTTCTGTGCCTGATTCATGGGATTCTCTTGTTATGGCTATTGGGAGTACTTTTTTTGTCTTGAAAGTTGAAGATGTTGTGGGTTCTTTTCTTTTTGAAGAGATAAGGAGTGAAATGTATCTATCGGTGCTAAAGAGGCAACAAATGTTTGTGGAAGACCTAAATAAAAAGGCAAGAAGAGTGGAATTCTAGGAAAAAGGTGTGTTGTACACCTTGCATAAAAACAAAATATTTAAATTATCTAAATAAATATTTATATGTGGTGTATTAAAGAGATGTGTTTAGCCACATTAAATATTTATTTGGGGCCACTTGTAAAGTTGTATGTAACATTGGGTTAGTTATTTTATGTGTGGGAGACAGAATAATTAATTAGAGCATAAAGTAATAACTTAGTTGCAAGAATTAAATGAGGGGTCAATGGTTTTTTGTACTCGTGGCTTTGAGACTAATGGTTTTCCCAATACCACAAGTTGTATTTGTGTGAGCTTGAGTCTATAAAAGCAAGAACATGATTAGTGGTTTGGGTTGGTTGGTTGTTTGTTGAGTGGGTTGTCATTGTATTAAGTTTCTCTTGTGAGTGCATATGTGAAGCATGGCATGGGATGTGTGGATTCATGCTTTGACACATGGAAGATGTATTGGAGGAGCTTGATGTTTTAAAAGTATTCATGGAGACTTTGTAAGTGTATTATAATGTTTCATTGCTAAATAATATATTGAGTGTGGATGCTTTTGGAGTATGGGTTTTTCCCTCTTGAGGGTTTTCCCAAGATATATCTCGTGTCACCTTGTGGTATGTTTTGCCTATTCTTTTGTATGTTGGATTCTGGCTATCATGACTATGATTTGTTTGCATTATTATCTCTCATGAGGTTATGAAAAAATATTCTTTATTGTTGTATTTTTTCCTTTCAAGTGGCATCAGAGCCTAGTTTCTATGTTATGGGAGGAGATCTCCCAAGTTTTATAACCCTTGCAATGAGTATATTGTCTGACATAGTGAATCCATGGACTTGCAGGTTGAGAATGAAGGTATTTTCAAGGGCAGGATTGTGTTTGTAGACTTGGGTTGCTGCAGATCTAGGGTTTGATGGAGTTTTGGCAAGTGGGTTTTCTGTCAGGGCTCTTTGTATGGGGGTTGGAGGTGAACTTTTATAGGAGGCCTCTTGGACAAAAATAAACCTCAACATTGAGTCTAGAAGGCCCAAAAACCTATTATTACATATATAACTTGACATATTTTGGAGATAATTTTTTTGGGTTGTTTTCCATGCCCTAAGGAATATTTGCAAAGAATATTTCATATGGTTGTACTATGTGTTAGAGAATATCCGATGAATATTCCGCGTGTGTCGTGTTTGCGCAGGCCACCCATATGTAGAAACATTTCTAAAAATTAATGTTTTATAAAGTTGGTTTTTAAAAGTCAAAAATTAAAATTAAAAAAAATTCTTGTGAGTAGCATAGCCCCTGGGCACTTAGTGCCCAAGCCCAAGGGTTGGCAGTCTAGGGCCTAGCCCCTGGCCACATGGCACCTTAGTGGACAGTCACACCCAGCCTGCAAGGGCTAAAGGGTAGGGTGGGCTACCACCTGACCACCCTGCAACCACCAGTTCTACCACCATCATCTTGCCGCCACTAGTGGACAACCCACTGGCTTCCCTACCACCACCAAGGAACCACTAGGACTTGGTTTGTAAGCCTAATTGGACAATTATTTTTCAAGAGACATAACTTCTACATATGGTATCAGATTTTTAACTTCTTATAGGTGTTGGAAAGGTCTCTCCAAGAACTATATAATGGTATATGTTTGGTGATTATATTTTTCTATTTGTATCATAATCTGGTACCTAAAGCTAGCATTGCTATGAAATGGTAAAATGGTCATAAATTTTTCATACGGAATCAAATTTTGGATTTTGAATAGGAGATGGAGAGCTCTTGTAGTGTACTACATAGTCAATCATGCATATTTCTAGTTTTGTGTATAGAGAGAGGTTTGTACTTGTTTGATCACTTGTGGGAGCCTAAGATTTAGGGTGTGATTGCATGAGCATTTGGGTGATTCTTTGGGAACAAATTTGAGGAAGTACATGTTTTTATCAAACCAATATGATGGTATAACAAGTTATAAAATTTAGTGCTTCCTGATACAAGTTTACATGTGTTTTTAGAGTTTAGACTTTGATGGAGATAGGTACACAAGTTGTCTTCTAGTTTGAGAATGATTGATATACATGAGATACTAGGAGTCTTGTTTCAATGGGAGTTGAGTACATGTACAATGATAGTGATGATTATGGTGTCATGGATATGCATGTACATTTGAGCATTCGCATAACATGATCATGTATGCAGTTGACAGTTTGGGTTATGATGATTGATTCATGATTACAAGTGGTGGTATGGTTTATTTTATGATATTGTTCTTATCTCCCAGATGTTTGATTGGTTCCTTGACTATGGTTACTCATTTTTGGACTTGTTTGGAAAATCAAATCTGGGGTTTATTTTGTGTTTGAGTCTTGAGGTCTATAGGGTTATCTTCTTGTTATCTCAATTTGTAGGTTACTAATGTGATTATGAGTTTTCATGCTTCACTTTTTTGGGATCTATGAGTTATTTTTTGTGGACTTATCACCCATTAGATGCTGACTCAAATGTGGATTGTCTATATCCATAAGGTCTTTTTAGTGTTTGATGAAGACTTTGTTTGTTGACCTTGTCTGTGGTCATTTGTGCATTGGTATGGTGCATTGGGATGAGAGGATGGATGATTAAAGTTCCTGGATAGCTAGTTATTAGGACTTGTAGTATGTCTATCAAGATGTCATGGATATCTTGGATATACAATTTTATGTGAGCTTTTGACAATGATGGTTTTATCTTCTTGGCTTGGAGATCTTGGTTCTACATGGAGTTATTTCCACTACAGTTGAGTGTGTGTGGACCATGAATGATCTTCATTTGAGATATGGCTATCATGATGCCTTGGATAGCTCATATCACATTTATTTGGGAGCTTTGGTAGTGATGTGTATTTATCACCTAGTGATGGATGATATTCTATAGTGATTAGGCATCATGGATAAACTCTTGGATTATAATTCTAATTCAGTATGAGTACTTTGAAATCTTGGGTAGTTAGGAGATTGTTATCTTCATGTGATTAGAGATGTTGATCCTTGGTTTAGAGGTGTTGGTATTGTGTCTTGGTTTACTCTAGATACTAGTTTGAGTTTTGGCATGATGCAGGTTCTCTTGAGATTGAGATGTGTACATTGGTGCATGTGATATGTTAGGAGGAGATGTTAGATCATGATGTCATGATGTGTTCCTAGATTATGCAGACATGCAGTGGGAGATTTGATAGTGGTCTTGTTGGTTCTCTTGGTATTGAGTACATTGGTCATGTGCTTGAGAAATTCATGATAGTGTGGTGATGCTTTTGGAGCTTATCATGAATTGATCATGAAGGTGCTCATGGATACTTGGAGACTTGCGTAAGGCTAGAGTTCTCTTGGGATTAGAGACATTTGTTGAGATGGTTACTCTTTTGAGGTTTTAGTAGGAAAACTGAGAATCCTTTCACTTGGATATGGACATGAGTTCATGGACCTTAGAGGAGATTATTCTTGGAGAGATTCATTATGGCTTGGTGTATCCTAGAGAAGCATTCACATTCCCCACTCTTGGTCTACTTGACTAATTATCATTGAAGAGGTATTTCCCATCTTTTTAAATGCATTTTATCTTATGCTTTATATTCTCATGGTCATGGATCATGAGCTATGGTTATTGGTTCTAGAGGGTCCATTTGAGGGATGTTTGGCATAGTTATCTTCTTGTTCATATAAGTTGATTTATGATGACATTTATGAGGATTTAGGAGATGTGATTGGGCTTATTCCTAGTATGTTGGGAATGGATATTTGAATTTAATCTTCCTTGGTTAGAGAGGCTTACATCCATGTTAGTTACACATGATACATATGTTTCATTTGATCTATGAGATTGAGTGGATGGGTGTCGTTAAGGGTTTTCATTTGGGGTTGTAAAGGAGATCATACTTAACACAACTTAGCACTTTGAGGTGTTGATAGAGGGACATGATATGATTTATAATTTTTCTCTCTTTGTCTTATGGCTACTTCCTAGAGGTTCATGTTCATATGATTTGGGAGAGTTACGGTGACATGTTGTGAGGTAGTATGTAGCATTTTATGTTGCATGTGTGGATCATTGTGATTGTTCTTGGTACTACATGGTTTGATCATTAGCCACACCTTGGTCTAAGTGTTGATTGGTAGACTTAGTATGCCTTGACTTATTTTTATATTTGACATTACCCATGTAGTGAGAGTTCTTGGATATGTATGTTCTTCATTGACAAGTTTTATATAGGTATCTTTTGATTGTGGTATATGGGTTGGATATGTTATTGGTATGAGTTTACTGATGTCGTTTATACCTAAGATGTATGGGTGGTTGGGTGTATTAGCATATTTTGTGGGTGCTATTTCTAGTCATGTGGGTTTTTACCTTTGACAACAGCTTGGAACCTTTGTTATCACTTGGATTTGATGCTTGTGTTCTTTAGATTGGTGCATATTCACCTTGGCATGTTCCTTTTCTTCCATAGGTGGCATGTTTGAGGATGAGATGAGATCTTTCTTGAGATGGTGGTCACCTTGGTTTTATTACAGGTATCTTGATGGAGCACAAGAGTATGTTGGAGATTCATGTGGTTTCATGTATGGCTATGATGATGTATTTCATTGATTGACCCTTATGCAATGTATACAACAAGTGGGAGAATGTTAGGAAAAAGGTGTGTTGTACACCTTGAAAAAAAATGAAATATGTAAAATATGTAAAATAAATATTTATTTTTGGTGCATCTAGGAGATGTGTTTAGCCACATTAAATATTTATTTGGGGCCACTTGTAAAGTTGTAACATTGGGTTAGTTATTTTATGGGTGGGAGACATAGAATAATTAATTAATTAGAGCATAAAGTAAAAACTTATTTGCGAGAATTAAATAAGGGGTCAATGGTTTTGTGTACTCATGGTTTTGAGACACATGGTTTTCCCAATATCACAAGTTGTATTTGTGTGAGCTTGAGTCTATAAAAGCAAGCACATGGTTAGTGATTTGGGTTGGTTATTTGTTTGTTGAGTGGGTTGTCATTGTATTGAGTTTATCTTTTGAGTGCATAAGTGAACCATGGCATGGGATGTGTGGATTCATGCTTGGACACATGGAGGATGTATTGGAGGAGCTTGATGTTTCAGAAGTATTCATGAAGACTCTATAAACTTGTATTGTAATGTTTCATTGTTGAATAATACATTGAGTTTGGATGCTTTTGGAGGCTGGGTTTTTGCCTCTTGAGGGTTTTCCCAAGATATATCTTGTGTCACCTTGTGGTATGTTTTACCTTTTTTGTATGTTAGATTCTGGATATCATGGCTACAATTTGTTTACATTTTTATCTCTCATAGGGTTATGTGGAAATGTTCTTTATTACTGTAACTTTTCCTTTCAAAAAGCATGACAAATCCAAGTCCAAGGGGAGATCCAAATTTCCTAAAAAATTCTAAAGTTATTTTTTGGAATTGTGGTAAGTCTAGACAATTCCATAAGGAGTGTAAAGAAGAAAATAAGAAGAAAAAGAAGAAATTTGATTCTGATTATGAATTCGAGAAGGAAGATAGTGATGCATTCATTGCAACTTTAGTGACTCATGTAAGTAAGGATGCATGGTTAATTGAATCGGGTGCATCTTTTCATGTGACCTCTAATTGGTTTTATGAATATGAAGAATTTGATGAAGGTAAGGTGTACTTGGGTGATGATTCTTATTTAAATATTCTTAACCATAGTAAAGTTAAAATTATATTTCCTGATGGTAGAGTAAAAAGGATTAATGGTGTGTTTCATATCCTTGGGTTAGCAAGTAGGTGTGCAAGTAGTCTTTTCTAATGCAGGATGCAATATGGTTAGTGTTATGGTGATTTCTAAAGGTATTAGATTTGGCACATTGTATAAGCTTGATGCATACATTGTTGAGTACAATAGTACTTCTGTGAAAAGCAAGTCTATAACTACATCATTCAAAAAGTGATGGTTTCCTCTTCAGCGGATAGTCATGGCTTATGGGTACCTAAGGGTTCTTTTTATTCTGAATCAGAATTACCTGCAGAGAAGATTATGTTATGCCACTAGAGATTAGGCCACATTGGAGAAAAGGGTCTAAGGACCTTGAAAAATAAAAACCTTGTTGAAGGGTTGACTGATTATAATCTTGATCTCAATTTCTGTGAGCATGGCATTTATGGTAAATAAAACCACATTTCATTTTACTCAAGTTCTCATAAATAGTGTGGTGTATTTGATCTTATTCATTTTGATGTGTCTAGTCATGTAGGTGTTCCTTCCATTGGAAAATCAACATATTATGTTTCATTTATTGATGATTATAGCAAAAGGACGCTGGTATATTTTTTAAAGAGTAAATTTAAAGTTTTCAATTGATTTATTAAAAAAAAAATGGTTGAGTTGCATAATGGATAGAAAATAAAATGTTTGAGGATTAACAATGGCAGTGAATTTTGCTCTAATGATTTTCATAGATTCTATAAATATTGTGGCATTCAAAGACAAAAGATAACTTCATATTCTCCACAACAGAATGGAGTTGCAAAAAGAATGAACAAGATACTAATGGAGAAGGCTAGGATTATGCTTAGTGGTGCCAGTCTAGAACCAAGGTTTGGGCTAAAACTATTTCCACTTCTTGCTACCTAATTAGTAGGTCTCCTACATTATCTCTTGTTGATAAAACACCTATGGAGGCATGGTCATGTCACAAGACTTCATTGAGACATCTTAGAGTTTTTGGTTGTGACGCATATGTACATGTGCCAAAGGAGAAGTGAACAAAGAAAATAACGTTGTGAAATGTATCTTCATTAGGTATAGTTATGGTGTGAAATGATACAAGCTTTGGGATCTTATTGCACAAAAGGTAATAAATAGTAGAAGTGTGATTTTTGAAGAAACTAAGCCTTCTTCTATTACATTACATCTAGAACAAAGTGAATAGAAATGTGTGATTCTACTTCCTTCTATGCTTGAGAAAGTTTAATCAAGGCCCCTAGATAGACAAGAAGTTGAGGAGAGCTCATCTAGATTTGAATATTTAGAAGAGGGGGAAGAACCTCCACCTTGGCTTGTTTGAAGGTCTACAAGGTGTAGACAACCACCTAAAAGGCATTCACCTAATGACTATAGATGTATTTTTTCTTTGAATACTAACATGGATGAACCAAGATTTATAGAAGAGGAATTAGGTATGAATGATGCAAATTCCTAGAGATTTCCATGGATGAAGAAATGGTATCTTTGGAAAAGAATGATACATGGTGTTGGTGTTCCCAACTGATGGTCTAAGTTTCCCTAAAAAGTTGCCATCTTTTATGATCAAGATTCTCAGGTTAGTGGCCAATGAACATGAGACAATTGCTTGTTCTCCTCTACACTTCAGGCTCTACTAGACCTAGGGGCTATTCCCTTCAATATCTATATAACAAATCTTTATTTCACTAGATATTGACAACTAAAGTAGATATGTTCTCCTATATAAAAACCAAAACTATATAATCACTTCAAAGTTGGATAGCTCTGGTAATTACTTCACTGAATGGCTCAGAGAACATGAAACTATACCCTACTCCTAAAAACTAACAAGTTGAATGTTCTTTTTTATGTATGTGATTATTTGATTGTGGGTAATTTGTGAAAATAAGCTCAACTCTGATCGGTGCCAATCCTAGGCTTTGGAGTCAATTCCTTACAAATGCAAATTACTTCTCATAAGCATCATAAACATGTGGATTCAAAGGATTTACTATCTTCCTATCTTACAGAAAACAATCCAAGAATGGGTATTTCCAACAATTCTTCTTATTAATATCCTTATTGCAAAACACATTTCCCCATATCTAATTCAAAGCATTTTAATCTATTCCTTGAATAGAAGCAACAAACCAGACATGTAATATCGCAAATGTATATTCAAGAACTCAGAAACCCTTAGTATCCTCATTGAAAAGAGAAATGCATACAACACATGAGACAATTGTTGAAAACACATGCTCAAAGGCATTTTTCATATATTGGGATCAGAAAATGATAAAAATGCTTATAAAGAAAATACATTCAACATGCAAGAAACTGAACTTACAACTCAAAAATATAGACAAACTCCTAGAATTGCTCTATATTTTATTATCAAAGTTTCCCAAATCTTCCAACAACTATTACAAATTAGTACAACATGATCTTTTATAGACACAAGAACCCGGTACTCAAAAACTTGTTACCAATAGTCGGTTACAAATCTTACAATACAAGCCACCACCCATAGCCATTGGGAAACTAATTCAAATTGCATATGAAAGAGAAAAGACAAAAATACAATTTACCTTGGGGATGCCAAAAAACTGTTGGAGATGCTTAATCCCAATGATGAATAAGACATATCACATGATTGGATCCTCATTCATCCTAGACACATTTGTTCATACTTCTCCACCCAGGCTGCACATGATTTCTTCGATGGTCATTGGAAAGGAATCAATTTTTCTATTTTTTCATTATGCCTTGTATACCTTGTATCCAATAAAATCTTTCATTCCTTAAAAAATATCTCAAAATTCAATTCCAACACATGTAGCTTATCAAGTGTAGAACTTAGAATTTTCATGCTTGGGTCACCATCTACACAACTTGAAGATATGATTTGGCCAGCTATACTTTCAAAGTCAGCCCTCCATTTCTCTAACCCTTTTATCTTCCCATCATCTTCCAATATGCTCAGCATGATCCTCTTATCTATGTTCTCAATTGATTGTCTCTTCTCATTCAAGACATTATCCAATTTCAGATGGAAAGCCACTACCTCTTCTAATAAAATTAACATATCAAGGGTTAATTTTATTTCTGTTGGAGCATCAAAGGCAAACCTTGAACATCTATGAACTTCCCTTATATCTCCAGTTCTTGGTAGCCATACCTTACACATGTCTTTTAGGCTTTCCTTGTCCTTCTCATGTTTGTCCAGGGCTATCCTCAAATTTGAATAAGATTTCCATGTATCATCCACCCTGGCTATAATCTTGGATAATCTATGGTTTATCAAATTTGTAACCATTTCTTTGACATTGTTCTTTTTCTCATCTTTTAGGTTCTTTACCTCTTCCTTCAAATCCTTAATCTTTGAGAGCAATGCCTCTCTATCTGTTGGGAATGATTTTATAGTCTCCACAAGAGCTGGAACACTCTAAATTGAGGTGTCTGGAGCTAACAACATCTGCTCCTTACATTTATTCAATTCTGATAGAGCTTATCCATGCTTCAATAGAAGCTCATCATAATCTCTTTGCAATTTATTGGTAATAGCCTTAGCAAATTGTGTTGTATGAACACTCAAGCTTGCAGCTTGAGGAGTTGGAGTATCTGACACTCTCTTTATTATCACATCCCCTGTCAACTCATTGAAGCCCACCCTTGGCTTATTACTACTTGGGGCCAATGCCCATATTTATAGGGTCTCAAATTTGAGATTAAACCCTACACCAGAGAGTGTTTTATCTACTTGGTCTTCTAATATATCTGTGCCCATTCTCTGGACAGTGTCGAAAGTAATTGCATCTGTCAGAGTTCAATGTGGAAGTAGCATCAGACTACTCTTTGCTACCAAGGTTCTTCCTTCATTAGGGGTCATTCCACTGATATCCTGACCTACTTCATTCAACACCCTATGAATTATCTCCTCATACTTTTATGGATCAGCTCCTCTCTTGGCTTCCTCTATCCTTTTCCAAAATTCTTCATTCCTTCCTTTCAACACATACGCTTTAAATTCTGGGGTATTGATAAAGGCTTCATCTTCTAGGAATTACGTACAAGCCAACACTCTGATGTCCTTTGTATCCACATGATTACCAGCAAGTGATCTGCTTAATCTATTATCAGGGGAGGCATAAGGCCTTATTCTCATAGGTGAATTCACCTGTTGGGAAATTTCTTGTTCTCGTCCATTTGTTTCCTCCTCCAAGTCGATCAATTCTACTTCCTCTTCATGCTCCAAGTCAATAATTTGTTGAAGGTGTATCAGGAGACTCATTTCCTCTTCTATATGGCTTGATTGGAGCCTTTGACTCTCTGAAATATGTTGGCATTTCTTCTCCTAGAGGAACTTCTGCAATCAGAGTTTCTAGATGAGCCAAAATTCTCTGAATTCTTATTATGGGGTCATTATCATCAGCAAATACCCCTGGATATGTAGGATTGAGATTAGTTCTCATCCTTTCTCCTTCCATCACCACTTCCCACCTTCCCCTCAAAAAATGAAATTCTTCCATTATGGTAGAATTTCTTACTACATCCTCATCAAATAAGACCTGGACGGTGAATTAGGGCCTTTTGATGCCAAGCCTCACTCTGTTAATGAATCCTTCTGGGTCAAACACCCTTGGCTTCTCCAATCCCATCCTATATACTATTAATACTACCTCAATTTGATCTAGAGAATCCTTATTAGTGTCCCAAAAGTCACAAAACTTGATAGAAGTGGGGAAGAAAGACCCCTTCTTTTGCAATCTTAGATGCTCTTTGTCTGATTCATTCAACTATCTGATTATTTTCAAAAAATGCAATTCTCTTCAGCACATATTTTGGCAATATATATGGGGAAACCTTGCTCCCATAAACTCTGATATAAGTGGTATGAGTATGGAGAAACCAATCTCCCCAATTGTGTAGAATTCCTAACTCAAGGGTTCTGTCCAGTGGTCTTAGAAAATCAAGCACATCCTTGTGAACTCTTTCACATTCAAGCTCCAAGAAATTCAATAACTTCCTGACAAAATGCTCTTCAAAAATTACATAATCTACATGTATATAGTGCATATCTATCATATGAGTCCACATCTGGATAGGGAGTGGAGTACCATCATGATCAACTTCTCTAACATGCAAACCTTGATGACACATTCCTGATCCAACATATAAAAACATATGCCACATGATTGAATACCAACTGAACTCCACCTTTGCATCCACAGTATATAGATTATTCATAATCTTTACCAATTGAATGTGCATTTTATCTGCTATATAAGTTGCATAATCAAAGGCATCTGTTGTTGAAATATCTTGCACATTAGTAGCTATCATCATCATAGAGACTAGAATTTTATCTAATGCATCCCTTCCCAACACATGACACAAAGTATGATGTGTTTTCACAAAGTAATGCATAAACTATGACACATCAAAAGTTTATTCTTATCTAAGATTTTAACCAACTTTCCATCAATGCCCCTTGACCTATGCTTGGGTAGCTTGAAAGTTCTGTATGCATGCTGAGCATTTTTATATTCATCCTTCAGAGCATTGAGATCAATTTTCTTGCTGGTAGTAGGGTTTAAGCCAAATAGTTTTGTGATGAAGGCCTTTGTGGTCTTGATCATGATTGCATTATTTCCTACTTTGACAGCCCTAGACCCAGGATCATACCTTTGTACAACTACCCTCATGAAATCTGGGTTTATGAACACATTAGGGCACATTAACTTCACCAAATCCAAATTCCAAGCATTACAAATAGGGGCTTTGTACTCCCTCCTATCATACCAATGTTTAAACAAGATCCATACAGGAACAGGAAATTGAGCATTTTGACACTCAGAGCATAGATCTAATAATCTTTCATTTGGCCCATCGAGACCGTGCACATTTATAGGCCTTCTTGAAGACCTAGGCATCTGCATCTGCAAATCTTTGTCTAGACCCCTTTTTGAAGTTGAAGGCTAGCTAGTTTGACTCATTGTGAAACAATTCTTCACCAAACTAGGGTTTTCTCTTTTAACAATGTTCAAAAGACAACAATTTAAATTAAAATAAATGCAATTGGCAAAGATTTAACTTACTGGTTTTAATTGCAAAAGCTCATAATTTTGATATTTCTTTGACCAAATGCTCATGGTGTGTAGAAATTCTCTTCATGCTTGTGAAAATGCTATGAAAAACCCTTACCTTCTATTTTAATTAGACTTACAAATTGAGGATTGCAGCGTAATTGTGCGTCGCTTCATCCATTACTGCAGATTCATGGCATAGGGGTGCATTCCAACATTCACACAAAAGATTTGAATTTCATCTGCTGATGTGAACTTTATTCCACAAGATTGACAGCACAGAATGAAACGCCAGATTTGAAAAATCTACACTCTTATGTGAGCAGTCGCCAGCCAATAAAATTACTCCACCTCAGACGCTCTTCCTGCTAACTTTTCCACCTTTTTGTTCTTCATGGCCACGTGGCCTCATTCCACGACCACGCAGTAGCAATTGGGCCACCTCCTTTTGGCTATGTGAGAGCATGCTAAGCCTTCCATGTGTATCCCCTTATACAAGCCTTTTCATTCCTCCTGTAAATAGGCCACGTGTCTTCATCTCGCAGTCACACATAGAATCTTTCTTGTAGACAAGATTCTTCTGTGCCGTCCAATCCCTATCAACCCCATCTCTTCACTTCATCCTTCGACACCCATCGCAATCTACTTCATTCAGCTAAATCATCGATCTTATGGCCATAGGCCATGATATACTTTACACTTGTCTTTATTTCACAGTCGCGTAGTGGACATATGACATCAACTTTAGTGATCTGTAGGCTTGCGATATCCTTCAATGTGGCACCTTTAGGCCCCTACAAAGACTTAGGACTTAAGAACTTTATAAGAACATGACTTTGATGGGCAATAGGAGGTAAACACTAGACCTTGGGGTCAGTCACTTCATGACATATAAGACTCAAGGTTATAACTTAAACGACTGATGACCTAGGCTAGGCAGTCAACAATGGATTACAACATAAAGTAAGCTGTCAACCACAAGACTTAGGGTTTTAAGGAAAATAAGGTAAACACATGAATGAAACTAACTCAAAACCCTAAAACCTAAGCAAGTACCACCATTGGCTCCTATTGGGGACGTGCAATTTGCAGGGTTGTAGCGAGGACCAAAAAACTCTGGGAGCAAACCAAAACAAAGACAGAAACAGGACACAAAACACAAATGTACAAATATACACACGATATACAACTATATAAACCTATTTACAATATGCACAGAAAATAACCTACTTATGAAAAGTAGGGTTTGAAAAATTGTCTGTGCATAGACAATTCCTGAGATTCACCATCGAGAGCTTAGAGAAAATATGAGTCTTCTCCATGAGTTCTGCTTACCAGGTATGGGCCAATCCATAAAGGTTCAAATTTCCCACGCTTGCCTTTATCCTGGCTCCTAGCATTCCACACAAGAACCATGTCATTCACCTGAAATTTCCTTTCTGAGGCCCTTTTATCAAATAAGTATATCACTTTCTGCTACCTCTTCATATTGGTTCTTTGTGCTTCTCTCCTTGCCTCATCCAATGCAACCAATTGATTCACCCTTTCTTCCATTAGATCTTCTATGTCATCATCATTTTCCTGTATGAACTTGTAAACTAGCAGAAGATTATTCATTGGCAATTTAGCTTTCAATCCATACACCAACTCAAAAGGAGACTTACCAGTAGCTTTTTTAATAGTCACTCTATCAACCCACAATGCTAACTTCAACTTAAAGTCTCGTGCCTTCTTGTTTTTATCAATTATCCATCTGATTATCTTCATCAAACTTTTGTTGCTAGACTCAGCCTGGCCATTGCCTTGAGGATGATATGGTGATGAATAGGATAGATTAATACCATAGTCATTACAGAAATCAACAAATTATCTTAACCTAAAACACATTGCATTATATGTCACCAACTTGGTTGGTACCTCAAATCTAATGATTATGTGCTCCAAGAAAAAATCCAATACAACTTTGCTTGTAGCTTTCTTAGTTGGAATGGCCTCAATCCATTTAGTGAAATAATCAGTAGCAACAAGTATCCAACTATGTCCACCACTTGACTTCTCTATTATTTCCCCAATAAAATCTATTCCCCACTGTTGAAATGGAGCATCTACTATCACAGTTTTGAGTGGCAATGTACCAGCATACTTTAACTTCCCTAAAAATCTCTGACATGAATCACAAGTTCTCACCATTTTGTGTACATCAGAAAAGAGTGTTGGCCACCAGTATCCTGACCTAAGGATCTTATGTGTAGTATTTTTATCCATGTAATGTCCTCCACACACCCCTTTATGTATATCAATCAATATCTTTGAAGCCTGATCCTAATCCACACATCTAAGTAGCACACCATCAGGATTTTTCCAATACAACTCACCTTGAACAATAACGTACTTAATGGCTTGCAGCTTTAATGTCCTTTTCTGATTATCCCTAAAATGAGGAGAGAAATTCATGTTTTACAGGTGCTGGACAATGTCTTTGTACCACTCAGATTGTTGTACACTACATGTTTTATCTTGCATCTGGTCTTCAGCTACATTTACTTGACAAGCCTCTAAATTTGTTTATGCCATCAACTTTGCCAAACCTTGTCCCCTTACTAGCTTGGTGATCTAGATGTCAATATTGAACTCCTATATCTTATTAATCCACCTACACCATCTCCTTGTTACCTCTTGCTATGTAACAAGATATGGGGAACATAAGCTATCAATCTGAGCTCCAACTAAATAGGGTCTGAAATTCTTGACTTCCCTAACCAAAGCATAAGCTTTCTTTTCCATTATGTCATATTTTAGCTTTTTAGCCTACAAGGACTTGCTAAAGAAAGCAATAGGTTGTTCATATCCATCATCATTCTTCTGTAACAAGCATGCAGCAATTGTATGAAAAGAAGCAAAAGAAAATAACTAAAATGGCTTAGTGAAGTTAGGAGGCTTCAGAATAGACGCAGTTTTGATAGCTTATTTTATGTTTTGAAATGATTGAATGGCTTCATCCCCCCATGTTATAGCCTCACCTTTCTTCATCATCTTGGATATTGCTTTGGTAACTTCTACAAAATTAGTAACAAATATTCTAACAAAGTTGATCTATCCAAAAAATGACTAGATACCTTTCACAGTTTTGGGAATTTGGATCTATCAATTGCAGCAACCCTTTCTGGGTCAATTCTAACTCCATCCTTGGACACTATATGCCCTAAGAGTTCTCCCTCAGTTACTGAAAAAGCACATTTCTTAGGGTTCAATGAAATGCCATACACTAATGCTCTGACAAAAATCTTTTCCAGATTCTTACAATGTTGGTCCTCTTTTTTAGAATAAGTAGTCAAATCATCTTTGTACACTACTAGTATTGAATCAATCAGTTTTACAAATGCAACATCAATGGCTCTCTAGAATGTTTCACCTACATTTGTTAGTCCAAATGGCATCCTCACATACACATATGTTCCCCATGGAGTTGTGAAGGCAGTCTTATATTGTAACTGGAAAACCCATCCATCATGGATAAGAGTTCACATCTTATCACATTTTGGAGCATAGCCTCCATGTTGGGGAATGGATAAGTGTCCTTCAAAGATGATATATTCAAATTTTTGAAGTTCACACACAATCTGATATCTTCATTTTTCTTTCTAACTGGAACCAGGTTTGACACCCAAGTGGAGTATCTTATGGGCTTTATGATTCCACCATCTTAGAGCTTCATAAGTTCTTCTTGCATCTTTGGAGCCAGAGTAGGATTGATGGGTCTTTGCTTCTGTCTAAATGGCTTAGCTACATTCTTCAAAGGAATTTCATGTTCAAAAAGGCCTTCTCTATAAGCTTTCGGATCCTCATATGACCATGCAAAGACATGCTTATGTTTCCTCAGTAATGCAATCAACATTTCCCTTATGTGTGGTTTAAGCTTCTTCCCAATATAGACTTTCTTTGAAGCATTATTTGTTCCTAGGTTTATTTCCTCCAAATCTTGTTTGTTTGTGGAAGAAGTGTTAGCAACAAACTAGTCTCTATTGTCAAATGCTATTTCCAAAGCTACCAACCCTTTTGGAATCTTATTAGTCTTAAGCTGTATTATCTCTTTTCCAAAAAGAGTCTCTTTTCCAAAAAGAGTCTCTTTTCCATCTACAACTTCCACAAAGTTCTGAAAGTCTATCTCTTGGTTTTCATACTCATCAATGCAATGTAAAAATCTCATTAGGTTCTTGTCATCTTCAAAAAATTCCCAGGTACATATGTTATCTAGGACTGTAGATCTAACTTTGATCTCAACATGTGCAATATAAGACAATGTGCAATATAAGACAATGTGATATCATCTGGTTGGATTTCCACATTAGCTAGGAAATCTGCCATAACATTCCTAGATCTTTCTACCCAATTTATAGAAAATGCATCAAACAATTCCACACTATCCCATACATCATGCTTATATTGTTTCAATCTTTTGTTTTTAGAAGCATACTTTCCTCTTACTTGAGAAACAATTAACTCTGAATCTCCAAACACCTTAAGTAACTTGATCCCATGCTTAATAGCAACATTTAGACCCAACAAAAGAGCTTCATATTTTGCTATATTATTTGTACACTCAAACTTTAGAAGGAAGGAGAATTTGAATGTCTTACCAATAGGGGATACAAACACTACTCCAACACTAGAGCCCTCCTTAGAACATGCACCATCAAAATACATGGACCAAAGCCCTTCTTGATCCTTCAATCTTTCTAGTTCATCATCAATAGGTTCTTTCTTTTTTATATTCTGGTCATAGGATACTACTTGAAAGTTATCACAATCAATATCAACAAAATGCACCTAATTAGCTGACTCAGACTCTTCAATTGTATCCGGAGCCCTTTCCTCTCTATTCAGTTTAACATCCCTGCCATTCATAGGAATCATAGCATATGACAAGTCCAATTGCATGCTTCCTCTAATCAATGCTACCCACCTCCTTGACAACAACATCCCATAATGTGGCTTGATGTCAACCATAGTTATATTCATAGTGTAAGTTTTTTTAGGATAAGAAACAAGCATGAAATATACATTCTTCATGCTTCCAATAACTGGAACCTCCCTAGCATCCATAGTAAAGCACTTACCACATGCCTTATCTATTTTCAATCTATCTTGTTCCATGACAGCCAAAGGCATGATGTTTGTGGATGCACCTGAATCAAGCATACAATTCCTTATTACCTTTCCATTAATGATAAGAGACACATAGAATGGTTCAACTTGTGATGGACATTTTGTCAAGGTTGTTCCTAGATATAATTCTGAAATCTATTCTTCACCAACATCCTTTTCTTTCCCTTTGTCATGATCCTTGGCAGCTTAGTCTGCCTAATCGGGTATCCCTGAAATTAAAGACAGTGCTTTATTCATGTATTCTTCGATCTTCAACATCTCAAGTAATGGGACAGAAACCTTTATTTCCGATAATGCGTGAGTAATGTCAAATGGAACATAATTTTGTATAACAGTTGTACTCTGACCCATATTCCTATTTCTTTCATGAGTATGTCCAATTTTAGTACCTATGGCATTTTGACTGTTACTTACCCCACTAGAACTTTTACCTTTATCCTCATTCTGAGTTGCCTTTTCTAAACTTCTAGCATTACTACTTGACTTTTCCTTATGGTCCTTCTTACTTTATTATTTGGTTTCTTCTGTGACTCAAACCCTTTTGAATTATTCTAAGGCTGCTTCACAAATATGCTTCCTAGTTGACTAGAATCACCAGTTTGAGCCCTGCTCCTAAGATTGTAATTGCTCTTGACTTGAGCCACTACAGCAATTGTTAGGGCTCTAATCTCCTCATCAGAAGGTCTCCTTAAATTTACATTTGGAATATGTGAATCCTAGGAAAAAACTTGTTGATCTTCATCCTCCTCATCTAAAAAAATCTGCTGACAAACTTGCTCCTTATGATACCTCTTTTCAACCACATTTGTATCTGCATCAACCTCATCAGAAGAAGAATAATCTCCACTAGTAACAAGCATATTAACATTGTCATCTTTAGCATAGTGGGATTCATTACATTCATTGCAAGCATCATTATGGAAAGACTGAGTAATCATACACTATGATGATGAATGAGGCATTTGACATACCATACACCAAGGAGTATCCTCAACAACATTGTCATTTTTCTTTAATGGATAAGAGTTTCCTTACCATATTGGGACTTCTGATTATTACTATTATTCAAGATGGGATTACCATTGTGCCAGTTTCTATTGTATGGCATATCATGCAATTGTGGTCTTTTTTCTTGTCTCTGATAATTTGGTTTTTCAAGGCCTAGTCCTTTCTCTGTTCTTGCGAGTTTATAACTTAAGTCCTTAAAATAATTTGTTAGTTTGTCTAACTTATCCTCAGATGTGGAAGCATTACTCTGAGTATTCTAAGCTCTATTGTTTGGATTCTACAACAGTTTTACATCATCCCTCCTATTTCCTTTGCCAGATGCTTTCCTATTATTCTCAATATTGGTTTCAATCCTAAAAGCAACTCTTAGGCTAGCTGGACTCTTGTCTATCAGTTAATATGTTGTTCTTGCATCAAAGGCATTTATGTACAAAACCATGCACATAGGTTCATTTGGTCTCATATGAGGTGGAAATTTATTCAGTACCCTGGTAAACCTTGCATTAAAATCAGGAACAGGCTAATTTGTCCCTTTGGTTATATTAGTGAATTCATTTATAATGAAGATAGGGTCATTCTTATCTCCATATTGTTCTTTGAAAATCTACATGAAATCATCCCATGATGAAATACTCTGATCAGGCAAATTCCTATACCATTCCCTATCCTCTTCCACTAGATATTGCATGAACAACTTCATGACAACACCTCATGTTCAACTTCAAAATTATCCATTAAATTCAGAAAAGATTTCAAATGATCCTCACCATACACTGCATTATTACCTGAAAACTTGGGCAATTTAGTCCTGATGTCATTATCAATAGGGTTGGGATACCCAGGGATACCAGTAAAATCTAGCTATCTATATCTTTCCAACTGCATGGGGCTCCTACCAAATGCATTTTGATTTTGGTTTGCATTAGCATTCTGATTCACATTACCATGGACATGTGCATTTGGATTTCTCACATTGTTTTGAGGTGTTATTATTAGCATTCTACCTTTGATTGTTTTGTAGATTTTGATTTGCATGTTGGTCAGGCCCTTGATTATTACCTGGTAGATTCTGATTATTTTGCTGGTTTGGAACATTATTGACATGTTGATTACCAACCGTGTTTGCATTATTTATAGTTGGAATTGCATTCTAGTAAGAAGTCCTTAAAGCCTCAACCCTAAGTCTCATCTCATCCCTTATTTTCATAGCTTCCAAGTACTCAATCTCAATCCTGAGGTTATGACTTCTGCTAACAACTCCTCCTCTTTTAGCATTGATGAGGATGGTATAATCATATCGGGGTTATCTGCATCCCTTAATGATTCTATATCTTCAATTCTATCAAGTGTATTTATAAAAGGATGTTCTTGAAAGATATCAGATCCTAACCTCAGCCTATCACCTTGTTGCTTCTCATAGATCTCCTGGATACTGGCTTTTGTAGTTGAAAAAATGTTGTTGTTTAGAAGACCTAATATCACTACTAATATTGTCATTATTTTGAGGATTTGGAGACCCTTCTTGGTTGGATTGGTTACTCCCCTTCTTTCTATACATCATTTTTTGTTGTTCTTGAAACAAGGGGTTTTGCAAGGATCTTCTTCCTTGCATGCAAATTATAATATCATCGGCTGGGAGATAAATTTGAAGTTGCCACCCACAAATGGGATTTCAGGTTATATTCTAGGTTCTTTCAGTGAAAACTCCCCAACGGAGTGGCCAATCTATTGGTGTTCCCAATTGATGGTCTGTGTTTCCCTAAAAATGTTGCCTTCTTTTATGCTCAAGATTCTCAAGTTAGTGGCCAACGAATAGGAGACAATTGCTTGTTCTCCTCTACACTTCAGGCTTTGCTAGACCGAGGGGGGTATTCCCTTACTTCAATATCTATATAACAAATACTTATTTTGATAGATATTGACAACTAAAGCAGATATGTTGTCCTATATGCAAACCAAAACTATATAATCACTTCAAAGTTGGCTAGCTCTGGTAATTACTTCAATAAATGGCTTAGAGAACATGAAACTAAACCCTACTCCTAAAAACTAACAAGTTGATTGTGCTTTTTTATGTATGTGATTGTTTGATTGTGGGTAATTTGTGAAAATAAGACCAACTCTGATCGGTGCCAATCCTAGGGTTTGAAGTCAATTCCTTACAAATGCATATCACTTCTCATAAGCATCACAAACATGCAGATTTAAAGGATTTACTATGTTCATGTCTTACAGAAAACAACCCAAGAATCAATATTTCCAACAATTCTTCTTATTAATATCCTTATTGCAAAACACATCTCCCCATATCTAATTCAAAGCATTTTAATCTATTCCTTGAATAGAAGCAATAAACCAGACATGCAATATAGCAAATGTATATTCAAGAACTGAGAAACCCTTAGTATCCTCAATCAAAAGAGAAATGCATACAACAGAGGAGACAATTGTTGAAAACACATGCTTAAAGGTATTTTTCATATATTACAATTTGAAACTGATAAAATGCTTATAAAGAAAATACATTCAACATGCAAGAAACTAAACTTACAACTCAGAAATATAGACAACCTCCCAGAATGTCTCTGTATTTTATTATCAAAGTTTCCCTGTTTAGGGTAAAATTGGATTTTGTTAATCTTTTGTTGTTTAGATGTTAAAATCCTCCTTTCACCCTAACATTGAAGGATCTAGGGTTGAGTGGCGAGCACTATCATACCCTAGGTCACTTACAAATGAAGGGAAACTTGGATTAGGGAATTAATTATTAATTTTTCCTTCTCTTATGTCCAATTAACCATTAAAACCCTAATTATGCAAATACGACAACAAATTGATGAAAGATGGAAAAAGATCTTGCAGATGGGAGTAAAATAGCAAATCACAGAATACCTATTTTCGGGGTTCCGAGGCAGAACATTTGGGGACTAAGGTGCAGGCGCCCAAGTCCAAGGTACCTACTTTTTCAGGGACTCTGGACCTCCTTTCGACATTGATCAACCCTGTAACTTCTATTTCCTGAGATCTGTCTATGAAGGACACTATTGCGAGTGCCCTAGTCCCAGAAGTTCTCATGTGTCTGACTTTTCTTCAGATCCTAAATTCTTGATGCCTACCAAGCCTTCCTACAACTCCACTTTTTCTAGATGCGACACCTGTAACCTACAATCACAAGACTTGGTTTGGGGGTTGTGGTGTTTAGAGGCTTGCTTAGTCAAGCCCCAGAGGACACTTAAGACTCTAAACACTGTTGTCAGACAAAGCGTGCATACCCTTGTGAGGTAGAGGAAAAAACCAAAGGAATCAATGATAAAAACACAATATTAAGTCACCTTGTAGTGAAGCTCTCATAAAGGAAGATGCTCTTCATGCCATGAGGAAATCGATGCTTGAATCTGTAAATATCAACACACAAAACATACAAGTTTGCACTTGCAACACAATCGAAAGCCTTAAATCACCTTGAGAATGCCTAAAATTCACAATGATCATCTAATTGAAATCTAGTCTACAAATGAATGCCTACACATGCTTATATATGCACCTACAAGCATTCCCACCAAGATTTTAAAAATCAAACTTTACCGTGTCGGCAAAAGAACCAACTAACGGTTATAAACTGACACCTGGAAATTGGGGCTGTCCCAAAATAGGGTAGGACTTGGGCACCCTAGTTTTGACAGGTACAGCTCAAGGGGTCCACCTAGGTCCAATTTGCCATGAAACCTAGGTCTCATTCCATTGGGATGCTAAAATATGAACTAAAATGTCCTAAATGCACTCTAAAGACCCGAGAGCTAAACCTTATGAGGGAAAAGCCCCCAAGGGGACATTTTTTGATGTTACATTTAGCCCCCACTTTAATGTATGTATAAATGCAAGGCCGATACATGCATTAAAGTAAGGTCACAAACACAGCAAACACACCAAGCATAGAGAAGACACGCCAATCACATAGAAGACAGTAACAGGCATGTAAAACATGGAGAAGACAGTTACAATCACGCAGAACATGGCGAAGATAGTCAATGCATAAAAGACACATTAATGCATGGAAGACAGAAATGATATCTTTTCTTTTCTTTTTCTAATATATATGAAATGAAAATGCAAGTACTGGAAAGTAAACAAATCTCCCATAATACAGGATGCACTACCTTAAGGCACAGGTCTCAGTATATATGGGGCAACACACACGTAAAACCGCCCAAAATGCAGGAAGCACTACCTGAAGGCACTGGTCTCTGCATATGGGGCAACAAACACTCCACACAAAACAAGTATGCCAAAACACACACACTTGAAGACACAGAGAAAACACGGTAGAAAAGCGATGGAGTGTACCTATTTCTAAGTCCAACACCATCTTAGGCACATTATAGACACACACCAACGATTGGGCTTCACCACAACAATCGCTGAAGACACTCTTAAGGGTTGAGTTAGTCACAGAACTGGTCACCGCCTCTACAGAGGACTTTTGAAAATGACAGGATGATGCAATCTACTCCAAGAAGTACACCATCCCCACCTCCATAGAGGGCTTAAGAAAAAGGATATATGTGATATCCCACCTCCGCAGAGGGCTTACATGATTGATTGATTGATTGCAAACAAGCTCAAGCAGCTGAGCCAAACACATTGCTAACATCTATAATAGACAACTTACCTTATATACACCCCCACCTTAAGGTGGTTGATATCAATTATCGATATCAAGCATGTTAAGGTAGGAAGAAAACACACAGAACACCGACTTTCATAAAGCCCATGCCCCCCAGAGATTACATGTACTTTACAATCGCCAAATGTTCCCACAAACACATCCCTGCAAGAAACATGTTAGTGTCTACAAGATCATGATAAACAACAATTTCAATGCATATGATTAACCATACAAAGAGCCAAGGTTATACAATGAATTTAGAGTTCAAGGATAACCGTGGGCTATATCACGAAGCTCTCCAAATCAAGTACCACCAAGGCTAGATTCAAAGGCAAACAAAGGTGCATGGAGTAGCAGTATTTTTAAGGTTTGTAAATGCGACAGAAACATCATAAAATTCACTACGCGGAAAGCATGAGTACTTCCACTAGCCAAGTGTCAAATAAGATATACAACCCCATCATCATATTAGGAACTAAGTCCAATTTTTGATTGCTCTCGAAAGGGACACTAAGTCTGGATCAGTATAAATGTTTGTCGTCATCCGCCCGCTAGGTGGAAACACTAGAGGAAGGGAAACAATAAATAAGAGGGGAGAAAACAAGTGTCTTAGGGACAATCACATAGGAGGGTGCCCCCAAGTCACCAACCACGATGCTATGTTCGTAAGACACAACACTCAACAATGAAATTAGAGAGAGAATGATATAGAAGAATGATGATACAAATAGAAGAAGGTCACAACAGAGGTGGTCTCCTGGTATCTTGAAACCTTACGGGAGAATCTGAGGTCATCCCAAGAGGCCTAAACAACACATAACACATCATGGGGAAGCACATCACGAGAGAGATAAAGGGTTAGAGATACTTACTTGTAGGGTCTTCATATTATATCTTGGAGCTCTCGAACCTCTTGGAGAGGTACTTGATCATATTTAATTCAAAATTTGAGTGGTTCTTATGAAAGTCTTGTTTGTTATCATATGACGCTTGTTCCTTAAATCCTTGTTTAAGTGAGACTTTTTGTTGCTTATGAGGGGGAGAACCACTATTATTTCCGTTTGTTGATTGTCGTCTTGCTCTTTTCCAATTTCTAGCAATTTTTCATTGTTGAATCTTTCTAGGATAGTAACGAGAATCATCCTGTACCATCTTACTCATCTATATCGGTTGTTGATCTTGCTTTTCAAAGAGATTTTGATTATCTCCCGATCCATATAAGGATAACGGAGGAGGAACCTCAGCATAAATTTTATTTCTTCGTGGACGAAGTGGGTTATCCATTTGTTTCTTGTCAACTTCAATCATACCCACGATACTATCATAGTCCAAGTAATCATCCTTGTCTACTTCCACTAAATATTGTTCCACCATATTATTTTTGATATGTTTAGGAAAAGGATTAGTGAAGATTTGTAAATTCTGATTCGACGGAGCAACTGACCTATTTCCATTATCGTTCACACCCAATACTTGGATGACATTTGAATCAATAAGGTCATGTATCTCATGTTTAAGACACATACAACGTTCAGTGTCATGTCCTTGTGTCTGATGATAATGACAAAAGGCATTAGCATCGAAGTAAGGTCCTTGTTTATTAGGATCAATAGGCTTGATCGGGGTAAGCTTCAGAATATTATTACTCACAGCTTGATTCATGATAGAATGATAAGACTCAGATATTGGAGTAAACTTTCTTGGTTGATATGACACTTTCTTTGGATTATTTATAGCAGACACATTCATGTTTGGTCCATTGATCTTGATGAAACTCCTATTATTGTTCTTTCTAAAGTTGTTTTGTGATGATCCACCCAAGGATTGACCAACTTGAACCGATGAGTTTTGGTTTTCATACTAACTAGACGAAAGTTGATAATCACGAAGAGCGGTGCATAAATGTTGAAAGGAGTTGTATTTCATCAAGAGAATCTCATCATGAATATTAGGTTGTAGATTTGTAATGAATATCTTTTGAATTTCCTCATCTTTCATCTAATATTGAATCTATGCATGAAGCCCTTGATATCGACCAATGAATTCAGTCAACTTTTCTTTGGGACCTTATTTGCATTGAACCAAGTCAATAAGAGTGACTTGGGGTCTCATATTTGCTTGAAAATGTTATAAAAATTGATCAATCAACTATGAAAAGGAGTGTATTGAATTCAGAGGCAATGAGCAAAACCATTCTAATGCAGTATCTTTGAGAGATCATGGGAAAAGTTTTGCTAACAAATCCTCTTCAAAATAAAAATCACTACACATAGCTAAGAATACTACCACATGAATATTAGGATCGCCTTTTCCACCATATTTTTCAAAGCAAGGGGTCTCAAACCTCTCAGGCATAGAAGTTCTCAAGATTGCATAGGATAACAGATTATGGGCATGATATGTTGGTAGACTAGGTTGCGAAGAGTTTGTCAAATTTGTTACCTTTTGTTGCAAAGCGGTCATGCCCTGTAAAAGTTGGTTTAGGATGGCATCATTGGGAGATGCAGTTTGTTGTGAGGAATTAGAACCAAGGTGAGGAGGTGATTGAGCTTGAGATATAATAGGCGGAGGCTGATAATATGTTAATAGTGGTTGGCCATACTGATAGGTGGAAGATGGTTGAGAGTATGTAATAGGTAGCTAGAAATGAGTGGAATAGATAGGAGGTTGAGAACAATTATTCATAGAAGATGTCCCTTTAGGAATCAAATTCTGATAATTATATCCCATAGCTTTGTAATTAGTGCCATTAGATACTCCAATACTAGTGGTAGCATTACTACAAGCGTTCGCATTAGTTGTTAAGATCATTGATGTAAAAATGGATATTCCTGTATTTGGTATAGGTATGGAAACTTGAGTATGAGATGGTGATAAAGTGTTATTTATCATTTGCGCACATTTAGTTACCAGCATGATACTGGTTTGTACAATATGTGCTAGACCACAAAGTGCATTAACACCATCTTGTCCTTCTTTTATCAATTCTCTTATATTATGAATTGTAGGAATGACTTCTTTAGCTATTCTCTCATTTTCCATAAATGTTTGAAATTCAGCTAGGTCTTTATCCAACTTTTCCATTTTCTCATTAGATACATATCTTGTTGCCTCAATAGTGTTATCAACATCATGAAAAGTTTGTTCTTCCATTGAGGTTGGAGGATGTATAGTATCTTGCACAATTTGAGTTTCTCCCTTTGTAAAGAAGGTGTCCAAAGTACCAACTTCTTCAAGAGCACTAGATCCCATTAATATTTTACTTCTTCTCAAAGGGATATTGTTTTTAGGACAGCATGTCATAAATCTTATACAAAAGCATACAATACACACTGCTCAAACTAAGAGAACAAATCCTAGGAGAAGGATATGATTGACGACCAAAATGCTTGATTTTTTGTACTCTTTTCAATGCAAATGAATAACACAAAGGATGCTGTAAGGATTTCAGTCAAGGGAAGTAGGTTATATGTCTGATATTATTCCAAAACAGAAATATAATCACTCTCAACACGCTCTTGATGCAAATCCAAGATAATGCCAAGTTAAAATATAGTGAAAATGTGTCAAAATATGCACTTTTTTCACCAAAATTCAATGCAAAAGAGCATAACAAAGGGTGTTGTGAGTAAAATGATAATGGACAGAAAATAATATTAGTAATAATAGCCACTTGGTTCCAAAATACCCAACACAACACGATTTTAATGCCGCTTAAGGTAAAATCCTAGTGAAAATATAGCAAAATATTCAATTTTTCATAGTTTTTCAACTCCAAGATCTAGCAAGAGGGGTGTTGTAAGGAATTTTTAGAGGTACAGAAAAGAATATCAATAATATAAGTCACCTCAATCCATAAAATTGATCACAACATGCTTGGAGTGCAAACTAGGTCAAACCCTAGGGCCAAAATATGTAGTTTTTTGCAAAAAATTTACTACAAGAGCCCAATAAAAGGGTGTTGTGAAGCTTTCAATGAGGGGAAAAAAATAATTATCTTGGTAATATAAAATTAATGCAAAAATATCCTTCACAACACACCTATAGTGCAAGTTTAGAGAGTCGATAAGGCTGATTTTAGTGAAAATTGTTGTTTTGGAATCCCTAGGTTTGAAATCTTGGGATAAAATTCTATGTGAATGATTTGAAGTCTGATTTATGATAAAATTGACTTACTCTCAGATCTGAAAATTATTTTCAAGCCTTAACATGCAAAATGCCCATGCAAATTTAATGAAAATGCATCAAAATTGCTAGTTTTTGTTGAAATTTTCTATGCAAAAATGCAAATATTTTAAATCTAAATGTAAATTCACACTAAAATGTAAGACTACAATCAAATGAAAATTTGAATGAGCCTCTAAAATTAATATAAAATTTTGATAAAAGATTTTTCTTACAAACCCTAGAGTTTGGAATTACTAGGTTATATAAAATTGTCAAAATTTCCACAAAACCCTAGCAATTAAATGATGAAAATGCAAGGTAAATTTCTAATTTTTTGTATTTTTCTGTAGTTTATATCAGATATGATGCAAAAATCATGAATTATGAAAATTTAGAAAGAATTGATGCAATTTAATAAGCCAAACAATGCAATTTTTTTTTGTATTTTTCCAATTTTTCAAAAAAAAATTGAATTTTTCTCAATGCAATAAAATAAATGACCAAATGAATGAATGAAATCAATCCAAATCTAAATACAAACACTTATCAAGTTTCAATTTAAGTCCAAAAACACGGGTTCACCAAAATGTTTAGGGTAAAATTAGATTTTGTTAATCTTTTGTTGTTTAGATGTTAAAATCCTCCTTTCACCCTAACATTGAAGAATCTAGGGTCGAGTGGCAAGCACTATCATACCCTAGGTCACTTACAAATGAAGGGAAACTTGGATTAGGGAATTAATTATTAATTTTTCCTTCTCTTATGTCCAATTAACCATTAAAACCCTAATTATGCAAATACGACAACAAACTTGTTTTTGGGGTTCTGATGCGGAACAGTCAGGGACTAAGGTGTGGGCACCCAAGTCCAAGATACCTACTTTTTTGGGGAATCTAGACCTCCTTTTGACACTGATCAACCCTATAACTTCTGTTTCCCAAGATCTGTCTGCAAAGGACACTATTGCGAGCACCCTAGTCCCAGAAGTGCTCCTGTGTCTAACTTTTCTTCAGATACTGAATCCCTGATGCCTGCCAAGCCTTCCTGCAACTCCACTTTTTCTAAATGCGACACATGTAACCTGCAATCACAAGACTTGGTTTGGGGGTTGTGGTGTTTAGAGGCTTGCCTCAGTCAAGCCGCGAAGGACACTTAAGTCTTTGAACATTGTTGTTAGACAAAGAGTGCATGCCCTTGTGAGGCAGAGGCAAAAACAAAAGGAATCAATGATAAAAACACAATATTAAGTCACCTTGTAGTGAAGCTCTCATGGAGGAAGATGCTCTTCATGCCATGAGGAAATTGATGCTCAAATTTGCAAATATCAACACACAAAACAAACAAGTCCGCTCTTGCAACACAATAGAAAGCCTTGAATCACCTTAAGAATGCCTAAAGTTCACAATGATCATCTAAATGAAATCTAGTCTACAAATGAATGCCTACACATGCTTATATATGCACCTACAAGCATTCCCACCAAGATTTTAAAAATCAAACTTTACCGTGTCAGTAAAAGAACCAACTAACGGTCAAAAAATGACACTCAGAAATTTGGGTTGCCCCAAAATAGGGTAGGACTAGGGCATAGACTCCCAAGTCCTCCCCCCTATTTTGGGTAGGGTACAGCTCAACGGGTCCACCTAGGTCCAATTTGACATGGAACCTAGGTCTCATTCCATCGGGATGCTAAAATATGAACTAAAATGTCCTAAATGCACTCTAAAGACCTGGGACCTAAACCTTATGAGGGAAAAGCCCCCAAGGGGACATTTTCTGATGTTACATTCCCAAATCTTCCAACAACTATTACAAAGAAGTACAACATGCTCTCCTATAGAGACAATAAAATTGTACTCAAAAACTCGTTACCAATAGTCGGTTACAAATCTTACAATACAAGCCACCACTCATAGGCAGTGGGAAACTAATTCAAATTACATATGAAAGAGAAAAGACAAAAATACAATTTATCTTGGGGATGTCAACAAACCATTGGAGATGCTTAATCCCAATGATGAAGAAGACATATCACATGATTGGATCCTCGTTCATCCTGGACACATTTATCCATACTTCTCCACCTAGGCTGCACATGATTTCTTTCATGGTCATTGGAAAGTGTTGGTTTTTTCCCAGACTGGATGCTTATTCCCAAATTTCCCTACAAGGTAGCCATCAATGATCAACAGGATCTCTGGGCCAAGGGCCAACAGTGTAGGAGATAGACTCTATATTTTATCTCCTCTTCTTCTTCAGGCTCTGCAAAACCTAGGGGGGTATTCCCAACTCAACATCCATGAGGATATACATACAAGGCTGGGATGCTGATAGAAAGCAGATAAGTCCTCCTGTAAGTAGACCAAAACTGTAAGATAAGAGCAAAGGGGCTAGCTTTGGGCCTATTTATAGTTGTAGACAGAGGACTTGGATCCTAAAACTAATTCTACTGTCATAATGGTTGATTTAGAGTTTGATTTTAAGTTTGGATGCAAAGCTGGACATGGTTGTAACACAAACACAAAGCAAGATTGGTGCCTATCCAGGGCCTGGAGTCAGTAGACATACACCTGTGAATGATATGCATGAACAACTAAAACTAGATTTCAGGGGGATACATATGATACCTGCCTTACAGATATCTCCCAATACAGAGTGTTAAGCTATCTATACTTATGGCATCCCTATTACAGTATACCCTTCCCAATGTTCAATCTGAAAACAGTTTAATCTACCCCTTGAGCAGAAGTTAAAAGATCAGACATTCAACACAGGAATTCTATGTTCTAGAATCTTAGACATTCCTTGAATACCTAGACTCAGAAGAAAGATACATGCAAAATTGGAGACAGAATTAGCATAACACATGCAAACATAGCATTATTCATATAAAATTGACCATGAAATCAGTGGATTCATGCAAAAACATACAACAGGAGATACATAAACTCACAAGTTTTGCTGCACAGAGCAACCAAATCAGTTGTATTGTATTACAGAGCCAAATGTTCAACTTTCAACAACCAAAACAATGGTAACACAGTCTGCCTATATCAGCCAGAAAGTGTACCCACATCAATTAATTACATGATTTTTACAAAAAACTGCCAAATACAGCCCATGAGAGATGGCGCCCATAAGTTATCAATGCAGTAGGCAGGAGAGTTGACAGGGGTGGCCTCGAGCCCTGTGCCACCATCTGGAAGTCTTCATGCTAAAAATTAGGCAGTTTAATCACTTGTACTATCACCCACACCCCTGCTACAATCGCCATTGATGGCTCAACCACCCACGGCCTGCTTGGAAATCGTCGCACTGTTCAAAATGGAGCTTCCTGCCAAGAAGCGCTTCCTCGCAGGTTCAAAATAATGTAGGGAGATTAATCCCACATGCATAGTGAGAAGACCACTTCAACGTTTTATAAACATGGCCACAAACATACTAAGTGTCGAGTGCTTTTGCCGCGCTCGACACACAAGCCCTCGCCCAAAGCTAAGCCATCGGCTTGCCCCAAAAAACTCTCGCCAATCTATCAAGTCTCTCCAATGGCAAACAAAACACACCCTCTGTCGCCGTGACTCCCTCCATCGGAGCATCCAAAAATCCCCTGGCCGACCTCATGTGTTACACCGATGAAGCCCATCGCAATCCCCTGTCGGCCAAACTAATCCCATCGGCCAACCTGAAACTCCTTTGACCGACCTCAATAGTCTCACCAACGCCATCGCAAACTCCATATTTCCCATCATCGGCCAGAGATAGACCATTGGGCCAACTTCCATCGACTAGGCCGATAAAACAAGTCTCACCGATGGCCAAGCAAAAAACGCCCGTCGCCAAGACAAAAACCATCGGCCAACCCAAAAGCAATGCTCGCCGACAACAAAAGTCACGCCGATGGCAACTTGGCTTCCCATCTCCATCGGTGTGACTTAGATTGTCGGAGCAAGACCACAAACCTATGCCGATAGCTGCCATCACGCCAATGAAACCAAAAACATAAAGCTTTGAACCATTGAACCGGTTCAAACAGATGGTTCAATGGCGAGGTTCAACACTAAGGTTCGCCGGCGAGGTTCAAACCAAAAGTTCAAAGACATAATCGGAGCACTCAAAAAAAAAAAAAACTTTCACTGATGGACAAAACATGATGACCCCTTCCTCAGGAAAGATGATGCGGATGCTGCAAAACACTGAAGGGGTGCCAAAACTCAGAACCTTTTGGATTTTTTGGGAAGGTGCCTGCATGAAAAATTGCTCAGAAACTGACAGTGAATTTAGGCACCAACAGTGGCTCTGATTGGGGATGTGCAGGTGCAAGACTGCAGCGAGAACCCCAGATCTCTGGGATGCAGACCAGTCCCCTATCCATTGGGCACAGAGTCAAACTTGCACCAATCTGCATCACCAAACACAATATTTTAAAATAAACATGGTGGCCCAGGGCCACCAAAAAGGAAAAGCCAGACTTTTCCTTTGTCAAACACCTGATTTTCTTTTGATTTCTTCAAATGAAGCCTAAAAGCATTTAACTGTCTGCAATAAGCCCCTTGGCAATTATTTGTGCTGCTGCTCATTTCTTTTTCTTCAACAAATCTACAGCTAGCTTCATCAGCATATATAATTATCAGTTGTAGAATGTCATCATCATATGAGTCACTGATGTTGCTTGGAAAAATAACAGACTCACATGAAACAAATGAATCCACATCAGAATTTTGCCCTTCCTCAAAAAATAAGAGCTCCTCTGTATCAAACATGCAATATTCAGGCACAAGCAACATCTCATAATCAAATTTATCTTGATGAACATACAGATATCCATCATCATCATGCACAGCAGTTTTATCATTAATGTCCACCTGAAATGTCTCAAGAGAAGGCAGAAATAACTTAGAATGTAGCCCTACACTGAAAGCTTCATAGTCACCCCTGCAATCAACACTATCCCCAACTGTATGAGCACACACATCTGCAATTTTCCCATCCACCTCTGAATAGTGACCTTATTTTTTATCTTCACCAGTGCCCTGATAATCAAAAGCAAAGTTTTCAACCTCTGCACTATGAAGGTGGCCAAAATCTTCAAGGAAACATTCATAAGTAGCATCCAAATATATTTCATCATCTGAAAGGCTCACATATGCATCTGAATGCTGGCAATCACTAGCATATTCACTGCCATCCCTTGAATCAATGTTTTCTATATTCAGAGTGAAGCTCTGCATATCCACTTCATATAAATAATCAGGCATAACTGGGATATGCACACTGCTGCAAGACACAACTTCATGTATGTCTCTCATTTGATCAATTGGAGGGCACCTTGTGTCTGCAGGCTTGTCTTCTAAAGGCTGATAACAATCTTTGTTTTCATTATTACACGATGTGCTTACATTTTCTACAACATTTTCTTCATGCATCACATCATGGCTACACACATTATTCTGAAATATATTTCCCTCTATACAATCATTTCTCAATGTACATACTGGGAGAGCTGAAATATATTCACTTTGATAACTGCTTTGACAACTTGCAGCCATGAAACCTACTGGCATTCCATATTTCTCATTGTTTTCTATGTCCATAGCAAATTGGAAAGCCTGGTGAAGTGTGACTGGTTCTTTATCTCTCAACAGATAACTCATTTCTTCATCAAATGCAGCCAAATAAATTGTCAAGCACAATGCATTATTAGGTCTCATATATTCAAGGATCTGCCTGAGCAATTTAATAAACCTAAGATTAAAGGCTGGAACCAGCTTCTCATCTTCCCTTTGGATATTCATAAAATGTATGATTAATGAGGCCACATCAAACCTTTCACCAAACTGCCCTAGGAATGCAACTTCTAAATCTATCCATGAAGAAACTAAACAAACAGGCAGGTCTGAAAACCATATCCTAGCATCATCTTCCAATGACTAAACAAAGAGTCTCATTACTACGTCTTCATCCTCTACCTCATAATCTTCTATTAAATTACAAAATCTTTGCAGATGTTTGTTTGCCGATTTAGAATCTGATCCACTATATTTTGGCAAACATATTCTAATTTTATTGGGAATAATATTTGGGTAACCATATATCCCTGTGAAATTTAGGGCTTTATATCTTTCAATAAAGAATGGTCTTCTCTGAGAGCACGACCAGGCTTGTTGTTCTAAACTCAACATTTTGAATCAAAGATGAATACCTGGATATATGTTGCAGCATCGATAGGTTCTTTCAACAGAGTCGCCACCTCTCAGAGAGAGGACAGAATGTCAGCAAGGCACTTTTGTTTTCTGGATTCATCACCCCAGCAGAGCACCACATGGTTCCTTTTTGCTGCAACAACTTCACTGGAAACTAGATTTTCCAGCCCTCAGGTTACTTGACTCTCTCTCTCCCCAGTAGAGTCACCAATTTCTGTTGGTTTTTTCCCAGACTGGATGCTTATTCCCAGATTTCCCTACAAGGTAGCCATCAATGATCAATAGGATCTCTAGGCCAAGGGCCAACAGTGTAGGAGATAGACTCTATATTTTATCTCCTCTTCTTCTTCAGGCTCTGCAAAACCTAGGGGGGTATTCCCTACTCAACATCCATGAGGATATACATACAAGGCTGGGATGCTGACAGAAAGCAGATAAGTCCTCCTGTAAGTAGACCAAAATTGTAAGATAAGAGCAAAGGGGCTAGCTTTGGGCCTATTTGCAGTTGTAGACAGAGGACTTGGATCCTAAAACTAATTCTACTGTCCTAATGGTTGTTTTAGAGTTTGATTTTAAGTTTGGATGCAAAGCTGGACATGGTTGTAACACAAACACAAAGCAAGATTGGTGCCTATCCAGGGCCTGGAGTCAGTAGACATACACCTATGAATGATATGCATGAACAACTAAAACTGGATTTCAGGGGGATACATATGATACCTGCCTTACAGATATCTCCCAATACAGAGTGTTAAGCTATCTATACTTATGGCATCCCTATTACAGTATACCCTTCCCAATGTTCAATCTGAAAACAGTTTAATCTACCCCTTGAGCAGAAGTTAAAAGATCAGACATTCAACACAGGAATTCTATGTTCTAGAATCTTAGACATTCCTTGAATACCTAGACTCAGAAGAAAGATACATGCAAAATTGGAGACAGAATTAGCATAACACATGCAAACATAGCATTATTCATATAAAATTGACCATGAAATCAGTGGATTCATGCAAAAACATACAACAGGAGATACATAAACTCACAAGTTTTGCTACACAGAGCAACCAAATCAGCTGTATTGTATTATAGAGCCAAATGTTCAACTTTCAACAACCAAAACAATGGTAACACAGTCTGCCTATATCGGCCAGAAAGTGTACCCACAGTAATTAATTACATGATTTTTACAAAAAACCGCTAGATACAGCCCATGAGAGATGGCGCCCATAAGTTATCAATGCAGTAGGCAGGAGAGTTGAAAGGGGTGGCCTCGAGCCCTGTGCCACCATCTGGAAGTCTTCATGCTAAAAATTAGGTAGTTTAATCACTTGTATTGTCGCCCACACCCCTGCTACAATCGCCATTGATGGCTCAACCACCCGCGGCCTACTTGGAAACCGTCGCACTGTTCAAAATGGAGCTTCCCGCCAAGAAGCGCTTCCTCGCAGGTTCAAAATAATGTAGGGAGATTAATCCCACATGCATAGTGAGAAGACCACTTCAACGTTTTATAAACATGGCCACAAACATACTAAGTGTCGAGCGCTTTTGCCGCGCTCGACACACAAGCCCTCTCCCAAAGCTAAGCCATCGGCTTGCCCCAAAAAACTCTCACCGATCTATCAAGTCTCTCCGATGGCAAACAAAACACACCCTCCGTCGCCGTGACTCCCTCCATCGGAGCATCCAAAAATCCTCTGGCTGACCTCATGTGTTACACCGATGAAGCCCATTGCAATCCCCTGTCGGCCATACCAATCCCATTGGCCAACCTGAAACTCCTCTGACCGACCTCAGTAGTCTCGCCGACGCCATCACAAACTCCATATTTCCCATCATCGGCCAGAGATAGACCATCGGGCCAACTTCCATCGACTAGGCTGATAAAACAAGTCTCACCGATGGCCAAGCAAAAAACACCCGTCGCCAAGACAAAAACCATCAGCTAACCCAAAAGCAATGCTCGCCGACAATAAAAGTCACGTCGATGGCAACTTGGCTTCCCATCTCCATTGGTGTGACTTAGACTGTCGAAGCAAGACCACAAACCTATGCCGATAGCTGCCATCACGCCGATGAAACCAAAAACATAAAGCTTTGAACCATTGAACCGGTTCAAACAGATGGTTCAATGGCGAGGTTCAACACTGAGGTTCACCAGCGAGGTTCAAACCGAAAGTTCAAAGACACAATCAGAGCACTCAAAAAAAAAAAACTTTCGCTGATGGACAAAACATGATGACCCCTTCCTCAGGAAAGATGATGCGGATGCTGCAAAACACTGAAGGGGTGCCAAAACTCAGAACCTTTTGGATTTTTTGGGAAGGTGCCTGCATGAAAAATTGCTCAGAAACTGACAGTCAATTCAGGCACCAACAGAAAGGAATCAATTTTTCTATTTTTTCATTATGCCCTGTATATCTTGCATCCAATGAAATCTTTGATTCCTTACAAAATATCTCAAAATTCAATTCCAACACATGCATCTTATCAAGTGTAGAACTTAGATCATGCTTGGGTCGCCATCTACACAACTTGAAGATATGAGTTGGCCAGCTATACTTTCAAAGGCAACCCTCCATTTGTCTAACCCTTTTATCTGCCTATCATCTTCCAATATGATTAGCACATGATCCTCTTATCTATGTTCTCAATTGATTGTCTCTTCTCATTCATGACCTTATCCAATTTCAGCTAGAAAGCCACTACCTCTTCTAATAAAATTAACATATCAAGGGCTAATTTTATTTCTACTGGTGCATCAAAGGAAAACCTTGAACATCTGTGAACTTCCCTTATATCTCTAGTTCTTGGTAGACATATCTTACACATGTCTTTTAGGCATTCCTTGTCCTTCTCATGTTTTTCTAGGGCTATCCTCAAATTTGAATAAGACTTCCATGTATCATCCACCCTAGCTGTAGTCTTGGATAATCTATGGTTTATCAGATTTGTAAATTTTTCTTTGACATTGTTCTTTTTCTCATCTTTCAGGTTATTTGCCTCTTCCTTCAAATCCTTAATCTTTGAGAGCAATGCCTCTTTGTCTATTGGGAATGATTCTGCAGTCTCCACAAGAGCTAGAACACTCTAAATTGAGGTGTCTGAAGCCAACACCATCTTCTCCTTACATTTATTCAATTTTGGCATAGCTTGCCCATACTTCAATACAAGCTCATCATAATCTCTTTGCAATTTATTGGTAACAGCCTCAACAAATTGGGTTGTATGAACACTCAATCTTGTAGCTTGAGGAGCTAGAGTGTCTGACACTCTCTTTATTATCACATCCCCTGTCAACTCATTGAAGCCCATCCTTGGCTTATTACTGCTTTGGGCCAATGCCCATATTGCTAGGGTCTCAAATTTGGGATTAAACCCTACACCAGAGAGTGCTTTATCTACTTGGTCTTCTGATATATATGTGCCATTTCTCTGGATAGTGTCGAAAGCAATTGCATTTGCCAGAGTCCAATATGGAATTAGCATCAAACCACTCTTTTCTACCAAGGTCCTTCCTTAATCAGGGGTCATTCCATTGATATCCTAACCTACTTCATTCAACACCCTTTGAGTTATCTCCTCATACTTTTTTGGATCAGCTCCTTGTTGCAAATATGTGCCTGATGTGTTGTCATTGATGTCAACCTATCTTTCTGTCAGAAACAATGAAGACAGTGTAGAGGAGTGATTAGTATTTCTAGTAAGGTGAAGATCAAAGTATACAAATTAAAGGGTTTGTATAGGATTGTCTATTGTTGCTCCAGTTGAGATTTGAGAGGTCTGCATGAATATTTGGCAAAGTTATGGCCTTCTAAGTAGAACAAGTTTTTGCATCTGTTTAGTGGTGACAGAGTGGCAAGAAGTTGGTCTGAATTGGTCTGATATGAGCATATTGTGATCTACGGATCTAGAGGCATGTCTGGGATGTTGGTATGTTCCCTCAACTCAAGTGGCTCATGGTTTAGAGGTCTAAAATCAATCTTTCTAGTATGACATTCATGGCAGTGTGTGTTCTTGAGGTTCAGTGTGGAGATGCAAGTGATTCTGGTGATGCGAAGTGGTGTGGTTGTTCCTGTTGACTTAATTGTGCTTGTGGTGGTCTCTGGATCATGTGGCTATTGTGTTGGTGATCTGCATTGACAAAGGAGCTCATGATTGAAGTTTTCCTCTTGGTTGTTGTTGGTCTTCCCAGACTTGGTCAACCGGATGTTCCTAGCGTGTTGTGGATGATCTAAAGATCATTTTATGAAGCATGGCATGTTAATAGAGGAAGATTCAAGTCTGAGCTATGATTGGCCGATAGTGTAAAGATCTGCGTTAAGTTTGGCCGACCTTGTTGATCAATCCAAGATGGATGAAGTGTATAAATACTTGTTGAAGAGTTGTTAAACATTATCCTTGAGCAAAACAAATTAAATTTGAATAAAGGATCAGAAGCAGAGCAGAGAAGAAAAGGAGCGAGAGTAGTATAGAGTGTGCAGTTAGTAAAGAAGAATCTAGGGCAAAGCAGAAGTTTTTGAGCATTCATTGAAATTGAATCAACCATGAAGTAGATGCTATTTCTTAGTTAATTCGTTCTGTTCTAAATAAATTTTGTAGGCAGTGAGCCTCCCTTTTTTAGCAGTGAGCTTTGGGTAGTGCGCCCAAAGGCATGTGCCTTCTATTTTCTAAATTACTTTTAACAGGGTACAAATCTTTGTGGGTTAACCCCCACCATGGTTTTTCCCTAACTAGGTTTCCACGTCAAAATCTTGGTGTCAAGTGTGTTGATTATGTTTCTGCTCTTATGTTGTTGATCTATGCTTTAATATTTACATCATTAATCTGGTAATAAGATAATAAAGGAGGTTAAAAGTAGAAAAAGTTTATATTGTGTGATAACTGATTCACCCCCCCTCTCAGTCGTCTGGTCTAATTCCAACACTCCTCTTTTAGCTTCCTCTATCCTTTTCTGAAATTCTTCATTCCTTACTTTCAACACATACCCTTTAAATTCTAGGGTATTGATAAAGGCATCATCTTCTAGGAATTGTGTACAAGCCAACACTCTAATGTCCTCTGTATCCACATGATTACTGGCAAGTGATTTGCTTAATCTATTATCAGGAGAGGCATAAGGCCTTATTCTCATAGGTGAATTCACCTATTGGGAAATTTCTTGTTCATGTTCATTTGTTTCCTCCTCCAAGTCTATCAATTCTACTTCCTCTTCATGCTCCAAATCAATAATTTTCACTTTCTTGGATGGAGGTGTATCAGGAAACTCATTTCCTCTTCTATATGGCTTGATTGGAGCCTTTGAGTCTCTGACATATGTTGGCCTTTCTTCTCTTAGAGGAGCTTCTGCAATCAGAGTTTCTGCATGAGCCAAAATTCTTTGAATTCTTACTATGGGGTCATTCTGATCAGTAAATGCCCCTAGATATGCAGGATTGAGATTAGTTCTCATCCTTTCTCCTTCCATCACTACTTCCCACATTCCCCTCAAAGAATGAATTTCTTCCATCGTGGCAGAATTTCTTACTACATCCTCATCAAATAAGACCTAGTGGGTGAATTGGGGCCTTTTGATGCCAAGCCTCACTCTGTTAATGAATCCTTCTAGGTTAGGCACCCTTGGCTGCTCCAACCCCATCCTGTATACTATCAATATTGCCTCAATTTGATCTAGAGAATCCTTATTAGTGGCCCAAAAGTCACAAAACTTGATAGAAGTGGGGAAGAAAGAGCCCTTCTTTTGCAATCTCAGATGCTCTTTGTCTGATTCATTCAACTATCTGATTATTTCCAAAAATGCAATTCTCTTCAGCACATATTTTGGCAATATATATGGGGCAATCTCGCTCCCATAAACTCTGATACAAGTGGTATGAGTATGGAGAAACCAATCTCCCCAATTGTGTAGAATTCCCAACTCAAGGGTTCTGTCTAATCGTCTTAGAAAATCAAGCACATCCCTGTGAACTCTTTCACCTTCTGAATCCAAGAAATTCAACAACATCCTGACAAACTGCTTTTCAAGAATTAAATAATCTACATCTGTATAGTGCATATCTATCATATGAGTCCACATCTAGACAGGGAGTGGAGTACCATCATGATCAACTTCTCTAACATGCAAAGCTTGATGCCACATTCCTGATCTAGCATATAAAAACATATGGCACATGATTGAATACCAAGTGAACTCCACCCTTGCATCCACAGTATACAGATTATTCTTAATCTTCACCAACTGACTATATATTTTATCTACTATATAAGTTGCATAATCAAATGCCTCTATTGGTGAAATATCTTACACATTAGTAGCTATCATCATCATAGAGACTGAAATTTTATCGAATGCATCCCTTCCCAACACATGACACAAAGTATGATATGTTTTCACAAAGTAATCCATAAACTATGACACATCAAAAGGTTCTTCTTCCTTATCTGAGATTTTAACCAATTTTCCATTAATGCTCCTTGACCTATGCTTGGGCAGCTTCAAAGTTTTGTATGCACACTGAGCATTCTTATATTCATCCTTCAGAGCATTGAGATCAATTTTCATGCTAGAAATAGGGTTTAAGCCAAACACTTTTGTGATGAAGGCATTTGTGGTCCTGATCATGATTGCATTATTTCCTACCCTGACAGCCCTAGACCTAGGATCATACCTCTGTGCAACTACCCTCATGAAATCTAGGTTTATGAACACAATAGGGCACATTAACTTCACCAAATCTAGATTCCAAGCATTAAAAATAGGGGCTTTGTACTCCCTCCTATCGTACCAATGTTTAAACAAGATCCATGTAAGCACAGGCAATTGAGCATATGGGTACCTAGAGCATAGATCTAACAATCTGTCATTTGGCCCACCAGGACCATGCACATTTAGAGGCCTTCTTGAAGACCCAGGCAACTACATCATCAAATCTTCGTCTAGACCCCTTTTTGAAGTTAAAGGCTATCTACTTTAACACATTTTGAAACAATTCTTCACCAAACTAGGGTTTTCTCTTTTAACAATGCTCAAAAGACAGCAATTTCAATTGAAATAAACGCATCTGGTAAAGATTTAACTTACTAGTTTTAACTACAAAAGCTTGGAATTTTGATATTTCTTTGACCAAATGCTTGTTGCGCATAGAAATTCTCTTCGTTCTTGTGAAAATGTCATGAAAAACCCTTACCTTCTATTTTAATTAGTCTTACAAATTGAGGATTACAATGTAATTATACGTCACTTCAGCCATTACTGTAAATTTGTGGCGCAAGGGTGCATTCCAACGTTCACATAGAAGATTTGAATTTCATCCATTGATGTCAACTTTATTCTATAAGATCGATGGCCTAGAATGAACTGCCAGATTTGAAAAACCTACGCTCTTATGTGAGCAGTCAACATCTAATAAAATTACTCCACCTTAGATGCTCTTCCTGCTAACTTTTCCACCTTTTTTTCCTCCGTGGCCACGTGCCCTCATTCCGCGGCCATGCAATAGAAAGTGGGCCACCTCCTTTTGGCTCTACAAGAGTGTACTAAGCCTTCCACATGTATCCCCTTATACAATCCTTTTCATTCCTCCTGAAAATAGGCCATGTGTCTTCATCTTGCAGTTGCATATAGAATCTTTCCTGTAGATAAGATTCTTCTGCAACACTACGCTACCATCTGATCCCTATTGGCCCCATCTCTTCACTTCATCATTCAAAACCTGGCACAATATGCTTCATCCATTTGAATCAATGATCTTATGGCCATAGGCCATAATATACTTTACACATGTCTTTATTTCGTAGCCGCATAGTGGAGATGTGACATTAGCTTCAGCAGTCTACAGGCTTGTGATATCCTGCTATGTGGCACCTTTAGGCCCCTACAAAGACTTAGGACTTAAGAACTTTATAAGAACATGACTTTGACAGGCAATAGAAGGTAAATACTAGACCTTGGGTCCGGTCATTTCATGACATATAAGACTCAAGGTTATAACTTAAACGATTGGTGACCTAGGCTAGGTGGTCAACTATATAAAGTAAGTTGTCGACCACAAGACTTAGGGTTTTAAGGAAAATAAGGTAAACACATGAATGAAACTGACTCAAAACCCTAAAACCTAAGTAGGTACCACCACACGAGACCTAGTACGATTTCCTAAAGGATGAAAACTTGTTGGTTGCAAATGGGTTTTCAAGAAAAAGATTAGTTCATATGGGGGTATTGAAAAGTACAAAGCACAATTGATTGTGAAAGGTTCCTCTCAGGTTGAGGGTGTTGATTATGGTGATATATTTTATCCTATTGCAAAAATGGCATCCATTAGATTCTTGCTTTCTATTAATGTAGCTTATGATCTAGAGGTTGAGAAAATAGATGTGAAAATGACATTCCTTCATGGTGATTTGGAGGAGGATATTTATATGACACTGTCAGAGCACTATGTGGTGAAAGATAAAAGTAATTTGGTTTGTAAATTGAAGAAATACTTGTATGGCATGAAATAGATTCCTAGGATATGGTACCAAAAATTTGATACATATGTGTTGAATTTCATATTTGAGCATTCTAAATCAGATCACTATGTTTATTATAAATCTTATGGTAATCATTTCTTGTGTATTGCATTATATATTGATGATATGTTATTTATTGCTAAAGGGAAAGAAATGATTTCAAAACTAAAGTCTCAACTTGCAGCTAAATTTGAAATGAAAGATCTTGGTGTAGCTAAACACATTCTTGGGATGGAAATCAGAAGAGATAGAGAAAATGAAAACTATGGCTTGGCCAAAGTAAGTATGTCATTTTAGTTTTATAGAGGTTTAACATGCAAGATTGTAGACCATTGTGTGTTCCTTTTACAACTGGAACAAATTTATCTACTTCACAATGTCCAACATCCCCTTCAAAGATGTAAGATATGACTAGAGTACCTTACCAGAGTGTAGTTAGATGTTTAGTGTATGTTATGATCTGTACTAAACCAGACATTCCCCAAGCAATGGGAGTTCTTTCTAGATATATGTCTAATCCTAGTAGAGTTAATTAAGATGTAGTTAGAAGATTCTTTAGATAATTGTGAGATATCTTAGAGTATTCCTTGTGTTATCATGGTAATTTGATAGGAAATGAGAATTACCTTGATATTCATGGTTATGTGGATTCAAACTAGACAAGGGATGTTGATATTAGAAGATCTACTGGTCCTTATGTGTTTACTTTATTTGATGGTGCAATTAGTTTGATGAGTAAGTGACAGGTTGTCATTGCTTTTTCCACTATTGAGGTTAAGTATATGGTAGCTACTCATGCTTGTAAATAAGCCATTTGGCTTAAGAGATTGTGTTCAAATATTGGAATAAAAAGGTGCAGTGATAGTTTATTGTCAGAGTGTGATCTACCTAGCTAAAAACTTAACATTTCATGCTAGGACCAAGCACATTAATGTACACTATCATTTTGTCAGAGATATGGTCAAGTATGACAGGGTGAATCTAGTTAAGATAGAGACTTTCATGAATGTTGCAAATTCATTAACTAAGCTTGTGAGCACAGAGAAGTTTAGATGGTGTTCAGAGTCTTTGGGTCTCTCATTCCCTAGCAATTAAACCATGGTGTTGATACTCTCTTTTCTCTTGCATTGTGTTCAACGAGTGATAAAATGTTAGGAAAGGTGTCTCAACCTTTCAATTACAAAAAGTGATTTTTTTGTTATAAAATTGAATAAACTTAATTTTTGGGCTATATAGTTGGTTTCTAGATAAAATAAATATCCCAAGTTGTTTAGCACTGCTTGCAATTATTCTCAATGTGTAGATCTCTTTGAGATCTATAATTTTAAAAAATAGTCCCAATCAGTTTCCCAGATCAAAAGTTATGGCCTTTGAAATTTGGGCCTTTGTATTGGAAATATAAAAATGTGTTGGACATAGAAAAGAGTTGTAAGGGGGAGTTACATATGTTGACCAACTTATGGTGTATTTTATGACACATCATAAGGCATCTTTTATTAGAGATAATGGAACCCTAAGGATTTGGACACCACTTTTGGGTGGTTTTGTCTCATGGTTTTCTAATTACCATTTGATAGTTTCATGTATTGTATCTCCTATATATTAGGTGCTTGAGATGGAGGTTGTGTGTGAGAGTCTTATAGACATTGTTAAGTTACCTCCAAATATCTGGTTGGTGACACTCCTGTGAAATATTTCTCTACAAGTATATTGTAATCTTGTTAAGATTTGAGTAATATATTAGGTTGCTTTTAAAGTGTGGGGTTTCTTTCCCAAAATGGTTTTTTGCATATAAATTGAATTGTGTTGTGGTATGATTGTTATTTATGTTTACATGTGTTTTCTGTATAATATTTGTAATTGTTGTAAAGATTTAAAAAGTTTTGCATAATCCTCCTCTCAAGATTAGTGTAAGAAGTTGTTCTGCTACCTTAGATTTCTAACATATGGATCCACCATCCTTCATTTTTACGGTGTATAGCTTCTTTCTCAAAAAGGGTTTGTTAACCAAAGATTTATCTTGATACAAAACTCCCAATTTCTTCCAAAGATTCATTACATTGGTTTCCTCATGAACATTCAATAACACTAAATTTTTCAAATAGAGTCTATACCATTCACCTTTCTATCCATCAAGTCCTGAAATCTTCTTGTTTTGTATCATTTGGCTTCATACAAAATATTGCAGCCCATAGATATCTATCTATGAGCATATCTTCCATTTTTGAGTTTCCTCAACTCAAAATTAGTGCTAGTAAACTTCTTTCATTTCTATTCTATATGTTCTTTCCTTCTCTTCCTACAATAAGATCAAAATCCTCTCTATGCAAGCTCCCACTCAAATGAAGATTAGTACATGAAACCCTCTACCCAACACCTACAATCCAAGATGCTTAGGCTTTGATATAAAATGAAAGGAAGAAAGGTACATGGAAATTCTTCTTACACTAATATTCTAAGGAGAGCATTGTCCAAATTTTAAATCTTTACAATTACATAAAGTAGAAACACATATAAACATAAAATAAATAATATACCATAACACAAGACGTGTGGGGAAAACCCTTTCAGGAGAAAACCCACACTCCAAAGCAACCCAATGTATTATTTAGTAAACAAGATGGTTACAATAAACTTGTAGAGAAATCCTTTATTAGAGTATCACCAACAAACAAATCTAAGTGTTTTGGGCAGAATTATGGTACCTACAAATTAACTCATACAAATTATAACTCCAAACACCAATAATTAGGAAAGGAATAAAGTTGAAACCATGAATGGTTTTATAAAACCATTAGCAATACCATAGGAGGAATGGTGCCCAAACCAAGATACCAAATTCCAATGCCCTCCTTGCTAAAAGATCCTAGATAGGATATTTTTAGCTCATATTCTCTTACATTATCATAAACCATCATATTTGACCACCCAAACTTGGGTGCCCAATTTGTCCTTATTCAACACATTCAAAGATTCTCCACGACAAGTGTCTAAACCTATCATAATGTTGGTCAAAATTTTAATGTATCCTCCTTCTTACATGCTCTTATGTATCATAAGAATCTATCATATTCATAGTGATCTCACAACTCCACAAGATGCTAACACATGGCCAAACTATGCCACCTCAAAGTGAGATGCCTACCTCCTCATGTGAGGAAAAAATACACTAAAGATAAATTCCATGTTATCTCGAAATCGGACAACTTTGCCACAAGAAGACAAAATACACAAAAGATGAAATATTGAATGCATAAAAAAATTATTAAAACAAACATTAGGAATGCATGTAGGGTTGAGACACTTTTTCCCAACAGATTCATCCATATTCATGTACCAACACCAAGAGAAAGCACTACATTTAACAAATAAATTTATTTTACAAGTTGAATTTAAGTTTAAAATGAGTATTTTGGATCAAATATATTGTGTTCAAATGCCATATATGACATTGGCTTGGACATGAATCATACATCAATGAGTGAAGGTGGAATTTAGAGTGATGGAGGGGCTAAAATTAGCCTCTCTTTAGCCTCAAACATTAGTTAGCCCAAAATTCTCTTAAAAATCAATTAAAAACTAACTTAAATTTGACTTAGATATGAATTCAATGTTTAAAGTTTAGGTCATCACTAATTATTTTGGGTTTAGAGACCATTGAAACCTTGGGAAATTTGGATGTTAGGTTTATAGGATATTTAAACTATTTTAAGTTTACATTAAAAAAGATAAACCTTTTCTTTTGATTTACTTGAAACATTGTACACCAACTTTTGTTTTTGTTTTGAAAATTCTTGGGCACCAATTATTATTTTTTTCTTGAAAAAAGTAGGGCTTATTTAATAGAAGATCAAATTGATGGGAATTAGACTAAACTGTGAAAAACTGGGATAAAGTGGATTGATAAAGGGTAAATTGGGCAATCTAAAAATATATTGAAGCCAATGGAGAAATTCATCATTTCTAAATACACCATTATAGTAATTATAATGGGACATAATATTATGTTGATACCATAATGTTAAAACTACTAGTTAGGTAATATATGGGGAATGATTCAAGGCACAATGATTCTATAGAGCATCTTCTGATTTCTCACTACTCAAGTAAGTATTTGGATTTTCCTCATGTAACACATGCCAATGATCCTATCTCCCCTTTGTGGTCAATCAACAAATCACATCACATTGAAAGTGTCTTCCAAAAATTTATGTATACTATATTTTTAATTTAACAATATTTTGTATGCTTTCTTCTTTGTAATTTACTATTTCCATATTTCAACTTGAGAACCCTTCATAATCTCCAATACAATTGCATCATATAAAAGTATGAAATCCATAAGGAAAAGGTGGATGAGGACTAATACAAATAGGCAACACCAACTCATGACTTTTAAGGTCAATCCTATTAGTACATATGATTTAAATTCTTCACCACATCCCTTATTTATTAGGCCTACTTCTTTAGTTGGTGTGCCACCAATATATTTGACACTATTAGATTGTCACCCCCTTAATGAATAAGAGGAGGTAGAAAGAAATCAATGAAAATGTTCTTGTATTTAATAGTTTTAAAAATTTGATCAAAGATAAGGGGAATGTAGACTACATACTATATGCTTGGCAACCCGCATGGGATTTGGAACTCCCAACACATTTTAAAACTTTGTATGAAGTAAAATTTAAAAACTATAGGTAATTTGGTATGTGGCTAATTGATAAGCCATTCATTCCTTCAATATATGAAATTTTAAGTTTTAGGGGTGATAATATATTATACACCCATCCACTATATGTAATGTAGGACCAGCAACTCTTTGATTTGAGTTTTATTTAAGTGGGATCACAAACATCTCATGTTTATCACTTTCCTATATTACCATTATGTGGACCTAAACTTACTCCTTCAATATTTGGAAGAAGGGATAAAAGTGTGTCCATTGCATGATCACACTTACAAATAGGGTTGTGAATTTGCTTGCACAAATATTGTGGGTTTTTTAAATAGCTCTATAGAATATATGAAAAATCATTCTAATTGCAAATTCATTGAGTGTGATAATGACAAAGAAGTTGATATGTTGATAAATTATTGTTTTTTATTCATATAACCTCATTCTAAGGTCCAAGAACCATCAAAATGGGTAGAGCCCAGAGTCTTTAACATCACCAAAAAGTATTCTAATCAAACTATTACCCAACCCTCCAATACAACATGACAAAATGGCCGAAGCCCAAAGCTATCTATCTCATACTATAACTAGGCTAGAACAGAAAAACACAGACTAAATAGGGCTAGGGAAAATTACATAGGCCCCAACCCACCTTGACATATAGACTTACACTTTTCACATAATCCACTTTCCTTCGGCATTGGGGCCTCCTCCGTATTGTTGTTACTATTTGTATCACAACACTCAGAACATAGAGGAATTGCCTCCTTAGGAAATGTCACATTCAATTTATTCGCCATTTCCTCTACCACAAGCTATAGACAAACTTAACATTTTTTGATTGTGTGTAGGTGTTCCACAACACAGTCATGAAAAGCTTCAGCCTGATGAACCATATCCCCCATTTCATCATGAAGCAGATAGGAGAACGTTGTAACTGACAACATGGAAGCACACAAAATAGATTGGGCAACATTAGAGACATTCTAGCAGCCACGAGAGTATCTTGGGTCAAGAAAGAGATTGGCCATGGCCAAGTGTAGGCCAACCTCTGGCTTACCATCAACATCCTTGGCCACCTCCCAAAACCACTTCATCCACCTTCTTAGATTGGGACTCTTAATTTCTTTGTCAATAAAACCAATGAAACCAGCCATGACATCCTCCCCTATAACTCTACATTTCTGTCACTTAATAGAGGCCTCTACCTACTTCCATTTTCTAACTTCTCTGTTCAACATGACTCCCCCCAGGTGTCATTTCCCAATAGCATAAGCCATTGGAAATAACAATAGAAAACAATGCAATTGACACGCAATGAACAATGCCTTCCCATTTATTGGTCCTTTGCACCTAACAACATACCTAGTATTGAATGATCACACGCTTCAAACTTAACTCACACACCTTCTTATTGATGACATCCCTCCTTTCCTTGATCACTAATGATGGATTCTTGATTTTTCTATTTCTAACCCCTTATTGGGTGGTGAGATGTTGATAAATTATCATTATATAATGGTTGAGGTGGATATATTTTTTTTTCAAATGAAGAGTTGCTAATTTAGTATAACCATGACCTTCCTAGTCCACAACTATGTGATTTTAAAAGATAGATGGTAAAAAATAGTTAAAAATTTATGTCTTCTTAGTCATGATGTTAAAGACAATATAAAATTGTAAATAATATTTAAAGAATTTTATTACATATTTCCAGGTACTCAATGTGATATTGTTGTTCTGAGATTTGATATATTAGAATAGAAGTTTTGTGACATTATAACATATTAATGGGTATGAATATAAGTTTAATGATGTTCTATGTTTTTGGTAATGATAAGCTGCAAACACGGTACAGATCCTGATAATAAAAAGCCCCATGGGTAGTAAAACAGACCAAAGACCATGAGCAGCACAGAAATAGCTGACTAGTAGTAAAAGTTCATAACAGTATTAAAAAGGAAACTAAGACTAGAACATAAAAGAAAAAGACTAATGCAATAGGTCTTTCCAATCATCTTTAATCTTCTTGATCAGCTCCTCTTTGTTCTCGAACACAACATCAATACCAGTGGTATGCTCATCCTGCAGAATATAAAAGGTATTGGCCGCCCTGTGGAAGACCTTCAAGCAAGCAGTCACCAGCACTTGAACTTTATTTTCCATGGTTGAGAGCCTGGACTTAACATTATCAACCTCCTAAACAAGTTTCCTATTAGGCTCAACCTTCCTGGCACTCTCCACCTCCTTATCAAGGGTCTCAAGAATCTTACTCTCCTCCTATTCAGTGTCGTAAAATGAATTATTCATGGAGTCAAAGTGGCTTGTTCCTTCTTATTCTTGCATCGAAGTAGTCTTAACCTCCTAGTATTTCCATCTCATTCTTAGGGTCATCATGATCTGAAGCAGACTAATATTCTATGTTAAGATAAAACATGCTACGTATATTTGACTATGATGATAATATTTGTCCATTACTAATATATTTTTTACATTGCAAGAGATCTATCAGTTAAAAAGTAACTTAAAAAGCTATTATTAATGTCACAATTAAACTTTGAAAAGGAAATAAAGGTTCCTTTTGTGTTAATTAAGGATAATTAATAAAATGCAAATATAAAGCATAAGTAACCTAGATTATATAGTTGTTAGAGTTGATTGGATTAGACCTTGAGCAATATCAAATAGAAAGTAAAATCATGCTTCAAATATTAATGACTAAAGATAGAGATTTCTTAGCTTGATGATTGAAGAATGTGTTCCAATTGATGAAGAGGGTGAGATTTGTGCACCTAAGAATACAGAAATGCCTCAAGCATTCGTGTGTATGGGTTACAAAATTACAATATTTGTTTTTTATCTACTCTAGGTTAACTTCATTGTGCTAGATCAATCTCATAGTTGTGAACTTTCTCTATATCTGAAAACTCAACCTTACTATATGCCTTAAATCTATTCTATGAAACCTTAGTATATCCTAACTACTAGGTTTTGATTAGTTATTTTTCTCTTAGGTTTTTCTATCAACTTAGTGGTATTTAAGATGCCTTGATAGATAACATATGTTAAACATGCACATAAACATGTGCTAGGATGAGTGTGTGATTAGATATGGAAAATTCCTTGCTTCATTTAGGATAATACAATGATCTTTCTTCTTCTTCAATGCATATGTGTGTGTGTGTGCGCGCGCTCAAGTGTGTGTCTCTCTTTATAAAATGAATGCAAGTTAATGCCTTTTTATACATGAACATAACACCAATTTGTGAAGATTTGTGCATTGTTGACTTGGAACCAAAGTGTAAAGGGGGACCAATTAGCTATAATGTAGGATTTTGTTTTCACATGTACAAGAATCAAGATTGCAACTACAAGAATGATCCCATAGCTACAGACACAACCTAGCTTAGATAGTTAGGTTGGATCAATATCTAATAGGATTGGATTATGGAATAGGATAGGATTAGTGATCTAAATCAAGACAAATAAGCCAATTGGACTAGGATTGCATGTGCATAAGCATAGGGACACGCATTAAGCATAGGGATAGGTGGAAGCAAGGATAGGCACATGGCTCAACTATGAATAGAAATTTTCCATTTACAACTATATAAATGTATCAAGACATTGCCCCAAAATAGGCACAAAAATAAATGGAGAAATGCATTGAGGATACATTTTCCACCATTACATTTTACCTCCACTTTGAGGAGCATGTGAATCCTAAATGAATCATGCATCTCTAAGTATGTAGAACTCTCAAACTTGCATAAAGTAAATGCAACAAATAGGCAAACCTATGGTCCATAAAGGAGGAGGATTCTCTTTCCATGTTTTTTATTTCACGTATGTTCTTTCATTAATTCCAACAAGACAAGGGATAAAATATTATGCAAGTAGCTTCTAACTCACAAGTAAATCAAATACAAAAAATGAGAATGTTAATGATCATGTATGCCCCCCCTTAAATTGATTGTCTTCATAGGGTGCAATTACTTGAAGGAAGATCTTATTAGATATATCAATAATAAACATGAGCATGATATAGGTATAGATCAATATTAGGACGCATCATGAGATAATCATAATCATGTGATAGATCAATAATGAATGATATGCATATAGGCATATATAATCATCCAAGCATGTAAATATAGCACTAAAAAATATGTTATCAGAAGCATGGAAATGAATTAGAGATGGGATCATTTCCCCAATAATGGTGATGCTACCCTCAATGGCCAAAAACATAGGCATGAAAGTATAATAAAATGCCTATCACATCCATGAGCATTAGTACACATTGGGTAGGATCAAAGGATAACACTATTATCCATGCCATGGGAAAGATAATGGTAATGCAACCCTCTATGACCAAAACCTCTTGTGAATGTACAACAAATGTCCCAATGTGGAATCTATGAGCATTAGCACACATTGGGTAGGATAAGTGGCATGACACTACTAGATAATGGTGCAAGGACTAATAATGGAATGAAGCCCAACATGGTAAATAGGATAGATATGATCAATGGCACAAAACCAACAGTGAGACAAGTCACTATATATGACAAGATGATCATAAGATAGATGACATAGATGTGGATATGGAAAATAAGATATGATGATAAAGCTCCTATATAGAAAGGAGAGAAGACATGTTTTCCCCAATATAGGTTCATTATAGGAAAAATGTTGCAAAGATGTGATCATGTAAGTACAATATAGGATCAAGATATGTCATCTAATAATATAAGTGTAGTATAAATAGGATCAATAATAAGATATGACAATGCAAGCACAATAGACAAGGAGGTATAACATGATGCCCCTAGTGTAGATAATGGATCAATGATAGCTCAAGTAGACAAGAGGGACAACATGATGCCCCATAATATAGATATGTCCTAAACAAGACAAGATATTGAAAGATAGGCTCAACAAGTAGATTATCATATAACAATAAGATTCTAAAAAATGGGATATGACAATAATAAATCAAGATAAGTATGCTCTATAAATTACACATATCAATATAAGGTCATGCAAACATAAGATATAGCAATATAAAATCATCATATAAATGCTCTAATATAAAGCAAGATATAGCATTATTGGATAAAACAACAATGTATAACAATGTTACATTAAAATAACATGATATAACAATGTGAGATTAATGATATGGCATGATATAGCAATTTGAGGTCAAAATATATATGAAATAAGAATCTAAGATCAATGATATTCTCTAAATTGGCAAGATATGACAATAATGAATCATAAACAAGATGATCTTAATAGCATGATAAGATATCATAGACATAATGTTTAATGTGGCTAGATGTAACAATGATAAATCATATAAAAGATGCTCATGATAGCAAGATACAATAATGGATCATAAACAAGATGCTCAAAATAGCTAGATTGCTCAATGTGTGAACATAAGACAATGATCTAAGAAGATAGATCAATTAGGAACATATGTTGGTTCTCTAAGAAGCTAGATCAAACCATGTAGGAACATATGTGAAGAAAATAATCATGAGGATCATAGGATAAGAGCCAAGGATCGAAGAATAAGAGATGAAGGATCATGAAAGCAAGAGATGGGCCAAGTAAGTGACCAAACAAGATAAGACAATGTTAAAACAAGAGATAAAATATTTAAAAGACAAAGATCATTATGATATAGTCAAGTGATAGAAGAAATCAAACTTGCCCCCCGAGTGAGGTAAAAGGATATGAAGTAAACATAAAGATCAAACAAGGCACACATGCCCCCAAAGTTGGGGAAAAGACATAAATAAGCTAAAGGGGTCACAAAATACAAAGTAGATATGAAAAGTGAACAATACTAAAGACAAATGATAAACGAAAGAAAATTAAGAATGATATCTAAACAATGAATATGTCTCCCATATTATGTGGCTTCTATTTTATGTTATGTGTGACCTCAATGTGTATCAAGTCTATTTGTCTATAAATTCTTGAATTTTATTTAGGAGTGCAATGCCACTATTCTTAGAATATTCATGTGCATGATGAGAAGTGTATTTAGTATAACAAGGATTGAAAGATAAATCACTATAGATCATTGCTAAGTCCATGGTATTCTTATGTGAACTAGTACTATAGAAATAATCAATGAAAGTATGAGCTAATTTAGAAAATGAATTATAGAGAAAGCAAGATGAACCTAGCAATTCTAAAGCTCTACCACATAAGTACAATATAAACTTGCTAATTAATACGATGTCATCATGTATGTGTATATAATTAGAAAATAAAGAAGAACCATCGTAACCCCCTATAGTATTTCCTCTTTAAGATTCATAATATATCATCATGCAGAAGCAATGAAGTATCAATGTGATAAGCTAATGTATCATCATCAAGGCACAAGGAATCATGTGACATATGGGAAGTGGTAGAATAATCATAAAAAATCGCTTCATCATATATAGAATAATGCAGCATATCAAAGGAACATAGCTCTATGTCATGACATGTACAAAGATAATCAATACAATGTTCAACACAAGGTAAGTCATCATAAATAGGTAATCCCAAAATAACAAGTATATTCTTAATCATGAAAAATGGTACATATTACATCATATCATCATATAGATTATGGCTAGATGATAGATTAGCTTTAGGTTCCACTAGGGCACAAGAACTAATCACTTTTTATCATAAGATGTAAAACATGAAGAAACATAAACTACATTACATGCATAATATTATGAGTAAGAACTATGTCATCATCTATAGATAAATCATGCAAAGGAAATGTACTCAAAGCTAACACGTCATTAGGAACATGCACAACACTATCACTCTCCATAGAAAAATATCGTGAAGAAGTGAAGGTATACAACAAAGATGGAAACATGGTAAGAAAATCCCTAAAGGAAGTGAAAGAACATTTGCAATCATACAATGCTTCCATAGACAAAGTGATCTCATCATTATGAGAAAATGCCATAAGTGAATATAGAACAATGGCATCACTTGCCACAAAGTGTATAAACATATCAAAATCAATGATGGAAACATGGATAGAAGCTAAGGATAGAGGACTAGGAGAATTCATAATATAAACAAGGTTCTACCCAAAGATGCCAGGTTTTCTAAAAATCTGCAAATAAAATTGTACAAACCCTAGAAGGAAGAATCAAATGTCATCAAAAGAATATATAATTTGTTATGGCTCAAGATGTTGGTCCTAAATTAGATCTAAAAATATGTTAAAAATGTAAACCCTAGGTCAAGACAAGGGTAGGTAGGGTAGGCAAAAGATAGAATACATAAAACAAAAAAACCCTAGATGTATCAATGAATATCAAAAGCAAAAGGATAAATTAGACCTAAAGGTAATATAAATTTAGAAATGAGTGCAAATCTAAAAATTTAGTTAGGGTTTAAGGTTGGGTAAGTTTGTCAGATTCACCAAAGTGAAAGGGAAATAACAATTCCTTTTGTGTTAATCTAGGCTAATTAATGAAATACAAGCACACAAGGCATAATTAACCTAGATTAAATGAGTTGCTAGAGGAATGGATCATATCAAGCAATAACAGATAGAAAGTGTAATCACACTAGAAATAATAATAAATCGAGAGAGAGATTTCTTAGCTTGATGTCCAAAGAATGTGTGCCAATTGATGAAGATGATGAGATTCATGTGCCTAAAAATCTGAGAATTCCCTAGACAGTCGTGTGTACAAATTAGAAACAAAACATTTTTTTATCTACTCTAGGTCAACTTTATTGCTCTAGATCAACTTCACAATTGCAAGCTTGCTCTATACCTATGAACTCAACCTCTATAAATGCCTAAACTCTATCACATGAAATCACAATAGATCTTGCCTACTGGGCTATGATTAGCTCTTTTTTCTCTCATTTTTTCTTGTCAAGTTGGTGGTTATTAAAAATCACTTGGATGTGCAACATGCTTCAAACATGCACATGAATTTTATAATAATCAATAGGTGATTCACATGTGCTAGGATGAGTGTGTGATCAAATATGGCAAATTCCTTGCTTGATTTTAGAATAATGCAATGATTCTTCTTCTCTTCACTCACTCTCAAATGAATGCAAGTTGATGTCTTTTTACATATGAACATAACAAATTAGGAAGATTTGTGCATAGTCGATTTGGGACAAAACTATCTAATGTTTGATTTTGATTTTGCACTTAGAATGATCAAGATCATGACTTTAAGGATGACCTCACAACTACAAACACAACCTAAGTCAAGCAACTAAGTTGGATCAATATCTGGGAAGATTGGATTATGGATTAGGATAGGATTAATGATCAAAATCAGACAAATAAGCCAATTGAACTAGGATTGAGTGCACATAAGCATGGGATTAAGCAATGACCATAAGACTAGATAGAAGTAAGGCTAAGTACACAGGGCCGACCATACACAAAAATACACCATTTGTAACTATATAAATGTATCAAGACATTACCCCAAACTAAACACAAAACTAAATGAAAAATACATCAAGAATGCATTTTTTACCATTACAAAGTTTTATTGTAATTCATAAAATATTTTTATCCTAAAGTGAAGGATATGAGTCCCTCGCCCTTTGTATTGACTTCCCCCCAAAACAAATCTTTCATTATTGTCCTTACATAAAAGCCCTTACTCGTAACACAATGATTCAACTTATACTACGTAGCCTTTAACTAAACTATGGTGGCCATTACAAAAGAGACCCTTCTGCAAACAACAAGGTCACAAACAAGACTACAGAAGCTCAAGCTTTGACAAGAAAATGTAGAAACCAGATGCCACCCAATATACATGAAAGATATCAATCTTTCACGGTAGAAGGGACCTCACCCCCGCTGGAAGCCTCAGTCTTGCTATCGCCGATCCTCACCGAATCCACTCTAGCAGTCCAAAGAAGGAAGTTAACCATTCGACAAGCCCGCTCTGCCCTTTTCTCTGTCCTCTGTGGTGATGGAGTTTTGAATGGGCATCACAGAGAGTTAAATTCAAAGGCAGGAGCTTCCCTCTGCCCTTGGCCTTCTGCAATCATGTAGTGGATCTCTCGACCTAACCAGCTAAAGGCAATGAACCTCACGTCCAAACCACCTCTAAAACTTACCCTCTTTAAAATCATTTCGAGTATCTGCACTGCAAGATTGTTGTTGAAGAAAGTCGGGAGATTGGAGATGAACATGGAGGCCACTTCTGATTGACCCTACTGCGAATTTTAGCTTCTAGGTAATCGGATCTGAGAACCTCCTTAATGACCTTCAATGACCCATTTTAAATGATGAAAATAATCTCCAATCTAGCATGTGATATTGGCCCATGAAATGTCATCTCTCGTTTCTCTGAGTAGAAAAAGAATCTGGGCTCCACATGTTTATTGCAAATCACACCTCTTGTCCCATCATCTACACTTGAAAAAAATGGAAATCCCTCGCTGATTTATTGATCATTTCACATATTGCTGACAATTTACTCCCATGTGGCATTGGATTAATTTTCACTGTGGTAGAGGCATGATGGAATGCCACTGTCAATCACCCGCATTCCCTCAGCTTCTTAATTCCCTTAGCTTCCATGATTAGGTTTGGATCCTAATTCCCATATATGGGGAGGCCTACCCAACAATCAATGGTGTTTTCAATAACAAAAGGATCTTGAAAATCAACTCCAAAATTAGCGAGAAAGTTTGTTATCTTGTTTGCTTTTCATAATAACCATCCTGGCTATTACTATTTTTTTGTTTTTTCATATCAATATATATCTCAAGTACTAATTTAATTGACCAAGAAACTTCTATCCAATTTGAAAGTGCCAACTTCATAGCCTATCCAATCATAGTCGTGGCAACACCTTTGTGCCACAACTCATATACTTGCACTAAATATGGTAAGCTCCCAATGTCAGGTTCATCCCTAGACCTAGACCTAAACCTCGAGGGTTCATTTATAAAGGCCCTACCTATGCATCCATTCCTGAGAATCAGAGGCTCTATAGTTCATAGACAAATAATAGAGAGGCTTTGTCCTCTCCTTTGATATGAGATCTCTGATCTCAGTTTTAAATTATAGCCTTTAAGTGAATCGTATGATTCCAATTCAATTCATACACAATAGTATGATAGCAAATGTATTCCAATCAAATGTTAATTTAATGCCAACATCAATGTACAAACACACACAAAACCACATAGTGAACAATTTATACGTACATCACATTTACACAATGATTAGCTCATGCATACAACACAAGTACACAATGTGACTAACTTATTCATACATCACATATACACAATGTGACTAGATCATACATACATCACATATACACAGTGTGACTAGCTCATGCACACAACACACATACACAATGTGAATAACTCATGCATGTGTCAAATACACATCATGTGACTAGCTCATGCATACAACACATATACACAATGTGAATAACACATGCATGTGTCACATACACAGAGTGACTATCTCATGCATACAACATACCTACACAATGTGATTAGTTCACACATACATCACATATACACATGTTTAGCTTGTGCAGATGTCACGTATACACAATGTGACTAATTCACACATGCATCACATTTATACAATGTGATTAACTCATGCATGTGTCACACATACACAATGTGACTAGCTCATATGCACATCATACATAGTGACCAACTAGCAAAAAAGAAATGGTTGCAACCTTACTGCAAGTGTCTTCCCCTTTACCTAGTTCACTAACACATAAGCTCTTAAGTACATCCTAGCTAGAAAAAGGAATGTTAGTGCATCCCATACTACACCATGCATCCCATCCTTTTCTATGAATCATTGCCAATTGTGGTGACAAGCATCTCATACTACCAGTTGTCATCATCCGCAAGGTGTAAGTGTAACACGTACATCACATGAGGCTATTAATGAGATTGCCATAGCCCACTAAGCATATGAGTCATCTTATAACCAAATAAACATAATCACAGTATCTTATGGTTTTCCCTCACCTAAGACTAGTACCTATACTATTAATCACTTGGACTAATTTAAAAACTAAAACCTTGAGAACCATACCTAAGATAGAAACAACACAAGAGGCACACACAATCATTCTAATACCCAAGTGCCAATATTGATCTCCTAAGATGAATAGATCCTAGTATCTATCACCTACATGTCACTGGTGAAAGCTAGTCTAAACCCTATAAAATCAAGTTGCTCCTAGCATCCATCACCTACATGCCACTCGAGAAATCTAGTCTAAACCCTATGAAACAACCAAATACTTCTTTAAGTAGAGCATGCTCCCTGATTTATATCACATTGGAGAAATAATAAGCTTATCTATAAGTGAGTCATAGGTTTTACAATTTTGGTGATCACCTTAAGATGAGTGGGACACGCTACACTAAGAGAACAATTATCCTCTATCTATTCCCTCATAGAGTCCCTTTCTCAACCCTAGTTGTGATGCCAAGAATTTGGCTCCTATATTGATCTCAATTTATCATTTTGACATTTAAAAAAATACAAGAGCATTGATTCAAATCATAATGTCCTAAGGGTTTACGCCTTAGATTGGTTAATCCAATTATAGTACCACATAAAGGGATCCATTAACCCATGCACATTAAAGCCTCTAGAACCAGCTTCTAGTTGGATACACAATTAACCTATATGCATGGTACTATAGGTCTTGAGGGTCAAAATTATCAACACACAAGTAACACATTGAACCCACATGAGTTGACTTCTATTTGGTCACATGTACATAAACTAATACAATTTATAGAGTAGTCTCAAGGTCATTCACTTCAATCAATTGTTAGTTGAAATACACAATATTTATTAGATCGAATCAAACTCATAGTAGTAATATTATGTTATAAGATATTAGATTGAATCAAACTCCTTTAATGTGAATTTGAGTTCATAAGTACAACCATCAATCTTTCAATCATCAATTTCTTTTGCTTTTGCCATCACATTGTCAAATACAAATATACAAGCATATTCTTCAAGCAAGGACTTCTTTGAATTGTTCTCATTTTCATGTCAGGTTCTCGTAAATGTCTCTCATCAAGCTTAGTCTTACAAACATCTTTACACTATAACCTATTATCTCTTTGATGACTACATTGTCACCATTCTCACTGTTCTTTGTCCTTCAATTTTTTGCCAGCATCATTTGTCAACCATCATGTCATTAACCTCCATCATCTAAAGAACATAGCTCAATAGTCTTGTTGTATGCCTAGCTATCTTTTAGTCTCTCTTCTTTTTTTTAATCATGTCTTCTCTTTCTCTAATAATTCTCGCCTTTTGGTCAATGACAACAGAATGTTCAATATATCTTAGTTGATCTACCTTGAATTTTCTTCTCCATGGAGCTAAAAGATAGTGCAATGGTTAGCTCCCCCTGAACTCATGTTTCTTCTCATGAACTTAGTGATACCTCTTGTGCATGAAGTATAGTTTGCACAAGCATAGATTCTTCCTTCTGACTATCTTGATCTTGTTTCCTTCTCCAAACTTTTATAGACTTTCCTTCTTGTTTGGTTATGGTATTCTCGATCTTGTGTTGTCTAGGTGGCTTCACAAAACCACTTCTACAAAATCTTGCTTTATGCCCATAGTTGTTGCAGTTGTAGCATATGACATTATAATCCACCAAATGACCAAATGAATTATAGCTTCTTCTTGAAAACTCATAAGCATCTTTGTTCCATCCATCATTTTTTCCTTGTGGTTTACAACTTCTTGCCTTATGACCAAGATGGTTGCATTTATATCATATGATGCCGTCCTTTGTATTTGGCAACCCATGAGAACCTCTATTCTTGATCTAACCACTGTTTCTTGCATGTTTCCAACAACCTACTGCTTTATGTCCAAAATTATTACAAGAATAGCAATAACCATAAAAAGAACTTTGGAATCTAGTCATGTGCACTTGCTTCAAAAGAAAAGGACCTTTTGAATTCATCCTTAATATCTTTTGGAAGGATGCAAGTCTTCTGTGAGAATTGGTTTTCTTTCTTCTTGTTATCATTAATGATGGAGCTTTTGATGGCATATGCATAACTCTTTGGCTTTACTTCATTTGTCTTTTTTGATAATTGAATTACCTTAGAACTCTACCCTTCTTCATAGCCAATACCACTCCTATCAAACATTGGCTTTTGAGAATTGATAATGTTATCCAATATCCCTGTACTTTTTTTCATTTTTTAGGTTCATGTTATTTGCTTCCTCCAATTCTTTTGTCAATGAGATAATTTTGGATTCCAAGTCTTCACAATTTTTCTCTTTTTCTTTTAGTTGATTTCTTGTCTCCTCCTCAATTCTTTTTGCTTCTTTGGTTTGAGTTTTTAGATTTTTAACCATCATCTTTGATTCTTCAAGATCATGTGACAATTTTGTCATAGATTCACGGTCCTCTTGAAGTTGTAGCTTTAGTTTCTAGTTCTCCTCTCTAAGTCTCTTGAGTTCTTTCAAATCAATTACTCCGTCATCTTCGTCATATTCTTCTCCTTCTGACTCCATCTCTTCTTCTCTTTCACTCTCAAAGTAGTCTCCTCCTCCAAAGAAATCATCTCCCATGACGTCATTATGTGTTTCTATTATCATGTGTGTTACATTTATCACCCAATCACTTTTACTTGCGTCACTTGCATTTGGTTTTGTTGGTGCTAGTTGATTAATGCTTTGCTTGAGATTTCCTTTTCCCTTATTTCCTTTCCTTTTAGCCATATGTGCTCTTATGATCTACCTTCAAGCGATTAGGCTTTTTTGAAGGAACCTGCTCTGATACCAATTGATGAGCACACAGTTATACTGAGGGGGGGTGAATCAATATAACATAAACTTTTACTTTTTCACAACTTAACAATCACATACACAACATCATTCATTTAAAGTCTAACAATTATGCAACACATGATGAACACATGATTTACATGGAAACCCTTACGGGAGAAAACCACGACAAATAACTTGCTTATATAAATCTCTTTTACAATCTTTTGTAAGCTCCAACCTACATGGGACACCGATCCCTTCTTATATAATTCATGAGCACCCACCCACTGGAGACTCCGATCCCCACTTGTAGATCTCGTGAGTACCAATCCGCAACTGAGCACCAACCCAGTAAGAGACACCAATCTTTGGTTAAGGCACCAACCTTCTACGAATCTTGATCACTTTCTTCTACAAATCTTATCGCAACTCACACAATATCTTTTCTTCCAAATCTGATCCAAATTACACAATGTTCTTCCTTTCAAATCTGATCCAACATATGCACAACTTCTTTTCTCAAATTTGATTACAATTATGCTTACTCTCTTCCTTCAAATCTAATCCAAAACATGATTTTTCTCTTCCTTCAAATCTGATCCAAACATGTACCACTTCTTCACACAAAACTTGTTATAATCATAACATCAACTCTTCATAACTTTCTGCCTTGAGATCTGCGCAAACTTGTCCTCTATTTTTGCATATACTTCTCCTCTTATTCTGTCCAACTCTTTCTTTATTTCTGCTAGATCTTCTTCTTTTATATCAACATACTCTTCTCACAATCCTGCCATAAACTCTTCTATAAATCTGCCTTTATACTTCCTTTATATCTGCATGTATATCTTTTATATCGTCCACAAATATGCCTTTTATCCTCACTGGTAAATGCTCCAATATCATATCTCATTCCCTTTCATTTTTGTCCTTTCAATCATCTTCTTCTTATGTAGATCTAAAAGTGTCTAATAGGTATTTCTTTTTTATTTCCACACTCATTTCATACTTGCTCTCTACACTATCTTCACAAAACTGATCCAAAATATGACTGCTCTAAATCAGAATTAGATCATTAGAATTGCTTGCCTTCAAAAACTATTTTCACTTACCTTTAATATCTTCTTAAAGTATGAGATATACACATAGAAGACATCTCCTTTCACTTAGGACATACCCTTTCCATCATAGTCAGTGCCTTTTAAAATTAGCTGCTGCACTTTTTTAAAATAATCGCTGCCTCCAAATATATATGCTTGTGTTTATATATTACAAGGCTTTATCTTATGTTACTTTGGGTGAGTCGGCCCTTTTTCAATATTAAATTTATTTCTTTTTGGCGCCAAGATAATGGCAGGTCGGCCATATTGTGAAGTCGGCCATGTGATGAGGTCGGCCCAACTAATAAACATTGATTTCAATTTCAAGGTAGCGCCAAAACAATGAAGGTCCGCCATTTTTATAAGTATTCAATTTAATTTGGCCGATAGGCCATTCTATATGTGCATACATTTTGTAATGGTCAAATATTTGGTAGTACCAAAAAAGAACTTTTTTTGGTCGTCTAATTTTTTTTTTTTAAAAATTGGTAGTCCCAAAAATTCGTCTTCGTCATTATTCGCTATCCAAAAATTAATTTTTTAATAAAAAAAATTGTAAACTACTTAAAAACCATGCGATTTCTATAAATTTATTAACAAACATAAAAGAAATGGAACGTCTGTACACGATTTTTGGATGCCTTTCTGTGTCGCTGTTGAATATGGTAAAGATCATGTTGGAACAAGAGGGTCTAGAGGATTCTAGGGCTTCGATCTTAGTGGACATCAAATCAAAATTAAAGGTGGCAGTGGTTTCTAAGGATTTGACGGGATGGCTTGCTGGTATTGTCCTCCATTCCAAGGACATGGATATACCTATGGTGGTTGCAGTAGGCTTTGAAGATGCAGAATCATTGGTTGGTGCTGATGAAATACAGGTGGGTTTGATGCTACAACCAACTCAAATGCCTTCAGCCCCTTCGTTGGAAAATAACTTGAGGGTTCTGTAATTAGAGGTTCAAGTTCTGTAGGATCATTTTCAAACCATGACGTTGTTCTACCTTGATCTTCATATGGCTGTGAAGACCCTGCTTGTTTCTCACAAGAATGGTGCTTTAAAGGTGTGGCACTTTTACACTTCCTACTCTAGCAGGGGAGGTTCTGGTGCATATCAAGAAGCATCAAGAGATCATCCACATGGTGTCTTCTGAATATCTGGCGCACTCTGGTAGTACTGGAAACTCAGCTCTAAAGCAGGTTGTGGTCGCAACAAAGGTTGGAATGTAATATTAGGGGTTCTTGAAGCATCACCTAATGGCTAGGCGAGATAGGAGGTTGGGGAGTCACTTGCTTTTAAGGTCTCATGCTATATTTTTGTATTATTTTTGTGTTGTTTACTGGTCTTGTATCTGTGTTTTCACTGATTCTGGGCCCTTGTTCATTTGGGTTGTTTTGTATTAGGTTTATTGGGGGTAGTGTGCTTGTGGGTTTTTGCTTTGGTTTTTGCCTCGTAATTTTTGGAATACAAAAAGGTGACCACCACTAAATATTTTGGAACAGACTGAAGAAATAGGGCATGTTACAAATTGTCAACCTCCTATTTTTACATGTTTTTAATATTCTTCCTAAATAAATAGTAACAGTTCTACAAAGAGCACTTTTCCATGTATTTCCATAGAGTAGCTATGGACTATGTATTAGAGACCAGTCTCTATGAATCCATTATAACGCAACAATAGTGACACTACTAACACTATCACTGGAGTGATGCTCTGAATTTGAGTCCTAGAGGACAGATGATGAGACATGGAAAGAATAACAAGAGGGGGTTTGGTTTGCCTCCTCCAATGAAACTTTACAGAGGAGTCAGACAGAGGCACTTGGGGGAAATGGGTTGCCAAGATTCACTTACCCTAGAATTAGACCAGGCTCTGGCTCCGCACCTTTGACACCACCGAAGAAGCAGCTTATGCATATGATCAGGAGGCTTTCAAATTGAGAGGTGAGAATGCTCGTCTCAATTTCCCACATCTATTTCTTAAAAAAGCCTCTTCTGTCCCCAAGGATGCTTATACCACTGAGGAGGGAAGTTTGCAGCAAAAACCTGATGGAGAAAGAGCTTAAACCACAACTAGCCCCTCCACTAGCACTTTGACTGCAAGTACTACTTCCCAGTTGGGTTCCACTGCAGTTGAGGGTGTTTCAGATAGTGTGCAAGCCACATTTATGGATTTAGAGGTGAAAGCTGATCCGGAAATGTCTACATATGAAGCCAATCCAATGTTGGCTGGTCATGTAGAATCCGGATCTGAGGACCTTGTCAAAAGTGAGCCTCAGGATCTTCAAGTCCATACATGGCCTACCTACCCTGATTTTATTTGGGGAGATCTGGATGAGAACTAGTTGACTAGTGTTTCGCCATTGGAAATAGAAGTGACTTGGGATGTGCTTTCTACCACTCAAATTGGCAGTATTATGGAGGCAGAAAAAACATAAAAGAAACTTGAGACTCCAGGACAAGTATCTTTGGCGGTCCATTCTCCATCCAGGAAGATGTATGTTTGGAGAGACTGTAAGTAGCTACTGAACTAGTGATTTTCACAGGCAACAGGATGTGGGAATCACTGATTAATGTGAATTTGAAGGGGTGTTTGTTGGATCACTAAACTGTATATGGTAGAAACTTTAGTCTGCATCTTTTCCCTTTTTAGCATACTTATTTAGTTACCTTAATTGATGCATTATCCTCCTTTCCTATTTCTATTTGTAATCCCCAGGTTGCAGTTTTTGAGTCAACCTGTGGATTCTCTTAGATCTAGAGGTCCCATAATCTCTTTCATGACCAAGACCCTGTGAAGGTTTGGTTTCCAGTGTCTTTTGCATCTGATTTGGCTGGTTTTTTTAGCCTGTCAGTGTATAGCCCACTCTGATAAGAGACTAGTATACCCCATAGCAGTGCACATCCATTAATGAATTTGAATTTTAGGAGTTTAATCATCCACCCAAATCACAAAACAGTTCTTCCAGTGATCTGGTTATTCACCCTTGGCAATTTCTCACAAAACAGAGAGCCCCCACCCGTCTCATTGCTACGTTGGAAATCCAGTGCAGCAGCAATAAATAAGCAAAGTTTCAAGCTTGAGGATGGTGAAACTGGGTTTGAGTCTCAAGTTTCGACCAGAGAACAACTATGTTAGATTGTTAGATGTAAAATTGTATAGCTGATTGGGAAGATAGTTTTCATTTCTTCTTAATCCTACTATTTTCAAAGTTGCATATGATGTAGGAGTGAAAATTCATCTTTGTATCTCTCTTATATTAATCTTTGTAATCTCATTGACTCTAGATTTTTGGCGATACATATGATGGAGGAGTAAGGTTCATCTTTGTATTTCTTGTATTAAATTCTTTAGTCACATTGGGTATAATCTGTGGTGCTATTACAACAATATCATATATCTATATTAGCCTTTTTCATGTCATAAGGTCCTTGTTTTTTGCAACAGTTCTTAGTACACTTTTTTGCAAGAGTGCTTATTTTCTGCTAAAAGTTATGGAAGTTTTTAATTAGCTACAAAGATCAAACATGTTGGGTATTAAACGTAAAGACAGGCCACTATTATGATTAAAATGAACCGAAAAAAAGTATCTAGGCTTGCAAGGCCTTGCCTGTGTATTTTGTCCTAAATAAAAAGTGGACAGATGACTCCAAACTACTGGGGTGTTGAGAATGAGTTGTAAAGTTTTTGGTAGAAAACTATTTTCTCCCACATTGACGACCTTGCATACGTTCCTGGAGTAAAAGATGGTAAATTTGGTTTCTTTGGGGATTCTCTAGTCTAAAGCGTTGTTCATATCGTACATCAAGATTTCTAGCATTTCTGCATCCATAGTCAATTTTAGCTTACAAACATTCTTTGAAAATGTAACACTGAGCTACAAGGCTTATATGTTTTGGTGGACTCTTGACATTCTCTTCTACAAATTTTAGTCACCACAACATGTAAATAATTCATAAAAAAGAATAATCTATTCATCTCATGGAGGGGGCATGACACAACCTTCTTCTACTGTTTGTAGGTACTGTTTGAAACTTCTTGCTTTGCCTTGTAATTTTTGGAATACAAAAAGGTGACCACCACTACATATTTTGAAACAGACTGAAGAAACAGGGCATGTTACAAATTCTCAACCCCCTATTTCTACCTGTCTCTAATCTTCTTCCTAAATAGTAACAGTTGTACAAAGAGCACTTTTCCATGTATTTCCATATAGTAGCTATGGACTATGTATTAGAGATCAGTCTATAAGAAGCCGTTATAATGCAACAATAGTGACAATACTAACACTAACACCAAAGACACAAGATCCAACTCACCACGAATAGTACCTTTGGCATCTACAAAGTCATCTGACTCAGATAATTGCAGTAATAGGTGCACTCATAAATTAACTTCAAAGGTAAGTTTTGAGTGCTTTAATCATATTGCCATTAATGGCGGTTCGATCACATAACTATTAATACTCTAACCACAACCCAGTTTGGGAGGCCTCCTTCTCAACAATAATTAACCAATATTAAATAGCCTATTGATGCATACATCTTGGAATATGTTTTCAAATACAGCCTAATGTGGTTTAGAATAAATTAAGTGGAGTTCAACCTACCCTCTATATCTATAGAAATTAGAAGCACTCAAATGCAGTAAAGATAAAATTCCAAAATTCCCTATTAACTATCACACCATAATGTTGATGTCATGTCATTTCGTCGAGAGGCGAACTACAGTGGCAGCGGGGGTGGAGATGAGAGCACTCATTTTTTGGTTGTAATTATAAACCCAAAAAAATAAAAATAAATTACAAATGAAAACTTAAATATAAATTTAAAATAAATACAGCGCCAAATAAAGAAAACTCATATTAAATTCTCTACATGCATTGGACAATTTGCAAAATTTGCAATATAAACTAAATATAGCATATTTAAGATTGTGTAATGCGGAGAGATTAATATATCTCATTTGAGAACTAGTGGATGATGGAGTCGGATGTGCAGGGAAGGCTTCAGAGATGGATTATTATAGGCAGACACAGGAAATCACGATAGGTCGGCCATTGCATGGCAGCCTCCATAAGGAATCACTTTTCCTGGACAGCCCTCCGGACGCCATTCAGACGGAAGAGTCCTCACTGACTTCGTTGGTATGTCTATTTTTTATCTGCCCATCAACAATTTTGTTGGTATGTCTATTTTATATCTGCCCATCAACAATTCCCAAATTGTAACATTGCTTAGATTTTTTATTTATTTTTTCTGTGCAGCGTCTTATTTCAACATGAGCACACCAGTGCCATACAATCAGAGGGAGAGGCACCCAAATCTGGTGCGTTCTGGCATGAATTTTGCGTCTGGAGGAACTAGAATATTTGATACAGTGCCCAGATTGCCCAACACCACCACTCAAATCGTGCAGCTGTAGGATTTGGTGAAGAATGGAGTTTATTCCACTACCAGTTTAGCTTCCTCTCTCGTGCTCTTCTCCATTTCGGGCAACGATTATGGTTTCTACATGCAACGAAAACGAACAGACGCAGTAATTGATTATTCACCATTTCAAAGATTTTTGTTTGCTATTTGGATTTGGGTATCTTAAATTTGTTCTATTTTGGTTGCTGTTTGGATTTGGGTATCTTGAATTTGTTCTATTTTGGTTGATTGCAGGGCCTGCCTGGTTTTGTGGAGATGGTGTTCAAACAGTTTAGGGCAGATTTTTTTGACAGGGCTAATAAATCTCTTATGTTTCTATACAAATCTATAGACGAAGCCTATATATAGGCTTCGGCCTTTGTTCTTCTTCTCAGTTTTGTTGGTCGTTGCGTCATCGCTTGTATTGGGTATGGATTTTTCGTTACCTATCACTGTGATATAATTTCAAAGTTATCATGATTTGCATGAGCTTAATGTATGTGCAATCGTAGATTTTGAAGTGGATCAAAGTGATCAGTACATTTATGAATTGAATTTAAGTATCACTGTGATATTATTTCAAAGTTTGATGATTTGGATGAGCTTACTGTATGTGCAATGCTAGATTGTGAAATGAAGCCATCTATAGATTTAGGAATTGATCTGATTACATATATGAATATGGGAGTTGGTTTAGTGAGTTATATAGATTTTTTTTTTTTGTTTTCTCTAAATGTTTAGTGCAGCGTTAATCTGTTTTAAATTGGATTGGGTTTGCATGTAATGTTTGAATAAATTTATGGTTTAGTTCTACATTGTTAATAAATGGGTTGATTTCAGGATTGCAAAATGATTTTATTGGCTACTACTCTGCATGTGGGCTGTTGTTAATTCTTCTCCAATTTATGGAACCAGGGTTTTTTTGAGCATCTATTATGTTGAGTAAAATATCTAGAATCTGATCTGACTGTTTCTGTTCAAGGTACAGGAATTCGTGAGAATTAAGGGTTGTATTGAAAGAAGAAAGGCAGATTAGGTGGTAAGTAAACAATGGAAGCTGCACCCAAGAGAGTTTTGACCCCAGCCTTGCCCAAGGAGATAATCAGTTCAGAGGGCGGGAGTTATCAAGTATGGTTGAGTTCTGATTTGAGTATGCTGTCGGAAGGAAAAATTGGAGCTGCCAAACTCATTCTCAACCATCTTGGCCTGTCCTTGCCAAAGTATTCGGACTCTTCTAAGCTCTGCTATGTTCTTCGAGATATGTATCTTGTTTCCAATCTTCTCCTTCTTTTTCAACAAAGAGAAATCAATTGGGTCATTTATGAACACATCAATGAGGCTGTAACATATATATCTGAAAATTTCTGAGATACCTGTGTAAGGCAAGAAACAAATCAATAATTATATATTGCATTTAAGCCCACTTCAGTAGTTAAGAATGTTTCTTGTCATTTGAATAGGTTTAAGCCCACTTCAGAGGTTGAGAATGCTATTCTGTTATGTGAGGCTTAGTAACCTCTTAAGCAAAGCAATGGCAGAGTCTCATTCCTAAAATGTTATTAAGCCTCTAATCTATGGAAAAAGCCAATCAAATTGTTCCAAGCTAAACAATTACAGACTTTATAAATAAGGGTTTAATTGCCATTTAACTTGGTTTAGGATAATTTAGAATATTTTCCCTACTATAGTGGAACTGCTACATTTTAGGGATTGAAAAAGCAAAGCAGGGCAATTACAAATTCTATAAAAAGGGTATGTGATCAATGATAAAATATTGTTATTTAGATTAACAGTTTGGAGGTTCTTTTCCTGTATTTACAAACTTAAAATCGACTGTGACAGAAAAAAATTTAAACCTTGTGACAAAATATTCTTCAGATCTTGTTGCTGTATTGGATGTTTCAATCTTATTTGTTTGCATGCTTTGCATCCATTTATGACAAAATTTTCGAAGGATTCATATCAGACTGTTTGATCTTATATCATGTCTCTTAATTTTCTCTTGAGGGTATTTCCCAGAAATAGTGGCTGGAGTTCTTGAAATGCACCAGCAACCTCAGAGCCTATCTTAAATCATGGCTCTCAATTTTCCGTTGAGGGTATTTCAAAGTAATGTATATGGACTAATCTCCCTCCTTGGTTATTACATGCAGGATCAGGTATCTGTTGCATACTCCTTCCGGAAGCAGAGTCAGAGAGGGTGGTGAAGGTTAAGATAGGAGATGCCATTGCAGTTCCCATGGGAGTGGTGAGCTGGTGGTTTAATGACAACCCCTCAGAGGAGATGGAAATCCTCTTCCTTGGGGATACATCCAAAGCCCACCGATCACGGGAGTTCACTGTATGTATCCTTAAACCATGACGAAGAATCATTCCATTCCATTCTAATTATTCTTGTCAATGACCCTCTCCATCTACCTTTGCAGGATTTTCATCTTATTGGTGGCTCAAACGTGTTCCATGGATTTAGCAAGGAATTTATGTGCAGGGCATGGGATCTGAAGGAAACTGAGCTCAACCATCTTCTAGGTAGCCAATTTGGAAGTGGAATTGTTAAATTAGAGGAAGGAACAAGAATGCCCACCCCTGAAGCCGAAGCAGGGGACAAGCCAAGACTGGTTTTCAATTGTGAGGAAGCCAAATTGGATGTGGACATTGAGAATGGAGGCCGTGTGTTGGTGCTCACAAGTAGTTATTTGCCAATCTTGGAGGAAATAGAGTTGGGAGCAGACCTCGTTAAAATCGATCCGGTAACCTCCCTTTTTAATAATACAATTTTTCTCAATGAAATAGTTGTTTTTTATGTTTTTTGAGCACAGCACTTGTGCTAGCAGTAGTAGTTGAGCACCATAACTTCACCCCTCTCAAAATCATATGTGGCAATTTCAAATCACTCAAAAAATTTTACAGTCGCTTACTTCGCGAGGCCCCTGCTTATAACAAAGGTTTCAGGGCCACGTCATCAAAATATGATGCCACATCAGCATGTTTTTTGTTGAGGTGTCAAATAGTTCCCCAAAAAAAGGGTGCACCAATAGGTGTGCATTAAGTCATGTTTTGTTGGTGGGCTGATGTGGCATCACATGATTGGTTACTTTTTAGATCTAAAGGACACGTCTCATTCAATTATTAGTACTTATATTCAACAATAACAACCTTAAAGTCACAACTACTAGTGCAAAAATATTAAAAATATTGGGCGGTCTTAAATGCACAAATACTATCTCAGCCATTGGAACTATCTCAGGTATTGGGTCTTTTCCCCTATATGTGATCACCTAGATTTTATGTTCTTTGAATACTGCACTTGTGCTAGCAATATCTGCGATCTGATTGGTGTATGTTGAAATGGAATTATTGTCAGCATGCAATGTGTTCACCTGGATTTTCGTCAGATTCAGCATTCCAAGTGACATATATAACAAAAGGCAGCGGAAGAGTGCAGATTGTAGGCATAGATGGGGAGAGAGTGCTGGAGACAGAGTTAAAGGCCAGTTGCCTCTTCATTGTTCCTAGATTTCATATTGTTTCCAAGATTGCTGGAGATGAAGGGATGCAATGGTTCTCTATCATTACTACACCCAAGTAAGTGTCATAGTTTCTTCTTGTTCAACTTAATTGACTTAATTCTCAACAAGATTCCTTCTTCTAGCACTGAATGTGTGTGTACAGTCTGGTGTTTTGTCAGCTTGGAGGTATGACTTCTGTTTGGAAGGCCCTATCTAAGGAGATTCTTGCAGCCTCCTTGAATATAGATGAGAAGACAGAGGATCTGTCTCGCTCTAAACGAACCCAGGACGCTGTTTTTTTCCCTCCTCCCAAATGATGAGGGCATTTTGAGGCATTGTAGGCCCCAATATGATATGCATTTCCATTAGTTTGGATCTTGTTTTTAATTATTGAATAATCCTCCATTTTCCAGTCCTTGGGTGACATCCCATAATTTGGATCTTTTGTGGTTCTGTTTTGGAGTCCTCCATTTTCCAGTCTGTGGTTGATATCCCATAGTGGAAGACAATATATGACGAGATTGGCAATATATGACTTAATTGGATGGGGTTTTGATGCTCTTTGGTTTTTGGTATTTCTTTGGCGTATTGGTTAATTGTGCATTGATTGTATTTCTTTAAAGTTGTAGATTGTTGGATTGCTTTTAGAATTTTTAACATGGCTGAGATACACAATTTTCCTGTGCAATTATATTGTCATCATGGCACTATTTACTTTTGGAGAATGGTATAAAATTCTGATTTGTTGGATGGAGCAAGGCATGGTTAATTGAGTATATTCTTTGTAGTTGAGCTTTGCCAATTTGGGTTTTTGGTTAAATTTATATCCTATTGGGTGGTATTTCATTCTAGCACAATTGAGTCATTGTGTTTACTTAATTGGACTCTATTAAGGGGCTTTTGGATAGTGGCCACATGAGCTTAGATTCAGATGATTGGATTTGGTCGGTAGTGTTTCATCATGTTCAGATTATTTATATTATATAGTTGAGTACAGGTTTTGTTTATGCTAAATTGTCGGTTAATTAACTGTTATTTTGTAATTGGTTTCTGAGATTTGGTTACTGTTGTGACCAAATCACACATCGCCCCATTCCAAATGGGGACCCCCCTTTTTTTTGAATTCCAGTGCTTTGCATTAAGATTTTGATGATGTCCTTCGTTTGTTTCATGACGAAGTCAGTGGTGTTTGAGTCTTAGAGCCCCTTGATGACCTGATCCTGCTGTTTGAGACCCTGAAAATGACTAAGTCTGGTATCCTGATCCTGAAGATCCTGAAAATTGGCTAAGTCTGAAATCTGGTGGATCCTCAAAAATCTATAATCTACATGTTAAATCTAGTGGATCTGGGACCTATCTCAAACATCTTGAAAGGTATATTGAAAAATATTTAAAGTATAAGAAATTCAATATACTTAAATATATTTTTCAATATACCTTACCTTGGCGACTTGCACTTTTGGGTGCGAATTTCCTCTAGTACTTGGGCGCATTTTCCCACCTCTGCCAACTCACATCAGCGCCTAGAGGAGATCAACTTCCAAACTCTCTAGAGGATGGCGCCTTGACTAGAATTGACATAAGGAGCCTTCAACATCAAAAAGGTTTGACCAAGGAATGATTTAAAGCTTAGGCGCCCTTTCCATGTCCAAATGATCACTCAAATTGCACCTTCAATTGAAGTGTGTAGGCTTAGGCGCCCCTTCCTTGTTGCTCCTCTCCACTTTGGCGCCTTGATGTAGGATGGAGTTCAGATCAATGATAGATAGCGCCTAAGGTTCAAGTAGTCTCACAAGGATGTAATCAAGTGCTGAAGAGCCTTAAAGACATCAACAATGAGCAAATTCAAGTCTAGGTGCCTTCATGCATTAAACTATCTCCACTTTGGCGCCTTAGCATGAAGAGATGTTCAAACTAACCCAAAGTTGCGCCTTAGTATGAAAGAGCATGATATGTTTAAGCTAACTCCTTTCATGATGTTTGAGATCCTGAAAATGACTAAGTCTGATATCCTAATCCTGAAACACTGAAAAATTGGCTAAGTCTGAAATCTGGTGGATCCTCCAAATTCTATAATCTGCATCTCAAATCCAGTGGATCTGAGACCTATCTCAAACATCCTGAAAGGTATATTAAAAAATATTTAAAGTATAAGAAATTTATACTTAAATATATTTTTCAATATACCTTACTCCTTGGACTTCCTTTTCTGGGCGCATTTCTCTACTCGCAATGACTCCAGATGGCACCTGCAACTCAGGGCGCCTCCCATCATTCCAACCAACTTCGGAATTGCGCCTTGACATAAGATGAACACAAGAGCAAGCCACTTTGAGCGCCTTGGGTTGAAGTTGTATGGTTTTGGCGCCTTGAAGCCTAAGTGATTTGATTTTAGGCGCCTTGATAAAGCAACTTGAGATCATGTTGAAACAAGGCGCTCTTCCTTGAGGGAATCATTCTAGGCGCCTTAGGAATTAGAAATCATAACCATGGGCGCCTTAAGGATAAAAGAACATAATGAATGTTGAGATTAGGCGCCTTAGGAGAGATTGCCCATTTTAACTTCCTAGATGAGTGCCCTGGGATGGATTGGTGGTGGAGATCACTTTAGCGCCTTAGAAGATTTGTAAAGCACCTAGAGGTTAGAGTGAAGTCTATGAAAGTGATAGCATGAATCAAACCCAAAGTGCGCCTAGCAACTTTCACAGGATGATGCTTAAAGGAATTGAGGTAAGACACTTAGTTAGGCGCCTAGAAGAGAATTTGCGCCTTAGCATAAAATAAGCTCTAGAAGATGTGGAATGTAGCGCCTAGATGGAGGTTTTAGCGCCTAAAGACAAGTGAGAATCATATCTTGCACTCAAAGTTCTAAGAGTCTTTCCCATCTCTATTTTGAGCGCCTTGGTGTATTAGCGCCTTAAATCTGGGAAGGAGGGTTGCCTTGTGGGTGAGATTGGAACCTGAAGTTGAGATCTATGAGCTTAAGGCGCATTTTCTTGTTATTTGCGCCTAGAAGAGGATATACTCCAAAACATTCTAACTTGAGCGCCTGGATGTCAAAAGAGGTAGATCAATCACATAGGAAAACATTAAACCCCTTCAAGGCGCCCATTCCTGCCTCTGCCAACTCAATTGGCGCCTTGGAAGCAATTACATTAAAATACATCTTTGAATGAATCTCTCAAGTGGGATTGACCTTCTTTAAACCTTTACAATTGCTAGAAATCATTTGAAATAATGAATGTGGGACTAAATGATGTTAGGCGCACTTTGTTCTTATTTTTACCTATATTTGCACCTAAGTTTGAAGTGGCATTATTACATGTTTCAAGTTGTTTTATCTTATAAAGTCATTGATATATTGTTTATCTTGTCTTGTAGGTATATCAAAAAGGATAGGAGTTGTTCAAGGAGTCACCTTTAAGTGAGGAGCTCATAATCACCTTCAAGGAGTCATCATCATCTAAAGAATGCTTCAAGATCATCAAGTTGCATCATTGAGAGGAGTGTTGGTGAAGCCAAGGAATCATCTAAAGGATAAGCATTCGAGTCATCTTCAAGTTGCAGAGGGAACACTACTCTAAAGGATCAAGTTCAAGTCCCCTACATCCATGACATCATGTTAGATTACATCAAACTCAAGTGTACTTCATCAAGGATAATTATGTTCGAAACATTCATCCATCCAAGCTTCAAGTCAAGTTCTCCAATTTTCAAGATTCATCAAGCTTCAAAGTCTCTTCGAGAGGTTATCTACTCCACATCCAAAGAAGGTGTTATCATCTACACTCCAAAGGGCTACTTCAAGGTCAACATGCCAAGTGCACTACTTCATCTTCATCCGCAATAGCATCATGTCAGAGACATTTCATCCATTCAACTTCAAGTTCCATTCAATCTTCAATTCTAAGAGAGTCTCTTACTCCATGACATCAATGAAGCATCATCATTTACTCTACTTCAAGTCTTCATCATCTACTCCACGTCAAGAATGAGGTCATCATCATCTACATCAAGAAGCTACAAAGAAGATCATCATATATCTTACCTACAAGAAGAAGAAACATTACAAAGTCAATCAAATGAGCTACGAGTATCATACATCCAGTTGCAAGGAGATGTACAAGGCAAAGATCTACAAGATGTATTCCTAAACATACAAGTTCAAGCAATTACATTGAATACATCACATAAAGATGATACAATTTTCAAAGTATGCTGAGTTGGCGCTTATGTGGCGAGTACACATCATTTTAAATGCATTAAATATATCATTTAATGAAAGAAGCCAAAGGGATTCCTATGTGAAAGATATTTTAAATGATTTCAACTTACCTTATCACATTGGAAAACGTGCCTTCATTGCCTCTCTCTTTTGTGCTAAAAATAGCAATTTGTTGTAACTACCTGTGAGGTGGCATGATCTAGACCCTTGGCTATTGAATTAATCTCAGCCATTCATTGTATTCTGGGCACTATATAAAGGCCTTGTTGCCTCATTTGTAAGATATAGAAATTAGATTGTAGGCAAGTAGGAGTAGAATAGGAGAGACTCTCGAAATTTTCTGAGAGGACTTGGAATTGTTGTAAATATTTCTCAAGAGTAATGCAAAACATTGGAAGTTTATTTGGTGTTAAGTGTTATCTTGTGGAGTAACTTGGTTTCCTGTACTTCAATGGAATGGAGAGATGTTTCAAGTAGATTATAAATAGATTAGAGCTCATTGTTGTAATGTATGTTGTATTGAATATTTGATCAACTCCTAGCTCATGCTTTTAACATTCATCGCTGGTGAATTGTTGTGTAAAGCTAGTCTGAGCTTATTTGCTTAAGTTCGGTTGTGGATGCTTGTCTAAGCTGCGCCATTTGATGGGTGCTTGTATAAGTCTTCATGATTTGAAAACCATTCGCGTAACCTTAGGAGATTGCACCAGCTTCATGTAGTTGTAGGCATCCTTGGCGAAATGAAGTTAGGTTAAATAAGGAGTTTGTCTGTTCAATACCTCATCATTACTTCATTGACCTTAGATTAGTTTTCCTAAACCCTCACCTTTTTACTTTTCTTCATTATTGAAACCTTGTACATATGTCATCCACACTGAAGGAGGAACAAGCTAGTGAATGAAGAAGAATCTGCGTAAGTCCCTTTGTGTTTTAACAGCAAAATCATACTTAGTCACTGAGCTATCTCTTACAAACTCATCAGAAAGGAACCTTGGAGTCATCTTGTTTGATCACATAGTTCAGCATTCGAGAGGCTTTGTTCAAGAGGGAGTCAGATACTTAGTATTTCACTCTAATTGTTGACTTGTCCAAAAACAATCATCAACAGTTACTTTTTAGATCTAAAGGACACGTCTCATTCAATTATTAGTACTTATATTCAACTGTAACAACCTTAAAGTCACAACTACTAGTGCAAAAATATTAAAAATATTGGGCGGTCTTAAATGCACAAATACTATCTCAGCCATTGGAACTATCTCAGGTATTGGGTCTTTTCCCCTATATGTGTTCACCTAGATTTTATGTTCTTTGAATACTGCACTTGTGCTAGCAATATCTGCGATCTGATTGGTGTATGTTGAAATGGAATTATTGTCAGCATGCAATGTGTTCCCCTGGATTTTCATCAGATTCAGCATTCCAAGTGACATATATAACAAAAGGCAGCGGAAGAGTGCAGATTGTAGGCATAGATGGGGAGAGAGTGCTGGAGACAGAGTTAAAGGCCAGTTGCCTCTTCATTGTTCCTAGATTTCATATTGTTTCCAAGATTGCTGGAGATGAAGGGATGCAATGGTTCTCTATCATTACTACACCCAAGTAAGTGTCATAGTTTCTTCTTGTTCAACTTAATTGACTTAATTCTCAATAAGATTCCTCTTCTAACACTGAATGTGTGTGTACAGTCTGGTGTTTTGTCAGCTTGGAGGTATGACTTCTGTTTGGAAGGCCCTATCTAAGGAGATTCTTGCAGCCTCCTTGAATATAGATGAGAAGACAGAGGATCTGTCTCGCTCTAAACGAACCCAGGACGCTGTTTTTTTTCCCTCCTCCCAAATGATGAGGGCATTTTGAGGCATTGTAGGCCCCAATATGATATGCATTTCCATTAGTTTGGATCTTGTTTTTAATTATTGAATAATCCTCCATTTTCCAGTCCTTGGGTGACATCCCATAATTTGGATCTTTTGTGGTTCTGTTTTGGAATCCTCCATTTTCCAGTCTGTGGTTGATATCCCATAGTGGAAGACAATATATGACTTAAGATTGGCAATATATGACTTAATTGGATGGGGTTTTGATGTTCTTTGGTTTTTGGTATTTCTTTGGCGTATTGGTTAATTGTGCATTGATTGTATTGCTTTAAAGTTGTAGATTGTTGGATTGCTTTTAGAATTTTTAACATGGCCGAGATACACAATTTTCCTGTGCAATTATATTGTCATCATGGCACTATTTACTTTTGGAGAATGTTATAAAATTCTGATTTGTTGGATGGAGCAAGGCATGGTTAATTGAGTATATTCTTTGTAGTTGAGCTTTGCCAATTTGGGTTTTTGGTTAAATTTATATCCTATTGGGTGGTATTTCATTCTAGCACAATTGAGTCATTGTGTTTACTTAATTGGACTCTATTAAGGGGCTTTTGGATAGTGGCGACATGAGTTTAGATTCAGATGATTGGATTTGGTCGGTAGTGTTTCATCATGTTCAGATTATTTATATTATATAGTTGAGTACAGGTTTTGTTTATGCTAAATTGTCGGTTAATTAACTATTATTCTGCAATTGGTTTTTGAGATTTGGTTACACCACATTGGTTTATGGATCATATTAGAGATGGTTCACATGGTTAATGGTTTTAGGAGTTTCATGGGCAAAGAAGCATGATTGATTCAGTCTTCTAGATTGTGCTCAACTTTAATTACATACTCAGTTCGAGATTTATTAACTTGAAATAATCCATGGTTTTCTTTGATATGAAGCACTTAGTACGTGATACTTAGTGTTTCACCAGATAAAATGTTCTTCAAACAAATCGATGCCAATTCAATGGCGTAAACAAATCCTCATAGATATTGCAATAGTCAAATTTGCTACTGCAGGATTGAATAGAAATCTAATATGGTTTGGCAAGAATCTGATTCCAAACCAAATTGTGAATCATCGTCTTGCCTACAATAATACAAGACAAGTTGGTTCATATGACAATTGTTAGATTGTACTTGAAGGAGAAGCCATTATCTTATAGAAAGTTTAAAAATTACAATTTCGTGACATTACACTTGATAGGTTATACATGATCTCAATGCCCAAATTCCATTCTACAACCATAAATCTCATTGTGGAATAATGTTTTTCTTATTTAATGTACTAGGCGATTAGGGAGATCTAAAAAAGGATCCCAAGACAACAAATTGAAGAGGAAAAGAGTAATAATCTTAATAGATGTGATGTAATTTGTAGCTCTGAATAATTTCATTTAGACAGCTCCATTAATTTTCTCCTTCTATATATATAGTGCTGAAATATATATATATATATATATCCTTATCCCAACCCAATCCCTAAACAAAACCCTAATTCTAAATATGACCTTCATTCAAACCCTAACCGTACATGGAACCCTAACCATGATATGGTACATGTATAATTAGGATTAGGGTTAGAATTATAATTAGAATTCACGTTATAGTTTAAAGAAGGGTGACAATTAGAATGAGAATTAAGGTCAAAACTAGGGTTAGGGTTATAATAAGGGTTAGGGTTAGGGTTAGGGTGACATTTACGCTTACAATTAGAATTAAGGTTAAAGTTAGGGTTAAGGCTAGGTTTGATTAGGGTTATAATTAGGGTTGGGGTTAGGGTTAGGGTTAGACATATAATTAGGGTTACTAAATTAGGGTAAGCATCAGAGTTACTGTTAGGGTTAGGGTATGGGCTAGAGTTAGGGTTAGAATTCAGGTTAGGGATAGAGTTAAAATCATAGTTAGAATTAAGATTAAGGTAAGTGTTAGCATTAGGGTTATTGTTAGATTTGAAATTAGGATAGAATTAGGGTTATGATTAGAATTAAGGTTAGGGTTAGGGTTGTAGTTAGGATTAGGGTTCCTATTAGAATTAGGGTTAGAAGCAAGGTGGAATACTATTAGGATTAGGGTATGAATTAGGGTTAATGTTAGAATCAGGGTAGGATTATAATTAGGTTTAGGGTTGGAATTGAGGTTAGGGTTAGAGTTAAAATTAGGGTTACTAAATTAGGGTAAGCATTAGAGTTACAATTAGGGTTAGGGTTAGGGTTAGGGTTAGGGCTAGAGTTAGGGTTAGAGTTAGGGTTAGAGTTAGAGTTAGGGTTAGAGTTAGAGTTAGGAGTAGAATTAGGGTTAATGTTAGAATCAGGTTAGGGTTATAATTCGGTTTAGGGTAAGAGTTAGAATTAGGGTTACTATTAGGATTAGGATTATACAATATTAAGAATTATTAACTAAAAATAAATTTCATATATTAGAACACTCAAGAAAGGTGGGTATATATATATATATATATATATATATATATATATATATATATATATATATATAGTATAAGTATTAATTTAAATGCATTTGATGACTAGCATATTTATATTAAATATAATATATCTAAAGTATGCTGAGAGATATCCTTCTCGAGGCACCTGCTTTTTTAATCACTAATCTTAACATTAGGCGCCTCTAGAAGGATATCTCTCGGCGTACTTTAGATATATTATATTTAATATAAATATGCTAGTTTGCAACTCATCATATTAACCATGTCTTTATGCACCAAACAAACTAAAAGGTTAATAATTAACATACCACTTTCAACATTACAAAATTCCTACTGTAAATAAACAATGAACTGTATAACAAATGTAGAAAAAGATAACTTACAATATCCTCTCAGTGGTTTAACAAATTATTTTTTTTGTCGTTAATTTAAAAAAAAAATTGACCATCTTTCAATTTTTTTGTTTTCCAAAATAAAAAACTTGATTTAGATTGATCAGCTTAAATCAATAAAATTATCAAGATCTTGGTCAGATTCTCCGCATCGTAGATATCAATAATGGAATCCATGAGATATACTAGCAATTGTTAGAGTTTGGCTGAAATATCTTTCACTCTCAAAAGGTGACACACTTGAACATGAGTTTTTTTTGTTGGAGTGACTTGTTATTGCCTAAACCATTTCATAACATTAAAGTTGATATTGGAAATGAAAAAAAATATGATTATTCCACATTGGGAGACAATTAAAAATATATATCATGCATGGAATGTACATTGCACACTTGTTTCTTCAAAGACTACTAATACTAATGATGCAAAGCTTGAAGATAATGCTCCTGATGACAATGCAGAAATAGAGGAGTAGCAGGGTTTGTCTAGCTTGGCTCCACAACAATATTTTCAGTTATCTGATATTGAGCTTCTTGGTATGCCTGACTTTGACATAGAGTATGATTGGAATCGATATCAATTTTGAAAAATTGTACTTTCTATGTTTATAGGTAACACTTATGGTAAAGCATTTTGGACTACATTCCAAACACTTGACATGAATTTGGACATAATTTTTCGTCAACAAGGACATGATCTAGAACAAGTTAGATTTAGAGAAATATTAACAAACATTGGGAATTCAATTACTAAAAATATGATTTTTTATGATTTAGTTAGATTTATAGAAATATTAACAAACATTAGGAATTCAATTACTAAAAATATGATTTTTTTATGATTTAGTTCTCTAATGCTTCATTGATTTAGTTCATGTGGTTATTCATTTAATACCATTTCATTATTTTATTTACAAAAAAAACTGAATTTGTTATAGTATTTATAGCCTTGTCCACCAACTACTACATTTAATGACTTTCCAATAAAATATAAATATATACTATTTAACAATTTAGGACTATAAATATTTGTGCCTATCGGCCATTTGATAGCACCTTTGGTGCTTTTACTAGTATATATATCGCTGATTCTCCTTTATGTCAATTGCACCTCCTATCCTCTTTAATCAGCGCTAATCTTATAATTGTTAGGCTTGTATTAAATCATCTCTTCTTTTATTTTATTTGAGTCGGCCACCTTTATGATTTTTCAACCTCATATACTATTGTCTTAAGAACATTTCATAGAGCAAGTTTGCCTTATTTAAAACCACACCTCTCCATATTACTTTCTATCACTTGTCTTTTATGAATAAGACTTTTGTCTTATTATGTAGGCTCTTCATACATGGGGTCGGTACTATTGAATAGATTTGTTTGTTCAAACTTTAAACTTCAATGGAGTCAATCACATAACAATATCTATGAATGCCAATTAGATTAAATCGGCCTCATATAGTCTTTTAGTCGGCTAATATTTAAATCTTTAATTTAAACACTATCTTCTCTATCAATCTCTTTCACATCGACGACATTGCTCTTGCCAACCTATTCTTCATAAAGATGTTCTTGCTTCTATCAACCAAGATTCTCCAAGGCCTCTTGTTCAAGCTTTTCCTTCAACATTTGTTCGTATGCTTTTGACATCAATGAATTTGTCAATAGCTCTGTGTCTTGCATTCAATCATGTTGCTATGTTGACATCAATGACAACCATTTCTTATACTCTCATCTGTTCATTCATGATAACAACCCTGACTACCTTCTTGACATCAATGATAACATGGCCAACAATATGTTCCAATGTGAATAACATTCAATTACATAATTTAAATTATTGATACTAGAGTCACATATACTTGCAACTTTTAAAGGGGCAATGACCTATACCATTAATCTAATATAATTTTTTCTTGACATACACATCCATTTGTATATTATTGTTCACGTACACTATGTAGTCAATCACGAACACTACACTAAAATAGATGCTCAAATACATTAAAGATTCAAAGCTTGCACATGGCATATGGGTTGTTTAACAAGTACCTTGATGCTACAATGTATATGCATCTATATATATATATATATATATATATATATATATATATATATATTTATATATAAAAATATATTTATTTATGTTTTCTATAGACCTACCACTTGTTAATGATGATTATAAACAAACTACATAGTTATCTTAATTTCTTGGACATTCCTCACATATAGAGATAAAATAATTTCATTACAAACCAACATTATAATTGCCTTGGTAGTTAGTATGTAAAATATAGTGGTATATACAAGGCATGGACTAGTATGATAGGAAACCCTAGTGAACAAGGAATAAGAACATAGAAATCGTACTATAACAGAATGCCTTGAGAAGGTATGTATTTACACTGTGCTAAAATTGTTTGACAAAATGCCTCAAAGAAAAGTGATCCCATAGAATGCCTTGTTTGCAGGGTATGTTCAAATGGTTTTCTAAAAGGCCTACGAAAATTTTAAGAAAAAGCAACCAGTGAGTGTAAGGCCAGACTCCACCAAGATACCAATAACCTCAATGATGCAATACACGTATACAAAAATCAACCTAGATTAATTATATGCAACTACAGAAGTGTTGGCAAGAGACACTATATGGATTCATGTATGTTGTCATTGATGGCAACAAAGGTTATCCCACACATCCACAAGACATGATGAGTCTCTATCAGAAGTCAGATTGAAGAAGTGTTATGATTCGGTAAGCAAGAACAGAGCAATCAGCAAGGTCCGACAGTCAGGTCCGGATCTCTCAGAGGAAGTATCTCAGTGAAGTGTGGATTTAGGGAAGTCAAGACGAGTACCTTGACTAATAGATTCCAAGGATTTAGCCTCCGGTGATGGAAGGGTGAAAAGATATGAGCACTTGAGTGTTGGGTTCCTGTTTGGCAGAGTAGACAGAGGAAGAACTGTACTGACAGAGTGTCAGACCCAAATCCAGAAGAGATGTTGCTGAGGACTAAGTTTCTTGAGGTATCATTCATGATTGGCCGACATGATTGATGACTTCTTCAAGCATCTCCTAGATCCGCATCACTTGGTAAGCAAGGATCCAGCCGACAGATCAAAGCTTGGGAAAATATTGACTATTCCGGATGCCGACTAGAAAGGTGGTAAGATTACTTGTACGGATATATATACCAGATGAATTTAGATATGAAGGTGTGTGGTGTGAATGTATAATTGTGCGAATAAAAGCAGAAGAGTAGTGGGAAGGCAGGAAGACAAGTCCGGAATGTGACAGGATAGTTGAACCAAAAGAAAGTAAGAATGAAGTGCAGCAGATCAATTTATTGAGCTCAACCGGAACTGAATCTTAGCATGTGTGGATGCTTCTCATCAATTCAAACATTGTGTTATCTTTCTCTCTTGTAGGCAGTGAGCCTCTTGTGAGTAGTATGCTCGGGCAGTGAGCCCTAAATTGGCAGGTGCCATTTTGTACTTCTATTCTTCTAACAGAGAATACATTCTTGGGTTAATCACCCCGTGGTTTTTCCCTTAACCGGGTTTTCCACATCAAAATCATTATGTTATGTGTATTGACTTTGTTTCTACTTTCATGCTTGTTTGCTTTGATGCTGCACTAATTATTAAAGAAGAATAGAAAGTTGAATAAATTGAAGATAACTGATTCACCCCCCCTCTCAGTTATCAACAATTGGTATCAGAGCCAAGTTCCTCCCAACAGAGCCTAACAGCTTGAGGAAGATCTGGGAATTCAAATGGATATGTATGGTATGATGGAGCAACTTAAGTCTGCCCTTGATGATCTTGAGCAGTCAAATTCTGAAGTCAATGAATTGAAGGAAAGACTCAAACAGGCTGATGATTTCATAAAAGAACTAAAAGAGAAACTGAGTCTCTCTATGAAAAAGAGAAAGGAGCTACTTCAACAATTGGCAAGTCAAGGTGAAGCCAATGATACAAATGGAGATCTGAAAGAGAAAACCAAGTTATGTGAAAAGTTATCAAAAGAAATCATCATGGTAAGACATGAAATGGAATCAGGAGTTATGAAGTTTACCCAAGAAATTGAAGAGAGAAGAAAATCTAAAGATGATCTAAGACAATCTCTCAAGGAAAAATTAGAAGACTGCCACAAGATGGATAGAATAATCAGACATCTTGAATCTGATCTTGAAGATGCTAAAGATAATGAAGAAAAACTTGAGGATCAAATTGTCTCTCTTAAAAGGGATCTTCAAACAGCAAATGAATATAAAGAGAAATTCAAGATAAGCTCTGCTCAACTTGAAGTTCTCCTTGAAAGCCAAAAGAGGGTAGATGACAAGTGTGGCTTGGGATATGAAAAAGGTGAAAGCTCTGGATCCAGTCAAAAGAATTTTGGATCAGAAAATCCAAGGAACAGGCCTAGAAGACTTCTGGTAAGGTAGCCTAATGCTCAAAGATATCCATCCTTCAATGGATACTGCCACAACTGCAATAACTTTGGTCATAAAGCTAATCAATGCAGAAAGAGAATGAATCAGACTAATACATCCTTCTCTGGACAATGTTTCAACTGCAAAAGGTATGGTCACAAATCTCATGAATGCAGAAATATTCAAATGAACAATTCATTCAATGGTAGATGCTTTGCATGTAATAGAATGGGTCATATGGCTAATCAATGCAGATCAAGAGGATATCAATCAAATATACAAAGAAATGTTATTTGCCAAATTTGCAATAGATCCGATCATATTGCCAAATTTTGTAGAAGCAAGAATCAGGACAAAAGAGGTCCGGTACATCATAATCAGAATCAAGACAAGGGAAAATGAAAAGTGAATGCGGATGAAGTTCAAAGTGAGATGAACAAGATTTGGGTGAAGAAAAGTACAGAGAATGTAGGGGATGGATCCGCACCAGACTCTGGTGCTGATATTCCTTTCAAAAATTAAAAAGTGAGCTCTAGCTTAGGGGGAGACACAAAGAAAACTATTTTCCCCCAGCCAGTCAATTGGTGCCAGAACTGGCACAAGGAGAGTTGCGGATTAAAGGGTTCATAAGAGAAACATCTAAATAAACTATGGTTAAGATATGGAAGATTCACAAGATGTTTAGATCAAGAATGATCCAGTTCTTCAAGTCATCTGAATAAGGCAAACCAGAATGACTTAGGTCGAGCATTTATTGCAACTTGGTATTAGGGTTTGCGGAGTAATATAAGGGTTCTTCTTATTAAACATTTGTTCATTCTGCATTTAAGAAGAAGCAAAAAGGAGCTCTGCAACAAATTTCGTCAAGCCCATCAAAGATCATTTGCAGAAGTCGATTCATCCAGAAATTGATCCGGCTCACTCCGTGAAACCTAAAGGCGCAAAAGGTATTTTCCGTTCCTAAATATCTCTCTACAAATATTTTTAAAGATGACTACTCTGAATATTGTGAAGATCACTGATAGGCCTCACCCCAAATTCAAGAAACATCCCTACAAATCCTTGGAAGTAGATCCCCTAGGAGCATTTTTCAGTGTTCCGCATGGTGTCTTGCATACAAAAGATATTAGGGTTTACATTCATGCAAACATTGAAGAATTCAGAGAGTTCAAATTGAGGGATATCTACCACAAACAACTAATAGATTATTCATTTGAGCTCCAACCCCAATACAAGGCCCTCCGGGACAAGCACTTTGCACAGTGTATACATTTCCCCTGTTTTGTTGAGGATGAGTGGGTCTGGTATGTCTTGAGAAGAATACATGACAACTTCATGTGGTTGAATGGACCATTCAAGATCACAAAAGATGCCATTAGGGCAGTTACCGGTTTGCACTCATCCAGTGGGATACCTATTCTCAAATCTGTCAAGAATCAGACTGTAAGTGAGGCTACCGGATCTAGGTTTGACAAAAGAGCAATGACAATAGAAGATATCACTGATCCGGATATCAAGTTTGCTTCCATGATCATTGGATACAAGATATATCATTCTAGCAGGGAGAATTCAGTACCTAGAACTGCTATCTACACTGCTTATGAAATGTTAAGAAAGAATTCAGATTATGACCTTTGTTAGCTCCTTCTAAACCAACTCTTGGAGAATCTGCAGAAAATAAAGAAAGATAAAAAGAATTCATTTAAGTATGGTGGGTTAATATTGTGCTTATTCTTCTACTTTATGAATGAGCTACCCAGATCCAGTGGATGGGTATGGCAGAATGACAGACCGGTTGCCATACAAATCAGGGATTATTTGCATGGACTTGGTGATGACAAAGCACAAAACACAGCTCTCTGGGGTTTCTTCAAAAAATTCCAGAACATGATGCAAGCTAGAGAGAGAATTCCCCAATCTGTAGTTGAGAGATACAAAGACACAGTATGCTTTATGGTAGAGACTGATCAGTGCCTAATGGAGGCAGTGGAACCAAGAATAGTGTGGATCATGCCAATGGGGTATGAGGTGGATGAGACAATCGTAGAGATGCATGTTTAGCACATGCTGAGTCAACCAAAGGATCCCAAGGTAGAAAGGTTTGGAACCTTTGAAGAATTGAGTGTGAAGATCCATGTTGAGCTAAGGCAACCAGAGATGAAAAGAAAGGCAAGAAAAGAAGTAGAAAACATTGCCAAAAGCTTTGGAATCTCAAAAGAGGCACTTGATGCCAATAGGGAAAAGTGGTGCAGGAGCACCTAACCTACAGTGGCCTCCATGAGGCATTTAGTTATTTTATTCTTAGTTTTCTGTTTTCAATAAAGTCTTAAATGGACATTAAATATAATAAGGTCAGTTTGGACCAATGCATGTTTAGTTAGTTGTATTTAGGATCAAGTTGTAAGTTCCAAGATCATTTGCTGATCTATAGTTTGTTAGGACAGTTAAGTTTATTGGATTGATGGAGGTAGTTAGCTCTCCCAACCACTTGGAGACAAGTCTGTACTACCAGTGGTAACTAGATAAATACCCTGGGATTTGATGGACGAAGGCATCTAGGTTTTGTAGTAGCTAAAATCAATCAGTTGAATTGTGCTGTTGAAAAATAGAGTATTGTAATTGCATTTCTGAAAGCAAATAAAGATTCTGTTTGTGTTTTGATCATTTGATTTGTGTAATCGACTAGTTGTATTGAGGCTGGATGGATTTGATTATCCATTCCCCCGGTTGATTCTGCGAATTGGAGGAATGGTCATGTACAATAGTTTAGGTTTTGGTTGTGTGTTTTCTATTTCTGTTCGCATGCATGTTTGTAGGATCGCAGGCCAGAGATGTTGAAGAACCCTAGCATGGGTATGTGCTAGGATGTGCAAGGTAAATCAGGTCAGAGAAACCCCCTGGAAGCAAATCTGTGTCGAGATTGCTAAGTAAGCGGATCGGGTCAAGCTCAGAGTTTTCAGTGTAAATTTGTGAAGGCATCGGCATGAGAAGAACCATCGGGTTGAGAAAGTTACATTGAGTCGACAGGGGGCACTTTCACCGATCGGGGTGACTATTGCAAAGTGTCGCCGACAAAGAGTATATCGACGTAAGTCGGGGTATCGGCCGAGCGAAGTTGAAATTCGCCGATGTGAAAAGTCCTACTGATGGTGAGTTGATGGTAGGCACATCGACATGAGATATGATATCAGAGGCAGGGGCGAATGTTTCATCGATGAGGAAAGTCTTGGTGATGATAGCTATCATCGGGGCATCGGTGTAATGGTTACCAAGTGTATCGGTGTGAGGTTCGATATCGGCGGTGGAGTCCAGCATTGGTAGTGTCAGGGAGACAAAGGAGATCGGAAAGAGGCTTAAGGTGTTTGCCAATAGCGAAGATCCCGCCGATAGGTGAAAAGTTGATTCTTCATGGGCAAGAGGATAGCGATCGCTAGAAGAAGTAAAGGTGGTGCCGACGGGAGGATGTGTTGTCGATGGACAAGTGAAGTGGAGATTTGTACATACAATGCCGATTGTATGTTATTCCGAATGTATGTTAAGGTTTTCATAGAGGTTGGTATAGCCCTCTGCATCAAAAAGAAGGAAAGGATTGAGAAAGAGAAGAAAGAGGCAGAAAAGCAAAGTGTTCCGGTAGAATCCTCCTCCCGGACCAGATCTTCTAAGAGCTCTACTCCTACCACTGATAAGAGCTCAAATAAATCAAAACTAGAAGAAAAATCATTTGGTAAAGTAGAGAAAAGAACTAAGACAAAGGCCACAAGGTCTTACATCAGTCAGAAGGATGATGAAGAGATTGAGTCAGATGAGGAGGTAAGGAAATTGAGGAAAAAGAAGAAAGTATCTGGTGAACCCTCTACCGGTGAAGACAAGGAAGAGATGGAAGAAGAGTTTGTTGAAAAGCCCACTCTATCATTAGATGATGTTGTCAAATCAGTTACTATGGATGGAAACCTTCAACCAATGGCTGAATTCTATGATCATTATAATGAGGTTGACCAAAAGATCTTGCAGGAAGTAGCAGTCAAGTATCTGAATATCTACAATAAGGCTTTTATTGAAATTATATCTCTTATTCCCAAAAGCCTAGAGAAAGAGTTAGAAATAAGAAAGAATAATGCTATGGAAAAAGATCTTGAGATCTGAGAACAGATAGCCATTCAACTATATCCTTCAATTGATTCAAAGAAAATGAATATGATCTTCAAAGATTGCAAGGATGAGTTCCGAAGCAAAGCAAGAATGAATCAACTTATGCTCGGAGAAACTGATAAAATAGAAAAAGAGACAGAAGAGATCCTCTGGAATGCATACTCAAGATTCAACATTCCTATTATAGAGGACTTGGGTGTTGATCCCTCGGCTACAAGTGTTGAAAAAGAATCTACTGAGGCAATGACAGAAGAAGTAATGGACATCATTGAAGAAAAAGATAAGGACTTGGAATCCTTTGCTCTGGAAGAGGTGGCCCGTGAACAAACAAACATCACTCCTTCGATTTCCCCTGCTGACTCCGGATCCAAAGGAGAAGAAAGAATAGAGGATAAAGAAAAAAGAGTAAAGGAAAAAGAAGATGACAGTACTAAGGTTGTAGAAGGAAAGAAGACTTTAACAGAGAAAACCACAGCTGTTAGTGGTAAGAGTGTAGAAGGAGAGAAAGCTCCAAGAGACAACTCTAAGACTGCAGAAGAGAAGAAGAATCTGTCTTCGACAAGAGACACTGCAGAAACTGTCAAAGAATTCTTAAACAAAGAGACAATGGAGATTGATGAACTGGAACTTCTACAAGGGCCATTTGATTTTGATTCTCTTTCCCCGGTACAAACAATGAAGATAGCTTCATTTGCTAATGCAAAGGCTAAAGAAAAACTCTTGAAGTCTCACATGGAAGACTGTGAGCTAATAGAAGTTGCATCCGGAGTATTAGAAAAGATCATGCCATCTTTTCAGAAGGATCCCTTAGCTTCCTCATTCGGTAATCTCAAATCTCTAGTCAATAGTGTTAGCACACATTTTGATTCCTTAGAGAAGTCAGCAGAAGATAAGGTCCAGAAGGAATTTTTGGCAAAAAGATTATCAGAGGTACAAGGGTTAATAACTAATGATAGGAGGAATATGAATATTGGGATAAAGAGCTTAGAAAATGCTCTTAAAGATGGTGGGGAAATGTACAAATTTTGTTTATCATGGTCCAAAGTAACATTGGATATTGAGAAGAAAGTGAAAGAACATGAGGACAAACTGACAAAACTCTCTAAGAATTTTGATCCTCTCTCCTCTTCCATAATAAATCAAGAATGTCAAACTATTGCAGTCTTGAATGAAATCAAGAAGCTTGAGAAGGAAAAGAAAAATAGAATAAGCAGGTTGGGTGAACTTAGAGGGATAATTATCCCTAAGTTAGAGGCCATGCATGAGGCCATAAAAGAAGCTCAGATCACAGCCTAGACCAGTGATCTGACAGATCTAAAAAGGGTAGACGCGTTTGCATTCCTGTTGAGTGGTCACATCTCAATTTTGGACAGGATGAAGCAAAGTTGGGCAACAAAATTCGTCCAATTGAAGACAACTTTTGCAGACATACTTCAGTATATGTAAGTATGCTATATATATATTTATGTGGCTAAGTATAGTTGACTTTTTGAGAATTTTGGTGTGCGGACCCTACCCTTTGCCATTAATGTCAAAGGGGGAGTGAGGAGCAGTGAAAAATGAGGAATCCAGCTAAGGGGGAGCTCTGGAAAATGTATATAAAAATAGAGCATCAACCAAGGGGGAGTATAGTGTGACACTTAGTTATTTTTCACTAAGTGTTGCCATCAATGCCAAAGGGGGAGATTGTTGGCAAGAGACACTATATGGATTCATGTATGTTGTCATTGATGGCAACAAAGGTTATCCCACACATCCGCAAGACATGATGAGTCTCTACCGGAAGTCAGATTGAAGAAGTGTTATGATCCGGTAAGCAAGAACAGAGCAGTCAGCAAGGTCCGACAGTCAGGTCCTGATCTCTCAGAGGAAGTATCTTAGTGAAGTGCAGATTTGGGGAAGTCAAGACGAGTACCTTGACTAATAGATTCCAAGGATTTAGCCTCCAGTGATGGAAGGGTGAAAAGATATGAGCACTTGAGTGTTGGGTTCCTGTTTGGCAGAGCAGACAGAGGAAGAACTGTACCGACAGAGTGTCAGACCCAAATCCGGAAGAGATATTGCTGATGACTAAGTTTCTTGAGGTATCATTCATGATTGGCCGACATGATTGATGACTTCTTCAAGCATCTCCTAGATCCGCATCACTTGGTAAGCAAGGATCCAGCCGACAAATCAAAGCTTGGGAAAATATTGACTATTCTGGATGCCGACTAGAAAGGTGGTAAGATTACTTGTACGGATATATATACCAGATGAATTTAGATATGAAGGTGTGTGGTGTGAATGTATAATTGTGTGAATAAAAGCAAAAGAGTAGTGGGAAGGCAGGAAGACAAGTCCAGAATGTGACAGGACAGCTGAACCAAAAGAAAGTAAGAATGAAGTGCAGTAGATCAGTTTATTGAGCTCAACTGGAACTGAATCTTAGCATATGTGGATGCTTCTCATCAGTTCAAACATTGTGTTATCTTTCTCTCTTATAGGCAGTGAGCCTCTTGTGAGCAGTATGCTTGGGCAGTGAGCCCTAAATTGGTAGGTGCCGTTTTGTACTTCTATTCTTCTAACAGAGAATACATTCTTGGGTTAATCACCCCGTGGTTTTTCCCTTAACCGGGTTTTCCACGTCAAAATCATTGTGTTATGTGTATTGACTTTGTTTCTACTTTCATGCTTGTTTGCTTTGATGCTGCACTAATTATTAAAGAAGAACAAAAAGTTGAATAAATGGAAGATAACTGATTCACCCCCCCTCTCAGTTATCAACAAGAAGGGGATAACTCACAATTTAATATCACTTTAAAAGATTAATTGTGAAGGAGTATACTTAGCTCTAGGGGTGATGTTGAAGAAGATTTTCGTGAGGAAGGGGAGGAAGTCATGATTTTGGGTTTTCACTATCACCAAAATTTCCCTCATCACTTCATCTACATGGTGATGATGTCTTCTACCAGCCACATGTCGAAGCACATGCATCACAAGATGCTAAAAATGGAGAAGAAAATGTTGGAGAGCACCTATATGAAGGAGGAGAAGAAGCAGCTTACCTCTTCCTCAAAGTGGTCAATGAGGTTTTCCATCACCCATTCACAAATCTAACTAAATTTTTTGACATATTCTACCATTACTTGACAATCTAGGTAGAGAGTGAGGCATGTGAGGTCAATATATTCACCTATTTGGGGCACTTAGCTACTTTAATATAATATTTAATATCACACAAAATAAAATGAAACCATACCCAAATTACTTTTCCATTAATTTCATTAGATGACCTACTCCACAACTCAACTAATTTTTTTGTAGGGATGATAAGTGTCTTTTGGTCCATTTTAAATGTGAAAATGGATCCAAATTGCTCTTTGTGGTCTCAAATTGTATATATGAAGGGATTTATGGAGACATCCAACTAAAAAGGATTTCCCACTAGAGGTCATCCACTTGATCCTAGCAATATATTCAGATGCTTTCTCAAATGCCTCCAACTAGAATAGATCATTTCCATGGTTAGAACCAATGTCACCATGCCACTACCATTGTGCCTAGCACTATTCCTCTTCCCTCTCTTGGATATTCATAACCTTCACTTTGATTCCTAGGATAGTGCGAAGAATAGAAATGGTGGTGTGAGCACATCAACTCTAATTATCGTAGATATTCCCAACAACATAACTAGTAAAAGTTGAGCATAGAGATTACATGATTTTTCCAAAAGAAAAGTCAAATCAAAATAACTCTAACCACTCTCACACTCTACCCACATTATAAGTTAGTACTTTCTACTCAAAATCTTTTTGATTATGTAAAGGCTCACATTTGTGTGTTTACACAACAACAAATTTAGTACAAAATTCTTGCCTTCACTATTTTCACCTACAGTCTAGACGCGATCACCTTCTAGAGAAAAATCAAGATAAACATTCACCAGATATATTTAAAAAAACTCCCCCAAATTTTTTTGGAGGAGACAAACAAAGACAACACACAATAGATAATTGCCTAAAATCCCTAGAGTGCTACAACACTCAACTATTTACTGATCAATTGATGAAAAAACTTTTACAAATTACCTCTATTTATAGAGGTCTTAACAAGAGTTTACTAGTACAATACAATTAATGTTTTTGCCTTATTGAAACTTCCAATCCTTATCTTGTTTATATACCTGTATATGCTAAAAATTGGAAAGCAAACTAAGAACATAATGATCCTAATCCAATATTTGCACAACACAAGAGATAATCGAAATGTGCAAGAAACTCAAAGTAAACAACATATAAGTTACCACAAACGATTTCTATCCCTTGGTGTGTGGAGATGTGGATTGCTCAAGAGACTCAAGCATTTAACCTTGGTTGCAATGGTGTGATGAGAGCTTAGTTCGATAGAGTAAGTTTACATGAAAAATGGCTCCCCTTTCGGTTTGGAGGAGGCTTTATTTATAAATTTTTGGTGGAGGGATAAGGATTTGATTTTGGAAATAAAGATTTGATTTTTGCTTTATTTGATCAAAAGAGGAAATAAATCAAGAAGATAAGATAAGATTTAAAAATATAAAAGGGATTTGATTTTTGTTTTAAAAGGAAATAAATCCAGAAAAAGATGAGAGGACAATTGATAAGATTATCTAATTAATTTAATTAATTAGATACACATGAGTTTAATTTTGGAAAGAATTCAAGAAGATGTGATTTGAATTAATTAAATAAATGTTTAATTTATTTAATTAATATTGGATTTGTGATTTGATTAATTAAATAATTATAAATTATTTAATTAATATTTAGAAAAGAAGAAGAGATTAATTAAATAATTATTTAATTTATGTGGAAGAATAACGATGATGGACGAAACTAATTAAATAATTAGACTTATTTAATTAATGTGAAAGTATTAGAAAATGGATAATTAAGCTAGGAAGTAAGGTGAATTTTAGGTGTCTACATTTTGCCCCTATTTGAGATGGTGTTGTGAAGTAACATCATTTCAAAGAAGTTTAAAACATAGTGTTATGTTGGATACAAGAAGGCTTTGGTTTAGAAGAATATGATTGGAAGGAAAAAAGATTGGATTGGATGATGGTGATGCCCCCGTCACTCAAAGAGAGGGTGACAAGGAAAGATAATGGTAAGTTGATGAACAAGATGAATGATGATGATGCCCCCTCAAGAGGGAAAGTGGGTTCAAGGAACACATATGTGCTCTCGAAATAAAAGGAGAGGAATTTGGTAAGAGATAGAGAAATTTAGAAGAAGATGAAAAAGTTAGATGAAAGATGGAAGAATGATGGAAGAAGAATGAATGTAGTGATGTAGGATGATAGAAGAATAGAAGAATTGATCAAATTGTGAAAGCTATAAGTATTTATTAGGATGGATGGGTGAAATGGATGAGATGATATGCTTTAGGTTATGCTTGGAAAATATAAAGAGCAATCCTTATTTTGATATAGCATATGGTTGTTATGTACCAGGGTATATAAGACGAAGGTGATGATGTATCCAATGCATAGGACATTGACTCTGTAAATAAACAATTTGTACTTATTCATACTAGACATAATAGAACCTTGTTGGAAGTGTGAATGGATAATAGTCTTAGCGTAGAATGATCCTAGTGCATAAAGGCATTTGCATGACCTTTAGATGCAAAGGATATTGATATGCAAGATGCTATTCTAACACATACAAGATACATATTAGTTGTAGTAGGATAATAAGAACATCCCACAAACACAACATACGAAAGCAATGACAATGCCCCAGTCTATACTTATCGTAACATACTAAGATATAGAAATATCAAGGTAGTTTTGATTAGGTATTAGAAAGGAACATAAAGATAAACCAAAAGAAATCGACAAACTGACAAAAAAAAACATAGTCATCATATCTCTTGCCAAAGAGGGTGCTCATAGTGGATAAGGCCTTATTGTAGGAAGGATACATCCGTTAAAGGCTCTGGATTAGGATAATGGATTTAGCGGAATGAGAAAGCGGTATGCGAGTAAGTGCACTACTGCAAGAGGAGTCTTTTGCTTATGATTTGGTAAGTATTTGAGCTTTCAAAAAGATGTATACTTTATTTTCTGCTTGAGTTAGTCAATTTGGGGTGATAGGTGAATATGATGGATTATGGTAGATGAAAGAAGTGAAGTTTTGAGTTTTATTATGGTTGGTGGAGGATGGATGAAATGTGTGAAAAAAGTGACAATTTCCTCTCTAGACAACAAGGATCCATTCCTAGAACTATACTAAGGAAAGATGCTGCTAATCCAGGTGAGGATTTATTATGGGAAGACGCTGAATGGATAACAAGTGATACTGAGAATTTCAAGCCATGATAGGTGGATGGATGGAAGTGTGTAGGTCAAAAGACTTTACTATGGCTAGTGGATGCAAGTGATAGGGATGAGAACTTAGTAGATGGTGGATGCTAACTCTTACACATAGAACCTGTTTGCCAGTTTTTCACTAGAGAAAAAAATATTTTATTTTTGGAGTTTTCTATTTTTTTTGTATTGTTGTATTTTTCTGATTTTTTTGTATTATTTTTATTTTTCTAATTTTTTTGTATTTTTCTGCTAGGTATACTCTAAGGATTAGACATAGAACTTCTTAAGATGAATATTTTTGATGGGTTCACCTAAAGGTATTCCTTAAGGTGTTGATAAAGTATAAGCTCCTGATCCATTTACTGTTGTAATGATGAAGGGACCCAACCAATTATGTTCAAACTTGCCCTTTTTGTCTCTATCCTGTTGGTTCCTTTGATTTTCTTTGAGAACTAGATCACCTATTATAACTGCGATGAAGGTGGTTTTGATAAACCGGAAGGTGATTAAGTTCTTTTAGATGCCTCTCATCCAGTAACTCTAGCTCATTTGATCTAGTGATTTTGTACTCTTCACCATCAATAAGATGCTGCATAGAGATTCTGAGAGAAGGGAGCTCGACCTCGATAGGTAAAATATCTTCGATGCCATAGACTAATGAGTATGGAGTAGCATTGGTTGGGGTCCTAATACTAGTGTGGTATGCCCATAAGGTTGGATTAAGATGTAAATGCCAATCACGACCGGCTTCATTGACTATTTTCTTAAGTATTTTCAATATGGTTTTGTTGGAAGCCTCAGCTTGGCCATTACTTTAAGGATAATAGGGAGTAGAAAAGTGATGTTGAATGTGGAACTGAGTGCACAAGGAAAAGACTTCTTGGTTCTTGAAAGGTTTACTATTATCAATGACAATAGAAAGCAGAATAATGTATCAGCAAATGATATAGTGAAGGATGAACTTAGCAATTTGTTTGCCGGTGATACATGTCATAGGAATGGCTTCTACCCACTTTGTAAAATACTCAGTGGTAGTGATTATGAATTTATGGCCATTAGAGGATGATGGATGGATTTTACCTATGAGGTTGAGTCCCCACTATGAAAACGGCCAAGGAGTAGTAGCAAGTTGCAACTTATGTGCCAGTGCATGAATCAGGTTCCTATGCTACTGACATTGAAGGCACTTTTTAGTGAATTGGTGGGCATCTTGTTCCATAGTAGGCCAATAGTATCCAACACGTAGCAACTTTTTAGCAAGGTTAAGGCTCATGGAATGTGTCCCACAGACACCTTTGTGAACTTCCCATAAAGTAGTGTTGGCCTCTTCCAAGTTGAGACATCTAAGTAGGATACCATCAAGACTCTGTCGGTAGAGGGTCTCACCAAGAATGATGAATTAGAAATTACGACAGATAAAGGTTTTTCTTTGAGTGTTGGTTAGGTTTTGTGGAAGGGTATGATCATGAAGGTAATAGTAAATGTCTTGATACCATGGAGAATTGGGACCAACAAGTTCGCATATGAATTCAGTAGGTGGAATATCAAAAGCTAGTATCAAAAGTTGTTCGACCGGGAATTCACAATGTTGAGAATTATTTGACATATCCAAGAGAGATCCTATAGTTGCCATGGCATTGGCAACTTTGTTGTTTAATTTGGGAATCTGTTCAAAGGAGATCTTGGAAAAGTATGGCTTGAAGTCATCAACCATTCTCTTATAAGGAAGCAAATTGTCATCTTTTGTCTGATACTCATCTGTAACTTGTCAAATGACCAACTGTGAATCACCATATACCTTTAGTTATTTAATATTCCATTGTACGACTATTCAGAGTCTTGTGATTAATGCTTCATATTCTGCTATGTTGTTGGTACATGAAAAAGCTATCCGATATGACCAAGGAATACAATCTCCTTGTGGTGTAATACAAATTATTCCAGTTCCTAAACCATGTCATGTGTATGAACCATCAAAGTAGAGTTTCCATACAACTGATGGATAGACAGAAAAGATCCCTTCATCTAGAAAATTTGAAATCATAGGATGTGTATCTATGATAGGTGCCTCATCTAGTTGATCGACAATTATTTGTCCTTTGATTGCTTTTTGATCGACATACTTGATATCGAACTCACTAAGGATCATGACCCATTTTTCTAGTCTACCTTTAAGAGATGCCTTAGATAGGAGATACTTGAAAGGATCTACCTTAGAGATGAGCTTTGTTTGTTGATTCAACATATAGTGCCACAACTTTTGGGAAGTAAACACAACAGCTAGACATGCTCACTCCATAGAAGTATAATTATGCTCATAACCTACTAAGGTGTGACTAATATAATAAATAGCCCATCCTTTGCCGGATTCATCATGTTGAGCCAAGAGGGCTCCTAAGGCAATTGATGTAGAGGAAATATAGAGTAATAAAGGGTGCCCTGATATTGGTGGTACCAACACTGGTGGTGTCACAAGATATTCTTTCAATTGATCAAATGCTTATTGACACTTGTTGTCCCATCTAAATGTCACATCTTTGCAAAGCAGGTATTAAAAAAGGTTGACATTTGTCAGCAAGTTGAGCTATAAAGCATATAATAGACTATAATTTGCCTTGAAGGATCCTAAGTTGTTTCAGGTTGGTAGGTGGAGCCATCTCAACTATAGATTTGACCTTAGTGGGATCTACTTCAATGCCTTTGTGAGACACGATTTATCCTAGCAATTTTCAAGATGCACGACACCAAAGACACATTTCTTTGGGTTGAGTCTAACTTGATACTGTTCTAGCCTATCAAAAATATGTTCCAATACTTGTAAGTGACCCTCTCTAGTAAGTGACTTTCCCAATAGGTCATCAACATAGTCCTCCATGATATGATGAAAAAGATCATGAAATATGACAGTCGTTGCTCTTTGGTATGTGGCTCCAGTGTTCTTAGACCGAAATGCATAACTTGCCAATAATAGGTTCCACAAGGACATGTGAAAGAAGTCTTATGCTCATCTTCAGGTGCAATAAGGATATAATTATATCCAGATGAAGGAAAACATTTTGTGACCAGCTATGAGATCTACTATGATGTCGATGTTATGTAGAGGGAAATCATCCTTTGGACAAGCCTTATTTAGATCCCTGAAATCAATGCATATACAGATGCCCCCACTGACTTTAGAGATAGGGACCAGATTTGAAACCCATTCAAGATAATCAATGGGATGGATGAATTTCGCATCTAATAGCTTCTGTAATGTGATTTGGGGATGCATCTTCTTGATTTTTTGTTAAACTAGCTTGGCATTGGGAAATACTGCTAAATGATGGACCACTAAGGAAGGATCTAATCCAGGCATGTCTGCATATGACCAAGAAAAGTTGACGGTCCTTTTCAAAAAGAATTGTGTGAAATCTTTCTCTTGTTCTGATAAGGAAGCTACGAGAAATGTAATCTTAGGATTTTGGGTTGTTCCCAAATTGATCTCTTGTGATTTCTCAACTAAAAGTGGAGATTTTCGGGATATGAACTGATTGTAGGGGAAGGTCAAATCCTCCATCCTTGGGTGCCCCAGAGAGGTTTTCACCATTGGATATGTCCTTTCTTTTTACTATTTTGGAATTTGATGGTGCCATAATGTGGTGTTCACCAAGGGATTTTTTTATTGTTTTATTTTTGTGACTAGAGGAGTTGACCTTCTCGCCAAAGTATGTTGTGTTATCAAGATCTATACTAAAACCTGATTTATGGTCACCTAAGGTAATACCGTCTCATAGTCCCATGAATTCCATGATGGACTCATCATTCTGAAATATGTCTAGAATCGAAGGCTCTTGTTGGTCCCAATTGATAAGTTCTAGGTAAACAAGTGGAAGGCTTTAGGTTTTGGTAGTGGATGTAAGGGAGATAGAGGATATCATGAAGATAGAGGTATCTTTAAATAGGTCTGTGAGATGTATCAGAGAGTCGTCAATGGTATCCTTGTTAGAATGTTCAACCGCGGGAAAGGCCTTCACTACTTCGTTAAGAATATACTTGATGTCTGAGGGCTTTGGTACATCCTTTCCGTACCCTAATCCTTGTTTATTATGTTTCCTTGTCACAATTATGGGTTCTACATTTCCTTGTTCATGAAATCCAAGGCCACCTTGACCTTTGTAACCCATGTTCTTAATAATGTGAAGACCTCTAGTATACTGCTCAACTGGTAGGGTGACTATATCTTGGGCTTCCTTATATAGATAGGATGAGATATCTTTAATGGATTAATCTTCTAGAAGTCCCCAATGAATGAAAATGGTGGGGCTAGCCTTTATGACAACTTTTGAGCTTGTTTTTGCTAGGAGTGGTTTTCCATAAGATTTAGGTGATTGTGTCAAGTTCCCCACATAACAAGATTTGTGTAGATCATACTCACCAAACCCTTTGTCTTTGTACTGGATCTTGATCTTGGGAATATGTTTATCAGATGTGCCTTTGGTTAATGTAGATGTATCAATGTAGGATTAGGATGGTTGAGATATAATGTTTTTTGGAATGTGATTCGAATCTTGGTAGTGGCCTTGCATGGATCTACAAAATTCATAAGGATTAGGGTCTTCAAGAATAGTAATTTATGTACCATTGTAGGAGAATTTGATACACTGGTCCAATATGTGGATGTTACAGCATTCATGGTATGTATCCATGGGCAACCTAGAATGATATTGTAAGCAAGATCAAGCTCCAATACTTGACAATGAGTTTCAATAACTATAGGACCAACTTGGATGGGTAGATGAATGACACCTTCATATTCTCTTTTTGCATCATCATATGCTTTAATGGTTATACTTTTTTTTGAGTCAATAAGATCCTCAGAGTACCCCAACTGTTTTAACAATTTTAGAGAGTAGATGTTTAAGCCAGCATCACCATCTATAAAGACCCATTTAATTTTGTGTTGATGGACATAGACTTCGATGTGTAATGCATCATTATGGTAAGGGCTATGTGATGGGAGGTATTTTTCATTGAAGATCAAGTGGTGAGATGAAGCAATGTGACCTATCATAGCTTGAAATTGGTCAACATCTATGTTATTTGGAACGGACGACTCTTGCAAGGCTTTTTCTAGAATAGATTTATGTGTAGGTGATGTTGTAAGAAGATCCAAAATGGATATCTGTGTTGGGGTTTTTCCTAGGTAATCAAGAATAATGTACTCAGAGGATGGATTTGCATTGGGTGTTGCTCTGCTGAGGGTGACATGACCATGACGGGTGTTTACTGCATAATTAGGTGGTTTTCCCTTAATGGTAAGGGTGGACACATGGTGATGACTCTTGATTATATGCCCGATAATGAAATCATAGGAGGTGGATGCATGGTTGACATTTTCCCCTTTATCAAATTTATTTCCCTTATTGTGAGATGGGAATGGATCCTTGTAGGTATGAGGTCATTGTTAGAGGTTTATTTTAGAGGTTCATCTACATTTATGTCACCTTGGTCAATAAGATTCTGGATGAGATTTTTAAGTTTCATACATCCAGGGGTTTTATGTACTTTTACCCTATGGAACTCATAGTATTCATTGTCCTTATACCATGAGTTTTTGAATTGAGGTTCATCATATTGACATGCTTCAGGTAGTGTGATGAGACCTGTTTGAACCAGTTTTCATAGGATAACTTCAATAGGTTCTCCCAAAGGAGTAAATTTACATCTTTGGGTTGAATCTTGTCATGGTTGTTCTTGAGGAGTGGAAAGGATATTTTTGACTGGTTGTATATTGACAGGTGTTTGGATATTTTGAATGTGTTTGGTGTCCACAATACCATCATTGACAACATTTTTATTTTTGGACCAAAAATGAGGTTTTTCATTAGATTGTTGAGGATTGTCTTTGGTTTCTTTGAAAATTTTGACTAGACCTTTAGCAATAAGGTCATTTTCAATGTTTTTTTCCCCTTAGATAAGATTTGCTCAAATGAATTTGCACATTGGATTTGTAGATGAAAACCTAGCTATTGGTTGTGGTTTTGGATTGATCAATTATTTTTTAGGAATAGGCCAAGGGAACTTGCTAGCCATATTCATCCAACGTTGTCGGAATGAGATGAAAGTTTCACTATTGCGTTGTTTGTTGTTATATAAATAGGTCATGGAAACTTCATGTTCTATGTTGTAAGAGAAATGAGTTACGAATTTCTCAGCTAACTCATTGAAGGTTTTGATACCTGGTTGTAAGTGAGAAAACCATTCAATGGCTTGCCCTCTGAGAGTATGGGGAAAGAGGCACATAAGATATATATATATATATATATATATATATATATATATATATATATATATATATATATATGCACTAAAAATTGGAAAGAAAACTAAGAACATAATAATCCTAATCCAATATTTGCATAACACAAGAGATAATTGAAATGTGCAAGAAACTCAAAGTAAACAACAAATAAGTTACCACAAATGATTTCTATCCCTTGGCATGTGGAGATGTGGATTGCTCAAGAGACTCAAGCATAGCCTTGGTTGCAATGGCATGATGAGAGCTCAATTCGACAGAGTAAGTTTGCATGAAAAAATGGCTCCCCTTTTGGTTTGGAGGAGGTTTTATTTATAGATGTTTGGTGATGGAGGGATAAGGATTTGATTTTGGAAATAAAAATTTAATTTTTGCTTTATTTGATCAAAAGAGGAAATAAATCAAGAAGATAAGATAAGATTTGAAAATATAAAAGGGATTTGATTTTTGTTTTAGAAGTAAATAAATCCAAAAAAAAATGAGAGGATAATTGATAAGATTATCTAATTAATTAGATACACATGAGTTTAATTTTGGAAAGAAATCGAGGAGACGTGATTTGAATTAATTAAATAAATATTTAATTTATTTAATTAATATTGGATTTGTGATTTGATTAATTAAATAATTATAAATTATTTAATTAATGCTAGGAAAATTAACTTAATCAAATAATTAATAATTATTTAATTAATGTGGAAGAATAACGATGATGGATGAAACTAATTAAATAATTAGAATTATTTAATTAATGTGAAAGTATTAGAAAATGGATAATTAAGCTGGAAAGTAAGGTGAATTTTAGGTGTCTACAAAGGATTCTTATCCATCTAGAAACTATCCATTCTCATCTAGACACTTACAAGTTACTAGTTTATCTTCTCCTTCTTTCTAGAGATTTCCATTTTGCATTTTCAATTAATTATAATGATAATTAACCTTGGTGGGAGAAATTACAATACTCCAACACTCCCCCTTAATTTCTACAACTAACTACTTCAATATTTTTAATAACAAAATTTTGTCTTCTCCTTTACTAATGCCTTTGCCAACTGATTTTTAGATCTGCAAAACTTCAAATAGATTTCTGCAAATTGCTTACTAGCTCTCTAATGAAATGATACATGTGTTTAATCCTCTTGTAAAAAATATGTCAGGAACAATTCTTCCTAAAAAATTACTATTGAATGATACCTTTCACGTATAATAATGACTTCTTTTTAGTCTAAACAAACAATCATCTGTCACACAACTCAAGCATTCAATCCTTGCTTGATTCATTTTTTGTTTGACATGTGAATATTTATGCCTGTACAAATTTTTGAACATACTCTAGACCTTTTTCCAATCAAATACAGCAATCCATCCACAATTCATCTACATACAATATTTCATAGATTCCTTCTTCCATTCTTTGTTCCAAATATAGGTTATGCTGACCTATATGAATGTGCTACACTCTTTGGTTCTCTCTATAAAGTGTATAGGGTGAAGTTTTGGGCCGACAGGACAAGAAGTCACACGGTACATCTATCATGCTGACTTGTTTGATGTTTTGCTTGATTGCGGTATATAAACAACATTGAATTCTTGTCTGGTAAGGAAGTGTGTGTGAAAGAGTTAAGTGTGTGTGTGTGTAAGAGAAATCTGATGTAGAGAAGGATAATATAAGATTGTGGTGAAGATGAAGTGTGTTAAATCAGTATTATGAGCTTTAGTGGAACTATATATTCAACATAAGTCAGATGCATTACTAACAGTTCATATTTGGTAGTGAGCCACCCCTTCTTCCATCTCTTTCTATTTAGGATAGTGAGTCCTTTGGCAGTGAGCCACCTGCTATGAGCATTCTCTTTTATGGACAGTGAGTCCTTTTGGCAGTGAGCCTAATTGTAATTGGTATTGTTATTCATATATATATATATGTGTGTGTGTGTGTGTGTGTGTGTGTGTGTGTGTGTGTGTGTGTGTGTGTGAGCTAATCCTCACCATGGTTTTCCCTTTTTGGGTTTTACACATAAAAATCTAGTGTTCATGTGTTATGTATTTTGATGGTTGATTTCATGCTTTCCTTTCTTACTGTAAATTAAATATGCTGTGTGGAATGAATGTTTAAATGCTTAAGTGGTTTAAGAGAATACCGATTCACCCCCCCTCTCAGTATTCTGGGAGTTCAACAATAACAATCTCCCTCTCCATGAATACCGCCCATGTTGTCTCTAATATTTTTGCCTCCCCCTAGTCAACTTTTAATTATTTTTATTTATTTTCCCAACCTACCTACAAAAAGAGATGTGACATCCTCCCCCCTTGGAATAAGTTGACTCAACTTATTAGGAGGTTGCATTTGCTATTTCATTTTTCTAATAACTGCATTGAAACTATTTATTAGTTTTCTCTTGTCATGTTTCAACCTGTTAGGGTCCCAATTCATAACTTGTATATGCAAATTTCTTCTAAATTTTAGGTTATTAGCCAAATTATTTTCTTTTGAACTCATTATCACTATTTCACAAGTGGTTTATTTTTCCCTAATTTGACCAATTTGGAACAATTTTATAAGATTAAAAGGGTGCATATTAAAATTATTCCCTTGAATATGTATTTTCACTCAATGTAATCCTCTATTTTTCAATTTATGTGTTGATTTTTTTGAAGGTAGCTCAATATTTGTCCCAACTAGTACACTCATTTACCTATTACTCCTTGGAAAGTATTGAAGTACCACACATCAAAGACCACTCTTCATGGTCAAGTATGCATTATATAGTCAATTTTGCTTTCACTTGATTCCACTTGGGTCCTATTGCCTAGGTTATCATCCCTTCATTGTTCATTTAGAATGCATCTAACTTCATATAGGTATTTGAATAGAAGTCATTTACAATATCTTGGTATGTTTTCACTCTTAGTTTTGTTTTTTCTCTATATGATAGAGTCATACAATGGATAACCAATGTCAACAAATGGACACCTAATAAGTATTAAGGTAACAACAAACTTGTCTCACTAAGTGTACCATTCATTCTATGTATTTCACACATACTAAACCATTCAAATATACATCCTCAAGTTCTCTAAATGTTAAGTTCATAGCCATTTAGGCCTATACCATGAGGATGATTTTTTATACCACTAAATTTGTAGTGAAAGTCATCACATAACAATGTGCAAATTCAAATTCAACAATTGGGTTATGGGAAATAGTAATCACCAAATACCACAACTTTCTATTGCATACTTTAATTTTCCTTTACAATTCATATATTCAAATTATCTTTTGCACCAATTTAGCTATTCTTCATTAGGATTGGTCAACCAATCTTATAGGCTTAAAAGTCTATTAAAGAAATTCAATGTTAACATATTCATATAGAGTGACTAGTTTAGTCATAGTGAGCTAGTGTAAGGCCATTTACTTTACCATAGAGTCTAGTGAGCTTTATAAGTCTCGTGTTTGAACTATTCTTTGATACCAATGTAATAACCACCTTGCTTAATTTTTTTTCATATGAATACACCTCAAGTACTAACTTAATTAACCAAGCAACTTTTATTCAATTTAGAAGTGCCAACTTCATATCTTACCAACCATAGTTTTGGTAACAACTCTATTCCATAACTTATATACTTATACTAAATATGGTAAGCTCCCAATGTCAGGGTCATCCCTAGACCTAGACCTAAACCTCGAGGGTTCATTCGTAATGGCCTTGTCTATGTATCCCTTTATGGAAATTAGAGGCTCCATAGTTCATACACCAATAATAGAGAGACTTCAATCTCTCCTTTGATATGAGATCTCCAATCTCACTTTTAATTATAGCCTTTAAGTGAATATTATGATTCCAATTCAATTCATACAAAATAGTATGATAGAAAATGCACTTGAGTAAAATGTTAGTTCAATGCCAACATCAATGTATGAAAACACATAAAACCACATAGTGATCATATCATACACACATCACATTCACATAGTGATTAGCTCATGCATACAACATGTTGGAATGTTTCTAGGTTTGTTCCCCTAAATCCTTTTTAAGGGTTTTTGGTGTGTCACTATGCTAGGGTTATCACTAATTATGTCCAAAACCCTCAATGTTGTAAAACTTTTACCTTGGCTATGGTTGTGTTCTATCTTTCTATTGACTTGCCTAGCCATTCATGTCTGCTTAAGTCATCTCCTAAAGACTTTGTAATTTTTTGTTGATTGGTCTCTCATAATCTGTTACCCACTAATCCTTGTAACAAGTATTTTAATCAATCATGATCCTTGTATGTTAATGCTTTGGGAAGATTTGAATTGTCATGTACGTGTCGCTTTGTAATTGCGTCACAAGCTTTTAGTATTTCATGTGCATATTTGTTTAGCCCAATCCAAGTTCATGAGCTTGCACGATGATGACATGTGTGAGGACCCCTTGTAATGTTTCAAATGTATTTTTAGTGAGGTCTTTTCCATGTGGTGTTTTCTTATTGCATCATGATTATTTTCCACTTCGCAAACCTAAAAGGAGAGCCCACCATAGTGTTTGCAAGATATGAAATCCGATTGAAGAACTATTAATGCCTGACATGGAGTACAATTGGTGTCATCCTATTGCATCGCATGGATCTATTCCTTCACAAACTTCACAAGGTGCATTCGAGTAGCATTTTTAATATGCGATGAGTATTTTGAGTAAAAGGAACTCATGACTAAAGTTCTTGTTGTCAATAGTTGATTGGTCCATGCGTACAGTGCCTGATCAAGCCGTCTAATATGTCTAGACTTGAACTTGAATTTGACACTTGCCAACTATCTTTTCAAAATTCACTTGGAGGTTAAGTGCACCATAGATTTTCTTCATGATCAATGGTCCAAATTGAAAATCCTCAACGGATAAAATACCCTAGCTCTAAAGCATGTATGAGTATTAATTCAAAGGTGGCAGAGAATATTTTGCGGGTAAATTAAAATCTCTGAGAATATTTCACGTGAATACCCTAACCAGTAAGGAGAAATCTTGCAAGTGACTGGTAGTGTAGATTATCTAGATTCGGTAGAAGCTCATATGAGGAACAATTAGAACAATATCATTTCTCTGGAAAATTATAAGGTATGAGCCCTATGACCTTCTGAAACTGATATATATTAAAAGAAGCTAGGGTTTTCATTTGAAAGTATATTGAAAGGGTTTGTGTAAGAAGGGTTGTAAGAATTGTGAACTACTAAAATTATATGGGAGTATATCGCCATGAATATGAGTCAAGTCTTAGGTCAGTCAGGTACTTCCAAGAGGGGTTTACACAAAGATATCATTAAGTTAATGCTTGGGTCTTTCAAAAGGGAAAAGAAATCTGGTGCAGGAGCACCTAACACAAGGTGGCCTCCATGAGGCATTCAACTATTTGATGTTCATTTTGTTGTTTCCAATAAGGTCCTAAGCTGACCATTCATGTAATAAGGTCTGTTTGACCAATGCATGTCATTTTAGTTTGTATCTAGGTTTGTTTTGTAAGTCCCAAGTGATATTTGTCAATTGTAATCGCATAATGCTAAAAATAACAATAATGCTAAAAATAGGCAGTTAGAGGTTGTTAGATCTCCCAGCCACTTGGAGGTTGTCTCCTAGCCGCTTGGAGTCAATTCAGTACTACTGAGGGTGAGTGGATAAATGCCTAAGATCATTGAATGTAATCAGTAGTAGTAGTGAGTAGTAGATGAGTTCAGTTCAGTTTAGTTGTAGTTAAGATTAGAAAGATCGACCAGAGATTAGTGTGATTGTAATTGAGCATCTGTATGCACATTTTCTGGAAAGCATAATAAACAAGTTCCGTGTTGTGCATTTTTCTGTTATTTGATCTCATTAGGGTTTCCTCTGTATAAGTTGATTTGCTATTTTGGGATCAAGATGGATTGTTAATCCATTCCAATGCTTAGATTTCTTTGAAATTGGTGGAATGGCTGTACATATCGATTTGTGTTTTCGTTTTGTGTTTTTTGTTTTGTCCATTTCATGCTTACAAGATCGCGCATGGATGCATTGACAGATCCTAGCATCGTCATGTGCTAGGTTGGCAGAGTGAAAGATCTGTGTAGTTGAAGAAACGGATCCGTGAAGTTACAGAATTTACAACAGATTAAATCGGTGAACTTTCAAGTTGTTTCACCAGACACACAATTTGTGTGTATATCGCAATTGTATGCCATATATACATCCTGTGTATATATCATAGTTGCATGTTTGTGTGTATCTCACAGATGTTCATCGCAGTTGTATGTGGCGGATGTACATTGTGAATGTACAAGTGTATCGACATACAAAGGAGAGAGAAAGCTAAAGCTTCTGATCGACATACAAGGAAGTCAACGGTCAAATGTATATTCAGCAAAGCATATTCTGAATGCATGTTTTGATTGCATCTTTTGAATTCATAATCAGGTTGTATATTTCAAATGTATGTTGAACACATACATTGCGCAAATACATTGAGTCGGGTGCAAGAGGTGACCGGCAGCAGCGGTGAGGGAAACTAGCTATCGCGGGTCATGCGATGCACATACAAGCTTGGTTGCATCAGGGTGACAACTGGTAAGTGTCACCAAAGGGGAGTTCATCGATACATTGGTGCGAGGAGATGAATGTTCTCCGATGGTGAGTATTACACCGATAGGCAAGTAAAACGAGACATACAAAGGGAAATGCAGGTCAGGGTGTTTGGCTCTACATCATAGTGGTATCAGAGCTCAGCAAAATATTTGGGCGACAACAGGAGTATTGGTGTTTGGGTGTTGTCTATGTATGTTTATGTCAGATAAAGAAAGTGAGACAGAGGCAGAGAGGATGCCTCCCAAAGTATGTCGCAGGATGCCATCAAGAAGTTGATTGAGGAGATACTTGCATCCAAGTTGGGAGAGTTCAAGCAGTTCAAAGGCAAAGATAAGGAAGATGACGGTGACAGTGATGAAGAAGATACATAAATTGGGGAAACTAGTAAAAAGGCAGAAGAGATACCAGCAGACCAGAGGGCATTTTTAAATGCATTAAAGTCAGTCAATAGGGACACCATAGATGTGTTACCTATGTATAGTGGAAGTATGGAAGTTAAAGAGGTGATTGATTGGATTGAGGCATTGAACAATCATTTTGAATATAAAGAAATCCCTGATGATTAGAGGGTTAAGTTGGCAAAGGCAAGATTGCAGGGATCTGCTCTTGCATGGTAGAATTATGAACAAGGAGAGAGAGTCAAGGAGGGGAAGAATATGATAACCTCTTGGGAAAGGATGAAGACCAAACTCAAGGCACAGTTCTTACCCTTGGACTATGATGTACAGATGTATAAGAAATTGCAGAACCTCAGATAGAGAGACCTTAATGTGAATGCATACACACAATAGTTTCATAAACTCAGTCTCAAATCAAAGAGACAAGAGGAAGAGTCAGAAAAAGTGGCTAGGTACTTGAATGGCCTAAGGATGAACATCCAAGATGAGATCAGCATTTTAGCACCAGAAACAGTGAACATGTGTTTCCAAATGGCCTTGAGGGATGAAGAGAAGATAAAGAGGAAGAGTGAGCAAAACAATAGAGGAAGAGGTGACAGAAATTTTAGAGGCAGTTTTGGAGGAAGAAGTCCTAACCAGAGGCCTAGTGGTGAGTCTAACCAGGAAGAGACTAGTAAAGGACAGGAGTAGTCTAATTTCAGAGGTGGATGGAAAGGAACAAGAGGCAGATTTGGAGGTGGTAGATGTTCTAATGTTTTCATTGGAAGATGTTATCATTGTAATGAAATTGGTCATACAACATTCAAATGTCCAGAAAGGCAAGGTTCATCATTAGGAGGTGATAGGAAGAATGACAAGAGGGTCCAGTTTGTGCATGAAGAAAAGGTAGATGAAAGTGTTAACTCTCCAATGGGAAGTGCAGCCCCAGCTGAAGATGGAGAATCATTGATGCTAAGGAGAACAATCTTGAAGACATCTAAGGACATACTACAAAGGAGAGCTCTTTTCAAGACCAAATGCAAAACTAAAGGTAAACTATGCAAGGTAGTAATAGATTCTGGTTCTACAGATAATATGGTATCTCAGGAAATGGTGGATAAGTTGAAACTAGAAAGGATATCACATCAAACCCCTTACAAAACATCTTGGGTCAGTGATAGTCAATCACTTTTGGTATATGAATAAGCATATGTTGATTTTCAGATTGGAGAATATTAGGATAGGGTCTTATGTGATATTTTGCCCATGGAATGTTGTCACCTACTTTTGGGTAGGCCATGGCAATTTGATAGGAGAGCATTGTATGATGGATATGCTAACACATACACCATCAAGAAGGATGGGAGAACTTTTGTGATGACACCATTGTAGGAGGATGCTGAAGCAAAGAAGGCAGCCAAAATTATTTTGATGGGAAATAAAGAGTTTGTGCAGATCACTAAAGCAGAGACACAAACAGTTGAGGATATCTCAAGGAATGGAGATCACAGTTTGAAGAAGGTTTCAGTTTTGACTGATGGAGTTTAGATGAATTAGTAGAAGGTCCAGGAGAAAGGTTGTCAGCAACCACAAGTTGATTGGAAAGACAAGGATGTTATCATAGTAGGGGCCATTGTTTGTCCTCTAGAACCAACAAGAGTTGAACAACAAACATATTTTATGATAGTAGCAGTACAAGAAGCATTTCCCAAGGTTTCTAATGTAGGTGTTTAGGCAGAGATGACAGTAAGAAAGAATGGCATGAGTAGAGCCTACAATGCTAGGCAGAGTTTTTACTCCATGGAAGCAAGTAGCAGTCCAGAGATCATGGGGAAGACATGAGACAACAAAGTATATAGCTGGAGCAAGACAAAGACCTAACTCATGTGGTATGAGTTCTTTTCAAGGTGGGGTGTATGGTGTAGGAGCACCTAACACAAGGTGGCCTCCATGAGGTATTCAAATGTTTGATGTTCATTTTGTTGTTTCCAATAAGGTCCTAAGCTGACCATTCATGTAATAAGGTCTGTTTGACCAATGTATGTCATTTTAGTTTGTATCTAGGTTTGTTTTGTAAGTCCCAAGTGACATTTGTCAATTGTAATCGCATAATGCTAAAAATAGCAATAATGCTAAAAATAGGCAGTTGGAGGTTGTTAGATCTCCCAAACACTTGGAGGTTGTCTCCCAATCGCTTGGAGTCAAGCCAGTACTACTGAGGGCGAGTGGATAAATGCCTGAGATCATCGAATGTAATTAGTAGTAGTAGCGAGTAGTAGACGAGTTCAGTTCAGTTCAGTTGTAGTCAATATTAGAAAGATCGATTAGAGATCAGTGTGATTGTAATTGAGCATCTGTATGCACATTTTCTAGAAAGCATAATAAACAAGTTCTGTGATGTGCATTTTTTTGTTATTCGATCTCATTAGGGTTTCCTCTGTATAAGTCAATTTGCTGTTTTGGGATCGAGATGGATCATTAATCCATTCCACCGGTTAGATTTCTTTGCAATCGGTGGAATGGCTATACATATCGATTTGTGTTTCATTTTGTGTTTTCTATTTTGTCCATTTCATGCTTGCAGGATCGCGTACGGATGCATTGACAGATCCTAGCATCGTCATGTGCTAGGTTGGCAGAGTGAAAGATCTATGTGATTAGATCTGTGTAGTCGAAGAAATGGATCCGTAAAGTTACAGAATTTACAACGGATTAAATCAGTGAACTTTCAAGTTGTTTCACCAGACACACAATTTGTGTGTATATCGTAATTGTATGCCAGATATACATCCTGTGTATATATCATAGTTGCATGTTTGTGTGTATCTACATATGTTTATCACAGTTGTATGTGGTGGATGTACATTGTGAATGTACAAGTGTATCGGCATACAAAGGAGAGAGAAAGCTAAAGCTTCTGATCGGCATACAAGGAAGTCAACGGTCAAATGTATATTCAGCAAAGCATATTCTGAATGCATGTTTTGATTGCATCTTTTGAATGCATAATCGGGTTGTATATTTTGAATGTATGTTGAACACATACATTGCACAGATACATTGAGCTAGGTACAAGAGGTGACCGGCAATAGCGGTGAGGGAAACCAACAATCGTGGGTCATGCGATGCACATACAAGCTTGGTTGCATCAGGGTGACAACTGGTAAGTGTCACCAAAGGGGAGTTCATCGATACATTGGTGCAAGGAGATGAATGTTCACTAATGGTGAGTATTATGCCGATAGGCAAGTAAAACAAGACATACAAAGGGAAATGCAGGTCAGGGTGTTTGGCTCTGCATCAAAATCTCAAGGCATAAGTATCCTTTTAAAAATTCTAGTAGATAAAAAGGAATATATAAGGGATCCTATTATCCCATGGACCGGTTAGGAGCTATTCAAATATTGTTATGTCGGTGCTGATAAATGCACCCTGATATGTAATATCTGGCAGTTTTACTAAGTGAAACTTGTTGTGGCTAATGTCTTTATTGACCCCAAGCTGGTGTATGTTGTCAATAGAAAATATGACTTGATTACTAGGCAGTTGAAAGATGCCAAGGGAAAAAAGATATTCACAATGAACAAAGATTTGATTATAGAAGTTTTTAACCTGAACCGTTGTACACATGTCAATATTGACATAAATGAATTATGTCAAAGTATAGGAGGGATAAGAGCACTTACAAAGTAAAGTGGCTTCCCATGCACATGAAGGATGATCAATAGGGAAATAAAAAGGTTCACCATTATGAATTTGATCCCCTAGATGTTAGCCCATTCTTTGAGTATTTCAGATGCACTTATATGGCTTTATGTTAGGTCTTAGGATTTGACCATAAGGTACATATGCCGGTTCATCTTATGATGTTGGCTTCTGATAGTCAACATTGGGAAGTGAATAGGCTTTTCGCTATGCCTCTTATGTTGCAGAGAAAATGCATTTGGGTTTAAAGAGGTTGAAGGAAAATGAGAATATCTCCTATTTCTAGAATGGAACCCTACTCTTAGAATGGCCTATAAGATCCATGATGATAGGCCAATTCCAATCTAGATGAGAACTTACATATGGGACTCCCATGGTAAGACTTATGACTACTACATATTTGAGACCTTTGTGAGAAGGATACTAGATCTCCTAGGATATGATATATGGAGGTTGTATCCTAATTTAATCATAAAATTCATGAGGCCTAAGGAAATAGAACTAGAGTGTAATTGGAGCCAAATTTTAGGAGACTAGTTCTTTCATGAAGATTATATAATAATCAAGGTGTATGGAGTTGAAAGACAACCTCACATATTGCCTATTTCTGTAACTGATAGAGTTATATTCCTTGAGGCATTATGGTAGAGGAATGAAGCAAATAAGATACACATGATAAGTCATAAGAAATCTTCACTCTTTCCTTCCACAATCAATTTTTATTTCTTGTCACAACTACCAAGGATGTTCTTGATTTGTTAGGATCAAAATTGTTGAGCTACAGGTTGAGATTTGGATTGAAGAGAATACGTGATCCTAAAAACTTCATTGATGAATTAAGAATATCATAGAGTAGATCAAGGTATGATCATCAATTCAACCTTGGTGAAGATCTAATTAGAAATTGTACAACTATAGGAGAGATCAAGAGAAGAAAAGAGCTTTGGAAGAGGATTTCTAAGTGTGAAAAGAAGAAGGTATTGGTTCCTTCATACAAAGGTGCTTTCCCTTTTATTGTAGATTCTTTGATCAGGATGGAGATGATGATGAATAGTACTGACATCCTAGGAAAAATACATGAAGAAGATAAGATAGAAACATGATCAATGGTTGATATAGCTCCAGTATATCAGGTCCCACCCGTACAAGTGCCAATGGTAAATACTACTAAAAATGAGGAGGGAACAAGCCTAAGCAGAATTGAGACACAAGGTATGGTTCCACCTCTAGTGGATTATGAGGCTATTAAGGATATTAGAGAGGACAATGTTGAGTATCAAGAGATATTACCGATCATCCCTCCCCCTCAAAGGTTGGAAGTAACAAGTCTCCCTCTAGGATGGTCATTGCTGAATTTAGAAGATGGTGATATAGTTGTGCAAGATGTGAGAGCTTTAGCATGTGAAGAGTTCTTGGCTGATGATAAATTCATTAAAATTGAAGCATTCAAAATGTTGTTGATGAATGGAAAAATGAATGCCAACATGCAAATGAAAAGAGAAGCCTCCCAACAAGAGATTGAAGGTAGTAAGGAAGAAGTTATCCAAAGCATCCAAAATCAGATAGAGTTTGATTTATCAAACATAACACCAGAAGAGGGAAGAAGAACTATTAAATAAAGTAGGTGTTTTTTGCTGCTAGGATGGGATATTTCTTATGCTATAGCCTTGGATACTATAAGGAGGAAAGATTCTGATGAAGATTTGTTGGATGAAGATCAAGTAGAGCAGCTTTATTTTGGTTCTAGTTTTAGTACTAAGCATGAAACTCTAGCTATCTGAGTTGTGGAACCATCAGATAACAAACCTCAAGTCATCAACTATGTGAATGAGATGAAAGGTAATTTAATTGTTAGAATATTGAGTGACACAAAACACCTCAAGTTGGTTCTCTAAAGGTCAGTACTACTTTATTTAGTGTGGTTGCAGCTAGGAACTTGTTGCAAGCCGATTATGACAGACAACTGGTTCAGAATACAAATTTGATGTAAGAATATAATAAGATTAAGTAATTGGTCAGTCTACCTTAGATCACTCTAACAGAATGCATAGCATCACCTACTTCCTCTAGTACTTCATCTCAACAAGTTAAGGATACTCTTAATATTAAGAGTATTAAGGAAGAAATAAGGAAGAACAAAGAAGCAGTAGAAGTAGTGAAATTCAAAGGGATACATGATGCATCAAATTTGGTAATGAATCTATTTAACCATAGAATATCCCAGGTGATTGGAAAAGATGATGATGCATGGGTTTGTTTTGGCAAGTTGAAGGAAGGAAAGGATTCCAAGGTTAGTAAGTGTGTGGATTCCAAGGATGTCATCCTTGAGGGAAAACCAAGATGTTATAAAGTTTAATCCTAATGCTCCACATGAAATCTTGGGTACTTTTGAAGTGGTAAAGCTTTTAAATTAGGTCTCATCTTCTCAAGGAAGATATGAAATGGTAATTAAAAGTAAGATTGAATGTTTCAAAGATTTACATGAGTGTCAACTATTTGTAATTGTGGATACCAAGGGAGAAATGAAATCATTAGATCTATGGAAGTTATAATTCCAAGACATTGTCCCAATGCTTGTCACATTGACCATGCATGAGGGGAATGTAGACTCAATTTTATGTAATACCAAATTAGATATTTTATTAAAATTGGAGTCTAGCTTGGATAGTTTTATAAAAGGTACCAAAATACTATTGGATGTGAGATATCAAGCTCACATGAACAAACTAACAAAGATATTAGAGTATCCATGGCCTTCAGGTGAAATGTTCATAGAATGGATGCTCAAGTATCCTTCAAGCATGATATGAAATGACAACTTGGTACCAGGTGAGTATTTTGAGGTATATCCTTGGATTTTGATAAATTTATAAGATATTTTGGTGGTTGAGTGATAAGTGTTGCAATGTATTAAGACAAATCACAAGTAATTAAGGAGTTAATCAACATCAGTCATGGTTATAAAAGGAGAAGTAAAGAACATTCTACAAACAATTTTGAATATTTGTTTCTTTTGAGAAGTCTTTTAGTTAGGATGAGTTTGTCATTCTCAAGGAAGGTGGTAGTGAAGCTGGGATGATTAAGTTCTTTCAAATATCTTGAAGGGCCCAACTATTGAAAAATAAAGAAATAGATTTCCCATTACTAAGGTATGGGAAGATCTGGTACTTGATATTCACCTACTCTCATGTGCAGAAACCTCGGTAAGGGTAATTTTTCTCACTGAAGAGATAGTAGTTGAAGGGGTCTTGCAGAATGATACTTTCAAAAAGAGTCAAGGAACCTCCTTATCTAGGACATAAAGAGAAATATAAATAGTTTCCTAGAAGAACATTCTTCTTCTATGGTGGCTTATAACTTCTCAGCCTCGGATAACATAGTAGGGTATCAGGCTACAGGGTGGAGTCTTTGTCCCAGTATGGTTGGGACTGGAATTGGTGTTCTCTCCTAATCCACAACATTTCCTCTCTTCTAAGCTTGCTACATATTCTTGTTCTCTCCCTGCCTCTATATCAAGGTTAGGAACACATGCTCATTTTATGATGGAGTTACTATTTAGCATGTATGGAGTGGCGAGAGGAAACATCACTCCTCTCAGGTGGACAAGTTAGATTGCTTATGCCTTGTCAACTAGAAATGCAGGGGTGCATACTCATCTCGGCTCCTACAATGGGCTGCTTGATCCACATCAATAGATGGTTGGAAATTTATCATTTCTAAACCACCTATTCAAATAGCCTGTGAGAGGGCGAAGTTCTCTCAAGTGACACCCATGTGTTTTCATCATGACATGAGTAAAAAATAGTTAAGGTAAAATGTAAAAGTTTGTTCATAAAGTTGTTGCAAAGTGACACATGTCACTTATCCAAATAATTTTTTTTTGTAACCTTTTTCTATAAAGGATGAGGTCATTATTTGTACTTGGGTGATGGTATGAGGAAAACAATCTTTGATAAGTGTCTAGAATTGGAAATACATTGTGGTTGTTTTGTGTCAAGTTTATAAAACTGTAATCTTTTCTTGAAAATGATTATATGAGAAAAAGCTTTCTGGTTTACATTGTCTCCATTGGATGTATCTTTATTTCTTTGAATAGAATAGCTAAAGGTTGTTTTATTCTTTGAATTACATTTGCTATTTCGAATTGTTATCCTTGTTAGTTGTTGTTCAAGGAATAGTATAAATATTTCATAGACAAATTATGGGAGATCTTAGGTATAGAAAGGATAACTAAGTAGAATATATATCGAACTAGTAAGTCACCTATAATGGATGTGTTGTTGTAAGGATGTAATATTTCAAAACCTCTAGGAAATAGCATTTTTATAGAATTATGAACAAATGTATAATAACTCTATAAACCCATTAGGGCACCAATCTTAGAGTGATAAACCTTTCTATCCCACCAAAATTAAACAAGAAAATTGGAATATGAAGATAAATTAACTTTGTAAGTTATGAATCATCCTAATTCACACTAGAATTACAAAGAACCTGAGGAACATTTATGTAAAGATCGACCATCTTATAATGTTCCTCATCATGCCATGTGAATGTTTCATCTACTAGTATGTTGTCTATAACCTCTTTATGTATCTTGAGCCAACATATTTCTATAGGGATACCCACCTTGGTTTTGTAGAGCCTAAAATGTTGGGGAGTTTAATGAGGAACATCCCAGTCATTGGCCAATCTGAATGTAGTCCTTGATCATAAGAACTAGTCATTCTTTAGAGATTACAACCTATGGATTGGGGAACCAACACAACATAGGTACATAATGTAACTAACTCATGCATACATCACCTATACACAATGTGACTAGCTCAGGCATATGTCACATATGCATAGTGTGAATAGATCATGCACACAACACACATACACAATGTGAATAACTCATGCATGTGTCAGATACACATTGTATGACTAGCTCATGCATACACCACATATACACAATGTGAAAAACTCATGCATGCATCACATACACATAGAGTGACTAGATCATGCATACAACATACCTACATAATGTGATTACATACACATAGAGTGACTAGCTCATCCATACAACATACCTACATAATGTGATTAGTTCACATATACATCATGTATACACAATGTGATTATCTCATGCAAACATCACATATACATAATGTGATTAATTCACACATACATCACATATACTATGAATGTGATTAACTCATACTTGCATCACACATACATAGTGTGACTAGCTCATATGCACATCATAGGTGAAGATAGAGAAAAAGCTAGCTAACATTGCACAAATGAAACTACAACTAACCCTAGCTCCCAATGGAGTGCATTCTAAGCTACAAATCAATCAAATAAAACATGAAACAAGCTAACTAATGACTTCTCTCCATTGTCCTCCTCCATCTTGCATTGTTGTTGAGACAGACTTGCAGATTCACACAACCATCTTGAGAAGCTCTTGTGTATGATTAGCAAGATTTTGGAGATATAGAGGATTCTAAGCCAAGAAAAATGTCTTCTAAGAGGTGAAAATGAAGCTAAATGAGTGATTTTATAGAGGAGCATGTTCGAACGGAGGGCTAGGATTGAGTGTTGACTTTGGAGGCAAATGGAGGGTTGAGATGAGTTAGGGTTTTCTCATCACTACAAGATAATACAATTTTAAATTGGGAGAAATTGTGAGGTGGAGAATGATTTTTAAATTAAATAAATTAGATTCATTTATTTAATTTATTTGAAGAGGGGAATAATGTGAGAGGATTAAATTAAATAGGTGGAACCTATTCAATTAGGATAAGGCTTTTTAATTTAAATAAATGTTTATTTATTTAAATTAAAGGGGGCAAGGGGTAATGAATAATTAAATAATTAATCAATTAAAATTAATTATTTAACCATAGAGAAAAATTAGGGAAAAATAGTAGAATGTGGAAGTGATTAGGGTTTCACAATCTGAGGACACTTTTAGGTGTCTACATTTTGCCCCTCTTTGAGATGATGTTCAAGACGATGAGATTTATGTCGAGCAACATCATTTCAAAGAAACTAAGGAAATGGATAGAGGAAAAGGATGATGATGGAAAGATAGGATGATGATGCCCCCTCGAGAGGATAAGCGGGTTGGAAAAACATGAGTAGTCTCTCGAAATGAAAGGGATTGGTTAAGAAGCATAAGGGGAATGGATAGAAGAAATGAATGATATGTTAAGCTGTAATAAAGGTGGAGGAATGATGATGTGAGAAAGACAGTGGAGGAATGAAAGATTGGCTAGAAGAATGGGAATGCGATCTTGCTTTGATAGATTTTTGAGCTTCTCACTTGCAATCTTTCTTCTTATCATCATAGAACTTATTATGTTAGGGGATGACAAACACAATGGTGTGACAGAGGCCAAAGTGCGAAAATGTGATCCCTTGCAAAACAAGCACATGATAGACAAGGAATGCCTGACTTAGACTAGTAACTATGGTACCTTGTCGGAACATGCGATGAGATAACTTGAGGTGTGCAAGTCCTTATGCAAGGAAGCAATTATTCTTTCCAATCCATTCTTTGATTCACACCTAATGGAATCCCAATCACACACAAGACACCAAGTTGCCCCAGTCATTTTGCCAAGACAATCCATAATAAGCAATCAAAGAAAAATGTCTCTCTTTATCCTCGGTTCTCTTCATCACTTAGGGACTGCCTTAAGAAGCATAAGAACAAGACTACAAAATAATCCAGTAAAATAAGACTGACTAGACCAACAGCCATTTGGACCTTTTGCCAAGTGATATGTGTTTGATTGATTGATTGGTTGGATAATGCTTGGTTTCAGGATAGGAAGCATGTCATATAAGATGCCTAGTCTAGTTTCAACAATGCCTGTACCTATCTAAGGCAAGTGACTGATTGATTAACACTAGTGTTGTTGGCCATGCGAGCAACACCAGGGTTTGATTGATGATTTATTTTAGAAATGACACATGTCGTATAAGGCATAGAGTCTTGGTTTCGACAATGCCCCATTCTTTGTAGAGTATGTGATAGTTGATACTGACATATGATTATCACGAGGCGATTGATTGATTTGACTGATTGGAATAGCTTGTCTTGTTGATTTTTGGGATTAGTTTCAAGGTATATTTTGTTGGGAAATAAGGTGTCTCAACCTTGGTAATTCCTTGCATTATTTATGATTGTATTTTTTTATTCATTGCCTATGTTGTAAATTAATTATAAATTCCATATTGTCATTTTGTGGGATGTGGCACGGTGATGTGTCATCCTACATGGAAGATGACAACTTGCAATTTTGTCCTCACATGAGGAGATAGGCGTCCTACTTTGTGGTAGGAGTATTTTGCCATGTGTCAGCATCTTGGATGTTGTGTAAGGGAATGTTTGACCAAAACGGTTATGACGGATTCCTATGATGAAGTTATGACATGTAAGAGTCAGAAATAGAAGCTTGTAAGACAGGTGAAGACATGTGTCATGAAGCATCTTTGAAAAAGTCATCTTTGGGAGCCCCAAGGTGGACTATGACATGTTGTAAGAGAATATGCTATTTATAGCTTGTGTATGATAGTTTCTCTTACAACTATAAGTTGTAACTGCTATGACAGATTCTATGATGGTCGTAAGAGTTGTAAGAGCATCTGTCATAGCCCATTTTGGAAATAGGTGACCTCTTTTGGATGGGAGCTCTGGACAAGTGTCAAATACATTCTACAATGTTGACCAAGTGTCCTTAGGCATGGGTTTTGAGCCATGAGGCCAAGTTAAACGCCCATTCCAAGATAGGACCAATTTTGCCTTGTATATTCTATATAAACAGGTGCTTGGAGGAGGAGATGTAGTATGTGATTTACAGGTACTGTTACACTACTGGATTGACTCCAAACATGAGTGTCAAAGACCATTGAAGCTTGCATTACAAGTGTATTGTAAACCATATTCAGTTTTGATAATACATTGTGCAGGTTTCTGAGTGTGGGGTTTTTCACCCGATAAGGGTTTTCCCCATGTTATATCTTTGTCTCTCTTCTTCTATCTTCTTTTTGGTTCTATGTGTATTTCTATAATACCTCTATTAGATGTTTAATGTTTCTATTATTGTAAGGATTAAATTGAATTTGCACAACCCTCTCCTCATTAGATTAGTGTAGGAAGTGATTTTCGCACACCTAGCTTCCTTTCATATTTGACATGACTGTCTGCTCAAAGTATCCATTTCACGAAAGGATGACTTATTATGATGGTTGACTCGACAGACAATGAGGGTGAATCTAGCAGAAGCTGCACTCACCAATTGGTGTAGGATGCATAACACCAACGCACATGATGAGTTGGATTGCCCTCAATTTAAAATAACAGCCAACATATTTGAAGCTGAACTATCAAATACTACAGGAGATCCTCCTTTCCCTAAGGGAAATGAAATTATCCCCCTAGGATATGAGTCTACCCTAGTACTTGAGAGTTCCAATACTTGTTAGCATCATCAGATCACTGCAACACATGAAAATTATACTCTAGCATGTGAGGAGTTTGCCTTAGCACTTGAGTCAAATTATGTGTTTCCTTTTGAGGATGAAAATGAGCCAGAACAAGAACCTGAAGAGGTTCATGCTTATCCACAGCAATATCAGGGTAGACATAATTACAACCTTAGGAGTAATGCAAATAGACCAGTTGGTCCATTGACCACATCTATCTCTCCTAACAATTTTAATATGCCTCCAGATCCAAAAACCAATAATAACCCTAGACCTCCTAGAGTGAATAAGTAGTATTTCACACCCTGGAATATAGTAACAAAAGCTATCAACCAATTGTCTAAGTCATATAAACTTGTCACATACCTAGCTGAAAAAATGAAAAAAATAAAAATCAGCTTGTCTCTGTCAGAACTGCTAAAGACCCTATTCATCAAGAAGGCTTTCTTGAAGTCATTAGATGAACCTACACCTAGAGATGACACTCCTGGTCATAACCCTAGCCATATCATGACTAGAGATCCTGCACCTAGAGACAATACTATCAAACCTAAAGTGCAAGCTACCATTTAGGCTGCTAAAACATCACAGATGACTTTATATAGGGATAAGTTAGAATCACCTCCATTTTTGCTCACATTGAGAATATTCAGCAAGAATTTACACAACTATCTTGTAGATTCAAGTGCATCAATGAATGTGATTCCCTTGTCCATTTGCAATGCTTTAGGTCTACAACCGACCAAATCCCTCAAGAAAGTGACATAGTGTGACAAAACAAAAGTGAGTGTGGCAGGGGAGTTAACTCATCTACACATGCAGCTTGCATCCAACCCAAGGGTACAATACTACATTGATATTCATGTACTAGACATACCTGATACTTATGGAATTCTTCTTAGCAGAGACTGGTTTAAGATGTTAAATGGTTACATGACCACTAACTTTAGTCATATGTGGTTTCCATGGAAAGGGATCCCCAATCAAATAAGGATGGAAGTGAAGCCTAGGATGAAACACATGATTACTGAATGCAATCACACTAATGAGATACTGTATGTGGATGTTGAACCTAGGGTTTATGCAATAAGACCTAAGACTATTAGGATTGAAGAGGTCTTGATGTGTAATATGCACATACATGAACATAGTAACAAAGAAGAAAGGATGATCATCGAATCTGATTATAGTTCTACTGATGAAGAGGAAGTAGATCACTTCACTGAATTTGAAAAGTACTTATCCAAAGAAATACAGAGATGCCAGTTACTGGGTGCATCCATTGAAGATATCCTGATATCTAGATGGTGCATATTACATGATGAGGCGCAGTCAAAAAAAGATTGTGAGACATGTTTGGATAAGATCAAGTTAGAAAGAGTAAGCGTAGAGGGTGAATCATCATTGGCTGAGGTCAATGAAGTATTTGATGATAATGATACTAATTCTTGTTTATTTTCTTCAAATGCAAAAGAACATGACCAAATGGTGCATCAGGATAATGTCTTGGTGCCTTCTTTGGAAGAGATTTTGATATGTGATGGGACACATCCCCATGAGAAGGAGAATATTATCACCCAGGGACTGATTGTCTCATTGAATCTGATTATAAGTTATCAGATGAGGACAAAGGGAGTCACCTAACTCAATTTGAGGAGTTCTTGTCTAAGTAAGTTTAGAGACATATTCTATAGGGGATTCCTCCACATCATGCATTGATTGAAGGATGGTGTAGACTTCATGAAACACCACACTCAGAGACAACTTGTGTTCTGTGTTTGCATATGGTGAACAAAGAAGAGCAGAAATGCTCAAATAACAAGAAGCTTCAGATCAGGGATATTCCAAAAGATATAGGAAAAGAAAGTGCAATATCTCCTGATGATGAAGGGGACATCATCAAATTTATGAAAAGAAAAGGTGATCAATGTAAAGTTGTTCAAAAGAAACTAAAGGAAGATGTTCTATCTTCACTAAAACATCCAGAAGTGGTAAAGACTGAACCACAAAAGATGAAATGGATATCCTCAAGTGTAGCTGCAAGAGCTAAGAAGAAAAGAGAGGGTCCTAATAAGCCTCTAAATGAAGATAAGCCCTGGATCCTAAGATTTGATGGCTCTAAATCGAAACAAGGAGCTGGTGTCGGCATTGACCTAACAAATCCACAAGGAAAGTCATTTTTAGCATTATACAGGTTGCAATTTCCCTGCAATAATAATGTGGCCCAATATGAAGCCCTAATTCATGGTTTGATTTGCTTTAAAGAAACAAGTCAAAGTTCTGCATGTCTACGGAGATTCATAACTAGTAGTGAAGCAAGTCAGGAATATATATGCATGCAATTTTAAGAAGCTGTCAAATTACAGCCATAGAGTTTGAGATTTGATAGAAAGTTTTGATGCTTTCAACATCATGCATGTCCCTAGAGAACTGAATCATAGAGCAGATGCATTGGCACATGCTACTAGCACATCAGAGCCTTTATCCTTATTAGGGATGAAGAGGTTCTTATTGGAGTTGGTATCAATGTCGTCCATACCTGACAATGTCACTAATTTCCAAGTGTTTGATGATGATCAACACATCCTAAATTTTATTGACAGCTGAGATATATTTGAAGCTCAGATAGTAGACGAGAAGAATCTGGAAGACCATACATGGGATGAAGTGGACATAGTTGATCTACCTAGCAACAAAATCCCTAAAGGCATGGTTGAGTTAGAGAGAGCCTTTGATTTAGACAACATGATGAAGCAGAAAGACCGCCCCAAAATGGATGGAGGAGAATATTCACCTATCAACATAGGACAAGGTGAGGACACAAGAAGCATCTTAATAGGAAATGTTTGCTCTGAAGAAGAGAGAGAAGGAATAACCCAGGCATTGAAGGATGATATCCACATCATTGCATGGACATATGACAAACTGAAAACATATGACACGTCCATTATCACCCATACAATACCATTGAAACCTGATGCAAAGCCCTTCAGACAAAAGCAGAGACCTATCAATGCTTTGCTAGAACCATTAATTTTTGAAGAAGTCAAGAAGCTCCTTGCTGCTCGGATCATATTCCCAATTAGGCATTCAACCTAGGTGGCTAATCTAGTTCCAGTTAGGAAGAACAATGGAGACATGCGCTTATGCATGGACTTCATGAACCTAAATAGAGCATCAGAAAAGGATAACTATCCTTTGCCTTCTCTCGATGAGGTGATCCAAATGGTTAATGGTGCACATATGATGTCTTTCCTGGATGGTTTCTCAGGATATAATCAATTCATGGTGGACAAGATAGATAGATTGAAAATAGCCTTCACCACCAAATGGGGAATTTTTTCCTATAAGTGCATGCCATTCGGCCTAATCAATGTCAGAGAAACGTTTTAGCAAGCTATGGATATAGTGTTTAGGGGATTAGTTGGGTAGTGCATAGTTATATACATGGATGACCTGACAATCCTCTCAAAGAAGAGAGGTGACCATATAGAAGACCTTAGAAAGGTGCTTAAGAAGTGTGAACAATATGGTATTTCATTAAACTCAAAGAAGTGCATATTTGGGGTGACCATAGGTAAGTTGCTTGGTCACGTCATATCAGAAAATGGGATAACCATTGATCCTGCCAGAGTAGATTCTATAATGAAACTGCAACTTCTGGGAAGTAAAAAAGAGTTAAAATCTTAATTTGGTAAGATCAATTTTGTAAGGAAGTTCATTATAGGATTTGTAAAAATTGTAAGGCCACTCAATGCCATGCTCAAGAAAGATGCCAAAATTGAATGGACCCCTAAAGCAAAAGCATCATTTGAGGACATCAAGAAGGCTATTACAGATGCACTAGTCTTGATTAGTCAAGATTATACAAGAGATTTTTATATTTATTCATTTACATCTGAACATACCTGCGTAGCAGTCCTAACGTAGAGGAGTGAAGAAAAAGAAGAAAATCCCATCGTCTTTATGATCTCTCCATTTGGAGATGTAGAGCTCAGGTACATGGATGTGGAAAGGCAAGCTCTGGCCTTAGTAAGAACAGTGAAAATGTTTAGACACTATATTTGTAGGAGTAAGATGATTATTGTAGTGCCAGACTCTATTGTCAAGATGCTTCTGATGCAGAGTGAACCTGGAGAAAAAAGAGAAAAGTGGATAACTGTGCTTCAAGAATATGACATGGATATAACTTTGATGAAGCTGGTTAGAGGACAAGCCCTTAGCCAAATGATTTCTGAAATAGACCCAAACCTGGTAAGCCAGCAATATGCTGTAGATATAAAAGAACAAGATGAGTGTTACTTTGATATTAGACACATCCTTATCACTGGGAGGTGTCCACCTAACATGTATGCATCCTAGAGGAGAGCCCTGAGGATTAAAGCATAGAAATATATGATAAAAGGAGGATCCTCTTCAAAAGAAACTATGAGGGGATATACCTTAGGTGCTTAGATAGGCCAGAAGCTGATAAAGTCCTCACTGGATTACATGATAAATTCAGCATAGCTTATGGATCTCACCTGGCCACTGGTCATGCCATCCTAAGAGTAGGATATTACTAGCCAACCATTTTCAAAGATATTGCCAATCACATCAAATTCTGTCATACATGTCAGATAGCTTCAAATAAAGAAAGATATGTAGCTTAGCCACTGCAACTTGTTATGGAGGTGCACCCATTCACTCAATGGGGCATGGACTTCATCGGTCCTATTAACCCACCATCTTCCTCAGGCCATAGGTATGTACTAACAATTACAGATTACTGCACGAGGTGGATTGAAGCTATCAACAACAGGACTTGTACTGCAGATGATGTGATCAAATTCCTAGAAAGTAACATTATTACTAGGTTTGGAGTTCCTTATGCTCTTGTGTGTGATAATGGACTAGCTTTTGCATCTCTCAAGTTGTCTAGTTGGACTTTTGACCATGGGGTGATTTTAAAGTTTTCCTCAAATTATTATCCCCAAGGTAATGGCTTAGTAGAATCAACAAACAAGAACTTATTGAACATCATAAAGAAATTGATTGAAAAGAATCCCAGGGAGTGGAACACCTTACTTGAATATTCCTTATGGGTAGACCGAGCTAGAATGAAGACTACATTGGGAAATTCTCCCTATTAGTTAGTTTATGGGGTGTATCCTATCCTCCCTGTTAACCTAAAAATCCCTATCCCACAGTTCACACAAGAATATCTAGGTATAGACAATAAACAAGAGGTCAGGTTACTACAACTTATGCATTTAGAAGAAAAGTGAGATAGAGTGATTGATCAATTCACCAAACATCAAGCTACTATCAAATGTTGGTTTGATAAAAGAGCTAGGGTAAAAGCCTTTAGAATCTCAGACTTTATCACGGGATAAAGCCCATGAAAGGAAAAGGGATCATGGAAAATTTGACAAACTCTAGATTGGACCTTTCTAGATATTTGAAATCTTAAGTGATAGCACCTATAGGCTTAAAACCTTAACAAGTGAGGATGTTCCATTGCCAATCAATGGACAATTCCTCAAACACTATTTTCAAGCCTAGGTAGGTCATATCAGGACAATGTATCATATGTACACTTTGTATAGTTTGTTTTTGTGTGTTTTCTTTGATTTGCTTGTTGTTGAGTCCCTATTTTGGTTAGGCAAGATAGTGCACCTTTTCACTCTAGAAAACTACTGAAATTGTCAGAATTCAAGAAATGAATACAAATTCCTACATAGGTTGTAAATCATGTTAGTTAAGTACCTCTAATCAGGTCTGTGATATCCTGTTCATCAGTGATAACTTTCCTTGTTCAAGGAGATCCTCACATGACACACCTAACAGCCTTAGATTTGTTGAACATGCCAATTTAGTGTTAAGTGAAAAATCTAAAGGTTACCCTTGCTACCATTGCAATTCTCAACCTAAGCAGCAAGTGCCCACACCTTGCAAATGTACTTACATGATCATATCTTATGAACGTTAAAAAAAAGAATATATTAAATATCCAAAAGGATAATTAGGCCATCTAAGTAACTGTATTGGGGCTATAGACGCCTGACTGGCAGTGGGGCTCTACTTGGGAGAATTGCAATGATAACCTTGTCGGGGCTATGGATGCTTGCTGGTAGCAAGGCTCTATCTAGGTTGGCTATGAGGGTCAAACTAAACTATGTAGCTTAACACCTATCACTAGTATCTTCAACCTATCTTCAAGATGAAGAATATGAATCACATGCACACACCTGATTCCTTTTCGAAATTGTTATATTGATGAATGTGATATCATTCAAGAAGATTAGGGTGTTTATACTTGATAAGAGTTGGAACATTATGTATTAATTTGTTCTCATCTCTTGAATTATTTGAATTTTGGTATTTTCTTTGGTGGCAAGTTGTTATGTGGTTACACAACACGCCCCATTTTGCCCCAGCAAAATAGGGACCCAACTTTTTCTCGCTTTTAGCTTGCTTGTTTCTTTACTTTGGGCAGTGTGCCAAAACAGTCAGTATCAAATGCATGTCAAGATGTCATCATGTGCATATCAGGACATGAGGAATGTCAAATTTTCAAAGTCAGATTTCATCATCATGAACCTTGCCAAGTGAAAAAATGCAAAATTTCAAGTAGGTTTGCCTTTTGGATCACCCCAGAATTCCTCAGGACTAGAAAGTTATGTCTGGTCAAAATTTGGTCAAATAGTCATTTTGTATCATTTCTTGAATTTGTTTTGATAAAAATTCCTCAAACTTGGAAAAATTACTGTCTCCATCTTCATCAAATATTTCATAATCTGACTCTACCAAACAATCGGTTCCTGGGGTGATATTCTTGTTGCTCTTAGAATTACTATCGTTACACACCAATATCTCTTCCATCCTCTGAATGGGATTTTCATCATGATATGCACTTTCTTCTGTTTCTGTAAATGACAAGAAAGAACCATCATCACTGTCACTATCTACAAAACTTACCAGGGATGATGATGATGATGATGATGATGCCTTCTCACTACATGCTTCCTCCAGTTCCATCATATCTAAGCAAGCATCACAGGTCTTTTCAGAATGTGCTTCATCATGTAACCTACACCATCTCTCAATTAGAACATCTTCAACAAACATTTTCAACAATTGGCAACGTTGCACCTCTTTGGACAAGTGCATTTCAAAGTTCTTAAAGTGATCTACTTCTATCTCATTTTTAGAACTACTATCAGATTCTATAATTATTTTATCACCCTGAAGATTGTCACTATGAACATGAAAATCATACATGAGGATCTCCTCTATCTTGACGGTCTGTTGTCTGATGGAGTAGACTCCGGGTTCAACATCTACATACATGATCTCATTGGATTTATTGTACTCAGTGATCATATGTTTCATGTGAGGTTCAGCATCTATCGTTATTTGGTTAGGTATTCCTTTCCAAGGTAACCACATGTGACTGAAATCAGTGGACATGTATCCATTGAGTGTTTTTGACCAATCCCTGCTGAGCAACATCCCATAGGTATCTGGTATATATACTACCTGAATATCAATGTAGTATTGAATTCTTGGATGTGATGCTAGCTGCATATGGATGTGAGTCAATTCTCCTATGACACTCACCTTTGTCTTATCTAACTGTGTTACTTTCTTTAATGACTTGGCAAGATGTAACCCTAAGGCGTTACATATGGATAGAGGCATTACATTAGTAGATGCACCTGAATCTACTAAGAAATTATGCACATTCTTACTAAACATCCTTATGGTAAGGAGAAAAGGAGCTGATTCAGTTTTATCTTTGTAAAGAGTCATGTGTGAAGTTTTTGCAGCCTAAACAGTAGCTAGAGTTTTGTGTTTAACATTAATATCCTTAATGGCATGATCTTTATTCAAAGTCTGACTTGAGGTATGATTGCCTTCTTTTGGAGTAGGATCATCTAAGTATTTCATGAAAGCTTTTTTAATAGTTGGGGTCTTGAGTAGTTCTGATAATGACAGACTGATCTTGATCTTTTTCATTTGATCCGCTAAGTATGTGACTAATTTATCAGACTCAGGGGATAGATTACCAACTTTTGGCATTGCATTTTGTGGTGCTAAGTACTGAGCATTAACTTTAGGAAGTCTAGGGTTATTGCTTGCCTTAGGATTAGGAGGAGTGTTGAAGTTATTTGGAGGCAAAGATGTAGTCAAAGGACCAGCAGGTTGATTGGAGTTATTCCTTAGGTTGTAATTATGTCTACCTTGATACTGCTGCTAATAAGCATGCACTTCTTCATGTTCACTTGATGGTTCATTCTCATCCTCAAATGGAAAAACATAATTGGTTTCAAAAGCCATAGCTGATTCCTCACATGCTAAGGTGTAATTATCATGAGGTGACATTATTTGCTGATGAGAATGATTGATGAAACTTTCTAATACAAGAACAGAATCATATCCACATGGGACAATTTCATTTCCTTCAACACAAGGTGGATTACCTGTAGTATTAGATACTTCATCTTTGAATATACTAGCGACTATCCTAAACTATGGACAATCCAGTTCTGCATGAGCATTGGTAGTGTGAATCCTACACCAATTTGTAAGGGCTACTTCTACTAGGTTCACTCTAGTGGTTTGCTTAGGATCACTAGAAGGCTGATTATCTAGGGGTGATGGCAGAGAACCATTATTCGGCCTAGAGTTCCACACTCTAGGTTGTCTAGGGGGATTATCGTTACTACTATTGTTATTATTGTTGTTATTATATCCCCTATCAGGATAACTAGATCTATCATTGGCATATCTTCTATTCTGATTTGGTTGAGAATAGAAATTTTGACTCCTCAAATGAGTGATCTCAGTAGTAAGTTTCCTCAGTTGTGCTAATATCTCTTTAATTTCTTCCTAAACTTTGGCTACTACATTCTCAGTTTGGGGTTTGAAGAAAGAGGAACCAATGTTATTGTTATTAGACTATTCCACAACATTAGGTACCTGTGTATGTCTTGGATACTGCACCATTTGACCATGTCCATTTGGAGGTGGCATGATACTAAGTGGAGGTACTTGTAAAGGGCTTGGCATTACAACTAGAGGTATCATAGTTCCATTAGTCTGTTGTTGAGCAGGATATGTAGGATAAACAAGAAGTGTAGGGAATGCAATATTAGGTGTGGGAACATGAATCAACTGTTGACTGACTTTGATGGCTTCCTCAAAAGCTCCTACCAAGGTTGTGACACCAGGATGTGTTCTCCTGATAAACATGGAAGTCAGGGGATCTAATGCTAAGTAGTATATAGTTCTGGCAGCTTCATCTGCTACAGTATAGGGAGTACTTAGCTTTGAGAGCATCTTTTGGAATCTTGCATTGAAATTGGCAATAGGTTCTCCCTCAAATCTCTTGATCGTGGCAAAGAGATGATAATTCATTGAAGGATCTATAGATATTTTGAATCTATCCTTAAAGGCTTTCTCCAAAGCAGCCCATGAACTGATTGAACCTTGACCAAGACTGATATACTAATTATATGCCTCCTCCCCTAAGGAAAATGGAAATAACCTGCATACCACATCCTGATGTTCAATTCTTGCTCTACAATAGGCTTCTTTAAATGTTCTAATGTGATCATCAGCATCTTGATATGGATGATACTTAGGACAAATCTTGTTATGATTTTTAGGTAAAGGATGGTATGCAGTGAAAGTTAGAGGTGACTCTATAGTAAAGAATGACATTGCAACTGGTGGAGGTTGGACTGGGGGCGTGACAAATGGTCCAGTAGGTATTTGTAACTCAATAGGAGTTGTTAGAGTGTGTTCTAGTGAAGTTCTTGATGCACTAGAACTAGGAGAATGATTAATATCTACTATTCTAGGTTTGAGTCCTTGGATAGGCAATTCCTCAAAGAGTCCACTGGATCTGGACCTGGTATTTGGCCTGAGAGCTAGGATTTCTACATTTTTTTGAAAATTTGGCTTATGTAATGTATAGGTCAGTTAAAACACTCATACAAAGCATGTATTTATGATCAGAATCTGAAACTGACTGGATATTTATGCAATATTTGTAGAAATGATGCAAATATGAGGTGATGTGAGACTTTTGGACATGATCAATAGGATATCAGGTATCTTAATTGAATTACCTCAAAGCTTAAACAAGAAGGCCTGGAAGAGGACTTATCTTTCAAGGATCACAATGATCGACTGCAAAGCCTAAAATATTTACGCTCAATTTTGAAAACTTTCTGATGGATAAGCATGAACAGACTCAAAACAATTAATCTTTGCATATAACTTGAAGTACAAAGCTGTGTGAGTATTACCTTTTCTTCTGTGTCACTGAATCACCCTCAATCTCTATCATGGCCCTCCTTCTAGCACTAATTTATATTGATGATGATTGTTAGTCATAACAACATGCATAAAAAATTTGCACAACAAACCTTTATTATCTTGTAAAGTACAATCAACTTAAGATAAGTTGATGACTCCAAGTCTCTGTTGATTAGGTCATGATTGTCTGATATTACTCAGAGGTTGATGTGACATGCTATTTTCTATTTCAAGGGGTCTTACATTTGTCTAGGTGATTGGTATTGCACTGTATTCTGCAAATTCACTCCACAGAGAGGTCAATCCTACTCTATTTTCAAAGATTGCTGAGATATTTGTAAGTTTGATCAATTCTTCTGATCATTGATCATTATGAACTGACTCTTCCTTCTACACTGTATATTTATTTAAATGATGTGTCTGTAAGTGGATATTTATGTGCATTTCATGGATATTTATCTGAATTTGCATGATATTTATCAATTTGACATGCTTTTACTCAAAATATGCTCTATATTTTCAATTGCCTACGGGATATCTGCATATTTCATGTTTATCTTCTTTTGATTGTACATTATTTGCAATTATGGAGATGATCTGTAATGAAATTCAAAGAAATTTAAAAGAATGCTTCTAATCTTAGTGAACCTTTAGTTATTGAATCACATATACACAAGATACATTCATGGAGAGAAGAAATCAAACCATTAGTCACTAGGATGTTCCACAACTGGGTATGGTTGATGCTAACTTCAAAGGAACAAGGAATGAAAACATTATATGCAGGCTGAAAAACACTCCCAAGGACACAGCTAATCAATGCATATATCCAGATTCCAATCACAGATTACTCAAAATTTACAATGATTTGTAAACAAAAGAGCTTCTGTTTCATTAAGTATGCAAAACATGTATATTCACAGTAACTTTGAAATAAGTCCTAAATTCTTTAGCAATCAGATTTCAATTAAGTTTTGAATGACTAAAAGATTGCACTCCTGCACCTTTTATAGAATAAGGTGAGGAGGCAGTTACAATTGACTAATAGTCAAGATTTATCAATTCAGATCAATGGTTGACAATCCTCCTATGACTTAGTCAACCTTCCTCATGGCACAGGTTGCCAGCTGGCAACCATCTGTATGACTCACCATTTATGAGCACCTTATGCAATTGTTCACTTAGTGATGTATGCACATTCACTCTTCAGGTTCTTCTTCCTCATTTTGCTCTTGCTCATCATTCTCTTCATCTTCATCACTTTTACCATCACTATCACTTTGATAGACATCCTCTTGTATGTGGACCTTTACTGTTGTCCTGATATGTTCATATACTTGTACTATTCTATCAACCTCTCCCCCATCCTAGATTCTAGCTTTTTCTATTGCATGTTTATGAGACTGGAACTTAGCCTTGAGAGCTTCCAGCTTACCTTTTCCTGCTGTTTAATGTCTCATTGTATGTTCTACTTTAACCTTTATTCTCATAATTCTATTCATTACTTCTTCTGACAGGTGGGTGAGAGGGTCATCTGCTACTGGCTTAAAATTATCATGCAAAGCCTTAATAGCAAAATCTGCATCTTGGTTCTCAATTTTACCTTCTATTTTTCCTTCCAAGGCTTTCAGGATTTCTGCCTCATATGCCATCATGCTATGTATTTTAACACTAATATCCCAGAGTTTGCTGTTACACTTCTTCAAGACATCACACTCAAACCTGACATCTTCATACCATGTACTTGTCAGCAGGGCAGTATTATTATCTAGTACCTTATTATTTATCAAAACTTGTGAGTCAATTCTCTTCATCTCACTCAGAGCAGTCAGGTCCTTTTCCAATTGAAATGACCGTTTCCCTATATCATTCTGCATTTTATCTACCTTCCTCTTTAGACTACTCAGAGAATTCCACCTCTGCAGAGAGGTTCTCAACACATCTTCAGCCCTAGTGAGCACTAAAAACATCCACTTTTCTATCACCATTTCCTCATGTTTCATTAGGTCCAATCTGGTGACCTCATCTTGTGATATGATAGTCAATGGGACTGCATGATCCACTGGTGTAGAACCAGGGTTAATTAACCCTTTTATGAAAGAATGCAATTGAGCAATGTGCTCCTTATGTACTTTATTTTTCTCCTTTTCCCTCTTCACCCTTTGGGTTAAAGAATCAATAATATCTTTCCCTTCTTGGCCTTCCTGATCCTCATTGGCAAAACTTAGATCAACATTTGTGATTTGGAATTCCTCCAAGCTAATTTTGCCTTTTTCCTTTTCAACTGTGGGAAGTTCTATTTGTGCCATTCTTCTGCCTGTGGTAGGATCTCTTTTTATGGCAAATGTTAATCTGGCCTTCCTCCTTGGTTTCATCATGTTCTCAATGAACAAGGTGGAGATGTCAAACTCTTAAACCTCTGACATTTGTTCTGTACATATTCCTTTCTCTAGCCAATGAGGTATATCAGCTCCAGACTCTTGATGACCCTTGGTAATATCATGTGTGTCCATCTCTCCAGTGTTGGTTTCTATCCTTGGTGGAGAAGGCATCTTCTTGATTTCTTCCTCATGTATTTCCTCATGAGGGGGATCTTGTTGGAGTTTTTCTTGTTGAGGGGTCACCTTCTGCAAAGGAGGATCCTGTGGAATTTCCACATTCTGATCCTGTGCTTGATCCTGTACTCCCTCCTTCAGATTTTCATCTTCTTCATTATTCTTCTCATCCTATGGCATATTGACATCTTGGGATGCCTATGTATTTTGCCCTTGAGGATCACCCTGATCATGGGTCACCTCCTAACTTCCAGCCGACGCACTGATATCCTGTGGCTTGGGGTCATCTTGGCCTGATTTGTCCTCTACTCTTGGGACTTCTTTAAGTAGCACCTCCTGATCCTCTTTATCTGGAGGTAATGTGGAACCTCCCTGAGTCTGAGTAACATCAGCATCTGATATATCCTAATCACCCCCATTCTTATGTTGGACTTTTGATATCTTAGGTTCGGTGGGTACCTCGTGTTGTTGTTGAGCCTGATCAGGAGCAGTGCCATCCTTCTTTGTAATTTCTGCCACTCCAGTCTTCTTAGGCTCTCCGGATGCACCTTCTTGTTTACTTGGGATTATATCACCCTAATATGTTAAATCTATGGTTGCAGGACTAGTAACCTGATCAACCAAATTATCGAGCCCTATTTGCAGGGCTGCCCTTTTTGGGCTACCTTGTTTCATTTCTTCTGTTTTCTTTTCTTCTTCCACCTCTGCCATCTGAGCTAATGGGGTTCCATGAGGGGTCATTCAGGTATTAGAAACTAGTTTCCATTTGTTGAGCAGCCACATCTTGGACCACCTCATCATCAGATAAGTCCATTGTGTCATCTAAGGAGAAAGGAACCCCCTTCCTCGTCCTGAGTGTTTCTCTAGTTTGCTCGTCTACTTTTTTGGTTTTGAATTTAATTATGGTGGGAAGAGGAACATCATGTTGCAATTCCTTCCTGAAAACTTCACCACCCGTACCTCTCAACATGATGGGGACAACATGGATATCTCCCCTCATGGCCGTTCTTTGTTTCTTAGGCGGTGACATCAGCGACATCCCCCTCCTCTTCTAGCTAGCTACTTGTAAGTCATCATCTTTAGGCTCTTTATTCAACTATTCTTCTTCTAAGGGGCCTCCCTCTTCCACCTCATGTTGCAGGGTCTAGCCTTCCTCCTCTGTAATTTCGATAGTAGGCCTCAAAATTCTCTTAGTTTTCATTTTTTCTATCAGAGGCTGTGTAGATGAGGCAGATGCTCGAGCTGACGTAGATGCACCTGCAATTGTAGTGGGAACCCTCTCTATTATCACCCCCTTTGGTTCATCCTCACTTCTCTTACTCTTAGGGGGAATCCTCTTTTGTTTTTCTGTAGGAAATCTCTCCCCATTGGATTTTCTCTTCGCAGTGAGGAAGTCATCATATTCCTCATTAGACACCTTCTGCCTTTTCTTCTTGGTATCAACTGTAAGGGCAACACCCCTTTTCTTTAATCTGAATATCTCTTCATCTACCCAGGCCTAGGTTAGCTAGATCAACCCATTTGTCAGCTGATCTAAGGATATATCCTCCTGTTGTGTGAGATCCGGGGCTGATATGGTGTCATTATATGCTTTTTTGTCCTCATATTCATTGGACATGATTTTCCCATCATCCTTCTGCAACTATGTTGGCGCTGGGATGCAGTCAAAGGTTTTGATTTGATTCAAGGTGAGTCATTGATATTTCCTTCTCCTCACCTCAGCCTCATCATCACAATCGGTCCAGAAGTCTTTTAGATGCTTTTGATGTATTGGCTTTCCTAGTATCTTCTGCATCCTGCCATAAGGATCATATGATCTGGCTAGGGGAAATGGATGTAAATACATCAATTTTAACCCCCCGATGACATGCTTTATACTCTCTGAATCCAGGCACATGTACCAGCCCATGGATACTGGAAATAAAACTGGAGGTAACTTATTTTGTGCCTTGTAGACCTCAACTATTGTGGATACCTGCCTAACAAATTCCATCAAGACGACCCCATCAGTGGGGTATCTTGGCAACATAAGAGGCTGTCCCTCAAATCCCTCTATCCTGATATATGAGAAAGTGGTGAATTGGATAAACCACGCTCCATGCTGATAAACAATTTCCTGAGCTTGCATGCTCAACCTTTTAGTCCTATCCTCCTCCATAGTTCTAACCAAATGCATAGAGAATGCATCATTCACCAGTTTGTAGTCCAGGAGGTATGCCTTTATTTGCAATTGGGGATAATGATCCCATATGTGTGCATCATTAGTATCACCACCAGTCTTACCCACAGTCTTCAAAGCATCAAAAGTTCCCTTATATGCACAAGAATACACGACATATGAAGTCATATAAATAAACATGTTTGGCCTCCTAGGCTTCTCATTCGTTCATCCAATGCATCACTGATAATCTTTGCCCATAGGGGTTGGTTGTCTGTATATAAGACAATTTGGATGATCCCAAACATCTAGTTCTTGAAATTTCCAGCATGAGGCCTGCCAGTCATCCTGCTCAGCAAGGCAATCATATATTAGTATTCATCATCAAAATTGAACTTATACAAGTGCACAGGTAGCTTGGCTGAAGCAGTGTATGTACTACTCTTTGACCTCTATTGATACATCTTCTTCCTCGCATTCTTCTTGTTTTTTTTTTCATGCGCCTGGTAAACTTTTTAACGTGACCGGCGACGCTGGTGCGACACACCCTCCGACTCCATGCGAATGCTTTTGCCCAGAGAAATGAACCGGTGAGGCCACAACTGGGGGACCTCATCCCCTAGGAAGAACACTTCAAACCCGTGAGCTCATTGGCCCAGCGAAGGCGTAAAGCCTTGTGAGCTCGTTGGCCCAACGGGGGTTTGAACTCTGGTGGCCGCCACTACATCCTGAGTGACTTAAACACCGAACCATGCCATCATCGGCAAAAATTCATTCATAAGATTCAACCCCGCGACCTGGCCTTTAAACCGCAGGATCTCCACCAATCGACATATACATGCGCGTGTCGCATTCTTCTTGTTATTATTATACTCTATTTCCAATTTACGCAGGTCCACACTCACTATCTTCTTCCCAACTAGCAAATTGAAAGTGGCAGTAATGCCTTTGACTAAGAAGTCTACGTATATCCTCCCATGCTTCTCTACCCACCTGGTTTCAGGGTTATAATTTCTTGTGCACTCTACTACTAGCTCAGGAGCATCCATAGCATATGGAAAACCAACTGCATGCCACATTCCTGAGACAAACACCCCATCCAGAATGGGATTATCCTTATCATGATCCAATTTGGTTGACCATACTGCCAGATCCATATCCCCTTGATGTGTATCACCAATAACCCCGTACTTGAACTGCACTCCCTCAGGCTGCACAAACATGGGCTTGAGGAACTCTGCCTCAGACCTATTTCTCCTGAGATTTGCCATGGATTCCTACAATAAACATGATATACTTTGCTCTACGGTGTTCATATGCACTCTACAACAACATGTACTTCTATCATGTATACTCTGTATATTACTCCTCATTTTACTGTTATACATATTACACAAAGCCATACCCCCAGTAAAAACGAACATCCTACCTGAAATTATAGAAAATGACAATGGGAGGGTTTTACAGTTACTTACCTGAGAGTGCTTTCTTTTGTATTAGATAAGTGATTACAGAGAAAGACTATAAATGCTTAAGATCACCCATTCCATTACATCGAAGAATCCAATCCATTGACAGGTAGTTGGTGAGGGTTTGACTTCAGAGCTCTGTAATTTTTTGATTTATCGCCAGGTGAATGAAAATGATCTTTGGATTTTACCTTTAAAACAAAGCAATAGGACAGATTAGGGTAAAAATGCGTTGTCTTGATTAAATCCATTGATCACCTGCAAGGAATCCACAGATGTCGCCAAGTGTTCAATTTGCATTTGTAATCGGCAGGAGTTCATCTACCGCATTTAATTGTATTTAATGTTAAAAAGGAGGGGTGATCTTAGAAAGACCAGGTGATATTCAAAATATGACCCCCTCCCTGTAATATGACCCCCTTTTGCTTTTGTGCGGGATTACTAAGTGTAAAGAATCAGGTGATATGGTCAAAGTTTGACCATGCGTTTGGGTCATGAAATTAAGATCAGGGGATATTTCAAAATATGACCCCTATGTATAAAATGACCCCCCTTCTTGGAAAAGATCAGGGTGACATCATCATGTCGACGACATCATTTAATTGTTATGCTTTAATGACATCATTGTCATATTAAAGAATATGATAGATATCAGATACATACCCCCCTCGTGGTTTAGACGGAATGATGATGTCATCATCAGGGTGATTTCCTTAATTCAGTAAAATTGGATGACGTCACCTTCATATTGACATAGGGTGATATTTGTGAAGAAGGTGATATTCGTAAGATGACTGATGTTAAAAATATGACCCCCCTGCGGATAGGCGAAGTCTTTCTGACGGGTAAATATTGGCTCTTACTTAAAGTTGACGTCTGCACATCGCGCACCGAGTGATTATTAGGTGATAATCCTATCTCAGGGTGATCTTATCAAATATGATTGATGTTTGAAATATGACCCCCTCCCCTGCGTAGATATCAGGTTTGACCAAACTTTGACTCAACATAACTCTCTTCCCTTAGACAATTTTGGGGTGATCTAAAAGGCAAACCTGCTTGGAATTTTGTGTATTTTCCAACCATGACATTAATAATTGGAACTACCAAATTTAGCAACTAACTTCATCATAGTGACAAATCCACCCTCTTATAAGGTTACATGCATGACTGATTTTACCAAACTGCCCAAAGCAAAAACAAACAAGCCAAAGCAAAAATAAACAAGCCAAAGTAGAAAGAAAAGTTGGGTCCCTATTTTGTCAAGGCAAAATGAGGTGTGCTGTGTAACAGCACAACAAGTCACCGAGGGGTCATCACATTCCTTAATATTCTAGATATTTACCAATATCATGATCGCAGGTTTTGTAAAGGAAAATTCAATGTCCACACATTCACAAATATGTAAACGTCAAATTTTAACCTGATAGGTAACAAACCGTTGAAATACATGGACATTCTGTGAAGGTGCAAATTTGATTTTAATATCCCATATATTCATTATTATGCAGACTTGATCAAAATACAATGAAAACACTAAGGGTCTGCATATTAGCTTAATGTCCTCATATTCACCAATATGATGGTGACGTCATCCAGATTCATTCTAAAGAGACTTAAAAGGATGATGACATCACCTGACACACTCGACATCTGAAGGTCATCACATTTCTTACGGTCTTGAATATTCGTTAATATCCTAACTCAATGCGATATAATGATAAATCCCAATATCCAGACATTAACTTAGCACCCTGACTTTTGCCAATATGATGATGACATCATATTATAACCAATCTAGAACATCATTTGAAATGGTGACATCATCCTCATCTTTGGATTTAAGGGAGGGATATTTTGCATAACTAAGTACCTGGATATTTCTTAATATCCATATATCCACTCTCAGGACCCATAACATGTAGATTTCCATGAACCAATAGAAGGATGCCACGTGGCACGTTGACCTGTCCATATCGACATATCATGGTGTCTTGATATCTAAATGGAAAGTAAATACCTTCAGGTCTTCATGACTCATTTCTTACCTCTAGTCAAAATTGACCAACGTAATGATGATGATGTCATGTGCATATTCCAAAAGTGTGTGTGCATTGTTTAAGCACCCCGACATTTTCAAACATGCAGATCCAGTATTAAATGTTGTTTAAAGGTAGGTAGATATTTGAAGTTTCAAACCACATGGCACCACCTGTTGTAATCTTAAGAGCTATATATGTAAATCCATGATCACAAATGGTCTAGCATTGATTATACCATAATTCATCAATGTTAACATTAAAATAGGTGATTTACATTCATTTTTACACTTATCAAATATTCAACGAGAGATTACAGAGCTCCTACGCGATAAAGACCACCATTACAACAATCTGTAACCTTAATAGAATAGTGTGTACATTGGACGGTGAATGGAAAAGGGTGATTGAATAGTGAACTTGCATATCCTGATCTCAGTTAATTAGATTTAAAGCATGAAAATCAGGTATGTAACGAATGAAACCCTCATTTTGTCATTTCTGAAAAGTAAATAGGTAAATGGTTGTTACTAAGATAAATTCGTATGATGATATTCGTATATGCTTTGTAAAAAGTAAAAAATCATGATACCCATGAAATGGTTAGATCTAAATCCCTAAAATACATGCTAGGTTAAGACATATATACTCTTCATTACAAGATACAATGGAGGTCCGTAAGAATAGGTCAGATACCGAGTTCTTGACACCTATGTGCATACAACTTGGGGGGTCAACTTTCAAATATGGTCAAATAGGTGATACGCACTCGGGGAACACTGATCTAGATGCATGGACAACCAAATTAGAGAAGGGCAACGGAAACCCCTTGCTTATCAACATATATAATTTAGGCATGTGGCATGTTGGGAGATTCCCAAATGCAACATAAGCCATTGAATTAGTAGTAGAGTGCGCCAATAATTACAATGTCCACACTAGAAAGGTTGAGAAACATGGTCGGGTGTATGCAAATTTTTTAGTCTCAGGCATCACCTCCACATTCCATTTGCCATCAGGACCTAATCTATAAAAGATAAACTTGGGAGCCCTAGAGAAACAATACAGGGGCAGTTTTAAGGATTACAAGAAGATCATGTTCTCATGGAGAGCTAGTGATAGTACATACAGAGCATCAACCAAATTACTAGTGCACATGTACAAATTTGACATCTCACTTGAGTACCAATACATGATGGTCATGCTCAGTCGGATGAGAGGGAGACCGAAAGTAGGCTATTTTGAGGACTAGATGTATGGCCTCATGAAGATGATAGAATCCACCAAACAAGTACCGCAATGGGCAAAGATTATTAGTGACATGCTTGATGAAGGCATGAAGAAACTTGGAGGCAAGACAAACATGTTTCATATGTCCTCATACATAGTGTATGCATGTGCATCCTGAGGAACATTTGATGGTTTACAAACAGTTGGCAGGGTTGGTCATAATCCTAGAGATGCAAACATCTGGGATCATTATCCACAACTAGGGACGAGAGCATCCCTCCAACATTACAAGAAAGTTAATGATTTCTTTATTATGAATCTAGTCCGGACAATGGAAGAGGACAGAGCAAAAAAATTGACATTGGAAGCTCAAGCGGTGGTAGGCAAGAATGGGGCTCGGTTCATCCAGTTCCCTGCATTTAATTACATAAGAATGGAAGGCTTCAATGGGCAACCTATGATGTTGCCAAGATACCCAACAGATAAGGTTATATTAATGGAGATGGCCAGGCAAATATTGCCTTCATATGAGGAATTTGCCCAAAAGAATAAGAAACCTAATGTCATGTTCCCACTCAACATTGGTTAGTATATGTGCATTGATGTAGAGATGGCCAAGGAGGTGATAGGACTTTAGATGATGTGGTTGCAGCCTTTATCCTTATCTAGGTAGTATGATCCTTATAAAAGAATGAAGACATATATATATATATATATATATATATATATATATATATATATATAAGAAGCCTATACACCAAGTGCACCTAGAGGATTATTGGGCTGATTGCCTCGATGATGTGGAAATACGAAGGAGGAGCTATCAAAGGATCACACTAAAGAAAATTCATACCTTGGATTGTATACAAGTACCCCCACAATTACATGAGGATGATGAGGTAATCATGTCTCAAGAATATGAAGACAAGAAGATATACAATGAACCAATCTCCCTACCTGACTGGAGCCAGCCGGAGGAAACCTCACTGGAAATGATAACATAGAGGGTCATGCAATTGACCAAAGCATGGGTAGATCAGGAGGTTGTTGCACTCAAGGCCAAGGGGGTGGCCATAACCATAGATAATAAAATAAAAAGACAAGAGTTTGCAGAGGAGGATTATGATGACTTCCTCAAAGATAAAAGGCAATCTTAAGAAAAGAGAATACATGAAGGTTCATCCAAAGCAACCCATAAAAGGGGGATGAACATTGGTGTTAAGATAACCCAAAACCCCCACCTCAGAAAGCACAAGCCTCAACTTCTACCACCACAAATCCAAGAAACCTGTAGAGAAACCTCAGTCTGTGGCAGAGTCGGGCATAATATGTATTGACTTGGAGGAAAGTGAGCCTCTAATAATAAAAAGGAGAAATAAAACTGAAGACATATCGGTGGGAACAAACGTTCTTAAACAGAAGAAATTGCAACAAAAAACAATGAGGGAATATGTAGACAAACACCTAGGCATTGTGTTGAAAGGCCAAGGAGGTGAAGGTATAATCAAAGCTAGGGAGATTCAACAAAGTTTACAGCATGATATCCCTATCCCTACCATTGTCAAATTTAAAACCGAATTAGTAGAGGAGGCTAGAAAGGAGATGAAGAAAAGAGAGGGTGATCAGCCTCTACCTTTGGATAAAATGATAGATCTCTCTGATGATGAGTTAGTGGATGAGGTGTCTACTAGCCCCATGGAGTTGTTGGTATAGAATACCATGGTTACACCTCAGAACACTCTCATAGTGTAGCAAGTGAGAGGAAGTGAAGGAAGATACATAGGAAGATAATCCAGAGGCTATAGCATAGAAAATAGGTCTAGAAGGATTGATTGGCAATGTCACAAGCTCTGCAGTAATTAATTTAGCATATCAGGGCAATGATGATGCATGTAAAGACAAATATGCAGCCTTAGAGTATGATGAAACAGAAGATAGTGCAGCTATGAAAATGCATGCAGGGATACTTGATCAACCAAATGTCCAAGACATTATGTAGGGACATGCTAAGGGAGAAAAGATAACTGATACACCTAGACAATTAGGTCCCAAGGTCACATCTGAACCTCAAGGTTGTAAGGATACAAACATGCTAGAACCTAGACAAGGTCCATTTAAGGGAGATGATAGTAAAGAACAAGAAAAGGTGGGTGAGGATAGCTAAAAAGATCATCAGAATATCTAGGATCTTGGTTATCAAGGGCATGATGTAGATTTACCACCACCTCAAAATGAACAAATAATACCTGATCAAAGTATAAAGACATCAAAGGAAATTCCCACACATGCTGAGCAACAGAAAGGGGATGAAAGAGTTCACATTGGGGAAGAAGAGAAGCAACAACAAAGAGTGGATGAAGATACTTTGGAAGAATAGAATTTAGAATCTCATGATGCTCACATTGAGCATACAAACCAAGGAGGGTCCAAATATGATGTGCCGCATTGGTTACAACATGAGGTAAATCCACCTCCATTATTTGATTCTTCAAATTTTGATATATCTTCATTATTTTCGGCTAAAGTGGCCAAACCAAAGAGGAGAGCCAAAGCTACCTCTATAATAAAGAGAGATCTGACAATAGGGAATAGAACAACTCAGGTACCTGTGCCTGTCATCGACAAGGCCAAAGGAGAAATAAGTGCAAGTGAGTTCCAGATAACCACAATAGACTTGGGCTTTGTTACTGCACAACAGGAGGGGCAAGAGGCCAAAGATTGTTGGCAAGAGACACTATATGGATTCATGATTGTTGTCATTGATGGCAACAAAGTTCATCCCACACATCTGTAGGACATGGTGTGTCTCTACCGGAAGTCGGAATGAAGATTGTTGAGGTCCGGTAAACAAGAACAGAGCATATGGCAAGGTCCGATAGACAGGTCCGAATCTTTCAAAGGAAGTATCTTGGTGAAGTGTGGATTTGGGAAAGTTAAGAGGACTACCTTGAGTAATAGATTCCAAGGATTTAGCCTCCAGTGATGGACAAGGAAAAAGATATGAACAGTTGAGTACCGGATTCCTGAGTGACAGTGTGAACAGAGGAAGAACTGACTGATAGAACATCAGATTGCTTTTTGGATGTGTTTCTGACAGTGGTAAAGGCTATGAAGACATGAATTATGTTTGGCCGACATGATTAATGATTTCTACAAGTATATGCTTGATCCGCATTACTTGATGTGCAAGGATTCAGCCGACAGAACAGAGTTTGTGAGAAGATAGATTGTTCTGGGTGTCGACTAGAAAGATAATGAAATCACTAGTGCGGATATATATATAGGATGGATTTAGTTGTGAGAGGGTGTAAAAAAGTAAAAAGGAGTTGGATATGCAAAAAAAAGCAGAGTAGAGATAAGCAGTAAGAAAGATTAGGTATGTGAAAGGAAAGCAGAATAAAGAGAAGAGGAAAGATGAAGTGCAGTAGATCAGTGTACTGAGCCTAACCGGAACTGAACTCTAGCATATGTGGATGCTTCCAATCAGTTCAAACATTGTATGACATTCTTTTGTAGACAGTGTGTCTCCTTGTAGGCAGTGCCTCTTTGTGAGCAGTGTGCTCGGGCAGTGAGCCCTAATTGGCAAGTGCCATTTTGTAATTCCATATTCTTCTAACAGAGAATAATCTTTGGGTTAATCACCCCGTGGTTTTCTCCCTTAATAGGGTTTCCACATCAAAAATATTGTTTCATGTGTTTTTCATTTCATGGTAATGTTTGTTTGTTTGATTTAATGCTGCATTGATTAATAAGAAAGTTCAGAGAGAAGAAATTATTAGGATAACTGATGCGCCCCCCCTCTCAGTTATCAACAATTGGTATCAGAGCTAAGTTCCTCCTAATAGAGCCTAACAGCTTGAGGAAGATCTGGGAGTTCAAATGGATGCATATGGTTTAAGGGAGCAACTCAAGACTGCCCTTGAGGATCTTGAATAGTCAAACTCTGAAGTCAATGAATTAAAGGAAAGACTCAAACAGGTTGATGAATTCATGAGAGAACTAAAAGACAAATTAAGTCTCTCTATGAAAAAGAGAAAGGAGCTGCTCCAGCAATTGGCAAGACAAAGTGAAGAAAGTAATGCAAATGAAGAGCTAACTAAGAAAACCAAGTTATGTGAAAAGTTATCAAAAGAAGTCATTATGGTAAGACATGAAATGGAATCAGGAGTTATAAAGTTTACCCAAGAGATTGAAGAGAAAAGAAAAACTGAAGACAATCTAAGACAATCTCTCAAAGAGAAATCAGAAGATTGCCACCAGATGGATAGGATTATCAGACATCTTGAATCTGATCTTGAAGATGCTAAAGATAATGAAGAAAAACTTGAGGATCAAATTGTCTCTCTCAAAAGGGATCTTCAAATAGCAAATGAATATAAAGAGAAATTCAAGATAAGTTCTGCTCAACTTGAATTTCTTCTTGGAAGTCAAAAGAGGGCAGATGACAAGTGTGGTTTGGGATATGAGAAAGAAGAAAGCTCTGGATCCGGTCAGAAGAATTTTGGAACAGAAAATCCAAGGAACAGGCCTAGAAGACCTCTGGTAAGACAGCCCAATGCTCAAAGATATCCATCCTTCAATGGATACTACCACAGCTGCAATCACATTGGTCACAAAGCTAATCAGTGCAGAAAGAGAATGAATCAGACTAATCCATCCTTCTCCGGACAGTGCTTTAACTGCAAAAGGTATGGACACAAGTCTCATGAATGCAGAAATATGCAAATGAACAAATCATTCAATGGTAGATGCTTTGCATGCAATAGAGTAGGTCATATGGCTAATCAATGCAGATCAAGAGGTCATTAGTCAAATATGCAAAGAAATGTTATCTGCCAAATCTGTAACAGGTCCGGTCATAATGCAAAAGTCTGTAGAAGTAAGAATAAGGACAAAAGAGGTCCGGTATATAATCAGAATCAAGACAAGGGTAAACAAAAAATGAATGCGGATGAAGTTAGGAATGAGATGAACAAGATTTGGGTAAAGAAAAGTTTAGAGAATGTAGAGGTTAGATCCGCACCAGACTCTGGTGCTGATATTCCTTCCAGAAATTAAAAGGTGAGCTCTGGCTCAGGGGGAGACACAAAGAAAACCATGTTCCCCCAGCCAATCAAGTGGTGCCGGATCTGGGACAAGATGCGGAGTAAAGGGTTTGTAGATATGAGTCTTGAGATGATCCAGCTAAGATTTCAGAGGTCCACATGAAGATATGAAGAAGTTGTGATCGATCAAGTAGAACCTGTTCCTGGAGATGCTCCGGAATGACAGAGGATTACAAAAAGGTTCAAAGAGATCCGGAAGTGCATTGTCTTATTCTACAGATTGGACAGAGTGTTTGGGATGTCCTTGTGATGTGTCATCTTGATTTGTTCATGGTCGAAAGATCCGTATGATGTTCATAGATCAGGATTGATCCGGTTCTTCAAGACATTCGAATAAGGCAAACTGGAATAATGTAGGTCAAGCATTTATTGCAATCAGATATTAGGGTTTGTGGAGCAATATAAGGGATTTCTCATAAATCACTTGTTCATTCTACACTCAAGAAGAAGCGAAAAGAGGAGCTCTACAACAAAATTCATCAAGTTCACTGAAGATCACTTGCAGAAGTCATTACATACAGAAATCAATCTAACCACTCTGTGTAACCGAAGGCGCATAAGGTATTTTTTGTTTTCAATATCTCACTGCAAATCTTTTGAAAAATGGCTACTCTGAATATAGTAAAGATCTCAGATAGGCCCCGACCTGAATTTGAGAAACACCCATACAAGTCATTGGAGGTAGATCCCTAAGGAGCATTCTCTAGTGTTCCACATGGCGTTTTACACATAGAAGACATTAGGGTTTACATACATGCAAGTATTGAGGAATTTGGGGAATTCAAATTGAGAGATTTCTATCACAAACAACTGATAGACAATGCTTTTGAGCTTAAACCAGAGTATAAGGGTATCTAGAAGAAACATTTTGATCAATTATTTCATTTCCCCTGCTTTGAAGAAGATGAATGGGTCCGGTACGTATTGAGTAGAATGCATGACAACTTCCTATGGCTGGATAGACCCTGCAAGATCACAAAAGAGGCAATTAGGGCAGTAACTGGTCTATAATCTTCCGGAGGGATACCTATCTTCAAATCCGTCAAAAATAACATTGTAATTGAGGCCATCGGATCAAAATTTGATAAGAGGGCAATGACCATTGAAGATATTTCTGATTCGGATATCAAGTTTGCATCTATGATAATAGGATACAAGATTTATCACTCCAGTAGGGAGAATTCTGTATCTGGAACTACAGTATATACTGCCTATGAGATGCTAAGGAAGAATGCAGATTATGATCTTTGTGAACTTCTTTTAAGCCAATTAATGGAAAATATACAAAAGATCAAAAAGGACAAAAAGAATTCTTTCAAGTATGGTACATTGATATTATGTCTATTTTTTTACTTCATGAATGAGCTGCCCGGATCAAGTGGATGGGTATGGCAGAATGACAAACCTGTAGCAGTCCAGATCAGAGATTATTTACATGGACTTGGGGATGCCAAAGGAAGAAATACAGCCCTGTGGGGATACTTCAAAAACTTTCAGAGCATGATGCAAGCAAGAGAAAGAATTCCCCAGTCTCTTGTTGAAAAATACAAAGACTCAGTCTACTTTATGGTTGATACTGATCAGTGCCTAATGGAGGCAGTAGAGCCAAGGACAGTCTGGATCATGCCCATGGGGTATGAGGTTGATGAACAGATTGTGGAACTGCATGTTCAACACATGCTTAGTTAGCCCAAAGATCCAAAGGCAGAAAGGTTTGGAACCTTTGAGGAGCTGAGTGTGAAGATCCATGTGGAACTCAGAGAACCTGAGATAAAAAGGAAGGTGAGAAAAGAAGTAGAGCATATTGCTCAAGGCCTAGGCATCCCAAAGGAGGCACTTGATGCCAATCGGGAAAAGAGGCGAAAGGCTGAGGAAGAGAAGAAAGAGGCAGAAAAGAAAAGCAAGAAAAGTACTCCGGTGGAAACCTCAACCCGGACCAGATTATCAAAAGGATCTACACCTGTCACAACCAAAAGCTCAAAAACATCAAAACTGGAAGGTCAGACATCCGGTAAAGGAGAGAAAAGATCTAAAATAAAAGCCACAAGGGCTTATACAAGTAAGAAAGATGAAGAGGAAACCAAATCAAATGAGGGGGTAAAGGAAATAAAGAAGCAGAAGAAGAAGGGATCCAGAAAACCCTCCACAGGCCAAGACAAGGAAGAAAAGGCAGAGGAATTTGTTGAAAAGCCCACCCTGTCTCTAGAGAGTGTAATCAAATCAGTCACTGTGGATGGAAACCTTCAACCAGTGGCTGAATTCTATGATGACTACAATGAGGCTGACCAAAAGATCCTGCAGGAAGCCACAATCAGGTATCTGAACATATACAATAAGGCTTTCATTGAGATTATATCTCTAATTCCTAAAAGCCTAGAAAAGGAGTTAGAAATAAGAAAGAACAATGCCCTGGCAAAAGATCTTGAGATCCGGGAGCAGATAGATATTCAGCTATATCCTCAAATTGATCCCAAGACAATGAACATAATATTCAAAGACTGCAAAGATGAGTTCAGGAGTAAAGCAAGGATGAATCAACTCATGATTGGTGAGACTGACAAGGTGGCCATGGAAACAAAAAAGATCCTCCGGAAGGCCTTCAAAAGGTTTAATCTTCTTGTTGTAGAGGACTTGGGTACTGATCCCTCATCCACAAGTGTTGTAGAAGAAACTTCTGAGAAAGCAACAGAAGAGATGGGCCCTGAACAAACCAACATTTCTCCGCCGGTTTCCCCTACAGTCTCCAGATCCAAAGGAGAATACACTATATAGGAGAAAGAAGCAGGAGTGAAAGAAAAAGAAGTTGACAGTACCAAGGTTGCAGAGAAAGAGAAGACTCCAACAGAGAAAACCACAACTGATAGTGGTAAGAATGTAGAAGGAGAGAAAACTCCAAAGGATAGCTCCAAGACTGCAGAAGAGAAGAAACATCTATCTCCAGCAAGAGACACTGCACAAACTCTCCAAAAATTTCTAAACAAAAAAACAATAGAGATTGATGAACCGGAGCTTCTACAAGGTCCATTCAATTTTGATTCCCTCTCTCCGGTACAGACAATGAAGATAGCTTCATTTGCAAATGCTAAGGCAAATGAAAAACTCCTAAAGTCTCATATGGAAGACTGTGAGTTGATAGAAGCTGCTTCCAGAGTGCTCAAAAAGATTATGCCATCGGTCCAGAAAGATCCCACAGCCTCCTCTTCCGGTAATCTCAAAACCTTAGTTAGCAGTGTTAGTACACATTTTGATTCTCTAGAAAAATCAGCTGAAGAAAAGGTCCGGAAGGAGTTTTTGGATAAAAGGTTCTCCGAGATACAGGGTTTGATCATTAATGATAGGAGAAACATGAACATTGGAATAAAGAGCTTAGAAAATGCTCTTAAGGATGGCGGTGAAATATACAAATTTTGTATCTCCTGGTCCAAGGTAACAATGGATATTGAGAAGAAAATAAAAGAGCAAGAGGACACACTACTAAGCTTGTCTCAAAGTTTTGATCCTCTTTCTTCCTCTATAACTAATCAAGAATGTTAGACTATAGCAGTCTTGAGTGAAATCAAGAAATTGGAGAAGGAAAAGAAAAATAGAATAAGCAGGTTGAGTGAGCTTAGGGGGTTAATTGTCCCTAAGCTAGAGGCCATGCATGAGGCTATAACAGAAGCTCAAATCACTGTCCAGACAAATGATCCGACAGATCTAAAAAGGGCAGATGCGTTTGCATTCCTGTTGAGTGGGCATATCTCAATTTTGGACAGGATGAAACAGAGTTGGGCAACAAAAGTTGTACAGTTGAAGACAACTTTTGCAGACATACTTAAGTATATGTAAGTATGCCATATGTTTATGCGGCTAAGTATAGTAAAATTTTTGAAAATTTTGGTGTGCGGACCCTACCCTTTGCCATTGATGTCAAAGGGGGAGTGAGGAGCAGTGAAAAATGAGGAATCCAACTAAGGGGGAGCTCTGGAAAATGTATATAAAGACAGAGCATCAGCCAAGGGGGAGCATAGTGTAAACACTTAGTCATTTTTCACTAAGTGTTGCCATCAATGCCAAAGGGGCAGATTGTTGGCAAGAGACACTATATGGATTCATGATTGTTGTCATTGATGGCAACAAAGTTCATCCCACACATCTGCAGGACATGGTGTGTCTCTACCAAAAGTCGGAATGAAGATTGTTGAGGTCCGGTAAACAAGAACAGAGCATATGGCAAGGTCCGACAGACAGGTCTGGATCTTTCAAAGGAAGTATCTTGGTGAAGTGCAGATTTGGGAAAGTCAAGAGGACTACCTTGAGTAATAGATTCCAAGGATTTAGCCTCCGGTGATGGACAAGGAAAAAGATATGAACAGTTGAGTACCAGATTCCTGAGTGATAGTGTGAACAGAGGAAGAACTGACTAACAGAACATCAGATTGCTTTCCGGATGTGTTTCTGACAGTGGTAAAGGCTATGAAGACATGAATTATGTTTGGCTGACATGATTAATGATTTCTACAAGTATATGCTTGATCCGCATTACTTGATGTGCAAGGATTTAGCCGATAGAACAGAGTTTGTGAGAAGATAGACTGTTCCGGGTGCCGACTAGAAAGATAATGAAATCACTAGTGCGGATATATATATATATAGGATGGATTCAGTTGTGAGAGGGTGTAAAAAAGTAAAAAGGAGTTGGATATGCAAAAAAGAGCAGAGTAGAGATAAGCAGTAAGAAAGATTAGGTATGTGAAAGGAAAGCAGAATAAAGAGAAGAGGAAAGATGAAGTGCAGCAGATCAGTGTACTGAGCCTAACCGGAACTAAACTCCAGCATATGTGGATGCTTCCAATCAGTTCAAACATTGTATGACATTCTTTTGTAGACAATGTGTCTCCTTGTAGGCAGTGTGCTTAGGTAGTGAGCCCTAATTGGCAAGTGCCATTTTGTAATTCCATATTCTTCTAACAGAGAATAATCTTTGGGTTAATCACCCCGTGGTTTTCTCCCTTAATAGGGTTTCCATGTCAAAAATACTATGTCATGTGTTTTTCATTTCATGGTAATGTTTGTTTGTTTGATTTAATGCTGCATTGATTAATAAGAAAGTTCAGAAAGAAGAAATTATTAGGATAACTGATTCACCCCCCACCTCTCAGTTATCAACAAAGATAGCATAGATGCCCTACTAGAAAGGATAGACAAGAAAAAGGAAAAGAATAAGGTATATAAAGAGCAAATTGCTCAAATGAAGACATTCATAAAGGGATTAGTGGCACCCACTAATATCCCCATCTCAACATCCACCCCATTGGCAATAGTATCACAAGATGAAATCACAGGGTTGGATGTCATGAAGCATCAATGACAGGTGCTAGATAAATGGTTTATTTGGTTCTTAATTGAAGGAGAACAAGTGATAAGAATCTCATTGGCCAATTGGGCCCTGCTCAGCACTTTAAAGAGCAAGGTACATAAAATGCAGAAGGAGATTGGGTAGAGGTTGATAAAAGTTGATAAACATTTGGCCACTCTTATAGAGATGAAGAGGGTAGATATGAATGTTCTAATATCCAGGAATGTCCTGACAGCCAAGACTTCACAGTTACTGGATATTTGGTATGAGGATGTGAAATTTGAAGTGGATATCTTGAAGAAATGCAATGCCAAATCTAGAGATATTAGTGTTAAGTTGCATGAGCTTCTATCAGATGAAGTAAAAATTTTGGAGGCTCTTGAAGGTGAGATTGAGGGAAAGGTGGAGAATCAAGATATAGACTTTGCCACCAAAGCATTCTAAGATAATTTCAGACCTAGATCAGATGATCATCTCAAGAATTTCTCTGAGGATCTGATTGACAAAGCCATGAAAATGAAATCTAAAATAGAAAAGTACAATGAGGAATTGGATAGCCAGAGGAATAAGTGGACAACCTTACAGCCCCAATTCAAGACCCAAGGGCATGCATCCAATAAGGTTAAGGTACTGGATGGAGGAGAAATAGAAAAAATAGTCCAAGCATATGAACTTATCCAAGGGACTATTGATAAGAAAATAGGAGATGACCCATCTACAGATGAGGAGGAATGAGTAGAGATGCAAAGTACATGGATAGGTTAGCCAAGTCGACATAATCTTGAAGAATATTCTAGAAGGATAGTTGTACTCCACTAGATGGTTGCCAATTGGCAACCTGTGCCACATATTTTGTTTGTTGACTTAGTCAATACAATATAAACCATTGATTATCATGGATGAATCCTAATCATAGGATCTTTTGTAACCGCACCCCCTCCTTATTCTATAAAAGGAGGTGGATTGCACCTTGTTTCAGTATTAGAGAGACTTAATTGAGATCGAGTTGTTGAAATGTCAAGATTCCTTCTCAAGACTGATTGTAGATCTGCATATTTTTGGATACTGAATAAAATATAGATACCGATTACAACTCATCATAAATTCTGTGTAATCTTTGTGAATGTCATCTGGATATTGCACTGCTATATGTTGTGTCCCTTGGAGTGCATGTTGATCAGTGAATATTATTGTCATTCCATCACCTTTGAAGATTAGCATCTGCTATGTGAAGTTGTGGAGTTACCAGGCAACACATTGTTTGATTTCATCTCTATTTTGTGAAGTGTTAAAATGTGTATGTGGACCAACTATCAAAGATTCATTCATTTCAGTAAAATTAGAAAGATTTAATTCAATTTTCTTAAATTTCATTTAAATCATCACCGTAACTACAAATACACAGATAAATGGAAAGCAGAACATAAAATATGCAGATGTCTATATATACATGAAAATCTATAGCATATTTGGACAAAGATCACATAAATATCATCTTGAAGGCACAATAGTTCCACAAAGCTATAGTGCATAAGGCAAATTAAGAAAGATTAGTTCAATTTCATGCAAATTGAGATAATTTCAGAAGAACTAAACAAAATTATCAAATTCACCATAAATGACATTGAATCAGAAGAATTGATCAAACTTAAATGAAATCTGCATGATCAAGTTAAACACAGTAGGATTTAACCTTGTTTGTTGAGAATTTACAGAAAATAGGTGAAACAAACATATCTAGATACAAAGACTTCAAAATAGTACGTAAGGCCCCTAATTGAGAGATTATCAAAAGGTCAAGACCTGACTATCGAAGACTTGGAGTTATCAATTCATCCTGGATTGATCATACTTTTCAAGATGATAAAGGTTTGTTATGTGAATTCTTTATCTATGTTATTGTGATTAATATCATGATCAACAGACATGATCTACAAGTCTTTTAAGAGACTTTGTCAGAATTGTGTAGTCTAGAAGGATTGGAAAACTTGGGGAACATAATTGGGCCTCCTTTAGCATACACCCACCCACCAACTCTAACAAGTTGGTGCAGTCAGTTAGGTATCACAAAGTGAAGAACATAAAATATGGCTTGTGGTAACATTATGCTAAATGTGAATGAGGTAGTTTGCAAGAATGCATCCATTGTTGGCACAACCAAATGGTCTTGAGTTGAAAAAAACTGAGAGAGGTTATTAAGGAGGAACCTAAAATCTAGTTGTAGGTTCCAATGGATCATTTATAGGTGCCACAAACTCCAATAATCAATTTGTCAAAGTTTGGTAGTTTTTTTCTCTTAGGTCTCTTAAGAGACTTTTCCAAAAATGTGTAGCCCAGAAGGATTGGGACACTTGGGAAATGAAATGGGAGCTCCTCTTACATACACCCACCTACCCTAACATGTTGGCATAGTTAATTTGGTCCCATGGGGTGAAAAATGTAAAATATGTCTCTTAGCAACATTATGTTAAATGCAAATGAGGCATTTTGCAAGAATGCATCCATTGTTGGCATAGTCAAACGGTCTTGAATTGATGAAAAATAAGAGAGTTTATTGTGGAGGGACCCAAAATCCAATTGTAGGTCTAGATGGATAATTCGTAGGTTCCATAGACCCCAAGAACCACTCAATCAAATTTTGGTAGTTTTTTTTCTCTTAGGTCTCTTAAGAGACTTTGTCAGAACCTGTACTCTTCGAAACATGAAACATGCACAATTGTGGATGAGTCAGCTCTAACACAACACATGGACCCTCCCCTTGCTTCTAATAACCTCCAAGTCACACACACTCTCTCTCTCATGGAAGAAGCCAATCAAGTGAGGGAAAGACATAGGGGTTCTATTTGTGTGGGAGCAAAACCTCGCGAAGAGTGGCCAGCCTGATCTAGGACCTGTGGTTGTTTTGGAGTTGCCTTGTTCTCTCTATAGTAGTTGTTGTTGAAATGATATGACTTGAAGGGTCACTTGTGATTTGTCTCCTATTGGGGTTTCCCTGAATCCAATGCCTAGATGGATGTCTATTTGCTTCGTTTATGTTCCTAGTACGTTGTAATCTAGCTTCATGAACTTGGAGGCATTGTTGGATTTGTATATATTGTTATATAACTCTAATGATGTGTTCTTGCTCTTGCATGAGTTGTGGTCTTGGGTTTGAATGCATTTGAGTTTTTCTAATGTTTTTGTGGTTTTTTTATTTTGTGTATGAAATGCAACTATATGATATGCAAGCTATAGTTTTGTATTTTTCTTGAATAAATAAATCAATTCTATATGAATGAACTTTATAATGAAGTTTACTTAATGTAATTCTATTATATGTTTTTATGTTCTTAATGATTTTTTAAATCTACTCTAAGAAAAGAAGTAAAGATCTAACTAATGAAAGAAAATGAATTAATCTATGAAAGGTGAATTCCTCTCTAATCTATTGCAATGAAATGAAAGTAAACTAACAATTCCTATCAAGAGAAAATAACAAGTTACTTTCCTCAAGAGCAAATTTTCATTATCTAATTACTACAAAAACATAAAAAGAACTTGGAATAGCTTGGCGCACAAGATTTTCACTACCCTCAGAAATCCTTTTGTTCAGAAACCTCCTTGTCCTCTTACATTAGCGGGGTTATCCTCTTTGCGGCAAGTGAGAAGATGACAATTGAATGGCAATGATGTGAGCTTTTGAAAGCTTGGATTGAAAAGAGCTCGATTGAGAGCTTACAAGTGCTATGAGAGCACTAATTGAGCACTATGGCTATGGATTGTGAGCAATGAGAATATTATAATACTCTAATGAAGATTTTGAAAGCTTGAATGGCAAAACAATGGAAAACAAAAAGCATGTGTGTCATGCATGAGCACCTAAGATGCTAATAGAGAGAAAACTAAAAGCTATGAATGGTTGTAATTCTTTAATTTGCCTCCTATGCAAAAGGTTTGAATATTTGAAACAATGTAAGCTAATGCAATGAAACCTTTGAAAAGACTAAAGAAAGAAACTAAGAGACTCAAAGGCTTGTGAAGAAGCTTGAAAATCTTGTGAAGAAGGGAAGAGCATTCTCCAACTTGATAAATAATGGAGAGGTGAGGGGTATTTATAGTTTGGATTGTAACAAAGGGTATGGGGATGATTGAGGAATTAACTCTCATCATTGGAGAGTTAACTTACTTGATTGATCAATCAGACTCAATTGATTTTCTTGTGAACTTAATTGATTGAAGAGTGATGTAAGATTAAAAGCTTATCACTCATGGAGGAATGGTTGTTAGGAGTTAGAGAGAAGTTAAAATAGATCACATGGGCTAAAATTATTTGATTGGGAGTGTTAAATGAGTTAAGTATGGTCTCCTCTATGTTTAGCTCAAAATTGCATGCAAACTGGCTGAAAATGAAGCTTTTTGGCTCAAATCGAAGGAGAAAATCACATTTGAAATCCACAAGGGTTGCCATTGGGTTGCCCCTTTTACTAGGGTAGGTCACCTAGGGGTGACCCATAAGAAGGTGATTTGGCACTAGAGTTGGGCTATAACATGCAAAAAGGTAGGGTCACCTGGGGAGATTAGAAAATAATAGGGGTGACCCTAAAAGAAAGAATGCTAGGGAAAAACTAAAACATGGGTTTGGTCTATTAGGTTGTTTAGAGGTTTCCTTGGGTCAGAGACCTTCAGAACAAGGTGTCAAAAGGTTAAATTAGCATGAAGAAGCAAAAACTAAGCATGTAGGAAAGGAAAATAATGTGACAAAAGAAGAATTGACAAAGGGGAAAAGAAGAATGGTTAGAAAATTGAAGAATCGACAGAGGAAAAACAAAACAACATGTGTCGCCAAGAGGAAACTGTTGAGAGGGCACTATTATTCATGCTTCCATGTATGTGACTAGGATTATACATCATCATGGGTCCTCATGCAATCCTGTGTGTGTTTTTAGTGTTTATGTATTTTCCCCCTTAGGGATGGTAGTCTACATGAAAGGTAGGTATTGTTCCCAAAATAGGCCTTACCTATCATCAATTTGGTCGTAATTGTACCATGAGTTGTGTTGCAAGTTTGAGCTATTGTATACTTCACCAATGGTGACCTATAAGGATGCAAGCACATAAAACGAGGTGCAAAAAACTACAAAATCTAGAAATTACTCCTAAATGCACAATGCAAAACTAAGCTACAAGACAAGAAGAGTGAAAGAATTTGTGAAGAGGAGTCAATTATTGATAGAATCATGTGTGTGAGAAATCATCAAAAAGCTTTCGTCAAGGTGATGGCAATAGTGGTGATGAATCCTTCTTTCACTGAGAATCAGGTATGAATAATGTGATTTTCTACTCTCAAAACCCTAGTTTGAATTTTTTCAATTTTCTTGAAAACGATTCCAGTTTTGTCCATTTTTCCTATCGCATTGTGTATGTTTTGTCCTTTAGAGTGTAAATACCTTTTCATTTATCAAAATTGGGTAGAATTTTACTATTTTATGAGTTTTTAGCATGCTAGGGTGTGGGATAGGGTTGGCCATGGGTCACCCCTTTCACTAGGTTAGGTCACCTAGGGGTGATCCAGATGTTTCACTAGGGTCACCTGTGGGAGATATGGTCTAACAACAAGGTCACATGGGGGAGACTTTCCCTACTAAAAGGGGTAACCTAGTCAATTTAATTTTAACTAAAATTTTATGTCTTGTGATGTTTCTATGATTCCACTTTTCACTAATCTAGACACTAATTTCATCGTTTTATTGCAATTTTGTGAAGAATATATAGTTTTTTGTGGTTTTCTAAGTTTGATGAGATCTAACACGTGGTTTTTCATTCTTGGTAAGATTCACACTTTCGATGGAATGCTAGCCATGAGCAACTATGGATTTCAGATGCTTATGAGGCCCTCTCTTCGGGAAATTATGTTGTTTTGAAGAGGGAAGGGCTTGATAGGATATGTCATGTTCTAGTTGTTCATCCTACCTTCCCATAGATGTTGTGACATTTTGACTTATTGGGACACGGACAAGAACACTTTCAATTTTTTGTAGGTTTCAGGGGAGTGGACTATTACTCTTTATTATGTTTATTGCATCCTAGGAGATCCTGTAAGGGGACAACCACTTATTCTTATTGAGAGTGACTCTCTTGCTAAGAAGTGATCATGGGCTTCCATCATGATAGTATCTTACTCTGAGACAAACATAGGAGTCCATCTTACTTTAGTTCCTCATCTTCCTTTTTCTCTTTAGAGGAAATACCTCATTGGTTTGATTACTTCAAAGTTGTCAGGAGATAATGGATCATCTAGGCTTAAATGGTGTTGGGAACCAATTATCTAGTGTATAGAGTGTAGTACTGTGTTTGCATGGGGTGTCGACATCTTAGCTATGGTCTATTGAGATTTTTTATTGTATTGTACACTGAGGGGCTCTTTCTTTTAGTCATCCCTCCTTAATCATGACATGGATCTATGAGCACATTCGACCATTCTAGAGGGATATACCACTGTAGACACCTGAAAATGTCTTAACCTTGTTAACCATTTTTCTCATCAATCACACTACCAATTACCCCTTTCACTAATTAATTAAATAAAAATCATAATTATTTAATTAATTAACCCTAAGTCGTTCCTAACCATTTACCCCTAATTCATCCTTAGTAATGAATTAATTTAATTAATTCATCACTAGACCTTACAACTTCATTCCTCATTAATTAAATAAATATTACTAATATTTATTTAGTTAATTTCTCCATATCCCTAATCCTGATTAATTAAATAAATCATGCTTATTTAGTTAATCCACCCTATCCTATAGCCTAAACCTAGTCTAATTAAATAAATACTAATTATTTAATTAGCTACCCTAGCCTACATAACCCCTAGACCAAAATTAATTAAATAAATAATTATTTAATTAATTTTAACCCTTGATTAGCCCATCCATTAATTTTTTCCAGCCACATTAATTAAGTCAATCACTTGATTAACTTGGTCAAAGCATGCTTAACACCCATTCCCACACCATTTGAATAAAAATAATTTTTTATTCAAATGGGTCACATGACCCTTCCAACTCATCTTTCCTCTTTCATCTTAGAGCTTTTTTTCATGCAAAGAGCTCACACATGTGTTTTCCAAATAAACACATGTGTCACATGACTCACACATTCACCAATAAAATGGAATTTTTAATTCCACCTCCTCCCACACAAAATAATATTTTATTCCATTACTTGTCTTAATCATAATTAATACTAAGCCCTTCCCAAGAAGAATTTAAAATTCACTATTATTCTCCACCCTCCAATCTTGTTGATCAAATCTCAACCTTCCATCTCATCCTCTCATCTCCACCATTGATCTTGAACCTTCAATCCTAGCCATTGATCCCATTTCCCTCTCAATTTTCCTATAAATACAATCCTCCACAAGCCATTTTCACATCCAAGTTTGAAGCAAGTTTATCATGCCAAAATCATTCCTCATTCCATATCTCCATAGCTAGGTTATGCCAAAATTGTGTTACTTTGAGAGCACTTCACATATATTCATCACATTTGGGTAAAGCTAGGAAGCTTGGCTGCACTTCCTCAACCTTATCTAAGAGTGAGGGAGAGTTGAAGGGCTTGAAAAGGTATAATTCTTTGTATTTAGTTTCATTTTCATGTTTTACTTCCTTTGAACTCTTTTTCATCTTCATTTGGCACTCCCGATGGGACCCCTGGTCCTAAATCTAACATTTGTGTGATTTTCTGTGAATATTTTTGATGCGCAGGTAGGTTTAGCACAGTCTGTTCTTGCAGTCCTACCATTTTCTCATGGTTTAGTGCCATTAGGCACTATTTCAGTGCCATCTGTGGCTCTGTCGACACTATCAGCGTCTGTTTGAGCACCATTGGCACCTATTTCAGTCATTTTTACATGACAGTTGCAAATTTTTTACCTCAAAAACTTTGATCTATGGTTTTCTTTTCTAATCACTGTCTGGAAGGTTGAGGCTTTCTATTTTGATAGGGTTCCTAGGCCTTAGGGTGCTCTATTATAATTTTTCTTAACATATTTTAGAAAGAGTACCTAGTTTGGTTTTATCTTGCACATCCAAAACTATTGGCTCTATTTTTTGAGTGACAACTTGCTGTTTAACCCCTTGGACTAGCTTTGCAGGATGTTTAACCTCTTATTTGATCTTTTTGTGCAAAGTCTATATTTTTGTGCAGGTTACTATTTTCTATCAAATTAGTGCCATCAGAACACAGAACTATGCCATCGACTTGTGTGACAAAGCCTGCAAGTATACATTTTCTATTTATCAGTAATTTAGTGCCATTTGTTACTGTTTTAGCACTATTGGTCAATCTATTAGCACTTAGTTACAATTTTAGTGCTATTTGTTGTCTATTTAGCGCTATTGGTCTGTCTATCAGCGCTATCTATCTTTGTATTAGCGTCATTTTTCTGACAAGGTTTGTAAGTATGTGCAGGATCTAACTTGTTTGTGTAGGTGTTAAGAACATTTGTCCAAGATCTTTTTAGCAAACTACTAACTAATTTGGTGCAGGTTCGCTTGTCAAAGTTTGTCTTTTTTATCACTAGATCCTAGTTGCACTAAAGTTAGCTTAGTTGGGAATTAACTTTTGTTTGCCGTGTCTTGTTTTCTTGTAGACATATGCTCTCCCCTCGCACCTTAGGGTGATCTTGGGGATCAAAAGTCTACTTGCAAACTTTTCTTGCTTTTAAGTGTATCTCGAAGGGGTTATCTTTATTGTGTATGCTCTCCCCTCACGCCTAGTGTGATCTTGGGTGATCAAAAGCAAGGGATAATTTCTTCTTAGGAGGCCTTCTTGGGGATTTCATCACCCCAAGGGATGACCTCAACCACATGTACCGGTAGGGTATATCAAAGGGGGGAGAAGGAAACTTGTACCCCAATCTAGTTGCATTGTCATTGGGACAACCTTGGGGCCTTAGGTGATTCCGGACACAAGGTGAAGTGGTTCTTGCTTAACTAATTGGTGCCACATCCATTTAATGGACTAGTGTTCATAGTTTTGGGCCTCATGTACCTTGTGTATAAAGAAGACTCCCTAGAAGCTTGTACTATCCTATCTTAAGACCTTTTGACCATCTTATCTTGTGGTGTACCACTGTAGTAGGAGGGGAAGTTGCTCACTGTACCTCTATACTTGAGATAGGGTCTACTTTGGGCAAGACAAAAGTATCCAAGGTAAGGGGGTAAGGTGGCCCATGACCTTATTTTCCCTATATATCTATCTAAGCTATGGCACTATGGTATTAATGGGGGTGGGAACTTTAGTTCACTTTTGAGTTAAGGTTGACCCACGACCATTTTGTGAGATCCATAAGATATGACACTCCCACTTGACTAATTTCTAGGATGTTCATGTGAATGGTGTGTCTTCTTTATTGAAACCCATACAAGATAACTATCCAAGTCCACCTTTGGAGTCAAGTCATTGTGTTTTCCTACTTGATTTAATTCTTGCCAAGAACCTTTGAATCCAAAAGATCCAAAAACTTGTCATCAAATCAATCAATCCAATCTTTGAACAAACAAATAGTGCCATCAATCCTCTGTTTGGCACCATTGGAATCCCTGCTAGTGCCTTCTACCTAATTGTTAGCACCATTATACTCTTTTTAGCGCCTTCAGTCTACCCTTTAGTGCTTTTAGTTATTCTATTAATGCCATTGGGCTAGATTTTAGCATCATTTGTCCCCATGTCAAAAAATCATTGACACTTAGTTGATCTTTCTAGCAAAAATGTTATCATCCTTGTGATGTGGCAATCCTTCAAAGTCATCCCAAAATAACTTATCATCCACCTAAGTCCATCCTTGTCAAAATTTCACCATCCCATTGGACCTTAGAGAAAAATATTTTGATGTTTACTTTGGACCTTTGACCTTTGCCCATCCATTCCAATTCCAAATCAACCATTATCCTAACCTTCCATCTCAATTCCACCCAAATCCAAAAAAATTCTCAATTCATCCAAACCATATTCCAAGTCCATCCTCCCATATCTATCCATTTGACCTTAGAGAAACATTTTTATTTTCACTTTGGACCTTAGATCTCAATTCATCCATTTCCCTCCCAATCAACATCATTCAAACCTTTTTATCTCAATTCCATCCAAGTCAACATTCCCAACATCAACCCAACCTTAGACCAACCCTAATCCGAATCATCCCAACCTTATTCCAATCATCCAATCATCTAAACCTCACCAAATTATTATCATCCAACATCAATCAACCTTATCCAAATCAAATCAAATAGACATATCCAAAATCATCCCTCAAGTCAAATTTGTGCAAATCTAAATCTAGATCTCATCCTCCATCCTCTAATTTATAGAAAGCCTAAGAATTTGTCTACCTTAAGTTATTTTATAAATTAGCCTTATCAACCTTAGGACAAATTGGCTTAGGAGCCTAGACTACTCCTAAGTTAGTGAATTCTAAGGATCCCATTTTGCTTGGAGGTCTTTTCTAGCCCAAGTGAAATAATCCCCTTACCCTTTTTGCTTAAGTGTCTTAGTCTACCTTAAGTAAAGAGAGGAATATCCTTGACATCCATAAGATCTAGATTTATTTTTATCCCTCCTTTGATTTGATTATCTTTATCAAACATCATCCAAACTTATCCAAAGTTTACCTCACATCACCCATCCAAAATCATTATCCCAAGTATCCAAAATTATCATCCAAAGTATCCAAAGTATCCTTAATCATTTATCATCCAAGTTTATCACATATACCCCTTTAAAATCCATCCAAAATCATCTTCCAAATATCCAAAGTATCCAATCCCTTGATCATCCATCCAAAAATCATTCTCATACCCATTTGCTCACCCATCTTTGGTCTAAAATCTTTTAAAAATAAATCTCTAAGGTCATAATCTTCACCCATATCTCATCACCAAATTAAACCAATCCACCCCTTTTCATTGCATGCCACCAACAAGGTCCCAAGCTAGGAAGAACAAGGAAATGGAACCTTTTAGAATTGGGATGCCCCGAACTGACCAAAATAATGTCCCAATAATCCAAAAAGAAACACCCTTTGACCACAATGCTATGATAAACCCTTGGGGAAACATGCCACAACCATCTAACACTAACAATGCCAATCAAGATGTAATAGATTTTATGCAAGACGTCAATTCCATGGATTTATTAGACCACATCTTAAAGTCAGACCCTAATAAATATCATGAATTCTTGATTGAAAATGGTGTTGTGGTACCTAACCCATCTTCCACATCTCAACCATCATCTTCAAATAATGTCCCTAATACATCCCAACCTTCATCATCTAACACTACCACATCAACATCAACCATAACTACATCTACCCCTCAAATCACCCTCAACATATCCAACAACACCATGTACACAAATGCTTCCACAAGTGTACCTCAATTTGACACCAACACCATAGCCTTCATGACACAACTTTTATCGCAACCACCATTCAATACATCGAACATCCCTAACAATAACCCATGCAACAACCCTTCATAAACATCTAACTTCACCTACACACAACCTCCAATTTCACAACCACCCATCGTATCATCTTCCACCCAAACCTTACAACAAAATCAAAACACCCAACAATAAATTCTGCCACATATCCTACAACAACTCATAGCCTACCAACAACATCAACAAAATCAAACCACACATCAACAACAAACCCCCAACTTTCTCCAACATTTAATCCAACAACCACAATCTAACGTACCACAACCACCACCTACCCAAGATTTATCAAGCATTGTGAAATCATTAATCCAAAAATTTGAGGACATACAACATGGGCATAAGAGAAAACAATATTCATTTGAAGACATTTGCCCATATCCATTTGATCGCACCGTACCCATGCCTCCCTTCCCTAAAAATTTCAAAACACCCAAATTTGACAAATATAAAGGGAAAGGGGACCCTAGGGAACACCTTAGGGAATTTTGCATAGCTTTCTTGGAAGTCTCTTATGATGACACATATCTAATGAGACTCTTCCCCCAAATCTTAGGAGGCCAAGCCACTGAATGGTTTGCCCAACTTCCCCCTAACATTAAAACATTCCATGAACTTGCAGAAAAGTTTGTCAATCACTTCTCATATAATTTCAAACATGAAGTGTCCATGACAGACCTTTGGAACACTAAACAACAAAATGGGGAATCTTTTACCACCTTATTGCAATGGTGGTGAAGCTAAGCAAGCAAACTCTGATGGCCCATCCTCAAAAAATAATTGGTTACTATGTTTGTGACTAACCTTAACCAAGAGATGGGATTCCACCTCCAAATCCAATGCGCATCTACCTTTGAAGAGGTCATTGACAAGGGAACCACATTCGAAAGATCTCTCATAGCCAAGGGAGCTATCAAAATTTACCGAGAAAATGACAAAAAAAATACCAACAACAAAGCCAATAGAAACAATAACAACAACAACAACACTAGAAACACCAACATGAACAACAACAACCAAACCCACGAGAAACCCCACTTTTGGGGAAAGAGAAAAAACACCCTTAACGACGGTGTCACCAGCATTAAGAATGTCCAAAATGTACAAAATCCCACACCATCCAACCCATCTTCAAGAAATAATAATGTTAGCATTCCAAAAGGTCCGTCAAGACAATCCAACACAACCAAATGAAAATTCACACCTTTAGGTGAACTCATTGAAAACATCTTGAGAAACATTTTGAAGGCTAACCTCATCCAATTACCTGCCATTAGACCATATGATGACACCCAATTTAAACCTTCATGGTTTAATGAGAATACACAATGTGAATACCATCGTGTCAAGGGACACAAAACATCCAATTGTACAAGGTTAAAGAATTACATTCAAGACCTCATCGATCATGGTGATATCACCATTGATGAACCAGCCAAATGATCGCCTAATGAAAATCTAGGAGCATACAAGGATCTGTTCCCTGACCACAACAAAGGCAAAAACTCCTTATCTAACCAAACCTATAATGTCGTCGCCCTACTATCTTCTTTCAACTCCATTGTGGGTCATATAGAAGAATCTTCCAACTACGTATCTACCATCACCATTAGACCTAAAACTTCTAATTGTACTATTACTACATGTCATAGTCATATATCAATTCAAGGATCCCCAACCATTGACGATCAACCTTCCACATTTGTACCTGCAAGCCACCCACCCACAAACAAGTATAACCTTCTTGAACACCTTGGGAAGACCCCCGCTCAAATCTCTATCCTAGAGTTACTCTGAACATCCCCTTTCCACAAGGAAGTCCTTGAAAAAGCCATGATGGAGACTCATGTCCCTAACAACTTGAGTGTTGATCAATTCCAAGCCATGGTGGGACACCTATCATTGCCACATCATCTCATCTTTTATGAACAAGACCTTCCCGCTTCAAGCACATTGCATAAAATGAATCTATCCACATCAAAGTACATATCCACAAACATACGATATAAATAGTCTTAATAGATGGTGGCTCTGGCCTAAACCTTTGCACTCTTAAATTAATAAAACACTTGGGATATTCTAATGTGTTCATAGACTCGAGTGAGATCATCACCATCAAGGGATATGATGACACTTAGCACCTATCCGAAGAAACCATCAAGCTCCCTATCCAGGTTGGATAGAAGATTTTGGAGACCAAATGTCAAGTGCTTGATCTTGATCTCCCCTACAATATCCTCCTCAATCACCCATGGATCCATGCCATGCAAGATGTTCCATCCAAATTCCACCAATTCCTTAAGTTTCCATACAACGGCACAGAGGTTACCATCTATGTTGATCCACGTCGTTTTCCATATTGCACATTCTTGGAAGGACATGATAAAACCTTCTGCCTGTACAACAATACCATCAAATCATCTACCTCCAAACCACAACCATCCACCTCATACATTGACCCCTCGAACATTGTATCCACCTCATCACCATCACACATCCCCAAGATTAAGATCAAAGCAAGTGACCTAGGGTGTGGAGAGTATGACCTACATGACACATTTTGTGTAGGACAACTTCTACCAACCCCCAAAACATTTGGTGCACCTAAGATAAATGAAATCTCCATGGTGATCATCAAATGCAATCTGTCTCCCATCTTTGAGAGAAAAGACTTGATGGAACAAGATGTCCTAGAAGATATATCATCATGGCTCTACAAAGATGAAGACGAAGATCCAACAACTCCCATCCTACTTGTCAAAAATTATGGCAAGGGTCTAGATATTGTCAAAACATGGGATATAAAGGACAAGGCGGTATGGGCTTGCATGAGCAAGGGATTCTTGAACCTATCCAAGAAACAAGAAATCCATACCATCGAGGTATGGGGTATGGAAAACAAGAGTCTACTCCCATTGAACTTGAATGTATCTTAAGTGAGGTTGCGAGTGATTTTCCCATAATTGAAAACACTAGTGAAGAGGACTCTTTCACCGATTTTTCCAAATTATTTGAATCCTCCATCTGTACCAGTTACAGCCTATCAACCACACCATCATCATCTAATGAACTTCATCTCATCTATCCACAACTCATTGATTGGGACCAACAAGGACCTCCCATCGTCAATGTTGCACAAAACGATGAAGCAATAGATGAAATAATGGGGGTTAGAGACCACATACCCCTTGGAGATCATAAAGTTGGCTACATCATGGAACTAAACACATCCGCATACTTCAGGGAGACAACCATATCTCTCAATCACAAAAATATGAAAATAAAAATAACATACCCTAGTGAAAACCACTCTGTGGCACTTTCAGATGAAGAGAAAATCAAAATAAATGACATATCTTCTAGTGAAAACCTCTCGAGGCACTAGGAGATGAGAGAATGGATCTCCCTGAGGTCCCTGAGCTATATCAAGAAAGATCACCAATCCTTGTAGAGTAATCACAATAAATGAATCTTGGCATCGAGGAGTCACCAAAGATCACCTTTTAGGCCACTTCCTTATGTCAACAGAACAAGAGGCCTTCTTGGCCTTCTTTAAAAAAAGAAGTCACAACTTTGCATGGACCTATGCTGATATGTTAGGGTTGGACCCTGCACTAGTGGTCCATCATCTTGCAGTACATCCTGATGTAAAACTGGTGAAACAAAAATTAAGGAAAATGAATCCACAAGTGGCACTCGTCAATATAGAACTCAAAAAGCTTCTAGACATGGGATTCATCTATCCTATTGACTATCCTGAGTGGGTGTCAAATATTGTTCCCATAGCCAAACTCATCGGGGGAATCTGCGTGTGCATGGACTTCAAGGACCTCAGTAAAGCATGCCCTGAGGATGACTTCCCTCTCCCAAACATCAACATCATTGTCGATCTAATAACAGGGCATGAAATTCTATTGCTTATGGATAGATTTCCAAGTTATAATCAAATTAGGATAGATGAAGAAGACCAACATAAGACAACTCTTATTTGTCCATGGGGAACATACTACTGGGTTGTCATGCCCTTTGGCCTCAAGAATGAAAGAGCTACCTATCAAAGGGCTATGACTGTGATATTCCATGACCTCTTCCATAGCATCAAGGAATATTATGTTGACGACCTGTTGGGAAAATCCAAAACAAGGGATGAACATTTGCAAGTGCTATCTAAAATATTTGATCAGCTAGAAAAAAAAAGTATGGCTTAATCCTGAGAAATGTGTCTTCAGAGTCACCTCTAAAAAACTCCTAGGCTACATTGTATCAAGATGAGGCATAGAGGTGGACCCCACAAAAGTGAAAGAAATAGTTGAAATGCCTCCACCTAAGAATCTCAAGTAGTTACATAGCCTTCAAGGAAAGATCCAATTAATAAGACGCTTCATAGCCCAACTAGCTGACAAGTGCCAACCATTTCAACATCTCCTCCATAAAAATATAGCATTCACATGGGATGAAAATTGTCAAAAGGCCTTCGAACAGTTGAAAGAATATATTGCTACACCTCGAGTCCTCATTCCACCAAAGCAAGGACAACCCCTACTACTCTATATCTCCATAATAGAAACAACGATAGTGGCTTTGTTAACTCAACATGATGATCAAGGGAAAGAAAGAGCTATTTACTACATCATCCATATGTTAGTGGTGCATGAGCTCAACTACACCCCTATTGAATGAGCATGCCTTGTAGTTGTCTTCACATCTCAGAAATTAAGGCACTACATGCTCAATCACAAGATAAATCTCATAGAGAAAATTGATCCACTAAAGTACCTATTGTCACATGTAGCTCTTATAGGATGAATGGCTAAGTGGGTCATGATCTTAAGTGAGTTTGATATAGAGTATACAGAAAGGAAGGCTATTAAAGGACAAGTCATAGATGATTAGCTAGAAGATGCACCAATCCCTATAGAATATTCACTCCTTTCAAAATTTCTGGATGAGGAAATCCTTATAGTGGTACCTACAACAGAATGGAAGATGTATTTTGATGGATCCTACACACATTAAGGCTCGGGGGCAGGAATCTTATTCGTGACCCCTCAAGGAGATTGTATACCCAAATCCTATAAAACAACATTTCCATGCTCCAAAAACACGACAAAGTATGAGGCTATTACCACAGGACTTTGAATGACCACCCAATTGAAAATTGAGAAGCTAATGGTCTACGGTGATTCCCAACTAGTCATCAAACAGGTCAATAATGAATACAAAACAAAAGATGATAAGATCCTACCGTATAAGCACATGGTAGATGACTTCAAAGACTATTTCCATGAAATCCATTTTGAGTAGATCCCAAGGTTAAACAACAAATCAGAAGATGCTATGGCTACCATAGGATCTTTGGTTGACATGAAGAAGAATAGTCAGAAATGTGAGTTCCTTATTGAAGAGCTACAGGTGCTCGCATATGATGTTCCACAATCTAAATTGGTGTGTGACATTGTTGGTCCCTTATCCCTGTGGTATCAAGATATTTACCAATATCTCTACGACAACATCATCCCACCTAACCTATCATCCAACCAACACTGATCATTCATCCGTCGAACCTCCCACTTTTCCCTCATCGGTGACACATTGTATCAAAAGATTCTTGATGGTACCCTTCTAAGGTGTCTCGATTCTTGAGAAGATGAAACAACCTTACAAGAGGTACATGAAGGTATCTATGGGGCACACTCTAGTGGAACTACACTTGTAAAAAATTTTCTAAGAATAGGGTAGTGTTGGCTGACCATGGAAAATGATGCCAACCAATTTGTGAAGAAGTGCCTTCCTTGTCAGCAGCGCAGAGATTTCATCCATACTCTATCACAAGAATTGCAACCCATAACAACTCCATGGCCCTTTTCATAGTGGGGGCTCAACCTCATTGGAAAAATTCACCCGCCATCATCTAATAGACATAAGTTCATTATCACAACTACTGAACTGAATATTTCACTAAGTGGGTAGAAGCCATTCCACTCACTTACGCCATTGGATCCAAATCACCAAATTCATCCTCCATTACATCATATGTCATTATGGCATCCCCCTTGCCATCATAACTGACAATGGGAAACCATTTAAAAATCAAGAAGTACATACCATTTGTCATAAATTCCACATCCAACATCATTTCTCCACTCCATATTACCCTCAAGGTAATGGTCAAGCTGAAGCTTTGAATAAAACCATCCTTTGAATTTTGAAGAAGACGGTTACTAAAATTGGCTGTGACTAGCACTTGTAGCTTAATCCTATCCTTTGGGCCTACTGCACTAGCATTTGAACCCACACAGGAGCCACTCTGTATTCCTTGGTATTTGGTTCTGAAGTCATCCTCCCCATCGAGGTCAAGCTCCCCTCTCTTAGAATCTCACCACAGATTCTCATCGATGAGGAGGAGTATTGGGTTGCACACCTAAATTAGCTAGAACTCCTAGATAAGAAGTGCCTCAATGCTCTTAATCATCTACAATCTTACTAGAATCACCTTTGCAAAAGCTATAATAAGAAGATCAAGACCCACCAGTTTGAGATAGGTGATCTAGTCCTTATGGAAAATCAGAGAAAGCTACAAGAGCGTCACAAAATAGGTAAGTTCAAACCATATGTCATAGCAGCTAGCTATGGATCAGGAGCCTATCAGCTTGTAAACCCTAAGGGGTAGCCTTTGGATGAGCCTATGAACATCATGCACCTGAAAAAGTTCTACACTTAACCCATTGGATATCCCAATAAAAAATTAAAAAAAATTAAAAAAGCAAAAAAAAATCAAAAATCAAGAGAAATCGAGTGCAATAAAGTCGTCCAATGGTGAAAATCACTTCAGTGATGCCTTGGATAAGTACCATGGTGAAAACTTGTCTTAGGTGCGATGTGTAGTGGCTAGTTCTACCATCTAATAAGTCTTCACCTTCACCCGAATCACTCCATACCATTTCCATCCCATGGCTTGGAATCACAAACATTTAGTGTCAACCATCCCACCCTTCATCACCCTATCGAGGCAGATCCCTGGATCCTTGTATGCCTGCCTTGTACAGTAGAAAACCAGAAAAATCCAAAAACATCACAAAATCACCAAATCCAAAAAAAATAGAAAATTTAGAAAAACCCAAAAAAATCAAAATATCCTCAAAAATCCCAAAAACATTAGAAAATACAAAAAACACAAAAATATCCATCATCATCATTCCATCCTACATCCAACCCATCCTGAACCATCCCACATCAGCACCACAAATCAGAATTACATATCATCACCACCCGCACCTTAATGTGCCTTGATCTCATGGATACATGGTATGTAATCAGTCTGGAATACAAAGGAAGTATCCAGTATGTAGGTACATAAGATGCACCCATCCAACCCACTTAGATGGTCCCTATCCCCTGAGCTTACACTTGATTTAAATGCAATACACTTGCTAAGCATTCTATCAAAAGCATCATCACTTCACGCAAAAATCATCAATCATCAAATCAAATTCAACCATGACTTATGGCCTATATCTTTTTACCCATCTTTCAACTTTTATCCCAATCATCCATTGATTCCTACCTTAACGAATATATCATTCCTACAATAGGTAGAATCAATCAAATCCACACTTATCTTGGCAAGAGATACAACATTTGGTTGTTTGTTTGGTCAATTGGTCTTTTGATTATTGATTTTTATCTCTTGTCTCATTCCAAGGATCATTTCAAAACTACCTTGATCTCACTATATCATGGTATGTGGCGAAAAATAATTAGAATGGGGCATGTAGTCATTTCTTTTGTATGTTGTGCTTGTGGGTCAGTCTCATTACTCCAATTTCATATTCATATCTTGTAAAATGTAGGGTTGATTCTAGCATACTGATTTTCTTTTGTATCTAAGGTTCATCATACCTTTTGTTTACTAAGGACTTATTCTATGAGTCCCCTTCCCTTGTCTAGATAAGATTGTACTATCTTGGGCATGCATGGGATCATCCTATTATTTATGGGTCTAGTCCACACAAAGGACAAATATACATCATCACCTTGGTCCTTCATACCTTGGTAAAAATATCCTCTTTTCCATAATAAATCTAGGTTTTCTCTCAAAATATCAACACAATTCTTGCCCAACCCATTATCCCTAATCCCCCAAACCATGTGATTATCTCACCTTGGCTTAGCATTAAGGAAGTAAAAGACATAACTATTCCCCTCATCCCCCCATCCTAACAAATTCCTCCCACCTCCTAACCTAACCAACTTCATCCAATCCCCTAACCAATCCTATCCACTTCCACCCAACCCAAAAATGCCTCTCTAACAATGTGTCTTAACTGACTGAGGATACAACATCCCCGATCTACCCCAACCCCCTCCTAACCATCTACTAAGCAACCCTCCCCCATCTCCTCACTATGGCTCGAAGCATCACATGTATCATGACCATCATCTTCCACCCTACATACACATCAACATAATTAGAACATAAATCACATCATAATAATCTCCATATCATTATCAATCCATCATAATCATTACCATACCATTACATTTATCATCATCCATTTGCATACATAATATATGTTTATTAATCTTGTTATGTCTGAAAAAGAGAAGAGGGGAATGAATGATGTCCAAGTGTGTCAAATAAAACCCTCCTTTTACAATAACATTCGAGGACAAAACTGAGCCAAGTCACTACAAGATGGATGAGGACTCAACTACTGATTTTATGGTCAGGAATGATATGGAAAGAATAGATTAGATTGAGAGATTTACCAAACCCTATGTCAAATAGGCCTCAAACCCTAATTATAGTGCAATCGGGTACAAACAGACATAATACTACTGAAAACCAATAGGAAAATACTTAGGAAGGATAAAAAACAAACCAGAAGTTGACTTTCTGATATTGAAACCCTAGAGGACACTGGGGTAGGGACCCATGTCTAGGAAGATAGAATTTTTGGAAGCTTCGAACAGAAAAAATGTTACAGACAACATCTTGATACAGGATCTTGAACCTGTTTTGTTGGAAAGACTACGAGGCCCACGCCCTAATCTAGGAGGGAGGAATATTCACAAGATTCTTTCAGATCTTGAAACCTTATCCTTCAAATTGCTCCTCTACACCTGCACTTTTCCAACTCCCACACTTGTAACTTGCACACACAAAGAAAGGGGTTTGGGGGTTGTGGTGTTTAGGAGCTTGCCTTAGTCAAGCCCTGGAAGGACATTCAAGTCTTCCAACACCTTTGTTAGATAGAGTGTGTGCCCAATGAGCGTAGAGGCCAAATCCAATGATGAAATGCAATGACTAAAACACAAATTGATGTCACCTTAGAGGTGAAGCCCTCATGGAGATGAAGATCCTTCAAAACATGAGGAGATGGATTGATGAAGCCAAATATACAACAAACAAACACAATAACCATACAATTATGCTCTAAAACACAATGAAGGATTTTAATGCTCTTTTCTCAATATCACAAGTTCACATTATCCCTCTCTTGCATAAATGAATACATAAACCTATTCAAATATGCTTTCCCGCTAACATTCGTAAATTAAATCAAGAGAGCGGACAAGGGAAACCTTTTGAGAGGGCCCAAGCCAATATTCTTTAATTTCCATCCCAAAAAATTAGGGTGGACTTGGGCATGAGTACCCAAGTCCCAAGGACCTAATTTGGTCATGCTTAAGGATTAAAATGGGCCCCTTAGTCCCATTTGACATGGGTTTCAGAGGAAATTGCTTTGGGATGAGTATTTAACTTGCAAAGTGTTAACACGGGGACCTAGGAGCTAAACTAGGAGGCAAAAAGGCATAGGGAACTTTTAACTCCATAACATTTAGCCCCCACTTTAATGTATTTATGATCTTACGATTCCATGCATGCATTAAAGTACGATCGAAACACATTAGGCACATAGAGCTAAAGCATACCCAAAGGTTGGAGGACTATTCCTAGCCCCCAATCTCAGGTAAGCACTATAAAACATATGAGATTCATGAAATACACAAGGAATACAATGAGAAGTATGCAAAACATGGAGAATATAGTGAAGCATGCAATACACAAAGAAGATATGAGAGCAATCACGTAATACACAAAGTATACACGGAGAGAAGACATGATTAAGCAAATATATGTATATATATACATATAATTCTAACTAGGTGATGGGGAGGGAGCTCATCTACACACCACCATCAAAAACACACAAGACATGCTAGACATGCAGGGAAGGTACGTGGAAAACACATAGAATACATGAGTGCCGCATAGTACATCATTGACATACTACACATCTTATACATGGCAAACATGGGTGATGGGAAGGAGCTTATTGCTACGTCCCACCATCCAAAACACATTTTGGACACATCTAATGGTTGAGCTATGCTACCACAACCGCCAAAGACATGCTTAAGGGTGAATCACTCAAGATGCAACCTTGCCTCTGTAGAGGACTTTATATAAAAGGATGTGCACTAGCTCAAGAGATACACCATCCCACCTCGTGATGAGGGATTTTTTTCTTAAAAGGATGTGTACTAGATCAAGAGATACACCATCCCACCTTGTGATGAGGACTTTCAAACATGCTTTGTCAATGTAAAAGTAATCAGACAGATACCATTATATATGCCCCCACCTTAAGGTAGTTGATCCCACTTTCTGGTATCAAGCACATTAAGGTAGAGTGAAAACACACAAGGGAACAAGAGCTTTCATAAAGCCCATGCCCCTAAAGGTGACATGTGCCATGATCGCTGAATGTTCCCACAAACACATTGATATTAAGTTTGCTAAGATAATCAACAAGATATAAGCTTTGGTTAAAAAATCTTACTCTAAGATAATAACCAAATCAAATCATGAAAGCTATGCATAAATTATATATTAGATCACATCGAAGGCCAAGGCTACACTTACAGGTTTGGAACTGAGTATAGACATTGGGCTATTCTAGAGGTATCTTGAAACTAAGCGTAGTAACATGGTGAGATACAAAACCAAACAAAGTGCGTTGATACATCACATGGAGTGATTCTACTAGTCAAGCATTGGATATATATATATATATATATATATATATATATATATATATATATATATATATATATATATATATATATATATATATATATATATATATATATATATATATCAACCCCATCTTCATGTATGGACTAGGTCCATTTTTTCTTTTCTTGCTGAAGGGACACACGGTCCTTATCATTATTTTTTTTTCATCATCCGCCGACTAGGTAGTGCCACAGAAGAATGGAAACAATAAAAATGAGAGAGGAGACAAGGTGACTTAGGAACACCACGTAGGAGGATGCCCCCAAAACATCCTCTACAATGCTATACCCCCAAGGAACAACACACAACAATAAAGAAAAGGAGAGAGGAGTATAGAAGAATTGAGAAACAAATAGAAGAATGTTACGACAGAGGCGGTCCTGTTGTATCCTTGACCTTACAAGAGTATCAAGGGTCATCCAAGGGGACCCAAAGAAATATTTAGCACAACACAGCGGGACACAAAATGATACATAAGATAAGGCCACTCTTGAGAGCATCTTAGAAAGGTGCTACATCAATTGTGGCTGAATGAGTGAGAAATACTTACCTGGATCATGCAGGATATTCCCTGGCAGACAATCCATGTCAATCATCGTAGTATATATCATATTTTGTCTTAGACTAGTTGATATTGTATTAACATTAAGTTTAGGACGACAATAGGCTTTAGTGGGCTTCACAGAACAATATCCAATACCAGTCGAGTAGTTAATTGCTACAACTTGTAAAGGTACTCTGATTCCTTGTTGGTTTATACCACAACCATTTCCTATGTAGTCACAATTTTTGTACAAAATTTGAAATCCACGACCATAGAGAGAGTTCATTTCTTTAGAATATGATGGAGTCTCATAAGTCTCATATTCTATAGTGTAAGTAAGAGTATTGTCTTTGTTTTCTACTAAAGAAACTTTAGGTTTCTTAGGTATTTCCAAAGATTGCTTGGATGAGATTGAGGCAATTTTGATGTGTCAGGATTAGGGTTGTTAAGTTTATATTCCTCCGTAAAGGAAGAAGTAAAATCTAATGAACCCCAATCATCACCAAGAAGTGAATTCAATGGTGATGTTGAATCTTGTACAACATTATCTGTGGCAAGAGGTATTGATGAGTCAAATTTTAAGTCATTGAGAGTATTGTGATTGACAACTTAATTTTGTGTTTCAATGTGTAAACAACTTTCTAGCTCTGGATCGGCTTCGATGGTGTGAAGTTTATTTTCATAAATAAACTTTATTGATTGATGAAGGGTAGACAGAACTGCCCCCATGGCATGAATCCATGGTCTACCCAAAATGATGTTATATGAAAGTGCACTGAGCATGACATGAAAAAGGGTAGATAATGTCATGGGTCCAACTTTTACAGGTAAAGTTATGATACTTAGGGATTTTATACCAACATTATCAAATCCACGCATTTTAAGCTTATCCAGTTTGATTAAAGAAGTGTCAATATTGATTTTGTGTAACAAATCAACACCACAAACATTAAGAGGCAATCCATTGTCAATCATAACTTTATTTATCAACTTTTTATTTATTGTGACAATGATTAGAAGAGGATCATGTTGGTTTTGAACTTCAGTTGACAGTAATTCATGTTGTTGAAACATAATATCCATTTTTACTACATGCATACAATCTAACAAAACTGAGCTACATCATTAGGCTTAATAGCAGGTGGTACAATCACCTTTTGTAAAGCTTCCTGGAGCATTTAATGCTATGTAGGTGATGTTTGTATGAGTTCCCAAAGAGAGATTGTAGCAGGAGTAGCACAAAGCTGCTCAACAAGATCATAATCTTGACCATCGTTATGAGTAAGGCGAGGTGGTTGAGGAAGCATAGGTTGACAAGTTGGTAAAGATATCAGAATGTTTGATTGTTGTTTACTTTGTTTATTGTTTCATGTATTGTATGTGTGAGAAACCACATTGTAATGTGGTTGTTGTGACATATTTTGAATACCTTGATTTCTTTGAGTGATTTGTCTTGCATAATTTAGAATGTAACCCGGGGGTTGAGGTGATTTTGGATACCTTAAACCGTAATCACCAGTTTGAAGTGAGGAGATGCATTAGGTGACCCTTTCACAATCATTTTAGGAACATTAGTACACTTATCCATTATCCCTTTAGTAGGTGGAATAAGTCTATTAATGAAGATTGAATTAACATTGTTTTCATTCTGATTACACTCAACATCCATCCTTAAAGGATTTAGTGTGAGAGACCTTTCTTCATCCACCAATGCTTCAACTTTTGAAGGGAAAGCATTGGAACTAAGGGAAGGTACTATTTTGTTAAGGATGTTGGTGATGATTGTATCATTAGTGATGTCTAAGGGGCTTGAATTTGCAACCAAAGTAGAGCTATCCATGGTCTTCACTTCCTTATAGATATCCAAGGTACTTGAACATTCAATCAAAGGAGGAAGATCAAGGGTCTTCACTTCCTTAGTGATGTCGAATGTGCTTGAACATTCATTCAAAGGTGGAAGATCCATCGGATTAACTTTAGGAGCTTCATGTACCATGTGATTAATAGATGAACAATCATTATCTACCCATGGAGGATTCTTCTTTAGAGGAGGCCCTTTATCCACTAATGTTTCATCTTTCAAAGAGAGAACATTGGAATGAAGGAAGGGTAGGGTGATGTTAAGGAATGTATCAGTGATTTCATCTTCTTGTGTCAGGATGTTTGCACAAGTGGGAACAACTTTGGGAGAGTGATTATAGGGTGGAATAGGCAAAGCTAGATCACCGTCACATGTATTAGAGACTAGATGCATAGAAGAAGTTCCATCATAGTTATCTTTCTCATTACTATTCATGGAGATGAATTCGGTTAAGTTTTCTAATATTGTAGGATGTTCACTCATGAGGGTTAGGAATCTATGAAAATCAAGATCTCTGATATATGCATGCAAAGATACAAAAGAAAAATGACATGAAGGTGCCATAATGAAATGTCTTGTAACAACAATATACAATAAGGTCTATTCCTTTATCAAATATCACAGATATGAAAGACTTTTGTACAACACAACACTGGTTTGAGGAAATTGGGTTTTTGAATCTTTTTACAAAATACAAAAAAACACTAGTGTCCTTACAAATAGAGTGATCAAGATGTAAAAAGTGCTGCACAAAAGGTAATATAGATAACTTTAAGATTTATTTGAAACAAATGTTAAGGAGATGTTACATTTCTTATGTTGAAATACACATTGTGTAATTACAAACATGCGAATTTTCAAACTAAAGTATGAAATGATGCAAATTTTTCAAATGAGCAATGAAAATATGCTTTAAATTAATGCTAGATCTGCATTGAAAGATTTTTATGACAGCGGAAAAATCTGAAATGAGATTTTGACTACAAACCCTAGCTTTTGGAATTACTAGGTTATATGAAAATGCAACTTTGTAAGAAAAACCCTAGCAACTGGAACCTTAAAATGTAAGATTTGCTATAAATTAATGATGAATTACTTTAATAAGGATCATATATAATGAAAATATTAGAAAATTGAATTTTTTTTATCATATGCAATACCAATTATGCAAAACTATGTCTACATGCAAGCCTAGAATGCTTGTTTTTTCAAAATTTTTCAAATGTATGTAAGATTTTCCAATGCAAGATGGTTAATATGATATGAAAGAATGCAATGAATAATTACAACACTCATAAAGATGCAAGATGCTTGATGTTCTAGGTTCACCAAAATGTTATATGTGAAAAAAAGAAGAGCAGAATGAATGATGTCCAAGTGTGTCAAATCAAACCTTCCTTTCACAATAACATTCAAGGACAAAACTGAGCCAAGCCACTACAAGATGGATGAGGACTCAACTACTAATTTTATGCTCAGGAATGATATGGAAAGAATAGATTAGATTGAGAGTTTTACCAAACCCTAGGTCAAATAGGCCTCAAACCCTAATTATAGTGCAAACAAGTATAAACAAATAGAATGCTACTAAAAACTAGACATGAAAGTACTTAGGAAGGATCATAAACATACCAGAAGTTGACTTTCTAACTGTGAAACCCTAGAGGACATTGGGGCAGGCACCCAAGTCTAGGAAGATAGAATATCTAGAAGCTCCAAATAGAGAAAATGTTGCAGACAACTTCCTGATGCTGGATCCAGAACGTATTTTGTCAGAAAGACTACAGGGCCCATGCCTTGGTCTAGGAGGGAGGAATATTCACAAGATTCTTTTAGATCCCAAAACCTTATCCTTCAAATTGCTGCTCTACACCTGCACTTTTCCAACTCCCACACATGTAACCTACACACACAAAGAAAGGGTTTGGGGGTTGTGGTGTTTAGGCGCTTACCTTAGTCAAGCCCCAGAAGGACATTCAAGTCTTCCAACACCTTTGTTAGATAGAGTGTGTGCCCAAGGAGGGAAGATGCCAAATCCAATGATGAAATAAAATGATTGAAACACAAATTGATGTCATCTTAGAGGTGAAGCTCTCATGGAGATGAAGGTCCTTCAAATCATGAGGAGATGGATTGATGAAGTGAAATCTGTAACAAACAAACACAATAACACAATTCTGCTATGAAAGACAATGAAGGCTTTTAATGCTCTTTGATCAATATCACAAGTTCACGTTATCCCTCTATTGCACAAATGAATATATAAATCTATTTAAATATGTTTTCCCGCTAACATTCATAAATTAAATCAAGAGAGATGACAAAGGGAAACCTTTTGAGAGGGCCCAAGCTGATATGCTTTAATTTCCATCCTGACAAATCAGGATAAACTTGGGTGCGAGTGCCCAAGTCCCAAGGCCCTAATTTGGTCATGCTTAAGAATTAAAATGGGCCCCTTAGTTCCATTTGACATTGGTTTTGGGGGAAATTTCTCCGGGATGAGTAGCTAACTTTTAAAGTGTTAACACGGGGACCTAGGAGCTAAACTAGGAGGTAAAAAGGCATAAGGAAACTTTTAAATCCATAAAAAATCTAAGCATATATTTCCATTGCACTTCATTCGTACATAATATATGTTTATTAATCTAAGCATATATTTCCATTTGTATTTCATCCATACATAATATATGTTTATTAATCTAAGCATATATTTCCATTTGCATCTCATCTCTACATAGTATATGTTTATTAATCTAAGCATATATTTCTATTTGCATTGTATTAATCCATTCCATGATATATATTTATTAATCTAAGCACAACCATCACATCCATATGCATACATCATCACATATCCATAATAAAACATACAAAATCCATATATATATCCATCAAGTGCATCCATAAAATCATAATGCATAATCATAATCATAACCATCACATCATAATCATAACGAATAATCATAATCATAACCATCACATCATAATCATAAAAACATCATAATCATTACACATAATCATAATCATAACCATCACATCATAATCATAACGTTATGGAGTAAAAAGTGGACACATGCCTTTTTACCTCCTAGTTTAGTTCATAGGTCCCCGTGTTTACACTCTACAAGGCAAAATACTCATCCCAATGAGAAATACCCAGAAACCCATGTCAAATGGGAACTAGGGGCCCATTTAATGCTCAGGTCCTAACCAAAAAGGCACCTTGGGACTTGGGCACCCACACCTAAGTCCACCCTGATTGGCCAGGGTGAAATTTAAGGGATGTTAGCATAGGACTTTTAAATGGGTCCTTCCTTATCAGTTCTTTCAATTAATTTGTGAAAGTTTAATGGGATAGCATATATAAATAAGTGTTTGAATTCATTTTGTGACAAGTTGATGATAGCAAGGTTATGATATTGAGCTAAGGAGCATTCAAGGCATTTATGGTGTTATTGTTGCAAATTTGTGTTAGTATTGTGTTTGTTGCAGATTTGGAATCATCATCAACATCCTTATGAGTGGAAGAGTCTTCATCCTCCTAAGGACTTCACCTCCAAGGTGAAATTATCATTGTGTTTGAGTAATTTCATCATCATTTGGATTATCTTTAGCCTTTGTTCTGTAGGGACACACTCTCTCTCAAACAATGGTGTTGGGAAAGCTTGAATGCTAACCCATGATTTGACTAAGGAAAATCCATAAACACCACAACCCTGAACCCCTTTTATTTCTTGTGTGTAGGATGCAGGTGTGAGAATTGTAGAATTGAAGGTACAAGGAGGTTTTTCAAGGGATAAAGATTCAAAATCTGAAAATAAAGTACATAAATTCCTCTATAGTAGACTTGGGCACTAGCCCTAGTGTCCATCAGCTAAAACAAACCCTGGAAACAACATCAGAGCATCATTTATGACATTTTTCTAGTTTAGAGCTTTCATAGATTGGGACTTTCTGGACTTGAGTGCTAGCCCCATATTCAAGTTTAACATTTCAACTTATAGGGAACATGTTACTACATCTCACTAATCATCCTAGTACTTTCAGATCCAAGCTTTCTGTTGTTGTTTGTCTGTAATAAACCGATTATCATAATTCTAGGGTTTAGTGAATTGATTGGCTTAGGGTTTGATAAAAATCTTGGTTGAATCACATCTTTCCTTAGAAAACAAGAGAACAAAATTAGTAGATGAGTCCTCTTGCCTCTTGAAGTGACTTAGCTCGGTTTTGTCCTTGAATGTTATAGTGAAAGGAGGGTTTGATCTAGTGTACTCACATGCTTGTATTCATCCCCCTCTTTTTCCCACTTAACATTTTGGTGAACTTGTTTTAAAAATTTGCATCTTGTTGAGTGTTGAAATCAGATCTTGCATTAATTCATATCATATTGTTGGGTGAATATTTTGTTGTCAACTAACTGAAGATAAAATGGTTACATCAACCACAGTGTAATGAGATTAAATTTCTCCTCTCAAAAAGGGGAGGCTCCCTTCTTATTGCTAACTAATATCAACTAGTAACTAACTAGACTTATTTACACTAAAAACTATCCTTGGGGTGGTTCCATATCATCCTATTCTCTTATTTTAGAATACATGTTTACAATTCAAGATAACAATCCCATGAAACTTATAATATGAAAAGAACTACAAATTACTAACTTGGAGCAATAATGACCAATATCCAATCAAGTTACACAAAAGAATAACTAAATGATATTAACGTGTGTTAAACACCAAGAAACCCACGAAAACACAAAGTTTACTGTTGCTTCTTATGCCAATTGAAAATGAAAGAGTTCGAAGTAGAGTGCAGCCCAAAGTCTTCACTATATGTTGAGATAAGATAACACGATCATAGACAATAACTTGCAGCCCAATGTCTTCAAGTTACTTCTCATTCACAAACATAAACACAAATACCAAAGATGATATCGTAGCACAAAGTCTACAAAATCAGATTTGAATCACCTTCTAAACACTTGATTTCCACACTCACAATTCAATCATACATACAAGATAATGTAATAGAAAGGACATAAGAACAATTCTATAACATCACAACATGATCCAAGACAAAGATTGGATGCCAACTTGATTTCTTTATATTGATTGAAAACTGATTTACAAAATAAGCTCAAAGTCTCAAATTGCTCTTCAAAATGGCAGCGCTTCGCTTCAATAGATAAAATATAATATTTACATATAAGGTCCTCTTTATTTATAGGGAGAGGTCGAGAGAAAAAATAGGAAATCTACAACTACTTTGACTTAACAAAAGAGTCCAAATTGATTTAGGACTTCTCTATTTTTACATGTAATTACATATTTGAAAATAGCATGTAAATATGTCTAGAACAAAATACCTAAAGCATGAAAATAAACTAAGGCACATTCAACTTTCTCCACTGTCTTTCTCCATGAAATCTTCATACTTCTTCATGACTGATTGCACTTCATCAATATGTAGTTCGAAAGTATGTTTAGAGATAGCAAGGGCCCTTGTGATGGAATCCTTCACGGTGTTGCAAGATTTCTCATGCCTACCCAAGAACAATTTGAGGTTGTCCAAAGTCAACTAAATATCCAACAATTTGTCCATTGAAGTCACTGAAAAGGATTGATCTTCGAATTCCTTCTGGATCATGTTGTTGAATTCGTGTATCATTGCATCTGAAGGAAGAAACTTCTGGTTGTCATCAAGTAACTTGCAAGGAAATTCTTCAATCTTGTTAACAAGATTCACATCATTAACTTAACTAACTTCATAAGCACTATGCAAATCTTTAATTAATTCCTTGATGACACTTATCTATGTATGATAGTTTCTTTGACTTCCACAAATATCTCTATTGGGAATGATCCCAATCTCCACTAGTGTACTCAATTTGAGTTTCTTCATTTTAACCCAATCATGTAAACTGCATTCCAAGTCTTGCTTTTCTTGAGATAAAGTGTCAATAACTTTATCTAATTCAGTTCTTATACTTTCCATCTTCTCCATTCTTTCCACAGAGGGTTTTAAGAGTTGTGATCCTTGTACAATCATCTTGTCCAAGAACTCACTGACTAATTTGCCTCTTGTATGAACTTTTTCCACCTTTTGAATAATTGGATCTTCAATGGTTATAGCCATAGGTTCAACTGTTTCAGAAGATAGGGTAATCTTTTGGAGCACCAAATTCAATTGTTCTGCTTTAGCTTTATACTGATCTTTCATCTTTTTCACCTCATCAAATTTCACAATAAAAGAATTCAATGTAGACTGAGCATCAGCCTTGGTACTTTCATGAGTTATCTTTCCCAATTCAACCCTTGAGAAGGAATAATCATTGATATCAGCCTCTTCAATAGATTTGTCAGGGGGAGGCTGAGCTACTTCTGCATACCTATAACCCTTGTTCTCAAACAACCTAGAAAGAGTCTTTGGCTTTTTCTTAGTCTCAGTCTTTGTAGTTGTCAATTGCTCAAAGTCAAAGTCATCTAGAGAGACGACTTGTTTCTTCCTCTTTGGTGTATGAGATGAGAGCCAAGGGGGAAGTGTAGACAAACTTCCATCTAGACTAACAACCATCGTTTGTGAAGAATAGACTGCACTCACAAAAGTTGATGTCACAATAGGTGAAGTATTAGTAAAAACATCACTAGGAATATCTACATTTAGAATTTGCCTAGACCCAGTCATGAGTTGCTCTAACTCAGATTAAGTGTTTATATCGAAAGACAGTGAAGACAAACTCGACAAAGATGAGGAATAACCAAAAATAGTTTCCAACACCTATTTAGGACTATCAAAAATTGTCCTAGAAGAAGGAGATGAATGAATAGACTGAATTGACCCAAAGGATGGACTATGAATTGGGACTATTGGCACCTTCAAAACTTGCAAATTTGAAGTGCCTATATCCTTTCGATGTGTCGACAGAGACTAGGTCGACATGCTGCTCAATCTACCTTGGGGCCCACTTTCATTGATTAAAATCTTGTTGCTCATAAGTCATCTTGTAAATCCATATGGTATGAATTTTTTTGGCACATATGGTAACATGCCTGCTTAGTTTCGTTCTTCCAGGGTGAGTTTTGATGGAGTATTTAATTCTTTTCTGACTATGACCGAGGTAGATTTGGTGTTATGAAAAGTTCCAAATCTCATAATTTTGAGGATGACCCATTTCTTGTTTTGGTCCAAAACATCTCCAGTTCTAGTTTCATTAAAATCAGAGATCATATAATGCATTATTTAATGCATTCCAATTGTGGTGAAGGCATCTGATAGGCCGATTTACAAAGGAAGTCCCTGAAATCTTTCGGTGATGCAAAATCTGAGGAAATGGGTTTGCTCTAAATAATTGATAATGACCCTGTGCAAATTTTAATGGCCCTCCAATATCCCGTCTGCCTATAGTGGAAATACACCATTTGCCTGAAGGAGGAAATTAAAAAAATGCCATTTACCTAAAGTTAATTTGATACTTTGTTCTAGATATTTCTGGGCTTAGCCCATGTGACTTTTGGGGTGTGCCTTTTAACCACCCATTATTTTTTTGTGAAGTGTTATTTTATTTAAATAGATAAATTGCATTTTCATAAAAAAAAAAATTACAATTTTCAAATCTTTTATTGGCAAATGTAATATTTTAAAAGGCAAATATTATAACTTTATGTTATAATGTTTGAGGCAAAAGAATTAAATCTTTTTATTGCATTTCGCATCATGGTCGCATGACTCTTCCTCTCTCCATTCCCCTTCCATGCGATGGTGTAAAATGGAGGTTTCTCTACAGTTTTGGGCTTGCAGTCTCCTCTGCAACATGATTGAAGTGCTTTCTTCTCCTTGGGGGCATTTTTGGAGGTTTTTTGGGCCATTTTCAAGCAGAGTTTTGCCTAGTGTAGCTGTCGATCCCATTTTTTTGTCTTCAGGGCAGATTTTGGGGGTCCATTTGAGCTCAAATTTGTTGTTCTATGCTTTAAATTCATCCCCTAACCTATCCTATTACCTAGGCAGAGATTTTAAGTGCATTTGTGATGAATTTCAGGTGCTTGCAGCCATCAAAACGTCCCTGCATCAGCAAAAATGACCCAGTGATGATGAAATTTGACATGGAGGCTATAGGATTGTGTTCTATATTATCTCAGAGGATGGATGCAAGCATGAGGAGTCTGAAGAGAAGGCCGCATAATGCCATATTGCAGCCACGCACAGGGATGAGAGAACCTTCAAGAAAGTCGTGCGATGGTGTGAAATGGAGGTGCCCGGTAGCTAAAGTAAAAGTGGACAAAGTCAAAGGGAGAATAAATTAATGTCATTTTGCTCCATATTTTATATTATTTTTTTATTCTCCTCTTTTTTGTGTATTTTATATTTCCCCAGGCTTATTGGCAGTAGCTAGCAATATAAAACTCACCTAACTGCCAGGATGTAATTAATTCTTAGGGAAACATGCTCTTGTTTCTATAAGAGAGCATGTTGTTCCACTTTGTAAGGGGATTCTTCTGGGCTTTAGATACAAGCTATCCACATATTTGGGAAGTAGATTTCTGTAGAAGGTTGTGGAGTCTGGAGTTCAAAAGAGAATGCTATTGTAGGTGAATAAATTCCTGTATGACAATTTTCTATTCATATTGCAATTTATGAAAAATACTTCTATGTGTGTTGTTTGTGACTGTCTCCTTGAGTATGAATGCTTTCTTTTCAAGTAAAGTTACCAAGGGTTTTTAAACTTGTCTACATACATTTGCTATGTTGTATATTTTATTTGTTGCATTTGTTCAAGGAATGGATTAAAACTACTTTAAATTAGATATAGGGAAAATATTTTGTATTAAAGGATCATTGAAGAAGAGTCACATGTGATACTCTTTCCTGGGTTATTACTGTATACACCTAAAAATGACATGACTCTACTTAAATAAATATTTTAAATATTTATTTCATCTTCATATTCCACTATCAATAAATAAATAAATTAATTAATTTATTTGATTCATTTCCTCCCATTTAATTAAATAAATTACATTTATTTAATTAATTTCATCTATATCAACTTTATTCTTCTAAATAATTAAATAATTTTAATTATTTAATTAAATCTTTTATTCTTCCAAATTTAAATAAAATGCAACCTTATTTAAATTAAAATCTCCAAAAATAAAATATATTAAATATTTTATTTATTCTTCCAAAATTATCTACAAGTAATTAAATAAATTTATTTATTTAATTATGCTTTCTTATCTTCTAAAAAATCTTCAATATCTTCTAAAAATAAACTCTTCTTGTCATACAAAAGCCAAAACTGAGTTAACTAATTCAAAGCTATCAACAAAGCTCTTAAATTAGAAAAATATATTCTAATTTAAGAAAATGAAAACTCATCCTCATCAAGAAAGCAATTAACTCAACAAAGCATCTTTTTGAATGACACATGTCCTTCTATTCGCGCACGTTCTCTCAAACATTCTCCTTTGTTGATCTTCTCATTTCTTCTCCACCATTGATCTCCTCTCACACAAGTCTATAAATACAACCCTCTTCTTCTTCATTTCATATCCATCTTTTGCGTAAACTTATGTTGCAAAAACCATAGCACGCCATTGGCACCCCATTTCCATATCACCTATCATCCATTGCATATTGTGTTGAAGCTCATCTTCAACACAAACAAGTATCTGAGCCATCTCTCCTTGTCATCTTGAGGAATCGAAGCAAGGAAGCAAGTTTCCTGAGTGGTGCAGGAGCACCTATTCTACAGTGGCCTACATGAGGCATTTAAGTGTTTTATGCTTAGTTTTATGTTTTCAATAAGGTCCTAAATGGATATTAAATGTAATAAGGTTAGTTTGGACCAATGCATTTTTAGTTAGTTGTATTTAGGATCAAGTTGTAAGTTCCAAGATCATTTGCTGATCTTTAGTTTGTTGGGACAGTTAAGTTTATTGGATCGATGGAGGTAGTTAGCTCTCCCAGCCGCTTGGAGGCAAGTCTGTACTACCAGTGGTAACTAGATAAATACCCTCATATAGATCAATTGGGATGATTATGTTGTGAGAAGTTGTGTTAGACTGTTGGAAGACAGAGTACTGTAATTACATTTCTGAAAGCAAATAAAGATTTTGTTTGTGTTTTGATCATTTGATTGGTGTATCGACTGGTTGTTTTGTGGCTGGATGGATTCGATTATCCATTCCCCTGGTTGATTTTGTGAATCAGAGGAATGACTGTGTATATAGTAGTTAGGGTTTTGTTTTCCATTTTTGTCTGTGCTAAAGTTTGCAGGATTGAGTCTGAGATGCATTGAAGAACCCTAGCATGGGTATGTGCTAGGTCGTGCAGGTTGAAAGGGGTCTGAGAAGTCCCCCAAGAAACAGATCGGGCCATTTCTGGAGTTTACGTGGATCAAACTGTGAAAATTCGTGAAGTTCTCAAAAATATACAATTTATGTATATATCACTTTTGTATGCGAGATATACAATCCGTGTGTATATCGCATTTGCATGTTATGTGTATGTCACATTTGTCTATCGCTGGTGTATCAGGTGAGAAAATAGGTCAAGAATGCATGTTATGAAGATGCAAAGTTAAAAATCATATTAGATATACAATTCCTGTGTATATCACTTTTGTATGTTAGTTTCAATTTGTGTGTATCCGTCAATTGTATCTGGTGGGTTTGTATGTGTTGAATGTACATCGCAAATGTACATTAGATTATACAGTTTATGAATATATGTCTTTTGTATGTCGAAGATAGTTTGTGTGTATACACCAATTGCATGTGAAGATAGTTGTTGTGTATCCATTGGTTGTATGTTCGGCTTGCATGTGATAAATGTACATCAATCATGTACATGGGGTTGATACAAAGTCAATAGTCAGCGGATCACGGAAGGAATATTCGTTGATTGCATATTTTGTGATTGTATATTTGGTTGTATGTCCGAACATACATTCTGCAGATACAAAGAAGTCAACGCCAGTCAAACATACATTGAGGGCATATCTAGAGGAATATTCGATGAATGTATATTTTGGTTTGTATGCAGTGAAGATACAATGAAAGATACAAGGGTTGACGGGTCGAGGTGGTAACCCGCATGTATGTTTGAAGGGTTTTAGGTCTGCGAATACAAGGGGTGATCGGCAGTAGGAGGTAAGGGTACCAGTTTGACAGGTTGACATTTGTATGTATGTGACTGATATGTCGAAGTGACAAAGGAGATCGGCAGGAGGTTTAAGGTGTTCACCGATAGCGAAGCTCCCACCGATAGGCAAAAAGTCAAGTATCCATCGGTGAGAGAAAGGGCTTCGGCAGTAAATGGTTTTTTTTCACCGATGATGGTTGGTCTGGCCGGCACACCGTGCAAGTGCTTCATTGGTGAAACATAGGTGATTGGGGCATGGTTATTTTGTCCAGCCGATGGAGGATGTTTTGCCGATGGCAAACAAAAAGGGGACTTTATAAATTAAAGTTTGTGTGTATATTTGGAAATGCATAAACATACATTGATAATTGTATGTTAGGGTTTTAGTGTTGGATGCTCTGCACCATAGTGGTATCAGAGCTCAGCAAAAGGTCTGGGCTATTGTGTGTTGATTCTGTCACTGAGAAGGCAGAAGTAGAGGATTGAGAGGTTGACAAGATGCCTCCTAAAGGTAATGGTACTACAAGAGAGTTGCAGGAGATAAAGGAAAAACATGCCAAAGAGATGAGGAAGATGAAGGAGCTTGCTGAAGCACTTCAAGCAAGGCTTGCAGCCTTGGAAATGAACAAGAAAAGAGAGGTAGAAGACAGTGAATCTGAGAAAGAAGATGTTGAAGAATTTGAAGAAGTAGATGAAGAGCTGAATGTTGAAGATTAGAGATTTGCAAAACTGTTAAAGGCAGTGCAGAGTGAGAAACCTAAGGTAAAGGTTGATGTTTCAAAGTATAATGGAAGTTTGGATGAAGATGAGTTACTTGATTGGATTGTTGCATTAGATAATCACATTGAATGTGAAGATGTTGTTGAGGATCAGAAGGTAAAGATTGCAAAGACCAAGTTGGGAGGTCATGCTTTGGTATGGTGGGATTATGTACAATCTGAGAGAAGGAAACAAGGAAAGTCAAAGATCACTTCATGGGATAAAATGGTAGCAAGGATCAAAGGTAAATTTTTACCGTAGGATTATGAAATTCAGATGTTTAAGGCAAAAGGAAATGGATGTGAAGGCATACACTGAGATGTTTTACAAGTTGAGCATGAGGTCTGGTCATCATGAGAATGAGATAGAAAAGGTGGCTAGATACTTGGCTGGTTTGAGGTTGAACATATAGGATGAGTTAGTTTTAGCTAACCCAAGGAGTGTAGAGGATTTTTATCAAATGGCAATCAGGATTGAAGAAAAGATGAATAGAAGACAGGATAAGTCCATGAGAGGAAGAGGCAGCAATGTAAGAGGAAGAGGATCAGCTCCTACAACAAGACAAGGCAATGAGAGTCAGGAAGACACTGGTAAAGGACAAGAGCAGTCTGATTTTAGAGGTGGATGGAAAGGTACCAGAGGCAGATTTGGAGGTGGTAGAGGTTCTCCTGCATTTTCTGGTAAGTGTTACACTTGTGGTGAATATGGGCATCCAACTTTCAAATGTCCAACAAAAGCAACAAGTTCAGGAGGAGAAAAGAGGGCAAATCTGATCCAAGAAGCTGATAAACAAAGTGCAAGCAACTCAAACACTCAACAAAGTGTGAAGGAGACTCCTGATAATTATGGGTATTCAGAGGAGGGAGAAGCATTGATGTTAAGAAGGACAATCTTGGAGACATCAAAGGATATGATGCAAAGAAGAGCTCTTTTCAAGACCACATGCAAGAGCAAAGGTAAAATATGTAAGGTTGTCATTGATTCTGGTTCTATAGATAATATGGTATCTCAGGAAATGGTGGATAAACTAAAATTGGAAAGGATTCCACATCAAAATCCCTACAAAGCATCTTGGGTAAGTGACAGTCAATCACTTTTGGTATATGAACAGGCATATGTTGATTTTTCAGATTGGAGAATATCAAGATAGAGTTTTGTGTGACATATTACCCATGGAATGTTGTCACCTACTGTTGGGTAGGCCATGGCAATTTGATAGGAGAGTATTGTATGATGGGTATGCTAATACCTACACCATCAAGAAAGATGGGAAAACCATTGTGTTGGTACCATTACAGGAAGAAACTGCAGCACAGAAGGCAGCCAAAATCATATTAGTGGGAAAGACAGAGATTGTGAAGATGCCTACAGCAGCAGGCATAAAGGCAGTTGAGGATACTGCAGGGAACAAAGTTGTTAAGGACAACAGTTTGAAGAAAGGTTTAGTTTTGACTGACAGGGGTCAGCCACAGACCAAACTGCAGGTTTATGAGCAGCCACAAATTGATTGGCAAGACAAGGATGTGATTGTAGTTGGGACTATTGTTTGTCCTATAAAAGTTGAAAGGAAGACAGATTTGAACATTGCAGAAGTTCAAGAAGCAATTCCTAAGGTTATTCAATCAGATATTCAGACATAGGTGATGGTAAAATAAACTGGCAAACACAGGGTATGTATGAATAGAGCCTACATTGACAGGCATGAGAGTTTACTTCCAAAACAGCACGTTGCAGTTTTGAAATCTTGGAGCAGCCAAGAGACAACAGAGTATAAAGCTGGAACAGGTCAGAACACTGAGATGGCAAAGAGCAAAGGTGGAATTCTTCCAAAACCTGACTCATGGGACATGAGTTCTTTTTCTATTGGGGAGTATGGTGTAGGAGCACCTATTCTACAGTGGCCTACATGAGACATTTAAGTGTTTTATGCTTAGTTTTATGTTTTCAATAAGGTCCTAAAACATTAAATGTAATAAGGTCAGTTTGGACCAATGCATTTTTAGTTAGTTGTATTTAGGATCAAGTTGTAAGTTCCAAGATCATTTGCTGATCTGTAGTTTGTTGGGACAGTTAAGTTTATTGGATCGATGGAGGTAGTTAGCTCTCCCAACCGCTTCGAGGCAAGTCTGTACTACCAATGGTAACTAGATAAATACCCTCGTACAGATCAACTAGGATGACTATGTTGTGAGAAGTTGTGTTAGACTGTTGGAAGACAGAGTACTGTAATTACATTTCTGAAAGCAAATAAAGATTCTGTTTGTGTTTTGATCATTTGATTGGTGTATCGACTAGTTGTTTTGTGGCCGGATGGATTCGATTATCCATTCCCCTAGTTGATTCTATGAATCGGAGGAATGGCTGTGTATATAGTAGTTAGGGTTTTGTTTTCCATTTTTGTCTGTGCTAAAGTTTGCAGGATCAGGTCTGAGATGCATTAAAGAACCCTAGCATGGGTATGTGCTAGGTCGTGCAGGTTGAAAGGGGTTTGAGAAGTCACCCAGGAAACGGATCGGACCATCGTTGGAGTTTGCGTGGATCAAACTGTGAAAATTTGTGAAGTTCTCAAAAATATACAATTTGTCTATATATCACTTTTGTATGCGAGATATACAATCCATGTGTATATCGCATTCACATGTTATGTGTATGTTGTATTTGTCCATCGCTGGTGTATCGGGTGAGAAAATAGGTCGAGAATGCATGTTATGAAGATGTAAAGTTAAAAATCATATTAGATATACAATTCCTGTGTATATCGCTTTTGTATGTCAGTTTCAATTTGTGTGTATCTGTCAATTGTATCTGGCAGGTTTGTATGTGTTGAATGTACATTGCAAATGTACATCAGGTTATACAATTTATGAGTATATGTCTTTTGTATGTCGAAGACAGTTTGTGTGTATACACCAATTGCATGTGAAGATAGTTGTTGTGTATCCATCGGTTGTATGTTCGGCTTGCATGTGATAAATGTACATCGGTCATGTACATGGGGTTGATACAAAGTCAATAGTCAGTGGATCGCGGAAGGAATATTCTAAGGAATATTTGTTGATTGCATATTTTGTGATTGTATATTTGGTTGTATGTCCGAACATACATTCCGCAGATACAAAGAAGTCAATGCCAGTCAAACATACATTGAGGGCATATCCGGAGGAATATTCTTCAAATGTATATTTTGGTTTGTATGCAGTGAAGATACAACGAAAGATACAAGGGTTGACGGGTCGAGGTGGTAACCCGCATGTATGTTCGAAGGGTTTTAGGTCTGTGGCTACAAGGGGTGACCGGCAATAGGAGGTAAGGGTACCAGTTTGGCAGGTTGACATTTGTATGTATGTGACCGATACGTCAGAGTGACAAGGAGATCGGCAGGAGGTTTAATGTGTTCGCCGATAGGCGAAAAGTTGAGTATCCATCGGTGAGAGAAAGGGCTTCGGCAATAAATGGTTTTGTTTCACTGACGATGGTTGGTCTGGCTGGTAAACTGTGCAAGTGCTTCATCGGTGAAAGATAGGTGATCGGGGCATGGTTATTTTGTCCAGCCGATGGAGGATGTTTTGCCAATGGCAAACAAAAAGGGGACTTTATAAATTAAAGTTTGTGTGTATATTTGGAAATGCATAAACATTCATTGATAATTGTATGTTAGGGTTTTAGTGTTGGATGCTCTGCACCACTGAGGGCCATCTTCATCACCAAAGGATCAAGAAAGAGTAGGTGAACAATGGAAATCGCAAGGTAAAAGGTTGTGAGTATCTTCTCTCTTTTATTTTAAATCTCCTTTTGCATGCACATTCCATTGATGTTTTGGGTTTTATTATTCATTTGATTAATCCAATTTTCCCCATAACATTTCTGGCGCCCACCATGGGGCCATTGTCCCTAATCTAACCAAAAATTTGAGTTTTTTAGTGACAGGTTCTGTACAACTTTCGACAGGTTCAATCAGCGCATCTGAGTAATCTTGTGGTGCATCTACAACCTATTCTGGTGCACATAGTCTTCTGGCATATACATCTTCCAAGCCAGCGCATCTGATCACTATTTCAACACTTGCAGAATCCTGGCACATGCACCCTCATACATGGTGCTTTTATACCATTTTACGGCGCATTTTTTAAATTAACGCATTTGTCTCTTCTTCCCGCGCTTTTGACACCTGTCTTAGCGCATTTGTAAAATGACGCATAAAGGCTCTATTTTTGCGCATACAGACTGTATGGCGGCGCATCCGATTTCACATTAGGGATTTAGGATTTCTGGTGATTTTTTAGGTTGATTCTAATGTTTGCCTTGCAGGATTAGAGGCTGGATAGATCATTTAGCTGCATCAATTAATTCATTTTAGTTTAATTAGGGGAAAAAGTAACAAAAACAATGCATGCATACAAATTTCACGTAGCCTTTAACTAGGAGGATAGTAACTGAACCACTGCTATCTTTGCATGTTGCTATCTTTCCTAGTTTAGAACATTGCTATCTCACAAACGGAAAAGAACATTGCTATCTTTTAAACACTTCAAAGTTAACAAATGCATGAGTGCCCAAGTAGATAGCACATTTAGTTTTTTTCCTTTTAACTAGGTTTGGATTAATCACTGTCTTCTGTGTTTGTTGAATGACAATAGGCTTATGCTCTCCCCTTTATTGGGTGACCAGAATGCTAGACTTGTTATTCCCTTTGTATAACCTTTAGAGGGGCTTGCCCTTGGATGCCCACTTGTCCAAGTGGGAATGACCTTGAGTGGTAACAGGCTAAAGCCAAGCCCTACCAATCCACTTAAAATAAATTGTGCTTGAGGTGAAAGCTTCCTACAACGAGTGCCGCTGTGTTACACCGGCAACCAACCTCCCCCAAAACCCTCCAAGGCGTAACCCTTAGAGGCTAGGAGACTCCATAATGGAGAGTAGTGTTGCCACATGTGTAACTGTTGATAACTGAGAGGGGGGGTGAAATAGTTATCTTGATTATTTCTACTTTCTAATCTTCCTTAACAATTAATGCAACATTAAATCATATAAGTAAACATAACCATGAAATGGAAATAACATCAATACACATGACACAATGATTTTGACGTAGAAAACCCTATTAAGGAAAAAAACCACGAGGTGATTAACACAAGATTGCATTCTCTGTTAGAAGAATAAGATAGTACAAAATGGTACTTGCCAATTAGGGCTCATTGCCCAAGCACACTGCTCACAGGAGGCTTACTGCCTACAATAGTTTATACAAGGAAACTAGATACTTGAACTGATGAGAAGCATACACATATGCTGAGGTTCAGTTCTGGTTAGGTTTAATACACTGATCTGCTGCACTTCATTCTTTCTCTTCTTTGGTGCTCCTGTCCTATCACATACCGGACCTACCTTACTGCTCTTTTGCTTTTCTTTGCACACCACAACACACAACACACGCCTTCATACCAAAATCAATCTGGTATATATATCCGAACCAAGGATTTCATCCACTTTCTAGTCGGCATCCAAAATACTTACTATTTTCCCAAACTCTTGGTCTGTTAGCTAAATCCTTGCTTATCAAGTGATGCGTATCAAAGAGATGCTTATAGAATTCATCAATCATGTCAGCCAATCATGAATGATACCTTAAGAAACTTGATCACCATCAATAACTCATCTGGATTAAGGTTTGATGCTCTGCCGGTCAGTTCTTCCTCTATCAACTCTGCCAAATAGGAACCCAACACTTAGGTGCTTATATCTTTTCAATCTTTCATCACCGAAGGATCAATCTCTAGAATGTATCAGTCAAGGTACACCTCTTGACTTCCCCAAGTCTACACTTTACTAAGATACTTCCTCTGAGAGATCTGGACTTGACTATCAAACCTTGCCACATGCTCTGTTCTTGCTTACTAGACCACAACACTCTTCAATCTGACTTTTGGTATAGGCACACCATGTCCTACGGATGTGTGGGATGAACTTTGTTGCCATCAATGACAACAATCATGAAGCTACAATGTGTCTATTGCCAACAATCTCCCCCTTTGGCATTGATGGCAACACTTAGTGAAAAATGATTAAGTGTCATACTACACTCCCCCTTAGTTGTTGCTCTATTCTAATGTACACTTTACCGGAGCTCCCCCTTCGCTGGATTCCATATTTTTCACTGTTCCTCACTCGCCCTTTGACATCAATGGCAAAGGGAAGGGTCCGGACACCAAAATTTCCCAAAAATAAATCTATATTTGGCTGTAAAAACATATATACATGTTTTACTTACATATACTTAACTATATCTGCAAAAGTAGTTTCAACTATACTACTTCTACTGCCCAATTCCTCTTTATCCTGTCCAAAATTGAGATGTGACCACTCAACAGGAATGCAAAATCTTCTGCCCTCTTAAGATCTGTCAGATCATTGGTCCGGGCTATGGTTTGAGCATTAGTTAGAGCTTCATGCATAGCCTCTAACTTAGGGATAATGATCCCTCTAAGTTCACCCATCTAGCTTATTATGTTCTTCCTTTCTTTGTCAAGTTTCTTTATTGCATTTGTGACTGCAATAGTTTGACACTCTTGATTTACTATGGAAGAGGAGAGAGGATCAAAACTTTGAGACAAACTTAGCAGTTTGTCCTCTTGCTCTTTTACTTTCTTCTCAATATCCTTGGTCACTTTAGGCCAAGTTAAACAAAATTTATAGATATCTCTGCCATCTTTGAGAGCATTTTCTAAGCTCTTTATTCCAATATCCATAACTCTCCTATCATTTTTTATTAGACCTTGCACTTCGGAGAATCTTTTTCCCAAAAACTCCTTCCGGACCTTTTCTTTAGCTGACTTCTCCAAAGAGTCAAAATGTGTGCTAATTGAATTGATAAGAGTTTTTAAGTTACCGGATGTGGAGGCTGAAGAATCCTTTTGAAAGGATGGCATGATTTTCTCTAATGCACTAGATGCAATCTCAATTAGCTCACAATCTTCTATGTGAGATTTCAAAATTTTTTCTTTTGCCTTTGCTGAAGTAAAGGATGCTAGCTTCATGGTTTGAACCGGGGAGAGGGAGTCAAAATTAAATGGTCCTTGAAGAAGTTCTGGTTCATCAAATTCCATTATTTCTTTGGTTAAGAAATCTTTTACTGCTTCTGCTGTGTCTCTTGCAGGAGATAGAATTTTCTCCCCTTCTGCAGCCTTACTACTATCATTTGTGGCCTTCTCTATTGTAGTTTTCTCTCCTTCTGTAGCCTTACTACTATCATCTTCTTTTTCTTTCTCCTCTGCTTCTTGATTAATCTTCTCTTCTACTCTTTCTTCCACTTCTTTTTCCTCTAATTTTTCTTCTTCTTTAGATCCGGAGACTGCTAGGGAATTCAGATGAGAGATATTTTCTTCTTCTTGGACTTCTTCTTCCAGAATAGAGGAATCATGGTCCTTAGACTTCTCCTTACCTATTTCCTTTGTTTTTTCTGCAGTCTTTTCAGGAGGATCTTTCTTTGATGCACTTTTCCCTTCAATATTAGAAGGTTCATCACTTACGTCCTCTATAATGGGAATGTTGAATCTTTTGTATGCATTCTAGAGGATCTCTTCTATCTCTTTTGCTACTTTGTCAGTTTCTCTGAGCATAAGCTGATTCATTCTAGCTTTGCTTCGGAACTCATCCTTGCAATCTTTGAAGATCATATTCATTTGCTTCGGAGTGATTGAAGGATATAGCTGAATAGCTATCTGTTCCCGGATCTCAAGATCCTTTGCCTTAGCATTATTCTTCTATATTTCTAATTCCTTCTCTAGGATTTTGGGAATGAGAGATATGATTTCAATAAAAGCCTTATTGTAGATATTTAGATACCTGACTGTGGCTTCTTGCAGGATCTTCTGGTCAGCTTCTTTGTACTCATCATAGAACTCAGTCATTGGTTTTAGGTTCCCATCCACAGTAACTGATTTGATGATATCATTAATGTGAAGAGTGGGCTTTTCAACAAATTCCTCTACCTTCTCTTCCTTGTCTTGACCGGTAGAGGGTTCACCAGATGTTTTCTTCTTCTTCTTCATTTTCTTGACCTCTTCATCAGATTCAGTCTCTTCATCATCCTTTTGACTAACATAAGATCTTCTGGCCTTCATCTTAGTTCTCTTCTCTCCTTTACCAGATGATTTTGCTTCCAGTTTTGATGCCTTTGAGCTCTTAGCAGTGGCAGATGCAGAGCTCTTAGAGGATCTAGTCTGGGAGGGGGCTTCTACTAGAGCACTTTCTTTTTCTGCCTCTTCCTTTTCTTTTTCTATCCTTTCCATCTTTTCTCTATGTGCATCAAGTGCCTCTTTTGAGATGCCATACCTTTTGGCAACATTCTCTACTTCTTTTCTCACTTTTCTCTTCATCTTCAGTTGTCTTAGTTCCACATGAATCTTTATACTCAATTCTTCAAAGGTTCCAAACCTTTTTGCCTTGGGATCCTTGGGCTGACTTAGCATGTGCTGAACATGCAACTCTACAATTTTCTCATCCACTTCATACCCCATTGGCATGATCCACACTGTTCTTGGCTCCACAGCCTCTATTAGGCACTAATCAGTTTCTACCATAAAGCACATTGTATCTTTGTACTTCTCAACTAGAGATTGGGGGATTCTTTCTCTAGCTTGCATCATGCATTGGAAGTTTTTGAAGTAGCCCGATAGCGTCGTGTTTTGTGCCTTGGAATCACCAAGCCCATGTAAGTAATCTCTGATCTGAATTGCAACTGGTCTATTATTTTTCCATACCCATCCATTGGATCCGGGTAGCTCATTCATGTAGTAAAAGAATAGACAGAGTATCAAACCACCATATTTGAATGAATTCTTCTTATCCTTCTTTATCTTTTGTAGATTCTCCAAAAGTTGGTTCAGAAGGAGCTCACAAAGATCATAGTCTACATTGATGCAGAGTGGCACAAGGGAACCAACACACAAAGGTTTACTCTATTTTCCTTTGCCCACTCACCCACTTCAACTAGCCTTCAACCAACCAACCAACCAAAGGCACATTCAAGGCATATGAAGGATTTGATGTCCAGAATATTATCCAACCCCTAAGACTTCTCCAACACCTTAAGACAGATCAACAAACACCTTCTATGCAGTTGGTTTGATCTCCAACTTCCCAAAACTCTTCAACCTATACCTTGACTAGTAAGGCTACTAGCCCTCCAAACTAGGTTTTCTCAACAAAACTTGACAAAATCCCATATGACTAGGCAAGAAAATGATGGTTTTAGATATGCTCTATGGAACCCTATCAAACTCCCAAGTCTCCTATTCCAACTCTACTCCAGCAATCCAGAACCCTCATTTGGTCTTCTAGGCCTAATTGATCAATTTAGGCTAGGTTACAAAGCAAGTGCTCAAAATTGGGGTCATAAACCTAGGGCAGGAACTTGGATCTCTTCTATGACCTACAAAAAACTCACAAACCAACTTTCATTCGCCCACCTATCAGACTTTGTCATCTACATCAATAAATTGCACAATTCTGGCCAAATACATAGGAATACTTGACCTAGGGCATCAAATTAAAAATAGAAGACTGCATTTTCAAACAAAAAGCTTTTGGAATCTTATAGTACATACCCCTAGCTTGCATTTCACCAGTTTTTACGAATTTTCAACAGTGGGAATACATTCTAGGGCCGGATTTCTATGGCTGCCCTAGAAAACAGGGTTTTTGGACCTGTTTTGAAAGAAAAATCTATAACTTTTGATCTTGACCACTTCAGGACCTCAAACTAGTTGCATTGGAATCTTGACTCCAAGAGATTTCAGAAAAATGTCATTTACACATGTGAAAAGTCCGTACAGTCCATACACAGCAAGAAAAATAGAAAAATTTGCTATTTTCTGTAGTTTCAAAGCCCCAAAACTCCGTACCAGACCTCCTTTGCCATACAGGAGTGAATTACAATTGTTTTTCACCTATCCAAGTTAGTTTCTAACTTCCAAAAGCAGATTCAACCGCCCAAACTAAGTTTTGAACCGGCCAATGTGTCATTGGCAACATTGGCAACTTGTTACACTATGGAGTTTTTGCATTTTCAAGAGGATGGCGATTAGGTTTGCTTGTCAAATGGAATCAAACTGCCATCACACTCCTTAGACCATGCTAAAACACTAAGACAACTCAAACAAAATCAAAAAGCCAATATTAGACCTTCTAGGCCTAAGTGGCAGAACTAGGTCCAAGTGGACTAAGAAGGATATGAGGTTTATAAAGTTGCCCCAGACCTCTTGACCACACAAGAATAGACCTTCCAACATGGCTATGAAAAACCATATTACAAAACACATTAAACAAAAATCACAACCTTTCAAAAAAATGCAAACAAAGTGACTTTAGGAACCAAGGTGCTCCTAGGTGCCTTGCACCATGCATTCTTCCTCAACATTTCATAAGTAGTATATATAGTAGTTTCAAATACTAAATTCTCCTTGCTAGAGTGATATATCTTATATCCAATTATCATTGATGGAAACTTGATATCTGGACTTGTGATATCCTCAACTGTCATTGCTCTTTTATCAAATTTTGATCCGGTAGCCTCACTTACAATTTGATTTTTGACAGATTTGAGAGTAGGCATCCCACCGGTTGAGTGTAATCTGGTTACTGCCCTAATGGCATCCTTAGTGATCTTAAATGACCTGTTCAACCACATGAAGTTGTCATGTATTCTGCTCAAAATATTCATGTATTCTGCTCAAAATATACCGGACCCATTCATCTTCCAGAAAATAGGGGAAATGAATGCACTGTGCAAAATGTTTGTCTCAGATAGCCTTATACTAAGGTTTGAGATCAAAAGAGTCATCTATTAATTGATTGTGATAGATATCTGACAACTTGGATTCTCCAAACTCTTCAATGTTCGCATGAATGTATGCCCTAACATCTTCAATATGCAAAACCCCATGTGGAATGCTGGAAAATGCACCTAAAGAATCCGCTTCTAGAGATTTGTAGGGATGTTTCTTAAATTTAGGGCGCGGCCTATCAGAAATCTTCACAACATTCAGAGTAGTCATCTTTAAAGATTCAGAGAAAGAATGAAAAATACCTCTTATGCCTTTTAGGGTTCACGAAATGAGCCGAAGAGATCACCAGCTAATTTGAATTCTACAAATGATCCTTGAGAGAGATGAGGCAAGCTTGTTTGCAGAGATCTTCTTGTCTATTTCACTAATGTAAATGTGCAAATGAAGAGTAAACTAACCCTTTTATCACTGAGCAAACCCTAATTTCACATTGCAATAAATACACAACTCAAGTCATTCCAGTTGCCTTATTCTCCTTGTTTTGAGAAAGATCTTTTTCCGGATCACTAAGATATGCTTTGAATTATACTTGGTGATTATTGACAATCTATCTTTCTTTCCTCAATCATTTAATCTATCCACAGATCAAGATTCCTTAATTTTGAATCAAATCGGATCTAATTGCAAATACCTGCTTCTTATAGGATGACTGTGAAACCGGATCTATCTTGGAAGATTAGACTCTTCAAACCTTCTTGCGGATTTACCAAATCTTCTTTATATGTTTCTCTGAGAATCCTTTAATCTGCAACCTTTTATGTGCCAATTTTGGGCACCTAATGACTGGCTGGGGGAAGATGTTTTTCTTTTGTTACTCCCCCTGAGCCAGAGCTCATCTATTTAGTTTTTGGAAGGAATATCAGCACCAGATTCTAGTGCGGATCCATCCTCAACATTTTCTGTACTCCTCTTTACCCAAATCTTGTTCATCTCCCTTTGAATTTCATCCACATTCATTTTTCCTTTTCCTTTGTCTTGGTTTTGATTATGATGTACCGGACTCTTATTGTTCTGATTCTTACTTCTGCAGAATTTGGCAATATGACCGGATCTATTGCAATTGTAGCAGATAACATTTCTTTGAATATTTGACTGATATCCTCTTGATCTACACTGATTAGCCATATGTCCCATTCTATTGCATGCAAAGCATCTTCTATTGAATGAATTGTTTTTTTGCATATTTCTACACTAATGAGATTTGTGACCATACCTTTTGCAATTGAAACACTATCCAGAGAAGGATGAATTAGTCTGGTTCATTCTTCTTCTGCACTCATTTGCTTTATGACCAAAATTATTGCAGTTGTGGCAGTATCCATTGAAGGATGGATATATTTGAGCATTGGGTTGCCTTACCAAAGGTCTTCTAGGCCCGTTTCTTGGATTTTCTGATCTAGAGTTCTTCTGACTGGATCCAGAGCTTTCACCTTTCTCATACCCCAAGCCTTGCTTGTCATCTACCCTCTTTTGGCTTTGAAGAAGAACTTCAAGTTGGGTAGAGCTTATCTTGAATTTCTCTTTGTATTCATTTGCTATTTGAAGATCCTTTTTAAGAGTGTCAATCTGATTCTCAAGTTGTTCTTCATTATCCCTAGCTTCGTCAATATCGGATTCAAGATGCCTGATTATTCTATCCATTTTGTGGCAGTCTTCTGATTTCTCTTTGAGAGATTGTCTTAGATCATCTTCAGTTTTCCTTTTCTCTTCAATTTCCTGGGTAAATTTCATAACTCCTGATTCCATTTCATGTCTTACCATAATGACCTCTTTTGACAACTTTTCACATAACTTGGTTTTCTCCTTCAGATCTTCATTTTTATTATTCTCTTCACCTTGACTTGCCAATTGTTGAAGGAGATCCTTTCTCTTTTTCATAGAGATACTCAGTTTCCCTTTTAGTTCATTTATGAAATCATCAGCCTGTTTGAGTCTTTCCTTTAGTTCATTGACTTCAGAGTTGGATTGCTCAAGATCATCTAGGGTAGACTAAAGTTGTTCCCTCATACCATACACATCCATTTGAATTCCTAGATCTTCCTCAAGCTGTTAGGCTCTTTTTGGAGGAACTTATCTTTGATACCAATTGTTGATAATTGAGAGGGGGGTGAATCAGTTATCTTGATTATTTCTACTTTCTGATCTTCCTTAACAATTAATGCAACATTAAATCATATAAGCAAACATAACCATGAAATGGAAATAACATCAATACACATGACACAATGATTTTGATGTGGAAAACCCTGTTAAGGGAAAAAACCATGGGGTGATTAACCTAAGATTATATTCTCTGTTAGAAAATAAGATAGTACAAAATGGCACCTGCCAATTAGGGCTCACTGCCCAAGCACATTGCTCACAAGAGGCTTACTACCTACAATAGTTTATACAAGGAAACTAGATACTTGAACTGATGAGAAGCATCCACATATGCTGAGGTTTAGTTTCGGTTAGGTTCAATACACTAATCTACTGCACTTCATTCTTTCTCTTCTTTGGTGCTACTATCCTGTCACATACCAGACCTGCCTTACTACTCTTCTACTTTTCTTCGTACACCACAACACACAACACATGCCTTCATACTGAAATCAATCTGGTATATATATCTGCACCAAGGATTTCATCCACTTTCTAGTCAGCATCCAGAATACTTACTATTTTCCCAAACTCTTGGTCTGTCGGCTGAATCCTTGCTTATCAAGTGATGCGTATCAAAGAGATGCTTATAGAAGTCATCAGTCATGTCAGCCAATCATGAATGATACCTTAGGAAACTTGATCACCATCAATAACTCATCCGGATTAAGGTTTGATGCTCTGCCAGTCAGTTCTTCCTCTGTCAACTTTGCCAAATAGGAACCCAACACTTAGGTGCTCATATCTTTTCACTCTTTCATCACCGGGGGCTCAATCTCTAGAATGTATCAGTCAAGGTACACCTCTTGACTTCCCCAAGTCCACACTTTACTAAGATACTACCTCTAAGAGATCCAGACCTGACTGTCAGACCTTGCCACATGCTCTGTTCTTGCTTATCGAACCACAACACTTTTTAATCTGACTTCCAGTATAGGCACACCATGTCCTGCAAATGTGTGGGATGAACTTTGTTTCCATCAATGACAACAATCATGAAGCTACAATGTGTCTCTTGCCAACAGTAACCACTCGAATGGTTGCCTTGACTACTTAGCCACTTGTTTAGTATACCAAAAACCCCTATTTGTTGACACAAAAGGCGGAGCCTTTGAAGCGGCCCCAATTCATGTGATTCTTAGTAGAGGTCCCAAGGACAATCCTAAGGTTCAGTGGGGGTACGAGCCTAAGGAAATCAGGATCTGGTATGTGTGAGAAGTGAGTGCCATTGAGGGGAGCCGGTGCTACCAGATCTTGGAGCTACATGCTTTGAATATGCACAGCCAAGGGATTCAACAAATACTATCCTATCTAGCCTAGGTTGTACTTGTTCTTGTGTCAAAAAGTCCAAAAATACAAAAAAATAACAAAAGATAAAAATCATGAATACTTCTATGCGCTTGCTATGTCTTTTTCCATTATTGAAAACTCAAAATTCAAGAAAAGACCAAGTTTTCACCCAAAAATAGAAAAACATTCCAAAAACTCTGCAAATTCAAATTAAAAACCAAAATGGTGCATTTGCTATGACCTGCGGTGCATTTGATCTGACTTATAGTGCATTTGATCACTATTGTGGCACTTTTGAAAATCACCATATTGGCGCATTTACTGCGACCTATGGCACTTTTACACTCTGATTTGACACATTTACTGCTGCGCATCCAAAACAGAGAGCTATTCTGTACCTTCCAAGAGAAAAAATTTCAACTTTTCAAAAGCCCTTTTCGAACTTGTTTCAGTATTCCAAGATCTGATTAAAATCATGCAAGTCAACCTTTTCACTCTTCTTCTATACCATAACTGCTTTTCATCATCCAAAATCTCACAAAATTCTTCCAAAATCCAACAAGGTTAGAACCAAGCTATTCTTGATCACATCAACATCTCAAACAAACCTAGTGAGTCTCCACTATCAAGGATCACTTATCCTTCTCTATCGAAACTCCACTAGTGGTTTGTGAAAGACTAGTCCACATCAAGTAAATGGATTTCCATCATCCTTACTTTGACTATAGTTTTGTGCACCCAACTAGTTTGACATCAATTAGATCTAAGGAGAACCTTGTTCAAACCTTGGCACATTCTAGAACCTCTTATTCAAAATTTTCAAACTCATTCCATCCCATTCTCTAGTCACCTTACATGGTATTAAAAAGATTGTAAAAACAAAAACAAATTGAAATGGCTGAGAAAACTATTCCAAACTCTCACGACAATGATGAGGAAATTTCTATAGAAGAAGTCCTCCAAACACAGCAAGACTGAAGATTTCAATGCATAATGGATAAGGTACTTGCCCAAGACCCTACCAAATTCTTCCTACACTTAGCACATCTAGGAGTCAAGCTCCCTAAAGATTTTGATGTAGAAGCTCTAAAAGAAACTGAGGAAGAAAGACACCCTGAGGGAAGCACACATGAGGAAGCACCCACAGACAAAAGCAAATCAACCATTGATTCCACAAACGCCTTGAGCTTAATGACCCAACAGATCCAAGCTTTACAACAATAATTCATGGACATGCAAACATGAACATCAACTAAGCATTACTCCCTAGAGGATTTTTCACCATATCCTTTTGATAGGACCTTGATCATGATACCTTTCCCCTCTAAATTTGAGGTGCTAAAATTTGATAAATATCGAGGAAAGGGTGATCCAAGGGACCACATTAGGGAGTTCAATGCTGCTTGTCTTGAAGTCGCACACAATGATACTTACCTTATGCGAATGTTTCCAAGAAGCTTGGGAGGACAAGCCGTGGAGTGGTTTTCTAGACTACCACCTGGCATTAGAACATTTAATGAACTTGTGGACAAATTTGTTACACACTTCTCCTATAATATTGAGCATGACACCTCAATCTTAGATCTTTGTAACACCAAGCAAAAAGGTGGAGAATCTTTCGCCACCTTCCTACAAAGATGGAGACAGCTGGCAAGTAAGTGCCCACATCAAATGCCTGAAAAACAAATGCTGGAAATGTTTGTCCATAACTTACAAACTGACCTAAGCTATCAGATACAAGTCCAATGTCCTACTTCCTTTAGCAAGGTCATTGAGATGGGTATAATCATTGAAAAAGATTTAATCGCAAAAGGTCAAATAAAGCTCTATAAAGACACTCCTAGTACCAATACCAATGTAAATAAACCAAGATTCTGGACAAAGAACAAAAATATTGTGAGTGATGGGGTGGTAGATGCCAAGAATGCGGCACCAAAACAACCAATCTTCAACTTATCAACTCCTCAAAACAACCCCCCGCAAAACAAGCCAAACATTGAATCACGGTTTACAAATTTTCAACCTAGGAGAAAATTCACACCTTTGGGAGAATCATTGGAAACCACCCTATGGAAGTTAATCACAAGTAAGATCATAACACTTCTAATAGTGTGGGAATATGAACCAAAAGTCAAACCTCCTTGGTGGAATGACAATGATTTCTATGAGTACCACCGAAACAGGGGGCACAAGACCAACAACTGCATTGCGCTCAAGCATACTATCCAAGATTTGATTAAGAAAAATAAAGTGTCACTTGATGGACATGCCTCTAATAATGATCACTAGAAATTCAAGGATACTCTTCCCAACTATGAGCATGGAGGGCCTTCCAACCAAAACAACAATGGAAATAACAACTCCAATTACACAAACGTCGCCTTTGACTATGTTGTTAACCACATCTTAGAAAGTGACTCACACATCAATGTGATCACTATAAACAAAGATCCAGATTGTAACGTTACCACCTGCAGTAATAGAGTCACTCTTAGAGGAGCTTCCGTCCCTCCAGCTAATCAGTATAGTATCCTGGATCAATTACATAAGACACCTGCACATATCTCCATTCTGGAACTTCTGTGTCTGTCCCCATCCCATATGGCCATACTTGACAAAGCTCTTTCCGAAGCCTCCATTCCAATGAACCTCACCGAAGAACAGTTTCAAACCATGGTAGGTCACATTACCTCACCTCATTCCCTATCATTCACTGGAAAGGATGATATGTCAATCACCCAACCTCATAACACCTCTCTTCATATCGAAGCCTTCATTCACAAACACAAGATAAAGAGGGTCCTAATCGATGGAGGAGCTAGTTTGAATATTTGTACCTTGAAGCTAATCCTTGAATTGGGGTTTTCAGAGAAAGCTATAGATCCAAAAAATAAAATCACTATCAAAGCCTATGATGAGGAGGAGAGAACTTCCAAGGGAATTGTTACTTTACCAATTAGAGTGGGACCTATAGTAAAAGATGTGGCTTGCCTTGATATGGAGCTAGTATACAACATTCTTCTTGGGAGACCATGGATACATGCTCTGAAAGTAGTGCCATCAACATACCGCCAGTGTATCAAGTTCCCTTACGAAGGTCAAGAGATCACCATCCAAGGTGACTCCAATCCATTTCAGTATTACAACTCCTTTCAATCTAAACCTGAAGTTGTGATTCCTAATAACCATGCTTTTGCTTCATCTTCATCTCGTGTTGACCCTGCTTCACTTGCTTCCACATCAAAATCTTCCCAACTTGACCTTAGACTCAAAGATAAGGGCTTGGGTGAGTACACAATCTCCCAATCTCTCTGTTTGGCATAACTCCCCCTATCTCCAAGATCACATGGAAGACCCACTCTGAGCAAACCCAAAGCAGATAAAGCTACCAAAGGTCTGTTTATCAAATGGGGAAGCCTCAAAGATGAGAGTGATGAAAATGATATCTTGCAATGGCTATACAAGGATGAAGACAACTCATCTACACAACAAGACCTTCACACTATACAAATTGAACAATATGGTCAAGGATTCCAAATGCTACAAAGAATGGGGTATGAAGGACATGGTCCACTTGGTTCACAAAAAGGTGGTATCACTGAACCCATCCAACCTCATACCTTGATAGCCCAAGACACTACAGGGCTAGGTTACACTGGCACATCAAGAACCAACAAAGCAAATAAGAATAAAGGCAAACGACTAGAAACATCTACTAGTAATCTGGTTGATCAAATTCAACAATTGCAACTGGGAAGTGAGACTAATTCCAATGAATATGAGTGGGATAGTTTCTTGGAGCTATCTTGTGATAAAAAAGGCATCGATGTTGTCCACGAGTATGACCCAACCCATGCAAATGAGAGACGAGGTCCAAGGGCTAGACCACTAGAGTCTAACTCGTGTAGTAATGATAGTGAGAGTCGTGAGGAAAGAATGATACCCCCTTGATAGATCCGCTAATAGAGAGTACCATCGCAGACTTCGTCTGTGCTTTTAACAACTCTATTTTGACCATCAACACCATCGAACTGAACCAACCTAATGATCCCTTACCATTGGTGCACCTTGAACTCATAGATTGGGACTTACAAGGTACTACCCATGAGCTCAATACCTTCAAGAACAATGAAGCCATCATAGACTATCTTGAGCTTAGAGATCATATACCTGCAGGAGACCATAGAACTAGCTATGCCATAAAAATCAATGAGAAGGCCTATTTTGGAGAGAGTGCCAAGCCTTTCAGTCTCAAAAATGTCAAAATGAAAGAAAGATCTAATGGTGAAAACCATTCTATGGCAGTGTTAGATCATGAAAAAAGTAAAAATATAGATGTATCCAATGGTGAAAACCTCTCTAAGGCACCGAAGGATGGAAGGATTGACCCTCTACCCAATCTTACATATCAGGAGAGATCCTCAATGTTGATAGAACCAGTAGAACCGATTAATGTTAGCAAAGGTGATAATCCCAGAATGATCCACATGACACAGTCTTTAACAACACAAGAAAAAGCAGCATTCACTGAATTCTTCAAAAGGAAACAAATCAACTTTGCTTGGACATATGCAGACATGCCAGGGTCAGATCCAAATCTCATAAAGCATCACTTATCATTGGCTCCAGGAGCTAAGCCAGTAAAGAAAAAACTTAGAAAGATGCACCCACGTGTGGCCCTCATGGTGAAAGAAGAGCTAAAGAAACTGTTAGATGTCAGATTCATCAGACCAATAGACTATCCTGAGTGGATTTCAAACATAGTACCAGTTGCCAAACCAGATGGCAGAGTTTGAATATGTAATGACTTCAGGGACCTGAACAAATCTTGTTCGAAAGATGATTTCCCCCCACTAAACATTGACATGATTGTAGATCTCAGGGTAGGGCACACCATGCTATCACTAATGGATGGTTTTTCTGGATACAACCAAATAAAAATTGCACCTGAAGACCAACACAAGACTGCATTTACATGTCCTTGGGGCACCTATTGTTGGTGTGTCATGCCATTTGGTTTGAAAAATGCTGGCGCAACATATCAAAGAGCTATGACCACAATCTTCCATGACATGATGCACACTATAATGGAAGACTATGTTGATGACATTCTAGCAAAATCACTCACAAGAGAAGGACACCTGGCAGTACTGGACAAAATCTTCAAAAGACTGGAACAGTTTAATGTGCACCTCAATCCAAAGAAGTGTGTGTTTGGAGTAACCTCGGGTAAGCTACTTGGATACATAGTGTCCGCCAATGGGATTGAAGTCGACCCAGCTAAAGTGAAGGCCATCATGGAAATGCCGCCTCCTAAGAATCTCACTCTACTAAGGTCTCTACAGGGAAAACTACAATCTATCAGAAGGTTCATTTCTCAATTGGCAGACAAGTGCCACCCATTTTCTCACCTGCTACATAAGAATGTCCCTTTCAAATGGAATGATTCATGTGAGCAAGTATTTCAGTAGTTAAAAGAGTATCTCATGAAGCCACCTGTATTGATGCCACCGATTCAGGGTAAACCTCTGCTACTGTATATCTCAGCTACACCAACAGCTCTAGGAGCTCTCCCTGCACAACAAAATTATGAAGGGAAAGAACAAGAAATCTACTATATCAGTTGAACACTTGTTGGGTATGAACTGCAATACATGCCAATCGAAAGAGCATGTCTCACTATGGTCTTCGCCTCACAAAAGTGGAGACATTACATGTTGTCACATTCTGTCAAACTGGTAGCAAAAATTTATTCACTCAAGTACCTACTCAACAAAGCAGCCTTAACAGGTAGATTGTCCAAATGGGTCATGCTTCTCAACAAATTCGACATTGAATATGTAGATAGGAAAGCAATATATGGTCAAGTACTTGTAGATCAACTGACAGATGCACCTCTAATAGATAACAACCCTTTGAGCTTTGAATTTCCAGATGAATCTATCTTTCACATAACCACAACAACCTAGAAAATGTACTTTGATGGATCATATACTCAGTATGGATCGAGGGCAGGTATCTTGTTGATCACACCTAGTGGTGACACCATTCCTAAATCATACAGATTACTCTTTCCCTGCACTAACAACATGGCAGAGTATGAAACCCTAGTCATCGGCATCAAGCTAGCAGTTGAATGGAATATCCAAGAACTTTAGGTGTATGGTGACTCATAGCTGGTCATAAATCAAGTAAATGACGACTACCAGAAAAAAGATGAGAAATTAATCCCTTTCAAATGAATGGTAGATGACTTCAAAGAATACTTTGTCAAGATCTCTTTTGAGCAGATACCAAGGATTAAGAAGAAAGCTGCAGACGCCATGGCAATGATTGCATCTCTCCTTAATATTCCAAATAATCCATCACGTTATGAGTTCTTGGTAGAACCATTATCCTATCCTGCATATGACACTCCCAAATCCCATATCATTTGCCACATTGTTGGAACTGATTCCCCCCTCTATGGAAAAATATTTCCCTATCTTAAAGAGAATACCCTCCCACCTAATCTCTCTAGTAACCAAAAATGAACCTTCATCTGTCAAGCATCCTGGTATGCCATTGTTGCCAATACCCTATATCACAGAGGTCTTGATGGTACTCTCCGTAGATGTCTCGATAGTGAGGAATATCAAACTTTCCTGAGCGAAGTACACGACGGTATATGCAGGACCCACTCTAGTGGCCCTACCCTAGCCAAGAAACTCATACGTATGGGATATTGCTGGCCGAAAATGGAACAAGATTCCTATCATTTTGTAAAGAAGTGTAAGAAGTGCAAAATCCATGGGAACCTGATACATACACCAGCACAGGAGCTACATCCATTAATGACTCCTTAGCCTTTCTGTCAGTGGGGACTCGAGTTAGTGGGCAAGATTCACCCTCCCTCATCCAGTGGCCATAAATTCATAATCACTGCCACTGAGTACTTTACAAAGTGGATTGAAGCCGTGCCCTTAGCCAATATCACAAGCAAGCAGATTACCTCTTTTATCTTGAACTATATCATTTGTCGCTATGGTATCCCTTCGTCCATTGTCACGGATAATGGACAACCTTTCAAAAATCAAGATGTCAGGGAATTATTTGACAAATTCCATATCCAACACTACTTTTCAACCCCCTATTACCCCCAAGGCAATGGCCAGGCGGAGGCATCAAATAAAACCATCTTGAAAATCCTAAAGAAGACTGTCAATGATGGCGACTGTGATTGGTATGTCCAACTAAATCCCGTGCTGTGGGCCTATCATACAAGCATCTACACACCCACAGGTGCAACGCCATACTCCCTGGTCTACAGATCTGAAGCCATCTTTCCCATTGAAGTTGAGATCCCATCCTTGCAAGTTTCATTAAAAGGCCTCATATTTGATGAAGAGTACAAAGTGTCCAAACTTCAAGAGTTAGAGCTGCTCGAAGAGAGAAGGCAACAAGCCTTTAACCACCTAAAATCTTATCAACAATAAATGTCCAGAAGCTACAACCATAAGGTAAAGCCCCAAGTATTCCAAGTTGGTGATCTAGTCCTTAGAGAAAATCCCAAAAATCAGCAAGATCGAGAAAAGAAAGGCAAGTTTGAACCTAACTGGCTGGGTCCCTATGTCATCATTGTAGCCTATGGGTCAGGGGCATATCAATTGGCTACATCTGAAGGTGAACTGTTTGATGATCCTATCAACAACATGCATCTTTGCAAGTTCTATACCTAAATGCCAATGCAAGGGAATCCTCAAAAATGCACAAAAATTGGAAAAATGATCAAAAACAAACAAAAAATAAAAAAAATGGAAAAATAATAAAAAAATCATCCTTTGGTGAAAACTGGCAAACAGGTGCCTGAGATAGGTACCATGACGAAAACTTGGCAAACATGCGTCATGTGTACTTTTAGCTTTCGTGCAAATAAAAGCAAGTGGTGAAAACCTAGTAAACAAGTGCTATCTGCGACAAACCACTTCCTCCATCTGTTGTAACCTCATGTCTCTTGTTTCTATCATGTCTTTAATCTTGAACCTGTCCTTTGAACCATTGTTGAACTACGTCACCTCTAAGCTATCATGTAGGCAAGGCCATTCTTAATGTGCCCCTGAGGCTTCGCTCAACCCTGCGTCTTTCCTCTCCATTCCTTTGAGTGTCATCTATCTTGCTATCCATACCATTTCTGCACCCTTGCCATTGCCTAGGTTTTAGGTCCCTCAGGTTCACCCTGAACTATGTTGCCTCTACATCGTCATGTAGGCAAGGCCATTTAGTAATGAACCCCTGAGGCATTAGGTCAGTCCCTTAGGGTCCATCTCTCCATGTCTATTTGTCATATCACCCATAATAAGTTGATCCTTTGTCTAAACTGGGGGCAACTCCTTGACCTAGTTATGGATTTGGATTCTTGAATGCCACATGTTCTGAGAGGATACCAATAAAGGATTGTGATACCTTTCACTAGGCAAGCACACATAGCAAAGCAAGCTTCCAAACAAAAAACCTTGACGCAAAACATCAACCTATCCAAAGCAGAGCACAATACCGAAACACTCAAACTGACTCTATATCAATTATGGCAAAAAGACATATCTAATGCAAGAATGTTTTGTGAATAGGTTAACTTACAAAGTCTTGGATTTTTGTCATTATGTCTTCCTATGCTACTCAAGGATGCCAAAAGCTAGAGATGCTATGATGGGGGCATAATCTTTTTCTTTGTCTGCTATTTGTGGATCAAACTTTAGTAATGTGACAACTTTTGTCTAACGACATGATCAACAAAAGATCATCGAGGACTTCAGAGGTCTGAACATTAAAAAGGGCGATCCTTGTCTATTGAAATGCAAGAAGTACTTAGGTCATCTAGATTCAAGTTTGACTAGATGCTTGTATCAACTTACTATATCAAAATCCATGTAAGTAATACTCAGGTCATCTCAGTCTAATTATACCTAGATGCTTGTATTTTCTTACAATATTTCAAAAAGAGAAAAGAAACAAAAACCGCCCAATGATGAAAGCAAAATGCTTGCAATATTAAGATGACAATCCACATCCATCCCATATCCAAAAATCCATATCAACCATGCAATAAGAAAATCCTGCAGTGTATCAAATGAAAGCTTGTATTCTTCATTTCTTCACTTCCGCCTATCTATATCATCTTTGTGTTGATTGAGTACATTTGGACATATCAAAAACATAGCATAGATAACATATCATATCACATGAGATAGTCATTTACATTATTAAATCATTTGCATACATAACAAGTGCATTAGATCATCCACATACATGTGCATCCATATATCTTATCAAAAATAAAAAACATAGACAAATACATATAGAGCTGCATAATCATATCAATAACATGTCACATCTACATTGCATATCAAATCATCCGAAATCCATCTAGTATGCATCACATATACAAAGCATCATAAGATAGAGTGCATCCATAGCATATAAACATAGAACATGTGCATGTAGAACATCAATAACTACATCATCATAAGCATAAAAACATGTCCAAATGTACAACATATCAAAATATCTGTCTATCTGTCAGAGTCATGTCATAAAATGTATACAAAAGTACAAACAAGATAGTGATACATATCTTAGGGCAAAATAATACATATACAAGCTATCTCAGCCATAAAAAATGTATGCATCGAGTCAAAAATCAGTACAAGTGTCCAGGTCTGTCTAACCCTACTGCTGTGGAGCACTGCTCCCTGCGCTGCCCTCTCCTCTATCTCCCCTTGACTACTGGGGACCTCTCCCTGATGCCACAAATCAGGATCCACCTACCCTCTGTGATGCCCTAGACTGACTCCTATAGCTAGGCACACGCTGGTCCACTGCCATTGCCCCGTGATATAATCCCCTGTAATACTGAGCCTAAGCCTACGCTCTAGCAAGCTCACCCTGTACTTGGGCTAGCTAAGTCTGTACCTACTGCACCTATGAAACCAAAAATCTAGAAGTACCATCTGTACCCATAGCTACCACAGATTCATCCCTCTCCTCTCTCATCGCCTGCACGTGAGCCAAAGTTGCGTCTCTCTCTAGATATCTCTAATATCCTTCCCTAATCTGAGTCTCTCTTAGACTCTGCTACTCTCAGGTGGGCCCTCAGCTGCCTGATCTGACCCTGTAATGTCACAATAGCCTACTGTGCTAGCCCCTGCCCCTGCCCCTGCCCCTGTTGCTGCGCCACCTGCTATGGTCGCAACATCTACCTCTACGGTGCCACCTGTTGTGCTGGCACTTGTCCTGTAGCCTACGGCTACGCAACTGCCTACTGACCTGAAGGGCCCTCCCCAGACCTCCTCCTCTATCTCAGTCTACCTCCTCCTCCATCTCCTCCTCCTCCTCTATCTCCTCCATCATCCCCCTGACCTCCTCTCCCCCTCCTCCGTCCCCCCCTCCTACTAGCTCCACCCTCGTCCTCTGAATCCTCCTCGTCTATACAAGGAGCCAACTCTCTAGGTCCCAAATATCTAGGAAATGGATGACCAGCGAACCACTCCTCATAATCTGGTGTCATGCCTGCATCCACTATGTCCCTCCTCATTGGCCAAGCTGCATAAGGGATCTGATGAAAATCTGCTAAGGCCTCCTCATATGATGCCACAGGATCCCACCTATATCTCTCTGCATGGGTCCTAGCAAATCGTACCTGCCCTTGTGGCCTGTCTTGTACTCGGCCAAACTACCTCTGTACTTTTCTCACAATCTATTGCTCCAGTATGTACCTCATCCTGCCAATGAGCCACCGAGTCTGGAAACAGTATGGAAGCTTGTCTGCCTCATCCTCCCATACCTCGCAGTCTAAGTATGGGTGCTAGATAACTAGATACATGTTATCAAACGTGTGTCTCCAGTACTCGAGCTTCCCCAGCTTGTGCTGGGAAATCACACCTGCATAACCATAGCTGTAGGGCTCACCCCTCTACCTATGGAAAAGACATATCAGCCATGTGATAGCTATGTGCTCCCACAACCAAAATTGCAAGAGAGATACACTTGCTAACAAGCTGGCTCCTCTGTGATACACTACCTGGTGCATATCCCTATATAATTATGCTAGCACGCACACACCCCATGCATACTGAGTCCCATCCATAATCATACTCTCTAACACCCTCCCCCAGCTAGTAGGGAACCCATGTGACCTCCTATTGGGGCATACTACACCACCAATCAGTGCCACCACTATACTCAGGAAGTAGTCATAACAGTCATGAATGTCCTGCCACAAAATCACCTGCTCAACCAAATCCAGGTCATCAAACACCCGTCTGCACTTAGCTAATCCAGCATTACGCTGTGACTCATACTCTACCAACTCTCCCTGAATAGGGAAGTGCAGAATCCGGTACACATCCTCTAGAGTGATCACCATCTCCCCAGTCGGTAGATGGAATGTCCCATCCTCGTTGTGGAATCGCTCCACTGCTGCAGTCAACAACCCACAGTTCGCGTGAACCTTAGGCATGAAGCAAATTTAGTGCAAACCCATAGCACCAAGAGCCTCGTAGTCAATCTCTGTCAACATGTACCACTGCAACAACGGCAAAGGGAACTACTCTTGTGAAATCAGGATATCCCAGATATCCTCCTACAACCAAGCAAAGCATAGCGTCAAAGAAATCCATGTCCAAGCAAACCTACTCAAAGCAATCAAGCTATCCTATCATTGACTTAACATATCAAATTAATCAAAATAACATATCATCTCTTAACTAGATTCTCGCTAAATCTCAAAGATCACTCATCAATTGACGCATCAATCAAGGTGCCAATTGGGTTAATTTTGCTAAGTCAACTAATTTTCCTAGTGTAAATGCACTGATCTAGGTGGCAAATGCACCAATCCATATCATATGCGCCACTTCACCGTGAATGCGCCAATCCTTGACATGTATGCACCGTTCTGGCACATGCGCAACTTCTAGTATCTCATGTGCCGTTCCCCAATGGATGTGCCAATTCATAACCTATATGCGCACAACTATTATATGCGCCGTAAGATGTCTCAAATGCACAACTTAGCATCATATGTGCCATTTCGGATGCCGTTCAGCATATCTATCCTAACTTTTTTCCCTAATTATTTATTGACCTAATAAATGACTTTTAGCGAGTTTTAACGAAATACATACCAGTGATCTTGGCTCAGCTAGCCGATCGAACCGTCGGACTCGCTCAAACCGGTGCTCCTCGTGTTGAAAATCCATCTCTCTATTGGCTACTCTAGCTCCCATACTCTCCTAAGCTCTCAAAGACCAATCAACTAAGGACAAGTGTGCAAATGAATAGAACTTGTGGACCCAGCTCCTATATATAGCAAGTGAACCATAGCTAACTGTATGACAACTACGACTACTTCCCATATCTATTTCTCTGAACCACGTCCTATTTTTCTCCATCCTAACCCGCTTTTCACCTTCTTCTTCATGAGATTGTTCATCTCACGCCTTCTGCCTTCTTCCTGTCCAATTTCCCGAGGGGGCATCCTATCGTTAAACTTGTACCAGGGGCAAACTGGGGCATGTATCATTGTCAAAAATTCTTGTTCTTTGAAACAATGTGATAAAACACATTGCATCAAAGAGGGGTAAAATGTATACACCTAAAAATGACATGACTCTACTTAAATAAATATTTTAAATATTTATTTCATCTTCATATTCTTCTATCAATAAATAAATAAATAAATTTATTTATTTGATTCATTTCCTCCCATTTAATTAAATAAATTACATTTATTTAATTAATTTCATCTATATCAACCTTATTCTTCTAAATAATTAAATAATTTTAATTATTTAATTAAATCTTTCATTCTTCCAAATTTAAATAAAATGCAAACTTATTTAAATTAGAATCTCCAAAAATAAAATATATTAAATATTTTATTTATTCTTCCAAAATTATCTACAAGTACTTAAATAAATTTATTTATTTAATTATGCTTTCTTATCTTCTAAAAAATCTTCAATATCTTCTAAAAATAAATTCTTCTTGTCATACAAAAGCAAAAGCTAAGTTAACTGATTTAAAGCTATCAACAAAGCTCTTAAATTAGAAAAATATATTCTAATTTAAGAAAATGAAAACTCATCCTCATCAAGAAAGCAGTTAACTCAACAAAGCATTTTTTTAAATGACACATGTCCTTTTATTCACGCACATTCTCTCAAACATTCTCCTTCATTGATCTTCTCATTTTTTCTCCACCATTGATCTCCTCTCACACAAGTCTATAAATACAACCCTCTTCTTCTTCATTTCATATCCATCTTTTGCGTAAACTTATGCTGCATAAACCATAGCACGCCATTGGCACCCCATTTCCATATCACCTATCATCCATTGCATATTGTGTTGAAGCTCATCTTCAACACAAACAAGTATCCGAGCCATCTCTCCTTGTCATCTTGAGGAATCAAAGCAAGGAAGCAAGCTTCCTGAGGGCCATCTTCATCACTAAAGGATCAAGAAAGAGTAGGCGAACAATGGAAATTGCAAGGTAAAAGGTTATGAGTATCTTCTCTCTTTTATTTTAAATCTCCTTTTGCATGCACATTCCATTGATGTTTTGGGTTTTATCATTCATTTGATTAATCCAATTTTCCCCATAACAATTATTGTAAGGTAGTGATGATGGTTTCAACCCTCTGAATATGAAGTTTTAGATGTCAGAAAGGGAAACATTTGCATTGTAGCTCTTTGACTTTGTTGCCCTTGACAAAGCACCGGTCTAGGATTTATTTACCCAAAGGTCCAGAAGAAAACCAAATTTAATGACAAATCATTTGAAGCAAACCATTTTATATTTTATTTTGTTTAGGTTTAGCTACGGCATGTTGTCAGATTTAATCAGTTAGATAATCCAAGAATATTGCCAGTCTAGGGTTTATCTTACAAATCTTGGTACATCGGTGAGAGCATTCTGCCTGGTAATGAAAAGCTATATTTATTGATTGTGAATAAGGGATACCTCCTAGGTGCGGCAGAACCTAAAGTGAAGGGGAGATATGAGAAAATCTCCCACTCTGTTGGCCAAGTCTTCCATTGAACTTGAGCATAAGAAGTGGTAAATATTTAGAGTTTGATGTGTGCAGAGTTGGGAATCAACAGGGACAATAGGAATGATTGTGGTAGTAAGATTGGCAGTAGAATCTGACAAAGTATTTAGGGAAGAAGAAACATGTGGCTCCTTTGAAATGTCCTTATGAGGAGACATTTTAGGTTCTTGATGTTGTTCCTACTCTTCTTTCCTTTCTTCTTGATCAATTTCTTCTTGCTCTTCTGAAGATGATTCTTCGACAGATGGCCCTTCAGGAACTATCTTGGCCTTTCCACCTTTTGAAACAAACTTGATTTTAGGCTTGGTAGTTTTGCTAGAACTTGACATATCACTCTTATTCTTTGTTCTCAACTCAGTCTTCTTATCAGTGGGATCTTGAGTTTCCTCCTCTGATCCAGTTACAAAGTCTTTCAAATGAATTCCCTTTTCTTCCAACCATACATTTGTGTTAGTAAAAATTGGTTGAAACCTTTGTCTGATAGAAGTTACCTCTTTCTTGGACCATTGGATTTTCAGTAGAAGAGTCTCTTTAAAATTATTCCTCACATAGGCAAGATCCAAGATATCACCATCATCTTCCATACCCTCAGGAATATCTGCCAAGCCAAGTTCTTTAATCTGATTCAAAGTCAACTGGCAATAATCCATTTTCCTTATCTCTTCCTTTGTCCTCAAATCTTCCCACACATCCTCAACTCTGTGCACATGGGTTAAAGATCTCTTGATTTTATCCTTTAACCCTCTGTAATCGAAATTGGATCTTTTCTTGAAAGATTTCATTATGACCCATTGCATTTCAGACTCTACAACTTTAGCCTTTGGGGATGTTGAAATAGAGTACCGGCCAATTTCAATTGAAAACCTAAAACTTGACTTCTTAGACTCCATTTGTTTACTGTGCACTGCCATGATATGTCTACACAATTCCATCAGCACAATTTTATCACCGGAGTACCTTGGAAGCATGTAAGGATACCCCATGAAACATCCAACCCTCAAATAGGTAAATGTAGGAAACTATAAGTATAAGCAACCATATTTATTCACCACTGACCATGCTTCATCAGAGACCCTTTTCTTTTCCAGCTGAGGATCAACCAAACTTAAGAAAGTATCAAATAAAGCATCATTAACTCTTCTGAAATGATGAATACCTCCATCAAGAGTTATTTGAGGATAATATTGGTAAATTGGAACCACTCTCCTTTCTCCTTCTGATGTCAACCAAGGAAAACTTCTCATTGAAGAAACAACATAGACAAGATATGATGTCATATAGAACTTAAATGAATTGTGCACCTTTATGAGTTGATCATGAATTACATCACTGATGTGGACTCCCCAAAAGATCTATTGCTTGCTTCTCATTATGATCCTAATGCATAAATACATCCCTTCATGGAAAGTAGATGATGTAGGCAGACCTCTCACTCTACTAAGAAGAGTGATCAAATCACTACTTCTTCAATGAAGTCACTACAAGGAAAGTTCTTAGGCCATCTTGAAAGATTTTGCCTTGTAGTCTTCAACCACCTATTGTTTATCGCCTTTTTAGCAATACAGGATCTTTATCATATTCCTTTTGTGCATCATCAAAAGTGATATTTGCATATGCATCAATACTAGGACACATGAAAGCTTTTTCAAAGAATTATGCATCCAACCTCATAATCACATTTCCATTAGAGTCTCTGAAACCCCGATCATCCCTATTGTAATGTGCTACCACTTGGAGAACAAAATCAGGATTGTGTGCAGCTACAGGAAATGCAACTACCAATTGAATGTTACTCTCCACTATGCACTTCATGCCATGACTGAGTGGTTGTTGTTTAACCCTTTCCACAAACTCAGCCATATCTACATGACCGATCTTGAAGTATCTTTTATTTCATCAATATTGGAGGTTACCGAGGTCAACAAAAAGACTCCTTGATATTTATACTTCATGGCTTTTGATTTCTTCGGGGAGGGATCTGTCATCTGAAGAAAAGTTTATCCTTTGAAATGCAGATCTTGAAATGCATGCACAAGAGACTGCAACACAAACTTTAGGATTTTTTAGTGTTAGGAAAACTTGCTTGATTGGAAATTGCAATGGTGGGAAAATTCTGAGCAATTGCATGAGCTTTGGGTGGCTAGAGCTTGATGGAGGTGAAAAATAGAGCGAAAGCAAGCAATTGGTCGAAATGAGAAAATTTCCCAGTGTTAACGAAATTTTGCAAAAATGGGTGCAATTGCGCTAAAATTTAGTGACTCTGCATGTTGGAAGGGTATTGCAAGGCTTGTGCAAAGTTGACAAATTTTGCTGACATTGCAAGTTGGTACAATTTGCAAGTATTGTAGGTTCGACAAATTTTGTTGTCCTTGTAGGATAAGATTTACAAAGGTTGGCAGGGTCGGCGAAATTCACCGACTGTGCAAGTTGGTAATGTTTTAAAGGAAATCCCATGTTTTATTACTTAGGCAATGTAAAGTCGGCAAAAATTACCAACTCTACATGGAAGATAAAACTTAAAGTGTTAAGCCCAAGACATTGGTGTAGGACTTGATGTAAGACATTGGTGTAAGGTCGGCAAAATTCATCGACCCTACATAGGTAGAGTATATAAGTTTTGCATGGTCGGCAAAATTCACCGACCTTGCACTAGAGAAAACAACCCAAGACTTCGCATGGTCGGCGAAATTCACCGACCCTACACCAGAGTAACATTATTACTTCATTAAAGGTGGAAAAAATTGCTGCCATCACATAGGAATGGACACACAAAATGGTGATAAAAACTAACTAGTTTGATTCAAAGATAATCGTTCGGTGAAAATCACCGATTAATAATCAAACAAACAATGGCTTCAAAACTTGACTCTGGTTTTAACACATGGTGAATAGCGGAATGAAGGAATAGGAGACTAGGGTATGAAGGCTTGGGTTTAGTGGATTGACAAGAGCAAAAAATAAATCTCCAAGTTTCAAACAATAAAAAATGAACCCAAAAACAAACATAACAATCTAAAATACAGAACAAACACATTACTAACGTTAAACACAAACAAATGAAGAAGAAATAGAAAGGGAAAAATGTTAGAATAAATTAAGGTTTACATTTATTAGTTTAGTTTAATATATAATAAATAAATGTTAGTTTTATAAGTTAGGGAATTAGTTATTCTCATAGTAGTTTTTAAGAAGTTACTTGTATGGGAATATGTGGCTTTATAAGACAATGCACTCAAATGTAAAATCACCGTGGAATACAATATATTATTGTATGCTTTTATTATTGCTGCTGTGGAATTATGGTGTAAATTTGTATTTGTTCCACCATTTCAATATGGTATCAGAGCAAACTTCATTCGTGTGCCTGTGAGAAGATGAGTGCGGGGTTTTGTAGAGAGTCCAAACAGAAATATGTTTATCTACATGTATATCAAGTGCAAAAGTTTGTGTTGTTGATGACTACTGGAGATTTGCTATGAAGGATGTTGCCCACCGTTTGGAGGTTGATTGTCATTTGTTTATTATTGATTTGGTATTTCTCATTAATTTATAAAAGTTTATAATTCAAATCCATTTGAGCCATAGCTTTTAACAAATCAAGACTATGAACTGAGGAAGAGGGTGACACAACAGGAAGCCGTGGAAATGTTTTTAGTTGTGCTAAAATGGAAGTAGAGACTTGTAAGCCGTCACTCCCCAAACACAGTCACAATCAATTGATGCAGCGCTAGAAAGATTTTGATAAAATCTAAATGCATGATAGAAGAGAAGCGGTTATGACAGGAAGTTAATTTTATTTTGTTTGTTGCAGCATACTTTTTCATATCCAGCGTGGAGATTTTGACATTCTTTTATACTACAGAAGAATATTCTTGAATGCTCCAATGAAGATTATGAAGAGGCTGTAAGATGCTGATTTATTTCAGCGAACTTGGAGTGCATCTACAACATCTATTAAAAATAAATAAAAACATTGAAGAAAACAGCCATGAAGAATGGCGTGAGAAGGTAAGAAAAACAAAAAAGTTTAAAATAAAATCCATTTTGAAGTTCATTTGAAAAGGCTACGTGATATTTTTATTTTCTTAAAGAGGAGTGAAAGAAGTTAAAGATTTCCTAGAATAAGGAAGAGTAAAAAGAGTAAAAAGATTTAAAAGGGAGAGATTTTTTTATGCTTTAAAGGAGTATTTTTTTTTAAAGAAGAGTGATTTGCATACATTAAAAAGAAAAGGAGGAGAGATGTGAACAAATAAAAAGTCTTAGAATATTTCATAAAATCAAAGTATGAAGGGAGACCTAAGTAGAATTTTTTTCATAATATTTAATTTTTCCTATAAAAATTAAAGTGTGAAAGGGAGATATAAGTAGTGGAGTCTTTTCAAGTCGAGGACATTTAAAATATTTAAATAATTTATTTTTGGTTATTTAATATTTTTTAAAAACAAAATTGTTTGAAAATTAGAGGAATAAGGTTAATGTGTTTTGATTTTGGAGATATAAGGTTGAGTAGTGAATGGGTCCATTATTGATCAAAATCAACATCGTTATTTTTTAGCATTTGAACATGGTCACACATTATGTTTGTGTTCTCAATGTCATCTGTGCTATTCCTGATAGAAGTTTGGGAGACTCACATGTTTGTGCTTTCGAGGCTATTCATGCTACACTTGGCAATGATTTCGAAGGTTTGAATGCTACATCTAGAAATTAAAGTGTAAACACATCAAATTAGAGGTTAGAGGCAATGGAGGCAAGAGGATCTTCATCATCCCAAGCTAGCTTCTCACTCAGGGTTGATTCATTACATGAGGAGCACCCAATTTTGATTTGTGTCCTTTCATGGAGCAAGGGGGGCTTGAAATTCTGTGGCAGTATGTGTGGATAGTGTAACTTCTGAAATAGGTGGAGTTAGTGTATCTACATTTACTCAATTTGTGGATGGTGTAATTTTTGAAATAGGTAGGATTAGTGTATTCACAGTGGTTTTGTACAGTAGAGGAGGGATTATTTCCACAACATTGGAGGAGGGATATTGACACACTCAGAGGATATGTGGACTCTCACAGGAGAGTTGTTCTCTCATGTACAACACTGGAGGAAGCATTTTGACACACTTGGAGGAGATGTGGACTTTCAGAGGAAAGTTGTTGTCTCATTGTACAAGGAGGTTGGGGACACTTTATGTTCTCTCATGTTGTGTAGAGTTTTGTAGGTTCTACAGTCGGAAGATCGATGGCATCAATTTGGTGTTTCCTGGGTGAGTGAGGAGGATTGGTGAAGGTGCTTCATCAAAGTCTCCAAAAGGGTTGCTATGATCAACTCTTGCAGTGTTCTGTCCTTTGTTCAAGGTAATGTAATAAGAGGGGGAATGTTGGTTTTATTACATGTAAACCTTAAGGGGGGTGTTAGAATAAATTAAGGTTTGCATTTATTAGTTTAGTTTAATATATAATAAATAAATGTTAGTTTTATAAGTTAAATAAATGTTATTTTTATAAGTTAGGGAATTAGTTATTCCCGTAGTAGTCTTTAAGAAGTTACTTGTATGGGAGTACATGGCTTTATAAGCCAATGCACTCAAATGTAAAATCACCGTGGAATACAATATATTATTTTATGCTTTTATTATTGCTCTTGTGGAATTATGGTGTAAATTTGTATTTGCTCCACCATTTCAATAAAAACAAACCTTGAAACCATGGAGAAAAATGATGACAACCCTAACCGAGAACACTTGCTAGATCCACTCGATGGCCACACACCAATGAATATGAGATTTCCTCGACGACGTAGGGGTCTTACGAGAGAAAGAAGGAAAAAAATGAAATAAAATAAAATAAAAACCAATCTGACTTTAAAACCCTAAAAACACCATTAACAAGATGCATTAATGGCACTAGTGTTAACTTGATGTTGCTAGGTTAGAAAATTTTGCCGCCTATGCAACTTGATAAAAAGACATGCATGGGCGAAAAAATTTACCAACCTTGCACCATGAATTTTCCTTTAAGATACAACAGGGGAAAAATTTTCCGCTCCTACACCAATTGAATAATCTCTAACTCTGGAAAGTGAAAATTTACAACTTGATTTGTTTTGTAAATTCCAAGGAATCGACATAGGTGAACACTCAGAAAGACATTCCGAGGTTAGGGGACCATGCACGAGGGCAAATGTGATTTGCCTCATTTTGTGTGCTTAGAGTGTGTGGGCTATGAAATAGACAAGTTTCCTAGGGGTTATCCCACAAATTGACAATAGCTAAATTTGAGGATAACACATACTTATCATTCTTCATTGAAAAGTCTTGCATAAATTTGAAAAAATTGAAAAAATAAGCATTCTAGGCTTGCATAAAGGCATAGTTTTGCATTATTCTCATTGCATATCATTGAAATAATTTAAAAATATGATTTATACATCATATTTGAGACAAATTACAGCAATTAATCATTTCATGATATCACTTCTTGCATCTACATATCTCATTTGCTAGGATTTTGTTAAAACTTACATTTTTCATATAACCTAGTTTTTGCAAAAGCTAGGATTGGTAGTCAAACTCATATTTCAGATTTTGCTGCTCTCTTTAGACACTCATTCAAATCTGATTTTGAGTTGTAGTCTTTACTCATTGTGTGTTCTTGCATTAAAATTTTAAATTTTGCAATTACATAGTGTGTATTTCAACATTTAGGGTTTTACACACTTTCTTCACACTTCTTTAAGAAAAAATTTAAATCATTCATTTTACCTTGTTGTGTAGCACCATTTACATCATACTTACTTTTTTGTAGTGAAATTAGTGTTTTTTAAATTTTCGAACACCCAATTTCCTCAAACTAGTGCCTTGGTGTGAAACAGTCTCACATACATGGCCTCTCATCAAACAAGGGTGGTATGGTCCCTCCTTGAGTTTATACGAAGAGGAAGACTCTTGAACCTGAAATAACATTTACACCACATGATAGAACAATTGGAGACATTGGGGGACCTCTTTACATTACCGCACAAATGTGAATTGTATAACAAATGTGATAATTGAGGAGTCCTTATTGATCTAAATTGTATAACAAATGTGATAATTGAAGAGTTCCTCTACATGCATGATTTGATACAGGAATCTTATGAACCCACACATATGATGGTTAAGACACATAATGGAGATTTCCTCCCAGCTATAGGGAAGATTCTATTATTGATTAAAGTAGTTGAGAAAGCTCTGGAACAATCATTTGATATCATTCCCATCTCTGACCTATTTCATGTGAAACTAGGCCATCCATGGCTCAAATCCATGAAATTGGTCCCCTCTACAATCCATAAATGTTTAAAATTTCCTCACCAAGGGAGAGTGCATGTTGTCCACCATAGTAGATGGAAGCCTATGGTTACTCGTGGAAACTTCAACCTAGACTACTGTTGGCCATAGCCTACTGAGCCTGCTCAACCAAGAGAAGATCAATTCTTTCTAGCATACCAAAGATACAAGGTGAAGTTGATAACAAAATTGGCTAGACCTCCTATTGAACAAGTCAAAAGTGAAAAGCAGCCTGAATTGAAAGAACCCCCTCGACCACGAGGTAAAGGAGTTTTTTCCAAGGTTCCTCCTCCACCATCCTTACAAGGATCAGGAGATAACCAAAAAGAGCAAATTCTCTAATCAAAAAAGATAATTTTGTACCATCTTCCTCTGAGATGTTGAAGACTGTGGAAAATCATGAGAATCCTTTTGCAAACATCACTCACAAAACATGAAGGAATAGGTAGACAAGAGATAGGAGGAAAAGACAAGCCTTAGCTCGACAAGAAATGCCTCAACAAGAAAACATTCCACCAACTAATATTGAATCAAAAAAGGAAGAGAAAAAGGTTGAACAGCTAAAGGATAATGATTCAAGTTGGGAATTTGTACCTTATGTACCTATTTTCTCTTGTATTCGACATTGGGAGGAAGATGATTTTCTCAATGACAACTGCTAGTGCAGTTGTGTGACAGGTAAGTATTTCTAACCCTTCTTAATCACCTTTGATGTAGCATCTCTTTGAGTTACTCGCTTGTGTGGCCTCCTCTTTTGTGTTGTGTTCCCCTGTGATGTGTTACATGTCATTTAGGTATCTTTGCATGACCCTTGATACCCTTGTAAGGTTAAGGAAATAAGTAGACCACCTCTGTTGTAAACCCAAGTCACTCTTGTCTCCTCTCTCATTTTACTGTTTCTATTCTTCAGTGACTACTAGTCGGCAAATGACGAAAACAAATAAATACTGATAAGGACCGTGTGTCCCTTCAGCAAGAAAGAAAAAATGGACCTAGTCCATATATGAAGAATCACTCTATGTTGCAATTCATATTGTGATATTTGTTGTAAAAAACCTTTGCAATACTCTAAATCTGCTTCTATGCACTTTGGATTGTTTTGTATCTCACCTTGTTGCTACACTTAGTTCTAAGATACCTTTAGTATAACTTAATGGCTATACTCAATTCTGAACTCGACAGTGTAGCCTTGGTCTATCATGTGATATGATCTCTATGTAGCTTCTAATAAGTGATTTGGTTATTATCTTAGAGTAAGATTTTCTAACCAAAGCTTATATTGTGTTGATTATCTTAGCAAATGACATTGATGTGTTTGTGGGAACATTCAACGCTCATGGAACATGTCACTTTGGGGCATGGGCTTTGCGAAATCTATTATTCCCTTGCATGTTTTCACCTTACCTTAATGTGCTTGATATTGGCAATCGGGATCAACCACCTTAAGGTGGGGGCATATATTATGGTATCTGCTTGATTAATTCTACACTGACAAAGTGTGTTTGCAAGCCATCATTGTGAGGTGGGATGGCATATCTCTTGAGCTAGTGCACATTCTTTTAAGCAAAATCCCTTCTATGGAAGGTGGGGTGGTGTATCTCTTGAGATAGTACACACCCTTTTTTAACAAAGCCCTCATCACGAGGCGGGATGGCGTATCTCTTGAGCTAGTGCACATCCTTTTAAACAAAGCCCTCATCAAAAGGTGGGATGGTGTATCTCTTGAGATAGTGCACATCCTTTTAAACAAAAGTCCTCATCGTGAGGTGGGGTTGGATCTTAAGTCATTCACCCTTATTTGTGTCTTTGGCAATTGTGGTAGCATAGCTCAACTGTCAGGTGTGTTTGGCATGTCTTAGATAGTGGAGTATAGTGATGAGCTCCTTCCTATCGCCCGTGTTTGTCATGTATAAGACGTATAGTGTGTCGATGAAATACTATGCAGTGCTCGTGTATTCCATGTGTTTTATGTGTCTTTCGCATGTACCTTGCATGTTTGTGGCATGGTCTAAAGTTGTGTGGCGATGAGCCCCCCACGCTATATGTGTTTTGTATATTTTCGTGTGGTCTAAAGTCATGTGGTGATGAGCCCCCCATGTTGTGTATTTTATTTACTTTAGTTATCATTATATATATAGATATGTAATGAGTTGACCATGTCTTCTCCATGTATTGCATTCTTTCACTATCTTCTCTGTGCATTGCATGCTTCCTTACTATATTCATTTTGTCTTATGTGACTGCTAAGTGTTTTCTTATGTCTACCTAAGTCTGGGGGCTAGAGATAGTCTTTCAAACTTAGGGTGTGTCTTCATCCTAGTGTTTTATGTGTTTTGATATGCTTCGACCATACTTTAATGCATGTGTTGAATCATAGGATCGCACACACATTAAATTGGGGGCTAAATGTTATGGAGTAAAAAGTGGACACATGCCTTTTTACCTCCTAGTTTAGCTCCTAGGTCCTCGTGTTTACACTCTACAAGCAAAAATATTCATCTTGATGAGAAATCCCCTGAACCCCATGTTAGATGGGAACTAGGGGCCCATTTAATGCTTAGGTCCCAAACAAAAAGGTACCTTGGGACTTGGGTGCCTGCACCCAAGTCCACCCTGATTGGTCAGGGTGAAATTTTAAGGGATGTCGACATAGGACTTTTAAATGGGTCCTTCCTTGTCAGTTCTTTCAATTAACTTACAAAAAATTAATGGGATAGCATATATAAACAAGTGTTTGAATTCATTTTGTGAGAAGTTGATGATAGCAAGGTTATGATATTGAGCTAAGGAGAATTTAAGGAATTTATGGTGTTATTGTTGCAGATTTGTGTTAGTATTGTGTTTGTTATAGATTTGGAATCATCAGATCAACATCCTTATGAGTTGAAGAATCTTCATCCTCCTAAGGACTTCACCTCCAAGGTGACATTATCATTGTGTTTGAACCATTTCATCATCATTTGGATTATCTTTAGCCTCTATCCTATAAGGACATGATCTCTCTAATGATGGTGTTGGTAAATCTTGAATGCTAACTCAAGATTTAACTGAGGCAAATCCCTAAACACCACAACCCCCAAACCCCTTTTCTTCTTGTGTGTAGGTTATAGGTACAGGAATTGCAGAAGTGAAGGTACATGAAGGTTGTTCAAGGGATAAAGTTTCAAGATCCAAAAATAGAGTGTAGAAATTCCTCTGTAGCAGACTTGGGTGCTAGCCCCAGTGTCCAACAACTAAAACAAACCCTGGAAACAACATCAGAACATCATTTACGATATTTTTCTAGTTCAGATCTTTCAGAGATTGGGACTTTCTGGACTCGAGTGCTAGTATCCTAGTACTTTCAGATCCTAGCTTTCTGTTGTTGTTTGTCTCTTATAAGCTGATTATCATAATTCTAGGGTTTAGTGCATTGATTGGCCTAGGGTTTGATAAAAGGCTTGGTTGAATCACATCTTTCCTTAGAAAACAAGAGAACAAAATCAATAGCTGAGTCCTCTTGCCTCTTGAAGTGACTTAGCTTAGTTTTTTCCTTGAATGTTATAGTTAAAGGAGGGTTTGATCTAGTGTACTCACATGCTTATATTCATCCCCCTCTTTTTCATATGTAACACATAAAAACATCCATAGTGCATGATCATAACCATAAGCATCACAACACATCCATATAATTTCTACCAAAAAATCATTATCTCATATATATCAATCAAAATCATGTATACATATCATAATGGTCATGATACAAACTTCCCATAGGGCCAAAATACATATTAAAAGCCCGAAGGCATATACAATAAAACTACATAGAGCTCCCCTGATGAGGAGTGGGAGAACTAGGTGGAGACCTTCGTGGAGTGGTAGAAATTGTAGGTCATAGAGGGTGGTCCCATAGGTACCTGTTGCTAAGGCTTCTATTGAGGTGGCTACTACTGAGATACTTGCTACTAGGGCAAGGGATGCTAAACTGATCTTTGAGATCAGCCTAACCTGTGAGGTATTGAAGCACCTAACTAGCTCTGTTGGCTATAGCTAGGAACCCTCTACTCCTCATGCATAGCTGTCTGATAGGCTCCATAATAATACTCAGTGTGGGCTCTCACATCTTCTAGCTCCCTTTGCACTACAGTATAGTCTTGCCACATCTACGTCATACTAGTCCCATCAATCACCCCCTACATTTGGGTAACCTGCTACTGCAGTTGGGCAACTTGGGCCTCCGCTCTTTGTAGTCTGACCTCTGTACCCTGTCTCTACACCCTCTCAACATCCCACTCTACAGTAACTTGTGCAATTTGAGTCTACAGTTGGCTCTACAGCTACCCAATCTGTGCTCGTAAGATCTGAACTTGTCTCATCATCCCTTGCCACTCCATCCAATAGACCCTGCAGTCTCTGCAACTCAGTCTATGCACTATCCTACTCCACACGCACTATGTCTAACTCCTATTATTGTTGTGCCACTTGGTCCTCTAGGCTCACCACCCGAGCCCTCAATGTAACCATATCCTCCTCCTTGTCTCCCCTTTGTCGCACCTTGCAATGACTAGCAGTGGCTAGATCAGGAGCTATACTAGAAGGCCTTGCACCTGATGTCCCCACCTCCCCCACTACTGCCTCGGCCAAAACCTAAATACCTATGTCCCTCCCATCTCTCCCATCCCCCCATCATGTCCCCCATCATCTCCTCCACCTCCACCATCATCTCCTCCATCTCTCCTCTCTCCATCTCTCCTCTCTCCATTCCCCCCTCCTGCTCCTCACCAGGATCAACATTTGGAAGCATCAACTACACAGGTCTATACCCACCATGCTTCATAAGCTGAGGTAGTCCCCGTATCTACCACCATGCTTCCCCAATCCCACATCACTAGCTATAATTTTGTCCAATCCAACAATGCTAGATGTGTATCCATCATCGACGGCCACATCAGTGTGTCTGCTCGCACCCATGCAAAAATAGCTATGATTTGTGGAAAGTCTTGTTGTATACAAAACTGTCGTAGCACATGAGAAGGAATGTAGTGATTGATGATGTGCTCTGTCCTCCCTATAAGGTACTGAGGTTGTTGAGTGAAGAGCATATGAACATCGTTATTGATCCAAGCCTCACAGCTTATATACAGTCACCACACCACTGTATCCAAATCATCTAGCCATCGCCTCTAGAACCTCATGTTCCCCAACTACCAATGTTGGAGAGGACCCCTATATGCCATCACCCATGGTTCAAATTGTGGCTTGACATGTGGGTATATGGGCCTAGTAATAGCTATATGCTCCCACACCCATACGTGAAGCAATGTGACCCCACAACCAAGGCTCTCTCCATCCCTATATACCACGAGGTGCATCCCATGATATAACTAAGCTAGTACACATGTTCCCCAAGTAAATACAGTCTCCTATGTCACCATCGCCTCAATCACCTACCCCTAGCCAACTGAAAACCATCGCGAGTGTCGATCTGACATCAGAATCCCCCCAATTAGTCCACATAGATATAACACATAGTGGCTCACCCCTCTCACATGAGTTGGAGCATACCGTATCTCCTACTGGTCCTGAGTATACACTAGCTGCCTTGGTACGAAAGCCCAATCCAATGCTGCTACTCCAAGAGCAGTATCATATACAACCTACTCACCCACTATGGGGATCCTAAGGATCCTCCAGACATCCTCTAGGGTGATCATCATCTCACCCGTCAGTATTAGGAATGAGCATGTCTCACTCCACCATCTCTCCACTAAGGTTATCATTATAGCCCTATGTGTACTCAACTAGGGCATCTGATACATGACGTAGTCCAAGCCCGTGTAAGCGAAAGTTGTTCCGTTGGTGTAATCTACCCTCTCAAAACCACAACTGATGGAACCTATCATTCTCATGACTGAATCTCAATCCACTCAACCTACATTCAAAAAATCACCCAAGTTAACCTCCTTTCTTCTACAAAATAGTGCCTAGGCGCTAAACCATTACCCAATAGCGCTATCCCATCTAATAGTGCTAACCCCTATGCTAATGGCACTAATTCTCTAACCAATGGTGCTAATCCTCCTGATTGTGCTATTCCCAATCCCAATGGTGTTAATCCACTAGATAGCGCTAAAACCCTAACTAATGGCACTAATCTGCCTTAAACCCTAAAAATTGGTGCTAAACCAACTAATAGCACTAATTCCTCTATCCTATGTTCTAATCCACCTGATTACACTAATCCACAATGGTTGGTGCTAAAGCACTAAACCCCCTAAACCATTGCACTAAACCACCTGATAGCACTAATCTGCTAGTAGATAGTACTAAAACTACCTCTTTTTCCCCTTGCCATTTTGGTGCTAAACTACCCAAATAGTGCTAAACTACCCCCGAATTGCGCTATGCAGCTACGCGATAGCGCTAAACTACTAACCTACCCTTTCCTAACCACCTAACTGACCTAAAACTTGAAAAAACACAAAGCAAGGTTAGACGACATACCCGTGGTCCAGCCTCCTCTGCCTGCTAGTACTCCCGTACATGCTTAGATCTGGTGGAACATTTAAAATTTTCCTGGTTCTAGTATTTTGCCTAATTCTATACTTAATTGATGGATCTCTGGCTTAGGGTTTACTTGTCAAAACACTAAACTGTTCCCTTAAACCCTAAACCCTAGTGTTGTTCATTGTAAGTGGTGAAGTTACTTTTGTTATAATTTTAGGTTGACCGCTGATAGCCTATGATGGGTTTCTTAAGTTGCTAGGTTGATGTCTTAGAGCATGTTGTTGACCAGCCCCTTACCTTTTGTCCACCATTTTTTTCCCGTATTTAAAAATTTTCAATATGCCAAGGTTTTAAATATTGACCCCTTGATGAGTTGCATGGCCCCCTTCTCCCTAGTAGATGAAGGTTGTTTTAAAAGGTTTTTTTTAAGGTCAGGTCCCATTTGATAGGTGGCATATTGTTATTGGTTTTTTCCATTCTGCAGGGAATAAAATATTAGAGAAAAGGACATCCGTGAAACAATAGAAGAATGCCACATGGCATTTTCTTTGCATTGGGCTTCGTTGACAATAAAGGGTGGGTCCCCGACGAACAACTGACTAGTCCTTATGTTTTTTGCTATGCCAATGATCATCAATGGTGGGCTCTCACAACTCTTGCAGAAGTGCGGGAAGGTGCCGCATGCCTAACTTCAGGGTTGCTAAAATGGTATTCATCGATCCGTGCTACATGGCAGGTTCCTTATGGACTATGGGGTATTTTTGAGGATTCACTCCAAGTTACATGGCCAAATATAACAGTTTCTGCCATTCCATTAAACTCCATCTCCCGCCAGATCTTATCACTGCGAAAGCGCTGAAAGCCACCTTGCTGGCACTATTTGAAATTTCTTCTTAGATTCGTGGCTTAGGTGGCAGTCTAGATGGCGTGCTATTATTAATCCATGTTCATTTGGCATTAGTGATAGGTTTTCTTTCCCTTGTTAACCACATTTGAGCCGTTGATTCAAACTATCTACCATAGTGATCGACGACTCATTTTCAAATCTAAAGAATGATGTGGTGGCACGTGACAAGGGATAAACCAATGCAGAATTAATTTCTCAAGTGTGTTCTTGGTCTCCATCACCACCACTATGGGGGAATTAACAAACTGAAAGACTAGCACGATGTAAGATCAACCCTTTGGGATTTGTGCTCATACTAGAGGTGACCTTTCTTTTTCTTCGTAATGAGTTTTGATAGGATAATTGAGTAAAAAGGAATTAAGTGATGAAACCAAGACAACTGATCTGGCGGATTCAATGCAAGAATTGATGTTTTTAGTTATGTGAGATAATGAAATGCTATCTGTCTGCCCATTTCTGGCAATCATCAAAGGATTTCCATTTATGGCCAATGTACCATGGAAGTGACTGTAATTAATTGATTAGGGATGTATCAGAGTGTGTGAAATCTATCAAATTTTCTATAAATAGGTGCCTCTGATGTTGTTCCATATACCATTTTTCTATGCAGATAGTATGGATACTCATTGGTTTTGTATGCTATTTTTGCTCCCCTATTCTGTAGGATTTTCTTCTCTGTATTCATGGTTAACAATCTATCCTTACAGAATTAAGGGATTAGAAGATTTTCATCTATAGAATGGGGGAAGTGGAAAGATTTCAAGGTAGTAGCAGCATCCATTGAACCTTTGTGAGCTTTTCTCCTTCCTATCTTTTCATTCAGATGAGGGCTTTGAGTTTTAATCTCTAGACTCTAGGAGTTAATTATTTCTATGAGTTGGTAGATTAAGTTCTTGGGCAGAGAAGCATCATCACTCTCTCTACCCCTCCCTCACATCTACTTTTCCTAACAAAGCAACAACTCTAGTTGTGGGAGTGTTGCCCCTCCAAATGAAACATGTGAAGGTAGAAAGGAGTTTTGTGGCTATTGTTGTTGTCCTCCTAGCTGGAATTATGGCACAACCATATCTAGATCTGTGTGGTTTCCTCTGGTTTTTGTGTGGTTAAGGTCGTTAGAAGCCTCTTCCCATAGAAGGAGGTATCGCCTCATTGCAAAGGACACTGGGAATAATGAGAGGGACTCCAGTTTATGGGGTTTTCTTCTGATATTGTTCTTTGCAAGTATTCTCACTCCCGGGCGTGTGGTTGGAGAGGTAGAGCAGAGGATGCTCATTTATTTGAACAATTAGATGGCATATGAAGGGTGTCTGAGCTCTAACGACATCTGACAAACAACCACCCATCAACATCACAACCTGAAATCCCCACCAGAGTGAGGAAACATACAGATCAAAACAAATATCTCAGTATGATGGAGGTATTTTGTTACAAAGGCATCTCTTGTCAGTTAAGAGACGGTTATATTTGCATCTTGTTACAACCTTATTTATTAATTGAAAATGTGACATCTTTTGTCTTTAAGCCTGAAGCTTGTCTACTCCCTTGTTCTATAAAAGGGAATTCAGGGCTTATTGATAAGGGTTGGTTCTAGGTCATGCTCTCCAAACATAGTCTAAGGTATGGGGATCAATCTCATCTCGGAGAAGTTTTCTACAATGGTACATGGAAATAGAATTAGTTGTCCCAATTTAGGTGTTGTTTTGAGTCCATAGTTTGATATATTTTGCAGAATCATTTGTAATTCAGTATCAGTCCATTATACAGAATATTGTTAAGTTTTAGATTATATTGTCTCCTACTCATGTGTACTTTACTACATTTATGAATACAATTTGGTTAAGGATCAATTTATTCATCATCACAGTCTTCCCTGTGTATGCATATTTATCATATTGCATTTACTCAAGTAGTAAAATAATTTCTCTAAGAGAACATTGAATGTTGTATTAGTTTACAAGGATAACTAAGTAGAGTTAATCTTGAAACTGGTGAAATATAATAATGTAATGCATTATTGTATCGTCATAGTGGGCTGAGTGAATACTGATTACAGTAAGGTTTTCATTTATATCTATTTTTGACTCCATGACCCAGGAATTAGGCACTGATCCCGTAGAAATGTTATTTTATGCAACTCCCTAATCATCCTTATTTGAATATCAAAAGAATTTTTCATTTCAGTTATAGGTTGTAGGCATTAGTTTACTCACATGTTCTTTTGCAAATAATTATGTTAAAGCTTGATAATCTAGCCCATTGTTTCACTATATCAGTAATTATTTAAGCGTTTTAGAAAGAACATATCTATTTAAATAGTATTTTGAGAGAAATAGAAAGAAACCCATAGTCAAATGTTGTTAGGATTACCCTCCTTATTTTTTACAAATCCTAAAGTGCAGAGGAAAAGGATTGAAAACCCTTTTCCTATTTGTTGGCCAATCCCTCAAGATAAATCCATTATTAGAATTGGCTATTTTATAGATTTTCTCTTTTGAGATCAGCTTGGGAATTAAAAACAACCAATAGATTGGTGATTCTACTGGGAACTTACTAGAAACAGTATTGTGTCTTATCTTGAGTCATAGATCAATTATTATTCCCTTGTTACAGATACTGGTTTTTTTGAAGCCCATTGTCAATAATCTTTTCTCCAGTTGAGCCACCAACAGATTGGTGACTCTACTGGGGACTAGTTCTTTAATTGTTAAATATTTGTTCAGTAGTCTATCATAGGTATTTAAAGTTTGCATAACTACATTATCATTATTATTCCATGTAAAGGGTGGTGGCTCTACTTTTCTCTTTGTTGGTTGATCACAGAAGAAGCATATTGTGTGTGAAACTTGTATGTATGAAGATTTTTTGTATGGATCTGCTGTGGGAGAAGACCCAAAATAAAAGTAGTCTTTAAATAGTTTTATTCTTTTAAAGTTCAATCCTCTAAGAGAAGAGGTGCCGGCTCTATGAAGAAAGAACCCGGTGAAAATATGAAGGATATTTCAGCATTCTTGAGTTTCCAGTCAAGACAAAATTTACATCAGCAGTAACAATCTCACAGGTATTTTACAAAGTTTGAAGGAATTTTCAAAATTATGGTAAATGCAAAATTGATAAAGGGAAAGTTTCCATGTGCATAAGAAAATTGTGTTATCAATATATGTATCCCTATAAGGATCCAGTTATAAAAATGTGTACTATACAACCACATTTGTGTTATTAGGGGGTGTTTGTCATGGAAAGGTATAGAGCTATAAATTTTAGTAATATTTGTGATTTCCAAAACCACATCCCACCTAAAATTAGAGGTAAAATACCAAAGTTTAGTAATGACAAGTCCAAATCAACTAGCAACCATTTACAAGATTTTTGTGACCTAATGGGAGACCATGAGTTGGATTTTGAGGATGTGGTCATGAAATTATTTGTTCAGTCCCTAAAATAAGATGATAGAGATTGGTTTAGATATTTACCAACTCATTACATTTCTTCATGGCATGATCTTAAAGTAGCTTTTATGGAACAGTTTGGTGAAAGGGTTAATGTTAGCCTATTAATTAATAAGCTTATTCATGTTGAAAAGAATGAAGAAGAGTCAGTTCCATCTTTTAACTTAAGATTTTCCAAAATAATAAGGGACATCCATGAAAATACTAGGCCAAATGATGCTGTGTTTGGTTATATATCTAGGTGCATTTAATGAAGAAGATAGCTATCTTATGAGAGATAGAAGTCCCACTATTATGAGACAAGCATATTCTATGGCTATGGATATTGAGAACAATCTAAGACATATGAGGATAAGAGAGTATGAATTCACAACCAAAAACTCTGTTGTGAGAAATGAGTCCAATAATACTATCATTTGCCATAAAAGCAAAGATCAGGATTTTTTAAATAAACCCTCATTTGATCAACCAAGAAAAGAGGCTCAATATTTGAGTAATGAAGGGGGAAGTGTTGCTTATGACAAATGTAATGGAAATCAAAGCCTATATAAAACCATTACTTATTTTGAGCCCCCTAGTTAGGAGGGATGGAGGTGTCCAAGTTCCCAACCTAATAAGGTAGTTCATAAAATAGATAGTATTCAGACATATGGGGAATGTAAACAAATGAGAGGTGATGAATTAGATCATACCCTTGAAATAGATGAATCTGTTAATTTTAACAGTTATGTAAGTGATGAAAAGAATTCTCAGTCTCATGAATGCTTTCTGAAATCAAAGTTGGATTCTCCTATTTGTAAGGATGTATATATGCTTTCAAATAATGAGGTTTCATTGCCTAGTGAGTCATCTAGTTATGAGCCTGAATATCAAATTAAATTGGTTTCTACCAGCAACACAAAAAATGATGATCATTTGTCTGAGTGTTCTTCTCAGGGTTTTGGTAATTTTGAGTTTGATAATGATATGGGTTGCCATGATAGTGAAGTTGAAAAATGTATGGAAACAATGAATATAAGGTATAATCCACTTTAGATGAGACTTTGGATTTACCAGAGATGAGAAATGTTGAACCTTATTGGTGCGGAGATAACCCAAACTTTGCAGAGAATCTAGAAGATACACAACTGGAAGGATCCTTAGAAATTAACTACACTAGTAAGGCTAAGGATCTTTTATCATATAAAGATGATGATCTATCAGAAGAAAAGGGACATGGGCCAAAGCTGACTCAGAATGAAATGATATTTGAAGATATGAATTCTTTATTAAAAGAGTAGAATTCAGATGACTATTCTATTACCACTTTTCAATCCTTTAGTTTTGATCAAATTGATTTATCAGACACAATGCTAGAATGTAACTTCAAGCTATTAGAGCATCATGTGAAAGAGATTCAATAAGAGGCTGAGTATGAGTGTTTCAAGTTTGATACTAATTCAACAAACAAGGAAGATGCCACCAATGCATGTTTTCCAGTGGAATATGAATGTTTTCACTTCCCAAATATATCTGATGAGCTTAAAGAAGACCATCATATAAACTGTGATAATTATTTTAGTTGGTTGGATATGATGGAGCCATATGTTGGCCCCATGCTTAATGAAAATATATTTCAGCCATCATTTGATTACAGTGATCAAAGAAACATGATATACTTTGAAGACAACGGACTTAAGTGTCCTATAAGCCATCTAAATATCCATGTTGGAAAAAAGATGGATTTTGGTGAAGGTTTCAGACATGGCTTAATGAAGTCATTGGAAAACAAGATATTTGATAGGGGAAGATCTTGTTCCTTCCTTTCATGATAGCCTGTGGCTATCATGTGGTCATCAATGTTGTTTTTTCTCTGTTTTGTGGTCTACTTCTCCAACATTTTCTATGATCTCACTCTGTTCAGGTTGAATAGACATCCCCAACTAGAGCCACTAGTGGAACCATGTAAAATTTTCCTGATTCTAGTATTCTTCCTAATTCTATGCTTAATTGATGGATCTTTGGCCTAGGGTTTACTTGTCAAAACACTGAACAGTTCCCTTAAACCCTAAACCCTAGTGTTGTTCACTGCAAGTGGCAAAGTTACTTTTGTTATAATTTTAGGTTGACCGTTGATAGCCTGTGATGGGTTTCTTAAGTTGCTAGGTTGATGTCTTAGAGCGCGTTGTTGACCAGACGCTTACCTTTCATCCACCATTTTTTGCCCGTATTTAAAATTTTTCAATATGCCAAGGTTTTAAATATTGACCCCTTGATGAGCCGCGTGGCCCCATTTTCCCTAGTAGACGAAGGTTGTTTTAAAAGGTTTTTTGTAAGGCTGGGTCCCATTTGACATGTGGCATATTGTTATTGGTTTCCACCATTCTGCAAGGAATAAAATATTAGAGAAAAGGACATCCACGAAACAATCAAAGAATGCCACATGGTGTTTTCGTTGCATTGGGCTTCATCAATGGTAAAGGGTCGGTCCCTGATGGACAACTAGCTGGTCCTTATGTTTTTCATTGTTCCTATGATCCTCAATGGTGGGCTCTCATAACTCTTGCGTAAGTGTGAGAAGGTGTCACATGTCCAACTTTAGGGTTGATAAAAGGGTATTCGTCGATCCGTGCTACGTGGTAGGTTCCTTGTGGACCGTGGGGAATTTTTGAGGATTCACTCTGAGCATGGAAAAATATAATGGTTTCCACCATTCCACAGAACTCCATCTCCCACTAGATCATATCACTGTGGAAGCATGGAAAGCCACCTTACTAACACTATTTGAAATTTCTTCTCGGAGTCGTGGCTTAGGTGGCAGTCCAGGTGGTGTGCTATTATTAGCCTGTGCTCGTTTGGTATTAGTGACAGGTTTTTTTTCCCCTATTGACCGCATTTGCATCGTTGATTCAAACTATCTACCATAGTGATCGAAAACACATTTTCAAATCTAAAGAATGATGTGGTGGCACGTGATGAGGGATAAAATAGTGCAGAATTAATTTCTCAAGCATGTGCTTGGTCTCCATCGCCACCACTATGGGAGAATTAATAAACTAAAAGACTAGCACAATGCAGGATCGACCCTTGGGGATCTGTGCTCATACCAGAGGTGACCTTTCATTTGATTCATGATGAGTTTTGATAGGATAATTGAGTAAAAAGGAATTAAGTGCTAAAACTGAGACAACTGATCTGGCGATTTCAATGCAAGAATTGATGTTTTGAGTTATGTGAGATGATGAAATGCTATCCGTCTGCCCATTTCTAGCAATCATCAAAGGATTTCCATTTATGGCCAATGTACCATGGAAGTGATTGGAATTAATTTATTAGGGACATATCAGAGTTTGTGAAATCTATCAAATTTTCTATAAATAGGTGCCTCTGATGTTGTTCCATATACCATTTTTCCGTGTAGAGAGTATGGATACTCATTGATTTTGTATGCTATTTTGCTCCCTTGTTCTGTAGGATTTTCTTCTCTATAATCATGGTTAGTAATCTTTCCTTATAGAATTAAGGGATTAGAAGATTTTCATCTATAGAATGGGGGGAATTGGAAAGATTCTGGGGCAATAGCAGTATCCATTGAACCTCTGTGAGCTTTTCTCCATCCTGTCTTTCCATCCAGATGAGGGCTTTGAGTTTTAATCTCCAGACTCTAGGAGATCCTTATTTCTCTGAGTTGGCAGATTAATTTCTCAAGCAGAGAGGCATCATTGTTCTCTTTGCCCCTCCCTCACATCTACTTTTCATAACAGAGCAACAACTCTAGTTGTGGGGGTGTTGCCCCTCCAGATGAAACATGTGGAGACAGAAAGGAGTTTTGTCATTATTGTTGCTATCCTCCTAGCTAGAATTATGGCACAACCATATCCAGCTCTGTGTGGTTTCCTCTAGTTTCTGTGTGGTTGAGGTCATTAGAAGCTTCTTCCCATAGAAGGTGGAATCACCTCCTTACAAAGGACACGAGGCATAATGAGAGGAACTCTAGTTTATGGGGTTTTCTTCTGATATTGTTCTTTGCAAGTATTCTCACTCTTGGGTATGTGGTTGGAGAGGCAGAGTAGAGGATGGTCATTTATTTGAACAATTAGATGGCACATGAAGGGTGTCTTAGCTTTAACAACATCTAAAAAATGGCCACCCATCAACATCATAGCCTTAAATCCCTGCTAGAGTGAGGAAGCATACAGATGAAAATAAATATCTTAGCATGATGGAGGTATTTTGTTACAAAGGCATCTCTTGTCAGTTAAGGGATAGTTATATTTGTGTAGACACCTAAAAATGTCTTCATCATCAAATCGACTCCCGACCTCCCTGAACATACCTATTTCCCTTCTAAACAATTAATTAATTACCCTCTCATCACCTAATTCTTCATCATTTTACCCCCTACAATTGGATTAATTTGATTAATTCAATAGTCCAAGCTTAGACTATTAATTAAATAAATATGCAATATTTATTTGGTTAATTCCCATTCTCCACTAAACCTAATTAATTAGATAAATGAATTTTATCTAATTAATTTAACCTATTAATCAACCTATCCCTGCCCTAGTTAATTAAATATATATTATTTAATTACCTAGTTTATCCTACATGACCCTAGACCTAGGATTAATTAAATAAAACCTTATTTAATTAATCTAAACCTCCCATTAACCTATTCCCTAATTTTTTCCAGCCATATTAATTAGGCTAATCACCCCAATTAAAATGGTCAAACCTTAATTAACACCCTTCCCCACATCCCACAAATAAAAAATTGAAATATATACCATATAAACCAATTTTTTATACACATGTGTCATAATCCTCATTTAATACCTCTTACACCCCTTACACATGTCATAATTCATTAATATCCACTCTTCCCCAAATGAATTTTAAATTCATTTTACCCTTCCCCACGTGAATTTTTAATTCTCAAATAATCCATCACACTCCACCTCATTTATGAACCCCTCTTCCCAAGATGAATTAAAAATTCATCTTTATTCCTAGCCCTCCATTTTCCAAGATAAGATCTAGGCCCTCCACATCATCTTCATCCTCCACCATTGGATCAAAATCTCTCCAAAATGCCTATAAATACAACATCCTCCAAACTATTTCATCATTCAATTTCTAAGTAATGTTATCATGCCAAAAATTCTCTTGAATTAGTGAGTTGCATTTAGATTAAGGATTTCACATTTGAATCTATTATCTAGGGTGTATCTAGAAGCTCTTGGGTGCATTCTTCTACCACCCTATCTTGGATTGGTGAATCTTAGTGAGGTATAAGGCTTGTTTTATGCTTTTATTTTGTGTTTTTCATCTCACTTTGTTTTCCCTAATCACATTGGCACACCCTGTGGGACCCACAAGGTCTCAATCTAACTATCTTTGTGTGAGTTTTTGTTGTTTTGAGCCATGTTTACAGGTTTAGCGCTATCTCCCTGTGTAGTGGTGCCATTGCGACGTATTTCAATTCTATTTGCTGACTGGTTTAGCACTATTTGACATGACAATTTTTTGTTGGCTCTCACTCACATCTTGTTGGATTTTTATTGATCTTCCTAACATCTTTCTAGGTTGTTTTCTCTCAGTTTTGCAGGTTTTTTTGAGAAAAAAAGGGGAGACCATGCCAAAATTTTCTTAAATCATCCAACATTTCATTTTGGTTTGGTTTTCTTTGGAAAGGTTGTCTTTTTTAGTTAATAACACCTCTAATCACTAAAAAGGACATAACACACCTCTTTTGAAACAGAACAAACTTTATGTTTGGTTAAGAAAACTTTGTTTTTGTAGTCGTGACCAGTTCAACCCCATATCAGCACCCTCGACACCCAGAACAATGCCATATTCCACAATCGACTAGTTCCACAGTCGACCAGACAGTTCCAACTCATTCACAGTAGTGCTATATTTCATCTGTATTAGTGCAATAATTAGTTTTAGTGCATTCTATATTGTCTTGTAGCGCTATTTCTATATTCAGTGCAGTCTGTAGTCCATTTGAGCGCTATCTTGTAATTCAACGCTACTTGTATGTGTTATTAGTGCTATTATCTAGGGTGGTTAGATTTTGTCTGAGGTGCTGGCAGCAGTGCCATTTTTAGGTCAAAGCAACGCCATATGTGATATGTGCTATCGCTATTTTTTCTGCTAACATTGGGTTCTATGCAGGTTCTTCTATCTGTTTTGCAAGTCATCATCGTCTGTCCAAGACCATTATTCTGAAACAACTAACAGTTTTTGCAGGGTTTTTTCTTTAGATTAAACAAACACTTCCATTGGTGCTTATAAAAGGAACCCTTGCATGTTAGTGTAAGCAACATTTCAATTGGTGCACTAAAATTGATCAAACAAAACAAACATTTCAATTGGTGCTCACAAAAAGAATCCTTGTGTGCCTTGAATTAACAAGTGCTTGCCAACAAGTTTAGGAACATTTCAATTTTGGGCTTAAAAAGAACAACAACGTGCATCATAACTCATTGGTTTTTTTTTTTTATTCATGGGTAAACGCTTTTGACCGGAGCTATGAACCGGTTACAATTATCAGGTGGGCAGGGGGGAGACTGGACCTCGTGACCATCTTTACCGCAACGGAATTACTTAGCCAATCGAGCTAGGGCCCCTGCCCATCATAACTCATTGGTTTAAAAGGAACCACAAATTGCATTTTTTTTACTCATGTAAGAAAGAAAAAAAACAATTATGTGTGAAGTATTTTTGTGATAGTGTTTGTGTGGTGAAAGTATATGCTCTTCCCTCACACCATTGGTGATCTTGGGAATCAAAAACTTCTCACAAAACTTGCATAAATCACCCCCAACATAATCCAAGATCTAAAAATGAACCTTGTTTAGTGTGACACAAGCCTAAAAATACGTATGCTTTCCCCTCGCATCTTCGTATAAACTTGGGGATCAAAAGTATTTTCGCACTTGTGTTGCTTTTGTTAAACCTTTAGAGGGCCTTCCACCCCGCTTCAAAAGGTGGGAATTGTTGGCAAGAGACACTATATGGAAAAATGATTGTTGTCATTGATGGCAACAAAGTTCATCCCACACATCCGCAGGACATGGTGTGTCTCTACCAGAAGTCAGAATGAAGATTGTTGAGGTCCGGTAAATAAGAACAGAGCTTGTGGCAAGGTTCGACAAATAGGTCTGGATCTCTCAGAGGAAGTATCTTGGTGAAGTGCAGATTTGGGAAAGTCAAGAGGACTACCTTGAGTAATAGATTCCAAGGATTTAGCCTCTGGTGATGGAAAAGGAGAAAGATATGAATAGTTGAGTACCAGATTCCTGAGTGACAATGTGAACAAAGGAAGAACTGACTGACAGAACATCAGACTACTTTCCAGATGTGTTACTGATGGTGTTAAAGGTTATGAAGGCATGAATCATGTTTGGCCAACATGATTAATGATTTCTACAAGTATATACTTGATCCACATTACTTGATGTGTAAGGATTCAGCCGACAGAACAGAGTTTGTGAGAAGATTGATTGTTCCAGGTGCTGACTAGAAAGATAATGAAATCACTTATGCGGATATATATATATAGAATGGATTTAGTTGTGAGAAGTGTTGTTGATATATGTGATATGCGAAAAAGCAGAGCAGAGTAGAAGTAGTAAGGAAGGTCCGGTATGTGAAAGGAAAGCAACATAAGAGAAGAGGAAATATGAAGTGTAGTAGATTAGTGTATTGAGCCTAACCAGAACTGAACTCTAGCATATGTGGATGCTTCCAATCAGTTCAAGTATTGTATAACATTCTTTTGTAGACAGTGTGTCTCCTTGTAGGCAGTGTGCCTCCTTTGTGAGTAGTGTGCTCGGGCAGTGAGCCCTAATTGGCAAGTGCCATTTTGTATTTCCTTATTCTTCTAACAGAGAATAATCTTTGGGTTAATCACCCCATGGTTTTCTCCCTTAATAGGGTTTCCACGTCAAAAATACTGTGTCATGTGTTTTTCCATTTCATGATAATGTTTGCTTATTTGAATTAATGTTGCATTGATTAAAAAGAAAGTTTAGATAGAAGAAATAATTAGGATAACTGATTCACCCCCCTCTCAGTTATCAACAATTGGTATCAGAGCTAAGTTCCTCCTAACAGAGCCTAACAGCTTGAGGAAGATCTGGGAGCTCAAATGGATGCATATGGCTTAAGAGAGAAACTCAAGACTGCCCTTGATGATCTTGAATAGTCAAACTCTGAAGTCAATGAATTAAAGGAAAGACTCAAACAGGCTGATGATTTCATGAGAGAACTAAAAGATAAATTAAGTCTCTCTATGAAAAAGAGAAAGGAGTTGCTTCAGCAATTGGCAAGACAAGGTGAAGAAAATAATGCAAATGAAGAGCTGACTGAGAAAACTAAGTTATGTGAAAAGTTATCAAAAGAAGTCATTATGGTAAGACATGAAATGGAATCAGGAGTTATTAAGTTTACTCAAGAGATTGAAGAGAAAAGAAAAACTGAAGATAATCTAAGATAATCTCTCAAAGAGAAATCAAAAGATTGCCACCAGATGGATAGAATTATTAGACATCTTGAATTTGATCTTGAAGATGCTAAAGATAATGAAGAAAAACTTGAGGATCAAATTGTCTCTCTCAAAAGGGATCTTCAAATAGCAAATGAGTATAAAGAAAAATTCAAGATAAGTTCTGCTCAACTTGAAGTTCTTCTTGGAAGTCAAAAGAAGGTAGATGACAAATGTGGTTTGGGATATGAGAAAGGAGAAAGCTCCAGATCCGATCAGAAGAATTTTGGATCAGAAAATTCAAGGAACAGGCCTAGAAGACCTCCGGTAAGACAGCCCAATGCTCAAAGATATCCATCCTTCAATGGATACTACCACAACTGCAATCACTTTGGTCACAAAGCTAATCAGTGCAGAAAGAGAATGAATCAGACTAATTCATCCTTCTTTGGACAGTGTTTTAATTGCAAAAGGTATGGTCACAAGTCTCATGAATGCAGAAATATGCAAATGAACAAATCATTCAATGGTAGATGCTTTACATGCGATAGAGTAGGTCATATGACTAATCAGTGCAGATCAAGAGGATATCAGTCAAATATGCAAAGAAATGTTGTTTTCCAAATCTGTAATAGGTCCGGTCATAATGCAAAATTCTGTAGAAGCAAGAATCAGGAGAAAAGAGGTTCGGTATATCATAAACAGAATCAAGATAAGGGTAAACAAAAGGTGAATGTGGATGAAGTTAGGAATGAGATGAACAAGATTTGGGTGAAGAAAAGTTCAAAGAATGTAGAGGTTGGATCCGCACCAGACTTTGGTGCTGATATTCCTTCTGAAAACTAAAAGGTGAGCTCTGGCTCAGGGGGAGACACAAAGAAAACCTTGTTCCCCCAGCCAGTTAAGTAGTGCCTGAAATTGGCACATGAGAAGCTGCGGATCAAAGGGTTTCTAGAGAAATATGTAAAGAAGGTCAAGTAAAGATCTGAGAGATCCGCAAGAAAATTTAAAAAGTTCAAATCCTTCAGAATTGGTCTGGTTAAGAAAGTCTTCCAATAAAATAGGTTTCTCACAAGATTGGCCCGGTATGAATCCAAATTGATATATCTTGATCTGCGGATACATAAGATGATCAGAAGGACAAGTGGATATGATGATTCATCACTAACATCGATCAAAAGGGAATCATAATGATCCGGATGAGTTTCTTCCTCCTTGAACAAGGAAAACCAGGCAAACCAGAATAATGTAGGTCGAGCATTTATTGCAATCTGATATTAGGGCTCGCGGAGCAATATAAGGGTTTTTCATTAATCACTCGTTCATTCTACACTCAAGAAGAAATGAAAAGAAGAGCTCTGCAATGACATTCCTCAAGTTCATCGAAGATCACTTGCAGAAGTCATTACTTCCAGAGATCAATTCAACCTACTCCGTGAGACTGATAGGCGCAAAAGGTATTTTCCATTTTCAAATATCTCACTGCAAATCTCTTGATAAAGGGTACTCTGAATATTGTAAAGATTTCTGATAGACCTTGCCCTACATTTAAGAAACATCCATACAAATCCTTGGAGGTAGACCCCCTAGGTGCATTTTCCAGTGTTCCGCATGGCGTTTTGCACACTGAAGATATTAGGGTTTATATACATGCAAACATTGAAGAGTTTGGGGAATTCAAACTAAGAGACTTATACCATAAGCAGTTAATAGATGATTCTTTTGAGATCAAACCTTAGTATAAGAGCATCCAGGAAAAACACTTTGATCAGTTCATTCATTTCCCCTGCTTTGAAGAAGATGAATGGGTCTGGTATGTATTGAGTAAGGTACATGATAACTTCCTATGGCTGAATAGACCTTGCAAGATCACCAAGGAAGCAATTAGGGTAGTAGCTGGTTTACATTGCTTCGGAGGAATTCCTATCCTCAAATCTATCAAAAACAACATTGTCACAGAGGCCACCAGATCAAAATTTGATAAGAGGGCAATGACCATTGAAGATATTACTGACCCGGATATCAAGTATGCATCTATGATAATAGGATACAAGATATATCATTCGAGTAGGGAGAATTCAGTATCCGGAACTGCAATATACACAACCTATGAGATGCTGAGAAAAAATGCAGAATATGATCTCTGTGAACTTCTCTTGAGCCAGTTAATGGAAAACATACAAAAGATAAAAAAGGACAAGAAAAACTCTTTCAAATATGGTGCACTAATAGTATGTTTATTTTTCTACTTCATGAATGAGTTGCCCAGATCAAATGGATGGGTATGGTAGAATGACAAACTGGTAGCAGTTCAGATCAGAGACTATTTGCATGGGCTTGGGGATGTTAAAGCAAGAAATACAGCCATGTGGGGATACTTCAAAAACTTTCAGAACATGATGCAATCAAGAGAAAGGATTCCCCAGTCTCTTGTTGAGAAATACAAGGACACAGTCTGCTTTATGGTAGAGACTGATCAGTGCCTAATGGAGGCAGTAGAACCAAGGACAGTCTGGATCATGCCCATGGGGTATGAAGTTGATGAACAGATTGTGGAGCTGCATGTTCAACACATGCTGAGTCAGCCTAAAGATCCAAAGGTAGAAAGGTTTGGAACCTTTGAGGAGCTGAGTGTAAAGATCCATGTGGAACTCAGAGAACCAGAGATGAAAAGGAAGGTGAGAAAAGAAGTAGAACATATTGTACAAGGCCTTGGGATCTCAAAGGAGGCACTTGATGCCAACCGGGAAAAGAGACAAAAAGCTGATGAAGAGAAGAAAGAGGCAGAAAAAGGAAGCAAGAAAAGTGCTCCGGTAGAAACTTCCACCCAGACCAGATCTTCAAAGAGACCAGCACCTGTCCCTACTAAAAGCTCAAAACTGGAAGTCCAAGCATCTGGCAAAGGAGAGAAAAGGTCAAAGACAAAAGCCACAAGGGCTTATGCAAGTCAAAGAGATGAAGAAGAAACTGAATCAAATGAGGGGGTAAAGGAAATAAAGAAGCAAAAGAAGAAAGGATCTGGTAAGCCCTCCACAGGTCAAGACAAGGAAGAAATGGTAGAGGAATTTGTTGAAAAGCCCACCCTATCCCTAGAAAGTGTAATCAAATCAGTCAATGTGGATGGAAACCTTCAACCAATGGCTGAATTCTATGATGATTACAATGAGGCCGACCAAAAGATCCTGCAGGAAGCTACAATCAGGTATCTGAACATTTACAATAAAGCTTTTATTGAAATTATCTCTCTAATTCCTAAGAGTCTAGAGAAGGAGTTGGAAATGAGAAAGACCAATGCCATGGCAAAAGACCTTGAGATCCAGGAACAGATAACTATTTAGCTATATCCTTCAATTGATCCCAAGATAATGAACATGGTATTCAAAAACTGAAAGGATGAGTTCAGGAGCAAAGTGAGGATGAATCAGCTCATGCTTGGTGAGATTGACAGGGTAGCCAAGGATACAGAAGAGATCCTCCATAAGGTCTTCAAAAGATTTAATCTTCCTATTGTAGAGGACTTAGGTGCTGACCCTTCAACCACAAGTGTTGCAGAAGAAACTTCTGAGAAAATGACAGAAGAGGTGGGCCCTGAACAGACTAACATTTCTCCTCCGATTTCTCCTATAGTCTCTAGATCCAAAGAAGAAGAAAAATTACAAGAGAAAGAAGTAGAGGTGAAGGAAAAAGAAGGTGACAGTGCAAAGGTTGCAGAGGGATAGAAGACTTTAGCAGAGAAAACCACAACTGCTAGTGGTGGGAATGTAGAAGGAGAGAAAACTCCAAAGGACAGCTCCAAGACTGTAGAAGAGAAGAAACATCTGTCTCCAGCAAGAGACACTGCACAAACTGTCCAAGAATTTCTAAGCAAAGAAACAATGGAGATTGATGAACCGAAGCTTCTACAAGGTCCATTCAATTTTGATTCTCTTTCTCTAGTACAGACAATGAAGATAGCTTCATTTGCAAATGCTAAGGCTAATGAAAAACTCCTAAAGTCTCATATGGAAGACTGTGAGTTGATAGAAGCTGCATCCAGAGTGCTGGAAAAGATCATACCATCTTTTCAAAAGGATCCCACCGCCTCCTCTTCTGGCAATCTCAAAACCTTGGTCAGCAGTGTTAGTACACATTTTGATTCTCTAGAAAAATCAGCTGAAGAAAAGGTCCAGAAGGAGTTTTTGGATAAGAGATTCTCAGAGGTACAAGGATTAATCACTAATGATAGAAGAAATATGAGTATTGGGATAAAGAGTTTAGAAAATGCTCTTAAGGATGGTGGTGAAATATACAAATTTTGTATCTCCTGGTCCAAAGTAACATTGGACATTGAGATGAAAATAAAAGAACAGGAGGATAAACTATCAAACTTATCAAAGAATTTTGATCCTCTCTCCTCCTCTATAACAAAATAAGAATGTCAGACTATCGCAGTCTTGAGTGAAATCAAGAAGTTGGAGAAGGAAACGAAAAATAGAATAAGCAGGTTAAGTGAGCTCAGGGGGTTAATTGTCCCTAATCTAGAGGCCATGCATGAGGCTATAACAGAAGCCCAAATTATAGCCCAGACCAATGATCCGATAGATCTAAAAAGGGTAGATGCATTTGCATTCCTGTTGAGTGGGCATATCTCAATTTTGGACAGGATGAAGCAGAGTTGGGCGACAGAAGTTGTACAGTTAAAGACAACTTTTGCAAACATACTTAAGTATATGTAAGTATGCCATATGTATATACTTATGCGGCTAAGTATAGTAAAATTTTTTAAAAAATTTGGTGTGTGGACCCTACCCTTTGCCATTGATGTCAAAGGAGGAGTGAGGAGTAGTGAAAAATGAGGAATCCAACTAAGGGGGAGCTCCAGAAAATGTATATAAAGACATAGCATCAGCCAAGGGGGAGCATAGTGTAAACACTTAGTCATTTTTCACTAAGTGTTGCCATCAATGCCAAAGGGGGAGATTGTTGGCAAGAGACACTATATGGAAAAATGATTGTTGTCATTGATGGAAACAAAGTTCATCCCACACATCCGCAGGACATGGTGTGTCTCTACCGGAAGTCAGAATGAAGATTGTTGAGGTCCGGTAAACAAGAACAGAGCTTGTGGCAAGGTCCGACAGACAGGTCCGGATCTCTCAGAGGAAGTATCTTGGTGAAGTGCGGATTTGGGAAACTCAAGAGGACTACCTTGAGTAATAGATTCCAAGGATTTAGCCTCCGGTGATGGACAAGGAAAAATATATGAATAGTTGAGTACCGAATTCCTGAGTGACAGTGTGAACAGAGGAAGAACTGACTGACAAAACATCAGACTACTTTCCAGATGTGTTATTGATGGTGTTAAAGGTTATGAAGGCATGAATCATGTTTGGCCGACATGATTAATGATTTCTACAAGTATATACTTGATCCGCATTACTGGATGTGTAAGGATTTAGTCGACAGAATAGAGTTTGTGAGAAGATTGATTGTTCTGGTTGCCGACTAGAAAGATAATGAAATCACTTGTGCGGATATATATAGGATGGATTTAGTTGTGAGAAGTGTTGTTGATATATGTGATATGCAAAAAAGCAGAGCAGAGCAGAAGTAGTAAGGAAGGTCCGGTATGTGAAAGGAAAGCAGCATAATAGAAGAGGTAAGATGAAGTGCAGCAGATCAGTGTACTGAGCCTAACCGGAATTGAACTCTAGCATATGTGGATGCTTCCAATCATTTCAAGTATTGTATAACATTCTTTTGTAGACAGTGTGTCTCTTTGTAGGCAGTGTGCCTCCTTTGTGAGCAGTGTGCTCAGGCAGTGAGCCCTAATTGGCAAGTGCCATTTTGTATTTCCTTATTCTTCTAACATAGAATAATCTTTGGGTTAATCACCCCGTGGTTTTCTCCCTCAAGAGGGTTTCCACGTCAAAAATACTGTGTCATGTGTTTTTCCATTTCATGATAATGTTTACTTATTTGAATTAATGTTGCATTGATTAAAAAGAAAGTTTAGATAGAAGAAATAATTAGGATAACTGATTCACCCCCCCTCTCAGTTATCAATAGGAATGACCCAAGTGGCAACAAGATAAAGCCAAGCTCTTTCGAGCCACTATATAAAATAATGTGTTTGTGATGAAAGTCACAAGCAACAGGTGTTGTTATGTCATACTGACAACCAACCTCCCCCAAAACCCTCCAAGGCATAACCCTTGAAGGCTAGGAGACTCCATAACGAAGAGTAGAGTTGTCATATGTATGGCCACCTGAATGAATGCACTTACTACAAACCATTGTTTTAGTAGCCCAAATCCTTCTATTTGTTGGTGCAAAATGTGGGACCTTTGAAGCCACCCCGATTCACGTGGTTCTTAGTAGAGATAGCAGGGACAATCCTAAGGTTTGGTGGGGGTACAAGCCTTGGGAAACCCAGATCTTGGTATGCATGAGAAGTGAGTGCCGTGGAGGGGAGCCGGTGCTACCAAGATCTTGAAGCTATCCGCTTTGAATAGGCATGGCCAGGGGATCCAAAAAGTATTGTCCTATCTTCGCCTTAGGTTGTCCAAAGTGCTTGTTAAAATATTTATATCTTCTCACAAACAAATCTTTGGCTATTGTGATCTATTGTGTTTGAAGTGTTCTAAAAAAACTTGCCAAGAAACAACAAAAAAAATCATTTGATCAAACTTCATACCCATAAAAATCCAAATTTGTCATCAAAATCCATCTTTTTCATAACCTCGACCAACACTGACCTATTTTAGCGCTATCTCTATCTATTTTTGGTGCCATTTCTCTTGAGGTTTGGCGCTATTTACAGATTGACTTGCCTAAAACTTGGAAGAATTGTCTTGTGATCCTTAGTACCTGCCTAACCATAATCCATAACCACCTTCCCAAAATCTGTCAATACCCCATCCATTTTTTTTCCCAATCATACCTCCATTTTGACCTTAGAGAATTAATCATTATCATTATTGGACCACTTGCTACACCATAATCCACTCATCTCCATATCTTCTCATCCTCATTGATCTTTGCATACTTTTTGGACCAAACAAACATCCTTTTACAAAAATCATCCCCAAAATCCATTTCCTCCTTCCATCAAAAACATATCCAAAATCTTCTAAATCTAAACATCCATCAAAACCATCAACCAACATCCAAAATTATAGAGCTAAAACTAGATCTAGATTTCATCCTTCACATCATATTTTGCTTGATAAGGTCATTAGTCCACCTTTCAAGTAAAATAAATCATCCCTCTTTGTGTAAGGTCATAAGTCTACCCCCCCCCACCGAAAAAAAAAAAAATCCATTTGTGCAACACAAAACTAGATCTCCCTTGAGCTCATCCAATTTCCTTTTCACAAAAATCACCCAAATCTCTCATACCAAACATCTAGTTCATCTAAGGTTTCATCCCCCAAATCAACATCAAAAATCTCTTCCATCAAATCATACCCAAACAAACCTCATTTTATCTTCCATCATTTTGGTCCAAATTTTTGTAAAAATCAATATCATCCACTCTTACCATCCTTAGGTTGACACTCTTTTGAGACTCATCTCTAAAAAGTGAAAATCTATCTAAACCCCACCATAATTTCCTTCTACCTTTGGATTGTAAGAAGCACACCCTCTAATCCCATCACATTTCATCACCACATCCTCTTTGGGAACAACAAATCAATCCAAATTCTCTAAGGTATCCACCTTTCATCCACCTCAAAATCAAAACCCATACACTTGCATGCCCATAACTAGATCCCAACACAAAAATAATCAAGAGATGGAAAACCTTGGATACAATGGGGGCACATGGATGCCTCAAACCAACAAGAACAATATACGAATTGGACAACAAGCATAGAAAATACCCTCCATTTTCCAAATTCTGACATGTGGTCCTCATGAAAACTCCTTCCACTTATTGCAAACACAACCACCACAACCTCCCATCCAAAACATCCCCACGATCAACCAAATAGATCAAGATGTCTTAAGTTTCACACAAGACTCTAATATCATGGATATGCTTGACAAAGTATTAAGGTCGGATCCAAATAGAGATCTTGATTACCTCCTCAAAATTGGTGCCCAAACACCCCACAACACGACATCCTCCCACCCATCCACGTCTAACAACAATCCCATGACATCCTCTCAACCATCTACGTCAAACACACAACCTACCATCTCTCAAACTTCAACCCCTATTGTATCTACCACTCCCACAAACTCTAATGTTGCCGCATCCACCATTCCCACAAACTCTAATGTTACCACATCTACAATTCCCACTAACATATCCATTGCCTCTAATGTTTCCAATCCTACCATCTCCCAACCCGTCGTCACATCCACTACCATAACCAATGTAAACTCTTTCATTCCCCAAATCACCTTGGGCATCCAAAGCAACCCCACACACACAAGTGCTTCCACAAGCATCCCTCAACTCAATCCTCAAACTGTAGCGTACATGGGATAATTCCTTTCACAACTGCCTCACAACAATGTCAACTCATCCAATGTCAATCCATCTAATGTCAACCCATCCCATCTCACATATGTACCTAATCCTGTAGTATCATCAACACAACACAATCCCAATCCCCAATTGTCACCTCATGTCCTTCAACAAATCCATGCTTACCAACAATACCTCGCACACCAAAACCAAAACACCATCCCACAATACCAAAACACGATCCCCCACAACCACAACCCTACCTACCAAAATCTGAATCAAATAAACCAATATCAAACTCCACCCAACCTACAACATCTCATCAACTAACAAGGCTACATCCCAAAAACTCTGCCAACCCCAGATCTAAGAAGCGTGGTACAAACTTTGATCCAAAAGGTAGCTGATTTGCAAATTGGGGGCAAACACAAACATTATTCTTTAGAGGATATTTGTCCCTATCCATTTGATCAAACACTATACATGCCCCCCTTTCCCAAAAATTTTGAAACACCCAAATTTGACAAGTATAAGGGAAAGGGAGACCCTAGGGATCACCTTAGGGAGTTTTACCTTGCTTGCTTGAATTCTCAAACAATGACACATATCTAATGAGACTTTTTCCTAGGAGCTTTGGCGGTCAAGCCGCTAAATGGTTTGCAGATCTTCCCTCGGGCATTAGATCTTTTCCTGAGCTCACAGAGAAATTTGTCAACCACTACTCCTACAATTTTGAACATGAAATATCCATGACAGACCTTTGCAATACTAAACAAAAGAATGGAGAGTCTTTTACTTCGTTCTTACAAAGGTGGAGAGCCTTAAAAAGCAAACTCCCTTGGGTGATTCCCAAGAAACAATTAGTCACCATGTTTGTGACTAATCTAAACCAAGAAATGGGGTTCCATCTATAAATCCTTTGCACATCTACTTTCAAAAAAGTCATCGACAAGGGTACTAACATCGAAAGAGCCCTTATTGCTAGAGGTTCGATCAAACTATACGACAACAAGCCCTACACCAATAACAACAACAACAACAAGGTCAATATAAACATCCCCAACACAAACAACAACAACACGCAATCAAATGAGAAATCACACTTTTGGGGAAAGAACAAAAACACCCTCAACGATGGTGTCACTGATGTGAAGGCCATCCAACATGTACAAAATCAAGCACCCCCAAGTACATACACCGCCAATGTAAATATTCTAAAGGGGCAACCTAAACAAAGCAAACCACATAGACAATTCACACCCCTAGGGGAACCAATCAAAGATATCCTCGATAGATGTCTAAAGAATGGTTTGATAACTCTCCCACCCATTAAGCCCCACCAAGACAGTGAACTCAAAGCCACGTGGTACAATGAAAATGACTATTGTGACTACCACCGCATTGTGGGCCATAAGACGTCTGATTGCATGAAATTAAAACATTGTGTACAAGACCTCATAGAGCAAAAGAAAGTCAATCTTGAGCAAGCCACCCAACCATTGCCCAATGCTAATTTGGGAGCTTACAAGGATCCACTACCTAATCACAACAAAGCTTCATCTTCTAATCAAGCCTACAACATCACTCCACCTCCTGCATCCTATGATTCCTTTATTGGACGGATAGAACCATCATCCAACTATATCAACACAATCACCATTTGGGCTCAAGCACCCGATTGTGCTGTCACAACCTGTCATGGCCATGTATCCATCCACACAGCCCCTACCACTGATCAAATGCCTCCATCCACATCAAACCCTCAACCCAATCGTCCATCCATTCACCCACCTCCTACTAATAAGTACAACCTCCTAGATCATCTAGGAAAGACCCCTGCACAAATTTCCATACTCGAGCTGCTTCGCATGTCACCTCTCCACAAAGAAGTCCTTGACAAGGCTCTCTTGGAAACCCAAGTTCCCACCAACCTAAATGTGGATCAATTCCAATCCATGGTGGGCCATATTTCCTTGCCTCATCATCTCACCTTCTCTGAAAAGGATCTTCCTACCTCTAACAATCTACATAATGATGCCTTACATATCAAAGTCCGCATGCATAAGCATATCATCAAAAGATTCTTAATAGATGGTGGCTCTAGCCAAAATCTGTGCACTCTAAAATTACTAAAACACTTGGGATACTCAGATGTGGTTGTAGACACTAGTGAATGCATAACCATCAAGGGATATGATGACACTGAAAGATTGTATGAGGGCACTATCAAACTCCCCATCTAAGTAGGGAAAAAGATAATGGAAACTAAATGTCAGGTTCTGGATCATGACCTCCCCTACAACATTCTTCTCGTCCAACCATGGATCCATGCCATGCAAGCCATCCCCTCTATGTTCCACCAATGTCTAAAGTTCCCTCACAATGGCACAGAAGTAACCATCTATGTCGACCACCACCCCTTCCAATACTGCAGTTTCTTGGAAGGCCATGACCACACTTTCTGCCCATACAACAATGCTATCACAAAGACCATCTTTCCATCTAACCCTACAACATCCACCTCTTATATCGACCCTTCCAATATTGCTTCCACTTCATCCCTAGCAACCCCGCCACCTGAGGTCAAGGTCAAGATCAGTGATATGGGATGTGAAGAATATGACCTACATGGCACCTTTTGCATAGGGACATTACCCAATCCTAAGATGTTCGGTGCCCCAAAAGAGGGAGAAGTCTCCACAGTGGTTATCAATTGTAAGCCATCCCTAACCTTTGAGAAGAAGCACCTTCTTGACCAAGATGTGCTTGAAGACATATCATCATGGTTGTATAAAGATGAAGAAACAGAGCAAGAGGACCCTACCATACCAACATAAATCTATGGAAAAGGGTCAGAGATTGTCAAAAACATGGGCTACAAAGGACAAGGCGGTATTGGCCTACATGAAAAAGGGATCATAGAACCAGTTCAAGAAACAAGGAATCCCTACACTCAAGGGTTAGGGTATGGACAATGACAACGTATCGTCATTATTGGTGAATGTATCTTAGTTGAGGTCGCTACAATTTCCCTGAAAGTCGATAACATCAACGAAGTAGGCCATCAAGATTCCTTTAGTGACTTTGCTGAATTCTTCAAATCATCCATATGCACCATATACACAGTCACCACCCTAGCATCTTCATCCAATGACCTACCCCTTGTATACCTAGACCTCATAGACTGGGACCAACAAGGACCTCCCGTCCTTGATGTAGCACAAAATGATGAAGCAATCACCAAAATGATGGGGGTTAGAGATCACTTCCCCATGGGAGATCATAGAGATGGATACATTATGGAACTTGGTATGGCTACCTATTTCAAGGAGACAACCCATGCTGCTAGTCACAAAAATATAAAAATCCAACATGGGTCTGATGGTGAAAACCGCTCCGCGGTAGTGTCAGATCCCCAAAAAGTAAAAATAAAGGACGTATCTCCTAGTGAAAACCTTCACGAGGTGCTAGGAGATGGAAGCATGGGCCTTTCTGAGATAGAGAAGGTATATCCTGATAGATCACCCATCCTTGTGGAGCCAGCCCAAGAAATGAATCTTGGGACGGAAGAAGAGCCAAAAATCACCTTCAGGGCAGAATCTCTCAATGTAACAAAGTAGGAAAACTTCTTAGCCTTCTTCAAATGCATAAATCATAACTTTGCATGGACCTATGCAGATATGCCAGGGCTAGATCCTACCTTGGTCATCCATCATCTTGTTGTGCGACCTGATGCAAAACCAGTGAAACAGAAGCTAAGAAAGATGAACCCTTAGGTTGCACTCCTAGTCAAAGAAAAATTGAAGAAACTACTGGATGTAGGGTTCATCTGACCAATTGACTATCTTGAGTGGGTTTCCAACCTAGTACCAGTAGCCAAGCCTAATGGTCGAATTCGTTACTGCACCGATTTTCAAGACCTTAACAAAGCCTACCCGAAGGATGACTTCCCTCTACCCAACATCGACATGATACTTACGTCAGGCCATGAGATGCTATCCCTGATGGATGGATTTTTAGGGTACAATCAGATCAGAATTGTGGAAGAAGACCAGTACAAGACATCCTTCATCTGCCCATGGGGGACATACTGTTGGGTAGTGATGCCATTCAGCCTAAAGAATGTAGGGGCTACTTATCAATGAGCTATGACTGTTATCTTCCACTATCATTTCCACCACATCATGGAAGATTATGTGGATGACTTACTAGGAAAATCAAAGACAAGAGAGGAACACCTGGACATGTTAGGAAAACTCTTCGACCGACTGGAACAATATAATGTGCACCTAAATCTAAAGAAATGTGTTTTTGGGGTTACCTCAGGAAAGGTTTTGGGATACATAGTCTCTAGAAGAGGAATTGAGGTGGATCCTGCTAAAGTAAAAGATATCATAGAAATGCCTCCTCCAAAGACACTGAAACAGCTACGAAGTCTACAAGGGAAACTCCAGTCCATCCATTAGTTTATTGCTCAGTTTGCCGATAAGTGTCAACCTTTTTAGCACCTACTTAGAAAGGATACGACTTTTGTCAGGGGAAATCAGTGTGAGGCTTCTTTCGACTAGTTAAAAGAGTATTTGGCTATTTATCCCCCTGTTCTCATTCCATCAAGGCAAGGAGAGCCTCTCCTATTATACATCTCAGCAATGAAAACAACTATAGGGGCCTTATTAGCACAACACAATGAACAAGGGAAGGAAAGAGCTATATATTATATCAGTCACGCCTTGATAACCTATGAGCAAAACTACACATCCATTGAATGAGCGTGCCTAGCCGTGGTCTTTACTTCACAAAAGTTAAGACACTACATGTTCAATCACAAAACTAAGCTCATCACCAAGATAGACCCACTAAAATATCTGCTAAATAGAGCTGCTCCTACTGGAAGAATGGAAAAATGGGTCATGATCCTCAATGAATTTGACATTGAATATACCGAAAGAAAGGCTATCAAAGGATAGGTTATCACCGATCAGCTGGCTGAAGCACCTATTCCTATAGAATATCCTACACTGGCAGAATTCCCTGATGAAGCCATCTTGACAATATCACCAACAACAGGAACATGGAAAATGTACTTGATGGGTCATATACACACAGAGGCTCGGGGGCAGGCATCTTGTTTGTTACCCCTCAAGGTGACACCATCCCTAAGTCATTTAAAATTACATTTCCATGTACCAACAATGTGGCAGAGTATGAGGCCCTCATCACAGGTCTCCAAATGGTAATCAAATGGAAAATCAAGAAGCTAACAGTGTATGGCAACTCCCAACTGGTCATCCGGCAAGTAAACAATGAGTACAAGACTAAGGATGATAAACTCCTACCTTATAAAAAGATGGTCGATGACTTTAAAGACTATTTTGATGATATCCACTTTGAGCAAATACCAAGGCTAAACAACAAAGCTGTAGACGCCATGGCAACAATCGAATCCTTGGTTGATATGAAGAAAGATAGCAAGAAGTGCGAGTTCCTAATCAAAGAGCTCCCTATTCTAGCATATGATGTTCCCCAATCAGAGCTAGTGTGTGAAATTGTTGGTCCCTTATCCCTGTAGTATCAAGAGACTTATTTGTACCTTCACGATAACATCATCCCTCCTAACCTATCTGCCTCACAATGAAAAAATTTCATCCACCGAGCCTCTCGCTTCACCCTTGTAGAAGACACCCTATACAAAAGGAGTCTTGATGGCATGCTTTTATGATGTTTAGACTCTAAGGAAGCTGAAGTGACCTTGCAAGAGGTACATGAAGGCATTTGTGGGGCACATTCAAGTGGACCTACTCTAGCTAAGAAGATCCTGAGGACCGGGTACTATTGACCAACCATGGAACGTGACACCTACCAGTTTGTAAAGAAATGCCTACCATGTCAACAACATGGAGATCTCATTCATGCACCAGCACAAGAATTGCAACCAATCATGACACTGTGGCCTTTCTCATAGTGGGAACTAGACCTTGTAGGGAAAATCCATCCACCATCATCCAATGGCCATAAATTCATCATCACAGCTACCAAATACTTCACTAAGTGGGTGGAAGCAATACCACTCACCTTCACCACTGGAACACAAATATCCAAGTTCATCCTCCATTATATCATATGTCTCTATGGCATCCCCCATTCCATTATCACAGATAATGGAAAACCATTCAAGAACCAGGAAGTCCACACCTTGTGCAAAAAATTCCAAATCCAACACCACTTCTCCACTCCATATTACCCTTAAGGCAATGGTTAAGCAGAAGCTTCAAATAAGATCATCCTCCGGATTCTAAAGAAGATGGTCAATGAAGCTGCCCATGACTGGCACCTCCAACTCAATCCTACCCTATGGGCCTATCGCACAAGCATCTATACACCCACAAGAGCCACTCCGTATTCCCTTGTATTTGGATCTGAAGCCATTTTACCTATTGAGGTTGAGCTCCCATCCCTAAGAGTATCTCTGCAAAATACAATCACTGATGAGGGATACCGAGTTGCAAGGCTGTATGAGCTAGAGTTACTGGATGAGAAATGTCTGGATGCATTGAACCATCTGCAGGCCTACCAAAATTGCCTCAGAAGAAGCTATCACAAGAAAATCAAGAACTGAAATTTTGAAGTAGGTGACCTTGTCCTTATGGAAAACTAGAAAAATTTGTAGGAGCACCTTAAAAAAGGAAAGTTTTAACCCAATTGGTTAGGGCCTTATGTTATCACAACTATCTATGGGTCAGGAGCATACAAACTGGCAACAGCTGAGGGGCAGCCTTTGCATGAGCCTATGAACATTCTGCATCTGAAGAAATTCTATGCATAACCCATCGAGTATCCCAAGCAGAAAATATAAAAAATTAAAAAAATTAAAAAAATCAAAAAAATCAAAAAATCAAGAAAAAACCCTGAGTGCAATAAAGACTTCCAATGGTCAAAATCACTTCAGTGACGCCTTGGATTGGTACCATGGTGAAAACCTATTTCAGGTGCCATGCGTAGTGGCCGGTTCTACCATTTAATAAGTCCTCTTCCCACCACAAACACTCCACACCAAAATCACCTTCCATGGCTTGGAATTTGGAAACATCAGTCACCCACCCCCCATCTACCCACCCAAGGCTTTAATCATGGTATAAAGATCCTTGTAAGCTTTCTTTTGTACAGCTAAAATCAAAAAATCCAAAAACATTAGAAAATAAAAAATCTAAAAATATTAGAAAATAAAAAAAATCCAAAAAACATTAGAAAATCAAAAATCCAAAAACATTAGAAAATCAAAAATCCAAAAACATCCCAAAATAGATCAATTGTATATATACCTAAAAAAGATACAGTACCTAAATAAGTGCCTTCTGGAACCAAATTGATAAGACTACAAAAATCCGAACCTATGCCACCGATTCGCTGCACATCACCCATCCCCATGCAATTCCCACATCATCACCCAAGTTTTTTTTTGTGCCTGGTAAACTTTTTTTCATGTGACTGGTGATGCTGGCACGACATGCCCTCTAGTACCATAGGGATGGGGGGAAGACTGGACCTCATGACCATCTTTACCACAATGGAATTACTTAGCCAATCGAGCCAGGGCCCTCGCCCACATCATCACCCAAGTTCATCATAGATTTCTTTTAGATTTTATTAACGATTCGCTGCCCATCACCCATCCCCATGCAATTCCCACATCATCACCCAAGTTCATCACATATTTCTTTTAGATTTTATTAATGATTTGCTGCACATCACCCATCCCCATGCAATTCCCACATCATCACCCAAGTTCATCATAGATTTCTTTTAGATTTAATTAACGATTCACTGCAAATCATCTGCCCCCATGCATCGATCCATAACAATACTCTCTGCAACTTGCGCGCATCAATATCCATCAACCCTCAGCATCACACCCATCCTAAACCATTCCCACATCATCAAGTTTTGCCAGAACTACATATTCATCTCACCCGCATCTTGAAAGTACCTTGATCCTGTGGACACAAGGTATGTAGGCAGTCTAGAATACGAAGGAAGTATCTAGTACTTAGGTACATAAGATGCACCCATCCAACCCGTTTGGATGCTCCCTACTTACTGAGCTTTCTAGACCTAACAAATGATACACATGCTAGGTATATGCTTGAAACATGGTGCCTAATGCAAAAATCATCAATCAACATACCAACTATAAGTCAACACAGGGTCTTACTATACTTTTGCCCATCTTTCAAAAATTATTCAACAACATCCAACCGATTCATGTCCTAGGATATATCATTCCTACAATGGACAAAAATATGTCATCTTATCAACACTTATCTTGGCAAGAGAACACAATGGCTGTCTGTATCTTTTTGTTGGTCTTTTTTTATTATTGATTTTTACTTTTTGTTTTACTCCTAGTCATGTCCAAAGCTACCTTGATCTCATTATATCATAGTACATGGCGGATAACACTTGGAATGGACATAGTCATTGTTTTTGTATGCTGTACTTGTGGGTTGGTTTCATTAGTCCAAGAATAGTATTCATATCTTGAATCCTGGGTTGGTTCTAGCATGGTGTGCCTCATTTACATATACAGACAACAATACCTTATATGTACTATGAGCATTATCAGCTATGAGTCCCCTTCCTTGGCTATGCAAGGTTATACTACCTTGGGCATCCATGACATCAACCTATTGTTTATGGGTCTAGTCCATGCAATTGTGGGATATATACATCAACTCTTAGGTCATCTCATACCTTTGTGGAATGTATCCTATATTGCTATAATAAACTAAGAAATGCTCTCAATTAATTTTATGCAACTACTATTACTAGCTCAAATCATCTTCCTATCACTCATCTAGTTATACTATTTGGGCCTAGATCTTTTATCTCCCACCATCTAATTCAGCCCCCCCTAATCTTCTCACTAACCCCACCTATCCTACTTATTCCCACCCAACACACCCTAAACCAAAATAAACCCACCCCTCAATAATGTGGTGTCTCATGACCTAACAATTTCCTCATCCCCCATCCCACTCCCTTCCCCGATCTAGCCAAATCCAATCCTACCCTTGCCCAGTCCATAAACCCTCATCCTCTCCCCACCTATTCCCCTACCATCCAGCCCCCCCACCGAGGATTGAACAAAAAACATCATGTGTATCATGACTTGATAATCACATAGTTACATTTTCATAATCATTTAGTTGCATTATCATAATCATTTAGATGCATTTTCATAATCATTTAGTTGCATTTTCATAATCATTTAGTAATCATTTAGTTGCATTATCATAATTATTTAGTTGCATTTTCATAATCATTTAGTTACATATCATAATCATTTAGTTGCATTATCATAATCATTTAGTAATCATTTAGTTGCATTATCATAATCATTTAGTTGCATTTCCATAATCATTTAGTTGCACATTTATATTCCCATTGGCATACATAATAGGTGTTTATTAAGATAAGCATATATGTTCATTTCATTACATTTTGCATCCATAATAAATGTTTATTAATGTGAACATTTATTTGCATTTTAGATCCACATCATAATCCATAAACATGCATATATCAACATAAGTAAACCATCATTACATCCATCATATTACATCCATAACATCAACATAACACACCTAAACACAACACATCCATATCATCTCATAAAATCATCACAACATCATAATATGCATAATCCATAAAGAAATACTTCATCCATTAACATAAGCATCATCATAATCATATAACACATGTAGGCCATAAAAAAAAATCATCTCATATATCATCGCAAAAAAATGTACATCACTCATATATACATCAAAAAATATGTCATGATACAATGCCTCCAAGGGCCAAAATGATACAACTATCAACCCTGGATAGTGGAACCTCTGCCTGACTCAGTAGGGGATCTTGATCATGGATGTGGTCCTACCTATGGCTGTGGCTGTGGTTGTGGCTAGGACTGAGGCTGCACCTGTGTAACCTACTATGGCACCTGTGATGGGGGATCCATCAGCTACTGAATTGACTAAACCGATCTAGATCTGTGTGACCTAGACATTTGAGACACGTTGCGTTGACTGTATCTCAGCATGCACTGCTCTGCAGGCACTGCCGCCTGATATGAAGCCTGATAATAATCAACCCGTCCTCTAGTCTCTAGCAGTTGTCCCTGTACCTGAGATAACTATGTCTGCATCAATATCAAAATTGGTCCCATACCTGCACTTGAGGCCACCCCATGTAAACTAGCTGCCATATCCTCTGCCTGCTGAGCCCTCAAGAGTACAGCATCTCGCTCACCCGTCAGAGTGGCTATCTCATCCTATGCTTGGGCTAATTGTGCCTACAGCGTACCCACCTGTCCATCTGCCCCATCTAGTAGTGCAACCATGCCTCACAACTGCACTAGCTCAGCATCATAGCTCTGTAAAGCCTCTTGCAAGCTAGTAACTTGTCCCCACAGGGTCTTGATCTCATCCTCCTCTACGCTCTGAGGCCGCTGATGAGATGAATGCGCTCAAGGCCCCACAACTCCACCTACCATTGAGGTACCTGTCTCTAAACCAGGAACCTACTGCCCTGCTAGAGCTGCCTGCCGTGGCTACTGTTGGGATACCTGTGGTTGGGGTAGAAATCCCCTACCTATCCTCTGCCACCCCCCGCGCTGCTGAGGTGCCCTCTATCTTAGCACCTCTCCTATCTGAACCTATTGTATAGGTACTTGCTGCATAGGTACCTTCTGCTGGGACAACTGCAGACCACCACCTACCTGTCCCTCTCCTCCAACCCTGACTTGCCTAGCTGCTACAGTCACCAACACATCCATCGACTCCCCATCTCCTCCAACCTCCACAAGGTAATCTGTAATAATCTCCTTTCCCTCCTCTAGGAAATCATCATCCCCATCCTCCTTTGACTCCTCATCCCATGATGATGTTGCCTCCTCTGGGAGGACTACCTCCTCTGCAGGATCTGTGAACCGTGTAGGCTACCACATCTGCTACCATGTCTCGTAGGCTAGAGTAGTTCCTGCATCCCTAACCTCACTCCTCCAATCCCATATCAATGGCTCTAAAGCTACAAAATCCTCTAAAGCAACCTGGGGCTATATGGTCGAGGGCCACAAACGTGCATCTCGACGGGTCCATGCAAAAATTGCCATCAACTGTGGAAGATCCTGTTGTAGCCCAAACTACCGCATAAGTCGTGACAGTAGGTACATATCTATAGTATGGTCACCCTAACTTATCAGGTAGCGTTGCTGGAATGTATAGGGCATATGCACATCTTCATCTAGCCAGGGCTCCACTTCGATGTAGGGTCACTAGGTAACCTTTATCACGTCGTCCAAGACTCGTCTCCAATACTGAACCTGCCTGGTATATGTATACTCTGCATCCTGATACAAAACAACATAGGCCTCAAAAGGATTGAGATAGTACCCACATCTCGGATGATCAAAATATCCTCCTAAATCCATACATGAAACAAAGTAACTCCGGTTGATAGAGCTGAATCACAATGATAAACAACTATATGCATCTCATGATAAAGCTGTGCTAACATCATCGGTCCCCAAGCATACACTGTCTCATGTCCGACCATCCCCTCAATGACCTCCCCCCATCCAACTAGAAATTTTCTGCCTCTCCTATTCAGCATCACGACGCCCTTGGTCAATGCACATAGGAATAAAGCAAAGTGATCTGCACTAGCCGTCAGTGTCCCCTCATAGCTCATCTCCCTCCTGTCCATTGATAAAACAATGCGATCACGACCAAATACTCTAAGTAAGGCCCTCTGTCCCCTCCTTGTTTCATATATCACCCACTGACCATGAATCGATATCTTGAGGATGCAATAAACATCCTCAAGAGTGATGGTGATCTTGCCAGTAGGAAACAAAAATGAACAAGTCTCTGGGTGATATCACTCTACAACAGTCGTAATCAGAGCTCTATGAGCTCGCAACACTGGCATGGATGCAGATGTCAAAAGCCCTAACCTCTCTAATCAATCCTGGGTGGCATCGTCGAAGTGATCAAATAGCTCCATCACAGCCAACATGCGTCACTCCCGCGAGGATACTATAAATGACCTCGTATCCTGCATCTACAAATTTCGTGTCAAAACCTACCTATTCTTCCAAAATCCACCCTCTTCTTCTGTTGAAAGCCAAAACATTTTTGGTGCCACAATAGGCAACCTTTTGTACTAATCCTAAAATTGGTGCTATTCTTCCCTCGCATGGCACTAATCTAGAAGATAGTGCCACTGTGCTACCTTTTTACACTATGCCACAATATAGCGGCACAACATTATTTGGCACCAATTTAATAAATGGCGCCACTATTCCAAAATGCGCCGATACAAAGCATCGCGCTAGTAGCCAACAAAGCGCCAATCCTAAGGATGGCACTGCTTTGCAACATAGCACTAATCACTCAGATAGTGCTATTCCTAGACCAATTTGGTGCCAATACACGAAATTCCTACCCTGCACTACATTGCACTAAAACAAAGGATGGCGCCAATCCATCCCTTTTCCACCCTAATAGATAGTGCCAATCTAGAGGATAGCGGTAATTCGCTCCTCTTTTTGTGCTACATGGTCTTGCGATAGCACCAAAACCCCAAAATATCAATTCCCAAAATAAAAAATGTGATAAAATAAAAAAATGACAAAGCTAGGGTTAAGGCCTACCTAGGGTCTAGCCTCTGGTGCTTACGCTCGGAAATGCTCAGAAATGTGTGTATTGCAAAAACATGGGATTGCAGTCCACCATCTCCTCTTCACTCTTTCTTCTCAATGACTCAATGTGTGCAAATGTGGCACTCTTAGGGCCCACTATTCTAAATATAGTAGGCCATGTCATCCCTCCATGAAGATTTTTCTCCCCAGGGTGCAGATCACAACCATTTTATCCTGTTTTTCTTCCTATCAACCCGATTTCCTATTCACTATCCAAATTTCACTCCTATTGCGTCCTTTCGAGAGATCATCTAATTTTTTTTTAATTTTTCATTGACCTCTCGAGGGGGCATCCCTCACTCATTCCACTCCTTCTTGACAGCTGGGGCATATTTTTTTCTTTGACCTGACGCCACTTCCCCGCTAGGTCCTGACACCATGTCAAAGAGGGGCAAATGTAGACACCTAAAAATGTCTTCATCATCAAATTGACTCCCAACCTCCCTAAACATACCTATTTCCCTTCTAAACAATTAATTAAATTTTTATTTAATTAATTACCCTCTCATCACCTAATTCTTCATTATTTTAACCCCTACAATTGGATTAATTTGATTAATTCAATAGTCCAACCTTAGCCTATTAATTAAATAAATATGCAATATTTATTTGGTTAATTCCCATTCCCCACTAAACCCAATTAATTAGATAAATCAAGTTTATCTAATTAATTTAACCTATTAATCAACCTATCCCTACCCTAGTTAATTAAATATCTATTATTTAATTACCTAGTCTATCCTACATGAACCTAGACCTAGGATTAATTAAATAAAACCTTATTTAATTAATCTAAACCTCCCATTAACCTATTCTATATTTTTTTCCATCCATATTAATTAGACTAATCACCCTAATTAAAATGGTCAAACCTTGATTAACACCCTTCCCCACATCCCACAAATAAAAAATTGAAATATATCCCATATAAACCAATTTTTTATACACGTGTCAAAATCCTTATTTAATACCTCTTACACCCCTTACACATGTCATAAGTCATTAATATCCACTCTTCCCCAAATGAATTTTAAATTCATTTTACCCTTCCCCATGTGAATTTTTAATTCACAAATAATCCATCACACTCCACCTCATTTATGAACCCCTCTTCCCAAGATGAATTAAAAATTCACCTTTATTCCTAGCCCTCCATTTTCCAAGATGAGATCTAGGCCCTCCACATCATCTTCATCCTCCACCATTGATCTCTCAAATCAATCTCAACCATTGGATCAAAATCTCTCCAAAATTCCTATAAATACAACATCCTCCAAGCCATTTCATCATCCAATTTCTAAGTAATGTTATCATGCCAAAAATTCTCTTGAATTAGTGAGTTGCATTTAGATTGAGCATTTCACATTTGAATCTATTATCTAGGGTATATCTAGGATCTCTTGGGTGCATGCTTCTACCACCCTATCTTGGATTGGTGAATCTTAGTGAGGTATAAGGCTTGTTTTATGCTTTTATTTTGTGTTTTTCATCTCACTTTGTTTTCCCTAATCACAATTTGCATCTTGTTACAACTTTATTTGTCAATTGAAAATGTGACATTTTTTTTCTATAAGCCTGAAGCTTGTCTACTCCCTTGTTCTATAAAAGGGAATTTAGGGCTTATTGATAAGGGTTGGTTCTAGGTCATGCTCTCCAAACATAGTTTGAAGTATGGGGATCAATCTGATCCCAAAGAAGTTTTGTACAATGGTACATGGAAATGGAATTAGTTGTCCCAATTTAAGTGTTATTTTGAGTCCATAGTTTGATATATTTTGCAGTCATTTGTAATTCAGTATCAGTCCATTATACAGAATATTGTTGAGTTTCAGATTATACTGTCTCCTACTCATGTGTACTTTACTATATTTATGAATACAATTTGGTTTAGGATCAATTTATTCATCATCACAGTCTTCCCTATGTATGCATATTTATCTTATGACATTTACTCAAGTAGTAAAATAATTGCTCTAAGAGAATATTGAATGTTGTATTAGTTTACAAGGATAACTAAGTAGAGTTAATCTTGAAACTAGTGAAATATAATAATATAATGCATTGTTGTATCATCACAGTGGGCTGGGTGAATACTGATTATAGTAATGTTTTCATTTATATCTATTTTTGACTCTATGACCCAAGAATTAGGCACTGATCCTGTAGAAATGTTATTTTATGCAACTCCCTGATCATCCTTATTTGAATATCAAACGAATTTTTCATTTTAGTTATAGGTTTTAGGCATTAGTTTAACCACATGTTCTTCTACAAAGAATTATGTTAAAGCTTGAGAATCTAGCCCATTATTTCACTATATCAGTAATTCTTTAAGCATTTTAGAAAGAAATCCATAGTCAAAAGTTGTTAGGATTACCCTCCTTGGTTTTTACAGAGCCTAAAGTGTAGAGGAAAAGGATTGAAAACCCATTTCCTATTTGTTGGTCGATCCCTCAAGACAAATCCATTATTAGAACTAACTATTTTATAGATTTGCTCTTTTGAGATTAGGTTGGGAATTGAAAACAACCAACAAGATCGGTGCTTATATTGTTTGAAGCTTGGTTGCGCAATCGATATCGCTCTTCTCTCAAAGTATCTCAAGTCTAGTCAGCTTAGGTGTGCAAATGTGGCATATTGGGCCCACTTTTGCCTATCTATAGCTACCATGTTATCCCTAATTCACCATTTCTTCTCCCCAAGCCACACATCTTAACCTTTTTCCTCTATTTTTTCTTCTGTCACCTCGTTTTCGGTCCTGCATCCCTTTTGCACCGTTGTTCCCTCCCTTTCGAGAGTTCACCTAAAAAAATTAATTATTTCACCTGACCTCTCAAGGGGGCATCCCTCATCCATTTCCACTCCTTCTCGTCAGCTGGGAAAAAATTCTTTGACCTAATGTCATTTCCCTACTCAGTCACGATGCCATGTCAAAGAGGGGCAAAATGTAGACACCTGAAAAATATCTCAACCCTGTTAACCATTTTCCCACATCAATCACACTACCAATTACCCCTTTCACCAATTAATTAAATAAAGATCATAATTATTTAATTATTTAACCCTAAGTTGTCCCTAACAATTTACCCTTAGCCATTTACCCCTAATTAATCCTTAGTAATGAATTAATTTAATTAATTCATCACTAGACCTTACAACTTCATTCCTTATTAATTAAATAAATATTCCTAATATTTATTTAGTTAATTTCTCCATCTCCCTAATCCTGATTAATTAAATGAGTCATGCTTATTTAGTTATTCCACCCTATCTTATAGCCTAAACCCAGTCTAATTAAATAAATACTAATTATTTAATTAGCTACCTAGCCTACATAACCCCTAGAGCAAAATTAATTAAATAAATCATTATTTAATTAATTTTAACCCCTGATTAGCCCATCCACTAATTTTTCCAGCCACATTAATTAATTTAATCACTTGATTAACTTGGTCAAAGCATGCTTAACACCCATTCCCAACCATTTGAATAAAAAGAAATTTTCTATTCAAATGGGTTACATGACCCTTCCAACTCATCTTTCCTCTTTCATGTTAGAGCTATTTTTCATGCAAAGAGCTCACACTTGTGTTTGCCAAATAAACACGTGTCACATGACTCACACATTCACCAATAAAATGAAATTTTCAATTCCACCTCCTCCCACACAAAATAATATTTTATTCCATCAGTTGTCTTAATCCTAATTAATGCTAAGCCCTTCCCAAGAAGATTTCAAAATTCACTTTTATTCTCCACCCTCCAATCCTAATGAAATCTCAACCTTCCATCTCATCCTCTCATCCCCACCATTGATCTTGAACATTCAATCCTAGCCATTGATCCCATTTCCCTTCTAATTTTCCTATAAATACAAGCCTCCACAAGCCATTTTCACATCCAAGTTTGAAGCAAGTTTATCATGCTAAAATTATTCCTCATTCCATATATCCATAGCTAGGTTATGCCAAAATTGTGTTAGCTTGAGAGCATTCCACATAATATTCATCACATTTGGGTAAATCTAGGAAGCTTGGGTGCACTTCCTCAACCTTATCTAGGAGTGAGGGAGAATTCAAGGGCTTCCAAAGGTATAATACTTTGTATTTAGTTTCATTTTCATGTTTTATGTCCTTTGAACTCTTTTTCATCTTCAACTGCTTCCTAGTCCTAGACTTCTGAGGGCTACACGATGGGGTTGGCTTGGCCATTTCAATGCTATCTTGCATTCAATGGCCACCTTGACTAATGCCAACATGATTATTAATCCCTATACTAACATGGAGGGTACATGGCCTAGTGATAGATAGATAATAGATTTCTATAGGGATGTGATTTGACTTTTAGATTGGAATGGTCTTGTTGAGTCACACCACATCGAGTGAGTCCTACAATAGCTAGGTGATAACTTTCCATAGGAATTTCTCTAGTTCCCATTTATTATAGGTCTATTTAGGAGATGGGAGGTCCTAAGCACATGACAATTACATGGACTCCTTTGACTTCTAGAGTCTTGGTTACTAGACGATTTCATATAATTCAAAGCTCGAGTTCCAGATGGAAGGAGAGGGTCCACTCCTCATAGATTGATTGCTCTTGATGATTCTAATTCTTCTAATGAGGATTATAATCCAGAGGGAGAGGATCATGATGTTCTCAATGAAGGAGAGGATAGGGATATTCCTCCTAAGGAGGAAGTTGTCATACCTCCTATTTGTGATCATGTATCATATGATCCCTCTTGGGAAGAGGGTGACCCTTGTAAGTACCCTTTCCTTTGCTCCTACTTTGTCGTTTTTGCATATTGGGCTATTTGACTAACTCTGTCTTCCCTTCTTCCTTCTCTTTAGGTACTACTACGGTATGGAGGGAACTATTTCATAATTCCAGCTTAGATCTTTTGGTTCTAGTCATGGGCCATTCTCATGAGTCACTTCTTGTTAATTTGCATCTTCCTTCTCAGGCCAGTCATCACATAGACATTCTTGTTCCTACATAATATGCTAATAAAGAGATTACTTCTTTGCGCAGTGAGAATAGGTAACTTAGAGCCAAGAATCATATCCTTCGGGAGATGGCAAGCCTTAGAATTCACAGACAGACTTCACAAGTAGACACGGTGGGTCTTTCACATGCCCCTAGTAGATTTCTCTCTTTCTCACAAGACACATAGGGGTTCTAATGCTACTAGTCATAGGAGAACTAGGATTCAGATCCTAGGAGGCTCTACTATCAAAATCATCCTTGAGGTCCATCTAGGTTTTGTTTACTTATATTTTGCCCCCTTGCATGGGGAGACATAGAGCATTTTGTCCTTGGCTCTACTCCTTAATTTGTATCATATTTGTACTAGCACTCTTGGAACTCTCTTTATGATCATGATTATCTTTATCTTTTATGCTCATTGGTGATTCAAAACCTTTGTGATTATGATCTCTATGAATTTGACATGGACAGAGAATGATCATGATATATTTTTTGGTCTTTTTTAAGAATATATATGAATGCATGCAATGAGTGAAATGTAGGGGCACAAGAAGGAATGCAACACATCTTAATCCTATGGAATGTCATGAGTTATGACATAAACTTATTGCTTTCAATTTTTTTTACTTTTTGTATGATGAATGCATGATGAAACAAATAATGTGATAGCTCTTTGGTAAGATTTTTGACTCAGGGGATTGCAAATTGTCTTGGTATAGGAGATTTATTAACTTTTTGAGATAGGATTTAGAACTCAAGTGGGAACAGGGGGAGATGGAATGCTTCTAAATTTTAGGCTTTGCTAAAGGCTGAACACTGATCCTTATCTAGAAAAAACATTTTGACAAGCTTTCAAATTAGACAAGCAAAAAATTTTATTAGCACTCACTAGAATTAGATCAAACATGGCCAACAAGATAGACTTGGGGTAAAGGAAAAGGCTCTAGAATAGAAGATAGCCCTAAAGATAGCTAGACCCCTAGTATTGCTTAGTTGGTGCATGTGTGTGATTTGTACCTCACTTTCTCTGGTAGATTTTCACTCTCATAGCTTCGAGCTTAGATTTTTCTCCACTAAAGAGTATGGACAATCAATAACCTTCTCTCTTTCACTCTTTTTTGTATCTCTTTTTTTATTGAAGTACCTCGCTTAAATATCTCATTTTTTTGATATTTTGGATGCTTTTTGATGGTATATTTGAAACTTTATTGGTGCTTTGGATATTCAGCTGCTTTGGTGCCTATAGTATCACTTTTTTCTCACACTCTTATTTTTTATCACTCATTTTTTATTCACTCATATTTTAGATTATTTCCTTCAGAGTTATGATCCTCATGATGTTTTTGGCCAGGATAGATAAGGGGCTAAGTGCCACAAAAAAAATTCACTATCTAGTCAGACTTCCCTTCTACTAAGAAGAAATTGAGGAGGTCCACTTGTAAGCTTATATTAGGTATTGTAGGTTTGAAGACTAACTTTGTTTAGACTTAACAACATGGATCACTAAGACTGGGACAAGTGTAGAGCTAAGAGCTAGGCTTTGATTAGAATCATTAGGGAATGTGAATAGAGGAATGATAAATAGAAATTGTGAATATAAGGGATCTCAAAAGATAAGAGGACCAACCTATACTTTAGTAATTTTAGACTCCTTACTAAAATGAAAATCCAACAAGAGCATGTCACTCAAAAAGATGTAGGATGAAATGGAATGAAATAGAAATGCATGAAAGATTTTATCTTTTATGATTTTATATTTTTTTTGGAATATTTATTTTTTATTTTTGTATGTTTTATGATTTTTTTGGATTTTTGAATTATTTATTTTTTTTGGATTTTATAGGCTTTTACAACATTTTGAGATGTTGAACTCTTCTACTTCCATAATGCACAAGAGGTAGCGTCATTTCTGACGTCTTCCTTAACTATGTATGGACCTATCCAATTTGGTCTAAACTTCACTTGAAATTCTTTGCAAGGACACTCAAAGACTTGGTGTAAAAAATGTCTTTGTATTCAGTGAGGAGTTTTGTGTACTCACATGTTTCATTTTTTGATGATTTGCCCCAAGCTTTATCATTTTATGTTCTTCTCAAGTTTCAATGTTTGTTTTAAATTTTTGAGGGGCAATTGGAATTGGTGTTGACTCTCCTAGTTTCCATGTGGGTTTTGGTTCTTCTTCCTTAGTCATGATCTCAATCATATGAATTCTTATGTCTAGGTTGATTGGAATGGCCACTAAGTTGAATGGATCATAATACTTTGTTGAGTGGGGATCAAAGGGGAATTCTCTTGTTGTCCCCTTCCCTATGCATTTTGAGGTCTTAGCTACATTTACAATTTGTTTTGATGTCTTTTTTTTTGAAAGTGTTGATGTTGGGGTCATTTGTGGTTTCCATGGTCTTTCCCTTCCTTTTGACTTATTCAAATTTATAAAGATTGAAAGGATCACTTGGTCTCCTTTGATGACATGGGTTTGTCCCATATGCAAGAAGTGTATTTCTTGAAATAATGTGGAGGGGATGGCCCTCATCCTATGTATCCAAGGCCTTCCTAGGATCATGATGTAAGTAGTTTCTTTGTTTATGACATAAAATTTAGTTGGTAGCATTTTGGGGCCCAATTTGATTTAAAGATTGACCTTACCCATAGTTTTAAGTTTTGGGTTATCATGAATTTTAAGGATGAAAGTTTATTTTATGATTTGAGTTTCATCATAACCCATTCTTTGAAGAAGAGAAAAGGAGACCATGTTGATTACAAACCCATCATCTATCATCACACATTTAATGGAATAGTCATGAACTTGGACTATTAAGTAGATGGGGGATCACCCTACTTATCTACATCATCATCTATGGGTAACTTTTCAAAATAAAATGTCAAAGAAGAGCACTTTTCATTTGGAGTTTTTTGAACTATATGGCCTAGATCTAAGGCACTGAGGAGAGCATTCTTGTGCATAGGAGAACCCTTGAAGAGTTCTAACATGTGAGAAAAAATTGAATTGTTGGAGGTGTCATATGGTCATTCTAGTCCTTGTGTGACACAAATTTATCAATCTTCATCTAACTCCACAAGGCCTAAGGTGTTTTGATCAAAGACATTTTGATGGCTTTCTGGACTATTTCTTTCATCTTGTGAGAATGTGTCCATGAATGCTTTTCATTGACATTTTGGGAGGTTTGATATGAAGTGATGATACTCCTGACATGATTCGATATCATGCCCCCTTCTCTTGTGAAATGGGCAGTTTATCACGATCATGATAGAGGCTTATGATGATTGTTGTATGACTACTTGTTGATTCTCAAGGGATAGTTGTTGACATTTGGTTCCCTAAATTTGTATGACTATTGTAGTCACAATTGTTGTTCCTTGATGGTAAGTTGTTTATTGATCCATCTATTTTTTGATTGTTCATCAAGGATTTGTTATTTCTATAATGGTTTATCAACCTTCCATTGGCATCATATTCCCTTCTTTTGCTACTAATAGCAGCTTGGTCAATTCTAAGGCCACTTTTGAGCACTTCTTCGTATTGTTTGTAAGGGAGTTTTTGAACTCCTTGTATTTCATTGTTGAGAGCATGTAAGAAGAGATCACAAAGTTCTCTATGATCTATGCTTGGTGTGCTTGTTGAAGAATAGAGAACTTTCCTCCATCTTGTTATAAAATGTGTGATCGACTCATTGTTTCTTCCTTGATCATTAAAATTTTTTGTATTCATGTCTTGACCAATTTTTTTATGTTGAAGGCAGCCACAAGTTGATTGATGAGTTGCCTAAAAAAGTGGATCGATGCTTCTAGAAGTTGATAGTACCAATCTAGAGTGATACCCTCCAAAGTCTTTGAGAAAATTTTTTCTACTACCCCATCCCAAGGGAGTTTCCAAACTACTGTGATGTAAGCCTTGATATGAGAGTTGGGATCACTCTCTCCTTTAAATTTTGGAAGATCAGGGAGAGGATGTGGTAGTATGACATGATGAATGTTGTAGTCAATAGGATTCTTTAAATACTCAAGGTACGTTCCTAAGAGGGGGTTATGTGTATAGGGTATTGTTCCTCCAAACATTAGCCCTTCAGGTGGAGCTTTTTGTGCTTATTGAATGGGTATGCTAGATTGTTGATATCCTAAAAAAGTTGGATAAATAGATGGTGTCATGTTTATGTTTTGATAATTGGGTGGGATTATTTGTGGTTAATTTTGTACTATAGGAATCCCACTTGTTTTATTGAGACTTGAGGGTAAAGAAGACATGAATGCTTCACTATGTATGTCACAAGAATGGGAATTAAAGTGAGGGGGATTTTGTGTTGCCCCTTAGTTTGATTTGATCTTATCAATGAAAGGATTTCCTTTTGCCTTAGGTTTTTCCTCAATTTTGTTTTGGCAATATGGTTTAATACCCTAGTCTCAAGGGTCTTGATTTGTTGGATCAAGGTTTCTACAAGGTCTATGGGTAAGGCTTTGTCTGTTCTTTGAGTTTTTCCACCTTGTGGTGGATTGCTTTTCTTTGGGGTTCAAGTGACCGTATTTGTTATTTTTGATGACACTTGTCATGTCATTTTATCTTGATGTACTATGTGGAGTGATTTTTGTACCTCTTGACCTTCTTGTAAGTTCTTCTTTTGACTACACATTCCATTGTCCATTTGGAGGCCCATTTTTGTATGGCTTGTTATGGGTTGATCATGTTGATAGATCTTAGATTGAATGTTGACATGTCATGTTTTTATTTGGTCAAAGTTGTGCGGATTTTTTAGATCCCCATTGAATTTGTAATTTCACTTGAGGGGACATTCCCCTGGACTTTTTGCATGAAACATCATGAAATGTGCAAAGATGTGAAAGAACCCATCCCAAGGGATTTGTTCTTCACATTGGGTTCACCAAAATATGTGTGGTGAATCTGATGTTGATATTGAAAAATGTTGTATGAATGAATTTGGATCATGGAAATGAAAACAACTCATCCTAGAAGGATTTGTAGTTCATGTCGAGTTCACCAAAATATGTACTCTTCTAAATGTGACACAGGCACAATTGTGGATGAGTTAGCTCCGACATAGTACATGGATCCTTTGCTTGCGTCTAGTAACCTCCAAGTCACTCTCACTCTCATGGCAGAAGATAATCAAGTGGGCATGAGACTCAAGGGTTGTTCTATTTGCATGTGTTTAGAACCTCATGAAGAGTGGCCGACCTGATTTGGGACCTTTGGTTGTTTTGGAGTTGCCTTGTTCTCTCTATAGCAATTGTTGTTGAAATGATATGACCTAAAGGGTCACTTGTGATTTGTCTCCTATTGGGGTTTATTTGATTCCAATGCCTAGATGGATGTCTATTTACTTCATTTATGTTCCTAGCATGTTGTAATCTAGCTTTGTGATCCAGGAGGTGTTGTTGGATTTGTATGTCTTGTTCTACAATTCTAATGATGTATTATTTCTCTTGTGTGAGTTGTGGTCTTGGGTTTGAATGCTTTTAAGTTTTTCTAATGTTTTTGTGATTTTGTATTTTGTGTATGAAATGCAACTATATGGTATGCAAGCTATATTTTTGTATTTTTCTTAAATAAATAAATCAACTCTATATGAATGCACTTTATAATAAAGTTTACCTAATGCAATTCTATTCTATGTTTTTGTGTTTTTGATGATTTTTGAAATCAAGTCTAAGAAAGCAAGTAAAGATGTAATTAATGAAAGAAAATGAATTAATATATGAAAAGTAAATTTCTCTCTAATCTATTGCAATGAAATGAAAGTAAATTAATAATTCCTATCAAGAGAAAAATAAGAAGTCACTTTCCTCAAGAGCAAATTTTTCATTATCTAATTACTACAAAAACATGAAAAGAACCTAGAAAAGATTGGCGCACGAGCTTTGCACTACCCTCAGGAATCCTTTTTGTTTGGAAACCTGCTCATCCTCTTACAATAGTGGGGTTTTCCTCTTGGTGACAAGTGAAAAGATGGTAATTGAATGGCAATGATGCGAGATTGTGAAATATTAGATTGAAAAGAGCTTGATTGCAAGTTTATGAGTGCTATGAGAGCACTAATTGAGTACTATGGCTATGGCTTGTGAGTAATGAGAGTATGAGTAATTTGTCCTTCTCAGGTAGTCTCTCACTTCTTATCCAATGCTATGGATCTTTGTTAGAGCTCTAATTTGGTTAAGGAACTCATTAAAAAATTTGTTAATGATCATCTTTTCTCAGAGGCTCTTTTTAATGGTGTTGTCACCAATTATGATCTGCTTCTTGGTTTGGCTCCTGTTAGTGGTATTTTTCTGTATAGTGATATTCATTAGCAGCCTTCCTTTCATTGTGCCTTCAATTCCATTATTCATGGTCTACAGAATGATTGTCATGTCATAGTTAACAATTCTCTATTTTGTCACTCGGATGAATTGGGGTTTGAATTCTCTGATACTATCAGGAACACCTTCAACGCTTGGTCGTTCCTCCTCCATTTCCAACCCCCTGTTCAAAATGATGCAACTATTGTGGCTCCTAATGATCATAATCCTCATGGTTTCCTAGTTGAGGATCTTATTGTTTAAGTTCTTCTACTTCTGTTATTATGTAGAGCGACTATATTTTATCTTACGAATTATAGTCTCTCTAGTTTTTGCTTCTCTGCTGGTCTGTATTGTCATATATTTGCAGAGTTTTTGGCTGTTGGGCCTCATGTTGTTACTTTTTGCTATCTTCTCAAGGTTTCTTCCTTGATTTCCCCCTGTGGAAATATTTTTTAATCCCTTTCAAGGTTCTTTTGTTTCAATATTAAAATAATAGTTCAGATGCTTGCACCTTTTATCGATAAAAAATGAGAGTATGAGAAGATTCTAGTGGAGCTTTCAAAAGGTGAAATTAGCATGAAGATGTGAAAACTAAGCATGTAGGAAAGGCAAAGAATGTGAGAAAAGAAGAATTGACAAATGGGAAAATAAGAATGGTTAGAAAATTGAAGAATCGACAGAGGAAAAACAACACGTGTCACCAAGAGGAGTACTACTAAGAGGGCACTGTTATTCATGCTTCCATGTATGTGACTAGGATTATACATCATCATAGGGTCCTCGTGCAAGCTCTTGCATGTTTTTAGTTCTTACAAAACCATGTAGCCCGAAAGGATTGGGACACTTAGGGAATAAAATAGGGCCTTCTCTAGCATGCACTGACCCAACCCAATGTGTTGGTGCAATCGGTTTGGTCCCATGAGATGAAGAATGTAAAACATGGCTCTTGGCAATATTATATTGAATGCAAATTAAGCATTTTGCAATAATGCATCTATTGTTGGCATGGTCAAATAGTCTTTAGTTGACAAAAAATAAGAGATATTATTGTGGAGGGACCTAACATCTAGGTGTAGGTCTAAATAAATAATTCCTAGGTTCCATTGACTTTGAGAACCACTCTATCAAAGTTTGGTACTTTTTCTCTTCGGTCTCTTAAGAGACTTTGTCAGATCCATGTAGCCTAGAAGGATTAGGACACTTGGGGAAAAAATGGGGCCTCCTCTCACATACACCCACCCACCTTAACATGTTGGCATAGTTAGTTTGCTTCCATTAGGTGAAGAACATAAAATATGACTCTTGATGTCTGTACACTAAATGCCACTGAGGCATTTTACAAGAATGCATCCATTTTTGGCACGGTAAAAAAGTCTTTAGTTAAAAAAAAATGAGAGAGGTTATTATGGAGGGACCTAACATATATCTATACATCTCAAACCATTCCTAGGTGCCACAGACTCTGAGAACTACTCTGACAAAGTTTGGTAATTGTTTGCTCTTAGGTCTCTTAAGAGACTTTGTTTGAACCATGTAGCCCAAAAGGACTGGGACACTTGGGGAATGAAACAGAGCCTCCTATATCATACACCCACCGACTCCAACATGTTGGTATAGTTAGTTTGGGTCCATGAGGTGAAGAACGTAAAATATGTCTCTTGGCATGTTTACTCTAAATGCCACTAAAGCATTTTGCAAAAATGCATCCGTAGTTGGTATGGTCAAATAGATTTGAGTTGATAAAAATAGAGAGAGGTTAGTGTGAAGGGAACTAAAATCTACTTATAGGTCTAAATATAACATTCCTAGGTGTTTTGTCAAAATTTGGTAGTTTTTTTGCTCTTAGGTCTCTTAAGAGACTTTGTCATAACCCTATATCCTAGAAGGATTGGGACACTTGGGGAAGGAAATTGAGCCTCCTCTAGCATGCACCCACCCATTTTGACATGTTGGTGTAGTCAGTTTAGTTCCACAAGGTGAAGAACTTAAATATGACTCTTGGAACCTTTACACTAAATGCCACTGAGACATTTTGCAAGAATGCATTAGTTGTTGGCATGATCAAATAATTTTGAGTTGATGAAACTAAGAGATTTTATTGTGGAGGGACCTAAAATCTAGCTATAGGTCCAAATGGGCCATTTTTAGGTGTCACGAACCCAAAGAATTGCTTCATCAAAGTTTGGTAGTTTTTTCTCTTAGGTCTCTTAAGAGACTTTGTTGAAACCTTATAGCTTGAAATGATTGTAACACTTGGGGAATGAAATGGGTCCTCCTCTAGCATTCACCTACCCATGTTGACATATTGGCACTGTCGATTCAATTGCATGAGGTGTGGAATCAAAAATTTCGCTCCTAGAATCTTTTTCTCTAGATGAAACAGAAGCATTTTGGAACATTGTGTTCCTCACCATCACAAGGTAATTGTATATGGACCCAAAATCCACTTGTATGTGCAAACGATACACTCGTAGGTGCCATGGTTTGAGAGAATAGTCAGTCCAAAGTTTGGCACCTTTTCATTCTTAGGGCTCTTAAGAGATTGTCTCAATCCAATGTATCCCAGAAGGATCAGGATGATTAGCCACCAAAAAGAAACCTCCACTAGCATTCATCTGCCCATCCCAATGTGTTGGAACCATAAATTTGGTCCCATAAGGTGTAGAATGTAAAATTTCACTCCTAGCAAACATATAGAAGTTGAAATGAGAATAAGAAAAGCATGGTAAATGTATAGAAGGTAAAATGAGGATATTCAAAGCATGGAAACTATATGGAAGGTGAAATGAGGATATTTAAATCATGCCAAATATGTCCCTCTCTCTTCCTCTCTCCTTGAGTTTGTCTTCCCCTAAGTCTCTCTATCATTCTCTCTTCCTCATTCTGCTCTCTCTCTCCCTAACTAAACATGTAATGTCAAACATATACCTAAGGTGAGATGAAGATAAGAAAATAATGTCAAACATATAGATGGTGAAATGAGGATATTCTAGACATAAAGAAGGTGAAATGAGGATAACAAATTCATTTCAAACATATAGAAGATCAAATGAAGGTAAGCAAATAATGTCAAACATATAGA